>OX031316.1:53207866-55916616 GCA_943737955.2 Myopa tessellatipennis
ATAAACGAGGATAAGTAAAAAAGACAAAATATTGAATAAAAAGCAAAAAACTTTTATTTGTTGCAAGTTGTTGCTGTTATTGAAACTTACCGTGGTTTTGGTATTTTCTTCATATCCATTTCATCTGGTTTAGTAAACTTTTTACTAAAGTCTCGCATTCCAATTAAACATGCTGCTAGCTGCTTGATCTCTACTTCGGCAACTTTAGCTGCTGTCGTTTTCGATGCTGCTTCTTCTGTTGTTGTTGTTATTACGTTTCTGCTGCCGCTGTTGCTGCTGCTACTGCTGCTTCTTTAGTTTGCACCAGAAACTTTGTGCAATTTTTTTCCAACTTTTATTCTTACTACGCTTTTTTTCTAGTGGATATTTTTAATTTAGAGTGATTTCTTTTTCTCTTCTCTTTACATATTTGTAAGTATAACAAAGAAGATTGTGTGCAGCATTGAGTTATCAAAGTTTTTGCTGCCAAGTTTTGTTTTCTTTATTTCTTCTTCATTTCTCTTTGATCTTATTTTAATTAAATTTGCTTAATTTTCTTAAAAAAAATTTTTACAATTGTTCCGAGCACCAAGGAAATTGTGTAGCCAAAGAAACTGCAGCAAAAAAAAAAACCAAATAACAATAACAAAACACACTCACTCACTCACTTTGCACCGCGTATGCATTTTTTACAATATATGTACATATATTTGCTATACCATATACAATATTCGCTGCCGCTGAGTGTTGTTGTTGTTATATATATTTCATGTCGCTGTTGTTGTTGCTGTTCTTGTTATGCATTTTTGATGGTGTTTTCATTACATTAGATTACATTAGATGTTGCTGTTTTCTTCTGCTGAGGTTTTCAATGTTGAAGAAGCTGTTTGTATTTGCTAAAAGAGTGTCCAATGATACGAGTACTTGTTGTTGTTGTTGTTGTTGGGAACTTTTCAAAATTTTTGAGCAGGTAAGAGCATTTTTTTATTGCTTTTCTGTAAAGTGTGTTTCTTTCAGTTTTGCTTTCATTAAATTTATTGTTAACCGAGTTTATATTTTTTTCTTTTTTATTCATTATTTATTTGATTTGAATTAGTCTGAAAGAAAGGAGTAAGGATTAATATAGGAGTAAGGAGAAGGAAACTATTTTACTTCGAAAATAATTTAGATTTCAAATTGTAAATTACTTGTTTACAATATATTTTATTTAATTAGTCGATGGAGAAAGCGTTTTCGTTGCGAATTTCAATAAGGAAAATGAGTTAAGGAGCTTTTTTTATACAGCTACATATTTAAATATTCGGCAAGCATAACTGAGAGAAATTTAATGCAAAACAAAAGTGGAATAAAGATGGATGAAAGCGGTACAGATTCGACTGGCTTCAAAGATTGTGTAATGCGCCAAGCCAACTGCATTGAGTCAAGAAAGAAACCGGTTTTCATGTGCCGAATAAAATATGCAGGTTAAATAAAATATTACAAGTTTACGGTTTGCAAAAATAGCTTGATAGAATAAACGACATCTGGTTAAAACGGAGCAAGAATATTTCCTTTGCTTCAGCATTTGATCTACTTTCACTATAAATTTACCCACTCTTTAGGATTATTAGGACTCATGAAATTACTCGGGCCTGCTCCTTTCTCGACGTCAGATATAAATCCATGTGCTTATTTTCAGCTTGAAATTACATAATAAAGCATTAGGACTAATAAATCAGTTTGATATGAATTTAATTTGTGTTGTAACAGTTGCATCAAGCTTTGTTCGCTCCATAATCAACAGATGAATGGATAAATAATGATGACCTCATAGCGATTGGAAAAAAAGTGCTGTAAAGACACGAATTATTGTAGTATACAGCAAAAGTAATAACATCAACAAAAACACCAGCAACGATAACAGCAACAACAACAACCCTAACCACAACACCACCTATTTTCAGCATAATACGCTAAACTCGAGTAAGTTCATTCGTATCGCTCGAGTAACAGGCCCAAGTCTGCCCCAAGTTAAGTGCATACAGAAGAATCTGTAATCACAACAAAAGATCACATTTAAGATCAACCAAAGGCGTTGATACCCTCTGCCGGCTTCAATACGATGGCAACAAGAAGTCACAAGAGAAACGAAACGAAAGACAGAGACGCAAGACGAAACATAGTAAGTGAAGTGGAAGTGTGTAAATAAACAGACACAAGATAACACGAGACGCATATGATGATGATAATTCAGAATAACTATCTAGAAGTTGAAGCATAAAAGTAACAGTTGTTGTTGCAGTCTTCATTGAAACGGATGAATTTCCACAGCTGCAAAGTCAAACATCAGCACCAACAGCAACAGCAGGTGTTAACTACATACATACATCCATACATACATATATACATACATATATACATACAATATATACTATATAAAATTTGTATAAGAGAAATATTTTCGTACGTAAGAATAACCATGCGAGAGAAGGATAGAAGTCAGGATGGATGGAAGGAAGGAAGCAGATACAGATAATAGCTATGAGTGTACCACACAGGAGCCGGCAAAAAGAACCAAAACTGTTGCTGCAGAAGACAATGAATGGTAGAAGCGTGCTCGTGCTTGAGCTCGAGGGCATTGAGCTCAAATAGATCGTCTGTGGTACAAAAACAAAAAAAAACACGAAAACTAAAATAACTAATTCAAGTGTTAATGTAATTTACTACACTTTTACGTCTCAACTAATTGAAAAATTTTAAATGAAGTGAGAACTGAAATTTCCGACACAGAGAAGTTCCAATGTTTTCTAAGTTAGGTTCAGTTATAATTAGAATTTGAAGACACCGTTCAAACATCGTGTATTTTCAGAAGTTGTCCTTTTCCAAAGCAACATTGAATACTCCTCTCAGATTAGACTACTTTAAAAGTAGGAGTAAGTAGCTAGATATATGCATATGTACTCTCTTTCCATTTCCTATTACAATGCTTGAAGTGGTTTAAATGACAAGTCGAGATACAAAACCACTTGAAAAATCAACAATTTAAAGTGTTTTTTCTGATTTTTCTGATTGTCGAGTGGATGATCTTCGAGGGGGTCCACCCCATAAGGGTCGTTGACCTAGTTACATATCCATATACAGAAATAGGAAACGCATGTCATGGATGCAGCACATCATCCACTCATAAGTGACATCCGAAAGTCCTCATTATAGATGTATTATTCTCTATGTTCAGGGTATTCACAACGAAAAATTATATTCACACTAAACGTCAGATTGAATTGATGAATGACGATTAACAACACGTTTTAAAATATTTAAATATATCAAAATTTCAGCACGAAACTTCACTTTATGGAGCACATGGTTTAAAAACATGTATTTCAATAATCTTAAAGCCTTTATTTATAAGAAATGCTATAATTAATTAAAGATTTGCTCATTTTTATCATATTCACAACACAATTCATTGTTAAAGATATACTTAAATCGTTTAAAGAACTTTTGAATGGTGCTTTCAATATTTTATAATCGATTATTGCATCCAAGGAAGAATTAGGGATTTCCTTTTCTTTCATTGTGTTCTTTTACCGAACCGGTTTCCGATAACTACTAAAGCTTTGGAAAAAACATTGGAGTTTCTACAATCTCGTGGATTAGTTTATTTATGTAATCGAAATCATTCCATCATTAACAGTAATAAAATTAAATAACACAGTTTTTAATCTAATTATTTAGTCAAACTTTTTGAGAATTAGAAGTTAGTATACTAAATATTATTTCGATTTAGAAATATTCCAAGTACTAAAAAAAAGAATAGATGTGAAATATTGTATAAAGTACAACAAAATTATATGCAAAAACAACAGCAACAAAAGAAAAATCTAAGGAAAGAAGAGCGCAACTGAGTCAATCCCATTTTTCGCCCACAGAGCAACAGTGGAGCTGCTGGTCACGGCGGCTGTAGTCACCGACTCACGAAGAACCTTCCACGCTATACATCCCTGCCACCCAACCACCCCCGCCAAAATCCATTCTTTTTGTGGAGCATTCACCACATTTATTTCATTTCATAGAGACAAAAAAACCGAAAAACGTAACATTCGTCGGATTCGGTTTCGCGCACGATTTGTAATTTGTCTTCGTTGCTCGTCGAAGTCATCACGGCAGCCGGAGATCGTCTCTGCCGACGTCGCCGACGACACAGTAATTTTTCCTCAGCACACTTTTTCATTCTTCTCAAGAAAGAGAAATTTTATTTTATTTAATTTTTTTATTTCACCTTTATTTAATTTTTTTTTTTGTAACTTTCCAAGAAATAAATTTTTTTGGCATAATTTTCAGATTCCTTATCTCATATATAGGATTCAATTACAATTATTGTAATTATCTTATTTTTAATATTTATTCTATAAATTATCTTGTGAAATTGTATGAATCTCGCGCAGACGAGCAACTTTTATGACTACTTCACGGCTGAAGTCTATTGAAAATTTCTTCTTTTTCGTTTTGACTTGTCTTCGTCTTTTTATCTTTTATCTTTTTCTTTTTTTTAATGTTCTGCTGCTTTTTTGTTGTTGTCTCTCAATTTTGGGCAATGTAATAAGAACGTGAACAGTGTTGCTTCGCAAAACATTCAATAAACTTCTAATAGTAGTAGATTTTTAATAATATAAAAGAGTACAAAATATAAAAAAAGGCTTCAAAATTAGAAATAGTTCTTAAAAAATATTTCAACTATAATAGTTTTACAAAAGGATAATAATTAATCGTAAGCAGAACCGTATTCTTATTAATGAAATTAAATTAATAAAATACTAAATCAAAATAGAAAATTAGGTTGGGAAAAATGAATATCTTTCAGATGTATAAAAGGATTAGCAAAAAATCCCTGTTAATTTATCAGAGGACTAAACTTGGTTATTGTAATAAATACTCTAAATTCTGATTTTTTTCATGAAACCCAATTGTGAAAATGTACATATCCATAAAATTATTTGCTGGATTGAAATTCATAAAATTACGGTTGTATACAAATATGCAAATATAAAATATGTCGAAATGTTGGATATAATTTGGCGTATTAATAAAGTTATCTTCCTTTCGATAGTTTCTTTAAGATCCTAAAACAATTTCTCTTCAACGCACTATAAACATTTCCGTCAAAATAAAGATAATCTCGAAGTTCAAAGGGAATTATTTACATTTTTCTACATAGAAAAAATGAAAAACTTGTTGAAATCAGTTATGCAAATTAAGCAGTCAATACCATAATTTATTCCACTAACCAAATTAAAATGCACTCAATACCAAATATACTGCACTGCTTAGCGTTAACCCACGTAACAAAAATTTCCAACGAAATTCTGTGAAAATTCCCAGGAATGAATGAGTCAATACAACACCTCATGCGATAGACTGCTGTCGCCTTCGCACTCACAAAAATATCGCGAAAGCCTGAGCAAAGCAGAGAAATCCAACAAATCTGAGAGAACTAAAATTCACAAAAGGCCACACAATCTACCCTGAACATAGTGAAATCGGCGAAAACGGAATAATGAAATTTGTTTAGGTGGGAAAATCATCAAGCATTTGACACAATTTTCCGGAAATTCCACAATATTTCTAATTTAGGAAAAAATTACTAGATTATAAACTTTTGATATAAACATTTTCGTTTTTCGCAACTTCAAAATGTAGGTATGGAATGTATTTCACGATTTTCACTATTACGTTTTGTGTTATATTCACTTCCTTTCGGTGTGAGGTTTTTCCAGTTCTCCGAGTGCAAAAATTTTGACTTGTGGTAGTTTTTCTCGAAATATTTTTTGTCAAATTTTTATCGCTTTCTGGGTTAAAGTTTACTTCACGCAGTAATTCAAATAATCAACTTACTTTAGTTTTTTATTTTGATTTTGCTTGAAATAACTGATAGATTCCTTTTTGTCCATAGAATGTCTATAAATTTCAGCAACAGAAAAGCATCGAACAGTTTAGAAATTTCTTTAGTAATATCGAACTGTTAAACGTAATTTCGTCCAAATTCACTAACGACCAATTTAATCACTATCCGTTGCTCTTTAAAAACTAGTTCAAGTTATTTTTTGCAGATTTTTGTCACTTTTCCTAACAAAAAATTAATGTGAAATTCCGAACAGAAAATCAACCGAACACTCAAAGTTCGCCATTTTCTACTTTTTGTATGTCTCTTTTTGGGATCTTCATTCATGGAATCTGTGTGACGACGTTTTAGTACGCGCAGCATCTGATATAATTGCTTCACTTTAACAAATTTTCCATCTTAGCTGTATACCGTGTGTTAAAAGGAGATCACCATATAAATGTGGTTAAAAGAGTTTTACAGCCAAACCAGAAGTATAGCACTGAAAATGAAATGTCAAAAGCGAGAAAGGGAACAAAACCTTTGCTATTAAAAGTTCAGTGTTGCCATATATATGCCACAATTCGAAAGAACGTCCTATCAAAGAATTGTATATTCTTTGGTCCTATTTACATATCTGCTTTTAACTCTAAATTACATATTACAATGGAAAAATATGGCACAGAAAACAGTTTAAGAAATCAAATTGCTGTAAATTTACTTCTAAAAGAAACTAATCTATTAAGTAAACTTAAATACAATATATTAAATTTTACATACTAGATTCAATTGTAATGTAAGTGAAGTTTATTTATCCGGTGCTCTCACTATTAAACTTGAATGTTTTTAATTTCCATACGCAACTTTTAAATATCAATATAGTGAGGACTGCGTTTGAAAAAATTGTCTGCCAATAAACTTTTTTAAATGACTCAATCAATTGTTTTGTAGTAGGCTTTAAAATGAATTTCAGAAAAGTGCTGCTTTCAATTTTTTTCCTAAACGCTTTTATTAATTTAAAAATGGCAAGCGAATTGGAAGTACGAAAAACTATTGTGAAGTTTTCAAAACCAACCTCACTGGATCAATAAACCTCGAATTTGAACGATTGAATTAAAGCTTTATGGTTGCAACTAAAAATGTGTATTTAGAATATTCGCTTTTTTTTAAGACATTTGTCTTTTCGAAATCTTACTTTTATTTCGAATTTCAATCCACGTAAAACATTAACGGTTCATCAGCTCTTTTGAGATTGTCATAAAAGTTGGTGTTTCTTAGGGCCAGAAAAAGAATTTAATTCCTTCTTAGTTCTGAAATAATAACAAATCACTTCCTTTTTAACTCTTTTTACTTAACGAAAATTTGAACTTACTTTTGTAGACAATTTGTCAATATATCTAATGACATAAGACGTCTTTAGGATACTCAAAGCTAGGTAAGAAGACCATAACACGTTCTGAATACGGAAGAATACATGTAACATTGTGCCCATGCCCAGGAGGATTCAGACCCACATCCTCAAGACTAGCAGGCAAGGAAATTAACTACTGCGGCACCAAGTTATTCAACTATTCATGCCATTCAGCACAGACAAGTTCCACTTAGCCCTCAATTTGATCTAATTACGAAGAAGACACACTCAATTATAAGTAACACATGCTTTTCCAACATCCCAGTTAGGATTGAAGTAGCTAGGTAGATGCAGGAGGTGGCACGGCCACTGCCAGCTACCCTGGTGCTCACCTCACAATCCTATGAAATTCAATTTGAATGAACAATAACTTGAAATAATCAAATCTTGTCAGGCTGGCCTCAATTAGACTCCCCACAACAAAACACTCGCTACGCCAATGCCAGTTAGTGGTAAAGAACCGAGAACCGTTGTTATTTTTAAAACAAAAGATTATCTTCCATTAAAATCAATAAAATCGAAGGGTTTTCCGAAAATGCTGATGTTCTGATGGCAATATATATATTCTATTTTCTAGAGACATTTTAATCTATGTAACTGTCAACACAAAACCAATAACTAATTTGGTTTTGGGAAAAATATAATTACATATATATATGTATTAATAACTTCTTAAAACTTAGACCAAGTAGTTAATTGAATTTTTATTTATTTAATTAAATTTAATTAGATCGATATATAAACTTATTAAAATTAAATCGCCAATCAAATACGTAAAAATATTTAAACTAGAAATATTAAAATTAATAGAAATATTAAAAATTTGTTCTTGTACAAAACGAGCCTAAATCTTTTTAATACAAAAACACAAAATAGCAACTAAGATGTATTGGAGACACTAAATAAAGTGTGTAAAATTTACTTTCGACTTTTTAGAAAAAAGAAACTCAGTTAATAATTTTATGTAAAATACAAATTTTCGTCATTTATTTGCACAATGTTTTTACTGTTCTGTTTGAATTCAAAAAATTCTACAATAAAAAAAAATATTTTTTTAATGTACGCGCTTTCATTAATGGGGAAATTATTTTGGTATAAAATGTATGTGTGGACTTGATTCTTTGAGTGTGTGTGTATGTGTTTGCGTGTGTATTATGTACGTCTAAAGAAAAAAAATTATTATTTTAAAAATTACATTAAAAGCTGTGTACTTTTTTATTTCCTTTTCTAGACTGTAGTTTAAATATATAAAATAAACTGATTGTGTAAAAGTCAGTATACACACACACACACATACATATATATTTAGTATATGATTCAAGTAAATGATAAAAGAAAATTAATATATCTTGCGTTTTAAATTGGTTTAAAAGAGTTTTTTCTTCATTTTCTTCTTCAATTTCTTCTTTTCTAACGGCTTAATTTTCTCATTGTTTTTATCTTCTTGATACATTTTGAATTCTTCTTCTTCGGCAACCTCTTCATAGTCATCTTTTTTCTGGTTTAGATTTTCACGATACTTGCATAAATTGTCAACAATTCTTTGCTTATATTTAGTCACGTTTTCCTCTTGATCTTGATAACGTTTCTTATTATCGCATTTAATTAGCAAATTGCAGTGAATAAGTTGTGTTTCAAGCAAGATATATGTGGTAAATAAAAGAAAGAGAATAAAAGAAAAATGTAAGCAAAACACAACGACTTAAGAGAAACCAACTAAATAAAAAAGAACGAAAGTAAGAGAGATAGAGGAATAGATATTATATAAAACATACAAACTATGTATAACTTTAGTCTTGATTTACGTCCATTTGTTTATGTATATAATAATCATTACATAATGTGTGTATATATGTGCATGTCGTTTTTGTCCTTATACAATTTTTCTTATATAATCTACATACGCAAAAGCGGAGTGTTTTTTCCACCCGTTTAAAAAACAAAAAATAATATAATATTAATTTTTTTGAAAATGTTTAAAAATTTGCTGAATTAACTAAATGTTAAAATCTGGATCTTACAAAAACCGCGCTTGAGTCATGGTCACTGTAACCGAGCCGTTTGGTATGTTTGAAGACTTCATTTGTGATCGCAGTGACAGGCATCGATTGATCCAAGTTCTCCGCCATACTCAGAACCAGACGCAAATCCTTTTGCATGTGGCTGAGTGGCTGCTGAGGATTGAACTCACCTTTGGCCATTTCTATAAAGGAAATTCGATACAAAATGTATATCATGACGATCATAATAAATATGTCAAATATTGAGATGAACCGATGGAAGATTTTATATACCTTTGCCTTTCGCCAACAGCAATTGCGATTTCATCGAAGTCAACTCAAATATGTCGATTATATCCTTCAGAGATATTGAAAAACGATCAGCTGAAAAAAGTGAACAGTGATAAAATCTTTGAGTTCTAATAAAATACTTCACAGTTATAATAAAACTCAATGTACATATATGTAACTATCTGTAATAATCTGTAACTCATATACATAGATTTCAGTAAAATTTTATGAAAAACAATAACAAAAAACAGAAAGGAAGAAAAAATTCGCTGAATTTTATGATTTTTAATAAATTTTAAAAATATTGTAAAGTGTAGTGTAAAGATCAGTGTAAAGATAAAGATGTAAATAAAGATACGAAGCATAGACCAACTTGAAGAATTGTATAATTTTTTGGATCTTGGCTTTCATTCATTATCATTGATCATGAGTAAAAATAGTTAAAATATTTGAAATCTTTAGTAAAACAATTTCACATCAATTTGTTATTTTCTACAATAAGAAATTCACATAAAGTTTAAATTGTACTTACCCAATGCCAAAGCCTCAGCCAGACCCACAAGACTCACACCAACAATGGTTTGTAAAATCAAATTAACCTTACATGCATTCCCGACTTCTGCTAAAATGAGAAAAGAGCCAGAAAGAAAAACAGCACATTAAAATAAAGAGGCTCCGATTTAACTACAATAAAAACCTTAAAAATATACAGATCTTATCCTAACTAAGGATATACAAAAACATCTTTCTTTCTCCTTATCACGAAGTGTTGATACAAATTATTGCTATCATTTGCAAAACAGAAATCCTCTTTTGAATTTTTGATACACTTTTATAATTTCAGTTTCAAATCTTAGGAAATTTCAATAACTTACCTCCTAAAAAGAATGTGTTCTTAGCAATTGTCTTGAAGCAGGAGTGACATTCTTCAAATACTTTGCGATCGCCGCCAGCAAGAATGATAAGCATTCCGTCTTCTGCTTCTTGTCGAGTTCCATGTATCTATAAAAGCGAAAAGTCAAAAGTGGGTAAAATCAAGGTTAATGTATTTAGTAAGGGTTTTCTTTAAGAACCTAAACCAACCTGCACTTCTAAATAACGTCCATTAGCATGGGTTATGCCTTCTGCAATATCCTGAGAGGTCTCCGGATCTATTGTGGACATTTCGACGTATGCTTTATTGCACAAGTCTTTGTATTGCAAAACGCCGCAGTTGCCGAAAACAAGCTGTGTATTTAAATTGTTAAAAAAATAAGGAATATAAACAATAAAACAGAAATGTGATGGAAACGTATGTACAAATTATCTATAGGAAACAAATTGAAACTAAATATTACGAAGATTTTGAAGTGAAGTGATTAAAGCAACACATTGAATCTATTAAACAAAGCATTTGTATGAATTAAATGATATCTTGAAACGTTTGCAAATATCTGCATGGACCGTACTCACATCCTTTGAAGCTTTAGGATCAGAAACACAACAGAAGATGACATCGGCCACTTCCACCACATCCATGGGAGTTTCCTTGACATCAGCACCAGCCTCCTTAAACGGTCGACACTTGGACATCGTACGATTCCAGACGACTACTTTATGTCCAGTGCATATCAAGTCCTTTACAATGGTCGAGCCCATGATGCCTAGACCGAGGAAGCCAAATGTCAAATTTGACGGTGTTATATCGCGCTCCGCCAATGTCTGCGAACGAACATTCATATCGATCGCCAACGTTTCAGGTCGCGATACAACAGGACGATCAAGCAAAGCAATCGAATTCATGTTGCGTCGCGACGACGATCCGATTTGCGACAGGGCATCAGTGTTGATCTTACGACGAGTGGGCGTGATCTTAAAGTAATCATTGAGATCTTCCAATGCTGCTGATGCGTTACGCTTGCGTTTTGTTACCATTGGTCCACTTGAACGGCGCCGTTTGTTCGTTGATTTGGCAACTGTAGCTGATTTAGATTTAATCGCAGCTGTTGATTTGGCTTTTGGCGTACGTTTGGGTGTTTTATTAGTTGGTATTATGACCTCATCTTCCACGAGCTCGACTTCTGTTGAATCATTTGCTTCCATTTCTTCTTCTTCAGATTGCTCCATTCCGTCACGTATCTTATCAAAGTCAGCTTCGGTGGAATGATTAGTAGCGGTGTTTTTGCTAATTTCATTATCAATATCCGTTGGATCCTCAATATAGTTGTTTATATCTTGTAAAGCATGCTTAAAAGAGTTTGGTTTATTCGCCTTGGCCATATCGGCTTTCCAAGGACCTTCAAAGGGTTTCATATTATTTGTTTCAATCCAAGCGCTAAATATTTTTGATAGAAACATATTGTATTAAAATATTTTATAACAAATACCTAAGTATATGTATATGCATATTTTTGTTATTGTTAAAAGTTTGATTACAAACCAAGTACATAAATGAAAGAAGAATAAATTATATTTACTATATTCACACTTACAAATTACGCGATCCGAAGAAAAATACACATTTCGAATGTGCTTTTCGTGGTTGGCTTAATAAATCAATTGGCGGATCCACAATCTAGAGGAAAATTCATATATCATACTATTATATTTTTAATATTGATTTTAGGCAATACAAAATAAGAAAACGGAAAATTCGAACTCTACTCACAAATTAACACTAATGTGTGTGCAATAAGTATGTATGTGTTAATTAGAAGTACTTTTTAAGAAGTCTTAAAACCAATTAAAACAAGGGAATATCTATTAAACTTGGAGTCACTTTTTAAACCATTCAAATATACACCCTTTTCATCAATTGTTTTTTATTATAAAAGAAAACCCATGTTCCCACCCACAGAGATTACAAAAAATTTTATCAATCATCAAGAAAGTATAATTGAGTTTACATTAATCCGTATTGGAAACAATTATTTTACACTTAGCAGGCCAATAAATGACTGCATTTATTTGTCATAACACATTTATGACAGTGAGTAGATACTTCAAACTGGGAAAGTATATACTTTGTAAATAATTAAAATTAATAAAAGAAATAGTTTTAATAGTGATTCTTTTGCATGGACTAGAGCAACAATTTGAGCAAAAGTGTAGAGAGAGTCGGCGAGGTGATCAGCGGAGATATGTTTAAAATAATACTTCATGAGAAAAAGTACAGTCAAAATGCACTTCATTGCTTACCATAGCGGGCCATGGTGTAAATCCCTTCATTTTGGCCCTGAAAATAGAAGAGAAAAATATATTTATAAATTTCAAAATTAACACTGAATATTGAGTTTAGTTGCCATTTAATTTGTTTGGCAATATTCAATATTTCTATTAAATTTGAGAAAAAGAAAAACGCGCGGGAAATTATTTCTATACACAAAGCACACAATCACTGGGAGCCAACGCAGCGAATTTTAAAATATAAGCCAATAAGAATACCGAAAAAACAGCAGATACAAAGTGCAGCTACTTCGGAGCGCTAGAGCTCCACAATGTTAACAGAAACATCCCCTTCAAATGGAAGATTTCATTCACATCTAGATTGCTATTAATGCACTAAAATTTCTGCTTTTAGTGTTGTTCGCTTCTTTTCACAACTTTCTTTATCGCTTTTGAGGTTATGGGCGCCATTTTTCAGCATAATTAATAGTATTATTAAAGCCATTAACCCGGGTGCCTTCTAATTTAGTTACAAATTAAAGTGACTGTACAGGCAGCCGTGGTTTATTGCTTTTGCTCTCACCATATTAAATCCTTGGGCTTGAAGTCAGGCAGGTCCATAATGTCAGTGCCTGGCAACGAAAATTTCTTTGCTTTCGACGACATTTGTACGAAGTTATTTATTCTCAAGTGGAATTTTATTTTGAATATCTTAAGTAAACAATGAATAAAATTTAATTATTATCAAGAATGCACTCTTTTTATGCAATTTTAACCCGCTTTCCACTAAATTTTACACTTTTATCTTCTAGCGGCCACCGAACACTTCACACAAATATTTTGAGAAAAAACTTCTGACAAACGAACGTATGAAGGCGAAAAAACCTATTGACGCGTTTTTCGCCGTAAAGATGAAAAACAAAAATGGCCTCCTGCTAGTTTTGTCAAATTTCGAGTGTTGGTTGTTGTTGCGTACGTTGGAAAAAATTGTTAAAATGCAAGCGGTTTCAGTGCTGCCAATCTCTAATTGAAACAGTACAGACTAGGCAGTTACAGACAACTGCCATGTACAGAAAATATAAGGGAAGCACTGAAAAAATATGTTCAAAAAATTTTAAATTAATTTAATGGAACAAGTCGGTTTTAGTACACAATACCCTATTTTGTTGTAGTTTTTGGCGCCGAATTTCGGTTCCTGTTTTATAGCCCCTTGGACTTTCAAATGTAATCGCCTATATCTGCTAAACTGCAGCACATATCAGGTTATTATAGGGACAGTTAGAAAGGTATTAAAAATATCCTCTATTTATGTTTTATAAGATTTTATCGAAAACCATACGATTTTGTAGAAAACCGCAATTTAAATTTTTATCCCTTTTTTCCAATTCATTCAATTTTTTTTCTAACCTGATATGTACTATAGTGTCGTTTTAATTCAAATGTAAATAAGAATAGAGGTTTAATTTTAAGCATAACTGCAAGATTATTTCTAAGTGTAAATTGAAGTTGAAGTATAAAACTAAACCTAATTGTGAAATTTAAGTTGGAGTCACAGCCAAAGTCTAAGTTTACTAAACCTAAAATTAAAACCGAAAATTTACACGTCAAATTTAAAACCAGTTCCAAATATAAGCCGAAATATAAATCTTAAAATAATCAATCAGAAGCAATCCAAAATCCAGTCAAATTGAAGTCTAGGTATAATTTGCAATCGTTGTCTTCAGCCACAGGTGAAGGTTGTGTATGTATCACAAAAATATTATACATAAATAACTATGTATCGTTGGACCTAGATTATCCGGACCTATTAACATCAACCGGAAAAATCTTATTTGTTAATCGAGATGTTGAGGGTTAAGTTTATACTTTTCCGTAAAGCACATCATATTCATTTTATATCATTGCGCTTGTTTTATAGTCCCGAGCAACCTGGCTAATTAAGGTTCATCTGTATATATTTTTTCATATATATTGCCTGCTCTTTGGTCAGGTGTTAGCAATGACTTTTTCCCACAACGACAAATTGTTTGCAACAGAATATTTCTTGATTTCAATTTTGGGAAATATAAATCTGCTAAATCTAAATAAATATAAATGTCAACTAGACACATAACAATAAAAACATAAAGGATAACTAACTCCAAGATGCCGGAGTTATATACACGTCTGCAACTATATATACAAATCTAAAAAACGATCATAAAAAATATTTTTGGAACTATTTTGCAGCGGGTAATACAATTAATTAATTGATAGTCAGCCGTTGAAACGAGAAGAAACACCTTTTGTTTTCAGACCAGGGCTGCTAAGTATATTTTTACATTCTCGGTTTCCTAAAAAAATGACCAGAATTTCAATATAATTTCCCAATCACACTAAATTTTTCAAATGATTTTGTGCTTAATTTTTAATTTATTCGGCTAGAAGAAATAACTTTTATTAATAGATATTATATATTAAAAAATGAACTTTACATTTTTTGACAACTCAACGGTGCCACTATTTTTATAACTCAACCAATCGTATAGCTGTAAAAAATTACGCGTAATAAAGATGTGTTTAGTGGTAAAGACTTGTTTATGTAAAGGAACAGTTCGAAAAATAATTCATAATGTTATATAATAATAATTAATAATAAATAAATCGTAAAATTAATTTCTCTCAAATTTCGAAATTGTTTGAATATCGAAAACTATTGCTGGAAAGCAACAAAGAAACCGTTGTCCCTCGATCTAAACAGTCCCTAAGTACTTATTTATTGAAAGTATTGAAAAATCGACAATTAAAGTCCTTGTTATTATGGAATGTCTTATAATATTTAGACTCTTCAGTTTGTTATAAATCACTTAAGTACTATTAAATTACCTAAGGTCTCTTTATTCCCCTTTTGCCTAAAGGTTAATAAATGACCTGCATTTTGTAGGAACATGGGAAAATAAATATGAACAGGGCAGCATGGAAAACTCTCTATTGCGAATATTACACTACGAGCATTGTTTCCCTCGATGAATCATTTCAGCTTTTTCGCAAAATTTTGTTCGGTGTTGTGGTTACCCATAGCATTCTTTAAATGCTCCTTTAGAAATACAAGAGGGTAAGCTCGGCATCAGTGAGAAAATAGAATCGATCCGATCGAAGCGTCATGACGCCGAGCGCCAGAGAGCAAAATTCTTTCATAAGGTTTGTACTGTAAATTATTTTTTGACGCTGTTCGATGTGCTTAAACACTAAGGTTGGTAACTTTGTACAGAAAGCAATAACAAATTTACAGTTTTACCGAACAATATTCGTACTTATTAGTTTGACGCTGAGCGAAATTGTGTCATTTTATGGTACTTTAGGGTTTCCGTTTGCTTTTTCTATACATTTTGCTTACGATTCTATAGTTCTATAAATTACGATTCTATAAATTTCTGGGGTAAATTTCACCCATGTATGAACTCATCACACTCTCATGAGAGAGTTGCCAACCAACAACAATGTTTTACCTCATTTGGTTGATCTTACTCAAATCTTATCAGGGTGCAAAATTCTAGTTCGTAAAAAAACTCAAACAAAAATTTTTTTAAACATGTTGGGTTGTATATTGTACATATGATAATATGTATAGTTTAACTGAAAAATTATAATTTTTCTGTTATTTAACCAAAGAAAACCATAAAATTTAAATCAAAATTTAAATTAACTAAATTATTTTAACCATTGGATAAAATGAATGCTACCCGGTGTAATTTTTTTTAAGTTGTTGTTGTCATTAGTCATTTATCCAATTGGAATCCCAGCCTATGTAAATAGCAACAACATTATAATTGCGCAAGCACTGGAAATAAAATATAAAAACTACTTTCATGTTGTGGTTGAAAGATTTTACTCAATAAATTGTTTTTAAAACTTAAAGATACTATAACATATCCACGAAAGAAACTATAATTTAAGTTTAGTCTTAAACAAACACAAAACTTTAAAATATTTTCAACTTTTTACCTAAAGCGCGAACTAAATCAACTTTTAAAAAAATGCCGTGCACGTGATACTCCGGAAGTTTGAGTAGTTTGTTCTAGAACTTTCTCGGCTGTTGAAATTTTGGCATTTATGTCCGGCGCCGGCATCAGTTCAATTGCGAATCTAGTGCGAACGAAGGTGGTTGACAGGCTGATTTTCTTGTGTGCAAGGAATTTATTAATTTGAAATTTTCTAATTTCTCATTTTGTAAGCTTTGTGGAAATAAAACAATCAAGGTTGGTATTAATTAAAAGCACGAATATATTTAAACGAAATAGATAACTTAAATTACATGATTGCAAAAATTAGATTGCAGTTTTACAGGCGACTGCAAAAAATGTTCTGTTCGAAAACGTGGTTTTCTGCGCTAAAATATTTTTTTTATTCATAATTGCCTCATTGAGGGAAAAAAGTCCAATTTTATTTCTTCCTAAATCTCTAGGAATCGCTTCAACTTAATTATTATATGAATTTATAAATATAACTCGTGTAAATTTTACTGGAAAATATTTTTGAATCTTCATATTCATAATCGTTTGATTCAGCACATTTTTGCTTTTCCTAATATTATTTGGTTTTACATAAAAATTTGATTGATTGACATTTGAAATTTTCTATTCTACATTATTATCAATTACATATCCAC
Source organism: Myopa tessellatipennis (assembly GCA_943737955.2). Classification (NCBI taxonomy): domain Eukaryota; kingdom Metazoa; phylum Arthropoda; class Insecta; order Diptera; family Conopidae; genus Myopa; species Myopa tessellatipennis. The sequence goes on from OX031316.1 coordinate 53,225,200, forward strand.
ATCCGATCCAAAAGTAAATTTCCATTAAAAAATCCTTTAGCTTTCAGTTTAGTTTAATTAATTGCATTGATTTTGATACTTGCAGATGTCAGAAGGATGCGAAACTTTTGCTTTCCAAGCTGAAATCGCTCAGCTCATGTCGTTGATCATCAACACATTTTACTCGAATAAAGAAATCTTTTTGCGTGAGTTGATTTCTAACTCGTCTGATGCTCTCGATAAAATCCGCTATGAATCTCTGACTGATCCAACAAAATTGGACACCGGCAAGGAACTGTACATCAAATTGATCCCCAACAAAACTGCCGGCACCCTCACCATCATTGACACTGGTATCGGCATGACTAAATCTGATTTGGTCAATAATCTTGGTACAATTGCCAAATCTGGCACCAAGGCTTTCATGGAAGCGTTGCAGGCTGGCGCTGATATTTCTATGATTGGTCAGTTTGGTGTTGGTTTCTATTCGGCCTACTTGGTAGCCGATAAAGTCACAGTCACCTCCAAGCACAACGATGATGAGCAATACATTTGGGAATCGTCAGCCGGTGGCTCATTCACAGTCAAACAGGACAACACTGAGCCATTGGGTCGCGGTACCAAGATTGTGCTGTACATGAAGGAAGACCAGACCGACTACTTGGAGGAGAGCAAAGTTAAGGAGATCGTTAGCAAGCACTCACAATTCATTGGCTACCCCATCAAATTGTTGGTGGAGAAGGAACGCGATCAGGAGGTGAGCGACGATGAGGCTGATGACGAGAAGAGCGCTGAAGAGAAGAAGGATATGGAGACCGACGAGCCAAAGATTGAAGATGTTGGCGAGGATGAAGACGCTGATAAGAAGGATAAGGATGCAAAGAAGAAGAAGACCGTCAAGGTTAAGTACACCGAGGATGAAGAATTGAACAAGACCAAACCGATTTGGACTCGCAACCCTGACGACATCTCACAGGAAGAATACGGCGAGTTCTACAAGTCTTTGACCAACGACTGGGAAGATCATTTAGCTGTGAAGCACTTCTCTGTTGAGGGCCAGTTGGAGTTCCGCGCTCTGCTCTTCATTCCCAGACGTACACCCTTCGATCTCTTCGAGAACCAGAAGAAACGCAACAACATCAAGTTGTACGTACGTCGCGTATTCATCATGGACAACTGCGAAGACCTCATTCCCGAGTACTTCAACTTCATCAAGGGTGTGGTTGACTCTGAAGATTTGCCTTTGAACATTTCGCGTGAGATGCTGCAGCAAAACAAGGTGTTGAAGGTTATCCGCAAAAACTTGGTCAAGAAGACTTTGGAATTAATCGAGGAGCTGAAAGAAGACAAAGAGAGCTACAAGAAGTTCTACGAGCAGTTCAGCAAGAACTTGAAATTGGGCGTTCACGAAGATAGCAACAACCGCGCTAAAATCGCAGACTTCTTGCTTTTCCATACCTCCGCTTCTGGCGATGATTACTGCTCACTGGCCGACTACGTCTCGCGTATGAAGGAGAACCAGAAGCACATCTACTTCATCACTGGTGAATCTAAGGACCAAGTCAGCAACTCTGCATTCGTTGAACGTGTCAAGGCACGTGGCTTTGAAGTTGTCTACATGACTGAACCCATTGATGAGTACGTTATCCAGCACTTGAAAGAATACAAAGGCAAGCAGCTGGTCTCTGTTACCAAGGAGGGTTTGGAGTTGCCAGAGGATGATGACGAAAAGAAGAAGCGTGAGGAGGATAAGGCCAAGTTTGAGAACTTGTGCAAACTCATGAAATCGATCTTGGACAACAAAGTCGAGAAGGTTGTTGTGTCGAACCGTTTGGTCGACTCTCCCTGCTGTATCGTCACTTCGCAGTTCGGTTGGTCCGCCAACATGGAGCGTATCATGAAAGCTCAGGCACTTCGGGACACCTCTACCATGGGTTATATGGCTAGTAAGAAGCATCTGGAAATCAACCCAGATCACGCCATCATAGAAACTCTTCGTCAAAAGGCTGACGTTGACAAGAACGACAAAGCTGTTAAGGATTTGGTCATTCTTTTGTTCGAGACTTCCTTGCTATCGTCCGGTTTCTCGCTTGACAGCCCTCAAGTGCACGCTTCTCGCATTTACCGCATGATTAAACTTGGTCTTGGCATTGACGAAGAAGAACCAATGGCAACTGAAGATGCTCAGAGCGCCGGTGATGCTCCACCACTTGTTGATGACACGGAAGATGCTTCCCACATGGAAGAAGTCGACTAAGCATTCATACCAGCGCCCACCTTTGCTTACTAATGACTGACATACCATATAAATTCCATTTAAAACAATTGCATCACTGCCTTTGTTCCATTTATTATTTTAAATTGCGCAGCCGCGAGGGAGAAGGAATCATAGCATGTGAAGAAGTATTATAAGGATATGTATGATTAATAAACAAGTGTTCGTTGCAAAAATAAATTTACTTTTATATGTGTTAGTAATTAGAGTTTGATGTACCTGGTCGGGAAATAGGAGTTAGGGGAAGTGTTGGTGGTCATCCTGTTCGACGGCATGTTTAGGCAGAGGCCTGGTTTTCTTGCACAAAAAATGTTTGGTTATTATGTATGGTAAGAATAATCCAGTGAAGTTTTGGAGGCTGTTTTATTAAATGAGTAATAAGATGGTACAACGAATAATAATTTACAGTCACATGAAATGTTAAAGATTAATTTTGATTCATAAATGAACTAAAATAAAGTGCTTGTTTCTCTTTCTTCATTTGAAGTCTGTTGAATTTGTAACTTAATTTTTATGTATGTTGATTTTCTGTGAAGCGAGAAAAGAATGAAAACTTCATTTATTAATTCTATTTAATTACCTTTAAATTCATGAGTTGTTTTTATGTAATCGTGTACAACGTTTTTAATTTGTAATTCTTCAGTTTAAATTTTCTCTGGTGTTGGTTCTTCTTGTGCTTGTTTAGCCGTTGGTGCAATCGCAATAAAATTGATTTATTAATAATATTCGGTCGATTTAATGTTTAATTTAACAATTAATTTTATTTAATAATATTTATTTATTTATAATTTATATACTTTCGATTTTTCCGTTGAACTTATTTTATATTAGCATTTTAAATCGAATAGTGTAATTGCAATGTTAATTGAAATTTCAAAGAATTCTAATTTATTTATAGTTTATCATAATTATATGAACGAAATAGAGCACATAGAAATATAAGTTTATTTAATTATTTATAAATAGCCAATCCACGATTGAAATATAAGTTATTTTTAAGTAAATTATAGAATTATGGTTTATTTTTTACTATATGGAAGTATTGTTTATCATATTATTTATAGAATCGTTGCTTTTGTTGTTATATTATTTGAAGTTACTACTAATTAAAAATTCCATTATTCCAAAATTCCATTAGCAAAAAATTTAAAATTGTTTAATTTAATGTTAAATATCCTAATCTTAATTACTAGTTAAAACAGTAATAAACAAATAAAAGTATGTATGTACTTATTAATTTAATGTGGTGGCAGCACTACGCGTAATCACATATCACTTCATCGCACATTTTTGTACGGCTGTCATCGAAATTCGTGCTCCTCGACTACAAAAATTTTCTTTCGGACGAAACGGTGTTGGGGAATAAATATCTGCGCTTTCGTGTGGCAAATTACAAAATTTTGAGTTTATTAATTTGATTCCGCAAGCGGTTCAAGGAGAATAAAAATACACAAAAAATGACATCAATGTGTGGGCGCTTGGCCTTCCGTGCTGCTGCACGTCCCAATGTTGCCATAACTCCAGTTCGCTTTTGTAAAAGTAAGTTAGCTTCTGTATTTATCTATCATTGGTAGATTAGTTATGAAAATGAGACCAATGTGGCTATAGCTGTGCTGCAGTCCACCCGTCCGTCCAACTGTCCAATCCTTTGACAGCCCAATCGTTTAGAGATTCCCTAATGCAGGTTACGTAACTTCATATCGAGTTTATGATTTCCTAGCGCACCTTGAAGAAAATTGGAATGAAAATGTGAGAAAGAATAGGAAATTACAAATCCGATTTGATAAACTTTTATGTAATCAAAGTTATGTTGTGGACATGAGTGGCCAGAGTGAGTAGCTAATGGTGCTTCTTGCTGTAAATCACGGCCGGTTTCAATTGGGGCTGGACCAGGAATTCATATAAAAAAATTCTGATATTTCTAATTGGTTTTTGCCCAACATAATGTTCAAATTATTCCTCTTTGTTAGTTGACATTTCTGCCTAATGATTTATGTAACCTTCGCGTATAAATTGTGTGCCGAAGTTCTTTATTGCTATTGTATGTTTTGTCTTCTAGCCGTATTTGCAACGGGAGCGAAAATTCTAAAAATGTATTATTCTGAATTACGAATTGAAGCTATTGTGATTTTAATTTATAAATTTATTGTCATTTTAATTGCTATCTCCTTTTATTTAATTTTTTATGCTAAATAACGCTAAATAATTTGTTAATTGCGTTTGTTTGTATTCCTATATTTCTTGTTAATTGATTACACCAAAATTGACACAAGTCGCCTGAATTATATTTTTGTTTGCATTTCTTGCAGTGATGAACGACCCCATGGAACATGCTACCGGCATAGAAAAGCGTGAATTGCTGGCCAAAGCTGCTGGCAATGATAATCCTTTCGACATGAAGGTGTTCAAACGTGGCGCCGGCACCAAGGACGTACCGAATCTAATTCCATCAGCATTTGAAGCTCGCATAGTTGGCTGCATTTGTGAGTTCCTAGATATCAACATATGCGTAGTTTATTATCGATACACCACCAACTTTAAATGTTTACCATTTCCAATCAGGTGAAGAAGATCAAACATACGTTCAATGGATGTGGCTGCAGAAGGGAACGCCAAAGCGTTGTGAGTGCGGGCATTGGTTTAAATTGGTTGAGAAGGCTCCAGTTTAAGTTTCGTAAACCAAAAAGACGGCGAAACCAAGAAAAACACACTTAAAAATCGAAAAAAAATGTTCATGCTAAAAATAGCAATGAAGCTGAAAAAACAACATCTTAAAATATAAGAAATAAAGTTTACTAATTTAACCAGAAATTTCGATATGTTTTCAATATATTTAAAGACATTTGCGACAAGTGTTTACAATCCATCTCAAGAAAGATTTCAATTTTATTGTTTGTAGAATATGTTTTGCAGATTACATAATGTGTGTAGAAAGGCGATCCACTAAAGGCTACATGCCACAAAAACTTTAAGCACAATTATTTGACATTGATTTCTAAAATTATTTGAAATTTTTTTGCTAATAAAAGTATAAAAGTTGTTTGCTTTTATATTACATCGATTTCAAAATTAATTTATAAGTTTGTTGTAAAAACAAACAAAAAATATATACAATTTTGTGTACTAAGCGTTTGACTATCTTACCGTGTAACCACATAATAAGTAGCCACTGTTGCCATTCATATTCACTTCTGGATGGGTACGATTCGGCAAAATCTGATATATGCGCATCCAATTCGAAGTTAGGTGCAAATTGGTTACCTCTGAGCCTGTCTTCAGGTCAACGTAGAGTTCCATTAACACTTCTTTACAGTGGCTAAATATAACAATAGGACTTGACGGCTTCACGAGCGGCAGCAGGGCCTTAACAATGCTGGCGGGGTGTTCCTTGGCCACAATGACCAACGAATCGAATTGAGCCCGCATTAGCACACATGCTCGTGCATTTTCAAGTTTCCATTTTTGTGTCAGCTCAGAAGCTGTTCCAGAAGCAGAGAAAAAAATAAAATATTACAGAGAAATAATTAAAAAAATTGTAAAAATCGAGTTTTTCAGAAATTAGGAAATGTGGGTTTATAAATCCTACCCATTTTAGGAGCTTTTGTGAGTAGATCTTCTGCTTCCAATTTTGGCTTTTTGCTGCAGGGTTCAGAAGAACCCAGCTCAACATCAGCTTCCTGCTCAGACATTTTCGAACTGACGGCACCCACATCAACAGCATCTGCTGAGCCCTGGTAGTATTGTCGTAGTACTGAATATATATTCACAGATATGCAACGATGCATCTGTTCAGCGGGAAAATTCAACGCCAGTATCGCCTGCTTTTGCGGTACATTACCAGGGTGCATATGCACTAGTTGCGCTTCAGTGTCAGTTCCCATTGCATTTAGAAAACTGGCTGGCAGCAGTCCGTTGGAGCCACTCTCGTACAATAGATATTTACCAAAAGCACTAACGCCGGCATAGCAAAGTAGTTGCGATAACGTGTCTACACGCAGACCCATTATTTTGTCCAAATCCTGACGATAGTAGATTTCGGCGATGAGTCGAATTGTTGGTTCACGTATCTGTACATATTCAAAGTATTTCTTTTCTTTCTTTTTCAAGTACTTTTCCTGCGAATACTCTGTTTTCGTATGGAATGTCTTGGAGTTCTCCACGATTTTCTCGATGATCTTCGTTGATTCAGAACATTCTTCACGCAGCTGCTCAATTTCTTCAGGACCGAGGCTTTGCGAAGCACCATTATCGATGATGTTGCGGTTGTCGATGCCGCTGGCTGAGATTATTTCTAGCACATCGCAAATGCCGCGCATTTCGGTGTCGCTACATAGTTCTAGTGTATTTAGTCGAGGACCACGTCGTTGGTGTCCTTCCTTGGGGCACATTTTAAATGTTGCCCCGTAAGGTTGGCCATGTATAGCTCGTAGTTCTATCTGCTCTTTGCCCAGCATTGTTGTAGTGTCAAGACTGCCGAATTTATGTAGCTTAGTGTATTTTTGTCGTTGAATGACAACATAGTCGCCCACTTGTATCGTAGGCGTGGCAAGGGTCATAATGACATATATTCGAAGTATTTAAGTTCAACTGCACCCACCACTCACGGTTCTGAATGTCAAAAACTATTTTGATAGCTGTCAGGCAGGTTCACGTGCAGTCTTTAAGGGTGCGTTCGCAAAACAAATTAATTACAGATAAGAAAAGTCCCAATTTACATTGATCAGAGGAATCAAGAATATAAAAGCGTGTTTACATAAAACGTTTTTAAATGGTTTTAGACCTACACTAGAAAAATAAATTGTGTGATTTTTAATAAAATTTTTAACTTTTAAAAAAAATACGTCCATTCTTACGTTTCACAGAGTGTTTTCTCCTAAGCTCCTCCATCGGTTCTGATGAAACGAATACGCTGAGAAATCTCATGGCCTCTAATCTTTTAAAATTTAAAAAACTGATATGGATAAATCATACATTTTTCTTAGGAAAAAAGTACTAAGATTATAAAAAGTTATTTTTCTCCAAAAGTAATGGTTTTTTGACAAAATTTTACATAAATAAAAGGTAATTCAAATATAACAGTACATTTTTCCCTTTACTGAGTGTTTGCAAAGCCGGTGCTATATTGTCTTGTCACCCTGCACCATTTATACTTTGAGAAATTCATTTTCTCAAGTATACAATAAATAAATAAATAAATAAATATAACAGTACTAATTTTATCCGAATATCTTTAATAGTTTAGGAGATATAGTTATAAGAATTTAAATTTTCGACGGGCTCCATATCTCGATAATTGTACAAGAGAAAAAAGTTGTTGTTGTTTACCATATAAACCACTTTTACACTGTATATAGTTATATATTTACTTGTATTATATAAATACTTGTATTTACTTGTACAATTTATTTAAGGTTTAGTGACCTTTTGTGTACAGCTTGAAATGAAATAAATAAATAAATAAATAAATAAAACAATTCTTAAGGCGGGACGTTATTTGTCGTAGGTCAGATGTTCTAGCTATCTTCCGACTACCACTGTCAATGATTATTAATAACAGTGGTAGACGCAATAGGATTTGTTGGAACAGCTGACACCACAGCTTACGTTACGTCTCAACTAACAGAACCTTTAAATATTGATGTATACATATATTAAACTGATTAGCGCTGAACACACCAAAGTTTATATCACATGTCAAAAATTAATGGGCGTAAATCGAAGTAATCAAAGACTACAAGACTGGAACCTGTGTCGTAAATTAAGTCGCGATTTTTGTTATCTGAAAACGATATAGCCCTGTATATATTTTATATAATTGTTATAAATTATTTTAAAATAAATTAAATTATTCCACACTAAATGCGATGTCAGATAATGAATATGAAAAATTCGAAGTGACGGATTATGACTTGGATAACGAATTCAATATAAATCGACCGCGTCGTCGGCAAACGAAACATCAACAAATTTATGGTGAGTTCCATATCAAAGCGTATCAACTTTAAAATTGAAATAATATGCATAGAAATTATTAATAAATAATAGGAATTTGGGCGGACGACAGTGAAAATGAAAGTGAAGAAGAATCCACAAATAGACGAGGTCGACGAGGACGCGGTGGTGCGAGTAGAAACTCAAGCAAACCAAAGGATTACACTGCTCCTGTTAGCTTTGTGGCCGGCGGAATTCAACAGTCTGGCAAGAAGAATAAGGCAAAGCATGTGATGTCACAAAATGAAGATGATGAGAATCCTATAACCGATGAAGAAGGCAAGTTTGCGTTTGAATTGGTGGACATCAGTCAATCTAATAAATAAATATAATTTTGCAGATGATGCGCGCCCTTCATTTGGACACAAGCAGCCGCAGCTGATGGATGCAGACGACTCACAGGGCTCAAGTACATCTTCCGATGAGTCCAGAAAAAAGACGCCTCCACCACGCAGTGGGTTCGGCATGCAGCACAAAAAGCACACTACCGGTGCCCGAAATGTGGGTGCTTGGGAGCAACATACCCGTGGCATTGGTGCTAAGTTACTGCTTCAGATGGGTTATAAGCCAGGAATGGGGTTGGGCAGAGACTTGCAAGGTATCGCTCAGCCGGTGGAGGCGCATGTGCGCAAGGGACGTGGCGCGATAGGTGCCTATGGTCCCGAAATTGCAGCAACTATTGGTGGAAAAGATGTGAGTACAATTTGCCGTCTGCTTAAGATCTTATATAGTAAAAGCTCTTTTTTAAAATTTATTTTTAATGATTAGCACAAGACGAAAGAGGATGAAGATGTACGCGACGTGAAAGAGTTAAAGGAGCAGGCTAACAAGTGGAGAAAGGGCGAGGCACGTCAGGACAAACCAAAGCGCTATTATTACAAATCAGTGGAGGAGGTAATCGAGAAGGGGAAGAAAAGTAGCTTTATGTTGCCCGAGAAAATAAGGTATTTGGATAAATTTTGTACTTTAATAATAACTCTAAACATCGTCAAATTAGCAAGAAGCTTGGAAATGTGCCAGTCATCGATATGACAGGACCCGAAAAACGTATTCTAAGTGGTTATCATGCGCTGGGTTCATCAAAAGTGCTAGATGAAGACCTTTATGATCTACAGCCAGCAGCCACGGCCGCTAAAAAATCGAGCTTTGCTCTTCCTGAGCTGATGCACAACCTGACGCTTATTGTCGATAACTGCGAACGCGACATCATTGCTCTTGATAACAATGGCCGTGCAGCCAACGATCGTCAGCATGCACTCGAAAGTGAACGCAAAAATTTGGAAGAGATAGTGAAGCTAGAACGCAATCATATCGATACGTTAGAAGCCGTTGAGAAGTTTATAATCGAACTGACAGACACCGAATCCGGCCTCACCCTCGATCGTGCTGAGAAAATTTTCTTAGAGCTGCAATCGAAGTACGGCGCTGAATATCTGGAATTCGGATTGGGTGATCTAGCCGCTGGAGTTATAGCGCCTCTTGTGAAGTCTGTGCTCGACACTTGGCAGCCACTTGTAGAGCCCACGCGACACATCGAAATGATCAAAAAGTGGCGTAGCATTTTGGAGAAGTACACGACCACAACGGGACAAACACAGAAGGAGTTGCGGAACGTTTTCGATCCTTACTCGTCGCTTATATGGGCCGGCGTTATACCTAGCTTTCGAGCGTGTTCTACCGCCTGGAATCCTAAGCAGCATGAGCGAATGGCGGCCCTTCTCGACAGTTGGGCGCCTCTCTTTCCCAGTTGGATATTGGATTCGGTATTGGAGCAGTTGGTGTTGCCACGCCTCACCGCAGGCGTGAAGGAGTGGGATCCCTTGACCGACACGATACCCATTCACATTTGGATTCTTCCGTGGACTTCGATTTTGGGTCATAAAATGGAGGAGTCCATTTTTCCAACCATACGCCAGAAACTGGGCAACGCTTTGATGGCATGGATGCCGCAAGATCGGTCGGCTCGTGCCACCATTTCTCCCTGGAAGGGTGCCTTCGACGACGCTGAAATGCAAACCTTCCTCATGCAACATATTATTCCGAAGTTGCAAATGGTCCTGAATGAATTTATTATTAACCCACTACAGCAGGATTTGGGTAAGTCAATCGGAGGGTGGGTAGAGAGGGAGTGAAGTAAAAAACATTTGAATAAGTTGAGTATGAGTTGGATTTAAATGTTGACTTAAAATTTTTCCGTCCCTTCCTACTCGTTTTCCAATTTCGTTTTAGAACTCTGGAATCAGGTGTGGGAGTGGCAGGATCTCATACCGCCCATGCATATGGCCCAGTTGCTGGATAAGTATTTCTTTCCAAAATGGATGCAGGTGCTCGTCCTGTGGCTCAACCAATCGCCGGATTTCGTTGAAATATCACGCTGGTACACCGGCTGGAAAAGTATGATCTCAGCCGAAGTCCAACAGGAACCCAGTGTTAAAGAGCACTTCCGTCGAGCCCTCGAAATAATGCACCGAGCCACGGAGACTCCGACCGCAACGACACCGACTCCGATGAGTATACCCACAATGACGTCAGCAGCGCCGCCACCTCCGCCACCACCACCATCTTTAATAAACTTTCAAATTCCTGCTCAACTGGAATTCAAGGAGCTCGTATCACAGAAATGTGCAGAGTTGGGCATACTTTTCGCTCCCATTCCGGGTAGGCGTGAGTTGGGCAAACAGGTGTGTGTGTGTGTGGGAGTATTGTCTTTATCTCTTTAAAAAAATTGCAAATCAATTTTGAAATAAATTTTCTAGGTCTATCGAGTTGGAAAGTTGTTCTGCTATATTGATCGCAATGTGATTTTAATAAGCGATGGTTGCCTTAGTCAATGGTTACCCACGTCACTCTCGAAACTGTTGGAAAGCGCGATTACAGGCATTTTATAAAAAGAAGAAGCAGACGACGAGGAATAAGACTCCATTACAGCGATTTGAACATAGCATTGAGTGCCCATGGCGATTCTCTAATACTTGTTTATACAGAGTACTACAGAAAGTGAACTAAAATTTAACGTGACTCTGCGTCACTTCATACATGTACTATTAATATATGTTAATGTTGGTAGCTTTATTCAATAAATAAATTGTTTTATTTAATATCTCTACCATCAGAGATATTTTGTAGAGATGTTTACAAAACCTCTTTCTTTTCTTCCTTCCGTTCCAACTCTTAGCATTGTTTGAGTATCTTCGTTAATATAACTAAAACTTTAAAAGCTTTAGTAATTTAGTTAGTTAGCCTTAATAAAAGAAACTCAACAGACCACATTATATAATTAATTTATATACATTCATAGTAGTTTTCTGCATATGTATTGTATGTATTTTAAATGTGTTCATAAAGTTCAAGTTGCAGAATGATTAGTGATTGAAATGCATCACAGAACAAGAATAAAAATATTACAGCAATCTACTAATGAATTTAATTAAGTGATTTCTTTTTGTTTTATTTCTTTTGAATTAGATATATTGTATATGTATGTATGTACACATATCGTATTAAAAATAATAATTTTAACAATTTAATAAACGTGCATTGTTTGATTAGTGGTCATGATTATGGTAAAATAAATTAAAAAATTAATTAAGAATAAAATAATTTTATAAAAAAAAAACTTATAGACAGAAATACACTGCTTGAAATTACTATGATCTTGAGTCAAGATTTGCAGAAGTACTCGTTTCAAGTTAGAAGCTATTATCGTTGAACTTTAGAGCGCCAGACGTCTCGCCTTGCGTTGACGCGATTTGAAAGGTCATTTAAAGCATGCAAAATAAGAGAAATTCACTCAGCATTTTTTTGTTCTTCCAAACGCTAAAGCATTTAATTCAATCATCTTAACTTATTTGGTATGAATGTATGAATGTTTATTTGAAATAATCACGTTACTCGTAAATATTCGATTATTTAAATGTTAGAAAATACATTTTCTTGAAAACTAAAAATTCTTGAAACAACTACGATAAACTCTTATCAGATGATATCTCTGGCCACAAGCAATAGCAGCCTAAATCGTTTTTCTTACTTTTCAGGAAAATGAATAAAACTTTCAGTTTATTCACTTATTTTATTTATTTATTTATTTATTTAATTAGTTTGCAGAATTGGCTGCACTCTCTACCTTCTTTTATTGACTTAAGTATAATGTAATGCAGAATAAAAAAATACAAGATAAACTAATAGTGTAATAATGTAATGATATGCATATAATTTAAGTCATTTGGATTTTAGAGTATAACTTCTATAATAAACGTGCTACGTATATAGAAAAAACTACTGACATTAGACCCGAATGGAGCTCATTTTCGTCCTTACTCGAGTTGGAGTTTTCAGAATGGAGAGATTGAGTTTGTTTACTGTTAATATTTTTTTATTACTTAATAATTCTCCAAAAATTCCAAAAATAAAAAACTGTATGCTTACAATATTTACTTACACGAAAGAAAAGCAAAATAGCTGATAAGATGTAATGATGATGGTGATAAGAGGGATTCTGTATTATGCGTGTTGGCTAATAGGGGTTTTATTACTTAATAGTTCTTTCAAAATTTTAAAATTTATGCTATGTATATACGCAAGACATTTAGTAAAACGAACAAAAACCAAAAGAAGCTGATAAGATGTAGTAACATTAGCAAAAATAGCAACATAACTAATCATTGTTCACATATTACAGTTCAGATTTAGATTTCGGGTTGATTTCTATCCCTTTTTTTGATATTTATGCAAGCAAAGAATTCTATTTCATTTAGTAGACTATTCATAGTTAAAGCTTTTCCATGGATTTGTAGTGCTTTAATTAAAACAGAACTAATTTGAAAGTGTTACTTTGGATTTCCTTATATAGTTTTTTGTAATTCTTGTTATTTACTTAAAGTAACTTTATTGGTAAAAATCTTTTTATAGGTACTCATAATACTAGTGAATTGTTCTGGTTAACTACAAATGAGAGGCAAGGTTTGTGAAATAGGGGCGTGGCTAATTTTGGCTAAAGTTGCAAAGTGGAGTTACAAACGCCATTTAGGACAAAATTTCCTTCGGGTGTAGGGTATAAAAAAGGCTATCCATATCTTTTTGAAATTACGACTAGTTTTTAAAAAAATGGACTTATACCACTTTCAAAGATAACGGCACATATACAGAAACGAAATACGAATTCGAAAATGATAAACGCAAAATATTCAATGTTAATAAAAGGTTGTAATATGATATCTATTTTTTCACATTTGACTTAATTAATCTCAACAGCATTGTTTGATGAACTGCTACTCATTTCCGACTTTTTGAGTGTTCGGTTCTTGTTTCTTGTTTACACACAAAAATCTTCACTTGTTGTCACGATAGTGTTAGCAATAGTTTAATGGCAGTTTTAGTTTGAATTGTGAATCAACAGATACAAAGTGACTTTGGTACGTGATGAGAAGAAATATTAAATAGAAAATAAATGAAGTTAAAAAAATACGTAATTCTAATGACATTAATTAAAGAATTAGGTATTCAAAATATGAAATTAATTAAAGAAAAGTTAGGAAACAAAATACTAAACTTAACTAAAGCGGAAAGCAAGGAGGAAATAAAAAATTAAAATTCATTACTAAAGAAAAAAAATTAAAACAAACAAAATATTAACTTCAATTAAAAAAGGAGAAAACACGAATCACATTATTTAAATAAATTACAAATAAAATTATCATGGTTTCATTAGTTTCATCATAACTAAAAAAGAAAGAAGGAAAGAAAGGTATAATATTCTAAAACTTGTAAAATCCTTTTCTTAAATCATAACCTTGGTTAAAAACATAATTTTGCAACAAGAAATTATTAGAAATTAAGAAATTTAATGCAGGTTTTATCTTAATGTCCGTGAAAGCTATATGTATATATAAAAAACTATTTAAAATTGAATATATCAACTATGTAGAAAAATAGCTCCGGGGAAAGATTGTCATTAGTTTTATTGTTTTGTGAGAAAAATTATTTTTGTTTGCGATACAATTCTTTTTCTTATCTTAAATCTTAAACACTTACAATTAATTCAGTTGTTGTTAATAAATGCATTATTTAAGAGTGAACAAGTTTATAATATGTTTAAAAAGGGTTTACAAACATATATCGAGTATATTAAAATTAAACTTAAACTAACAACATTTTTGTAGCATAAATTTTACAAATTTAACAAACGTAAATATTTAAAAACCAGGTCAAATAAAAGTTTGAATTTTAACATCCAATGAAGTATGATGAAACATGACTCCGTCAGATTTTCGAGGTACTTTCCAATTTTGCATAGGCGACCGGAGGCGTGGCGTAGGCAACGTGAAGCGTGTCAGTTATTGTTTGCGGCTCTGTTGCTTGGCTGCTTCTTCTTTTTCCTGCACGCTTTCAGTGCGAAACAATCGCATGACGTTACCGAAGCTCAGACGTTATCCAAATCAGAAATTTCAGAGTCCGAGTTGAAAGATCAACTTGTGACCGCTGAGCTGAAGGCGTTGCTGCGTTGTAAGGATAAACCACTCGAAATGGAACGGCTTCAGTATGGAGCGTATTGGTTGGTGCGGAATATGGTTGGGGGCAGTAATACTCGCTTCATCGACTGCGCAGCGACGATAACTTTCACCACTCACGGCGACTACACTTTCTTCGAGAGTCTGGCCACAGTGGTAACCAGGTGTAGTGTCAAATACTTTCTCTAGAATGATTAATGATAGTCTACCTCTCCCGAAAATTAACCACGCATATTATTCATCCTCACTCAGATGGCTCGCACCTGTCAGTTTCGCCATTTTCGCGCCTGGTTACGATCTGAACGCAACCCTGGAGTCCATTCAATACGTACGCCAGTGCCTGCCAGAAAGCGCGCTGATACGACAATTCGTAAGCTTTCATCTTTACTTCCCGGTCGACCACATGCCGCCCGTCTTGCCGCGCAACGAGGCTGAAGCACTTCTTTGGCCCTACAACTGCGAGGGACCTGCACCATACGTGGACGTGCGGCACGATCACATGTATAAAGCGGTGCACAATCTTACTTACCCCATAAATGTGGGCCGCAACATCGCTCGCAATTCGGCCAACACACATTTCATTTTCGCCTGCGATATCGAGTTGTTCCCCAGTCCGGGATTCGTAAAGAAGTTTCTGGATATGGTGGTGACCAATCATAGCGTCATCGCGCGTGGTCCTCATCCAAGGTCAACTAATAAGAAGTCATGAGAAAACTGTAACTCGATGTACTAAGTTTTATAATTTTTTGCCATCGAATTTTTAGAGTTTTTCCGATGCCTGTTTTTGAGCTGGAGAAAGAGGCGAAGTTGCCTAACAACAAGCAGGAGTTGCGTCAGTTGTTGGCCTCGAAGATGGCGATTCCATTCCACTCGAAGATATGCACAATTTGTCACTTGGTGCCGAATCAGGGGGCGTGGTTAAACACCACAGCGGATGATGGGATGTCGGTTTTTGAAGTGGTCAAGCGTGAGTTAAAATTCGCTTATTGGGAACCGTTCTATGTGAGTGACAACCGAGAGCCAATGTTTGATGAACGTGTAACGTGGGAGGGCCAGAAAAATAAACGCATCCAGGTTTGTGCTTGAATTCATTCATTCGTTTCGACTTCGAATCTCGGGTTCATTCAGATTCATTTAATTTACTCCTTTTCGAATTCTGTATTAATTAAGATTAATTTCATTCAAGGTTTCCGAATTGATTTACTTCGTTACATATTATTTTATATGAATTGTTTTGTATTAAATAGAGTGAATTGAATGTGTTGAATCCGAGATTTAATAAGATTCACAGTTCGTTAAGAATGAAAGAATTTGCTTCGTTTTAATGAATTGACCAATGCTTGGATTGGACTAAGATTCATTAACTTTACTGCGTTTCAAGTTATATTGTGTGAATTGTATTGAATTATACTGAATGGATTTGTGTTGAACATAATGGATCTCAAATTCGTACTATTTACTTCAATTTAGATCGTTCACTTAATTTTTTATTAATTTTATTTTCCCTGTTAAAGTGGGAGTTTTTGTTGTCTTTTAAGAAATAAAATTGATCATAAAACGGAGCACTCAGTATAAAATCTCTCCTTTTCTTTTTCTCTCTACAGGGATTTGCTATGTGCTTGTTAGAATATGAGTACAATGTACTTAACGATGGTTTTCTGGTCCACAGTCCGGGTATAAAATTCTTCGATAAGAATTCAACGCGTCTAAAATATGTTCCACCAATGAATAAGTTAATTAAAAACATAATCGAACCCGAGTATAAGATTTTATATGGTAAGAATAAAAGATGTCGCGTATGAGGAGCAGATACGTATAGAGTTGTAATATAATTTAAAGTATCTAATATAATTTTGTAAACTAAAAATATAAGTTGGTTAAATACAATAAAGGTTCTATTTTAATCAAGACTAAGCGATAAGATTATTGAACCAAGAACTCTCTTCTACTTGGAATTTCAGTTATTCATGTTAATGATAACAGGATAAAAATAACTAGAAAAATAACTAGAAGGGGTTCTGTGAAATATGTCGAATATCCGCGGACAATTCGATGTCCCATTGTAAATATGGACACAGAAAGTATTCTAGGGAATCAAGGATATATATTTACAGAGAAGTTTTAGTTTTTTATTTTATCAATTTGTTTGTGAAACGCCTCAAAATTGTGGGAACTTATTACGAATTTCTGTCCTCTTTTTGGGCAATGAATGGCTTTTGGTCCTTCCATCGTTCCATTTTACCAACGCCAGTTTTGTGTAATATTAGAGGTACGTTGGTATCGTTCGCTGGGAGCCACCAACTCCATCCGTTGCCAGTTTTCGTAATTTTTGGCCAAATCACTGTCATAATAAATGTCATTGCTGTTGTGCTGCGGTCGGTGTTGCTGTGGTTGCTGTGCAAACCCTCTCCACATCTTCCTGTTATTATTCGAGAGACTTCCAACAATTGACAGCTTCCGCCTTTGGGCTCGGTACTCTTTCACGGGAATGACAGGTATAACCTGCGATACTGGGGATTTTTTTCGCCAATTTGACTGCGCATTTAAGCGTTTCTGTTTGATGATTTCATCCGGATTCGGTGTAACCAGAACGCGTACATTTTCGATATTCTCGTCATTTCGATGTCCATCGTAAGATGAACCCTGGTTTAATTCTTGGCTGGGTGGTGGCACGAAAGGATCTTCACCGTAAAGTGCGCGATAACGTGTAGTCCGAATGAGCGTGAAGATTTGAAAGAGTGCAACACTCGTGGCCCAGTTGTAGCTCAAGAATACTGTAATTGTACATAGAAATGCTACGTTATGTAATAATTGACACTTAGGTGATGACACTTGCATATCACATAACCACCGATCAACGTGAGAGCAATCAAGAAGCCCAGATTTATTATCTTCTTGAGGACTATCATCAGGACGATGTGCAGTGCCAAGCAGTAAGCTACGCGTATTAACTCCAGAACAATGAAGGGCACAAGCAGCCATTTCAGTAGCTGTGAGGATTTCAGAAGGGATCAAGGGTTAGAAAAGAAATGGTGTGCAGTTCGGAGACGAATGGCGGAGTAGTTATTTGGTGGGTCTGTAATTTGCTAGTCGTTACCTTGAGAGCCGCATAAATGGTGAGTATGCACACAAATGCGTGCAGAAAGAGATACAGACTCAGAAGTAACAAAAAGTTGGTTGGATCTGAAAAAGTGAAAAAGAGTAACAGTTGGACGAGAGTCAAGAGAGTCCTGTAGTTGAGAGATATGAAAATTATGCGAACGGTTCATAGGAATATGTTCGTATTGTGTACAATATTGAGAATGCTCTTCATCCGACGAGATGCGACGAGATGATGGGATACAATATTCAAGATAAGAGGGGGGAAAATAAAAGTTTAGAAATTCGTGATGATGTCTGATGGGGAGGGAGGGGAGGGGAGGGGGGAAATTCGAGAAGAGATGAACTTCGTGATCAAATGAGACAACATTCGGAATGAGATTCAAGATGAAATTCTATATGAACGTCGAGCTGAGATGGGAGATGAGATAAAATGAGAAAAAAAGAGAGACGACAAGAAAAGATCCATCACTTTTTTGTGAATCGTTTTTAGTTTTACTAACCATTCTCCATGAATATGAAAATCCTTTTTATAACATCAATCTTATTGTACTGTTCATCATTTTCGAATAACTCGATAAGTGGATCGAAAATTTTAATCCCAATTGATAAAAATACAACCGCTGGCACTAGAAGTTGCATCTGGAAAAAATTGAGAAATAAAGACATGTTGTAAATAGTCTAGTCTAATCTAACCAAAGATTACCATGGTTAAAGCGGCTACCACAATCGTGCCTAAACGAACAGAAAGGCAACAAAAATAATGTTCCATCCAAATTTGCATTTTTCATCAGTTCAGTTCTCCAATTCAAATTCTTTCGAATTTCAAAATTCCTTCGAGAATCGGGAATGAAAAATTTGAATTATTAAGTAAAAGTTCGCAAAAAACTATCCAAATCGAAATTCTATATGATTTTGCAGTGAATAATGGTTGTGCTTCGGTTGGGCAACAACTCACGTGAGTTTAGTATAAAATTCAGATTGAAATAACGATTTATGTAGTTGTGAAAAAAGTTCAAAACACAGTGAATTGCATGTACAAAAACATGAGATTTCTGTCTATTTTAATTGCTCGTGTTATTATGACAAAACACGGAAAATGCATTTGATACTTATTCTTCTAGTTACAGAATGAGTTATGTTCATCTGAGATTCGTTACTATTCAGTGCATTAGTAGACTTGATGAAATAATAAACGTAAAATATTACAAGTATTTTTTAAGATAAAAGCAATGTTCATCTTTCAGAAATTTTAATCTTTTATATTTCAAAGTGGTATACAATTTTATATAATCGAATTGCTACGAGTATCAGAAAGAATATAAATATAGTTAAAGAAGAGTATAGTTATAGTTATAAAAATTGTATATTTAAAGAATCGCCATCGTTATTCTGCTTGTAATTCTCTTGAAATTCAAGCACCTGTTTTTTCTTTTCTTCAGCCTTGCCCCTTATCCGCCCCCTCTTCCGATTTTAATTCTATGGAGGGAAATAAAACTGCTCGTCAAGCCGCAATTCAATGGTTTTTTATGTAGTTTTTTATAAATACTTTGACTAAGTTGGCAAAGAGTTTTTTCTCTCTCCTCCCTCTCCTCTCTCTCTCTTCCCTTGTTTCTGCACTTCATTAATTTTTTTGCTACTTTACAGCCTCCTGAGAAGGTTTGTTTTATTACTGATATACTTGGGATGGATTAATAATGCTATTTAGTCCAAGAGTAGCGAGCGAGTTTAGACGCAGGTGTTCAAAGAAAATCACTTAACTAATCAAGCTCTTGTGACTTTATTAAGTGACGTGAGAAAAAAAAAAAAATACTCGTAGGGATGTACTCGTAGGGATCGAAATACTCGTAGGGATGGATGGAGACTTTTTTATTAGTGAAATTAAATTGTATATAGAAATCAAATATAAAGAGGAGGATTAGGGTTGTAATAATGATGAGAAGGAGGGATTTTAAGTACATTTTTACTTCGAATTATTTTCTGATAAAATAAACAAATTTGCTTTAGTGTTTAATATGTAAGCATTTCTTTAATTCATTTGCTCTCTTGTTTAATTTCAAGTAATAAATCTATTAAAATAAATAACATATTATCTATTAATTTGCTAGGTTTGTAATGAGTTGTCTATCTTATAAAATATATTTATTTTTTTAAATTAAATTTTCAGAGTATATAGAAACTAGAAATGTGAAAAGTTTCTGCAGAAGTATTGACTTCCTAATGTAATAAGGACATCCACACATACACACATACAGATACACATTCTCATACATAAATGAATACAAGAGTTTCCACCTTCTTGGAACAATTTCCGGGATGTACAACAACAAATCAATGTTTTTCGGAGTCTGACACAAGAATGAAAACATCGAATAAGTTAACCGAAACAGTAAACTTTAAGAATAACTGCATAAATAGAAAGAGAACAAAATTGAATGCAATAACAATGACAACCCGAAGAATATAGCAAATCAAAGACTGAACACTCCTGAGAAACTTACAGTGAAACAGTCACTTGGACGAACCGATTGCTGTTGTTGTTACTGTTGCTTTTGCGCCAGCTGTTTTGCATAGATGCAAAAAGACTTCGTTGCCTTCATTCACTTGGATTTTACAAGAAATCCAAGGAAACCATCAGTCCTCGGGTCCTGCGAGTCCTTCGATTCCGTTGGGTACCTTATGCTGTCCAGTACACACGCTGTACTCAGCACGTGGACAGCAAAAATGACAGCACAGAAATGTAGTGGTTACAACAAAATCTTGCTTATTGCTTCATTATTTTCTTTAAGTGTTCGTATTTCATTTTGTTTTTGACGTCTCTGGTTTCGTTTTGTTCACTAAAAAAATTCAAAGTAAAAGTTTCGCAGTCTCCCGGAGACAACATCACACGAAAATTCACACTTAATTATCCTGGGAATCTTTCAATTGAAGTTGAAATTTCATCTGGAGAATTTTTGCTTTGATTGTTGCTTTTCCCCATTCTGTTGGCTCTTGTGTAATTTGTAATAAGTTTGCTGCAGAAAAGTGAAATAAAAAAGTTGGCTCAACAACATAATGGACTAGTTTATAATAGTAATTTTTTGTTGTTTTTTGTTTCTCTATTGTTGTTATTGCAGTTTCTGCGAGTATCTTAGGCTGGACTTTGTGAGATTCGAGTGGACGCAAAATGGCCAGAATTTGTGGTTCCTTGGCTATACAGCTTAGGGACTGGATTTAATTTTCGGATTTAAATTTTTGTCTTTTTAATATCGTTGTTATCGTTTTGTACCTCATCATCAACATCGTCTTGTTTTCTGAAAAGTTTTCCAAACATTTTCTTCAAACGTAAACAAAGTATATAAAATGAATGGCCTTATGAATATACTCAGTCTGGTATCTCTGGAGGGTGAAGGGAATTAAATAAATTGTATTTGATTGGAAATCATTGTTGGAAACACTTACACTCCTCATCTTCTAGAGGGAAGGGGAAAACTGAAAGGGAGAGGAAAATATAATCTCTGTGTATCAATGAAAGAGCATGTGCTCTTAAATCCACAACTTTTCTTTTTGATTTCGGATGTTGATAGAGAAATGTTGCTAGGATCATATGCCTCCTGGAATCTCTCTATACTCGTATGTACAACTGTAGTATACTCGTCAGTATTCTTTGGATAACAGTCACCATCTCTACGAAGAACAGAACCAAACGATCTTTAGAACTATAGATTTTGTGTTAAAAATAATCACATGATGCAAATATGATAGATTAGACTCGTATGTAGGAGAATGTTAATAATTGATGAAATAATAATGATGATTGTAGGAATAACAAGCATTGATTCCTTTCCATTTTTTATTATTTTGAATTCATTTATTTGAAAATAACTTATTAATGAAATATATTTACTCTTGAATGCTTAAAAATCTTAATGAGTTACGATACGATACTCGTAGGAGAATAGAAAAAAGTTAATGCTAAATTAGAGAAGGGCCACGCCTCTCCGGCTCGACGACAACTAAATTGTGGGCAAATGTTGTTCGGCTCGAAGGAGTAGAGTTGAATTCTTATTGATTGGCTGCAGTTTAGAGTAATCCGGATGATGCGGCGGATGATGATGCTGTGTGGTGGGCAGCAGCGGAAGCGACATGTTTGAAGTCTGCAAAAGTTGTGTAAAAAGGTGAAAAGGAAAGGATAACGAAGCAAAAGGGTTAAATAAAATTCGATTTTAAGCTTAGGAAAAATTATGCATTGTGGAAAACCTTAGATTTGTCGCGTTGCAGCAGCTGCTGTGGTTGGTTTTGCTGCTGCGGTGTTTGTAGCAAGTTCGTTTGTGATTGATGTTGTTGTTGTTGTTGTGATTGCTGGTGATGATGATGGTGAGCATGATGAAGATGCTGTTGTTGTTTTTGTTGCAGCAGTAGCTGTTGCTGTTGATTCAAATGATATTGTTGCTGTCTTACTGTAGTCACATCCAGCGAACTGAGCGAATCGGCTTCGCGTTGCTTGGCGCTGTAATCGTCGAAGTATGAATGCTTGACAAGCCTCTCGCAAGACCACCGCTTGGATGGATCTTTATCTATACATTTCTGTGGGTCAAAGAAGCGGAAACCGTAAGTTGATTAAATAAAAATTATTGATGAACTTCTGAACGCTCTGCTGGCCAATTCTACCTTCAAGAAGTCGATCGTCAGAGGATTCTGCAGTGACTTGGGTGGCATTTTATCTTCCAGAGGTTCTAAAGTGGGCGGCACCGGTAGGGTGATTCCCTAAGTTCCAATGAATAGACGAACAAATGATAGAGTGTTAAGAGATAATGAATTGAAATACCTTGAAGTACTCGTTCTGGCCGAATATCTGTATGTGGCGTGGCAAGAGGTCGCCCAGCGTCTGCCGGATCAGGAACAATTGGTCGACATCGCTGCGGCCGGGCCACAACGCCTCGCCCCGCACCAGTTCGGCGAACAGACAGCCGATGGCCCAGACGTCGACGGCGGTTCCGTACTGAGTGTCACCGACGAGCAGCTCCGGTGCGCGGTACCAGCGGGTGGCCACGTAGTCGGTGTAGTTTTCGCCGGGACCTGAAAGCAGACAAGTAGTAAACAATAAAAAAACGACCACAAAACAAATCGAAAAAGAAAAGAAATCAGTAACAAGGAAACAATTTATTGGGGAAAAAAGCAGAACATGATTTTCAATTATTTTATCCATCCAACCTTCTAATGTTACAATTAAAATAAACAAAAGTTAAAAAAGACAGAAACAAGAAAGAAACAACCAGAAGCGACCGAAACTGCGGGCCCAACCACACGAACTCACTTAGCATTCGGGCGAAACCGAAATCACACAGCTTCACTTGTCCCTGCGCTGTCAGCAGGATGTTCTCCGGTTTGATGTCCCGATGCAGGCAGCCCTGTTTGTGGCAGTACGCCACACCGTGCAGCGTCTGGTAGCAAATCTGCTTGGTTAGAGGCTCGGGGCAACCCTGCGGGTGGCGCTCCAGCTCGTGCAGCACCGTCAGCTCACAGAATTCGAATACCAAATGCAAGCGACGTTTGCGTCGAAACACTTCCAGCAAGGAGACCAGGTTGGGGTGTTTCAGGTTCTATAAAGAGAAGTAGAGCGTCGATTAGGACACAGAGAAGCAGAACGAATGGCATAAAGACAACAATAGAGTGGGGCACCCCAATAAAAAATTGTGGTCCTCACCTTTAGCAGTCGTATCTCTCTGAGCGCTATTTTTCTTATAGCTGGATCATCTTCGGACTCTACGAAACGCTTGACTGCCACCAGGGCGCCTGACTCTCGATCACGACACTTGTACACGATGCCATACGAACCTTCACCGAGGCGACTCAGCTTTTCATAACGATCCATTTTGCTGCTGCTTCGTGGCTGCTGCCTTAAATAAAATAGGTACATATATGTTTCTATGCATATCGAAAAATGTTCAAGACTTTCAAAAGAGTTATTTATACAGTGTAAGATACTTCTTGAACACACTCAGTTAAATTTTGGTTGAGTGTCAAATGCGTTTAACTTAAGAGAGGGTCTCGAAATGTGGTTCAGATAGTCACTGGTCGAAATCGGTAAGCATGCCCACTTTTCTGAAAACATGTGGAAGCTATGAGTATATTATTTAAGTCGCGAGCATCTAGCTTTAATATTAAATAGTTAACAAAAAGTTCGCCCAAATTATTTACATATAAAATTGCAATGGAACTATTACAAAGACTGTGCACTATTACTATCAAGACTGTATTATCATCCATGAATGGGCGTAGTCCGCCTACTTAACAAACTTGCCGCCCCACTGTAATATTTCTTTATTCGTTAGTTTATCATTAAAGAATCTTCGATTAGACGTAACGAGGGTGCAACGAGGGCTTCGGTCAAACCGAATATACATAGCTCTATTTCTGGTTGTAGTTCAGAGTTATATTTCCTTTCCAAACAATTTAACCCTATATAGTAAGTGATGAATTTAATACTATAAACACCCTACATTCACTGATTCTTTCTAATTTTTGCTGAATTTTAGTCTTTGTCTTTATATCACTGCTTTAAACATCACTTAAAAAAGATTCACTTAATTAAATAGTTAAACGTGCAATTAAAATACGAGTAATTAATTTGTTAAACTTGCAGACTTTGTTTTAAAATATAATTCTTATTTTTGTCATTTCAAAACGCATCCTTACCGTCTTAACGCGAATAATTTTGAAAATTCGAACATTTTCCGATTATTGAAGAAGGCTTTAAAATGTAATTGTATGCAGTTCAATTCCTTCTTTTTCTTTTGTAAAATCACGAAACAATTCAAATAACGTCCTCGTACAGCATTGAAATTCAACTGAATGTCCTGTCGAGTGGTCGGCGTGCTGAGTGTTGTAGAACACTAAACTGGATCCGATTGCCTTCTTTCCGCACAACCCCCTCGGAACCAAGAGCTTGCTTGGCCATAACAAAACCAGGTGCATGTCTCAAACAAAAACGGTTGCGTGGAATTAATTTCACATTAAAATAACGGGTAAAGGAACACTTTAAGAAGTGGAGGATGAAGAAGCGTCTACGTACATTAAAACCTACATATGTACATACACATGGCCATTAGGACATTAGGAACACAAACACAAACACATACACACATACAAGTATATTCGGACACAGACAGCAGCGCGAATATGTAATAATATTGGTCGGGTTCGAATCACCATTTTAAATTTCCTCTTATATTATTATAGTATTATTTATAAATGATCATTTTTACCCCCTGTCTTGGTTTTAAAGGTGACAGAACTATCTTCTAAATATTTATCAACTGAATAGTCTAGCATTCGTAATTCATCATCAATCTTATTCGGCAACTCATTAGAGTACTCAGAACTGTTATAAGCACTGAACTAATTCGTTTCTTACTGAGATATTTTAGGAAGTCGAACACTTTCGATTTTCAAGATTATAACCTACTTAAAGCTCTCTCATTTCGAGAAGATGGACATAATTTCTGATGTGTGGCATGGAAAACAAAAATTTGGAAAAAACTATACAAACAAATGACGGCTTTTGACCTTTGAGAAAATGAAGTTGTTGCATTTGTTCTGCATTACACGCTATCATTTTCTTTTACTTCGTTTTGTTTTGTTTTTTTCCTTCTTTTTTTGTAACTTAACTTTCTTGTTTAGTTACAGCTATTTTTGATGATCTTCTTATTCCCCTCGCTCCACAGGCTGGCAACGCTTCGCACTCGTACTATTTAAAGAAACTTCTTCTAAAGAAACTCCATTTTAATGTACGGCTTGTGAAAAGTTTTCCTGTTTGAAATTTAATGTACCTGTAAACCAACCTCTATTATTATAGTTGTTAATGTTATTGTTGTTGTTGTTACTGTTGTTGTTGTTGTTATTATTATTATTTTTATTATTATTTTTATTATTGCTGTTGTTGTTGAGCAATGTAATGGTGGTTGTTGAGAAACAAACCGTGTTGTTTTGTGATGGTGATGGTGTTGATGTTTTTGCCGCTATTGTTATTGTTGTTCTTGTTGTGTTTCTATTTTATTATTGTTGCCATTACTGTTGTGGTTTATTGAATAACCTTTTCATGGGAAGCTTTACCGGTGGCACGTTGATAGCTTCAAAAGGGTGGCATAACAACATGCTCTCAGTGGTAATTAGTTTGTGCTCAAAAAAGCCATAACAAATGCGATCAATAAATTCCTTTGACAAGGGAAGGAAGTGGATTCAATTTGTAGTAAATTGCTTCAGTTGAACTGGTTTCTAGACAGATTTGTTGTATTTTTTATTCTTTTATTAATTTTTTTTAAATATTTTTATTTATTGGTATCATAAAGTTGTGAATTCCGAAAATTTAAATACGAAACTTTCGAAATAAAACTTGGTTTAGAGATTTTTAAGGAACTACCTTTTAAAACCATTTACATCGAAGTCATCACCATCCTTTCTTTGGGCAACAGGTACAAAATTTATAAGATGAAAGGAAGAGGAAGAATGGGAGAGGGTGAGTGAAGAAGTGAGACGAATGGAGGAGAAAGGGAAGGGAAATGGGGAACGAATGAAGGAGGAGGGATGGAAAATGGATAGACGAAGAGAAACCTTTCCTTTGAGAGAAAGCGAGAGTGGAAAATTGTTTTTAAACTTTAATATCTTTGTTATTGTAATTAAATAATCTGGATAAACCATGCTGATCAGAAGTGAGTTAAATGGAAATCCGGAAAAAAGAAAACAAATATGGTATACTATAGAATTACTTTTGAAAAACGTGGGTTTATTGATTTCGGTGGATGGAGCGACGCGAGTATACTAAAGAAAAGGTTTCGAAACATATACCAGGATAATTGAACTGAATTTAGACAGCACACTGGAGTAACCCGTTTGGAGAGAGAACCATTTGGATTTTTATCCTAAACCATTTTTCATGAAAGAAAGAAGGTGAAAGGTGAAGGTTGATATTAATGAATCCTGACTCAAGAAGGATTTACATAAAATTTGAATATTCTAAGCTAATGTTGGCGATATTGGTTGTGTGACTGATGGGTTTTTTGGCACCCTTTTTTTCTTTCATTCCTGCGGATTAATGGTAACGTTCGCGAAGGACATTTAACAAAGTCATTTTTACCTTTAATTGACAGTACAGGGTAATGTGGGTACTTTTTAGAGAAATCCATTTTTCTTGAAGGAAGTCAAATCTAATTCGAAACTTTTATTAAATGAGTACAAAATTACTCTTTCCTTTAAATGTGTTATCGGTCTCTCAAGCAAAATATGTTTTTACCCTACATCCGAAGATGAAAGGGTATATTAAGTTGAGCCTATGCAAGATCGTATAGATTGTATTTGTGTATAGATTGCATTTGGCAGTGAATTATGCAGAATGATTCAACGAAAAACAGGAGTTATCCGCCCCTTTTTTCATATTATATACAAGTAAGATGGATGTAGGTTATTTCAGCTTCGGACAGGACGAAACTAGCAGCTTCCTGGTTAATTTCTTCGCTTCGTTGGATTATACATAGTTTTTAAAAAATGCTTTTAAATATTTCATTAATTAAAAGCAAATGTTTATCTTTTGATATATCCTTTAATAAAGCTAAATTTTTTTATAACATTCTATGATATAGTGTTATAAAACGACATACGCTTTAAGGCAAAAACTGAGCCCGGCAGCTTTCATCACCGTCCTTCCTTCTACCAAAAGCAGTGTTGCTGTGGTTTTTTCTGTTGTGGTTGCGAGGCTGTCACAAGCAGTTCGCAGTTGTTGCAGTTTCAACCTTCACTGAAGGATATATGTACATAAATACCTAAACAATATATTGAATATATGCACTTTACATGCACTGTCTTTTTTCTGGTGTACACACTGAATAAAGTTAGCACAAAACCACAAAACCAAATGTCAGACGCGGCAAAACGCAGCTGGGACAAAGCAAGGACACGCTAAAGTTTTAATATCTGAGAATAGATGAGGCACTATATATGTACATATACACATAAACATAAATCTGTGTGTGTTTAAGTGTTTGCGCGTGTGTATAAAGACAATCTATTTAATTTTCTTGCTAAAAATAATGTTTGCGAATGATAAAGACACAGAAACTCACGCGATTGTCTGTATACAGGTTGTTTTCTTCGGGGCAAAATGCTGCTTCTAAAAGCAGTTAAGATTCGCCAATTGTGGCCGCTATTTTTCAGGGCCAAGGTTAACCACAGAATTATCTTTACTTTCGGTTAAAACGTTTTCATTTTCTTTGATAAAAACTTTTTAACCCATTTAAAGTTCAGAAAACCAATTAAAGTTTTATGCTTCTTGCAAAATGTTTCACTTTGAGCTTAATTCGTCGTTACAGCGAATATGAAGCCAAGGGTATTGATTCTTTTTATAATTTCTTTTTAGAATAAAGCACAAAGTCAGTTCTTCGAAGTTTCTTTAAAGTTAATACAAACGAGTATTATATTTGGACAGAGGCAACACGATCCCTTCCCCAAACCCCTTAAAAAAACCCACTCTATTAAAAGATGACCATTTTTTTTACTTCAACACTTTATAAACTGAAACTGAAATATTATTCAATTGTTTTCACTTTAACGTTGTAAAATTCATGGTTTCACTTGGTTATGATGCATCGTCGTCGTCGTCGATGCAGAAACATTATAAATAAAAAATTGCCGCAAAAAGGGGGGAAAAAAGTCAGTAAAGCTGAGTTGAACGACAGCAAAAATTGGCCCAATTCATTCATTATTCATGAAATGCTTGGATAAATACACTGCATAAAATGAACTACGAGGGCAGCAGTTGGCAGAAACCCAGCAGCAATAACAACAACAAAAACAACACAAGAGCAACAACCACAGCAACGAAGCAGAGAAAATATGCTTAAAAGGATGATAATTATTATCCTTTGTAGTCGTGCGTTGAATAAACTGTAGGTTGAAGTATGATAAAAGAGTAGGAAACAGATTTCAAATTTTAATACACTGATTGATTTTGATTGTACATAGATTATTTCTCTACCCACTGTTTTTTATAACCAAGACCAACATTTGGTCATCTCCAGTGATTAATTTTTAGCAAAGGATTGGAATGTGAAATGTAGTACCTTCAGAGATTGATTCCTAGAATTGCTTTACTTTAGACTGTTGATTAGACTGTTTTTTAGCAATTTTTTGAAACTAATTTTACTATTTTTGTATAGCTTTTATAATGCTTTTAGACGATTTTTCTGTACACATGTTTTTGTACTATATTTTATATTATTTTTTCCTATTTTTTAGAATATAAAGAATTCTACTCCTCACAATTCAACTCAACCAACAAACTCGAAAGAATTGAAAGAAAAATTATTCTTTGGCAGAACCTACCTACAAATGGATACTCAATCAGAAAGCCACACATGCATTTCCGAAGATCTGAATATAAGTTATTAAGTTCATAAATTAAGTATTGTCATATCATAAGCTTTCAGTGGCGTGAGCAATTTGTACAAATCACTCAATTTACAAGCGGATGATGATGATTATACGTGTCAAGGGGGAGGGGGAGGGAGGGAGGGAAAGAAAAATCGAACGAACCTACGAACAACTTCCGTCGAGAGTCAGACATTTTTGCTTATACAAAAGAACCAATAAAATAATATATCGTAAATACTCGGGTGTATATTAAAATCAACTCGCGCACGACAACAATAAATCGATAATATTTTGTCATTCTGTCTGAATTGTTGTGGTTGACTTTTAGCACTTTGAAGGTATAAACATAACACTCACAAGGCATACAGAGGCACAGGCATATACGAGTCCATACACACACACATATATATACACACACATACAGACAGAGGTTCTTCTCACTTCACCAGACACCAACACCGTAGTGAAAGGACTAAAGGACCTTCTGACGGATGAACTGATTGATTCACAGATTATATGAACGACTAAGAGACTGGACGCCTGACAGACTGAACGACTGCCAGACTGAGCGACTGACAGACTGAAGGACTCACAGGCGGCTTTTCAGTTGGTCATCCATCCTCTTTTCAGTCTTTCATTGGTTTTCTGCTTTGTTGTGGTTTCTGCTGTTAAGCTTTGCGGCGTACGTACGAGATATCAATTTATTCCGATTGGCATTATAAATATGTACGTATATGTATATGACTAAATACATAGGTACATATCGTTTATGTCCCCATTTTTTTCTTTAAACTCCTGATTGTCTTTGATGAAACCTTTTGATCATTAATAAAAGTTACCACTTGGTTGGGCTTCGAAAGTGTTTTGTCCCGGCCAACTGAGTTGGCATCGATTAATTAATAATCCAGCTCTGATTTAAATTGTTTTATGTGGTTGCAATAAAGGTGAAAAGGACAACAAAAAAGAATTAAACCAAAAATTAAAACAAGAACAAAACATCAACTACAACTGCTAGGAGCAACAACAACGACCACAGCAATAATAATAACGGCTCTGAAACCCCAACAAAGGATTGTTTAATTGAATCAAAATTAATATTGGTTTAATTTTTGAATGCAATTAATTTAATTTCCCATGAAATTTGGTCGATGTTGTTGGGATCATGAGGTCAAATCTGTTATGAATGAATGTACAAACATATGTAAGTATCACAGGGATTTTTTGATGTGCCACAGGAATTCGTGTTTCTAATGGGTGAGATTTGAACCGTTTTTGTTTTACTGATTTAATTGATTTTTTTCAATCTGTATTTTTTCAATCAATGTATAAATGATTTTAATTACTCTTTATTATATAAATAAATATATTTTAATTTGCTTTTGATTGATTTCTTGCTTGATATCTTTTCTTGTTTAATGATTTTACAAATGAACCAATTCTGAGACTGAGTTTTTTATTATTATTATTAATACAAAATTAGAAAACCTTTCCCAAACCTAGTGCTTAAAAATCTTAACAGTAATTCTCAATCTTTATAAAAAGCAGTTTAAACAATAATTTTTAATTCTTAAAGGACCTGATTTTTCTATGATATTCGGGTATAGTCCATGAAATTCTTATAAAGTTGTTTATTTTGTACACTTTTTCTGTCGACTTACCTTCTGGGCAAAAGAGGGAGGTGATTACCGAAGAGCCAGAGACGTTTTTCGCCGAACCATTTGTCCATAGACGGCGTCAATGTGTGTGTAGAAGGGAAGCTCAATGAAATGTTTCTTTAAATATTGAATAAATTTAATTTATTATAGGTTGTATTGTTTAAAAAGTTGTTGATTTTTTTTAAACTATGTATTTGCTTTTTTGTTGTTCTTTTAAAAAACGTTGAAATTGAACTTTTATAAATTTTGTAAAATAAAAGTTAACGCGTTAATTTTTAACACTCTTTTCACTCAATTCAAAATTATAATTTTATTTAATACATTTTACTTTTTTGATTATAAAGGCATTTTTTGTACTTTAATTAATTTGTTGTTGTTGTTTTTTTGTTTTTCTTCACACTCTGGTTTCACTTCGTGCTTTTTCTTGCTCGGTCTTGAATTTCATCCAACCTGGACTAGAATCTGGAGTAAAACTTAATTAACTGAGTAGCTAGTAGTTTGTTGGCGAGTAGAAAACTGAGAAAAAACATCGCCCGCCTTTAAACCAGAACAACAACAACGAAACGAACCGCAAGCTACGTTAACCTGATTGAGCCCGTTGTTTGACAAAAATGCGAATACAGCGAGTAGCGAACGAGTCGTGGCAAATTCCTGTGCGGCATATAAGGGAGAGGGGAAGGGGGAGGATAAGGAGGATTTGGAAGTAAGGGTTTGGTTGATGTTGGGTTCAAGGCGATGGTGGTTCCAAGCAATCATGCGGTTGATATTGACAACGAGTTCGAAGTGGTGGTTGCTGCTGCTGTTGTTATTATTTTGTTGTTGTTTTGTTGATAAAAGTGACAAAAAACAGCCAACAGAAAAATAACACAAAGCAACTGCTCGTACTTCAGCTACACAACAGAAGCAGCTAGAAATTAAATTCCTCGCATTAAATGAACTTTGAACTGATGAAGGAACAAAAAATATAAACTGAAAAAAATAATTTCTTTAAAGAAAATAAATGAATTAACACGAATGATATGAAAACAATTGATAATAATAAAAAAATTGAATAAAAAATATGTATAAACAAAAGGTACGATAAAGAAATTATAAATAAATCTGAGGATGAAGAGCAAAAATTCGCTGGAAAAAATTGCATTCGTCTTTTCTGCTGAGAACAAAAACATTTAAGCATAAACTAAAACATCGAAAAAAGTCTAAAATAAATCTTAAATCCCAACACAAACCGATACGTTGAAGAGAATCATTTCGAAGAATTATTTCTTAGTTATTTTTATTTCTAGTGTTTTTGTTATCGTTTCTTATTATTTAAATTGTTTTCAATTTCTTCTTTCAATTTCTTCATTTTTTTCAATTTCTTCCTTTTTCTCAATTTTAATTTTTTCAATTTCAATTCCATTTTCTATTTTTATTTTATTCCTTTTATTTACTTAAAAGCATTTCATTCGGAGAGTTTATTCATAGCTTTTTCAACTCTGTCTTAGAGAATAAACATGAAATCATCAACATTGCTTTTACGAAAATAGTTTTTTATGATATTTTATATTGTATTCAAATTCTCTGAATGTCTGTCTATTATTTTTTCTTACGCATATTTAAAGTTAATCCTTAAAAACTTAATGAATTAGTATCAAGCAACATTTAAAACAAGTGGCTCCTCTGTAGTGAAAACGGTAATGAAGGAGTTCAAAGGAGCGCGTTTGTGAATGAATTCAAAGGCTGGAGCTTCAATAAGTGAGTCTGAAAAGAATTCAATGAATGGAATCCGCTCATATGAATGGAACATGATTAAATGCAACGAAATGGAACAAATGCACTCATCTGAAGTGTTGATACTGATTCCGTAGTTATCGTAATTTCAAAACTGAAAGAAAACCAGAGCTTAGTTTAAAGAATGCATTAAGATTTAACGATTCACTTAAACGATATTTAAAGAAAGAAGATATGAAAATTCGACGTAAAAGCTGAGAGATTTGTTCTTCTACATGATCCAATTAAATTCTTTTAGGTGGCAACACTTATCACTTAAGAGTTTTTACCATGGCAACAAATATACACAAAACATACTCATGCTTATAAACAAATACAAGTGAAAATATACAATCATAAAAAACACAATAACAACACCAACAACAACATGTTTCTCAGAAGCAATGAAGAAAATAAGAAATTAAAGTTTGAGCAGAGTAACATTTTTCTAAGAAATATATGCCAACATGTGGCACCACTGGTTTAGGAAAATTCACCGTTTTTAGTGTTTTGTTGTCGCTGTTTTTACACAATAATTTTTTGTTGTTTATTCATTTCCTGACGTTTGCTGACGTAAAAAAATCACAAACACACACGCACTCTGGCAACAGCACCACATTAAAACAGTAGCAGTTCCGAGAAAAGGTGGCCAGCATAAAAATAACATGATTCTTTGGTTGATGGTTGCCATGGTGAATTCGGTAACTAACACAAATACGAAGGAGAATGAATACGATTTGCACGTATGAGTGAGTGCACAGCTGGTGTTGTTGCTTTTGCAGAGGTTCCACAAATCGGAATTGCAGAGGTTCCACAATTCTTTGCTGTTTATTCCTCGATTTGAATGATACGCCGCCAAGCTTTTCTTAACAGCTCTTGCACGCTCCACATAATCTCATTAAATACTTCACATCCGATTAAAATCGAATCGAATAAACCGCATAAATCGAGTCGTGTCAATTCACATCTCTTCAATTCGACACAAATTAATTTCTGAAGAAGTTTTAGTTGAATATTGAGTACAGTAGAGTCGAATAGCATAGAATTTGCAAATACTTCAATAATTATTGTCCATATTGTGTCAATATTTTCTCAGCATGTGTCAGTACGTGCCTGGTCACCTGAGAGGAGCTTTTAAAAGCTTCAAAACCCTAAAACACAGTCTGATTAAATAAAGCCATTTTACAACTTTAGGATTATTAACTTATGGCCCAGTCTAAGCTTTTGATTTCTTGTTACTTTGGTAACATAACAACACACAGAAAAATAAACTTAAAGCTGGCAGTAAACTCAAAATGCAGTTTTTATATAAGGAAAGAGAGTGATTTAGAGGAAGAGACATAGAGAGAGAGAGAGAGAGAGCTAGAAAAAGAAGAGACAATATATTAGATTTGTTATTTAAATTGTAACTTTCTTATTACAACTTTTTTGGAATTTACAATATGTACTTATTCTTATACAATATTAAATTATAATTTAATTGTAGACTTTTACTTTTGTGTATTTATGCCTCAACAACATCGCTTTACACAGCTAAGAAATTTTACTACCACTACAGAATATTTTACTGTACAAAATATGGAAATTCTCTTCTCTCTGTTGCACTCCCTCTCTAACTCTTTCTCTCTCTCTACCTCACTACCTCTCTATCTTTCTCTATAAACTTCTTCATGAATTTGTAAGGATCTGTTTCCGGTCTGCTCAAAAATCCTCAAAGTAAAAACGAACTCGCAATTTTAGTGGCTTCAGGTTTAACTTTGAAGCTTAAAGTTTGAACTGAACGAAGCTTCGATCACTCTACAGCACCTCACTTTGAGCTTTTCAAAAGATATAGATATATTAAGAAAAAGGGTAGGATGGAGGAAAGAAAGAAAGAGAAAGAGAGAGTGAGAGAATGCAAGTTTCCCAAATGTGTTTATCGCTTGACGTTCTTCTTTTATAGCCGCTTTTTACACGGAATATAAAAGTAGACGAGCCTTCGTTCTACATAATATAAAATACGCTTATATGACTTCACCTTAGAGTGTAGCGACTGAATAATCTTTTCGAATTACAGCAGAAACAACAGCAGATAGAATTTAAGGCTGTTCTTAGTTAAGTTTATTCAGCAATTAAAATGCACTGAATTTTCTAAACACAACCATCAGATGCGTTCCAACCTCTGGCTCACCGCCTCACCTTCAGATTGTTGTGAAGTTAGCAAAAGTTTTAAATACTATACGAAGGCGAAGCTTAGATTCGTCGTGTATCATCTTCTAGATATAGTTGAAATACGATACTCATATATAAAATATTAAGAAGAATGTGTAGAAGAAACAACAGAGATTAGACGAGATAAGACGAAGATAGAGATAAGACGAAGAAGAAGAAAAAGAGTATGAAGAAGAAAAGGAAGATACATCAATAAAATACAGATAGAGATGAATAGAAAGAGAAAGAAATATGAAAGAAAAGAAAAGAGAGAAGAAAGAAGAGAGAATTAAGAAGTTAAAAGAAAGACGAACGAATAAAAAAACAATAAGAAAGAAACAATAAGAAAGAAGTGAGAAGACATAAGAAAGAAGACATAAGAAGGAAGAAAGCATAAAGAAGTATGAAGAAAGTGGATAAAAGGAAGGAAGAAAAAGAAGGAAAAAGAAAATAGGGTAAAAGGAAGAGGGTGGACTGATAAATGAAAAAGAAGAAGAATAAAAAGGAAGAAAGAACGGAAGAAAACGAAGGAAGGGAGACGCAGAAGAAAAACGACTGAAAGTTTATAGTTGAATTTGCTTTATAAAGTTTTCTTCTACTAAATAAAAGTTTCTGTTATAAATGAAGTTTTACTGTGATAGAAATTGAACACACTTTTCACACAATTGAATTCACACAACTTCTGAAGCCACTTCGTTTGAATTGAAAAAAACCATATCGATGTAAAGTGATTTTCAATTAGAGGATGACGATTGATTCCCTCGTTCAAAATCTCGCTTTTCACTCGCGACGGATTCCAGCTAATAACGGAACAGAATTCAATTGAAGCAGTCTCTTGGCAAGAAACAAAAGATTCCAGTGATGATGCCATCAGCTCCCGCATTCATTTCCACCCGCATCGTCGTCAATTGCATGCAATGGATCCTTCCGCATTTCGATTCTCTCTGGCGTTGCTTTGAGTCTTCACTACGATTGTTCGTGGCCAACCGCTCTCCTTCCCCAGCCCTCCCTTCCCGCGAACGTCCTTTAGACAGCGATAAACTGTGACTTTGTTGATTAATTTCTTTCGTTATCAAATTTCAGTGTTCGGCAAGGACAGCATGAGGATGGCATGAGGATGGCATGAGGATGGCATGAGGATGGCATGAGGATGGCATGAGGATGGCATGAGGACGACGTGTTGCTGCAGAAGTCAGCAACAGGAAATCCTTGAGACTTCTTTTAACACGTTAATCAAACGATCGATGATGTAAACAAGATTTGCGTTATTTTTAAATTCAATCGGAAAATTCGGGTTGTCTTCTTTAATGAAATGAAATGTAATGAAATTGAGTGGAATAGGAAACGATTGTTCACAGTGATTTTGAGGGGGAAGAAACAGCCTGCATTCTTTGAAGAGATCTTAAGAATATAACGAGAACAATTTGCTTAATGTACTGAATAAGAAAAGGATTTTGGAAATATAACAAGTACACTCCGAGTCCGAGTTGGCTTAATGTTGAATGTTTAAAGCTTCACGGCATACATTCAGGCGTATACTGTGCCACTATCATTGCATACCTTGCTAAGCAACGCCAAGCAGATCCTTTAAGTGTGCTTTGGAATTTGTTATGCGTTCAGACAAATGTTCTCAATCCGAGCACCTTGCTTGATCCTTAAGTGATTTTAAGGCTGGTGCATGGTCGTGCATATTGACCACATATTCGGCTTCTGTTCGAGATCTGCCCAGTGTTGTCCTCCCATTAATTCATTGTAAACTAATTATAAACGCATGCTGCTGCCATAAGCTTAATAACGCAATGCGAAGGGTGAATGAGGAGGCTGCCGCTGCCACTGCTGCTGCTGTGCGCGTGGATTCACATAATTAATGTCGCCGCATGCGTTCAGCTGACATGACTTGAGCAGCACGCGACCAAATGCACATGCATTCCATAGATACTTACGGATACTCGCGTGTAATACTCACAGTATTGTTCGATTACAGGCACCCAACCGTGTGTGTATTAGTGCCAAAGTTCGACAAGATGTCCTTCTGCGTTGGCCGCACAACGAACGACATCATTATTGTGCGGTCGTTATGCCGCATGCGACTGCATCGAATGTCTTTTCGAATTTTAATGCACTCTCGCTTTGAAATGTGAGGGTGCAAGAGTTTGAAAGTATGTGTGAGGTTGGCAGGAGTGTGAGTGTGCTGAGATACGTAATGCTTCATGTGTTAAAGCGGTATTTGCTTTGATAGCTGCATCAACTGTTAACAGTAAAAAGATGAAAGAAGTTAAGAAGAAGTCACGGGAAATACATTTACTGTATGACCTCCTTAATCTTCCCTCGACCCTTTGAACATCCTTTGAAGCACTTATAGTCCAAAGAAAATCACAGATTTTATATACATATTTTATTACAAATTTGCAGAGCACAAAACAGAGCAAAAGCACATCAGATCGCGATAAGAGATATCAACTGAGTATAAATTGTAAATTGTAAAGTATAAACCGCGAATATTTATTAAAAGAGACATCATTAACACATCATAATCATTACAACATCAATACCTGGTTGACAATAGAACAATATTCTTGTAATAATATTTAAGTGTCAGCTAATTGAGCATAAATTAACTGCGATATCTGTTGCTATCTAATAAATTCTCCTGTTCGTTTGAGTGATGTATTGCTTGCTTTATCGATGACTTAAGCCTTGAGTGGGGTACTTAACGAATGCAGATTTACTCTCACGTTGTTTTAATTAACCATCATTAGGTACTTAAAGGAACATTTATCTATTATTATGTCACTCTGGTAGTGATAGGATAAGTGTACCTGCATAAGCGTTTTAAGTACTCGCTGGGGAAATTTTGTCGGCAACACCCACACAGACTGTTGCTGGTTCCTCCTGCAGGGCGGTAGGTTTAAGTAGTCATGTGGGAGTGGCGCAAAGTGGCCTAAATACGTTAGTCAATTAAGTCCAACATCACTGCAACATCATTCAGGCATACAGGCATTCAACTATCAACCCATTCAGCTGCCAAAGCTTCTTCAACCGCCTACCAACTCTTGGTTTATTCAACACGCTTCCATTCACCCATTCAACCCTTCATCCATTGAATCCCAGCCTGTAAGTTTTTGCATATTTAATCTTATATATTTTGTGCTTGTGTGTCATTGCACACTGTGTGTCTGGCATGCTGTTAGGTGTCTCGTCTTTTTTATCGTCATCTTCGTCATCATCATCATCATCCTGTTGATTGACTGCGTTCAGCAGATACCCCAGAGCCATTGGAAGCTCTTTTATACTGTCGCGTGTAAGCGGTTGTTTGTTAGATTAACCTGTGACACTTCTTCCTCTGACTCTTTCCTATATCTCTCTCTCTATCATTCGCAATCTCTCTCTTTCTGTATTTTAGGCCTGACATTATGGAATGTCAGCGAAAAATACTGATAATTAAGACAATTTTTTACTTTGAGTTCGCCTTTTTTGTTGTTATAGAATCCGTACTTCTTTTCTCAAAAGAAGCTAATGAAACCAACTTGTAGAACGAAGATGTGGTGGGATGCGGTTCGAAAACTTCTGAATGGGTTTCAAGAGATCGGTATTACTTTTATAGCCACTCGAATTTAATGTTTTCGCCTTCTAAAATCATTTTCATACCATTTTTAGATAAGAATATAAAATCTTGAATGTACAACGAAAAGCAAACGCTTTTATAATGTGCCCAACCTCAAATAAACTCCAGAGTTTCTTGCTGACTCTGCAGACTGTTAAAGTTTTTCGCATCCCTCTGTCCACTCCATCCGCATTCTATTCTACGTCCTGAAAGGTTCCCGAAATTTCAGAAGCTGTAAAAATAAAGAAAAAAATTTCAACACAGATGGCTAAAAGAATGAATATGTTAAGAGTCGAGTTTAGAATGGAGTTTAAATGCACATTCAAGATTAAAGTCAAGACTAAAGTTTTTACGAATAGCGGATGAATGTTACGAATACAAACGTATTCAAAGTGCGTGTAAATATAATGCTGCGGATGCTGCGAAAAAAGCGGTTGGTTGTGGGGGGCGGGGGGAGAGGAGCGCGAAAAGCACTACGTTTCTAGACCAGGAAGCGGAAAGGCAAAAAAACCAAAAATGTTAGACCGAGTCTAAGATGTCGGTGTGTAAACGAAATAATAAGTGAAATAAATGGAAATTAAATAAAAAATTCCAGCGGCGTTTCTTTGTTCTGTCTGATTCTTGACTCTTTTTTCTCCTTTTCGTAGTTGTTAACTTATGGAAAGTAAATGTTTTTATTTCTTGACTATAAAAAATAAATACTTTAACTTGTCCAAAGTCATGTAAATTTGTGATGAACTGCATCGAAATCGATGAAGAAAATTGAAATAATTTTTTTTATTTTTCTATTCATACCAACGATTAACTACAGTGGTGGCTGTCAAAGTAATATTAGGTTTTTATTTAATAAATAGAAATAAAAATGTTTCCATGCGGCTGCAATAAATGTCAATAAAACATCACCAGTGAGTGGTAAATCGAATGAACCATGACGGTGATGTTTGATGCAAATTAAAATAAAAACATCGAAAAACAAAAAACAATAAAAAACGAGAAATGCAAATAAATACGCTAAACTCAAATAGTGTGAGAAATTTACATTTTATAAAAAAATAAGCAAAAAATAAACAACAAAAAAATAAACATCTAAAAAAATAAAAATATATTTATTTGAAATGCGTTACATGAAATGGAAAATCTATTTTTAATATATTTTGTACGCTTGCGACGCGCAACACGAAGCATGGCGCTTGGAGTTGCGCCTAAAAATATGCGAAGCAGTATTTTGTCAACATCTATGGCACAACATGCCAGAATCACACCAGCACACAGTATAACACACAATACAACATGCCAAAGAGTGGTGTTTCGGCGCTGTTTTCTTCTTTTTAATTCCATTTTCAAATACTATAAAATGATTTCCAATTTTTTGTTGCTTGCTGTTTGTCGCTTGTTATTGTGTAGTCGTTTTCTTTATACTTGTGTGTGTGTGTGCATTTTTTCATTATACTCAAACTCAGCGGCACTTTGTCTCACTCGACACGTGACGCCTGAATGTATGCAACATTATGTTCAGCCTGCGATTTTTCCTTTCCACTGAAAATCAAAAAGCATCCATCCTTTTGAACTTTATTGCTCAAGCATCCCTCCAACGGATGTGTCGCATGTGTTCGTGTTTGTGTGCCTATTGTGTGTGTATGTTTGTATACACAAAGAACGTAGTGAGTTCCTGTAGCGCCGCGTCTGCGATGCCAACCAACCCGTTCACACAGACACTCACGTTCGACACTCATGCGGCGGCGTTTTCAATACATTCATAAAATCCTCAATTTATGCGGATGTCACCGTAATAAGTTGGTGTTGTTTGCATGTATTGTATTTTTATTTCCTATTTTTACTCCATTTTTTCACTGAATGTGCGAAGTAAAAAAGATTTCTTGGGCTTTCAATAGTATTGAATACAAAGAATTGAAGAGGCCCAAAAGAAAATACTTCGCCGGAAAATAAGGAGACCGAAAAATGGGTTTGGTGCAGACTTGATCCGGAACATAGGCGCCACAGAGCCTAAAAGTGGATTTGCATTTGATAATTGAATTTCTAGCACTGCGGTTTCTCACAAAATAATGTGAAAATATAAAAATAATGAGAATATTTTTTGGAATGTATACTCAAAGTGAAATCTCACGATAAATTTGCATTTTATAAAAATAAAGGATTGATACTGAAAGGGTTACTTAAAGACCCAAGACCCAAGATCCAAGACCCAAGAAAAACCCAATGAAAAACGATTGTAAATATTTCTTTTATTTATATTTTATATTTAATTAAACAAAATAATTGTTCATTTATGAGAGGAACAGAAACTTCAAACTTATTTACAACGAGTAGAAGTAAAGAATCCTTAAAAACTAGAAATGATTTGCATTTAAATGCAAAACTTGACTTCGCTCCAAGTGTTTCTTTGTTCAATTTTACAGTTCATTGGCTAAGAAATTAATTGCTAACAATAGAAACACGAACAAAGCTACTAAAAATGCTCACCAGAAACTATTAACTGCTCTCATAGCAAACATTTTTATTCTTTATTATTTTTGCTGTTCTTCGCATTGCTTGGTTTTGAGCGGATTTCCACTAGAATATTCGGCGAAGGACCAGCGAAGGACTCTTATATGCTGCTTTTTCTCGCGCTGCTGTTGTTGCTTTTTTGGCAGTTGCAGCGACCAACTATTTAACTATCGACAACAGTAAATCAACCCTAAAAAAACAACAACAACAACTTCTAAACAGATTTGAAGCGTTTCTGCTTTAGTAGCTCGCGTTCTTAATTGCAATTCATTGCGTTGGTTTGGCGCTCAACAGTTTTCCAACTTTGAGGGCGTTTTTTTTACATATCGTTCTATTTTTTTAAACTTTAGTGCTAAGCCAACAACTAGAGGAAACTCGTGTGTGTGTGTGTTAGTGTGAATGAGTGAGTGAGTGAGTTTATTTTGTTTTTTGTTTTGTTAGCAAACAAGTATATTTTATTTGCTCCTACTTGTTTTTAATTGTTTTTAACTGCACTTTTTAAACTGTTAACAGTTTTTGTTGTAGTCCTCCCCCTCCCCCTTTTGTAGTAGTCCTCCCCTCTTTCCCCCTCCATTGTGCGGACTTTTGGAGAATTGCAAATAAGTGCTTGTACATTATTTAAAATTATTGGAGCGTTTAAAAAAGTACTAATAAATTTTAATATTGTAATTAAATACTTGACATTTGAATTTGAAAATAAACGTATTTATTATATGTATTTATTATATGTATTCCATCATATAATTATCCATAATTATATGATGAAAATACATTTTGTAGAAAAAAGTACCAAAAATTTGTTTTAAAATAAACTATTCTGTTGGTATGTAAATAAAATTTGTAATCTTTTGCTGGAGAAAATTAAACATTTAATGGTTCCAAATATCAGAACTCTTTTTCTTCATTTTGTCATATTCTATTGAGTATACTTTGGTTCTTATTAAAGACTCTCTGAGATGAACGCCTGAGAATATCCAAACATGTAAATGCTAATGAAATGCTTGTGTGCCATCAACATGTCATGTCACTCAGGATGTCATTGAGGTAATTTTCCAAAAAACTTTAAGCACCGATAACATAATTTTTCTGCCCTGCAAGGACGCGTTTTGCAAATAATAAAAAATAATGCACAGACGGTTTTGTCAGAAGCAATAACAACAACAGCAACAACGACGACATCACCATGGAGTTTCCTCAACTCCATCCCTTTAAGGTCTCCAACCAGAAAGGTCTAAAAAGAAGTTTGTCGTGTACAGCAGTTGACCCAGCAGGAAATGTTGCTGTTCTTTACATGTTACAAAACTCATTTCATTTCTGATTTTTCAACTGGGGCATTTTATGAGTTGGCTGATCGACAAGTAGTTGTAATGTTGGGTGGGGTGACGGATGGGGTTGGAGTAGGCAAGAAAAATGTGTGTTCAGCGTTTAAGTTGCCCTTCCTCATTGCCCATGGCTGATGGGTAACTTTGCGCAAGTGTTGGCACAACGTAGTGTGTGTTGGCACAACGTAGTGTGTGTTGGTACAACGTAGTGTGTGTTGGTACATTAATGCGTGAAGTAGTTTGCTTGTTTTTTATTATGCGCCACTTTTTCCTCCTTTCCTGAACTCGTAAAATGTTATATCCTACATTAAAGGTTGACAGAAAGTAGGTACTCGTGTCTATCCATTCCTTATGCTTTCAAGAGGGCACAAACCTCTCTCTGTCTTCCTCTCTCTCTTTCTTATAAGAATTACTTCTACTACATTACTTGAGGTGACGCTATTGTGAAAGTAGTGACACTAAACTTCAAGTTTATAACGAGCTCAAAGTTTTATTACTCGCAAATAATTGAGTGATTTTTATGTCGCGAAAGATTTTATTGATCGTAAGGGTTACCTTTAATTTAATACTCAACTACCGTTTACTTTGTATTCAGGTTATGTGGCCCCAACCCTTCCTTCTCTTGAGAGTTTCAATATAATTTTATAATTCGTTAGCGGGTTTTTATAGTGTTTAAGTTCAGTTACCGTCAAGGATCATTCAACATAATCAATTTCGAAGCGTTCAACACTGGAAGGAATTTGCTCCACTCAGATGAGAGGTCTAATATTGACGTCTTGATAGACATTCTATCTATCGGGACTTTAGCCTGAACTACAGGATACAGTGAGAT
This sequence comes from Myopa tessellatipennis, assembly GCA_943737955.2. Classification (NCBI taxonomy): domain Eukaryota; kingdom Metazoa; phylum Arthropoda; class Insecta; order Diptera; family Conopidae; genus Myopa; species Myopa tessellatipennis. The sequence goes on from OX031316.1 coordinate 53,268,313, forward strand.
ATAAGTAGCAATATTCTCGGTAAATTAAGTAGATGTCAAGTCCAACTCAAGTAACCATCTAGTAAATAATAAGTAGCTAAAATTTGTTTTTATGCTGGAAACAACTATTACTTTAAATATTGATGCAGTATTTGCAGCAATCGTAAGTCTTTTCCTCTCTATCTCTTGATTTTCTTGACTAAATAATGTGAACTAAACTATGAACTTATCTTATTTCAACTCTTTGCTCTAAATTGGGACTCGAAATAGTAAGGGAACGATTTGAGTAGAGGAGTTTTTGGAACATAAAACAAAAGATGTGCAACGCTGAAGAACGTGTTGTTTGAACAAGTGACTGCAATTGTTCAAACGTGGCTTATAGTCAGAGCACGTTATGTGTTGCCTTCCTTCACTCTCGCTCAGTATCTTTGTCTCTTCTACAATCTCTCTTTTTCTCTCCCTCCCCCTCTCCTTCCCTTGTAATCTTTTGAGTGTAATGTTTAGTCTGTCTGAAGTAAATATGGTGAAGTGAATAAATGTAGCTCGAGTGAAATCATCTGACCAAAATGGTTTACATTTTTGAGACACATGGCTTGTATTTTTGTTTTAAAAACATGTCCACTGAGAAAAGTAATCATATTCAATGGTGGAGAATGCTTTATTGAAGGAAGTATTCGGTAAATAGATCTGTGCCTATTTCTGTAGATATAGACCAAGGTGATTTGGTTCCATTGGAGTCTTCTTTGTGTAGATATTATCAATAAATTCGCTCTCCAGATATTATCATAAATTATTTTAAAGTATACTTTGACAAATAGTTAAACAACTTTTGTCACACTTTAATTAGTATTGATAGCTGATCTGATCTTTGATGTAATTCTTTGATTTAATATTAAGCGCTGTACCACTGACAATAAACAGAATCGATGTTGTATTAAGTTGGATATCTTAGGAATATATGTTTAATTTACTGGAAACATTATTCATCACAGTACGTCTTTCATGTAGAATAAATAAGATTTGTTTGGAAAATCATATCAAATTCCAAACAAAATCAAGTAAATCAAAGTCGACCAAAAAAATAAGAAACCAGGAATATAAAATGAAACCCATGGAATCTGTAACAAAATATGAAAGCCAGCCTTGGAAATCATTTCAAATTCGTTGCATATCTTGAAGCTTTCTAACCACATGTACGCATGTACGACTAGAATCTGCTCTCCGAAGTGAATTTTTAGGAGTTTCAATAGCAAATATCAAGGAAAGGATGCCCCTTCCCTTCTCCTCAAAGGAGGGGATTCTTTTTTCTATTACCTCAAACCTCGGATACGTGATTTAAGATGTTTTATTTCAGACTGTAGACTTTCATTTTGGCACAAAATAAATTCTTGTTGTTGTTCTGTTGTTGGTGTGGAGAAGCATTAATATTGCGTTGACAGTATGGCGACGACAGCGGCACCGACAAGCACAACGACATTCAGATTGACATAACAACAACGTAATAACAGCAATAACAGTAATAACTTCAAAATTCGAAATGAAATTGTTATCAACCGATAACCGTTCGATACACCGTACATCGTTCGAGATCCAACTCACCGCAACATTTAGCAATTCTGAAAAATAAGTTTAAAATTCAAATCACTTATCGGAAGCTATCGATGTCACGTAGAGACAACATTTTTCACTACTTCAGTTACCAAGCTTAGTTTTCTTGGAATTCGGTTGGCACAAGTAGATGTGAAGCATGGGCAGGAAGTAGAAGGAAGGAAGGAGTAGGAGTTGAAGGAAGGAGTAAGAGTGGAGTTGACAGGGAGACGGTGGTCCTTACAACTACGGAGGACTGAGAATTCGTTACTGATTAATATGCAGTTTTTGGCAAAGATACGAGTGTCATCATATTGTTCAATACTTTATCATAGACGCAAATCAAAAGAATTCCTAAACATTTTTCCGATTTCGATGTCCTCCAGAAGGAAAGCTTTCGTTACTTTCAATAACATTCTGCAGATTTCTATTGTTGATTTATTGCGAATTTATTGGGAACTGATAAGAATGCAGTATATTTAGCATGCTCTAGATGATTCAGATTTTCGATGATACTCTGCTCACATTCGACATTTGGGTCAACTGGACAGATACGATTGTCTGATAAAAAGTTGTTGACAAGAGAACGTTTTGTTGGACTTCCAAAATGAGCAACTTACTTTCCTTGCGGCAGTAGCATTTTGGGTGGCTACAAAACTCACTTTCGTTCCCTTGTTTATCTGTATTGCTATCGGAGTTCCACTTCGTCACTTGCTGCTTATTTACATAATCTGACTTACGTGTTGGGTTTGTGTTCATGGCTAATTTACTGTATAAATCATGACACTTTATCGGCGCTACCTAGAAGTATGCCATGCTATTAAATCTGTGGTGTGATTGAGTAGGTTGACTGGTAGACTTCAAAGCAAAAAAAAATTTTTTCCAAAGAAGTACCTCTTTCATCCATGCATCACCATTCTGCTTAATTAGCTTGAATGAAGAAGGCTATTAAAACAGTGTTCATTATACACTCATATTTCAACAAGACTTTTATTTCTTTCCTGCGGCGTGTAACAACTTCAACTCAATCCCGTTGCTCTTTTTTGTTATCCTTCGGAGACGTTAAATTTATTTAACAGCTCCTCGGTGCGTTTTTAATGGCAGCTGCTTATGTTGCTCCATCGAAACCTACTGAGACTTCCAGAGCGTAGAATCGGAGGAGTTAAACTGTGAGTTCCGAGAGAGGAGAGAGTCTTAGGAGAAATGATGAGGGAGGGGCTCAGTGATTTTAAGTCTCGGAATAATGGTTCTCGACAGAACGGTTCTCCACAGACTCGATATATTAGTTCTTGACAAATCGCTTCTTAGCAGACTGGTTCTCCATAGATACCGGTTCAGTATACACTGGTCCGGTATATAGACAGGTATAATTCTCGACAGACTTGAAATAGCAATGCTAAGAAACGAATAGCTTATTCAATATCTCAGCGAAAGCTTTTTTATGGCGACATTTAAAGTTTCATTGTTTCGATGTTACAACAAATGACAGCCGTTTAAATAGAAACACTTAAAACGAGATAAAAAGGACAACAAGGAACCGGAATCTGAAGTTGACACCAGGACAGCCAGGACAGTTACACAGGATATTGCCTTCTACGCTAAGATAAAACAAAACAAAAACAAGAAAGAAAAGCAAAACGAAAACGCATTTCGTTGATGAAGAAATATCTTCGAAGAAGCAGACTTTTAGGAAAACGTTTCACTTGAAGTCTTCACGACACTGGTAGATACGGTGATTCACTGGATGAGGAATTTGTTGTTGTGACAACGAAATGAAAATGTTGGTTGAGAGTGCGAGAGGGAGAGGGGGAGAGAGAGAAAGAGTTTGCGATAAGTTGCATTCGAAATTAAGGAATCTTTTATATAGAATTCTGAATGTTTTCAATAGGACTTTATTATACTTTAAAAGAAAATGGAGAAAATCAAAGAAAAATACTGAGCTGAGAAAATTTAGATGAATCAAAGCAGTTGAATATGATCACCGGATTGGGTATAATAACCTCCTTTATTTGAGCTAATCATTCATTATTTACTCATTAAGTTATTCATTAATTATTTCTTTCGTCTCTGTTTTTATATGCTATACTAGAATGGGAAAAAGTACATTAAGTTTGTCCTAATGTTTGTAAAGCACAGAAGGAGGCGTGTCAGGTATTAAAAAGTATGTGTATGTATATATTATCGATCAGAGACTCTCTTGATTGATTTAGTCCTATCCGTCTGTCCGTCCGTCTATCCGTGTGTCTGTCTCTCTTTTCGTCTGTCTTTCCTTTTGCGTGGTCCGCCCAATTCAACATAACCAAGACGAAAGTAGCACTTTTTCTGGCCCCATTGTTGCCCTTGCTTACTACGAAATTTGTTCTTGTTGTATAATAGAATTTACGATGATATTTAATAAGGACGAAAATAAATTAAACGCCCACCCAAAAATATACTAGGGTCGTAGGTTTAAGGTTGCTCAAAAACTAAGAAGAAGAGATCAGTAAAAAATTTCTTTCACCTCAAATCTTCCTCAAACTCGGTGCAGTTTTTTTAATACTTCAAGTTACGAGTATTTGATAAAAATTCCTTCACACTGAAAACATGTTGAAATTTATTCGTGCTCTGTGCATTTTTTGCTGTGTTGACTAAATAATGCAGCCGCAGAGATGCTCGAAAAAATGCATTGCATAACATCAGGCGCTTATGTAATAGATTTTGTCCTTTTTTGTCACCTTAATTGTGCGCCCCAAACACTTTGGGCCTCAAATTTATGTCTCGTTTATTGCATCCGAAGTGAGAGACAGTTTTTTTGTTGCTGGTCTAGGAAGAAATTGAATTAAAAATGTGAAAGAAAGAAAGATGAGGGATAATATGCGAAAAATGTCGTCTCGTAGCATGACTTATTTGCATACTTATAGGAGAACGTCCACCCGTTAAGAAATCCATTCTATTCTAAGAATAAGCCACAAAAAATGACGTTTGAAAAGTTTGGAAATTGCGATTAACATTTTAAATATTATTTATTGCAAACAAGCGATAAAAATCTTTAGATACCGGAGATCTTTTATAAGAAAACTAATCTTTTAGATGCAAAGTTTTGTAGATTATAATTTCTATTCTAGATGACCTCCCGAAAAATGGGCAGAAAATGATTCTAATGAAAATTAATGATACGAGTATCTCTGAGTTCTGTTCAGATGTCTATTTCTGTCGCTTATTCTATACCACTCTCTCTGTCTCGTTCGTTCTTTCACTCTCTCCGTCTTCATTCCAATTTTTTCTCTTTTCTTTCTTTAGTTTTGAATGATAACTAAATGACATTTAAACTTCCTAAGCCAGAATATTTTTATTCCAATTAAATTCGCTTTTTTCAACATTTTTTGAGGATAAGTTTAACTTTGCAATTTAAAGGCGTCAGAGAAAGAGAGAGGGCGAAATAGAGAGAGAGAGACAGAGAGCGAGGGACAGAGAGAGAGGGAGAGAGAGGGAGGGAGGGAGAGGGATGGATAAAGTGGTTGAATATGGAGAGTGCATGGAGAGAGGGATTGGGTGAACAAAGATGACAGCTCCCAGATTAGATGTGGAAAAACTTTTTCACTTTTGAGAATTTTGTCTAAACTAATTTCGAATTCCTTTTCTTTTGTAACTTTTGTAGAAATTTATAATGTAACTTCTTTTCCAGTTGATTTCGTGTAAATGCGCCACTGAAAGCTCATTACAGCTTTTAAAATGCTGTAAAGTTGTCTTAAAAAAGGAATTGTAAAAAAACGACAAAGAAAAATAGAAAGTAAAGCAGTACGAGAAAAAATTGTTTTTTTCTGAACCTCAGTGCCGCTTAAATATTACCCTAGATCCGTGACAAGGTATCTAAGTTTGTCCCTCTGTCACACACAGAATGAGGCGTGGTAGGTATAGAAAATGTAGTAGTTTCGTTGAACAGATCAGAGTGAGCTACAAGAAAAAGTTTAATATCTGTGCATTTAGTACAAATAATATCCATCCGATCTATTATGAGTGCGCTAAACTGTATAAACTCTATCCGCGTATTATTTGGTAATAAATCAATTCTTTCTTTAATTTCAATTATGTAATTAAAATAAAGGAAATATTATAATTATAGAAGTTCAACAGATATCAATGTTGTTAACATTCCACAAAATTCAACCCATTCAAATTTATTCTGTATTTAATTTTCAGCATAAATTAATCCAGCTAAAGAGCAATCTTCTCTACTGAATTGAAGTACAGATAAGGCTAAATTTATTGCACGTCTTCCCTCCTATTGTCTCCATGCCTCTTGTAGTCTATATACTCTCTCTCTCTCTTCATCTTTTCTCTTTCTTCATCTATCCTCTCTCTTGCCTGCAGTGAATATAGTTTAGTTTTGATTTGTCTTTGTTTAATATTTCCTACAGAATCTTAGTGTTGCCAAATTTTAATTGAGTTTTCAATAACTTTTGCTACATTTCGAAATAATACGAGTATGTATGAGTTTTAGGAGGAGACAGAACTATAGGAACAAGTATATCTCTCTTTTATGCGTAGATATCTGATGGAGAAATATATCCATCCATCATATCCATGAGAAATTATTGTTTGTTGTAATCTACAATTTTACAAATTTACTGAGATAATTTAATATTTATTAGATTTGCAAATATGTAAGGTTTGTTTAGTTTAACAAATATAATACAACAAAATATAAATACAAAACCTAAAACAAATAACTATAAGTAAATAAATCTTGTGCCAGTTTGAGAAGCAAGCGAACATGACTTGAATTTGATTATTTTACAACATGTTACAGATACCAAAGATCTGAAAGATTTTAAGGGGGATAGACTTGTGTAGCTAAAGAAATTTATTATCCTTTTTAAACCTGTTGATTTACAATTCCTTCATATTTCACTACTATGCAAAAGGCAAGTATTTTTGACAAATTCTTTGAAATAAAAAATATTTTCTGCCATGTTTCAGACATGTTTGAATTTAGAATCATGTTAAGTTTGTTGCTTTTCTTATTCAGGAAATAATTATAGCTGACTATGGAAAGAATTTAATTGAACTTCCTTTAAGGGATCAAATGGTTCAAAAATTTCCTATGATTGCCTTTAGACGTTAATAGTTCCTCGACAGTACTTAAACAAGGCTGTAAATTTATTCGTAGTTGATAAAAGTCAACTGACAAAAGAAAAACTTCAGATGGAAAAAAGTCACCACATCCTTTGTTCTTAACTTTGGCATCGTGTCGTGACTCGTGGGATGTTAAACAATTATCGAATAGATGCTATACGAGAGGTCTCAAGAAAATCCAGTTGATACTGGATTTAGGTTGCGTTATTTAATTACCCTTGGCATGAAAAAGGCGGCCCAAGATGATGACCGCCCTACTGAGATTAGCATCGCACTTGAATCGCTCCGGTCCTGATTTTGCTCAACGTACCTTTTTTATATTTCTTACTTTCGTGTATAGATTACGATTCCTTCCCAATTAATTTCTTCTTTCGTGCCTTTACCTGCCAATTTCTCGTTTCTCGAAGCTAGAAAGAAAGAAGAAAAGAGAGAGAGAAAGCAAAAAAGAAATGAGCTCGTAATGATTTCACGCATAGTTGGACAACCGTAAAATATTCCAGGAAATATTATATTTTGTGTAAACACAAAAAGAACAAGAAGAAGAAGAACCATTTTTTTATTTTTCTAATTTTCCTATATTTTTTCATTTTATTTCTCCTTTTTTATTCTTGTTGCATATAATTAGGAGCTAATCTGCGACAACATTATGATTTTTTTAGCTTTTTGTTTTGATAAAATACTTGAGGCGGACCAAAATAATGAGGTGTAAATTATTAGCAGTTGATGTTGTGATAATGTTGAGCTAATAGAAAGAAGGCCGATGAACGATAGAAAGAACGATAGAAGGGCGAAGGATAAGTCGTGGCTCTATTAGAAAATAGAAAAATTAACATAAAACAAATATATTTCAAATATGGATGTACAGAGTATTAAAGAAATCAGTAAATTACTTTTAATTAAAGCAAAGTTTGGTCAAAGTTTGAGGTTATAGTGACTAACGATAGACTGCAACGAGAGCGTTTCAAGTAGCGTCGTATAGTATTCAAATCTTTATAATCGGTCTTCATTCGACATTAATTGGCATTCTAAAGAAAGTTATAAAGGACTCATTCCCTGTGAATTTGAACTGGTTCTGGAAAGATGTAAACTGAACTCGGCAGAAATTGAACCTTGGAATTTCAGCTTCGGCCAAGTCGAAGATTGGTTCCTGGTTATTATTATTATTATAATTTACCTTTAGTATAATGACATTTGTCTACATATATTGCACATCTTCCAAGTCGCTTTATTGTCTATGAAATTCCTAAATTCATTTTGAAATTCACTCTTACTCTCGCGTTGCTTTTCTATTCAAATTTCTATTAATTCTACTAACTGTGCGTGAGCCTTCATTTATTCGTTTTAATCAAGATATTAAAATATTTTTCAGAGTTTTCCTTTTATCACCTCCTCCTTTTCACCACACACCTCATCACTCGTTTCGTATTATGCAAACATCATCGCTTTTAATACCTAAATGCAAGGAGTACAATAATAATAGAGCAAAAGTCATGGAAAGCATTTTAAATGCATTACTACAAAAATACAAAAGAGCAAGAAAAGTTTGAATAATATTAAATGAGTACAAGAAAATGAAAGCTTCCAAAGACACTTATTTCAGTCACCTTAGGGTTCGTCTGCATCACTTTATTTACAATAAAAAAACATACTCACACATACATACATACATACAAGTATACAGCATTTGTTGAAGACATACATATACCTATGCACACAAACTTCTTTGGCCTAAAATTATTATAGCTTTCATAACTATAAAACCAAACACTCCACACTTCACACTCGACACTCTTCACTGGAGTGGCACCAGAATAAAAGGTGTGGTTCACTTTAATTTAATGACCTCTCGAACGTCATATGAAAACCACAGAACACAAAACTTCGAACACAGAATAAACATTAAACTATAAGAGGAAATAAAGAGCAAGAAAACAAAACCATCGGAGAGAACAGAGAACAGAACAAAACATAAACATAAAAAAAAATAAGACCAATAACAACAACAACAACAATAATAACAACAAAACAGGAGTAGATATCCTTACGGGCTAACAAGGAACAACTTGGATTTTTTTTGCCATTCAGTTTTTGGAGCTTAGATTTGATGCTTAAGGACGAGAACTTAAGCAAAACAAAAGCAGTAGGAATGCAGGAAAAATCTAACCAAAGGTATTACTTCTTCATTTGTTTTTGCTGTTGTTGTTGGATGGCTGTTGGTGACTTCTATTTTTCTTTTCGTGTTTAATGTTGATTTCTTTCCTGTTGTTCGCTTCGGAGTCAAAGAAACACATTAGAGACTGAATGAAAAGCGCAGCTCAGATCTGATTTTTGCATTTTTATTGAGGGCAAAATTACATGAAACCACAAGCAGTCATCGGGTCACAGAGGGACACCATGACCAGAGTGGGACCATGGAGAGGGGCCAGGGGAGGGTGAGTGGAAAGAGAGAATGAAAGAAAAGAAAACAGAAAAAATAAATTCACAAAAGCTGGTTCTTTTGTTCTGGTTTTTCTGGGTGCAGTTTTTCGTTTGTTTGATTCTAGAACAACTACCAAAAAACACCACAACTTTGGGATTATATATAAATATATATCTGAAGAATGTAAAATATAGAATTTAGGATTTATAGAATTTATAGAATATACCAATTCAATCATTACGAATGAGTAAAAATCAACTAATTAAAATTAAATCACCTTTGAGTCGAAGTTATTAATCCTTGTACAATAATTACTGCGATCAAAGTAAAGCAATGAGAACTGATGGGTTTTTTAATCTTTTTAAACTTGGGTAATTTTGAGCTTGGGTTAGGACGACGATAGCCCTGATTTTCAAAAAATCATTTCATTTTATTCGCCACTGTAATTACAACTTTTGAATCTTTAAAATGAAGATTTGAACGATCAAATTCTATTTTTATATTATACATTCTCATGGTATATTGCATTTAATCTCTCGGCTTACTCTCTCTCTATCTCTCTCAGTCTACTTACTTGTTATGTCGTTTACTTATTTACGAGAAGTTGTTTTACACATTAAAAGTTAGGAAATGGCCTTTGATGAATATCTTCGAATTAAGTTAAAAGAGTGAAAAGGTCTTTGTAGTGTATATGGAATATATATTTAATACTTTTGTTTTAATGAAGAATGTTTTTAATAAAGGCAATTAATAAAGACATGTTATTAAAAACATTTTGTTAACGAAAAGCAATTTTAAAAAGAAACCAGCTGATGGCCCACGTTATAATAAGTTAAAATGAATTTTTTTTGTAATGAATGTAATTAATAATTGATGTTTTGATCACAGAAATTGCTCTGATTGCATTTCTTTGAATCTAAATTTTCAAGTAAAGTTTCAAAAATATTATAAATTCGGATAAAATTTGATACAACTTCAAATGATATAAAACCTTGGTTCATTTAAATGAATGAGAATTTCAGTGAAGAAGTAATAAAAATTTCGTTTGGCAAAAAAATTTTAAATATTTTTTATTATACTTTTTATTTTTGGTTTTGCGTTTATTTTTGCTTTCCTTCCATTATTGAACTTTTCAAAGGTTTTTTAGCTATTCCTCAAATGGACGGAGGGAGGGGGGTTGTGTGATGGTGAATGCTAAGGAAAGCATTTCCACAGTATCTATAATAAAAATACAATAAAGTCGTTTAATTTACGAGATGAGAACTCAAATCGGCAGACATCTAAAAAGCAATGCAATTTATTGCCATCCACAAAAAACACCAAGCAACCGCAGATAAGTTGATACATCCATCTATACATCCATACAGCGGTTGCTATACTTTTATTTCTATTTCTATTTCTATATCTTCTCCCTGTCGTTCAATACGAGTACCGACGAGTATCATGCTCAAGATACCCTTGCGTAGAGTGCATCCGAAGAGGTCTGCTAAAAGCCAGCTGTTGTTCGTCTTTTATTGCGCTATAATAAATTTTAAAAAAGAAAAGAGAGAAGAAATTTTTATTGGCTTCTGAGCGACTGACTGACTGACTGACTGATAGATTTTTGAACTGACTGCTTGCTGAATTCCGGAGTGCTTTCAAAGCCATAAAATTTGTTATATTTTCCATGATTTTCAATAATATTTCATTTCTTAGCTTTTCTGAAAGTAATGAGTTAATTGAACTAAAATGAATTGCTAATTTATTAGGTCCCTCTCTCTTTCTCCTTCTCTCTTTGGACGGATGGACGCCCATTCCAAGGATACATACTGCATGGATAATTTTGTTATTAAATATACAGATATTATCGGATCGGTTGAACGAAATTGCTTTTTTTGTTATATAAGGAAGACATGGATAGACCACGTTAAGTACCACAGAGCGCTTAATTATGATATTAGAGGTATATATGTATCTTAATGATGTATATATCTCGTATATATAGTTCTATATACTAGAACACAGCGATTATTTAATTTGAAGCTATTATGAGTACAGATAATATCATTGTGGCGAATTACGTCCACATTTTGGGAAGGAGTTAATTAATTGATACTTGATGTTGATGCTAGATTTTTTGGAATTCAATTTTTGGCTCATACTTTAATGCATTGTCCTGTTATTGTACATGGCTTTAAAAAAGGTTTCTTTAGTTGCTTCATATTTCGAAAGGCCAACACTTTTTTAATTAAATTAAAATAAATTTGTTTTCCATGAAATGAATCATAATTTTTAACAAATGTTCACTTCATTCACTGACGCTTCTTTTATATTCCCCCTTCTTCTACCTCCACCGGCCCATGACAGTGTGTTGAAACTTTCGCCCCGTTCTGCCTCAGGCGTGATGGTCTATGATGGCCTCATACTCTTCGCAACACAATTTCGAGGATATGATAAGCAATCATAAGCTCCATAAACACATATTTAAGCTGGAGGCACAAAAGTAAAGGAAATATAATAGAAGTGAGTCAAGTAACAAAAATAACCACAACAACAACAACAGAAACTTTTATTAATGGTATCCCTGTTGTTTTAGAAATGCTTACGTATCCCGAATTTATTATTTACCCTGAGGATTTTGGCAAACATGCGCTTCACCCCTTCCCCCTTCCAGCTCCATGTACACACACTCTATCAGCGAAATATTTATTGCTGATTTCACGTTCCGAAAATCCCAAGACTGAAAACCAACAAGCTAACCAGAAAGGAAGCAGATCCAGGCTGTTGACTAACAACTGCTGGTGGCCATCACCACAAGTCCCCATTGTTGTTGCTGTTATTGTTGTTATTGTTGATTAAGTTACTCGTACCAAAAACAATAGCCCAATAAATCATCATTATTCTATCACTGAGCTTGTTGAATTACAAAAACATCACCAAATTCCTACCAGCTTTTGCTCTCACTCTCCTTTTCTCTCTTTCTCCTTCTCTCTATCCTTCTCTCTGTATCTCTTGTTCTATTTCTCTCCTCATCCTTATTTTCTATATTTTATTTACTTTCTGGAATGAAAGATACAAAATCTCTGCTACTCAATTGAGTTGCTTGAATGTTTTCACAGCTTCTAGCAATTCTTCGGGGCAAACATTTTGACCAAAAAATTAACAATAACAAGTAAATAAATATAAAAATTGGTTTCACAACGAAATTAAACAATAGACGCTCGAGTACATTAACAATTGTCTCAGCAATATTTTTTCTCCAGCTTATTTTCTACTTTAACACGAATAAACGAAAGTTTCGAAATAAAATCTACTTAAAACTTGCGTTAATATTATTAAAGTCTACTTTTAGGCAAAGAAGTGTGTGTAATATTTTCGATTTCTTTCGTATTCTTAGGGTTTACTTGCGCTCGCATGGCTACTTATTAAAAAGTTTCTTCAACTGCGTTCAGTTGAAAAAACGTGCTCAAGCGGTGTGAAAAGAGCGAAAGAGAGGGAGAGAGAGAGAGAGAGAGAGAAAATCGAATTTAAAAAGTCAGAAAGTTCTTTCTTTGCTCCTCGCCTTCTCGTACTTCTAACATCTTTTAAAGTCGAAAGTTTGACGGGTCTTTAATGGTTTATTAGAGGAAAATATTTTCATGGAGCAATAAAAGATCTTAAAGTTCTCATGATGGTCATGATTTAACTTCACGCAAGTATTCAGTCCGACTTTCGATTTCCGAACTTTAAAATATGTATACATAATCGTGTGACAGTTTCGTGGAAGGTTATACAAAAACTGTTTAAAATTTTATGAATATTCTATTCATTTTATACAGAATTTTTTTATTTAAAGAAGTTGTAGACGAACAAATAATGAAATGTTAATTGGCAATTCATTATATTTTTCTCTAGTTTATTTGTTAATTATTTTTCATTATATATTGTTCATTATTTTCCATTATTCATTGTTCATTATTATTCATTGTTCATTATTCATTATTGTTAATTTGTTATTATTGTTCATATTTAGTATTGCTTATTGTTCCCTATCTTTATTTGTTTATTGGTTCATTAGTTCATTGATTCACTGATTCATTGGTTCCTTGGTTTATTGGCTAATTTTTATGTTGGTTTGTTGATTTATTAATTATTTTTCAGTCACGAGTTCATTTATTCACTGGTTCTTTAGTTTATTGTTTCGTTAATGAATTTTTTCATTTGTTAATCTTTTCATTTATTCATTAATTTTTATTCTTCACTATTGTTCATTGCTCGTTGATGCATTGATTGATAGACAACCAATAATTTTATTAATTTATTCATGAATGATATTGAATTGCTCTCTATACACTTCTCACAACTTCAAAATCCAATAAAAATAAATAAAAATTAAAAAGTTATCACGTCAGGACGATAACTCTGAAGCTCTGTGCTTCATAGTGAAACTCTGAAATTCATCACTTGAAAACCAATCCGCGTTCTTCAATCTACAGAATTCTTCATGCAAATAAATCAATTAAAATTTCCGAACAGGTTTTTGTGTTTACAATAACATGTGTAGAGTGACTCAGGTGACCGTGGAGAAGCCCGTTATTTTAATATTTTCACAAGCTGTGAAACACAAATATTTTCGCAGCGTGCTTTTCCGTCATTTATTATGGTTGATGGATGGGTGGATGGATGGATGAATGGATGGTTGATGGATGGGTGGATTTTTTTGTTGATATTTTTTAGTTCTTTAGCTTTTGTTTTTGGAGATTCTTTTGTGATCATATTTTTTAAATATAATCATTGCATATTAAATGAAAGAAAAAACTAAAGAGGAATAATAACAATAACACTTTTAAAATTTCACACACAGACGCACTTTTTCGCACACGAATTCGCCCGAAAAACATTTTCAACCAATTTATGTTGGCTATAAAAGTTTTTGAAAATCCAATTACAACGTTTATTCGATCGGCAGCAATTGTTATGACTACGACAGCAACAACAACCAAAACAGTTAGGTTACTCCACGCCCACAGGTCACTCTTCAAAGTTCGGTGAGGTGGTGCTCATGTCGTTCGGCGACGTCAGATTTGTGTTGGCCACGTTAACCGCTATTGCAAAGTTTTGTGTTTTGTTTTCGTTGTTTTCATTATTTTTATTCGGTTGGTGGTTTTATTTTCGTTTCGTTACTTCGGTATTTTTTCGTGCGAAAAATTCTACTGCATACTCTTTGGCGCACTCTGGGAAGTGTTGCTTCTGAAGGGTGTTGAATACAAAACATGTAAACAAATTTTTCAATATTGGGATAAAATAGAAAAAACAGCATCTCACTAATACTCTGAAATGTTTAACTGAGGAAATCAGAAGGGAGAGTGAGAGAGAAAGATAGAATTTAAAATGCTTGGAAATGCTTTTATTACTTAATACTACTATAAATAATAAATATAAAAATAGAAGAAAATGCGACAACTACAATCATGTTGACTGTATTTTTCTGTCAAGAATTCTGAGGGAAAGATTCCGTTGTTAAACTGTCGCAAGGCTACTTAACAATCGCACACACACACTTATACACTCACACATCACATTCTCGAACTTCCTCACTCACTCATTCTCTCGCACACGGCCCATTAAGTGTGCGAAAGTGACAGAAGCATTGACCAAGTAAAGGATGCCACAACAATGATTGTCACTCAGTCAGCTCCTCGCTCGTCCTTTGTTTGGCATTGTGACGTGACAGTGAGCAACGCTCAAAAGAGTTTTCAGTGATGTAATTAAATGCTGGCGACTCCGCAGCGATTCCACCATGAATCCTGGCTTCAAAGCCAACTTTAATTAAAAGCTCTTCAATTTGTGCAGCTCAACATAAATCATGTAATGAGTAAATGAATGAATGAAGGACTCACAGAATGAATGGCGGACTGACTCACCGACTGCTTGGTTGACTGACTGATTGACAAATTAGCTCAATGGGTTGGTTTCTGATCGGATGGCTCAATGTTTAGTCGGATGACTGCTTAGTTGCCTGAAAAACTACTTGTTGTTTGGTTGGCTGTTTATTTGGTTGGTTGGTTGGACTCTCTGGTTGATGAAACTGATTGACAAAATAAGCTTCTGCTGTCGATGGCTGTTGGTTGTAAATATTTTGCTTTAAATTCCTCTCAATTCATCGAAGCTAAAACGAAATCGGTTGGTTTTAAGAAACTAGAATTGATAACCTGATTAACGATTACAATTGTTGTTCCTGGTCCTCAGTAGAAACACAACAGCGATTCTATTTTAATGTTTAATGAATCAGAAATGAAAGCTGAGAAAGTTTCGAAGTTCACAAAAACATAAGATGTAGTGTAAAGATATATTTGTATTATAATTATATATGTTTATTAAAATATAGTACAATATTTACCTCTTTATATAATATTATTTTTATTTTTATATAATATAACATTTCATTCTAATTTCAATGTTATTAAAAAGGTTTTCATTGACAATTTTTACTGATACTTCATCTCTCTTTTGGTATGTTTTTGGACTGTGTTTTTCCACCGCGTTTTCTTGATAAGTTTGCACTTACAAGATCCTGTTGTACTGAACAGTATCTGTATTCGTTTCCGTTTCCGTTTCCGTTGTCGTTTTAATATACAATAATAGTTCGATTCTAAGCGCTGGCGAAGTTTTTATTACTCATAGATACGGTTACTCAAGTGTACAGTTATACAGGTGCTCATTATAACACTTCGCAGAGAACGAAAATCGACAAATGTTGTTTCTTGGTGAATTTTTTGTTCCTTTTCTGCTTCGTTCTTTTCTCTTTTTTCTATACCCGGAGTTGAAGGGATATTTTAAGTTCCTTAGTTGTCCTTAGTTCTTTAGTGGTCCTCTCTATCTGTGAAAATCATGATTGAGAAAAGAGGGAGTAATTTATGATTACCTAAGAAACTCTACAACGATTTACGTGTAATTGACTGAAATAAAGGATGAGATCATCAAAGGTCACGAGAGTGTAGGGTATTTCAGCTTCGGCCAGGACGTAGTGGCAGTTCAAGTGACAAGAATTTGTTTTTGTAGAATCACAGCGAACCTTCGTTAGTATGTTTCACTTTTTCTTACTTCTTTCTCGCTTCCCTTCCTCCGCATCTTCCTTTCCTTTCTTTTTCTTCCTTAACATCTGCCATCATGATTTTTATTTCACCTCCTTACTATTTTATTGTCCGCTTTTTATGACTATTTTTCTGTTATTTTATTTTTACGCACCTGCTAATTAAATGACAAAGTTTTCTGCTAATCATGTGCTCTATGAAGTGCATGATTTTATGACGCTAACAATCGACTGCGTTGGCGACTGGAACGACGCGTTGCCAACGCTGATGTTGAAATAACTTCCTCCCCCTCCTTCTTGGTTCTTTATATGCTTTTAATTAAAATTAGCCTAACCACGAATGGCTTTTAATAACCATAAGCACCGAGTATTGTGAAAGGATTTAATATAACTAGAACGATAAATTTTTATTTTGTTATAATTAATAATATTTATTTATGATCATACAAATGATGTTATGGATAATATCATTTGACTATTATATTTACCATAAAGTAACCTTTAACCATTAACTGCTCTATTAAATAAATGAACCTGTAAATTGTTCCCTCCAAATTTATGGAGCCACGCAACCTGTGAGGCTAAATGAAGTTACTAATGTCTGTAGATTCTAGAGATACATGAGATATTATTTCTGCAGTCTAGAACTATTGCTATTTAAAGCAACCGTAAAATAATTTCTAAAAAACTGTCAACCATGACTTAAAATAATGAGATGTAATTATTATTACCGTTTTGGAGGCTTTTTTTTGGTTAAACTGCTTAAGTTTTATTCCCGGCAGACTCTTTGTCGCCTCAGATATCCTCCGATAGATACCAAAGTTGCAGAACATCTGATAGATTCTCATAGAATATGATAGTGTGAGGAGCTCTCCGATAGAGCGCTGTGGCTTTAAGACCGCAACATAATTTTGCGGTGTCGAACGGACGAATGAATGAATGATAGGAAGGAAGGAGGGAAGGATGGAAATGTTGGGAAAATGGGGCCCGGGAAACGTTGGAAATCTGCGACTAATTTTTGTTTTCACAGCTAATAACGGTTAATTTCATGTTTTATTATTCATGCTGCCCACCAACCCACTCGTTCAGGACTTGCTGCTAGTCGTCCTTGTGTCCTTACCGAAGATTGTCCTCTTTCCGGTTGTTTGTTAGTATCACAGTTTGTTTCGAAATGATGCCGTAAAGGATGCGAAGGCGGTGTGAAGTCGGAGCCGAGGAAAGTCCTTGCGGTGGTCGAGTGAATATTACGAGTATTAATGCAAATGAATATAAATGAGGCATAATTATTCCATCTCCTTTTTGCTCCTTCCAGCTTCTTGCTGTTGTTTTTCTTGTATTTTTTGTTTGCTTTCTTTTATCATTGTTTGCTGCTGCTTTTGCTTTAATTACTTCTACAACAACAATAAGAAAAATGATAAAGAGAACAACTGTTGATCTGATGATAGTAAAAGTGAGGCAAAACGGGACAAAAGATTTCCATAAAGTTGGGTTTTTTGTGTGCGATTTTAGTGCGCTGCTGTTGTGAAAACACTTGACACCATCCAAGCCTGACATCGTCCATCTGACAAACACACGACACACACACACACTGACAGAGGACACACACTCACAGAGGACACACACAGAGAGGACACGCGACTTCCACTTTGTAGGTTTTACTTCCTGAATAATTAAGTAATAATTATTAATTTGATGACATCACCAGCAATGCTCAGGGTCCGGAGTCCGGAGTCAGCTCCAAAGTGGCACAATTAGTGAAACAAACACCGAGTCTTTAGTGTGACCCTTTCACTAAAGTCACTAAGCTGGCTGAGATCATTAAATGACAGTGCAGGCGGTACTTAAAAAAGGATAATTTCAATAATTTCAAGTGTATTTTGTTTGCAATCGCTTGTCTGTTATATACTTTTCTTTGTTGTTGTAAAAGTTAGCTTCACGTCACTCTGAGAGTGTTGAATGAGTGATGGTTGCATGTGATGGTTGCATGTTACTTTGATAAAAGTTTTATGTTGTAAAGGTTTTTATAGGTTGCTGTTGAGTTCATGATAAGCAAAGGACGAAAAAGGACCAAAAAAGAAGAGTGGTCGTTGTATAAAAGGATGGAATCGGGAGTTTTAGAAGGTTTTTTAATGATCTATTTTATCTTATGTTATTAAAAAAAATAATCAGTTTGTTTAAGAACCTTAACTACTCGAAGTTGCAACTCTGAGAGGAGAAAAAAACAAATAACACTTAAGAATTCTGATTTAAAGTCCTAATAAAGAAAGGGTAATAAAAATAACTATATTCGTAGTTTTAATGGAAAGAAAATATAAAATATTAATAAAATTATTTAAAAAATGCACAAATTCTTGTGGATTTTAAAGCTTTCTAATTTTGGAATCCTTCCTTGATTGATTATCATCATCTCCCGAAAGCTTTTCCAATCAATCAATAATAATATTGCTCAATTGTCAACAAGAAGAAGTCAAGAAGAGGAAACATCGTGCCAAGTGAAATATTATCTTCACAGCATTTATAGTTACCATCATCAGGTTCAAAGTACACAAAAGTGGGCCAAGACGATTGAAATGGCGTTGGTTGAAGTCTATAAAGCAGACTATGATGACTATAAAACCTGGAACCTGGTAACATGACGAGCCTCTTATTATTTGTGTGCTTCTTTTATTTGCTCGTCCATGTTTATTCAGGCGGTACAGGGTTTTTGTTGCTATTGTTGTTGACTTCATTTGTGGAAAACACAAATAACTCATGGTTGAAAATTCACACGAGTTAAACACATGAGAAAAGCAACATCTTAAAAGGCAGCCTCAATATCAATAAAAAGCGAAAGGAATGAAAGTGTGTTTATAAAATGTTATGCTTCGGCAAACAGTTATTTTTATGAATACAGTTTTCAAATTCACAATTTATTAAATGCTTTGGGATGGCATAAAAACGATTTTATTTTTCAATAAACTACCGTCAAAGTAGACTATCGTAACCTGAACTCACACTGTGACAGGCACGTTTTAAAAGCCTTCGAAACGATTTACGTTTAATTACTCTGAGAAAGCTACAAAATAAAAGTGAACACTTTTAAATTTACTATTAATGTTGTTAATATCCATTAAAGATTAATTGCTGGAGAGAGGTAATGATTAAACATAAACTCTTTCTTTTATAAGTATATGGTTTATTCTTTAATTTCTATAGAACATTAATCTTTTCTACAAAGTTTAAAAAACTGGAAATATAAAAATAATAATGATATTATAATAGTTACATTATATAGTGTAATAAAATACATGCTAAGCAATATTGATTTCAGTTGAAATCATTGTGATTCGTTCGGATTCGCAACGAGAGAAACACAACACAACAGAAAAGAAATTATGAAAGTGTGAAAAACATTATTCTGCAACGTTGGCAATAGAGTTGCCAATTGCATTTTCAATTCGCTGAAGCAAGCAAGCTTCGCTGTAACCAACCGAAGTGAATTCTTTTGATTGAAGAGCTCCAAACATGCGATGGCAGCATTTGCCAGAGAGCAACGAAGTGTATAATTAAGAGCAAACATGCACCCGCATGTGTGACCGTCAGACGTTCTTAGACTATACACACACACACACACACAAACCTAAACACACGAACATGTGATAGTTGCATGTATGCAACACTCACAAACAGTTGCGCCTTCCTGGTGGGTTCCAGGCTCATCATTTTGGCATTTTTTCTTGCATACGAAATACCTGAAAGACGGTAATGGAGGAGAAGGTGTGAAGAGAGGGAAGTTTTGCACTCTCATAGCACTGTAAAACTTGGAATAGAAAAATAATCATCTTAATGAGTAGTGAAATGAGGAAAATATTTTTATTTGTATCATAAAAAGGAGAATTATCTAAGGTGGGGAAGAAAATAGAAAAGTAGGCGGACCACGCCCATTCTTAGTCAGATGGACAATATTGATAATAAATGCACAGCTATTAAAATTAGTCTACGAAGCTTATTTCAATCTATACGACGTAAGTATTTGAAGAATTTACTATGGAAAAATGGCCGGACCACGCCTATAATTGGCAAGACTGATTGAATAATCTTTTAAAAAGTACGTATATTAAAGCTTGCATTTTAGTATATATTGTAGAAGACTATATAACATTTTCTATATTTAACTAGAGGGAAAAATTATTGTAAGCGTATGATTGTCGTTAAATGTTGTTGTTTTTGTTGTTGTTGAAGCACGTTTCTGAGATCGTCCTTGAAGTGAGTTGCGTGAGTTTGTAAGCAAACACGTAGTTCAAATTTATGGCTGCACGAAAATTTTACACGAAAAGAATGAACGAAAGGAGAAGATGTCATTTTAATTCATGCTGTGAGTGTGTCCGAAAAGCTTTGAGACACATCTTGAGTCCTTTTTGAACCCTTGGATGGGCAACAACAGAATGAGACAGAAATCAAACAAAAAAAAAACGAAACAAAACTTAAGACTTTGCGTGAAAATAGAACACAATGAACATTAAACACACACGTAGATAACCGCACACACACATACACAAATAAACACAAACCAACACACTAAATGCGCACTCATTCTCACAAACAGCCAGAAAGACCGACATTATTTTGGTCCTGCAGAGCATTTACCGTGCAATAAAGGATCAACAACGATGCAATTTATTGCTAAAGTAACTTACGAAAATTTTTTACGCGTTTTCTACGTGTTTGCCTTCGAAATAGTAAATATTTTGCACTAAATGAACGAAACACACGAGGGTAAAGAGAAGAAGAGAGAGAGAGAGAGGGGGAGAGAGAGAGAGAGGGGGGTAGAGAGAGAGAGTGGGAGAGAGAGAGAGAGAGGGAGAGAGAGGGGGCGAGAGAATTTCCTGTAATCTAAAACGTAACTCTTGAAAACTACAAAGGTTTTTTATAAAATATTTAAAACTAAAATTCTACAATAATTTCAAAGGTTGTATTTTATTTCAGTTTTTTTAAAAATGTAGGTTTTACTCGTAGTTAAAATTTATACTGATACTCAGCTAATCAACCCCTCAGCTTCACCTTCATTCTTCCTTTAATCTCACTTTCTCTCTTTTCTTCTCCCTGGCGCTCTGACACTTCTATCTCTCAGTTCTCACCCGCAGTTGCTGCTCTCTCTCTCTCTCTTCTTGTGTCCAAATCACCTTTCAATATTAATTAACTCCGTCTCTAATAGTTTAAGAGCTTTTAGAGTTGTACAGCTGTTGAATCGTGTTTTTCAAATCGCGAAATATTACGACGAATATAAATTTAATTGCATGCATTAAGGTGCTGCAGCAGTGTAAAAATTATTGCACGCATTGATAATAAACATTTTACCGCAGTGCAATAAATTAACAGGGCCGAACCTATTGTTGTTGTTTTGGTTAGCCATTTTATGTTCGCTCTAAGATGATATGAAACAAATAACAATAGCAACAAAAGCAAGAACAACATCATCAGCAACCAAACTTAAATTAAAAGAAACGCAAGGAAGCGGCGCGGCTCGAGAGAACCATAAAATCAATTTCTGGCTTAAAAACGACAGGAATTCCGCATCACCATCACCAACATGTTTTCATGCTTTTTTTTCTTCAAAAAAAAAGAGGATTAAAAAGGATTCTCCGATGTTCGAAGAATCTTTTGACCACTTTTCTTTGACCAAATCTTCCATTTATGAGTTTTTCTTGATACTGTTTTCAACAGAAATTTTAGCATATTCCTTGAATCCTTACAAACACGCACACACACACACATCCTGGCAACATATTGTAAGCACTTTGTTCGTGTCCTGGAAACATGTTGTCATCCTGCCGTCGACTTGCTCTTCACAGGATATGGCAAAAAAGAAACCAATAGATAAAAAAACACACACTCAACACAATCTGAAGCACTCAGAGCAGATTTTCTGTGAACTGCTTCTGTGTTAAATTTAACAGAGAGGTGGAATTCTGTTAGTTGCTCGAATATGTTAACTTTCAGAGAAATCAAAATCATGTTATGTAACAGTCTGTTTTATGCTATTGAAAGAGAACTGAAAAGTAAGATGAGAGTGAAGAAAGTTGTTTTGCAGAGGGAGAGTGTTGAGAGGAAGGAGCTAAAAGAGAGCGCGAGAGAAAGAGAGATAGAGAGCAGTTTTAAAAGAACCCGTTTAAATGAAAAGATTTTTATTTGTCCGTCAAAAACTGTCTTATATTTTTGTTTAGTTATTCTTCTGAGATACTCTCCTTCTTTCTTAATCATAATCATGGTCATATTTTAATTTCATATTGATACCTCTGTTATCTCTTAATTAAAGATCTTTTTCATGACAAACAAAATTCAATAAGGTTCTTCACATATAGAAAATGTAAATGTAAATTAATAATAATATGAGGATATATCAAATATATTGTATATTCATGAGCACGTGTTAACTAAACTAGTTGTCCACTAATTGCTATTTAATATACTGCTATTATATATATAGCTGTTTTTTTTCTGAATTCGTCTTCCTCTTTCTTATTTCTTAAACTCCATTTCTTATTATTTAAAAATAATTCTTTCTGATTATATTGACCTCAATATTTGTGTACATTTCTTCATCGTTTCTTGTACTCTTGTCTCCAATCCTTTTGAGTGAATTCAATTTTCTCTTGTTTAACACCCGTCTCTTTATGACCCTTTCGTGAATTTCTCTCTCTTCGCTTCACTCTTTCACGAGTTCATCTCATCTGTGAGGAGAGAAATTAAAAATTACTCATAGCTTTTAGTCCATTTTAGGCATTCGCCGCTTGTGGTTCTCGAGAGGATTTCTGTATATTAAATAAATTGACCTTTTAAAACGTTTCTTTTTGGCTTGTAAAAGCGAGAAAATCGTAAATACGTGTTTAAGATTTAGTTAATCCACAGCGAATTGAATTCAATCAATGAAATATGTATAATTAATTTTGAATTGAAATGAATTTGAATTGAATTGATTTATTAAATAAAAAAATTGTCACCCCTAATCCAGTGTTATGCGACCCGTGCTTATTGGATGGTTGGCAGCCAGGGGGTATACAGGCTGCTTAAAAAGGAGTCTTTCTCACGTCGGACCCCTTCAGGAAGTAACGGTGGTCTTATCATGATATCAAGATTGCCAGCGAGTACGAAGAGAACTTATCGGACCTATCTCCGTTGAAGACCAAGGCAAGGTTAAGGTTAACGAATTGATTTCACGAGATGCGAAGGACCAACTGAGGTGCTAGCTCAGAGGAAGAACTTCTTGCATCTTGTACAATACAAAAGAGCAAAATACAAAAATTTAATTATTCAGAGTACAAATTTAATTATAATTATGTGAAGTACAAATTTAAAGTAAAAGTCAAAATTGCTCAAGAATCAATTGCCAGAATTCCAGCGATGTTACCCAAAACCGCTGTTCAGGCCAGGACACTTTTCGCCAAACTCGGCAATAGAGAAAAGTTGAGGATGTCATTGTATATTTATATACAATATATGAACTAACAGAAAATAGAGCATTTAAGAAAATTTAGATATTTAGGTATTTAGTTCCGTCGGTTCCTTTTTCCTCTCTCATTCTGTGATCTCTCTCTATCCTTTGTTCTACCTACTGGGTTCTGTACCTTAAAATTTTATTTTCCCTGACCTTTCTAGCTATTAGTTCTGATTACTTAAAGGCATCTACTTAAAAGTAAAGAGCATGGCAGAAAATTCGCAACTTGTATTTATTTATTATTTAATTATTAGCTTAATTGCTTTTTAATCGTGCAGGAAAAAGACGTGGAAGGGCATTAAAATGTGGATACGATATTCATTGTTTATTGATAATTGTTTACTAATAATAATATGAAGCGCACCAGAAAATGGATATGATATTCTCTCCAAAAATAAAATTTAAGTGAAGAACTTCGTATCAATTGAAAACCTCTTCATATTATTATTATTGTTTTTAATAAATGTATAAGCACCTTAAAGGGCCGAAAACCCAGCAACCTATTACAAATTTCCTTAAAAACCAAACAACGACGTCCAATGTTTCTCTCGATTCAAAGTGGATTGAAACTTTCAACATTCAAATCAAGACTATTTGAACTAAAAAATTAATTAAATATGTAATTTAAGTAATTGACTGTGTTATTTTTTGTAGTCTTGATCGTATTCTTATTTGATAGTATTTTTAAATACATGCAAATATTTAAATATGAATAAATATAGTTTCCAAAAGTTCTCTTTGCTTTCTTTTTTAAACGGTTTTCCAAAGAAAATTTAGCAGTTTTTTGAAACAACACGGTTTTTCTTATTTGCGAAACGAATCCTCTGTTTTTCCATAAGCTATGTATATTTTTTATACGATTTTTTTTGCACGGCTCCGGATTTGGACTTTTAGATTTGCGAGTTCTTCTTTTTCCATAAAGTGTTAGACCGTGTATTTGGATTTTTAGTTGGTACCAACGAGTAAGGAGCGCCGTTTAGTCTAACTCCGTTTAGAATCTTTGGTGGAATCTTTGTTTTGGAATCTTTGGGGTGGAATCTTTGATGGGGTATCTTTTATGTGGTAACACGGACCTGGTGAATCAGTGGTGCTACTTCGGTCGCGCGAACTCACCTTTGTATCGCGGCAAACAAAACTTTTATACGCAGGGTTTGTGGCTAAGCTCCGAAAGGAATGTTGTCTTGGCTCACGTTGCTGGCTCGCCTTATAGCGACTACCACTTATTATATTTTTGCACTTATCTTTGCCGGCACGGTAAGAAGCGCCTCTATTCATCCAGCCCGAGATTCTTTGCTTAGATTGGTTGATGTGATACGATGTGGTTGAAATCGTAAAGCAAGCACTCTCCCTTCTACAATCATTCACGCCTCGGACTTCTACCCGTGTCACCTGGGTCACAGTAAGATTCTCCACCTGTTTAAGCTAAATTCACCTGGCTACCAAGCACAAATAATCGGGACTTCGTTTTCACCACTTTCGATCAAGTTCAGTTAGCTAATGACTTACTTTTTATTCTTCCTAAAGGCGTTAGAAGCGTTACTTTTGACGTAACTTTGACTTCGAACTCTCAACTTTTACTAAAGTTCTACAAGTTACAGCAGGCTTTCGGTAGAACTTTTCGAAGAGCTCAAAAATTTGCCAAACAGGAAACAAAATATTGTGTAATTAATATGATTTTAGTATTTACAAGCTTCAGAAATACTCTTATATAGGTTTACCGTACGTTATATAAAATCTGATTTGGGAAAATATAATGAATGAATTTTATTTAAGTTTTAAAATGATTTTTATCATTGTATAAACATTGTCTTCTTTTTATGTCTGAGTAAATCTTAATCTCAAAGATCCATTTATTTATTCTGCTTTGTTTATTTATCTTTTTTAATAATGAGTATCTGAGTTTTTATCTTACTTTAAGCTTTGGAAATCTGAACACCTGCTGGTCTCGTTGACCCTGGCAGTTGCTATTGTTTGGAGTTGTCTCTGTGAGATGAAACTCGTTGGGAATATCGGGGAGGGGTGAGGGTTGGGTGTTACTGTACTCGGTCGCTATGTAGTCGGTACTCTGGGCCAAGGTCTTGGTGCTCCGTTTAAAAAAAAGGGAGTTGGCAAAAAGTTTAAGGCGATGATTTATTATTTAATCGTGCGTATTTTTCTTTGTGTTGTTCTTCTTCTTCTCATTGTTGTTTTTGTGTTTTTTTTTGTTGGTTTTATTTCTTCTGCTTTTGTGCTTGTTAGTTAAGTTCTTAGCCTAAGACGCTAGGAAGTCCCAAATAACTTTCATTTGTTTCCTATGTTGATTAGTTTTTGTTGTTGGTGTTCAATGGAACTTGAAATTTATGATTTATTTAAATGAACAACAAATGTGGAATAGAAGTGAAAATTAAAGGCAAAAATATACATATGTATGTATATATTAAAATCTTTTTGTCCTTGATTCCAAGAAATAACCAACAACCAAAATACGAACTAATTTCGGATTTAAATTTTGTTGTTGTTGCATACTTTTAGATGCCTTAAAGCAATTGCCGTAGAACAAAAACAAGCTGAAGTAATGCAGCTTCTTATAAATATTTGGTTTGTGGGAAGCCACAAGAAAAAAGAAAAACAAAAAAAAAGAAAGCAGAGAATATAAAGGCACAAACTGAATGTAAAAATAAAAAGAAGCCGCTGTAGAAAATAATAAAAACAAATAAAAACGTGCACAAAAATATTGCAGCAGGAAATAAAAGCAGCATCCTTGGAGAATTGAAAGCGCCCACAAATAGGAGTCCTGCTCGAGTAACCTTGACGTTGTACACATAAAACAAACACACACATATACATATATAATCATGTATGTATGCACCCTTGTCCAACATACACTCATTTAAATATTTATTTTAGAGATGGCAGAACATAGTTGAGAAACTGTAAACGAATATTATTCGATTGACCGACCTTGAACGACCGATTTGATTGATTTTAAATTCCATTTAATTCGTTATGCTTAAAGTTATTCTAAATTCTTTCTGATATTTTGATTAATTAACGATCATGAATAATAATAAATAAAATGAATAAAAAATAAAAATGAATAATAATAATTCAAAGAGGAAGACATTAATTCGATCAAGATCATATATATATATTTACTATATACACGTTGGCCTTTTCAAAGCCATAATAAGTCACAGAAATTCAACATGATTCTTTAGCATAAAAAATCCACAAACCTCTGAAAAGTTTAAGAAAGTTAAGATAGTAAATGTAATTGTATTACGGTTCACTTTTTAACTGTATTAAGGTACTTTAAGGTACACTCATCTCTATGATATTCTGTAACGACTGATATACATATGTATGTACATACTCGTACATAGAGGTCGTACATGTCTCGTACTCGCGACAGGGGTCATGGAGGTGTAGGGTTCAATCAGCTTCGGCCGGGCCGAAGATAGCACTCTTTGTGGTCCTTCATAACCATCATATACTAAAGAATCTCGCGTTTCGTGGTCTTTTAATTGGTCGCTTCTGTAATTTCGTACCTCGATTAATTCGAAATAGCGTACGAAAATAAAACTATAGCAATTTTCTTCTTATTTTTTATTTATGGTGATGGTATTTTTATAAAAGTACGAATTTTATTTTCTTCGATGTCCGCTACAACATCTGAGCACCGGAGCAGCTGAAATATTTTTAACAAATGATTTCAGAATTTATTTCGATATTCTGTAGTAATTTATAGGAGAAGAATGCCATGGTGTGGAAAAGGTTTATACAACGAATGAATCTTAAACGTAGTCGTATTTTGTGCCGTCCCTTATTGTAGTTTATTACAATATTTGAAACCTTCTCTGAATAAATCGGGAATCAGTGTTGAATGCATGTATAATGTAAATAAATATGAAATATTAAATGTATTATCTACAGAATCTACAGTAATGAAGAATCTACAATAATGTATCTAAAATATTTCATTACATGTGAATTTAAATGAATTTTTATCTTTCTTAAAACCTATGGGTAAAAAAATGTTGTCTACATATACAAAGAAAATAAAGGATGGGAGAGTGGGACGTCTAAAAAGGAGAATGTAGGGCGGGGGTCACACAGAGGACTGCAATCGGAATAGATGATTATCTTCGAGTGTAGTTGCAGCTGTTCTTCTACGTAAATCTTTTTATAGTATTTAAATGGCTGTCAAAAATTATAAAGGAAAAGCACAAATACAATAAATATTAAAAAAAAAAATCCTTTTGAATATAATTGGGATTTTCTTGTATTTATGTTCACACACATATTGATATTTTCGTATTTGTCCAACGGATTATTCAATGACTTGAATTATAGCATTTAATAAATTGATAGATACATATTACTCGCTCTCTCTTTCTCTCCCTCTTTCTCTATCCATTTATTTCTCTGAATTTTGTAATTTGTGTCTCTTCTTAAATTAATTAATTAATTTTCTCTTCAGGAAAGGAAACAAAAAATAAAAATCAAGCAGCTGTTTCGATTAGAGTGATAGTTGAAGTGAGTGTATATGTGAGTGTATGTGGGTGTGCGTTTTTGTGTATTTGACTTCTGTATAATCGTTGATAAGGACATTCTTAAGACATTCTAAAAATAAAGCAGAAAATTGTACTTGTTAATGTGAATTTTATAGTTCTTGTTATTGTCGTTAGTGTTGTTGTTTTCATTGTCGTTTTTCTTGTTGTTTTCCGTGTCCTCGATGTTTTCATAAAAGCATTGAAGCGAATTAATCGCGTTTGTGACGCAATTTCAAGGCAGTATTCAGGGAATGCTTTGTGAATGATAATGATGATGTTTATTATGATGGTGTTTAACATGACAACGTGGGAAATGATGGAGATCTAAATGGCGATGATAACGTTTAAAATGACGGCACTGATGATGAAGTTAACGATCACGATGACGATGTTGATGTTGATGGGAAGGCTAAAGTTGATAACACGCTTGACGACGATGCTGTTAAAGGCGTTTATGTTCAACTGTCGATTATTTTTCGTTCAAATTACGCAAATTTCACAAACGACGCATAGTGAAAATTCCAAAAAAAGAGAACCAAAGTACAAAGAAACAAAACATGTTGAATTGAATAAACAATCGAAAGATTGACAATTTCAGTGATGCGTTTTTTATAGCCTATTTATAGGCGCATTCAACCGAGAACAGACTTCAATCGAAGGGCAGAATGATTTATTAGCTTTCGATCTCCGTTCGAAGCTGAGTTGAATTGAGTTAAGTTGAGCCGAAAAAGTACGCATTAAATAATAAATAAGAATATCAAATATTAATGATGTTTAATAGTGAATTTAAGTTTTGTGTTAGAGAGTTTATTTTTGTTCGAATTGTTGTTGTTAAATCGGCATAAAAAATGATGTTAAGAGAAGCTGAGAGCTTAAAGTATTGAGCATTGATTTAACTCGATTTCGATACAAAACAAACATTTAAACTTAATTAAAATTCTTTGTTTTCTAGACATTTCCATAGACTTCCTACATCACGGATTATTGGTGCATTTTATTCTTTGAAAACAAATTATTTATTTATAGCAGAATTGCAAGATGTTTGCATGTTCGTCCTTGTATCCTGTCCAGGCTCGTCGTGTGCTCAATTTATATAAAACTCAAATATAAATCACAAAAACAAAAACTCGACTTACTGCTTGAGTTGATGTTGCTTACTTCGCCCACAACTTATCACCATCTGCACATCGCAGTTGTGGAGACGGATGCTTCTTGAGAGAGAGAATTATCCACGTTTATGTGTATTTGTAACTCATTCGACCTCATCGAAGCACTTGCGCTTCGACCAGCTGACGTTGGCCGGTCCTTCGGTTACGTTGTTTACGTAGTATCATCGACATTTTGTTGCTGACCCATAAAAATGTTACCAAGTAACTTACATGTAAGGAGCGTGGAGCTGATGACTGACATCATCTGGTCAGTTGTTCTATTTGTCGACCGTCCCCACTCAACTTCACCTGGCTACGATACATGCTGAGCAATACATGTATACATACATACATATGTATTTTTTTATATACATATGATAGCTTGTTCCTTAATTTCCTGAATTTCTGTTGAAGAGGGTTGTATATACGCCTGGATACTTACTTACCCAGGGCGTCATTACTATCCCCTTGATATAGTTTCATTTTCGACAGTTATGTGGTACCTAAAGTTGTTGTTTCCGTTGTTGTTGTATTTGAATTACTGCAAGCATGCTTTGATAAACACCAATTTACCATTTCTGATCTATTTAAACTCTGATTCAAAGTACGGGTCCTTAAGGGAGTCACTCAGGAAACACTCATCTCTTGAATGCTCTCAGTAAAATTCCTGGCATAAAGTTGAACACAAGAACTAATAATGTTTATATTAATAAAAGTGTTAAACAATTAAGAATCCTTTGCATAAGTTTTATTTTTAATTAGATAATTTAAATAATTACAAATTTTTATTCAGGTAGCTTTAAATTGTATTTGGTAACGAAAAGATGTGCCTTCGAATTCTTAAAATTAAATTAATTAGTTTATCAATTAATAAGGTTTATTATAAAGGTATTTCTTCGTATTATTCCGCTCTTTTACTTCTTGGTGATTGCCATCGTATCCAGCTCGAAGTAGCAAACATTCAAAGTAAACGTTGCGTAACAGATTTTTCGTAACTCTCCTCATGGAATCAGAAGTATCAAGGATAACGTTTTGCCTTCGAGGGAGTGTGGCTCAAGAACAACAGCAAGTTGAGGTGTAGGGTTAAGTGCAGGTGACGTGTTATCCGCTGGAGGTTAGAATGGTTTTGCAGGAACTCAGTGAACATTTCCTATCCTTTGCTTAGGTTAGTGTTTTGCAAATTAAAGTGCTGTTGTTGCTCTTGCCTGTGCTTTTATGGTCATAAGGATGATAATAATGAAGATTATGTTTGTAGTGATAATGATTAGGTTGATAATAAAGATGATGATGGCTTTGTAGATGGATTTAACATTGTTATATTTAAGGGAAAGATTCACAGCTTAATTGCACTTAATAACAGAATTTAGAAAATGATTTTTTAATTATTCCGTCAAGTTGTCGCTCTCTGCCGATGTATCCTTGGGAGGATAAAGGATTATAGTGGTGTACATCCACTCAAACACCGCATACATAAAACACATATCTACAGATTTGAACATATCTACACATATCTACACATGAATTCGAGCTGAAAATGAAACTTCCTGCTTTTCTACTTCGAGAAATTATTCAGTACTTTAGATTTAATCTTAAGACACCTCTTTGATGTTCATCCTGGTAACGTGTCCACGATGATGTTGTTTGTGTTGCTTGTTTATCTACTTTGGTCGGCCGAAATTTGACAATCAAACCGCAATCAATCGAATCGAATCGAGACGAGTTGAGTTGAGGCAAAACGAGGCGAAAGTGTTGAATAATGAATGCGCCACTAATTGTAATGGAAGCAATTGTGGTTCAGGTTGGAGCTGATGTCCTGCCGACCTGGCCTAAAAGATGCCAGCAGCTCTGTGTGGCCGATCAGCATTATTATCAGCAAGAACAATATTACTAATAAGAAGAAGAAGACAAAGATGAAGAAGAAGAAGACCAACAAAAAGAAGAAGAACAAGAAGAGGGAGAAGAAACCCACAATCATACTAATAAAAATGCTAATCAATTTTACTCCGGCAACCCATCACTGTTATGACAACTCACTTCGCCTACCTCCCATCCTCCCTAACATCCTCCTCCCTCCATCCTCCCTTCCACCATTTACCATGGTTCGCTATCGTAATGGAAATCGTGTAGTCTAAGTAAAGCATAGAAGAATAGACACGAGTATAAATAAACCCGAGAAGAAAAGCGAGAATTGATACAGAAGGAAGAGCGCAAAAAATATGATGATTAGACAAGCAGTTAGAAAGATACTAGATACTACTTAAACAAGGAGGACAGAACGTTCAATGGCAAGGAAGAATGGGTGCGGGAGGCTATCGAGATCCTTTTTGGATACTTTATGATTACCTTATTAATGCCTCAACATGAAGATTGAATCAAAGGTTTGAGATTGAAACGAATTAATGAAGAAAATATATTGTGATGTGATTGTAAACAAAAATAATAACAAGAGAGAAAACAAACGTATTATATTGATGATTAAATTACTGTGTAGATTAAAGTCTTTTTTGTTCTTTTTAAATTGAAAAGAAGAAAGTGATTCTTAACATTAGCAAAGATTATAAAGCGAAGAGGATACCAAAATTCTATCTTAGAGTTAATTACAGAATATATCTTTTAGAAAGAGATAAATTTTATATAAAAGTGTTAAACTTTTGATAGACTTAAAACTGAAACAACTTAATTCTATCTCTATTTCTAAGCAGTCAAAGGATTTGTCTTCTTCTTCTTCTGTGAGGTACGCACACATGAAAGGATTTACAAAGGAAGAACAACTGCTGCGAGTCCCAATTAAAACACTTTATTAGCTAAAATACCGCCATCAGACAAGGATTTGTTACGCAATTCCAATTAATGTGGTCTTCTGCTTCTTCTTTCTTCTTTCTTCTTCTTCTGCTTTTGTTGCGGTCTGCAGTTCAGTCTGTTTGTTGTTGCCCAAAAGAACAACTTTTCTAATTAAGCTCGTAATGCGACTTTTATACGAGTAAAATCATGTTCAACATGTTCAACATGATGCATGTCTAAAATTGAGTATGAAAGAAAAACTGGTATAAAAATATTTAAGACGAACAAGAAGAAGAGGAAAAAGATTTAATCATTAAATTTTCATTAGAATTTAAAATCATTAAATTTGTGTATTTAAAGTATTATTCAGCCACGTAATTTATTCAAATACAATATTAAGTGGCATTATTTATAATATTATAAGTATGTATTAAGTATACTTATATATATATTTTATTTATTAAGCTTCAACACGAAATTCCTTAAATTGATTTCACTTTCTCATCATCATAATCATAAATACAAATAATAATAATCATGAAGACAATCGCCAAAATAATCTCCAAAAATAATCTCCAGTTTACGAGTATTGATGATGAATTATACAAATTCCTAAAGTTGCAATGAACTGTCTGTTTCGCTGGTTTTAACAAGAAGACTTTAATTTTTCACTTGAGTTACAGAAGATTTCGTTTTGTACAAAGATAGCGGCATAAACCGGAATTAATAACATTATAACAATTGTGTATACATAAGTAATAGAAAAAAGAGAACTTGCTCTCTTGCACGCTACATTACTGCGAGACAATGATTAGTTCCTCATCATACTGGGCCCCCTGAAACATTGTTTCAGCAATTGGGAAGCAATGCAATTTTGGTTACAGGTCTCCTATACGTGCCCCTTCCAGTCTTGATTGTAACCACTCCACTGCCAATAACACGACGTATGTGAAATTTCACCGAACGTACGCCGGACTCCCACAATCCTCCAAAGTGAGGAGCGGAGGGTGGAATAAAATGCCACTTTGTGCCGTCCTTAGCCAATGAGTCGTACACTTCTGTATTTGTTGTTTCCTTCTGTAGGAGTTTTCGCATATCATCCAATAATCGATGAGCTCCTTTAAAATTGGTTCCATTGTCTGTATACAGATTACTGCATTTTCCCCGCCGACTTGTAAATCTTCTAAATGCTGCTACGAACGCCTCAGAACTTAGGTCACTTACCAATTCCAAGTGTATAGCCTTGACTGACATACAAATGAAAAGACACACATATGCCTTGCTAATTCTAGGCCGCTTACAATTTGTCATCTTGATGGTAAGGGGTCCGGCAAAATCGCACCCGGAATTTAGAAATGGGCGCGTTGGTTGCACTCTCGTCTGTGGCAGGTTAGCCATCATCTGCTCTGATGTTTGGCGGCGCAGCAAAAAACAGCGTTTGCACTTAAAAACGACGGCTCGTATTAGATTGCGTGCTCCAAGAATCCAATAGTGTTGGCGCACGATAGCGAATAGTACTGATACTCCGGCATGCAGATATTTTTCATGCATATCTACAACGATCAATTCTGAAGTATGATTGCGGGGGAGAATGATAGGGTGTTTTATATTGAATGAAACATTTGCGTTCTGAATCCTTCCGCCAACCCTTAAGACCCCTACATTATCTATGAATGGAGAAAGTTTAATTAGCGGATCCTTTTTTGATAACGTGCTATTGGATGATAAGTTATTTATCGTTGTAGCAAATATTTTTCGCTGAACGCAAGAAAACAAATTTATGCGCGCAAGATGTATTTCGTCAAATGATAGACGTTTAGAATTTGAAGTTGATCGGCCACATAATTGTGATACAAACCGGCGAACGTATGCAATAATTCGAATTAGACGATTCCAAGAAGAACATCGATCAGCGAGAATAATAAGCACTGACCGCTCTAGTTCCATCACTCCACTGTATATGACTAGTTTCCGTTTCTCTGCCATAACATTTGCGGATGCTTCGTCAATACAAAATTTCGTTTTGGGCCATACCTTTCTAGGCAACGCCATCCACTCTGGTCCACACCACCACAATTTGTGTTGCAGCAACTGCTCTGGATTTAAGCCGCGAGAAGCGCAGTCAGCTGGATTTGAATTTGTGTTCACGTAATTCCAATGGTTCCGAGGCAGTGTAGACAAAATTTCTTCCGTGCGGTTAGCCACAAACATTTTCCAATTTCGAGGAGGAGATGATAACCAATGCAGTACTATCTCCGAATCCGTCCACGCATACACTGTAGCCTTGGACACATCAATAGTACGTTTAACTAGCGCAAATAATTGACATAATAGCAGCGCTGCACAAAGTTCCAATCTGGGTATTGATATCACCTTTAATGGAGTAACTCGTGCCTTCGCTATTAAAATATTTATCAAAGGTTGAGCATTATTAACTCTTTTAACAGAATAAATGACAGCTGCGTACGCAGCTTGAGATGCATCACAGAAACAGTGTAGCTCGCACTCAACAGTGTCAACATAGATTTGTCTTGAAATACGAATACCTTCAACGTGATGAAGCGATTGTGCTAATTGGATCCATTCTTTGGTGATTTCCAATGGAAGTTGTTCATCCCAATCGACCTTAAGAAGCCACAACCTTTGAAAGAGTATTTTCATCAATATAGTAGACGGTGAAAGGAAACCGTGAATATCAAACACACGAGCAACTTCTGAAAGTATGCCACGTTTAGTTACCTCACCTGACAATGCCCTCTTTACCCGAAATGAATATGCATCCGCACTTGGGTTCCAGTAGAGACCAAGGACCTTAACCAAACTGTTTGTAAACGTCTCATCTTCAAGCGGCTGAGCTTCGCAATCGGTTTTTGGTAAGGTGGCTAAAAATTCTTTACAGTTTGAGCACCACTTTCTTAATGTAAAGCCAGCTGTCGCCAACAATTCAACCAGCTCAGACTGTATCGATATGAGTTCTTCCATGGAACTGGCTCCTGCCAGAACATCGTCAACATAAACATTATTTAATAGTATGCTAGCTGCGTGTGGAAACCTTTCATGATTGTCATGTGCAAGCTGTTGCAATACTCTCACTGACAGGAACGGTGCCGAAGCTGTCCCATATGTGACAGTGCACAGTCGAAAATGCTGAACTGGGCAATCAGTGCTACTTCTCCAAACAATTCTCTGAAATCTCTATGGTTATTTGCAATCCAAATCTGTCGAAACATTTTCATTATATCCGACGTAAACACGTAAGGACACATTCGAAAGCGAAGAGAGACACCAACTAAATCGCGCTGAACAGGTGGACCAATTAAGAGCGTGTCATTTAGAGCGGTTCCCAAACTATCTTTAAATGAACCATCGAACACTACTCTTAACCTTGTTGTGGTGCTATCTGGCTTCAAAACTGCATGATGCGGTAGATAATATTGGGAATGTGCGCTAAGTTCATTCTCTGGAATCGGTTGCATATGTCCTAGTGCTAGGTATTCTGCCATAAAACTTACATAATTTTGATATAATTCTGGATCTCTTGCAAACCGACGTTCTTGATGATGTAAGCGTAGAATAGCACCAGTACTAGTATTGCCAAACGTCGTATTATCATATTTGAACGGCAGTTCAACAATATACCGTCCATCGTCTGCACGACAGTGTGTGCGTTGAAAATGAATTTCAGCAGCATCGGTGGCGATTGAATGTGATGTGTTGAGATAACCTTCCTCTACTTCCCAAAAACGTTGCAAAGTTCGATCAATGTCAATCATCACATTATATGAAGCAATGTCGATAGGCTGCGTTACATCTATCTGGCCAGAAACAATCCAACCAAATATTGAATTTAATGCGAATAACCGAGGACTCTTAATGCATATCTTCCCATTTAGGAAAACTGACCATACAATGTCAGCTCCGAGTAGCAACTCAATTGGTTCAGGAATATTAAACCTTGGATCTGCCAGCTGCAGATGTGAAATAGCTTTCCAAGCCTCTGTAGAAAACTCTTGTGGCGGAGCGTCAGCGGTAATGTTGTTCAAAATATAAGTTTGCACATCGATTGCGATATCGCTCAGACACGATTGAACTTTGATATCGACTCTGCCCTTTGTGACACCTGCCTTTGCAGATGCAACTCCCCGAACAGACAACCGTGCATTAGATCTGCTGAGACCCAATCGCTGTACACAGGACTCTGTTATAAATGATACTTGCGACCCTGAGTCAACAAGTGCTCTAACTTGTACATATTTTCCAGATCGGCCACAAATACGTACGATGGCAGTTGGTAAAATAACGTTAGACAATTGTGAGTATGGATCAGTGTGATTGCTAGAGAGTGATTGGACAAATGCAGCTTTCGAACCTTCTGATGACACAGCGTTTGTATTTGACAAATGAGTAGTTCTAACCAACGACGATTGAAGCAATACTGGACAAGTATCCAGTGGTTGTTCAGCAATAAAAGATACTGCACTACTAGTTGAAGCATTCCCAGAAGTGGTTTGCAACACCGAGGATGACGAATGCACAAGGGTGTGGTGTCGAGCGTTGCACACCCGACAGCGAAATGACGAATTGCATTTTAGCACATTATGGCCTTGCTTGAGACAATTGTAGCAAAGCGCGTTATCTTTGGCGAATTTTCGGCGAACATCCAAATTAAGCGACTTGAACTCAGGACATTGAGATAGGCTATGTGTTGACTTACACTTGAGGCAATCTTGCGATGGCCTTTCGATTACATGTGACCGAACTGCTGAAGGTTTCGATGATGTGGATGGTCCAAACATGTCAATCGACTCAAGGTTGGCAAAACGTTTATCTAAAAATGTCAATAGACTGTCTATCGTAACATCAATACGCGACCCTACTTCCTCTGCCCACACACGGCGTGTATCCGCGTCAAGTTTGTTCAACAACAAATAAATCAACCACGGATTTCGATCATTCATCTCACTGGCATTCAGGCCACGTAAGCATTCATCTGCTCCATCCAATATCCTTCGCAGCGATTTTGAATTTGAACCTTGAACATTGGGTAACTTAATAAACGCCTTAACATGGGAAAGCGCGACTAGGTGTGGACGGTCATAGCGTTTTTCGAGCTTGTCCCAAACTTCAAGATAATGTTCGTCCGAAATTGGAATATTCTTAATAAGCTCTGCAGCTTCACCTCGTAAAAACGAGACCAAATAATAAAACTTTTGTGTTCGTGACAGATTTGGCTTACGATCAACGGAACCGATAAAAAGATCACGAAATGCTGCCCAATTCACGTATTCACCAGAAAAGGGTGGAATTACAATTTTAGGTAGCGCGACATCATTCGTATGTGGTAACGGCGCTTGAATAGAAGTACCTTGCGGTGAAGCCGCTTCACCCGTTGATGCCCCTGCCTGTGAATTTGTTATTGATTGACCTTGACGAACACGAATTTCACTTGATAAGCCTGAATGTACTGTTAGATATGTTGCTTCAACTTGCTCAAACATTTGCGAATCTGCTAACTCACTAGCGTTCTCACCTTCACCATCGTCTATTTCGCCTTGTAAGTCAGCCATTCCGTCTTCAGTCACCAAAAATTGCTGCCAGAACTCTTCTACTGTTTTTAGACGCGTTAGAAGATCATCTAATGTAGTATTCTCGTTCACTTTGTCCAAATATCCCTTTGCCCGTGTGATGCATGCCTTCAACCGACCACGCCGTATCTTCAATGCCTTTAACGTAGACATATTTGTATGAAATCTAATTTACAATAGTTAAAGAATTAATAGTAAATTAACACTAGTAGACTTAATATTCAATATTTCCAACTTAAACTCTGGAACGAAGGACCAAATCTTGTTATGATGATGAATTATACAAATTCCTAAAGTTGCAATGAACTGTCTGTTTCGCTGGTTTTAACAAGAAGACTTTAATTTTTCACTTGAGTTACAGAAGATTTCGTTTTGTACAAAGATAGCGGCATAAACCGGAATTAATAACATTGTAACAATTGTGTATACATAAGTAATAGAAAAAAGAGAACTTGCTCTCTTGCACGCTACATTACTGCGAGACAATGATTAGTTCCTCATCAAGTATATCAGCAACAACTGATTTGTACAACCAACAACTAGTCTGTGGCTTGGTTTCCATTCGATGGAACTCTTTTCCAACTTCGAATTATAATTAGACGCTTCCTTCGTGTGGTTGGTTGTAGGCTTTTCTCTGCAGATATGATATGTTGGCCAATTCAAAGTGTAGTTTGAACAAGTTTTCCTGCTGAAGCTGAACAACTTCAACAAGCAGACAAACACACACACACACATGCATACACACATACACATACTATACAGGCATAGTTTTGAAACGTACAACTACTTGAAAAGATGGTTAAACTTTCATGCAAAAGTTTCATGCGTCTGCCTGAGGCAGACTTCGGACAGACTGCAGGCAGACATATCATCAAACAAGAGCAAACTTTTGCATGGGTTATTTAAAGCAGGAGTCTAGCAAAAGTTGCCCTTAGAGTCGGTTCTGTTATATTCTGTTTCGATTTATATACTCGTATCTTTTGATTTCCGTGGTGAAATTTGATGAAAAGAGTTTTTGCTGTAATTAAAATAATCCACCTCAAAAAAGAAACAAATTGAGCTGTATTGAAAACAATATAATATATGGAAATAATATCCAAATATAAAAGTAATACTGATAGATGAAATATCGGGTTACTGATACACAATTGATGATTGATATTGCATTGAAAAAATTCAAATCTAATGCAAGTTTTATGAAAATTAAGAATTTCCAAATTTTGTTCTTTGTGAATAAAATACTTTTTTAATTTTTTATTTGACTCGTTTTATTAACCTCTTTTGCAGCATAGAAAAATAGAATGGATTATTTTTTTTAGCACGATTGCACTTCAGTTCAACTGTTAGTTTTGACTGATTGATATTGATTGATTGATGATGATGATTGACAGCTGCAGGATCTGAGTTCTTTGTGTGTGGTGAATTTTTATTATTAAATTCTTTTATTAATAAATTTTTAACATATTAAAAAGGGGATAATATAAAGGAATGGAAATCCTTTAAATTTACAAAGTAGAATGTTGCACAAGGAATAGAAAGAATGATGAAATATCGATTAGATTAAAAATGAATCGCTGCGAATTTTTGTCTGGTTTTGAAAATTTAAATTTGAATTCGAGAGATCATAATAAAACCTTTAGAATAGAATCGAAATGATAGAAAGGAATCGTAATGTAAAAAAAAAATTTGTAAAATGTGTATAATATAAAAAATTATCAAACATATTTCTTGTTTTTCTTTTCTTGAAAAATTTGAAATTTTTTGATTTCAAATAATTAATATAAAAATATCAAAATCAATCAAAAAGCTATCAAAATAATATAATTTTTCTTGGAGTATCGAATCTGAGTTGAAGCTGGTATTCATAAAAGTTGAAAAAGAAGATAAAAAGCCCAACAATTAAATAGTTTGCATAAAAAAGATGTTAGTTTTGCTTCGTTTCTTCCGCCGGAAATGCAGAAGACATTTTAATTAACACCAAATTGTTGTTCAAGGATGCGCCAAGTTTTGGGCTTTTTTTATTAGCTGTTTGTATTTCGTCCTGTTTTATGCAATGCAAATTTTTTTCTCACTTTGCTTTGGCTTCTCATGGCACAGTTTCAGAAATTCTTTTTTTTTGTGACTGTTTTGCTCTCATTTTCATTTTTGTTTTCGTTCTCGTTTTCGTTCTCATTTTCGTTCTCGGGTCTTCTTCTCTGTTTCGTGTTTGTTGTCCGTTCAGGAAGTTGTTTAAACAACATTTTTACAAACGTTTCCGGTGGCGGCAGACTTTATTTATATTCATGAGCCTGGTTTTAAATATTTTTAATTATTTCTACAACAAGAAACGAACAAATAAAAAGCGTTGAATTAAATTATTTGAATTTTGTTGTTTTTATTTTTCAAATATCTGAATCAAAGCGGATTCAATTTAAAGTGTAAAACTCTCGATTGGTTGCATTAATTTTAAAGGAGCTTTCAAATTAAAAAGTTTTATTTAAATATTTTAAATCAACTATTTTGAAACTAAAATATTTTATCAAAAAAAATGTTTTCTAGGATTATTGAATTGTGTTTAAAAGCATTAAACATATCATTCATAGTTTTAAAGAAACTAAAGTTTATTTAAATGCAATTTAATTATAACTAAACTGAATAAATTTAATGTTGTTGGTGTTGATGTTTTATTTTCTTAGTTTTAAATGGAGAAACAGTTGACAGTTGACAGCTCTAGCGAAATTTGTTGCAATAAAAATTAAATGAAAGTTAAGGAAGTTAAG
The DNA here is from genome assembly GCA_943737955.2 of Myopa tessellatipennis. Taxonomy (NCBI): domain Eukaryota; kingdom Metazoa; phylum Arthropoda; class Insecta; order Diptera; family Conopidae; genus Myopa; species Myopa tessellatipennis. The sequence continues at coordinate 53,308,743 of OX031316.1, forward strand.
AAAGAAAAGTTGTCGGAAAGAAGCTAAAGAAAAGTTTCACTATTAATTGTATTCAACAATAAAAGAATCAAGAGGATGCATACTTTAGCTTCTATTTCACTCAACAAATTCAACAAATTTTCTATAGTTTCAGCGATAGTATTCAAAGAATTGATATTATAATTTTATTTCAAAGAAATACCATTTCAATGAATATAAAAATATTATAACATAAATAAATAATATACCGAATATTGAACATTTACTGGAACCGTTAACCTTTTAATAAATAGTAAAAAGTTTCTTCAGATTTGAATACATTTCAAAAATAATCAAAACTTTAAAAGCTCTGTCATTTCAAAGTTTTATTCTTCGTTTTTTATTTTTTTCTCTAGTTTTTCCATTATAGTATTATAAATTATAGGAAAAGCAGAAAAAAATTCCACAAAATGTAAGCATAGTTTTAGTATGGAACAAGGACGTAATCCTCAAGCGTTCAGCGAACTTGCAGCACCGCGTGAATCAGGACAAAAGACGGAGAAAAAGTAAAACTCATGAATTAAAACCTTCGTTAAATTATCACGCATCACTTGAGTCACATCACAGCTCTGCGAAATTCTTTTGTATTTCAGACAGACGACGACAGAGAGCAATAAGTATTCCTTGAAATATTTTTTGCTTTTCTTCATACAAACCAAGAAAAATCTCAACACCTATAACAAGGATTCAAGAATAAAATTGAGATGTTAACATAATTACATAAGAGAGATCATGAACTGAGTCGGATTTTAATGATTATTTGAATTCGACATTCAAAATTTTAGATAATTTAAATCTGATGGCATTTCTTTCTCTCTCTGTTTTCCTCACTCTTTGTCTCTCTCTCTCTCTCTCTCTCTGTTTTCCTCACTCTTTGTCTCTCTCTCTCTCTCTCTCTATCTCTTTCCCTCTTTTTCTCTTCTCTATTCTACAAGTGATTTCTATTTCTGTAGCCCCTTAGTTCACCCTCATAATTTTGTGAAGCGTTTCCTTTTGATGTCGTGTATTTGAAGCTGATATAAACGTGACCTTTTGATTCGCGGAAACCATCAGAGTCAGTAGCAACCACTAGAAAGCTATTCTTTGCCCGCTTTGTTAAAAATCGCCAGACCGAAAGCGATAGCAAGGATTGAATAATAAACACTCCCATTCACAGCTCTATGATTCCCATTCATAGAGTGTGGAAGGCGTACTTCATGGAACCTTGCAGAGGGGGTAAAAATTTAGCAGTTCTGCCAGGTTTCACCATTGGCTTGAAATGTGCGAATTCAATGATAAGCGAGTGCTAATTAAGAATGATTTAAGAATTTAATTTGCCACCAAAACTAGAAAGAAAAGTAGGCGAGGTCATGAGAATTTGTGTCATCCTTATGTAATTCATAATAGGACAGATCTTGTAAAATGGACGGATCACGGCTATGGGGCTCAATGGGTAGATAGACAGATAGATAGACAGACAATCAGTAATAAAGTCAGATAGACAGACGGGCGGACAGGGCTAATCGACTCAAAAGCTAACGCTGATGAAGAATACGTTTTTATAACTGCCACATGAACGGAAAGACTTAATATACGCTTTCATCTTCGTGTGCAGGGCATGCAAATCAAAGAAGATTGTCTTTCAGAACCATATGCATTGTCTACAGCAAAATAAGTGTTGTTGGTCAAGCTTGTGGTTAAGGAGAGTTCATGAAGAGTTACTAAATCCTCTCAAGTAAACTATTTCGCTTGATCTGTATTCAGTTATATTATAATAATTTTCTCTGAGTGCCTCCGACATGGTTCTCAACCTCTCTTTTAGATTGCCTGCTCACAAATCTTTTAGAGAATAAAAATCGTTTAAATGTTAAAGGCTAAAGTTTAACTAAGCGACTTTACCTGGGATGAACTTCGTGAAATTTATGACTTTTTCAAACAGGTCACAAACGGAAAGCTAAAATGGTAGTTCAGTGTTCTTCGAAGATGAGAACATTCAAAGGAATGAGGAGAAATTATTTTCAATATTCAAGTATGGCCAATTCTGGCCCTCTTCAAAGTCAGGTGAAGCAAATTATATTAATGATAAGGTCAACAACTTTTTGCAAAAAAAGAAGGTGAAGCAATATGATCAGGAAGTGAAGATGATTAATTCACAGAAATTTGAAGACCATACTTTTACTTGAGATTAGTAGAAAGTGGGAAAGGAAGTAAGAAAAATCGATATAATTTTGAACAAAAATTACTTAATAATAATAGAGAACTCAGTTAAGTTAGAGCGAAAAACTAAGGAAATTCTGAAATAAAGGAAGATCCGACATACGGTCGGACTCGAATTATGTTTCCTATTATTATTTATCGCTAATAAATATTAATTTATTGTTTCTCTCACCTGTTCAAGTTGAAAAAGACAAATGGCTGTCTGATAGACAGCAAGACAGAGGAACAGACGTACAAACAACCTGACATTAAACAGAAATACTAAGGAACCAAAAGAAAATAAAGAAAACATACGTTAAGGTTCTGTAAAATCCAACCCCTCCACTCTCACTCCGTTTTTATCCAGTGTAGCAATCATATCTTCACATGTTGTTTCTTAATTACTTTTACGAATAACATTTCAGTGAAATTTCACGTTCGCATGTTCCGGGATCTTTAATCATAAGCTTCTGTAATCTCGTGTATTATCTACAAAGTTGTAGATACTTCCGATGATGGCTCCGTTGTTCGCGTGAAGTGAAGGAAACGTTTTGTGGTGCTGCACGTGACGTTTGTTGCGTAAGAATGTGTAAAAAAATTATACTTCCGGATACTTCGGTGTGAGTAATTCTGATTACCAAGTTTTAGTTACAACTCAGCAGATATTCGAATGAGTACTCCAATTCTGATATATTCCTCTCTTTCTCACATTCTCCCTTCTCTTCTCTCTTATATTTCCATCTCCCTCTGTAATTTTTCTTATTATTTTTCTTCAGCTTAAAGCATCAACTATTTAGCTGACTCATCTAATTGGAGTTAATTTAATCGTCAATCTTACTAAAGTAAACTCTTAGTGAATCCTTAGAATGACCTAACCTTATCTAATGAAAAGCTCTCCAGCAATTTGATTGTCAACAAAAATGAAATCAAGTTCAACTACTTTGAGAGCATCAACCAACATCCAGAGTCTGGTGCTCAGACATTATATTGTGTCTGGCACTCAAGTGTCAACAGCTTGACGAAGGACATGACGAGCAAAAATGAGCGGCATAAGGCATCGACAACAACAATAATAATAACACTAAGCAGAACAACAACAACTACAATGACGAGAACGACAACGTCAACGACATCATTAAAAGTGTCTGTGGTGATGACAACCCAAACACGAATCTGTTATTTTTTCACTTCAACGATTCTTGTGGCTTTGAGGGGAAAAAAGAAATCAAAACAAATAAAAAAATAAAAACAACATAAATAATCACAACAACATTAACAACACATGATGAAATCGATTGAGCAAATAAATGTTTTTAACAGCTGCTCTATATTAACGCACAGTCCATGACACGCGATGTCACAACGTCATCACAGCGACATCAAAGTTGATTTCCTGATGATTTCTAATATTTTACTTTTGCTTGGTTGCGTGATTTTCTTTTCCTTTTCAAGGTTTTTGTAGTCTTCATCATTGTCGTCTTCGATTTTCTATTTTTTAAAAAAATTTCAACTCAACACATGATTTATTAGTTATATGTATACTCGTATTTGATTCCCGGATGTAACTGGGAACTTAACATAAATGTCCAACTTCAAAAGCTGTTGATGTGATGGATTCTTACATAAAACATCGTATTTTGTAACATCTTTTCTCTAATATAGTACATGCGTCTTTCTAAAAATCTTATCATCTTTCTTCTGCTTTTTCATTGTAATTTTCGGTTTCAATTTTGAATATTGTTTTAAAATCTCTCACGTCGAGGAAAAATTATTCTTCTTCTTAGTCGTCGTTCTTCTCCTATTTCTCCTTTTTGCAAACAATTTCATTATTTATCTGAAAAGAAAGATTGATTAAAATTACACTTTGGATGATTTTTAACGAAGTCTCAAAAAGGTTGGTACTCAAGTGTATCCTGTGTTCGATCTCGTCTCACACACTTTCGTACTTCTTATTTTCTTTATTTTCTTCACACACAATACATATGACAGGGTTTGTGTGATTGTGTGAGATATCTACACATGATAAATTGGTTTTACTTTCAAATCGATGTCGTACTCGAACGTTGAGTAAGGACTTTTATTGTATTCGTATTTATTGTATTTGTTGGTATTTATATTTGTCCTGATATATCATTACGGTTAAGTTTACGCATTTTGAGTACGCGATAAGAATTTGTAGGTGGCTTGGGTTAAAATGATAAGAGGCTGTTGTTCCTGTGGTTGTTCTGTGAGTATTGTTGGCTTGCTCTTTGTCAACAGCAGCAATGACAGGTTCAAGGACATTCCCAAGGATACACACGGCATGAAAGGCACTTTTATTCTTGTAACGCAATCACACACAACCAGCTACATAGATATGTGTATGTGTATATCTATATGTATATGGTATATATCAGACGCAACTTTCTGGTACCCTTCTCTATGTTCTGCCATGTTAATTATTTGTAAACAAGTTTATTTAGTGCAGGAATTTCTGCTTAGAATTTAGATGAAGTTTCTGAAGTTTACATTTGTATTTAAGGGCATCAGGTTTGTGCTTGAGCTTGAGTGAGACTAAGATTGATGATGAATGGATGAATGGAAGGTACTTCTTATGTTGCCAATAAATACGAGAGTGTGGAGAATTTTTCGGATAAAATGGTGCCCTGAAAGTGTATTCGTATTTGGAATAGATACAATTTCGACAAAGTGTTCGAAGAACTGCAAGTTTCAGAACTAAACGTTTCTTAAATTCCAGGAATGGTATTGAAAGGGTCTTCGGATATCTGCTCAGAGGTGAATGATGCCAAATTGGGAAAACTTTAGCCAGGCTTGCATCACCATCACCATCACTATCACTATCGTCGACATTAAACGAAACCCGAAATATTGCTATCTTACCTTAATCTTACCCTTAATTAGGCTTTCTTTACCTGACACGACTACTTCTGTACAATAGAAACAAAAGAAAGAACTTAATATATCCTTTCAACTTCTCTTCTAGAGTATAAATTCATCAAAATCAGAATTCCAAACAGAATTCGAATGAAGTAAACGAATGCCCGAAGGAGTTCATCTATCGTCATTTGCAGCTTTTCGGATGCATTCAGCGTATATGGAGAGGTTTCCGTTAGAGAGGTTTTTATTAGACTTTCGATAACAAAATCAGTATTTAAAATAGTTTTCGGTTTAAGTGGGTCGCGGTTGTCATTAATTTTGCGTACCACATTCAGTCAAATGAATTTACATGATCGATTTACGGGATCCACATCTATGAATGAACATGTGTGAGTATGAATGCATGTCCATATGTGCGAATATGTATTCATCTCTACGAATGTTTATTCATCAGCATGTCTGTATGTCTGGTGGACTGGCTGTAAGGGAATCCCTTTCATTGCATCGATTTGCTAAGCCAAGTGAATGCACTCAATACACTTTCCGACATACTTAAATGTATTGAAGTGAATGTAAACATGTAAGTATGTATACGTGTTTGTTTTTATGTTTGTATGTATGTGTGTCGTTCTGATGTATGCAAATACATGTACATGAGCAAATATCATTCATTCTCAACAAAAGTATCGTTTTTGCCATTTTGCAATAAATTTTCGGAAACGGCCGGGAAATGAAAAATTCATGCTGCTTTATAACGGTATTTAACTGGGTTAAAAAGTGGAAAATTTGAAAAATAGAGAGAGAGAAACAGAAAGATAACCAAAAAGGCAAAATAGAGAAAGAGTGAAAATGAAGAAAACCCACTAAAATAACACAAATTTTTCAATTTGCCCCCCAGTAAAAAATTTACGAACTTTTGAATTCAGTGTTTGTACTACGGTAGTAGTATTTTACTACTATTAGAGACGTTCTTAAAGGCAGTACTACTGTTTTACATTGGCTTTATTTAGTAGTTTATCCGAACGTATCTCAATTTCTTTTCATACTCTGTTTTCTTAACAGTAGTACTTCTTAAGAGTAGTACATTTTTTCAGGATCTTAGATTTTGTTATTGAATAATTGACTAAATGCGAATTATATGTGCTGAGTTGTTCAAGAGAAATAAAGGAGAATTAAGCTATTTTTACTTATTGTATATAGATTAATAAAGATTCACTCGGTGCTTCCAAATCACCTGGGTCTTTAAGAGACCAAACCTTTTACTTTAAGAGAACTTTAACTTTAAGAGAGTGGAAAGTCTAAAAATGAATTTGAAGCTCTTTTTATTTAGCTTTAATTTAGTCGAAAACTCGTTTTGAGAATATCCTTAGCTAACTATTACATAGTTTTAAATAAATACAAGTTTTTTATATCGAGCCTTTATGCCGCAGGTGATAATCCACAAATATCCCCCATAACAAGAATTTTATTCTCTTTGACTCTTTTCCGAGGATTGTAGAAGTAGAATTGTGGAAGAAGGAAAACCGTATACTAACTTTTCATGTTGTGTTTGTCTGCTGACTTGAATTCATGACTTTTTACACCCACAGAAAATTCCTACATATGGATGGATGTTTCTACTCCACCTCCAGATAATCTTTGCCCCATGTCATTGTTAATCCTACTCCCGTAAAGAATCACTTTCATTGGAAGCACTACGCAACTTTCAGCTTCAACCTGGATGGATGCCAACAGCAAAAAACACTACCGTCGTCATGTCAGGATTTTTTCCTAACTCATTTTTTGTGTTTCCTTCTTTGAAAGTTCTCGATATCCTCATGAAATCATGTTGTTCGAGTTTGTGTTTTTGTTTGTATAAAATTCAGTCCTAGTTAATTAATCTGTTTCATTGGGAGTTCTTGTGCACATTACATTAACTTAAATAAAGGTATGATTTCTAGAGAATTTAATGGGTCAAAGAAATACAACAAAGTCAACTTCAGAATAAGTATCTACTAAGTGCAAAAGAATCCATGGATCCAACCTTACGTCAGTGAATTTAACTGGAACAACGTTCAATACGAAGACTTAATTAAGCTTCGAATTTAGATTCCGTTGGAAGACCGCATGTGATGGGTAGAAAGAATGGTACAGATACAACGATTCACGTTTTAAAGAAAGATGATGAAGGATTGTTTTAACTGTGTTCATTGATTTAGACAGTGAATTATTCTTAATGAGGTTATTGGGTTTGCATCTTTTAGTAACGAGCAAATTCGAATACATTATCTTCATACTATAGTATATATTATAATATATACTTCGCGACGTGTTGAAAATATCCATGTAGCCTCCAAAAATACAAAACATAACTTATTACATCTAATGAGGAAAGTGCTTTTTAATTTACTTAAGCGTAGACGTATTTTCGATCACAATACATTCTCAAAATTACTCAAATTACACTACAATTCGTATTATTAATTTGTTCCTAGACAGCATTACTTCTCAGTCCCATTGGTTCTAGTATTCCGTTTAAAAGGCGCAGAATGACAGCAGTTCCTGGTAAGTGCAACCCTTGCGACAGCATTCGTCATACACGCCATGACGTCTCCTGCGGGTCTTGGCCAACATGCCAGCGCCAGCATGTATCTTGTTCAGAAAGGGCAAGTTGGCGTACGGAAAGGGAAAGGGAAGATCCTCGGTGATGTCGTTGTCTATTTCACTCATATCGGCTGCAGGATGATAAAACAAAAAGTTAACAGGGCGGATCTTCATCAACAGGGCCGATCTTCATTAAAGTATCGATCTTCATTAAGAGGAGCGATTCCAGACTCACCTGATTTCTTCATTATTTTATTATAGACACCATCGCACACAACGCTAAGAACTTCGTCCAGAGCAGCTCCGCAAAACTTCTTGGAGAGTGTCAGTTCTGGCAAAATTGAAGTGAACAGGAAAATCAATAAAATACCGCTTGAAATTTTGATCGAACTCATGTTAACCATATCGAAAGTTTAGATATTTTTCGAATTTAGTTTATTAATTCAATGAAAACTTGATAATATTGATATTTAGTACTGATTGATTGAGTTGAAACTTGATATTGAGTTCTGATATTTCGGTTTATTCTCGAGCTGTTGCTTGAAGACTGATGTTGATTTCAGAACACTCACAACTATTTATATCCCTGTGTATATTCTTGGATTACGCAGATGTCAGTGTAGATTAGCGTACAAGTCGTTAGATTTAAAATATGCGTAGGTATTCGATAGGCTGAGGACACGTGCGTCTTTACCTCATCCTTGAACTGCGATGATAACATAAGACATGAACTCAAAGTTCATGGAATGAAAGGGTACAAATTGTTTGTTGTTACTAATTTTAGCCAAACACTTTGCTTAATCAGTCGAGTGTGTAACTCACTTAAGACTGTCAGATCCTTGTACTTTAAGTAGGTGTAAATTATTGAAATGGGTGGGCGTGAAATGTTTAAAAGCACAGAAAATATTCATCACTTTGTGGGTAACGTAATGACGCTGAACGCGTACTTTAGTTGAACTTATTACGTAGGTATCCATGTATTCATATATAGTTACTATGTATAGATCTCGCAAGGTGAATTATTAATAATTAAACTGTTAGGTAGTAGTAACTAAAAGAGTTTTCCATGTAAACATCATAAATATTGCTTTTGAATATGCATATTTTGAAACAATACAAAAACTAAAACCAAAACTAAAACTATTTAAGTTGAAGTTAGAGATAACAAGCTTTAAGCACTACAACACAAGTCAACTGAACTCACTACACACACTCACACACACACTCAGGCGCAATCATACACCTACACCAAAGGGTGGATACTAATACCACATCCATAAACTAAATGCATCCATAAAAAACTACTTGTAAAGCTCCGAGGTACAAAGTATCCACGTTTTGGTATATCTACAACATGGCTAACAAGCGGAAAAACTACCAACAACAATAATAGGAAAAGCAGCAACAACCTGTGAAACTCACCAAATGTTCTAAAATGTGTTCATGTAGAAAAAAAAGAACACATAAAAGTTTCATGCTTGAACATGGAACAGCAATATTTTGACTCGTAGTACTCGTAGTGTGTTTACGCTTCCTTGGCGAAGAGGCGAATGGGTGAAAGTGGGGAGAAAGTCTTGGCGTTAACACTATAAGTTGTACTTAGTTGCATGTGGTTTCTATATTTAGTAGTGTTAATTGCAGTATCAAATAATTTTAGGTATCTGCTCGTGCTGCTTCATTGCCACTTCAACACGCTTAAACAATTATTTGACCAAACTATTCGAGAATTAAGTGAATAGTTCCCCTGAATTTTTTATAGGATTGAATGATATTTAAAAATTAATACTTCCCTCTTTTCATATTTTATTTTAAATGAGCTGAAATATGAAGAAGCTACTTTTGTGAAAGCCATCGATTTTATATTATATCATATAAAAAAGATCCGCGAAGTGAATATCCAAAAATGTTACCCAAACCCAAGAAATGAATAAAAAGTTTAAAGTTAAAATATTCGCCTCTATACTGACATTCATATAATCAGAAACCATCGAAGGGGAGAGGAATAGAGGTCAACGGTGTTACATTTTGATATCCTCTACCATAATATTTGGCGTAACCAATTCCACTCACCTAAAAAAAAGAAAAAAAATGTATATATAGTAATCTTTTCTTTTCCGAGTCAGCAACGCGTGCAAAGTCGCGGTTGTCTTCAGCTACTTTAATGCGATTTTTTTCTTGATTTTATAACAAGTGAATCCTCGGATTTCTGTGTGGATACGCTCCTCTCCGTCCTCTCTGGCCCGCCACCAGCTGATGAGGTGGATGGTTTTTCATGGCTTTTCAATTCTATGCTTCTCCCCAGCTCGTGTGCTTTGAATATAAATTCTTGCCAATGTGTCAATTTTAGACACTTTTTTGCCTCTGAAAATCGATAAAATTTGCATTGTTATCGCCCTGCAGACGACCGAAGTTTTGTCGGTAGTGTTAGTGTTAAAGCATTAATCAGCTCTTCTGCTTGCCTGCCAATTCATAGTTCATGGTTTTATTCACGCTTAGATATTCGATCTAGAATATAAGATGACGATATGAAATTCCTTTTAAATGTTCAAGTCTTTAAATGTTTTACGAAAAAATATGCTTGACAGTTCGATGAGCACATAATCATTGGTACTCGTCTCAGGCTCAGTTTGGTTAGGATCTCTTAGCGAATGATATTTTCTCCGTCCCATCTACTTTTTTATGTATTTTCACTGCAAACGAAGATTTAGATGCAACAGGAATTGGAAAATCTGCTTACACAGTTGAGCTTGAAATGAATATATATACAAACACATACTCCTGTATATATTATCATACATTCCCCCATACAAATAGTCTAAAACAGTCGGTGCGCTTTCATCTGAACGGATCAATAAATTAAAGTAGAAGGAAATTCAAGCACCTGAAAGTCATGGAATGAGTATATTTTATATACGTATAATGGTTTTAAATGATAAATAATACATATATAAATATACACGTATATAATAATATACATAGATGCTTCAGATATCTAAATTTATAAATATATAAATATAAAAATTGAATTTACAAACAAAGAAAAAATTATCTTGGGCCCCGACAAGAATTCAAATTCTATGAGTAGTCCCAGAAGTATCCGAACTTGACATATAAATAGCGGAGCTTTTCATCGAGGAGGTATTTTTAGAGGTATTGTAGTAATGAAACGGCTATTATGTGGAGCAAGACATTCTACTACTACTTAGAAGGGTTAAAAAAGTTAGGTGATCCCTGGGATAAGTACTCGTATATTTTACGTCCTTAAAAGTAGACTGTGTTTAAAAAGAAAATCAAATTTTTTAAGAAATACATGATTTTCCATTATATGTAGATTCAATACTTTTCGGACGACCCTCATATTTAGGTTACTTATTGGTTCAATGTATATTATATGAGTATATTATAAATAATCTATGTACCGAGTAAAACACATTTATTAAAATTTCGTGATTTATTAAAAAGTCGTGAAATCACGACTTAGATTCCGGAATTGTTTAAATATAACTAAGAAATACAATAAAATTAAGACATCAGAATTCGTTTATTTTAGGTTTCTGAGTAAAAATCACTTCAACACTTTTGAATATTCACTGTCAGCACAAAATTGTAAAATAATGCTCAGAAATACATATGTTCGTGTTGAAGAGGGAAATATTTGAATGTCACGATTCTTGAGCCCTCAGAATGTGGTACGAATAATTAAGGATTTCAATCCAACACACAAAAACTATTCTTTAGGACTCCTAAGAATGTTCCTCCACCATATCGTGAAGTTTTTGTAATAAAAGACCGCAAGTGACAAGTAAATTAAAGACTGTTGCTTGGTGGATTATTATTTAGTGTGTGGTGTATGTTATACCGGGTGTATAGCCCTCTGAAGTGGACAAAAGGATAGCGCGTGTATGTTGAGTCGAGAAAAACAAAATATGGAAAGACGAGAATGTTTTCAATTCCCAATAACATCGTTATATTTAAACAATTTCTTAATATTATTTGAACTACTATACTATTTTCATAAATCATAATCATCATAAGCACTCCATCCGTAGATTCCTCCATGTAATCATCAAGAAGGTTCCCATCCAATCAAGAAGCTTCCTTGTTTATACGCCACAATACGACAGCAGTAGTTGCAACCCTTGCGACAGCATTTGTTATACACCCCATGACGTGTCCTGCGGGTCTTGGCAAATATGCTACCACCAGCACCAGCTTGTTCAATAAGGACACTCTGGCTTAAGGATACGGAAGGTCTTATACAATATGATTACGTAAGAGAGTTTTCTGTTGAAGAGTAAATAAGGTATCTACTTGCACATATACAATATTATAGTGTATGACGAGGATATATCTGTATGGTATGATTTTAGTATGTAAAAACTCGTTTAAAATATGGTTTAGAATGACTCACTGACTGAAATGGTTAAGAATGTTTAGAAATATTTGAGAGTTGGTAAGCTTTGTGAATTTCATAGGTATATGGTTGATTCCAAAGAAAAAATCATGAAATTTAAAGTAAAGATTTGGTATGTGAAAGTTAAATAAATGATAAGAGAACTGATTACCTTCAGATTACCTTAGATTACCTCAGTATTACAAAGTATTCACAATTTCAACCTCTAAATGTTTCCTCCGTGTAAATCTATAAGCAACAAATTATGTGTGCGTGTATATAGAAAAACTCTGCTGCAGCAAGTGTTGGTCGCTTCTTTTAAAATAACCAACGAATGAACCCCAAGTAATAAAAAATATTTTAAAAAAAGAAAGAAAAACCGTTTATCCCAACTCTAAAGGAAGTTCAACGTGTTGGTTCCCTGAAAAAACATGCTGTGAACTAAGAATAAAAATTTCACGCACAACATGTGGCAAAACAAATTGAATTTTACTCAGTGCTTAAAAAAGGTTGCCAAGAGACTTTATTACTGAATTTATTGCCATAGATGACGGAGTGTGTTTGTGTGTGTGCCTGTCCATGTGTGTGCAACAGGAAATGCGCTGTATTTACACTCCCATGATGTACGTCTTTTTTACGATAGAAAATTTAACTAGTTTTCATGTGAATCTGCTTGGATTCGCACACCTGCTGGGAAATAAGTTGAGCGGTCGTGAAATTAAAATGGGTTCACAACTACGATTCCTTCTGAAGCTACGTGCTATATACTCGTATCTATATATACAGATCATAGCTATTTTGCTGAAGCTGCAAAAGCGATGTTTTGAGAGCTAATCTGCGACGCAATTGAAGCTGTTTTGAAAACGAGTCTTCAGTTAAAAATCTTAAAGATTCGAAAGATTGGATTCCTTACTATGTTTGCTCAATCAATTATGAATTAATTGTGAATTTAGAGAGACCTAAGAAAGAAGGAAGTCCCTGTTATTTGTACCTGAGCGCCAATAAACGTCTTATACTTTGTATAACTTCAGATCTAATCGAGGCGTTTCTAGATTTATAGAAGTCAATAAGAGTTTCACAATATATAAAAAAATGTCCTGTTTTTTCTCCTTACACACTGTCACTAGAATAAGCAAAAGCTTGACTTGTTTTTATCTACCTCCTTCTCACCTCCTTTCTGTGTCTTTACCTATTTCTCTATCTATATATTTTCGTGTTTCTATTTCTATTTTTCTTCTTTTTTCTCTTTCTTTCGCACTCTCCTATCTCCCTCTGTCCATTCGTCACCGTTCTATACATTTTGTCCCCGTTATTCTTAAATCCAACATAAGATGCAGTCAAAGTGGAGTGAATCCTTGCTCTGAAATCCCCGACCGTAGCCTGGGAGCTGCTGGCAGTTTGACGCTTTGCATGACGGATGTCTGCCTGACATCAACTTAAGCACTTAACGTCATTCCAACGCCACCTGCAAGTACAAAACGTGTGCAGCAACAACAGCAACTACAAAGCAACTGCTTGTTTCCTTTTTTCGACATCCTTCCTTTTCTGTGCATCGCCAAGCTGATGATAGTGTTTCCTTTTGATTTTGATTTTTTTTTGCTTTACCGTTAAAATTCTGTAGAAATCTTCTGTGAGTGCTTTTGTTGCTATTTTTCAACATAATTTTTTCCTACTACTTTTTTAGTTGCGTGCCACGTATTCCACAATTTTTTTCGTCCTTTCGTCTTTATACTGATTTATATTTTTGTGTTTTTTTCTTAAAGTGGGTTAAACGAAGAAGAAGTAAAGGATGCAGAATCATAAGAAGAAAGATAAAATTTCGAGGTGATATTCGGGTTGTAGCAACTTTTTTTGTTGTTGTTGTTGCCTTGGTTGTCACCGAGAGTTGTGATGGTGTCAAAAAATGTTGCTCTCTGCATTCGAAATTAAATACTTTGGAGACTCTTGAAAAGGATGAAGCTTTAGAGTCGAAAGATAAAAAAGTTAAAAAATATGTAGTATAAAGTAAAAAAAGGTTCAGATGATATAAAAAATAGGAAAAATATTTCCCGACAGAACGTGAGCAACCGGAAATAAAGACAGATAACAAGGGAAAAGGAAATGAAAACATAAGAATTTAATAAAAATACAGAAGTGTATAAAGAAAAACGTATAGAGTCTAGACATTAGATTATACATAAATTTAAGTACAGACTATATTACCATTAAAAAATAATATTATATCAAACTTAAAAGTAGTTTTAAGAAGCTCTGATTTATATCTATTATGCTTTTGACGTTTCTTTCAACTGTTATAATTATTCAAGTGTTAAAAGCTGTCAATCAGTTTCAAGAATTCATAAATTCACGTTGACGTTAGGGCATGAAATGGAATAAATGTCAGAAACATTGACAGACGGACAAATGATAGTAACGTTTTAATATGAGGTAAATTAATATAAAAGTGAAGTGAAGTGCATAAAGTGAAAGAAAACTAGCTTTCAATATTGTGCTTAAACTTGATCTATGGATAGTAAACAGATTTTAAATTAGGAAAAAATCGATACCACTCAAAACGACTCAATTTTGATTATAAAGTAATGTGCTTTTTAAATATATTATTAAGTTTGTTAAGTTGAAAAAAGTATCTTTTTACGAGTATCTTCCTCAATAATTGAACATTGTTTATACTATTTTTTCCTCACTACTTTTTTTCCTACATCTTTTCTTCACTCTTCTACTCCTTTTCAATCGATTGATGTAAAACTATTTTCTAAGCTGATGTAAATTATTCAGAATTGGTTATTCTTTGCATAGAAAAGTAGTTGATACGATTATTTTGCTCATCTAGTTGAATAAAGTTCCGAATGAATCATGAATCGCTGATACAAGAGTGGATGGGAAAAATGTAGTGATAGCTAAAGTGGCTGTTAAAGCGTTTTAAATTACACTCCAGGGAGAGGGGAAGGAAAGGGGAGAGAGGCTGTAGCATTTTCATTTCCACGCTTTTCTTCCGACCTTCTTTAGTTGAAGTGTCTGAAGTGTTATCCTTGGCCTTCATTCCCTTAGATACACCTTTAGCGGAAGAAAGGCAACACTGGTTGTCTAGCAGAATATGCAAGCGTAGCCGTATCAGTGTATCTCCTCAAAGCACTGCAAACTGATGCCGAGTTGCGGCAAGAGAGAAAAAGTAAATAGATTCAGAGTGAGAGAGAGAGAGAAAAAGAAAGGATTTTAAATTCCTTGTGCTACTGGAATCAGAAGAAGTCGAAGAAGAAGACTAGGAAGAATGAATGATTTGACCTTCCTCAAGTCATGACCAATGCTTTTGAATTTGTTATTCCCTTGGCATCTATCAGATTTTCTTGTAGTATTTTGCATTGAATAATTTTCTTATTCTTATTTTGCTTATTTTCTTTCTTATTTTTTTAGTTTTTACAGCATTAAATTATTAGGTTTTATTCATTCACTTTCTAGAAAAGAAAATAACTAAGAGTTAGCAAATAATTACGTGGTAAAATTACAGAACAAAGATCTTTACAATCTTCTAATCTCATGGAAAACATCTTAATCTCTTCCAATTTCTCTTGGAAATATTTTATAAATTGTGCGACTTTAAAAGGATGGACTTTTACAAAACTTTTTGAATAATTTTGCATGAATTGTAATAGCAATTATTAGGAAAGAAAGAAATAATATGCTGGATTTCTTAAGTAGTAAATGTAAGGAAGGAATAAGGATATAAGTGTGGAAACCTTACTCTACCACTACCACTAATACAACCACTATATAGATATCTATATCTTTATTATATCTCTTTGTCTCTATATTCATCTATCTCTCTATTTCTCTACATTCTAATTGTCTACTCTTCCACGTATCAGCTACAAAACTTTCCTTATTTTACCCAAACAGAGCTTTGCTCTGGATTTCCTTCATAACATGAAACCTCTTCGAAATTTCCATTTCCTTTTCATTTTTGAAGAAATCATTTCCAATTTGCAAAATCCTCACGTATGACGTCTGTTAACAGAGCGTGGGCCTGGCTGTGTCTACTTGTTCAATATTTGCACAGTGTGTATGTGCATATATGTATCTATGCATGTGTATGTATGTGATTTCGTATTGTCTTGTTTACCTGGTTGAGACAAAACGTACAAAATGAATGGATGTGAACGAGGCACCGATGCAAGAGTCTATCAAACAAATTAAGTTAAACGGTAAAGTAAGCAAGCAGGCACGCACGCAGTCAGAAAGACAGACATATCTAGAGACAGACAAGCAGAAGCCTACATGGAAAGGTTCACACATACACACGGGAATCTACATACACATGTATACATAATATGCAGTGTGGGTTGCACAATATATGGGCCAACAACTAGTTACTTTGATTGCATGGATCAGTTTTAATTCCTGAGTTAATTCTGCAAACTCTCTAAAATTCGATTTTCATATCAAATCTAGAGACGAATATACGTTCCTTCGTTTAATGCAACATCCGATTTCGTAACTTGAACCAAGTGACAAGAGAGTAAATGATTTGAGTAAACTTAAACTACCAGATTCCTCAATTAAGTTTTATATCTCTGATACGTGATCATGAGGTATCGTGTTGTGTCTCTTTTAAGAGGGAGATGTTTGATGAAATGAAGATGCACTCTGATTATATAAGTGAGAATAATTAATTTAAATTCCTAGTAATTCTAGTCATTGTAGTACTTATTTCACTAAACATTGTTTGGTTCTTACTTTTGTTTTGAAGTTGTTTAGTTATCTAGAATCAACGACTGAGGGACTGATTGAAAATTCGACGAGAAATTTCTATTTTATTTTTATGTATCACCCTTTCTCTTCCACAAGAGTTAGTTTAGGTCCATATAGATAGATTTATACCCATTCTATGTCTTTTATTAATTTAAAACTTGTTCAGAATATATGAAAAATGTGCAAATCAGTTTTAGTATTCATATGTTACGAATCACTTCATTTTATTGGAGTTCATCCTCCCTCCCTCCCTGTCATGATGACGTTAAACCTACTTCACAACAACTAGAAACCGTAAAATTCGGCTGACAAAGTTTTCACAGCAGCATCAAAATTGTAATTCACACCGCTTGCAACTGAATCATAATCATTAGGTTAACTGAAGCTAAAGCCAAAGTAAAGGACAAAAAGCGAAAGGACAAAAAAAATATGCATATCTTGCTTGTGTGCTGCTGGGTACCGTTTAGTGTAACACTTGGTGTTAGAAACACAGAGCGAGTTTGCCCATTCTAGCAAATGACTGATGACGGATTTAAATAAACTCAAAACGCATTCGACTTGAAGAGCTCAAAATGCCAACCAATATTTACTGTTGACTGACTTTGGGGAAATAATATTTGCGCAGCACTTAAAAAGATGGCTCTCACATGCATACATTCGCACACACACACAGCCATACAATCCCTGGTACAGATTTGAGTGTAAAAGCATACAACCCAGCATACCCAGCATACTAAACCGTTAACCTGCAAGAACGACATGCAACTTTGTTTAGTATTTAGTAGTGCTTGTCATGATGTAATCATTTTGTCTATCTACATAATCTATATCAGAATATCATCACCCATAGACATCATATATAAAACTAAAGTATAAACTCGGACCTATTGAAGCAGATATCCGTAGGACTTATCTGTGTCAATGTTTGGTTTGAAAAACCTCCGTTCTAGGGACTTTACGCCGAATAACTGAGAGTTGCGATTCAGAAGATAATCGCGCTAAACGATATACTAACCAGCGACTTCCACATGGAAGTCTTTATCTCGGACATTTAGAATAGTACGTCCTGGAGTCAGGATTTGCAACACTCATTCACCGGAGAAACGGAGAGAAACTTCTACGCTTGATGTTCTTAATGGTGTTCTAGTGTAGGGTTCGTTTCGGATTCGTTTTTACCCACCCGAACGTTGCTTGGTCCTTTGGCTCACTTCGCCAACCGAACCGACATCTGCAAACAGTTTCGAAGAGGGACAACAACAGACGTAATGCCAACATGTCTTCCGTAATTATTTCAACCACTTTTTCACACCAGCAACAGCGGGCACAAGAGACGCAAGCCACAAACCTTAGTTATCCACAAAGTCAACATAAGTCAAAATGCTGTGCACTTTGCACTTGCATTATTCATGCTAATCTGTGGTTCTCTCATGCTTCTTCGGCTACTTCTGCAGGTCGTCCTGTTTTGCTCGGTCGCTCGGTCGCTCGGTTAAATTTAAATTTGCATTAAATTAATTTTCATTTGAGATACAAATAGTGAGGCAAACCCAAACCCCCCCTCTTCGGGGCATCACTGGGTTTTACATGCGTCACGACCTACGACCTTGTATGCAAACACACACAGTCTTCATTCTTTTTACTTACTCTGTCTGACTTTTCGAATTAAGTACTTCATCTGGCGGTGAATGGAAATTAAATTTTATTTCTCTGCACTGAATTCGAAATTCGTTGCATCTGTTTTCAGAATCAAAGTCAGCATCAATTAGTTTGTGTCCGTCTGTGTGTGTGTGACAGAGAGAGAGAGACGATCCAACTCTAATATCTCTGGTAGCTCAGAATAACTCAGTTGAATGTCAATGCAAACGGTAAAGTTAGTCCATTAAATCCTGAATTAAGAATGACATAAATACTAAAAAGATTTAGTGGTAAAAGAAGGAGGAGAAAAGGTAGGAGAAAAGTCTATACCTTATAATAAGATTTTTAGTCTTTAACCCATCAACCCGATTGACCAGCTACAATAATTGTAACTAACAAAGCCAGAGTGACAACATAGTGGAATCGACTTCAGTAGTTCTTTTGCTATCTTTATGGATGCCTTTCTACGATTGATCTTTTACTCTTAATTACTATCTTTATCTATTTATCTGTGTTTTATCATCTGTCGCTAGATTGATCTTCAGAATTATTATTATTATTAGCGTATTGAGCTCTATTTTATCTTTTGTTAGTTCATTCATGGAATTCCAAATAATTTTTCCATGTTTGCCGACTTTATAAATGAGTACCGGATTATAAGCAACAACGGAGCATAGTAATGTAAAACGAGGTTCTAATATTAAGCATGTATATATTTTTGTTTTAGGTTGAAAGACATACAATAAATTATATAATCTATTAAAGCATTACGATGATGTGTTTTCATGACTACTTTCATGTTATTAGCTAAGCCTTAAAATATGCAATGCTTCATATAGGTATGTTATGTATAAATTGTATAAATTATGATTCAGTACCTGGACGATATACAGAGATGTAGCTAACAACAACAACAATAACAACCGAATCATTTGTACTAAATCGGTTAATATGTGTACATATATCGGTGTAATGTATGTACATCTATGAGAATAATTATTGGTTTAAACAACACGAAGGAAGTCTGTGATCTCATTTCGTGTTGAGTTGTTGAGAAACACGAGGATGTTTTATTTCACACTGGAGTATTTAAAGTTTTATTATCCAATTATTTTTATGACTCGCTGTTAACAGAACAGCAACTGTTGTCCTCATTGTTCTTGTTACTAACTTGTAGTATTGCTTTATTGTTCCAGTCGTAAATTCAATTCAAGTTTTCAACACGGAAATTTAATGCTTATGAACCTTTTAAGGACTCATAAAGGAAAACATTTCATTTTCGGTTGAATTGAATTAGATGATCATTAAAACATCTTGAAAATGAAACTGAATTTAAGGAAATGTTTATACATAAACTTGAAACGAATTTTGGTAATTTTTTAATAATATTTTAAAACAATAGTAATAATAATATTTATAACAATACTAATAATAATAATTTTGTTTTTAATCAAATTTAATTCTGGTTTTTTAGGCTTTCCAATGATGCGTAAAAATAACAAACAAAACAAGAAAAACAAACAACTAACAAAATTAGAAAATCAAATCAAAATCACAATAAATAGAAAAACAAAAAACGTCAAATAAATTTGAACGTGATGTATGATGCATGATGCAAAATATAAATTCAAATTCAAAACATGTTGGAGGAATTCAATATGAAAGCAATTTAAATATACGTGTTGCTTGTCAAGAGGCCAGGGACGGAGGTTATTAGAACGGGGGAGGGGGGATAACTACATCACTCAACACCTTGTTACACTTAAAAAAAAATGAATGATGGAAGTTTTATTTTTTTTTTAGGGATTTTCTTAAATTCTTCGTAGATTTCTTATTCTGATACACAATACCAACAAAAAATAAAATATCAACAAAAATGTCCAAATCAAAATCTCAAAGAAATCAAAACGATGTGAATAAAATAATTTTTGGTTGTCACGTAGAACGAGCGGCAAGAATATTTCAAGAATTCTTTAAGAATAATCAATTCAAAAGGAGAAAAGATGATGAGAGAAGTTTATTGTTGCTTACCCCGTACTCCCCCCGCCAATTTGGCTTCCGTTTCTAAATGTTTATAAATCTTTTTACAGAAAAATTCACCAACTTCGGTTTAATGCGGCGGCGTCCTTAATTTGCTTACTATTGTATATTGTTAGCATGGCGCCTATTTTCGGTGTGTTGAGGATACTTTTTAATGAGTTTTTAACGCGGTTCACAAATCCCAAGGATCCCGCCAGAAAGTAAAACAAAAGCCGCCGAAATGCGGCGGAAGTTAGCGAAATTCGAAAATTAGTTGGAACAAATTTTCAAAGTGGAAAAGTTTTCGTGTCCCTTTTTCTTGGTCCTAGAACAAAACCGAAGTCAAAGTCAAATGCTGCCGAGTCTTCCTTAGAATCCTCTATGAGCCAACCGAAATGTAAAATAAAATAAAGTGATATAAGCTGTGGAAAGCTACTGATAAAATTTTCTTTTATTCGGAAATAAATATTTCAGTGAAAAAATTTCAGGGCAATAATTTAATTTCCTGCACAACTTTAGGAATTAACTCCGAGCTCAGATCCATTTGGAGATTTTATCTAATTAATTCTTGCTCGATTTTTGAATTTCTTTAGTTTTTATTCCCTACACTGGGTGAAAATCCTTTCGAATTAAAATAACTTAATTACAGGGAAATATTTTAAGGATTTTCTTGCAGTCCTAGAGTTCTTCAGATTTCAAATGTCTGTATATTGATATGAAACAATGGAAACATCTACTAAATTGGAAATTAGTATCTTTTGGAATTTTTCGTATTGAGACACTTCAAAAGAGTCACTCAATATTGATCAGCTTTTTTGAACGCTTTATGCGATGTGTTGTCATCACTTGTGACTACGACTTTCAGATAAAAAATCCTTTAAAACAGTAACAAGATTATAGAGAATTTAAATTAAATTCTTGAGCATTTCTCATTTATTTGAGATCCGAGAATGATACTCGTACATTTTGTACTGTCTTCAATTTCAGAGAGAATCTCTTTTGTTACTACTAAATTTAGTTACAGATACAGAGGAACGCGACGATACTCACGTCCCTGCAGACAACAAAAGCATCAATAAATACAACAAAACAAGAACAGAAACAGACACCCGAAGGGACAATTTTTTACCTCTAAACGTTTAGTTTGTAACTTTTACAGAATTTTACGGTTGTTTTTTAAAAGAAACACAATTTATGAGAGGGCGAGCTTCTTAAAGTTTCTAAAATATATATCATTATTTTTTTAACTTTATAGTATAGTTTATATATACAACATAATTATCTATCATATTCATCGATATGGTATTCGTTTCGTATTTATTAAACTTATATCGATCTCTTTATATTGTATTTATTGCAATCTTCTTTCAAATTAGAGTCATGCTTTTTCCATTCCATTCCACTTGATATGCATGATTTGATTCAATAATATCTGAACCATGACAACTTAATGACATCGTTAAGGATGCGGATCATCAAATAGGTCAAGCGGAAATTTTATTGGAAAAGGAAATGAAAAGTTACAAAAGAAATCGTATCTAAGGCAAAAATTCTACAACGAATTAAAAACTTATAATTGATTTAGTAAAGTTTCAGTTTAAAAGGAAATAAATAATAATATGTATTTATTAATAAGATAATAAAAAAAGAATAATAATCATTTATGTAAGAGCTCTAGATTTCATACAATATTTGCCTATTAGCTTCAAATTGCCTTGCAACTGTCCGGACCTCGTCATCCTGTCCCTAGAGAAACTTGGAAATGGTTGCCATTTTACCTCTATTCGAGCTCCTTCGGTGTTTTATTCGAGTTGGGTGGATATCGTAGGGTATGTGATCCGACTATCGTGGTGAGTTCGCGTAGTAGCAAAATACCGCTATATTTCTACTAATTCTATTCGGTTTAAACTCATTACTACTACTACTCTACTAGTATTTATAAAATCCATTAAATTCCGAACTTGTTATGCTAATATTCCGCTCTGTCCTAACTGTTGATTAACAGTTGTTGTTTTTGCTTCGTTTTACTTAACTTTTAAGTGATTTGAATGCATTTCATAATATTAATTAATGAATTAATTTCATTGGACTACTTTGTATCTCTGAAGAGAGGCCTTTTTGCATGAGAGCTCTGAGAAAATGGAAAAACTCATCAGTTCGTACAAATTGCATATGACAAACTTATAGCGTTGTTGAAGAACTTTCGCAGCGCGGTTTTGCTTTCACGTTATAATGGGAACGTGTATGTATGAGTGTGTGTCTGTGTGCATTGGAGTGTGTTTGTGGTTGTGCGTGTGTGTGTGTGTTTGTGTGCTAATGCATTTATCATGTTGTGTAAAAGTATCCGCTCTTACATCTCAAGTGCGTTCGCTTTCTTTTTGTTTTCCGTTGCCTGTTTTCCTTACGCCTTCAAATGTATCGCATTGTATCGCATCACATCGCAATGTAAGGCAACGCAACACAACGTTAGATACGTTAACGTTCGCTGCAGATGCAGTCAGTCAGTCAGTCAGTCAGTCGTTGACACTTTACAGTGAGCTTTTCATTTGCCAACTTAAGCGTCCGTGTCTGTGAGTATGGCGCTGGTGTGAGTGTCACAGAGTATCTGTATGTGTGTGTGCTTGTATGTTAACTATAGTATTCCGTTCGTGTGAATATCTTGTTTGCATTCACGTATTTCAGTTGCCGGTTGCCAGGGGATCCGACGAGTGGTTTCGCTTTAAGTGTGAAACTGATATCATTAAGCAAACTAAATGTGGTTAAATGAAAACTGGGCGGTGCGGGGGGGGCATGGGCGTGACTTGAGACCACGTCCCATTTTGAAGCGAAGCTCTGAATTATTTACCGATTTATTGTAGCATACAATTTGGCGCATAAAATAATGTCAAGTGCAGCAAATTGTTGTCAATTAAATTGATTTATGGTTGACCTTGTTTCACACTCCCTTCGAGGATTTTAATCTGAGGTGGGGACTTATATTTGTCGCAAAATTATTACAAAATAAATGTAGATATCGATTTTATTACCGAACAGGGAATTTTGCGTTTGATTTTGCTAACTTTGTTATGACATGATTTTTGATTTTAACATAATTCATGTTTCATGATTCGGGCTGCATCGACGAACATTCTGTAAAATCACTCTAATTAATAGTTGTTTTGGAGGTTGATGGTACATAAAGTGGTATAGAGAATTGCGTTCGACGATGACGTGAATCTACTTTTGTAATGTGTGTGTGAGGTAAAACTTTAATGCTTCCATATTAAACAATTTTTAAAAAAAAACAAAATTACAGCTTCTTTATACAAAGATTTAGTGTAACTTCAACAAAAAACCAGCAATTAAATAAACAGAGAAAAATAGTACCACTAAAAATATCTTTTAAATTTTATTTCTATTATGATTAAGAGTATTGAGATTAAGATGATATATTAATAAAATTTTTTGTTATAATTTAAAGTATGGTTATACTAAACTTTTAAATTAAATGTATACTTTATATTTAAATAAAAAATTTTATTATTAATACAGAATAGTAGTTTCTTTTTATAAAAAAAAGGATAAATAAGATGACGAGAATTAATTGCATTCATTTCCTGGCGAAAAGTACCATCAAATTGCCATCAATCAATTTGATTTGTTGCCATTATTTCATTAAAAAGAATTGAATTGAAGATGCGAATTCAGTTTTTATCATTTATATAAAATATTTATTTTAAAGACATAAATGTTAAGTGCGGATGTAAACAAGACGGGAAAAATAACAACGCAGACAGCAATAAAAACACAATAACAACAAAAACAGAAACATATCCGCATGTATACACGCATATAACAACAACACGTTCTCATTTTCATTAAAATCCTCACTCACATACAGACACACACACACACACACACACACACAATCAATATGTGTTCAATAAGCAGTTGAAAGGACGGAAAATGGTTCACTGACCATTCACTCAACCATTCATTCAGTCATGCATTTTTTCATTCGTTCATTCATTGAATCCGGGCATTGAAGGCATGACGCGTGTAACCAGGTTTGCCTTGCATATCCTGCGTATCCTTTACGTCCTTTGTATGTGTGGCTGTGTGTGCGACGTTCTTCGGAATCAATTACGCTGCACAAAAGAACGACTACAAATTGCATTTGTACAGCTGTGTGTTTATGTGCGTGTCTGTATATGTTTGTGTTTGTGTGCGTTTATGCTCAATTTTATTACCCTCTCATCTACAAACAAACATCATCTCGCACATCATAAAATGCTTCGCTGCCACTTCAATCGAAGCGTTTCTCCCTCTCGCTTTGTTGTTCTTTTACAGTACCACTTTTCATATTTTCTTTCTTCTTCTAGGTTTTAATATTTTTTCAATTATTTTATTTTTTGTTTTGTTTTATTCAGTTTTTTGTGAGCACCGTTTTTTTTTCTCTCCAATCACCAAGTGGATTTATTCAACCGTGAATTAAAATACAATTGATTTCAGTGCGTGCTTTTTATTTTATTTTCGCTTTTTTGTTTTTGCGTTTTGTTGGTGCTGCGCTGTGTACGTTGCCCTACATTCGGCATACCATTCAATAAACAAGAACAATAACAATTATCCTAATAATATAAGTTTTGTTATTGAAATAATTATAGAATAAATGAAATCTTACAATGAATTATAAAAAAAATTATTAAATTTTGTGGGCGTACCACACCCATTTTTAGTAGTGTACATATGTTTCTAATACAGGATGTTCTGGAATTAAATGCTGTTGACTCCTATACACTTTTATGCTGTTTTAAAAGAGTTTCCTTCAGTTTTTGTATGAAAAGTAGGAGTGGCCGTTGTCTGGTTGTCCATATCACACAGTAATTTACTCTATAGAACGGAGAGGTTATGTGCCAAATTTCATTCAGATATCTCTATTCGTTTTCGTACAATATTACATAAGGCATTATAAATTATTATATATGGTACAGACACATGCTCTATTATTAAAATATATGTTTTATTATTATTATTTATTAATATTTTTTCTTATTATAATATCTTTTATTATAATATTTATTATAATAGTGAACTTAAATAACCCATTAAATTTAATCACGTTTATTATTGAATAGTTTCGTATTTAAAGGATTTCTTACTTTCTGCATCTTTTAATTGGTTTTGAATTCGATTTAATTTAATTCAGTTTTTGTTCAAAAACATTAGTTTAAATTATAATTAAACCTCTGAAAACAACAAAGCATTGGAAATAGCAAAATTCTTCGAGGTAATAGAAATAGAGTTTCGTATATAAGTAAATTTCTTTGTCCATTGGTTGCAGACGTTTTTGTTCACTGAAGCCTTGAGCATTGTAAGACAATTAAAATAAATCTTGATTGCTTTCATATTAAATTTCTGCTGAAATGTATTTCGTTGTATATGTATATATATATATATATAGCTGTGTGAGTTGGTGTCCGTAATCTGATTCTGTTGGAGTGAGTGGAGAGGATACTATCTAGCTTATCAATTTCCTACTAGACTTTCGCAAGGACGATTCAGGATTAACTAAGGATCGATCGAGTCTGTCTTCTCCTCCGCCTGAACCTGTCCTCCTTCTCCACCTCATGCGGCACTGATGACTGTTTATTGTCACAGTTTTCAGAAAACCAAAATTCAGTTATGTTTTCAAATGAAATTGAAATGTTTGAGATAATTAAATTTCCACACTAAGTTGGCAAAGCTTACAATTTGATAGGTTAAACATGAGTATGTAGGTATGTAAGGATATTTCAGAGCCTGATGTCCTTAAATTCTACTGATCTTAACGTTGACTTCATTAAATTATCTTGTAGAATGTAAGTAAAAATATAGAAATTCCCGATTATAAACATGATATGAATTTTAAAATTAAAACCATAAAATCTTGAATAATAAAAGGTTGAAATAAATAAAAAAATATCAAATCTAATAATAAGTACAAAATAAAAATAAATACAACAAGAAAACCGTCAAGGTGAAGTTGGAGGAGGGTAGTCAATTCTTTTTCTTTTCTTTAGACTAAAAGTATGCAGCATTTGTTCCATTAAGACGCCCTTTTAACTCATTTCTAGACTAATTAGCGTGATTTTGTTGCCCGTTATGGTTCGAAAACTCATCCGGCTTTTTGCCCACCGACTATTTGCACTTTCCCATGCCGTATGACGTAACGTTTGGCGTTTCCGTTGACGTTTGATGATGTTTTTACTAATTAACTTCATTGCTCTTGTAGAAATTGAAATATTAGGCGAAGAAACATCAGAGAAGTAAACTGTTTCTACTTTATTCTACTCTAAGTAACTCGAGAAAGTAATTTAAGGGCTCGTGACAAAACTTGCTCGAATAAATTTCGTTGCATATAATTAGGCGCTAATTGGCGGTGACTGGATGCGCCGCGTTGGAGTCGGTTTTAAAGTTTTCTTCAAACGGATTCGATGTTCAAATTAAGAGCGGAAAAAAATACGGAAAGGTAGAGATTGTTGAAAGGAGAATATAGCAGAGAAAAAAGGAGAGTAGAGGGAAAACCCAAACAAAACGAAATATTTTCTCGACATTTTTCCCCGACATTTCTCTCGTCTACGATTTGTTAATTGAAACTGTCTGGTCCGTGGAACCAGACAACTCAACTCAATACTTATAAAAATAATATATACAATTAATTATAATATACAGCGCTATGCTTATAAATTGCTTGGTATAATTTGTATTAACCATTCGATTTATCTTTATTTTTAATAATATTATATAATAGTATTCTATAAAAGAATTTTATTTATAAGCAGAAACTTTGGTTGCAATTATTAAGTTATTAAAATCCATTTAGGGCGCAAAGTAGACTCTGTTTAGTCAGAGCAGAGGTTTTTATTTATTAAAAAAAAAAAAATGTTAACAAAAATAGAAAATTTAATCTCTTTATAATTCGACTACATTCTGTTTAGTTTAATAGAACTTAATACAGCAATATAAATGTTCATCGCTCTGTTCGATCTGACTTCGAACGGAAATGCTTAAACCGTAGTAGCATTCATTAGAAACAACTGAGGCACGCCTCCTGAATAGTTAAGGAAAATCCTCGACTCACTTTGCACTCGAACCGACTTGAAAAGTTGAGAAAGCAGGCACGGTTAGATGGGTTCAGTTTAGTTTTGGTTTAAGGTATAGAATAACAACAACAGCAACAATGAAACTTGAAGAATAAAGAACAGCAAGTAGAGCATTAACAAAAGCATGTATTCAAAGTGCTCAAGTTACCAACAGCAACGACTGCTTTAAACTGAAGCTCAACTAACTATAAATTAAAACTCAACAAATCAAACGACTCTTTGAAGGGTTGACCGAGCCAAGTCGGGTCGGGCCAAGTTGAGCAGCGTTGAGTTGTGTTGAGGTGGGTGGAGCGTAGCGTACAAGTGAAGTCTTTGCAGCAAAAAGCAAAACTATTCAAGTCTCAAGTAATTTACACACAAGTAAATTACTAAAAAAGGAAAGGAAACAAAAAGTGGCAACGCCTGCGACTGTAGATCGCGTGTCTGTGAATGATTTGATTTCTCAACTGATAGCAACACTTTTGCGATTCTTTCCTTTTAATTACCTGACTGCAGGTACCAACGAGTAATTGTTGTTGTAATTGTTATCGTTGTTTTTAAGGCTGAAATGAAGTTGCATCTAAAAGTGCCAAATGAAATGGTCACAAAAATGCGTTAGTATATAAAGAATAATTATAAAGAAAAATTATAATAATAATGATAACGGTAATCATCATTATTTATTTTCTTTCCTTTGGGAATAAAGAAGAATATAACTGAAAACACATGAATTCTGTCATTTATTCAGTCGGAAAATCTTCATCTGGCTCCATCCAAACACTTCTCAGCACCCTCTCAGACTCACGTTTCCACTCACAAGCTCAAGTGTTGCTCCTGAAACTCGTATCTTTGTGCTTTTTTATGAACGAACGAATGAGTTTGTACGAGTTCCTCCATGGAGGGTGTTAATGCGGTGTGCATTTACTGTTAATATGACACTAAAATGACAAGCGTCGGAAATAAAAAGAGCAGAGACGTTAGAGTCTCAAAGGAATTCACTTCACTCACTTATGTACAGCCACGTTACATAAATGTCTTAATAGAGGGTTCTGCAGAGGATTCGCTAAGAATCCGCTGAGTATGCGCTAAGATACCAAATAATTGTGTGAACAATTTTGAGGACGATTAGATGTGTAAGTGTGATGTAAAGTTGTGATAACTATGAAGATTATAGAGGAGACTTTAATATTTAGAGAAGATTTTTACCTATCTTTAGATTATGGAATTTTGAGATGCATATTAATATAATATAATCGTATCAAAGAATTCGATATCACAGAATTAGAATTCCTTTCTGACAAATCTTTTAGTTGTAGTCTATTTTATGTAAAGAAAAGAAGGATGAACAACTTTAGAAAACTGTTAAACGTCTGTAAGTTTTAGGTTAGAAATGATTTGGCGGAGTATGTATTAATTTAAGATAAGAAATCCAACGAAACCTGTTGGAAAGTGTCACTAATGTGAGAAAGAAATTTCTAAGGAACGGATCCGCAATATTAGTCTTTTTTCATCCATTATAATACTATATCGTTCAACACTGTGTAATGGTACAGCCTGTATAATGGTATCACCTCTTGCGACAAGTATCACCTGCTCTATTTAAAGTCCCTATAGATTCTTTGGCATGGTGCGTAGCTTTAACATTACCTTCCGAAAGTAAAGTTCAGTTAAATATTCTCTCATCAATTTTTGTTGTTGCTAAGATAAATGACGATAAATTTATCAGGTTGTACGTGTATCTTGTCTACAACATCTCGAATAACGGGTGACGAGTGATTGTAATTATTTTGCGATTGAAGTCGATATTTCGATGATGTGCGGCAGAAATTCGATCGCCTGCGATGCGTCAACACCAACCATGAATTATTACGGCATGCCTCAGAAGCTGTTGCTGCGGCTGTAGCAATCTAGATGTCGACTGAGTGACTCATGCATCTGCCAACAAAAGAAGAAACACGAAAACTGATGTATCAGATTCTGTGCCAGTTGAACGCAAAACTATGAATATTTTTGGCGAATATCGTCAGCAGATGAAACGCAATACATCAACACTTGGAGGGCAAACATGACAGAAAAACACACACTCGACATCGAGAAAGCGATACTCACACACACACGCACCAGACAGGATGCATGCATTCACATCAGGGATAAACACGCACACACCGACAACTCACACTCACACCCACACCCACACACACATGGGTCTATCAACTGAACATGTTGCAGATCCCCCCATCCTTTCGGTCTCGTGATGTGACATCATTTCAACAGTTGCACATCATTTGCAGGTTTCGAACGAGTGCATTTAATGGAGGCTGTTAGGCGACGGATGGAGGCGTCTTTTTTATGGACAAATCTATCCAAAAAGGAGTGCGAATGGGGAAGGGGAGGGAGAATGGGAAGAGGGCACATAAATTCACAGGACTCTAGGCTATACAACGCTATTAGAAAATCAATTACAGCTCAATGCGTGGAGTGAAGTAATGTTTATTCGTTTAAGTGTTGGACACACGGACACTTATTTATTGCTTTTGGAAATTGCACAAAGCGGGGAGGAGAGTGGAGGAAGGAGGAAACAGCCTGACAAGCTGAGGATTGATTCTGAACTAGTAGGAAAAACGGTTTTCCTCGGGAGACTTTTCGGTTGAATCGAAAAGAGTAGAGTCGAGTCGATTAGAATTTTAAGGGCAATCGAATGGACAAAAAACAGAAAGAGTATTCTATTCGGCCTGGCCAAAGCTTAAATACCCTACAATCTCCTCCTACATATGAAAAGTGGGCGGGACGCACCCATCTTTGAATGAGTGCGTGGTATTGATATCAATTGTATTTATATTAAAATTGTCTGCGTAGCTCAGTACGCCTTTTATTGGGCATTACAAACGGAGGGACTAACTTAATATACCGTTTCCTTAATACACATTCGGGTGCAGGGTATATATACATTTTTTTACCTTATGATCTCTCCACTTAAAAGTTTCTTATATATTGTTATGTATGAAATAATTTTTTTCTTGTTTATTTTGGGTCTTTGAATATGGAAACTTTTACGTAGGACTCGAATGTGAGTTCGTTGTTCATTCGCATAAATTTTCATATTTTTTTCCTCGAAGTCGTCCTTCGAAGCCATTAAAAAAAAAGGCACACATAAAATCGTCCACTCGGACAGAAGTCTGTGAGTTTATCGTTTTCAATTTAGCCCATTCTCAGCGGCACCTACAAATACGTCGATGATGATTATAATGTAAGTGTACCAAAGGCATCAACCCAAAAGATGGGGCAGTTAAAAAGAATGAACGAATTTCAACTCGAATCGACAAAAACAAACGAGAAACATAACAGTTTCATGAAAAGCGTCTTTGAGTTGAAACTGGCCAAGGAAGGAAGAGGAAGGATAACAACAACAACAACAAAACGACCATCAAGAAAAGCTCACTGGAAGTGGAAAAAATAAAAGAAAGGACTTGAAATGAGCGGATAAATGAGCTGATGTGTGTTTGTGTGATTGTGAGTCGCGAGTGCTCACATTTGTATTTCCTCGTAATTCTTTTCACACGTTTTAATGAAGGCACGTAAAATTTGTCAACCTGCTCGTTGGCCGTTCATCGTTACTCGTTGCTGATGCTTGTTTTAACACTTCAACGCCCGATGACACTGAGATGGCACACGAAATATTCAAAGTCTGTTATTGCGAAATGGTTTATATACGAAAATATAAAGTATCATTATCACATATTATAGAAGATATCAAGCAGGAAATATATACAAGGTTCGAGTAGAGATAAAATATATTTGATTGACTTCTAATTCATTTATTGTTCAATATTAATTCGTTTTTTATTCTCTTTGATTCACTTATGATTCATTTAGGATTCATTAACTTAAAGAATTTACCAGTGGTTATTTTTTGACAGCTAGTTGATAGTTTCAACTCACTTTGAATTTCGATTTTCTACATCATTGTGTAGTATATCCTTCATTCAAGAGTTGATTCATAAGTTTGGGGCATTCAAGTGTTGAGGCTTCCCCATTTGAAACAGTGTCTTTTTATGGCTGCCCCAAAACTGAAACAAATTTCTTGGACACGCAGATTTAAGGCCCGCGTTTTACGTCCCTTAAGTGGAATAAAAAACCGGAGTAGCTGTTCACGTTGACAGTCGTAAAGACAAATTGAAAGGGTGTCCGTTTTAAAAGTATAGCCTGAGGATCAGGTTTAAACATGCCGCTTATGACGGAAGTGTGGGAGAGCGGTTGCATAATCAGAATGACTGTGTCTTCTGTCCTTCTGCTTCGTATTTAATCATTATATATTTAAGTGCAGGTGCTTGAGGAATCCTATTAAACTCTATGACGGGGGCGGCGAGGGGAAATAAAAACAAACGAGGAGGAGCAAGTAATATACGAAATTTATGATCTTTAAAAATGCAGCAACTTTAATTCGTGCGCAGTGCACTCTACAGTCGACTGTCTGTAGTCTCTCTCTCTCTCTTTGGATATACGATAGCGTGCAGCTCGTCTCGTCCCACCCCCGCCTCTGCCCTGTGGTATCTTTGAAAGACTTTGGGAAAACTTTCACTAAGAAATTGCATTGAGCCCAAGTTTTGGTTCTCCCCTCGCTTTCGAGCACAGAAGTTGCTCAACGTTTTGTTGTGGCAGCCACGCAAACGTTGCAACAAGAAGCAAAATTGTTTGCTATTCTATAGTTTTTGGTTTTAGTTTCAACACGATTGCGACGTTCATTTTTGTTTGTGCTTTTTACTTTATCTACCCCTCTCTCTCTATCCTTCTCTTTCTTCCGGCCCCTTGGTTGGTTGGTCTATCCTCCTTTTGCGTGGTTTTGCACACGTAAAACGAAGCAAATCGCAAAATATTCTGTACACAACAATAAAAATACCACCCGACACACAAACAAGCCAGACAAAGATCCATCCTCTCCAAGACCAACCCCTCCAACGTCCCACCGTCGTCCTGCCACCTCTTCTCATTAGCAGTACGTGGAGAGCGTCGTGCATCGAGCAAGTTTTCACTTAATTCTTACCACGAAATTTGCTTAAATGCGTTAAAATTCGTTGCACTTCGAAGTTTGAGCTGCTTTTGGCTTCGGTTGCCGTTGCCGGTGCTGCTGCACAGGCGCGGCGCGTAGCGGTTGCTCTTAATAGTAATGCGTTTATGCAACTCGTGCGGAATGCTTTTGCAACCGTTTCATTCAAAAAGGCGTCAAAGAAAACTAATTGAATGAACATTTATCTTAATTATTTACAACTAAAAGGCGAAAAAATTGAAAGTAAACGAAAATGTTATGCAGATGTGTTAAGTTTAATATACCATTGAAAATAAATTAATTATACACTAACCTAAAAACTATATATCTTTAACTAGAGATAATTAAACGCATACATAAAGAATAGTTATGAACACTTAACAACAATTAAAACAAGTCCAGTGTAGAAGAATGTGTAGAAAGAAGAAATGTAGAGATGTGTAAAAAGAATCTATATCGAAGAACCTTTGATATAGAAGCTGATTCAGCTCAGGCCAAAGTATTTTTAATCTTTTCACGAGCAGGATTCGATTTCTGGGCATTCGAAGATTGGGCATTAACGATTGAGGATTCAGGTTTGGGGGTTGAGGAAGATTATGGTATAGGGTATTGATGGCTATCAAGCATCATTCGATGTTCTTTAACAAGGTCTTCAAACTTAAGACAATATTAATTTCTTAGACAACAACCACCAAGGTTGGGTACTTCTGGCCCACATATCACTCTAATAAAAACTTTAAATTCTTTGAAGATGTAGATGTGAAATTTGTTAATTAGGTGGCTCGTTCCATGAACTATACCCTCATGGGAGCGAT
Organism: Myopa tessellatipennis; assembly: GCA_943737955.2. Lineage (NCBI taxonomy): Eukaryota > Metazoa > Arthropoda > Insecta > Diptera > Conopidae > Myopa > Myopa tessellatipennis. The sequence goes on from OX031316.1 coordinate 53,342,145, forward strand.
GCATTGTTAATATTTTTATCTCTCTGAGCAAAGTGGGTTTGTTGCGATCACTTTCATTAGTTAAATTAAAAATTACCCTGGTTTAAGTCACATCAACAATTATAATTTGTGTCAATCATCACGACTTATTTCGCATTCGAAAAGTCTTTAGCAGGTAATAATTGGGATGTAGAAAGCAAAGAAAGTTGGCCTCTTCTCCAATTCTTCATTAAAGAAATGAGCGTATGCATTCTGAGTACGTTAGAAAGCCACTCGAAATATCTACAGCTTGAAATAGTAAAAAAGAACGAAAAACTAGAAACTAGAGAACCCTCCTAATCTAGAAAAAAATCCACTAAATTAAGCACGTCAACAAGAACGGTTCTGTCGATAGGACAAACTTTCTCTACTGCCAAATATAAGGAAGAAGGATGAACAAAATACTGTTGACTGAAATCAGTATCGCTGCTTTCGAAGGACGAAAGTTGCACAGACTTCAAAATAAACTTTCGACAAGACTTTCAACATGTTTGCCGATCCGGAGAAAGAAATTTGTAACGGAATGGATAAATGTAAAGTTAGTCGTGCACAAAAAGACTGAAAGTATAAGACAGATAGAAAGGGAAAGAGAAAGTCAGAGAGACACAGAGAGAGAGAGAGAGAGAGAGAGAGAGAGAGGGAGAGGGAGAGGGAGAGAGAGAGATAGAAAGTGAATGAGACCAAGTGTAGAGTATTTTGAGAAAATAAAAGAGATTTCGAGAGGGGGGCAAAAAGAAGTTTGCGTATTAACTACTCGTATATGCTCAAAAACTTGATGGCGAAAAACTTTTCCACTTAAGTCCTGTCCAAAAAATTAGCATTTCGTTATACGTATGATTGAGTCTTGTGCTGGTAACTTTAAACAGTTTCTTGAGATTGACGCAAAACTGGGACAACCATTAAAACGTAGCACAGAATAAAAAAAACCATCACGAAGTCATGAGAACTTTGACATAAAAAATGGGAGAGTGTAATATTTATTGGTTTATGGTGTATGTCAAGGAAAAGAATGGATCCGACACTAGTTTATTAATCCATAAGAATGCAGAGAGGAGAGTGAGTAAGGGACAAGAACAAAGTAAACTCGGAATTAAAGTACTCCAGATATGTGGAGTGATTATTTAGGACTAAATAATATAGCGTCAACATCAAGGTTGGGTAGCTCTGGGACTATACTCTTATTTTTATGGAAAATACTTTTACAAGTCCTGTAATAATGAACATCTTGAACTTCATGAACCTTAAGGGAATGTATATGTATACATATATAAATATATAGTTACAATACATTTTTCTTTTACTTTTTTATTTGGACTACGAATGCTGTTCCAAGGAGTTTTTGAATGCAGCACCATGAAAGGATTGTTTATGAAGCATCGGATCCTTTTTAATTCCACAGCATAGTTGCTTGTAACTCTTATATGTACATATACAGTATATATATACGAGTCCTACACATATATTTAATATATTATGATAGTATAATACATATATACAATATGATAATATAATAAATATGTATGTATACACATATGTATGTTGGAATTATATTTTCCTTCAACTGAAGTTTTAAAAAATATATATTTTAAATTCACGAGTTCATTTGCGTTTTTTTACCTCAGGCTTTCTTTTTTTCTGACTATTTCCCTTGGATTCTGTTTTAAGTAGCTTCATTCATTTCTCTGTAGAATCCGACTGTTGAACTCTCGCGGTTAATTACAGAGCTGGTCAACTCCATTGCAACGAGTCATTCGGAATGCGCTTTTTTGTGCTTTGAATTCTTATAGCTTTCGGTCTGTCGATTCCGTAAAGGGTACATGCAACGTTTGATCTCCTCTCTAAAGAGGAGAAACAAACTGGAAAATTAAAGAACTAAGTTTTTAAGGTAGTCGAGCGGCTTTTTTACTATGGTTGGTTAGCTATGGTCATCATTATGTTGCAGCTTTCTGTATATAAATGTTTTTGAGATTTAAACAAAAAATACACCAAAGCCGTTTTATGTAACATCAAAGCGTTTGAACACAATTAATTATTGTTTGGAGAAATTAGAAATGGGATTTCAAAGTATTTATATTACCATAAGTACCACAGCGTTTCTTTAACAACGTTCTTTTTAACAACGTTTTTCAAATGAACATTACATCACCTCTGATTAGTCTTGTATTGTTTCTTCCTATCAAATCCTGTGCTTTACCATACCATCCTTCGTTTTTTTTAATCGAAAAGATAATAAAATCAACATCTAATGAAATAATCGAATGAGCTTCTATCATGACGATTACCTAAAGAAGGAAACGATTAATCTTCATTTGTTAATCTTCTTTTCCGTTTACCCTTATATCGTTCATTAACTGTGACACTCTCCAATATTTGTGAATGTTCCCGATGATTTAATGACCACATACACTCGCAATTCTATTAATGTTCAGTTGATTAACGCTCTATGAAAGTTTACGAGTTCCATATCAGAGGAAATTTTTAACCCGTAGCAATTTAGTTGTGTATCCTGGCATTATTTATACAAGGTTATAATAATATAATATCTGAGAAAAAAATTTACACGTAGAATTCTCAACTGTATACCAGTTTCATGTCTAAATATCATTGAAGTTACAAACTAACCTGTGTAAATGATTTTTATAAACAGTAAAAAGCAAATGGTGACTCCACACTTAAAATTTTTCTTATAATGAATATTTTAGTTTGTCTTTCTTCAGTCTTTTTGCTGTTTTGAAATCTACAGAGAACAGTGAGTAGAAAACTGCTATCTATCTTTCATGGACTCTATTTTGGGTAGGGTTAAAGATGTGTTTCTGATTGCGAAGTTATCTGGAGAGGTTATATAATACAATAAACATGTACTAATAACTGAATGTCTGTTGGGAACTAATAAAGTTCCGTTAGTAGCGATACAAAAAGCATTTTGGCATATTAAGGGTTAAAGTCAAAAGGAATTAACGCAATGAAAAATATTATGGAAATGAAAAATATGACCTCAAAAAAAAAATATTAATGAAAAATATGCCCTCAAAGAAGGGCATCAGTTCTCCTGAATCCTACGATTACATTTGTATAAATACGATGAAAAGAAAATCATTAACATTGTGATTTTCTTTTATGAAAAGTTATTCACGATTAAAGTGTCAAGTGTCAGATGTCAGAACATGTCAATTAACAGGCTTTAAGTGGGATAAGTGAAGTAAATGAGGTAAAATCTGAGTTCTGAGCTTAAAGTAGAGTAAAGATTGCTGGGCTACTGGAATTCTGGGTTTATTGAGCTTAATTTAAGCGAATATAATTTTTAAAATCGTTAACGTCGTATTTTAAGCAAACTCTTGTGCAGTATTGTCGTTAAATGTGGGCGTGATATTTAACGGGTATAGTTTAGATATAATACTGAGTATAACGATAATAAAATTAAAGAATTCGGAGAAGAGTTCGGTTTTAAGTCGATTGGTACTCTAAACTTGGCGATTTTAAATCTGTTGAGTGGATATGAATGGCTTTTCAGATCGTAGAATATCAAGGAAATCTAAGAATCTGTTCGATTGAAGAGTTAATTTTCATTAAGATAACAGTACTTTTCTTCTCTCAGTGTATCCACAGAGAAGTATATTCAAAAAAGCACTGATATTAAAAAGGCTTCGACATCGAATTTTATTCAAATGGAGATTAAGAGCAGAAGGTGGAAGAATTTTATTCGTGAATAATCTGTTTTCTGTGAACTGAAATATTAAAATGAATTTTAGATGCAAATCAATTCCTGTGCCGCTTGAGTACAGTTTTTAATAAAGCGGGCATAAAAAGTAAGTATTTAAGTATGGTTGGTTGAATAATCATTACCGTTAACAATTAATTGAGTTTTTTTTGTTGACGACGAGAGAACGAAATTTAAATTCGCCATCGTCAATTTCACAATTTTTTCCGGAATCTTTTCTCTCTTCCATTTGTGATGTGTAACTGCAAAAAAAATTAATGCGACTGAAAAGTGAGGCTGGCAGGTTTAAACGACAGACAGACACACATCATCGAAGTTACATAAAAAATAGAGCATACGTAAAAAGCGTATATTTTCTCCACATATAATTGAAAAAATATCAAGAGACAGAACAACAACAAAAGCAGCACAGCATCGTCCTCTCTCTCACCATCCTTCTTGCTTTATAAAAATAATATAAAAATAGCAATAATATTAAATTTACGATTGCGGCAACACTTGTGATGGAGAGAAAATTACTTTATATGGCTTGTGTGATTGCGTGTGACTGTCGAGTTGAATGTGTGTTTGTGTCGGGTTGAATGTGTGTGTGTATGGTTGAATTTATAAATACAGAAAATCATTTTGAAATCCTTGCTTCTTGCGCTTCCTTCAAAAGTCAGCGTCGACTTTCTTACTTATGCACCAAATTGCTAGGGTTGCCATTACTTTGCCCTTTGAAAGAGCTGTCAAAAAGTTTTTCATATAAATATGAAAGAGCAAGAGAGGAACAATAACAATAATAACAACATGCACTCTAACAAACTCAGTCGCAGAGCACAAGCGTCAGCAGAAGCATAAGCGTCAGGACTTTGTACGCATTGCATGTTGCTGGTATGAAGGAAGTATGCTTGTGTGTCTGTGTTCGTGTGTGTTATTGTATTTTTGAGTGTGCGTGAGTGTGCTGTCTTAGAACTGTTTATAAATAAACCTGCTTCTGACAGTTTTATTCTTCTTGACAGTCGCTTGCCAATAACTTGGTTTGCGTCCAGGGAACGTCTTGTGTGATTATTTCAGCCGTATACTTTTAGGCGCCACACTAAAATTACACTTTTTTCTGTTGTCAAACTTAACTGGTTTTTTAATTTTTAGACAAAATTTAAACCGTGGAATTTTATTCATAATTTTAATCGATTCAATTTCTAGTATGTCCATAATAATTATTAAATGAACTCCCTCCGCTCCCCCTCCCACGCGTTCATGAAAACCCCCTTTGAAGCTGGGAATCATAAACGGTTTCTGGAGCTATAAAGGAGTCATCGCAGGAACAGAGTAGAGTAGAGTAGAGAAGAGTAGAGCACAACAGCGGAGTTTTACACGCTGAATGCTGCTTCTGCTTGAAATTTGAGCGTGGAAAATTCTTTAAAACACACAAACAGTAAACACGTCTCATGAATATGAAAGACGAAACATGCACATGGTAGATTTTATTTCTTCGTGCGGGAAACAAATTGAATTTTATGCAGAGCTCAGAGAAGCTTACTTGATACTTAAATATTAAATTTATGCTCCATCTTCCTTTTAGGGTAGCGGGAGGTGGGGGAAGGGGGCGAAGGTATTCGGTTAAGGGTGTTGTAAGTATGTAATTTGAATAATGAGTACAAAGGAAATGCAAAAGGAATTTTATACTAATTATTGTGTGACGTAATCAGCTGAAATTAGTTTTTAGTACTCTCTGCTGGTGAGAGAGATGATTGGAGAGAGAGATGAGAGAAGACCGATGAGAAGAGAGGAAAGTTGGTTGATATTTTGAAAGATAAAGTGATAAAGGTTATGGGTCATGGTCTATGGGTTATAAGTTACGGGTTATTGGTTATGGGTTATTAGTTATGGTTATTAATTATGGATTATCAGTTACGGGTTCAGAATTACGGGTCATGGTTTAAGGGTTAATGCTTGTGGGCTCTGGGTTATGGTTATGGGTTATATTATAATAATTTGATGATCTATGATCCTACAATTAAAACAAACTTGTTGCTTTTATCTTTCGTACATAATATCGATGCGACAATATAAATTCGGCGCTGTTCGATGCGGATAAACCACGAAGTCCCTCCAACGACTGCATGTTTCAGTGGCATGGAATAAAAATCGCTTATTATTCGCGACAGATTGTTGATTTATTGTTGCAGTCTGCTCGCCGCGTTACAGACTTTTGTCTGCACCAACAAAAGCGGCGTGGACACAAAGGAATCGCTTCAGACAAGCACAGAATTGCTGCAATGTGCATGTGTTGTCTATACAGTAGTGGCGAATATTAAACACATATTAAACACACATAAAAAAGTCCTCTCAACAAAAGACATGGAAACACTGCAGCCAGAGATCAACACTTTGAGCTGTAATAATAATAAAAATTGGTTCGCCACCACTGTATCGGTTCACGAGTTATGTTAGTACCATATACATACATCATCCATGTACGAGTATGTGTGAACTAGTGCGTGTGTTGCGAGTGTGTGTGTGTTTCTGTGTGATTGCGAAGCGTATTGGGTTTGGCCAACATAATCTCGCAACAAACAGTATCGATTGCGGCAATAAATTGTCAATTTTTCACGGATTAAGCAGTATTACTCCAAGTCCTTGGCTACTTCGAACGCGTACTCAATGAATTTTCTAGCATTTTATTCAGTTTCCGGTCTTCGTTTGGTTTTCTCAAAATGAAGGATTTTCTTTTCCAGTTCCTTGAAGTTTGCCACTTTAAATGTGACGCATGAATGCGAATTTAATTTCGCTCTGAATTATTTTTGCTGTTGTTCTTTCTGGTGCCTCAGCAACAGAGAGTTTATCGGCAACACGTTTTTAAGAAGTTTCGAGATTTTCTTTCGGTTTCTCATTTTTCCAGCATCATGATTGTTCTGTCATCCTTTAAAATATACAACAAATAACAAATAACAACAAAACAGCTGCTAAACAGTCCTTCTGAATAAAAACTAAACCCTTCATCGCCCCGCAAATAATTGCAGCCAGAAACGCATTGAGTGAAGTCGACAAAACTTGTGGTGGTGGACTCATTTCCTGGTTACGGCCCTCATGGAGCAACGACTACCAACGAAAACAGCCAACAACAAAAAACGGCCAACAGAGACGAGCAACAACGCAAGCAACAAAAACAAGATGTTGGCCTCAAGTGAAGCTTCTCTTATTTTCTCTCGTTTCTTCTCCCCTCACCATCACCGTCCCACAGAACCCGTGAAAATTCCTTTCATTTCGATGTCTTGCTTGAGGAGCGCATAAATTGAGCATTTCTTGCCAATACTTGTTGACCAATTTTTATAGTGGTTGGCTAAGAGCTCAGTTAAATTAATATTTTTTTTTATATTCTTTTATCCGCTGTACTGAATTTTCAATCGAATTGATTTTTCACCTCACCTTAAAAAAGGTGTTAAAATCCAAGTTCTTGGCATCAAAAAATAAGAAACTACAAAAAATATTCAAAGATAAAGAAAAGTTTTAAAAGGAAATCGTAGAGTTTGCACGATAAAAAATAAAACTTAAGAAAAGCTGTGTTAAAGAAAATGAAGAAGGCGAAACATTATAAACGATCTGATGGTTTGGAGGAATAGCAATTAATTAACGATAATAATTGAAATATTTTACAAATAATGAACTTTTAATAATCGTGATCTGAGTTCTGCTGCTGATTTTAATCCTGCTCATTGTCCTGCTCCTTCTCCTGCTCCATTTCGTGCTCTTGCTTTTGTGTCCTTCCTAGTTATCTGAGTTCTTCTTCATTAGAGTTGAATTCTCTCCGCTCGCGTTGAGTTGCTTCCTTTGTAAGCTCTTTTTTCCCCTGCACTCGACATCATCAACTCATTAATTTGGCTTTCACTTTGCTTATCAGTTTCAGTGCGATTATTTTTTGTTTTTCTCTTTCATTTAGTGTTATCACCTTTTTTAATGTGCTGCACGTTTTTCCGAGTTTTCATTTTTCGCTGATAAGCTGCGTTCTTCTCCGTTCGTCGACCCCCCTCGCCGGGAACTGTCTCTTAACTGAGGCTCTCTCCCAGCACTTCGGTGGCCATGACTTCAGGACATTCTTTTCACCTTACTTTGTGACTCCTCACCTTCTTCTATTCTCCCCACCTTCTCACCTTCTCACCGCCGCAATACCTCTTTCACCAATTTTTGTTGCCTTTCATTTGTGTTGCATTTTTCAGTTATCATAGCATTCCTTTTCGTCCTTTCTATCCTTTTGTCTCGCCCTGTTTATGTAATTCTCCTGTTTTTGTTGCCTGTTTTATGTCCTGGCTAAAATGGCAAAGTTACGGCGAGTGTCGCCGGAGTTGAAGCGCGCCGTGCTTCTGGGAAATAAACTGAAATGAAGGGAAGTCTGCAGGATAACACACCACACACATACACACACACACACACACACACACAGAGAGACAGGATACGTATTTCATTGTGCGAGTATAAAGCGAAATAAAAATTTTATATAATGACTCAGCGGATAAAAAACATCCTTGTTGCGCTTTGTTATTTTTATTGGTTGTTAGTGTTGCTGTAGTTGTTGCTCGAGTTGTTGTTGCTAATTTTTATAGCGAGTCTCTTTTGTCTGATTAAATATTGTTTCTTTTATGTGTGGCACTCGCTTATCCCAAAGTGGACAAAATAATTACCGAATTTAATTTGTTGGCGTTTTTTTAGCGAGATGAATAAACGAAACTTTTCAGTGAATGAAATGAATTAAATGCGAAAACTTTAAAGACATGGACCAGATTATTTTTTGTTCCTTATTTTGGACGACTTTTCGCATAATTTAAGTTGCTTTTAATAGTTTATAATATTTTAATGTGTATATGAGCTGCTATCTTAAGTGATCTTCAGTGTGTATAATAATTATTCTGTGTGTCCACCGCATTAAGTTGCATTACATTACATTACATTACATCGCTGTGCTTAGTGAAAATGTGGTGCTTTTTCTTCATTGAAAAATAGGTCTGAATTAATTTGCATTAAAATATGTGTTAAAGAAAAGAAACTCACTTGCAAAAAATGCAAAAAAAGCAACAAAATTCTTATAAGTTATCCTAAACATGAATGTACATGAATTAAAATTCAAGCACGTGAGAAGAGTCTCAGTGAGAAGATGTTAATGCGTATGTGACGTATACAGAAAAAGAAATAGAAAGAGAGAAAGGAAGAGAGAAAGAGGGGGAGATCTCCTTCATAATCTCTACAAAAACAAGAGCTGTACTTAACTCGGTTATCAAAGAAAATGGGTTAATAAAATGCAACTCTAACATCGCGTAGAGATAAATTATTTAAATGATAGAAAGCAAAACAGATTTCTTAAGTGTTTCTTAACTGGAAAAAGTTTGTTTAAAGTGGGAAAATAAAAATAGATCGTGGAATTTATAGATATCGTGGATAAATTATATCGTACATTGGATTGTGTTGAGATTTTGGAGATATGAGTGGAGAAGTTTTTTATTATGATCGTATATATACGATCTCCTAAATTTTTATGTAAATTCCCTAAAACATTCATGGTTTTCACTAAAATTGTTTTTTCTGCAGAAAATCCTAGCAAAAACTTGAAAAACAGAAATTCTACTCAAAAAACATACAAAAAATTATTAAAAATTTAAATGCATTAAAAACATGTAAATATTTAAATAAAAAATGTAAATGAAAGATATAGTAATTCATTAAAGTATGCAACCAAAAATATTTTCATTTAAATTTCAAATTTCATGTGAAAAAAATTCATAAAATCATCGCATTTGAATTATGATGAAGGGGAAAAAAGCCATGAACAAAAAAGCAATGAAAAGTAAAACAACAATTGTTCATTTTGAATACTTTGCTTATATGTACAAACATATATCAGTGAATTCATGACCATTTTATATGGTAAATCAGCCTCGAGGAACAATTTAATGCAAAGCAATAACAACTGCTTTAAGAGCAGTGAGAGAGACCAGCAGCAGTCATCACAATTTTTTGAAATGCAGCTACAAACAACAACATAAAACAATAACAATAACAACAATAAAAATATACATAAAAGACAACAAAATAGCATACAAAATGACGGAAATTTTGCTGCTAATTGTTGCCGTTTGAATTAACAATCCGCGACTGACGACGACTGCGGTGACGAAGCCGACGGCGAAGCCGACGACGAAGCCAACGACGAAGCCATTTGCTCGTAGCTGGAAGCCGCTAATGATAATATGACGACGGGGGCGGGAAAGTCGAATTTTTGAGTGTTGATGCTTGCTCGATGCATTGTTTGACGTTGAAAGAGAGGGCGGAGGGTGCGGTGGAGGGTGCGGTGGCTTTCGCGGTGATGAAAAGTCAACCACACGATAGCCGAACGCATTTATTTTGAACATATGTACTTCGGTTTGTTGTTGTTGTGAAGCCATCGACTAACGTTTTCCGCACTCGAATTCGGTTGTTCGTCGTCATTTGCCGAGGTTTTGCTGCTGGATGGTCTAATACTAGTATATTTGGTTATTTTTTGGTTTTTTCCTGGTCGGATTGCAGACAGGATTTAATTTAATTTAATGCGCGAATTTGTGGCCAACGGAAAATCTGTTTACAGCTTAAAATCATTAAATGATGGTTGATGCGACTTTTTTGCATGCGACTTGAGAGGGGGATTCAAATGAATTATAATTGAAATTATTGAGTGGTGAAAAATATTTTTTTCTTTTATTTAAGAATTTTCAAATGTTACGGTTATTTTTAATCTGAGTTCAATTATTATATCCTGGCTAAAATACACTCATACTACGATTCTTTTAAATGCATATCGCTTCTTATGTCAAATTAAAATGCATGAACAACGCGTTTACAGGTTGCTAACAAAATGGCCAACACTACCAACGCATACACGTACATATACACATGTACAAATACACACACGCACACACTTTTTCCAACCGACCCACACACAGACACACAAACTGTAAACAAAACAAAGCACACTTTGATTGTACAACAAACAGTTTTTTGTCACTTTTGTTATCATTTTGCATACTTTAAAGGTCCCAGCGACGTTGAACCTGCAATAACAACAACCAAACATAACAATAAAATACATACAACTATAGAACGGATACAACGAAACTGCAGCAACTACAACAACAACACTAACAACAACAATGCCTACAACAATGCTAACATGTCAAATAATAAGTTAGAAAAGAAAAAAAATAACAACAAAAATATTTCCGTACGGTTCCTGTCCACAAAACGAAACAAAAGGTAAGGAAAAAAGTGAAAAAATAAACAGAAAATGTGTGTGTGTGTGTGTTTCGAACTCATAGCAGAACCAAGTATGTGTGTGTTTTAAGTGCTCTACAACGAATTCGCTCACACTCTACATTCCTATAACATCGATAAGATGGTGACAAAAAGGGCTATCGTGAGTCTGAGGAGAATGTTTTCATTTTCAAAGAAATGATGTGAATTTTGCTTAATTCATCACAATTTGTGTTCATACGGTTCAATTTGTCCAACTGTTTGTCTATGGCATCTGTCTGTCCATCTGTCTTGTCTCTTTAACTTGTTTGCTTTCATTGTTGTTGGCAAACAGTTTTACAGCGCTTTTCAACTTTGACATAAAAACCTGTCACTCGTCTTCAATGTTTGTTGGGCGTTGTTGTTGTTGTTGTGGTTGCCTTTATTGTTGTTCCATAGTCTGGACATCCAAAGTACTTTATAATGGCATTTTAAATCTCATCAATAAACATCACAATAGCAATCTTGTCACAGCTTCGCCTCGTTTTTCCCTTGATACTTTTTCTGGTGTTTTATTTTTTAACCTTTGTGAAGGCTCTTATATTTTGTTTTCGTCTATATTCTTGTGTTTCTTGTTTTGTTTCCCCCTCATTTTTTCCTATTCTGTCCTTTCCACTCTTTTCTTCCCTTTTTTCCTTTTCTTTTCTAAAGCCGTTTATCGGTTTTTTATCTGAGCAACTCCTTGTAACACATTAAAGATGATTTTATTGATGTTGTATTATTGTTAAGATATAAATATATATATATATAAATAAATTTGCGTTTTTTGCTATCTTCTTGTTTATAGAACGGAGAAAGCTGAGAGTATAAATTGTCATTGAAATCGAGTAGAAGCTTATCAACAATAAATTATATCCAAATTGAATAAATAACTTCATATCTCTTTTCCAATATTGAAATATGTAAATCCATTTTGAAATGTGTGTCTATGGATACTATAAGGTCAATATTAATATCAATGCATCAATAATACATAGTTTTCTAAGATCTTCAAAAGAATTTTCCATCAACTTTAATACATCTTTAATGTCTAATTTGTTTTTCTTTTTTATGTAATTTTAGATACCATTCGGATGCTTCGTGGGTGGCTGCATTTTCATATTACGTAATGTAAGAGTCAACACACGAAATCACGTAACTACCAGAAATCATCGAACAAGCTTACAAAATAAAAAACGTAGCTTGAAAAAGACGTGACTGCTCGCTGCGTAATCGTGAAAATATTGAATCATAAAAAATCAAGGATAGAAAAACAACTTATAACGTGAATGTGAATTTATGGCATGTAACTAAATTGGTATTTTTTTTTCTTTTGTTGGAGAAGAATAACTGAGAAATACTGACATTTATTCCAAAACTACTCAAGTCTTGCTCTTTATATTTTAAGTATAATATATTGATATCTTTTGTGGAAGAGACAAATTCTGAGAGATCGGGATAGATGCTCAGTGGGAAAGAGTATCTTGGTTGGGACAAAGGGAGACCCAATTAACAAGCCCGCCCATATACATGTAATCCGAACCCCGCGTGATCCACCTGCTTTAATATTATCTATCTTACTAACTGTTTGGTGCCTGCGGGTCTTATATGTGTTCATTATATACTATATTCTTCTAATGTCAGTATTAAGCATTTCCTTCTGAAGATTCTCATTTAAATGATCTTCCATCAGAGGTCATAAGCTTTAAATCTCTAATATATTTTATTTTTCTGTGCCGCGCTGATTTTTTTCACATTCCTTTTATGTTTATTTTGTATATTTCAGTTAGTTTTTATTTTTCTACATGTTCATATCCCTTTTTTCTGGCTTATCGTCTTTATTATAATACTTTTTCTTATCCTCCTTCCTCTTTTTCAACATCTCCTTTTTCTTATAATCAACTCTGTCATTCGCAAAAGTTTCTTTTCCTTTTAATTGTAACTTCCTATATATTGTAACTTCTGCTCTTGTCTAAGTTTTATTTTTAGCAAAATTCAGGACTTGTTTATTCAGTCAGATATAAAAAACTTTTCAACAAAATACATATGTAGTTAATTAGATAGAAGTGATTAGTGATTGATTAATGTGTTTGTTTACCCGAAATAGTATGTTAGTTAAGTGGTTTTTGTTGCTGTCAGCTTTAAGTTCAAAGTTCTGTGAACTTGTTTTAGAAGAGATCACTAAATAACTGTTAATTACAGCCATTTAATCGATTATTAAAGACTACTGCTTAACTAGTAAATCACAATGAAAGAATAATTACACATTAAGAACAAGTATTGATAAATAGTGCCAAGAAGTTAAAGCGACATATTAATAATTAAGGCGCTCCTGTTAAAGTGAGCTCTCTATTCTTAGCTTTTATAAGTTTTATTAACTTAATGAGCTATATTTAATTATTTGTTCTTAGTTTTAAATCATTCACATAGTTATATTCATAGAAGCGAACATAATAATCCGGACATCAGGTGAAGGAAGAATCCTTTTCTGGTGTATTGTTAAACTCGGGTAAATTTGTGGAAGAAGAGACTTTGTTACCTTCTTCTTTCTTACAGATCAAACTTCAAATTCGAAGGTAACAAAACCTTCGAATTTTAAATTTGATCCGTTGAAATAAAAAAGTAAATTAAATGTGTTTCTATGAACCGATTTGAGAGACTTTCATTTAATTGGTTTGTTTTAATGCCAATGCTAATAAAGTAAACATCACATGAATCGAGATGAGATTTGATATAAAATGCTTAAGACTCATTCGGTTTATAAAGAGCAACGAGCACAAGAAATTTACAATAGTATGTAAAGAATAATTTCATAGTGATGAAATCCTCCCGTACGTCCTTCCTTTCGTACTTCGCTCCTTTCCTTCGTATCTTTATCCCTGCTCTCGTTATTCGAATGGTTCCATTCTTCCAGTTCATTCTAAAAATGTTTCCAATTAAGCTCTGCTTCCAACCCTCTGCTCTTCATCCATCCACTTCGTCCACAACGTCAATAAAAAGAATATTTTTGTTCGACTCGTTTCAATGTTTGACGAATGATTGGATTGCCCGAGTATTCGAATGAAGAATTCGGCAAAGAATTCAATTCAAAGAGCAGAACAAATGTTCTAAAATCCTTGTAGAAAGTTTGGCGTCAATTTCTTGTGACTTCAACTAAAGTAGAAGGAATAAAAGGCATTCAAACTTAATGAGATGATAATCTGAGCCATTTACAGATAATTATTGAAAATTATCACGGAATTAAATGAGACTTATCGTTATAAATCAGAAGTTCTCAGGAGAGACCAGGAGTTGCCAATCAAGGAAATCACCGAATCGTTTTGGCTCTTATTAAGGTCAATAATCCGGAACTTTGTTTTCAGTTTATAGGTTTTAAATTAAATCCACTATTAAATGAAGAACTTTAACAGTATTGATAGCTTATATTAGTTACCTTAATCTATAGTTTTTCTTTATTTTTATCTTTTATTTAATTTTTTATTGTCTTTCTTAATTTTATTCCATTCTTGGTTTCTAGGCCTTATTTCTTTATACATATCCTTCGTAGCGCCCTGGCGCCTGCTAGTTTTGCTTGAATTTTTCTTCTTTTTCTTCTTTAGACTTACCATTTCGTTTATTGAATTTTGATGGAAAGTCTGGAAATTTGCCTAAAATGCGGTGGATTTATTTTAATCTACACAAGTATTGTGCCAAATCCTCGCCCACACACGTTCGTAAGCGAGCACGAAAATAACAACAGCAAAAGGAATAACATAACAGTGATGTGTGTTAACCCAACAAACCGGCGGAAGGAAGTCCGAAAAGGTCTACCTCAGAGAATAATTTGGGTTGACCGAAGGACCAGAGTATCAGTTATCTACTAAACTTTATTGTGATATTCGCCCTGAATGAGCAGAGATGGTTTCTTTTATACAACCAAATGGAGTCCGATCAATGGACCACATTTTATTTTGTACCCGTTTTGTTCGTCTTTCAACATTTTGGTTTAGTGGGTTCATCAGTTCACTGAGTCTCTGTCTCCGTATCTGCATCTATTGCAAGTCACTGTAATATATATGCTTTGAATAAATTTATAAGTGTCTGTTTATAATAAAGTTTACACTTGTGTAACACAACAAAGTCTCTAAAAGGATTACGAGGATTAAGGAATTAAATATATTTGGCGCCCAGCCGAAGAATAATATTCGATAATTGAATTTTCATGTCGACGCTTTTTATAAATAAATATTAGGAAGAATCATTAGGAAGAAGTTTTATTAGTCCTGAATTTAGCCAAGTATAATAAGCATCCTGCCATGCAAGTAGTATGCTCATTTTCAGGGGCCAAGGCTCTTCCAGCATATACCAGATATTGCAGCACTCACAGTTGTTGAGTTACTGAAATTTATTCAAGGCAGAAAGTGGTCTCGGATCCAACACCTGAGGAATTAATAGGTCTCACGCTGTGTTTTCTCGGCTCTACAGCCCACGTACCCCTCCCGAAGACAATCACAATGCCTAACCTAAATCTGAAATTAATCTAAAATAGCTAAAGTGGTATTTCCTAAATAAAAGAATCGACTGTTCTGGTAATCTTCCTTTTTATGTTCTTATTTTAAAACAACTCTCTATAACACCTTATTTTATGTTTCCCTCAGGCTTAATTTCTAAATATATCATTATTAAAAGTTATTGTTATTAGCTTCTAGCATTTTTATATTTAAATATTTTTAATTATTTGTTTTGCTAAAGCAGAACTTTATCCCTTTTGATAAATTCAATTAATATATGAATAAATGAAAATGAGCTTTAAGATCTTTTAATTTCAACTCTTCCCTTCTTGTGGAAAATTTCCTTTATCACACAAATTTGCTAAAACAAAACAAACATCAATAAATCCAACGAATTTCTACATCAGTACAAACATCAGTACATATAAATACAATCCACGTTATAATAAGCTGAGCCATTAATTACTTCGCACGTAATTTGGAGCTAATTAGAGGTATTTATGTAATGACTGTTACACATGCAGGATGTTTGCAGGAATATTTTAAGTGGTTGCCGCAATACGGAGATACTCACGAAAATAAAGAATTACATAAATACTCGTAATCGGCAACATTAACATTACTCAACACTATTCATTACTTGGTACAAGAATTTATTCATAAGATTTGAGGAATCGAGGAATTGGTTTCGGCCACTTTAATGAAAGAACATTGGCCATCAAGGTTTGAGGTTACACCTTAGGATATAAATTCTTTAGCTAATTCCTTTAGACTATTCATATATATTATATTATAAAACCACGTTCCAAATGATAGAGTTATCGTAATATACAGAAGCAAAACCAGTTCAGATTCACTAGATCTGGCCTCCAGCGAAATTTTTATCCTTAATAAGCTTAACATCTCGCTATAAGAGTTTCTTATCGAACGAGGGTCTTAAAACGTTCTACACTGATCATGAGATATTTGGAAACCAACAGTGTTTAAATTTTTTCAACCTTATAGATTCTATGGTATGAATGCACTCACAAATGCACTCACTCTGACTGGACGTGGTGGCTCTTTCTGTAGCTTCACCCTAACACTAACTGTATTTTAGACTCTAGTCTATTATTAGATATATATTAGATATATTATTTTATACAGAACTACCATATAAAACATATGTATATAATAGATATGATTTCAGAAAGGTTTGGCAAATTGTCATGAAGAGATACAGAATCATAGCAGCTACGATTATTTTAAATATTTTTTAATCTTCTAAGCTTTTTCAAGTATCGGGCTATGTGCCAATTTTAAAAATATTTGCTATCGTGAGCCAATTTTAAAGAATGTCTCCATACATAAAGCGGTAGATTATGAAGTGAAATAATAATTGAATTTAATAATGTGCAAAATTATGATGGAACCAACGGAGTTATTTTATATATGTACATATGTATATGAATATAATAAATATAAACATTTCCAAAAAGTGATTTAAATATGATACTTGTGCATATGGTATACGATGGCAGTCGTAGAAGTGCGTTTTTTAATATTTCCTTGACAGTCATCAATAGTGAACGCTCTCAGGTCCTTCTGCGACTACCCTCGGATTTTATAACCGTATATAAATATTTCCGAATCGAACATAGGTTTTTTTTAGTAACTGTATTTTAATTCTCGAATTTAAGCTACGCTTTTTGCATGATCCCCTTTCGTTCGTCCCTGCAATTTATTTCAAATTCAATGAAACATGATTGCGGTAAATTTGAGCATGTAACTGCAATTATTTCAACCCTTTGAATCAATAAATAGATTTAGATGATTATTTTCATGTTATAAATGTTTTAAGTACGAGTTTCCAATATAGAACATTAATGTTTGGAATGTGGAAAATAAATTATTTCTGTGGTGTGTTTCAAGTATAAAACCGAAATGAAAATTTAATCCCGAGCAAACACATTAATTGTATTGCACTTCAAATAACAGCAACTTATATAATCACTATATTATTAATTATAATATTATTTCTCAATAGATTTTGGTATATTAATAATAATATATATTATAATAATGCCAATTTACTAATAATAAAAAAATTATTTCCCAAATCTAAAGAAAATGAATATTTTTGAGTTCGGAGTTCTCTGAGTTCGGAAACAAATCAATTGTGATGTCCTTGATATTCGATTATAGGACATTAGAATGCATACTCTCCGTTATCTTGATGAGTAACACACACACCCATGAACTTTATACAATACATGAATTTGATATTTTTCTTTCGTCCATTTCTCTGCCCCTGTATTTGTCCCGATCTTATCATAACAATAAAGAAACCCGTCAGCAAACTGAAGATGTCTTCAACAAGTTGCTTTCGTTCTTGACAGTTAATAAAAGATAATTTTATGTTTTATTACGCATAAAATTTGTGTAGTTTTCCACTTCTTAACCACAATTCGTCTTTCGTCCTTCATTCTTCGCAGTGTTCTGTTTGCCAATTCGTGCATAACATCAAGTAAGAGTCGGGACAGCGGAAAGAGAAGAAGCGGCCAGAGTGAAGGAAAATTAAATCCATGGCTTTTTCACTTAATAAAAGAAAAGAGGTTGGGTATTTCTTATTTTGCTTTTCTTTGCTGTTGTTGCTTGAATATAAATTGTTGCTCGTTGTTGCTCGTTGATGAATATAAATGTACCATCTGCATTATTATTATTATTATGGAATTTTAGTAGTCGTTGTTTCTCATATATGTATAGTGATTTTTGTTATTATTACTGAAACCTGAAATTAATACCGTGAACCCAGCCAACAAGTTTTCAGAGATGCTTGAATGGTGCTGAGTGTCGATGGTGCTCAAAGAAGGTCGAATGTGTGCGTCATTAACATTCAGTCATTATAATAAATTATCTTCTGTTAGTAATTAAGTGGTAATTATAATTAATTAAGGGTTATTAGTTATCCGTTTCATTTAATGTCTAGATGAAGGAAAAACGTTCACTTAATGAAGCATATAACTCGTGATAAAAACCTCTTTTTATCACTTTATAGTTTCCCACAAATAAGTGTCAATATAATGGGTTGGAGAAAATGTAAGTGAGAAGATATAGAATCTGGAAGAGGTTATTATCAGAGGCTTCTTTCAAAGTTTCCGCATAAGTATTCAATTCACCAATTTTGGTGACTATCCTTCGATTGTTTAGACCTCGTTCCGAGTGATTTTTCATGGCTATTTTGGTTCCATTATAGCAAGATTCGTAGATGGACTAGACTCGACTCTGATACTACTTTCTACCATTAAATCCCGACTACTTTTTCCAAAGTTATTTCTGAAGCCATATTTGTATATATAGGTCATGAGAATAGAAGCCTTTAACAAAAGTTCCAATTCATAATACGAGTATCTCATTATAATCCTTAATTATTAACTGAATTTGTAAATTTTGGTTGTAGAACCTTTCCTATCTAATCCATTATCCAATTCAAGCTGTGACTGGTGCTGAACTAACAGAAGATACCAGAAAAGAAACCACCAAAAAAGGACCTCCTCTACGCTTTACTATCAACCCGAATTATTCTTGCTGGTGCTGTTATTATTGTTGTTGTTGTTGTTACCATGTTCTTTGCGCCCACAAACTGTCTGCCAACTTCACCAAAAGGAAGGCAAACATTACAAACCGGATGTTGATCCTGAGCCTGTTCCTGTCTGTCTGTTTTGCTTTGCTTTTGCTTTTGTGAAATTTACTCTTGCCTGAGCTTAGAGTGAGACCGTAAGTGGAGTGTTTCCTCATGACAGAGGACGAATTGCGCACAAATTAAGGCTTTTCCCGAGACATGTTGCGAATTTTTATGGTTCACCATGAGAAACACGTATTTTCAGTGGCCCAGAGGATCCTGGCTTTTGTTCCGTTTTTCTGCCGCTTACCAGCTTCTGAACTCAGCTCAACTAAGCAAACTCTGAAGGAAGGAGGAACAGGAGTTAAATCAGTTTAGGCGAGTCAGTGAACAGCACAATATTTGTGCGAGAATCTGTGCGTAGGATGAGGCTTGAATTGTGTGTGTCAGAGTGCACATGTTCACACACGACGGCATTTTAGTTAAGATCAAAAAGCGTAAAATGCTCTCATGAGCCGTGAAACAAGCTAAAAAGCTGAAAACTCTGGGCTCAACTCTGTTATTAGAACACATAATCAGTTTTTTGGATGTAGATTCTTTGGGAGTCCATTTTGAGGGATGAGAGGCTAGGCTCACAATCCGCACAGATTCACAGAGGTAATAATAGAAAGGATCTATGTAGCAGTAACTTAATGGCACCTTAGTTGCAATTTCATGCAAAGAAAATCCTTCATGTGGCGGACGAAAGAATAGCGGGCAAACCATCTGCTTTCTGTTCAGGGTAGATAATATTAATACTAAGGTACGGATGATCACTGTTGTCTTTGTAGCCTATTCGGAAGCTATTGCTTTTCGGATATATCATTTCACCTTATGGTGTAGTCGATAAAAACTACAATCGGTTTTAATATTGATCTGGCAGGATCTCAAATACGAGGATAGTCCAATAAGTGCATGACCTTGACGTATAGATGGCGGTTGATCTTTGAAATATTACTATAGTTACCCGTAGAAAACTGATTTAAACATTGATAAGTACTTGTATTTCACCGAGTATTCTTGATAATATACTCGTACTCAAAAAATTCGTACGGTTATTCCAGTAAGCCTGAGGAAATATTTTTGAATATCCTATATTTTTGTCTATCCTTATTATTATATACTGTTTATGTTTCCTTAGATGACGAAGTGCATTTTCTTTCGAGATGCTTTATTTGTATCGAGTTGTAACTTCTTCGATATTCTATTAGTTTATCAGGAATTTCTATATCGTACAATTGTATAAAAGGTTGGGAAAAGCCTTGGTCTTTATCGTCCCTGTAGAGTTCATCTACAGTATATTAAATTAATAACAGAAATATCATTTAACTATTCAAACACTTAATTCAAATGAAAAGTATCAAGTGATTAATTAAGTTTAAATAACCAGCCGTATCTTTCGCTAATTAATGAGTTTATTAACGAATTACTATAATTAGTTGTCACTTTCGCGGACACTTTCTCTGTCACTCTTTGGCTACATTTTCTCTTGATTTTTTTGTGGATTCCGTTCTTTCCTCCTCCATCCTGTTCTCTACTCCCTGCCCCTCTTTTCACCTCCTCCCCTTTACTCTCTGCTTCCCTCTTCTTCTCTCTTCTTGTTCAATTTAATCAAAACTAATTTAAAAATTTCCACCTTCCAGCAGAATGAAAAGCGAAATGACAAATGATAGTAGAACAGGAAGCACGAACTTAAGCATGCTTTTGTCACACTCACACATACACACATGCATACATAGCATTGGACCAGAGCAGAGCAGTGCTTGCGTTGGTGTGCGTGCGTGCGTGTGTATGCGAAGTTCCTGCTGCAAAAATTATCGTGATGTTTGCTTCTAATTGCTTTTCAGCTCTTTGGCAAACTTCGGATCGCATGTTTGCAGGTCTTTAATCAAAAGAGCAAGAAAAAGCATATGTTGAAGGCATCGACTTGACTGGTTGGTCTCAGGACGGCGCGAAGTTGGCAACGCGACGTTGTTGGTAGGAAAATTCACGCTTCGTTGTGTTTCGTACAATGGTTTTTCTTCAGTTTATTATTGTTGGTTCGTTTTTATTTTGTTTTGTTCGCAAAATATGTAAGTGAAATAATTTTTCACACTTTGCAATAATTTATTTCAGTCGCGTTCATAGGAATTTTTACGAGCAGGTTAGAATGAGGAGAAATGGTTACGAATGCTTGAAACAGTTTGAAATGCTTGGAACAGCTTTAAGTTTCAAACTTTTTTGGCTAATATAATCTTTGAACGCATTGTTAAGTGATAAAGTTTTTTATGAAAATAAAAACAAAAATATATACACAATTGTACAACAATATCTGATGTAAATGGAGAAATATTTAAAATATAGAAATATGGTTCAAAATTCTGTATCCGTACTTCTACAAACATATAGAAAACATAATAAAGATGTAATAAATAAAGTTGCGTAATGATTGAAATGGACATAATAATAAATAGCGATCGGATTTGTGGCATAAAAGCTGTACGGTTCTATTGTTATGGATACGTATAAATTCCCTAAACTGATTAATTAATAAAATTGAATAAATAGTATTTTGAAGCTTCTTTCATATAATATATAAAACTAGCTGACCCGACGAACTTCGTCTCGCCCAAATATAATAATATCTGAATTGAAAAATTTTAATACGATCATGACTTTATTAAATTAAATACAATGCATCTTAACTCACAACGCCGATTAATTTCATCATCAGAATTTCCAAGGAAATAAATTTGAAGAAATTTGTGATCTGCATTCAATGCTCCTGCACGATGGTGAATTTGTCCTTGAATCTATAAAATCAAACACAATTTCTTGACTTTGTGTAATGTTTTCCTTCGTTGAAGCTCTTTCGTAAATCTGTAATATTTGCATTCGAATTTACCTTAAACGTAGGGTTAAAGCCTCGTGTTGTGATAATATTCGCCCCGAATGAAGTCATTTGGAAGAAACTGTTATATTTTTGTATGTTGTCCAAGAAATGCTTCGATCGAGTATCTTCGCTAGAAAGCAATGATGCCAATGGCTCTGGTGGAGGTGTCAATTTTACGTTTCCGATCGCACATCATAGTCCTGGTGGTTCCTGTCGGAACCTCAAAGCATTGCAATATTGACAAACTCATTGCTCAATTGCTCATTGCTCATTGTACCGAAGTTGGCCATATCCGCTGCGTAATCGAATGTTGAATCGTACCTGAACGCCAAACGTTCGTTAATGATTGGCTGGCCGACTTTTTTGTCGACGTTCAAAATTATTTCGAGCGTTAGCTTGTACTGATCGAGTCGAACTTGATTGAATACGTTGTTCCGGAGCCATAATTGATCGCCCTTGCGAAATTCTTACACGATTTCCTTCCACAACGGTGTCTGCGCTCTTCATCTTTCTCATTCACACGATGGTTACTTGTTCGAGCTGAGTTACGCGTATGTCGACCGTCTAACTGGTGGCATTTTAAAGCGCAAACCGCAAACCAAAAAGCAAAATATTACATTATCACGAACTTATATGACCACAGTAAACAAAAACACAAAATTATCACGAACTGATCACTGATAATAATTATTATCAACCTTTTTTAATATACTATGTATGCAAGAAAGATAGATTACTATCATTATTGTATATCATATAAAAAATTGTCATATTCTATTTTCATTTTTTAATCTCATATATTTTTTTGATTTTCATTTTTATTTTTGTAAACTTTGATGTGACAGCAAACAACTGATGTACACTGTTTTTTTCTAATATTTTTTTACTGAAGTTTTAGTTTCATACAAATTAAAAATACAAATTTTCGACTTTTCCGATCGAGTTTCCCAAAATTTTCTTTTGGAAGAGAGAGAGAGAATGAGGGAGATAAAAAGAGAAGGAGACAGAATCCAAGACAGAGAAGATGTTAGTACCCAGAGATGTCCATTCAAAATGTAGCCATGAGCGCTAAAATGCTTTGGAAGAATTGTTACACCAGAATGAATACATGAATAAAGTATAGAAAACTACGAATGTTCTTAATGAGTGTTACCTCCTGAGTTGATTTGTTCCTGTCCGTCCCTCCGTTCCTCTGTCTGTGGAAATCATAGTGGAGCAAAAAATGGCGTGTGATCAGAGGTCATGAGAGTGTAGGGCATCTCCAGCCAGGCCGAAGCTAGCACTCTTTTGGATTCCTTGTATGCTTTCGCCATGCTTTTTTTGGATGCTTTTCGCCACAACAATAGTAGTGCCTGTTGCTCAATCTTTTCACTCCATTTCATTCTTCCTTTTTTCCTATCTCCCCCACTCTACTCACCCCCACTATCTCTCTCTCTGTCACTCTCCTAGCATATTTTATACGACCCACCAGCTTTAAGAGCTGCTCTCATCAAAGGTCTTTATTTCATTTTATTGTTTTAAAGCTTACATAAGAAGATTACATCCGGCGCTGTATAGAAAACGCCACGCATTTATTCATGAGTTTTCACTATTTAGTTTTTCTTTTTCTTAAGTTTCGTTCTTTTTGCTAACCTTCGTTTTATGGCTCTAATTAATGTCTTTCGATGGTATTTTCAGGGAACATTAAACATGTTTATTGTGTTTTTCTCAAAGGTTTTAACATATAGAAATATATCAAACAAGTAAATATTATTTTTCACCACTACTGCTATCAGCATTATTATCATCGCCATATTCATTATTATTATAATCATGTTTAACTGCGTAATCTTTGAGGTCTTCAGAAAAGTAACTCGACTTTAGCGCAATCTGTTCTTCCGCTTCAACAATTGATGAATTGATACAACGAATAAAAGCCTCGAAGGGATTTTTGCTGAACAGCTGTCAATAACACTAAAATATATATATACACCCAAAACTGTCACCATACTCGAGAGATAGATTTTCCTTCTTATCGCTTGATTTGTGGTTTCTTCCGGTTTCATTAAAAGGAAATGTCAATAACATTCATCAATCTATCAAGTCAATAAGCAGTATGGAATCATTCACCATTCATGCTTAACATTTCTTAGTCCTCTTTAGGAAAAGGACGAATGTGAATGGCGATGTTTCACTCATCTCGTTCGTCTAATGCAAAGGAGAGGAAGGTTTTGATTTCTTACGACCGGAAGAATTATCAAATCTCAAGCCAGTAGTTGGCGGAGTTATCTGGCGCAATTTTGCAAGTTTACGTGCAGCAGATTTCTTCCATATGGACGGGGTACTACGAGTGGCTCTGGCTGTTCTTTTTTTTGGAGCTTTTGGTGCAACTGCGACAATTGGTTCTTGAGCTTCAGGCTCTTGAGGTTCTTGAGCTTCAGGACTTTGAGGTTCTTGAGCTTCAGGACTTTGAGGTTCTTGAGCTTCAGGACTTTGAGGTTCTTGAGCTTCAGGCTCTTGAGGTTCTTGAGCTTCAGGTTCTTGAGTTTCTTGAGCTTCAGGCTCTTGAGGTCCAGGTTCAGGTGCAGTTAATTCAAAAAGCCTCCGTGCAATTGCTTTATTTCTTTTGATTGCCATGTAGTCTTCAAGCGTTAAGCTTTCATATCGCACTTCCTTAATAGCCAGAATTGCTCTCGCTATATTTTCCAATTGCAAATTGGATACCTCCACTTGTTCTCCAATTTCATCTGATGGCTAAGAATGTAATACTTCATTAATACTTTTGTATTGATATTGTGATAAATTAACTATGATAGTACAATGTTCTTACCATTAGGTCCTCGCTGTAAATTGACCAGATCGTAGGTAACATAACTACCAAAAAAATTATGCACCACAAGTATAAAAAGAAAGTCTCATTTTTATAGACAAATTCAATTGAAAACCGGTAGAATTTAGATAAAACGTCGTAAATCGTTAGCTTTAACGCATTGTCACTATGCGAATCAATTTTAGGCCAGAGATAAGAAGTTAAAGTTTCCATATTTCTTTAATTTACTGTTGAATCTTCGCTTTAAAATTTGTATGAATATAAAATATTACGAAGAAAATTCAATGACAGGCAAACTACGAACTGAATTAAAAACAAAAATTGCTGAGCTTTTTAGAATCTAAAAAAAATAATGAAGTGATAATTTTTGAACATTGGAGATATTTAGGTATAGTCTACGCTGAACTTCGCGATTCTGTTGCTGATTTTGCGGTTTTCGGCGAGGATGAAGTTGAAAGCGAAGGGGGGCAGGGTTGCAGGGTTGGATATATCACCTTTATATATCCTCTTTTCGTATAGAGGACAACAAAGATGTTATTGGCAGCTTAAAAATAACTTGTATCCTCTGAATATCGCCTTCATTCAATGAATTTCAATCGATTCATCTTTATTTCTATTGAATTTGGTTTCCTTCAGTTACAACAACAATAACAAGAGCAGTGACAAAACAACGAAAATGACAAAAATTGTGTAAGAAGCTTTCTTTGTACTTTTTTTTGTATTATAACCTTATCAACAATATAACATATCTTAAGTACAAAAATATATAATACAACCATAACTTAATGTATATAATAACCATAGATTGTACTATGTTGTTTTACATCCTTTAGTTTTTGTGTTAGTCAAAAACAGAGTGATTTACGAACAACTCGTATTGTATTGCAATATATTCAGACTGTATTGTATATACATATTTATTTCTTGTCTGTACTTCTGAACTAAATAAGCGTGATCTGTGCACTTTTACATTATCTGTACCATAAAGAGTTTCAGACGGAACAATGGTGGAATGGTGGATGAAACAATGGAACTAAATCGGTGTGAACCACAGTAACTAAATATGATATATACGCATATAATATAATATGTAATTCTTGTGATCAATATTAAGCACTGTATTAAGTGTGTTTAATATTATTTGAGGGTGTAGACTGACTTCAACTCTAAACAAGAGTATAAACCGAGAAAACGAAGACATTTCCAATATAAATTAAATCCGTATACAGTTTTATTTGAAAACTTTTTTTTATAATAATAATTTTAACAAATTTCCATACGTTTCTATGAAAAACAACCTTCTTTCATTTTGTTAAACATTTTCTACTCTAATTTAAATATAAGCGAGCGATATCAAATAATGACTTTCTTATAATCTGTGCAAAAAGTTAATTCCAATATATACATACTCGTATCTGTTTAAAAACTTAAGTCAACAGAAATAAAAATACTCATATGTATATTAAAAGAGAAAAACAAAAAATAAAAATAAAAATGAATAATGAAAAGTTTCATTGAAATATTCGAGGATTTTAAGAATTTATTGCATATTAATTACTCTGGACATAAATACGTACTCAGTATGGCTGCAAAACACACAAATACACACGCAAACACACACACATACAGATGTTCATACACACGTATTGTATGAACACTCGTATGAATGAACGTGGCTTATTTTAAAGTTGGCAATATTTCGTGTAGCACAGCAGTAGTCGTTGTTGTTGCTGTTGTTGTTGTTGTCATTATTGCTGTTGTTGCTGGTTGTGGTTTCAGCGTCAATGTGAGCCAAAAAACCCGAATTAAATTACTTCATATACTCATTCGGTCAATCATTTTAGTGCTTCATCATTACGGTCTTAGTGAGTGCGAATGCATGCGTGAATGTGAGTGAGAGATGGTGAGTGTGTATTTCCGCGTGTATGCATTTGTGGCCAGATAATATTTTCCACACAATTTAAATTAAAATAACACACGTTCATAAGTACACCGAGAGCACATTTCTGTGAACATGTGTTTATCTCTGTAACAATTTTTAAGCTCTTCCTCAAATAAGTTTCGACCATCAATTAGAATGAAGCCTTTGATAGGCTTCGAAATCTCATTTTAGGGTTTCGAGTATTTTACTTTTTTTCAATTTTTTTTCACCGACAAAAAC
This sequence comes from Myopa tessellatipennis, assembly GCA_943737955.2. Taxonomy (NCBI): domain Eukaryota; kingdom Metazoa; phylum Arthropoda; class Insecta; order Diptera; family Conopidae; genus Myopa; species Myopa tessellatipennis. The sequence goes on from OX031316.1 coordinate 53,369,128, forward strand.
CGATTTAATATATTTTTAGATAAAATAAAACTTACAATTATATATTTTTGAATAAGATAAAACTTTTATCAATGGAAACATTATCAATGATCACAGTAATCATTAAAACCATTAAAGATATTTTCTGCTGATATCATCTTCAATCTTGTATCACACAAATTTGAATCTAATATTATCCTGAAGACAATAAACACCATGATTGTACCAATCATCACAGGATACTTAATTTGGTTATTCATTCGATACTTCATCCGGTTATTCACTTGATCAATCAATTGATTATTCATCTGATCATCAATCCGTTCAGTTACAAGAATTATAATAATTCACGATCAGTTCTTCCATCAATACTCACGACTAATTAACCTATTCAGCATTTTTCGGTGAAAAAAGCTCGGATCTTTCGTCTGATTACCCATCACTGACGATCGACTATACACAATATAAACTATAATACTATAGTGTCTATCATTATCTGTCATCAACACTGTCTATACATAGTATATCTAATACTCTCAGTAATACATTATTAGTCACCGTTGTTATTCTTTATAAATACATAAAACTCTTCAAATTGCATCAAGATTTTTGAATCACATTATTTTCTTAGCTTAAATTGAATTTTATCTTTTCTAATATCATTTTATGACTGACTACTGATTTTTGCCAGAGCATTATTTTAAAACAGCTTTATGAAGAATGGATAATGATTTTTGGCACATTAGCACAATCAGATTAGGGTTGAAAATTAGCAATGAAATTTTATTTAATAAGCTTTCAATTAGCTTCGGTTATCATGTCGTACTATGATACCAAATGGCGGCAATTTGCAACAACAACTGGTGAAAGTAAAACGCCGGTATCAAGCTTCCGGTGTCATTGGGGATGCGTTGGTAATTGATTTAATGAAATCTAATCATGTTCTAAGCTTGATTAAAATGTTGTCGCAATAATTAGATAATCAGTGGGTATTCAGTAAGAGAAGAGAGAGAGAGAGAGAGGTGAGGGTTGAGAGAGATAGGCAGAAAATGGATAGATAGGGATAGAGAAAGAGTGATTAAGACAGATTTCCCTGTGGGAAGGGAATGTTGTGATTTTTCTTTAATGCTACAAACCGGCCCATGGTTATGATTTACAATACATTATATATAAATTTCAAAACCATTCTGGATATAGTCTGTTAACACAACTCATGTATTTATTTATCAAACTCATGTAGTTGTTAATTATTAATGTTAGATTCTTAGATGTTATAATATTATGAATGTTAGATTAATTAAGTTAAAATATGGTTAATGAAATTGTGTACTGCTGTTTATAATCTCAACAACACTCTTCGTTTGGGAAGGTCAACCAAGTTATTTGACCTCGGGGCAAATTTACGTTAGAGGACACGAGAGATTCCAGAATCATTGGACCATCCATCATTCAAGCTTTCAGATCCATCTGAAGCTGCTTGGATGCGTAAACTAGCTTGATATTTGGGTTGAACTCCGTTATGAACTCAAAGAACTAAGCTTAAAACAAGTACTAAGAACTTAAACTTAGATATATGTATATAAAGTGGGAAAGGGGGAAGGTATAGAAAATTATCCTTGTGATGAGTATCAATGGCTTGTGTTGAGTATCAATGGAAAGCGTGCAAGACAACGGATGTGGCACTCAACGGTATTGATTACTAGGTGATGATTTGCCTTCAATAGCATCAAAAGCCGTTCTTCCTCTAGTGAGTATGTCTAATTACATTATAATGGTTTCTTATAACTTTATAACCTATAAAACAATTTAATATACTCGCATAATTCATAAAAATATTCTGTTTCAATTAAAGAATTTCATATTCTCAATTAATTAAGGTTAAAATCACAATTTTTTGGAGTAATTAAAATTCATACAAGTTTAAGTGAAGAAGTTTTTACAGAGAAAAACGAAATCTGAAAGATGCATGGAAAAAGTAAAAAGAAAACTAAAAGCGCTGAAGAAATCAATGCCGATATGGTTTTTATACCAGTAAAATTTTTTTGCTCAGTGAATTGCGAACTTTTTCAGTTTTTGTACAAATATATTTCACGTTGAATAGAAACCTAAAAAATGTTAATATTTTCATAGACATGCAGGCGGCGAGAGAGAGAGAGAGAGAGGGAGCGAGAGAAAGAGAGATGATAGAATCAGTAATGCTGTCCGAAATCTATGAGCGCCTGGAGATATGCAACACCAAAGATTTTTTGAATGCACTGCGAATTGCTAACGCTGATTTTTCTCGACTTCAAACACATTGAGTATGAAATGCATGGGAATTATATGGATGAGGCGAGGTGGAGGGGATGGAAAAGAAGTAAAGCAAGAAAAAAGCCCTCCAGGAAAAGAAAAATAAAAAAAAGTTATGGAGAAGAACCCCAAAAAGAAGGAATGGAAAGGAATTTGAAACAAGGGTAACTGTAGAAAATTCTTGAAGATAGCAGAGAGGTCAGGGAAACATTTGTGTATGCAGCAGGGTTATGAAAGTTTCTGGTCCTCGATTGATCCAGAGGCTGTGCGTGGGAAAAGGGCAGACTTTGAATTGGAGACGAACTTCAGAAAGGATATTAAAAGCAGTCAGGAGTCATTCAAAAGATTTATTGGTCCAATCATGAAATTCCGAACAGGCAACAAGCGAAAACTGGAATCCGAACTGGACAGAAATTTGTAGTTAAAAGCGAAAGATGCGGAAGGGAGTGGAAGGGGAGGAGAAGGGGAGGGGTGGTGTAAATGGCAACGTTTTCATGTCGAATCGATTTGGTACTCCTTTAAATGAGAATCTGGGGGTTCCTAAGATCTTGAATCAGGAAGAGCAACGTTCACTTCCTTCACTTGATTCAAATTGATTCAAGGACTAATTCGGTTAAAGGCCATGGTTAAAGGACGAGAAAAAATACAACATCTAAGCTGGTGCCGTTTGTCAGCATGTTAAAAGTTACTGAAATTACTTCTTCCTCACTCCTTCCTCTACTCCTTGAAACTCACTTCACTTCCGGATCCTTCAAGTTTGCTGGAATAATCCAAGTGTCTGCCTTTTCTTTTATCCTTTTCTTTCAAGGATAATTTGTAAGTTTGGCTGTGTTTGCATCTCTTTGCCGATGGCATCTCTCGCCAGACGGCGCTTTAAATCGCAGCCCTCATTCAATTAGAACGGCAGATGCTTTCCGAGTAGTCGATATATTTTTCACTTGCGATTTGCTTGTGATCCTTTATGCCATCATTTCCATGCTGTAATTCCTTTGAATGACGCTAAACTGGCGCAATTGCGTTGCTCGAACTCCTTTTATGTGCCACTTTCACTGTTCGCGCTGTGAGAATTACGGGAAAAGAAGGACGACATTCCAATGCAACGAACGCCGAATTCGTGCAGATATCTAGGCGCTAATCAAAGCTGATGCTGCTGCCAAAGAAATTGTTTTCATGATGCGGAAATTGAAAGAAATTGAAAGGAATTCATATTAAATTGAAGGGGACCTTTTTTTGAAAGGAAGAGGATCTATAAATTGTTTTAATGCAGGCTGAGAGTTCAATCGATAAGAAGAATTTCAAAAGGAAGTGAGAAAGGATTCCAATTTGTTTGCTTCTTGCCTGTATATGACGACATATCATAATGCACATTATTAACGAGAATATTTCTCGATATATCTCATGACTGTCTACTCTCTAACCCAAACCTTTTAAGTAAACGTTTTCCCAATCATTTCCTTGTATTTGAAGTTGTTTAAGGGCATAAAAAGTGTTACTGACTGAGTGTATTTAAGGACTTTCGAAAACATTGTTTTAAAGATGTTGAAAAAGCTTTATTGAGAGGATTGAATCATAATTCGGCAGATGCTATGCTTTATTAAAGTGAAAGCATTATTTACTCTTCTTTCCTAGCCACCTTCAACTTGTTTACCAATCCACTTACTTACTTACTTACTTACTTACTTATGTATGTATATATAGTACATATATATTAATGGATATAATAATCGCAGGAACGTTCAACATTTGGATCTCGTTTTTAGCCGTAGGGAATCACTTCAAAATCACTACTTACACTTTCATAATTGCTACTCTGAGGCTCTCTCCCTCCCTCCCTCGATGTGTCTATATGTGTCTCTGGGTCTGGTTGTGAGCACTTGTATTTGAGGGTGTTTATGTAAGGCAAACGAACCCACAGCTACTCAAACAGCGCCCTCTGGCCCCCAGCCTTGTCAGGACCAGGTGTCGATTGTGTGCTGACTGCATCCAGCTGATAATAATAAGCCAAGTTGAATGTTCAGACACGCTCGTTGGCTTTAACTGAAGAAGAAGGATAAGAAATTAAGTTGCCATAAAGGATTCAAATAATCTGGTGAAGTTCAACCATTTTCCCAAAGAAGTAACAAGGTTTTACTGTTGTTTAGTATTTCATTTCGAAGGTGCATCGAATATTTAAGAAAGAGAATGAAAACAAAGCAAATTCCTGGATATAAGATGCTGCTTAAAGATAATGTTGTTAAAATATGATCAGGCTTCTTTTACATTCAATTTTAACAAAATATCCATTAACGATATAATATATATTCTTGGTAAAAATATGTTAATGACATTTATAATTACTCTCCTTCTAGCTGTCCCTCCTTCTCACTTCGTCTCTCTCTCTGTTTTCTTTCTTGGAGTATTTAATGTTTACTTGTATTATTTAAAAAGTCCTTATATTCGATTATAAATGAAACTATGGGACATTAAAGTTTAATTCTACGATACTATTTTTATTAACATTATAATAAAACCATGAATACAGAGATTATTTCAAGCACTCGTTCAAGTTTCATTTATATGCGTGTTTGAGGCCTCAAAATCGAGTTCAGTATAAAATTTTGAAAGAGTTTTCATTGAAATCAGCAATTCTTTTTGTCGCTTTAACTACGCGACTACAAGTACAACATCAACAAAACGACAGACCATTCAATACTCTTCAGGTTTGAGTGTGAATATGAGACATCAGAGGAACCGAGCCTGTTATCATGACAGATAATGACAATGATATGTCAAGTCCTCTCTCCAGTCCTTGATACAAAAATATAATGGAGAAAAAAATCGATGAAATAAAAAGAAGTAAAAATTTCAATGGTACTTATTTCATGATACTTTGTGTTTTAAACACTGTTTTTCTCTGATTAAAAGCAAGGTACTAAAAAATTTCGAACTGAAAATGGCTCCACTCAACGACAGCGAAACGATATCATTTCGAACTCTCGGTACTAAAATTACTATTTTTTGCAACATTACTTCAGCATTTAATGTTTGAATACACACGACAAATTGACAAAAAATTACAGTTTTAAAAAAATACACACAAATCATCCTACAAAAGAATCAGAGAATCAAATTCAATGTTACTCATACGCCCCGAGTTCCTATCGTACATTTAAATCACTGCTATTAAATTCATTGGTTCGAATGTTGCGCATGATGATGATTTTTTCAGGTCATGCATCTAAAAACATACACAAGAAATGCTTAAAATTGTTTCAGCACAAAAAGCTCCTTTTTATCGAACAAGGAAATTAAATCCATTGTAGTTAAAAAAAATTACAGCACTTGAAGTAACAAAAGCTGCAACAATTTCAAGCAGGATTTCAAGCAGCAAAACCGTTTACGTTGCATTCGATGCTGCTGACACCTGAGCTTTTCTCTGACATTTTGAGCTGCTTCAATGTTGCACCAAAAGGAAAAAAACAACTAGCAGCGGAGAGAAGACGCAGCAGGAAACGAAACCCGGACGAGGATATAAGAGTTAAATTGTGATCAGATGTGAAATGAATTCTTTTTCCTGACCTGCTACTCAGCAACTAGACGATGACGATGCGTGAGGAGCTCAGAGAAGCTTTTTTCGAGCGCTTGAAATCGATTTCTGTTAAATTTTGACAGAACATCTGAAGGGACGGATGCGTGAGAGAGGTGATGCATTTAAATGGGATATAAAAACGTTGTGTGCAACATTCTCGTACGTTTGACCCACTCCACTTCCTCCCAACACTCACTCTTCTTAGAGTGCACCTGAAAATGTTGCAATACTTCTTCGTATACGTAACAAAAATTCAAACAAAGTGTGTCTTTCGTAGTCATAAATAATTCATTGAGCATGCTTTTTGTCTCGTTTTCATTTATGTAGTGAAATCATGTATGTGAGTGTGTGTGTTGGTGTTGATTTGAACAGTTATTCATGACTATAACTTGTTCAAACTTTGTTCGAAATGACCACGTGGATAATTTTACAAAATCTCGAAACATTCAATAATCAACAATAAAAACACAGGAGTAGTTACGATTATTAAACAGAGCAACAAATAAGTTGCATTTATTTTAGGCAATCTAATAGTCAGTTAAAATTACTCAAGGATATTCGAGGGAAAAGTATCGAGTAAGTGTTTGAAAAAGAGTTGAAAAATGAATGAGTCTTAGCATAAATTTGAAGTGGCGAAACTTGTTCACGGCATTTAAGTACACTCTGAACTAACGATTAAAAACATCGAGATAACAACACAATATAATTTTCCTTTCCCTCGTTTCCTGCTTCTCTCTCCCTCTCTCTTCGCATGTTATTCATACATGCGTGCAACCCAACATTTAATATTCAACCAAGCGTATTAAATTTTCCAAACTGAAATGTTTTTCAACTGAAATTTGTGCTGAATTCAAAGAGCTTTAAACATTTTATTATGTTATGTAACAGAAATATAGTATTATATATATGATGTACAGTTAGTTTGCGTTATAGTTGTTGTTTTTGTGCAAGTTGCTATGTTGTCGTCGGTGTGCGGCCACTCAAACAGTTGGTGCTTCTGCAACATGTTGCTGCAAAAAGAGTGCAGCTTTTATTGTCATTTATTGTAGATATCATGCATTTGATGAGGTACATTTCACCGAATTCAACGCATTCTCGTTGTTTTCCAAGTTCCATTAGAAATCTTTCACGGTTTCCCAAGCAACTCAATCAACTCCTGCTTCTATATACTCGTACATACATCCATTTCGCTTAGAGTATCTTTCGTTATTCGTCGCCTTTCCCCGATGTAATTCCGGTTCCCGATTAATCACTTTGCTCCTTGATACCCGGCATGTAATCAATTATCACGTATTTCGTTTCCTCACACTCACAGCATGTCAACGACTTCAGCGGTCACCGTGTTCATTTTCAATTCCATTTCTTTGCTTTCCGATGTCTTTCGTTCCGTTTTTTGTGCTCGATCATATTTCATTTCGTCCTAAATCAAGATAAGAATTCAGAGCGCATTTTTCGGTTACCTGAAGCCCTCAGCGAATTCTTGAATGCATCACTGCCTGAATGTCCATTCAATTTGTTTCAGTTTTTTTAGAATAATCAGGTGAGAGAGAGAGAGACAGAAGGACCTCCTCATATTTAAATCGCTTATTGACTTTCGTATCCATTGAAATTTCATTATTTTTTGCGTGCGGCCATAAATTGAATTAGATGGCTTTTATTGCACTCAATTATCAACACTTTTCGCAACTTTTGTTTGGGAAAATAAAGAATAACTGACCTTTTTTTCGAAACTGTTGCCGGGCTCTAAACTATGCTAATTAAAATAGTCACCAGTCATGCAGCGAACAGCATTAAATTTCCACTGCTCGGCAATAACAATAAATTGTTGGTCTCTTCATAGCCAACATTTAACATTTAGTTTTTCTTTCCTAGTTTCGCCGCTAAACCGCTGAACTAATAAATTCCACTAAAATGTGAATTATGCTGAGCCACGCAAGCATTTTTGAGGTTTCGGCTGCTGTAATTATTTATGCGTTATTAAACAATAGAATCATTTGTTCGAACGCAACAGAATCGTCGTCGATATTCGATGGGATACCGAAATTTCCGAAAATATTAATCGAAATTCCAAATTGTGTTGCTTTTTCACACTACTAAACTTTGTGCGTTCGTTGTAATTATCGAGTCTTGTCACATGGCAATAATAACAACAAGAATTGTGAACAGCAAAAAGTAGATTTCTTTGATCCAGGTTGTGATTATAGAAGAGGCGAGCGGGGAGGGGAAATACTGACCTATTGATCAAAGAACAAAAGCATAATAATCACAACACTAATAATAACAATAGCAATAATCAAACTAATAAAACAATAATTTTAATTATTTCAAAAAGCTAATTAAAAAGTTTCTCACAAACGCTCAATAAATTTTAATGGAATTCGAAGCATATTTTTAGCCACAACACATTTTTGGAAACCGAACCTGTTGGTGTTGATGAGAGGATTATTCGACTTTTTTATCTCCAAATAAATACTTAAATTGCATTTAGAAGTTTATAGAAATTTCGCAGCTATTCAAAGTTTCAATAATTCACAGAAATTTACTGTAATGTTGAAAAATGCAGGGAAAAATTCTAAAAATTCTGTTGCACCTAAAAAAAGTTAACAAGTATTCTAAAGGGAATCAACCAGTTTTAAAGGGGTTACAGAAGAGGTGACTGCAATAATAGCAGGATAGAAAAGACATAGAAATAGTCTGAACATAACCAGAAAACCGTTCTCCCACAGAAGCATTTCACGGAAGATGTGGGAATTATCTCAGCATTCAGGAACCACTCTAAAACCCACACAAAACATTAAATGAGCCATCACTCGAACCACCGAATCACTCGAACAACCCGGACCACAAGGACCACCCAATCCAACCCGATTCTTTCCTACACAACCCGCAGAACTGTCCACCACGATTCGAACCACGCATTCATTCGCCCATCAACGACATCGTTCATGTGGACAAACATTTTTATCCGTTCCTCATTTCTACTCACTTCTCTTCGCTTCTCCTGCTTAACCTCCTTCTCCAATCTGCGTTCCTCCTTCTAACCCTTTGATTAAAACGCAAAATCAAAGCCACGCGGTTGGCTTTGCGGTTACCATTTCCAGTCGGTCTCTAATGAACTCTTCTGTGTTCCTTCGTGCTTTCAGCTCATAAAAAAGTGTCCTGTCGCTGGGTTTCCTTTCATCTTCTTTATGTTTTTCGTTATCGCTTTCTTTCCAGATTTTTTGTGCTAATTTTGTTAGCTTTTCAACGTGATACGCGACACCACTTTATGCCCTTTGGTCCCGCTTTTGGTCTTTTGGCCTCCTTCTACGTTCTATTTGAATGTTCTTTTGTATTTTTAGAGTTTAGTTGGCGCTTTTTGTTGCTTGTGTTTCCTTAAAATATGGCTCCCCGGAGGCCATTATTTTTAATGCGCCACACCTTTGTTCGGGCCACTTGAGGGTCGCGGCCTCACAATTTTTCTTATTGTTCCTTTAGGTTTTGTTCTTTTGAAGTTTACATGCATTTTGATCCTGGTTCTATTCTCTTTTCTTTGAGCATTCCAAAAAAAGGTTTGTTTTATTGGGACTTTTATTGGGTAAAAACTTATTCAAGGGTTTCAATGTTTTCAGTATATTTAAATAACTATTTTTACTAAAAAATATTGCGAAATAGGTAGATATACATATATTGCCAAGTATATACCGATATATCAAAACATACCATAATATACTTTGATATAGTTATTGTATTCAATGATTGGGCATTCATTTCAAGAGTAATTTAAAAACAAGACAGAAGGAGAGAGAAAGAAAAAGAGAGGTGGAGAGAGAGATAGAAATAAGACAGAAACATTCCTGATTTTATCCGAAAAGCTTATAAATTACAGAAACAATAAAAAAGTGTCGAACTCCGGTTGAACTGCGAACAATAATACGAAATCAATATTTAAAGCGGATTTAGAAGAATTACCCGGCTTCAAAAAAGGAGAAATCACAGAAAAAAATGGGAATAAAAATCAAAGCAAAAACATTAAAGCTAAAGAAGATACAATACAGATATTAAATACAGGGTCTGATGGGTTCGCAGTATTTTAATAACGAACATGTAAACACTTATCCATTCCATCTATCTTTTCTGAGATAAATACACGATACTCATATTGATACTCGTAATCTCGATTCGAAAATACTATTTTTTCTGTCACCTACTTAAGCATGAACCGATTCAAGATGATCTTAATATCAAACCAATTCAACTCATAGTAATTCATGCCTATTAACGTACTTTATAAATGCAAGCCAACTCGAACCAATTTTATTCTACGTGATTTAATCCATTGAAACAGAACATAATTGAACTCATCTCAACGATTGCAACTAATCCAAATCAAGGCGATTCCAAAACCAACTCAAAACAAATACTAGAGCACTCCAACTCAACCAAAAGCAAAGCAATTCAAAGCAATCCAACTCTCTTAATAATAAAAATATTGCCTTCAGAAATGAGATAAACCAAAGTATTTAAAAAGCGAAGAAAGGGTAAATAAACACCATTCGATTTTACAATTAATACAATATAATCACCGCGAAATTGTCATCGCCTGAAGAACTTTGCAGAATCCCATCGTTATTGGCTTAATTAAGGATATTCTGCTTAACCGAGCGCTTCTTTATAATGACACTTATCCCACCCCTCACAAAACATGTTGCCTTTAAGGGGCATGCTTTAAACACACACCTTGAGATAAGATGAGACGAGATGAGTGCCTTTTTGACACACTCACGAGACGACAGAAGATTTTATAAAATGAAATCTCTCCCCCTCTCTCTCACCCTCTCCCCCTCTCTCACTCTTTGCCTCTTCCTCGCTCACATACAACTCATAGAAGAGAGGCAATCCTTCGGGTAACGCGTTGTTAAAACTTAAATGCGGCTTAGCTACAGCTTAAGTGGATTTCCTTCTTCTTTAAGCTTAAGTACAAAAATAAGTGGAGATTTTTTGCTCTTCTTAATTTTTTATGGCTGTCATTTTAGCGCCATTCCATTTCCTTTGTGAATGAAAAGGAGGGCATCAGCACTGGGAGTGGTGTTTAACAGAGAGAGATAGACAGAGGGAGGGAGAGAGAGCAGACCGGCGAGTTGAGTGGGGGAAGATTGAGAAAATGTTCTACTTTTCAACATTCGAATTAAATGAAATCCTTCATGATTGCCTCTACCGAGCGATTCACGATGCCTTTGCGCTCATGTCCATGCATCGCTGAGAGGACTTCACCTACTTAAGCCATCATTCTTCCATCTCAAGCAATCTTCAAGAATTTTAATAAAATTATTATTGCAATCTTAATAAGCATGTCCTTAAGGTTTTGTTTCATTACATAATCTTCTTTAATTTTAGGATAGTTATAAAAGCATGAGCTAGTTTAACTGAAGAATGTAACCGCAAACATATCCGAATGCCTTGTAATCGAATGTCTTGTGACGTAATGGCTTATAACTCAATAAATAAAAATAAAGTAAATTTTGGAGTCCACTGAAATTCACCAAACAAGAAATAACGACTACCCACTGTTCAAAAATCCATGACAGCTTATAAAGTATATCAGAAACTAATATTAAAATACCGCACACCTGCAGGGATCAGGAATTCAGTTAATTCATAACAAATACAAATGTATTTGGTTCCGTTTGAATTTAAATAAACGTTAAATAAAGTCTTAATTTGAAATCTGATGAAATTTTTAGCTATTTTCCCGAAATGAGAACAAGTATCTAGCACTAAAAGCAGCAATTAGATTTAATGGATGTTTAATACACGCCTCTTGCTAACTCTTCAGTTCCTGACCTAAACTGAAATCGTGAATTAAGTGTTAAAATAAAATATCCCATTGCACAGCATGGATTGTGGATGAATTCAAAATATCACAGACGCTAACTTTGGTACTAACAGCAACAAGAGAATTCTATTAATACAAACCATGAGCTTTAGTTACAGCAAACCTATCATTCATGCGTTCTCCAAAATTAAATACTTTGCACACTAACAACAACACTTCTGCCGAAACTCGAACATAATGGAAATGAGTTCGTAACTTCATTTCATGTAACAAACAAAAGTTTGCACCCGTGGAATCGAAGTCGACCGGTTCGTATCCGTCAAAAGGAATCGCGTGCCTGAATATGATTTGATTTTTGAGCTGATATCAAACCACTTTTCTGACTGTTGTTCCTCAATTAACGGACTGCGGTAGTCGGTTACTATTGTTGGTCTGAATTTATTGAAGGGCGTGGTGTACAAATGGGCCGGAGGTAATAGTGATGAATCATGACTTAGAATGATTTTTGTAGCTATTCTGTAGCCTGTAGAATTGCCGGTGGTGGAAGGAAACCAACGAAATGTATTCAAGGAAAGCCTTTAAATATAGAGTCTATAAATTTAGCCTGGGGTCAAAAATGAACGAATCCTCTTTAGGATCCAATAATCTATAATCCTGGTTTATGGTCCTTGTTAATAGTAGGTCTTTAATCTTCGGTCTTTTGTGTCTCTTCTCTGCTCGGCTATACTATATACTATATCTTAGTATCTCTATGTACTATAGCTTAAGTCAATTGTTTACCTCTAGTCCTTGTTACTCAATGTGTGTACTGTAATCTATGGCATCTGTGCTCAGTGTGTGATATAGTATGTGATAATTATTACGGAAAGATCTGATGGTAATGAGTCATACGTCATTTATTCGTATCATTCGTATAAACATTATGTCAAAGATATTTTATTACAACTAAAACACTGAAGGTTTGAAGGAATTATCCGTAAAAAGAGAGAGAGATAGAGAGGAGAAAGATAAAAATAGAAAGGAAGCATTAGATAGAGTGTTTGTGTGGGTTGTGAAAAGTCTATTTCATGTACAGGAAGCTGAAAACATATCCGATGATTCCAAAATCACAGTCTGCACTCATATGTTATACATTTCGAGATCGAAGTATGTAATTATAACAACATTATGTCCAGTTCAGAGAATATGTTGTTGCTGTTGTTATGAATTTCTGGACCGCAAGCTAGAAATGAGAAATCTATACTCATTCGTCTGTATGTATGAGTTGTATGTATGTATGGGTTGTATGTATGAGTGCTTATGGTATGTTTGGGTGTGTGGGTGGTTCAAGCATGACTTTAATGTGCTGTTGGTAATGATGGCAATAAAACGCCTTCAAGGGTTAAAATACTGTAGGCGGTCTGTTTATTATTAATGTTGACCAAATGAGGCACATGGGGATTAGAAGAACACAAGAAAAAGAAGAAGCAGTAGCGCTTGAGAGGACCCGGAATTTGTGGTGCTCTCAACACATGAATAATAAGAATTTATGGTGAGTGTTTTGTGTATCTAAGAGTGGGGTTAAAATGATTGTAATTAAGAGATGTTTTTAAGGAAAATAAGCTATAAAAGGAAATTCTACTGCGGGAATTCGTACTCAAAGAATTCAGGAATTTTATCGAATTTATTTGTTTTGTAGAATCTTAAATAATATTTGAAATATTCAATATTATTATTATTATTAATATTATTTATGTTTTACTCTGAATTTTTAATTTTCATTCGCTCTTTTTAATACTTAATATTTAAACGTATCGGTAGCTTTATCAAAGAGTCACACCAACAGCGACAACGAAAGGTTTTCAACAATGTTGCTAATCATTTTTCGCTGTTCCTCAACTTTGTTGAAAGCGCATGTTGCTGAAAATGCTCCCTGCTGGAATTTTCATGTTATTGACACAGAAATTTGTTGCTGCAAAGTGTTTGAAATTTTATTCCATTGTCTGGTAAACATTAAAATGTTAAAAATATCGGCTTGTGAAGAGCTAAATTTAAATTAAGAAAGCCAAAAGTTTCTCAAAGTTTTGTAAAGATATAACTTTTAAGGATACACTTATTAAAAGAATTAGTGTTTCTGTGTTACAAAATAAAATGCTGTCATTTAATGATTACCGTCTCAGACAACTCGTAAACGTCTCCCCCTGGCACCCTCTTCCGCTTTCCGAAGAGTTTTTGGGCTTCTCTGTGAAAACGTGCTTCCGTATCTTCGAATCTGGATACCGTTTCTCCCTAAGTGTCTAAAATGAAAATCTCACTTCGTGTGACAGCTGCATTAAAATTGATTGTTTTTATTGCCTGTAGTTATCTTTTATCTTATTTACAATTCTAGGGATGTGATAGTAAACGAGGAATATAAAATTAGCTTTCGAAAGAGTTACAAATCAAAAACTTTAGCTGTCATATATTCGGTCTGGACCATAAATCTTCCGCAGACGGCTATGATTTAACAGATGCTTTTAACAAAACTGTCAACAGTCACTCGGATTATTTTATTTTTTAGATTTACATACATACATAATGCTTTTAATGAATTTACTTTTCTCCGCTTAAAAACTACGTAAAAATAAACGTATAAACAACAAAGCAGTCGTAATACGAGTATTTAAACGGCGGACCACGCCTATTTTAGTATAGCTCTTAATATTAATGCTAATCATTAACAATTATTGTAATTAAATTATATAGTATATAACCGAATAACCAAAAACTTATGTGGGAATAAACCAACCAAGTTATTTGAAAAAGACAATGTACGAACCGATCCCCATTTTATTCAGTCCAATTTTTGTTCCGGGAATGTAATATAAAAGTGGGCAGACCACGCCTAATGTTGGCTAAGTTCTAATACTTAGAACTAATAATAGAATTTTATAGCGAGATGATCCCCATTCTTCTATAGGTAGATAATAAAGGATTATCTAAAAATATGTTAAATGAGAATTGCCTTGTTCATTCCCTGAGACTTAATTTTTGTTATTATTTTTACTATTATTATTACTTTCATTCTATCTTGGTGCTTATGTGTTTTTTGCTGTTTATATGCTTTACTTTCATTATCATTATTATTATAATGATTGTAATAATGATGGAGTTAGAAATAAATAATAATTATTAATAACTTTTTTTATTAATTATTAAGTTATTATTATTAAATTTACTAATATTAATCGTATTACCATTATTATGTACATTTGAAAAATGGGACAAAATTTAAATGAATTTATAAATTAATATTGATAAGTATTCATTTAAACGTACCGTTAAGTACACACAGAAAATTTATCATCATTTAATTTGATTTAAAATTTCCACCATTTTTACGATTAACATACAAATTAACATAAAAATCCTGCCCGAAAAAAGCACAACTATTATCATTAAAATTTTTTGCTTCAGTGGCGATCATATCAATTTATTGATTGATTGATCGGATGAGCAGCCAAACGGAAATTCGATGTTGCTAGCAGCAAATTGCAATTAAATTCATTTAATAGTTCAAAAGCAGTGAAGTAAAAACAACAACAACAAATACCATGCCTTTTCGTCGTTTTTCTATTTCTCTTGATTTTATTAATGTTATGATTTGTATTAAGTATTGTTTTTCTATAATATTTCAACGTTAAGTTCTTTATTATTGCTCGTATTATAATAAATAATATTATTATATTAATGTTTATTTTATTTTAAGATTTAAGGCAATAATAATGTAGTAAGATGTAAATAAAATTAAGAGAAAAATTATAAAAAACATTCACTATTTACTTGATGATTTATTTTCGACTTCTTTAAATTCGTTTTTCTGATTTTTCGATTTCTTTGTATTTTGTATTTTGACACTTTCTCTGTTGCTAAATTAAACACAATCTAGCAACAACTTAAAACTTTAAACAATAACAACAACCGCTTAAATAATTTCTATCAAACAACTTGTTATACAACGCTTTTGATCGCTTAAAAATATGCAATGCGAATTTACTATTTATTTGCAAAAAAATTTCCACTTGAATTTTCGATACATGAACATGAATAAAAATACATGAACTATTTACAATTTTTAAATTTACAGAAATATAATAAAAATAAATCAAGGAAATTAAAATGAAACTCAGAAATTATTCATTATACGATATACATTACTTAAACTTAATTTTCTGCGCGGAGTTTATTAATTAATGAACTCTGTTTGTTTATCATCAGGCTATAAAGCAGTGGGCGATATAAAATACAACCTTTGATGGTCTCCGCCTTTGTTGCCATTCCCATTGTAACCGACTCCTTTATTTTCCACTACTTTGTTTCAACCTCTCCACCCGCGCTTTTTAAAGTTGTGGCCATAAAACATCAAAAAAGCTACGAAATCGTTCACTTTTGATAGTGAAAACTTTGAACGAGTTTCCAGAGTATTTATAACAAGTTTTTGTTACTCGTACTCGACTAAGCGAAACTCGACCAAACTGTATGGAACTCGACGAAACTCAACGTGATACACGTGAATTAATCACATTTTAATATTGTATTTATAACCAACTTAAATCTATAGACAACGGAAGAATCAAACTAAACCCAAAGAATAAAAGTGATGAAAGGTTAAAACGATGTGGTTTGTAAAGGGCAGGGTGTGGGGTAGTTGGTGGCATGGGGGGCATGTCTTATGGAGATTGTGCCGCAGAACAATTTAGACAAAAGAACGAACGCTAAAAGACTGTTAAAACAGGTGTTCATTTAATTAAAGTCGTAGTAGTATTCAAAGGATGAGAGAAACCAATTAAAAAGATTATAAAATAACTTGCTCAAAGTTAGTGATAGAGAACTTAAAAATAACCAAAGTTTGAAAATATTGATTGATTGACAGAAGAGAAAAATAGAAAGAAATTCGCATTGAGATTATTGGGGAAAGATTATAAGATATGATACATGTATTAGTATACGAGTATATATGATTTTGATATTTGCCATTTAATATACGATATATAATATAGAAGTAATATTATTTCATATACAAATATATTATAATTGAGTCATAATAAATGAATCGGAATATTCTACATGGTAATAAAATGGAGGAAAGTATATCGTTTCAGATGATTATTTTGCCTGTTCCCAAAAATGTATCCGAAAGAAAATAACCCCAAATATTTCGGATTCTCTCTCTTTCTCTATCGTTCCTTCTCTCCTTTAGTGACAAAATGTGATCTGCTTTTAGGTGTAGCAACACGTATTCGCCTCCGTTCATTAAGAAGATTAGTTATTAAAAGACAAAATCTGAATGAGGGGTTGCGAGGGGGCGGTAGGAGGTAGGAGGTAGAAACGTGCTCAGGATGAAAAGCAGAGAACCGAAGTATTACAATTGCAAGAATGTAAAAGGAGAAAAAGATTAAGAAAAAATAAAACTATGAAAAGAAACCAAAAGAGATGTCGAAAAAACTTCGCCGTTTTAAGAAGCATTCCTTGACTTAAGGTAAGAATGAATTTTTGTCATTTTTTGCCGTTTATAAACTTTATGAACCATGCGAATTAAGTGCAAAAAGAAAGGAATAACAACAACAAAAGGTGGCATCCAAATAATGCAAATTCTTTCACCCTGATCAAGTTACTTTTTGTTGTTTTTGGTGCTGTTGTTGTTGTTCTACTTCTGGTTTTGTTGTTATTATTTGTGGTGTTTTGTTGTTGTTATTTTTGTTTTCTCGTTCTCACGCACAATGTACACAAAATAGCGCTGAATAAAGCATACTTTTAGGTTTACGAAAAAATTTACAAATACTTCGTAGTAAAGTTAACATCACATTTCAAGGAAGTAGGGTAGAGGAGGGGGAGGGGGGGGAAATGACAAAAGTTTTTAATACCGATATTTCGTTGTATACATAATAATAATAATAATAATGGAACGCAATAACTATAGTAATAGCAACAACAACACGAGCAACAAAAGTACAAGAAACATAATAAATATAATAACAATGAAAAAAAACAAAAAAGAATTAAGAAGAACAAGACGAAGAAGAATAACAACAACAATAACGACATACATATTAACACGCATAAATTATGTAACACGTTTAAAACTGTTAACTTTTTAGCTAAAGTATTTTCGCCGGATCTGTAAAAGTTTTCCTAGAAACTTTTGAGGCAATTTTTACTTCCTGTTATTTTATTTATTTTAAAAAATATTCAAACTTTTTTTGTCCTCTTAAGTTTTTTGTTCCGTTTTTTAAAGACCTCGTAAGCAAACACTTGTGATTTTTATAGTTTATAAACTATAGACCCATAGACTATACCCTATAGACTAGACCCCATAAACTATAGACCCATTCAAAGACCAGGGCGAAGAGGGAACTATTTGTGGCTTACTTTTGTTTTTTAAATCAACTTCCAGATGTTTTCAGAATCAAGATCTATAATATCTATGATCCATTTTTGAGAAAGCCATCCGGCGATGTAAGTGTATGTCCAGGACTATTTTTAAATGTTTAAACTTGCTATAATTTAGCAGAGTGTGTTTCAAAAGGACATATTCCTATATACTTCGATATCAAACCCTTAATAATATTGTTGGCCTTGATGATGGCTTGTATAGATTCCTTGTTTTTGATTTGAAGGTTGAGTGTTTTATCTCCAGCTTTAGTTTTTCGATTTCTCGAGATTTTCAACAGCGAAGAATTTGACAACTGTTGCTTTATATGTGAAAAAGAACAACAACATCGAGTTTATTTATTGATATTCCGCACAATTCAATACTTGAAGCAACTGTACACAATACAAACACGCACACATACAAACGTACACACTCTTTCACATACGTACACACACATTGATAAACTCTAACACACTAACAGATGTTGTTAACAAGAGCAGCAGCATATTTTCGTTCACTTCTACAAGAATTTCACTTTTTGGTGTTATTTTTCTTTTTTTGTTTTAGTACTTTTTTTTTTCTTTTATCTTCTGGATAAAATAATAAATTGCTTTGGTTGCTTGATCAGACTTCGGTTTTGTACACACTCAACATGGATTTATTTTTTTAGTGGCTGATTTTTTATTGATCTTATATGAAGCTGTATAGAAAGTGTGTTTTATATTTTAAATCTTCTCCTATTTTTCTGATCTGATTTTCAAACGATGCTATCGAATAGAGTGTATAGTAATTTATCAAATATCAGTCGCAATCTATGGTATAATTCAAGGTAGGTCGGGTACAAGTAGTAGCAATCATTAAGAGTTCATTTCATTCATTTTATTATTGATGATGATATGAGCAAAAGGATATCAAGATACAAAGTTATACAGAGAACACATAAGAACACAAAGAAAGCAAGGAGGAGGATGAGAATATGGTTGAGGAGGAGAGCAAACTCGTCGATTGTGGACGAGTTCGCACAGGTTATCTGGTTAACGAAATGTGGCTAATTAATTATTCTGAGTTCGTGGAGATCTCATCAATTCGTGGAGAATAAAAGCAAAATTAAACAAAACTAAAGATATGAGTGTGAAGAATTAATTCGAAAGGTGCTTCAAGCTTAAATCTTAGCGTGCTTCTATAAAATAAGAACATCATATTAAATTCATATGAAATGAGAACGCGAACTCGTTAATTTACTATACTGTAAGAAAAGAAATATTGAATCTTAAGATTAATCCTGATCCTCTGGTGTACATCTGTACAAATATGTTAAATAAATGCGATTCCCACAGCTGTTCTTTTGGCATTAGTTTATCTGCTCTGCTCTACTATTTCTTGGCTCGAAGGATCGTTTGAGTGCGTGTTCGTTGCTGTTGTTGCCGTGGTTGCCAGGTGCGTGTGTGTTCCACGTTTCGGTGCTTGAAGCTAGTTTATCATTTGCTTCGCTGCGGCTGTCTTAATTAAGCACACGGTTATCTAGTTTCCACAACCTAAGATTTGTTTGTGTCTTCATCTAAAACTAAATAGAATTAAATATGGTCTGAAATAATTTCTATTTCCAAAAATACTTCCTTTTACTTTAAGAGATCTTCTTGGCAAAGAATTGCTATGGCATTTCTACGAGAACAAAGTAAGTCCAATCCAGTAATTTCGAATTCAAAATATATGAATAAAATTAGTGATTGCAAGAATAAAATTGATTATATTGTCTCGTTGTATGAAAGCTAATTACTTATAATTGTCATAAAGCTATAAAGTTATGGTTCTGTTTTTCCATCCGCAAGAAACAACAACAAAAACAACACCAGCAGCCATAACAATACACTCGTCGACAAGTTGTTATAGTTGTAGCTGTAGTTACTCTTCGTTTTGTTGTTGCCTTTTAATGATGTCGCCTGTAAGCAACACGTAATCGAATTTCATAACAATTGATTTTTTATGTATGTGTGTGTTTGTCCACCGGAAGTAACCATCCGCCTTTTTATTTTTTTTGAAGTCGCTTTCAATGCGATTTCATCGGTTATTTTGCCGGATCGCGGTTTAATTTATGCAATCAGCTGCGTAAATGCAATTATTATGTCCATCGAGTCACCGTTCCATTGTTCCACGCCGCTTCGTCGGTGTGCAGACTGTGTGCCGGGGTTCCCAATCGACCACGGACTAATTTGCTGACTTTTGATAAACTGACCGTGCCGATCGACTTAAAAGGTAATAGATCATTTATAATATACTCGCACAATATATGTTTTTGCACATTAATGCACTTTTTTGTTAATTTTTTGCTCTTATTTATTTATTTTATGAACTGATTTAATTATGAAATCATTGTTTTTATTAATTAACACTACTCTCGTGTTTATTGTTTGGCCAACGCCTGTTGCTCTGTACTTTTATTTGAATAAATCAATTAATTCGACTTCATCAAATTCAATCAATAATTAATTATATGTGACTATATACATATATATGTTAATACACATGTGAACATTTACTACATTTTATATTATTCGAGAGACTTTAATAATTTTTATTAAATATACATACCTATAGTATGTCTATCCGCTATAAAAGAATCTTCGACAGTTAAAACACAGAAATTACAACAAATCATAGAAGAAGATATCATTCAATAAAATTTATTAGCATCTGTAGAGCATAAGATGCATGCCATGATGGTAGTTCAGTGGAAATGAGGTGATTCGATCTTTATTGATTTTCCTTGACAAATTAATTAAAAAAGTTAAGTTTGAAGTATTTGCTTTAATTCAGCGAAAGAAAATCTGAACAGTACAAAGGCAGATGTAACGTAACTGTGTAAGTTACTCACACACATACTCGTACACACATTCAGACGCACACATATAAACATTCTAATAAACCTCTTAAGCACAGCCCACCGCCCTCAGCCATCCGTCCTTCGCCCACAGTTGTGAACAACAGAGTCTCACGTACATATGTATATACAATATACACGTGTTTGTGTATGGATTGGATATTTATCAAGCCGCAAGCATCATCAGGAACATTAAGGGCTTAAATGTGTCAATAGTGGGCGTGGAAGAGTTAACTGTGGAGGGGATGGTATAGAGGCGGAGACGAATGGACGACAGTGAATTATGGGCAAATTTGTGAACATGTGTTGTGTGGCTTTGAGAGTTTTTGTAGTGGACAGCGAAGTAGTTTTAATAGGTCACTAAATGATGATGGGAGAGACACAGAATGGCGGATGGGGTGGATGGTTCATGGAGAGCAAAAGAGGAAGGAAGAAAGGAGCTGAAGGCAGGAGGTTAAATGAGGCTCTTCGTGTCGAAATGGAGGCGTTAATTTGCTAGAAGTTTGATTTGTTTGAACTGGATTAATTGGAATTTGGGTCTGGGGAGTGAATCCATAAACATTGAAGCATGAAAATAATAACTTTCATTTCATTTCGTATATATTCCGTTTATACATTAAGATAGCAAGATCCCGTTACAGAACAAAGATAAGCGCATTATTATGATGAAATACAGATAATTTAAACTAAATAATAATATTAATTTACAATACTAACTAGATTTCGCTAGAGGGAGATGACCAGATAGTATGGTGATAGCGTGGTTGAAAGTAAACCAGTTATTACGATATTAGAAATAAAATATGTTACAATTATATTATATAAATATATACACATGTTTTAGAAATTGAAAAATTAAAAATAAAATCAAATTGAAGGCGACGTTATACCCAGGTATCAGAAAACCTCCATACTACAACGTCAATGTATACTGTATTGATGTAATTTGAAAAAACTGCAATAATTAGAAATTAACTCAATTTGTCTTGACTCCCTTTTCATCTTATTGTTCAGCTTTCCACTCTTCTTCTTGATCTTCTTCATCTTCTTCTTATTCAAATGAAAGCCAAACATCATTCTCTGTTCGGTCGTTATTTTCTCCCCTTCACCTAATTTTGTTATTCATTCTTTTAATATTTTTTTTCGATTTTAAGTAGGTTCTTCGAAGTAGAGTAGCATTGATGCGATTCTTTGTTGTTGTTCTTGTTTATTACAGCACTTTGTAATTATTTTGCCATTACGAGATGCACCGGGAGTAAGTGTATGTGTATGTGTTTCTAACACTCTGCATGGGTGGGTATGTTTGGTTGACCATCGAGTCCTTTCGGTTCCGAAGGCGTTGAGTTCAAAGTGGTTTGAGTTTCATAATGAATTGAAAACAGCGTTTCAAAAATGACATGCAAAAAGAAATCGAAATTAGCTTTTAGAGATGGGTCAGGAGGGATCAGGTAAATGAGAACGGGATGCAAGTTGAACGATGATGGAGAGCACGGTTCTGTGTGGTTGATGGCAATGCAAAGAGTCTTCTTCTGTTGCTGCTGCTCTACACATTTCCTACTCTTCATAATATTATTAATTATTACAATTAATTTCCGTTTCGCTTGTGATCGGATGAGTTGTGAAATTGCATTGTTGTTGCGGCAAAGTTCATCAAACCGCAATAATAGTTGTTAATTACTTTAGCGCTAAGTGAGCCTTTGAGGCTTTTGCAAGCGTCAAGAAAAATTATCAAAAGAACAAACTTATGCGTCTGATACTTCTATGTACCTACCGCACCTTCTTCTAAAAGCGTAGAGAAACATCCAATCTTAATCTAAGACGCTTTAGTATTGTTTTGACATTCATCAATAGTGTAATATAAGTTGGGTTCTACTGGAACTACCTTCATAGGGTAAAAATTATTAAATTCTCTACAAAGTTTCATTGAACTCTAACTCTAAGTTGCTTCAGCATCATACAGTTTGTATATTATAATTATAATAATCCCAAACTTTTAATGGTTTTCCTACGACTTTTATAGAAACATTAAACCTGTACGTATCTATTATATGTACTTTATTATATTATTTTTTGGTATCTGCATAAGTATACGCAAGTCTAAATATAGCCAGCTATATACTCTGTAGTTCTTAGATTTCTTTAACTTACTGCTCGTTAAAGTAGCTGAATTTGTCACATTTATTCACAATTTAAATTTAGGAGGTTTTTTTTTAAAATATATAGGTCACTCATGAGATATATGTAGACAATTAAATCTAAACAAATATTAACATATCCACCGAATAATGGAGACTATGAAAGCCGTTTGAAATAATGTGGTTAATGTATGCATATTATGTATTTGTGTACTTTAATAATCAGAAATAGTGCTTCTACTAGATCGAAGCTACACCCTATCCTTCATTATATTTGCTGAATGGTATTCTCACTTAGAGGCCTCAAAAAAGTAATAAACGGTTTTTTAATACCTCGATTAAACTATGCCATCCAATTGAATTTTTACCCTTGTAACCGAAGAAGCAGACTCTTTTGGAGTTAATGCTTTGATATTATTTGATCTGAGACCATTCATATGAAGAATATACAATTCTTCACATGACATAATGATTACCATTATTATTTAAGAGAAAGTTTTTGAATAAGATAACTATTATTGAATAGTAATAGAACCGATTAAAAATCAATGGTACTTCTCTAAAGCTTTTCTAAGTTGCTCTCTTAATTCTCTACAATTATTAATCTCATTTCTGCATTGTTTGATTAGGACTTGCTTATATACAGTATTGGGATCTTCTGTTGAGAAAGCTGTTGAGAAATAATCGTCTGTAAAAGATCGGTAATGTCTTCTTCAATTTCTGATGGGTAAACGTGTATCGAGGGTTCCCAGACATTTTAAGCACCTAAAGCATCTGTGTTTGTTAGAGACTGCTATACAGGTATATTAATTAACATCATAAGAATGGTGACTACCAGACAAAATCTGTTCTATTAAATGTATTTCTGAGAGTTCGCCTCTAGTCAAGAACAGAGGCGACCGGAGCTACTCGATTTACTTAGTTCTGAAACAGAGACGACGAACATAATCTTTATGACTTTCCATGAAGTCTATCCAGTGGTACTGCGATTTATCGCACACACATAACACATAACTAAACCCGTCTCAGAAATAAACCATTTATCAAAAGTAAATAGATGAAAGTGAAAGCTGTCTAAATATTGACATGAATTTCTAGGGCGTTGGTAATAGAGTCACTACTTTATCTACTGCAATATCCCCGAAGATAATAAAGATATTATGTGCACATTACGTTTATGTATGTACATGTGCCAATGAGATTAATTATTTTGCAATATACACTTGGAAGTATTCTAGTGGAAGACAGTCGAAATCCTACTTTAAATAGAACCATTATCAACATATTCATCAGTGTTGACTGAGCCTTTAAGCATGCTGAGTGAAATTTCAAGTACTGACCTTCTTCGGACCGGTGCAGTAGCGTCGCTACTGATCTCATTGCTACCACTCGTGGCCTTCTGCGTGCCTGCTATTCATCTCAGCCTTGATTTTGTTGTCATTGGCGGGGGTTCGGAGGGCTCTATCGTCGCTAAACGCTTAACTGAGAACCCGAATTGGAATGTTTTGATTTCAGAGCCAAAAAATTATGGGGATGGATCCGACTTTTACTTTGTCGAAGGAACTAACGAAACTTGTTTGGCACATCGCCACCAAAGGTGCCAGTGGCCACGACTAGATCGAAAGCCAGAACTTTATGTGCGTGGTGTACCTGAGGATTATGACAGTTGGTTAAAGAAAGGTAACCAAGACTGGGGCTGGAACCAACTGTTACCATATTTTAAAAAATCAATAGGCGAATCAGGAAGTGTCCGTAGGAGTGAATCAGGAAGTGTCCGTAGGAGTGAAAGTTATGTGGCAATACATGAACCCGAACTTTACAGTCAGGATTTTGAGGTCCTCGAAAAATTGTTTTTGTTAAAGGACTTGCAATCAAAATCTCATAGACTGAACCATACGGCAGAAACAGGGTTCTGCAACTTGCCGTACATAGAAGTGCGACACAGTGAAGCTATTTCCAGACGTAATTTGTACGTGCTAAAGTACGCGGAACCGAAACGAATAAATTTCGTTGCATCTGGCAAACGGGTCAAGAGTGTCACATTCGCGCTACCAGATAAACAAGAAATGGTTGTAGAGGTCAAGAAGGAGCTTGTGCTGGCGGCAGGCGCTATCGAGTCCGCGAAATTATTAATGCTCTCCGGAGTTGGTAACCAGCAACATTTAACCAACTTGGACATTCCGGTGGTTCACAATCTTCCAGTTGGCAATAATTTGCAGAATCATCTAACTTTGCCGTTATTTGTAGCAATACCAATTTTGGACGAGCCATCATTGGAAGAACGTAGCAAAAAATTCACACAAGAGATAGTACAAAGGCGTGGATCGTTTGGAGACCATGGATTGCTCCCCTTGACCGAATTTGCTAATACAGTGCCCTGTAGTAATAGTAAAACTCCTGATATTGAATATCGTTATTTCTTTATAAAACACCATGATTTAAAAACGCTGAACAATTGGACCAGCTTTACTACACTGGATAGTTTCTATATGAATGCCTTGCAGAAAGTGATCAAAGCGAAAAACTTACTGATTATCGAATCGATGCTGACTCATCCAAAGTCGACTGGAAGCGTACGACTACGGAGCGCTAAATACGCGGATAGTCCAAAAATTTCAGCCAACTATTTGGACAATCCTGAGGATGTGGAGACGTTACTGAGAAGCATTAAATATGTGACGAGACAGTTGAAAACCGCGGTCCAAGTAGTAAAGATTCCCACTCCACAATGTTATACGAAACAACTTCTTGATAACTACTATTGGCGCTGTTACATGAAGTACATGGCGATGCCACAAGTAAATCATGTGGGAACGGTTAAGATGGGCCCCAACAAGAACCAAAGCTGCGTAAATTCTGATCTTCTTGTCCATGGTGTTAAAAATCTACGGGTTGCCGACGCTAGTATCATGCCCGATATACCCAGTGGCGAAATAAGAGCAGCTTCCCTCATGATTGCCGAAAAGGCTGCCGACCTAATTAAACATGATTGGGTATGATATCATAAGCATAGATTTATATCAAGCATTTTAATCGCGTATGAATAAATATAAATCTGCAAAACTAAATTTCTTTATAATATTAAAAATTTTGATTTGATTTAATTTTTTTTAAAGTACAAATCAAAGGTAGCATAAGCTATAGCGTTCCAGTGAACAAAAACTCTCAGAAGCAGGACAACTAAGCAAAAGGAAAGCAATGACGATTAAAGAAATACTTTCGCCCTAGGGCTTTAAGGTCTATGAGAGCATGTCCCTCTAAAACAAAGCTAGAAAACTATAGTTGTGAAAGAGGCTCTTCCTGTCTGAGGTGGAAGTAAATTTGAGAGGCCCAACTATGTCACCTTTATGATGCCTTTATTTCTATTGTACTTTTGGTTTAGACATCACCAGAATTTTAGAGGATTGGATAACATTCGGTACCTTAGTATTAGTACTGTTGGGTTAAGTTTTTTAAGTAAAATGTCCCAAAATATATATCTAACTTTTTCATAATAGATAAGGAACGTAGAACTCATAAGCGTGCAGTGTATTTGAAGAATAGCAAATAAGAAAGACAAAATTCTAGGTGTAGGACAGCCAAGATAAGCATGTATATATAAGAAATAATTATCCCTCTTGACTCTTCTTCTGTCTTGACTTTTGTTCCGTTTCTGTACAATGACCAAAGATATATATATGTATATACAAACGGCAAAAAAGTTATCAAGTGGCAAACAGTCGCCTCCACCAAACCTCTCCGAGCCTTATATCCCTATCAGCATTGATTTTGTTGTCGTCGCTAAACGCATGGATGAGCACCCACATGGAATCAGTCACAAACACTGGCATTAGTCAGGAAAGACTGTAATTGCTTATAATCACAAGATATGAAGTTATTATGATTAGTGGGGCCGGAACTTATCAAAAAGTAATTTGAAGACTTAGAGAAAATAAGGATTATAAATGCGTGTAAGAAAATTGATTAAAAATAAAAATCGACATGATGGTGATGAAGGAGCTTTTAGAGATGGGTCAGGAGGGTTCAGGTAAATGGGATGCAAATGGAACGATGATTGAGAACGCGAAAGTGTACGAGCGCGGTTTGGTGTTGTTCAGCAGCAGTTCACAGGGGAAATGACAGCTGTGTTATTGTTGTTATTCTTCTCTCATGATATCTTTGCTTGTTTGAGTGTTCGTTTATGGTCTATCTCTGTGTGTGTGTGTGTAATTGTGTGTATGCAAGCCCACTGCTTTCAGAGCCATTTGATGGCGATTCAACGAGTCTTCTGCTGTTGCAGCTCTCCGCTCTACATAATATTATTAATTATTATAATTAATTTATGACTACTCATAGTCGCAGTTCGAAGAGTTCCGAGGAGGTTTGAGAAGTTCCGTTGAGTGTTTCGCTTGTGATCGGATGAGTTGAGAAATTGCATTGTTGTTGCAGCGAAGTTGGTCAAACCGCATTAATAGTTCTTAATTAACAATTATTTAAAACATTTTTTAATAACTTCAACTTTTTATGGTTTAGTTCGAAAGAAGAACCTAAAGAAATTTATTTTCTATTTTTTTCCCCTGTCTTCTGGTGAAGCTGCGTAGGACGACTAAAGAGATACTTTAGCGCTAAGTGAGCCTTTGAAGCTTTTGCAAGCGTGTTTGTAAAAAATGTGGAAAGATGAGTACAAGAAAAATTATCAAAAGAACAAACTTATCATCAGTTAAAAATAAATATGTACATACACTAATGAAGCTGTCCCATCTTCTGTTTGGGTATAAGAAGAACGCAATGCCAACAAAAACTCAGATAGATTGCTATCTTCGAATGACCGCAGCTGAAATACCCTACATCCTCTGTGAGAGATCCTTTAGTTGAGAACCTTTAGAAGAATATGCTAAAGAAACGCACCAGGACCCTGATGACTTTAGATTGTAAATTCATGGGAAGTTGTGTTATGATGGAGTGGCGGACACGCATTCTTTTCACTGTATAGTATTCATACGAAATGTACAGATGTTCACTTACTATTAGATTCCTCTAAATCGTGATTTCCCAATGAAGCCTAAATTGAAGACATCATCATCATTGATTAGGCATCATTGATTGATTTGACATTCATCAATAATTGGGTTCTACTGGAACTACCTTCATAGGGTAAAAAGTTTAATCTCTACAAAGTTTTATTGAACTCTAACTCTAAGTTGCTTCAGCATCATACAGTTTAATAATACATATAATTATGATAATCACAAACATTTTACGTTTTTCCTACGATTCTTTCAGAACTATTACACGTGTACGTATCTATTATACTTGTTTATATTTGATTGTGGTATCTTAATGTACACAGATCTACATATAGTCAGCTATACGTAACGCTGCTTATCGTAACTCTGTAGTTCTTAGAGTTCTTTAATTTACTGCTCGTTGAAGTAGCTTAGCTTTTCCTGTTGTTCACAATTTAAAGTTTGGAGGTTTTTTAGGTAGGCAATTAAATCTAAACAAATATTGACATACCATATCTACGTTAACTACATTATCTATATTAACATACCATATCATACTCATATCTTACTCATTTGAAATGATGATACGAATTATAAATGTTTGTATGCATATTATGTATGTACATACATATGTATATGTGTATTTATATTTATATATGTATATCTATATTAAAATATAAATTATATACTTTAATAACCAGAAATAGTGCTTCTACCTGTTCGAAGCTTTACCCTATACCTCATAATACCGGCATCAAAAAGAGTTACCAACGATTTTTTAAGGCCTCGTTCAAACTATGCCATCCAATTGAATTTTTACTCTTGTAATACTCTTTTGGAGCAAAACCTCTCTCAGCTTTCATATTAGTTGACTTGAGACCATTTATATGTAGGTATTGTATCATCACAGAACGATGACCAATGTTTCCCATGATTATAAATTCGCTGACAGCGTTTTCTAATGATGGCCTTCAAACAAATACAAAATAACGTAACGTCTCCAATTCTAAGCTTAATAAAGATGGTACTTATGGCTGTAGAAATTCCTCAAGCAACAGGCTCCACCTTTATGTAAAGTTCGGGTACTTCCGAAACTATCCTGGTAGCGTGCGAAGTCAGAAAGGTGTTGAAGAAGGGGCTTCGATTACTATGAACATTACTATTTTTTAACAATGAATATTTTTTTACATATGAAATCTTTCATGGAGGTACCACGCCTACATACCTCGAATTTAAAAGCGCATCTTATTTTTTTTTAAAGTATTGACATAATTTCTTTTGTTCATAATTTCCTCATTTCTGTCTCATACTTTCTACTTCAGCTTCTTGTAACGAACCAACAAACAACACTTTCACACATCAACTCCGGTGACCAAAAGCGAATCAGCCACGAACTCTCACGTTCGTTACGACCGACCACCAGAGCATAGCGTATGCGGAAAGTGGAAAACAGTACCACACTCTCCTATTTAAGCGGTGGCACTTGCCACCTATTCATCAGTATTGGTTCAGTTTTGAAGTATGTATAGTGAACTTCAAAGTACGCAGCGTGTTTTGGCCTGTGCAGTACTTTTTCTACTGATTGCCCTGCTACCTCATGTAGCCCCCACCGAACAAAGTCAACGTTTCACCTTTGATTTTGTTGTAATTGGTTGGATTTCGGAGGGATCTATCGTCGCTAAACGCCTAAGTGAGAACCCGAATTGGAATGTTTTGGTTTTACAGCCAGGAGTTTACGTGAATTCGTTTGAATTCCTCCATGTCGAAGAGATAAACGAAACCTCGGCACATCAGCTCCGTTGGCCAAGACTCAATCACGAACATTCACCGGAGCATTACGTCCGCGGCGTCCCACAGGATTATGATCTGTGGCTACAGAAGGGTAACCACGGATGGGGCTGGAACGATTTATTACCCTATTTTGAAAAATCTGTAGGGGAAGGTGGAATGCCGGAAAGTTATGTGGTCTTAAAAGAACCCGAAACTGGCAACCAGGACTTTCAGGATTTAGAGAAAATAGTTCTCTCAAAGAATGCAAGTTCTAAATCTCAGAGACTGCACCATACGGCGGAGACAGGATTCTGCGATTTGCCATACACTGAAGTGAGAAAGAGTCAAAGTCGTCCTAATTACTTCGTCAGCAAGAATGCGGAAGCGGTACACATAAATCTGGATGCATCAGGGCAACGCGTCGAGAGTGTCGATTTCGCCATCCTTGACCGAGATATGACTGTATATGTAAAAAGGGAGCTTGTGTTGTCGGCAGGCGCCATCGAATCCGCGAAATTATTAATGCTTTCTGGAATCGGCAACAAGGAACATTTAAATAGCTTGAATATTCGGGTGCTCCACGATTTGCCTGTTGGCAAGAATCTGAAGGATCATATAACTTTACCGCTATTTTTCACAACACCAATTGTGGAAGACTTTTGGGAGGAAGAATTAAGCAGCGATTTCATCGAAGAGAGGCATGGACCATCAGGAATCCAAGGATTGCTCTCCTTGACCGAATTCGTTAATACAGTTTCCGGTGACAAGAGTACAAGTCCTGACATTGAATATCACTATTTCTTTATAAAACATCACGATTTGACTACCCTGAGGAATAAATGGAAAGGTATCGCTTACCTTGACTGGCAATTCTACAATGCTCTAGAGAGCCAACTCCTAACCGCAAACCTGATAATTGTCCAGGCGGTACTCGTGCATCCGAAGTCGACTGGAAGCGTAGAACTACGGACTGATGACTTCATGTATAGGCCGAAAATTTTAGCCAACTATCTGGACAATGCAGAGGATGTAAAGACGTTACTGAGAAGCATTTACTATGTGGAGAATATATTTAAAAACCCAAATAGTTTTTGGAGTATCGAACTATTGAAACCTAGCTTTAGCCTTACGTATCCAGAATCTTGTACGGAAAGATGTGTGGCCGACGTTTACTGGCGCAGCTACATAAAGAATATGCTGATGCCGAAGTTGAGTCCCGTGGGAACGGTGAAGATGGGACCCAACAAGAACGATAGCTGCGTGAATTCTGATCTTCTTCTGCATGGTGTTCAAAATCTACGGGTTGCCGATGCGAGTATCATGCCCGATATACCCAGTAGCGAAATAAAAGCAACTACCATGATGATTGCTGAGAAGGCTGCCGACCTTATAAAAGAGGAGTGGAAGTAGACATTAACTTAAGTGCGCTAACGTATTATATAATAAAATATAGTAAATAAAAGTAAAACTGTCAACCTTCGTTCTCGCTTCTCTTCTCCCAAACTTTACCAGAGATTCCATTTAATTTCAGTAATAACCATCCTCCATTCATTTTTCCCCCTCAAACTCAATCCCTTGACTTCTCGACTTTGGAATTGTCATCTTACTTTACCAACACAAACCTGATGATAAAGTTTTTAAACCTCGACATCAATACGGCTGTCTTCAGCAGCTTCGGAACCATGAATATTAATTTTCACTTCATAAAACGGCAGAAGAGTCGGAAAAAATCTACACCATCGCCATGAACACGTTGCAGAGTGAATACGCTGAAACTTTGTGAAGCACTCTCGTGGTAGCTGTTAGTTAATTTTTCGCTTTAGCTGCGGTTGCTGCCTCGATTTCCATTAAATTTGTGTGGCACTTAAAAGCAAACAAGCGAAACTTCTTAAAGCAGCGTCAATTACGCAATTAGTTTTGCAGTTATGCTGCTTAAAACTTCCAACTGAGAGCTGCGTGGGGAGGAAGTGAGAGTGGAGTCTGCAGATGACACGCAAAACAAATGCATTTTTAATTTTTATGATCGCAACTCTGGCAGCCGAGGTTTCTGTGGCTTATTAAGTGTGCAAGAATGCAATGTACAGATAGAGCTGAGAGTGCAATTAATAAATATTTCCGGATGATTGCAGATATCATAGTTTTGTAAAATAAATTAGCATGCATTCTAATTCTCTATTTTTTTGTTGTTCAAAATTGTTGAGAAGCTCTGACAACATGAAATTGAATTGAAACGAGAGAGCGTTTTTAATGTAAAATAATGCATTTTTTTAATTCACACAAAGTTTTCACTAATAAAACTTTATCTAATTAATTGAAGTTGGCAAAATCATTATTTTTATATGTTACTAAGTTTGAAAATTTAAATGAATTAATCAAAGAATCGTACGAGTAGTTTAAATGACGAAATGAAATACTGTAGGTTGTTACTAGTGACTATGAAGGATGTGACTATGAGAGATGTGAATAATGTTATTTTTTCCGATACTAATTCTTTTATCCTTCATTTCCATGCATTGGAAAGATGCCGCGCATCCTTGTTGCATCCTCGCGGCATTAATTTCCTTTGCATTCGAAAGGAATTCTTTGAAGGTGCTAAAATGAAGATTCCGCACAAAAA
Source organism: Myopa tessellatipennis (assembly GCA_943737955.2). Lineage (NCBI taxonomy): Eukaryota > Metazoa > Arthropoda > Insecta > Diptera > Conopidae > Myopa > Myopa tessellatipennis. Next base: position 53,401,555 of record OX031316.1, read on the forward strand.
TAATTTCCGAAATATTCATCTTTCATTTCTTCTTCAAAATATTATGCATTTTCTTGTGTAAATTCAGCAACGGCAACTTAATTCAATCTGGTATCATTTCAGGCACAAGAAATATAACAAGAATAAAAATAATAAGAAGACGATGAAGCATCAGTAGTAGAAATTCTTGTTGTTTTTGTTCTTGTGGACATTGTTGTAGTTTTTCCTCATGCACAATTGCACACACGAAATTCACATTTTTAATCTATATATTTTAGTGTCTATTTTTTCCGTTTTATTATTTTTTTCTTGCCAAAAAATATTATTCTCAAATGCTTACGTTAGGAAATATAAAATCTTCTGCGGAGTGTGTCACATTTTATTTGCTCACATTTATGCTTATTTATTACTAACTTAAGCGCTGAAAGGATCATTCGTTTGTTGTTTCTTCCTCGTTGTTTGTTGCTCGTGTGCGAGAATTGGGAGATTTTTCAGAGCCCCAACAATTTTGCTTCTGAAAAGAACACGCAGAGGATTTGCGAAGTACAGCTTAAGTACAGTGGGACAGACAGCATTCTTACTGTCGCATAAAATGTTATGTATTTTTTTAGTTTCCACATAAAAAACTTTCAGTAGGTGAAAAATATCTTCCTATGCATGATAAGGGAAAAAGGTGTTGATGAAAGATGTTATTATACTCGTAGTTGTTGTTGTTTCTTTTTTTTGTCATTTTAGTGCATGTTCTCTGAGTAACTCCAGAGAATTTATAAATGTCAGCTAATATTTTTATTTTATATTTCGAATTTGTCCATATAACTTGAACTTTTTATCTTGAAAATAAAACAAGCTACAATTTTTATATTCTTACTTAAGATAGGTTTCATGGCTCGGATAAACTCGTTGGTAAACAACACCTGGATAGGAAATATAGTCTTATACAAGAGTACCTTTTAACATCAACCGGATCAAAATGAAAAATAAATCGGACACAGAAAATTCTTCAATAAAACTTGGAGATATGCGAGTGTACAGAGAATCCTTAGTTTGCCATAATCATGTGAATTTATGGTTTGTTTACTAAGAAGTATTTATTTTAACTTGTCAAATCTAATTTTAGAATATTAAATTCTTACAATTAAGAAATTCTACTTAAATTCTAGTCTTACATGATTGTTTTGAAACCCTACCCAAATGAAACCCTTATAGACCCTCCTCAGTCTTAACTAACTTACTGTGCTCGGCTTCAGTCTTCTTTAGGCAATCGTTCAAATCAGTCTTCATTGGTACTTGACATCGCCTTTGAGATCATTCGTGTGCTTGAGGTCAATGACTCAAGAGGTTCTTCTCAGCTTAACGTGGAAAAAAACCTTAACTAAAATGTTCATTAAATTTTTGTTCATAATTTTTTAATACTCAATACTCAAAGCTGGAAAATCTGCCTACAAACTTATTTATGCAATTATGATTATATTTCATAATCCTTAAAGAAACAAGGTTTGGACATTTTTTGTGGTTCAAATATGTTTCTATATCCATTTCATTACAGTGTTATTCAACCTAAAATCAACTTCAGTAGTAGCATTGGAAAAATTACATAATTAACTTTTAGTTATATGATGCAAATGCTGTTACATGTATAAGAGTACAATAATAGTTCTTATAAAACAATATATTTGATGTTTTTTAAAACAACAATTATAATATTTTACTTCGTATTTTCCAATACAATAAAATGAACTTGCGCTGAAATATTTACTAAAGTTTTCATTGCTATTATTAATGATATTCAATAATTTTATAATTTAAGGTAATCCCACAAAGTTTCTCACATATTTTAATTGTTTTTTTTAGGTCATATTTTCAGCAATATTGCATGAATCGAATGCACTCGCTGCGGATTATTGGTCATAGAACAGCTATTGACCCTGCCTCCCTCAGCGATTGCGAATTACTACACCCGGGTTGGCCTATTTTGTGGTGACGCATTGTCACTTCATAATAATGAAGTGCGCCACATACGTACGTACATACATACATAAATAACATATGGAGTGTTTTGCGATGTTCTGCGGCACTCAGCATCCAAGGGACATGATATCGATTTTAATTATTTTCATTTCTATGTTGATTTTCGGCTGGTAATGTTTCCAGCCCATTTCAGTGCTATGAATTCAGAGATTTAGAGATAGATTATGAAATCTCACCTAATTTAAAATAATGTTCGAATATGCGATTATTTTAAAAGTAACCAAATGGATTTTTTAGTTTAGTTGAACTGATAGAAGACAAAATTAAATGTCTGCATATTTAGTATCAAGAATATTTATTCCACAAGGAATAGGTCTGTATCACTTAAATATCTCTGTCATCTAGAATCGGTATTATACAATGTACTCATCGAGAGATAGGTGTGATCCGCCCACTTTTCCATGTGGCATACAATCAGTAGTTTTTATGTTTTATTTTTAAGATAAATATTGAAATATTTAAAACGATCTTAATTAAATATAAATACGAAGTTGTGAGGAAACTGATGTTGTTACTATTATCGTGCATTTGGAGATGTTTTGTCTTCTTATCCTTCCTCCTATTCTTCTGCTAGAACCCAATTTCGCTTTCTTTACTCCTCTCACTGTTTAAATGAGTCTAAAAACAGAGCATCTAAAAAATAAGTGTCGCATTAAGCTACGTAGTGGATGGAGGTTGGTTAGTTAAGAGGAGCCGGAAGGGGGAGGGAGGGAAGACAAAAATGGAGCACGTCATGCTAAATGAGAGAAATCGTTAGTTAGCTTAAAGTGCAAGGTTGGCAACACTGGCAAAAAGCACCTAAACGGAGCGTAAGTGTGTACGTGCGAGCACGACAACGCTGGGACACAACACACACATACACACACATATACATATATACACCCATAAACATTTTATGACGCATGCACTCCTAGAGTCACACTGACATATTTACACCAATAAACAAATAAATTGCTGTTGTTGTTGTTGGTATTTTTTATGTTAATGTTGCTTATGTTGTTGCCATTGTTTTTGATATTGTTGTTGGAATTGCTGTTGTTTCCTTTATTATTGTTGTTGCTACTGCTCTAGCGATCTCTGTGGGTCTACAATAAAACATCAAGTAACGAAATAATTTATTGGCGATGCCGCTTAACATTTTTTATGTAATTCCGACGTGTTTCTGAACTCAAGATAGCAAAAATATTTTCAGTTTAATGGGCACAGAATTAAATAAACGTAAAATTCCACACAATAAATATGAAGAGAAAAAAAAGAAAAACAAAGAAGGAAAAGAATAAGAAATGTTCGAATTCTTTGGAGTTTATTTTCATTTATTTTTTAAATTACTGTAAAAGGATTTGTTTTTCTGCATTCATTTCAAGCAGATGGTTAGAGTTTATTTATAGAATATCTTTCTAGTGTCTCGTCGTCCTTTTTTCGTCTTCATCCTTTCCGATCTCATTCTCTTCATCATTCCCGTTCGTTCTTCGTCATCATTCACATCCTCATCCACTTCATTCACCTCGTTCAACTCATCCATCTCATCCATATTCCATCCCCATCATCATTCCGACCATCTTCATTCTCAACATCCTTTCATCATCTTCGTCATCATTGTCGTCTATATCATCTATTTAGCGATGAGAACTTTACAGACAAGTTTAACAAAACATTCAGTTAGTTTAACCAACTTGATTTTCTGGACTAAAACTAAAAGCATTTAGAAGTTTTCGTTCCCCTTTAAACGGGGTTTCACGCTAAAAGAAGCAAACCAGTTGAAGTTAATGAATGATAATTTAGAAAGGGTCTCAAACAATGATAATTACGTCGACATTTTTTGGCAAGATAAGAAATCTAGTTGAATCTCTGATGGCGACTGATTTGTACCCAGATTGGTTCTGGAGAATAAGTTTCCGGTCAGTTTTTCCCTCCAAGAAGATCTAAAAATATAGAAAAGTATCTAAGAAGATCGATGAAAATGGAATATCGAAGAAGATTTAGGAAAATACTAAAAAGTTCCTAGAACATCTAAGAAGAATAAAGGTTCTAAATTCAGTGACATGTCCTATTTTATATATCATATTCCGTATGTTTTCCAGTCATTGCATTTATCTGTACTTTTGGAATTATGTAAATTTCAGTCAATCAACCTTTAAATTTGAGTTGTTTCATACCAATTCAGTTAAATGAAACCCAATTGTTTTCCCAAAAATTTATATCCTTAAAATGAGCTTTGTGCTTGTTGTTGTTGGCGGTTTTTTCGTGTTACACGAAACACGAAAGCCGAAACGCTTGAAGCACCATGGAAACGGAAGTCATCAAAATAAACTTGAGTACTTTTTAAACGTGCTCACGTGCTTGACGGCTGAATTGTCAGCCAGTCTGTCAGTTTGTTCATTCGCTCACTCAATCATTTATTTGTTCATTTATTACTCGTTGTTGCTGCTGTCAATCAAGTTTGCTAAAATTAGTAAATTTCTGTAGGTCTTTTGCTTGGTTTTTTATTGTGGGGGTAACAACCATCATTTCGGCTTTTTCCGGACACGTTCACTAACGGTGAAACAGTTGTTGTTGTTGTTGTTGGCGGCAGTGATGATTATTTTGCTGTTTCCTTCCAATTCGATGACGTCTCACGTAAATAAATTTTGAAGTCTAAACTTAAATTCCATAAAATAGTAATTTTTGTACTAGAATTAATAATAGCAAAAATATTATAATATTATTATTATTTTTAGTACATAATTATTTATTTTCATTTTTTTAGTCTGCAAAGTATGCATTAAAAAGGGTAAAAGCATTCCTTGAAAGCATTGTTTGAATCATCGCCAGATCATTTTGCTTCCATTTAAATACTTACTTCTCAATCGTTGCATACTTTTAGACGCATTTTTCTATTAATGACTGGTTTCAAAATTTCAAGATGCTTACAAATCAGAGATTTTACCGCATTTCAAGCAATAAATACTTCCTTCCATCCTTCAACTCTTCATACTCACTCGGTATAGTTTCTAGTTCACTGTTCAGCCTCTTCCGCTTTTCCATCATAGAATTCTTCTTCTTTTTCTTGTTACTTGCTGTTGTCCTCATTATCCTTGCGGTAGTAAGATATTTATTTATCTGCTCTAAAGTAAAACAGTTTCAAGCAATCTTTTAAGTGCCTAAAAGAGCGCAACAGAAATTTCATAAAATGTAATAAAACACTTCTCTCAACGCCACTCTTGCCATCGTCAGCAACCTCAACTGTTTTTGCCAGCTACACCATCTTTTAGCATTTCGCCCACTTCCGGTTGCTCGTGTCACCCCAGGCCCCTCCCCGTCTATGGGCCACTCGCCACTGACCCGAGGCTCGAAGAAGATGCAGCAGTAGCCAGAAAACAAACAAACAGTCAGTAAACAGAGTCAACAGAGTTCGCTGGCGTTCGAAAGCATCCTTCCGCTTTATTTTGTACTCCTTGTTGTTGCTTTTGTTGTTTTTTCTGTTGTATTTTCTTTTATATTCGGGTTTTTTTTAAACTCTTGGCACCATCTGAAGTGTGAGTTAATTTTTCGGTTCATATGAGATCCTTTGAAGCTTCTTACGGTTCAATTGCTTGTATCCGGGCAACTTGAGCAATAAAACTTGAGTGATACAGTGTCTTGCCACTGTTAATTTTTACTCAGCTCAGTTTTTGTGGTTTAACATAATTCTCGGCAAACGTGAATGCGAAAACACCGAAAAGAAGTGGTCGAAAAATGGAAAATATACAGAACAGAGCTTCAACTGTAACTTAACAGAGCAAGTGTAACTTAACAGCATGTTGCTTTTAACATAACAGAGTCAAAATTGTTACAATGAAACTATTTAAAAATCTCCCTCGCTCTCTCTTTGTCGCTCTCTCTTAAAACACTCTTACAAAATCTTGAATTCTTGCTCTAGATTTCTAAAGGAATATTTTAAGGGATTTTCAGATTCTCGAGAGAGCAGATTTAACAGGAGAGAATCAGAGAGGACGAATTTTTTTATTCGGCGCTTTTCAATTGTCAACAGAACTGACCTTACCTAAAGCTGCTTTGTGTTGACCCACTGAAAATATGGAAAACAGATCCTGCGAAGGTCAGCCGTCATTTTTAATGGACCAACTTAAAAACCGAAACTTATAATTAAAAATAGAATTAAAAAAAATAATAAAATATAAAATATAAATAATAAAATATTTATTTCCCAAAGGAACAAATTTAAAAAAATAATTTAAAATATTCTAAAAAACACCGAAAAGAAATGCATCGAAAATGATGAAATTTAATGGGCTCACTAAATCAATTAAATGCTAAAAAATAATTACGAAAAATCTAAAAGAAATTATATTTTTGTTTTAAAATTTAAAAAAATTTAATTTATTATTTTTTGGCAAAATTTATTTAATTGATTAATTATAATTTCATTTCTATTATCTTTTTATTTCTAGATAATATTTACTCTGTTAGTTTTTTGGACATCATCACAGTCTAAGGACGTTCAATAAGAATCTGTTGACATAATCCCGCTCTCTCTCTCACTCTCTCTTCCTATAGTTTCTCTCGTACTGACTCTCTTTCGTGCTCTGATTTCTGTAGTCTTCACTTCTCTCGGATTGGGGCGGATGCGCCCAATTTTAAGCACGTGGATCCTTATGAAATAACCCTCAGCTTCCCTCTTCTTCCTCCTTCTGGTTCTTCACTTTTTCCTTAATTTCGCTTTTCCTCCGTCTCTCTCGTTCTTGTTTTTCGGAATTTCATTTCAAATTCGTCTTTCTTCAAAAAATTCTACATTTCTTAGCAGATACAAATATTAATCCCTTGTGAATTCTTAAGAGGACCATTCTTAAAAAAGGACCAACTCGTTCGTGTTTTACACGATCTCATTCGTTACATTCGTGTTTTTGTTGAGGCCAGAAGCGCTGTTGATTTCTCTCCATTATTGTTGTTGTTTCTGCTGTTGTTGTTATCATCTCGTCGTCCCTTCACGCCCTGTCGCAATCATCGTTCGCTCTTCGGGCGGCAGTCGAGTCGATTGGAGTCATTTCGTGCGGTGCTCCTTTCGTTGCGTGTGCTTCGATGTGAGTCGGCGGTAACTAAATTAGTTTAGTTTGCTTTTGGAATTCGTCGATTGCGGTTGTTGATTGCGTGTCGCGGCGGAAAAACATTTTTCCGATTTGTGAAAAAGAATTAAAGAAAAAAGTGAACGAAAAACAGTGTACTTGAAATTCGAAATGAAAAAATTTGTAAATGCAAAGAAAATTAATATTTTTAATTAATAAAAATAAAGAAACATTGAAATAGTAGTAATATAGTAAAATTTAATAAAACATTCCACATAAATAAGGACTTAATTAGCATCAAATAGGTTAGTAAGAAACAGTTGTGGAAGCACTGAACTTTTAGTGGCGTTTTACTACCTCAAAATTAAGTTAATTTAAATTATTTTGGGTTTTTTGTTTTGCTTCTCTTCTGTTGCTTGTAACATTTTTTGTTGTTGTTTCTGTTACTGTTGGTGGCACTCGGTAGAACCGTTGAACTGCTCGGCTAGGTTTGTTTTTCTCCATTTTCTGATCATAAATCTTCTTCCGCTTTTTCACCCTTTTAACACTCCCCCTCTTTCTCTCTGTCACCCTTCTACGATTTTCTTATCGTGAACTTTTTGTGTCACGTTTTCTTCATTTCGAAATCATTCTCATTTTTGGCGCAACGGCTTCGTGGCAATTTTATACGTGGTCCTTCGAACCAAGCTTGCCGTGTATGGCGATTCCTTCAGACGGTTGCCAACGGCTAACGACGGACGAAGCGAATCATGAAGACTTCATTGAATTCACTGAATTCACTGCTGTTCAACGCGAGTTGAAGTACTGTAAAAGTGAATGCTACTTTTATGCAGTATCGAAATGATAACTCATCAACATTGTTATGGTATCTTATTAGCTACAAGAGAGACAGGAGAGAGAGAGAGAGAGAGAGATGAAGAAATTAAGATAGAGATGAAGGTTGTGTATGTATGCGTGTGATAAGCAGTGATTAAGGAAGGGCGGGGTGGAAATATTTACTGGTTTAGTGGAAAAAGTTTAAACAAGTTTTCAAACTAATTTTCGAAACCAAGATGAAAAGTGAAGAGCTTGAGAGAGAAAAGTAATCTCAGAAAATTGAACTTTCACTAAGAATATTATTTGAATATCAGTTTCCTTAATGAATACTTTCGAAAAATTTTACTAAAAATTACTCAAATTTCCGAGCACTAACAAAGACTGCAATATTATTAAGGATTTCTTATTATTTACTTCATTACTTTAAACGACTTGATGAATAAACTTCACCCTCATTGGGATATTATAGGATATTATAGCACAGAATAGGATAGGAATCTCCACCGATTAAACTTGTCGTGCCACTTTTTACAGTAATTAATACGGCAAAAAGACCCAAAACACTTGTTTGAGTTTACAAGAATTTAAAACAATTAAAGTCACGTTAAAGGATTATAAAAAAAATTCAGAGAAAAAATACCTCATAAAAAACGTCATCACGCGATAGTTTAATTTTTCACAACACGCACGCGTTTTGATTGATTCGCGAAGAAAACCGAATAATTTTACTTTCCATTTATCAAAGTCACATTTAACATAAAATGCATAAAAAATGTTCAACAAATTTAAAGAAATATACAATAACATCAAAAATATATACTATTGTAGTGTATGTCCTTAAAAGCATTCATAATCATTACATATTAAGGGATTAACAGAGTTTGTAGCACAGTTTTTAATAGATGTGGAAGTTCTATGCAATATTTTAAATATATTTATAAAATATTTTATTGTCCATGCAGTTTTAATTACACGATAAATATGCAAATGTTTGACTAGAAATGAACAAACAATAAAAACGCTTTATGTAATACAAATGATGACAAACTTGACAAACAAATGATGTAATAATCACATGTTTTAATTGAATTAAAGTTGAAGTGAACGAGTTAATTAATCTAAATTTGTGCAAATATAAAAATAAAAGCACAAAAACTTACAAAATCAAAATGAAAACTGTTATTAAACACACATACACACACACACGCATGTTTTAATTAAAAATAACAGTCTAAAGTTTTATAATAATTGAAGCAAAAAAGCAATTATATATTAATGTGTGTATACTTGTACACACACACTAACAAAGCTACACACACACTTGTGCAAAGTAGTTTTGTAAATAATCATTATACGAGTAACCAGAACTTAATAACCACGCAATTGGGCCCGTTCACACTCACTCACACTCACTCACACCCACCACAAGCCTGTGCAACCACAGCGACCGCAGTGTATCAAAATGTGGAAGGAAGAGGAAGTACGTGTGTGTGTGTGTGAGTGTGATTGTGTTTGTGCCGCACATCGACAGATGCATGAAATTCAAGTTGAAGTGTTTATTAACACACGTAAAGCGACACTCATACTCCTTCGCTTACATGATTATACAAACACATACACATTGAGACATTCACTCTCGCGTCGCCGGTTCATCACATGTGTATTGCACTTATAAGGAGCTATTTTTAAACTCTTTGTTGTGAAAGTTGACTGAAAATTAATGACTTTTTAGGACATCATTTTAAATGATTTAAAAAGCTGCTCTGAACCACGCTTCGAACTTGTTGCCAAAACGAAAATCAGAGCGATACAAGAGATGTAGATTGAGTAGAGGGTTAGTCTGGGGTCTAGAGTCTTCAGTCTCTCAATGATCCTCTGACTGATCATCTCACTGAACTTCTCACTGATCCTCTTATTGATTCCCTCACTGATTCTCTGACTGATCCTCACAGTGAGCCTAACAGTGATCCTCACAGTGAGCCTAACAGTGATCCTCACAGTGATCGTAACAGTGATCGTCAGAGTGATCTTCTTGTTTATTACTTTTATTACTTACTTCCTTCGAAAAGAAAGCATTGCAAAGTAGAAAAAAGCTTCAACAATATTGGTGATTTAGTGGAGCCCATTACAAGTTATGATAATATTATTAATACTAACAAGCAAACAAGGTTTAAGCTTCTTTCATTTGCAATACTATTAAAAAGCTGAACTTTTATTGTGCACCCGAAAGTAATTGAAAACTAAATGAAAATAAATAAATTGGTATCCTTTGATAAGGTTTACACTCTTTCATGTTTTTTTAAAAAATCTCTTCCCAACGTTTTTAAAGTTGAAGCAAAAAAATGTTCTTATTTTCTCATTCTCGGTTTGTGTTTAATTCTTTAGTATTACTTTTCTTCTTTTTGCTGTTGTGTGGCTGCTTCCACACAAAGAAAGCGGCTTCTTTGGCTGTGTTTCAAACACTTTCGCTTTAGCACTTCTTTTTTCATTCACCTTGTTTCCTTCATGGTTTTCTCCGTTATTTTTTAGAATAAATTTGCTAATTTTTGTACCCTTTGAATGACCGACCGTCTCGAATATGATTAACCTACATTCTTTGTTGAGAGCTCACAAGTGTTGCTTGTGTGCATGTGTATGTGTGTGTATGTATGGATGGCTGAGTACGAACCAACAACGTCTGTGCCTGTGTGTGTGTGTTATGGAGTGAGGGAGTGTGTGTAGATGTGTGCGTGTGTGTGTTTTTTTAGCGTGCCTGGGCTACTCTTGTATTATTTCATTGCTTATGCAATTCGACTCACACTCACACCCGAAAAGAGAACAGAAGTGCACTCAGTATCTCCACGCACACACTCACTCACACTCGCACTTACATAAGCTTATTACACATGCATGTATGTTTGCAGCTGCGACTATGTTTGTGTGTGTGTGTGTGTATTTATATAAAGTATTTTTCTTTTCTATTCAAATTAATTTTTACGCTCCTTGTTTAAAAAAGACAGATGCTTGCAAACGAGCGGGAAGACGAGTGGGCAGGCAGGCAGGGAGGAAGGCAGGTTGGCAGGCTGTCAGCCTGGCAAGCAGCAAACAGGTTGTTAAGAGCAGCCGGGAGGACGCCAGGCTGGCATGAGCTGGATTTCGAGCAGAAGCTGCGGTTGTTTTACAGCAGCGATGTAAAAAGTATGGATTCAGTTGTTTGCCAGGGTTGCCATTGTTTGTCTTTAATAGCTTTCGGAATCATTGTTGTCAGAATCATATTCAGAATTTGAAATTTCGTTTGCACAGAGGATCATTGTAAATAATCTGAGCTGAACTTCATTAATTTACTTTCCAAACTCGTAGAAACTTTAAAATGTATTATTTGTCATTATTTTTTACTTCTTTTTTCCGTTTTTATTATATTTTTTCATTGCTTTACTGCTTAGTACGCAATCAGATTGTATAACAAAGAATTCGTTTAAATAATAATACCTAATAATTAACGTAATTTGCAACTTAATTGTTTAGAAAACATTTCAAACTACGTAAGAATTTATTTATAAAATTACAAACAATCAGTATAAAAAAGACAGTATTACAATTTCTACGGTACAAAAATCTCAAGCATTCTTTTGAAAATGTTTTGAAATGTTTCCCATTTCTTCCCGTTTTAACAACGATTTAAACGCGAATTCTTTTGTAACGTGCAACAAATAAAAATACATTATTTTTTATTTGTTGTAACTTCCTCACATTTCAATGGCGTGCTTTCTTACTTTCCACTCATTTCGCAGCTCTCTTCTTCCCATGAGACCAGTTAATAACAAGCAAATATTCTTTGTCCAGTTTGTTGTGTTTCCGCTTCCACCGGATGCATGAACTCGTATCTATTTAGGTAGAAAATGTAAAAGAAAATATTGAATTATTTTCCTCGACAAACCTCAGAAATGCGTTGAACTTTGTTCCGACATCGCTACCTCGACTTCAACTTCACCACGCTTCTGCCTTTCTTCTTCACTCACCTTCCGTTCCGCATCAAGTTCGAATTCCATTTTAAAAAATGTCAATTGCATGAGACTCCAGCATAAAAACACCTGAAGAACACATTCCTAGAAATACAACAACAACAACAACAGCAACAACAACGAAAGCAGCAACTGTACGCATTACAGTGCACCAAGAGTGGAAGTGAAAGGAATACCAGCAACAACAACGAGACTAACCAACAAAAGCATTGATTGAGGGGTGGGTTTTCTTTGAGTGACGTTGCAAGTGAAAAAAGAATGAGAACCTTCCCTTTTCTCATCGCGGCGATGTTTTTGCATTATTTCTTTGTGGCTGTGGGTTTTCTTATAAAATAACGCAAACTATTGTTGCTGAGTTTCATTGTTAAAGTTGATTATTTTTAATGAAGAAAAACTGACGAGAAACTGGCGAGTTTACAATCTCAGTGAAAGAAGGATGAAAATATTAGTAATAATAATGAACATTTTCAGCAAAAATAAATAATGTGTAAAAGATCAACATTTTAATTGAAGAATTTAAACACTAAAAAAATAGATACTCATATTTTACTTGACACTTGAAACACACTCTTTTGCTTTGTATATTCCAGTCTAGAGTTTAAAACTGTTCTCGTAACAAACAGTTTTAAATATCTAAAGAAACTAAAGAATTTTCCTGAAGTTCTTCAAAGTTGTTTTATTTTTTCAACTGCTTTTTTATACCGCAAAAGAAAAGAAAAACCGCTGCAAATCCCGCAAAATTTACGCATTACGTTCGAGACAATTTCGTTGCATTCATTTGTTCGTTAAACTTGTCTGTAAGACGAGAGTCCCTGCACCCTCTGCTTCTCCTCTTCTTCTCTTCTCCTGCACCTCAAATCAACCCAAGATTTCTATTGTAGATTGTAGTGAGACGTTTGTCTTCAGAGTGATTGCAGAGATGGCGTGGTTCGGGGTGGTGAAGAGAGGGGGCTGGGCTCTCAAGTAGAATGAGTTTCTGTTTTAATTTGTTGCTCAAAATTTGGTAAAATGCATTAAAACTCTTCGTAGTTTCAATTCAATTTTCCGCGTTCGTGTTTGACGTTCAGCAGAGGAAAGTAGGAATTTATTTCACTGGCAGTTGTTGTTGTTGTTCTTCTTCTTCATGACTAGTTGTTGCTTATGATAATTAGTAAATAATTTTTGTGCAAGTTTGAGAGAATAATACTGAAACAATAACAATAACAACAACAATAAGTGAACTTTGAAGGGTTTTTAAATGCATAAAACAATAAAAGCAAGAAGTTAGTTTCTTGTACTTTTTTAAACCTCTTAATTTACATCTAATTAATTAACGCATATTTATGTTAATTGAATATAAAACATTAAAGCTTTTTAATTTTTTTATTAAATAATCATTTAAGCAAGTATTTCAAAATCGACGTTAACAAAAGATTATAATTTCGAAAAATTATAAAGTCGAAAATATTTTCCAACATTAAAAAAATGTAAAAATTCCAAAGGGTTATGAATCTGGAAATGAGGAGTATTTAAAGGTTTTTTCAACAAACATCGATTCCAACATCGAACATCCATCATTTGAGGTCAAGAGGGTGTAGAGCAGGGCGAGGTCGAAACCTGGGCTTTAAGTCGGTTCCATTTCATTTGCTTTAATTTTACTTCTTATTGTTTTTTAATCCTTGAGCTCGTGCTCAAAACTTGTTATTAATGAAGTCCCACTAGAGCTATTTTTCAACCATTCCACCGCAGCGAGAATATTTTCGTTGATGGTGTTTTAAATGCTAGCGAAACTTACAGACAGATCGCCTGGAGACCAACTGAAATGATATTCGTGATATATAATGGTTGTTAAGGGTTACGGGTTAACGGTGAGGGTATTTAAAGGGTTTAAAATTGGTGTTGGAATGCGGTGTTCGATTTGGTTCTTATTTCATGTTTCTTATTTCTATTTTCACGACTCGACCAAGTCGTCCATCAAAAGTTTTTAAATAAAACTTTACTTTAGTCAATGTATTTTCAGTCTGTTCTATCGGAGTTCTATAGATAATACATCATTACATATCCATTAGGCGCCATTTTATAAGATCATAGTGAGTAACCACCAGGGTTCGGAATATATCCCTCAAACGAACAACTTTTTTTATATCCCTCACAAAAAAACGATCTCAAAAGATGAAAATCTGTTTTGACTCATGAGCGATTTTTATTTTTTATCTTTGTTCAAAAAAATACATATCGCTCACGTTCAAAATAATTTCGATCTTCCAACAAAACTATCACTTGGGATGAAAAAAATTCTCATCTTCAAGTATTTCGATCCCTCAAGTTCAAAACATTTCGTTTGTTGACGAATAGCGATCACAGAAGATGAGAAAACTTCGGGTTTCGCACCATAACGATCTTCGGTGATGAAAAAAAGGCTGCGCAGGCAAAGAATCGATCTTTGAAGATGAAAATAATTTCGACGCAGGATCGAAAACAGCAGCGCAGCAGAGTTGAACAGCGTGGGTTTTGTTGGTGTTTGGATGGTTCGCTTCGCGGCGGAGACAATTGCTTGAAAATGAAGTTTTGTTTGTGCTTCGTATGAATATGTTTTTGTTGGATTTGGTATACGATGAATTGAAATTAATTTTGCATGGTGTGGAGTGTGAAGGAAAGTTGTGAAAGTAAATACGTAAAATATTAATATGTAAAAATATTAATAAGTAAATTGTTTTCTACCATATGTACATTATTCTAATATATTTTATACATATTTCTATTATAAATGTTTATTATGAATTATGTATTTGCTCTCCGATTGAAAGCACTGATTGTGCCGCGTTACATTCGTCAATTTTATTATCCGACGGGGATTTGAAAACATGAATTCAAAAACCTTTTTCCTTTGTAAAATTTGTTACCTGTTGGCCCTCTAATAATCAATCCTTTTTCATTCCAAAAGTAATTATTTTCAAGGCCGATATACAAATTTGCCTTCCATTCACACATGTACATATGTATTCAAATGCCTACCTGCAAAATTTATCGTAACGAGCTCGTAGAAAGGGTTGAGTAATAAATTTTTGCAATTGCTTTACGTTTTTTATGCAGGACATGGTCCAAAAAAATGTAAAGATATTCATATGTATATTGGGATGGATTGAGAGAAAGCCAAGATTTTTTGAGAAAATTTCTTTAAAGTCAGCAGTTGCAAAAAAAAAATCTCCTGTGTTTCAATATCAGTGAATAATAATAAGGGAAAATATAATGGGAAGATATAAGAAATATGTATATGTATATATAATGAATATGTATAAAACATATTAGAATAATGTACATATGGTAGAAAACAATTTACTTATTAATATTTTTACATATTAATATTTTACGTATTTACTTTCACAACTTTCCTTCACACTCCACACCATGCAAAATTAATTTCAATTCATCGTATACCAAATCCAACAAAAACATATTCATACGAAGCACAAACAAAACTTCATTTTCAAGCAATTGTCTCCGCCGCGAAGCGAACCATCCAAACACCAACAAAACCCACGCTGTTCAACTCTGCTGCGCTGCTGTTTTCGATCCTGCGTCGAAATTATTTTCATCTTCAAAGATCGATTCTTCGCCTGCGCAGCCTTTTTTTCATCACCGAAGATCGTTATGGTGCGAAACCCGAAGTTTTCTCATCTTCTGTGATCGCTATTCGTCAACAAACGAAATGTTTTGAACTTGAGGGATCGAAATACTTGAAGATGAGAATTTTTTTCATCCCAAGTGATAGTTTTGTTGGAAGATCGAAATTATTTTGAACGTGAGCGATATGTATTTTTTTGAACAAAGATGAAAAAAGATATTTATCAGTGAGGATGGAAATATTGTTATCTTCAGTGAGGGATATAAATTGAGCGATATAAAAAAGAAACGTTTTCCGAACCCTGGTAACCACTGCAAAAATTACTCACATCAGCATTCGTTGACTTATTAACTTAATTCATAGTGTCTTTGTGAAGAAAGTCCTTAAAGATAATTAACAGACTGTGGACTCAACTCTCTAGCATGCAAAGAAATGAGAGACCAACTGGCGAGCATACGGATTCTGTTCGGGAAGGGTTATAGAAGGGATCTACTTTGGGGGCCGAAGCAGATATCTTTCTCTCTTTTTATTCGACAGTGCGGATCAAAGATGTAAAGTAACTCAAGTAACTCTTGAAATATTAACTACCTTTAAGTTTACTGTTAATTGCTGAGAATACTCAGTAGGTAAAAAAAACCTGAGAGTAACAAAAATTTCTTATCCGGTTTTATATTAAAATTTAACTGAAAAGAAGCTGAGAGTGAAAAAAGAAGGAGAGAGGCAGAGAAAGGAAATGAGAGTTGAAGAGAGAAAGATTAACATGCCAGATGCAGGAATATTTTTACATCACAAAAGCAGACAGAAAAAAGATGGTAATCCGAGCAATAAAGCGGGTTAAAGGGCAATAAAGGGGGTCTAGGCACCTACAAGAAAGGATGCTGTGAAAAAATTCTGTGAGAATATCCATCAAGGCATCGTTACAAATAAGTTGGATGTGGGATGTTGATGGTTCAAAGGATAACAATGAAGCTTATCAGCGAGTAATGAAAAAAGATGCAAACATTACAAAGGAGTAGCGAATGTAAACGAATTTCTGGAAAGGAGGGAAATGATAAGTAAGAAGGAAGAGTGAGAGTCAGAGTCAGAGGGAGAAGGAACCAAAAGAATAAAAACTTAGCCAAATAAAGTGAAAGTAAAACTAGAAGCTCGTATACCCTACATCCGTAGTATAATGTTATAATTGAATTAAGTGGGCGGACTACGCCCATTTTTAAAAGTATGTTAGAGCCTGAGATGGTGGAATATCATTTCATCTTCAAATTCACTCTACAAGCTGAGCACTTGAGCTATAAGTACGGATGAATTCATATTTTCTATAAAAAGTGGGCGTGGCTTTGGCCCGATTATCCCCATTTTCAATCACAAACAATTTATGATGATAGAGAATGTTAGTGCTAAATTTAATGACGATGCTTCTATCCGTTCCCCTGTAATCGTGATTTCCACAGACGGACAGACAATCAGACGGACGGACAGAGCTAAATCGGATCAGTAGGCTGATATAGAATCTTGCTTTACTTTTCCATACCTGTCACGACTCGTTTATGTGTTAGCAACGGAAGAACAAAGTTATCAAGTCAATTTTAGTATCATCACTTTGTGGCGTTGTGTATAGAAACCGATAACAATTGATAAAGCAAAAAAAAAATAAAAAATAATAAAAAAACACCACCACAAAAATACGGATCGAAAATGTTAATATTAAATTTAATATTAAAAAAGCGAAAAGAAAAAAAAATTACAGAGAGAAGATAAGTTTTCAAACAAAGAATCATCTCTGAATTGAAAGCAGCAGTAGTTTGAGATAAAAGATAAAAATAAACAAAGTCAAACTTTTTTCTGTCCTTTATTTACCATTATTTGAGCGGAAATCTGGTTTTTATGAGTTTTGCTTAATTCCAGATGAATTTTGATGCACGAGAAGAATAAAGATTGTGTTTTTCTTCTCTAAAATTAATTATAATTAAATCAGAGTTTCCGGTGTTTCAGACTATGAGTTTTAATTCATTAATTATTCAATTCAATTTAATGTATGTATGTGTATATATAGTAAAATAAATATTAATAATAATAATTAATAATATTTAAACAAATTCTTTATACAATATAATAACATTAAAAAAATTAATAAAAAATAAATTATACACACATCTATTATTTTTATATGTAATAGAATTTTTCTGGAATTTCTGGAAGTGTTTAAAAAGCATCAATTTAACAACTTATAATAATGAAAATTAACTCATGATTATATTTCGATGACATACAAGATATGATGTTACAAAGCACAAAAAAATTGAGTCTCAGATTTAAGTGATAATTTGATTTGAATAAATGATTTAAGTGCAGCTTTTAGTTAGCCAAAAGTAAAAAACATGGGCTAAAAATAAGCAAATGTGAAATTTAACAAAAATGAAAACGTAAAACAAAAAAGGAGAACAAAAATAAAGCCAACTATAAAGTAAAACAATGTTAATTGAGCAACAAGAATAAAATTGAGAGTACAAGAGAGGCGTTGAATAAAAATCTCCGCCCACAAAAATCTAACACAACTTAAATGCTAGAAAATCACAATCAACAAAAACAATAAACTATTCGTGAGGTTTGCCAACGTGCAGCGTGGCAAAAATGTTGCTGTTGCCGTCACAAACGTTGAATATCATGAAACGGAAGCGTCGAGTGGCGCAGATTTCGTCGTTGCTAATCACTGCCATCTGCTTCAACAGCTTCTGCTTCGGAAATCTCGGCGTTGGTGCCGACGCCGCCGCAGCAGCCGCCTACAGCGATGCGACGCACACGGTTGAGGAGGCGGGGGGAGGTGGACATTCTTACGGTGGCCATGGATACGGACACAGCATCGAGGAGTCGGAGGAACGCGATCACATCGCACATCATTTGGGTGAGTGAGAAAGGTTGAAGAGGGAAAAGAAGGGTAAGGAGACGAATCAGAAAAACGACAAGAAAAAACATTCATTGAGG
Source organism: Myopa tessellatipennis (assembly GCA_943737955.2). Lineage (NCBI taxonomy): Eukaryota > Metazoa > Arthropoda > Insecta > Diptera > Conopidae > Myopa > Myopa tessellatipennis. Next base: position 53,420,001 of record OX031316.1, read on the forward strand.
GCCGAATTCAAAGCCGATTTGATGCATACGATAATTAAACTCTAATTTTATTTGGAACTAATAATTTTATGGTATTGTAAATGCGTTCATAATTGTGATTTTTAGCTTAATGTAATCCTTAAGTATAGTATCCTTTTAGAGTATAGTTTTAGAATATAAAATAATTTGGGCAACATTTGGGTAGTTCCGTTAGATCGAAAAACAAATAGCTTTTGTAGTTTTTCATTTTACTTTTATTACTATAATTTTAAAGAGATTTTGTAGTCTTAAAATAAGTTCTTAAATAAGCAACTTTTATTACTATTGTCTGTGTTTAGTTCTCAATCTCTTTTATTGAAAATACGAGGGTCGTTTGTTGATGAGATGATCCTCGTATAGCCATGTAGAATATATGAGCATGTTTAATTCTTTACTGAATCATTAAAAATTCATAGTTTTTCTGTTTTCTCTTTTATCTTTATACCATACTAGTATCATGTCCTTCTAAATCCTTAACAAGAGAGGTTTTAATTCCTGCTCTAATCCTGATCTTATCTCTGAATGTTATAAAAATGTAGACAGTCACATAAAACAAAATAAAAAAATCAGCTCTAATTGAAAAGTGGACGGGGCTTTTTTCGTGCACAGGCAAAAAAATAGAGCATCGAAAGTTGGGCGATTATTTTCGTCAAGATTAAACAATAAATCATCGCGTTTTATTGTTTCTACACAGACACCAAGGAAGCCACAGCGAATTGGGGCAACTTGGGCAGGTGAAGGAATCCACGTGGTTCAACACAAAAACGAGTGCTCGACGAATATAAAATAAAAGCAATACTCCCAGACACACCGACACAGAGACACAAACACAGTCGTAGAAAAAGACATAAACGCGGACGTACGAACAGAACCACAACCACAATCACACTCACAGAAACATAACATAACAAATAGATGATAAATAAAGCCACAGTTAAAAGTTGAAACAAGGATGAAGGAGAAACGCAACAGCGCAAGAAATTCATATAAATTACAACAGTTTCCAAAATGAAACAAAATGCATAAACTTGTTCAGAATACAGCAAAGTTGATAATATTGTTGTTCATTTACTTGATTTTCATTATACGATATTTCAATGAATTATTTGTCTATGTTCTCGATACGAAAACCCAATCGAATTTTCATGAGTAACGCATGCTTTCAATAAAACATTGCATACTTTGAGGCATGCGATGCTTGGCTGCCTTCTCAAAACACAAACCATAAATTTATCTCTTTCAAATACTTTTAAACTTTAGTAAGTGCGTGTGTTATGTGTGTGTGTGTGCGTGTGTACATACAATATGCTTGTGAGTATGTATCAGTAATAAATACTCATACTTTCCTCAATTCTTTGTGAACTTTCAGTTTACTTTACCTCACGTTGGACTATAAATTAATTGTCAAAGTTAAAAGTCATCGTTAATTTAGCAGCAGATTTTTCTGATTCAGTAGCATTTAAAATTCAAAAATAATTTTACTCTTACAATACTCGAGTGAATTAAATCGTGACTTTAAACTGTGATTAAGTAATATTATTGGATATCTCTGTTATTTTATTGTTTAATGAAAATTATTCATTAAAAAGAAACTGCATAAAGTGAATAAATTAATGAATAAACGAATGAATGTTAGTGAATGAATCAGTGAATAAATCAGTTTATTAAGTAAAAATTATTTAAAGATTTAAGAAAATACTGAATATTAGAAACTAACGAAATTGCAAAAAGAATTCTTTACAATAAATAAGAAAAGAGGGAATCATTGAGGGAATTATAAGAAAAAATAGGGACGTGAATCTTATAAGAAGAACGAAAAAAAGAAAAGTAAAAGGAAGCCTTCTAAAGGTGCTTTAAGCCTTTCTAAAGGTTAATTCAGATTCTAAGAATCTAACTATTTTATAAGTATAACTATAAATAAATAATATTAAGTGTAAACATTTGCACGAGTTCCTTTTACTCTTTAATTTGTTTGTCCGCAAATTTAACGAGTTATAAAATTTAAATAAGTGTCTTCTGAGCGTCTCTCCTGTCGACTCCTAAATCCTTCGGGAAGTATACTGAAACCCGTAGATACTCTCCTTCCATCGAGTATCCTTTCGGTTGCGTTGCATTTCTGTTGACGCCGTAACTTGAAATCCCAATCTTAAAAACGTGCGAGAAGTTTCTTTTCTTATCCTCGGCTGTAAACGTTTCAGTGTCTTAGTTTAGAATCTGCTCTTTTACCTCCTTCTCCTGCTCCTGACGATCCTCCTCCTCTTGAATGCACAAAATTTCTGCAGAGTTGAATGTTTTTTTCGATTTCTATTTACTTTGCTTCATCGAGGAAGATTTGGGGAAAGGCCCCCCTAGGAGAAGCACCACCTCTCTCACCCCTCCTCGTGGAAGCGAGGTGCGACAGCCTTCCATGCGGCATTATTTAATTCGCAAATTGGAACTTTCTGTTAACAATTTCTTCCGAAACTCCAACGCATATTATTACTACTGTTACTACTCCCTCTACTACTACTATTCTACCAGTACCACCCCCATCATCACCGCTCTATTTTCTCTTGCTTGCTTTCGTAGCTCCCTCCACTCCCTCTCTCTCCACTATCTTCTGAACAGAAGATTGCCTCTCCCATGCCCCTGCCCATCTTCACATTCTCTCTTCAAGATTGGCAACGAACAAAATGAACATGAATACGTTCGTTCTCTTGCTTTGAGTGTATACATACAAATATATATTTATACAGATTTATATACATATAAATAGAGATATATATTTATATACGAGTACTAGTATGTATGTCGTATAGTTTTAATAAAATTTTCGATGGAAATTGTACTCTATTCAGGCACACACACACACTTTGCTCACTCGTACACAAACACCGTACGTAGACACCTGAGGCCATGCTTTATATGTCAGTCCTTCGTTTCAAAAGCTATCCAACATTGATTATTTGTTGATTCAAATTTGGCTCAAGTTGGAACGAAATCTCTGTGTTCAGAGTTTGTTGCAATAAATTTAATTGAAAGACGAACGAACGCATGAGTTGCCGTTAGTTTATTTTCTTAAATTAGATTTCGAAATTAATAGAAAACCACTTTCAATAAAACAAAATCAAATGGAATTTCACCAACGTCATCATCATCTAAAGAAATAACCATTTACAAAAAATAATTGTAATAAAAAACTATGATGAAGTGAACGAAAACATTTTCAAATTTCATTGGTTTTTCTGTATAATTTAAAATAAAATAGAAACAACTTTAAATGTTAAAGGAATTTCTGCTGAAGGAAGTTATAAGAAAAGGTATGGGAAAAAAATAAAATAAAGTAAAGGAAATGAAAAATACTCCAATTTCATCGCTTAATATTTAATATTCAGTTTCGATTAAATTTGATTGACTCATCTTAAAATTAAATTTGAAGATTGCCTTAAATGCTATCAATGAGGAGAATTCAGACAAAAGTGATGAAACACGACATCTTGGTGAATAAATCAACTTAAGTATAAAGAATTCACACTCAGACATACTCGTACACATGCATACAGACAATAAGCATAGAGCCAAACACAGTGTAGCCACAGACACAGTCAGCAACGTGTGTGGCATGTATGCGACTCAGCTGCGCGTGTTCACAGTTCTAATACGTGTGTTGGTGTGAGTGAGTGAGTGTTTATGATGCCATTTGTGAAATTTTATTCACGAACGCATCGGCAACTCTAAGAAATGCAGAAAGGCATGCGATTGCAATGCAATTGCAAGTGGTGAGCAACGACTGAGGACCGAGCAACGTCTGTAATACACACACAAACGCAGAACCCCACACAAAGCTAACTGCAACATCCTTTGCTGTTGGTGTTCTTAAACGAGTAGCAGCTGTAGTCACTGAAGCAAGGCACGAAAGCGCACGAATCGCTGGCAGAGGAAATTCAAACATATTCGCAGCAACATATTGCTAGAAAATCTGCTGCTGTTGCTGCTGCTATCTTTGCAATTCCATTGGGTTTCTTGTTGTTTATTATATCGCAATTTTATTTATACCTTTTTCCACTTTTCTCGTCACTGCACATTTCTTAGTTCTGATAATATTTACTTCTAGTCGAGGATTTTCATGTTTATTTTAGTAGATGTTGCTATTGTTGTTGCTGTTGTTGCTATTGCCACTGCTGTTGCTGTTGCATAACTCTTGCAGGAGCTGCTGGTTATTTATTTGTTTCGCGTTGTGGATACACTAGTTTTGTTTTTGTTATTGTTGGAAAATAATTTGATGTTTGGATTAAACCATAAGGAGTATCAGATTTACTGCTTTTGTCTCCCCCCTTACCCACAAACCCTCCGCAACCGCATCTCTTCACTACTCTTCACGCCTCCGTCTTGTGTGTTTGCTGCCAGCGATGTTGCTTCGCTTCGATGTTGCTTGCATCTGCAGCAACAATATTTACATTAAGCCTCACCATACAACGTGTGAAGAACATCGGTTACGCTGACAGACAACAGCAAAACAACATCACATTCGAAATCAAAATCAGAGCCGAAATCGAAATCAGAATCGGAATCAGTTTAATTCAACATGGAAATTGCATGCATAAAGACGCATCCATTGCAAGTATTTCTTGCTTTTACATGCAACAACAAGGATTTTTCAGTGGCTCCTTTGGTAGTTACAAAAGATGTTGAAGATTCTTCTTATATATTCAGTTCCTTCATATTCCGATCCTTCACATTGAGATGTTTATACAAAATCCTTCCTTACTTTTACTCTCAAAACTGATTTCATTTACGTTATTTTCTTTGTCGACTAAAGATTTGTTTAAAAAGACATTAATTAATTTTAACTAATTTATTGTAATTGCTTTTCTAAACTAGTTTTCTGTAAATGTAACCAGTTTCGTGACTTGTGTACCAGGTGCTGGTGAGATACTCGAGAAAAAGTAGAACAGAGAATTAATTTTCCTTCATTCCATCTTCTCGTTGGTTTTTCTTCCCATAGAAGATTTTTCTCTTCAAGAAAAAAACCAGGAGAGAAAACAGATTTTTCTTATGGCTGCTTTTCGCAAGAGCGGATTTCCCTTTACTTATTTTATTGTAAGTTTTTCGCTCCATTCTACTCTGAGCAGAAAGCACGTAAATAAATAATTTTTTTTATTTATTTTAATCCAATCAATAGGATTCAGAAATAATAAAATCAATGCAGTTCATCAACCATCAAAAATCAAATAAAATAAAATCAAAGCAAATTAAATTAAGAAGAATCAAACAAAATTTAAATCAATTTAATTTCTTTCAAAAGAACTATAATAGATCAAGTAAAAACAAATGATATTAAATAATAAAAAAAAAACCAAACCAGATTCTATCTATTAGTATCCAGATTACTGTGCTAACTTCGTACTGGCCTAGTTATAGTCTGTACGGACAAAACCGGCAAAATCGGCATATCTTTCTAATCAACATAATCATTGACATCTATTTACATTTCCAACTAATTTATTTCTATTCTCTTTCTCGCTCTTCTTCCGCGATGACATCGCTCTGGCTAACCTCGGTTACATCTGACACATTTTGTGGCAACAAAAATCCTACAACACTCTGCGCTGCGACCAGAAATGCAAACACACGAAGAGTTGCTGGAAGACATTCGAGATGATGCTACTGTTAACGTGATACCGGATAAGGGTTAGTATCAGCCCTTCCCTCTCCTCCCTCCCAAAGATAATATTCGCTTCCCTTGTTTGCATTTCTAAAATGATTGCGACTGCGCGTCCTTTTTAACCTCACGGGGAATTATTTAGTCTCAAGTGCGAGAACCTGCTCCGGGTTTGGTTTGAATAGCAACGGTGTGTGTAATATAAATAGAGTATTCGGCGGTTCCATCCGGTGATTCGGTTAATTTCATGGGGATTCAGTCAGTCGAGTGATACGTGTCACTTCATAACTGACGCAGGTGCTGAATTTCATAAAAGCTTAATAATGCTGCAGATTTTCTTCTTAGAATGCTTCAGCGAAACTAGAAGAAGCCAAGAAATTCTCACATCACCTAACACCGAATGGAGTATAAAGTGTATAACTCCTTAATGTACACATACTATATCTTTCGCTGTCAAGAAGTGGTTTCGACTTTGTTTTAATCTATCGCATTACGTATGAAAACCTCGTTTGTGAGCATGCAAACGATGCAGAAAATAATGGGTTGGCACAGGGGTGTGGCAAGGTGGAGTTGGTGAAGAACCACCTCTACGCAGTTGTGCTGCAGATATTCACATACTCAGGCAATAAATCTTCCGTGAAAGTAGCTGCTATTTTACAAAGAAATGAGATGGAAAATTCTTCTAATAAATATGATAATATTTAATAAAGTGAGAGATAAACCTGGGTGATGTTTCATTATGTCTCCAGAAAAAAGAAGTTAGAGGTAGAGTATAAGCACTGTTTCGCTCAGGCCATCCAAATAAAATTGCTCAGGAGGAGTGAAATCTTTAAATTAGTCTATTAGTAAAGTTATCAGAAATATAATCAAATCCAGTTCATTTTAGCTCCATTGCTATCTAGTTGAATACATCCGAGTACAGTTCAAATATGAACTTTTGACATTCATATTTGTATAATAGTATATATCAATATCTCTCCATTCATTTTTCTTTTCATTTTAGATTTACCAAAGTTCGGCGAACCGTTACAAAATGTCACTATTCCAGTCGGCCGTGAAGCGGTATTGCAGTGTGTCGTCGATAATTTACAGACCTACAAGGTGAGTTCTACACCCGAAAATATGCTATGACATTTTTTTGTTCATAATGAAATAGTAACGCCTTTCGACACGTATCACAATTTTTGAAAGTCATAAATATGTGGAGCTACTTTCAGGTCTGTAACCTCATAAAAGAAAAACACCGACAATCATACACACGCACAATCAAACGTCCTTAAACACTCTCTCACACACAACCTTCATCAAAGCAATTTACACTCAATGAGTAAAAATTAATAGCTTTACCGACTTTTAGGCCGTCATGATATGTTTGCCTTAAGTGAGTGTTTGTTAGAGAGTGTGTGTGTCTGTGACTGTGTGTCTGTGAGTGTGTGTATATGTATGTATATGTATATATATGGCTCAACTTGTGTTAACCTCCATTTTCGGGTTTTTATGGGCATGCTTTCTCGATGTCCGTATCATCGCATGCTGAGGTGCTGTTTTCGTGTCCTTCAATACTTCAGCCAGTCGAAAGTGTAAACAACTCCTGTAGTACTTTTAGGCGTAAGAAAAGAATAGAATAAAAAATATTTTATTCATGGTGTTTGCAGAGTGCTTGAGTATTACCATGACCTCCTCCCCCTCTGCCAACCCCTCTTTTATCGATAACTACCTGAAACGTTATCGTATTTCGATAAGTAAAGAAATATTTTCATCCACTTTTTACCTTTTTTGAAATGAAAAGAAAATTAAACGGTTCATAAGCACACTTCAGTTCGTTATTTATGGAATATTTCCTCAAAGGGGAATGAAGCTGAATGACGCATGTTAACATTTGGAATATTTTAAAAACGTCACAATAATATTAAGAATTTTTATTCAAGGACTATATATTCATGTCACTTCAAGAATAAAGTTTTTTAAACTAGATAATGAAACGATGCCTACTATTTATAGTATATCGAATTGGGTGCTTCCTTTTCTACGTTGGGTGCTTAATTTTTTATTGTGGCCTCTAGTTATTTTCTTATATTTATTTAGATTGACGTCTAATCTGATGTCTGCTGTGGATCTGGTTGTTTGAATACATAATTCGATATTAGCTCAGTGACCAGATATTTTATGGGTATATGATTTTCTATAATAATTTAAACCGAATACATGTATATTTAGCATCAGGACAAAGGTCGATTGTGAAATCTCCTTTTAAAATGTGGTCTGGTTTTTCTGTATAGTCGTGGAGCGGTTTGATATCTAACACCTGATTTATTTATGGTATGGCACTATATGTAGGTGTCCGAACTGAAATTTATTTATTTATTTAATGGTATAATATGGAGATATTTACTTCTTATGGTTCTTATTGCTATCTGCTATATCTTTTCTTTGGCCAGTCCTGTGTCTCTGATGTCTTTTGTAGTACCTGCTATGATGTGTATCTATTGTATAAGTTCTTTTCGTGTTTCATCCTAATATTTCTTTAGCTACTGGCCTTTACTTCATCTAGAATCTGCACTGATGTTTAAGAGGGTGTTTTTCTCTGAGATTTGACCTGAGATTGACCCAAACCTCCACCTCAAACATCGTCTCATCTTGCATAAGTAGGGTTGCTGTTCAGCTCAAATATGGATGCCACTAAAGTCCTTAGTTATCATCATCATAATTCCTTGTTTCTTAAAATAAACTAAATCTATTTGAAGAAAGAGTTTTCTTTATTCTTTATAAATAAACTAGCTGACCCGACGAACTTCGTCTCGCCCAAATATAATAATATCTGATTTGAAAAATTTTAATACGATCATGACTTTATTAAATTAAATACAACGCATCTTAACTCACAACGCCGATTAATTTCATCATCAGAATTTCCAAGGAAATAAATTTGAAGAAATTTGTGATCAGCATTCACGGCGGTAACAATGCACCTGCACGATGCTGAATTTGTCCTTGAATCTATAAAATCAAACACAATTTCTTGAGTTTGTGTAATGTTTTCCTTCGTTGAAGCTCTTTCATAAATCTGTAATATTTGCATTCGAAAAAGAATTTACCTTAAACGTAGGGTTAAGGCCTCGTGTTAATGGCTCTGGTGGTGGTGTCAATTTTACGTTTCCGATCGCACATCATAGTCCTGGTGGTTCCTGTCGGAACCTCAAAGCATTGCAATATTGACAAACTCATTGCTCAATTGCTCATTGCTCATTGTACCGAAGTTGGCCATATCCGCTGCGTAATCGAATGTTGAATCGTACCTGAACGCCAAACGTTCGTTAATGATTGTGTCGGCTGGCCGACTTTTTTGTGACGTTCAAAATTATTTCGAGCATTAGCTTGTACTGATCGAGTCGAACTTGATTGAATACGTTGTTTCGGAGCCATAATCGATCGCCCTTGCAAAATTCTTACACGATTTCCTTCCACAACGGTGTCTGCGCTCTTCATCTTTCTCATTCACACGATGGTTACTTGTTCGAGCTGAGTTACGCGTATGTCGACCGTCTAACTGGTGGCATTTTAAAGCGCAAACCGCAAACCAAAAAGCAAAATATTAAATTATCACGAACTTATATGACCACAGTAAACAGAACCACAAAATTATCACGAACTGATCAATGATAATAATAATTATCAACTTTTTTTAATATACTATGTATGCAAGAAAGATAGATTACTATCATTATTGTATATCTTATCAAAAATTGTCATATTTTATTTTCATTTTTTAACCTTATATTTTTTTTTGAGCAAACAACTGATGTACACTGTTTTTTTCTAATATTTTTTTACTGAAGTTTTAGTTTCGTACAAATTAAAAATACAAATTTTCGAATTTTCCGATCGAGTTTCCCAAAATTTTCTTTCGTACAAACCTTGTCCTGACAATTACGAACACAACAAAATAACAATCAGTCAAATCGATCCAGCCGTTCTCAAGCGATGGCGGGACATACATGGCCATTTCATTTTTATATATATAGATTAAAGGAATATATATTCACCTTCGTTATACTTTCGTGGCCCTCATAACTTTAATGAGCACAGATATTTTTCTTCCTTTCATTTTTAAGTTTCTTCATTTTCCTAAAACGTTCTCTTATCTAAGTCATTAACACGAAATCTACGAAATACTTTACATTCCTCCGTTTAGTACCATAAATAGGAAGCTTTTAGTTCTTTTTAATATTCATAATGGTCGCATTTCTGCATTCTTGGAATCTTTCAGATTGCGTGGCTACGAGTCGATACACAAACTATTCTAACGATACAAAATCACGTAATCACCAAGAACCATCGAATGAGCATAACTCACGCGGAGAAACGTGCTTGGATCCTTCGTATTCGTGATGTCAAGGAGTCGGACAAAGGATGGTACATGTGCCAGATAAACACGGACCCGATGAAAAGCCAAGTCGGTTACTTGGATGTCGTTGGTAAGTCAGAAGATACGCATAAGAATAATAATAATAATAAGAAAGCGAAATTGCAAATCAACGAACTTATCTCAATAAATTAATTAACCAAACAACCAACCAACCAAACCAACCAACCAACAAACCAACCAAAGTAACCAACCAACCAATCAAACTCTTATTCTTAGCTAAGAGAAACTGCAGATCGTATTTTTGAGTTTGTTTTCAAAACACGAAATTACGTGTCCTATGTTTTCTGTTACATAATATAATTCAGGATTTATGTTTCCTTCACATAATTTAAGTCCCTTTTTCTGTTTTTTTTTATTTTCTTCTGTCGAAGCTTCATTTTGCCTTTCCTTTTGATTACTTCAAATAGTTTGAACTCACGATGTCGATACTCAATCGAAGTTGAAGTCAAAGTTTAGATTAAGAATCATCGAACGTTTTGTGCTTCGAGCTGTGGATAGTTTCTGTCATTTCAAGTGACTTTCTGCACTTCACTTGATTAGCTGACCGAAAGCATCGAGTTGTTGTTGTGGTTTCTGTTGCCGATGTGACGTTCTCGTTGCCAGTGTGAGTTTAATTAAAAAGCTGTTTTCGCTCGTAACCGTTGTTGATCCTCACGATTCGAGCACCAGACGATGAGGAATCAAGCTGAAAGTTTTATTATTTGTCGCCAGAAATCTTCGTACTTTCATGCTGAAGCTACAAACTTTTCACTTGTTTGCTGCTTTTGTTACATTCAATCAAAACAACAACTGAATTACAACTTAAGTTAGGAAATATACAGAAAAATGTATAGAAAAAATATACATATATAAAAAATATTATATTTATGAGTAAATAACTGGTAATGATGATGATGAGTGATAATGAATGATGATGTTATAAGTTTTGAATAAGGGTAATAATTAATTACTTTAATAAACGCGTTGCACCTTAAAAATGTGAGACTTTTTTAAAAATGAAGCATGGTTTGGGAATAATATTACATCAACACTGAAATCATGTGTTTATCACATTCTGAACTAATTTAAAATTTAATTGAATTTTAGATTCAGGGTTGATTATAGTACATTCAGAACTCTCCGTAAATTTTCGATCGTTTTTCTCGTTGAGGCTAATAATAGTAAAGATACATAAGCATGTTTTTTTTTGTAAGTTCTACATTGTAATTTTAATAAATAATAAATTGCTTGTGTTCTCTTTAATGTATTCCATTGTATATTTTTGGATATTTTAGATGCGGTGTATATTAGCTTCATTCATTTATTTTATTCACATTTCGTTAACTGTGGAGGTCAAAAAATAACGGTTTCCAAGAAATTAAATTACTCGTACTACACGCAAATATAAACTGCAAAGAGTCAAATGTTGCCACATTGAGGTCGAACGCGCACAACTCGTTGTTTTCCCAGCGGATGAATGAACGAACGAACGAATCAACGGACAGACCGACAAACGGACGAATGAATGGACAAACGCTGATGCCATCCACCACTCGATCGGGTCAAATAATAAATTATTCAAGCGTTGAATGACGAAAAATATCGCTTTCAACCGCAGCAGAAGCAGCAACAATGTTTCGCTTCCGCATTTGTTGGAAGTCACAATGCAGTGCGTCAGTGTGTCACGCTGCCGTCCGTAGGGAGTGGGCGGGTGCCAGGTTGTTGCCCATCCAATTGAACATGCCACAAATTGTGGCAAGTATACACGTTTAACACAACTTATATCAACTTGTCGCTTTCGTGGGTTGTTGGATTGAGTTAAAAAATGAGCGCAAAAAAATACGCAAGCTTTGTTTTTTCGGGTCTCCTTTTGTTGTCGCTTGATTCTTGGTGATTTTTATTGGTTTCTGTTTGACTTCAATGAATGAATGAAGCGCGACCATGACTGAACGCATGCTATAAGTACGCGTTGCCACGTATATTAATTAAATATTTACTCTGTGTCTCGTTTGGCTTCGGTTGACGTTGGGGAAGGAAGCAAATTAAAGCGGTTTCGTATCTTGGGTTTTCAGAAATCGCCATCGCCAGTCGCCGGTGTATCGGAGTATCGGTTTAGAGGTCCAACATCAGCCTTGATTTTAAACCTGGTGTTGAGTGAGTTCTTTATGAAGCTTTCATAAAGCTTTCTTTTAAGAGAAAATAAATTAAGGAATTTCAAGTGATTTGACGAATTAAGGAGAAAAACTCCAAGCACTGTAAATTTCAACATATTAAAGAAAAAGAAAACAAATGTATTCAATGCTATATACTCAGAAGCATTAATAAAATTTGCATTCGTACAAATTTTTGGTAAATTTTCTCAACGTTAAACTTTATCTATAAAACGCATGCACGTTAAACATCGTGTAGAGTTTCTAGTCAGGTACTGAAGATAGAATAACAAAAATAAACGACGAAGAAGAAAAAAAGGAAGCAAAAGAATAAAAAAAACATCCGGAAGAGGAAAAGGAAAATGGAAAGGACCATGTTTGAAAGTTGTGTTGCTGTGGATTGGCAAGAATAAGATAATAAATTGTTGAACTAAGAAAAGCAACATTAAAAATCTTGCATATAATGATTCTTCAAGTTTGCAGTCAAAAGGAAAGGAAATGAAAATTATCCTTAACCCGAGACCATTAATCATAATTTTCTGGATTACTAATTTATGAAATTTCAGATTTCGTAACCCACAAAATACGATATATATTCCAATTTCAGAAAAGACCATAGTATCTTTCAACTAAATATTTGATAAACATTCCTAAATAACGTCTACAGTTAATAAGAGTTGCTAAATTGAATGTTTTCTGGAAGTCTTTACTCACTGGCTTAATTAACTTAATACAGGTTTTTCGGAATATGTGGCAACACCTTCGCAACTCTCGCTTTCCCTCTCTCTCGCACACTTGCACATACACATCACCAAATAACATTTAATTATATTGAACACGACCGCACACGCACACGAAAACAGGGCTGTATTAAATACAAAATAAGGCCCTGAATAAAGTTTGTTTATGAATTATATACTTTATATATATAATTATATATTTTATATATATAATTTATAATTTATTATTATATAATTCTCAACTTTTCGAGTGCTTTTTGAGGCAATCATATTCGAATTTATCATTTCACTTCACTGCTCGGCACTCCGCCCCTGTGTGAAGAGCATTCAACCAAACATTGCTGGCACATGTTGCTGGTTTATGAAGCCAACAATTTTATGCAATCAACTGTGTTTGCTGCTGCTGCGCTGCCGCTGCTCTGGATGTGGTTTTATCATCAACATCAATAAAACCGAAGAAAATCAAGATTAAGCTGCATAAATTAATTGATCGCTCATTCAGATTAACTGAGCGTGTGTGTGTGTTTGGTGGGATGTATAATACCCATGTACATATATTATGCATAAATGTATGTGTATATTAAGTGTGTGTGTGTCTGGGTTTGTGTGTTAATTTTAAGGAATTTTTGGCTTCGAAACGATTTAACTCGGTAAGGAAACAATTAAGATTTAAAAAAATCGTAGTTTCACGTTGAACTTAATTTAAATATTGTATATGTTTGCATTTACAAATATAAAACAATAGCTTTATTTCTTATTTTTTGTTTTAATAAAAACATTTTACTTCAAATATGCTAAAAAAATGAGGTTTTCTGTACAACCCTCATGGTGACGGTTGCCATGGAAGTTACCGAAAGTCGCCGCAGAGACCGTTAATTAAAATGCGTAACAGTTGTTGCTTATTTCTGTTTTTCTTTTGTTGCGAAATATTTTAAAACATTTTGCAACATTGTTTTTGGCAGCAATCAGAAAGTGAGAAAAATGCATGCATAAATTCAACCGAAAGCAGACCTCGAGCGTCATTCGTGGCATTCGTAGAACCGGGGGACCACCAGCCACTTGTCATCAGGTAGGGGACCCTCTCAGAGGACCAACCAGAAGACGAAGAAGAAGAAACTACAGTACAGCAACGTTTGCCAACTGTTTCGACAAAAGTGACGTTGCTTTAAAAATAAAAATTAATTTAAACTCTTTTATGAACATTTTTCCGAAAATTACAAAAAAAAAACCAAAAACAAATTCTATATTCGACACGAAAGAAAACAAAATCCTTTAGAAGCTTCATGGTATATTAAATTTTTAATTAGCTACAATTTTAGGTTGCTTGGTTAAAGTTTATGTACATTTCTATAAACGTAATCTGAGTAGATAATATTGTAGAATATATACATAATAGATAATACAGGGATAAATACAATACAAGTTTAACCATATCACCTGACAATACCATAAAATATTCTAAAAGCTGTTGTGAATTCTAAATGAAATTAGAAGAAAAATTAAAGTAACATTTGAATTGTAAATTGGAATTGCAGAAAAACCTTTTGTTCTCAATTCAGTGAATAAATGTATGGTATATCAACTCAGTGGTAATTTTAGCAAAAAAATTGGTTTACTTTAGTTATTTATCAATGCAGAAAAGTCATCATCACTCTATTGTATTATAGTACACTCGTTAAACACTTCTTCCTCGATCTCTTTTTCTCTCTCTCTCTCTCTCTCTCTCTCTCTCTCTCTCTCTCTGCGAATTGCATGTTCATAATAATTGCACATCGTGTTGACAAACCATTTCAACCGACTGACCGGCCGTTTCAATGTCATCATCATCTGCTGCAACATGACAACGCTGCAACAACAACAACAACAACATCAACGTTAACACTGCTACTGCTGCTTTTGAACAATATCCAAATAACAACAACAGTGCCACCTGATATCCTAGATTATCCAACAAGCACTGATATGGTAATCCGCGAGGGCAGCAACGTTACACTGAAATGCGCAGCCACCGGATCCCCAACGCCAACGATAACATGGCGACGCGAGGGTGGCGAACCGATCCCAGTTACAAATGGACCAGATGGTAGGTAGTCCGTTTTATTTTTGGTTTCCTGGTGGTTGGGTTCTGTACGTTGTAACACGAGTGCCAATGAGTATGACACATGAGTGTTGTGACTTCAGTGAACGTGACCAAACTTATATTTAAGATTGCAGACAGATAGACGGAAAGATAGATATACCAACAGAATATGCTCAGTTTTAACTCTTTTAACGCCATGAAAACACATAAAGAGAAGTTGGGGCAGTTATTAACTAGAGATACGATTTTTTATGTGACTTCATCCATTAATTTAGCCAAAGCTAACTTTTCAGGGGTTTAAGGAATACCCACTAAGTTGTGATACAGAAGCGTTAATAGCTGCTGTAATAATATTTAGTAATACTCATTCCATGTCTCTCTCGCCCAAACAGTTATCAGCTACAATGGCTCCTACCTCACCATCGCCAAAGTGAATCGCTTGAACATGGGCGCGTATCTCTGCATCGCATCCAACGGAATCCCGCCTACCGTCAGCAAGCGAGTGATGTTAATCGTCCATTGTAAGTGAAATTGAAATTATGTAACCCTTTGCTATTTTTGTGATGTACAAAACTGGACAAGTTGATGATATCTAGTTATGTAAACTTATGATGGATGTATTTAAAATGAATCATTTAAGAGTACATGAAACGAGCCTTGAATATCACAAAAATTCTATTATATTACAATTCTATTTTATAAATGATATTAAAAACTAAATTTGGAAATAATTCCATCCGAATGGGAAATGAAAAACTAGAATTTCAGATTTCAAAAAATCTAGTTTAACTTCCGCCAAACGACGTGAACGAATCAACCTCCTGGGGCATTGAATTTATTAACACATCCGGTGTTTATAATTCGGATACTATTAACTTAAATTCGGGCAATAATGAAATAATTCTTGCCTTTTACTCATCCTTAAGTCCATAGAGATTCACTTTGTGACCTAACCTAAATAAACTTAACTCTTCACTTGAATTCTGTTGCAATAAATTCCATTTGGAAGTGTCACAAAATATTTCGCATTCCTTTTGCAATAAATTTTTCCGGAGCTTCTAGATTATTCGAAGTACTTGCAAAACATCTGGTTCTCAAAACTTCTCTGCATGTCTGGAGTTATTCAAAGCTTTACTTTAGTGGGATAGGAACTCGACTTAATTTAGAGTGCATTTGTGGAAGTAGAAATCGCTTCTTCACATTCCAAAAGTAAACATTTAAATTCTCATTCCACATTTGGGCTGGGTAAATAAATCAGTGTGAAGATCAGTGAGGAAGCAATTCATAAAAATGCTGCAAATTCCATCGAAAAATGAAGTGTTGAGAAACTTTGTGGCACTAATATTTGCTTAGCTCTTTACACAAACACACATAACAAACGCACACACATATGTACATGAAAACTCACTCAGGCAGTCACATTCCCATAAACAATTTTTGCACCATGAATGCATTTCCGGTGTCTGCTTTCAGATGTTCGCCGATCCTGCCATTGAACACGCATTTCTTGAATAAATATTTTTAACCTCTTTTGCACATCAAGGAAAATGCAACAACAACAGAAACAACAAGCAATCAAACAAGCATTATTCTCGATAAGAACAAAAGGCAAAGTGCTGTACAATTTGCATTTTCTCAACAATTGAGAACACTTTTCATTCGCATATTTTAATATAAAAAACAAAGAACTATATTTCATATATGCATACAATATATTCATACATATTCCAAATAGTATCCACATTACCATCCATGAATGATTTTTTTGAGTAGTTTTTAACCGATTCTGATTTGATTTTATATGAGTTATTTGGGGTCAAACCTTCCAATTTCATATCTTATTCTCTATAATAAAAACAACATTATCATGGAACAATTTATCAGAAATGGAAAATATTGTCTTTTTCCCTCATCTCTATAAGTTCCGCCCATGATATGGATACAAAATCAATTGGTCGGTGCAGCAATAACTCAGAACATCTCATTGGAATGTCAATCGGAAGCGTATCCGAAATCCATTAACTACTGGATGAAGAACGACACCATCATCGTGCCAGGTAAGGATCCACTTTCTACCGAATAACTGTGTCTGTAGGTACATATATGTATGTATATTTGGCTGAAGTTTTTATATTAATATATAAAATATATTGAATTCTATTTAATTGCGCAATTTTATGCTCTACTTGGGGAAAGCACACTTTCATAAAACCGTTGTTAGTGGTATTGGGTTGTTTTCTCTTCAGTTAGTTTTTATGTAAACTCATCAGTGCGTCCATCAATTAAGCCAACGGCATGCTTCTTCATGGATCGAGATACTCAGTACTTCACTGTAACCCGTTATTTAATTAGCATCCTCTTTCCGAGAGAGTTTCTGCGGAGTGCATAGAGTTGCCATAGTAGCAAAGTCGCAGACAGCGTCAAGCTGGTGACTGGCAGAAGAAGTGTAAGAAGAAAAGAGAAGAGAAGGGGTATGAGAATAGTGAGAGAAAAAGAGCGAAGGCTAGAAGTGGCAAAGCAGGGGTGCTGTTCTACTAGCTTGGCAGTAAAAAGGTATTCACACAAAGATTCACACTTGAAAAATGTTGTACCCGAGTGGAAGTGAAATTCAGAATGATGGGGAGGAAGCAAGAGGAAGAGAGATGGGGAGAGAGAGAGAAAGAGAAGTAGTGATGGGGAGAGAGATAGGGACACAGATTGAGAGAGAGAGCGAGAGATGGTTAGGGAATTGAGTGGGTATGGATTTGGAAAGAAGACTGTGGAGTGCAAAAGATCCAGGTTTAAAATAGTAATGATTACTTCTAAAATACTTTTGTCTTATTGTTGTTGTTGTTGTTGTTGTCTACTCTTGTCGGAAATAACTCGTTTAAAGAAAAAGAAGAGTAGAGTCAAGTAGAAAAACCCTAAAAAAGAGAGAACCAAGGAGGTGTGGCGGGTGAAGTTTACGTCGTACGACAAGCTGAAGGGAATCACTATAAATATTGGAATTCATTCCACTTAAATGGCCAAAGTATGTATCTCACAAATTATTTCAGACAGCAAAGGCAACTCGGTAACTTTAGACACTTTAGATTTATACGAGAACGTATTTGAGACAATTGTACTCAACCACAACGTATTAAGAAGTTTTCTAACTCTCCGATGTGGCTTTAAGTCAATCAAATCTAATTTCAATTCCCATACATTTGTGCATCCAACCGCAAAAACGAAATCTACCAAATCTTAGACGTGCATCTTTCTCTGAGCTTTTACAGGTAGAAGGACGAGTAACTCTTAAAGATTGCCGCAAACAACGCAGTTGTCTCTCGCTTTTAACTTGTTGTGGGTTTGGACTACAAAAAGTTTAACTTTCATCCATGCTTGGTTAATATTCTCAAGTATTTGTCTTTATTTGCAACGTTCTCTTCATTTCCCCCACCTTGAGGCTCTCATTCGTCTCCTATTTTCTTCTCTGACGTTTCTCTGTCCTACTTCCCATGCATACAGCAATCTTGCCACCCAAAAAATCTCATTCCAGGAATCCTTCATGCATGCAATTGATCCTTATTTAACCGCGTTTGCTTGTGTTTTCTTCAGATGCATGTGAATGTGTGAGTATGTATGCGTTTGTCCACTTGTATACGTCAATATTTATAGCTCTATAGTATCTTGTTTTCATGTATAATGTATAAAGTGCTTGTCTCTACTTTTGGGAAAATCTAGAATATAAAAAAATCGATCTCAAATAAAAAGTTGTATGCAGTATAGCTGATTAGCTTTTACCCTATTGATGCAATTATATTGATATGTGTATAGACTAATGCTATTAAGATGTGTACATATGTTTCATAATGTACTAAATAGGCAATTGTGAATATATTCTACAATATAATGGAAAATTTATTATAGTACCATATGACGAACACTATAGACAAATTTATTACACAATATTGAACTGTATATTGTAACTTGCAATCTACATCGAATAAGATGTTGTCTTTATACTGTACATCATACAATATTATCAATCATCCAGCGAAGCGTAAATAAGCCAATCAAAGCAAAGGCTATTATCAAATGTAGGGTATAAAGATTTCTACCTGGTTTATTAATGGGGCTCCTTTTTACATATCTGGCTTTCCCTCAGAATTTAATTTTTTTGTCTGATTTTCACTTGACCCTTTTCGAATACTTTCACTTTTCATTGTATATTATGACCCATTTACAGTGGGTAGCGCATACAAATCGAATTTGATCCTTTTATAAAAATCTCTAAATATTAATGTATCCTTATAATGATATATGTATGTACTTGTATATTTTTTAATGGTGCTTTTCATATCATTATCAACGTCTTTCGTTACAGGCGAACGTTTTGTGCCCGAGACATTTGAAGCTGGCTACAAAATTACAATGCGTTTGACTATAAATGATGTTGATATTCAGGACTTCGGTTCATACCGTTGTGTCGCGAAGAACTCTCTCGGTGATACGGATGGAGCAATTAAATTATATCGTAAGTATTTATTTTACAAGTGTATGATTTTTCTTTATGTAGTGCAATGTGATGTGAATTGATATGACATTAAGTGTAGCATATATACATAGACCATGTAGTAATGGAAATAGTAACTATGTAGATATTGTTGCGGTTTTTATTAGTGTTGTTGTTGTTGTCGAAGTTGAAAGCATTACTGGTCACTGCCAACTGATCACTCGGCGTCTATAATTAATTAAAGTCAAGTTGTTTGACCAAACTCAGTGACTAAAGGGGTATCTGAGGGAGCAACTGAATGGATAAATGATGAATAATATACATACATATATGTATATACATATCCATATCAGTGTATGTGTAGGCTTAGTTGGCTATCTGTTTAGTGGTCTGTGTTTCCATATGTTTGGTATTTTTGTGGCGCTATCTGCAAAGTAAAGAGGCCATAAAACTATAGACAAAAAGAATAACGGAAGCAGACAGGCAGATGAACATTTATATTAGTTTCCCCCCTATTAGTTAATCCCTTCTCCCTCTTCAATAATTATTTTCTTCCGGTTGCTTGTGGTTTATGTGTCCCTTTCTTCTCTCTTTCTACTGCCTCCCCCTTTAACCCTCTTTCATTCTACCCTCCTTTCTCTCTCTCTTCCTCTGTTCTTCTTCTTGCCTTTTATTGAGGTTAATTATGCTCCTTGCGTTACAAGACTAAAGTGGTTTTATGTAATTTCGTCATCGGTTTCATCTTTAGGGCTCCCCCTCTTGATTTAAGACCCCTTATGAACTTAATTGATTTGGATTTTATATCCATCCATCTATAGTTGCATCCTTATTCGTCCATCGTGCTCCATTCCAACTAAAATAGTGCAACTATTGCTGTTGTTGTTGTTATTATTGCTCTCGTTGCTGTTGCTGTTGCTGTTGCTGCTCTTGCCGTTCTTGTTGATGTTCCTGCTTCTGCTACTGCTCTTTGATGTTGTTATCTTTCATCTTCTTTTGCTTTTGTTGATGTTGTTGTTGTTGTTGGCAGTGTCTGCCATTCATATATAGCATGGCACGCTTACTTAGCATACACGAGTACCTGTTTGTGGCATTAATTTTGCAGCAAACATCCTGTGACAGCATCCTGGCTCATGTCCTTGTTCTTGCTTGTTACTAGGTCAACATAAACGTGAACGTGTTCAATGTGCTGTTCTGCTGTAGTTTTATTTGGCTTCTCTGCATCTCTGAGAGCTTGTCTGTCTATTTGTATGTCTGTCTGTTTCTATGTCCGTCTGTTTGTATGTCTGTGAGTCCGTCCAACCTGCTGAATAGATATTGCCACTATGTCCTATCTGAACCTATACTCATCTATGTATATATCCCTCTTTCGCTATATCTAACTTTCTCCGTCTCCGTCTGTCCGTCCGTTTGCCTGATTTTATGTCTGCTTGTAGCTGTTCTTCTATCCAGCTGCTTGCAGTGACCACCGATATTGTAGCCCGTGTTGTTGTTGGTGGTAACAATGCTGCATAATTAATGCGCCACTAATTGTACATGCATCAGCCAATAAGTGATGGTGTGGGGAACGGGGAGGAATGCGAAAGGAAGATAGAAACCATCAAGGTGTGCAGCATGTCCTTAAATCACACAAAAACAACAACAACAGTAGAAGCAACAACAGCAGCAGCAATAAATTCATCTACGTTAGTGCAATAAATGCAATTATTTTGTAATTAATTTGCGAAAGATAAAAAAACACCAACAGTTCCAATCAAATACAATAATAAGAAAAAGAAGGCGAAGAAGAAGGAGAAGAAGAAGAAGAGGAAAAGAGACAGA
The DNA here is from genome assembly GCA_943737955.2 of Myopa tessellatipennis. Taxonomy (NCBI): domain Eukaryota; kingdom Metazoa; phylum Arthropoda; class Insecta; order Diptera; family Conopidae; genus Myopa; species Myopa tessellatipennis. The sequence goes on from OX031316.1 coordinate 53,441,327, forward strand.
CAAAGAGAAAAGAGGGGAGAAAATGCGAAGAGAGCGAAATATCGAAATAGCGAAAGATTTTAAAAAATAGAGATTAAAGTTTGAACTCTTTAATGGCATTAATGGCAGTGATTGATGTGGATCAATTCACCGAAACACCGAAATGAGGTGTAAAAAATAATGAAAGTATTCTATAATATGTTACTCTTTTTTCTCTAAGAAAACAGTATTTCATGGTACAGTTTTCAAGAAGAAAACCAAATAGAAAACCTATTTTTCTTCACTCGTAATAAATTAAGTTCAACAACTTATTTAGTTGATCGTTGTACAAGAGACTGAAGTAATTATATTTTTAACACAGAAAGAAAATATAGATCATGTAAATTGTAACATCATATGAACAACATAGAACATAGTTATTTATAAGTACTTCACTGAATTTCGTAATTCTAAGTAATTTTCATTCGGACTGTAGAAATCTCGGTCTGTCAATTCCAATCGGTCTCCCTACCAATCGATTAGACCCTGTTCGTCCGTCCGTCCATTCGGCTGTCTTTCTGTCTTTATGTCTGTCCATTAAAATCACGATTGAGGAAAACGTACGGAGACATCCGAATAAAATATGGTACAGAGGTATATCCTTTTTATGTAGAGCATAATCCTTTGTTATTATTTCTATATTGCAATGTAAAAAATCGGTCTTCGGGCACGCTCTCTTCTTATTTAACCACAGAAGGCCCTTTCTTTATAACCGCATACCAGCATATCGGATTCAACTATGAGGAGAAAATTAAATTCACTAACAGCTCTATCAAGAAAAACTACTTTCAAAAAATTGGCGTCATTTGACCCATACAATCTTCTCAACTTAACAGAAAATGACTTAAAGTTAAGAAAAGTTAAAGCTGAAGGAAATCTGATGACTACATATGCGATACTTTGTATATGTACTCATGTAAAAATAGGTGTGGGCCGCCCTCTTTTCCACATGCCATACAAATCATGGGATGGTGGGTTATACTTGAGCTTCGGCCAAGCTGAAAATAGCAATTTTTCTTGTTCTTCTTCTTCGATACAGGATACTTTTTTATAAGCCTTAAGATTATGTTTTGTTTTGGGTTTTTAATTGTTTTTGGTCTTTTATTTGCAACTTATTTTCTGTTTCCGTATTTCTCTTTTCTGCTTCTTCCCCTTCTGCACTAACAACTCTTTGGCACTTTTGGTGGGTACTCTTCGGTCCTTCCTACGGATTTCATGCTGCAGATATACCGCAGACAACAACTGTGACCACCGTAGCGCCAACGGTCGCTTTAAATACGGTGTCCATGGTAGTGGTTAAGTACCACAAAGGTAAGTAATACGAGGAAATGAAGTAATAAAAAAAAAAAATAAAAATGTCTGAAAATGATAAAAATATTCTGTGAAATCTTTAAAATCCCAGTTGAGGTTTATAGAAATGCTCTTGTATGTAGAATGAATCCATTATCAGTCCGATTTCAATATTGAAACTAAATCAATTTAATTAACAATTGTATTAGTTAATTGTAATCATTTGTAGTTATATAGCCAATTCTTTTTAAAGCATTTTATTTCAAGTTAGCAATTTCAAAAACTCTCACGTCTCGTATATTTTGAAAAAGCTTATAAATTGTGCAGAATATTTTATAGTTTTTCCATTTTCTTGTTCACTTTCTTCTGTTGCACGCTTCTCCTTCTTCTCCTTCAGAACAACGCTTCAATAATAAAGCACATCGCACCAAATCCAAGACGGAGACGCCTTCATCATCGTTGAATAATGTATTTGTTGGAGCCACATCGAGCTTGTGGAATTCACAGGATCACTCTGCGGGGAGAGAGCTGCATCAGTGTGAGTAAAACATGCATTTCATACACGAATTTCAAACATGGATTTCAAGATTTTTCTTAATAAAAACTTCGAGAGGAAAATATATAAATACTCGTATTATACAAAAAAATTTATATAAAAAATAGATATATGTATAATATAAAAAATGTGTAGATCGCGCCTTCGATGAATATTGTATACTCACCCAAATATAGGTGTGGTCCGCCTACTTTTCCATATGTCGGTATTTTACTTTTCCATTTTTAGGGTATTTGAGCTTCGGCCAGTCCAAAGATAGAAACTTTGGTCTATCTTTCTATTTAATTATTGATTACTTACTTTGAACTTCTACTTTTTATTTAAGAAGTGCGCGTGGCTATGCCTGGATTTGTTGTATAATTCCCATATCAATTATCTACGAGTATGCAACAAATAATATTATTATTTCGAGTTTTCTACAGACGTCACCGCTCTTTTCTTGGTTTATGAGCGTTACGGAAGGAAGGTTAAACTTAATATACAAGCATGTTCCCACATACGAGTGTAGGGTATAGAAATATATGTATATATTTGTACCATAAAATACTTGATGATTTTCAAGCTGTTAGAAATCGTCGTTGTCGTCACCGTCGTGTATAGTATATATTCTTTGTTATAAAGCAGAACTATTTTCATCACCTGTCACAGCTTCGTTCGTTCAATCTTCAAACGACAGCAACAAATTTTTATTAGGTAACAATGTAAAACACGAAAGTCACTAAAATATCATATGACTCAGCAAAGAATAGAGATTGAAAGAGATCGAAATAAATAAATATTGAGTCATTTGTTTTATGATTATTACAGAGCAGCTGGTTTCACAAGGATTAAAGAATCAAAGGATCAAATTATCAAAGTAATAAACAGAAATGGCTCGAGACAGAAGACGAAGAAGGAACGAAGAAACGAACGAAATATTTCTCTGGCTTTTAAAGACCAAATTAAAGTTGTAACAAAACGCTCTCAGTTGACACCAATCAGTTGTTGAATGTTCAATCACTTGTCACAATGACGTTAAAAGGACGACGTCATAAGACTAAAACTACTCGTATTTTAAATTGTTGCCAGCTCTGTAATTTTTTAGAGCTTGGCGCAATTGCAATGAGTTGCAACGATTTCCGGCATTCGATTGCTGCCCTCAGGCTGAATATCAATTAAACTGCATTGAATATTGAAGAGTGCTGGGAAGACACAAAAAAATCGGCCGCACATGTTGCTGCGTACTCGAGCATGCCGGCCTTATGCTCGATTTAATGTTCCTGTCACCCACTTCAGCTCGCCCGTCATCCACTCGAACAGAGCCGCGCCAGAGCTCTTGCAAGCACACTCTAAAATATTGCTTTGTGCAACGCTTTGCTGCACACTGCGTGTGTTGACAAGGCACACATTTGAGCGGGTCCCTTGCCGCGCGACCAGGACATTCAGCATGAAAATATAGCCACAGCAGAGGAGGCGGCTTCGCGCACTCTGCCCCGCCGGCGTCTGGGTATCTCAGTGGGCTTTTTTGGGTTTTGTCGAAATTTCCGAATGTCTCGTATTTTGTCAAGCAGTAACAACATTTGCTCAGATGCAGTTCTGCTGCGTGTGCTGAAGTGAGCAATGTTGGCTTTGTTACACGGAGCGCAAAAGTGTTGTCAAGTGGATGTTTTGCAGTTTATTGATGGCACCAAATTGAAAGGAGAGGGAGGAGTGAAGAGTATACAATTTAAAAAATGCTCAAGTTAAGGGGAAAAACTGTTGAAGTTATGAAAAAATTATAATGGAAAATTCGCATTGATTTAAAATAAGCACGTCTTTTTTACGCTAAAAAAGCGTTATTTTAACGCCGTAATTATATCGGAAATGCAGCAGAATCTGATTTGGGTTTAATACAAAAACAATCGCATGCAATTTATATTGTTTGGATGCAATTAAACTAAATACTCGGGACTTGATGAAAACCCCATCTCTGGCTAAGTTTTCATTACATAATGAATGAATTGTGAATTAAGTTGAATTTTAATGAACAAAGAGCTCAAAAAATAATAACATTGACATATATTTAAATACTCATTAATTAGACTGCAACATTTAATTCAATTAAATACCAGAACCTGATTAAAGGGAAACCGGCAGCAGATCTGCTACAGCTTCGCACAACACTGCGTATGAGTGACATTAAATTGAATAAAAATTCAAATCAATTTAATTCAAGTTGCAGTCGCGATATGCAATTAAAACTAAATTACTGAATTCAACAAAATTACACCATTTTTATAATATTTAAATCCACATGGTTTCATTTATGAATGAGTGTATATTATTTTAATTTTCTTCTGAGAATTACTTCAACATAAGTTGATTAGCTGATATAAAAAATCATTCCTTCAGCTCATTGTTGAGTATCTTTCGAAGAACAACATCACTTTAATTGAACCAGCAGAGTAGCCGAGTCCGGTCTCCATTCTGCTGGCTACGCATAGTTTTACTGTCGTGATAATAATAAAAACAAATTTTATGGCATGCGAGGGAAAAAATATTTAAACGCCAATCAACAGCAGCAGTGACACGAGTCACGACTCTTGCTATAACACAAAAAAGGACCAAAAAGACCAGAAGTTCGAACAAGAAAAAATCAACTATGATAAAAATAACAATTCGTAATACTAATGAAAATCATGCGATCACGTTACAAGTCCATATAAAAAAACTACAATGAAATAATAAACTGAGTACAAACGATGAAACTAAGTGTTTTTAAGAGTGGGAGCGAGAAGGAGTGAGAGATAAATTGAGCTGATGTGTGAGTGACTGAGTTTCTCTGTATTTGTGGGTGCTTCGAGTTTTCATATAAACTCTGTCTTCCATTTAGACTCTATACATTTAACACGACGACAAACAGTTAAATAAAATGCTTTATTGCCAGAAAAGACAACAATAAAAAATGAATTCTACCGAAAACGCTCTGATGGTTCATTTTACAGTTTCAGGACTTTATGTCTATTATTTCTTTCAGCATTTTTTGTCCAATTATATATTTTATTAAATATTTTATTTATAATATTTTCCTTATTTTATTGTTTCTTATTTTATTTTATTTCTGCTTTAAATTTTTATTTTATTTTATTTCAATTTATTTTATCTCATTTATTTTATTTAACTTTGTTTTCTTTTAGTTTATTTTTATTGTAGTTTTAATTTTGTATTTTATTATATATTATTTTATTTTACTTTTATTTTATTTTAGTTTTATTTAATTTTATATCTTTAGCGTTTTAATTACTTAATCGATATTGAATTCTGTCATTTTTCGATCAAATTTTCTCCCCAAAACTCAATATTGAAATACATTCATTTATTCTCCTGTTTTTTAGTGGCACCCTGTATGAATAAATAGCAATTTGCCAGTAGTTTTCAATTTCCTGCATTGGTAGAATTTTCTTCAACTTCTTCTCAATCGGGTATTTTTGCAAAAGGATTTCTTTTTATAGTGTTTTTATGCTTTTCCTTTTCCTGGTGTTGCTGGTTGGTTGAATGCCATTTTGTTGTGATGTTGTTTTTGTAGTTATTGCTTTTGTTGTCCACATTTGCTTGTTGCCGTTGCTGTCTTTTTATCGTTGTTGTTGATTTTATTTATAGCTTTCTCACTTTCATGCAACGCTGTGTCCATTTCAATTGCTCTATTTTATTTCCACAGACGCTTTTTACACAATCAAACAGACACAAACTATCAGTCTACCTTCCACCCAAACCACCTGCGCTCTCCTCCTCTCCTCCATTTCTTCTCCCACTCTATACACTCGTTTATACACTCATAGACACCGAAAATTCGGTGGCTTGCATTTCGGGAAACAGTGAAGCGGTGAAGTGCTTTTGAAAAAGCATCAGAACCGGAACAAGAACCACATCCAGACCCAGACCCAGACCCAGAAAAGGGGCCCCTCCACCACGTCCATCATTTCACGCAACAAAACGTTGAGCGAATTCTGTTTCATTTTCATTGACGATCGCCAACTAAACGCGGAGTCGTATTCATCGGCTGATTTTTCCAGCGGTTTTTCTTTTTTACTATTTTTTTTATTTTTCTTTATTTATTTTCGATTCTTCTCCATGAAAACTGAGCGTCAAAACTTTTAAAAACTTGCATGCAAATCGAAAGAACCGAAGTATCGAGTTGCTTTTATTTATCCTGCTGAAATAAGAGGGAAGATAAAATGTCATGAGAGGGGATTGTTTAAAGTTTGCAGGCGAAACTTTATAAACGACAGAAACAAAAAAAAAACAAATAAAATGAAAAAAAACCCTTCTTCTGGTTGGCGGACAAAATAAAAGACGGAGGGCGAACTCAACAACTAACTGTGAAAAAGTGAACCGAAAAAGGAATAATAATAATAACTCAATATAATAATAGCAACAGTAATAATAATAATCGTTAGATTAAAGAGAGTGTGATGAAATATGTGATATGTGTGTGTGCAAGTATGTGTTTCTGTGATATATAATCAGGTGTGTATATGTACTTTCCCTTCCCCCTCTCTTTACCCCCCCCCCCCCCCCCACACACCGACGGAACACCTTACTTGTTTTTTTTTATTTTCATTCACATTTTTATAGGACTTTCTTTTTTATTGCCTTTTATTTAACAAAAAAATAGGATTTTGTTCTTTATATCCTTATACAAACATATATTTTCCTTCCTTTTATGGTTCTTATTGAATATCCTTTATATTTTTATTTTGTTTTGTTTCGCATGACTTCCTTATGATGAGTCTCGACGGTGTCTTAATTTGAAACATCTGCTGCTCTGTCAATGAAATTAAATATATGTGGCAACACTGGAAAACAAAATACGTTCCCGAAAGTTGGGAGAGAAACCGAAACCAATAAAAAGGCAGAAATGTTGATACCTTATCCCAGGCTATGTACTAAGTATACATTTAGCACAAGATTTTGGATAAGTTCGTGGGACAGATTATATGAGGGAGGTCCATAATAATAAATAAACATCACTATTGTCATTTCGAGATAGCAAAATTAGCAACTAATTTTGATGCATATGAATTTAAACTATTTGACATTCCCATTAATACTAACACTAGCACACAATATAATTCATAATTTCTTTTTCCTGACTTATGTTTTTATTTTCCTTCTTCTCATTCTTCTTCACACAATCACAGCCGATCACAGCAACTATCTCAGTGATAACTCGAAAACTTCAGTCAACCACGATGCTGATTCATTCACCGATGACAGCGACGACTTGACGAGTAGTGGAGAGGCAAACAAGCCCCGGGCGTGGCATTCATATCTTGAAGTGGTCTTGCTAACAACATCAGCGACAACAACAACCGCAACAACAATATTATTGTGTCTGCTTTCCATTCTAGGGTTGTAGCAATTATTTGCTATCTGAAAGATTTTCAACAGGATTTTCGGCTAAATTACAGAAGAAATAAAACAAAAATCAAACAAGAAACAACAACCCAAAACACAAAAGAAAACCGAAAAACAACAAAGTCGAAAGATGTAATATAAACTTATTATTTCTTATTTATACTTTAGCTAGTCAAGTAAGTATGTTAAAAAATTTATACAAACAACAAAAGCACATGCTAAACACAGATGAATATAAGAGTTGATATGAAAACGAAAAAACAAAAAACAAACAGTGAAACATGTTGTGTGTAGAGTCAGTATCTGTGTATAAAATTTAGTATTAGAAAGATTGAGAAAATCTTATATTCAAAGCTACAAGAACAAAGTAAAGCATAATAAAACAAAAGCAACAACAAAAAATAGTATATTCATATGCTAATAAAACAACAACAAAAACAAACACAAAGTATTTAAATAAAAGCAGCTTATAGGGAAAGTAAGCAAGAGGATAGAGAGAGAGAGAGAGTGAGAAAGTAGTAGAAAAATATTTGTTGTTCTTATTTTTGCACGAACGCATTATCAAAGTTTCTAGAATCACACAGAGAAAAAACTTATTTTATATCTTTTAAGAATACGATTAAAAATCAGGCTCTTGAAATCTAAAAAAATTATATGAAAATAGAAAACCTAAAAAAACATTAATAAAAATGTGTATAAAAAAATTTCTATAGAAATTTATAAAAAACTGTTTATTTTTATTGAAATGATTTCAAAATTCAAAAGAATTTCGAGAAGATTCTTTTGAAAACCAGATCTTAATCAGATAATTCCTTGTTTTCGTTTGTTTTTATCTCTTTCAGCATTATCTGGATAAAAAAGTATACAAGCGAAAGAACAACAGCAGAAACTACACAGTTTTTTTATTTTTTAATATGTTTAAAATAATTAAAGAATCATGTAAAAAATAACTAAGAATACGAATAAAAAACAAATAAACAGACTTTTTTTTATTCATACGACACACAAAAATGTAAACAAAATAATCTAGAAAATAAACGAATACAGAAGAAATAAATTTAAAATTCTAAGAACATAAAAAAAATTCAGACAAAGTGTGTTATTTTTCAATTTTTAAGCGAAGTGAAGTGAGTAACGTGAGTAACTCGAAGAATAAAAAATTTGGTCTTTTTATATTCTATACATATGTATATTATGAGCTAAAATATTATATCCCAGCAATATTATATCAGACTTTAAGAAGAACGAATACAACATGAACATCAAACGCGAGACAAGAGCTGCTATTACAAAGATACTACTAAGTCACCACCTAAACCTAAGAGTAAAAAAGTATAAATAAATAGTCATTTATTGTTCACCTAAACGTAAATCCTTCCGTAGGCTGAACCCTGGTTATTCGCTTGGTATATCCCAGCTGCAGAACGCAACCTTACAAACAATCACATTAAAAACAGGGACTAGTGGGAATAAGGACAACCCAAGATGCTACTGAAGATTTTCGCCAACTGGAAAATCAGGAGTAACCGAAATCTTTAAGCTAACTAAATTATTTGGCTTGCCAATGGCCGAGAGCATTCGTATTTCGGGAATATTACCTCAAGTTTTTGATTACTCCGTAATACGAGTATGACGAGTATCACGCGTTCAGTGCGTTCATCGATCTGGTCGATGTTGATGATTACTCCTTCACTGGAATTAGCGATGCAGCGTGTTTTAATATCCTAAGCCGAGGACTTTGACGAAGTGAAGTAGTGCTTTATGAAAACTTTACTTTACTATTTACGTTTGAAAAATAATTTCATTATTTTATTTCGTGATTAATAGAAAGTATTGCAAACTTTAGGATGTTTCCACGATTGATGACAATTATATATTTGGAATAACAACTTTTGTGATGGCCATTCCTTTTTGATAAGTTTTGAAGCCTTCTCGGCAATCATGATGGTGGTCGCAGTTGTCTTGCCCATGGGTATTCTGGGCATGATGCTGCCATCGGCTACTCGCAGATTCTGAACACCATGCAAAAGAAGAAGAGGATCCACACAGCTACTGCCCTTTGCAGGGCCCATCTTCACGGTGCCCAAATGATCGAAATTCGATGTCGTGAAATGCTTCATGTAGCAGCGCCAGTAATCGTTGCTGTATCGTTCATCTTGAGAGCATTCTTGGATGCGAAATTCAGTAAAAGGATACAAGTTTACTCTTAACTGCATTAAACGAACGCCTCGTAGCATCGTGTTCACATCCTTAATAATCTTCAAATAATTGGTTACAATCTTCGGTGCGTCGGTGTAGTCGGCGCTGCGCAGTTCCACAGTCCCGATGGATTGGGGATGAGTAAGTATCGCAGTGACGATCAACATGTTATGCGAGGCGAGTTGGTGTTGTAGACTCTGTTCGTAGAAATTAGACAGACCAAACGCGCTGCTCCATTCCTCCAAAGCAGCCAAATCATTTTGTTTTATATAAAAATAATTGTACTCAATGTCAGGTGATTCCAAATGGGGAATCGTATCAAAGAATTCGGTCATAGGCAGCTCTCCATATTGGATAATCGAATCATTGTGGTTTCCTTTCTCTTGCTCTACATCCATCACAGGCATTAGTAGGAACAACGGTAGCGCAAGATGATCCTGCAGGTTTTGGCCAACAGGAAGATCATGAATAACCGGGATGTTTAAGCTCTGTAAATGTTTCCGCTTACCAATGCCCGAGAGCATTAGTATCTTGGCACTGTCGATGGCGCCTGCCGACAGCACCACCTCCTTCTTGACTTCTACCTCAAGTTCCTGATGGTTCCGTAGTACAAATGTCACGCTTTTAGCGCGTTTACCACGCCGATCGAAATTGATGCGTTTCACCTCCGCATTCTTTATCACATGCAAGTTGGAACGTCTACTTATCTCTTCATTGACTGTCATTGATATGGTCGGTATAGAGTAATTAAATGAGTGGGAAAAAATGTTCAAGCGTTGATAATATTGTTGACTATTTGTTAAAAAACTTTGCACACTTCTCAAGTTTCCGCTAAGAGGCTTGGCTTCATTTAGGGTTACATACTCCTCTGGGATGGATGTATTTCCATCCCGTTTTATCGATTTGTTAAAATAGAGAATAGCATTCTTCCAGTTCCAACCGTAGTTTCCCTCCTTCTTCCAGTTGTTATAATCCACAGGATCACCACGGATATATCGCGTTGGTTTACTTGCTCTGTTATCGCGAGGCCACTGACAAGTATGATTTAATTTTGCCAAACAGCTATCAGTACTCGGTTCGGCCGAGAAAGTTACGTTGTCACCCTGCTCTAAAACCAAAACCTTCCATTCGGGATTCTCACTCAAGCGTTTAGCCACTACAGAGCCGGCCCAACTGCCGCCAATCACAACGAAATCAAAGTTCTTTAAGCCACCAGGCAGAAGAGCCGCATCTCCATAATCAAAGGGCCAGGGATCAGATTCTGGAGAGCTGCAGTTAACCAGCAGAGGCAGCAATGTAATCAGCAGAAAAAGCAGTCCTTCGAGGGAAAGGTCTCCACCCTTGTGAAATAAGATTTCAGCCCACATGATTAAAAGTTTAATTAGCACTGAGGACTGCGGTAAAATTCGCTCTATTTAAGTAAAAATCACCTGTTGTATTCAACCGAACTCAACGGTTTATTGCTGTTTTACAGATTAATTGTTCTGTTTGTTATCACATTACGCAACCATACCAAACATCTCTAATATCTAGGTCTTTTCAAAGAGATAATATAGGGCCTTAGCCATGCTACGGAGGGATAGCACCGAATATACGTTGAAGGGCGTACCAGCACCATAAACGTTTTTCCTTTTTTTTTGTTTTTTTTACTTTTATATTTATTTATCATACATTTTTAAGTGTTATCTGTTGCCAAATGTTTGAGTTTACGAAGTGTGGTGCTGATAATCAAATACACAGTAGAATTTTTTCATCACTATCTTCAAAAAATGTATGGTTTGGGTTGGATTTTCAGTGAATCTCCTATTTAGAGGAGATCAAATACCATTTTCGAAAATGAAAAATAAAATAATTATACAGGGTGTTTCCAAAAAGAGGGGACAAAAAACTAGGGCGTGTAGTTTGGTTCGAGTGAAGAAAAAAATCGAATGGGAGGGGGTTGGGGGATCAATTTTCCCCCGTTTAGACGGGAGGGGCCATTTTATAAAAATCCGACTTAACATCGAAAAAAATAATAATAAAAAATAATGGACCATAATAATGGATAATGGAAATAATGGAATAAAGACCTAGATAACTTTTGCTTGCTGATTTTCAAAGCCAAATATCTTCTTCTTAATATCCTTTTAAAATTAGGTTCCTACGTCAGCAGTTTTTGAGAAAATTATTGCCAAAATTAAAATTCGGAAGAAAAATTCCGAAAAAATTTTTGGTCGCAATTTTTTTTAAAATTACGGTATTAAGTATAAATTTTTTTCCGACCATAAAATTGTCTAATCAATTCTAGAGGAAGTGCTTCAAACACGAAGGATCTATGTTTTGCAGTTTCTGAGAAAAGTGAAAATTACGATCTAAAGTCTTTCCCCAGCAGTCTTCTTCCATATTTTTGCACCAGTAATAAAACACAAGTAGCCAAAAAATTGGTATTTGAAAGGAAAGTGTGCTTCATAATTTTCACTTTTCTCAGAAACTGCAAAACATAGATCCTTCGTGCTTGAAGCGTTTTCTGTAGAATTGATTACAGCATTTTCTACTTTGAAGAACATTTATACTTATAATACATATTAACAAATTTTTTTAAAAAAAAGGCTATAGAAAATTTTTTTTTTAAAATTTGAAGGTTGGAATTAATTTTCTCAAAAAGTGTTTGACGTAGGAACCTAATTTAAAAAGGATATTAAGAAGCGGATATTTGGCTCACCCACTTTCCGGTAAGCCATGGAGTATGCGGATGTAGAATATTTAAGCTTTGTCCATTCAGAAGGTTCCAGCACTCTTTCCTCTTTTATACATTTTTATACCCTACACCTTAAGGTTAAGGGTATATTCACTTTGTCACGAAATGTGTAACGCATATTTATTTCCAAAAAGTCAATACTTGATTTTCAAAACTGCCGCCCCCGAATTTTTGCCGCCCAGGACGGACCAGATGTGGTCGTTCAATTAAATTTTTTCAATACTTTTAGGTGTAGGGTATCTAAGATTCGATCAGGCCGAATATAGCACTCTTACTGGTTATTACGATGAAAAGAAGAACCTGCAACTTGTCACTTGTCATCAGTGTCATTTGTCAGTTTTCCGAATCAGTAGTTTCACCAAGTATCAATTAGTATGTGTTTATACAAATAGTATCAAGTCAATTATATACTGTAATCATATAATTTGCTTTAGTTAATTCTTTCAATTTACTTAATTTTCAATTGCTTGTTCTTTGAAAAGAATTGTCTTGTTCTGCTGTCCAAAAATAAAGGTTCTTGTGTATGGCTTTTATGATGTGTTGTATTACAAGTGACTGTGTGCATAAATTATATTATTGTTAAGAAACAATAAACAAACAAATAAAGAAAAGTGCTTCCAAAGTTGCCAGAGGTCAAAAGTATTCAATATCTAATTCTTTAGTTAATTGTTATAAATATTTCTTAAAATATACAATAAAAATATCCAGAAACTAATTCGTCCGGGCCACAAATGGCAACTTTTGAGGTTTTTGCTTTGCTTTTAGGAACTGTAATATATTGGCTATTCTTGAGACCTACTCACAGACATGAATAGATGTACAATTTTAAATCGACTTATGCCTATACATACATATTATATGCACGCATATATACATACATATACATCCTATTGTTTTGAAAGGACGCCTTCTTATTTGTTTGATAAGTTGAGATTTGGTCACTCCCGGAGAAGTGTCCTACTCATTATTTCACCCTTCAAATCGTTAAACACCTCAAGGTTCTTTTTATCAATGTTGTCCGGCTATGGAATTCTTTACCCAGTAGCCTCAGGGCGATTTCATCAACTGACATCTTCAAGCGTGCCATACTAAAACACTTTTCTACTTGATACTTTTCTTTTACCTCTAATCTCTGAACACATCAACTTTATACTAGTTTAAACTTCCTTCTTCTTCTTCTTTTTTTATTATTATTATTATTACTATTATTATTATACCATGTATATTTTGTACTATAAAAGAAAGAATTTCTTATTGTACTGCCACTGTACAAGATAGTATCTTATCTTTTCCTATATTTGTACAACAGTCAAAATTTATGATAATATTTAGGTTATCTGTTGTCGAATAGTTAGGATTCATTTATAACGTTAATTTCCTCATTTGATTCGTGAACTTTATGGATGTTTGCTAATAATAAAAAATGATTTTAAAGTTAATCCTTTGACAAATTTTGAACAGCTAAACAATATTTACGGAAGCAAACAGATATCACAGCGATGGTTTCTAAGAATCGTAACAACGTCACCAGTGTTGAGAAATTTCTCTCTAGTGTCTTAGATGAGTACCTGCGTTGGAAGAGCTTAATCTCATGTTGTGCCATGCCATACAAACAAGTTAATTTAGCGCCCCATCTAAGAAGATGAACTCAGCTATATTGATGCCCCTAGTGGCAGGGATGCCCACTATTTTAAATATTACTATATATGTGTGATGCTATTTTTGGTTTAGTTTAAAATTTAACTCTACATCGACTAGAAACTCTACACGCGTAAATTTGAGCCTTAAATACTACCAACATGAGTCCACGCCGAAGGGTCCAACTTATAAAAAATGATGAAAGGGTGATGTTGAGATCATCAAGCGGGGACTGAAACCGAAGTTCCAGTCGGACTCTGCGGCCAGTGATACTACACTTCAGCTCGTCTCTAATCGGAGCACGTATCAATCAATTGTTAATTGTTGATTGGTAACCCTTTCTTTTCCTTCTGGGCTCTAAGAGAACAAATTTTGGAACGTAGGATTGCTCTATATAAATGTGTTCACTTCCCGTGCTCCAGACGGATCCTCAAACATACAGATCAGTCGTAACTACTTTCCTTCTAAAACCCTGGGCAGCTATAATTACAGTTATTTGATTTCAGACATTCTTTCTATATGAGATGTGGTAAAGACATTTCATTGTGTATATCTAAAGAATATCTCCATAGAGCATGAAGATTATATCATTGGACCTTTTCTACAACCTCGAAACGAATTTATTCTTAACACCTAACATACTGCAACGTTGTCGTTTTAAATACTGATGACTGACGTTTCATGAATTTATTAAACTTTCATGGCTTTATTTATGATTAATAGAAAGTATTACAAACTTTAGGATTCCACGATTGATGACAATTATATATTTGGCAATTATATATTATATAACTTTTGTGATATATTATATAACTTTTTGTGCAATCTCGGCAATCATGATGGTCGTCGCAGTTGTCTCTGCCATGGGTATGCTGGGCATGATGCTAGCGTCGGCTACCCGCAGATTCGGAACACCATGCAAAAGAAGACGAGGACCCACACAGCTACTGCCCTTTGCAGAGCCCATCTTCACGGTGCCCACATGATCGAAATTCGAGGTTGTGAAGTGCTTAATGTAGCAGCGCCAGTAATCGTCGATGTATCGTACGTGTTGAGAGCATTCATGGAAGGGAAATTCAGTAAAAGAATACAAGCTTACTTTTAACCGCATTAAAAGAACGCCTCGTAGCATCGTCTCCAGATCCTCACTATCTCTCAAGTAATTGGTTACGATCTTCGGCGCATCGGTGTAGTCGGCGCTGCGCAGTTCCACAGTCCCGATGGATTTGGGATGAGTAAGTATCGCAGTGACGATCAACAAGTTATGCGTGGCGAGTTGGTGTTGTAGACTCTGTTCGTAGAAATCAGACAGACCAAATGCGCTGCTCCATTTCTTCAAACCAGTCAAATCGTTTTGTTTTATATAGAAATAATTGTACTCAATGTCAGGTGATTCCAAATGGGGAATCGTATCAAAGAATTCGGTCAGAGGCAGCTCTACATATTGGATAATCGAATCAGTCTGGTTTCCTTTCTCTTGCTGTAGTGAGTGTTCTTCCATCACCGGCATTAGTAGGAACAACGGTAGCGCAAGATGATCTTGCAGGTTTTGGCCAACAGGAAGATTATGGATAACCGGGATGTTTAAGCTCTGTAAATGCTTCCGCTTACCAATGCCCGAGAGCATTAGTATCTTGGCACTGTCGATGGCGCCTGCCGACAGCACCACCTCCTTCTTGACTTCTACCTCAAGTTCCTGATTGTTTCGTAATACGAATGTCACGCTTTTAGCGCGTTTACCGCGCCGATCGAAATTGATACGCTTCACCTCCGCATTCTTTATCACATGCAAGTTGGAACGCCTGCTTATCTCTTCACTAACTCTCATTGATATGGTCGGTATAGAGTAATTAACTGAGTTGTAAAACATGTTGAAGCCGTTAAGATACTGTCTACTAGTTTCTATAAAACTTTCCACATTTCCCAGGTTTCCGCTAAGAGGCTTGGCTTTATTTAGGATTACATACTCCTCCGAGATGGATGTGGCGTCATCCTGGTTTGCCGACTTGCCAATGTAGTGCATAATATTGAACCAGTTCCAACCGTAGCTGCCCTGCTTCTCCCAGTTGTTATAATCCACAGGAAAGCCATAGATATATCGCATTGCTTTATTTGCTCTATTATCGCGAGGCCACTGACAAGTATGCTTTAATTTTGCCAAACAGCTTTCAGTACTGGGTTCTGCCGAGAAGGTTACGTTGTCACCCTGCTGTAAAACCAGAACCTTCCATTCGGGATTCTCACTCAAGCGTTTAGCCACTACAGAGCCGGCCCAACTGCCGCCAATCACAACGAAATCGAAGTTACTTAAGCCACCAGGCAGGAGAGCCTCATCTCCATAGTCCATGAGCCAGGGATCAGATTCTGGATAGTTGCAGTGAACCAGCAGAGGCAGCAATGTAATCACCAGAAAAAACAGTCCTTCGAGTGGAAGGGATCGACCCTTAAGAATTGAGATTTCAGCCCACATGACTGAAGGTATAATTAGCACTGAGTACTGCGGTAAAATTCGCTCTATTTAAGTAAAAATCATCGGTTATTCCACCGAGCCATCCGGTTTATTGTCATATTTTACAAATTCATTGCTATGATTGTTATCGCATTACGCAAACATATCAAAGATACACGCAGGGTATCCAGAGAGATAACTCAGAATTGTCTGTATTTAATTAAGACTATTATAAAGACCTATACGAGTACATATCTATTATTAGATGTGTTATGTTCTTCCACAGTTATTTAATTCATGTAATTGAAACCATTACAATTACACTCGAAGACTAGGAAGTCTTATGATTAGTGATGATTCACTAGAAGGCAATACAATTCTAAAATTAGTAATTAAATGTACGCTTGGAAGCATTATTAAGATTCATAAAAGGAAAAGTTCAAGAGACGAATAGGTTAATCCAAAGCTTCGCTCATAAATCAAGAATGTTCGTCTAAAAGGGATTAAGGAGTCATTATGTCGGTTAGATCGGTAAAGTTTAATTGTTTATATTAAAAAGTAATATCAACTTCATGTTGACCCAGTTGGGAACAGATATGTTGAGGAATGTCGTCAGTAGTCGTATCCGGAGCACAGCGCCATACAAATAGCGCCATACGAGCTATCTTCGGTTGCACAACCACATCCTTACAATAACCGGAACAGGTAGCAAGGATAAAGAGAATTTCAATATTTTCGGAATTTCACCACTTGTATCTTGTATTTGTATCTTTCGTCAATCACATTACCATTTGGCTCTGGAGTTCATGAAGGATTTGAAGCCACGAGTCGCTTACAACCGGACTTAATAGATTTATCAGAGATGGCTTTGTGCTTTGAGGAAGCTTGGTCCATGAATTTTAATTGATTGAAAAAAAAACGCTCATAAACTGGTTCCAAACTTCAGCAACAAAAGTAGAAAGAAAACGGAAAAAAACAAATTTAAAAAATTGTGAAAAACCACAAATTAAAACACCATTTTCTAGTGGCTGCCACAAAATTACAACCGACGGAATTAAGTAATAAAGGGAAAATCTGTACAGGTAAGTTTTAAGTCAAAAAACACTCGAATTAAAAATTTTAACTAAAAGTTGCATCACAGAAAACAGCACGTCAGATCGCGGTGTACTGTCCCCCATTGAATGAAAATAGAACCAGAAAGAGTGTTAACTTCGTCCTGGCCGAAGTTCATATACCATCCACCCGTAGAATTAATTTATAGTTGACTTCTAATAATTTAATGTACCGATTTTTAACGTACGATTTTATTCGGTGGTTTTATAAGAAATTCAACAGCTTAGCCACTGACTTAAATCCGTTTTAAATTCCACCAAATCGACTTAAGAATATTAATGTACATACATATTTTAAATATTAAGTCGAAGATATTAAGTCGAAGCCGTATGGAAGAGTTCAATCCTTATGAAGTGTAAATTCATCCTACGTGATTGTAAGTTAAAATAACGCTGAACACTTCAGTGAAAATTACTCAACTGAAATGATGTTCACCGAATATACATATATGTACATAAAATGTTGAGTTGTGGCACATTCAAAGTGGGTCTGCGATATGTGGGATATCTCACACTGTGTATGCGATAACGTTCTATCTTTCTTCGTATTTGCACAAGTGTCAAAATTTATGATAATATTTATGTTATATGTGGCCGAAGAGTTGGGATTATTTTATAAAGTTAATTAGCTCATTTAATCCGTGAAGTTTACCATGTTTTGACAAACTTGGAGTGGGTAAACAAAATTAACGAAAGCAACACAGGGAGCACAGGGACAGGTTTTCAATATTCGTAACAACGTCACCAGTTTTGAAACAACTGTCTCTAGAGTTTTAGATGCTTAACCACAACCAATATGATTCCACCCACCAAAATGGACAAACTCCTCATCATCCATGGACTGAAACAGAAGCTGGCCACTAGGGCCCGTAGTACTACATACCAGCTCGACACTAATCGGTCGGTTAATTAAAATGAACTCCTAGGGATTGGTAACACTTATTGTCCCTACAAGGATCTAACAGAACAAGTTTTGACGTAAAATGGCATTATATGAAAAGTGTTCACTTTCCATGCTCCTTAACAATGTGATGTTTATATCCTTAAATTTACAAATCAATTAGTAGTACCTCATTCCTTTATAAAACCGTGGAAAGCTACTTTAAAGGTATTTGAAGTACACAATTTTTTCTAAGTAAAAAAGACTAAAGACTGTTTCAATAGAGCAAGAAATCAATCTTAAATCGATCTTTTATTATTTTGTTCATGGTTAATAGGATGTATTACAAACTTTAGGATGTTTCCACGATTGATGACAATTATATATTTGGAATAATAACTTTTGTGATGGCCATTCCTTTTTGATAAGTTTTGAAGCCTTCTCGGCAATCATGATGGTGGTCGCAGTTGTCTCAGCCAGGGGTATGCTCGGCATGATACTGGCATCGGCTACCCGCAGATTCTGAACACCATGCAAAAGAAGAAAAGGATCCACACAGCTACTGCCCTTTGCAGGGCCCATCTTCACGGTGCCCACATGATCGAAATTCG
The DNA here is from genome assembly GCA_943737955.2 of Myopa tessellatipennis. Lineage (NCBI taxonomy): Eukaryota > Metazoa > Arthropoda > Insecta > Diptera > Conopidae > Myopa > Myopa tessellatipennis. Next base: position 53,460,193 of record OX031316.1, read on the forward strand.
ATGTTGTGAAGTATCTCATGTAGCAGCGCCAGTAATCGTCGATGTATCGTACTTGTTGAGAGCATTCATGGAAGGGAAATTCAGTAAAAGAATACAAGCTTACTTTTAACCGCATTAAAAGAACGCCTCGTAGCATCGTCTCCAGATCCTCACTATCTCTCAAGTAATTGGTTACGATCTTCGGCGCATCGGTGTAGTCGGCGCTGCGCAGTTCCACAGTCCCGATGGATTTGGGATGAGTAAGTATCGCAGTGACGATCAACAAGTTATGCGTGGCGAGTTGGTGTTGTAGACTCTGTTCGTAGAAATCAGACAGACCAAATGCGCTGCTCCATTTCTTCAAACCAGTCAAATCGTTTTGTTTTATATAGAAATAATTGTACTCAATGTCAGGTGATTCCAAATGGGGAATCGTATCAAAGAATTCGGTCAGAGGCAGCTCTCCATATTGGATAATCGAATCATTGTGGTTTCCTTTCTCTTGCTCTACATCCATCACAGGCATTAGTAGGAACAACGGTAGCGCAAGATGATCTTGCAGGTTTTGGCCAACAGGAAGATCATGGATAACCGGGATGTTTAAGCTCTCCAAATGATTCCGCTTACCAATGCCCGAGAGCATTAGTATCTTGGCACTGTCGATGGCGCCTGCCGACAGCACCACCTCCTTCTTGACTTCTACCTCCAGCTCATGATTGTTCCGTAGTACGAATGTCACGCTTTTAGCGCGTTTACCATGCCGATCGAAATTGATACGTTTCACCTCCGCATTCTTTATCACATGCAAGTTGGAACGCCTGCTTATCTCTTCACTAACTCTCATTGATATGGTCGGTATAGAGTAATTAACTGAGTTGTAAAACATGTTGAAGCCTTTAAGATACTGTCTACTAGATTCTATAAATCTTTCCACATTTCCCAAGTTTCCGCTAAGAGGCTTGGCTTCATTTAGGGTTACATACTCCTCTGGGATGGATGTATTTCCATCCCGTTTTATCGATTTGTTAAAATAGAGAATAGCATTCTTCCAGTTCCAACCGTAGTTTCCCTCCTTCTTCCAGTTGTTATAATCCACAGGATCACCACGGATATATCGCGTTGGTTTACTTGCTCTGTTATCGCGAGGCCACTGACAGGCATGATTTAAGTGTGCCAAACAACTTTCAGAACTCGGTTCGGCCGAGAAAGTTACGTTGTCGCCCTGCTGTAAAACCAGAACCTTCCATTCGGGATTCTCACTCAAGCGTTTAGCCACTACAGAGCCAGCCCAACTGCCGCCAATCACAACGAAATCGAAGTTACTTAAGCCACCAGGCAGGAGAGCCTCATCTCCATAGTCGATGGGCCAGGGATCAGATTCTGGAGAGTTACAGTTAACCACCAGAGGCAGCAATGTAATCACCAGAAAAAGCAGTCCGAGTGGAAGGGTTCGACCCTTATGAATTGAGATTTCAGCCCACATGACTGAAATTATAATTAGCACTGAGGACTGCGGTAAAATTCGTTCTATTTAAGTAAAAATCACCTTTTGTGTTCAACCGAGCTCAAAGGTTCATTGCTGTTTTACAGATTAATTGTTCTGTTTGTTATCACATTACGCAATCATATCAAACATACGCAGTACATTCACAGTGATAACTCAGAATTGTCCAATTTCTAGGCCCTTTCAAATAGATAATATGGAGCCTCATCCATGCTAAAAGTAGCACCGAATATACATACGTTGAAGGGCGTTATTTTTTCTGTTTCTTTTTATTTCAGTGGTTATTTATGATCATACTTATTTACATTTATATTTACTTATCACACATATTTGAGTGTTATCTCCTGCCACATGCTTGAGGTCTGTGAAGTTTGGGTGTTTTTATTAGGTTTACGAAGTGCGTAGCTGATAATGAAATACGCAGTGGAATTTGTTCATCACTATCTACAAAAATTTATGGTTTGGAGTGGATATTGAGTGAATCTCCGAATCAGTGGAGATCGCATACCATTTTCGAAAATGATTACGGTTATGATGATGATCATACGAAGTTCGTTAATAACTTTATTGACTTTATTGATTTTATTGATTTTATTATACACCTACCCTACACCTTAAGGTAAGGGTATATTCACTTTGTAACGAAATGTGTAACGCATAGAACTAGAGACGATAGGTATAGAAAAGTATATATACTCTTGATCAGCGTGACCTCCTGAGTCGATTTAGCCATGTCCATCCGTCTGTCTGTCTGTCTGTCTGTCTGTCTGTTGAAATCACGATCACAGGACAACCAATGAAGATATCGTGATGAAACTTTGCAGATATATTGTTTTATGTGGTGGGCAGGTTGGTATTGAAAATGGGCAAAATTGGTCCACGGCCACGCCTATTTTTTATTAAAAATGTGATATCAGCGTTCGTTTTTGAGCTATTACAACAAAATTTCATTCCTGGGTATAGAGTAGCATTATCCGTGAATGTGCCAAATATGGGCGTGATCCGCCCACTTTTAGGTTACACAGGCAAAAGAGGGTTATATTGTTAAATATATAAACTTCCTGAATAAAACTTTAGATAACAACTTGTTTTACAAAAATACATTATTACATCAAAACTGGGTGCGGTCCGCCCACTTTTACACTACATATACAGTATAGCAGTATGAAAAAAAGTTTATTACCACGGAAATAAAGTTTAAATGAACACAATTATAAAACAACTAAGCTAGTTATTTTGTTTTGAAAAAGGTAATGACCACGCCTACTATTTATACAGAGGCGTAGCTAGGTCTCATGGAGCCCGGGACGGTTAATCAACTTGTAGCCCCAAAAATGCCTAGAATGCAATAAGTCAATACTTGATTTCCACAACTGCCGCCCCCGACATTGTGCCGCCCAGAGTGGACTGCCACCCCCGCCCCACCCTAGCTTCGGCACTTTTTTTAAAACTTTTAGGTGTAGGGTATCTAAGATTCGGCCAGGCCGAATATAGCTTTCTTACTGGTTTTAATATTCGATTGGTTTTAATTTGTCATTAGAGTTGTTTCGAGAGATCGGGATCAGACACTATCACATAATCGCACATAGATAAATAGATATAACATAATATAAAAAAGTTTAATTTCAAGATTTGCAAATTTCTGTTGGCTATAAGGATAATGAAGATCATCTGTGTGGTCATTGAAGATCATGAGGTTTGATATGATGTGGTTGTTTGATGAATGATTGAATTGATTGAAGGATGGATCTTTTTCTGTGAATATTCTCTAAAAGATGCGCTTTATGCACTGTTATGTTATAATGTGTATATTGTCAAAGTCATCGATGACTGAAGTCTATGAAACGTGAGGTGGGAATGGCTCCAGAATAACGAATGAATCACATTCCCTCGCCTCCTCAGCTGTAATTGCTAGGACCAAGTTATCAACCTTAAAGTAAATTTATTCACCAAAAAATTATTATATATCAGTCACCATAAATACAAGAATGAAAATATTTGGTACTTTTTAAGTTTTGAGCTTTTTACAAAACTCAGTAAATGCGTAAAATTTAGTTAAAGCCTTCGACAAAGCGCTTAATTTGTATAGTAATTAATTTTGTCCATTCATTAGTGATTACAATCACCTCTAATTTATCCAAATCTAGAAAGAGATAGTAGATATAAATTTAATTTGAATTTAATTTGTATGTCTAAAAAAAGTGGCAAGAAAATCTAGAAAGATTTAGAAAGAAACATATCAAACTGGAAAGTTTCTCTCATAGTCACTAATATGCGAGTTAGTGGGACGACTATACTTTACACGTATGAACTGGAATACAAGAACTTCTCTGGTGCAAGACAAGTCCGCTTCGCTAAGTAGAGGTAGAACGCTGACATCACGCCATAACACAGGTAAATTAGCGATATTTTCGGACCTCACTTCGTAAAATTCAAAATTTCCAAACAAGGCATATTATTATTTTGATAATATCAAAAACAATATACAAAGGGTCCTCAATAAATAAATTTCCTGAACGAACCTTGGAGAACCAGCTTCATCCCAGCTATAGATTACAGTTCGTTACATTTGAACTGTTACATCATTGATTGTGGTGATGTGATGGCCAGTAATTGTTTTTAATTTTTAATATTATCTACTCTGAATAGAGACTCCGTCTGTTTCGACGACTCCAAACTGACTTCAATCAGTGCTGGTAGTATCAGTCCTCATGGGCGTGGTGATTCATTTTACCACTTTCTAGTAAGGTTCTCAATAACGGGATGTTTCATCTGAGTTCAGAAGGTATAGAGTATTTCAACTTCTTCTGAAAATAAATATTAATGAATTTCGTAATGTTTCATAGTATTTTTTGTTAATAAATGTTTAAAAATAAAATTAAGTCGCTGAAACTGAAAAAATTATATTATTTTATGGTTTTTTGTGAATTTTTTAAATAAAAGTTATTTATTTAAAAAATTTTTTAATATATTTTATTAAGCTTCTGAAACGCTTCTAAAAAGAAAAGTAAACAATTTATACAATAGCTAATAAAAGGGAAAGACAAAACAATAGTTGCAAGGATTATTTTTTTGTAGTTGCAGTTTTCTGAAAATACCCAATCATGTGTGGCCCACGCACTTTCCCGTAAACCATGGAGTATATGGATGTAGGGTAATTAAGATTCGGCCATTCAGAAGCTTCCATTTTATACATTTTTATTATGATGAAAAGAAGAACCTGAAACGTGTTACTGGTCATGATCATCAGTGTCAATTTAAAGCTTTCCGATTTAATAGTTTTGCCAAGTCAATTAATGTGTTTAATACAAAGTGTATCAAGTAATTTTACTGTGATCATATAATTTGCTTGCTTTAGTTTATTCTTTCAATTTACTGAGTTTTCAATTGCTCAATAAATAAACAATTTCTTTGTTCTGCTGTCCAAAAAAAAGGTTCTTGTGTATGGCTTGTGGATATATTATATTATTGTTAAGAAACAATAAAAAAACAAATAAAGAAAAATGTTTCCACAGTTGCCAGAGGTCAAAAGATTTCAATATGTAAATCTTTAGTTAATTGTTATAAATATTTCTTAAAATATAAAAATGTCCAATAATTAATTCATCCGGGCCGCAAATGCAACTTTTGCGAGTTTTGCTTTGCTTTTAGGAACTGCAATATTTTTGCTATTCTTAAGTCTTACTCACAGACATGAATGGGCAATTTTAAATTAGAAATGTAGAAATTACTCAACTCAACCGACTAGCTATCTCACTGTGTGTAAACGACAGTGTCTTATCATTTCCGACACGACAGTATTTATCATTTGTTTGTACAAGTGTCAAAATTTGTTATAATATTTAGGTTATCTGTTGCCAAATAGTTAGGATTAATTTATAATGTTAAGTTTCTCATTTGACGCGTGAAGTTAACGAAGGTTGTTGATAATAAGAAGTCTATAATTATACCCTACACACGAAGTGAATAGGGTATATTTACATACTGCTTCCGTTTGTAACGCATTAAAGGAGGCGTGACAGGTAAGAAAAGTATATATATTCTTGATCAGCGTGACCTCCTGAGTCGATCTAGCCATGTCCGTTCGTCTGTCTGTTTGTGGAAATCACGATTACAAAAGAACGAATAGAGATATTCCTCAAACTTGGCACTAATATTGTCTATCATTAGAAACTCATCGGTATTGAAAATGGGCAAAACCGGACCATTACCACGCCTACTTTTTATAGTGAATATAGATTCATCCATGCTTATAGCCCAATGAAGATGCCTAAGAAGATGAACTGGACTACATTGACGAGTAGTCCATGCCATGCCGTGCCCCAGAAGACGTGGACGAAGAGTCCACGCCGAAGAGCCAAACTTAAGAAAAGGAATGATGTTGAGCTAATCAAGCGAGGACTGAAGCTGAAATTCCAATTGGACTCTGCGGACAGTGATACTACATACCAGCTCGTCTCTAATCGGAGCACGTATCAATCAATTGTTACTTCCAATTGGGATTGAATAGCTTCTAGAGATTGGTAACCCTTTCTGTCCCTTCTGGGGTCTGAGAGAAGAAGTTTTGGAACGTAGAATCGCACTATATAAATGTGCTCACTTCCCATGCTCCTTAACAGACTGATGTCCACATCCTCAAACTTACGCATCAGTTAGCCGTAACTACTTTCCTTCTAAAACATCGGGCACCTAATTTACAGGTATTTTAGTACAGATCTTTTATCTACATGAGAAGTACGAGTATATTTTATATATAAAAACCGCAAAAGATTCTCTTCCTAGAGAAAGAAGATGAAGTCATTGGACCTTTTATAAAACCTCGAAACGAATTTATTCGAAATACCTTACATCTTGTAACGTGGCTGTCTTAAATACTAATAACTGACGTTCCACGAATTTTTTAAAGTTGAGCCCTAATGATATTATTTATTTTTAGTAGAAAGACAGACTTTAAGACGATTCGCCGATTTAGGACAAAAGTGTGATTGGAATAATAACTTTTGTGATGGAAACTCCTTTTTGATAAGTTTAGCGGCCTTCTCGGCAATCATGATGGTGGTCGCAGTTGTCTCGGCCATGGGTATGCTGGGCATGATACTGGCATCGGCTACTCGCAGATTCCGAACACCATGCAAAAGAAGAAGAGGATCCACACAGCTACTGCCCTTTGCAGGGCCCATCTTCACGGTGCCAACGTGATCGAAATTCGAGGTTGTGAAATGCTTCATGTAGCAGCGCCAGTAGTCGTCGCTGTTTTGCACGTGTTGGGAGCACTCTGGGATGGGAAATTCAGTAAAAGGATACAAGTTTACCTTTAACTGCAATAAACGAATGCCGCGTAGCATCGTCTTCACATCCTCAAAACTCTGCAAGTAATTGGTTACGATCTTCGGTGCATCGGTGTAGTCGGCGCTGCGCAGATCCACAGTCCCAATTGACTTGGGATGAGTAAGTATCGCAGAGACGATCAACAAGTTATGCATGCCGAGTTTGTATTGCAGACTCTTTTCGTAAAAATCGGACAGACCAAATGCGCTGCTCCATTCCTCCAAAGCAGCCAAATCGTTTTGTTTTATATAGAAATAATTGTACTCAATGTCAGGTGATTCCAAATGGGGAATCGTATCAAAGAATTCGGTCATAGGCAGCTCTCCATATTGGATAATCGAATCATTGTGGTTTCCTTTCTCTTGCTCTACATCCATCACAGGCATTAGTAGGAACAACGGTAGCGCAAGATGATCCTGCAGGTTTTGGCCAACAGGAAGATCATGAATAACCGGGATGTTTAAGCTCTGTAAATGTTTCCGCTTACCAATGCCCGAGAGCATTAGTATCTTGGCACTGTCGATGGCGCCTGCCGACAGCACCACCTCCTTCTTGACTTCTACCTCAAGTTCCTGATGGTTCCGTAGTACAAATGTCACGCTTTTAGCGCGTTTACCACGCCGATCGAAATTGATGCGTTTCACCTCCGCATTCTTTATCACATGCAAGTTCGAACGTCTACTTATCTCTTCATTGACTGTCATTGATATGGTCGGTATAGAGTAATTAAATGAGTGGGAAAAAATGTTCAAGCGTTGATAATATTGTTGACTATTTGTTAAAAAACTTTGCACACTTCTCAAGTTTCCGCTAAGAGGCTTGGCTTCATTTAGGGTTACATACTCCTCTGGGATGGATGTATTTCCATCCCGTTTTATCGATTTGTTAAAATAGAGAATAGCATTCTTCCAGTTCCAACCGTAGTTTCCCTCCTTCTTCCAGTTGTTATAATCCACAGGATCACCACGGATATATCGCGTTGGTTTACTTGCTCTGTTATCGCGAGGCCACTGACAAGTATGATTTAATTTTGCCAAACAGCTATCAGTACTCGGTTCGGCCGAGAAAGTTACGTTGTCACCCTGCTCTAAAACCAAAACCTTCCATTCGGGATTCTCACTCAAGCGTTTAGCCACTACAGAGCCGGCCCAACTGCCGCCAATCACAACGAAATCAAAGTTCTTTAAGCCACCAGGCAGAAGAGCCGCATCTCCATAATCAAAGGGCCAGGGATCAGATTCTGGAGAGCTGCAGTTAACCAGCAGAGGCAGCAATGTAATCAGCAGAAAAAGCAGTCCTTCGAGGGAAAGGTCTCCACCCTTGTGAATTAAGATTTCAGCCCACATGATTAAAAGTTTAATTAGCACTGAGTACTGCGGTAAAATTCGCTCTATTTAAGTAAAAATCACCTGTTGTATTCAACCGAACTCAACGGTTTATTGCTGTTTTACAGATTAATTGTTCTGTTTGTTATCACATTACGCAACCATACCAAACATCTCTAATATCTAGGTCTTTTCAAAGAGATAATATAGGGCCTTAGCCATGCTACGGAGGGATAGCACCGAATATACGTTGAAGGGCGTACCAGCACCATAAACGTTTTTCTTTTTTTTTTGTTTTTTTTTTACTTTTATATTTATTTATCATACATATTTACGTGTTATCTGTTGCCAAATGTTTGAGTTTACGAAGTGTGGTGCTGATAATCAAATACACAGTAGAATTTTTTCATCACTATCTTCAAAAAATGTATGGTTTGGGTTGGATTTTCAGTGAATCTCCTATTTAGAGGAGATCAAATACCATTTTCGAAAATGAAAAATAAAATAATTATACAGGGTGTTTCCAAAAAGAGGGGACAAAAAACTAGGGCGTGTAGTTTGGTTCGAGTGAAGAAAAAAATCGAATGGGAGGGGGTTGGGGGATCAATTTTCCACGGTTTAGACGGGAGGGGCCATTTTATAAAAATCCGACTTAACATCGAAAAACATAATAATAAAAAATAATGGACCATAATAATGGATAATGGAAATAATGGAATAAAGAACTAGATAACTTTTGCTTGCTGATTTTCAAAGCCAAATATCTTCTTCTTAATATCCTTTTAAAATTAGGTTCCTACGTCAACAGTTTTTGAGAAAATTATTGCCAAAATTAAAATTCGGAAGAAAAATTCCGAAAAAAATTTTTGGTCGCAATTTTTTTTAAAATTACGGTATTAAGTATAAATTTTTTTCCGACCATAAAATTGTCTAATCAATTCTAGAGGAAGTGCTTCAAACACGAAGGATCTATGTTTTGCAGTTTCTGAGAAAAGTGAAAATTACGATCTAAAGTCTTTCCCCAGCAGTCTTCTTCCATATTTTTGCACCAGTAATAAAACACAAGTAGCCAAAAAATTGGTATTTGAAAGGAAAGTGTGCTTCATAATTTTCACTTTTCTCAGAAACTGCAAAACATAGATCCTTCGTGCTTGAAGCGTTTTCTGTAGAATTGATTACAGCATTTTCTACTTTGAAGAACATTTATACTTATAATACATATTAACAAATTTTTTTAAAAAAAAGGCTATAGAAAATTTTTTTTTTAAAATTTGAAGGTTGGAATTAATTTTCTCAAAAAGTGTTTGACGAAGGAACCTAATTTAAAAAGGATATTAAGAAGCGGATATTTGGCTCACCCACTTTCCGGTAAGCCATGGAGTATGCGGATGTAGAATATTTAAGCTTTGTCCATTCAGAAGGTTCCAGCACTCTTTCCTCTTTTATACATTTTTATACCCTACACCTTAAGGTTAAGGGTATATTCACTTTGTCACGAAATGTGTAACGCATATTTATTTCCAATAAATATCCGTTCAATTAAATTTTTTCAATACTTTTAGGTGTAGGGTATCTAAGATTCGATCAGGCCGAATATAGCACTCTTACTGGTTATTACGATGAAAAGAAGAACCTGCAACTTGTCACTTGTCATCAGTGTCATTTGTCAGTTTTCCGAATCAGTAGTTTCACCAAGTATCAATTAGTATGTGTTTATACAAATAGTATCAAGTCAATTATATACTGTAATCATATAATTTGCTTTAGTTAATTCTTTCAATTTACTTAATTTTCAATTGCTTGTTCTTTGAAAAGAATTGTCTTGTTCTGCTGTCCAAAAATAAAGGTTCTTGTGTATGGCTTTTATGATGTGTTGTATTACAAGTGACTGTGTGCATAAATTATATTATTGTTAAGAAACAATAAACAAACAAATAAAGAAAAGTGCTTCCAAAGTTGCCAGAGGTCAAAAGTATTCAATATCTAATTCTTTAGTTAATTCTTATAAATATTTCTTAAAATATACAATAAAAATATCCAGAAACTAATTCGTCCGGGCCACAAATGGCAACTTTTGAGGTTTTTGCTTTGCTTTTAGGAACTGTAATATATTGGCTATTCTTGAGACCTACTCACAGACATGAATAGATGTACAATTTTAAATCGACTTATGCCTATACATACATATTATATGCACGCATATATACATACATATACATCCTATTGTTTTGAAAGGACGCCTTCTTATTTGTATGATAAGTTGAGATTTGGTCACTCCCGGAGAAGTGTCCTACTCATTATTTCACCCTTCAAATCGTTAAACACCTCAAGGTTCTTTTTATCAATGTTGTCCGGCTATGGAATTCTTTACCCAGTAGCCTCAGGGCGATTTCATCAACTGACATCTTCAAGCGTGCCATACTAAAACACTTTTCTACTTGATACTTTTCTTTTACCTCTAATCTCTGAACACATCAACTTTATACTAGTTTAAACTTCCTTCTTCTTCTTCTTTTTTTATTATTATTATTATTACTATTATTATTATACCATGTATATTTTATACTATAAAAGAAAGAATTTCTTATTGTACTGCCACTGTACAAGATAGTATCTTATCTTTTCCTATATTTGTACAACAGTCAAAATTTATGATAATATTTAGGTTATCTGTTGTCGAATAGTTAGGATTCATTTATAACGTTAATTTCCTCATTTGATTCGTGAACTTTATGAATGTTTGCTAATAATAAAAAATGATTTTAAAGTTAATCCTTTGACAAATTTTGAACAGCTAAACAATATTTACGGAAGCAAACAGATATCACAGCGATGGTTTCTAAGAATCGTAACAACGTCACCAGTGTTGAGAAAACTCTCTCTAGTGTCTTAGATGAGTACCTGCGTTGGAAGAGCTTAATCTCATGTTGTGCCATGCCATACAAACAAGTTAATTTAGCGCCCCATCTAAGAAGATGAACTCAGCTATATTGATGCCCCGAGTGGCAGGGATGCCCACTATTTTAAATATTACTATATATGTGTGATGCTATTTTTGGTTTAGTTTAAAATTTAACTCTACATCGACTAGAAACTGTACACGTGTAAATTTGAGCCTTAAATACTACCAACATGAGTCCACGCCGAAGGGTCCAACTTATACAAAATTATGATAGGGTAATGTTGAGATCATCAAGCGGGGACTGAAACCGAAGTTCCAGTCGGACTCTGCGGCCAGTGATACTACACTTCAGCTCGTCTCTAATCGGAGCACGTATCAATCAATTGTTAATTGTTGATTGGTAACCCTTTCTTTTCCTTCTGGGCTCTAAGAGAACAAATTTTGGAACGTAGGATTGCTCTATATAAATGTGTTCACTTCCCGTGCTCCAGACGGATCCTCAATCATACAGATCAGTCGTAACTACTTTCTTTCTAAAACCCTGAAATGAGATGTGGTTCTTTCTATATGAGATGTGGTAAAGACATTTCATTGTGTATATCTAAAGAATATCTCCATAGAGCATGAAGATTATATCATTGGACCTTTTCTACAACCTCGAAACGAATTTATTCTTAACACCTAACATACTGCAACGTTGTCGTTTTAAATACTGATGACTGACGTTTCATGAATTTATTAAACTTTCATGGCTTTATTTATGATTAATAGAAAGTATTACAAACTTTAGGATTCCACGATTGATGACAATTATATATTTGGCAATTATATATTATATAACTTTTGTGATGGAAACTCCTTTTTGATAAATTTGGCTGCAATCTCGGCAATCATGATGGTCGTCGCAGTTGTCTCTGCCAGGGGTATGCTGGGCATGATGCTAGCGTCGGCTACCCGCAGATTCGGAACACCATGCAAAAGAAGACGAGGACCCACACAGCTACTGCCCTTTGCAGAGCCCATCTTCACGGTGCCCACATGATCGAAATTCGAGGTTGTGAAGTGCTTAATGTAGCATCGCCAGTAATCGTCGATGTATCGTACGTGTTGAGAGCATTCATGGAAGGGAAATTCAGTAAAAGAATACAAGCTTACTTTTAACCGCATTAAAAGAACGCCTCGTAGCATCGTCTCCACATCCTCATTATCTCTCAAGTAATTGGTTACGATCTTCGGCGCATCGGTGTAGTCGGCGCTGCGCAGTTCCACAGTCCCGATGGATTTGGGATGAGTAAGTATCGCAGTGACGATCAACAAGTTATGCGTGGCGAGTTGGTGTTGTAGACTCTGTTCGTAGAAATCAGACAGACCAAATGCGCTGCTCCATTTCTTCAAACCAGTCAAATCGTTTTGTTTTATATAGAAATAATTGTACTCAATGTCAGGTGATTCCAAATGGAGAATCGTATCAAAGAATTCGGTCAGAGGCAGCTCTCCATATTGGATAATCGAATCATTGTGGTTTCCTTTCTCTTGCTCTACATCCATCACAGGCATTAGTAGGAACAACGGTAGCGCAAGATGATCTTGCAGGTTTTGGCCAACAGGAAGATCATGAATAACCGGGATGTTTAAGCTCTCCAAATGATTCCGCTTACCAATGCCCGAGAGCATTAGTATCTTGGCACTGTCGATGGCGCCTGCCGACAGCACCACCTCCTTCTTGACTTCTACCTCAAGTTCCTGATTGTTTCGTAGTACGAATGTCACGCTTTTAGCGCGTTTACCACGCCGATCGAAATTGATACGCTTCACCTCCGCATTCTTTATCACATGCAAGTTGGAACGCCTGCTTATCTCTTCACTAACTCTCATTGATATGGTCGGTATAGAGTAATTAACTGAGTTGTAAAACATGTTGAAGCCTTTAAGATACTGTCTACTAGTTTCTATAAAACTTTCCACATTTCCAAGGTTTCCGCTAAGAGGCTTGGCTTTATTTAGGATTACATACTCCTCCGAGATGGATGTGTCGTTATCCTGGTTTGCCGACTTGCCAATGTAGTGCATAATATTGAACCAGTTCCAACCGTAGCTGCCCTGCTTCTCCCAGTTGTTATAATCCACAGGAAAACCATAGATATATCGCATTGCTTTATTTGCTCTATTATCGCGAGGCCACTGACAAGTATGCTTTAATTTTGCCAAACAGCTTTCAGTACTGGGTTCTGCCGAGAAGGTTACGTTGTCACCCTGCTGTAAAACAAGAACCTTCCATTCGGGATTCTCACTCAAGCGTTTAGCCACTACAGAGCCGGCCCAACTGCCGCCAATCACAACGAAATCGAAGTTACTTAAGCCACCAGGCAGGAGAGCCTCATCTCCATAGTCCATGAGCCAGGGATCAGATTCTGGATAGTTGCAGTGAACCAGCAGAGGCAGCAATGTAATCACCAGAAAAAACAGTCCTTCGAGTGGAAGGGATCGACCCTTAAGAATTGAGATTTCAGCCCACATGACTGAAGGTATAATTAGCACTGAGTTCTGCGGTAAATTTCGCTCTATTTAAGTAAAAATCATCGGTTATTCCACCGAGCCATCCGGTTTATTGTTATATTTTACAAATTCATTGCTATGATTGTTATCGCATTACGCAAACATATCAAAGATACACGCAGGGTATCCAGAGAGATAACTCAGAATTGTCTGTATTTAATTAAGACTATTATAAAGACCTATACGAGTACATATCTATTATTAGATGTGTTATGTTCTTCCACAGTTATTTAATTCATGTAATTGAAACCATTACAATTACACTCGAAGACTTATGATTAGTGATGATTCACTAGAAGGCAATACAATTCTAAAATTAGTAATTGAATGGACGCTTGGAAGCATTATTAAGATTCATAAAAGGAAAAGTTCAAGAGACGAATAGGTTAATCCAAAGCTTCGCTCATAAATCAAGAATGTTCGTCTAAAAGGGATTAAGGAGTCATTATGTCGGTTAGATCGGTAAAGTTTAATTGTTTATATTAAAAAGTAATATCAACTTCATGTTGACCCAGTTGGGAACAGATATGTTGAGGAATGTCGTCAGTAGTCGTATCCGGAGCACAGCGCCATACAAATAGCGCCATACGAGCTATCTTCGGTTGCACAACCACATCCTTACAATAACCGGAACAGGTAGCAAGGATAAAGAGAATTTCAATATTTTCGGAATTTCACCACTATTTGTATCTTTCGTCAATCACATTACCATTTGGCTCTGGAGTTCATGAAGGATTTGAAGCCACGAGTCGCTTACAACCGGACTTAATAGATTTATCAGAGATGGCTTTGTGCTTTGAGGAAGCTAGGTCCATGAATTTTAATTGATTGAAAAAAAAAACGCTCATAAACTGGTTCCAAACTTCAGCAACAAAAGTAGAAAGAAAACGGAAAAAAACAAATTTAAAAAATTGTGAAAAACCACAAATTAAAACACCATTTTCTAGTGGCTGCCACAAAATTACAACCGACCGAATTAAGTAATAAAGGGAAAATCTGTACAGGTAAGTTTTAAGTCGAAAAACACTCGAATTAAAAATTTTAACTAAAAGTTGCATCACAGAAAACAGCACGTCAGATCTCGGTGTACTGTCCCCCATTGAATGAAAATAGAACCAGAAAGAGTGTTAACTTCGTCCTGGCCGAAGTTCATATACCCTCCACCCGTAGAATTAATTTATAGTTGACTTCTAATAATTTAACGTACCGATTTTTAACGTACGATTTTATTCGGTGGTTTTATAAGAAATTCAACAGCTTAGCCACTGACTTAAATCCGTTTTAAATTCCACCAAATCGACTTAAGAATATTAATGTACATACATATTTTAAATATTAAGTCGAAGATATTAAGTCGAAGCCGTATGGAAGAGTTCAATCCTTATGAAGTGTAAATTCATCCTACGTGATTGTAAGTTAAAATAACGCTGAACACTTCAGTGAATATTACTCAACTGAAATGATGTTCACCGAATATACATATATGTACATAAAATGTTGAGTTGTGGCACATTCAAAGTGGGTCTGCGATATGTGGGATATCTCACACTGTGTATGCGATAACGTTCTATCTTTCTTCGTATTTGCACAAGTGTCAAAATTTATGATAATATTTATGTTATATGTGGCCGAAGAGTTGGGATTATTTTATAAAGTTAATTAGCTCATTTAATCCGTGAAGTTTACCATGTTTTGACAAACTTGGAGTGGGTAAACAAAATTAACGAAAGCAACACAGGGAGCACAGGGACAGGTTTTCAATATTCGTAACAACGTCACCAGTTTTGAAACAACTGTCTCTAGAGTTTTAGATGCTTAACCACAACCAATATGATTCCACCCACCAAAATGGACAAACTCCTCATCATCCATGGACTGAAACAGAAGCTGGCCACTAGGGCCCGTAGTACTACATACCAGCTCGACACTAATCGGTCGGTTAATTAAAATGAACTCCTAGGGATTGGTAACACTTATTGTCCCTACAAGGATCTAACAGAACAAGTTTTGACGTAAAATGGCATTATATGAAACGTGTTCACTTTCCATGCTCCTTAACAATATGATGTTTATATCCTTAAATTTACAAATCAATTAGCAGTACCTCATTCCTTTATAAAACCGTGGAAAGCTACTTTAAAGGTATTTGAAGTACACACATTTTTTCTAAGTAAGAAAGACTAAAGACTGTTTCAATAGAGCAAGAAATCGATCTTAAATCGATCTTTTATTATTTTGTTCATGGTTTATAGGATGTATTACAAACTTTAGGATGTTTCCAAGATTGATGACAATTATACATTTGGAATAATAACTTTTGTGATGGAAACTCCTTTTTGATAAGTTTGGCGGCCTTCTCGGCAATCATGATGGTGGTCGCAGTTGTCTCAGCCAGGGGTATGCTCGGCATGATACTGGCATCGGCTACCCGCAGATTCTGAACACCATGCAAAAGAAGAAGAGGATCCACACAGCTACTGCCCTTTGCAGGGCCCATCTTCACGGTGCCCACATGATCGAAATTCGATGTCGTGAAATGCTTCATGTAACAGCGCCAGTAATCGTTGCTGTATCGTACGTGTTGAGAGCATTCATGGATGCGAAATTCAGTAAAAGGATACAAGTTTACTTTTAACTGCAATAAACGAACGCCTCGTAGCATTGTCTTCACATCCTCATTATCTCTCAAGTAATTGGTTACGATCTTCGGCTCATCGGTGTAGTCGGCGCTGCGCAGTTCCACAGTCCCGATGGATTTGGGATGAGTAAGTATCGCAGTGACGATCAACAAGTTATGCGTGGCGAGTTGGTGTTGCAGACTCTGTTCGTAGAAATCAGACAGACCAAATGCGCCGCTCCATTCCTCCAGAGCAGCCAAATCGTTTTGTTTTATATAGAAATAATGGTACTCGATGTCAGGTGATTCGGAATGGTAAGTCGTATCAAAGAACTCTGTCAGAGGCAGCTCTCCATATTGGATAATCGAATCATTCTGGTTTCCTTTCTCTTGCTGTATCGACTGTTCCTTCAACACCGGCATTAGAAGGAATAATGGTAGCGCAAGATGATCCTGCAGGTTTTGGCCAACGGGAAGATCATGAATAACCGGGATGTTTAAGCTCTCTAAATGCTTCCGCTTACCAATGCCCGAGAGCATTAGTATCTTTGCACTGTCGATGGCGCCTGCCGACAGCACCACCTCCTTCTTGACTTCTACCTCAAGTTCCTGATTGTTTCGTAGTACGAATGTCACGCTTTTAGCACGATTTCCAGGCGGATCGAAATTGATACGTTTCACCTCCGCATTCTTTATCACGTGCAAGTTGGAACGTCTACTTATCTCTTCACTGACTGTCATTGATATGGTCGGTATAGAGTAATTAAATGAGTGGGAAAAAATGTTCAAGCGTTGATAATATTGTTGACTATTTGTTAAAAAACTTTGCACATTGCTAAACTTTCCGCTAAGAGGCTTGGCTTTATTTAGGGTAACATACCCTTCCAGAATGGATGCGTTTTCGTCTTGGTTCGCCGACTTACCAAAATAGTGCAAAATATTGATCCAGTTCCAACCGTAGTTACCCTGCTTCTCCCAGTTGTTATAATCCACAGGAAGACCATAGATATATCGCATTGCCTTATTTGCTCTGTTGTCGCGAGGCCAGTGACAGGTTTGGTTTAAGTTTGCCAAACAGCTTCCAGTACTCGGTTCTGCCGAGAAGGTTACGTTGTCTCCCTGCTCTAAAACCAGAACCTTCCATTCGGGATTCTCACTCAAGCGTTTAGCCACTACAGAGCCAGCCCAACTGCCTCCAATCACAACGAAATCGAAGTTACTTAAGCCACCAGGCAAAAGAGCCTCATCACCATAATCGATGGGCCAGGAATCAGATTCTGGCGAATTGCAGTGTGCCACCAGAGGCAGCAACGTGATCACCAGAGAAACCAATTCGAAAGTTCGACAAGTACGAATTGAAAATTCAGCCAGCATGATTGAAAGTTAAAATAACGCTGAAGACTTGGGTAAAAATCACTCGACTTAAATTAACTTCACCGAATATATTATGTGGATTCTCTCATATCACCATTCTCTATATCATCATTTCTTCAACAAGTTTCTGCTTTATTGTTGATAATATTTGGGTTATCTGTTGCCGGATATTTAGATTATTGTATTGTATAATATTTTATATTTTTATCCTTGAAGTTTACGATGGATGCTCGTAAAAATTCTAGTATGATTTTAAAATTAATGTCTTGAAAGACTTTGTGTTATTAAATACAATGAACGGTTTCAAGATTCGTAACGTCACAAGTTTTGAAACATATGTACATATGTCACACTCTTTTACATGAGTAGCTGTTTTGCAAAAACTTAAACTTTCCATTTTCAGAATTTGAACGCCTTACCAAAGAAAGGTTCTCGGTAAGAATTGGTATTGAAGCATTTTATGCGTTCCAGAGATTCCCTCAATTCCCAAGAGATTTCTGCAATGTGGCCCTTCCACAGAAAAAAATTGTGTAGAATTGTTAGAATTTGTAGAATAAACGACAAAATTAGAAAGAACATACGCTTCTCTTGTTATATATGTTTGCAATACAGTCAGCAATATTTAAAATGTAATAAATGCATAAGTTAAGACAAATGAATTTTATATAATATATAAATAAAAATAATTCTGTTGTGAATATGAAATCGGTAAGACTTATTTATGTTTTGTAATACATAACAATGTTTTAAACTTTCGTTTTCGCATTTATTCCCAATGGAATATGATAGAGTCTGGCCAGGTTCCTGCCGTTGACGTATTTGGATTGTTGACGAAAGGGTTAATCTCATGCTGTCTCATAATTGCGGTCTTCAACCGAAGCTCCAGCCGGCATCCCGTATCGTAGTACCAGATATCAGCTTGTCTCTGATCGGAATACTTATCAATTAATTGCTATTTCCATTTGGGACTGAGTAGCTCTCGGAGAGTACTTAACCTTTATTTCACTGGGGACATTAGGGATCTAAGAAAACAAGTCTTGAAACGTAAAATTCCACTATACAAAACATGTTCATGTCTGCAATAACTTGATGTCTGCATTCTTAAATTTGCAGAACAATCAGCTGTAAATTCTTTTAAAGCCTTTCTTTCTAAAGCCCTGGGAAGCTAATTCACAGTTATTTGATTTCAGATATTCTTTCTAGTATTCCTAAGGAACATCTCCGTAGAGCATGAAGATTATATCATTGGACCTTTTATACAACTTCGACACGAATCTATTCTGAATACCTGACATTCTGCAACTTTGTCGTCTTAAATACTGATGACTGACGTTCCATGAATTCATTCAACTTGAACTTTTATTATTTTATTCATGATTAATAGAAAGTATTACAAACTTTAGGATGTTTCCACGATTGATGACAATTATATATTTGGAATAATAACTTTTGTGATGGAAACTCCTTTTTGATAAGTTTGGCAGCCTTCTCGGCAATCATGATGGTGGTCGCAGTTGTCTCGGCCATGGGTATGCTGGGCATGATACTGGCATCGGCTACTCGCAGATTCCGAACACCATGCAAAAGTAGAAGAGGATCCACACAGCTACTGCCCTTTGCAGGGCCCATCTTCACGGTGCCAACGTGATCGAAATTCGAGGTAGTGAAATGCTTCATGTAGCAGCGCCAGTAGTCGTCGCTGTTTTGCACGTGTTGGGAGCTCTCTGGGATGGGAAATTCAGTAAAAGGATACAAGTTTACCTTTAACTGCAATAAACGAATGCCGCGTAGCATCGTCTTCACATCCTCAAAACTCTGCAAGTAATTGGTTACGATCTTCGGTGCATCGGTGTAGTCGGCGCTGCGCAGTTCCACACTCCCGATCGATTTGGGATGAGTAAGTATCGCAGTGACGATCAACAAGTTATGCGTGGCGAGTTGGTGTTGCAGACTCTGTTCGTAGAAATCAGACAGACCAAATGCGCCGCTCCATTCCTTCAGACCATCGAAATCGTTATGCTTTATATAGAAATAATGGTACTCAATGTCAGGTGATTCCAAACGGGAAGTTGTATCAACGAATTCGGTCAGAGGCAGTTCTCCATATTGGATAATCGAATCAGTCTGGTTTCCTTTCTCTTGCTGTAGTGAGTGTTCATCCAACACCGGCATTAGAAAGAATAATGGAAGCGCAAGATGATCCTGCAGATTTTGGCCAACGGGAAGATCATGAATAACCGGGATGTTTAAGCTCTCTAAATGATTCCGCTTACCAATGCCCGAGAGCATTAGTATCTTTGCACTGTCGATGGCGCCTGCCGACAGCACCACCTCCTTCTTGACTTCTACCTCCAGCTCATGATTGTTCCGTAGTACGAATGTCACACTTTTAGCACGATTTCCAGGCGGATCGAAATTGATACGTTTCACCTCCGCATTCTTTATCACGTGCAAGTTCGAACGTCTACTTATCTCTTCACTGACTGTCATTGATATGGTCGGTATAGAGTAATTAAATGAGTGGGAAAAAATGTTCAAGCGTTGATAATATTGTTGACTATTTGTTAAAAAACTTTGCACACTTCTCAAGTTTCCGCTAAGAGGCTTGGCTTCATTTAGGGTTACATACTCCTCTGGGATGGATGTATTTCCATCCCGTTTTATCGATTTGTTAAAATAGAGAATAGCATTCTTCCAGTTCCAACCGTAGTTTCCCTCCTTCTTCCAGTTGTTATAATCCACAGGATCACCACGGATATATCGCGTTGGTTTACTTGCTCTGTTATCGCGAGGCCACTGACAAGTATGATTTAATTTTGCCAAACAGCTATCAGTACTCGGTTCGGCCGAGAAAGTTACGTTGTCACCCTGCTCTAAAACCAGAACCTTCCATTCGGGATTCTCACTCAAGCGTTTAGCCACTACAGAGCCGGCCCAACTGCCGCCAATCACAACGAAATCAAAGTTCTTTAAGCCACCAGGCAGAAGAGCCGCATCTCCATAATCAAAGGGCCAGGGATCAGATTCTGGAGAGCTGCAGTTAACCAGCAGAGGCAGCAATGTAATCAGCAGAAAAAGCAGTCCTTCGAGGGAAAGGTCTCCACCCTTGTGAATTAAGATTTCAGCCCACATGATTAAAAGTTTAATTAGCACTGAGTACTGCGGTAAAATTCGCTCTATTTAAGTAAAAATCACCTGTTGTATTCAACCGAACTCAACGGTTTATTGCTGTTTTACAGATTAATTGTTCTGTTTGTTATCACATTACGCAACCATACCAAACATCTCTAATATCTAGGTCTTTTCAAAGACATAATATAGGGCCTTAGCCATGCTACGGAGGGATAGCACCGAATATACGTTGAAGGGCGTACCAGCACCATAAACGTTTTTCGTTTTTTTTGTTTTTTTTTACTTTTATATTTATTTATCATACATATTAACGTGTTATCTGTTGCCAAATGTTTGAGTTTACGAAGTGTGGTGCTGATAATCAAATACACAGTAGAATTTTTTCATCACTATCTTCAAAAAATGTATGGTTTGGGTTGGATTTTCAGTGAATCTCCGATTTAGAGGAGATCAAATACCATTTTCGAAAATGAAAAATAAAATAATTATACAGGGTGTTTCCAAAAAGAGGGGACAAAAAACTAGGGCGTGTAGTTTGAGTGAAGAAAAAAATCGAATGGGAGGGGGTTGGGGGATCAATTTTCCACGGTTTAGACGGGAGGGGCCATTTTATAAAAATCCGACTTAACATCGAAAAACATAATAATAAAAAATAATGGACCATAATAATGGATAAGGGAAATAATGGAATAAAGAACTAGATAACTTTTGCTTGCTGATTTTCAAAGCATCTTATCTTTGATTTCAACACACTGATTTCAAAGTATCTTATCTTTTTCTATATTTGTACAGCAGTCAAAATTTATGATAATATTTAGGTTATCTGTTGTCGAATAGTTAGGATTCATTTATAACGTTAATTTCCTCATTCGATTCGTGAACTTTATGGATGTTTGCTAATAATAAAAAATGATTTTAAAGTTAATCCTTTGACAAATTTTGAACAGCTAAACAATATTTACGGAAGCAAACAGATATCACAGCGATGGTTTCTAAGAATCGTAACAACGTCACCAGTGTTGAGAAAACTCTCTCTAGTGTCTTAGATGAGTACCTGCGTTGGAAGAGCTTAATCTCATGTTGTGCCATGCCATACAAACAAGTTAATTTAGCGCCCCATCTAAGAAGATGAACTCAGCTATATTGATGCCCCGAGTGGCAGGGATGCCCACTATTTTAAATATTACTATATATGTGTGATGCTATTTTTAATTAATTGTGTGATGCTATTAATTGTGTGATGCTATTTTTGGTTTAGTTTAAAATTTAACTCTACATCGACTAGAAACTGTACACGCGTAAATTTGAGCCTTAAATACTACCAACATGAGTCCACGCCGAAGGGTCCAACTTATAAAAAATGATGAAAGGGTGATGTTGAGATCATCAAGCGGGGACTGAAACCGAAGTTCCAGTCGGACTCTGCGGCCAGTGATACTACACTTCAGCTCGTCTCTAATCGGAGCACGTATCAATCAATTGTTAATTGTTGATTGGTAACCCTTTCTTTTCCTTCTGGGCTCTAAGAGAACAAATTTTGGAACGTAGGATTGCTCTATATTAATGTGTTCACTTCCCGTGCTCCAGACGGATCCTCAAACATACAGATCAGTCGTAACTACTTTCTTTCTAAAACCCTGAAATGAGATGTGGTTCTTTCTATATGAGATGTGGTAAAGACATTTCATTGTGTATATCTAAAGAATATCTCCATAGAGCATGAAGATTATATCATTGGACCTTTTCTACAACCTCGAAACGAATTTATTCTTAACACCTAACATACTGCAACGTTGTCGTTTTAAATACTGATGACTGACGTTTCATGAATTTATTAAACTTTCATGGCTTTATTTATGATTAATAGAAAGTATTACAAACTTTAGGATTCCACGATTGATGACAATTATATATTTGGCAATTATATATTATATAACTTTTGTGATGGAAACTCCTTTTTGATAAATTTGGCTGCAATCTCGGCAATCATGATGGTCGTCGCAGTTGTCTCTGCCAGGGGTATGCTAGGCATGATGCTAGCGTCGGCTACCCGCAGATTCGGAACACCATGCAAAAGAAGACGAGGACCCACACAGCTACTGCCCTTTGCAGAGCCCATCTTCACGGTGCCCACATGATCGAAATTCGAGGTTGTGAAGTGCTTAATGTAGCATCGCCAGTAATCGTCGATGTATCGTACGTGTTGAGAGCATTCATGGAAGGGAAATTCAGTAAAAGAATACAAGCTTACTTTTAACCGCATTAAAAGAACGCCTCGTAGCATCGTCTCCACATCCTCAAAACTCTTCAAGTAATTGGTTACGATCTTCGGCGCATCGGTGTAGTCGGCGCTGCGCAGTTCCACCGTCCCAATTGATTTGGGATGAGTAAGTATCGCAGTGACGATCAACAAGTTATGCGTGGCGAGTTGGTGTTGCATACTCTTTTCGTAGAAATCAGACAGACCAAATGCGCTGCTCCATTTCTTCAAACCAGTCAAATCGTTTTGTTTTATATAGAAATAATGGTACTCGATGTCAGGTGATTCCAAACGGGAAGTTGTATCAAAGAATTCGGTCAGAGGCAGTTCTCCATATTGGATAATCGAATCAGTCTGGTTTCCTTTCTCTTGCTGTAGTGAGTGTTCATCCATCACCGGCATTAGTAGAAATAACGGTAGCGCAAGATGATCTTGCAGGTTTTGGCCAACAGGAAGATCATGGATAACCGGGATGTTTAAGCTCTGTAAATGCTTCCGCTTACCAATGCCCGAGAGCATTAGTATCTTTGCACTGTCGATGGCGCCTGTCGACAGCAACACCTCCTTCTTGACTTCTACCTCCAGCTCATGATTGTTCCCTAGTACGAATGTCACGCTTTTAGCGCGTTTACCATGCTGATCGAAATTGATGCGTTTCACCTCCGCATTCTTTATCACATGCAAATTGGAACGCCTGCTTATCTCTTCATTGACTGTCATTGATATGGTCGGTATAGAGTAGATAACTGAGTGGCCAAACATGTTGAAGCGTTAAAGATATTGTCGACTATTTGTTAGCATTCTTTCAACATTCTTCACGTCTCCGCTAAGATGCTTGGCAGCATTTAGGGTCACATACCTCTCCTTGAATGATGTATTTCCATCTTGGTTTACAGATTTCTTAAAATAGAGAATAGCATTTTTCCAGTTCCTTGAATGATGTATTTCCATCTTGGTTTACAGATTTCTTAAAATAGAGAATAGCATTTTTCCAGTTCCAACCCCAGTTTCCCTCCTTCTTCCAGTTGTTATAATCTACAGGATCACCACGGACATATCTCATTGGTTTATTTGCTCTGTTATCGCGAGGCCAGTGACAGGTGTGGTTTAAGTTTGCCAAACAGCTTTCAGTACTCGGTTCGGCCGAGAAAGTTACGTTGTCGCCCTGCTCTAAAACCAGAATCTTCGACACGGGATTCTCACTCAAGCGTTTAGCCACTACAGAGCCGGCCCAACTGCCACCAATCACAACGAAATCGAAGGAAGCCACCAGGCAGGAGAGCTTCATCACCATAATCGATGGGCCAAGGATCAGATTCTGGAGAGTTGCAGTGAACCAGCAGAGGCAGCAATGTAATCATTAGAAAAAGCAGTACGAGTGGAAGGGATCGACCCTTAAGAATTGAGATTTCGGCCCACATGACTGAAAGTATAATTAGCACTGAGGACTGCGGTAAAGTTCGCTCTATTTAAGTAAAAATCATCGGTTATATTCCACCGAGCCTTTATTGTTATATTTTACGAATTCATTGTTATCGCATTACGGAAACATATCAAAGATTCACGCAGGTTATCCAGAGAGATAACTCAGAATTGTCTGCTTTAATTTCTACGCCCTTTCAAAGAGATAATATAGAGCCTCAGACATGCTAGAAGTAGCACCGAATATACGCTGAAGGGCGTTATTTTAGCATTTTTAGGCATTTTAGCATTCATGAGCATTTAACCATTTTCAACCTAAGCATTTTTTTTTTTTTTCTTTTTCTTGTCGTTCTATTTCTTGGTTTATTCTATTCTATTTCTTGGTATTCAGAGGTTATTTATGATCATACTTATTTACATTTATATTTATTTATCATATCTTTGAAGCTTTGGTGTTTTTATTAAGTTTACGAAGTTCGTTGCTGATAATGAAATACAGTACAATTTTTTCATCATTATCTCCAAAAAATTTATGGTTTGGAGTGGATTTTGAGTGAATCTCTGAATAAGAGGAGATCGCATACCATTTTCGAAAATGATTACGGTTAAGATGATGATCATACGAGCTTCGTTAATAACTTTATTGACTTTATTGATTTTATTGATTTCAATATCCGATTGGTTTTAATTTGTCATTAGAGTTGTTTCGAGAGATCGGGATCAGACACTATCACACAATCGTACAATTAAGTTGCAATATATCTAGATGCTACATAGGCACATAGATAAATAGATATAACATAGATATAACACCAACAAATTATTATATGTATATCAGTCACCATAAATACAAGAATGAAAATATTTGGTATTTTTTAAATTTTAAACTTTTTATAAAACTCAGTAAATGCGTAAAATTTAGTCAATAGCTTCGAAAAAGCGCTTAATTTGTATAGTAATTAATTTTGTCCATTCATTAGTGATTACAATCACCTCTAATTTATCTAAATCTAGAAAGAGATAGAAGAAAAGAAGTGATCTAGAAGAGACTAGATACAAGTTTAATTTGAATTTAATTTGTGTGTCTAAAAAAAGTGACAAGAAAATCTAGAAAGATCTACAAACATATCGCACTGGAAGTTTCTCTCATTGTCACTAATATGCGAGTGAGTGAGATGACTAAAGTTCACACGTAGACTTATAGCATGAACTGGAATACAAGAACTTCTCTGGTGCAAGACAAGTCCGCTTCGCTAGACGTAGAACGCTGACATCACGTCATAACACAGGTAAATTAGCGATATTTTCGGACCTCACTTCGTAACGTGTTGTTGAAATTCAAAATTTCCAAAACAAGGCATATTATTATTTTGATAATATCAAAAACAATATACAAAGGGTCCTCAATAAATAAATTTCCTGAACAAACCTTAGAGAACCGGCGAGCTTCATCCCAGCTATAGATTACAGTTCGTTACATTTGAACTGTTACATCATTGATTGTGGTGATGTGATGGCCAGTAATTGTTTTTAATTTTTAATATTATCTACTCTGAATAGAGACTCCGTCTGTTTCGACGACTCCAAACTGACTTCAATCAGTGCTGGTAGTATCAGTCCTCATGGGCGTGGTGATTCATTTTACCACTTTCTAGTAAGGTTCTCAATAACGGGATGTTTCATCTGAGTTCAGAAGGTATAGAGTATTTCAACTTCTTCTGAAAATAAATATTAATGAATTTCGAAATGTTTCATAGCTTTTTTGTTAATAAATGTTTAAAAATATTTAAAAATATAAAATGATTTAAAAATTTGAATTAAAAATTGAATGAATTCACAGAGATTTCAAAAATTATATACATATACATATATACATATAAACAGGCGAAAAAGGTCTCCCCTGAGTGACGCACGGACGAAAGCATTTAACATTTATTTTCAAATACCGGATTTGACTCGGCGATAGAGTGTTGGCATTAGACTCGACGGGTACCAGGTTCGAACCTGGTCCAACACCAGAAACTATATTTTTTTCATATGACAGACCAACAGATGGACGGACGTACTTCCGTAAGTAAGCTTATTTATGCTTGCGCTGTAAATATAAAATCGCTGAAAAAGAAAAAATTATTTTATGCTTTTTAGTGAATTTTTTTATAAAAGTTATTTATTTAAAAATTTTTTTATTATAATATATTTTATTAAGCTTCTGAAAAGCTTCGAAAAACAAAAGCAAACAATTTATACAACAGCTAAAAAAGAAAAGACAAAACATAGCTACGATTATTTTTTTTTTGTAGTTGCATTTTTCTGAAAATACACATTTAAGTGTTTATAGAATATCCGGAAAAAACCACAAAAACTTGCAAACCTTTGTAACTCACCATCAAAGAAGAGAAGAAAAAAAGGGGTAAAGGAAAACAGCTGCAAAGGGCACAATATAAAAGAAAAGAGAAACCAGTAAGAAAGCTATATTCGGCCTGGCCGAATCTTGGATACCCTACACCTAAAACTTTTGAAAAAAGTGCCGAAGCTAGGGTGGGGCGGGGGTGGCGGTCCACTCTGGGCGGCACAATGTCGGCGGCGGAAGTTGTGGAAATCAAGTAGTAACTTATTGAATTCTAGGGTTTTTTGGGACTGCAAGTTGATTAACCGTCCCGGGCTCCATGAGCCCTAGCTACGCCTCTGTATAAATAGTAGGCGTGGTCATTACCTTTTTCAAAACAAAATAACTAGCTTAGTTGTTTTATTATTGTGTTCATTTAAACTTTCCGTGGTAATAAACTTGTTTTCATACTGCTATACTGTATATGTAGTGTAAAACTGGGTGCGGTCCCCAGTTTTGATGTAATAATGTTTTTTTGTAAAACAAGTTGTTATCTAAAGTTTTATTCAGGAAGTTTATATATTTAACACGCCCATATTTGGCATATTAACGGATAATGCTACTCTATACCCAGGAATGAAATTTTGTGTAATAGCTCAAAAACGAACGCTGATATCACATTTTTAATAAAAAATAGGCGTGGTCGTTGACCGATTTTGCCCATTTTCAATACCAACCTGCTCACCGCAAGAAACAATGTTTATGCAAAATTTCATCACGATATCTTCTCCGGTTCTCCTGTGATCGTTATTTCAACAGACAGCCAGACAGACAGACAGTCGGACGGACATGGCTAAATCGACTCAGGAGGTCGCGCTGATCAAGAATATATATACTTTTCTATACCTATCGTCTCTATTTCTATGCGTTACACATTTCGTGACAAAGTGAATATACCCTTACCTTAAGGTGTAGGGTATAATCACATAACGTGTTAACAACATAAAATACTGGAGGAACTAGGACAAAAGATCCAACAACTGGAAATGGTGTTGCGTGAACAGGAGCAACACATTCAGCGACAACTAGAGCAACTGCTGCAAAAAAATATGGAAAAAGCACAGTTCCAGTAACAGCATCAAGAGGAACTCGTAAGAAGCCAGCAGACCGAGCTAACATTGCTTCTAAGTCCACATCACATCCTGGAGCAGTTCAGACAGCTTAAACCTTTTGGCAAAGGACAACCGTTGACTTTTTTCATCAGATCAGTCGAAAGAACGATGTCTTTATGTGGTTCCAACATAGATCTGTACGAATTCGGAGTACAGATCATAATTAACGAAAAGCTACTCGCTGAAGCAGGAAGTTGCGTTCGCCAGCTAGGAGACAGTGCCAACTGGAGCAGCATAAAGGAAAGACTCCGGCAGCAGTTTGCCCCAAAGAAGACATATGCTGAGGTATTCAATTATTGTTGAAACGTTAAGGTTAGCAATTTAAGTGAATTATTCGATATATTTTGCAAGTGTAATTATGAAATTAATGAGATTTATGAGTATGATATAAGAAAACCTAGTATTTATTTACCAGAAAACGTAGACAGGGACGTAAAATATAAGAAGTAATTCTAATAGTAATTACAGCATAACAAGTGTGCAAAATAAAGCCTGATTCAAATACTTATTCTGGAGATTCTACGTTAGAGCGTAATTTAAATAATAATTCCAGGCAACATCAGCAAAATAACGTCAATAAATCTGGACAATACAGACAAAACGTGAATTACGAGTATAACAAAAACTCTAGACAATACAGACAAAACCTAAATTATAACATCAACTCTAGACAATACAGACATGGTAATACTCTTTTGAATGACCATGGCCAACAATATAACGAATATCAACCGATGGAGATTGATAACATTCAGGAAAGTGACGCAAATTTTCACAAAGAGCCTCGGATCAGCAACTTCCAATAGTTAGACTTAGTATAGGTAATGAAGTAATTAGATGCTTAATCGACACGGGGTCAACCACTAGTGTCATTAAGCCTAATATTATAAAAAGCATTCCTATGAAAACACTACAAAGGCCAAAGACATTTGTAACAATTAGTGGGTTTAGTGAAATCAAATATGACAAAATATAAATATCTCAATTAGCAACCTAAGTTAAGATCATGTTAACATAGAGGAGCGCAGAAAATTAAAAACCATTTTAGAAAAATACAAACATTTATTTTACTTTGAAAACGATAAACTCTCATTTACACACGGAATACAACATGAGATCATAACTAGTATAGATCGACCTATATATTCAAAAATTTAAAGATACCCAAAAATTCATGAAAAAGAAATAGAAAAGCAAATTTCGGAAATGTTAGAACAAGGTATAATTACAGAGAGCAACTCTCCTTATAATAGTCCTCTCTGGATTGTTCCAAAGAAAATCGACAACTCAGGTCAACAAAAATGGAGAATCGTTATAGATTATCGCAAATTAAACGAAATTACAGTTTGCGATAAATTTCCAATACCAAATATTGAGTCAATACTGGATAAACTAGGAAAAGCCCAGTATTTTACAACACTCGATTTGGCCAAAGGATTTCATCAAATTTTGGTAAAACCTAGCGATAGGAAGAAAACCGCATTTTCTGCCCCCTTTGGACATTACGAGTTCGTAAGAATGCCTTTCGGATTAAAAAACGCACCATCCACATTTCAAAGGCTTATGTATTCAATCTTAAGAGAATTCATAAAAAAATTTGCGTTGTATATTTTGATAAATGCAAATTTTTGTGTAGGGAAACGGAGTATTTAGGCCATATTTTAACTCCTAAAGGTGTTACCGAACCCGTTATAAGTACAACTAAAAAGAAATCTAAAATTACCCCATACTCAGAAACAAATTTTTTCTTGGTATGACAGGATAATCTTAAAAAATTTATTCAACTAGCAGCAATATTTTCATTCTAAACCGACACAATATATAACCAAGTCCAGAATAGCCTTATAGAATTGTATTCAAAAAACACAACAACTAATTTGTTAAATGTAGTAACATGGCACGAGATTTGAATAATGAAGAGGAAGCTTTTAGCACCATTTTTTCTGGTCCGCAAATATTTCTATAGCCTGGGTCCCACAAAATTTCTTACTCTCGTTTTCTCTTTTCAAGAGCGATTGTTTTTGTTTAACTACTGCCACGAAAGGTAGGTTTTCTCTCTCTTTCACATATTTAAAATGTGTTCCTACTCATTTCCACAGATCGTGCTCGTTATTGCTTTCGTCATTGCATATTCGTATTCTGTGTATGTGTAGCTTATTTTGCGAAAAGAGAATACGAGAGTAAGAAAGTTCATGAGACCCAGGCTATAGCGCAATCATCACCGCAAAATCAGGCTTTATATTTCCATACAGGGCAAGATGGATAGAATTGTTTGTGATAATGAATTTAATAGCATTAATATAAAAAATTTTTGCAGGGAAGAAAACATAGAAATATACTTCACAAAATCAAATAATCATACAGGTTACTCAGATATAGAAAGATTAAATAATACACTAACGGAAAGAATCAGAGCACTAAACTTAGAAAATAAAATTCCAATAAAAGATCAAGTATATAAAACTATAGCATATTACAACAAAATATACCACTCAACAATTAAGACAACATTACAAGTAAAAAATAATAAAATAAATAAGCAGGTATTAAGAAATACAATTAAAACACAAAAGGCTAACGTTATTAAAAAATGAAACAGAATTAGGGAAGACTATAAAAAAACAAGAGAGGTAGGATATATTAAAAATTACTCTAACGTCAGGCATAAAGAGCAACCGAAATTTAGAAAATACCCCCTTCATAACGTCCATGAAAGTAACATTAAACGACCATTTAAATTTACAGATTTTCAAAATAATGATGGTTTTACTAATGATGGCAATTTCAACAGGAGGAATACTTCAAATTAATCATATCAACGAAGAAACTGGATTCGTACAAATTAAGCTTAGTGAAGTAGAAATAGTAAAGACAACAAATAAGGTTATTCATATAATCAATCCTAAGAGTATAATGGATATCCTTAATCAGATAAGCTACAACACATACAATTTATATATAAACCAGAAAGAGAATTAACTTCGGCCTGGCCGAAGTTTATATACCCTACACACTTGTACTTAGAAATTACGCGTGGCAATGGTCCAATTTTTTATACCCTACACCTTAAGGTAAGGGTATATTCACTTTGTAACGAAATGTGTAACGCATAGAACTATTGACGATAGGTATAGAAAAGTATATATATTCTTGATCAGCGTGACCTCCTGAGTCGATTTAGCCATGTCCGTCCGTCTGTCTGTCTGTCTGTCTGTATGTCTGTTGAAATCACGATCACAGGAGAACCAATGAAAATATCGTGATGAAACTTTGCAGATATATTGTTTTATGTGGTGGGCTGGTTGGTATTGAAAATGGGCAAAATCGGTCCACGGCCACGCCTATTTTTTATTAAAAATGTGATATCAGCGTTCGTTTTTGAGCTATTACAACAAAATTTCATTCCTGGGTATAGAGTAGCATTATCCGTGAATGTGCCAAATATGGGGGCGTGATCCGCCCACTTTTAGGTTACACAGGCAAAAGAGGGTTATATTGTTAAATATATAAACTTCCTGAATAAAACTTTAGATAACAACTTGTTTTACAAAAAAACATTATTACATCAAAACTGGGTGCGGTCCGCCCACTTTTACACTACATATACAGTATAGCAGTATGAAAAAAAGTTTATTACCACGGAAATAAAGTTTAAATGAACACAATTATAAAACAACTAAGCTAGTTATTTTGTTTTGAAAAAGGTAATGACCACGCCTACTATTTATACAGAGGCGTAGCTAGGTCTCATGGACCCCGGGACGGTTAATCAACTTGTAGCCCCAAAAATGCCTAGAATGCAATAAGTCAATACTTGATTTCCACAACTGCCGCCCCCGACATTGTGCCGCCCAGAGTGGATCGCCACCCCCGCCCCATCCTAGCTTCGGCACTTTTTTTAAAACTTTTAGGTGTAGGGTATTTAAGATTCGGCCAGGCCGAATATAGCTTTCTTACTGGTTTTCTTTTCAATATCAAATAGCCTGTGATGACAGAGAATATTCATGCCAAATTTGATGAAAATATCTCTATTCGTTCTCCTGTAATCGAGTTTTATTTAATTAGTGGGTGGACCACGCCCATTTTTTGGTATTCTGTTTTGGTCAGAGACAGTGGACTTCTGGGCAAAATTTCAACCCCAAATTCATTCTACAAGCTGAGAAATTGAACTATAATCATGGATTAATTTATATTCACTATAAAAAGTAGGCGTGGTAATGGTCCGATTTTGCCCATTTTCAATACCGATGAGTATTTGTATTTAATTCAATATTGTATCTTAAGATACATAAATATTAGAAAACATTTAACTCTCGTGATGGGAAGTTAAACTAAAGCTAAACACTTAGTAAATTTTACACAAAGTAAAAATTACTCAACTTAAATTATGTTCACCGACTATATACGTACAATATATGGGATATCTCACTGTGTGCACAAGATAGTATCTTATCTTTTCCTGTATTTGTACAACAGTCAAAATTTATGATAATATTTAGGTTATCTGTTGCCGAATAGTAAGATTTATAATGTTTATTTTCTCATTTGATTCGTGCTGATAAGTTTACGATGCTGATAATAAAAAATGATTTTAAAGCTAATCCTTTGACAAATTATGAACAGCTAAACAAAATTTACGGAAGCAAACAGATATCACAGCGATGGTTTTTAAGAATCATAACAACGTCACCAGTTTAGAAAAAACTCTCTCTAGTGTCTCTCTCTAGATGAGTACCTGGGTTGGAAAAGCTTAATCTCATGTTGTGCCATGCCATACAAAGAAGTTAATTTCTTATCTAAGAATTAATCTCTCCATAGAGAACGAAAATTTAGTCATTGGACCTTTTATACAACCTCGAATCGAATTTATTCGAAATACCTTACATTCGCAAATGTTGTCGTTTTAAATACTGATGACTGACGTTTCATGAATTTATTAAACTTTCATGGCTTTATTTATGATTAATAGAAAGTATTACAAGCTTTAGGATGTTTCCACGATTGATGACAATTATATATTTGGAATAACAACTTTTGTGATGGCCATTCCTTTTTGATAACTTTTGAAGCCTTCTCGGCAATCATGATGGTGGTCGCAGTTGTCTCGGCCAGGGGTATGCTGGGCATGATGCTGGCATCGGCTACCCGCAGATTTTGAACGCCATGCAAAAGAAGACGAGGATCCACACAGCTACTGCCCTTTGCAGGGCCCATCTTCACGGTGCCAACGTGATCGAAATTCGAGGTTGTGAAATGCTTCATGTAGCAGCGCCAGTAGTCGTCGCTGTTTTGCACGTGTTGGGAGCACTCTGGGATGGGAAATTCAGTAAAAGGATACAAGTTTACCTTTAACTGCAATAAACGAATGCCGCGTAGCATCGTCTTCACATCCTCAAAACTCTGCAAGTAATTGGTTACGATCTTCGGTGCATCGGTGTAGTCGGCGCTGCGCAGTTCCACACTCCCGATCGATTTGGGATGAGTAAGTATCGCAGTGACGATCAACAAGTTATGCGTGGCGAGTTGTTGTTGCAGACTCTGTTCGTAAAAATCGGACAGACCAAACGCGCTGCTCCATTTCTTCAAACCAGTTAAATCGTTTTGTTTTATATAGAAATAATGGTACTCGATGTCAGGTGATTCCAAACGGGAAGTTGTATCAAAGAATTCGGTCAGAGGCAGTTCTCCATATTGGATAATCGAATCAGTCTGGTTTCCTTTCTCTTGCTGTAGTGAGTGTTCATCCAACACCGGCATTAGTAGAAATAACGGTAGCGCAAGATGATCTTGCAGGTTTTGGCCAACGGGAAGATCATGAATAACCGGGATGTTTATGCTCTGTAAATGCTTCCGCTTACCAATGCCCGAGAGCATTAGTATCTTTGCACTGTCGATGGCACCTGCCGACAGCACCACCTCCTTCTTGACTTCTACTTCAAGTTCCTGATTTTTCCGTAGAACGAATGTCACGCTTTTAGCGCGTTTACGACGCCGATCGAAATTGATACGTTTCACCTCCGCATTCTTTATCACGTGCAAGTTGGAACGTCTACTTATCTCTTCACTGACTGTCATTGATATGGTCGGTATAGAGTAGTTAACTGAGTGAGCAAATATGTTGAAACGTTGATAATATTGTCGACTATTTATTAAAAAACTTTGCACATTTCTGAACTTTCCGTTAAGAGGGTTGGCTTTATTTAAGGTAACATACCCCTCCGGCTTGGATGTGTTTCCATCCTGGTTTGCCGACTTGCCAAAGTAGTGCAAAATATTGATCCAGTTCCAACCGTAGTTACCCTGCTTCTCCCAGTTGTTATAATCCACAGGAAGACCATAGATATATCGCATTGCCCTATTTGCTCTGTTGTCGCGAGGCCAGTGACAGGTATGATTTAAGTTTGCCAAACAGCTTTCAGTACTCGGTTCTGCCGAGAAGGTTACGTTGTCTCCCTGCTGTAAAACCAGAACCTTCCATTCGGGATTCTCACTCAAGCGTTTAGCCACTACAGAGCCAGCCCAACTGCCTCCAATCACAACGAAATCGAAGTTACTTAAGCCACCAGGCAGAAGAGCCTCATCACCATAATCGATGGGCCAGGGATCAGATTCTGGCGAATTGCAGTGTGCCGCCAGAGGCAGCAACATGATCACCAGAGAAACCAATTCGAAAGTACGATAAGTATGAATTGAAAATACAGCCAGCATGATTGAAAGTTAAATTAACGCTGAAGGTAAAAATGACTCGACTTAAATTAAGTTCACCGAATATATTATATGGATTCTCTCACTGAAGTTTGTGTATCTCATGTATTTAATCATTTGTTCAACAAGTGTCTGCTTTATTTATGATAATATTTAGGTTATCTCTTGTCGGGTAGTTAGAATTATTGTGAATTATAACATTTCTTCATTTGATCCGTGGGGCTCATAAAAAATCTAGTATAATTTTAAAATTAATCTTTTGAAAGACTGAGTTATTAAATAAAATGTAGATAAGCAAACAGATATCACAGCATATCATAATCATTAGTCTTTTAATTAAGGGCTGGAATGAACGTTAGGCCGAAATATTAACTGTTTCAATTATATTTTTATAGAATTTTAGGTTTGAGTAAGGAACTTGAAATGTGTTTAAAAGGCGAGAAGACCCTATAAATCTTTAAATTTTTTCAGCATCCAAATCAAGCGAATTAGATGAATGGTATTGACGCATCCAGTGCCGAGGACGCCTAGTGGTTATTTCTGCATAAGCCCATCTCTTTTCACCTGATTAATGGGTACCCAAACCCCATTTGTGTTTGAGCTACGAATGTAACTATACATCAAGCCGACACTCAAATTTGGCCGTATATTTGGGTCTTAACCACAGCCACCCCGATTCCACCTCCTCATAAGCTGGGTCTTCAACCGAAGCTCCAACCGGGATCCCGTCCCGTAGTACCATATACCAGCTCGTCTCTGATCAGACCAGGTATCAATTAATTCTACTACAAATTAATTTTTACTTAAATTGCGACCGTTTAACTCTGAGCGATCAATAGCGCTTCATGTCCCTTCTGCGATATAAGAGAATAGGTTTTGATGTACAAATTTGTGCTATGTATATAAAACGTGTTAACTTTACATGCTCCTCAATGTAAATACATCATCCTTAAACTTATAGATCAATTAAAGGTAATTATCTTCCTTCTAAAACCTCGGAAAGCTGATTTTGAGGTATTTAAGATACAGACTTAAGATTTAGGAGTAAATTAAAAGTTTATAAAAAACTAGCTAAAAACTGCCTCAATCTTATATACAACCTCGAAACGAATTTATTCTTCATAACTTAAATTTTATAATGTGATCGACTTAAATACTGGTGACTGCTTCCCCTGAAGTTATACCCTTTGATGTTTCATGATTTTATTCTCGATTATTACGAAGTGTTAAGGCCTCACTCGCCATTGCCTTCTCAGTGCCATCTACAATTTCGCATTGTAGACTGGTAATATATAATAATAATAATTACTAAGTGTTACAGACTTTAAGACGATTCGCCGAATTGTGACAAAAGTATGATTGAAATAATAACTTTTGGGATGGCCAATCGTTTTTAATATGATTGGCAGCCTTCTCAGCAATCATGATGGTGGTCGCAGTTGTCTCGGCCATGGGTATGCTGGGCATGATGCTGGCATCGGCTACCCGCAGATTCTTAACACCATGCAAAAGAAGACGAGGATCCACACAGCTACTGCCCTTTGCAGGGCCCATCTTCACGGTGCCAACGTTATCGAATTTCGAGGTTGTGAAGTGCTTCATGTAGCAGCGCCAATAGTCGTCGGTGTTTTCTGAATGCTGATAGCATTCAGGGATGGGGACTTCCCAGAGGCTAATACCTTCTGCATAAGGATACAAGTTTACTTTTAACTGCATTAAACGAACGCCTCGTAGCATCGTCTTGACATCCTCAAAACTCTGCAAGTAATTGGTTACGATCTTCGGTGCATCGGTGTAGTCAGCGCTGCGCAGTTCCACAGTCCCAATTGACTTGGGATGAGTAAGTATCGCAGAGACGATCAACAAGTTATGCATGCCGAGTTTGTATTGCAGACTCTTTTCGTAAAAATCGGACAGACCAAATGCGCCGCTCCATTCCTCCAGTGTAGCCAAATGGTTTTGTTTTATATAGAAATAATTGTACTCAATGTCAGGTGATTCCAAATGGCGAATCGTATCAAAGAAGTCGGTCAGCGGCAGCTCTCCGTTTTGGATAATTGAATCATTCTGGTTTCCTTTCTCTTGCTGCACATCCAACACTGGCATTAGTAGGAATAATGGAAGCGCAAGATGATCCTGCAGGTTTTGACCAACGGGAAGATCATGAATAACCGGG
Source organism: Myopa tessellatipennis (assembly GCA_943737955.2). Lineage (NCBI taxonomy): Eukaryota > Metazoa > Arthropoda > Insecta > Diptera > Conopidae > Myopa > Myopa tessellatipennis. The sequence goes on from OX031316.1 coordinate 53,496,971, forward strand.
ATGTTTAAGCTCTCTAAATGCTTCGGCTTACCAATGCCCGAGAGCATTAGTATCTTTGCACTGTCGATGGCGCCTGCCGACAGCACCACCTCCTTCTTGACTTCTACCTCCAGCTCATGATTGTTCCGTAATACGAATGTCACACTTTTAGCACGATTACCAGGCGAATCAAAATTGATACGTTTCACCTCCACATTCTTTATCACGTGCAAGTTGGAACGTCTACTTATCTCTTCACTGACTCTCATTGATATGGTCGGTATAGAGTAGTTAATTGAGTGGGCAAATTCCATGTAGCGTTGGAGTTGTTGTCGGCTATTTGTTATAAAACGTTCCACATTTCTAAAGCTTCCGTTAAGGGGCTTGGCATCATTTAGGATCATACTCGTTTTTCCATCGTGGTCCACCGATTTGTCAAAATAGTGCAAAATATTGCTCCACTTCCAACCATAGTTGCCCTGCTCCTTCCAGTTGTTATAATCCACAGGATCACCACGGACATATCTCATTGGTTTATTTGCTCTGTTATCGCGAGGCCACTGACAAGTATGATTTAATTTTGCCAAACAGCTATCAGTACTCGGTTCGGCCGAGAAAGTTACTTTGTCGCCCTGCTCTAAAACCAGAACCTTCCATTCGGGATTCTCACTCAAGCGTTTAGCCACTACAGAGCCGGCCCAACTGCCACCAATCACAACGAAATCGAAGTTGCTTAAGCCACCAGGCAAAAGAGCCGCATCTCCATAATCGATTGGCCAAGGATCAGATTCTGGAGAGTTGCAGTGAACCAGTAGAGGCAGCAATGTAATCACCAGAAAGGGCAATCCTCCGAGTGGAAGGGCTCGACCGTTATGATGTAAAATATCAGCGCACATGATCGAAAGTTAAACTACTACTGAGGACTGAATAAATATCGCTCTATTTAAGTAAGAATCACCGGTTGTATTCAAACGAGCTCAACGGTTTATTGCTATGTTTTACAGATTCATTGCTCTGTTGGTTATCACATTGAGCAAACATGTCAAACACACGCAGAGTGATAACTCCGTGATAACATTCAGAGTGATAACTCCGAATTTTCGCTTGATAATTCAGAGCAGTTGTTATGAATCTATTATTAGGTGTGTTATGGAAGCGTACCTTCCACAGTTATGCAATGTATGGTGGGTGTTACTGGGAGGCACAGCACTACCAATCACCACTAAATGTTTGAGGGGGAAACATAATCCACTTGGGGTCATACTGATCCCACTTACTACATCAAGAATTGAATATGCTTCAAAGCTAAGTAAGAAATCGGAAGCATGTCTCCTTCTAAAGGATATAATTTCTAAGCCCTTCTGAAAAAACATGAATAAGCTTCAGCAATGCCAGATAGCGCTACAATTTAAATGGTTTTACGTTTCTTTATTAAAAGACTTTAACCCAAGTACCGAATATACATATGTACATACGTTGAAGAATTGTATTTATTTAACTACCAAAAACATTTGTTATTTTACATAGGTTTTTCTTTGTTTTCTGAAACATGTAATATCTGTCTCTTTTCTTGTTTATTCTGTGATTATTTATGTTTATATAGTTGTTGTTTCTGTTGCTAAAAATTTGGAGGGCGTTGAAACGGTGGGACGTTTAAGTTTATGCCTATTATTAAACACAGTAAAATATTTATATTTAAAGTGTTGAGAGAGTTTGGAGTGTATCTCCGATTCAGAGGAGATCGTTGACCATATTCAATACATACTATGGTTATGTTAGGGATCGTTACAATTAGGCAATTCACACGGATTGCCTATACTATACTATACTATACTATATTATACTATACTATACTATACTATACTATACTATACTATACTATACTATACTATACTATACTATACTATACTATACTATACTATACTATACTATACTATACTATACTATACTATACTATACTATACTATACTATACTATACTATACTATACTATACTATACTATACTATACTATACTATACTATACTATACTATACTATACTATACTATACTATACTATACTATACTATACTATACTATACTATACTATACTATACTATACTATACTATACTATACTATACTATACTATACTATACTATACTATACTATACTATACTATACTATACTATACTATACTATACTATACTATACTATACTATACTATACTATACTATACTATACTATACTATACTATACTATACTATACTATACTATACTATACTATACTATACTATACTATACTATACTATACTATACTATACTATACTATACTATACTATACTATACTATACTATACTATACTATACTATACTATACTATACTATACTATACTATACTATACTGGTACATACTATTAAAGCAAGTGTATTTTGTTTAGGATAATTTAAAATTGTAAAACCTTAAATTTTATAATGTTTAACATCTTTAAATTATCCTCATTTGACCCTTCATTTGAGAATACTTGTATAATTACTGAAGGTAAATAAAAATTAAAGAAGTTTATGATGACAATTCAAATTTTATAAATCCATTAATTAATTTTATTTAATTTAGAGAAAAATTAGATTCTATTTTTTAAAATTTTCACTACGGACTTTACTACGGATGCAAAAAATGCAGGTGGTTAAAAAAAGTTAAGTAGTTAATTCAACCTACTTTAGGAGTAAATTTTCAAGAATCAAGAACCAAGAATCAAATTATGCTGGTCGCTTTCTGAACACCTCCGCTCGCCATTTTTAAGCTTCTGTAAAACTTTAAAAAACAAATGCAATAAATTTATAGCAGCTAACGGCTACTAAAAGGAAAAGGCAAAAAATAGTAGATACGATTATTTTTTTTGTTGTTGCATTTTTTCTGAAAATAGATAATTAAATTTTTATAAACTCTGTGCCAGAAAAACCAAAAAAAAAGAACAAGCAATAACATATAATAAAACTAGAAAGAACAATTAAAAATAACAAACAAAGAAACAATGAAAAACAGATGCAAAGCTAAAGCAAAGGGCAATATATAAAAGAAAGGAGAAAAGAGAAAAAGTATTTTAAAATAAAAATATAAAAAATAAAGCAAAATTTAAAAACCTCCTCTGATGTCTGCTCTGCTCTGCTCAGTGGCGTGGTTCGCCACGTTTGCCGGAAAGTTAAGCAACGTTAATAAAGCAACAGCGAAGCGAAATTCACTTCAAATGAAAAAAAATTCAATGTTTCCATGTAAAAAAAAAAGACGAGAAAAGCGCAGCAGAAAGAGTAGCAACAAGACAAAAAATGTAGTAAACGAGGCTGGCGGCAGCACACTTTCAAAGTTCACGCCGACCAACGGGAAGCCGAGGAAAATACAACAACTACAAGAACAACAACAACAAAGGTGAATCCATTGTTGAAGTGGTTACCGCAAGCAGCAGCTGAGCAGAAGTGTTGACGGCTGTCGGTTAGTTAGCGGTAATTTGTACTGCAACAACAACAACAACAACACCCATGGAAAACGTTACGTTACTTTATTAGTGACATTTCTTGTGTTGTTTAGGATCAGCTTGTTTAACTAAACGTCGATTGTCACCTTCCGGAAAAGTTCGCAAAAAGAAGAGTGGAAGAGTTCTTTTATATACCTATAAAGTCAATCCTTTTATACCGATGAAAGGTACAGAATGAAGTATAGAATAATAAAGAATAAAGTAAAGTGTACCAAGACACACATTTCTGGTTTTGTTTTAATATTAATTTCGATCTTCCGGTGCTTAGTTTAAATTTAATCTTTATTTTATTTTTTAACATATCATTCGGTTGTTTTGTTTCTTCTTCACCCTTTATTGCGAAAGCGGTGCCACTCGAAGTTGCAAAGTAAAATAATTCTTTAAAATGAATGGAAACAACAGTTTTCATTATTCTTAATTTTATTTTTCTGCTGCTTTTTATTTTATGAGTTTGAATCTTGTATGTTTTTCTTCACACACGTACGCACAAATGCACACGGAACGACAAGCATACAGATAAACAGGCACACAAGAGTACGCACATAAACACATACACACACACACACATACATAGTTAAATGCACGCATATACGAGTACTAAAGCGGTGCATTTTTTTGTCTCTCGTTCTCCTTATTCTCCTTCTTCATTTACTTCGAATCCGTTTTGTTACTCATTGAAAATCATAGAAAAAACAATTTGCTTTTGCGTGCCACTTCACTGTTTGTGTGCCACTGCATATGTGTGTGTGTATGTATGTATGTTTGCTGTTTGCTGAAGGCATCCAAAGGATGTTCATGTATGTGAATGTGTGCTTAGGTGTGTGTGTGTGTGTGTTTGCAGCGTGAGAAATTAGGGGAAGTCTTTACAACTGGAATATTTGTTTGTCGTACTATACTTTGCTTTGCTCTCCCCTCACTTCTGTTATCAGTGTATCCGCTACCCACCTCCATCACAGGACCCCCCTTTATCTCCGCCCCCCCCCCCCCCCCCCAAACAACCCCTCCATCCCTTGTAACCTAACACAATAAGTGCTGCACTTTTACTTTTTGCCGCTTCAAGTTTGTATTTTGAAAAACTTCTTTTTTATGCATGCGTCAGTGGGTTTATGTGTGTGTGTATGTGTTTGTATGCACATGTGTGTGTGTGTGTGTGTAAAACTCTTGTGCTAACTTCTCATTCCTGTTGATGCTTCTGTTTCTATTTCTGTTAATATTGTTATTGTTGTTGTTTTTACTTCTTGTTTGCCTTTGTTGTTATTGTTGACGATATTCCGTTTGTTGTTGTTGTTGTTGTTGTTGTTGTTGCAATTCTTAAAATTGTTATTCTGCTTGGCTTCATTCTGTGCGCTTGTGTGATAATTAAGTGGCCACGTTTTGTTCCTCGAAGTGTTGTTGTAATTGTGCTTCTTCTTGTGTTTAACGTAAAAATTTAAATGTTTTGTAGCAGCAATGAAATTACAATGCCTTTAAAACAACAAAAACAAAGAAAGAAACACAAAATCAAAACTTATACTTAAGCTACAGCAGCGATTATAAAGCAGCAGCTAAAAATAAAAACAATCCAAAAAAAATTTCATAGATTTTTATCGTAAAAAAAAACATATTTTGAAATAATTTTAAGTCCAGAAATTGGAACTTTTAGTATTTAATTTAATATTTATTACAATATTTCATTTATATTATATAGTTATCAAAAAATTCCTTTAGAATTATCATGATAAATTCATAAAAGCTTTTAGCATGTATAAATTTAATTTAAAAAGCAATCAGAAAGACTCTTAATTTAGGTCTGGCCAAAGCTTATGTAACCTACACCCTCATGATTTGTATGCCATATTGAAAAGTGGGCGGTCCACACCTACCTATGTGTGAGTTTATAATATTTACCCAGGGACCATAAAGGTCATATTATGCCCACTCTTGTTCGGAGTTCGTATATTAAATCTTGTTTTTCAGGTCACTCCAATCAGGCTAAGGAAGATTCTGCATCAAGACCTCTGAAAAATGGGTGTGAGGTGCCCATTTTATCTTTATCTGTCGTATTAAGAGCCACACTAAGCCTACCTCCAATAATTATTATATTACATAATTATAATTATTACATTATAATGTAAAAATGCAGTAAGATTTCCGAATATTTTTTCATTGATCTCTAGAAGGTGAACAGATCATGCCAGCCTATTCTAATGTAGGGAATGCCAGTTTTTGCTCTCTTACTGCTCTTTTATCGGTTAACTTTTGCCATCTCTTTGTTCTCATTGGTTTTTATATAATTTCGGCTAACAAGAGTTCAATCTTAAAAGGAAAACTTTAGTGAAAACCAAGTTTTTAACTTTAAAATATAAGGTAGAGGAAATGTAAGGCTTTCTGGAGATAGCGTTAATTTTGTTAGTCTTTCATTGATTTTGTTCATTTCAACAATGAAATTTATGCTTTTAAATGAATGAATAAGCAATAACAAATTTTAACGCTAGAGTGCGTTATTACAGAGCGCTTTTTCAAAAGCTTTCTCATAGCTTGAATTCTGTAAAAATACGCTTTTATAACATTAAAGCAATTAAAGTTTACAGTTATACTTTACAGTTATATAAAATCTTTGGTATGCAAGAATTAAAAATGTTGCCGATTCAAATCGTAAAGAAATTATATTTTTAAGAAAGAAGAAATATATATTATTTTTTGTAAATATTATAACTTGTAAATATTATAATTATATCTTGTAATATTATAAATATTATCTTTATATATTTTTCTATTTCATCTGTTGAAGTGAATATTTAATTTGTCAGAAAAATGGGATAATAAATATAAAAATACATGTATAATTACAGTTACTTTTATATTAATTATCTTTAAAGGAAGATAAAGTATTTCAGTAGAATAGAAACAAAATTTATAGAATAGAAAAAAATATTACTATTAGAAATACAAGAAATAAAATACTGGAAAATCAAAAACTTTCATAATGTTTTTGTTCCTGTTAATAAACAAACACGAGGAAATACGGAAAGCTTTTGTAAAAGCTTAACTCATCGGTTGAAGTCTCGAATGAATAAACAGCTTTTGGATGGCCAGAGCGAAATCGCTATCATTTAAACTACAATATACAACTACACTATAACTTGCAATATAGTACAAGAGTAGTAATTTATCTAATAATACTTGCTATTTTTAATTAGTTGTAAGAATATAGTCTGTATGACTGTAATATCAGTAGACTGAAGAAATAAAATAAATAGTTTTTAAAATTATTTTTGTTTTAAGGAGCCCATATCCGCAATTAAGTGATTTTCAATCAATATATTTCCCAATTCTGACAGCTGCTAGCACTTTTAACAACTGCACGATTTTGATTGCAATTAAATATAAGAATTTAATTGAATTTTACTTATATTTTAACTTATTATAGTACAATATTTTAGCGTAAATTAAATGCAATCGCAATCGGCAAACAGGCTGTCACACGGTACGATATCATTTAATTCAATCAGTTGTCGTATTAACTCTGCACGTGAACGTAGGCGAGTATGTTTGCATGCCCCCCGCCAGCCTCCTCTCTGACAGGTTGCCCGCCTTCACGACCGGACCAGCATGCTGTCTACATCGCTGGACGTCATTTTCCAGTAGTTATCGCAATTGGAAGGCTAATTATAAAGGCAAATAAACACTCAAACAAACACAACTGTACACAGCACAGCTATGATATGATATCCGCTACTCTATCGATGCTCATAACGGTATACCACCGAATTGCCCACACTTCTGGCCAATCAACTTAAGCATTAAACGTTTGACACTCTCTTAATTGGCATTAAATGGGAATAATAATGAGTACTAAGAGAAATTCTCAATTTTCGTAGTTTTGTCTTGTGACTAGACACATTATAATTGTTGAAAAAAAACCATACTTATATGATTGGTAATAACCGCATCTACGTCGGGTAGAAAATCCGAAACTAACGTGCTACTTTATTTGAGATAAAACTTCTAAAAAAATAGATAATCGTGTTTATTTTTGTATTCGCTCAGAGTAGCATCGCCAAGCAATTTACTTCGTTATCTACTCTGAGTTACTGTGACTTCAAAGCGCTGCATTACAAGGCATAAAATCGCAGAGGCCGCCCGGAGATAAGCTGTAATTCTGCTTTTCATGATGCTTAATATAAAGAAAAACCAATATAAGAGACGCTTTATAGATGTAGAATCAGTTGAAATATCGCGCTTGGATTGAATTGAGTCTCATCGCATCGCATCACATTACATCGCATCGGGAATAAAATGTTTTTCGTCTTTTTTATGCTCCTCACTTGCGTTTCTCTCGCTCTGCTCGTCTACCTGCGCTACAAGTACAACTATTGGCACTCTCGGGGAGTAAAGCAGCTGAATACGCATTTTCTATTAGGCAACTTTCCGCAGGTGAACTCTATACACCTCTCGGACCTACTGCACGAGATCTACTCGACCTTCAAAAATCGCACTCAAATCGCCGGAGCTTACGTCTTGACCAAACCAATAGCCGTGGTTCTCGATCTGGATGTGGCCAAAAGCATACTCATAAAGAATTTCAACAAGTTCTGTGATCGCAATCAGCACAACTTTGAAGACAAGGATCCGCTGTCCGGTCATCTTTTCAATATGACTGACGAAAAATGGCGCTCCTTGCGAGCCAAACTTACGCCCACCTTTACTTCGGGTAAGATGAAGTTCATGTTCCCCACCATCGTCGGCGTGGCCAGGCAGCAGGAGTTGGCTTTTGCGGAGCTAGTGGCCAACTCATCGGACGGCGTTGTGGAGCTGCACGATATCATGGGTCGCTACACCACTGACATAATTGCCAACTGTGCTTTTGGCTTGGAATGCAATAGTCTCAAGGAGTCAGATGAAGAGTTCCGACGAGTGGGCCGCATCTTATTCTATTCCAACGAGTCCCACGTATGGTGGCGCTTTTTTAAAATGAACAACATGCAAGTCCTGAAGTGGTTCGGTCTGAAGGTTGTAAATCAGGACGTCTCGGACTTTATAATGCGCGTGGTGCCTGAAACGGTGACGATGCGTGAGCAGCAGAATATCCAGCGAAAGGATTTCCTTAATCTGCTCATACAGCTGAGGAATTCCAAGGATATGAACGGGCTGCCATGCCTCAGCATCGAGCAGGTAGCGGCTCAGGTGTTTCTGTTCTTTCTTGCTGGTTTCGAGACCAGTTCGAGCAACATGAGCTACGGCCTGTTTGAGTTGGCCAGGAATCCGCTGGTGCAGGAGCGCCTTCGTACAGAAATCTCGGATGTCCTCGACCGAAACGGTGGTCAGCTGACCTATGAGGCCATGATGGAAATGACCTACTTGGATCAAACGATTACAGGTGAGTATTGAATATAAAATTCTGGATTCAGTTTTATTGTTCATTATCGCTTCCCCAGAAACATTGCGGAAATATCCGGCTCTATCCGCACTCACACGCATTGCAGCTGAGAATTTTACAATCCCTGGTACAACAACAACACTGGAGAAAGGCACCACAGTGTTTATACCCGTAAGAGAGATACACTACGATCCGGAGATCTACGAAAACCCGCATGAATTCAATCCTGACCGTTTCAGTCCGGAGCAAATGCAAAGTCGTCATCCACAAGCATTTCTGGGCTTCGGTGATGGACCCAGAAATTGTATCGGGCTCCGATTTGGACGCATGCAGGTGCGCGTGGGACTCATAATGCTGTTGAAGTCCTTCAGATTTAGTGTATCGGCGCGGACACCGGAAAAACTCGAGCTGTCCAAACATAGCCTTGTGATGGTACCAGGCGATGGCGTCTGGGTCAAAGCCGAGAGATTGTGACGCGCAGGGATGCTGGAAATCAAATATGATCTTATTCGAGGTCTAAACCAGGAAAAAGCGACGTATCAAAAATTCGTTTGTATAATTTTAATTGTTTGGTAGCAGAGTTTTGTGTTTTTTCGCTGTGCCTAAATACGAGTATTAATAAATGTGTTTACATACATACCTTCAACCTTTAATTAATCAAATTCATCGCAGAAGTTGTGCTGTCCGATTTGTTTGCATCCTTGAGGCCTCCCCAAATGTTTCGAGGTTGATGTTTCTCCTCCGCTCTACAAAAGGAAATCTGCAAACAAATTGAACTTCAAGTTAATTAAATTCAATTTGTCACAACTGTCTACAGTACCTCAAAAGCATTCGAGATGCCGTCGCCGACGCCGCCGCCATGTCGCGTGGCTGCATCATCATCATTGCAATCAGAATCATCAGAATCAGTATCATGAATATTGTCATCATCATAATCACCATCACCGTCATCATCTTCGCCGCACTTGTTTATTCAGCCTTGTTATAAATGATGATATTGTAACAGCAACTCTGTCTGAAGTCTGTCTGCCTGTCTGTATGTCTGTCTGTGTACCTGTCAACTCTCAGCTGGTTGTGACTTAATGAAAAACAATTAAAAATTGAGAAGTTCCATGGCGTGATTTTCTGTTGTGGTTTATTGGCATGTGAAAGCTTTACCCGTTTATTCACTCTATTAAAGTTTGTCCTTCGTTATGACGGATTTTTGCAATGGTGTAAATACTAGATTCTAGCACTTCACTCATCCTTGAGTTTGTTCTTCGGATTGGGTATTAATAAAATGATTTCTATTTTAATCACTAGCGTCCTTTACCTGATATATCCCCTTGACAGAGAAGATTCCCCCGTCTTCCCCCTGAAAATGCTCTATAGACTTCTACCTCCAAGATGTGACGTGGCTGATCATTGAAAGGAACAGTTTCCTCACTCAGTAATGGCTTCCAATTCGAATATTATTTGATATGACTATGACATCTATTACAATAGATATCATAAGTCTGTGAGAGTTAGGAAGCCAGATTTAGAACGAAATACAGGCTGTCTGAATACCTTCCTACCTACCTTCAATCCATACCATAACTTTTTCTGAACAATTGAAACCTTCTTTTGATCTTCCAAATTGGGACAGTAGACTAAACATTAAAGAGTCACCGTAGTTCTTTAAGTCTAGTAATGATGCAGTGGACAAATTTTTCAGGAAATAAGGAAAGCTTATCATGTGAACATTCAAGTTTTTCAAAGTCATCTACTAAGCTAGTGTTACAACGTTGGATTTTAATAAAATATTCCTTTATTGATACGAAATCCTAAAAATATATATACGAGTAAAGTAAGGATGACCTCGATGACTAGAAGGAAGATGCTACCTCCAGGCAGAGCATGGAAAACCATCGGCATCAATCACTTGCACTGGTTGATTAGAAATTCAATTACGGCGAATCGTCGGCGTCGCTTGCTTCAAACCGTTGTCATCGTCTGGTCCGAGGCGGTTGATGTGCCGCCTGGCAACCTTAAATCAACCTGCGGTCCACAAATTTATTTTGCTCATTAGCAAGCGTGTTAATTGTTAATGCGCATCCATATTAAATTTACAGCTTTCGCTGGTGCCGCTGCTTTTTGCGCCGGATCGTCGGGGGTTGCCATGTGCAACGCAAGAGTTTTGTTGATGGCATGAGGCGCGTTGTTTCAGTCGCAGATTCAGCATGCAGCAAGTGGCAACCATATCATCAACTGCTACCTGGCCAATATGTTATTAGAAACAACAACACTAACAACAAGAGCATTAATAACAGTAATAACGGCAGCATCCACAACAACAACAGTAACAACACTTACAACTACCACAAGAGTGTGCACCAAAATGACACAAACCAAAAACCGAATCGAAGCCGCAGTGTAAATTTCATCACAACAACTTCACGCATTCCTCCACCGACAGCCTGCCTCCTTCACCCTCTCCCCGCTATCTTCTTTCCACTCTAGCAAATCATCTCTTCTTCGAAATACTCGTCCTTCCCTTCCGGTTACTATGCCGCGCTGAAACTTCAGCAGTACTTCCGGCTAACGTATTTCCGGTGGCATAAATCACCCAACAAAATACAACAGACACACACACACACTCACTCGTACAACGATCTTCCCTCCCTTCTCTGCTCTCTTCTATTTTCTAGCCGATGCATGAAACCTCCTGACTTCAGTACGTTTTCACTTTATTGAGTTCCGTCAACTTGGCAACTCGGCGACTCAGTTGCTGCACCTGCAAGAGGAAGAGTTGAGTGCTTCTGCTCCTGCTCCAGCTGCTCTTGCTGATCCTGGTGCCTGTACACCGATTTTGCATGCTAATTATTGGGTTTGTTATGATGGCATTCGGTGTCCTTCCGCGTGGTCTCTGTAGGTAGGATATACATGTGTGTGCATGTGTTTGTGAGGCGGTGTCGATTCTAAACTTTCGGCTTTCATCAATATCTGATTTATCCGAGTTGTTAGTAGCTTGTTTATCCTGTTCTTGATGTTGTTGTCGTTGTTGTCCTTTTTCTTTTTTGCTCTCTTTGCACCGTTCACATTTCGACAACCGGGTTACGTGTCATACGTGGTTATGCTATCTGATCATTTTTGTGCGGAGTTCGACATCGTTATTTTTCGGTTCCCTCCTCTATCAAGGATTAAAAATCCCGATACACAACTGTGTCATCTGAAGAGAGTTCAGGCGAAAAAGGGTACTTAGACACTATAAATAAATTAAGATTTTTTTCCAATCTATACTAAAGTTTCTTTTATTTTCTTTTCTAACCTTCTCTAAAGATCCTTTAAGTTTCTCTCGAGAACCTTTAATTTGTTAGTTCTGGGGACCATCTGGCGATTTGGTCGCTGTATCACTTGAGAGATTAGTAATGCAGTGATTATTAGCAATCAAATACTGCGTCCTACTAAAAGTTATTCCTAATTATTTGTCCTTCTCACTTGTATTTGGCGCTGCATATCAGCCTCCACTGATTCCACTGGAACTCGTCCTTTCAATAGCATCGTACAACGTATAGCATCGTACAACCTTCGTTCTATGTATGTGTATATGTATGTATGTGTGATTCGGGATGTATGTTTCTCTGCATGAAGGAGTGTTTAATATATTGATTTCGCCCACACTTTACGGTTTAATTACATGCATAATCCTCTTAGGTTTGTGGTTCCATGACGTGGTTGTTTAGATTCGCCTTTGGTGGTTCCGGCTGCTTTTCTGGCTTCTGCATTCGGTTGTATGTTTAGCATTTTAATTTATTCCCCGTGGACCACTTAATAAGTGGCGATCATAATTTTGCTGTGGTCTAATTTATGGTAACTTTGTGGATATTCTGTGAGCTGCAATTTTAAAATAATTCAAACAAATTGGAACACAATGGATGGCACACTTGAGGTTCTTTGTGACCTTCCTCCATTCACGGTAACTCATGATTAGATTATTGCTGATAATAATTACTCAATGCATATAAATATAATGTGCATTTTTTAATTCTGATTATTTTCTCAAAATAAGAATATAATAGATTGTTCAGGGTTATTTCTATTATTGCTGCTGATTTGTATAAGCATGAATATCAATTCAATTAGTTATGATATTTGTGGAAATTAAAGGAAATGGAAGGTTAAAGGCTTCTTTTTTTAGAATAGGATTAAAGTTCCAAAGTTTTCGATATTATACGTCGTTTGTTATAGTCGAGTATTTGAAGCTTGTGTTTAGATATGTACGCGTGTACAAGATAGACAGAGACGTGCATGAGTAACATATTAATATGTGTGCCTTAAGTAAACTATGGTAACGGTGTCCTTTTTAGTTTCTGCCCTCGAATAAAGCAATTTCAGTGGCGGTACCTGATGGTTACTGGCACGAAATCGATCTCCGGCTTTTCTTAATAACAACAACAACAATAATAATAATAATAAAAGAAACAACAACCATAGGAACCGAGAAACAACAACATCCTTCTGCTACCACCACACATCAAACCCATCTTCACCTACTCTTGACAATAATTCCAACGCCAGGTGGCGCTGAAGACAACGCTTATAAATTCCTTTAGCAATTCTTAAAATAAAAGCTGAGGTTTACGAGGTGAAAAACACATACACACAGCATGTAAAACCTATACATATACCAGATAGGTACCAGGTAGATGCACTCGTATAACCGGGTATTCTATTGCGTGCCAAAGCATGTTCACCACAAATCATTTCTGTGCTTTTACAGTATAAATTGAATGCAACAACAACTACAACCACAAGCAAGAGAATTTAGTTGCTAGCTTTCCTCCTTTCCACAGTCCGTCCTTCAGTGCGTCCTTTCTGCCTTTAGTGCTCCGAAAGGGTTACGAATTTGAAGGCTGAAAGCAGCTTTCAGCTTAAGGAAAACTTTTGCTGATGATATAAATTTTGACACCTGATAATTGCTTTTCTTCATGGCTGCTTCTTCTCCTTCTTGGGAAGGAGGTTACGTTGATACGGATGAAGATGATGAGGAGGGCGAAAGAGCAGTAGAGGGGGCTAATGAAGTTACTTGAGCTCAAGTGGTGAGCTTTTGATGAATGCTTTATGCTTCGTACTCATGCAAGCAAAACTTCTCGACGCGATCCTCGGATAATGCCATTAAAATGAAGGATATTAGAACTCCCTTTTATTAGGTGATACACAAAATACTAAACTATAAGGACCCTAAACATTATATTATTGTATTGTATTTCGGTATGAATGGATGATGAAGGATTAATTATAAGATTTGATTCTTGTATAGAGGTAAAATACTCTAAGTTCGAAGTTTATATCTGGTTTATGATGTTAAGACTTTAAACGCCTTCTCCAACAGCGGAATCTTTGGGTCCATAGCCACAATATCTGGATGATCCGAGTACCAACTGCAGTGACCGATGATCTCTCAAAAAACGTGGCTGAGCGATTGAATCATTCATTTACTGCGTTTAATTCCTGTTTTAATTCGCCTCCCATCTCTAAAATAGTTTGGTTTCGCTTCAAATAAGTCTCATCACCCCCATGAAAGCAGGCGGTCTCTTTTCTCAAAAAACTATTCTTCGCAAAGTTTGAAAATTACTTTCCGGTTACTTTCTGTCCTCTTTTTAGAGTTTTTCCACATCGTTCACCCACGTAGCTATCATCGAGAAACTTAAATCAAAGAAAAGAACAGAAAGAAAAGAAACACTGTATATATTCAATTAACTATTCAATTCTTGTTGAATAAATCGCTTTCTGCTGGTTGAAAATGTGTCAAAACGAAGCAAAACATCCGGTGGCAGGACTCACAGAAAACGGATGTTTTTAAGTTGTTAATAACACAACAAAAACTACAATAACAACAACGAATAACAACACGGCAACAACAAATAACTTCAAGGATATCCATCAGCGAAAAATTGGTTACCTGAAATGCAGAAATGTTTTTGCAAACAATAGAAATTGCAAAATAATCACCAATTATTATTATTTTCCTGTTCGCGATTTTTCACTCATCGTTTCACTTGCAAACCTGAAAACTCCTGCTCGGTAACTCGTCCTTTTCGTCCCTGCGCTGTCGACAAGCATATCATAGCCACATCGAAGGCGATGAAAGTCTTTCGATTAAATTTCGAGTAATAAAGGAAAACTACTCGAGCTGCGAACTTGGCACAAGAAACGAGGAAAATGTTTGCCTTATTAACTAAAGCTACAGATGAGGAAAGCTAGTTTTTGTGAATTGACTTCAATTCAGCTAAAGGACTTTACTAACAATGACATAATTATGATTATTATATTATGAATATTATTTTTACGCTACTTTTTATTATTATTACTTTTATAACACTGCTTTAGTACTATCAATTCGATATCTAGAACTGGAAGAGTTGATTCGAACTCTCCGTGGCGATTATTTTCGTTGTTCGCTTTAGAACGATTTCGAATCAGATTCGTGCATTAAGTTTGTGAATACGAACGGCTCGACATTCGTATTTTAGCGATTGATTCGAAACTTCGTGTTGTATTTTCGTTGTAGTCTCTGACGTCTACCCTATATCATCTCTTGTAACTTTCTTCATCAAGGTTTTTAACTTACTTGGGCTTAGTGAAACTCATCAAAATTGGTTTTGGCGCTGACCAAAGACAAAATGAAACGAAAAAAACTCACACAAACATGCACCCGAAAAAAATACTAGCCACAAAATCGCCCGCACCACAAAAGGAAAAATAAATAAAAGGAACAAAAACAAACAAAAGCAACAAAGTAGAAAATGAGCTCGAACACAAAACATGCGATGCAGTAATTTGCGAAAAATTTATTTCGTTCGATTGTAGTGAGTACACCAAACAACTACACGAAACTACTTCAACCTCCTCACTTTCTACACTTCTCGTACTTGCAGTCCCCCTCCCCACCCTCCATCGAAGTTGGTGAGGGGAAGAACGTAAAAAATACTATTTAAAGGCTACTTTATGGTAGTCAACAGAACTACAAAAGTAACAAAAGCAACAAAACAATAACAATGGCTGATTTAAAAACCACATTTAATGGAAAACTTGAAGAATTCTTCGAACAAAACGTGATAACCTCATCTCATCTCACTATACTCCACTTTCACCCTCACCTTCACCCTCACCTTCATTAGCCTTCACTCACCCTGTAGGACGCCCCTCCCACCCCTCCCACCCCACCCACCCCTCCCGCCCTCGCCAGATCCTCTCGTTGTTGTCGTCCAAGGCGCTGGCATCATAAAACTTGTTTGCTTTTCAGCTATGATTAGAGATATAAAACCTGAAATGATACCAACTCGTTTTATTCGTGGAGTAGTTTTTTAACGAGCTCAGAAAACTTCTCTTTCGTCGCAAAGATTTGAGGTTAAGTTTGAAGTTTAATTTCCGGTTTTGTGTAATACGTTTGCTGTGTGTGTTCTACGATAATAAAATTGAGAAATTAATGTCTATTTCAGTATTTGCTTAAAGAATTAAGTAAGTGTATATAGAGGTGTCATTTTAAATCAATATATTAATACTATATGCAATGCTTTTGGGAAAAGATGAGCAGAGTCATCCTCTGCTGGGCTTAAACTAAGAACTTTGGTATAATTGCACTTAATTGACTTTACTTTAGTTTACCTTTATACATATTTCAAATGTTTAAATCTAAAAATTAAATAACTAACTTTTAGAACAAATTTTCACATTTTTTAAAATTTATACATGGAACTTTCGATTAAAAATATCCTTTCTCGATTAATAGATTCTGTCTCAGCTGCCGTTTTCACTTCATAAATCAGAACGAATATTTGTATCTATCTTCACCTCAAATTTTCTCCAACCGATTGAATTTCATTCATAAAATTTGAAAACCAACACTAGTAAATGTAGCTCACCACTGAGTTTTCTCCTGTAGAAATTTTTCTCTCTCAACAAGAGATAAAAATTAAGAAAAGTCGAGGAGAGAAAAACCCGAGAGAGAGAAAACGAAGAGAGAAAGAGTGGAAGAATATGCAAACTGATTCAGTGAGTAATCGAAACAGATTTATTTTGATCCACCGCAAAATCCCCCACAAGCGAAAAAAAAACCATTATAACAATAACAAACACGTTCCCACTCACACTCGCATCCACAATCGCAGCGGAAAAATCACAGTCGTCTGATTCGTCCTGTCGTGTCGGCACCTCGCAGCATTAGTTAAAACCGCTTCGTGTGTCGTCGCGTCGTAAAAATGCCGACAAGAACGACACGACATGACCACCACGCGACAACGATGACGACTTCGTTTTTTCGACTGCACGACTGTTCTGAACAGAGTACGAAGTCGCGGTAGTTCACTTCAGTCGTTTGCTTGGGCTCGTTGAATTCGGTTCAGGACGTTCGCGCTCCTCGTTTAAAGTTTCATAAATAAAATCGTTAAGTTTTAAAAACCAAGGCAAATTTGTGAAAATAAAATAAATAAATCAAGCATTTCTGAACAGAAAAGTAATTCAATTCTTGCAACAACAAAATTACACAAATTCGCATGCGAAATATGTGTATCGAGTTACATACATGATAAATAAATAAATAATATTCAAATACGAACTTTGCATGTGGTTGTGTTTCTCTTGTTGCTCCTGTAGTTGTTGGCAGTTGTGTTCGGCGCCGTGTTTAATGATCCTTTCGTGCTTTTTGTAATTATAAACGCGAATTTTTGCGCCTCGTCATTTGAAATCGAGTGCAATTTTTTGATTTTTAGTGCTTTCTATTTTTGCTTCCTCTTGTTTGTTTTCCTTTTTATTCCTGTCGAGGCAAAATGTTTACTTTATATTACACTAAAAATTGTTCTTTTTTGTATAATTTCTATTTGGAAAATTATGAAATCGTTTCAAATGTAATACGACTATGTTAAGAACCTAAACAAAAATTGTAGATCTCCAAACAATTCACTCCCCTCCTCCTCTCAACTTCCCTACCAATACTTGAAGCCCTAATTTTATTGTAATCATTTCCTTTATGTTCATCCCTTGATTCCACATGATTAAATTTACGGTAAACCTGTGCAGTTGCTCACTGTTCTGCTGAAGGTATAACGGTAACAATTCGAGTTCTAGAATTTGAAAGGAACTTCGAATTTCGACTCTAAATTTTGATCTTGCATGGTTTCCAATTAAAATACAAAATATGAGGAAGTCTTCTGTTTGGTGCTTCATATATTGTGTATTATGACTTTCATTGTGACTTTTACTAGTCCTTTAACCATCACATTGACCACAAAAAGACGTCTTAATTTTGACAGTGTATACCCGGGTATAGATCCTGTACATATATCGTACTGGTAGAGATGGAAGGTGATACCGACTCCAATGATATATAATAAAAATCCTTCGATTTGGGAACTGCTACAAGAAGCTTTTATTGGCCTGTTACTTATTATTGGGAGCAACAGACTAAATTATGTATCGCTAGATCAGCTCTGGAAAACCAGTGCTTTTTCGCTCTACCATGTTACAATGGCTATTCGTCATTTTATGGTATTTTGAGGTTCATTTGTTTCGAATTGGAGCTACCTGGCACACCTGGCTCATCTATGGTTGGCGCATTGAAAGAAAACAAGAGCTGCATTCTGCCCGAGTTCCTAGCATCCAAAAGTATAGAACTGAAATCGTTTTTATATACCAAAAAGAAATAAGTCTGTAATATTGTTGTCATCACAGCACAAGGATACAAATGTGTCTGGACAAAAACACAAACCAGATATTATACATTATTATAATAAAACAAAAGGTACTGTTGACACCATGGACAAGGTGCTGTATCAGTATACTACAAAAAGAAAGACAAATCGTTGGCCTCTACCAATGTTTTATAATATCATTGATATTATCATTAATATTATTGCACTTTCAAGTTACGTATATAATTCGTACGGAAAATAATTCATCCAACCGACAAAATGTCCAAACTTCTAGACGAAAGATGTTTTTACAATCATTGGGCCAAAATCTATACATTCCGTTGATTCAATAAACGAGCTTTAATACAAAGAGCTATGAGCTATTTCCCAACTAGAAGTGCTGTAGAATGTATTTCAGGCGTTTCAATTCAAAGTCTACTCATGCCTCAGAATAGTTCATTCATATCTGACGACGATTTGACGCGGGATATATCTACATAAAAATTCTTTACTTTTTCTGAGTAAATATGTATATAATGAAGAATTTCATACTAACGGGGGAAATTTCATATTCTCGTTGTCAGCTTGACATGAAATTGTCAAGACAAGTTGTCACAGTGCTTGTCAATGCTTTTCAAATTGGTATTCTGGTATACATTTCAAATGCATTGAGACGTTTACCTGCTCGAATTGGATTGATTGGTTTCAATGCGATTTGCTAAAACAATTGTCATGTGCTAACCATTAGAAAAAAGGCCCAAAAGTATGTTTTGATACTACGAGTATCTACGACAGAGCAGCAGAATCATTATTGCCTGAATCCTTACAAGGATAGTGCATGAGCGCACAATAGAAAGCAAATAAAATATATATATGTACATATATACGTATATGTATAAATAATTCAACAATATTCTTGGACCGTAATTAAAATTTATCATAATCAGATTAAATTGACACGCGTGAAACCATAAAAAAGTAAAGATTAAATATACATATACTATAATAGTTTATACTAATTAATAACGGAATAAAATGTGTTTGAGCCATGTCACATCGCATCAAAGCCTGGCAAAATGTTAAGCGGATTAGTGTTGATATAGCAACAAGTTGTTAATTTGTCTATTTTTGGCTTTAGAATTTTTAATAAACTTAAAAACAAATTCCGGTGATTTATTTCAAGAAATAATTTATATTTACGTATTTAATTGTCACACCTGTCAGGATTTTTAAAATCGACACAGTTTTTCATCAGTTTAAGGTCAGGTCTAGATTTCGGCTTTAATCGGGAACTAACACGCCAACCCGCAAAAACAAAAGGAAGCCATTAACACGCACCTGAAGCACAGGGCGCCATTAGTTTCTCCATAACACATCATAAACAGATACAGAAAAATGAGACACGAAAATTGAAGCCGATTCATTCATACTATATAAAATTTTATATTCTTAACACTAAAAATTAAAACTTTAAAATCACTGAAAATTAAGCGAATAAAATCACCAAATAAGGTGCTTTTCCTCCCCTTTTCCTTCTTCAAGCAATATCACGAAGGTTCTAGTTTTCACATTACCTAACCTTACCTCACAAACTTTTGATTTAATTTTGTTCGCGCTTAATTTTGCATAAATTAAAAACATGCACAAAGCTACAAGGCTACGATGAAAGAATACAAAGCTTTCTGCTGTCGGTTAGCAACACTTGAGCGCCTCTAAATCGATGTTGATAATAATCGCTGTAAATATATTACAAACACAACTACAACAGGGAATGATTTAGGTTTTTCTCTGTTGGAAAGAGGGATGTAACAGTGGTACTGAAACCCTTTATAACTATGACCTAATGATGAAGACAATATTTGTTAATGATATATGATGGATTTTCTTCTTGAATATTGTACGTAACGGAGGAAAGAATGAGAAGGTGGAATGTTCCCTACTTATGAGGGAACAACCACGCTGCGTACGTATGGGTTGCCTGCTTATGGGTAAATAACCATGTTCGCGAAAGCTTCTTCCTTTAAAGAAAAGTTAAAATAAATTATTATTCAGAGGTTCTTTACGTTTTTTTGTCAATTTGTTATCAGTTAAATACGGGGATCACCGGATCAAACGTCCGATAATACTACGTCTCTAAACTGCAGCCTCCATGTACATACTTCACGGTATATTTATGTCTAATTATTTCCAAACTTGATGCGAATCATAGTTCTTGGGAGCGTAGTTCGTGTTAAATATTAATTTGTATAAGAGAGCATTATACTCGTATATAAGGATCAAGTTTTTTTATGTACAAAATACGTACACGTTTTCTAACGAAGAAGGTGCTCCGTTGAACTGCTTTATTATATCCCAAATCTACGCCGTTCTTAGAATACATCCTAGAGAATAAGGAAAATGGAAGTATATGTACGTGTATTCTTTCAAACGGCTTTCAAGTAAACATGCAGAATATTACGATAGTATATATGTATACATATATGTTTTACCATAGTTTTGATTTTTATACTTAGTACGTTAGCGAATTAAAATTTATTCCTGTATATCCAATACACTTTTATAAGGTCGGCAGCCTTTTCAGCAATCATGAGGGTAGCTGCATTTATTTCGCTACTGGGTATATCGGGCATGATACTAGCGTCGGCAACACGCAGATTTTTAACACCATGCACAAAAAGCTGAGGATTCACACAGCTTTCATTCTTCTTGGTACCCATTTTTACCGTTCCCACGTGATTTAGCTGTGGCATCGCCATGTACTTCATGTAGCAGCGCCAGTAGAAATCGTCCTCAAGTGGGTTCTTAGAGCATTCTGGGTTGGGAAGTTTTAAAAGCTTGACATTCCTAAAACTATCGCTTTTTAATTTATTCTCCACGTGGTGGATGCCTCTCAGTAACGTCTCTACATCCTCAGGCTTCTCCAAGTAGTTAGCTGAAATTTTCGGATTATCCGCGCTGTTAGCGCTGCGTAATTCCACACTCCCAGACGATTTTGGATGAGCGAGCACCGCTTGGATAATTAGCAGATTTTTGGTTATGAGCGTGCTTTCCAGAGTATTGTAGAATTGCCAGTCGAGTCCAGCGATGCTATTCCAATTCCTCAGCGTGGCCAAATCGTGATGTTTTATAAAGTAATAATGATACTCAATGTCAGGAGTTTTGCTCCTGCTACGGGGAATCGTATTAACAAATTCCGTAAGGGGCAGCATTCCTTGGACTCCTAAAGGACGCCGTTGTACCATATCTTGGGTGAAGTTCTTGTTTTTTTCTTCCATTGGTAGATCATGTACGTCTAGAATTGGCTCTGTGAAGAATAGTGGCAATGTTAGATGATCCTGCAGGTTTTGACCAACTGGCAGATCGTAAAGCACAAGAATGTTGAATCTATTTAAATGTTCCTTGATACCAACTCCGGAAAGCATTAATATTTTCGCGGAGTCAATAGCACCTGCTGCCAACACAAGCTCCTTCTGGACTTTTATGGTAAATTCTTTATGGTTGTTCACGATCCTAATACTCTTAACGCGTTTCTTAGATGTGTCGAAATTTATTCGCTTTAACTCTGCATTCTTTATCACGTACAAATTAGGACGTATGTTTATCGCATCGCTGTTTCTTACTTCTGTGTATGGCAAATTGCAGAAGCCTGTCTCTGCCGTATGAAGCAGTCTCAGAGATTTAGAACGTGCACTCTCTGCGAGAACCATTCTCTCAACATCTTTAAAGTCCTGGTCGATAGACATGGATTCATTTAAGACTATATAGCTTTCCGGCATAAAAGCACTTCCTGCTTCCCCTACCGATTTCTGGAAATGGGGTATTAAATGATCCCAGCGCCAACCGTGGTTACCCTTACGTAACCAAAGATCATAATCCTGAGGGACGCCGCGCACGTACTGCTTCGGTATTTGCTCGTGACTGAGTCTTGGCCAACGGATTCGATGTGCCAAAGTTTTGTTAGTTATTTCGACA
Source organism: Myopa tessellatipennis (assembly GCA_943737955.2). NCBI lineage: Eukaryota > Metazoa > Arthropoda > Insecta > Diptera > Conopidae > Myopa > Myopa tessellatipennis. The sequence continues at coordinate 53,519,438 of OX031316.1, forward strand.
GAGTAGAAGTCGGATGCATTCTCATAATTGACTGGATCTACAATCAAAACCTTCCAATTTGGATTCTCACTCAACCGTTTAGCGATTATATATCCTTCTGCACCCCCACCAAACACAATAAAATCATATCTGATCTTGTAATAAGGCTCGGCCACAGTCGCTGGAGTTAGCAACGAAATCAGGAGAGAAACTACTGCGACAGCTAAAAGACGGTGAGTTCTTAGAAGTTCACTATGCATAACTCAAAGTTGAAGCAACACTGACGAATATATAGAACAGTATCCGCTTAAATTAGAATTTTGGTTATTTTTTCATTTCATAAAAAATGTTCTGTTTTTATAAAGCAGCGATATATATAAATGTATATATCGTTATATTTATTTCCTTAAGGATTGTACTCTTTTCAAGCTTAAGGAGAAGGAGGGTTAAGAAGGGTAACTATGTACTTATGATAACCCTATATGTTTAGTGATTTTATGCATACATGCATACTTATCTTACCTGCCCTACATATAATATCTTATCTTCCTTGTTTACTATTCCTCACACACAGTGCTTATTTTTGAGCTCGACGTTCCTTCTATTTCGAAAAATTAGATATATATTTTGCGCGATTTACTTAACAAATTTAAACCAATACTACTAATACTAAGGTAACGAATTCTATTTAATCGCATAACACACTCATGATTTATAAACCATAAATACAACCGAAATAAAGGTGCATCGCTGCCATAGTTGGGCCTGTCACACTTACTTACAAGTCAGTCTTCTAGCTTTGCACTCGAGGAATATGCTCTTAAGTCTTTAAAGGTCTAGGTAGATCTAAAGACTTTCTTTAGTCGTCATTGCGTTCATTCAGCTTAGTTATTCTGTAGCTTATGCTTCCTTTGAATTTTACTTTAAAAAAAAATGAACTCAGATCAAAATTTTTGTTATTAAGAAGAAATTTACTTTGGCAGAATTCTACTTATTTACATATCCATATGCGATTAAATTGTTTGATATGAAATTATGCATGTGATCATTCCCAATAATTTTTTATAAGGTCGGCAGCCTTTTCGGCAATCATGAGTGTAGCTGCATTTATTTCGCTACTGGGTATATCGGGCATGATACTAGGGTCGGCAACCCTCAGGTTTGTAACACCATGCACAAGAAGCTTAGAATTCACGCAGCTTTCGTTTTTATTGGGACCCATTTTGACCGTTCCCACATGATTTACCTGTGGCATCGCCATGTACTTCATGTAGCAGCGCCAATAGGAGTCATCAAAAAGTGGCTTCGTATTACATTGTAAAGTGGGAATCCTTAAAAATTTGACATTTTCAAAAGCAGCAGTTTTCAACTCATTCTTCGCATAGTAAATGCTTCTCAGTAACGTCTCTACATCTTCAGGGTTGTCCAAGTAGTTTCCTGAAATTTTCGGACTATCTGCGTAGTTAGCGCTCCGTAGTTCTACGCTCCCAGACGATTTTGGATGAGTGAGCACCGATTGTATAATCAATAAGTTTTTGGTCTTGATCACATTCTGCAAACCATTTATGTAGTAATTGTCCAGGCCAGCAAAGCTGTTCCAATTGTTCAGCGTAGTTGAAGCATGATGTTTTATAAAGAAATAATGATACTCAATGTCAGGAGTTTTGTTATTATTACCGGGCACTGTATTAGCGAATTCGGTCAAAGCGAGCATTCCTTGGTCTCCAAACGGTCCACGCCTTTGTACTATCCCTTGGGAGAAGTTTTTGCTACTTCCTTCCAGTGGTATCACGTCCAAAATTGGTGTTGATAAAAATAACGGCAGAGTTAGGTGATTCTGCAAATTTTTGCCAACTGGAAGATTGTGAATCACCGGAATGTGCAAGCTGGTTAAATGTTGCTGGTTACCAACTCCGGAGAGCATTAATAATTTCGCGGACTCGATAGCGCCTGCCGCTAGCACAAGCTCCTTCTTGACCTCTACATTAATTTCTTGTTTATCTGATAGCACGAATGTGACACTCTCGACCCGTTCTCCAGATGCAACGAAATTTATTCGTTTCGGTTCCGCGTAGTTTAGCACGTATAAATTACGACGTCTGGAAATAACTTCACTGTGTCGCACTTCTATGTATGGTAAATTACAGAACCCTGTTTCTGCGGTATGGTTCAGTCTATGAGACTTTGATTGTACATCCTTTAACAAATATAATTTTTCAAGGACCTCAAAATCCTGACTGTAAAGTTCGGGTTCATGTATTGTTACATAACTTTCAGGCCTATGGGCACTTCCTGATTCCCCTATTGATTTTTTAAAATATGGTAACAGTTGTTTCCAGCCCCAGTCTTGGTTACCTTTCTTTAACCAACTGTCATAATCCTCAGGTACACCACGCACATAAAGTTTTGGGTTTCGATCTAGTCGTGGCCACTGGCACCTTTGGTGGCGATGTGCCAAACAAGTTTCGTTAGTTCCTTCGACAAAGTAAAAGTCGGATCCATCCCCATAATTTTTTGGCTCTGAAATCAAAACATTCCAATTCGGGTTCTCAGTTAAGCGTTTAGCGACGATAGATCCCTCCGAACCCCCGCCAATGACAACAAAATCAAGGCTGAGATGAATAGCAGGCTCGCAGAAGGCCACGACTGGTAGCAACGAGATCAGTAGCGACGCTACTGAACCGGTCCGAAGAAGCTCAGTACTTGAAATTTCACTCCGCATGCTTTAAGGCTCAGTCAACACTGATGATTATGTTGATAATAGTTCCGTTTAAATTAGGATTACGACTGTCTTATAGCAGAATACTTCCACATATATTCCAGAATAACTTATCTCATTGGTATATGTACATAAAATTAATATGGACGAAATGTGTTCATTATCTTCAATGGTATTGCAATACTTAAAGTAATGACTAAATTACCAACTCCTGAAAGGTTCATGTCAAAATTTAGAATCTTTTCCACTTTAATTATTTACTTTGGCTAGCTATGATCCATTTCCTTATGTGTTTATTAACAATTTGTGCCACATCTGACTATCTTATCATTCCGGGCGTATAGTCGCTTAATCAGCACTTCAAAACTGGTCTCTATCTATCACGGTGGCTATAAAATTATTATCTTAATAATAAAATTCGGAGGTCGGTCTGTGATAATTCATGACTTCGTGAATTCAGTGGTAGAACCACTGGCTAGATAGACTTCGTGGAAAGACATAAAAATTATGTTCGTCGTCTCTGCTTAAGAGTAACTAAGTAACTCGAGTAGCTCCGTTCGGCGCTGTTCTTGCTTAGAGTCTTAGAAATACGTTTAATAGAAGATTACGTTTAAAGAAAGATGTAATAATATTAGGAATACAGCTTAGTAAATGAGTAGAAAATGTATGTACCCTCAATTATAAAGTATAATTATTACCAGACAGAAATTCGACCTGTTCAGAATTACCCGACCTTCAAATAGATTGCGGTTGTTGTTTCTTATTTTTTTGATAATTTACAATATTTAAAAGTACCGTCCCTATGAAGCTTAAAGTCCAAGACGATGCGTTGCCTAGAATTTGTTTGACATTCATCAATAATGATACATAGTCGGCTTCTGGGTGCTTTTACACTCTAGTAGGGTATACAAATTAATAAATTCTCTACAAAGTTTTAAAGTATTATACGGTAACTCTAAGAGTCTAAGTATTCTAAGCTTCAGCATCATAGAGTTTGATCATATAATTAAGATAATCATAAAATATGTTTGTGGCTATATATGTAGTACAGTAGAAGGCTTTACTATATTATATTTTATTAAGTTATCTAATTAGGCTAAGCAATTATGCTATGAATTGTGTACGTATCTACATACATATGTATATTGATATGTTTTATATTTTAATATATAACCAGAAATAGTGCTTAAGTGTGCCAGTTTACCCTATATTCCGTAAACTGTACTCTAATTAGAGTAAAAAGAAAGGAGTCCTTAACTTTTTAAGGAGATTATTGTTGTAAACGAAGCAGCAGACTCCCCAGTAGAAACTATCTCAGCCTGATTCCGGGTGGACTGAGACCTTTCAAATGAAGGTCCTGCCTAGGATGCAGCAACCGAAAACGGTGACTGGTCTTTTCTCTGACGTTTCATTGACGTCTTTAAAGTGTGTTTACATGTACAATAATGTTCTTGTGTGCAGTTCGTGTATTTTTTGTGTTTATATACCCGTACTATAATAAAGGAACTAATTGGGAAGGCTAAAAAGTATTAAAAACTTTTTTAAACAATGAATTTTGTTGAAAATGGAAGGTTGGGAAATTCGCGCTTTTCTGAATGTCGCCCGAAACATTAATACAGTACCGGATATAAATATCCGGACAGGTAGTGGGGATGCATTTAAAGGGTTGTAGTTCCCCCCAGATACGAGGATATCTAGGTAGGGCAATTATTTTGCATAAATACATGCATTATGTGCATTTTTTTATCATTCTCTTGTTACTGGTTATGACAAATTTTTAAAAAGCGAAAAAATGCCAAATTCAGAAAAATTACTTGCGCCGATAAAACTCAAATTTTGGCATTGCGAGCGGAAAAGATGAGTCTCCGGGACATTAATAAAACATTAATAGTATATTAATGCTCTAGTGTAACTACTCAGCACACACTATCAAATTGGTTCGCCAATTTCGTACAGGTAATTTTGACCTCACGAATGAGCCAACCGATAGCAGGTGTGAGTGATTTGATTTGATAAAACCGGGCTTATCGCTCAAACCAGAAAAATACTGCAACCGACTTTATGAAAGGATGAAAATAATTGAAGTACAAAAGCCTAGATTGGCCAACAGATCCTATTGCATGATAACGCTAAACCATACACAGCACAAATGTCTGTGGCAAAACTACAAGAATTGGAGTTGGAACTTCTTCATCATCCCCCATACCCACTAGACCTTAGTCACTAGCTCATCTTCCGAAATATGGAAAAGTTTTTAATAGGGAAACAAATTCCGACAATGCTGTAAAATAGGCCTTCCAGGAATTCCTTGTCAACTAACGATGAAACTTTAGAAAAAACTTTCTTCAATTCTTCAATTTCATGACGACCCAATATCAGAATTTATCAGAATTAAACACTTTTACATTATATGGCCAAAAAGATATTTCGCTGAGCAGATTACATGTAACTATGGAAACAAAATTTAATGTCTGTATAATTATGATTATTATGACACTTTTTTATATTCTGCCATATAGAAGATTTTCATATTTGTGATGACAATGAGTTAAGAAGATGAGTTTAATATCTTAAAATATGATATCGTTACGTTATGTATACTCATTGAAAGATGGGTGTTGTTTATCCACTTTTCCATATGGAATCCATAGTATGCTTGTGTTAGTTATTATATGAAGAAAGCACACTTTCTGTTTCTTAAATTTAATGTTTCCTTATCCATCACTTTTGTGTGCATGCTGTTGTTAATGTTGAGATTTTAAACTTAAATTCATACGTATTTCTTTGTCTGGCGGTTAGAAATGTCTTGAATATAAATAAAGAAAACCGCACTCAACAATTATCGAAGAACAGAAATATGAAGTTTGAAATATGGCAAGTTTCAGATGATTACAATGATGCAAAAGTAACCATATATAACTAAATAGTGTGTATGTAAAATAAAGAGTGCAAAATTAACACTTCAACACAAAAATGTTGCATACACAAACCACGTTCATTCAACCTCAAACATCATGGTTACTCACCATGTTGATCATCATGTGCCACAAAAGTAATTTTAATATTATCGAAATAGCAGCAGATGTTATAAGTAAGTAAAAAACACAATTTCCAAAAGAAATATAAAAAACCAATTTATTTTATATGAAGTAATATTATTGTTTTCTGTTTCAATAAAAGATAACTTTTACATCTTGCAGCGGATCCCAAGTTTAGTTTCCCAATTGCAAATGTCACCGCCTCCGTGGGACGCGAGGCGCTACTCACATGCGTGGTACAGGATCTGGGCTCTTATAAGGTAAACTTTATTGTAGCCGAAGCTTGAACCAGTTTGATGGTTGTTATCTAGAATACCGATCCATAAGCAATCAAATTATTTGACGACATTCCTCTAAAGATGTCAAAAACCATGAATTCCCTTAGAAATGCAACTGATCACATCTTAGATATAAATACAGTTTCATTTCAATATACATACTTGCCATATACATACATCAAACCAAAAATAACTTAAGTTAAATACCATAACATGTAAGTTCCACAAATTTTTGCAACTAATGAATGGCATAGTATTCAAACATCAGAGAGAATGACAAGACAAATAAAAGAACCAAAAACATGCCCAAAATGGGGGAGGAAATATGGGGGTTTGGGGAAATAAAAACCACAGAAATGAACAAACACAAAAATATAATATAAGCACATAGATATCAAGGTAGAGCATAATAAAAAGTGATTATGTGGCAACATTAGCACAAAATATAAGGAAGACAAAATAAAAACGATACTCATTTATTAACAATTTCCAAACTCAACTCAACAGCAGAAGCTACAATCGCAACAAAAGTTGTGAATAATAACAGGACCCCCCATCCAACTGTATCGCCTACAACTCCAACAACAACAAATAGTCGTCGTATTATTATTATTATACGAGAATTATTCCCGAATGCCTGCTTGATTATCTTTGAAGCTTAATTGAGGAAATCATTTTCGGCAACGCCTTGAAAACTAACCGAATAAGTCCCATGTAATAAACACCAACCAACCTCCTCTCCTTCTTCTTTCCATCTCCCTGATACTGGGTTGTAGCTCTTGTAGGGTTGCCTTTATTAATGCCAAAGTTTAGCGTGAGTTTTTGTGTGTGTTTTTCGACTAGCTCATAAATATGCTCAAATTGAAAATAAAACCGAATCTGGTGCTTCGAAACCACCTCCCTGCTGCTCCTTCTTCCTCCTTGTTTTCTTCTTTTCTCCTTATTATTGTACGAAATCTAGTACAATATTATCTTCATATTTCAATTATGTTTATAATTATATTTATTATTATTGTTATTGTGATTATGATTATTAGAGTTTGTCTATTTCTATGATTTTTCGAGTTATGAATGTAAATGTCTTCAGCACTTCAGCCGAGATACTCAAGCGTGTCCTTAAGAACATACTTAAGACTTACTCATGAATTAAAAAAGAAATTCGTATTTCTTATTTATTTGTTGACAATGTAATCCTTAATGATCGAAATTTGTGTGTAAAGAATGTAAGGTGCTTGTATAACGTATCTGTATACATAATAATACTCATATAATGTATAGATAATAAGCTTCTATTGTACACTTGTGTATTGTTCAAAGGTAGAGTGAGTTTACCATCTGGGAAAAACACTTTTAAAAAGAGTTAAAAAACTAAAAGAGCTTAAAAAATTCTATTTGTTCTTTTATACTCGTGTTCTATGAGCTGCTATTAACTATAATTTTACAGAAACAGTTCTTATTTTTGTTCCTCAAAGTATATTTAAATAATTGTATTTTATTTACATGTTTCTACGTTCTCTTCTCTTCTGCGTTTCATCTTCAGGTAGCGTGGTTACGTGTGGATACACAAACTATTCTCACCATACAAAATCATGTAATTACTAAAAATCAGCGTATTGGAATCATGAATTCTGAACATAAAACGTGGACGATGAAAATCAAGGATATCAAAGAGACTGACAAAGGCTGGTACATGTGTCAGATCAACACGGATCCGATGAAGAGTCAAATGGGCTACTTGGATGTTGTCGGTGAGTTTCGGAAGAAACAGTTATGACATTTTTTGGATAACGATTTATTATTGATATTTAATCGTGTCTTTGAAAACATTTCCCAGAGAAGAGAAATTATAGTATAGAGCAGATTTAGAATGAAATATTTGAGAGATTTCGAAATAATGATAAACTTCATAATAATGTGAATATAATACCCTAAATTAATCAGTCAGAAGTTTAAATCTAAACTTAAGTAGGAAGGCAAATCGTTTAATTCCCTCGAATATGTTGGTTACTTCTTTCTCTTGCGGAGTACAGAGATATATTTGAGGTATTTGATTTAATCGAGTACCCAGGAACCAGATATCAAGACATGTATTAATGGTTTTTAGAATGTTTTATTATTGGAATAAAAGACTCAACTCTAAGAGTCGAATATCTTCTCAGTAGAGAAACTGAGCAATTTAACACTCTTTTCCGGGGTACAACATAAATGACCAAGAGTTGACTTTATGGTAGTTGACTCAAATCACGGCACTCAAAGGTTTTTCCTGTCAGCTTTAAAAACGAACCCGTAGACTGCAATAATAATAATAATAATAATGACATGTATAAGTCAATTAAATTGTGAGTTCGGCGCCCCAAATATACCCAAACATAAACTCAGACACACGCTCAATCATACACGCACACATGCACTCATACACTTGCATAAGAATAGGCATTAAGCGGCGTAACTCGTTACCGCATAGCGTAATCCATATAATTAAAAAATAATAAAACCGCAAATTAACTATTGTTAAATTTCGAAAACGAACGACTGAATGAGCGCTCATTCAGGATGGATGCAGTTCCAGTCGACCCACCTGTCAGCCGACCGGTGGGCCAACCACTTAACAGCTACGTTGGCACAGCTAGCGTCAACGATACCGACACCACGACACCGTCACCGGCCACTCAACTGCGTATAAAACGATGTTTGAGCTGATTTGCTGCACAAATTTATTTCCACAAAAAATTTCGAATGAAATAATATTACATATAATAAATTTAAAAAACAACAAACTACAAAAGGGCTGACTTTTTCATTGTTCTTTTTAATTTAAGCAACACAAACACTAGCAACAAATTTTTAAATGCAAGAAAACCAAATAAATTAAAATGAATTTATTTTTCAATTGAATTTTACGTTGCCAACTGACCGTAAGCGTGGTGCACCGGATTTAAACCACGTGGTGCTAACAAAACGTTTCCGAAGTGAAGCGAAACCAATCGAAACCCAGCTGCAGCGAACCAACGCGGCGCGCGTACAAACAAACGGTCCCTCAACGAACCGTGAACGTTACCCGATGGGTTGCAGTCGAATGCTCGCAATGAGCAAACCTCAGGCGTCCTTTGAATAGAATGCGAATCATATACGCCTCGTTAGCACAGGTGACAGTATGGAGAAGAAAGAGAAAATAATATGGGACAAAAAATAAAATAATAATGATAAACGAAGAAGATGAAACTGCTCTGTAAACCTGTTAATCATGGAATTATTGAAATTAATAAACTTAAGACAGATTTTAATATAAAAATAAGAACATCAATATAAAAAATATTATAACTAAAATATATTAGTATTATATTAATAAAATAAAATACATATATTAAAAAAAAAAAAAAAAAATATAAACAATATTTTAAAATATAAAATAAATAAAATATATTAAAACTACAAGAAAACTACGGATTTCAAAAATAGCGATTTTAAAAAAGATATAAAAGAAATAAAAAATCCTTAATAATAAATAACAAAAATAATTTCATAAAATATCGTAAAATTTTCAAATTTGTAAGAATTCAAACAGTCTTTCCACTAAAGTAAAAATTAAATTTCATTCCACTGTGCAGCGCATTTTTGGGTACCCGATAAGTGTCCAGTAGTTCCAGTCCACAAAAGAACACCGCGTTACTGCCTCTTCTACCCACAAAACAACACACACCCTCCTCCTCCACCGACCCGACTCGAAACAAAAAGCTCCCCGACTGCAGAGGTGGCAATATCGTCGACAACCACCTACTGGGCCGATTCTCGCCGCAACTGACGAAAATATCGTCGCTGATTTTCGTGACCGAGAACATGGACAACCGAACGCCTGTTGCAAACCCTCATTCCGCCAGCCCCTCATCCAGCCGCCGATGAAGTTGTTGAAATGCTGGCTTTTCGCTGGATTTTCAGATGTTCTCGTACATTATACATAAGTTTAAAAAGCGCATAAGTCGTCAATTTAAGCGACTGGCGAAGAGTCGACGACTATCAACGAAACGACGACTGCGGTTTTGCCTATGTCGGTGTTTAGTAACGTTTTGTAGGTTGCTTTTTGTAGCAGCCTACCACAGGACATCAGGATTTCATGTGCTCTGTGTGTTTGTGTTAGTTTTATGTGTAGGTCTGTAGACCGAAATTAGATTAGGTTGTAGAGTTAACCTACAGTTACCTAGTTTCGAGCACATCCGAACAGATAACTTGTAAATTTGAATACCTACTAATTAAGGACAATTGAGTAGGAGTTTTTACAGGAGGCTTAAAATATGATCGTTATAATTCTATAAATGTTGGCATTTTTATATCATATTAACAAGGAAAGAATTTAGAATTTAGAAGTTTATATATTGTAATAAGCAAATATAATGCAATTTTATGTACTTCTTATCCTTCTGTTTACAGAGCACACATAATCCATATTATACCATATACCCATCGAAAGTTGCGCGTACCAAAGCTCACTTTTCTATCATACTTTCCGAACTAACTTTAAATTTCGTTATCGTTCATACAATGTGAAATCTTACAAATAAAATTATCCGTCATTTTCATTGAGTAGAAATTCCATCGTGCTCTCTTCGAACCCGTGTGGCTGTGTCTTTGTAGAGACACAAATCGTGTTTGCAAATACATTATAGGTACATGTGTATACCTAAAAATAGAGATATAGGACCACCTAACATTTTCATTTAATCTAAAGTTCTCTCTTCCTTAGCGATTGTCTCGCGTCATTTTGCCCTGTGCTTTACTTCTCACATTTTTCAGCAATTAATCTACGTCATCTGTAACTACTCATAGAACACCACTTTAATTTAAAAAGCCAAAAACAACTATCATTAACGATCATTACTTTTTTATCATCATCAGTGACTTTTTGTCCCCGTCAATGCGAAAGTATGTTAGTATGTACATCAAAATAGCACGAGTATATAAAAAAGTAATAAAAAACCTGGCGAAAAAAGCTGAATCTTCATTGCCCATAAAATGGCCCGCCATTATGTGGTTAACTATCCAGCCCAAATTGTGGTGTTGATGACCATTAACTGGTCATTAAGCGAGCTTTATTATTATGTTATGCGACATGTGAACGAGGCAAAGGAGGAGAGAATAACAAGAGAAAAGGATAAAAAAATTGAATGGCAGTAAAGATATTTTAATAACGTACATTCTCGGGGGGTTGGTTTGGGGTTGGTTTGAAAGGTAAACCGGCTGCGAGAAATGGGTCGATAGGGTTAAAACGAGTGTGAGATAAGGTGCTGTTGAATTCCTCCAAACTCAAGTAACAGGTGAAGATGACTTCCACTGTTCGATTAATTTTTAGTACTCGATTTAGATTTTAGCAGATCGAAGTATTGCATAAACATATCTATTGTATAAAGAACTATATTTATATTGAATTATATATTAATAATATAATTAATTTATGATAATTAAAGTAATCACTATTTTTATTACTTGAAATATGCATTTTACTTTAAAAACTAATTGAATTTTTTTCCTTTCTCTCTCTTTCTCCTCCTTTCTTTTTTCTTTCTATGCTACCAACAATAATGGATCAACGACGATAATAATAACAACATTAACCACAAATCTAATAATACTCTGCATCAACCTTCAACTTAATTATTCGACATCCGATTTTCGTATTGTGATGCGTTCTGCGGGTGGCTCATTTCGCCCCCTCTTGCACACAACAACGATCTTCTATTACGAAAACGAAACAACAACAACAACAACAACCTGTTCTAATAACATTACAACTCGGGGCTTTTACAATTATTTGAAACGCCGCCAAATATGCAACGAAAATGACAAAAAATGAATACAAAAAACAAATGCATGATTTTTGGTTTGTTCTGTGATACAAAACACTGGCTTCCGTGTGATTCTCCACTTTCTCTCTGTGCTTTCATTGTTGTTGTTGTCGTGATTCAATGGACGAAATACAATGAACGCTTTACAACCACCTGGAATCGCTATAAAACGCCATCTCCGTCTGTACATTTGGCCTGGTGTCTTTCGGTCTCTTTGTTCTTTTTCCCACTCTCTCTCTCTCTCTCTCTCTCTAACTCTCTCTCTCTCATCCTATCTGTACGATTGTGACTGTTTTTGGTGCAGTACCGCCGGATATCCTAGATTATCCCACAAGCACGGATATGGTTGTGCGCGAGGGCAGCAACGTGACGCTCAAATGTGCTGCAACCGGTTCACCGGAGCCGACAATTACATGGCGACGTGAAAATGGAGTACCCATTGAGTTGGCCAACGGGACTGTAGGTAAGTGTCCCTACCTACCAAGTGCAGTAGTGCACAGCAGGGTGGCCGAAGCCGGTGCTACGGTGCCACGTTAAGTGCGCGAAAACGTAGTAGTGAAGCAGTAAGGTAGAAGAAGAAGAAGCATAACAAAAGTACGAGTGCTGAAGTACTTCTGCAGTTCGTTTTATGTCGATTTTTATCGGTTTTCCGAGGGCGGTGGGTGAGGTGCCGCTCGGATACCAGCTACAGCTACAGCCGGTGTGTGGTTGCCCAACAGACGCTGGCCATCAAGGAGTTTGTGGCACTCGAACCGCAAAATAGCATCGAGACGTAGTGGAAATCGTCGAAATCGTGGAAATCGTGAAAATCCCACAAAATGACCGACCTTTCGTTGAACATTTTCACTCGATTCAACTTTGCCAGTCCGTGCTTTTTGCACTTTTGTTGCTTTGTGTGCTTTTATGATAGACTGCATTCAGGGCTCAAATGTCTACATTTGGCGCGAAGTTTTTATTATTTAAATGTAGATCCGTGGGTGTTGCAAGCGCGGTGGAACCCGGTAAAACTTTTAATGCGAGTTTTGATTATTTGCACAGAAAGTTAAGAGAAAAAATTAAATATAATTTTTTCTTTGTTTATTTGAATTGGACCGGGTTTCGAATGGACCGGTTGGCTGCCAACTTTTCTGGGCTTATTTAAATAGAAGCGGAGTTCATAATAGGCTGGATTACGTTTATGGTAGAGAGTTCAACTAATTGTCCATTTACAAGGACTGCTCTTGTGATGAGGTGGCTTGTTTGCTTGTTATCGCTGAGTTGCTGAGAGCTGCGTAAGTTATCGGCGGTGATTAAAAAATACAAGTGTATGTATTGTTAAGTTAGCTCAGGGAAAAAAGGGTTGAGGCCACCGGGTTAAAGGTTAATCTTTTGAAGTTTGTTAATTTCTGTTTTCATAAATGATGAGTCTCTTCTAGAGACTAAACGCTTATACTATATGGTAATTAACCATCCAATCGGAATAACAATCTAATCACAAGTTTTTAACATTGAAATGTTGTGGCATTCAAAGTGATGCCACAAACTCATAAACCTCAACGGATGTCTAACGAAGCCGACATGAATACATTCAAATCTTCTGTAAAACTTTCCATCAACATCCGATGTACAGAAATCGAAACTTGTCTGTGAAAAAGACATTCAAAAGTAAGCTAGAAAGAGTGCTATCTTCGACCTGGCCAAAGCATAAATACCCTACATCCTCGTCTTTATAATATTGGCCAGTGTATTATAGAATTCATTCATTTAGCTCTATTCGGGTTCTCTCAATCGTGATTTTTACAGGCAGATGGACAGACAAACGGATGCATGGGATTATATACTCTCACGAGCTGACGCTGATCAAGAATATATATGTATTTATACTCTACACGTGCCACGCCTGCTTCTGTGCGTCAAAAACAGAAGGACAAACTGACTATAATCGTTCAACTTCGGGTGTAGGGTATAAAAAGTGTAATAAAAACAGAAAAAGGAACAGTTTTCTCCTCTGATATTTCGATCGTCATCTGCTTAACATGGAGTGAAGTCGGTGGAGGCATTTTTAAAAAGTCGCTCGTATGTAGCAATATTTTTCAATGTCCGTTCTAAATTTTTGCCTTTTTGCCGTTTTGCCGTTGAACTAACCACATATCCGTTTCCGGTTTTTATGCCAAACATATACTAGTACAGAAAGACAGCTGTAAACACACAGACGCATACTCACAACACAACTACCGATAAACGGACACTCAGACAAACTATAGGCAGCCCATACGAAGTACGAATAACTGAAAACAAGCTCAAAAAATATGCATTCCTAAAATGTGTAGCTTCAGCTACTAGCTACAGATGCATACATACATAATGTATATACGTATGTGTTTACGTATGTGTGAGTAGTTCCGTCTGCTTTATCTGTAGTAAAGTTTTTCTGTGTTCCTGTTTTTTCATTTGCCTTCCTTTCTGCCCTTCCACCTTAGTTCTTTCTCTGTCTGTCTCTTGCCCATCTTTCAACTTTTACCTTTCCCCACACTTTCGATGCACGAAACCGAAAAACGACATCAGAAATAATGCTGAAATACATGTTTTCCAATAATTTCAACAAATAATCAGGGTAACGACAACAACAACAAAAAGAACTCTTAGTAATAATGGATTAAACGAGGTTATGATATTGCAGTTTAATATATAAATAAAATCGATTGTCGGTTGTTCTAAAAATATGCATAACTAACTCAACAAAATCGCAATAAACGAGAATGTAAACGTTACCTTCATGGCCCCAAAAACCCTACTACACCCAGCCCACCGCAAACACCTCACCAACCGTGATTTGATATAAGAAAAGATATGTGTAACCCATTACCTCTTATATTTCTCTATAAACCTGTTAATATTTCGTTCTAATTTATATAAACTTTTTTTTTCTTTCTGTCCTCCTCTTTCTCTATACCTCTCGTCTTTCTCCCATCCCTCTTTTACAGTGCACAGTATTGAAAGTATCAATCTAGTGCTGCCGCGTGTTAAACGCCACCACATGGGTGCTTATCTCTGTATAGCTTCGAATGGGGTACCTCCATCGGTGAGCAAACGCATCACTCTAATAGTGCATTGTAAGTATATGTAAATCCATAATATAACTGTAACGATCCAGTATTAGATCGACTGTGATACTAGTCTGGTTTGGTAGTGGACTGGCTTATTACCAGAGTCTTATATCCAAAGCAAAGGAGTGAGAAATCACTATTTGACTTCGAAGTGATACCGATTACAATTATTTTCTTTCCTTTCGCTTTTGTTTTGCTAAAGTTCCTCCCATGATCACCGTACAGAATCAATTAATCGGTGCCGTCGAGGGCAAAGGCGTTACTTTGGAATGCCAGTCGGAAGCTTTTCCCAAATCGATTAACTACTGGACACGCGAACGGGGCGAAATTGTGCCGCCAGGTAAGTAATGTTTTAAGCTCAATCTGTGTTTAAGAGTATGCTTTTCGAGTTATAATAAGTATTCTCTACTATTTATTCATCGATGCTCCATGCACAATCCATGGATAGATCATGGATGATTCTTGAATAGTTCAGGGATGGTTCATTGAAGGTACATTAATTACCCTAAAGTTCAGGAGTTCTTCATGGATTGGTTATGGTGAAATCATGATTGGTCTATAAGGGTTCAAAAACAGATACTGAACATTCTGTGGTATATTCGATATTATATTACTATGGGATTAAATGTAATATCGTGGATGTACGAGATATAAATTCGGATGTGTAAATCTCAGGAAGTCGTCTCTACTTTACGGAGCTAAGGTGTTAAACACAATTAAGCATGATGGTGGACTTACATACGCAAGGAGAATCATAAGAAGATAATCAGAAAATCCAGAGCGATTATGGAATTGATTCGAATTACTGAAGGAGTATTTATAGAGCCACAAAATAACATTAAAATCAAAACCAAATAAAAATCAAGAATTATAAGAAAAATTTATTACAATAGTTAGTTATGTAATTATGTAGTGAGTCTAAAGGAAAAAAGAAATCCACACAGAAAATACGAAGAATGAAACAAACACCAATAAAGTTGGCAACGCTGAACAAACTCGGGGTCACTAAATCAGTTAATTAAAAACTTTTACTCTACACAAACACATAAACATAAACATAATTCACACACACATTCACACACAAACCCTTACAGTTGGCAACAACAATGGCCACCTCAACTGAATTACCAGGGTTGCCTCGGTTTCAATTTGAACTCCCGCATGAGTGACAAATTTTCAAAATTTTGTGGCTTATGTTCAGGGTTAAAATTTGTAGGGATTTTTTGCTTGCCAGAATTTAAATTGAATGAGTTTATTATTCTCTGTTCGCCACGATTTACATCTGTTTTTTTCTGTTTTACTACTCTCGCACTTTCCCGTCTCTCGTGCTTTAATTATCAAGTCACATCGAGTCAAGAGTAACAAAAGAGATTCCTGCATGAACTCTAACTCAACTTTAACTAATAATGCGATAACTATTTTTTCAAATAGTTTTCTGAGTTTGTTGACTTTTTTGTAGTTGACGCAAGTTTTTGTCTCAGTTATGCAAAGTTCAAGGTTCATAATATGTAAAACGCTGTACATTCGTATGAGATTAAAACTGACTTTCATATGAGTCTCTCTCTACATACTCTCCTCTACCTTTATCGCTCTCCCTCTGCCTATCTCTCTTCCTTCTCTTCCCTCCACTACTGTAGCCAAACAATCCTTTTCCACTCTTCTCTTTCCCCTTCCTCATTATGAGATTTTCGAATTTTCAGAATGCTATGAGCTGAGTCTATTATTTCCTGATTTGTTTTGCAGTTGTTAGTCGGTTTGTTGATTATTCATTCTTTCATGGAATACACATGTTGTTGTTGTATGTTTATACTAAAACTTGTTATCCTCGTTGCTTTCACCAGGATTTCATATTCATACATTTAAAATTATGATTAGCAACGCCGAGTGATGTGTGTGTAATTAGAATTTTGTGGCTTTGCCGTTGTCACGTGGTTTCCATTCCAGTTGTTGTTGTTGTTGTTGCGATTATTATTTATGCGGTTAGAAATATTGTTTTTGTAGTTGTTGTTGCTGTTGCTGTATTGTTATTGTCCGCTATATCCAATGCAAAGCTATCACATTCATTTTAACATCATCATATTTTCGTTGAATTTAAAATCTCCAAATTAATTTGATTTTGATATTTATTGTTTTTTTTTTTCTTTTTGATGAGCCTGATTTAAAGAAAACGTAGGATGATATTTCCAGTTCGAACTTTCTTACAAAAATGTTTTTAATATATGTATCAAAACTTAAATCCAAAAGCTATAATTTTTAGCCTACCGTGTTGTTGTTTTGAGATAGAGGACTCCTGTTCCAGTGATCAATCGTAATTACTTTCTATCTACTCTACTTTAAGAAGTTCTCTTATAAATAAGATACCCTACAATACTCTATAGATGTTATAAAATAATCTAAGATACTATTATACTCTAAGACACTATAAGATATTCTAAGATGGATACCCTAAGTTGCCCCAAATTACTCTAAGATGGACTATATAGATAGATATATAGATACATAGATACTTATATACTGCTTATCCTCAAGGTTTTTCTCTTCTTGTTTTTTTCCAGGTGGCAAGTACATCGCTAACGTTACAGAAGTCGGCGAATATCGGAGCACAATGAAGCTGCACATTCATCCGTTGTCCCAGCTGGAATTCGGTGCTTATCGTTGTGTGGCCAAAAATTCTCTGGGCGATACGGATGGCACCATCAAGTTATACCGTAGGTGTTATTATGCACTTTCAATGAATAAAAATCAGTTGGTTTGTAAAGATAAATCTTTATAAAATTTTCATGTAAGCAAACACAAATCCTATCCTAAACAGCTGTTTATCAAACTTGTATATTGGAAGATGGAGCTTTTCTATGCATTATCTACGTTTATCGTTTTTTGATTCTAAAAAAATCGACTTCTTCATAGGGAATAATTTTAAGTTTACAGACATTACAAAACAGCTTACATTTAGGATCCTTAACCCCGAAATTTACATTTCAAACGATTCGTTGGTCAATTTCGAGTATTTTTAATAACATTTTTTAAGGTTTTTTTTAAAAAGAAGTAAAAAAATTAAACAAACAAAACAAAAAACCGATCCAGTGTAACTTTAATCATCTGTTCTTCCGTTTTTGACAGCTGTTCCTTCAGGTGTTAATGCGTCCCTTAACAAAATGCATATTTCTTGCAGCTTAATTAAGCTTCTTTTATGCATTCGCTGACAAATCCCGCCCCTTTCCGCAACTGTCATCGTCTCTCTCCTCTTCACTCAGCATAAATTGAATTTAAATATTTTTCCACTATAAACTGCATTTTGATGAGCTGCAACAGTATTATTTTTTTTTTAACTTCTCAGTCTCAATGAAAAAAATGTCTAATTCTCTTTATATTCTCTGTTTTCGCTTCTTTGTTCTCTGTTTCGTTTTCTTGATCTCAATTAAACTGGCAGGAATTCCGCCGAATGCTGTTAACTACGTGGAGAACTTCGAAGGACGTCACAAAGGTGAGTGTCACCGGAAGCATCGACAGTCATTCTGACTGACTGCAGACTTCCGTCTACGTGTACAAATAATAAAAACCGCGTACTTCGCATAAATAGTAGAGAAGAAGAGGAGGAGAATGAAGAGCAATAAAAGCAAAAGAAAACAACTGAAACACGAAAAAAATATGAAAACAAAAAAGAAAAACACGCCGCAACTTTTCACTAATCTTCATTCTTGCAGCTGCTTCTCCTTCTTCGTCTTCTTCTTCTCCCGTTCGTTCTTCACCCGTTCTTTCTCTCTCGCTGACGAATATGAATTTCTAAATAAATAATTTATTACTTATTCAAATCCGGTGGCGAAATATAATCGTCAACGCGCACTCAGCTCAGCTGCCGAAGGACCTTTCGGACGATGAAAAAATGGAGAAGTGTCAATGGGAAGCTCACGAGTTTGAGTGGGTTGGTTAAAGTGAAGGTTGGTTAGAATGATGATGATGATGATGATGATGATGATAGTGGCTCCTCGAGTGGTCTGGTTGCTGAGTTCATATGAAGCGCTGAGTGACGCAACAGCGGCGAAAAGTAAGCGGGGTTTTTTTTGTTTTTTCTTTTACGGGGTTTCGCTAAGGAATAAAATATTGTATTTACAAACGAACAGTGGAGCGGATTTAATTTGGCGAAAACCAGCAGCAAGTAGTTTGTTTTCGGGTGTATTTTAGATTTTCCTCTTTCTTCAAAAATAGAAGTTTTTAATACAATATTAACACTACATTGGCTCTGTATTTATACAGCATCCGTTTTCTTTTTCTTCCTTGTCATTTTCTTGCTCTACTCTTTGTACGATTTTTCGTCTACTCCAACCCTCGCCTCTGCCCGCTTTCATTATTTGATGTCTTTATTTTTTTCAATTATTTCAGGTAAAAAACGCATCAAAAGCTCTGAACTTCATCATCAGGCGAAGGGTATGGAGAATGTTGACGATCCAGAAAATCCTGGCAAACGAAAAGGTGTGTTTAGATTAGAGTTATTTAAGGTACAACAACAAGAGCTACAGGTACAACAAAAAAGTAGCTTGAGAAATTAAAGCAAAGTAAGCATGAAATCGCAAATCGCTGTAGTCGACACTTGAGGCTCAGAGACTCGGAGCAGGAGATGAGCGGGGGCAGGGCGAAGACATAACAAGGAGTTATGAAATGAGAGAGCAACACTTTTAAGCTTTTCTATTAGCAATCGATAGAGAAGAATAGTATTAATGCAACAGCGGGAAGGGTATAACACTTTGAGGCTTCCACCTCTAAAATTAATTACTGTAATCGTTATTAATTTATTAAATTAAACTATGAAAAGCATATAAATACAAATCATTAACTTTATCTTCGTCTTTGTTTCCTTTCCTTTGCTTAATCCTTTTTGGGATATTTTAATCCTTATTGTTCCTCGTCTTCTCCTTCTTCCTCTTCGACTTCCTCTTCAATCTCTACGATTTTGCTCATTTCCATGTTCCTTTTTTATTTGGTTTTGTTTTTCTTGCCGTTCTCCTTCCATTTCACTGCACCCTCCCCTCTCTTTCGTTCCTTCGTAACTCTTTCTCCCTCTCTTCCACTCAACAACCCTTTACACTCTATCCTCTATACACTATATCCTCTTCTCTCCGCGAAAAATATCTTTCACAGACATCAACCTCGGTGTTGACAACGATGACAGCTTCTACGATGCCACCTCCGGCGCCGCAGCCACATTCATCACCGACATACGCAATTATCACAGCAACAACATATCATTGACAGGAAAAACTTTGATTACGTTGTTGTTGCTGCTGCTGTCACCAACGATGACAACAACTCTGACATACGATTGACAGACACTCTTCACGCTGCTGTCGCCGCTGATGAGATGAAGTGATGACGATGATTAGTAGTTGTAGCAATTGAAGTAGTAAGAAATGCGGACACAAAAGAGAGGGAGAGAGGGGAAATAAGGAAGTGGAATCAATAAATCCGTCATTCATCAAAAGTTGCCGATCGACAGACAAACGCTGATTTATGGTCAACTCGAATCGAGAAAGAAAATTTATCATTTGTGGGTTTTTATAGAAAAAAAAAAGATCGGTCTTGTTTTCTATACGCTCTACGATAAAACAGTGAATCCACTAAATTCAGGAAACTAATACGAAGAACCAACAAAACAACAACAAAATTCTTAATAGCTCTTCATCAGAATAAGAACTGTATATTTATTTATATATAAATCTTGATGGCTGAATTGAAGATGAAGATTATAAGGGTCGTATTATAAGATTCTAATACGACAAATTTCAAGAAAAATCAAAAAAATTAAACAAAAATTTCATTTATCGCATAAAGTGTGATAAAAGAAAGTAAAAAAGAAAAGAAAGCAAGAGTTTAGATGAGATACTTAGTTGATGACGGTGACGGAGTTGATTTTGAACCTTAAATATTAAAAGATTTTGTATATACGATCATTAAAAACAGACTCAAGTAATAAAAACAGATAAAATAGAATAAAAAAGATAAGAAAACGTAAAAGTATAGAAGAAGATCAAGGAATCATAGAAGAAGACGAAGAAAAACCACACATGATGAGTTAAAAAAATGGAAAAAAACGGGAAAGTGTTGGCATTTCATTCGTGTAGAGAAATCAAACAAAAATACATATCATTTAAAGGCAAAGCTGAATATTACAGAGCTTAACTTTTGTCAACGTCTGAGTATTGAGATGCACTGTAAAAAAAGAACAAAGGAACAAAAGAAAACAAAAACTACATAAATAAGTTAAACAATTTATATACAAGTAAATAAATAAGAAATGGTAGAAATATAGTAATAAATATTGTATTATATTTATTAACATCACATAATATATACATATATTAAAGTATTATTAAAGTATGTATTATAACAAATGGTAAATATATGCAGTTATTATATAAATAAAGTTATGAAGTTATTATATCAAGTAAACGTAACGAGTAGCTTGAAGCTTTGTATTATTGTACCTTTAAGTATAATATAATAAAAATAAACCTAATATAAATATAATATAAAAAATAAGTATTAAGTATTGTTATTTTATGCTGAAAAAATAAATACCAAGTAACAAACAAACAATTATAAATTGAGAGTTATAAAAATACAATATATACATACATATAGAGCTAAATAAAGAAAAAATGGACATGTTAAAGAAAACGAAAGCGGTTTTATTTATTATTTAAATACGCATATCAGATGAATCAATGTCGAAAAAAGTAGCATTTGAAGAATAGTTTTTGGATACCTTAAGGTGATTGGGGATCGTGCTAATTCAATGGAAATTTTGACACTTTCGAAGTGAAGGTTTTATGTTCGTTGTATTTAGATATGAAGATTATACGGATATAAGAGATTAAAGAACAGATGTAACGTAGCAGTAAACGATGTAGTGTAGACTCAATGGATGTAATAATCTAGATACATTTTATAAGATTAGATACAAGTTACTGTTTATAAAAGATCAGACTTCGAAGCAAAATTCTGACAAAGACTGAAGAATATCCAATTTCAATTCGACGTGTATCAAGATTGTAAAAAAAACCGATAAAAAATCCACACAAACACATGACTAGACACAGATCAATCCAGAATCGAAGAAAGGAAAAGGACCAAGAGGAATAAATTAATAATAAAAAAATAGTGGAAAATAGGCAGAAAAGACGAAATTAACTATGTCTATACTTGTATATGTCTATTCTTGTATAAATCTCAAAATTTTAAAGGTGAGTATACTTCTGGAGTATCTTTAGTCTCTAGACTATTCTTTTCTTTGAGTCTTTCTTTAAGAAAATCCTTCAAAATGCAATGTTTAATACGAACCACAAATCAAATAATCAAACGTTGTTCAAACAAATTTCTTTATTAATGAACTATATATGGATTTTAATGATTATGCAAAGCAATTCAAACAACTCATCCGCGCCCTTGCAATCATGGATATACACACATTTGTATAGATAAATATATAAATATGTATATATTTGTGTTTGAATATACACTTAATCATTAATCAAGGAATCTTTTATTTGCACTAATAAAACAAGTTTAATCAGGCTGCTAGAAGTGGAAAATTCTCCATGGAATGGGGTCATGGTTAAGGGGCGTTGGGCATTGTGAGGTAAATCATTATAACTCATGAAAGCTAAATTGAACCGACTACGTTGTATACTAAAATAGAAAAGACTCTAACAATTCTTAGAGGTTTGCGAAACCACAACACTACTACAACCAAAAGCAACAACAACAACAACAACAACAAAACAAGAAAGTAAACAGACCTTAACTATAACTAATTTAGAAAAACTATTAAGGACACAGATATACTCATCAGGACAAAACAGCGGCTAGCTCATTTGTCGCGTTTTTGTTGTGGGTTAACAAATAAGGGGGAGAGACAGAGAGAAAGGAAGAGAAAGAATGAGAAAAACACACACACTTGCTTTACACACACATACACACAGTCACCTGTCCTTGCGTTTGTTTTGATTTTGCTGATGTACACAGAGAAGAAATGATACATCAATTAAGAGAACAATTTTTCATTGATTACTGTTAGAAAATATACTGACTGGATGGATTTTGTGAGGATTCGAAAGGAAGAGAATCATAGACTATCCAACTGGAATTCAAAAGTTGGCTGAAGATGTCGCTAAGTACTTTAAACAAAATATATTTAATAAATTAAATAAATTTATCACGTTCATAAGTTCACGTTCATTTCTTGTTGAGAAAACAGATTTTTATTTTACCCTGAGTGTTCTGCTTGCACATATCAAGTAATTTATTATACCGGCACACATTTTCTCTCAGTGTATACGTACCTGGGTGGGTAAAAGTAATTAAGCGTGCTTGTGACTGTATATCTGATTGTGTTATAATATTTCTTTTATTACTGTCAGTGGATATAATGACAGCGATCAAAATTATGCTGTTGTAGATGTCGTTGTTGTTGTAGTTTTTGTTGCTGTTGCTGTTGTTGTGTTGTTGTAGTTCTTGTAGCTCATGTGCTGTAGTTCTTGTGTTGTAGTTTTCATCACTGTTGACTGTAGATGTAGATAATTATGTCGTTTTATAAAAATGGAAACATTTTAACTAATGGCAAACAATTACTTAACAACAACTACAATAACAGCAAGAATAACAACAACAAGAACAATAAGAACAACAACAATAACGGCAACTGTACAACATCCATGCTCAGGTAATTACAACACTATTATTTACACTATTATGTTTGTATTTGTATGTATGTGTGAGGATTAAGTTTGAGGATATCTTCTCAGTCGCCCTTCTGTCTGTCTATCTGTCTGTCTGCGTAGATGAGCCGTTTAATGTTATCGCCTATGAAGGAACAAGCACAATACGCACATCCGCATGCACACACACACACACACACGCACATAACCTGTAACACACACACGCACACATGTTGAAAGTCTGTCTTTTATTATTAATGATGACAAAGATTCTTGTTGATTATCGCGCCGAAAAGAGAGCGAGTTGACGTAGCTAAGGATTTAACTCTGTTGTGTGGGTGTGTGCGTGTGTATTGTAAGTGAGTGTGTGTAAATGATGTAATTCTTTACGTAATTACTAAATTTGAACTTCAGTTGAAGCTACATAAAATCCAGAAATGAAAAGCGTAAGATTCTTGACATTACCTAAAGAATTCTTGATACAAAGAATATGAATAATGAAATATATGATTGATATTTATACAAAACTATTAACAATATTCGTAAAACTGAAGCGATTATATGTAAATCCAACATTTTTAATTTTTATTTATTATATTTTTTACTGTAATTATTTCTGTTAATATAAAAATAGCGTGTTTTTGTTTCTGTTGCCGTTAAAGGAAAAACGATCCTAACATTTTGACATCATTAAAATCATTACAACAATTTAGTAATCTAAGAATATTCCTGAACCTGCTGTTTAGGCACCACTTCCACTCCCCTCCAACTCCCCTGCCACTCCCATTCCACTCCCCTTCCTCTGCCCTTCCACACCAACTCCACACATTTAGTGTGTTCCCTCAAAACGTTTACTTTTTCATCGTTCTTTTATCGTTCTAATTTAAATCTAATCTAAGATATTAGATGTATATAAATTCACCCCAAATCACCATGTACATTTAACCTTCCCCTGCCCTGCCCCCCCCCCCACTCGACACGCCCTCTGATTGCCCTTTTTTGTTGCTTCGAAAACTGCAGAATGAAATTAAATTGTAAATCATTTTGCAGCAAACCTCAAAGAAACAGAAACGGAACAAATTGTTTTTTAATTTATGTCATCAAGCCGTTAAGCCGTGTACTGAACTGGGCCACACACACACACACCCAATCGAAACACATGCCAATTTCTGGCTGGCGTGTTCTGGATCCTTTCACAATACATTTCGTTGCTCATCGTGTTGTATCGAGCTTTCATTCTGACCGCCGCACCGCAATTTGCCATTTTTATTGGAGTGATTATTATTCGTTGGTCTTGTTATCGTTCCCGTCGTCGTCGTCAACTTTTTTGAGTTCAACTCATTGCTTGTTGTTGTTGCTGTGTGAGTTTCCTTGAAAAAAGCAACACATTAAACATTGGTTCTTTTTATGAGCGCTCATAAAAACAAGCAACGTTTCTGTGAGTGTGCCAAGTAGATTTACAGCGAATGTCCTTTTTTTGAAGGTATTTTCTGTTGTTGTTGTTGCTGGTGTTGTGGTTTTAAATTGAAACGAATTACGTACTCTACTCTGATGTGTGAGTCACTAATACAAGCCTCGATTTATGATGTTTGTGTTTGTGTGCGCCAATCGTTTTATTTTAAAAAATTCACTTGAAAAACGAACTCATGTTATGCGGAAATTGAAAAACAAGTTCGAATGGCTTTTTATTTGCCTTTTTGTTTATTCGTTTATTACAAGTCACAAGTTGCGAGTAAAATCCGTCAAAAATTACAGCCTTAAGTCTTAGTTTCAAAACTTTACCTTAAAATATAGAGTGACTTTAAAAATACTTCCTTCAAAATGATTTCTCACAGATGACAAAAGCTTTTTATCACTTCTCAACAATGACATCGGACAATCAGATCAGATCTGATCGGAGTGCCTTCAAACACGGCGCATGAAGTCAATGAAACCCACCTGAATTGAAAGTCCCATTAAAAATCCATTTCTTCTATCATTTTTCATCAAGCTGCCGAGTAGCGTGATTTTTCATGAATGAGTGATTTTTAAAAACTTGACACACAGCAAAAAACAGAAGTTAATGAAACAAGAGCAAAAAGAAAACACAAATCATTGCAGCAGATAGTTTTTAGCGGCTCTGATTCATGAGCCACACATGGAAGCCACCTGAAAGAATGAAAGTCGCACAGTAACCCACCCCCATCCCCCTCAGGCGAACCCTTGCGCCCAATGATTCCCTGGCTATTTTGCAGCAGCGACTGATAACTGATTTGCGTGTCGGGAAGCACTTAAAAACTTTAATTAAAACATTTCAGTCTACGATTTCAATTTCTGTTGCAGATATTTTTAGTGGAAATGGAAGGAGTTTTCTTTGAAGTACCCAAAAATAGACAGCTTTTTATGTGTCTGGCAGAGTCTGTGTCTATCTATGTGTATATGTATGTGCATTTGCCTTTCACATATGTACATACATGGAATTATAGACGATTGAAAAACTAAATATAATAAATTTTACATTTCAATATATTGTAGTAAAATTAAGTGAATTATAATGAATATATGAATATACTGAATTTACAAATAAATATAATTATTTAATTTAATTTAAATTAAATTGTTTAAATGTTTTATTTATTAATTTGCACAAAGAAATTTATGATAATTCGATATCACTCATACGTCCCGTGGCACCAAACAAAAATATGCTCTCAGATATCATTCATTTTCTTGTTATATAATAACTCTTAATTACCTAAGTTCTTCTCTAAATTTACAGAGTGAAGTTACCAACAATTAACACTACTTAAATACGCATTAAGCCTCAAAAGAAACTCAGATATGAAAATTAGTCTAAAAATTACCATGTCTCATAAAAAGCTTGTGTTGCTCGAAGTAATTTCATTGTTGTTGCTGTTGTGGTGGTGGTGTTCTTTTCCTGTTGTTATTGTTTGCCTACGCATTTCGGATTAAACGGAAAAGGAATAAAAATAAACACCGTAATTTAGTTAATGAGTCGTTTTTCTTAAGATTTATTATGAATTTTGCTAGTTTTTGCTTTGATAGGTTTGAACATTCATTGTTTTTGTTTTTTTTTATTGTTTTCAAACCTCAGGAGGCAGGCATCTTGAATTATTTTGTTGTGATTCCTTTGCTAGTTCAGCCTTATTTCGGTGACTAAAATTTGTTCATTACATGGTGAGTGATGTCAGCAAGTGCCACTGAATAATGACGAATGACTTAATTTACGGGTGACTTATTAGAGCTGAGATTTCCAACAATCTTAACATCATCATGAACCTTGAACATAAGTTAACTTATATTAAACGGTAATGTTGTTGATTGAATTTCAATTGTTTTCGATTGAATCGCTATCATTGACTCTATTTCATGTTTGAAAATATATCGATTACACTTTAACAACAGATCAGAGGGCATTCACAGACGGCGGTTACGTGACACTGCATACAAAACTTTGATTTTTTCGACTTACTTCTAAACATTTTCTTCAAAGAGTTGTTCTTTAACATACATGTTCTTTATTAAGTAAAAATTTATTAAATTAACTCGACTTCCTGCAGAGCCAATTCAAATACCAACAACTGAAATCGATGCTGTTATCATATCTCGTTACCACGTCTTGTTGCAGTCGCGTTTCTAGCGTGATGTCAAACCAACGATTTTCACACCATTTACAAGATGTCAATCGATAGATTTCAGCGATGTCATTGTCACCACAACCACAACAACAATAGCATTGAACGAGCATATGACACCGACCTCAAGAATAATCTGCTACAACAACAATCACCGTGACAAACGAGATGACAACCCTTTCGTCTTTCCACTCGTCCGTTTAACCGCACATCGAACTGTAAAAGTCCTCAAGTTTAACCCTTGCGCTGAAAATAGATATTGAATTTTATTCACGACATCACTTGGAACAAACGAAAGGGAAGAACTTC
Organism: Myopa tessellatipennis; assembly: GCA_943737955.2. Classification (NCBI taxonomy): domain Eukaryota; kingdom Metazoa; phylum Arthropoda; class Insecta; order Diptera; family Conopidae; genus Myopa; species Myopa tessellatipennis. The sequence continues at coordinate 53,547,030 of OX031316.1, forward strand.
TTTAATCCTGTGTAACATCACAGTGAAGAGCGACTTGGTCTTGTCATCGTCAATCATGTGATAAAAATGTGCAAAAATCTAAACTCTATTCACTCAACTCTCTCAACTACTATATCTGTAAAATAAAAGGCGTGGTACGCATACTTTTAGTGTGGATACAATATAAGCAATTTGCGTGTAGTAGATCATTGATCACTCTTCGGGTATAGTCATATGTATAGTATTTAGCCTTGTATCTGATCTACATAGTATATACTCTAATATCTTGCCAATATATGGTCTATTATCTGGTCTAGTAATTGGTCTCGTAACTAGTATAGTATATGTTCTAGCATCTGGTCTAATATATTTTCTACTATCTGGTCTAATAACTGGTCTATAGTATTTAGCCTATTATTTGGTCTAGTATTTGGTATATTGTCTAATATTTGATATAGTATATGCTGCATTTTCTGCATATCATCTACATAATATTTAATTTAGTATCTGGTCTAGTATCTGGTATATTGTGTGGTCTATAATCTGGTCTAGTATTTGGTCTAATAGCTTCTCCTCTATATGTTATATTTTCTGGACTATTGTAGTATCTAGTTTAGTATCTCGTCTATTATCTAAAAAATCGGGTCTAGTATCTGGTCTAGAACATGTACTAGTGCTATTGTACTTTTTCACAGCCATAAAATTCGAGGCCAATTTAATCTATTGTTAAAGAGATCGCTAAATAATTCAACAATGTTTTTGTTCGTTTTTTTAATTTAAATTTCATTAGATATGCATTGAAAACGTCGACTAGAGTTCAGTCTTAACTCGTTTGTCAGAGTATTTAAATTGAAATGAATGGCTGTTTATTCAAATGTACTCATTTAGTAAATGTTAATTAATATAATAATAAAATATGTTTTTTGCTCAATTTATAGATACAAAAAACAAATTAATGCGGGACATTTTAATCAAGTGTTAATAAATATAAAAATCAAATTTGTACCATTAAACATTTATACAGTCATGATATAGTGTGCGTTTGTGTATTTGTTTGTGTGTGTCTGTTTCTCTGTTGGAATTTGATACTCACTAAAAATGAATGTTTGCATTGTGAAATGAAAAACGTGTTCTGTGACACTTTTAAATTTTTATTTAAATATTTTTTCGCTTTTAAAAATATTGAAATTTTTATGCTCAAAATTTTTATATTGAAATATTATCTGCCAACGTGGTCATGTGTACCAGAAACATGGCGATATTCACTTGTGTACATTCGGTGTTGTGTACAATTTAATTGATCCGCTCAACCGAAATTCGTTGGAGTCTTCGTTAACCATCCATCACCAGCAACAACAACAACACCAAGTGGCGTGATATCTGTTCCCTCTCTCAATTCAATCAAACGTCAATCAAAGGATATTCAGATCATTCTTTCAACGATTTGCGTTCGTTTTTTAATGGTTCTTAAGACTGACCCAAAACCAGCGTAATACGGTCAAGTGCTCAGGTTGGAGTTATGCTCAAATCGCAGCTCATTCTGAATTGTTTTCGAGTTCGCAGCAGTTTGAATTCCATTGAATTTTTGTTGAAAGAAGACACAACAAAAAGAAGCATCAACAAAAACGTCCTGAAAACGGTTGCTGCGAAGACTGAACCGTTAACTTCACGGTGCATATCATAACGGTAACGATAATTGGTTGCGTCAGAGCATAAGTAAGAGCGTCTCTTTCCTTCCCTCTCTCTCTCTCCTTCTCTTCCCCTCCCATCGTGTGTGTGTGTGTGTAAAATGAATGCAGCTACAACGAATTTTGATTTTAATTTACACTTGCTACGAAACTGGCAGTCCCAGCCACACACACACACACACACACACACATACACACACACTCACCCATACTATATTCACATACATGCACTCACACTTTGTTCACACTTCTTCACACACAACCTCATCCACCAGCAGCTGGAGTTTGGAGTTTATATAAACGCCTGAACCCGTGCTAATTGAATTGTTGCCCAGATTGTGAATCACTTTTAACTATTCGAAGTGCCATCAATTATGCATACAGGGTGCCTTACAAACACTTTGAAAGCGACTTGTGAAAGTCGGCTTATAAAAATGAAGAATTTCGAATGGAATGGGAAAGATTCTTAACTCACAATCAAATCTTACTCACGTCATTCTGATCAATTTAAATATTTATATTTTTTTTGTTCAAAGTTTTTAATATTCTCTTTCGATTGTATTGTGATTCTCTTTCTTATCATTCTATTCGAATTTACATGGCAATGTTTTGATGCTTATGATTCAACTCTGAGATCTTGTAACTCAGCTTTGATTCTTACACTCTATTCTTTTGATCATGTATGATATATCATGTTTCTTTATGATTCTAAGGAGTCTTTTCTGTTGTTTATAGTTCCTCTTTTGATTCTCTTCTAATGACTCTACTCTACTTCTATACATTTGCTTCTCTCAAGATATTCGAATGTCTCTATCGTTATTCTGTCTCCTCGTGTTGTATTCAGATGCGTGTGGTTCTTATGATCCTGATCTTCATTATTTATCAGAATACCCATAAAGTAGTGATTCAGTCGCCGATGCCTGAGAACGGTTTCCATTCCCATCATTGTTTCGCATCTTCAACCACAGAAACGTCATCAAGAGTGAATTTTTTGTTGTTGTTATTGCAGCACCTGGAAAACTTATTAAATTTCCGTTGAGCCGTTGAATTAAGCGAACATCTCAAACATTCTAATATTTGAGTTGATGTGTGTGTGTGTATATGCGACAGTGTCTGCCTATGAAAGCCTCAATGTTCACCATCCGGAAGTCGGCGCCATTGTGAATGAAGTTCCAAGTTTCTGATTAGCTTGCGGTGTGCGATAAGTTCAACGCAGGCTTTGAATTAAACTTCTGCACTCGATTTTGGCGACAAAATAGTTCAATCTGCCGAGTTGCAAAGTCATGAGGCGCGCCAGGACAGCGTCAGCAAGGATCGGCAGGATAGACGAAGGCGGAGGCCACGTAACTCCCGAAGCACTAATTAATCTTGTCTACAAATTCGTGGAATTTAATAAACCAAATCGCACCTACACACATACATACACACACACACACACACACTTGAACACGAACTCACACTTACGTTCACTTGGAGTTACGAACACTTTATCATGTACACACTCACACTTACACCCACACTTATACACGTACACGTACACGTACACATACACAATGACACACACACACATACACCAATGCACATACAGGGGAGCAACATATAAACGACATCGTGATTTATCATTTAAACGCTTGAGGGCGCTCATGTTGCTCAGCATTGAGAACAAATATTTTAGTGAAAACTAAACTGATTAATTGGTTATTGTTGTTGTTGTTATTGTTGTTGTTGCTGCTGCAGAGTTTGTAATTGGTTTAGAAAATCATCAGATTTAATTAAATGATTGCGTGGAGTTAACGTGAAAACGCAACGATTCAAGTGTTTCTTACGTAGACATGAAAAGTGACACACTTAAAAAGAATCCTAACAATTATTAACAACAAATATTGGTGATAATGAACAACTAATATATGTTTTAATTAAACACAAATACTTGTTTTAATGAAAAGAGAGAATCATTAAAATAATTCCCGAAATTGTTTTAATATCGATTATTGAATGAAATGATAAGAAATAGTATTTAAGTATTTAAACTATAAAAATAATTTCGACGTAACTATTTACGAGGTATAACGTAACGTACCACGTTCCAAACAAACACAACAACAACTTCTCCGAGTATGTCGCATAGTAAATGATCCAATATTTTGCAACAAATTGTTTGCTCTCGCATTACAACATTTTTATGGCCAGGAAAAAATGCACGAATATAAAACATAGTTCCAAAGAAAAAACAAATACTAACCATGAAACAAAAAAAAAACAAACCAGCACATTAACAAAACCTACAACAACAACGACAACAACATACAACACCATATAAAAATCATCGAATATCAAAGTTTGTCAGCTGGAAAAATTCACATCATTGAAAATTACGGACGACGAAAAAATGTTAAATATTCAGGCCCACGCAGGATAATAGGATGAATTATATTAAAATATGTTTCGAAATATTTGGGGAGGAAATCAATACCAGAAAAATTAAAGTTTGTATCAAAAAATTCTTGAAAAAAGTGGCAAACGGTATTTCGGAGTTCTGAATGGCGGAAGTACTGCAAAGTAGAATAAAGTGAGGTTAGGAGTAGTTTCTTGCTGTTGTTTTTGTTCATCTGGAGCTTCGTTCGTCATCAATAAAATCAGCATCGGAATCATAATCAGGATCTCTGGATCAGGATAACGATCTGGATTGGCAAAAAATTGCGTAGGCCGATTTTATAGTTTATAACAGTACTGTAGAGTTGAAGTTAACAAATTTAAATGTCAGCAAAGAGAACAACGAGAACGACAACAACAACGATAGCAACAACTGATATCAAGCAACAACAAATATCAAGCAACAACAGTTGCATAAACAACAGCAACGGTAAAAGCAAAACTACAGACGGCTGTAACCGCAATAATAGCAACAACAACAAGAGGAACATTATAAACACACACACACATACATTCATATATATCGTGTGCCCACAGTATTAGCTTGTATTTGACAATTGTATTTAACTGTGTTTGGATAGATGAGGGGGGAGGGGGAAGGAGAGAGAGAGAGAGACAGGCACGATATTCTATCCACCCATCAGTCCTCCCATCTACCCATCCATCCATCCATCCATTCTTGCTGGGCACTATTTCGATGTCCTTCTATAGTACAGGAAGGATTCTATTACTTCCTACTCACGTGCCGAGCGAATTGCTATGCAGAGGACATTCACTTACACTTCGTTGCGACGATGAATTAATTTCAGATTGTGTACGTTCGATTGTCTGATTGGGCGGACTGCGAGAGAGACAGGGAGAGAGAGAGAAGAAAAAGAGAAAATATACTCAAGGCTCTCATGTTGCTGTCACATAGAATTGATGACGAATATCTGCTTGTCTGACTTCATAGCGTATGGATTTCACTTTCCCCCCTCTGTCTCTCTCTCTCGCTCGCCCTCTTCATGTACGTGTGCATCTCTCGGGCTGTCTGTTGTCTGACTCTCTCTCTCTCTCTCTCTCTGTTTGTCACTCTGTTTGTCTCTGTATCATTTCACAAAAAAGCTTTGATTTTATATGCTATACTCAGTTGACTATGTGTCCATATGTCTGTCTATCCATCTGTCCGTCTATTTGTCTGCTTTTCTGTCTTACTATCTATCTATCTTTGCATTCATTTGTGTATCATATGCTTTTCGAGATTGGATAAAACTCCGAAACAGTCCTTTAAAAATCCGATAGAATAGTGACTAAAAATAATACTCCAAATGTTTCTATCGAAGCACAAATTTATGATCAAGTATTCTCTCGAAATACTTTGCTATAGTATTAGTTTTCTCATTTTGTATGACATACATACGTATTTAATCGAGTTCTATATTTTTCACCGCTCCACTCTAGAGTACGAGTACATTCATCATGCCAACAATTCATCCCATCATGCCAACAGTTCATCCCTTCATGGCAACAGTTCATTCCATCATGCACAACACTTTCTGAATCCACAAACAAATAATTGGAAAAACATAATCGTAATCAATGAGAATCGAGTTGAACGTGTATCTGTTACTCCGAAGCTGCAGAGACAATTATTTGTCCAGCTGAAAATTCGAATTTTGATTTCATGTCACATCGCCTGAGTGAGTCATGAGTCATGAAAAAGTTTGAATTAATTATCTCGTACCTGGAACTGTTATTTTTATTGGTATATCTGTTCTGGTTCTGGTTGTTGTTGTTCTTGCTCAATCATGTTCAGTCACTTAAAATCAATTGAATTTGATTTTGATTTATGTTTTGTTTCATTTCTTTTATATCGCATTTCCAACTTCACTTGTCCAGACTTGATTCGACTTGACTAGACTTGACTAGACTTGATTAGACTTGACTAGACTTGACTAGACTTGACTAGACTTGACTAGACTTGAATAGACTTGACTAGAATTGATAAGACTTGACTATACTTGAATAGACTTGACTTCACGGAGTTATTTGACTACTTATTTTATTATGTTATTTTATTGATGGACTTCTTTTTCAATTCTGACCTGATTGACAGATTGATAGCGTGGATCCTTAATTGTTATGGCCTTTTTTTCGGACATTCAACAAGACTTGGCGAAAAGCGAAAAGTTTCATAAAAAACTCTACTTGACTTGAAGCTAACTAAGTTTGAAGTTCTGCACTCAAACTTAATTAAGCTCGCCTTCCACCGGAAACAACTGCTCCTTTTCCTGTTAATTGCATTTCCGCTAGTTTTCACACCCTTTGAATTTATAATTTCTTTGCGATCTCATCTTCAAATGCTTCATTGGTGCCCATTGAAGTGTCTTCTTCTATTCGCTTGTCCTCGTCTCCATCTACTGCCCGCTGCTCTTCCCCCCCCCCCCTCCAGCTGCGATTCTTCGCGGCCCACGACAGGTGCTAATTGTTCGCATTTAAACTACACTATCAGACGATGGACGATGGTAAGGATTCTCTTCGTAATCTTTCGGATTAATTTTCTTCCTGCTCAAATGCCACGTCGAAAGTTTACCATCCACTTAAAACGAGTCGCAAGATGAAATTTCGTATTCAAAGCAGTCAAACTTCACTCAAAAAAATGGAGCGCTTTTCGTTATATTGTATGTATGTAGATCTAGCTTTGTTCTAATTTTTCTCTTCTTTGTAATTGAATTTTCCTCCTTCTTTGCTCCTTCATCGCTCCTTCTTTGCTCCTTCTCTGCTTGGAGTCCAATAGTCCAGACATGTCCTTCTGAGCAGAGCCGCGGCAAGACTTGTAACGTCCTGCCGTCAAAAACATGTTAACTTCTCAAGTCACAAACTCAAAACAACAAAAATGCTAAGCGTGAACATGTTTATTTCATTAACGTTGCAGTGAAGATTCCGCTCGATCTGAGTTCAGCTCAGTTCCCAAGCTAATCACTCTCTAGAGACCACATTCGCCATGACCACCTGGTGTCGAATTATTCTGTGTAGTTGTGAGGTTTTCGGTCTTTCTTCTTGCCTCGACGTGGGAAATGTTTCGCGAATATTATGTTTATCTATCTACGAAACTAGTATGTGTGCTTTTACTACTGCGATTCCTTTAATTTACTCGTACTTCTGTTTAAATAGGGTCTTCACTGAAGCTGCGGTGCACAGTGATTCCATCTCATTTAAAATTGGACAAAAATTACTCGCGTTTTGAACCGAATGTCGTCCTCCTCACTGAGGTCACTAAGGACTCGAACATCCTAACGCTTTGAAGACTGAAGACAACTGATTGACTGTATGATCACTCAGATTTCACAATGATGACACAGATCACTTCTGGGTGTTTTTTCTTGAATTCTAAGGATTTTCGAATCATTTTATTCTCGTTTTAGTCAATATTTTACAATATAATAAAATATCAATATGTTCCTCTTCACTGCAATCTTCTGCAATTTATGTTTGTTCTTTTCGTGATTAAAGTCACTGTAAATGAATAAACTGTTACTGTGAATAAAGGATCTAAGCATTTCGAGTCATATTTGGATGGTAAAACATTTCTAAGTGGATTGAGTTACCAGAGTTTGCTGTGGTTTCGTACAATTTTTCGTTCTTTGTTTTGCTCAGTTTGTTTTTTCTTTTTGTTTTGTGCTTTCATGTCATACATTTTTTGTGAGGTTTCACTATTTGGATGGACATCGTTTGCCCCGGCCTCGGTCCGCAGATTTGTAGACGGAAAGCGAGAGAGAAATCATATCATTCACAAAATGAGTCCTTCGGGAGGTCATTTAAAAGCTGTTCCGTGTCTAATTTTCAGTTAGCTTTAATAACTTTTTTCAGGTCAACAGCAACAAAGTGTTGGCGTACGAGTATCTATAATCTAATAATATCAATTTACTTTAAAATTTAAGTAGTCTTTCGTAAGTAGCTGGGGGAGAGGAGGGAAAGTCGAGTCCGATATTTTTTACTATGTCGTTGTTGATATCGATTATCCTTGTATCAGTTAAGTTATCCCCCCTTAAATGCCACACACCCACCAACAACAAAAACAACCATGGAACCGCACACTCAATGGTAAATATTTGTAGAAATCCATTAGATTTGTCACAATTAATTAAACGAAGATCTAAGAGTTGTTTTTTTCTGTGTGATGATTGCGTGTAAAGATTTCTGTTTTCTTTCATTGAATTTTTCCCTCAAATTTTCTCAGAACATTTAACATGTTCATCTTGAGCAGGAGGAAGGAACTTCTTTTAGACTTTTGAAATTTGTTAATAGTTTTGTTGTTGTTGTTGGTACTAGTTAGAGATTTCGTGAGAGCAGCTTTTAAGCCAGGAGCAGGGAAATCTTTATCACCAAAAGCGTCATTGAGTCGAAATCCAATCAGTTTAAGGCTGAGAATGTAAGCAGTGTGTATGTGTGAGTGTACATATATATGTGTTATTGTTGTTGGTGTATGTGTATATCTGTACGTAAGTATTTCTTAGTAGTGATGAGGTAAAGAAACCAATTTTGTCAATTGCTTCATTGAGCCACAAAAGATTACAGCACACGTGACAACAGTGAGTGACAAGCAGAAAGAAGTGATTGGAAGAGTGAAGAGCGGAGAGAGGAGAGCGGAGAGGGTAAATTGAATAGAGTAGTCAAAAGAGAGAGAGAGCATAAAAGGAGCGTCCATTTCTTCAACCTTTAAAACTTTCCTTTTGAAAATAAATTCAATATAGCAACCGCAACATTTATTAATTTACTCGTAATCCTTCAAATAAAGAAATCCCTATAGATTAAGCACAGTACCACTAATCATTCCATTAATTAATGGAGAATGGAGTCATAGAGGAAATTTTCCTCGAAATTTAATTCACTCCAAAAATGTATTCAATTAAAAGACAATCAACCAATTCATCAACGAATCAAACCAGTTACTAAAATTCAATATCAGATTCAACAACAACATCGCACATAAAAAACACAGTCGAGAATCATGAAAATATTCAAATCGATTCTTAATAATAATAATACCTACAAATAATAATAATACCAACACATAATAATAATATTACAAAAATAATAATAAAAATAATAAATGTAAAGAAATGATTTAATATTATTTAATTATAAAGAAATTGTATTTTATCATTCAGATAAATGAAAATTGAAATTGCTTTTGATTCATATTTTGATTTGAAGACTCTGAAAATGTTGGGTTGTCCTTCGCCAGCTGAAGGAGAAGACTGATGCAATGAAAACTGAAGCATCGAAAACTGCTGCAAAAGCAGAGGCAGAGAAAATATTTAGATTTTGAAGGATTTCTCCTGCTCTGCTCTGCGCTGCACTGTCATCTTTACCTGCTAATCGATGCCAATAGAAGTGTATAAATATGAATAAAATATTTATATATGTATGTAGGTGTCTGTATGATTGTGTATTCTAATGTAATATATTTCGAAATATTGTAAAGGCAATTTTTCAATTTATCGAAATTTTATTTAATTTTCCATTTTAGAACTTATGCTATTTTATCAAAGAACTCAGTTCGTATGAGGGCTAAATATTCTATAAATGAGGGGGGGATTAATGAGGACTTTCCGCGTTACTTCGGCCGGTGCGGGTAACTTAACTTCATTCTTATGAAACTCAAATGAACAGTGGTTGGTTATAGGAAGGACTATATTCATAGGAATCTTCTTATTTCTAGTGTTCGGTGTGATTTTATCCCATAAATATTATGCCAAAGTCTGTTTAAATGTTCACACTTAAAATCATCTCCCTGTTTGCCATCATCTCTTCAACTTCGCTTAGTGTCGCATCCTCTGAATATAATTTTATAGCATTGATCCATTAGAAAATATCGCACTACTCGACCCACCAAACTTTACAGTTTTGCTCAATTTAATGATTGAACTTTTGGTTTCCGTTTCTTCTTCTCTTCATCTCCTTCAGGTCTAAATTAGTTTAGAACTTCAACTATCGTAGTTGGCAAGAGTTCCACGATGCTCCTGTCATCGCGTTAACAAGTAATTAGAATGCAGGTCCTGCTGAACCTTGCTACAGGACTATTTCGTAAATGTTGCTTTTTATATGCATCTACTTTAGAGCTCTAATTTGTGCTCTTGTAATTGTGTTTAATTTGCAAGCCTGACTGACAGTTTAGCAGCAGGCTCACTTGTTACACTGAGCTTCGTGAGCTTCGGGGCAGGGGGTCCTGCGGCAGGCGCTGGCGATGAGTGAGACACTCTGCGAGTGAGTGTGAGTAGCGATTTCGAAGTTGGTACACGTTTGTCGTTAACTTTTATCGCTTTCTATGCGCTGCTGAGTTTCGTTGCTGAGGCTTTTTGATTTTTTGTAGTTGTGCTGGCTCTTTGCTGAATATTTTGCATTCAATGCAAGGACCATTAATTGGAGGGACGGGGAAGAGGACGTGGGGATGGTAAAATTAAGATCATATAATTTCACTACGTGTTGCCAAGTATAATGAATATACTTCAAGGATAATGAATTTTGTTTTGACGAGTTGAAGGATCGAGTTTAAATCGGCAGAAAGTGTTTTAGAAAATATATTTTTTTGTTTAAAGTTTCTCCCTTTAAAGAAGTCGATTTTTATTTTCCTTTCAGAGCTTTTGCCATAAGTTGACCTTAGCGAAGGATTCCAACTTCAAACATCTGAAATCCTTGCAATGGACTGCTCTTTACTCATTCCTTGGACTCCATGCACTATAAACGACTCTTCCCCGCTACGTTCTACGTTCTTTCAGAGTTCCTCCTCTCCGCTCCGCCCTGCTTTTTAATACTTTTAATTTTGCATTAAAATAAGAGTAAAAAGACTCCATCCAGTCTGACATTTGAAAAAGTTGTGATCTTTTCCCTCGATACCGGGGTCCTGCCAGTTTATCCCCTAAATTTACGTAATACTCAGCAGTCCATCTGTTTTCTAGCCATCTGTCTGTCTGTCTCTCAGTCTGTCTACTGTTTGGTTTTATATCATCGTCATTCGCTACCAGCATCGTTATAGTCATAATTATCATCACTATCATCATCGTGAGTAATGCAAAAGGATGCAAAAACCCGTATTTCGAGGTTGGAAAAAGAATCGCCTACTTCGCTGTACAACAGAGCGGAAAAGTGAAATAAAACTGATTTCATTACCTTGATTAGTTGGCCCCTTCAAGTTGCCACGACTTTGCAGCCAGTTTATCCAATGGGACGGATTGTTTTCTTTTTTTCGCTTGTGTTGTGGCAGCCGTTGCGGCAGATAGACGGAGGTCAATGCAAACATTAACCTCGTGCTTATTGCATTAGAAATGATGCATTGCTGGGATACGAGCGTTTTTTCCACGAAACGTTTTCTGATGAAAGCGCAACTCAATTCAATTCATGGCAACGCTTTCGACTTTAATGGATTATTTAAGTTCTCAGGAGCGAGAGTCGAGTATTTCTCTCGTTTTTGCAACTCCTTTGATCGTCTAAAGAGAATTTTAAGTGAAGACAGAAGATATCTAAATTACAGAAACCTATTTCGAACAGATTCAATCGATTCAAGTATACTATATTATTATATCCTACACTCGAAGGTGAAAGGTATATTGTCCTTCCGGTTCGAGGCGTGGCACATATATATAGAGGTATATAGCCTTATATGCCGTATATGCAATACGCCTTATAAAAGATGTTCATGTATAGATTGTATTTAGCAGTCAATAACAAAGAATAATTGAATATATTTGCATCTATTTGCATCTAGTATTGATACTATATTCTCGTACATAGGTAGGCGTGGTCCGCCCACTCTTTCATATGCTATACAAACCTTGTTTCGGCCAAGCAGAGAACAGATACATTTGCTCCTAGATTTGAGATTTTGGACAGAACTTTTCGATTTCCATTAAAATGGTTGGTGCTTTAAAAAACCTTACATTATTTTCACATATTGGCTAAGAACCAGGACAAAGGCAGGCAGTTATTCAACAATGAGGACGCAAATTATCACCACCCACCACTCGAGCGCCCCGCCGCTGTGTTGCTTCTCTCTTCAGTCGCTCACCCGCTGCGAAGGAAACAATTTTGAAGGATATGAAAGAAAAATATACTAAATTACACGCTACAAACACGCAACAAATGTATTAAATTGCTTTGATTTTTCTTCGTTACCCTCGGCTCGTCGTTATCCCCGACTCTTCGTTATCCTCGGCTCTTGATTCTCGGCTCTCCGCGGGAAACGATTACTATGATTGTTCTTATTTTGTTGTTGTTGCACAAGTAAACGGACACGCAAGCATCACGTTTTCAACAGAGACGAGCGACTGGAAATCGACAGGTGAAAGCGTTCACAGCGAAATCATTAAGCAAAATAAGTGGTCGACAGAAATCCGGCCACCTCCCGACCTTCGGAGAGGTCCTCGACTCAAGTACGGGGAGTGGTGAGTATCGAAAAAGTGAAATTCTTGAGGTTCGATTAGTAAAAGATTGCTTTCAATTTCAATAAACACAACAATCTATAAACACGGTTGATCTTCTGTCTGTTGCTGAAAGACAAACGAAATATCTATCTGTCTGTATGGCTATCTGTCTATCTGTATAAGAAGTTATGTTTTGTGTCTATGCGATCAATTCTATGCACTTCAATGTTAAATCCTACCGCAGAATTATTTATCACAACAAATTAACTCAACACAAGTTAAGCAAATAATAATATTGTGAAATATCTTGAATCATAAGCGAGAAAAATAACTCAACACCGAGAATTATAACAACAACAACAACAAGGAACCACAACAATTACGTATGCATGTCAAGAAAATACGCATGCAAAGCAGAGAAATACCACTCACACATTCACACTTAAACGGATGCTTAACGGATGTCTAAAGAAGCTGTCCAAAGTTGGCATGCAGAATGCAAACATTTTGCCACAGCCGTCAATGTGTGTTTGTAATCTCGTGTATGTATGTGTGTGTGAGTGCGCTGTCACGTACGATCGGATGCACCGAAGCACGCCGTCGAAAGTAGCTACTAATTATTGTACTCAACACTAGCAAGTGTTCCGTCCTCTCGAACAGTTTAAGGACGTTAGCAAAACTAACAATAAGAAACTTTAACCATAACAATAACTGCATAGTCAGCATTATCATAATTTACATCATCGTATCCAGAAGCAGATCCACCCCCGCATCCTTATCATAGACATCGGCATCTGGTCATCGTCATCTTCAGCTGGTTATCCTCATATTTATAGTATTTCATCAACAAGAAGAACAAAAACTATAATAACATTTACCTCCATAACATACCATACCATTCCCTCTATACTCTTCAATCCCTCTTCAAAGCTTCCTCCCTCCTTCGCTCTCCCTCCTTCTCACTATCTCTTTCTCTGTCTCTCTAAATACCAACCAGCGACACATCCTGGTCACTATAATTTGTACGTACATAGATTAAAATTATTACAAATATTAATATTCTGCATGATATTTGCATAGAAATGTGATAAATCACAACCATTCACTGGCAGTGCGGTCAATTTGTCATCTGTCACAATTCGAGTTTTGAGCTTCCTTCCTTCCTTTCACGTTATCCTTTCTTGTAAGATTACCGCAGTGGCAAAGACAGCTTCTCTGAAGGAATTCTGCAGAGAAAGAAAAAGAGTTTTAATTACCATTTCGAAGTTGATGTAGTGTGTTTGAGCATTTGTGGTGATAATTTCAAATATTGAGAAATATGAGGCATAGTTTAAGATTTCTTTTTCACTGCAATTTTAAGAGAGTATATCTCTAAAGAGAGTATTTTCAATTCAATAAATTAAAAAAGTCAATTATTACTTAAGATTGTATGGAGTTCGAATATATGGATTTAGTATAAGCTTTTTAGAAGTCACAATGATGAAAAGTTGAGATGAAATCTGATATTTAACACCAGTCGCTAAGGTTGGCTTTGATTCCACTTGTATATCTACGAGTATATTTACTCTAAATAAACCTATCGTTATTATTAAATATCGTTATTAGTTCAAGAGAAACTTTTTTCTTTTTTCCTTTCTTTATTTTTCCTTACTTAATTGATCTGTGTTCAAATGAAAGAAACAATTTCGAAGTCAAAGGATATTTTCACTATATTGATATTACACAAAAATTACATCAGTTCTAATTAAACTCCAGATTTAATATAATTTGCTATACAAGTTTAATAAGTAAACTTCTATGGAAATATATTCCATTGTTAGAAGAGAAAAGAGCATTCAGTCAATAAAGTCGAAACACCAATGATAGCAATCAAAGTAATAAAGACAAATGAAACAACAAAAGCAGCAAACAACGAAGCAATAAAATTGCCAACAATAAAAAATCAATAACAAAAAATCTCTGCACATCCTGTTAAGGAACAAATATTTTATTGTTCACAACTTGTTTCGCATGCAGTCAAAATTAAACACACATACGATCAAAAAACACAGACACATTCACATGCACTCACACAAAGATAGAGAAAAATCTAGCCTCTATATTAAAATTAATTCCGATTGCAATAAAAATACCCAGGAGGTATACAAATATATAGAAGGAGAAGAGAAAGTGAAGAACAAGGACATTTCGTCAAGGAGACGTGTCAATTGTGCTTAAAAAAATGGATAAAACAGAAGAGCTTATAGTAGAAGAAGTGAGGTTATGCAGGAAAAGATCACTGTACACTGAAGTGGATCTGGAGTTTAACTCTCTATATAAACGACGCAATAGAATCACTCAAGTGTTCCCATTAAAATCGCTCATTTTCGTGAGAATCTGAATGGGCCGAATCTCCTGACATACTATATCTAGATCCCTAAAACAATGGAATGTTTAAAGACATGAATGAGATTGAATTTCATGTTACATAAAAGTTTAAAAAGAAGGAATGGAGAACTAAAAATCATTATAGATTTAAATGTATGAAACTCCATGAGACTCAAATTTGAATCTCGTTGTTATATTTTGCACTCATTCCTGGTACACTTATAATTCACATAGAGTTAATCACAACTAATGAATAGCACACTAAAAATGCTTAGTCAATTCATATGTCATAGGTTTGTATAATATTTATGTTTCCTTTTAAATAAGCAAACAGACATTTTAAATCCACAAAAAACGGAATAGTTTTCTATTCGAACCGCGCCAAAATTTCGACATTTTATGGATAAACTCTAAACAAAGGAGACCGAAACTATTTCAATAAAATAAGTAGATCCACATAAATCTAAATTGAATTCATTTAGAGAATTTCCAGAGTTATGTTTGGGTTCTGATTTTTCCTACTAGGTACACGCACATATATGAATATACACATACAAGCATATTAATACATACAAACATATATGCAACACCAACAGCAGAAAGTAGAATATGCAATCCAGAAGATGCATTTGGGTGTAGTTCTTATGCTAAACCAAAAACAATTCTGAGAAAAACCAGGATCGAAACCCGACCAATAATAATAACAACAACTACAAAAGTACGATAACCACAACAACAATAACAAGAAAGGACCTTCAAAATATACATACGAGTATCTTGCAATCTTACTTCAAGTTGCATGCTTTTTATTTTGGATTCAGAGAAGGCGAAGCAGGAGTGGTTCGTACACTCATAACAATGTACACGCTTTAAAGTTCATTTAATTTTCTTGTAGCTTGTGCAAATCGAGCTCAGTCCCCTCCCCCTCCCCTCCTCCGTTCCTCCGTGCACGTAAAAACATGAGCAACAGGACCAACAAAGTAAACTAACCGAAGTCAACCAAACCGAGAAGACGGCAAAATCCTTTTGATGAGGTTAGAATCCTGTGCTTGGATGGTCAAGGAATAGACGCGTGTCTGTGTGTGTGGATGTGTGTCGATGCGTGAGTGGGCGTTGGTGTGTATGCGGTTGCAATCAATACTAACGCACAGAGCAGTCAATTTATGTTGCTTGGAATTGTTTACGGACACACAAACACCAACAGACACGCACACACAGACACATACATACATACGCACTCGATGTTCCAGGATGGACATGAGTATCGGTGGCTGTGTGTCGCCTGCATTCTTGTGTTTAGTCTAAGGATTAAAATTTGAAGGTATTGAAGCATGTTTCTTTTGTTGTTGCACTGTTTGCATTGTTTACGCACTTTAGCTTTGATATGCCATCAATTGCTATATGTGGGTGTATGTATGTTTGTGTGTGTGTGTGCTTGTTTGTGTGCTTACTCTTACTTGTGTTTGTCTTTCTGTTTGTTTTGGACTTTCAGCTTGATAACTTCAATACAAAGCGTAACCAAAACACAAAATAAAATGTCAAATTTGCATAAGTCAACAACAACAACAGCACCCATAAGAAGATCATCGACCACGACAACTACAACAATAACAAAATCATAGAAATTGTATACCTGTAGTTAGTGCTTTAAAAATTATTTACACCTCCAGGATATTTATAAGCAGTCACTTAGTATATACAAAAATAAATAAAAAATATTTTCAAAATTAATTTTAGATTTAATTCTATTTTAGATACACACTTCATATAATTAAGGAAGATAATAATTGTATAGAGATACAAAGTCTTAAAATAATCACAGACGCCAACCAAGTGATCTTAACCATAGACACCAACCAAGTGATCAAGACCAAGTGACCTCTGAGCTGTGATCTCATCTCAATGTTAAATATGAAAGACTTGAAGACTTAATAAGCATTGGAAAATCGTTACAGGATTCGAGTAAAATAGTTTATGTCATTATTTTATGTATAATATGTAGTTTTATTTTTACTTCATAGAAAAACAGGACTTCAGAAATCTGTTTTAAACTCATTTAAAATACATTGACTTCAAATTTTACCACATTCAAAGCCAAACCATTTCCAACACCAGATCATCGGTGCTGTTTCAGTTGAGTGATTGACTTATTGACTAGTTAGACTTCCGGACTCTTTACTCACAAGCGAGTCAGTATGCTGGTTTTTCATGAAGTTTATGTGTGTGCGTGTGCGGATTTCAATGTGACATTTTGGCGGTTGTGTTGATTTTGACGCTTAAACGAGTATAAAACTGCATAATTTCATGACAGACTAATTATGCGTGCAAATGGTTTATAAATCTTTTATTCACACACGCGTACATTTATATAAATATGTGTATGTGTGTGTGTGTAGAGTGTGTATATGAACCTGTACACCTGCGTGTCAAGCATTTATTAGAGTTCGTCCTGTGCTAAAATGGCGACGACATGATGCAGCATAATAAAGTGCCATCGGTAAATTAGCTGGCCAAGCGTTGTTGACGTTAATGAGCTGGACAGACGCTGTTGAAATCTGACTCTTTTAATGATATATAATTTTAGCATATCGAATTTTGCTGCGATGAATTTATCCTCACAGTAAAAAACCTGTGAAATAACGAGATGCTCACAGGAAGCGTGGTGAAAAAGGATCCCGGCTTTTTAACGCAACGAGTGTGGTTCTTTCTTAACCCTGTTTTGAATGATTTTTTGTGATTTTTTACCATCTTAAGTTTTGGTTTATCTCGAATTCCTTATATCTCTCTCATTCATATCTATTTCATTGTGTTGATTATTAACACTCTTTTTTATTTCTTCGATGTTTTTTAACTTTAAACTTCTACGTCTTTAAGATTTTAAGCTCAACCTTATTGACACCCTTCAAGCTTTTACCACTAAACACGCAAACAGTTTTCTTTGTTTTCTTGTTTTTCTCCTCTTTTCTTTTATGTCTTAATTTTCCCATCACAACATTTGACTGAACCAGTGAATCTGAACATCTTAAAGGTTCATCCGTCGTTACACTTTTTATGGCACAACATGTTGCAATTTAATTAAAAGCGGGGTGAAAAAGAAACCCAGAGTTCTCAACTCTAGCGACGAAATAATATGGGAAAAAATAAGAACTAAAAAACAGTATTAAATGTCTGTCTGTCTGGTTGTCATTCCGGCCGTCTGTCGCTTTGCCTTTCTGTCCCTGCATTTTTTCCCAGCTCACCATGTTTTTGCCTCGCAGTCATTTGTTGCTTTTTATCAACTGCTGACATCAGGACGGAGCGATGCGATGAGCTGCACTGCGCTCTGTTGATGGGACTTTTTAAACACATGTCGTAGCTACAACAACAAGAGTCATCGGAGGCGTTAAATTGGATAACAATTTAATTGTATTCCATCGCGATATGCAGTTGAAGTTGTTGTTGTTGATGTATTCCTGCTTTCAATGTGAGTGTGTGTTTTTGCGTGTTAATGTTTTTATGATTTTTCAGTTGTTATTTTTTAATTTTGTTGTTGTAATTTTTGAAGCCTGCGCTTGTTTTACCAACAAACAAAAAAACAATGCATCTGATTTCAGCCATCATCAGAAGCAGGTGTTGAAAGATATCTACTGAATATTTGCAAGTGTTGCTTTTATATAACATTGTATATGATGTACATACATGCGTGTATACATAATGTCATTGTGTTTACTTCGGCAGTATGTTTGTTATAAATAATTGTATTCGTATACAAACTGTTGCTGTTATGATGAAATTATAATTTGGCCCACAGCATATCATGAAGAATCACAAGGATATCTTAAATATATCATCGTCTGTTTGTCTGATTGTTTGCATAGAAATGCGTTTGTATTGAAAATTTTCAAGGTTCAATTTCATGTGCCAGCATCTCATATGTTTCATTTAATCTTCAATATCTCAAAAATCTTAATAGTGAAATAATCGTTGTAGTTCTTTGTTATTGTCTCAATAAGCTTTAATTTACTAGATAATGCTGTACAAGTTATTTATGATGGTATAGAGTATATATTGGACTGTATACAGTCTGTATGAGCAATATAAATCCTAAAAAATCAGACAGAAATAACAGTCTCCTTTTCTACGAACTAACTTTATATATATATATATATATATATTATATTTCTCTTAAATGCATTTGTTTTTTGAGAATCAATGAAATTTTCCTCATGTTTTAACAGAGAAAATTCAAACGTGCATATGTTTGAAAGTATGGAAGACATTTACGCGAAATATTCAAGATGAATGTTATATTATATCCTTATTACTATGTCCAAATTGGATTTAGATTCCTGTAGATTCTTCCACCTTCGCTCTACATTTTTCCATCATTTTCGTGAGGTTTAGAAATTTGAAATCATAGATTTATTTTGCAATTAAATACTTTTATGTTCTACTATTTCAAAAATGTATTTCCGAACAAATAATTAACATTTTCCTGTATATCGAGTAGAGTTTCAGTACGTTTGTAATAACAGAGAAGGTACTGTTGTCCCATATTTTATAACTTGTGAAAATTAATGCCAAAGCAGCCATCATAATTACACGAGGATTCATAATTAATCACCAATACTTTTGAAATGGTTTTTCAATTGCTGTTCGCTGTGTTGTGGGTTTTCGTATTTTAATTAAAATATGCGGTCATTAAACACCGTTTCATGAGGTAATTAAACTTCATTATGAGGTTTTGTTAAATCCCTGCGAATGGTCTGCAAATTAATTTTATTTTTAGGATGTGTGGTTGTTGCTATTTTCCAATCTGACTTCCGAACGAACACCGAGCATTATTTTCCTGCTAAATCCGATTTCACATTATTTTAACAACGTAATGCATTTTATACTTTTTTTTCTTCTCTTTTCTGATTGACTGATCATTTATTTTTAACCGTCCGGCTGTCTTTCAAGCTGTCAGTCGTCATGCAGAAAATGTCTAATGTTGCCATTAAGTTGCATTTGAAATTGATTTCTGATGGATTTTCAAGTTACAAACAGGAAATCATAGCGTTAATGGATGCAATTGTAAATTTCATTTTCAATTTCGATTTAATTTATTTTAACATAATATTCCGTGTGATTTTTTTCTCCAATCAAGGATAACTTTTAAGAATCCATTGTTCTATTACGCGTGATACTCGGCGAAGAATAATAAAAGAAGGACCAAATATTATCAAGTGATACTATAATAAAGTGATATACATATAATAAAGGGATATATGTATACTCGTAATAAAGTGATACTCTTATTA
Source organism: Myopa tessellatipennis (assembly GCA_943737955.2). NCBI lineage: Eukaryota > Metazoa > Arthropoda > Insecta > Diptera > Conopidae > Myopa > Myopa tessellatipennis. The sequence goes on from OX031316.1 coordinate 53,567,181, forward strand.
TTATTACTCTTCGTCTTCTTAAAGTCGGCGATTAAAACCTTTTCAATCACTAAGGATATAATATTGGCTTGATTTTATTAGTTTATTGACTTTCCATCGAAGTAATCAATATAGTAATCAATAATAAAAAAATGGTTAAATAATCCCTAAAATATACTCGACGAATATCAAAAGTTAAACTAGGAAAGATATTTGAATTCCATTGTTATATGTAATTCTTGTACAGAAATACGAGCAAAGCAAATAACATGTCATTTCCATAGCTATTCTCTTGTCTGATATTCGATTCGATTTTCGTTGACATTCCTGACCAAATTCTTTACTCCGATTTAACCTGAGTTTCTCTGAGTAGAGAACAAACAAAAGCAACTTAAGGAGGAAAGAAGAAAGTAAAAGAGAACAGTTTAAAGAGAGAGAGAACGGGAATGACAACGAGAACAGACTTAAAATATTAATGGAATTCTATGGCAAAAAGTGGCACAGACGAAAATGTGTGGTACTCAGAACCACACACATGCATATACTCGTATGTACACATATGCACTTATCTATACACAATCGCATTCACATCAAGGAACACTTTAAATAATAATAACAACAACAGCAACAATAACACGAATGCCGCCACTTGTCCGTTTTCCACTTCCGGCAAACATGACGTGCTGTCTATACGAGTGCACATTGTTTTTGTTGTTCCATTTACTCCTCTGCATGTACTCCATATTATTAGCTCCGCACAATACTAGAGTCGTTGCCATCGCCGCCGCCACAAACTTACATTTTTTTTTCATTTTACTTTTCAGCCTACATTTTTCTTTCGACTCTGTTGTTGTTGTTGTGGTTCTTTTAGTTTCAAGTCGACGTCGTCACTATGATTTGAAAATCTAAAACTAAATTAACCGTCTTATACGCTAGTTACGCCTCGCCGTCTGAGTCCCACCCTTTACCCCCTCACCTCCTCCATCAGGCTCCACACCTTCTCTGCACTCGCTGAACTCATTTCATGTGACTCATTTTAGTGCAGCTCCAGCAGCAGCATGAGTGTGACTGGATTGCGGCAGAGGGGGCTGTTGGTGGGAGGGAAGGGATGAGGTGAAGTAGAAGTGGGAATACGGTGCAGACACCGCCACGGAATGACTGACTTTACGACGCAATACTGCTTCGTTTCGTGACTTCTAACAATAAAAAATCGCTCTGAAAGAGAGAAAATAACCGCAGCGCTTGTTAAATTTTAAAAATATAAACAAAAAGAAACATAAAACGAAAAATAGAAATTAGAGAAAACAAACCTATACAAAAACCAAGCGAATGGGTAATTCTACAAAAAACTCAGAATATAGAATTGAGTAAGAATAATAATAATAAAAATAATAACAGCAGCAATAGAAAGCACAGTTTAATTGAAGTTTAATAGTAGATTAAAATTTTATAGACGTTTAGATATCGAATACACAGACCAGGTCGGAACATCGACCGCGTTCAATAGTTTTGTTGATGATTTTGCTTTGCGATATCTGTATCGAAATCGATTCCCGCTAAATAGAGTTGGAAACAAAAGAAATGGTCTTTAGAACTTCAATAAATTAAATACTTATATATACTAAAACCTGATATCTTTCAACGCAGTTTAAATTTCGGCTACATTCATACTTCAAAATCAAAAGAATTAAGTTTTGGAATTTTATCGTGTTAATCATTATAGAGATTTTGAAGACACGTATATACTTCTTCAAATAAAAACAATTATTTTCGTATTCATGATTTTATTCATTTACAGAAAACAATCCTGGATACTCTCTTGGAGGTAACTTGATAGACTTCCTAGAACAAAAACAACAACTTGAACAGCAGTTGTTCTCTGTCTCATCATCTACCATCATCAACATCACATCACGTTTCCATATTAAAACATTCAAAAATAATTCTCTCAAGGACTTCCTTCCATCCTTCCTTCCTTCCCTTCCTTGATTACTCCAACTTCATTTCCGTGGCAATTTCAACATGTGCTCTAACAAAAAAAAATAATAAAATTCTTCAACTTTATTTGCTATTTCGTCTGCTTCAAACTCAATGACTCAACTTTGACAGGCTGCCGTGCTGAAAAACTATTATATTTGAACTCGTCCATATCTTTGGAAGGATACACTTTCAAGTCAATTCGATTGGTCAACCGGTTAATTTGTTAATTACTTTTCCAAGTAATATCAAGAGGTTGGTTTTCATGACATCATTTTTGATTACTTACATATTGATTCAATTTTATGCTTTTCCTTTAAAGTTTTGAATATTCTTACGTTAGATGGAACTGAAGTTTAATATTAACATAATATATCTTACCATGAAATAAATAGAATATAACCACAAAACTATACGTAACTATACGTAAAAACATAGCCATAATATAAAATAACCATAACATATACTATACTGTAACATAACCATAAACACTATACTATAATATACGCATATCGTTTTAAAGCTAAAGATTTTTGTTCCTTCAATTTTAAGTCTGTTAATGATACGCACACACAATACTTTGTACATCCTTGCAATTGACACCCTTCAAGCTACTAAAAAAGTAAATAAAAATATTGTTCCTTCAGCTTCCTTGACTACTGTTGGCTTGTCGAAAAACGTGTTTGAGTTGACGCCCCATATTTTTGTGCATCTCCTCTCATCCCTCCCTCCCTCCGCCACCCCCGCCCCCGTGACACAGGTGCTCTTAACTCTATGAATATGCTTTTGATATCATTCTACGCTTCATTTGCACAGCGACCGAGCGAGTACTTTATTTTCCATTCATGCAATCGTCCTTTTTTTTGTTTGCAATTCATTCATTTTCTTGTTTTCGTTTTTTCTGTTGTTTCCTTTTTATCTGACGATAAGAGAATCACAACAAATACCAGCTTTCTTCCTGTCTTTGTTCTTCCTCTCAATTTTGTTTTTTTAATTTTAATAAAGTACCGCTGTAACGTTGGTCCTTGCTTCCTTAACCAAAACAACAGCAACAAGAGCGACAACAACAGCAATCCGTTTGGAGGACAACACAACAACAAAAACAACAGCGGCCGTGCCCACATGTGGTCTCAGGTTTTGTTCCAGTTATCCTGCTGACGCGCAGCGTGTTTTGCACGAGGATTCGCATATCGTTGCCTGCTTTTAGGCGCATGCATGTTTGTTTACTGCTCTTGCATCGCATTGATAGAGACACGTTTACACGAGCGACGTGTTTCCCGCACATGATTGCTTGTGAGTGCATCTGTTTGTGTGTTTGTCTTCCTGTCAACTTTATTATTTTCTATTGCATACTTTCGCGCACTCTTTAGAAAAACACTTCTAAATGACGACAAATTGCTTTGACGCTTCCGTCAACTTGTGCGCTCAAAATTCAAAGAAACACATCCTTTAATATCCTTTATTGTTGTTTAAATTGACATTTCGTCTGCATGAACATTTGGGACCCTCGCTTTCCCCCTCCTCCACACGCGTGTGTGGAATATTAAAGAATAACGCTTTTAGAAATTTAAAATATTATATTTTATTCAGTTCTTTTCTTCTTCGTAAAATAAAATTTCTGCATCCTGCGTTAAATAAACCTAAAGGATTTTACTGTTGCGCAAAATATACGATGTTTTATTCTTTTTAATTTACATTTTTTTACTATATTCTTTTCTGTTGAATATGGAAAAATAAGAGAAAACACTTATCGTGTGCAAGGTTTTCTACTGGAATATTTTTTATTTTTGTGTTTTTTCACCTTGTAGCTTTTTTCGTCGCTTTCATTTGTACTAAGAAACCTGTTCGTTTAAACTGAGCAGCTTTAAAGAAATAACATTAGAAAAAGATTAGAAAATGAACTCATATACGTTCATTTCATTTGTAGATCATGACTTTGAGTTTTCAAGCAAATAATTTGTACAACAAATACTATATAACAATATTAGGAGTTTGGATTCTAAATGAATATTGAATTTGTAGATATCGAAAATTTTAGGCAGTACTAAAAAATCTCTGAAAGCTCTCAAGGAGTGAAAATTTCAGGTAAAATTACTAGAAAAATACACGGAGGCTGTATATATTATATAGTAGTATATTGTAGTATATATTTGATGGGATCATTAAAACTGGTCCCCGATGGATCGACGCCTTGAAAGTCATTCATTGACTGATACCTGAAGTCATCAAGATTTGGCACGATAAGAGTGTGAACATCTCAGAGGGACTGGATATCCTTCTGCTTGTCTTCTTAGAAAAAAAAACTCCATGTCGTAGTGGGGGTTACTGGTGGGAATGAATAAATACTGCCGGAATAGAGTTTGTCTTCAATAGTCACTATAACCATCGAATAGGAAACCATTTGGCCACTGAACATTGGTTTCTCTGAGATATCAGTTCTTCGGACACATTTTCCTAAAGAATTTGAATAGCGCTAGAAAATGATGGTCTTCACAGCTTTATATAATAAGTTTGACCGCATGGACCTAGGCCAGAGAGAAAGGGATAAACCGAGTTGCAATACCGATGAATGTGCTTTTCTGGTGAGTCTCGCATCAAAATAGCATCCATCTTGACAATCACTTTAGTGTCACTTAGTCATAATCTTAGTCTGGTCCCATCGTACTCATGTAGTAAAGGTAATCTAGATAAAAACTATCCTAGAACTAACATCGATATAACGAAGCCTGGACCTAGCTTTGACCTTACACAACCTGGACCTATCCTAACTTTATCTTACATACCCTGAACCTATCCTAGATCTTACATAAGGTGGATCTTGCCGGGATCAAATATGAATCTAAACCTCATCCTAAAAAGGATGACCTGATCCTAAAAAGGCCAAAACTTAGGGTGCACCTATATTCGTCTTCATCGCCCACTGTTCGTGTAGCGCGATTTTGCATAATAATATTATAGCATGATAAGGTTCTACCCTGCCTCGTTCTTCTACCAAGTTTCAACCGTTTAAGTCGAAAATTTTCGATAATCGTGCCAAAGATCGCCGTGTCAGAGGTCAGTTGAAATTAGTTTTTCTTTTGGTTTTCTAATTGATTCTATTTTATTTTGGTTTTTTTTTTCATAATAAGATATGAATTATAGGGAAACAATCAACCGCAACGAATCGTGCTGAATTCGCTCGAGTCATTCAGATCAGAAGTACAGCAAACCAAAATGTTGGCCAGAACATGTTGGCCAGTTTTACAGACAAGTTAAGTAAAAAAATCAAAATGTATCAAAACCTATAAAAAGTTAGTAGTTTGCAGGCAACAAAAAAAACAAGAAACCGAGAAAAAAACCAATTTTGGCTTTCGTCAAAAACTCGTTGAAAACCCATGAAAACCAGACAAAAGACTGAGACGAGAAGAACAAAAAAAGCAGCAACATCGACAACTGACAAAACAGTGTCATATTGCTGAGTACGATTCTAAGGACGTTTGACACAAAAACCGACAACATCATCAACAAAAAGCAGCCAGCAACAGCAGCAACATCATCAAATTTGCTTTGCCACATACATATACACAGATAAAGAGAGAGAGAGAAAGCGAGTAAGAGAGAAAGAGAGAGAGGATTCACTCGCAATCCTCCGAAGACATTGGTTACGTTGTTGCATATGTAATACGATAATAATACGTACGTGAAAACGTGAGCGAGCGAGCAAACGAGCGACTAGCTTCTGTTCGAGGGCGAAAGTCACAGTGGAAACCGAGATGGTACTCTGCACGTTTGAGCAACAGGAAACGGAAATGATTTGTACGTATTTTGTAACTGCTTTTTGCTCTCCTAGTCATCGGTAGATTTTTGTTTTTGTGATTCAATTTTACTTAAAAACTAGAACATTTTAAATGTTGATTTAAATGATGAATGCTTTAAAAACAGTTCGGAAACATTTATTGAAACGTTTCTCCTAATTTTTGCTGCAATTTAATTTTATTTGCTTTTAAGTTTATCCGAATTCAATTGTATGTAATTCTAATTCAATCCCATTCACTTACAATATGAAAACAAATTAAATATTAAAGAAATTTTAAGCAATTTCTATGAAATAAATTGCCAACAATCGAAGTTTTAAGGTTCGTGGTGAACCACAACAGAAACAAAATCAAATTAAATTAAATTATTGGTTAAAATATATAGTATATAAGTGTTTGTGTGTGTTTCTTGGCATGTTTGTGCGTCTATAGAAATGAAATAAAGCCAGATATTCATTTGAACTCGTTAGAATAAATCTCACGATAGGGATTTCATTTCAAACAAGTTTAAAATTGACAAAACTTGAAACATTATTATTGATTACAACGCTTTGATGATTTAAGGTTTAATAATAACCAGAAAGAGTGTTACTCGCATCTTCAGCCTGGCCTGAAACACCCCACATCCTTATGAGCTCTGTTGCGAATGATGCTTTAACCCATTAATGTCCGCTGTATCCAAGCGAGTACACCGCTTTAAATGCTTCTACATATATTCTTAATATTATTCTTGTTATTGTTATCTTCAGGTAATGCTGCTTAATCTTCGTGTAATTCGAGGTTACAGCAGCATAAGAAATGCCTAGTTCTTGAGAGACTGAACTTTTTAACCAAACTTCGAATTGTTTGCCCCGATGGACGATTATGTTGCCCCAAAATAAATATCTAACTTTTCCGAAATACATAAGGAACGTAGAAGTAAAAAATAAGCACTGTGTTTGAAAAATAGTAAATAAGAAAGATAGGATCTTATATGTAGGACGGGCAAGATAAGTATGTATGTATGTATGTCTGTATATATAAAATCACTAAACGTATTAAGTTATAATATTATAAGTAAATAATTACCCTTCTTAACCCCTCTTCTCCTTTACCTTAAGAAGAGTACAATACCCAAAGAAATATATGTACATATATACAAACAGCAAAGTAGTTGTGAAGTGGCAAACAATCGCCTCTAGCAAACCCATCAGCGTTGATTTTGTTGTCGTCGCTAAACGCTAATTAAAATATTTTAGTTTCAGTTCCAGGAGTTTTGGGTTTGGGGACATTCGAAGTTTCTTTGTGAATCCAACAAACAAAACTTTGGCACATCAAATCCGTTGGCCAAGATCGAATCAGTCACAAAACCTCACGTTCGTCACGAACGAATACGGGAGCATTACGTGCTCGGCGCCGAAAATCGGAAAAATTTTGATGAAATGAAAAAGCATCAAAAATTCTAATTTAAGCGGAGATCATTTCAATATATTCATCAGTGTTAAGTCAACTTTGAGGTATGAATAGTGAACTTCTAAGAACTCAGCGTCTTTTAGCTGGCGCAGTAGTTTCTCTCCTGATTTCGTTGCTAATTGTAGTGACTGTGGCCGAGCCTTATTACAAGATCAGATATGATTTTATTGTGATTGGTGGGGGTGCAGAAGGATATATTGTCGCGAAACGCTTGACTGAAAATCCACACTGGAAGGTTTTGATTGTAGAGCCAGGCAATTACTACAGCGCATCGGACTTCTACTCTGCCGAAAGAACTAACAAAACTTTGGCACATCGAATCCGTTGGCCACGACTCACCGACGAGCGAATACGGAAGCAGTACGTGCGCGGCGTCCCTCAGGATTATGATCTTTGGCAACAGAAGGCTAACCACGGTTGGGGCTGGGATGATCTATTACCCTATTTCGAGAAATCTGTAGGGGAAGCAGGAAGTGCTTATATGCCGGAAAGTTATGTGGTCTTAAATGAATCCATGCCTATCAATCAGGACTTTGAGGAAGTTGAAAGAATGGTTCTTTCAGAGAGTACACGTTCTAAATCTCTTAGACTGCTTCATACGGCAGAGACAGGGATCTGCAATTTGCCATACACAGAAGTAAGAAACAGTGACACGATCAATAAACGTCCTAATTTACACATGATAAAGAACGCAGAGCCAAAACGAATAAATTTCGATGCATCTAAGGAACGTGTTAAGAGTGTGACAATCATGTACAACTACCGAGAGCTTACTGTAGAATTCAGTAAAGAGCTTGTTCTGGCGGCAGGCGCTATCGACTCCGCGAAAATATTAATGCTTTCCGGTGTTGGCATCAAGGAACACTTAAATAGCTTGAACATTCGAGTGCTTTACGATCTGCCAGTTGGTCAAAACCTGCAGGATCATCTGACATTGCCACTATTCTTTACAATACCTATTTTGAACGTACAGTGTCTACCATTGGAAGAAGCAACTACGGACTTCACCGAAGAGATAGTAGAAAGGCTTCAACCGTTTGGAGACCAAGGAATGCTCTCCTTGACCGAATTTGTTAATACAATTCCCCGTAGCAAGAGCAAAACTCCAGACATTGAGTATCATTATTACTTTATAAAACATCACGATTTGGCTACCCTGAGGAATTGGAATAGTATCGCGGGCCTTGACTGGCAATTCTACAATAATCTGGAAAGCACGCTCATGACCAAAAATCTGCTAATTATACAGGCGGTGCTGATTCATTCGAAATCCACTGGGAGTGTAGAATTACGCATTGGTGACTACATGTATAACCCGCGAATCTTAGCCAACTACTTGGACAATCCAGAGGATGTAGAGACGTTACTGAGAGGCATTCACCACGTGGAGAATAAATTAAAAAGCACTAGTTTTGGGAATGTCAAACTTTTAAAACTTCCCAACCCAGAATGCTCTAAGAACCCACTTGAGGAAGATTTCTACTGGCACTGCTACATGAAGTACATGGCGATGCCACAGCTAAATCACGTGGGAACGGTAAAAATGGGTACCAAGAAGAATGAAAGCTGTGTGAATCCTCATCTTCTTGTGCATGGTGTTAAAAACCTGCGTGTTGCCGATGCGAGTATCATGCCCGATATACCCAGTAGCGAAATACATGCAGCTACCCTCATGATTGCCGAAAAGGCTGTCGACCTCATAAGAAATGATTGGGAATAATATCATAAGCATAATTTCATATCACGCAATTTAATCTCATATGAATATGTAAATAAGTAGAAATCTGCAAAATTAAATTTCGTCATAATATCAAAAATTTTGAATTAATTTTTTTAGAATTAAGGGTAGCTATAGCGTTACAGTGAACAAAAACTCTCAGAAGTAGGACAACTAAGCAAAACGAAAGCAAGGACGACTTAAGAAATATTTCAGCCTTACATGGGGCTTTAAGGTCCTTGAGTGCATGTCCCTCAAGAACAAAGATAGAAAACTATAATCCTGCAAGAAGCGGTTCCCGCCTGATCCTTTAGCGGGTCTGTGGTGTTCAACAATTGAACCCTCTTGACATGAAAGGTACCTTTATTTTATTGTATTTATGGTTAAGAAATCATGAGATTTTTATATGTTTAAATAGAATTCGGTACCCTAGTATTAGTAGTATTAACTTAAGTTTGTTAAGTAAATTGTCCCTAAATAGATATCCACCTTTGCTACAGTAGATAAGGAACTTAGTTAAGCACTTTATGAACTCATAAATAAGCATTGTATTTGAAAAATAGCAAATATAAAAGATAAGATATTAGATGTAGGATAGGCAAAAACAGTACATACTTATATGTACTATATGTAGAAAATCTCTAAACAAATAAAGTTAAAGCCCAGATCAAATCAGTCACAAACACTCACGTTCGTCACGAACGAATGCCGGAGCATTACGTGCTCGGCGTCATAAAAATGGAAAAATTTGTATGAATAGAAAAGATAAACAAAATTTTTATATAAGAGGAGATCGTTTCAACATATTCATCAGTGTTAAGTCAACTTTGAGGTATGGATAGTGGACTTCTAAGAACTGAGCGTCTTTTAGCTGGTGCAGTAGTTTCTCTCCTGATTTCGTTGCTAACTCTAGCGACTGTGGCCGAGTCTTATCACAAGATTAGATATGATTTTATTGTGATTGGTGGGGGTGCGGATGGACATATTATCGCTAAACGGTTAAGTGAGAATCCAAATTGGAATGTTTTGATTGTAGAGCCAGGCAATTACGACAGCGCATTCGACTTCTACTTTACCGAACGAACTAACAAAACTTTGGCACACCGGATCCGTTGGCCACGACTCTCCGACGAGCGAATACGGAAGCAGTACGTGCGCGGCGTCCCTCAGGATTATGATCTTTGGCTACAGAAGGGTAACCACGGTTGGGGCTGGGATGATCTATTACCCTATTTCGAGAAATCTGTAGGGGAAGCAGGAAGTGCTTATATGCCGGAAAGTTATGTGGTCTTAAATGAATCCGTGCACCTCAACCAGTACTTCGGGGAAGTTGAGGAAATGGTTCTCTCAGAGAATACACGTTCAAAGTCTCTGAGATTGCTTCATACGGCAGAAACAGGGATCTGCAATTTGCCATACACAGAAGTGAGAAACAGTGACGCGATCAATAAACGTCCTAATTTACACATGATAAAGAACGCAGAGCCAAAACGAATAAATTTCGATGCATCTAATGAACGCGTAAAGAGTGTGACAGTCATGTACAATTACCGAGAGCTTACTGTAGAATTCAGCAAGGAGCTTGTTCTGGCGGCAGGCGCTATCGACTCCGCGAAAATATTAATGCTTTCCGGTGTTGGCATCAAGGAACACTTAAATAGCTTGAACATTCGGGTGCTTCACGATCTGCCAGTCGGTCAAAACCTGCAGGATCATCTAGCATTGCCCCTATTTTTCTCAACACCAATTTTGAACATACATCCACCCTTAAAAGAAACGACCAAGAACTTCACCGAAGAGACAATACAAAATCTTGAACCGTTTGGAGACCAAGGAATGCTCCCCCTGACCGAATTTGTTAATACAATTCCCCGTAGCAAGAGCAAAACTCCAGACATTGAGTATCATTATTACTTTATAAAACATCACGATGTCGCTACCCTGAGGAATTGGAGTGGCATCGCTGGACTTTACTGGCAATTCTACAATATTCTCGAAAGCACGCTCTCAAGCAAAAACCTACTAATCATCCAAGCGGTGCTCACTCATCCGAAGACCACCGGCAGTGTAGAACTGCGCAGCGCTAATTGCATGGATTATCCGAAAATTTTGGCCAACTACTTGGACAATCCAGCGGATGCAAAGACTTTACTGAGAGGCATCGACCACGTAGAGAATAAATTAAAAAGCCCTAGTTTTGATAATGTCAAACTTTTAAAGATTCCCAACACAGAATGCTATAAGAACCCACTTGAGGAAGATTTCTACTGGCACTGCTACATGAAGTACATGGCGATGCCTCAGGTAAATCATGTGGGAACGGTAAAAATGGGTACCAACAAGACCGAAAGCTGCGTGAATCCTCATCTTCTTGTGCATGGTGTGAAAAATCTCCGGGTTGCCGATGCGAGTATCATGCCCGATATACCCAGTAGCGAAATACATGCAGCTAACCTCATGATTGCCGAAAAGGCTGTCGACCTTATAAAAATGGATTGTAAATGTAAATAGTAGAAACCTTCAACATTTCATCATAATACAGTTGAAAATAAACTACAGGAACTACAGTCTTTTTGAATAAAAACATATTCTTTATAATTCGTCTATTCTTTAGTTATCAGGTATTTTCTATAATAATTATATGTGGAAAACGATATCTGAGAAATGACCACCATGACTATAAAGACATCAGTCTGAAAATCATTATTTTCGATGACACTGTTGTATATTTACTCGTTTAATGGGGTCAAATCACACAAACGAGGTGACCAATTCACAGCACCGTTCCTTGAAATTAATCTGGCATTGAATTTCGATCCCAATAAAATGATGCTTTTAAACGCTGTATATATACGAATATAACAATAATATTATTAAACCTGCTTTTAAGGTCTGCGAATACATTCCCCTCTCCCCTCCCTTCATATAACAATTGATACTCCTATACTGTTCCTTATTCCCTACGCTGTTTCCTCTTCAAACCGCTTGTGAATCAAATTGACCGCATTTAATCGAGTGTTAAATTGGTATAATTCAATTTAACGCACAGACACACACAGCACTCCATAACCGATGTGGTAACAGTGTGTGGATGCGTATACATACATAAATAATCCTCTACAACACCAATAATATAATCTTATCCTGTGTTAAATCGCTTTCTCTGAAATCACTGAAGCGCCTCAAAAATTATATATAAAAATTTGGGTCCTTCAAAACAGGAACCTGCAAATGAGAATCGGAAAAAGTCAATTGTTTGCGTAGCCAGCTGCCTTTATTCAGTCTGTTATCCTTGACGCATGTAGAAAAGGATAATGGTTTGGAATTTATGGCAAACTTCCTCCCCCTCCCTGATTCGCTTATGATATGTTACTCGTATGTTGTGTTGTGTTGCTTGTTGGCGTTCGTTCGCTCGCTAGAGAGAGAATGTGATGAAATTTATTTGATTATTTTATTCACAAGTGTTAAGGTTGAGGAAAGAGATTCATGCCAATAAAAGGTGAAAGTGAATTGATTCAACATCGGGGAAGAATCGTTAAAGTTTTTTGAACTTTTTTTAAAATTCATGGACAGTAATAATTGGTCTTTAAGAGATCTAGAAGAAGTGAAGAGAAGAGAAGAGTAGAGTATTTTATTGAATTGTATACTCCGGGAATTGAAGTAACCAAACACAGTTGAAACTATACATGTGTCCGGACTAGCGAGGTTGTACTGTACTCTATTTTGTACTGTATTTCTTTTATATACTGGAAAATGTCCTTTATCGTGAAGTAGACGTTCATCATGATTAAATACATGGTCGAATTTGGTCGAACATGGTCGAATTTGGTCGAACAACATTTGGTCGAATTTGGTTTCATATCTTTGATCTTCGAATGATTTCATGGCGACTGTCGTATTACTATCTCCTGGATTGAATCTTAATGAAAGAGAAGAATGAAAACACAGTTGAGAAAAGATTCAAGAGGATTCCTGGCTTCCTTTCGTTCTTTCCTGTAATTAATTAAATCTTAGCTGAAAAACTCTTACAAAATTAACTCTTTTACAAGTCCACAATATGAAATTTTAACAGCTCTATAAAATAAGCTCTTAAAATGTCTGCTTGTCACGTCATTCATCAATTCACTCAGCAGCAACAACAACAAACTCCACACGATTCACTTCAAGAGCACAACACCTGAACAGTGGAATAGAAAATCAAAAGAACAAAAGTTCCAAGGGAAGTAATAAATGTTGCACTCATGCCGCCATGTCAGACGACGTCCCAACGTCGCCATTGTTGCGAATACGATTGCGGTTCTAGCGAGGTTTTCAATTTGAAATTCGATTTGATTTCGATTGCAAGAATCTTTCAAATAGTTTCGAGTTTGATTCGCGTTGATTTTCTGACGAGTTTTCAAACTTTGATTAAAATTTCTTGAACGAATAAGGAGAAAAGTAGAATAACTCAAAGATTTAAACTAAAGAAAAGAGGTCAAAAGGTTGACTTGAAAGGACTATGAAAGCAAGAATTTTAAAATAACACAAAATAGAAAATCAAAAGCAAATACAAATACGTACAAAAGCAACTATTTTTGGAATTTCTTGCAGAACAGATAATCTTGGTTAAACGCTCTAAACTATGCTACAATTTAAAGCCATTCTGCATTGTAAACTACGCCAAACAAAATTCAAGTCGCTTCCTGTCGTCCCCCGCCCCCGATAACGACCCCTCTAAAACGTCGCAAGGAAGCTATAAAAATTCCAAAAAGTGAAACGATGTCGCCATAAATTCTGTGGACAGCTCGAGGACAGCTCATGGACAGCCGCGCTTTGACACCGCTTGACTCGACCTGAGTTTTGGACGACTTCTTGACTTTTGAATGCCGATTTGTTGTTGTTATTGGAGTTGTTGGCGCGCGAACCTTCTCGGTGCGCATTCCAGTCGCTGTTGCCGAGCCACGCGACATGCGACGACGGAGACCGGAACTGGCACGTCAGTGATTAGGTGGGAACAGAAAGCGGCCAACGGAAGACGGTTCTGTGACCACTTTTTATTTCAAGAAGTTTCGGAATGAGTATATCAGTGTATAGATATGTGTAGATGAACATATAGATGTATATTAGATATATTCGTGTACAAAATATGTTTTTAAAATGAAATTAATATTATAAAAATATTATGTTAAAGATATTTAATATTAAAAACTTCGCGGATTCAGTAAAAATTATATTCAGAATAGATCAATACGACTTCTTGGCGCTCCCCGCGCCTGTATTCTCTCTCCACAAGTCTATCTCTCCACTCTTCTTTCTCCCCTCTTCACAGGCATTGTCTAATCTCTCTCCCTCCCCTTCCCGTCCTTGCTTAGCGTTTCTCCCAACCATTCTTTTATCACTTCATATGCATCACTCCACTCTTTTGAGGGTCATCGCTTTCATTTACATGAACTCAATAAGGATCATGAACAAGGGCACCGGAAACAAAAACAACACGCAAATCAATAAACAACAACAAATACACAGAAAACATCTAAACAAGCAGTGTTGTCTGAATGCAGCAAAGAAGATTTTAATGATTTTCAGTCAATTTATTGAAAGCTTTCCGGTCAATGAGCAAGGAAAATGATAAAAACAAAAGAAAAGGGAAATAACCAAAGGAAAGGGAAGGAGCTCCATTACAACTGCAACTTCATATGAACGGCTTAAATGTTAATCAGCAGAGCAACAAACCACAGAAAAGTAGGGCAGGGCAGAGCCGGCGACGATGACAGCGAATGCAGACGCAGTAAAGTGCAATGAAATGAAATGAAGCTCAGTACGAGGACAACAAATCAAAGCGCAAAACAGGAGAGGAGTTGAAATAACAAAGTCCCCCAAAGAAAGGAGGGGCTGGTGGACAAGGAACGAGAGACCAGATTTTGTATTGATCATTGCTGTTGTTTTCAAGGAAAGACAGACAATATACTTGAAAACATATAACCTATATAAATATAAATATGAAATTTTGTAATGTTTTTCTTTTAGTTTTTGAGAATAAACCTCTTTTTTCAAAATTGATTCAAAGAACCGATATATGTATGTGTAAAGGGTTTTTAAACTTTTATGGTATATTAAAGATTTGTTTTAGTTTTTAAGACTTTCACTTGAATTCAGCACCGTTTTCATCGCATGCTAATAATAAGCAGCTTGCCGTTTGTCTTTACTTTTTCTGCTTCTTCTGCTTCATTTCTCCTCTTCTACTTCTTTCCTCTTCTTCTTCTTCTTCTTCGATGAGTCCCCTATTCGCACTTCGAGCCCTTTTCAACTTGAATGGATTGAAAATTCAGTCATCAGCGGACCACCATCGACAGCAACGTCGATTACTAAATAAAAGAGCAGCTGTAATTAAAGCGAGGTTGACCTGGTTCCATGAAGGGATCCACAGAAGGACGATTCTGAAGGGAAGGGAGGGGAATAAATTAGGTGGATGGAGAGAGAAACGTGGTTACTTTGTGGTTACTTAGCGCAATGCGGAAAATTATACCTCCGTATGAAGAAAAAGATGGTGCTTTGGAAAATATATTATAGTTCACATTTCAATTTTTCCACACGCTTCTACAATTTGCAACCCTGAAGTTGAATTCATTCCATATATTTTCACACTACGATTAAGATTGAATATTTTTATATTTATTCGTATTATTATTTTTATAGTTACTCGTATTATTAATGCTGTGGTTTGATTTCTTTGTCTAGCAAATACAACGACAATACAGAAGTCATAAAAAAATAGAAAATGACGACTTTTGGATGAAAGACAAAATATTTGCTGATGTCTAAAAGTACTCTCAAAGCATTTCAAATAATTTGTGTTTTATTTCTGTTGCAAAGTGTTTGTTGGTTACTTTTTGATTTTCTTTTATTTATGTGACTGTAAAATATAAAAAATGTAACTCAGCTGGACAACAAATTTACGCTTAGTTGAGATAAAATAAGTGATCCATTCATTCCTTTCATATACTGTATATAGTTCCATTAAATTGATGGATTCATTATTTCTGAGTGTGAACATGTTTTTCCTTTCCCAGAATAATATACACACATATTTTGTAAATAGAACCAAACGAGGCAAAGGGAGAGTGAGAGACAATGTGAGAGACAGCAACAACGTAGTCTTTTCAACGCTGTTTCCTTCCAATGAACTGTAAAACTATATTAAATGAAAATCAAATTAAAATATACACGCGCTTTTTAACACGTGTAAGGACAGACACACACATAGGCACACACACACATATACCCTCACCTTCGTACACGCTTAAATAAACAAACTCATTGGCGCCAAAATACTTTTGATCGGGAAATGAAAATCCTTCCATTGATTGCCATTTGAAGTGGCCAGCAAGCATAAGAATTTATTAAAAAGGCAGAGAAAAAACCACAACCAGGAACAACAAACAAAAGAGCAAACAGACAGACGATCAGAACGACGGACAAACAGAAGGACAGACATCAGATATCAACAGAGTAACACACGTGAATGTACGATATTTTTAATAAATCGAATGATTTTTACGTTTTTCCAATCATGAAAAAAACGGCAAACAAGAATTGTGCATGATGATGGATGGGTGTGGGGGGGGGCGGGGCAAGGGGCTGCCACTTTGGCACCTCTTCACATCGTATTGCTGTTGTCGTTGCATATTTTTGATCGATGCCGCCGCCAATTAATTGAAAGTATCCACATGATATCTATTGCAAGTGTTGAGTGCGTTGAGGCGATATCGCAGCGATGCGGAGGTGCATCATTTTAGGCGCTTCACAAATATTGTGTGTAACACGCATAAAGCAATTATTTTCGATTTGTTTGCACTAATTGGCAAACGCAATGCGATTCCTGCGAACGGGTGAAGCATTTTGAAGCCTACTGTTGGGTGCAAAATCGGTGAAACGGCGGATTTCTTAACCCTTGTGTTGGTTATCAGATTCGCGGTTATTCGCTGGAGCGGTTTTCAACAATGGGCTCAATTTTACTGTCGCCAAATGATGAGTTCCTTTTCTATACCCTGCACTCGAATATGATAGAGTATATTAAGTTTGTCCTATCTTTTTTTATGTAAAGGAGAGGGCGTGGCAGGTATAGAAAAGTACTCATAGACTCATCTCCTTCTCCCTTTCACTCCTTCTGCATCTTTACTACCCCAAACCCTAATAAGTTGCGCACTTGCATTTCAAAGGATAATCAAAGGATATTCCTTTGCATTGTGGGTAAAATGCGACCAGCTACTTGTAGTCTAGTAAAACAAAAACAACAATAACAACAATAACCACTGAAACAACAACACCAACAGCAAATGCAACACAGAGTGCTTTGATCAGAAACGTGCTATTTAATCGATACAAACGAATTACATATACATAGTATATAAACACAAGTGCATATGTTTATATAAGAAACATATACTGTAATGTTGTGTATATGTTCTTGTGTTTGTATATTTGAATATGCTAGAGATTCCATGTTTATGTTTATATTTTGTATATATTCAGTTGCAACCTCAGTTATTCACCTCGAAGATTATATTTAGTAAGCTTAACATTTCAGCTGATTGCTTTCGTTTTTCCACTTTTCAGTTCTTCGAGAGAAAGCGAGCAAGAAAGAGAGAGATTTATGGCGAATTTATACAAGCAAAATAAAGAAAAAAACCGTCAGAAGCTACGGATAGAGTTGCCACAAATCGAGGCACCACAAAGCCAATCAGTGTTTAAGGTGAAAGTTACTAAAGTTAACGAAAACTATAGTTGACGAGTACTTAAAGCTATTAAAGTGAGTAAAGCTACCAAAGTAGGAATTTTTTCAGTTATTAATACAAGTGATTTGCTCTTGTAAATATTAATTCATTTAAAAATTTCGAAGATTTCCATAACATTGACAAAAATCTACTAAATAAACTTGGGAATAAATACATCATGTTATTTTTTATTCCAACAAATTTAATCTGCTTTAAAACAGGATTTAATAAAAGGTTTAATAAATTCGTCATCAACATTTCTATTCTGCTAATAGACAGTTAGACAGATAGACAGACTGCTAACTTCAGTTTGACCGCTAACAGTTTCTTCCTCCCTTCCCATCCTCTTCATTGCCATCTCCTCCCTGCATCCTTTATTTATCAGTAACTTAAATGATATGTATTGCATCTCTAATAAATCCGAAAATAAATTCAAATTCGCTTTTATTAGCATGTTAAAATGCTCCACTTTTATGAATTCGTAACGTTGTCACTGCGTCATCGATAATAATAACGCATTAATAATGCTATCGCAGCGAAACCAAAGGATCCAGCGAATGACGGTGAATGATTGAATGACAGTAAGCGAGAACAACAACGGAAAACGACAACAACTACAACAACACGGGTAAAAGGACAAAAAAGTACAAACAACAACAAACAGCGTCATATTTAATGAAATACGTGTGATGTTGGCAACACTTCAGCATTGCAAGCGATTATTTATTGAAATTTATTTTCATGTGATTTAATTTTGAATTGAGAAAAACTTTGAATGTTATTTGGTGGTGTTTATTTAATCCATAAAGAGGATGTTGTTAATGTTTATAAGGGCGTTGTTGTTGTTGCTAGTGCTGCAGTTGTTGTCGTTGCAGGTGTTGATGTCTAAATTAGCTTTGTTGATATTTCAATATTGTTTCAGATGATGATCAGCTGTTATTAATTAGCGAAAAACCAAAATAATGATTAGCAAAATCCGTGGCAAAATTTGGCGATACGTGTGGTGACTCCGGGAACGTGGGAGGACGAGGGGGCGAGGGGCGTGGGGGGCTAATACCGAGTATAACGAAAGCGGTCAAAAGTTAATTATTTTAATAGCGGACGGCTGCATAATTAAACGGTTTTGGGACACATTAAAACGAACCAAATGGACGTTGTATGTACCGAGTACCGATTGGCAACGATTAACGGTTTCTAAACTGTCAATTAGTGGGGCTTTTATACGGACTCATAAAGGTCAATTAGTGGAAAGAACTATAAACGAGGCATAAAAGCATCATGGCATGTGCATAGAGGTTTAATAGTATATTTTATCAGAAACTGTTTAAAAATTATTCACAACATAATTAATTTATCGAAATTTTCATCTAATATTCAAATATAAGATGAGATACTCTATAGAAGGACAAAGCAAAGAGTACATAAGAGAATATATAGTCTATAGGAAGTACAAGAGAAGAGATTCTTTAACCGAGTACATCACATAGTATACAAAACACAGGCTATAACCGTAAATGTCCCATTCAATGCGTGTCCATTCAAAATCTGTCGCAGAAGTTAGCGATGTCAGGATTTATGAGAGAACTGTACATATTATATGAAATCAGATTATTTTATTAAACTTCGAGACCTTAAATAAGTCATCTCAGGGCGCTTTTACCCCATCCAATTGCTGCATTGATTTATATGCCCATTTTTGTGAACATTCAAAGCACATTTCATTCACACACCCGCAATACTGAGCTCAGACATCCTCAAACACCCATCCACTCAGTATACTTCTGACCTCTGACCGATATATCGCTACACCCTTCTAGAGCCACACTCTATAAAGGCGCAAAAGGAGTTTCTAAAGACGACTGCTGAAACTGGAACTAAAACTGTTGCAACGCATTCGACTTTTCATTTATTATGTGCTACTTGATCCCTGCTGCTGGCCGCGCCTAAACTTGAACTATAAATCTTTCGCCCGATATTTATTTCAAGCTTCCTGCTCCTTTGGCTTCCTGCTCGTCACCTCCTTCCACTCGATCCAGACAACATTAACGCCAGCTGCCTGTTAATTTGGCTTATTTACCGCGCGGGTCGAAGCTGAAGCCGCGGCAACTCCGCTCACTGGCAGACGTTGCAGCCACGAGTTGCATGTTTGGCAAACGTAAATTTGTGCCGGTGTTGCTTGTGGCCCTTGCATCGGTAACGATATCCGAAGTCCACCAAAAAAAGAGGATACGCGAAAGGATACACTGACGAACGGCGACTCTGCGAGAGAGCCACAAAATTTTAATTTATTTTACAGTTCCTTGAATGCTTTGTTGCAATCGAAGTCGCAACAGTCCAAGCAGCAAGCAGGCAGCAAGCAAGCAACAGCCACAGTAAGCGCAGAGGCAGCGGCAGGATGCCAGGATGTAAGGACGCCGGAAAAAAGCTCGAGGAAAGCATGAAGACGAAGCAGCAGCGAGGCATTTAAAATGTACAAGAAGAAAGCAAAACATGCTACGTTAAAACGGATTTCTTGCTGTTGCTTGTTTCTATTGTCCATACACTGGCCAGGACTCGCTCGTTCGTTCGTTCGTTCGCTCAAAGGATTTGGCCATAAAGTGGCAACAATTGGTTCTTAAGAATTCTTGGCTCGTAATAATTAATGGGCGAAGCGCACAAATTGTAATGAAATGTGAGTAGAATTCGCTTAAGTGGCAGCTAATGAGAAGGATGATCGGCGGGTTAAATGGAGGGGGAGGGGTTTAAAGGGCGAAGGAACAAGAGAGGAGCTCGGTAGAGCAACCGAATCGGATGTAAACGTTTTTAAGCGCTTTTAATTGCTCCAGGAAACAAAAGCATTTAAACCGGTAAAATACTGGTAACTACACTTTGTAAGATGAGGGACTAAGAATGATCCCTAGTAAATCAGGTTGTTTAAAGAGCTTATACAGTAAAGAATCCGAGGAACTTTTTCAATTCTACTGTATTCCACTTTCCAATTAGGCGTAATTCGAGAAAATACAACAGACTTTTAATCCAGCACAGAATATATCCTTATAAGAATATTATTTTAAGCTTCCTCTCTCACTCCTTGAAACCTCTTTCTCTCTCTCAAATGAGTAGAATAAATCAACACAAATGTTCACATCGCTTCCTTTTATCCCTCTCTTCCATCTCTGTTATGCAAGTCAACGACTCAGTGTGTCAAATCAAGACAAGTGACAAAGAGGAAGAGGTTCCCCTCTCTACTTCTTCTTCTAAGTCCTTCTCTCCCTCTACATCTATCTCTTTCTCTTCTCTTACAACATTTAACCGTATCTCGATGCATGCTTCTACATCCTTCTCTGTCTCTTTCTTTCTGCCTCCTCTCATAATATTTAAAACCACTTCTTTCACATCTCGTTGCATTTTTTCTCTCTCACTATCTCATTCTCTCTCTCCTCTCAGTCATTTGAACACGCTTCTGCCACAAATCAAACTTAACGACTTGACGAGTGAATCAAATCAACACTTCACACTTTCCTTTTCTCTCCCTTTTCTGTTTTCGTTTTGTCTCTTTCTCTCTTTCCATTCTCTGGCCATTTAACATCGCTTCTTCATCAAAATCCAATACAACGAATGCGTGAGTCACACAAGGACATCTCGCTAACCTTCTCGCCCTCCTTTCACCCAACGGTTTCCTCCTGACTATCCGTTTCCCTCTCTCTCACTACCCCTCTCTATCACCATCAACTCTCGTTCTACACTCCCCCGCTATTTAAATCCGCTTCTTTCCCAAAACATCTCGCTTCTCTTCTCGTTCTTCACCATCCCACCATCTCCTTCTGAATCTCTCCCTCTTTCTTCCTCCCCCACCCCCTTCACCAAATATTTGTATTCACATGCGAGCTAAAATACAGTTAATAGCGATGTAAGCCAAGATCCTGTCACACATCCTGTAACACATCCTGCAACACATGTACACAAATTGTCGCATTTTATTTATGCATCGCGGCGACATGCCACGAATTCTTTCGTGCCGAAGTCAATATCAAATGTATTTCATGTTTCATATTGAAACATAAAAACGATAACCATAACATTAAACCGAAATCAACCGACAAATTCTGTGTTAATAGAAGAAAAAATAAATATTAACACAACAACGCAAATAAATTCTCACACTTCGCTTTTCTGTTCCGGTTTCATTCCGCTTATAAACGGAAGAGTATAAATAAAATCATATGAATTTATCTATGAAGATTGTAGAATAGAGAGTCACCCTACAGAGAGTCTTCTACCATGGGTATATAACGAATGATTTCAAAACACAATCACGTTCGTGATTGCTTTTGTTCTGAAGGATTTAAAGACCAACGATATTTACAAGTTTATTATAGAAATTTGAATTTATATTGAACTCTTGTGTTTGGAGAATTAACGACGATGAAAAATCCAACATAATCGTGGAAGAATCCTTACCGTGTTGAATTTCTAGGTTAATTTATCAGAAGTTATGGTAAATAGATTATTAATATAGAAGGAACGTGTTATACTTAGCTCGATTGAAGCTTATGGGGAGTGCTATTCATGTAGCCTAATATTCAAAACTGTATAATTAAAATTTATCTATTTACTAAATTTATCTATTTACTAAATTTATCTATTTACTAAAATATATAAAAATATTTTTAATAATTTTATTTTGAAAAGATGTTACTCATTGTTGGAGAGGTTTATGCAATACAATACGTCACATAGAATATCTTCATCCTTCCTTCATCTCGGAGACAGAGCAAACCTGAAAGTTCATTATATCGACACAATCTTGGCAGATCAACCTTTATATATCACCCTTGACAGATCATTCTTTATAGGCAAACTTAATAGATTAAATATGGCATATAATTCTTCACATCAACATCATGTGACAGCTGAGATTTCCAGATCATTCTTTTCGACAGAATCGCTCTTAATATGCTTGAGATGGATAATGATCAATGAGCCTCCAAGGACCCTCCCACAGTAAAGAAGGATAATCCTTATCTGGTTAAATCTTACAGATCATTCTGGACAGTTCATTTTTGACATAATGGTGCATTCTAATGGATGTAGTATGGGGTCTTTTCTGAATCGGCTTTAGTCTCTATGCCACAAGTGCTGTCTAAAGTACCTGATTACCTACAGAACAAAATTACCTTTATTTCTGAACAAACTTTAGCAATAAAACAGAACATACGCTAGAAACAGAACAGTCTGCATATCGATCGAAGGATTCGATTTGTAAATCCATTTTACCGAGTAAAGAAATCAGTTGATTTTTAACCCATATTTAAAGAACCTGTCAGAAGTTCTCATCCAGACATTCTCCCAGATTTCTTTCGGAAAAAAACGAATCCTCTTCACATCCCTCCTTTACCATCAATGAAACCCAGAAAATCCCTTCGATATTTAAACGTAGCTCATAACTCACTCAACGAACACAATAAAGAAAATTGAAAAATTATTGTTATGCTAGCAACAAAAACAACAAATAACTACCTCTATCAATAGCATCCTCCAAGAACAATGAGGCCAAAATTACAAAAAAGCAAACACATCCTTAACGCAAAAATGAGCGCTTTACCATAAATCGGTGCGAAACAACAACAACAAGCACAACATGAAGACGAAACAAATACAACAAAACAACAGCAACAACAACAGCATAAGCAAAGGAAGACTGCCTCAAACACACACACACACAAAAACAATGGGTTTGTGTTTTTGACGCCATGAATAAAAAGGATTCTCCACTTTTTTTTTAGTTTTTGCACCAAAACATCTCCAGTTGTTTTCCTCAGGTTTTCAATACTTTTTTTTGTTTTAGGTCTTGTTTTTGTTTTTTTCTTTATTATTTTCCAATGAGTGCTGTTGTTTTTGCATTATTTATGAACTCACCTAAATTCATTGTGTTTGCGGTCCATGAGGATGAAACGAAGAAGAAGAAGGAGAATAAAATGAGAAGTGAGAAGAACAAGCGAAGCAACAACAACTATTACCACTACAACAACAACAACTATAAAACACTGAAGACGCTGTTTTGCAATTTTTCAAAATTGAACGATTTTTGTATTGTGAGGGTGGATACGAGGTATTAATATGTGTGTGTGTGTGTGTGTGTGTGTGTGTGTGTGTGTGTCTGTGTCTGTGTTACTATACATGTATTGGTTTTGATGCTTTCAGCCCGATCACCCCACCCCGACCCCCACCCACTCTTTCCATGTTATCAATTCAATTTTTTATAAGTCCAGCTCCTGAATGATTCAAGAGCGCTTCAAACACAGGACACGAAACACAACTTATCAAGGAAGGTATAAAGGAAGAAGAAGGGGAAAGAAAAGATGGAGAAATGAAAGATTGGAGAGGAGAAAGAATAGTGTAAGAACAGTGAAGGGAAAAGAGGGGAAGGGTCCCGTTGAAGCGAGTGTAATAGTGAGATTTATACTGATGGTTCGCAGCTCGTGGCTCGTCTTGGAGTCTGGCACCTGATAACCTGGAGCCAGGCAGTCGTTGTTCACCCGTATAAAGTGTCTGAATTGCGGTTTAGAGTAACAAATTGTTTAGAATTTATTTGGTTCAAGTGTTTAAGGAGTTGTTATGGTTCGAGGATGTT
Organism: Myopa tessellatipennis; assembly: GCA_943737955.2. Lineage (NCBI taxonomy): Eukaryota > Metazoa > Arthropoda > Insecta > Diptera > Conopidae > Myopa > Myopa tessellatipennis. Next base: position 53,591,466 of record OX031316.1, read on the forward strand.
TTATGTTGTATTTCTTTGTTTCTTTACCGACCGGTTCAAGTACGAGTACCTGTTGCAACCTCCTAACGGTTTTTCTCTTTCACTGTGTATTTGTGTGTGTGTGTGTGTGTGTGTAGGTGTCTAGGTGGGTGTTTGTGTCTCTGTGTGCGTTTTATTCCGGACAATTTTGAAAGATGTCGTCTTCGTATGTAAAATAAACGAGGTGTTTAATTTGAATAAAATATAAATTCGAATGTGCCAGGTTTTGTTTTTTTTTAATTTACATTTCAAATATTTGAAGTGAAGCAAAAACATCTTTATTTCATTTGAAGAATGATGATAATCATTTGAATAGTTTTAAGAGCGAATATATTCAGGGTTCCTTTATAGGAATTTATTAAAAATTAACATTATGAAATGTGTGCAAAAATAAAATTCAATCAATTACTACAATTACCAAAAATTTTTTCCTTCCTTCCTTATTTCATTTGGGAAACAAAGTAAGATTTCCAGCTATAATAAAAGAAATTAATTCATTACAGATCACGCTCTACAAATGCTTAGATTCTATCAATCACGTCCACTTCCTTAAATAATGACAAACACGTACAACAACAACAACCACCACAACGATAACTAATCACCACATATTGAACCGTTAACATTGGATACCGATATCCTGATATCCTGGCTGTAATATTACACCAAGCATATTTTCTATCATGTGAGTTCGATTACTCGAGAGACATTAAAAAAACATGTGTATGAAAATTCCACAAAAAGTATGAGGGGGAGGGAGGGAGGGGAAAACAGCCAGCAAATTTACTAACAGCAAACATTATACAAGAGTGAAAAAGTTTTCCTTGAAAGTTATTTCTCCTTCCTTCCTTATCAGTCTCTTCTTCCCTCCTTCCTTCCTGCAATTCTTCTTCCTTCCTTCCTTTCTTCGTTCCTTTCTTCCATAGGTTAAAGAATAAGAAAATAAATTTTTGGAAATAAGAGAAAAATACAACTTTTTCTATATTTAGACTTCAATAAGTTTTCCTCAACGCTGCATGGATTTTTCACATGCAATCCAAGTCCAAGAATAAAAAAGCATATATTGAGGGGTTGAGAGAGGGAGATATATAGGGGTGGGGGGCGGTGGTGGGACACACTCAATACCTGAGAAAGTTTTTCATCACTCAATATTTTTTGTGGGTGCTAGTTGTTGTTACTGTTGGCGATGATGTCGCTGTTGTTGTTGATATTGTTGTTGGTTACTTAACAGCAATAATAATGCTGTTAACATGTGAAAAAATTCTCATGAATACCATCGAGTGAGGCGCTACAAATGTTGCCAGCCATACACACATACAACCAAAGAAATACATGCAAACAAGAACACACACACGGGACTTTCCACTCCACAAATGTTTACAAAAATGTACTTCAACACATAAATACATCAACACACATACATCTAACCACACACGCACATACACACACAAACGCGTACACTCGGTTGCTTCACCTTCGAAGTTTGTACCGTGCTTAGATTTTAACTTAGAACGAACTGGTTTTTTAATGGTTCTAAAAAACAGAATTTGTTTTCACTCGCTGCTATATTTTTAATTTCTTTTTTCTTTTCTTTAAAATTTCTGAACAAAGTTATTGCTTAAGTTGTAGAGTGTGAGTAACTATAATAAATACAAATAAAAATGAAATACACTCTAACAGAATATAAAATCATGTATAATAGAAAATAAATAAATAAAAATAAAAAAAAATCTCTCTTAATTCAATTAAATTTTAGAAATTTCAAAAAAATATCTTTTATTGTTACATTTCTATATTTTTAATAATTTCTATATTTTAATAATTTTTGTTATATGCATTTTGTAATAATTTTTTTCAAAAAATTCATATTAAACCACAAACATTTTTCAAACAATGAATTTTTCAGCAAATTTGAATAAATTAAAATAAAAATATAAAATTAAATTAAGATCCATCTAAAAAGTAAATGAGAAAAATTACTACAAAATATTTTCATATCATTTCATGCATAATATTTGCAAATAGAATATTTGAACAAAATTTAAATAATTTAATGAATAAAAAGTAGAAATAATACAATAATAATTCAATAAAGAAAAACATATAAATATTTTAGTAGTAGTACCAAAACCTTGAATCTTTAAAATTTCTTTCCTTTTTAAGTAAAATCTTTTGTGTGTAGAATTTTTCTTCATTCTGCTTCGAGTCATTTCGATTCCTCCACAGAAACTGAAACTAAATCTAAAGCTGAAGCTGAACTGAAACTAAAGCTGAAGCTGAAAGTAAATAAGGGCAACCATTTTAACCATTTTTAACATCGATGAACTAGAAATGTTTCGATTACAAAGCGTGTTGGACCATATCACAACGAGCTGAGTTTTACTTTTAAGACAGCAACTATTACTACTACAACAACAACAACACTGACTCATACTACTACAACAACAACAACGACTCATACTACAACAACGACAAATAAAATCTTTTCTGTGCTATTTTATTGTTGAGGTTTCCAATCTTTTATTCTTGTTTTTATCATTGTTGATGTGGTTTTTGCTGTTGTTGTTATTGCTGGTTCTCATATCCTTTTACATGTACAACTCCTTCTTTATTCAGTAGCATTTATAAACATGTGTGCGGGAGGAAAGGAACAAGGAAGGAAGGAAGGACGGACGGAAGACTTGATCTCTATACATAAAGTTTGATTTCCTGAATTAGTCGTGGAGAAAAAGAACGAGAAAGAGAGGGAAGAAAGTAGGAGGAAAGAGTGAGTGAGAAACAAAACAACTTCATTCAAAACAAGAGGTTATCCCTGTGTGAGCTGTGTGTGTATACATACATATATGTATGTACATATGTGTGTGTGTGTGTGTATGAGTTAGACAAGCACTTTCAAGTATAGCATTTGTGTATGTGTAAAAAGTGGTCCATTTGTTTTAGTCTTTTTCTGCAGCTGTTAAGTGCGGTCAACAGCGCTTTGTTGCCAGATCATTGAAACAGTTCAAGTTGCAGCGACAATTACTCGTGCAACAACAACACTAAAACATTATTCACGACACATCTTCATTAAATATCACATCCGATATCCTAATAGTGGTTCCCCTCTCTCACTCTCACTCTCACTCGCAACTCCCTCTTCCTTTCTTTCGCATTTTCTACCTCCCTCTTTCTGGCTCGTTTTGGTGTATCACTCTATCCTCTTCTCAGCCATTTAGTTTTGTACCTTAAATGGGAAACAAAGTCTTCATTAAAAATTGAAACACGTTTTGAACATTTTATCGCACGTTACGCTTTGTTGCGTAGTTGTTTTTATTCAGTGATTTTCATCATGATGATGATGCAAACTGCCAAACTTTGTCTGGCTTTTTAATCATTTATTAAGGACAAGACGAAGACTGTGAAGTGTCAAATGTGACAACCATTTAGAAGTGTTAAATTTATATAAAAATTCAAATAACTAAAACGAAATTTTTAAAAAAATTTAACAAAAACTTTAACTAAAAGTAAAAATTAAAATTCAGAAATTAAAATCTCAATTCACCAATTTACTGTTAATTAATGTAATGTAATGTAAACTCTAGAAAATTCGAAGCCGAATCGACGGTTGGACTGCTAAAAATAATATTAAAAATAAAATAAAAATAATAATATAATTTAAAAATTATAATAATTATAATACAAGAATAACTGTAATAATAATAGTAAAAACAATATAATAATCAATCAATTAAATAACAATAATAATATAAAAATCTGACTTTTTCTGGACTTATGCAGATTTTGGATACATTTCACAGGAAACTTGGAAAAACTTCCCTGGTCCTTGGCACCTGCTTATAAATATTTCAAAAGAAAATCCGTAAACCTCTACCGAATTTTCAATTCTCAACGGTTCCCGTAGCGGTAACTTTTCTTGGGTCTCTTTCATCATCATCTCCGAACAAGGATAATAAAGTTTTTCAAAGCTGACTCTGGGAAATTAATCACATGTTGGCAAATGAAGCCGATGGACACGAACTCTGACCAACTTATGACAACCTTAATGAAAGTTCGCAACAAAATAGATGGAAAAAAGAGGGAGGAAAGGAAAATAATTCGCATTGAATGGAGGAATGAAGGAATTTTTGAATATGCATTAAAACACCTGAGAAGCTTAAGAAGTGGATGCGTCGAATTCTAAGTAAACCCTAAGTAAAAGAGAGGACGGTAGAGAAACAGCTGGAAAAACACATGCGTTGGTGCAAAAAAATAAGCACTAAAACCAGAGTGAACTGAACTAAACACAAACTCATTCTTCATTTAAAGAGAAAAGTTTTCACAATTTCATAGCCAATTAAAAGTGTTCTTTACAATAACGAATTTTTCAAATTTTTCCTTCTAAATATTTTAAAATATTAGTTTATCTGTTTTTATTTCTTGTAACTACAAATACTGCTAATCTTTATATTGTTGTTGTTTTAATATCATGTAAGGAGTTAAAGTATTCGTTTACTTGCCAAACAATGCAATATTTGTTGTTCAACTGCTTTGCATTTGACAAAACTTTGTAAGTTGAGAGTTTTCAGTTTTGCAAGATTTCATTCTTTTTTTTATGCTCGTCCTCGACACAGGATATAGCAAAACTTCGTCCTTCCGCTTGAAGAGGTTCTCAATTGTTTTAAAATGGTGCCACTTACAGAAAACTTTCGCTGAAGTTAGTTTTTATTTGTTTGTGTTTGGCAACATGATGTTGTCAACATATTCGACACGCGTATTCAATGTTGACAACATTATAGAAAAAGTTTTACAACATGAATAAAGTGAAAACAATTTTATTAAGCTTCTGTTTTGGGTGAAAGCAATTAAAATGAGATCGTTACAGTGCCAGAAGGAGAGAGAGAGAGGCAAGGATGGAGAATATTGTATAGTTTGAGGTAATCCATTAACTAATTCGCTTAATTTTATTATTAAACTCGACAAAGATTATTGATTTTAAGAATTAAAGTCAACTGCTGCTACTGTTACTTAAACTGATTTCAGTTGCCTCCTTTTTCTTGCGGAACGACAAAAAAACTGCTGAAAATCACAGAACTTGAGATGCTTCGAAAAGCTCTTAACAACAACAACAACAGCGAAAAGTACTTATAAGTACCTGAAATATTTTATGCTAATTAAAAACTCTCAACAAATACTCAAGAAGCCCACAGAATCAAGATGATGATGATGATGAAGAAGAAAAATAAAGAGAAGAACCACAAAAATAAATAAATTAATGTTCAAAGTAAATATCAATAAATCTAGTACTTGTAGGAGAACAACAACATTAACAGCAACAGCAACAGCAACAACAACAACAACACCATCAACAGGAATAGCAGCAAACTCAGAATCAGAAAAATAGAAGAAATTTCTTCAAGGGAAAAGTAATGAGAACAAAAAAAGAAATCACGGATTCCTGCTGACAAATGAAAATCATTCAACATGATGAAAGCATTTCCGTCAGACAACAATAACAACAACAACAACAACAACAACCGGAGCAGCAGCGACCAGCAGACTCTCAAAAGAAGCTTCGGCGTTCAAAGATAAACACGAGGTAAGCACAGTAAAATTAACAACAATAACAACAATAATACCAATAAGAACAACAACAACAACAACAATAACAACAATAATAATACTAATAATAATAGTAACAACAACAACACAGCACCAAGGAAAAAACAATAACAACAATGACAGCGATCTACACAAACTAAATACAACGTAATGCAATCCAAAAGCTGAGCAAGCAGAAGAAGCAGCAGCAGTGACGTAGAAGCAGAGGCAGAAGAAGAAGCAACAACAGCAGCGCACAAGACAAAAATAAAGATAATCAGCATTTATGAAGTGCCTAATTTTGTTCGCTACACTACTATTTGAGGTATTAAAAAGCAGTGAAAAATACAAACAAACAAAAGTCGAAAACAGCAAACAACTTCAAAGGATACTCGGCGCAGCGGCAGCAACAACAACAACAACAACAACAATGAACTCACTCCGTTGATGACACTTTATGTGAAGCACGGAGCTGAAGAGTGTTTATAAAAGTGCAGAAGGACCTCAGAAAGAGATGCAGGGAAGAGATTCGGCGAAAAGGACTCCTTTTTTTAAGTATTTTTTATTTCCTCCTGTTTCTTTATTCTTCTTTGTTGCAATTAAAGATTATTTTTCAAGTTGGTTGTTTAAAATTCGGAAAATTTGTCGAAATTGTTGCAGAAGAACGAGAAAGTTTCACGTTTCAAGTTTTGTGGTCGTTAAATTGAATGGGTTCCTTTTTAGCCAATTCTTACAAATTGTTATGTCCAAAAGTAAAGCAAAGTTTTTCACAAGTTTTTTTGCGGGGATGGATGGGAAAAATCAAAAGCAAATCGCATGGAATCGCATGGAAATTCGTATGGAATTGAAAGTTATAAAGAATAAATAAATAATAAGAGGGGGAAAAATGATAACATACTCACGATAAGGAATTTAATAGGGTTTCGAAAGAATTCCTCACCGACGCCAATTTAAATAAACACCACTGAAAGCAATTTCTTTCATCACTCTCCGAATTTATTCATTTCTTGTACACGTTTCTTTTTTCCACCTCTTCTAAATGAATCATAAAATTCCACATCATTCGATTTCAGACGCATAACATTTCTCAAAGTATGGTACCCAATAATTTTTGAGGTCCGGACGAAGCATAATTTTGAAGGCAGCACGAGGCAAGGAGCGAAGGTCCTTGCAAGCAACCGACTTCAGCGTCCAGACATCAGCATCGAATCGAGTGCTGGCTGAATTTGGACCCATTAAAAAAAGCAACTCGATCCATGTCGGGCATGAAATAAAATTGAAGGTTTGCATTGTTTACTCAGGCTTTAATCACGCTAATTGCACTCACACCGAGCCACCACCGACCACGAGAGCCGAGGGTCTAAAGTCCAAAAACGAGAGCGCAGAGAGGAGGACGGCGGAAGGCGGAAGGAGCGAATCGAGAGCAATCACCTTTTGAGCACGAATGCGAAACTGAAATTTCTACGAAGAAATCATTAAAACCCAGACAAGTGCTATTTAAGTGCACGCAACGTGGGCTCCAAAGCAGCATTTTTATGCTCATATTAAGTTAAGTTGATTTTTAATGTTGCTAAATTATTAATAATTTTCTCCGCATATTCTTTAATACCTTTTCTGTAGACCAGACAGGATTTGAACTTTAAGTAGATTTTTGAAATTTGAAATTGTATTTTATTTTGTCCGTTCGGTTCACTTTCGAAGACGTTCCCAGTTTTTCACCACAGTCCGTTTTCCACAGATTTTTCTCCACAGAAACTCTTCGCTCTTTTGTGCTCATCAACACTGTTCTCATTTTATTGTCACTTGAGATGCTGTTGCTGCTCCTTCTTTTGCTTTTGCTCCAAAACATGCGCACATCCTTGTAATATTACTACAAGAGCAACAACAATGGACAATACACTTCTGATAGCACGTGCTTCGTCGACATCGCCAACAACAACAACAAGAGGACAAAAAGGAAAACCTAAAAAAATCAACATATCAGAATTTTGTCGCCCACCCTTAAAAAGAAAAATTAAATAACCAAAAGAAAATAAAAATAAAAGCAAAAAAAGCAACACCTAAAGAGTGGGTGTTGCCCTATATTTATTACAACAAAAGCAACATTCACAAATATAACAAGAAGAAGAGGAGGGAAAGTTTGCAAAAATAAAAGCAATTCTTTTTATGTAAGAATGGTTATTAAAATTACAATTTTCACCTCTAGGAAATTAGAATTGGTTGGAAATGTGTTGGTATTATTTTGCTTTTACTTCTGAATTTTTAGCATCTTTCTCTTTCACTCTTTAATGCTTTCTTTATTCCTTTCTTTCCTTCTTTCATCACATTTTCGTATTTTAACAAATCATCATCCTAAAAGTATGCTGCATAAAAATCAAAGGAAAACACTTGCAACTGTATACAAGATTTTATTGGTGTTTTTACTCTTTATTGTTAAAATATTGTTTATGTTGTTGTTGTAGACCAGGCGACCTTATTTTCTATCAGCCTATCGTCATTCGGTAGGCGTTGATTTCTAAACTTTGTATCTCCTCCGAGGTCTTTTTTCCGATTTGTTCCTCAATTCTATTATATAACGTTTAATTTATTCTGTTTCAATACGTTATCAGAGAATTCATTTTTATTATTATTAATTTAAGCTATTTGAGAGCTTTTTTAGAGTCGATAAATTTAATTCTTCAATAGTTAAAATTAATCGTTGGTCGCACTACTTCCTGAAACCAATAAAAAGGCTAACCTTTAAACCTGTGAAGAGATCTTTCTGATTATGGAAATTCCAGCGATATCTTTATCTCTCCTTGTTCTTCATATGCGAAGGATTTATTATATCTTGCTTGAAATTATGACTCTAACGAATCCTGAGGGACCAGGATTTCACCAGTGGTTATCTGGCATGTTGAACTTCAGAGATTTCTCTAGAGACTTCCGAGACCTCAAAGAGTTCGTTGGACCTGGAATTCATACAATTAATCTTGTAGTAACTCTCAAGACTTCTATAAGTCCAATATTTCCAATACATAATTCTATGCATTTGAAATGCCAGAGACATCTCTGAAGCATTCTACTGGAACTTCAAAAACATCCCTAGACCTGGATTTTTGAAATATACATCTACTAACTCTAGAGCACATCTTTTGAACCTTCTCGCCATCTCTGGAGCTCTTCAAAGACTCTCTGGAGCACGTTGAAGACGTTAAAGTTTTTTAGAATATTCGTAAGAGTTCGTATTAGAATGTCCTAATATTTTGATCTAAAACATGGACTATGAAATTTTCAACTATCCTTCACCTGATGCAGTTCTTTCAATACGTCTTTCCCTTAAAACTTATTCCAACACTTTCCCCTATAGAGGTGAATAGATGTAAATTCCACACGAGAGAAATTCAACTCCACCACACTTTACAATGTCAATGAGAGAGAGACTATAATAAAGAGAGAAATAAATCCTATTCAACATCAACTTTGAGAACATAGAACCGAAAAATCGAGTTCAACTCGCTGAGGAAATTTCAAAGAGTTCAGTTCAACGGAAGTAATGGATACGTAGACACGTAAAGTGTAAACTATGAATACTTCTCATGTAAAATGCAGGTACGTGAAACTTGTAAAGGCTCAGGAAACGGAAGCGTTAACATCTTGAGAAAAGAACGACGGAAGGAAGGATGTAAAACATTTTAGAATACTCGGAATTCATTTTCTTATAAACGATATTTCTTTAGATACTTGAATTTACTTAATTACTCTCGAAGTTTCTTAGTCAGTTATTAGAAACAGTAATTCTGATTCTTTTAGGTTTTTAGAACTGATTCATTTTCAATTCAAAATTTTTACAATAACTTCATTTACATTTTACATATTTAATTTAAAATTAAAATATGTACTACGAAAAAATTTCAGAAAATAAATCAAAATTAAAATAAGAAAAACAATCAAATTAAGAAAAGAGTGAAAACGAAAGAAATAACTAAATATTAATACAATAATAATCGTTTATTATTATTAAATAATTGAATAAATCAGATTATATACACATGAACTAATGATTCATATAATCTAAACAGAGGCTAAGTAAATACATAAAATCCAATGTTCATATATTCAAAGCTGTTGTGCAAAACGAAAGGAAATGATATTATGTATGAGGATGTCTGATTATAAGTGTCTGATTATAAGATTATAGTGTAGCTCACAATTACACCAGCGGCCTAAATGTATACTCGTTATAAATTCATACCCGGCATAATAAACAAATGTTGCTAGCAACATATCTGGTGGTTTAATAAAACCAATGATTGCAGTTTCCTATAAATATCAACTAATACATATATACGATATTATTACAATTATGAATATATGTATTTTCCTTATTATTATTCACAAAATTTTACTAGAAAATCAATTAAAAATTGTAGTCCATTTTTCGACTGGGTACAAAATCAAAAGCAGATGAAAGCAATAAAATAGAAAAGTTCTTATTACTGTTGCTGTTTTTATTGTCATTACTTGTATGCTTATTTATATACACAATAAACCATCATTCAAAGTTTAACTAACCAAAAATGAGCCCACCTTTAAAATTAGCCTAATAAATCCGCTGTTGTTGATTAAGTTTTGAGAGCTTCGGATGTGTGAATACATGTTTTAATTAAACAGAAACAGATTCAAAACAACGATTTAAAGTCAGTGATGATGGAGAAAAATACGGGCTCAATTAAACATACAGCAGACAAATGAATAGTTATGTGTGTGTGTGTGTGTGTGTGTGTATGTGTCTATTCCTGCGTATTTATATAATTAAATCAACTTAATTGAGAATAAATTAAATGCAGTGCTCGCTGTGATTTTGCTGCAAGAGATGTACCAAAAAAAATGCCATTGCCACGCCTTCACGCCCACTGAACACAAGCAACAACGAGCAACAACAACAACAACCTTGAAATTTTTACGTATCAAATGTTATGCAAATTATGTAACCAAACAAACAGTCAAACAAAACAGCAAATTAACAAATAACAAAGCCAACAACAGCGACCGCAACAACAAAAAAGCAACAATATTAACAACAGCAACAACAACAACAACAATAGCACGAATAACAACAACAAGAAGAAAATGGAGAGTTGCCGCATGGAGCATGTTTTTCTCTGTTTGCTTTTGTTTGTAGCATTATCGATGCATTTCCTGTGGCGCCGCCAGTGGTGCCACCTTCGCCAGTTTGAGGCTGATGTTGTTGTTGGTTTGGCACAATTTTTGGTTTAGAAATTCAATGGATTATTTTAGCCAATCTGGGCTACAATTCGAGCAACGCGTTCAATGAATAGCAGTTGAACGATCGCCAGTCGATCGGTTGCTCAGTTTATTCGCTTTGCTTTATGGTTGAATTTTAAACAGTATTCGTTTTTGTATTCTTATTGTTATTGCTTTCGTTGTTGTTGCTGTTGTTGTTGTTGTTTATTGGGCTAATCAATGTTAATGGAAAAGAATTCGTTTTTTCGAATTCGACGCGATGTAAACTAAACCTAACTCTCTCTCTCTCTCTCTGTCTCTCTCTCTTTCTCTCTCTCTCTCTTTCTCTGTCTCTCTTTCTACACTCTTTACTCAATCAATCGACTATATTTTCTTTCATTCTTAACAATTACAATTCATGTTTTATTTGTATAATATTTTGCAAAATACTACAGCTAAAAAAAGTATTCAATTTCGAATTGAATCGCTGAAAACGTCAACCTCACCACCTACCCCACCTCCCTCCCTCCCTTCTTCAGCTCACTTCATCGCTTTTGTTGAAGACGAAGCTTGAATGGAGGTCATTAGGTCAGAGGCTTACTTGAAGCTCTGCAATCGTTTCGTTGCAATCTGTAAAGTTTTCAGTGTATTCGTCTGTCTGTCAAAACTTACCGCTATTGGACGGTGTGCATATGTGTGTGTGTGTGTGTGTGTGAATGTGTACTTTTGCTTAGTTAAGTTTGTGTGTGTGTTTGAGTGTTCTTGTCCTGTCCGTGTCATCTGCATTAATCACAACGACTTCCGTTATAAGGACAGCCATCACAACTGTTCACAAGATTTGCTAAACGTTCGTAATTATTTTGGCCCAATTATTTTAAGGAACCTTTATCAATTTATGCATTACGTACATTATTGCACTCACAGGTTGACAAATACACACACACACATGCATAGATAATGCAATATAGCAGCCAGGCTTTGTTCATGTGATGTTATCTGTTAACATGACAGCCACAGAATCGCTTTGACAGATTTAAAGCTTCAATTAAAATGATAACAGAGACCATCAGTGGATAAGTGAACATCTGCACTTCTACATGAACTTATATATGTACATATGTACAAACAATGAACATGCATATAATATAAGTATGTTAATAAGCACTCCAAAGAAATTCCCCTTGTTTGCCCCTCCTTCTTGCTTATTACGAGTTTCTTTAAGAACTCATTTAAAGTTCATTTGGTTTCAAAGCAAATATTGAAAGAATTATAAGTATATTGAAATAATGAGGTCAACTCCACAATTTATAATATTTAAAAAACTGTCCAATGACAATAATACGAATGATGTACGAATGATGTAAGGATCTGTTCTTGGGTGGCTCTTCTTTTTATATGCGAATTTTTATAATGTTAACGTGGTCATTGCTGCTCAATTCATTGTGGCTTACTGACTTAAATAATAAAACGCTTAACTACCGTTTAAGTTAATATTCCGACTCGCTTCTTCTTCCCTCCCGTCGATTACTTTAATCACTTTGACAGTTTAATTGAATTATATTGAACAACCTGACAATAAACGAGCCGAATGTTCTGAAGCAGCGGAAGACTTTACCAATGAATGAATTCTCAGTCCTGGAGGTCAATGAATCGGATTGTCTCAATGACAGTTCAGAGTTTGCGCTTGAATGATGTTGGAAGGAAGAGAGGACGTCTAAAAAAATTACCAGTAGACTGCAGACACTCCGAAAGATCGGTCAAACCCATTGAATTTATTCAGGGTCTCTAAAGGGTTGCCGGCGATGCGAAGGAAGCAGGGCGGGTTGGCAGTTTCGTGTTTAGTTAAACAGTCGGATTGATTGAAAGATTGTTGGTCAGGTTCAACTGTCTACCTTCCATGTGTAGATTGACACAGCAGACAGCTTACTTGAGTGTCTCGCTTCCTCTCTTTTTGTACAGTTGGCCTTTGAAGCAAGGTAACTTAGTGGACATTGACCAAAGCCATTGACCGAGGATGGACAAACACAGTGCGTCAGTTAAATTCTGGAAAACTAAACATTGCCACAAACGCCATCGTGCGGCAATCCATGTGAATAGAATAACGGGTTGTGGGGTTGTTGACGTTGCTGGTTGAATTTTTGAAATTGTGCTTAAAAACAGTAAACAACTTGCAAGAACTCAGAAACCATAGCAACAAAGTAAAGAAAATCTAAACATAAATACAATTATAAGAAAAAAAACAACAAATCAATCAATCAACAGTACATCAAATCAGAAAATATTAACAAATTATTAAGAATATTTTGTAAATCTATGGAAAAAATCTCTGTCTTTAGGATACTTAAATAGCCCATTACCAACAAAGTTCTCATCGGAAAGGATATCGAAAGGAGTCCGTACAACTCACAATAGAAATCCAAATAAAAATTCTGGAATACAGAATTCAGTAAAAAGTTTCCTTGTAGAGAGGATCAACAATAAAGCGGCAACATCGACGAGAAAATGACGAGCCAGGACATGATGCTGTTGGACTGTCCGACGTACGACGATTACCTGGACACGTTCATCATGCGCAGTGACATCCGCTACATACGCAACATGCGCTTCTGCCGCATGCTGGTCGAGCTCGGCTACCGATCGTCCACCGACATCTACACGCCCGAGCAGTTCGCGGTCAAGAAGGCGGCCGCTCAGGAGTCGCTGTGGCCCACGAAGAAGGGGACGATTCTGTTCAGCGACGCGCTGAGCTCGAAGGACCCGGTGCTGCTCGAGTTGGCGAACAGGGAGAAAGCGAATAATCAAAAAATTATATCAGTGAGTTCGACAAAGAGATGGAAAGAGAAATATTAAGACATTCTAAAAGACAGAGAAAGATAAATCGTCGTAAAGGGTGGGCCATCTGCTGGTTCCTTTTTAAACATGCTATGAAACATCAGCAATTCCTCAATTATTAATAATTAAGAACGTAATTCAAAAAGAAACCAGCTAATGGCCCACACTATATAAGAGAGCGACATAAAACCGATCTTTTCTTCTTCTTTCGTCGTCCTTGTAGAGTATTATTTTTGTGAAGAATCGTCGAAAGTCGGGCTTCGAAATTTCCGGCTACATTGACTTCGAGCAGAGTCTGCGGCGTGCCAACGTTCACGCGGAGGGCAGCACCGATTGGGTGGCGGTATTCCAGGAGCGCAAGGAGCTGCGTCCCAAATCCACCGACCTCAGCTACTTCGACTGGCACACCGGTCAGGTTTTCTACAACAATTCGGACAACTACAACGTGATGCACGACGTGGAGAACGGATTGATCTTCATACACAAGGGCGATCATAAGAAGATCTGCGTTGACGTCACTCGCGAGCTGTACAGCAACAACTGCACTCGGTCGATGCTCTTCTCGGAGCGATGCGGACACGTGATCATCTACGATCACGTTATACGGAAGAAGATTTAAATTCCTTGCATTCTGTGAATTGAATTTTTTATTATTTTCAATAAAATAAAGATTTTTTTTGACTATTCCGCTGTCACTTCGTTGCTTTTTAAGGTTTTCATCATCGTTCAATTATTGCAATGAAATCAGTTGATCTCGTTAAAAATCTGGGCACCTTTTTACTCCACTTTTTACACTTATTACAAAGCAAACAACAACCAGCAGCAATAAAAACATGAACAATAACGTCGCTTATTGCTTACGGTCCATAGACTTGGAAAAGGATGTGAAAAGTGTTGCTGCTGATTGATTTTATTAGCATCGACTTACAACAACGACTTACATTTGATGTTGAAGCTGCTGTAGATCGACAGAGCAAATTTGTTGCGTTAAATTCAAGGGAAAACGTGCGAAAGGACACACACACACACTCCCACAATAAAACTAAATCAGAAGCACGGAAAGAAAGCCAAAAAACAATGAAAAAAGCAGCCGCAAAAAACTGGTGTCATCAGAATACAAGAAAGAACCAAATTCGAGGGGAAAAAATAAATAAATGGTTTGTTCAACGGCAAATGTTGAAAATGTGATACGTGCTTCCGTATTTTATTTCAAAAGAGAAGAGCTTCTGTTGCTGTTGTTGGTGTTGTTATTGGAGTCAGTGGTGTCAATGTTGTTATTGGTTTTATTGTTGTTCTTGTATTTCCTGCGTGTGCATTGCAGTCAATTGTTTTGCACAGACGTCTACATTGTTAATATATTTGTTGTGCAATTGTGTGTGTGTGTGTGTATGAGTGTGAGTAGTAGCAACCTGTCTACATTCTCGCAGTATATAGAATCATTTCCGCCTCAAGTCGAATGCACTGAAGTGGTTTTTCTACTCTGACCTACATACAAATCTAATGATAGATGAGAGTCACGAAGAGCATCGAGTTACTTGTTTGCTCATGTTTGCTGTTAATCGTAATCGCGAGGTTCCTGGAACACAAACATTTGAGTGAGAGAGAGAGAATGGGACAAAGAGAGATTGAGAGCGAAAAATTTGTTCAGTTTTCATCCAAAATGAATGATTTTAATAACAACAAAAACAATCCGCTTAGCTTTAATGTCTAGAAACTCAAAACAATCCTCAGGGCACTGCAACGCCCCTCAGCCCCCGCCCAATCTTGTCACTATCCTCTTTACCATCATTCTTCTTTCTCTTCTTCTTCTTCTTCTTCTTCTTCTTCATTTAGACACTCTCATAACTTGCATCTAATTGTCTCGTAATTAACCGTTATTTGTCCATTTGTCGGCAATAAAACGAGTCAACGAAGGACTAACGAGCGATGAGAATGAGAACGAGAACAACTCAAATATCAGCAACAAAGACAACGAATAACAACAACAACAACAACAACAACGAGAATCGCTAGAAATTTAAAGCAATCCTTTTCAGCGACAAACGGAAGTCGCCGAAAAAACGACGAACGACGAAAGATGGCCGAGGAAATAAATTAAACAGCAATAAAAAGACGAGGACGGAGAGAGAAGTTGTTGCTGTCTTTATTATTGTTATTGGTATTTCAGAGCGTTGTTGTTGTTGTTGTTGTTTCTACTGGTTTGGCCAGCAAACCCAAGAATTGCACCGTTAAAACCCGACGATGAATTTTTAGCGGAAGTTAAGCGTTACGCTAGCTTTTAAGCAGCTCACTAAAAATGTTGCAGTTGCTGGTGCAATAAATATTGTATATTTTTGTTCTTTTCTTCATGAAAGAAAAATAAAACATCTAAACAAAATTTATTTTAGAATCCTTGCTTTCAAATCCGCTTCCGACTCGGAAAATCAATAAAAATTTCCACCAACCAACAATTGTAAATCCTGACCAAAACCCTTACTGCACGTCATCATCGCCCTCATGATTATCATCATAATCATTAGGTATTTAAATCCTTTCCACTCGAGTGTCAATTATTTGGCCCAACTGATTCAATTCAAGCATCCGAACGGAAACGATCCACATCGAACGCAACAAAATCGAAGCGAAAACGGAAGAGAAAAAAGTCGTGTACCTACTACCATAGTACCGTTAAGCTCTTAATCCCGATATCTGCTCGTTTCCAGCAGCTGCTCGATTACTTGACCTTCTTTTTTCCTTGGCACTTCAAGCCCCTTCCCCCTCCCGCCCCACCTCCTCCCACTGTGATTGATTTCTAATTTTTTGTTAGCTCTTGAAGTCGTTTGGGTTATATTTTTTATTGCCGTTGTTTTTGTTGTTGTTCATTTGAGCATAAAAACAACAATTGTGTTTATGACTTTTGGTCAGTTGAATCCTGTTTTTTTCTGCTGCTGTCATTGAAATCCTGCTGCAAAAAATCCATGCTAAGCGGTTTTTTACGGTTCTACGGTGATTTTTACGTTATGCCGAATAGTTTTCGTTGTGTTTTGTTTTTTTCTTTTTAATCCGTCCAGTAGCTTCGTAGTAGAATCGGTCCTAAGAGGCAGCTTAAAGTCTGGGAGGGGGGGGATGGTTAGGGGCAATCAAGAATGAGATAGAAATGCGTGCGTATTTCCAGACCTTAGATGTCTGTGGAAAGAAAAGAAGGAAGGAAGGAAGGAAGGAAGAAAACGAGTAAGGAAAGAAGGGTGGAAAGAAGATGGGAGGACGTGCTTTGTGAGAAGTGGAGGCCACAAGATTGGGATATTGTTTATAGTGTGTTGCTAACCGATTTTCCAAAAGTCAGGTCAGTAATCTTGAACTTAAGTTTTCAACGTTAGACGAGCTACTAAAAAGAATCAATGTTGCAGAGTTTTTATGTTTATTTCTAGATGAATTTGAGTTCATTTTAGGTCAGTTCGAATATTCGTTTCAATCAACACTACCAAGTTTATGTTCATTTTAACAAGTATTCAATGAAAATTACAGCATTAGACGGTTATAGTAGAGTCTAACATCACTATTAGCGAATAAAATTTTCAAAAACTCGTATAAAAAGAAAAAATATCAAATATGAAAAAAAGGAAAAAACGAAACGAGAGAAAAACATAGAGTAAAAATGGTGAGAGAAAAAGTTTTATAAACAGCACTTAAGAGCACCAGCGAAGCAAAAAAATTCCAGAGAAAATGGAGTGAAAATTAAGAAAAACAAATACAAGGAAATCCGAAAACTTTTTTGGAGCACATATGAAATGAGAACTAACAAAAAAAACACAAAAATAGAAATAGATTCATTCAAATCTAAACTTAACTTTTATTCTCAAGAAAATTCTGAGAATTTTTATTCTGCATTTTTTAGGCTTTATACAAATTAAAATAAAGAATAAACAGAGAAGTACGTGGATAGCTAAATTCGACAATCGAGATGGTGATGATAATGGTAATGGTTTCCGAATTATAAAAGCTTTCTACAGACACCTGTGAGAAGTTCTAATTACCGAGATGACAAAAGAAATGATTGTATTATATATAAAACAAGAAAACTTATCTCAGAAGAGTATCTGAGAGGAATAACTCTGCGAATATCCTCTCTAAGAAGATCGTCTCTAAGAAGATCATCGATGAGAAGAAAAGCTGAGAAAATACATCTCTGAATTATGTGTGGAGGAAATAAAAATATTTTACAAAAAAGAAACAAGCGCTTAATCAAAAAAGCAAAAAAACAACAACAGAAAACAATAATCTGATGAGTTTTCATGCCAAGAACACTCCGGTATTTCCAAAATGTATAAACTAAATATATATGGTATATAAATATGTGTATATGTCAGTCTTTAAATATGACAAACATTCGTACAAACATGTGGGAGTGGGTGAGCGTGTTGTGTGTGTTGTTGTATGTTCGTTTGTATGTTGGTTTGTATGTCTCTTGTGTATTCTCAGCTGAAGAGATCATATTTTTGGCTGTGGAAAGGAAGAACTCGTGGAAAAATCGTTGTTAGTTTGCGCGAAAACCTTGTGAAGGCTGGATGAATGGATTGACAACGGGATGGAAACAGTTTGTGTACTCGTGAGGAAAGCGAAACATTTCGGTGCGGAAGGGGAAGTTAAAAGGAAAGGGAACTACATACAATAGTGAAAGTGAACTTTAAGTGATGTGATTTCAGATGTTGCTGTTCTTCTCTTCGGTTTGTTGTGCAGAAATTTAATTACTTTACGTAACGTTTGGAAGATTATTTAAGTAATTATTTAAGTAAAAAAATTAAAATAAGGCCAGTGATCTAATTAACAAAAAAATTCTTATTTAAGTACTCTTGTGATCATCGAATAATAATAATAAGCAAATTTATGTCACATCATGCATAAAGTTAAAGTTGGGTACACTTATATTAACTGTTCTATTAACTGTTCGATTAACTGATCGATTAATTGATCGATTGATCACAAAATGCAATTAATGTATTCAGGATTGTTATTGTTTTTGTTGCTGTTGTTGTCAGCACACCTCAGCGTTGAATTTCAAGACTACTCAAGGACAGAAATGAAAGTCGGTATGTTTACATTAATCTTATATATCTGTACGGGGTTTGTAATATGTACCGATTTTTATATCTCTTTATTAGGAGCAATCTTCTTCACGGGCGAAGAAGATATCGAGTTGAGTTTCGATGAAGCTTTCCGCGTTGTCAACAATTTAAAGTTCTCCGAATTGAGTTTTATCACCATCAAAAGATATCTCGCCGAAGATGACAGCTTTGTGCTGCAACAGTTGAGTGAGTTTGATTGATTACAATTACTATTGGCAAATGATCATGAAACAAAGAATCACGATACGAATGCTCTGCGATTGTTTTCTTCGTCTTCTTTAGCTTGTGAGCTGATTGCGAGCGGTGTGGCTGCTATTTTTGGGCCAAGTTCAAAGGCATCGAGTGGTATGTGAGAATAAATTTTCCTATTTTTTGCATTCTATATGTTGAATTTCTTGGATGATGACACATGATTTCGTTATTGTTGTTGTTGTTTCCGGTTTTAGTTTGTTTGTTGTGCTTCGAGAATGATTTCCTTAATTTTCTTTCTTTTTATAGCATGTACTCATTATATCTACGCAATATAAGCTTCCTCTTTTCACTCTCTATCTCTCTCTTTCCTTCTTTATTTTTATTGTTCTCTCATGTAGCCATTTTCTATCTAATCTGAACTTCATCTTTCGACTATCTCTCTCTCCTTCTCTATCTTTGTGTCTCTTCCTATTTGTAACTTCCCTCTCTCTTAACTCAAATATATTTTCTTTTTTCTCTCTCTATCGCTAACTCTTTTTCTCTCTCTACTCTTTCTCTTACCCTTTGAGTCCCTCCTGCTTTAACTCTCTTCTCCTTGGACTCTCTCCTACTATATCATTTTCTCTTTTCCTTTTCTTTATAGCTCTCTCTTCTTTTGTATTGTTTACCTATTTCTTTCTTCTTCTGGTTTTTCATCTCCATCTCTTCTTTTCCCCTTTATGGTTTTACTTAATTCCATGTTTTCTCAACGTCAAATTTCGTTCTCTTTCTCTCAGATATCGTCGCTCTCATTGCTCACAAAACTGGCATTCCTCATCTTCAGTTCGATATCATCGCCGATACATCTCAACAGAGGCAACGCAATCATCACATGTCTGTGAACGTGGCGCCCTCTGTTTCGCTGATATCACGTGCTTATTGGGACATCATTAAAACCAACTACGAGTGGCGATCCTTTACAATCATCTATGAAACGGAACAGGGTGAGGATACTCTGCGTCTGTTCTGACCATATCAGAACTCATAGCATATGTACTATGCAGCATATATAATATGTGGATATATTAAATTATTAAATGTTTTCCTCATAAAGTATTTTAAGAAGGAATCGATCACAGTAGTAAACATACTCATTCCTTATATATACAATATTAAAGGACATATCAAGAGTAGACTAGATTCGATTTTTCTGGTTAGGTTAGGTTTTTTCTAGCAATATTCCATCAATCTTACCCGCAACATTACCGTCTCTCATAGGACTTGCACGTCTTCAAGATCTTCTGGATATACAAGCACTCAACCGAGATTTAGTGAAATTGAAAAAACTTTCGGATTATGAAAATGATTATCGTGTCCTTTGGAAGGAGGCAGCGGAAACATTTCATGAACATCGCATAGTGCTCGACTGTGAGCCAAGTTCACTGGAGTACCTGATGACGACATCGATGCCTTTCAAAATGTTGGGTCCTTTCAGGGTGAGTGAAGAGATTGTTTTTGACTCTTTAAAGGCAGACTTTTTATATAAAATTCCCTTTTCCGCACAGAGTTGGTTTTTAACGCATTTGAATACACACAACTCACGCCTCCAATATATCTACAATGAGTCCTTTAGAGCTAATATCACAGCGGTGAGAATAAAAGTGGAGGATCCAAGTCCGTATGAACGTAAGAAAACCCGCATCTTGAGAGTGGATGTAAGTTTAAGACTTAAATGAAAGCGAACTGTATTTAAAACCATTTCACATTGCAGCAAATACTTGGCAATCAAAGCATGTTGCCGATTTTGATATACGATGCCGTTGTTCTTTTTGCGAATTCGGCGCGGAATGTTATCTCCTCCATGCAGCGTTACGTTGCACCCTCTCAACGCTGCGCGCTGAACAGCATCATCATTGATGTTCCCTGGCACGTGGGTCATCGAATTGTGGAGGAAATGAAAGCGGTGTGTATTCCAATCTTGCTCTTTCAGAGATTTTGTCTAGGTATCATATCTCTCAATGTCCTAATAGATTTCCGAAGATGACGTTGAACCCCGCTTCAAAACCGAGAATATGAAGTTCAATGAATTTGGCCAACGCAGTCAAATTAATTTGGAACTTTTCAAGCCCACTTTAAACGAGCCCATCGCTGTTTGGAAACCGGACGGAAGCATTACGCCGATTACCGTGCGTCAAGAGTTGAAGACCTCATCGAATACTCAGGATTTCTCGCAGGAAAAGAAGGTATACACAGTGGTGACCAAGTTTGGAGAGCCGTATTTTATGATGAAGTGGGTAAAAAGAAATCTTTAATATTTGTTTCTCTCAAGAAAACAAAGATAAAGAAAAGCGTTGTAGTTGTAGATAAATGATATGTTTATATGTAATCTTTTGACGCAGGCAAGATCATGAAAACTTTCGTGGTATGGAGAAATATGAAGGCTACGCTGTAGATCTCATACAGAAACTGTCCGAACTCTTGAACTTTGAGTACGATTTCCTGATTGTCGATGCGACTGGCAAATACAATTCGGAGACAAGAGAGTGGGATGGCCTCATCCGAAAGCTAATCGATCATGTAAGAGAAGATTAAGCAGCTGTCTTGCAGATTCTAACCTGAGCTTCTTGTATGCCAAACTTAGCAAGCTCAGATCGGTGTCTGTGACTTAACAATTACCCAATCCCGTCGTCAGGTGGTTGATTTTACGGTACCTTTCATGCAGCTCGGTATCAGTATCCTTTACTATAAAAGTCCACCGGCCCCCAAGTATTTGTTCGCCTTCTTGAACCCCTTTGCGTCCCAGGTGTGGGTCTTTCTAATGGTCACCATGTTCATTATGGCGCTACTTTTCGTATTCGTGGCACGGTGAGTACTTCGCTGAATCCTTAAAGCAGAACGTTAGGGAAATTGAAATACTTCTTTCGATAGCATGTCGAACCAAGAATGGGTGAATCCAAATCCTGCTCAGGCGGATCCCGACGAAGTGGAGAACATATGGAACAACGCTAATTCAACATGGTTGACCATTGGCTCTATCATGCAGCAAGGTTGTGACCTCTTACCGAGGTGATAAAATCATCCTTTGAATCGTAGAAATTTCTGATTTTCATTCGTTCGCTTTCAGAGGCCCTCCGATGCGCATGCTCAGCAGCTTGTGGTGGTTTTTCGCTCTGATGATGGTCAACACCTACACAGCCAACTTGGCCGCCTTTCTCACCAGCAACAAAATGCAGAGCTCTATTAACAGCCTTAAAGATCTCATCGATCAAGATGATGTGAAATTCGGCACCGTTGATGGTGGCAGCACTTCACTCTTCTTCTCCGAATCGAACCACTCCGACTACCAAAAGGCGTGGAACCAAATGAAATCATTTAAACCGTCCGTCTTCACCAAGGACAATGCAGAAGGCGTGTCGCGGGTGATCAAAGAGGAGGGGAAATATGCTTTCCTCATGGAAACGACTGGGATGTCCTACAACATTGAACGCCATTGCGACTTGAAAGAGATCGGGGAACAGATCGGCGAGAAACATTACGGTTTAGCGGTACCTCTTGGTAAGCTGTTGTTGCTCCAGGTATTCTTGTTTAAAGGACAACCTTTTGATTTCTGTCACATAGGTGCCGAATATCGGTCGAATCTTAGCGTCTCTCTGCTGCAGCTCAGCGAAAAAGGTGAACTCTATAAACTGAAGACGAAGTGGTGGAGAAATCACAACGTCACCTGCGAGAAGATGTACGAAGTCGATGGCGATGAGTTGTCGATCATCGAGTTGGGCGGAGTGTTTCTGGTCCTGGGCGCGGGTATTGTTGTGGCCATGATTCTGGGCATCTGTGAGTTCCTACTGAATGTCCAACGAGTGGCGGCGCAGCAGAAAGTAAGAAAGTGACTCAGTGATTCCACTTCAAAATTTCTCTACCGTTTTCAACACTCTTCCAGGTTACCCCAGGCGAAGCTTTTAAAGCTGAACTTCTTTTTGTGTTAAAATTTTGGATCAAACGAAAGCCGGCGCGTATTTCTTCAACCAGCAGCTCCAAGACTTCGACGAGCGCCTCACGCAAGTCATCTGCTCAGTCGAAAACCCAGACACGTGGTAGTGCAGCGAGTGGTACCAGGAAATCCAAAGAACGCCACAGAATTCAATAGTTTTAATAATCTAATTGAACTAAATGTCAAATATTGGCTTCTTAACTACGAGATAATTTAATAATACTAATAAGTAAATAAGAAATTTAAAATAAAATATTATAAAAATAAATATGTGTTTCTTTGGTCTCCTTACAGAATTCAGTGAAATTGTTTTTGAAGTCATATTATCATTCATTTGAGTCGTATTATCATTCATAGTTTATTTCGTGTCATTTCAAATCATTCAAGAGTATAGAAACAATTTTCGGTGTAGAAATCTGTCGATGGTTCAGATCTTGAAATTGGTTTTTTAGGAATCCAGACTCAATAATCTAACTTATTCCATATTCTAAGAGATGGTCATCTATGTCATTATTAGATAAATATCAACAATAGACAATATCAAACAACAATCTATCCATCTACGAATCTAACTACTAAAGATACCTTTTACTAAAATAATTATACCCTAAATCTTACATTAAATATTTGAACCAATCAGTATTTTACCTCATATCAAATCTGTAGCACATATATGAACATTTATAGACTTTACCTTTATGTTTATGTCTTCATTTGAAATTAATGTCTTCAGATATCCAGACCAGTGACCTCAGATTATCCTCAAGCTACGTGATAATTCTCAGCATGAAGCAATTTACTGAACCGCGCATACGTAATAATGTAAACAAGATGAGTTTTCTTGCTTCTCTTCTCTCATAAAGCATTTGTTTAGAAATAGAATGAGTGGCATGTGATTAAAGATGAGGTGACGTCGTATCGTATGAGCAACCAACATCATCTGAAAACATTTGAAAATTCCCATAATTTTAAGAATTTAAAAAGGGAGGAGAGAAACCATAAACTACAGAAATAACAAACAAGATATAAAAGAATATAATAGAATAGAATGTGCTCTTAAGAAATGAGTGGCTGTAATAAATGAGGGAAATCTAATGACGTCCTTTCACCTTGCATACCATAAAATCGTATAACATGGTATGTCGTAAAATACGAGGGTATTTAATGAGAGAAAACTGGACTCGTATTGTGATGTTGTTGTTGGGCTTTTTTAAGATCATCACACTTTAAACTCTCAATTTTGGGCCAACCTAAAAAACAAATATTGTGTGTTGCCCACGCATTTCACTTTGTTCTTATTTGTTTTTTTTGTTTTTTGATGAAACAAAAAAACATTCCAACCGGGCAACACTTACTCCAAATGGGCCCCAATATTTGATCGAGTATGTTTCATAATTACGCATCTATTCTATTCAAATTAAAATAAAATAAATTAATATTTAAATTAATATACACATACCTCTATGGAATATGGAGTGTGTATGTAAATATATGGATTCATATAAACTGAATCCGAATGCTCATAACTCAATTTTAAACGGCCTAGTTGATGGAATTGTTTGGGTTCCGCTCCTGAGAAAGTTCTCCAAATTGATCCAAAATAAAGTCAAATAACATCTGTCTTTTGTTGTAAATAACAAATAAAAAATAAGAGCGGAAGCAAGCAGACAGACGGACGGTCGGGAGGAGAAGACTTCAATCAATGAAAATATCTCAGTCAGCCGGTGAACGTACAACGAAGTGGTACCTATTCAAAAGCACTGCGCTAAGAATTTAAAAATCGAAATTTGAGAAACCGATTAATAATAAAAAAACAAATAAATTAAATTATTTTTAAATATTTACTTAAAAAAGGGGAAATAATTTTTTAAACTCTATTCTTTAATTATAATTAATAATTAATAATGGAATATTTATTATTAAAAGTTATGTGTTGAAAAGAAAATCTGCAAAAATGAAGTTTTTACGTCTCGTCGCTGTGTCGTGTGTTGTGATTTTTTTTGCTTCCCTCTCCAACTCCTTTCAAGTGGTGAAAATTGGTAAATTTCGTAATGATAAAAAACCTTTTATTATTATTTTGAGAAAAACTTAAATTCGTTTTCATTCATTCAGGCGGCATCTTTTTTCATGGTGAACTCGATTTAATGCGCGCCTTCGAACGTGCCATCAGTGACGTCAATCAGCAGGAGTTCGACGTACGTTTGGAGGCAGTTAAACATTTCCTTGTTGACGATGACAGCATTGTGCTGCAACAGCTAAGTGAGTTATTAACCAGAACAACAATTTCAACAACACGCAACTACACACAACAACAATCACAACAACCAACCAACAACATTGCAGTTGTGTGTATGTGAAACTAAATTTATTTGGTGACAAAAACCAAATTCTATTCGACATACAAAAACAGAAAAGTTTTGTTGGTTTTTCACACGCTTTTTTTGTAGCATGCGATTTGATCGAGAGTGGCGTTTCGGCTATTTTTGGACCAAGTTCAAAGGCAAAAAATGGTAAGTTTTCTCTAAAAAACATATACTCGAATATGTACATACATATATACATATGTATAAATATGTTTTTCTGCTACAATAATTTAACTTAATTAATAAAAAAGAAAGGTTCTTTTGTTTGATTTTAAAATATGGAAATATATTAAGTTCACTTTAATTTTCACTTTGAAACTTGATATATTGAATCAAAATATGGAGTCGATACTTTGATTAACTATACGATATTTGTTAAAAGAAATAATTCTTTGACGAGTAATTTAAAGCCACCTAATTAAGTGTTTGGCAGCCAATCAAATAAGTGTTCTAAAAATATTCAAGAGGTTTGAGTTCATTCGAGTGTTTTGAGTCAGTCAGTGTTTCAATCAATCGTTTTAAGATCAATAATAAAAATATTTCTTAAGGTTATTCAGAGAAATATTGAATAGAGAACAATACATCAAGTAAATCAAGACACGAAGTTATTCTGACTCCAGGTATTCTGATTCCATTTTAACTGTCCCAAAAGACTGGCTGTATAAATAGGTGGGCAACTTAACGTCTTAGAAGGAAACCCGGTTCTAAGAGAACGTGTTATACGAGGGTTAAATAACAATTTATTTTGTCCCATTATTTTTATGAGTTCTGTACCTCGGACGTAATTGTTAAAAAAGTCTCTTTAGTTTCGTTATGCAAGTAATTTTGCAGATAATATTTAGCTTTTCCTTATTTTTCAGGGTTTTTTTGTTTTGTTTTAATTTATGTTTTTTGACGAATTTCCATGCTTTTTCTACTTTTGTTTTTGTTTTCCTTTGTTCGAATTATTTTTTTAAAATGCTTGTATTTCCTACAAAATATGAGAAAATGCTAACTTTTCTTCATTCATTCTCTTTTCAACACTATCTCTTTCTCTTCCCTTCTCTCTTTGCCTATTTCTCTTTATCATCTCTCTATTTCCTTCTCTCTTTCTTTCTCATTCTATCGGTCCTTTTTTATTTCTCTCTTCTCTTCCTTAGATATAGTTGAGGTGATCTGCAATATAACAGGCATCCCGCATCTCCAATTCGATTGGCACGCGCCAGAAACATTAGCCCATCGTCGCAATCACCAGATGACGGTGAATGTCGCGCCCTCGGAGTCGTTGCTCTCCACAGCTTATTTGGATATACTGCGCAGCACCGATTTCGACTGGAAGTCATATACGATCATCTACGAGAGCAACGAATGTAAATCGCTTGCAATCCACATCTTTTTTTTTGGTGATCCATGATCTCTTGCTCTCTTCTCATAGCTTTGGCGCGAATGCAACAACTCCTCGCCTGGAAGCATCTCCACAAGAATGGCATCAAAATACGCCGCTTCGAACGAGGCCAAGACTACCGCATTCTCTGGAAGCACATCAGCAACAGTCGCGAGAAATTCGTGTTGCTCGATTGTCCAGCTGATATTGTGACCGATGTGGTCAATGCTTCTATCTTCTTCAACATGACAGGTCCATTCAATGTCAGTAAATAGAGTTGAAGAGACAGACTCAGACATTTTTAAATACAAATAATTCTAATTTCTCTCACAGCATCTGTTGCTCACAAATCTGGACACGCATCTCAGTCAGTTGCCGAAATTATATTCGAAGGATTTCAATGTAGCCACCGCGGCACTCCGTTTGCGTCCTTTTATACCGCCTCCTGTGCAACATGAAGTCGATGTATTCGAGGAGGCAGATCATGAAGAGGAAGAGGTGAGAACGTGAACTGTTCGTTCGTCCTGATTGATTGTTCTTCTTCTCTCTCCGTAGATTCTACCTTTTCGATCAATGCTTTTATATGATGCTGTTATCCTGTTTTTCAACGCCCTTCGAAGCTTCGTTCACAGTTTTCATTATTCTCCACCTCAACAGAGTTGTGGACGCAGGCGTTTCTGGAAGCAGGGACGGCAAATTTTGTACGAAATGAAAATCGTAAGTCGGAGCAAATCAAACAACTAATAAAGTGGATATTAATTAAAAAATGTGCCTCCAGTTCAAACCCAAATCGGTTCTAGTTCCTCCATATAAAACGCAGAAGATGCAGCTGAATGAGTTCGGCGAACGTGAAGATTTCAATTTAGAAATCTACAACCCGATGATCGACAGCATAACCCATGTCTGGAATAAGAATCACATGCTTGTCTCCTACGACAGACTCAATGAAAACTCAACGAAGAAATCTAAGAAGGGCCACACAGAGATGCAGGAGGACTTCTCGAAGAAGCGACTTCGTCTCACGGTGTCTACACGCATTGGAGAACCTTATTTCATGTGGAGGTATTTAGGATGACCTCGGACGTTTTTCAATTATGATTTAAAATTAATTAACATTCCCCCTCCCTCTTTCCGTTTTCCATTTCAGACAAGAACCCGAAGGTATTCACTACGAAGGAAACGAAAGATTTGAAGGTTACGCCGTCGACTTGATCTACAAACTGGCCGAGGAGTGTAAATTTGACTTCGTTTTTGATCCGGTGGCCGATAACAACTACGGCAGTCATGATCCAGTCACCGACGAATGGAATGGCATCATTAGACAGCTCATCGATAATGTAACTTAATCTTCCAATCAGCTTTTAAATATAGTGTTCACTTATAATTAAACACCAAAAACAATTTAGAATGCTCAACTCGGAATCTGCGATCTGACCATCACTCAGGCCCGACGCAGCGTAGTGGATTTTACAGTCCCCTTCATGCAGCTGGGCGTCAGTATCTTATACTATAAAGCACCCACTCCGCCCAAGGAGCTCTTCACGTTCCTCAAGCATTTCGCCCTGGAGGTGTGGATCTATTTATTAATCGCCCTACTGATTGCCGCTGTGTTGTTGGTGATTACAGCGCGGTGAGTAATAAAGAAGTATTTCGAATTTAAAACCTGAAAGATCACTCTTCGATCTCGCCGTTCCTCAGAATGTCCGCGGACGAGTGGGAGAATCCAATTTTGAATGATCAGAATGTGTTGGTGGTGGGAAATAAATGGAGCTTGATCAACACGTTTTGGCTGCTGATAGGTTCCATCGTGACAGCTGGTTGTGACATCCTCCCAAGGTAACGACAACCTACCTTTCACATTTCGCAATAACTCTATTCTCTCTTCAGAGGAGCCTCCATGCGTCTCTTTACCGCTTTCTGGTGGATATTCGCGCTTGTCATATCTCAAACATATCTCGCCAAGTTGACCTCAGTCATTACCTCATCCAAACTAGAAGGGTCCATACGGAATCTACACGATCTTGTGGACCAGAATAAAGTACAATTCGGAACCGTGAAGGGCGGCAGCACGTCGCTGCTATTCTCCGAATCGAATGAGTCCGACTTTCGAGTGGCCTGGAACAAAATGATTGCTATGAAGCCAGAAGCTTTCACTGCAAGTAACAAGGAAGGCGTCGATCGCGTCCGCCGCAGTCATGGGCGCTACGCTTTTCTAATGGAGACCACCAATTTGCAGTACTACATGGAGCGAAACTGCGAACTGACCCAAATCGGATCGTCCTTCGGAGAGAAGCACTACGGCATCGCGGTGCCACTGAGTAAGTGAAGAAGACGCAATTCCTTCAATTTAATCAAATTCCATTTCGTTCACCAGATGCTCCATATCGTTCCAATCTGAGCGTTGGCATTCTGAAGCTGAGCGAGAAAGGCGTTTTGTACCAGCTCAAAAACAAGTGGTTCAACAGCAATGAAACAAACTGCAATCTAGGCGCCGACGCGGCCACCAAGGACGACAACAAATACAGCATGGACGCCGTTATGGGCCTGTTTGTTATTTTAGCCGGTGGCATAGCCGTCGCAGTGTTGTTTGGAATTGCCGAGTTCTTGAGGAACGTGCAACGCATCGCTGTGGAGACGAGGGTAATCTTTCAGAAAACATTGCCTACACAATAAGCTTTATGTCTTTGCTTGGCTATTCTTCAGATGTCGAACATGCATATTCTGAGATCAGAGCTAAAATTCGTGGTGAAATTTTGGTTGACACGTAAGCCCTTGCATACCTATCGCCGAAGTCGTGACACCAGTTCCACCAAAGTCTCCTGCCACGAGCAATCTATCACCACGCGGAGTGATCGGACCTCGAATAGGAAGCCATCGCGAAGGAAAAAAAAGTATCCAAAAAAGCGTGACGACGATGCATCTTAGTTTTTGTGAGGGATTTTTTACAAATCCAGCATTATTACTGTTACCTGATACTGCCTACGGAATTAATAAATAATAGATTGAAAATATGTAACCAAGAACGTAAATATTAATGTATATATATAAATCTAAGTAACATAAACAAACGCAAAAACCATGATTAACTGAACTTTTTCGAAGAATCCTTTTAATCAGGTGAAGTACTCCAAAACATTTCTGTCCTCACTTGCGAGCGCTACATCTGTCATTCTTCGAATTGCTACAGACTCAAACATCAGTTAGTGGGGCGTTCTTGCCACTTAACTTGCTATTCCTATGGCGTTGGTGTTGCTGGCCGTGATGTTTATGATGTTGAGAATGGTCACTTTGATTGTCATCAATTTGCGTTGTTTTGTCCGTTTTAAGGCAAAGAGAATTCTCCTGCCTCTCCAACTCGGCAGCATCTATATGATCTGATCGCAAAGACTTTAGTGAAAACATGGAGCTGATCTTCCGTATTTTATCGTGCATCTGCGTAGACAAGCGATGTTCACGATCATCAGCGGCAGAACTTTTCCTGCTCTTCAAACTGTGCGTTGTAGATAATCCCCGTGATTTGGAAGACCGATTCGAGGATCGGCTGCTGCCCGAGCTTGAGCCGGAACTCGAGTGAGACGAGCTGGTGCGCACTGGTTTTGTGGTTATCCAGAAACTCAAAGCGAAGATAGTTTCTAGTTTTAACGCATCAAGCAGGGAAATCTGCAAAGAAATACGCAATATAAGTTCAGTAATCTTTTCTACCGCGGATATTCTTTAACTTTTCATCACCTTTTCTTCAATTGCCACTGCTTTCACGTTCCATAGGAACTCAACCAAACCAATTAAAATGGCCGAAATCAAACCAATGCCGAGCACAAGAAATACACCACCCACATTCTTCAAGTCCAGCTCTGGAGTGTCGACGTTGTCTGCCACCGTCTTCGAACACGCGCCGCCGCCGTGCATTTCTTTCCACCATTTTCGCTTTAGCTCGGAAAGCATTCCAAATTCGCCGAGTTTCAATACAGCTCCACTGATTTGCTTCCGATATGGAGAGTCTGAAACAAAGGAAATCACGAAGAATGCTTTCTACTCTACTCTTCATGACTCGATTGGACATTGAGTCCATTGAGACTCTTCTCTTTTCTACTTACTGAACGGCATTGCCACGCCGTATGTCTTGTAATCCAACCAACCGCCCACTTGCATCAGTTCACACTTCCTCTCGATGATATACTCCAGTGAAGTCGATTCCATCAGGAACGCGTACATCATTTTGCCCTTCAGGACCCTTTCCTCACCCTCGTCGTTGCTTTTGGTAAATACGGAAGGTCGAGCGCTCTCCATGGCCGCCCACATTCGCTGATAAGTGCTAAAGTTGGAATCCTAAAAATAGTTCAAAGTACTAACGTGTATTCCTTAAATTCATCAAGAAAGTTAAGAA
This sequence comes from Myopa tessellatipennis, assembly GCA_943737955.2. Lineage (NCBI taxonomy): Eukaryota > Metazoa > Arthropoda > Insecta > Diptera > Conopidae > Myopa > Myopa tessellatipennis. The sequence goes on from OX031316.1 coordinate 53,622,490, forward strand.
TGAAAGAATGGAACAATTTTAAAAAGCGGAATAAACCTTAAAGAAAGCCTTAGTGCTGCCTCCATTAACGGCGCCATACTTGATTTTACTTTGAGCCGCCAGATCTTCGGCACTCTCAATTGAATTATCCATGCGTGACATGGTTAGAAAAGCCGCCAAATTGGCGGTGTAGGAGTTCAGCATCATCAGAGCGAAAAACCACCACATGCCAGTAACTAAACGAGTCGAAGCAGCTCTGAAAAGAGAACAGAAAAATGATTTGTATCTTGAACTCCAAAGCTGTTTAAGGACTTAGGATTATCTTACTTCGGCAGTATGTCGCAGCCTTGTCCCATTAAAGAGCCCATGGTTAACCAGGTTGTGTTCATCATAACCCAAACATTCTCAACTTCTTCGGGCTCCTTGCATGGATGAGGATTCTCCCAGTCAGCGGGTGCCATGCGTGAGAGTCCGTAAATGAGCAGAGAAACCCCCAAAAAAGCGGTGGCCATGTAGATCCATACGTCGAGTGAAAAAGGTGAGAGGAAAGAGAATAGATTGGTAGGTGGAATGGGTGGTTTCGCATATAAAATGCTGATGCCGAGCGTCATAAAAGGCGGCGTAAAATCAACGGCTTGGCGACGTGCTGAGGTCATCGTGAGATCACAAATGCCAAGATCTGCGTTCTAAAACCACAGTATTAAAGAGACGAACATAATTAAAATTACAAAAATAATGGACTAAAACAATACGTACACCATCCAACAGCTGTTTCACCAGACCGTCCCACTGTTGAGTCGTTGGGTCGAAGCTGCCATATTTTCCATCCGGCGCCAACTGGAACTCGTACTTGAAATTCAACATGCTGGCAATCGCGTCGATGAGATCCATCGAATATCCCTCATAGCGAGCGTTTCCTTCAAAGCGTTCGCCATCTTTTGGCTCTCTAATACAAGATGCCACAGACTCCATTAAAATTCGCTCTCTAAAAAGAAAGACTCTCATATACTCACTTCAGTAAGAGGAAAGGTTTGCCAAGTCGTGAAGTGATAATAAAAGTTTTGTTGGAGAGTTTCTCGCCGACGCGTTTATCGCTGACGTCTTGACTCGACTGCATATCCAAGCCGTTGAGTGGATCCCAAGTAGCCAGTTCAAAAAAGCCAGATGGATCCATCTCCAGGCAGTGCATTGTGAAGAAACTACGCTGTCCATATCCATTGAAGTCTACGCGACCGGTAGAAGCTTCCTCCGAACGCTGTTGTAATGAAAAAATTAAAAAATGTAAAAATGACAATGAGCTGAAATTAAAGGGAAAGAACTCTTATTTAATTTTCTCACAGCTTTCATAAACTCCACAATTCGACGTCCAAATGGCCAGGAACGATTCTTACGACAATCAATTTTATTCGGAGGCTGAAGCTCTTCAGCAATACCCAGCTCACTGAGGCCCTTGGTAAAGATCCAAACAGCATCATTTATCAAAATCATATTCGTCTGTGAGAATTGAAGCATAAGAAACAATTGTGACATGACCCAATTAAAGCTACAAATTACTAACTTTCACTTCGGTTGGTTGGACTCGAAAGTAACGACCCTCGCGCTTTTCGCCTTCCTCCCAGTCGTGGACTACGTTCTTGATATGGAAATCGGTCGGATCCATAAGCCGGATGGTGGTAATGTTGGCTCCAACATGCAACAACTCTTGCAGATCGAGTGTATGTGTATCCAGATTTGGAATGAAGATACTCTGAAGGGAAAATAGGAAAAACGGACGGATGAAAAAGACTTTCTTAGAAGAGGATTTTTGTTTTTCTCACCTGATATTCGCCTAACATCTTCAACTCATTGGCCTGCCGCAGAATGTTCAACACATTCGGGGTCGAACAGAGAAGCACCATGCAGTTATCAGTCGACAACTTGATATTTTTTAGAAAGGGACGCTGATCTGGATCTGGTCCAAGTTGACGTACCGTTATTGGATTACTAGAGGGTTCGCTTATTTGAAGCACATCTTGAAGTTGTTGTAAATCTTAAAGACCAATAAAACAATTAATTACACTTTAAGCAAACAATAACCTGTGTTCTTTTAAATTTAAATTTTATATGTTTACTCTTATTTTCATTTCTATTTCACCATTCATCATATATGCTTTTACCTTTCTCGGTCTCATAGACGATTGTGAAGCTACGCCACGAGAAGCTCTGAACGATCTCGGCGATGCCGCGCGCCAACAACAAATTATCTGGATGCAAATTCAATGTCATCGTCGCTTGCTGCCGATCCAACAGAGCTTCGCGCGGTGACCAATCGTAGATGATGTGAGGAATGTCCAAAGTACTGCAAATCGAGCTGACGATATCTGAGGATGTGAATAAAGCAAACAAATACATAGAATCGAAGAAAAGAGCATTTAAATGACTATTTTTCCCCATCTTCTTTTTCTTATTATTCTTCTTTTACAGACCTGAACTGCCGGCGGTATTGGGGCCAAAAATAGCAATCACTCCTTGCGTAATCATTTTACAAACTGCATGTGAAAAAACCCAAAAATGTTTAAATTGTATGGCTAAGAAAACGAAGTTGAGAGCATTTCAACTTACCGACTTTTTCGATAATAAAACTATCCTCTGTTTCGGCGTATTCAATGATGGGCACTAGCTCAAAATTACGTTCGTAGATGTTGGCACGATCCACCGCAGTGCGAAATGCGATTTCGGATTCATCCTTTTCGCTGGCCAAAATAACTCCTGTAAATTAGGTGTCCAACAAAGAATGTTGTTTAGTCAGATTCCTTAACGAAGTTATGTAGAATTGATATAGAAATTCCTACCAATATTAAATTGTTGCCTGTCAGCTTTCAACGAAGTTGCGAAAACGGTTAAAATGGTTAAAAGTATTTTCAGTACAAACATACTGAACCCTGCCCTTTTTTATTAATATCAAGTTCTGTTCACAGCCACCGTCGAAAGTGCACTGAATCGTAATGTCTAAAATTGTAAAATTTTCTTGTAAAAAATCCAATTTAGTTGCTCTTCAAATGAGGCCAAGTGAATATTTTCGGCTATTTTCCATTTTTTTTTTTTTAATGTAAATATCTGGTTGTCTTCTAATTATTTTTTGTTATTTATTTTGCTCGTCGTTTTCACAACATTGCAATTTTGAAAAAAGACAAAACTTCAACCTGCTTAATTTTGTTTACAAACAAAACATGAGCAAATTATTTATTCTCTCGCTTCCTAGGCGCATGTCTGACATACTTTTCTAAACATGGCTAACTTTTCGGAAAACAGATATTGCTCACTATGCACTGAGAGGTGCTGTCCAAAAATTGGTGCTAAGATTAGAGGTCCATATTATTTTTATTCTTTTGTTGATACAACAAAACCTATCTGCTGATCAAGAAAAAGCCGAAAAACATTTTAAAACATTGGGAAAAATATTCAGGTATTGAACTCACCTTCAACACAGCTGTGAAATTTTGAAACGAATTTTAAAGGTGCAAAATTGTGTCATCCGCGAATGCAAAATGTGTGATTAGTTAATCCCACGCATGAATGTACAAAAAAGATCTTTCTAAACAGCGTTTCTTTCCTCAACTTTGTATAATCCCGAGTCTTAAAAAAATTGTCACCTTTGGCGGATGGCGTGATCATATCCAATGATAAGCTTAATTCGGGAAGAGGAGAGAGAGTTGATTTTCTAAGCTAAATAGAAAGTAATATATTATTTTATTATTGGTCAAATCCTGATGCATTCAATGAAATCACCTACCCCTGTTCAAATGGTGAAATCGCACCGGAAACCGGCTTTACAATAGCCGGAGTTGAGCTTCTTTTATCTGCATTTAGTTATGGTAAATTGCCTCTGCAATTATTAAATTGTCCCGTTAAAGCGATGCTGTAAACTTATTAACTCTTTTTTTATAAAAATATTTTATAATTAAGTTAAATTTATTTATATTTCTTTTAATTCTTTCAACTTCAACCGATTCCAGCCTTACACCAAAAATCGTGTTGGTTATCATGATTTACGCAAAAGTCAAATTTCAGTATGTGAAAAATTCACAGAAATTACTAAACTACAGAAATAGCAATGACACCAAACAGTGTTGTTAACTAAAGAATATATTTCATATAAGAAATCAAATAATACTAATAATAAATAAAAAATAATTATTGTAAATTAACAAAGTGATTTGTTAAGCATTCTATAACATTATACAGGTCCATACAAAGGTTCTGAAAAAAATAATTCATTGTGAACTAAATAACAAACAAAATAAAAATTCCGTACTATTTTGCAAAACCGCTTAAATAAGCATTTGTAATATCGAAGTTGAAGCCTTTTTTTGCATAATAGACACAACTAATTAGAAACGCATTATTACTACTACGGTAAAAAGTTCTCATTACCAACGATTTTGTCTCTCGATTTTATTAAATTAGAGCAACATTTACAATACATATGCATGTAAGTTTTTGCAATGTTGTTCGTACTTTAGTCGGTTAAATAAATATTGTTAGACTGTTAAAAAAAAATGGTTTTCGGTGGTTTACATCATGCACACAAATATGGAACGTTTCTAATGTTGCCCGGAAGAAACGATCGAGAAAGACATCGGAGCTTACAGATTGCAGGATCAGTCGCATGTTCAAAGCGGATCCAAGGAAGAGCTCTAGTGAAATCCAACGCGAAATTTCTTCCAAATTGTATGTATATTGACATATCCAAACGAACTGCGGCACGCCGTTTGGTTAAAGGTGGGCTGCATGGAAGAGTGACACAAGAAGCCTCTCGTAACTCTGATGCAGAGAAGCCGACGTGTGCAGCTTGCGAAGTCAAATTGGTCTTGGATATGAAACCAATGGAAGCATATTCTTTGGAGCAATAAAACTAAGGAACTTGGAGCAGCATTCGATCCTTGCTGTGTTACATCAATAGTAAAGCATGGTTGTGAATCCATTAACGTCTGGGTATGCTTCTCGTGGAATGCAGTTGGACCAATTCACCGCATTAATGGCATTTTAAATAAAGAAAAACACGTCCAGATACTCGAAAACATTATGCTTCCTTTGGTGGAGGAAAATTTGCCAGTTGTGTTTAAATTTCAACAGAATAACGATACAGAACATATGGCAGAAGTCACAAAATTTTTGGAAGTCAACTCTATCAATGTTATCCAGTGGCCATCATGCAGCGCGGATTTAAATCCCATCGAAAACCTCTGGGGTGACGTGAAGCGAACATTGAGCAGCAAACGCATTACGAGTTTGATGGATATCTTCGATGAAGTAAAGATGACATGGGAGCAATACCTAAACAGAGATGTCGAAGCTTGGTCACTTCAATGCGCAGAAAATCTGAAGCTGTTTTGAACCAAAGAGGTTTCGTAATCAAGTGCTGATGTCAAGTAACCGCGGAAACACATTTTTTACTTTTATTTCAAACCATAACACGCTGTTTATAATCAGGTGCCACAACAAACACTATGTTATGGCCAAAGACGTTTTCTTTCAGCAGTGAAATATATTCGATATAATAGAATTCCTTTAATTTTCTCATTTTTAGTTTATTATTGTACTGTAATTTAATTTTATCATTCTAAAACATAAGCATCATGAAATAATTAGAATATAAGTCATAGTGCAGAAGTGTTTCTAATAATTAGTTGTCATAGGTAATATGAATTACCTTTGCCTCTGCTTCGATTATAAAACACTAATCTATATAATCGAGAGCGTGTTGTATTTGTAATTATTCGAAAAATGTACTTTATAAATTTGTACCACAATAATAGCAAACATGCTCACAACTTTAAGGTGGAAAAATATATATTTGTTTATTTTTTTCTTGTGTAATTCATTTCAGGTACTTCTTGCTATTGAATATATTTTTATTTTTACTGAAAAAATAGAAACTCCAATAAATTTAAAGTTCAAAAAGACTGAAAAATTTTTCAGTCAAATATATACAATAGAAGTGAAAATAACAAATTTGGAAAAGGTTGATTATTTTTAATTTAATAACTATTAACTTCAAGTAAATAATTTAATTATTCATTAGCTTATTATATATTTTAAATAAATATCAAATTCCTTTGATCAAAGAATTAATTTAGTAAGAAAATAAACTTGATTTCAATACGATTTTTTTTTTTGTATGTATGTATCATAATAGTAATCAAACGCATACAAAGAATATAATAAATAAAATTACCATAATTATTTTTAATAATCATCAGTTTTATATCTTGAGATACATAAAATATTTTTTATATTTCTTCGTTTTTATCACAGAAGACAACAATAATTAGTTGAATTCTTTAATGATATAATTTATTTTACACTAGGAAGTTTTTTTTACAAGGTAGAGTTTTAAATATATCAACATATATGTATTTCTAATAGGTGTTGTATTTCAGATTTATAATAACGTACAATTTTAAAAAATAATATAAAAAAAGGACAAGATAATGCACAAAAAGAAACGAATGTTTTATGCCAATGAAATCGCCTTTAAATACATTTCATTTACAATTTTGATATTAAAAACTGTGGCCTTTCAAATAGTATAAGTATATAGATTATATATTTAAATATATGTACATACATATTCATAATTAAAGGTTGATTTCATTTAAAAGTTTTAGCCTCTGTAGTCAAGCCCGAAATTAATAAATTTTAATTAATTCAAATCACTTGCAATAAATACAAAAGATATTTGCTTTTCTGAAAACGATATTTTGTCAAAAAAAACTAAAACAATTTTAATTAATTCAAATCACTTGAAATAAATACAAAAGATATTTACTTTTCTGAAAACGATATTTTGTCAAAAAAAACTAAAACAATTTTAAGATGTCTAAGATTTTTAAATGAACATGTAGTTAAATTGGAGCCTTGTTTCACATGTTTCTCGCCTTGGCATACGCTCTTTGATTTACATTAATTATAGAGTAAGTATTTTATGAAAGTTAATATAATATATTTCTTTGATTGAAAGATTTGATTAATAATAATGGAATTGGACTGCTTGCAGGGTTTTTTTTCGATTTTTTTAAAACTAAAATTTTTAAATACACATAGAAATATTTATTGAATTCTTTCAATCTTCTTTTTAATTTTGTAGATTTTTTCAAGCAAATCTTTTTAATTATTGTGAATATTTCTTTATTTAATATTTTAATAACTTAAAAAAATATTTTATTTATTTTATTTTTTAGATTTAATTTTTCAATTTTTAACATTTAATTAATTTCTAATTCTTAATTATTTAATATTTTCTTTTAGTTTATTTGTTATTTTTGATTTTTTTTTTTGGTTGTTGGAATTTCTGTGGTTTTAATTTTTTTTTGTATCTACATCAAATTTGAACACACATTTTTTTGCTTATTTTGATTGTCTTTATAATATGTTTGCTATGAGACTTAAATTATACCAAGATATTATTTCTTTTTCGACATACATTTTATCATTTCAATAATTGTTACAGGCATTCAACAGAAGTTTTTAAAGTAACAGCTTCGAAATTAACCACAGAAATAATAATAAATTAATATTCTACATTATAAATTATTTAAATATTGGTATTTTGGGGAAAAGTTTAGTGAAAGGCTGATAGTTAATATTAGTAATATTAGATAAAGGCTATAAATGTTAAAATAAATGTTACAAAAGCAATTTATTTTCTTTAATTGGACTAAAATTGAAGCTCTGAATTTAAATTCTTTTATATTGCAATTTCAATTAAAAATGCCGAGCTCATTGTTTATTTAAAAAAATATACACACTTCATGTTATCTAATTTCAACTAATTATTAAATTGGGAGTAATTAATTACAATTGTTTTACTGCCTTGCGACTTGCTTCTCCTTGCTTCTATTCACAAGTCAATCCTTGGCTGCAATGGCAACTGGTGGAAACTGAATCTCATCGTACAGTTTGGTAGGCGTGTCGATGGCATCACAGAGCTTTCGAAATTTGGCGGAATCTACTGATAATTAAGGAGAGATGCAAAGAGAAAGAAAGATGAAGCATAGAAAAATCTATGAATTCAAGTGTTCTTTGTTTTAAAGCCTTACTTAAAACTACTATTTCAGCAATTAAATTCAATTGTGGGAGAAAATAATTAATAGATAGTTTTACCAGTTAAAGTGTACGTCGTTTGTTCGCCCTTCAAAATGCCAGCATATGAATTGTCCGGCGCAGGATCAGGGTTCTCTATCAGGACGCTGGAACCAATATTTTTCGTAATCACATTTGTTGTTGTAGTTTTTGTCGTCGTGGAACTTGTCTCCGTTGCAGTGATTTCAACAGGTGTCTTAGTGGTCACCGTTGGATTTCCATCTAAGGATACTCGATCCATGCTCTCGGTTAAATTCAATTCTATGGGAATAGCCAGAAGTTGTGTAGTTGTTTTTTGAGCAGCAATTAAATTTAAAAACCTCATTATTTTGCTCACCAATCACTCCTTCCAACGGACACCGCAAATCGTGCATCCGCAACAGCTTACACACGCCACCACGTTCCGCGTTAAACTCGTGTATATAAAGGAAGCCATCGTTACAAGCGATCAGGAGCTGCAGTTGTTTCTGGGCGCTTGCCGAGCCAATACCATGCTTCTGGACGGGAGCCAAGCCAATCACATGCTTCAGGCCGGGTTGAGCCAAAGCTGCGGTGGCGAAAGCACGATCCTGAGCCAGGGCATCACTAAACTGAGAAGGTATGAGGTACGAGGAGACCGCCTTCGAGAAGTAACCCGACCAACTGCTTCCGCCAGAGCTCGTCGTGGCTGCTGCTGCCCCTGCTGGCTTTGCTTTGGAAGTTTCAGTTGACTCTGCACTTCGTCCAGTTTTTGCTTTAACCACACACTCCACGGTGTTTGTTGACTGAGCTTGTGACAGCTTTGACTCCTCTTGTGACTCCGCCTGCGTCTTCCCCTTGCTGGTTAAGGATTTGTGCGTACCAGCTTCCACAGCCGATGCATCCATTTTGAAAATATGTACCGTTTCCGTATTGGAAGAGGCGCATAAGTAGTCCCCGGTGGAGGAGAAGACCAGCGACGCAATGCGCACGCAACGCTTGACGCCGCGTCTGAACTCCTGCACGCGTTGGCCGGTCTTCACGCAGAAAACGCGTATCACGGTGCCACGCTCCGAGGCGGTGGCCAGCAACAAGCCGTTCGGCGAGAAGTTCAGCGCCGACAAAGCGGTGTCATGAGCGCGTAGAGTGAGCCCTGGCCGCAGCTTGTTAGCGTTGAAGATGCGCAACTCGCCGCTGGTGGAAGAGATGGGAAATGCCAGGTGCGAGTTCAGCGACAGCGTACACAAACCCAGCTCGTTGGGGGCGATGTTCACAATCGAGTGCAGGATCTTCATGTCGCGAATGTCGTGTATGTGTATGCTCTCAGCCAGACAGACGATCAGACGCTGGCGGTTCATGCGCACGCACAGGATTTCCGTCGGATAGACGCAGTTGCAGATGTCCTGCTTCTTCTTGAAGTGCAGCATTTTCAAACAATTCGGCTTTTGGACGGTGACCAGCACCACCAGTGAACTGTTGAACAGACGCTCAACGATGCGAATCTGCTCGGTTTCCTTGGAGAAGATTTCCTCCACCGTATCATTTGAGGTGATTGAGAAAAGACGAAAGCCATTTTTACTCAAAACAGATATGGAACTGGAAATATATAGAGGGGAACATTATATTTTCAAAATTAATATTTAAGTTACACTTTAAAACTTGTATGGAAACTTTATTATATTTAAAAATAATTTATTAATATAATATATTTCTATAAGTCCCAGTTTCACAGTGTTGGGTTAGCCAACGCGTTAACAAAGCAATTACTTTAATGTGCGAACAGGGACACATTGTTATGGACTTGGACACATTTATTGCATTGAAAATTCCTCAACACAAAGAAAACAAAATCTCTTTTTTAATCAACAGGAGCATTTAAACTAATTTTCTTCGATATATGTACGTATGTTCAAAAACTTATCAACATTCGTTTTTAATCTAATGACATTTCCTCAAACCCGCGCAGAAGCAGAAAGAAAGTTTTCTGACCGTCGAATAATTAAGACAATAAAAGCAAACCGATTTCAGTTGTAATAGTGAAAGAGCTTTAAAATAGGAACAAATGCGAGTTAAAGCATGTAGCATCTGTATTATTTAAATTTTTCTTTTTATGATTAACTATCTTTTCTAGAATAATTAAATATTTTTTTCTGTATTATTTTAAATATGCAATGAATTGAAATACTTGTTTTTGTAAAACTGTATATAAACTTGTTTACAAATAAACCACAGAAATAATCTTTTTATGAACAATATTTATTCTAAATGCACACATTGTCTGCAGCGCAGGACATAAATTTTATTTGAATAACTAATTTACTAATAACTTTAATTTCAACTAGGAAAATTGTTGTTTATTTTAACTAAACTACGACCTAAAAGCTGCTCATAAGTAACTGAAATAAATATCCACTAAAATTAAAATATATAAAACACAACTATTAAATTTAATTTTAGCATACTATTTATTTACACGTATGTATGTATTTATTTGCTGTGTTTATAAAACAACATTTTAAAGTAAAGTAAAAAACGAAACTTCCCAAAAAACGAAACAGCAACTTTTTAAATCACTACACTATAAAACGCCTTAATAATAATAACTAAAAATAATTTCTAATGTATTGTTTCCGAGCCCTCTCGGGCTTCCAAAAATTGCCGTAGTGGACGGTATTTCACGTCCCCATGGCGGGGTATTGGTTAAAGTTTTCAACTAGCAATAATCGCACCTCGGTAGGACCTCATTGGTTACGATATCGCCTCTGCGCAAAGCTGATGAGTACAATTTCTAACCATCCTTAAATGAATTTATTTTACAAACTAAACACGAATTACAAACACATCAAACATCATGAAGCAAAAAATATTCCGAATATATGGACACGAATATTTCACTGACGTACAATCAAAGACAATATAATACAAAGATGTCTCACTCAGTACGTTGAAAAATTTCAAAAAAATTTTGTGCTGATCTGATAGCTTTTGTGCTTTTGAGAAAGAGCTTTCAATTTTGTTGAGATGCGACGCACATTCTCTCTCGCCTTTTGCATGGGTACATAAAAATATAATTCGCGCTCAAAACACAGTGTACACAAACGAGAGAGAAGCGAATGTTTGTTTTTGTAAAATAAATTTGTAGAGTTTGTACGAATGTGCAAGAATACCGCTCGCTCGACAACAACAAGTATATGAATGACGACAACAGCGTTCTTTACCGAACCAGAAACGAGATTTTTTGTGTTTTTATTTTTACTGATGTTTTAGCTCATTTTTGTGACTTGATTGATTTTTACTTTGGCTACTATTTTAATAGTGATTTTGGTTTTTTATTTGGATAATTTGGCAATTTATTTATTATTTATATTATAATCGGTAATTTGTAATTAATAATAATTAATTAATAATATATTATACAACAATGTATACATTGTACAAAACAAAGTCCAAATGCGCATCGGTTTGAGGAAAATAATAAATGTTATTCTCACAGGTTTAGTGTTTTAGATCGTTTGATAACCATAATACGCCGTAAGCATCGTTCTTGGTCATATTTTAAAAACAAACAATCAAAAAAAAATCAAATCTTCAAATACTGAATCATAAATAAATGTCATTTAATATTTGAAGATTTCATTTTTTATTGTTGTTTCTACTGATATAGGGCCTCTAAAAGTTTGTTATGCCACCACCCTTTGTTGTTATAATTAAAATAAGATGTTCTACATTCTGATGGCAACTGCTTTGATTCTTTACACTCATTTGTAGCAAACGCGCTCTCTTTTGTGCTCACTTTCTTGCAAGTTGCAGCTCTTACTCTCACAACTTGATCTCTCGCTCTCACAATATGTTCATTTTACTCTCCCAAAGCTTCAGATGGGATTTTCCGAAAATCCCAATTGAATTTTAGCTGCTCGGTTCTTTTGTATGGAGTGAGACATCTTTGTATTATATTGTCTTTGGTACAATAAACAGAAACAACAACATAGGGTTGTTTTTTGCTTTGGAAGTGTATGCCGAGAATAATATCTATTATAGCACAAGCATGAACTCATTGCAACAAAAACAACAGCGCCAAATACGCCAAGAATCAAATCACAAACGAAATACAAACGCTACACAAACAAAAATGCAAAGGTTGAATAAAGCCAGAGAGATAGCAACAGCGAGTGCACTAACAACGATTGATTGTATGAAACAGCTGGTTTTTCTGCTGATGACCCAGTACGAAACTTTCAATGAACAGGTTTAGGATTCTTCAAAGGATTTACAAAGTAGAACTTAAAAAGATTGGCAAGGAGAATATGCACAACTTTATTATTTATATAATATTAAAAAATATAAATAAATTCAAATATTCTGTTGTTATAAATGTAAGGAAGAAAAGTTTAAAATGATGGAATAGTAAACAGATTTTCATACTTTCAATGATATATTTACATATACTAAAATTTATTATAGCTACCTGTTTTGGCATAATAAAAAAAAATTATAATAGACTAAACACTTGAAGATGATAGGAATGTACATATATTTCCGGCTGGGTAGTTTCCTGTTATTCACTTATAACCAAAGACTACTTATAGTAGTCTTACTTATATAAGTAGTCTTTGCTTATAACATTTAAAAATTGTTAATTTATTTAATCTTTTCTGTGTATTAATGTACATATGTTTGTATGTTTGTGCTTTCTATACAAGAATAGACACAAATTAATCAAAATTATTTACTGTGTTGTTATTGTATTTTTAGATTACTCATTTATTTATGTAAATTAACTTGCAGATAACAAGTAATAAACAAATCGTTAATACATAGATAAAAATTAAAGCACAATAGCTAAATAGTAAATAACTACAGTATGTATTTAAAAAAGGTTAATTTTACGACGTAGTTATTATTTTAAAGTTATTCTTTTTCCCAGCTTATTTCAGAGAACCCCTGGAATTGTAAGTACATATAAAAAAAATTGTAAGCTACATTTTTCGATATTTGAATAATATTTTGTGATTAAGTACATATAAAAAAAATTGTAAGCTACATTTTTCGATATTTGAATAATATTTTGTGATTACATACAAATTTTAAATTTCCGTAAACATTTTTTATTCGTTACACTAGTAAAATATATAAATCGTTAAATTATGTATGTATTTAAATTATCTATTTACTGCTGAACGATTTTAGAATTTTTTTCTCATGTTAAAAAACCTGTGAATAATAATACTACTAAACTAATAATACTAAAAACCAGTAAGAAAGCTATATTCGGCCTGGCCGAATCTTAGATACCCTACACCTAAAAGTTTTAAAAAAAGTGCCGAAGCTAGGATGGGGCGGGGGTGGCGGTCCACTCTGGGCGGCACAATGTCGGGGGCGGCAGTTGTGGAAATCAAGTATTGACTTATTGCATTCTAGGCATTTTTGGGGCTACAAGTTGATTAACCGTCCCGGAGTCCATGAGACCTAGCTACGCCTCTGTATAAATAGTAGGCGTGGTCATTACCTTTTTCAAAACAAAATAACTAGCTTAGTTGTTTTATAATTGTGTTCATTTAAACTTTATTTCCGTGGTAATAAACTTTTTTTCATACTGCTATACTGTATATGTAGTGTAAAAGTGGGCGGACCGCACCCAGTTTTGATGTAATAATGTTTTTTTGTAAAACAAGTTGTTATCTAAAGTTTTATTCAGGAAGTTTATATATTTAACAATATAACCCTCTTTTGCCTGTGTAACCTAAAAGTGGGCGGATCACGCCCATATTTGGAACATTCACGGATAATGCTACTCTATACCCAGGAATGAAATTTTGTTGTAATAGCTCAAAAACGAACGCTGATATCAAATTTTTAATAAAAAATAGGCGTGGCCGTGGACCGATTTTGCCCATTTTCAATACCAACCTGCCCACCACATAAAACAATATATCTGCAAAGTTTCATCACGATATCTTAACCGGTTCTCCTGTGATCGTGATTTCAACAGACAGACAGACAGACAGACAGACAGACAGACAGACAGACGGACGGACATGGCTAAATCGACTCAGGAGGTCACGCTGATCAAGAATATATATACTTTTCTATACCTATATTCTCTAGTTCTATGCATTACACATTTCGTTACAAAGTGAATATACCCTTACCTTAAGGTGTAGGGTATAAAGATGCGCATTCAGCTTAAATTTTTGATGACCACCATCGGATTTTGTAACATTTTAGTAATGTAGCAATGAGATACTAAAGGAGTTACAAGGTTCTTGAAATGCTTGTTGCTTGAATTTGGTCACGTTTAATACAATTTTGTCATGTTTAAAATACATAAAAGTATTTAAAGGTTAATGAGTAAAATGCAAGCGGCAGACTTGGCAACAAGTTGAAGAAGATTCAATATGTTTTTGGATTTTTTTAAATAATTCTTTTATTTTTAATTAAAAAGAATTGTTTTTTATAAAATTTCTTATTTTCTTAGTGTGTAGCTAGCTATAGCGTTTAGTTTTGATTTGGTTTATAATATAATTTAAATTTTACAATCAATTATGAAGTTATTGCAAAATTTATATATGTAAAGTTAAATATAAACCAAAATATAATATAAAATTAGAGCAAAAATAAATATACACACAAAGAATTAATTAAATTATCAATGAAAGTCACTAAAGTTAATAAAATCCAGGTTGAATGCCCCGTTTTAATTCAAATACCTGCTGATTCAAGGTTGTCGTCAGTTTTTTCTTTCGTTTCTAATTTATGAGTTTTTAAAATCTTAAGAAGATTCTACAGAAGAATACGAATAACAATCCTAAGCTTTTCAAGTATTCTGGTTTGTTGTTTCTACAATAAAGCCGTACAAAAACAAATTGAAAGCTATTCAACTTCGATTGACGATTAATGCAAGCCAATAATGCAATCTTTCGATAATGAAATAATTCAATAATATAATTTTTAAATTTAGACAAACGTTATCAGCATTTAAAATATTTAAAAAGAGTTCAATACATGTTTTGAATAATATGAGTATAGGTACATATGTAAATTAGTTACTTGTTGCCAATATACATACAGATCTATTCAAACAAACAAAACATATCAATATCACTTTCAAGTGCAAATGAGTATGTTGAATATAAACTAATCTACAAACACATATTCATTACCCGTTCTGTTAAGCAAACAATTTTAAACTTAAAAAATTCAAGAAATAAAAGCTTGTGTAATACATGCTTTAAATTATTATATGTATGCATTTATAACTAACTGGATCTAATTGAAATAGAATATAATATAGTGAAAAGAATAATAATCTGGAATTTCTAGCAATTAAAGAAGAAGAATAACCTTCTGTCTGTTCAAAGATAAAATGGTACCCTCACTATAGACTGTTCAGTACTCTTTAAAGTATTTCGTGTTTCCTGATAGACTTCAAAATTTGAAGTTCAAATAATAAACTAATGCAAGGAACTTGTACAGTAAGTAAACCATTTACGATTCCGTAAGACAATGAAAAACAAAAGGATGAAAAAGCAAAATTCCAGTAAAGAATTGTTTGCCAAACGGAAAGAATGTTTTGATGAATATCAGATGTTGTCTGTCGCGGGAGTTGAAAGTCCAAAAGAGCATCCCGAGTAACGTTGCCACTCGCTCCATAATAATTGGAGTGAAACAAACGACGTTTCCCCTTCTCCCTGTCCCTGTATTAATTAAAAATGTCTATTAACAATTTGCACTATCGTTTGAAATGAAACGCAGATTTATTTGTCGCTAGAGCATCTCAAACAGCGGATAGTTAAGGAAGCAAAAAGAGGAAGCAGTAAAAAGCGAACAAACTTTTCCAGCCAAGATTTGAATTCCAGAGTAGAATAAGCTACTAATATTGTTCGGAATGACCATGATGTATGTGTGTAATTATTTTAAACCATCGAATGACCTTCTTACAAAATCATTACCCGTTTTTTAGATACCTTTAGATAAAGCAATCTTTTTTTTCGTCGTCTTTGGTGATTACTGAATTTTGTTCTTTTTAATTACTTACGTAAAATCCTGATTGAAATTCATTTTGTGTCCAGTCATTCTGCGTTAAAATATTTTGTACCAATTCTTATAATGATATACTCCAATTTTTGTTCTGCACTTTTTTCTATCTTTTACCAATATATCAAATACGTTGATGAATTTTTCTCTTTATTTTCCAAATCTTGTTTTGCTTCCACTTCGTATTAAATTACTTTTGTTTCTGTTGACGATAGTTGTTGTTATTAATTTCTGATTGATGATTATTTTAGTCTCTTTTTACTATTTCATTCGTTTATTTGGTCAATATAATTGCAAGTTTTGTTTTCTACTGTTTATTGCTTTACTTGTATGTATTCAGATACACAGCTGTTTTTGGCTGCACAAATTAGACTTGGCAGCACTTAATTATGTGTTGATTTTGCAGGGATGTTAAATAACAATAGTCATAAAAGCTTAGACGAAGAAATTTTTGTTGGCGTTCTTTTACTGTTGTGAATTCACTTCAACATTGTTGTTGCAGTTTTAGTTTTTTTTTGCTGAGTATAACAAAATCAACTTTTTTGCTCTCTTATAGTTACCGAGTTATAGCCCGTCGAAAATTGAAATTCTTATCTCTATTTCTCCTAAACTATTAAAGGTATCCAAATATGTTTCCTGCATTTATTAAGGAATTTAATATTCTTTTTATATATATAAAATAAAATTTTGTCGAAAAACGACTTTTTATAATTTTAGTACTTTTGGCCCATTTATGCATTTTTTCCAAAAAAATGTATATGTATTTAGCCCATATCATTTTCTTAACTTCAAAGCTATATTTTCAGTAAAAGCTATTAGTT
Source organism: Myopa tessellatipennis (assembly GCA_943737955.2). Taxonomy (NCBI): domain Eukaryota; kingdom Metazoa; phylum Arthropoda; class Insecta; order Diptera; family Conopidae; genus Myopa; species Myopa tessellatipennis. Next base: position 53,639,406 of record OX031316.1, read on the forward strand.
TTCGAAGCGTATTTGTTCATCAGAATCGGCGCAGCATTTTAGAAGGAAACGCTCTTTGAAACGAAAGTATTTACGCATTTTTATAAAAAAATTAATGCCCGATTTTTCCTATTCCGATTCGTTACTTTACAAAAACAAAGACATAAATTGTCAATGTCGACGAAAAGGACAAGGAGCGTCACTAGACATCGTTGTAACTTTGCGAAAAAGGTACATATAACGATTAGTGCCGTACTCGAACATAAAATTGAAAGTCAAGATATCTTAGAAACAAACTTAATTTCCGAGTAATCTGAAAAATAATATAGTATGTACAAATATTGAAAACGTTTTTCAAAGATTATTTAAACTAAAGTAAATTCAAGATAAAAATGAAAAATTTAATAATACAGTTGAACGAATTACCAAGAAGTATATCGAATCAATTAATTTTATGCCTTTTAAATTAATAAATCGAAATTCGTCGAAAATGTTAACATTTTATTGTGCGCTATACACATAACAGTATATAAGAAATATAAATATGATGGATTGAAATTCTGATTTTAACGAGTTTGGACAAATAATATTTTGGCTATTTTTAACAGCTTTGCTCCAAATATAAGATTCGATTAAGTTACTGCTTATTTCTACTGTAAAGTAATTATTTGCGTTTAAATTTGTCCGCCCCTGTAGACATCCTTAATACCAATTAATTTTTAATTGGAAAAAGATAAACATCACTAAAGTTTCATATATCATTAAAAGCTCTCGTTATATCTTCTCTACATCGTCATTATTATTCGAGTGATTATTACTAAACTACTTAATTTTATTACTTAACTACATCGCGGTACATACGAATAATGAAACTTAGTCTTCTCTCACTTTCGATGTAGCGTATAAAAAACCCCCGATAACGTTTTTGTTACGAATTTAGATCATTTCTAAGTTCGTCAATATATGGACCTAAAATAAACTTGCGAAAAGAGACGCAATGTTTTGTATACACATCACAGGTATATTTTTCTTTATATTTTCTGTTCTCGTGAAGCCAAAACTTGGATTCACACCACAATCCAAAGAGAGTTCACAGGTATTGAGCCCACACGCGCAATTCGAACCCAGCCCACATTACGGATATCCGGCACATTTCACACATGGATCGCATTTTGGACATGTGCCACATTTTCCGCATTCCACATTCCACATTCCGCATTCGCCACATTCGCCGAAGTAAAGATTCTTAATAATTTACAGCGTGAAAAACTAATCAAATGAATTTTCAGTGCGTCCGCGATGCTGCAGTGCCCGTCCCAACCAGAAGTGGGATGTAAAGAACTTTATAATTCCCAACAAAGGACAAACATAACTCTGTTAGACCTGAAAACGGACGTTTTACCATTTTACGTGAAATGCAACCACGATGATTACGGTGGTGGCTGGACTTACGTGTTAAATCGATTTGATGGAAATACTTCCTTTTCTCGCAACTGGCAGGACTGCGTTAACGGCTTCGGAAACATTAATCAGGAATTCTTTATCGGTCTGAATAAGCTTCATGCACTAACGCAATCTACGTTGCATGAACTCCTCTTCATTTTGGAGGACTTCGATGACGTGACCAAGCTGGCCAGATACAATGCCTTTGCCATCGAGGACGAGGAGAGGGGCTTTGCAATAAATGTTCTTGGTGACTACTCTGGCAGTGCTGGTGACTCGTTTACATTTCACTCTGGACATAAATTTTCAACGAAAGATAAGGATTTGGGTGGTGATGATTGTCCAACGAAAAGAGCGTCACCAGGATGGTTTAATTTTTGCACAGAAAGGTAAGAAATAGGTAAGGTAGAATAAAGTCAGGTAAGAACTAGTATGCTTGCCAGGAGCAAGGGGAAAGGGGACGTGAAATGTTAATCAGTTTAAAGAGAACTACGAAACACATTATTTATTCACCTATTATCTACTAAGTGAATGAATGAGAAATTTATAAAAAATCTATAATATTTTGAACTCTTTTTCAGTAATATTTTTGGACATTACCTAAAAGGCAAATTCGAAAACACCAAAGATGTACGATTTAGAGGCATGGTCTGGTACTCTTTTCGAGGATCAACCTATTCGCTAAAGAGATTGGCAATGTTAATTAGACCAGTGTCAAATTAAAAACTTAATTTCTTTTTTGTAATAAAAACGTGTGGTTTTACAAACTAGAAAAATGTTGGAATAATAATAAATGAATGTATGTATATGTTACAATCCTAAACTCGACAATAACACATACTAGAACTGTGCGAAAGGATATAGAAGAGACAAGCACGAACGTCGTTGAATGGGAATTGAAAGACATCATAATTTGGGACAGGCAAGATATTATAATTAAAGTCCCCAGGGGCCTGGTACGACACTTTAGCGTTTTTTGTAAATGTTCTCTGTTACATAAATTGCAAAAAGTAGAAGATACACATCCTCTTTCTGCTTTTGATATTATTTTTCCGAAATTTTTAAAATACAATTAAAATCAGAAGAATACAGAGCATTTATTATGCAAAAATATTATTCTTAATCCACACTGAGTATAATTTATTTATTTATGAGAATAATTCATTAATCTTTATTTTCTTTAACCTTTATACGAGTATAGGAAGGCTCATCACGCCCATTTTTGGTGGAATAGTTAATATTGAAATTAGATTGTCGGAAATTAAATTTTGCCTTATAGCTTGCTTGCATGCTTTGTGACCAGTCAAGTTCCGTATATACAGACTAACTAGTCTTTCTAGAACCTTAGGTAAAAACGACCAGGTTTTAGTTTTCCATATTCTTGGGAGTACTACAACTTACTTTCCCCAAATCGAAATTAATACAACCATCACCTTCTTCCAATTATTTGATATTATCCTCTCAAACAGAAATATGTACATATCTGGAAGATAGCTGAGAAGTGACAGACATAATTTTTCCATGACATCTTTAGCACAGCCGGTAACGACATCTAATTCCACAGATTTGTAGGGTTAAGATAAACTTACACAGAGACAAGACAATTTGTCCTCACCTATTAGATAACCATATCTTCTGCATTTTAACTGAGTGCGTATTCGCAGAAATTAAGGATTTTATTTGATATCTCTTTTCCTGCACCTGTGACCCTGGGATATGTTGAAATAAGTAGATCCTGAGTATTGAGTGTCCACCAGTACATCGTACGCAGGTACAACTCGACATTTTCAGTTTATTCCATCAACTTTCCATGCTCCGTAGGGGCATGTTATGACGACAGCTCCGAACAGGTAATACATGGAGAACAGGGAGATCAGGTTGGTTTACCACAGTAACAGTTCCAGTCAAGACGAGCTACTAAGTTGTTAGTAGAACGTCATAAAACTTTAAGCTTGAATAATTTTCGGTCGTTTTTAAAAACTTGGTGTCTGTAGATGTCAATTATTTCAATATTTCTGATGTACGTACATATGTACATATGTACTATGAATACATGTATAAATAGTTTTATTTATTTGCCAGACTTACATCTAAAATAGTGCTACGTTTGTTTCAAATATAGAATGCCAAACTTGATTCCTTCCTAGAAAAAGGTATTCTCTAAAAACTAAAATTATTATACATACGTATCTCCAAAAAACGATTGTAATATCTTTTAAATGTGTTGTTACACCATAATGAAATTAAATAATATGATGGAACGAATTTCCGAGAAGTGCGTTACATTATTTCATTTGATAACCCTTGAAGGAAAAAATTAAAGTCGAAAATGGTCAATTTTATTGTGCGCTATATTGTGCGCTCATGTATATAAAACAATAATTAAAAATATTTTGGATTGAAATTATCATTTCAAAACAAGTGGAAAAATAATATGAAATAATTGGACATTCTTAGCAGCTTTCCACAGATCAAATCCGACTAAATAACTAGTTATTGCTAGTGTAAAGTAACCAGTTGCATTTAGTGTAGAATTAATGTGGAGATATACTTAGGAATAAGTAAGAAATGTGTAAATAAATTTTAAAAGGAATGTTTAGTTTAAAATTATTTGTATTTGTAGAACAGAGGACTATAATTATAGGTAATTATAATATAGAAAAAGGGTAAAGGGGTCTATAGTACAAACATCTGAACTTAATTAAGGAAAAAGTTTAACAAAGCCTAGTATTTGGAGACATAATTAAACAATATACGTAAGCACTATATTATTAGAAAATATAGTGCTATTATAAGCACTAAGAAAAGTTTCTTGGCTTGATTTCATCATTTATATACATCGCGTTAAAATCGGAAAATGAAGGCTAGTCGTCTTTCTCTTTTGTTGTAGGGTATAAAAATCACAAATAGCATTTGTACACTATTTGCCACGAACTTAGATCAGTTCTCCGCTCTCGACTATATCGACCAGAAATTAATTTGCAAAAATAGAAGCAATGTTTTTTATGCAGATTAGAAGTAAATTATTTTTTCTTTTCTCTGTACTCGTAGAGTCACAAACACAACTGATTTCTAAAATCGAAACCACCCCAAAATATGGGGGCGGCCCCCGACCGGGGGCGGAATTTGGATCGGTGCCGGAATTTGGATCAGTATATGGATCACTTTTTGGAGGAAAGCCGCATATCCACCCTAATTCGCAAATGACAATTCCAGAATCAATGCCGCATTTTGAACGATCTTGGAATTTCGTATCGGAGCCTCATTTCAAACAACATATCGTACATAATTTCGGATCAATGCCACCTAAGTAAATTTTTCATAATAATTCGCAGAGTCAAAAACTAAGTGAATATTTTTAGTGCGCCTCTGCGATGTCCGGATCAACCAGTTGGCTGTAAAGACCTCTTTCATTCCCAGCAAAAAAAACATATAACTAAAGTAGCCCCCAGCAAGGACTTAGAACCATTTTACGTGAAATGCAACCACGATGATTACGGTGGTGGCTGGACTTACGTGTTAAATCGATTTGATGGAAATACTTCCTTTTATCGCAACTGGCAGGACTGCGTTAACGGTTTCGGCAACATTAATAAGGAATTCTTTATCGGTTTAAAGAAACTTCATGCACTAACGAACTCTGCGCTCCATGAACTCCTCTTCATTTTGGAGGACTTCGATAACGTAACCAAATTGGCCAGATACAATGCCTTTGCCATTGAGGACGAGGAGAGGGGCTTTGCAATAAATGTTCTTGGTGAGTACTCTGGCAGTGCTGGTGACTCGTTTACATATCACTCTGGACATAAATTTTCTACGAAGGATAAGGATTTGGGTGGTGATGATTGTCCAACGAAAAGAGCGTCACCAGGATGGTTTAACTATTGCACGAAAAGGTAAGAAATCTTGAACATGAGTGATGGATTAGATAGGTTAATTTTTCAACAGACACGTCTATTTCTTATATAAAAACTAAAAGTGCCTTTCTATGAAAAATATAACAGAACTCCAAGTGAGCTATGCTGATAAAATTTACTAACGGAGCATATGTATAGAAAGAGCGTCCTATATAGAAAGAGGACGTGGCCTGACATGGTAATCTGTTTGAAGTTTATGAAGAAAGACGTTCTATGAATTACTAATCTATTATCTGATGATATAATGGTATAAAATTATAAAAATTCTAAAATAATTTTAATTCTTTTCTAGTAATATTTTTGGACGATACCTAAAAGGTGAATACAAAAACATTAAAAATGTGGAATTTAGAGGCATGAATTGGTACTCTTTTCGCGGAGATATGTACTCCTTAAAAAGATTGACAATGTTAATTAGACCAGTTTAGAAAATTATTTGAAAAACGCGACTTAAATAAGTATATAAAATAAATATATTAAAACATATAGCACAGTATATTTACCGTCTTATCTGTAATAATTATACAGAATTATTTCTAATAAAATCAAATATTTATTATAATCAGTGTACTTATATTTCAATGAAGAAAATTTTAATGGTAAAGGGTTTTCGAATAAGAGGTGTAAGTTTGCTATTCAAAGAAAAATGCCATTTTTGGAGATAAATTATCGCATGTTTATTTCGTAATAAAGAGGAAGGTATGCCGTTAATAATCAAAAACAACATCAGCCAAATGGCCACCACGACCACGCTTACAGGACCATAGCTATTCAAAATTACACCTCTTATTGGAAAACCCATTCTTTTGAATAGCATTTTAATTATTGTTGTTCATTTACTAACAATAGATTATTCATATTACGTATAAAATAAATCAGGAAATTGCTCAGCCTTACTAAGTATTGTATTTAAATTACTGAAAATAGGAGAATGTAATTTTTTTTTTCAGACATTTTATTTCCAGCAAATAATTAACTTTATATCTCTCAACTTTTTCTATTTATATTTGCTTCGTTTAGTATTTATTTTTACTATTGCAATCGATTGGAATTTGGTTTCAATTTAATGAGAAATGATTTTTTATTATTCATTTAAAGTCAATCGTTTTCGTAATTTTTATTGTTTTCATAATGATATTATTTTTCAATAATTATTACACTACTATTAAATGCAATTGTAGTATTTTTATAGAATTATTATTAGAAATTTATATGGTTCGTTTTACATAATTGAGAAATGATTTTTCTCAGCTTGGCCACTCTGTTTCGCAGGTTAGTTTGATTAAAACCAACAACAACAATGAAGAACAACAAGCAAAACTGATGGTTTTTTTTCATTTGCTTGATTTTGATATGCGAATTGGATTTTGTGGATGGAAGGGGTAAATTGATGTATTTAAATTAAAGGAGCGGTAAACAATCACCAAAGAAAAATCTATTAAAAGTTTCAACAGGCAACGAATGCAAGCTTCAAATCCTTTCAAAAAGAATTCCACCTGAAGAAAAAAACACCGACAAAAACTGAACAAAAAACACAAAACAAGAGCAAATCAGCGAAAACCAGTTTTTAAGTGCTCAAAGTTGTTCACAAGTTGACAATACATGATAATCATCATCATCATAGAATTCAGAAATGCAAACATTCGTGTTAATTAGCTGGTTTAAAGCGTTTTAAATGCGTTTAAGCGTAGTTAACTGCAAATTAGTTTTATTTGAGCAAAAATAACATAAACCGAATCGGTTTTTGAATAACAATAATATGCATGTATGCCCGTCTGTATGTATGTGTGTAGAAGACGCAAAAAACAATAGAATACTCTCAACTGCAACTTAACTGGAAAATAATCACGCACGGAGTTAATTAAATAATCACGTATTACCACAAATAATATTAAGAATAATATTCCTGCTTCTGTTTCACTTTCTTTATCGTCAACAACTTTAATTTGAACTTTAAAACTAACGACGAAACTTAAAGAAAGCACATATTTTTTTAGAACTTTTATTGATCTCTGCCGATCAATGTAAATATTTTTGGCGTCATCAACATCTTTGATGTTCGCGCAGAGATGTTGTTATATCCACGAATACGAGACTAAAAATCAGTTTAATTAATAGTTTTAATGAAAGACAAGTTGAAGATCTGTTCAACCATCAGCATTCCGTTGGGTGTCTGTCTCTCCCGCTGCGATCTGTCCTCTGCACATGTTGATCATCGTTTGAAGTAATGTAACTAACTTGCCGTGGTTCTGCATTTGTTGTTGTTGTTGTTTTTGTTTTTCGGTTAAGTTTGTTTTCTTCTGCTTGTCTTATCTGTCTATCCACATGTTGGACGTACATACGCTGTGTATGAGCAAAGAATAATATGAAATGTAAATTATTCTGGAATATGTAGAATAGAGTTTTGTTTATCTTCATCCGCATCACATCGTTAATTTCTTTGTTTTAATCTTGCTATTAATTTCTTTTGATATTTATCGGCTCGTGATCGTCGCGCAAATATATGTACATATTTATGTATGAACTATATGTTTGCAGAGGTGGGTGGTCCTTGATGTGGTTGCTGTTGTTGTTCTTGTGCTCTTGCAATTGCTTTTAATTGAGCTGACCGCCAATCGAGGTGGCTCAGAGATGAAATTATAATTATAATAATAATAGTAATTAAAATAATAATAATAATAATTAAAATAATAATAGAAAAAACAAAGTTTAACAAATTAAATTAAAGATACAGACAACAAATTAAAGACAAGAAAAGATAATAAAATAATCAAAAGTAATTTTAAGTATAATTAAAAATTTTAAAAAATTCAAATATTGTAAAAAATTAGTCCTTTAAATATTATGGGCATTTAATATTGACATAAGTACATACATTAATAACACATTATACTTCGTAAGAAAAATTGCAATTTTCTTGAAAAATAAGACTTTTTCATATTGCCATGTAGGTAGCTCTTATAGTTTCGGAGATATAGGTCTGAAATTTTACAACTTCAAAGGACTATAACTCTGAAACCAGACGAGAGCAGACAGGCTCCGCGGAAAACAACAACAACAGAAAAGACAACAACAAAATCGGAGCTGCATCCTCAACCTGTTCTGAATAGATTTAAGACTAATCAATCACTAAAAATCATATAGAATTAGTTTTTAAAGAAAACAGTTTAAATAAAAAGTATTAAAACAGTATCCTTGGAATTGAATCCATCTCAAATAATCTGAAATGAAATCAAATCAAATAAATTCTAATCATAAATCGGAATAATATTATATAACATTGTATGGAAAAGTAAATCTACAAAACTTTTCAGCGAGTATTTCTGGTAATTTTTTAACATCAAAACTATTTAATATTCAACTCCAAAATATCAATGGGGAGAACATCTTCAAAAATCTCTAAAGCCGATTTGCCGCCTAATTGGTTTACCAACCCTGGGAATTATGTTTTATAGGAATTGGATTTATGCATCCGGAATATGTAGGGTGACACTTACGGCAATGAATTCAAAGTTTCAGATTATTAGGAAATCATAGTTTCTCATTATTTTATAATATTTTATATCTTGTAAACAAAATATGTAAAATTTCATATTAATTATAGTAAAATATGTACAAGACCGCAAGACAATAGAAGTTTATTGAAAACATAACCTTTTTAAGAGATTTATTAAATATTACGTATTGATAAAAAAAATTTTTTAAAAATTCTATACGCAAGAGAATTTATGTAAAATATGATATATAAAATAGTATTATATTTAACGTATATAACAAAAAAAAATTAACCAAATATGGTGTCATATATATAGGACGATGGTAAGTAATGGGTTAAAGTATGTTCCTGGCTAGAATTTTAAGTTTTAGCCAACTTTTTATTTACCAGTATGGTTTTTCCGGTTTTAGTTTTTTAAGCCTTTTATTGTAAAATACCCTTGAAAATACTTTTGAAAGTATATATTCTAGAAATTATACAGTAGAAATTTTGACATTAAGGCCCATGCATATGCATGTTAAGTTTTATGATTAAGTTTTAAGCCCTCGGAGTGTCTTCTAATCTTCTTCCTTTAATCTTTAAATAAACTGCACTTGTTTCACTTTGTTAAGTTTTAATCTTTCTTTCGGTTTGTTTGGCTTGGGCGACGCACCCGTCGACCGCACCAAAGTGGGTCGGTGTTGGCGCGTGTCGCAATTTCCATTCTTTCGCAATTTTTGTATTGCGAAATATCAATATCGGCAGAATTAAATCGTTCCCAATTTAATTCTTCCGCGTTTGGTTTTGGATTATTTTTATTATTTCTTTAAACCAAGCATTTTATGGTCACTGCAAAGAGCTAAGAATTTTAAGGTTTGGAAGCTCGCTACTAGCTAGCTTCCACGATCACTACCAATGCTAAACGATCTGGTTGTTGGCTTGGTTTCCCAAAACTTGACAAAAGCTTCTGGCTACTAAACAAAGCGCTGCGGTTGCAGACTTGGCTTTCAAGCTTACTTTAATGAAAGCTTGGATGGAAATTGCGATTTAATTTTATGCAACATTAAACAATTTCTTCAGTTTTGAGGAGGCGTACTACGCGATTCTCAACTTTTCATGTGAGGATAGGCAACCCTTAAAAGCAGAAGAAAACATATGTGGTGCTTTTCTGAACTATGAAACAGCTGTTTTAATTGCTTTAACCCTTCTGTCAACAGATATTTTTTCCACCTTCCGTCAACAGGTAGGTCTGGCCAGACCTACAGTATGCTTTGCATGCTAAGCAAGGTAATATCCCCATAAAAGTAGGAAAAAACATCAAATTTGTTGTGAAATTAGATAAAGACACATTTTATTAAATACTTTTAGCTTTAATTCAACAATTTTGGCATTTATATAAAGCTTGGCTATGTTGTAAACATACAGGATCATTACAAATATATTAACTAAATCTTGTTTTATAATGTTTTTTATCATTCGCCCTACATATAGAGCAAGATTTTTTATTGTTTGATACTGTAATGCCAGTTGTTGGTTGTGCAATTTTTTCGCTGAGAGGTATTCCGAAAAATGACTAGTCCATTTTTAACTGGAAAGTTTCCCACTATTTGCGAATTTCTCAATCGAACATCAATATATGGAGTCACAAGCTCCTCTGCGAAAGCTTTCAAAAAATCCGGCGAAGCTTTTTGTACGCTTTCAGACTGATGTGAAATATTATATATGATGAATGCAGCCAGTGCAGATATGTCCAGCATATTGTAGAAAAGGGCTAATGGCCACCGCCGCGTTTGCCTCATGCCTTTATCCTTTATGTTCCCGTTCTTGTTCTCGTTCTTTTTCGGTTTACAGAATTCCTTTGCTCGGATAACCATTCGATGAGTCGCAGGCCCACCATACTTACGGCAGCTAGCAGTACTCCAAAATATGCATACAGTTCTTTATCTGTACCCTGTCCACTGTCGAGTATTTCTTGGATGTTACTTATTGAATTTTTCCGTTTCCGTTCTAGCATTTACATTTGTTTGCATTACAATAATGTAAACAATTTCAGGTGTAATCACAGATTTGAAAATATACCGCTTACAATTTAACTGAGACATTTTTATGCTATGGTTATTTATTTCTATTATTTTTGAAAATGTTCACAATCTAAAGACTTTTTTATGCAATTATCACTTGTTGAATGATATAAACCCTGAACCATCTTTTGCTTTTATATTTTCAACACAAGCTCATGCATTCGCAAAATGATGTTAGATGTCACAATCCTTTCAAACAGGTAACAGACATACAGATTTCTGCAGTCTACCTATTCAATAGTAGGAAATATTCGCCCACAATATTATCACGTAACCCTTTTTGGTAAAACAGTAAAAAGTATTTGCTTTAACAGCATTGTTTTTTATACATTTTTTATTATCGAAAATATCCATGCAAAATCCCTTTATTTTTTTCTAGTAAGCATAATGACAGGTTTTTCTTATATTGACCTCAGCCATCTTCACCGATCCTGATATTATTTTTTACCCTTATGTGAAGAAAAAACCTGAAATCATAGCTACCTAACTAAAAAATAAGTTTTTCTGCCATATTTCGCCTGAAGTTATATGTAGGTCTGGTCAGACCTATCTGTTGACGAAAGGTATAAAGTTGAAAAAATACCTAGAACTCCCGTTCTATTCAATATATCTTCATGATTCTTGAAAGTTTGGGCAGATAATTAGTTATTTGACAAAGTCAGGAAGTTTCATGAGGATACCCCTAACAGTTTTTTTACAATTCGCTCTCAAAGTTGAAAAAGGTCTGGCCAGACCTATCCGTTGACAGAAGGGTTAAATTTCATGCAATGCTTGGTCGTTCTACTGATGCATGGAATGAATAGCTTGCTTTTCGTTGAGCTCTATCATAAAACTTAACATGCATATGCATTGCATGGTTGGGCCTTAAAATGTCGAAATTTCTACTGTATAATTTCTAGAATACATACTTTCAAAAGTATTTTCAAGGGTATTTTTAGTATGTAGTTTTGCTTGTCATACTTTTAATGTGATGATGTTCGTGTCTTTCCTGAAATATTCCTTTAATTAAATTATGTACGCCAACTGTTACATCGGAGTTTTGACTTTGAATAAAATTTCGATAAACTCGATTTTCGATTTTTCCAATTTTCCGACTTTTCCGGAGGGATTTTCCACAGTTTTACAGAAATCGGCCCAGCCGTTCTCATTTTATGAATTACTATACATTTTTTACACCATTTTTATATATATAGATTTAACAATTATGAACATATTTGAAAAGCATATTTTTATATAAAGTTTTTAATTTGATTTCGTCTTTTTGTGCGCTCGTAAATACTTACATATATAATCTTGTTAGTTCGTGTATTTATATTAATTAACTTATTTCAAGAAATGGTGGTTGTAAATTGGTCTGGGTGTGTTTATGTAATGTAAATGGAATTCCTTAAAATGACTTATAGTTAACTTAATAAACTGTAATATTGTTGTTACGTTCAATATGTCCTTCATGCCATTCGTTCTACTTGTTTCTCCTCGTTCGACCCCCTTCTTCCCAACCCTATCTGAATACAATTTTTTGAGTGACCTGTGACCTGAGTGAGTCCCTGTGTTAAGTCTTCGAAATTGTCTTCTGAATGTTTCAATTACACGCACACTCAAACACTCTCACATATTGACACACATGCATACATACATACATATATACAGGGGCATTGAACATTGCAATACCTAGTCGAACTATTTTTAGGTGAAAATTGTTTCAATTTTAGTATTTACTCATAAGTGCTATTGTTTTTTGGATATTTTACCTGCTTTTCGTGCATGCTTACTAATACGGGTTGAGTTTATTTGTCGTAATGTCATTCCTTTTATGTTTTTTTTTTTTTTGGTTTACAATCAAAAGTTTTTACAATTTTTTACAAGAATTGTAATGTAAAACTTTTGTTTTACAATACAAAAGTTTTACATTACAATTCTTCCCTTAGCTCTCTTTAAAACTTTTGCTTAAATTCTTGCTGATGTTGTATATTGTTTGTGTTATTATTGTTATTGTGGTGCTTTTATGTATTATGTTTCACCATTTCAACCAGACGGTAAATGTAAATTTATTTTCGAAAAAAGGTTCATATAAACTGACGTTGTTGTCAGAATTGTTTATGTTGTGGTTTTTGTTATCGGTGTTGGTTTTGTTTTAATTGTTGAACGTTTTATTTTATTTTATTTGGTGCTGGTAATTGTTTTTGATTTTCTTTCCATATTTTATTTTTTATATAACAATAATTTTTATGGTTTTTTTTTATAGTATGGATAAAGCAAAGGTTCTGGATCTAATTGCAGAAGTGGAGCAGCACGAGTTGCTGTATAATTCCTCAGCAAGCGGCGCACAGAATTTCCAAAAAAAGGAGCGATTGTGGCGTGAAATTGGGCAGCGGCTGGGGATAAGCGGTTTGTGAAATTTTTTAATTTGTTGTTCTAATTTGCAACCATTGGTTGAAACTTAGAACTTATTTGTTTCCAAAAAATTAGGAAAAAATATTATAAATATTTTCTTTTTTATTTTTAGGAGGACTAGCCAAAAAAAGATTCAAAAATCTGCGCGACACTTATCGGAAGTTTGATTCGAAACTCCAAAGACTTCCATCAGGAAGTGCTGGGACGGCGGTCCCAAAATGGGAGTTTTGGGGCCCGCTGGAGTTTCTCAGCTCTGCGAAACACAGAAGACGGTAAGTTTTAATATTTATTGGAAGAATATATAATGTTTTGCTCTTTACATTATAGGGTCATCAGCAACTCAGCAAGTGCTGTAAGCGCACCAGCAATGGACACGTTGGGAGTTCTGAAAAGAAAACTAGAAGTCCTAATAGATAAAACTGCCCAACAAGTAGATGCGTACGCGGTAACGCCTACGCAGCTAAATTTTTTAGTAATGGCCAAGAGGCTAGAAAATGCACGCTGTTCAAATCAGCAAAAATTGAAACTTGAAAATTTATTTGTTGAATTTTTCAACGCAAAGCTGGAAGACATAAGTTTCTTGGAATAGGCTCAAAACTAAAATGTCATAAACCCATTTCCTACCTGCTTTCTTTTATTCGAACAGCAAATTTGAGATTTTTCTGAAATTGCTTCTGGATACACTATCCATATTCCCAGAAAAACCTCAAATTTGCTGTTCTAATAATCGAACGCTGGTAGGAAATGGGTTAACGAAACTTATGTCTTCCAGCTTTTATCTTGTCTTTATAAATTTAAAAATTTTGATTATACCAATTGCTGCGTAGGCGTTACTGCGTATTCAATATGTCACTTAAATTTGCCGAAGCAAGCAAATACTTTGTGTCTTAAGTCTTTCGTTTTTTTCCATGCACAAGCAACATCGAATCAGAGTTTGAGTCATGAGTCGAAAATACATAAAGAAACTACGATTTACATTCGAAATTACAAAGTAATTAGTTAATTATTACACATTATTACATTTATTTTACACACAATTAATTATTAAGTTTTGTAATTGTTGTTGTTAAATTCTTCACCGATTCTATTATTATTATTATCTATTATTATTATTATATCTATTTATTATTAAAATTCTTCAAATTGAAAAATAAAAGTTAAAACAGAGAGTTAATAGTTAAAAATGAAAATCAAAATTAAATTAAAAATTGTAATCATAAATGAAACCTTCAAAACGTTTGTTTTTACTTTTTACAGCTGCTTATACTGTTATTGTATATGAAAACCTGCAGTTATTTAATCTCTTGCAGTGAAGTTTGTGTCTTAAGTCTTTCTTTTTCTTTCCATGCACAAGCAACATCGAATCAGAGTTTGAGTCATGAGTCGAAAATACATAAAGAAACTACGATTTACATTCGAAATTACAAAGTAATTAGTTAATTATTACACATTATTACATTTATTTTACACACAATTAATTATTAAGTTTTGTAATTGTTGTTGTTAAATTCTTCACCGATTCTATTATTATTATTATCTATTATTATTATTATATCTATTTATTATTAAAATTCTTCAAATTGAAAAATAAAAGTTAAAACAGAGAGTTAATAGTTAAAAATGAAAATCAAAATTAAATTAAAAATTGTAATCATAAATGAAACCTTCAAAACGTTTGTTTTTACTTTTTAAGAGATTATACAATATACACTAGCTAAGGAATTAACCCGCAAAACGCATGACAATTATGCGTAACTATCTACCTATTACCCCATCAAACATCTAGAAGAAAAACTATCATGTTCTACCCTAACATCCCTGTCATGCCCGTGATTGTACCTACCGCTAACGGAGGCATGTAAAATACTTATGGTGAACTAGCTAGCTACTCCCTTACATCAGAAACCCTGGTGCTACCTGTTCTAGCTGCAAAATAGTATATGTTTAATAAAAAATATATAAATAATAAATCAATAAAATATAATAATTATAGTAGAAGTGATACTAAGAGTATCACAACCAAAAAAACCACAAAAAATGAGAAAGAACAAACAAAACAAAAACGAAAAACCATTAAACAAAAAACAAAAAACCAACAAAAACCGAAAACAAACAAGCAAAACTGTTATAAAAGATTCCAGAAAAGGAACCTCCCATAACAGTCAAAATAATGGCCTTTATGCCCAAACTACTCTACAGGCAGACACCCATAAACGTTTTTCGTCCCCCGCCTGAAGGGGACTCATCAGTGGGTTTTTACTATATATAAGTGCTTACACACAACTAATGTGCGTGCAATCACCCATATATCAGAAAGAAATGCCAAGAAAAATGGCAAAAACAGAAACCACTAGAAGTGCTGTGTGCAACAAGCCACACACCAACACAAAATGCAAGTGCGTAAAAGGAAAGAGAATATATATAACACGTACGTGGAATGTATTGCACCCATGTGCTGTCCATTCCACCACGTGCTACATAATATGTTACCTCATAGAGGCAACAAACAAATAAAATGATTAATGATATAATTGAAAAAGTATAATAAATAATTAAATATAATTAATAAGTGAGTTGGGAAAAATAAATAAATTAAAGGAACAAACCACTTACCAATCCTCCGGAAGACACCGACCACACGCGACGAGACTTGAGCACATACTAACTTATGTGTTCACCTCAGCTGCATACTCATAAGTATGAGTGATGCAGTTTATAAAATACAGGGGTGGGTCGACATAAAACCGGAGAAATGGCAAACAAATGGTTTAATTTTTAGGATTAGGAGTGGAAGAAGGGGGGAGGGAGAGATATTTATGAGAGAGGAAATAATAAATAAATAAAAATTACAGGAGGGCAAAAGTAAAAAATTATTTAAATTATTAAAAAATTTTTTTGGTATTTACAAATTGAATTATTAAGTTATTTTAAGAATTATTTATTAAATAGAATAAAATTGAGTTAAGGAATAAATTAAGGAATTAAGTTAATGAAATTAATTTATTCACAACATTTTTTTAAAAACCAATTGAAATTGAGGAATTAAATTAATTTTGGTTTTGTTCAAAAGGGGTAGAATTTAAATTGAGGATTTTATTTTTGACTTTTAAACCCGATTGAAATGAATTTAAATATAGGTAGAAAAGTAAGGGGTGGCGGGAGGAGGAGATAAGGAAACTACAAATTTAAAATTTATATATATAAACTTAACTAAATTTACAATTTTTGCTTATAATATGTCTATATATATCTCTAAAGCTATTAAGCTAGATGATGCTGATTTTTCCTAACTATCCTGTCAAAATGGCGAATGCGGAAGCCACGACCCGGAGCACCCCATCAACTCTAGCTTGTGTACAATGGCGCCCAGCTATCCTGGATCTTAACACCAGACCAGCCTAAGAGAGGATTGAGAACTTCAAGGGCATGACCCCAGTCAATCACACACCCTTCTCCTAACACCTTAACTAACCTACTCAAACGGCAAATGTGGAAGACATGACCTGGCGAACCCCATCCGCTCTAGCTTATGTACAAAAAAATAAGCTAGGACGAACTTTGGGGCAGGGTTGAAACAGAATGGCGAAGTATTCCAAACGAAATTATTCAAAACTTGGTTGAGAGTATGCCAAGAAGATGTAAAGCTGTGTTAAAGAACAAAGGGCTTTGGACCAAATATTAAAAGTAACTGTAAATTACAACAAATTTCTTAATATTATAAAAGTGCATAAGTGAGTACATGCCGTTTTTTTTCTCTTTCGTTAAATTTTGTTTAAGTAATTGTTATTGTTTGATCAAGTGTTATACCTCTATCAATGAAGAAGACAATAAAGAGTAAAACAAAAAAAAAATTATTTGATTTGCACTATTATTTAAAAAGTTATGCATTGTAAACGATGGTAAGTACTAATATGTACTCATTAAAACTCCCCACTGTATGTATATAAATACCTATTTTATATAGATCGATGATTCGTGCACAATTACTTGATTGTTGTTGATGTTATTGTGGACAAAAGTTACAATTTTGGTAATTAAGTTTATTTGATTAAATATTACGAATTTCGCCGCGATAAACAAGAATTTTAATAAGTGCTTATAAGTGATTCGTGCACAATTACTTGATTGTTGTTGATGTTATTGTGGACAAAAGTTACAATTTTGGTAATTAAGTTTATTTGATTAAATATTACGAATTTCGCCGCGATAAACAAGAATTTTAATAAGTGCTTATAAGTGCTTACACACAACTAATGTGCGTGCAATCACCCATATATCAGAAAGAAATGCCAAGAAAAATGGCAAAAACAGAAACCACTAGAAGTGCTGTGTGCAACAAGCCACACACCAACACAAAATGCAAGTGCGTAAAAGGAAAGAGAATATATATAACACGTACGTGGAATGTATTGCACCCATGTGCTGTCCATTCCACCACGTGCTACATAATATGTTACCTCATAGAGGCAACAAACAAATAAAATGATTAATGATATAATTGAAAAAGTATAATAAATAATTAAATATAATTAATAAGTGAGTTGGGAAAAATAAATAAATTAAAGGAACAAACCACTTACCAATCCTCCGGAAGACACCGACCACACGCGACGAGACTTGAGCACATACTAACTTATGTGTTCACCTCAGCTGCATACTCATAAGTATGAGTGATGCAGTTTATAAAATACAGGGGTGGGTCGACATAAAACCGGAGAAATGGCAAACAAATGGTTTAATTTTTAGGATTAGGAGTGGAAGAAGGGGGGAGGGAGAGATATTTATGAGAGAGGAAATAATAAATAAATAAAAATTACAGGAGGGCAAAAGTAAAAAATTATTTAAATTATTAAAAAATTTTTTTGGTATTTACAAATTGAATTATTAAGTTATTTTAAGAATTATTTATTAAATAGAATAAAATTGAGTTAAGGAATAAATTAAGGAATTAAGTTAATGAAATTAATTTATTCACAACATTTTTTTAAAAACCAATTGAAATTGAGGAATTAAATTAATTTTGGTTTTGTTCAAAAGGGGTAGAATTTAAATTGAGGATTTTATTTTTGACTTTTAAACCCGATTGAAATGAATTTAAATATAGGTAGAAAAGTAAGGGGTGGCGGGAGGAGGAGATAAGGAAACTACAAATTTAAAATTTATATATATAAACTTAACTAAATTTACAATTTTTGCTTATAATATGTCTATATATATCTCTAAAGCTATTAAGCTAGATGATGCTGATTTTTCCTAACTATCCTGTCAAAATGGCGAATGCGGAAGCCACGACCCGGGGCACCCCATCAACTCTAGCTTGTGTACAATGGCGCCCCGCTATCCTGGATCTTAACACCAGACCAGCCTAAGAGAGGATTGAGAACTTCAAGGGCATGACCCCAGTCAATCACACACCCTTCTCCTAACACCTTAACTAACCTACTCAAACGGCAAAATGTGGAAGACATGACCTGGCGAACCCCATCCGCTCTAGCTTATGTACAAAAAAATGTTCGGCAATGTTATATCAGCTAGTCTAGGTATCATAGGCCCATGTCTTGCTGGAACTGTGTTGGAACCTTTCGCCGGTAATGGCACACTCTTGATAGTGGAGTCGGCCCGCTTGGATTCCCCATAACTCAGTCGAAATTCCAGTTGCATATCGATCGGTATGTTGTTATTGTTAGATTGGGATCTGTCGTTGTGTACGCGGAGTGTCGTAGGGGTTGGGTTTCACAATTGCGGCGGTTGGGTAAGCTCCAGTGTTCGGGATAGCCGTTCAGTCTTGGAATAGTAAACCCCTAAACCATTTAACCGCAGTGTGGAGCTTGGTCGCCTTCAGCCTTCCAACGTATATTTCGGCTCCCCTCTCTGACTCATACCCATATCATATGACAGCTTAATGAATGGATCTGTTATATGATCCAGGAGTTATGCTTACTTTAAGTTAGTCCCCCTAATATAGTTGTGTAGATTTGATGTAAATGCCTAGGTGTCGCTGTTCCTGGGGTATCCGCCGCCCATCTGGTAACAAGTATGGGGATAGCTCATCGCCATGGATGCTAGCAGTGGATGGTCAAGGTCCTAGCGTCATCTATCAGCATCAGATTATATAGCGTAGGGCTACCGTATGGGGGAGTTTTGTAATGGGTGTGTGAATGACCGGGGTCATGCACTTGGAGTTCTCGATCTTCTCTTAGGCTGGTCTGGTATTAAGATCCAGGATAGCTGGGCGCCATTGTACATAAGCTAGAGCGGATGGGGTTCGCCAGGTCATGTCTTCCACATTTGCCGTTTGAGTAGGTTAGTTAAGGTGTTAGGAGAAGGGTGTGTGATTGACTGGGGTCATGCCCTTGAAGTTCTCAATCCTCTCTTAGGCTGGTCTGGTGTTAAGATCCAGGATAGCTGGGCGCCATTGTACACAAGCTAGAGTTGATGGGGTGCTCCGGGTCGTGGCTTCCGCATTCGCCATTTTGACAGGATAGTTAGGAAAAATCAGCATCATCTAGCTTAATAGCTTTAGAGATATATATAGACATATTATAAGCAAAAATTGTAAATTTAGTTAAGTTTATATATATAAATTTTAAATTTGTAGTTTCCTTATCTCCTCCTCCCGCCACCCCTTACTTTTCTACCTATATTTAAATTCATTTCAATCGGGTTTAAAAGTCAAAAATAAAATCCTCAATTTAAATTCTACCCCTTTTGAACAAAACCAAAATTAATTTAATTCCTCAATTTCAATTGGTTTTTAAAAAAATGTTGTGAATAAATTAATTTCATTAACTTAATTCCTTAATTTATTCCTTAACTCAATTTTATTCTATTTAATAAATAATTCTTAAAATAACTTAATAATTCAATTTGTAAATACCAAAAAAATTTTTTAATAATTTAAATAATTTTTTACTTTTGCCCTCCTGTAATTTTTATTTATTTATTATTTCCTCTCTCATAAATATCTCTCCCTCCCCCCTTCTTCCACTCCTAATCCTAAAAATTAAACCATTTGTTTGCCATTTCTCCGGTTTTATGTCGACCCACCCCTGTATTTTATAAACTGCATCACTCATACTTATGAGTATGCAGCTGAGGTGAACACATAAGTTAGTATGTGCTCAAGTCTCGTCGCGTGTGGTCGGTGTCTTCCGGAGGATTGGTAAGTGGTTTGTTCCTTTAATTTATTTATTTTTCCCAACTCACTTATTAATTATATTTAATTATTTATTATATTTTTTCAATTATATCATTAATCATTTTATTTGTTTGTTGCCTCTATGAGGTAACATATTATGTAGCACGTGGTGGAATGGACAGCACATGGGTGCAATACATTCCACGTACGTGTTATATATATTCTCTTTCCTTTTACGCACTTGCATTTTGTGTTGGTGTGTGGCTTGTTGCACACAGCACTTCTAGTGGTTTCTGTTTTTGCCATTTTTCTTGGCATTTCTTTCTGATATATGGGTGATTGCACGCACATTAGTTGTGTGTAAGCACTTATAAGCACTTATTAAAATTCTTGTTTATCGCGGCGAAATTCGTAATATTTAATCAAATAAACTTAATTACCAAAATTGTAACTTTTGTCCACAATAACATCAACAACAATCAAGTAATTGTGCACGAATCACTTATAAGCACTTATTAAAATTCTTGTTTATCGCGGCGAAATTCGTAATATTTAATCAAATAAACTTAATTACCAAAATTGTAACTTTTGTCCACAATAACATCAACAACAATCAAGTAATTGTGCACGAATCATCGATCTATATAAAATAGGTATTTATATACATACAGTGGGGAGTTTTAATGAGTACATATTAGTACTTACCATCGTTTACAATGCATAACTTTTTAAATAATAGTGCAAATCAAATAATTTTTTTTTTGTTTTACTCTTTATTGTCTTCTTCATTGATAGAGGTATAACACTTGATCAAACAATAACAATTACTTAAACAAAATTTAACGAAAGAGAAAAAAAACGGCATGTACTCACTTATGCACTTTTATAATATTAAGAAATTTGTTGTAATTTACAGTTACTTTTAATATTTGGTCCAAAGCCCTTTGTTCTTTAACACAGCTTTACATCTTCTTGGCATACTCTCAACCAAGTTTTGAATAATTTCGTTTGGAATACTTCGCCATTCTGTTTCAACCCTGCCCCAAAGTTCGTCTAAATTTTTTGGTGCTCTTGAATACTGTCCCATCCGTCTTTTCACGATTGACCACAAATTCTCAATCGGATTGAGGTCGGGACTTTGAGCTGGCCACTTCATCAACTCAAATTTTTGTCCAGAGAGCCATTCCGTCACTATTTTGGATGTGTGCTTAGGGTCGCCATCCTGTTGAAAAATTACTTCTTCTTCCGGATAGGCGCTCCTCTCTACAAAATCTGGAAGATGGGTCTGGAGAATTTTTAAATAATCTTCCTTCTTCATTATTCCCTCAATTTTTTGCAACGGACCAACGTGCCACCATGTAAAGCAACCCCATACCATTACGTTGCCGCCACCATGTTTAACTGTTTCTTTTACATGGTGTCTTTTAATAGATTCATGTGGTCGACTCCAGCAGTATTGTTTTCCGTCCGACTGAAAGCGATTAAATTTGGATTCGTCCGACCAGATAACACGCTTCCAATCTTCTGGTGACACCATGTAAAAGAAACAGTTAAACATGGTGGCGGCAACGTAATGGTATGGGGTTGCTTTACATGGTGGCACGTTGGTCCGTTGCAAAAAATTGAGGGAATAATGAAGAAGGAAGATTATTTAAAAATTCTCCAGACCCATCTTCCAGATTTTGTAGAGAGGAGCGCCTATCCGGAAGAAGAAGTAATTTTTCAACAGGATGGCGACCCTAAGCACACATCCAAAATAGTGACGGAATGGCTCTCTGGACAAAAATTTGAGTTGATGAAGTGGCCAGCTCAAAGTCCCGACCTCAATCCGATTGAGAATTTGTGGTCAATCGTGAAAAGACGGATGGGACAGTATTCAAGAGCACCAAAAAATTTAGACGAACTTTGGGGCAGGGTTGAAACAGAATGGCGAAGTATTCCAAACGAAATTATTCAAAACTTGGTTGAGAGTATGCCAAGAAGATGTAAAGCTGTGTTAAAGAACAAAGGGCTTTGGACCAAATATTAAAAGTAACTGTAAATTACAACAAATTTCTTAATATTATAAAAGTGCATAAGTGAGTACATGCCGTTTTTTTTCTCTTTCGTTAAATTTTGTTTAAGTAATTGTTATTGTTTGGTCAAGTGTTATACCTCTATCAATGAAGAAGACAATAAAGAGTAAAACAAAAAAAAAATTATTTGATTTGCACTATTATTTAAAAAGTTATGCATTGTAAACGATGGTAAGTACTAATATGTACTCATTAAAACTCCCCACTGTATATACCTAAATATATTGATACAATGTTAAAGGATTAGTATATGTACACGATAATAATAATAATAATAATTGTAGGTAAGTGGGACCTGTGGTAAACATATAAAAAAATAAAAACAGGGAAAACAAAAACAAGAACAAAAACAAAACGAAATTAATATCAATAACAACCAAAACCCAATCAACATAAACTCAGTCTTATTTCAGTTGAATTTTAATTAATCGATTATCAGTTGAATTTTAGTTGCTGGGCGTGGAGGGGGAGGGGAGCGGGGCTGTGTATGCTGCTGTTGTTGTAACTGTGTCACTGTCACTGAGCTTGAAAGGCAAAGGAAATGAGCTCCGGCAACCCATCAATTAAAAATTTTTTAATTTCAAATGTTTTTTCCGTGTTTACACTTGTTTGCTTACAAAAAAGTAAAGCTAAGTAATATAATACAATAGTAAGTATATCATATTATATACCATTTAAAAGCTATATTTGTTATATACCTTAATGTGGCCGTTTGTAAGGAAAAATATGTTGTTTCAAGGTCAATTTGTCACAATAAAAATCACAATAAATTCCTAAAAATCAATATAACTCCTTAACCGCTATGTTATGAAAAAAAAGTATACTACATAAATAAAAGGTATTAATATTACCTTTCAAACAGTACTTCGTTTGTACCGTTAACTCACTTAGTTTATGAGATAAGTGCCTTTTATTAATACCATTTATTTGACCTTCAAACGGTCATAATATTTTTTTCCTTTTTTTGTCAATACGCAAACAACTATGCATTTGTAACAAAACAGCACAGCGACTACTTTATCCAAAGTAAAAATGCGAAATAAACAACCAAACAACAACCAATATATATACACATATTATATTAATAATAATAAATATGTAAAACTTTGTGTAAAAATTTATACTTACCGGTGAGGAATTCATTAGATTAACCGAATTTTTTTTTAGAGGTTTTTGCTGCTGGCTGAAACGCGAAAAATTAAAGATTATTGTTTTAACCTTTTTTACATATGTATATACATATATAATAATTAATAACACTCACTTTAAATAAACCGAATTTTTTTTTAGAGGTTTTTGCTGCTGGCTAAAACGCGAAAAATTAAAGATTATTGTTTTAACCTTTTTTACATATGTATATACATATATAATAATTAATAACACTCACTTTAAATAAACCGAATTTTTTTTTTTAGAGGTTTTTGCTGCTGGCTGAAACGCGAAAAATTAAAGATTATTGTTTTATAAATTAATTATGGAATAATATATATATTTTATTATATTTTTCCATTTTCAATGAACCGAGATTAATTCACTTTCAATTTACGCACTTGCACTTACTTTTAACTGCACAAAACTATTTAAATGTTTATCTCGAATATTAATTAATTATATTAATTTATATTAAACTATTTATATTAACAAAATTTATATTATAATTATATATAATAATTTATATTAATTTATATTAACAAAATCGCAATATTAAATAAATCACTTAGGAATTCATTCACTTCAGGAATCAATTGGGAATTTAATTCCATTAAATTCTTATTAAATTAACGGGATATTATTTATATTTATATCAATAGGTGGCGTTGCATGAACACGTTTGTGGCAGCACTGTTCAACCAAACAGTGCGCATGTATATGCATCTACAATGCATAAAAGAAAAACGATCCTAAAACGATCATCCTACGAAAAATGTATAATTGTAAAATAAAATATATATTAAATTATTATTATAATTATAATTATATAAAAAATAAATAATAAAATAAATCTTCTTAATTTTGTTCCTAAACTTATTTGATAAAACTGTGCATAACATTCGCAAAATATTCGCGAAACGCCAAAAAATTTGCGTTCAAATACGATTTGTCTCAGAATTCCGCTTTAACAGATAATCAACAGAATTTTGTGCCGATTTGGCTCAGAATTCCGTTTTAACCGAGCACCGAATTCTGTTTTCTGGCACACAATTCCGCTTTGATAGAACCGAATGTGTTTTGTGTATGTTTGCTGTCACAGAATTACGCTTTGACAGCTTGTTGACAAAACGCTGTTATCTCGGTCGGTGAAGAAACGCAAAAGTGTAACTGTTTCAGTAAGTCGGATCGGACATTCAATATTATAATTGTTTTATTAAAAATGTTTTACGTTACGTTTTACGTTTTGCAGCTAATACAATAAGTAAGGTTAAATACTGATAGATATAAAATTGAATAAGATGATTGTATACAGCAAAAAAATTTGTATTTAATGTTGTTCTGTATATACATATATGTAAGTGCAACTATTGATGTCATATATGTGAAAAGAGTGTAATAAGACATACTTAAAATACAAACATAAATTTGTTCAGAACATAATACAGAGAAATTGAAGACTACAGCAGCATAGTGGACGCGTGCAAGGTTTATAACAGACAGGTTTTTTTAGTTTGCTGAACTGGAAGAGCCTGCTGATAGCATAAATACCAGTTTTCTGATGCAGCAGCCACAAAACATAGATTTCGATCCTTTTAAGGATGAGAAGCAGCTCATAGCAGCCGACAATAATGATAGAAAACATCGGCATAGTAAACAGCTGCCAAGACAGACGAAAACAAGACAAGGCTTTGTAATGTGCTCCCAGCTTATAGAGGAAAGCATAAAGGGACCAACACCTCCACCTGTGATGCACCACAATCCACCACCACCGCTCACAGAGAGATCAAGTCTTCTTGATATCAATTTCACGGAAACGCAACTTTTGCAATGCTGCATTGAAGCAGAGAACAATATAGAAACATTGCCAAATACGACAAAATCTGTAGTTGAAACCATTTTAGAAGATTTTTGCAATTCGTTGGATTCATTAGAAAGTGTGGAGGCTCATTATTCTAATGACAAAAACGCAAAGAAGGAAAAGTCACTGCTGAGCACATCATCATCAGAAGAAGACCGCACACCTGTTTTTGAATTTAAAAGGAATCAACATTTGCGTACTTATAGTAAACTTGATCAAACTCTGGCTGTAAACAATGCTCTTTCGAAAGGTATTATTTGCTGTTAAGATTATATAATATATTATAATATATTGTACTTTAACTTTTATAACAGAACCACCCATCCCAACGCCCTCTACTAGGAACGTTGATATTCCTCCAATCTGTAAGTTTCAAACAAGCTGCGTTCAAAATAACCAAAACCAAATTATTCAATATTTCTGTTTCTCTGCAGATAAAACAGCCGAAAAAGAGGAAGACATCTTCAAGGAAAGCGACGAGGAAAGTGATTGGAATGACGAATGTAATTTTTTTAATGACCATCATCAATGACAAAGGTCGCTTGTCGCAAGCAGAGATCGATCGTATGGTGAATGAAGCGGAGAAATACGCCGAAGAAGATGAAAAGCAAAAGCACAGGATTACCGCTCGCAATAATCTTGAGAGCTACGTATTCGGTGTGAAGCAGGCACTTGAGCAAGCCGTTGACAAAATTACGCCGCAGGAGAAGAATGAAGCGCTGAAGGCTTGTGAAGACACAATCAAGTGGTTGGACGCAAACACATTGGCCGACAAGGAGGAGTACGAATCCAAGATTCGCTGGACCAACTGTAGAAGAAGTTGACTAAAGTTCAACACAGACTGATTATGTTTAAGAATAAGATTTGAGTGTATGAATGTTTAGAGTTAAAACTGAGCTGTGTTATTTTAGTAATTTAATTTAATTTTATTTATAATTTGCCAATAAAGTAGTCTGAATTCAATATATGTACATACATAAAACCAATTCTTGTGTTCTATTTGGATTATTTGAAAGGAATGGATGTTAGATGAATTTGAAACTACTGTCGCATCGTACGAGTACTACATAGTAAAAACTACGCAAGACTTCTTCGCCGTTTTTATATCTCCTTGTGATATGGTCATTGATCTTCGTATAACAAACACTTAATTGAATTCGTCTTTCACTTGATATTTAAAATAAAATAGTTTTTATATAATCTTTTGGTGAAGTTGAGTATCTTTGTAATGAAGTCGCGTGATCGTTGAATCTATATATTATATTTTTCGTAAAAGAAAATGGATTCTTCGTGTTCCACTTAAATTGGAATTCTTCGTGTTATTTGTAATATTATTTATTATCGTGGTATCTATAAATGTTTCTGATGATGCTGTAGACTTGATTGTTTGGACATTTCAGAACTGCGACGACTACTAGTCTCTGAAGTCCCGTGTTCAAAGGTAACGATTGGCTGGGGAGAGTTGGAACTGGAATAAACTCCGACCGTAAGAGTATCGTATGGCTGACTGTTCCTAGAAATATAAAAATTGATTGAAATATTGAATTCAAAATAAAATATTTCCAAAGGAAGACAAATTCAAATGAAAGAGCTGCTTGCATTTTAACATTTTATTAAAGAATAATAATTAAAGAAATTATAAAGCAATTAACTAGCTAAAGAAACATTGAAATCTTCACAATCGCTAGATTTGAAAATCGAAATATCGAAGGCACGATTAAATTATTATATCTTCTGATATTCAATATGTTTAAGAGTCTTATCATCCACAGATGGATTTTGAGGTAAAATTCCAGTTCCAGGTAACTCTTGGTCGCTGTTGTTTTTCTTGTTTCCATGCGTACAATAATAACGCGTGCTCCTTTGCTGCCCGACAAATGTACGGGCTTTTTGTGAACTACTATAGCCACGTCTGGAGCTGCTACATTTTCAAAATGTTCCATTAATTTATTAAATTTAATTATCATAAAAAAATTCGTGCTTAACACAGAACACAGATTTGTGAAACTTATTTTCATAATTAAAATACATTGATAAAAAATTGTAAGTTCTTAAAAGCTTACGGAAACAAAATTACAATTATTTTCTCTTAGTTCTTTTAGTTCACGAGCTATATAAGTTATATGTTATATTAAAACTAAAACTTCTAAATCGGCGTTTTTTCAAACGTCTTTTTGATGCCCATCCCCTTCGATGGTCTGTGTCTTGGATGAGGTTAAATCTTCGACGGTTGTCGTATTTGAAATTGAAAGCTCAGATGGTGAGTGCCTGAAAACGTTAGGTGAAAAAAAACAACAACAAAGTGCAAGGGATTATTTCGCTCAATATAGTGTACACTATTGAACGATGTGAAGATTAGAACTACATAGTAACTAAAATAAGTTGTGATGCACATTTTAAACAATAAGGTAAGTAATAAAATACTAGTAAAATACTAAAATAAGTAAAAAGTTGGGAAAATAAAAATGAAATGAAAGTTGCTAATGTGTGAATAACAAAAAAAATTTATTAACAAAACAAATGAAACGAATAAATAAAACAAAGGTTGTAAAAAGAAAGAAAAATTATAAGGCTACAAAACAGAAGCAAGCAGTTAAAATCAATTAAAAATTGAGATGTTGGTCCACAAGTTGCCCAAACCAACAGCTCAGAACATACCTATAAAAGACATAATGTTGCAGCATAAAGAAGATGTCGAAGAGCACCGAGAATAGTATATATATACTATTTATTCTGTATAGTATATAGTATAGTATAGTATAGTATATATATACTATTTATTCTGTGGTTATACATACCAGTTATTATAAAAGTAAGTAAGTTATTGTATACCATTTTAAAGGTTAAAGAACAAGCTTTCCATAACTGTAATTTCTTTTATACCTTAATGTGTCCGTTTGGAAGAAAAAAATTATTTCAAGGTTAAGTTGTCACATTTTTTTAAAAATCAATATACCTCCTTCCCCGCCATGTTATGGACAAAAATGTAAATTACATAAATGAAAGGTAAAGATTAGTGCTTTTTAGTAGTACCATTTATTTGACTTTCAAAAAGTCATAAATCCAAGATAGCTGACCAGCAAAAGAGGGACACTTCCGGTTATAACGGTCTCAAATAACGGTAAAAAGAGGAAAAAATCTGAGCTCGGCAGCTGTTCTTCATTTGTTCCCAGTCGTCTTTGGTTTAGGAGTTATTTAGTCTTAATTGTGAAAAATGGGCATAATTTGAAAACCGATGTCTTTGAAATCAATTTGGTTATTGGCGTGATATATGGGACATTTAAAACTTATTTTATTTTATAATAATTTGTACGGTTACTGTAATCATGTAGATGTTTCCACATTTGAAGAAAATCTTTGTGGAATCTTTCTTTACAAGAAAATCGGAAATGAAGATTTTTTGTACTATTTTGTATTATCTAATTTAGTCTAAGTAAAATGTATGACTAACCGATATAATTTTAACAAAGGTAGTGGTTTTTCGAAAAATTTTATTTTACACAAAAGGCATTTAAAACCCATGCTATCCAGATATCGTTAATAGTTTAGGAAATATAACACACTTGACTGGTATGCAAGAGGTGTTAAATTTTCGACAAAATGTATAAAATGAACATCATAAGTTTCGCTACATTCGCATTGTCTGAGTAATAGAACACTCGTCTTTTTCTTTTAGTGTTGTTTAGTACAGAGAAGAGGCTAGTTTCACCAGAAACTCCATCGGAAATTGCACGACGTGTTTTTAAGTCATACGATCCGGATGGCAATAATTTTATACCTTCAGCGGTATTACAAGACGTTCTGTCCACTTTGGACTTGGTTAGTGAACCCGAGTAGTAAGTTTTTTGTTATGGTTTCTTTGGAAATTACTTTGTGAAACTCTATTATTTATTTTCTGGCGAATAATTCATTTTTTTTTTGACTTTATAGTGTTGAAATTATGCAAAAGCGTCTCGATCCCGAAGGTTTAGGAATTATTCTCCTAAACGCGTTTATGGATGAATTCTATCCACTTGAAAGAAGATCAACACCTGATACATTTGATGTAATGCATTACAACGGTATACCGGGTGCCAATGATGGCAATAAGGTAAGTTCTATGTTACTAAATTATGATGAACAGAAAGAGTATCGAATGATGATATTTTACATTTCACTGGAGCAGAGTTATTTCCCTGGTGATTAAAGAAATAATGATTCTGTTCTAAATTATTGTACAAAAGTGTGTTTTAATAGGTTTCCTTGTAATTGCAGGTCCGTTATTACAAAGGTAGCGCAATTCTATTGGAAAGTGATTTGAAATCGGTTTGTGTGTCTAATCCGATGCTGACATGTTTGCAAACAAAATGGCCAAATATTGAAATAAACTGGCATGACTTACGGATACCATCATTAAATTGACATAATCCGCAAAATAAACACATAAATTCGTAAATCTTATCTGGAGGATGAAATTCTTAATTCTGCGAGCAAAATGAAAAAAACTACCGCCATCGTCGTTGTCTTCAGCGTCGCTCGCTGCCGCCACCCCCACTGCAGATCATCCACATCAATTCTTTAGAAAAAACAAAATCTATTTATAAAAAATAGTACTAAATTTCTTCAAATGCTTAATTTAACAAAAAAAAAAAAAAAAGACAAGACATCAACAAAACAAACAAACAAATAAAAATTGTTAATAACACTTGAGATTAAATGAAATCAGTAAAAAGCAATAAAGCTAAAGACAATTTTCACTAATTCCTATAATATTGTACCATAAAAACAAGATTATTTTTATTATTTAAAGCTGATAAGCCAACCAACCGCAAACAAACTAATTACTATTAATAAATGTTAATGCTAAAAGTTTTATGTGATTAATGCGTATAAATATAGTAAGTGTATTGATTAAAGTAAAGTTGAATACTATAAAACAACTCATAAAAAGCTAACGTTATATTAACAAATATAAATGAAAACCACGTTGCAAACCATAATTGTTAACATGAACAAATAAAGTTATCACACTATTTCGAGACTATTACTTAGTTGCACCAAGGAATACGTGTCAAATAAACAAAAATAGTCGTTGCTTTTGTTAGTAAAATTTAACTAGTTTTTCAGGTATTCCGAAACCATTGAATATACTTAAAAATCCATTAAAAATACATTGAAAATCCTGTTGGCGGAATCTAATTTGTTGTAATTTCTATTTAACAAAATTGAAATTAACATCACATACATCTCCCAACATCACATACACACACAGACACATTACTTCATCAACCGATAAGTTGATTGCCTTTATATTAATATAATTAGTTGTATTAACGATAACTTAAATTAAGGATACATTTAATGAATTAAAATTGCTGCATAAGATAGAAATATTGTATAGTTTAAAATGAATTTAAGGGTGCACATTTATTGCACACATAAATGAATGCATGTCACACTAAACAAGATAATGATGAACAACAAAATAATAAAACAAAACATGCCTAAATCCTAATATGCCTAATGCTAATTAAAAAATTAAATTTCAAAATAAACATTTAAAATGTACACCACAATTAAGAAAAATCGGTTTCACTATTAAACGAGACGACGATAGTTCTTAGTAGATCAGTTGCGATTAATTTGGACGCATCTTTCCTGGTCTTGCACAAGAGCTAGATTTTTCTCTACAAATCGTAAGAATACCATAATTGTCTGGAGACCTTGCAGCCTGGAAGGCCAGATCAGAAGTCTAATGCAGAGTAAAAGCCCCAATTTCCCTCAAAACACACCGGTTTCCACTCCTCCTCCAGTAGATTGGAATATCAAAGCTCTCCGCTGAATTAAGTCTGCGTTAAACAGCTCTTGAAGAAATAGCATGGAATTTGTGAGAAAAATTTATGAGTTTTCAAGTAGGTTTTCTCTCTTAATCTAAAGAAAGTAGTTGTAATAGGATATTTTATTGAGATATAGATACAATCATATGTTAGTTAACACCATGGAATATAGTATAGACTAATATAGTAGGTCTAATTCTTTACCTTCAGATACAAGATACTGTATGTGTGTACCAAACACAAATATACTGTATAGTATCCCGGCGAGCAATCTCTTAAAACTAACAGTAATTATAGAATACATTCATTAATCGAATAAATCAACGTAATATACATACATCATATATGCATGTATATATGCTTATTAAAAAGATTTAACTTCAAATGTACGTTGAAATGCTGCTAAGGCCTTCGCCTTCATTGCGCTGCTTATCCCAATCAAGGGTCGTGGAAGATCACATTCGCGCGCTGGCAAACCACACAGCTGTCGTCGCAATTTCAAGTCTTGACGTGCACTTAAAGCACGACTGTGAGAACCGCAAGCATTGGCAATCAATGTACGTCGCTCGAGGCCTCGTATGCGTTCGGCCACTTGAATGCTAGCGATGGGATGCATTTGATCCACATCAAGGCTGGAATTAGTTTCGTCTAAGCCTTCCATGATTTTTAGCGGTGATTTAGTTGGAGTTGCTGCCTTATCTTTTGTGTCACTTTTTGTGTTCATGATTTTATCAATGTCCATTGCATGGGAATCCTCGTCAGTAGTACTCGACGATACCTCCTCCTTTATTTCACTTTTAACCTTCAGCTGTCCCAATTCTTCTTCAAGCTTCTGTTTTGCATCCTGTAGTAGTTGCTTTGCGTAGCTCTCGCCAGCCATGTGCATTGAAATACCTACATCGAGTAGTATGCGATGTGGTTGCCACTTTTGTTTGGCGGTTGTTGTTTCTTCGCCGTCTTGTGGGTTCGCATTTGCGGTTTGTCGTTTAGTTTCTGCGATTAGTGAGGCCCAATCAACGCCCAAAGCATCGCCAACACCTATTGCAGAAGTAGGAATATAATCAGGGAATTTGTTTTTATTTGTACCAATGCATACTACCTTTATTGCGCGCATCTTCTTCTAATTCACCATCAGATATTTCTTCAAAGTCGAGTAAATCCTCTTCCTCCGGTTTGTCGGGTTCATTGGGAATATAAGAGTTGTCAGCAGGAGCAGCAGGGTCATCTTCATTCTTTGTGTCCTCGCTGCTAGCAATAGCAGTGGGAGGCGGCGTGGCTGCCTTAGCGGGTTCCTTCTCTAGGATGTCGTCATCACTATGCAAAAGGATACAGCAACATTTCCAGGCAACAAGAAATTCCATGGCGTTAATTATAATGGCTGGACAACTGTTGCTCAGCAACAAAAATTTCATATGTAAAATTCTTAATGGTGGTGTAACACTAGGCCACTTAAGGCCTAGAAACTCTTGAACTGTTTCTTACATTTTCTCCAGCAACCTTTTTTAGAGGATTTTCCATTTCTCTTAGCAATTGATAAATATTTTGAGTAATTTTTTTTAAATAGGAA
This sequence comes from Myopa tessellatipennis, assembly GCA_943737955.2. NCBI lineage: Eukaryota > Metazoa > Arthropoda > Insecta > Diptera > Conopidae > Myopa > Myopa tessellatipennis. The sequence continues at coordinate 53,672,301 of OX031316.1, forward strand.
TGCCGTATATTTTCTATTTCAGAAATAAATTGCTTGTTATAATAATAATAATAAAAATTTATTAACTAATTTAATTTAATTTAAATATTAACTTAAATAAATTGGCATTAAGATGCCTAGTGTGACACCCCCACAATGCAAATTGTCAAATTTTACATGACAGAATGTAAACAAACACACCGAAGAAGAACAAGAATGATTTTGTTGCTGTCAAATTTAGAAATATGTAGCCCGGAGACAAGATACAAAATGGAACGCAAACCAGAGCAACAAACTGGAAAGCAAACTTTTTTCTCGATCTCCATAAGAGCCCATGTAAATTTGACAGCTAAAAATGTATCTTGTATCCTGTTGCTCCGATTGTGTTTAATGCTTAATGCTTTAAACACAATTCGAGCAACAGGATACAGCAACATTTCCAGGCAACAAGAAATTCCATGTCGTTAATTATAATGGCTGGGCAACTGTTGCTCAGCAACAAAAATTTCATATGTCAAATTCTTAATGGTGGTGTAACACTAGGCCACTTGAGACTGTCTTAGAAAACCTTCAACTGTTTCTTACATTTTCTCCAGCATCCTTTTTTAGAGGATTTTCCATTTCTTTTAGCAATTGATAAATATTTTGAGTAATTTTTTTTAAATAGGAATGCCGTATATTTTCTATTTCAGAAATAAATTGCTTGTAATAATAATAATAAAAATTTCGTTAAATATTAACTTAAATAAATTGGCATTAAGATGCCTAGTGTGACACCCCGCACAATGCAAATTGTCAAATTTACATTACACAATGTAAACAAACACACCGAAGAAGAACAAGAATGATTTTGTTGCTGTCAAAATTAGAAATTAGCAAACGTGTACGGTTTTTAGTGAAGAAAAAATATCACCAATTTTCTTTTCCTTCGTATTTGCGACAATTATTTGAAGGCTTCGATATACTGATGGCTTGCTTGGAAAGCATTATTAAATAAATAATTTTATAATAGATTCAAACAGAACAAAAGGCTTATACAGCAACTGAATCAGTGCCAAAGTTGGGCGGGACTCCTCCCGACAGCGCCGCTGAACGTGTTTACAGAGCAAAATGCCGTTGAAATTTCTAAAAAAGTGCCGCCAGTATAACGTTACGTCCAAGAGTCTTTTCGTCATATCGGTGCATCATTTGTTAGGTGAGTGCATCATTTGTTGGTTGGATTATGGAGGAAAAATAAAAAAAGCATACAATAAAATGAAAGAAAAAATTCCATTCACATGAATTTTAATTGAGCAGCCGCTTGGTATTCCAAGCAGACAAATCTGACCCACGCGGAATATGGGAAGAAAAGTGAAATGCAAGTGATGGAGCATCCACATCAATTAAAATTTTATACACACGGAAATAACAAAACACACAAATTTAATACATTTTTATACCATGATACTTTTCCCCACATATCTTTTGGATAACATTGCATTTCCTTAAGAAGAAATTGCAATTGGGAATTTTTATCTGACGGTTGACGATTTATAGTATAGGTAATGGAATTTAAATATGAATTCACCATTATTAACTGTGCTGGTTGGAACTAAGTTCGTGCTGACTATCTTAAGTTGTTTGACTATCTCCATTATCTCAAGCTATTTTGATTGCTTAGAAAGCTTGGACTCATTAAGAAACATGACTGAGAAATTTTTGTCTTCTTGATTTCGAGAATGTATAATAATCTCTTCCAAATATTTTGTCTTTTTAAATAAGTTTGCAAATTATAACAACAGTTTTTCTATCGTACATTTGTTTTATGTTAGTTTTGTTTAGTTGAGTATTTTAATCGTCAACAACTGTTTAACAACTAAGACTGTAGGTAGAAAATATCTATAAAATACAAAAACAGATTAATTTTATAATTTCGCAAGTCTTTTTTTAATCAAGAAGTTTTCCAAGTATCTCTAAAATAATAAAGTATGCGTTGTCTGTTTTTATTTTAACGCATATTTATATTGTTTATAATATCTACACACAGTAACTATGTATTTACAAAGTGTTTTCGCCTGTGTAGCTTCAACATGCCAGTGTTTAAGTTCTGTTTTATTTATTTACGTTAAGTCTAAGTTTCTGTTCTGTTCAGTTTAAGTTTCTGTTTATTTCTCTGGCTGGCTATAATAAATCACGTATGGTTATGATTAATGGTGAATATGATATCATTGACATATTGTAATATAAACAAGAGCTACTAAACTTATTCCTTAATAGTGTTTGATTTTTAAATTTATTTTTATTTAAAGTTATAAATTAACAAATTAATTATCAGTTTATAGAGTTGACTTAAATGCTTTATGTGTATGATATAAAATACGTTTAAAATCCCATTCAATAGAATTTAAAACGCAGTCTTGTAAATGATTAAATATTTATTGATTTGTTTATAAAAGCCAATTTTTGTTACGCATTTTTGTATGCATTTCGCTCTTACATTTTAGTTTGAGGAATTTCTGTTGAATGTACACCCCGTAAATACCGCAGCTTTAAATTTCGATCCACTCCTTTTCTTTTATAGTTTTATAGTTGTTGTTATTGTTGCTTCAAAATGGAAATATCTTGCGCTCGCTACTCATTTGAAATGCAAATGAATTTAGTTTTTTAGCATTCAGAATTCCTCAGAATACTTTTGTTATGCGTACCATAAAAAACTCTTCAGAGGATTATTAAACTTGTGTGTATGCAATTAATAAATACACATTCAATTTTGAAATATTGTATTTTAATTTTATTTAACTTTTTTTTGCTCTACAGATACCTCCACCACCGTCGACTGTACCGTCAGCTCCGAGAGCAAAGGACAGGAATGTCTCGATAACGTTTGCAATCGCTTGCAAATTCATCAACCTGAATTCTTTGGCTTACGATATGTGGTCAAAGACAAGGAAGATGAGCTGAAATGGATCGATCTGGAACGTTCGCTTAGTCGCCAACTGGAGAAGTACGCGAATGGGACCAAAATTTATCTCCGCGTGCGTCATTACGTCACGACCGGCGTGCGACATTTAAGCGATGAATCGACGCGTTACTATTACTTTTTACAGTTGAAGAGTGACATCTTTGATGGGAAAATCGCTTGTGACATACGCACTTCTATTCTGCTGGCACTCTACTGTCGGCAGGCCGAATACGATAGCTACCAGAGTGACAAGCAGCAACAGCTGTTGGCGAACGAGTATCTGAAGAGGTCGTTGGTGCTGCCCAAGAATCTGCAAGGTTATTAAACAGCATTCAAATTCAACAAACCATTAAATAGAAAAATTATAATTCGATTTCAGGACTTTGCAATGACGACTCGATACTTGATAGCCTAATTGCTGAGGTGCTGCAACAAAATCCCGGCATCCAGCATATCACACAGACGCAAGCGGAAGAGATGTACATACAGTGCTGTCAGCAGCTGGAGGGTTATGGGGAAGAACGCTTCCAGGCCAAGGACACGCTCGGCAACGATCTGCTGCTGGGCCTGGCCATCAATGGCATCGTCGTGATGGCCGAGAATGGTCGTCAATATTTCCCCTGGAAGGACTTCCACACCGTCACTATCGACAAGCGCACGATTAAGATCGAGCAGAACAAGAACGAGGTCTCCATTGTGGGCTCCTTTATATTCCACGAAGCTGAAACGGCGCGCTACTTCTGGAAGCTGTGCGTGACGCAACACAAATTCTTCAAGCGTCACATCGATGAGGATAACGCAAGTGTAAGTGGTTCGGCCGACAGCGCAAATGGAGTGCTACCTTCAATGAACACAACAGATGCTTCCAATACCTTGCCTGGCGGAGCATATTGCTATGACTTCAGCGATAGCCGGGAGGATTTGCTGATGGAGCAGCCGCAACACCAACAGCAGCAACAGCAACAACAACGTGCCATATACAATGCCGGTTATCAGTCCGCGCAGCCCCTGCAGCAGCAACAAGAGATGGCGCCCGGCTCAACGGCGCTCATGTCGTCGAATATATCGCTCGCGGCAAGTCATCAGTCCGGTGGCGGAAATGGCCCTGTAATACATGCCGGCCAAATGGGAAGCGTGGGCAGCGCTCTGACTCAAGGTTGGCTAAATAAGGTAAGCAGCTTCACTCATTTCATTCAATTTCCACGAGATTAAAGAGGAAATTGCATTGCAATATTGTGGTTTCTATGCTCTTCTGAGGTGTTGCCTTCACATTTTAGGAATACACCAATGATTACATCTCATCGCAATCACATCTGTCCAACAACATTCTGGACACGCGAGTGCAGAGCAGCTCGTGCCTTGATTTGAGCAACAACAATCTGCATAGCAGCAACAATTTGAGCAGCAATAATAACAACAATAATACAATCCTTGATGAGCGCGAGCGTTTGAAAGCCATGCTACCTACCTATCGACCTGCTCCAGACTACGAAACAGCCGTACAACTGAAATATCGCACCTCTGCCAACGAACTGCACAACTTAAACAATTTGCACTATCAATCGGCGGCTTTAGCAGCCGCAGCAGCGCATCAGACGGCCGCCGACTCGCGCCTTCTGCATTCGACGCACTACTACGCAGGTGGCAGCCAGCCAGATGTACACAACGCTGGCATCTATGCAGCGAGCGAAAACATGTTGCTCAGTCACTTGGCCCCACATCGTTATCCTGATGTGGCCCAACCTGCTGCTGCGATGCATGCTCATGCACATCATATGAATGCAAATGTGGCCAATGCAGCTGCTGTCGCTGCTGCCAACTCGGCCAACATCTATTCGAACATCGAGCTAGCGCAGCGGTTGCAAATGATGCGCTCGAAGCCTCCGCCGCCATACCCAGTGAATCGCCTCAGCTCCTCATCGACGCCAGATCTGGCTGTGGCCACTCATCGGCCTCTGTTGGGGTATCGCGCATACGTTTCTGGCTCCTCACCTGATCTGGTGTCGAATCGCAACTTCTTGAACAGTCAGTATCCGTATTCGGCGGGTGGCGGAGGTGTGGGAGGCGGTGTCGGAGGCAGCATCGGAGTCACGTCGATGGCGCATCAGTATCCCTACATGAGCCACATCGGGCACTCGCAACCCTATTTGCCGCCGCATGGGACATTTGAAAACCTTAACATGATCGAAGAACAGCCATCCATCATGTCGCAGCTTCGGCAGTCGGCCATGAATCAAGCAGCGGCGCAACAGGTCAATCAAAGGTGAGCTTTAGTGGCCTAGTTGGTACTATTACTGGTTTTAAGAAAGAAATTTTGTTTCTTGCAGCTATGAACAACACTCTCCCACCGTGCCACCTCCTACTGGCTACCGTTCCTCTGTGCCTGGAAATTCGGCATCTTCGCCGGTGGCAGCTTCCCCTGCTCCCACAGCACTGCAACGTAACGCCATGAATGGGTCCATTGAACCTATTTACGAAAATGTACCGCTGCCTCACTATGCGACCACCACTTCGGGGCAGCTTCCGCCGGTGCCGCCGCAACGTTTGACTGAACATCGTTCCTCTTCTACATCTAACTCCAGTGATGCCATACGCAATCGCACTGCCTCTATCCAGTCCGCACCGGGTGGCATGCAGCCCCCCATCCCCAACGTGCGTTCAACAAGCACTCCGAATCACTCGCAGCATGCTGCCAACACTTTCGAGCCCGATGAAATTTCCATGAATATTCAGAAGTTTGGCTCCCAAACACATGCCGATCGCGCCGCCAGCACTGAGCACTTCCTGGAACCCACAGCGCCACAGCGAGCCATGCGTGCCGCGTCGGCAGCGCCAACGATTGGAGCAAACGACACTCAGACAACACCACCGCGTCAACAGCAACATAAAATGAATCTGACAAAAACCTCTTCAATGGATCTGTTGCAAACGCATTCAAAAAATACTGCTGCTCCCTCTGCCGCTCATCGACCACACGACACATCGTCATCGTCTTCACTTCTTCATCAATTCGGTGCCATGAATCTGTCGAATACTTCTTCGCCCTCGGCTTACTTGAATTCAAGTACGAACAGCACCAACATGGATTCCAACAGCAACGCTAACACCACTTTCAGTTCCACCACATCGTCCAACACCAACACGACCAAGGAGGGTAAACGTAAGAAACGCTGGAACATTCTGGGACGCAGCAAAACGCCGGACAAACAAAAGTCCGCGACGCTGGGCCGTGAGAAGACGTCAACCACACAGCTGAAAAGGACGCAACTGGCGCAGGACGATTTAAATTTGCCGCATCGATGGTCAACCGGGGTGTCACGTCTCCAACCCATATCTGGCACATATTCGCGCGAAAAATTGGTAATAATTAATGATAGAAATTGGCTTTAATCAATTGTTAAGCATTCGAATGTAAATCAATTCAAATTACAGTCTCAAATTCTGAACGACAAACTGAATGACTCACAGTTGTTCAGGGAATTCGAACACATCCCGAAGCGGCGTGAGTGCGCACGCTACGACTGCGCTCTGATGGAGGAGAATACTTTGAAGAATTCCGATCCAAATTTTTTGCCCTACGATGATAATCGGGTGCGAATCACGCCTACCATGGAGAATCGTCATGGCTACGTTAATGCTTCACATATAACGGTACCAATTGATAAACTTATATTCGATTAAGATAAAATGTATTTATTACTTGTTGTTACGCGCGATTACAGGCTACCGTGGGTAACAAACAGCGTTTCTATATAGTCGCTCAGAGTCCCCAACAGGAGTTGACGACACGCATATTTTGGCAATGTGTTTGGGAAGCGGATGTTTACTTGGTGGTGCAGCTGTCGGATGAGCTGACTTATATACCACCCACCAGCAATCAACACATGGAATTCGGCCAAGTAGGATTTACTTATTTCTTTTGAAGTGAATAGTACAAATTAGATTAACATTAATACTCCTTTCCTCCGGGTAGTTTCAAGTTTATCAGGAATTTTCGCAAACAACCGATCGCTGTGTAACCAGCAAGTTGCGTCTATACCACATTCAGTCGCGTCGCTATCGTTCCGTCTGGCATTTGAGCTACACCGATTGGGCTGAGCAAAACTGCCCACGTGATGTCAACCATTTTCTGGACTTCCTGGAAGAGTTGAACTCGGTGCGAATGGCTTCAATTAATGAAGTTCCCCCCGGTCACAATACGAATCCGCCGGTTCTGATACACTGTCTCGAGGGTGGAGGACGCTCTGGTGTGACCCTAACAGCTGATCTGTTGCTCTATACACTCGATCACAATCAGGTAGGGAAAAGTTACCACTAAGGTTGACGATATGCTTTTGATCTATACGTAAACAAAGGTATAATAGAAAAAAAATGGTAATAATTTGGATTCAACTGAAATATCAATAAACTAAATTGAATCTCGATATTTACATCTCGATCCTTTCGTTACAGGATTTGGATATACCGCGTGTCATTGCTCAATTGAGACACCAACGAGATAGCATAATTCCTTCCTTGGCACAGTATAAATTCATCTACAGTTTGCTCATAGCATATCTGAAACGAACGCGCTTAATTTAAAGCCATAACAAAACAAAACAGAATAACAACAACAACAATTTTCACACATACACACACACCTTCCGTTAATCATAAGTTACTGCTTAAGCAATGAAACAAAAACGAACAATTTTCCATCCTAAAAAGAAATTATAAATATTTTCCTATAAGAAAATTTCAAAAAAGAAAACCATGAAAATAAGCAGCTATAAAATAAATGGTAGCAACGTATTTTATTGATTCAAAGCATATAATAATTATATTAAAAATAAAGTCATATCAATATATTTAGCTTTGTATTTGTATTTTGTATTTTATTTTATTCATTGTATAATATTTTAGCAAACGTTGTTGTTGTTATTGTTATATTTCCAAATCTAAGCAATTTCAAAAATTGCACAAAGAAAGAGAAAAAACCGGAGGGATAGAGATGGGGTAGAAGCGTCTCTGAAAAGGTTTAAAAAGTGCCTTAAAAACATTAAGCAAATTAAGTATAAAGTAAATTTAATAAAAATAAACTCCTTTTTTTATATATATAAAAAAACACAAAAATTACACAAGATTTTCCATTCAGTTGTAAATAATTAAAATTATAAAATAATACAATAATGTTTAATATTGTTAAAAAAATGTCGTACAACGTCGCTGAAATTTCTTGTAATAATTTCTATTTTCTATATCATTGTGATTTCAATGGAAAACTGTTGGCTGCCGCTCACGTATTATGTTTTGTAGTCTCTACTATTGTTGCAATTTTACAAAAATTCAATGTATTTTATTAATCAGTAAAAACAAAAATTATATTCGCAGCTCTACACATTTAAGTTACTGTATTTAATCGTAAATCGTTTCTATTTATCTACTGCGATTCAGTTTTGCTACTAAATAAATAAGTATAAAGTGTTTTATGTTTTATTGCTAGTGCAGAATTTGGAAGGCAAAGCAGAGTCGGTACACCACTAACTGTATACGAAGAAGAAGATACGGACCGGTAAAAAAATAGATCTGCAGAGAAGGAGGGAAGAACATTTTATCGACCAATTTTTATAGCCTATTTTTTTAGTGTTATTGGAAACTGGAAAACTGAAAATTTCCCTAAAACAATGTTTACAATCGATTAAGCATTTTTTTGACCCATCCTAATATAACTGTATTGTTACGTCCCAGAGCGGCACCCATACGTCAACTTGGAGCAGATTGTGTCCGATCCAAGGACTTGGAAGAAAGTCCTGGCTGTCAGAAAGAAGAAGAGATAAAAACTGGTTGAAATGTACACAGATCTACATAATTTTACTCCAATGAATGACGCATATCATAAATCAAGGGTATGGAACAGCGAGTGTGGGTCTATCTAAGGGAAAAGACGTCGATCAAGAAACTACCATTTTTAATATTCTAGAAAACATTTGACCAGAAGCACGTCGAAGAAGTAATGATAAAAAGGGGTTCATAAAACAGATTTCGGTCTTGTATTCTTTGCTTTCTGAAACGTTAAATTTTTACACCAATTAAGGGAAAAAGAGCCAATAAAATATCTCCACTGATATACACACATTATTTCTAGCTGTATTTCCCTCTTCATACTCCAAACCTTTTATTGCACACTTTGCGGCTCAACCAAAAATAAGCTTTCAACCTTCGCTACACTTTATTTTGGTCACTTAACAATAGCCAGCTCACATTTATTTAATTCGCAGCATTTAATTAACTTTTCAAACAGAATTTCAAATCTTTGCGTCTGCTCACATTTGAGAAATTTCGAGATGGCTGTCGCTTAACCCACTGAACCATATGAGCCCCAAGGCGACCCGCATCAAACGATGATACAAACGAGTACTAACAGCATGTGATCGAAATCAATATGATAAGCCACCTCAAACCACCCTTCGGAAACCCTTCTTTGGATTAACTGTTTTGCTTAACTCGTGCGGATCACGCTTATCAGAGGGGGTGTACTGCGTTTCACCCTCAGCACCCATTCCATGTGATGCGCCCAAAGTAATCGCAATAAATTGAATAAAATAATAAAAACAAACACGCAAATGGAAAAATCAACAGCAACTTTTGAAACCACAAGACAGCATCTTGGTGTACACCATAAATAACAACAACAATACTAACAAGATAGACAAAATCCATTCCCATAACAATCACCGTGACCGAAAAAGTTGTGCTTGAGTCGCTCTCGAAGACTGAGTAACGAGATGCAACCGAAAAAAGGACAAATTTTCGTTAAACATGCGAATACAAACAACAACAATGAGGATATCAAAACAGGGGGTTCTAATAACAACAACAGCAAATCTCATTACAGTCTTCTGGTCATATACATATGTATATTAGCCTCGTCCACCTCCTCGTTGTTGTTGTTGTTGCCCTCACTATGCGTCATGCATTTTTTCCTTTTCACTTCACTTCACTTCACCTCACTACATTTCAATTCAGTCTCATTTTAACACGTTAAGGATGGTTTTTTATATGCTTTTAAAGATACAAAAAAAATTTAGTGTAGCTTCTAGTAAAAAAAATAAAGCCTACCTCGAGGGTGTTTGTTCCCAAAGAAGCAACAAAGTAAATCCACGCAGACTTAATTCCGTTTTTAACACCTCCGGGAATTCTTAGCCCAGGCGGGGAAGTCAAGGGACGGACTCTGTTGAGTTTTGCAGAGCAGATCAGAGTGGATTTTTTAAGAAAACATTATATGTATGTTTAATATTAAATGTTAGCTCGCATTAGTTTGCCAGCCACATGAATGAAGAATGCTTTTTTTATATGAATCGACGTCCTCACGGCCAACAGCTTGAGTTTCCATCACCCTCGACGAATGAAACAACAACAACAAAAGCATGGCTTCACTCCGGAAATAAGCAACAAAAATAACAGCAGGCATTCGTTGAAAAATGTTGGTTACTCGCCCTTCGTAAACCTCAGAAATGGTGCCGGATTATCCTGCACCCTGTTGGTACTTCGGCTGGGGGTAGCTTGTTTATGTTTTGGTTTCTTTTTTCTTTGTTTTCCCCATTAAGCGTGTTCCTTAAGATTTGCACGAATTGGAACGTATTTTTTATCCCTCGGATTTCGAGCCTCAGGGGAGTCAGTGTTTTCAATAAAAATTTGTTTTCTACATGCATCGGCAAGGATCGGAATTGTTTTTGAAAAAATTATATCAATTATTCCACCTCCATGATGGGAGAAAAAAACTGGACTATTCTTTTGTGATGGTTGTAGAATATACATAGAAATGGGGAAAGAAATATAATTAACTATGGACACAAAATTATACAGCAACCAAAACAGAAAAACTACTGGACAAATTTTTCCGCTTCTTCTATCATCATTATAACAAAAAACAAAGGAAACCTCTCAAAACATGCGAAAGTCTTTAAAGCTCCGAAAATCTTCCACCTTCAGAAGCATGGATTAAAAGCATCGCCATCAACATCAGTATACTGTACATAAGATTCCACCGCCACCAGCGGCGGAAGTAGCACATGCTTCCTCTTCCTCTTCCTCTTCCTCTTGTTCTTCGGATAGTATAAACACCATCTAAAAAGCAGTGTCTGAGGTAAACAAGAGAACAGAGTAGAGCAACAGAGAGCAGTACAAATGGCTGGCTCACTAATAGACCGGCAAATCAGCAGTTCGCTGTTGGGCGCCATTTTCAATTATTCACAACAACAATAACAGCAACAACGACAGCGATTTCGAGATCCTAAACCACATTTAAGATTTCCGTTAGGATTTAGCCGCAGGAGAAACAACGGTAGATGCTTGTTGCAGGTCCTTAAAAAAAGACTTTGTTTAAAAAAGACGATGAGCCTCGTTTTGGGACCTGTTGTTGTTGTTGTTGTTACTTACCGTTATTCTTATTTGTTGTTGTTGTTGTTGTTGTTCTTCTTCTCTCTATGGCTGCGTCTGGAAAATCTTTGAATTAATAAGTTTTTACGTCTTGGCAGCTTTTCTTGTTGCCGCTGCTCGCTAATTTGTTGGCGGATTTTCCTTGTTTTAATTGTGATCCACAGCTTTAAATATGTACATAAGTTTTCCATTTAGTATAATTTTTTGTTTATTTATTTCATTTATCATTTTTTTGTTTATTCCGTAAAAATTCTTCGAACATGCAACAGTGTATGTAGTTGTTGTTATTGTTGTAATGCGAGAGTCGTCTGCCGTCTGCTGGGTTGCTTAAATGTGAGCCACTCGACAGATGTGATTGTTGTTGCTTGAGGCTGTATGTTGTTGTTGTTTGTATTATTGTTGTACAATTACAAACCCCCGAAATAAGCACTTGATCCATTTTATATCCAGGAATGTTTGGCAAACAGATGAGACTCCGACGCTCAACAGCGGATGGTCGCATGTGGTGAGTGATGACGGTGCTGGTGAGGGATCTAACGGTAAGGGTGTCTATCCATCTACTTGACTGTCTGTCTGTCTTGCTTCTTGTTCGACTGTCTGTCTCTGGCTTGTTTCGTTAGGAGTGTATTTATTTATGTGTCTCTTCGTAGATTTGCTCTTATTATACTTCAATTTTTATCTTTGCTTTATATGCGGTTTTCATTCTATCTTTCTGTCTCCAACTCTTTGTAATGATCATTTTGACGAGCTTTAAGGACTTCCATTCGGTCGTAAGGACTTCCGGTTTAGGGACTTCCGTTTTAAGGACTCTCACAGAGCCCAGTACCGATGCCAACACACATCGGTTACTCAACTTTATGGGGATTAAAATGAGATGACATCCAGCTGAGAGATGCGACACAGATGAGAATTTTATGCTCTGTAGTGATTGTTAATATTTTTGGCGATTTCCTTTCTTTTTCAAGGGGATTTCGTGGAATTTTCTTACCATTCTTTGTTGCTTGATGCCATTCCAGAACTGATACAGTTTTGCCAATTTTTCAACCATTGTTTGCTCTTTTATGCATTAGTTATTACGATAATATTTTAGAAAATCTTTGAAAATTCTTATTTAAATTGTGCAGAGCTTTCAAAAAAACACTCCTTTTTGTTTGTTTTAAATTGAAATAAATTTATTTAATCCCTCAAGTTGAGGTTTTCGTGTTACCTCTTTTGAATTGTAGTTTTTATTTGTTTATTTAGCTTTTTAGAAACTTCCTTACAATGAAATTTTCATTGAATTCCTTTTCCTTAATATTGGTTTTAATATTCTTTTTATATTCTTTTTTAAATGCTTTACATTTAATTACAGTATTGATTGTGCTAAACATTTGTCAAGGGGTTGCCAGATCTTTACTCTTCTATGTACTTATATATCGTTAAATTAAGCTTAAAAGTTTAGTTTTATTTTTGTTTTATTTTCTTAATTAACTTTGCTTGCAAATTATAATGAATTTAATTTCTTTTTTCTTTTGAGAAAACGGTGTTTATGTTGTTGTTAGTTTCTTTAGTTTTGTTATTGAATGCTTTGTATATAAAATATGTAAGTTTTTATTTCTTGAAAAGTAACCAAAAAGAAAAAGCAAACAAGAATTCATCGTTGTTCTTTTCTTTTGTAACGAGTATTCGTTTAATTCGTGTTTAAAATTGATATGGTTTTTTAGTTTTGTTCTTTTATTATAACAGTATTTTATAACTGCATTTAAATGAATGAATACATGTCCAACTAATGATCACATGTCAAAGTAATGATTACGTGCCAAAGTAATGAATATAATATAAATGCAATACATTTTTTTTAGTTTGTTTTTACTTTATGAATCCTTTTCTTCTAAACTACAATAAATTCAAATGAAGTTTTGCGAAACCTTGAGTGGTGATGAAAGTAAGGAGTGGAAATCCGGTTAAAATGTATATAATACAATATAACTGATAGATTGATATTTAGCCAATATTATTGAGAGTTCTGCAGTATGAAGTAAAAATGTTTTCAAAGTTTTTAATGTTATTAATGACTATGATCTTAAATTATCTCAGAGTGTTTATGTATTGTTTTCCTTTAACACATTTGTTTAATATTCTGCATACTTAAAAGATGTTGTAAAATATGTTAAAGGAATAAAATCCACAAAAAGTTGCAAAATTAAATACTTTAACACGAGAAAAGGCACGAGAGGGAAAAATACACGGAAAAACTGTACAATAATCTTGAAAAAATCATTACATTTAAAAGTTCTAATTTTAATATTATTGTTTTGATTTTGGATTTTTTTAAATCCCTTTTATTATTAGAAAATAATATGAATTTCTGTTATTTGCTTGTATTTAGAACATGTTACACAGTATATGTACATATATTAAACATATTTAAGAAGATAAGAATAATTAACATACTAATTGACTTTAATTAACAGCGAATAAACAATGTTCTAGAGAAATGAACCATTAAAAGCCCGATTATATCGAAATAATCCCATATAATCGCAACTCAAGCGTAGTTAATTCATATATTGTAATAAAAAATTGCTGTTTTTATTATTATTATTATTAAGGTGTGTAAATTAAACCTTAAAAATTATACTAATTTTATACTTATTTTTGTCATCATCAAAATATTCTTCAAATGTGATTAAATTCAATTGAATTTACTTATTATTTATTCTTGTTCGTTATTGTTTAAAATTTTTTATAAAGTTATCATTAAACGATCAATAATAAATTAATTATGGTGAATAATGAATTAATTATGATCAATAATTGTAATCATAAGTAAAATTGAATACAATATTAATAATGTTACAAATAAAAGAAGATTAATACAAATATAATAATAATATTAAATATAATACGTAATAAATCTAAATCGTAAATAAATTAAATAACAAGTGTGAATAATCGTTTCAAAAATGACAGAATTTTAACAAATATTTTGTTGAGTTTTTTCAGAATAAGTGTAAAGAATATAATAGTTAGTCACTTGATGAGTTAGTCACTTGATTAGTTCGTTATTAGATTAGTTAGTAGTTGAGAGTTTTAGATAAGTTAATTTATTATTTAGTTTATTACTTTTTCCAATTAAATTTTATTGTCGAAATCATGCTGCTGAGATTGTGCTTTGATTTTATTTTCTGTTTGTTTTTTTTCTGTTTATAGTTTAGATTAGTTAATTTTGGTTTATTTGAATTAAATTTAATTTTAATTTAACAGCATCAACATAACAGACACTTGAAAGTATTATAATAGAAAAACTTTATACGAAGAGTTATTTTTTTATATAATAGTTTTTGGATAGTGTGACGACATTGAAATCAATTTGTTGTTGTTGTTGTTTTTGTTCTTAGCAATCTTCGTGACTTAAAAAGGATTGAAGAGGATTTGAAGGAAAAATGGCTTTTTTGTTGCTTGTTAGTTGCATAAGATTACGGTTATTTTTTCTTTTTTTTATATTTTTCCTTAGTTTTTATTTTTTTCTTATTCTTTATGTTTTTGTTTCGTTTTCTGTTAGGTTTTCGTGTCCTTTTATTCGTTTTTCTTTAATGCATTATTTTTATTTGTGTTTTTTTTTAGGGAATTATTTTTATTTGTGTTTTTTTTAGGGAATGAAGTTGAAATAAAATGAAACAAAATTTTTACGCAATTATTTAGCGGGTTTTTAAGATAGCGACAGGTCAACAGGTCAGAGGTACAAACATTTATACTACTTCCGCTTCTTCTTCTTCATATTTAAGGTTACATTTAACATTAAACGTCAAGCGTCATTCTTTTCACTTGAATTTTTTATATTTACATGCAAATTTTAAGTTTTATTAAAACACAAGTAAAAACAACACAAACGAAAATGTAAAGAAAACAGTAACAACAAAAGTTCACACATAAAATCATGCGTATAGATTACACACACAGTGAGCTTCAATGCCTTTATGCGTGTATGTGTGTGTGTATGTTTACATTGTGCATTCTGCTGCTTTTTAAAGTTTACACGCACGTTGTGTGTATTTTATGCTTCTTCTTCTTCCTTTACTTCTTCTTTGCACGAGTATTTTAAAGGTATGATTACATGTGTGTATGTGGATGTGTTTGTGTGTGTGTTTCTCTGTGTATGTGTCTGAAACTTAATATATTTTTTTTTCCTTTTTAATCTTCTGTTTCTAAAGTTTTCTGAAAGTAATTTTTCTTCGCATTCTTTTATTTTCCAATTAAAATTTGTATTTTTTTCACTTTGTGTTTAGTTTTTTCTTCTACTTACATACAAAATACATAAGTGTTTGCTCAAGGATCAATTCTATAGATTATCCTTTGTTTTCTTACGGTTTTTTTATGCATTTGTTTTGTTTTTCTTTCTTTAATTTTGCTTTAAAAATATATTTTAACATTGACAGTAAATTCATCGTTATTACCATTACTGTTATTTCATTATCTAATATATTATAGTTGTAATTTTTTTAACTGTAATTATTATTGTTTTTATTATTATTATTATTTATTATTATTGTTTGATTATTATAATGATTATTGTTTTCATTATTACTAATATTATTATTGTTATTATTATTAATTAATATTCTTCTTATTCTTAATATTATTATTTTTATTCTTATTATTCTTAATTATTACACTTAATTTTAAGCTTCCTTCAAAACTGTTCTTTCTTCAATAAATTCGAATATGTTCTCTCCCAAATATTTTGCTCTCATTTCTTTTTTTAAGTATCCCCCTTCTCTTATATAATCGTTGGTTTTTGGTTGTTGTTTTGTTTTTCTCTGCTCTGAATTCACTTAAAAGTTATAACTTCAGATTAGAAGTTCTAGAATCTTGTTATTGAGTTGTTGATGTTGTTGTTTTCCCTCCAAGTCTAGTATAACGTCACAGTAGGTTTGTAGCCGAGATTTTTTCGTTGTAGAAACAAATGAATTTCGCGAAAGTTCGGTCGATTCGCCTCGCTGCGTTGCCAACACTCGCACATCAGATCGTAGATCTCTCGTGGACAGTTGAGTGGCATCGGCAGCAGTTCCTGGAAAGCGAAAGAATTGAGAATATATTCAAGTTTTTTATTTCATCCTCAGTTAATTAATACAGGATCGCACTTCATGCCAAATTCTCAATTAAGAACTAATCTGTATTCTGTTAATTTGTTTCGTTTTTTCCCTTTTTCTTTCCTTTTTCCTTTGAACTTACATGCATTTTGCTATCCTGATAGATGTGGCCGATGTTCTCGATGACCTTCTCATCCGTTAAGCTCTCGTATGGTTGCTCACGAGCAAAGGTCAAAATTTCCCAGAGAGTAACGGCGAAGGACCAGACATCAGACTTTGACGTGAATTTGCCCTGAAAGGATAATCAATAAATGAATAAATAAATGAATGAATAAATGAATGCAACCCTATAAACGTTTTTTTAAAGAATACACAATTAATTAGAGAACAAAATTAAAAACCAAAACAAATAAAAAGAAAGAAGAAAAAGAGGAACAAATGAAATGAAATGAAAGAGGAATAGAGGGAGAGTGAGATATAGAGACAGAGAGAGACGATGGGAAAGGGTACATAAATTCAAATTAATAAATGAAGCGCCGCCCGAAGCGATGCTTACCGCTGACTCAACAGAGTTCAAAAACTAAACGCGTTAATAACAACAACAACAATAGTTGTGTCCTACAACAAAATGTAGCCACAACTTAAATACGTATCCTTATAAAGGAAGTCAAATACAAACACACATGGATAAACACACACACACACACACACACACACTAATGCTCAATGACACCCACAACATATCGTATTTAAACGAGTTAAAGCACGAAATTGAAACAGATGGTCGATGGCGCGACTTTCCTCTGGATTCGTTTGGCAGAGGATGCGGATGCGGATGCGTTGTATTTTCGAGTATCCTGGCTGAGCATGGAACAGTTACAAAAGCAGACACACAGACATGCAGACATACAAGCATAAAGGAGGCTAGAGAGCAAAGCAATGAGGCAGAGAGCGGAGCAGAAACAGAGAGGCAGCGAGAGAGAGTGTAGAAGAGTGCAAGAGAGGTCATTGCAGATGTCCTTTCCTCCATTCGTTACTAAGTTTGTTTGTATTTCATTGCATTAGTTTTGTTTCAGGATTTACAAAGTATGTAGTTTGCTTTACTAAATCCGAGGATGGAGCAACACAGAGACCACATGTTGTTGTTGTTATTATTGTTATTGTAGTTATTGTCTACCAACCACTCTCATCGTTAACAAGGACTAATATAAAATTATTCGCTTTTAAAGTTTGGTCCTGTTCCGGTTCAAAAAAAGACAAAACAACAAACAGAATTGAAATAAAACAACAACAGAAGACTGTATAAAACAAAAACACCAACAACAACAACAACCACAGCAACAGCAACAGATTTTCACAAATTATGTTGTTCATATTTAAAGTAATTTTAAGCAGTTTTTCTACAAAAATATATGTTCAAGCAATAAAATGCTGATTGTGGAATAGTTGTATATATTAATTAAGTTGTATTTATTACTTAAGCGTTGATGATGTTAAGGACACAGTAACGGAGATTCTACTTTGTAGATCTCTGATGATTTAAGGAACTTAGAAGGTCCTCAACATGGAAGCAGCTTGAGTATTTTTAATGAGTTCTTCCGGCTTCAATTCTCTATGGTTAGCTCTCTCTTTCTCTCTTTAAACTTGAGCTTAGATTCATTAAATTTTTTATTTAAACTAAACTTCTTAGCTTTCTTACTTTTCACTTAGACTCTCTTTCAATAGAACTTCAATTGAACCCTTTAGTGAAGCGTTTTTTATATTTATTACCTTATATACTCATTCGTATGCTTTTTTTATTTTTCTTTTATTTTGTGTTCTACACTTTTTTATCCATTTCATTGTTGCTCTTCACAATAAATCTCAATATAAAGTCTTAAATGCAGCTCCACAAAAACGGAGAAAAAACTCAAAGAATTGAGCAGAGCTCAACAAATCAGCAGATGAAAGTAGATGATATACGATATCATTATCAACATCAACATCATCATAGCTGTTGCCTTAAATCCCAGCGTGAAAGGATTCGAAAGAGCTATTGAAATACTAACACTGCTTGTTTTCGATATACGACCGAATACTTAAAAGGACATACATACAAAGCAGTGAAAAATCTCAAATAATATAAACTAATAATATAATATAAATACATCTATAAACAATAATCATAAAAAAGAAAATAAAATAAAAATTAATAGAAAAAATCACAAGAGTCTGTTCAATAATTTAATAAACTGAATATATAATTTTAAAACATTTAATTAAATAAATAAAAATAAATTTAAATGTGAGTGTATTAAAAATAACAGTACATTTCATGGAAAAAAGTGGTTTTAGTAATTTTTAATTATGATTTTTTATTTCTTTTCTTATATTTTTGTTTTGCGATATTTTTTCTAACTTTTAAAAAATGTTCATTATATTCGTTATTTCGTTCGTTTTTTTGTATTTCTTTACAGAATATATATTTCATAATAGAATATATTTTTTTATGCAATATATTTTGCTATATCGTATGTAAAATAATGAGTTTCTAAATGTAAGGAGAACGCGTTTCAGTTGCTTATTCCCCAGGAGAGGTCAATTTTTTTATGAATGTCTGCTGCGTAGTTTTTGCAAGAGATGGATTACTTAAAAAATATCTCGAAATACATATGAACTCGTGTCATAAGTGCAGGTTGTGTGTGTGTGTGGGTGTGTGTGCGTGTATATGTGAGTATTAACTACTATACTCGTAACTCAAGCTACATTCAAACCCTGGAGTATTTTTGCCCATTATTATTTCTCGTATTTTCTGTTCTGCTTCGCTGAGTTTTGCTTCGTTTTTTATATTTTATTTGGCATGCTTTTTCTCTTCTCACATTCATTCGTATCCATTTAGTTGTCATCATATTTCACATTTCTAGTCGCGTATAAAATCTTCCTTTGTATCTTTTGGGAATTCGATTGCAATGGACGATTATTCTTGTTTTTGTATGTTTTTAAATAACTTCAAAAATCATTTTTGCTTTTAATACATTTTTACAAATTTTATTTTAGGTATAAAATGAACAAGAATTGGATTCGGATTAATAATAATAATAATAAAAATAAACATATTCCGAATAAAAATCACATGGTTTTATTAGAAGTAATATTAGTACTCATTTATAAGTAGTTTAATTTTAATTTTTAATTCTTCCTTGTTTAATATTAAAATACAAAATAAATTGAAAATTATTTGAAACTGAAAAATCGATGAGGAAAAGAATTATGAAGTCTCTCAGCCAGAGACTTAAAATTTCTAGATGAAGCTGAAAATGTTTGCAAAGAGAAGCTTTTACATTGAAAGTTTTTTCACTTCAGTGTATTCGGTTGATTGCTCTTTCGTTTCGTGGTCCAAGTAACTGTATACATGTAATACGGGTAAATATGGGTCTATTTTTTGTTAGTTTAGCTCTGCAGAGAACCTTCAGCAAGCATTCACAATATTTATATTTCATGCTTTTAAGTACAAAAGCTTTGCTTTTTATAGATTTTTTGTCGTAGTATTTTTTGTGGCCAATAATAAGTAGAAATTGTTATTTTGTGCCCATGTTTTTATTTCATATACAGTTCGAAACCGTTGTAGAAAAACTTTTAGTTTATTGGTTCCGCAGTCGTTGTTCTTGTTTTTGTTGGTGTTGTTTTTCTTGTACATGGTTTAGTGATTGTGTTTTCTTGTTTTGGGTTTCATTTTGTTTTCTTATGGTTGTTATTATTTTTACGATTTTATTATTTTTATACTCGTATACTTATAGATTTCTTTTTGTTGTTTTTGGCTCCTCTCCTCTCTTTTGTAGCTAGTTTTGTTTCCATACGGTAAACCCAAGTATTTTAGGTTTTCTCACAGAAAAAACTTTGGAAGAAGTTCAGAAATTCTTCAAAGTTTGTTTTATTAAACAAAATGTCTAAATATTTAAAGTTAAATTGAAATTATTACGTTAAAAATCAGTAACGCGAACAATTGCATTAAAAAAGAGAGAAAGTGAAAGAGATAGAGGCAGATAGAGAGAGAGAGAGTGTGTGTGTGAAATGTTACTCACCAGCAGAACGCTTTCCCAGGCCATCCAGCGAATGGGCAGCGGCTGTGACTGTCGTCCGATGGAGCCCTCCAATTGGCAGTAATCGGCGCTGTAAGCGCAACGATTTATCACGGTGCCGATGGAGCAGACTTTGACGGAGAGCTCGGGTCCGATGATGCAGTTTCTAAAAAAACGAACAAAAAGAGAAAAGAGAGAAAGAATTACGTTTAGCAAAGATCAATAAGAAAAAAATTGGAGAACTAATGTACTCAGATACATTAAATGCTAACATGGAAGCATGAACTGCAATATATTCTCTCATGAGAATGATGAAAAAGTTGAGGCTTATGAGAGATGATGATAGTATGACTATTGTGAACAAGGTAATGATAATGTTTATGATGAGGATGAGACAATGAGGACGACGATGAGGAAAAAGATGGGGATGAGGATGAGAAAAAAGATGAGGATGAGGATGAGGACGAGACTGAGGATGAAATGAGGTTGAATATGAGCATCATATGATTTGAGGATGATGAATTTGGTGATTATGATTTTGATAAAGATTAATAATTCAATCATGATGATGATGACGCGGATGTCTGATCTGTCTATGTTGATAACAGCAGCTTCGAGAAGGAAAACATTAAAAATTCAATTAAAATCAATGATATTGAATTAACACACACACATCACACTTACTTACTCTTGACACACATGTACAAAGCGTTCATTCACTATAAGCGTTCATTCACAATAGTGAGTGGATGAGTTCGCTTGGATGTCGTGAGGGTTGTTGGGACGTGATAATCAGGATTAAGCGAGAACAACAACAATAACAACAACAACAGAATAAAGAAGAACAACAAAAGACCACTAACAACAAAAACAGCAGCAGGATATGACAAGTTATGCCCTGCATTATCAACAACGAGGGTGAAACCTGACCAAAAATGGTGAAAAAGTAGAAATTCGGGTACTGCTCATAGAGAGTAACGAGCCCCTGCACACCCGGACACACACACAGAAACACACTCACATACTCGAAACAGCTTCCAGCTAAATACTCGAAATGCACGCTACGAAATGGTCATTCAATGGAGGGTTTTTAATTTAACCCTCTTGTACGAGTAGCAGTAACGTGGAAGAGAACCGAACCCAGAAAATTACACGAAATCAGCGACCAAAAATCAGCAAATACTAAATTAAAATAGGAGGGCGGTGAAGGGGTGGCTTAAGCAGGCTGCAGGAAGGCTCAAAGGATCAAAAGGTCCTCACGGAAACGCATGCAAGTGTTTGAACAGCGCTTTCAAGTGGTTGGAAACTTCACCAGTTTCACGGTGGTCGTTCCTCGACGTGTGGTTATTGTTTTTGTTTTTGGGGTTTTGTTCTGTTGTCATGATGGCAGGATTGATGCTGTCATTCTCGAAACAATATCATCGTTCTGTCAAAAAGAAAAACAAAAACAAAATACAACAAAACCAACTTCAACAACGACGCTGGAAATGTTTGAATATATTCCGTTTGTTGTCTCTCCGTATCTCCCTCTCTCCTTATATCCCTCTTTCTCTCTCTCTGTCTGTGTTTGCTTGTTTGAATCCCAGTTCCTGTATCTTATCTGTCCTTCATCTAAATTTTGTTGACATGGTTGTGCGTTGATTCCATTTCTTGTCCTTTTTCTGCTTCTGCTGCTCATCCTCAATCATATTCTTTATTGGCATCGAACTCAGCAGCATCATATCACATCACATCATGTCATGTGACACGTGTTTGCTTAGATCGATCCCATCCCCGAGCGTCTCATGTTAAGAGTAGCGACACGATTCATGATAACCTTGTAGATCTTTTCCTCAAGTGGGCTTAAATTCAATGGACTCCCCTAGTTTCTTCTTTATTCTCTCCTAAATTATTTGTATTAAATATCAGGCGTTTCAGGGTTAACTATTAATTAAATTATGCAGTTTAATTCTTTGAAAATGCATCAATTCTTTTGAATTGTTCGATGCTGTCTAATGCTGTCAATCATTTATTGAGTTTGACATTTGAATTGTCGAAATGAAATGGTTAAAAGAAATATTATACTCCTATAATGCGATCGGTTTAAGTAAAGTGTTACTATTAAGAGAGCATATTTGGACTTATTTCAAATATACCGGCGATATTATTAACCAATCATAGTGTAGATGTATCGACTTATTATCGTATATTTTCCTAAACTTCTATGATCATATAGTTAGTTGTTAGTAGTATATCTGTATCGTATCGATATATTATCCCTAAAAGCCATCATGAAAGTTCTTCAAATATGGTGATTAGTCATTCTTACCTTTAGGATTTCTTTAGAAAGAAAAATACTTCCTTCTTGACGTTTTATGTGTATTTTCATTGGGGTCAAATATTGATCTGAAGTATAGCATCAGATAGGCACATAATCATTAATCATACTAGTTAAATATATAGTTTCCATGGTAATTACTATACATGCTATAGTAGGCTTTCGCAATATTCGATAATTCCCTTTACTCTGTTACTTTTACATACAGTGTTAATCTAAAACTGAACATTATGATCAAGAAGCGAAATCCTATATAGTGTGAAATAAAATATAATAGAAATATCTTATGTAATTCATGGTTATTCGATTACATTTTAATTTTTAATACAGTACGAAGGATAATATAGAATATAAAAGATAATATACAATACAGTATAATAAATAATAATAGTATATACAGTATAGTTATTAAATTAATTGCACTCTAATAATTTAAAACATCATATATAAAGTGGAGTGCCAGATAGTGGATGAAAGAGGTGCAGGTGGAGGAGGAGGAGGGCCAGGTTTCATCGGAGGTACTGCCGTAGTATTCATACCGCGAAGCCTGGCCGAAGGTCTCTGTTCGTACCTAACGATAAGTAGACGATTACATGGAAATGTGATCAATCATCCGTTCTGACACGAAAGCCACATCGAGCGATTGGAACAACAGTAAAAACGTTGAATTACCCACCACCCAGAAGTGGTCTACAGCGGCCTGGCCATAATGGCACCCAGACACCTTTAATGCTGGTGTTCTAACTACTTTTAGAGAGAATATGTGTGTGAGTCTGTCTGTATGTGTTCTATATTTGTGTATGTTAATGTGCTGGCAAATGTTTGCTTGGGTGTTTGTGTTCGTCCAGGTTCAACTAATCACTTGCTTAATAACGCGCTCGCGTCACTCATTCAATTGAATACCATGTGTTATGTGTCAGTAATAGAAACTATCTGTCTATATGTATGTGTGTATGAGTATAGTATGTATGTATGTGTGTATGAGTAAAGTATATATGTATGTGTGTATAAGTGCTTGTGTAGTCCGGTTTCCCAACTATTGTTGTTCCAATCCGATCTAATGCACGACGACGCAACGTGTGATTAGCGTGATTATTTTGAGCTTTTAGTAATAATTAGAAATCAATGAATCAATGATGTGTGTGTGCAAGGGTCAAAAAGGAAACGAAAGGGGCGTGGGGAGCTATAGACCCCTCTTCCCTAACTTAATGACTCTGACTTCGAAGGGGTGGCTCTTAATTTCTTCGTCTTGCTAATGTTCTCCGGAACACGTGTCCTCGCAGAACTCATTTCTTATTAAAGAAACCGTTTCCGCTATTATAATGTCTTAATATATGTATATCTACAATATATTCGTCCATGTGTATAAAGAGAAGTATTAATAAAGAGTTGCCAGTTTAAGTAAGTAGCAACGATAGTTAAAATGAGATTTCCACTTATCGTGTGTGGTTTCTTAGGCAGGTTAATAAGAAGGTACCTGACAGTGATTAAAGAGGCTTGGCAACTATACTGAGGTATAAATAGATCCATTAAAACTCCAGTTTTATGGACTATATTCTAGAAATCATAATTTCTGTCTTCTTTACTTTACATTAGGAATTACTTTCTGTCAAAAGTATACACAGAAATATCATCACGAATGTGTATATCAGAGAATGGTAATGGACAGAAAAGTAGACATGCGATTAGTCAATCAGAGGGTTCGTTTTTGTTCACAAAGAAGTCCACTCCGTTTTCAAACCTTCTTCTACAATATATCATGATAGGTTTTCCTTGTAAAGTAACCTCCTTGACCCAGTAGTGTGTCCCTGTATTTTATCTGGCTTACTAATTAGATTTCATAATCTCGGGAAACATTTCCAACACTCGAATCTCTACAGAATAATCCACAGAATCCGAAGAAGAAAAGCCATGAATAAATAAATGAAAATAAAAAATTCCGCTTATTCAACTTCGAGTATAAATAAAAAGAAAAGCCACAACAACGACAACAGAAAATAAGTTGCAATTCCTACAAAAATCCAGCACTGAAAACGTGCATAAATTTTGGAGTAAAGTAAAAACTGCATTTTAAACAAATCCTAGCTTAAATTAATCCTTAAATGAAAAAAGGAAGCAACGCTGCAGGAGCGCTGCAGGAGCGAGCCATAAAAAATAGTTTAACCACTCGACCTGTTGGCGTTTTGCGGTCATTGTAATTGGCCAAGATTGAATTTGCATTTTTTGCGCAGCGCAAACTTTTTGTATGCAAATTCTTTCGGTTTTTTCCATTGATTGCTGTTGTTGTTGTTGTTGCCGCTTTAATGCAATGCAGAAGGAGGAATAAAAAGCAGGGGAGGGAAGTCAGTCGGTCGCTTGGATGGTCGACCATCAGCAGCACCAGGAGCAGAAGCAGAATCAGCAGCTGGTTGCAAGGCTGAATCAACAACATCATGAAACCGAGGAAGGGTGGAGCATCCACGGAGCACCGAAGCAGCAGCGCCCAGAGTAGTGCGAAGGATCGAGCTGGCCACCAGAGTGCTCCGATGTTGCTTGGCAAGAAATTAAGTCCTTCTTCGGTCCCACAAATGCTTCGAATCGCATGCAGCAAGTTTAAAATGGCGAAAAATGTTGAAAAATGGCGAAAATTTGCGGGGCGTCCATCTCATTTGAAGGCGTGCGAAACTTAATCAAATGAATATGAGCGCGGTTCGTATTCCGGGTGGAGTGGGGGAGGGGGGGTCGGGAAAGACGCCATTAAGTGCGGTTGGAAGTTTTGATTAAAGTAAACTTTTCACGCTCAATTAAATGCGTAACGATGGAAAAAGTCGCAGTCAAACTTGGCCACATTTGAAGTGGATGCTTGTGGAATGTTTAAGTGTGGTGAAGTGTGGTGAACTGAGGTGAGGTGGAAAAAACGGTGAATTCAGTTTTTCTTATTTAAAAGTCTAATGAATTTTAAATGAATTACTGAGTGAGTTGAGTGAACAAAGATTCTTAAGTGAGTGAGTTCATAAATAAAGAGTGAAACCGGAAAAATGTTAATTTTCTGAATTCTAAAAGAAGTTGAATATTGTAACGGTAAAAACGAACGGATTGGACATCTGTTGTTGCTAAACTATGCTATGTCTCGTTAAATACGAACCACGAATGTAATGTAATATTTCATTCTATTGTCTTGTCTCTTATTGCATCCCTGAAGATCGAATAAGTTTTTTAAGTCACGCAACTCAGCCAAATCAAATAACTGTACACGCTATGAGGACCTCCTTTCTTCGTGTAAGATTGTGCCTCCCCGCTCCCTCGCAACCGTTTCGAGACCTCTCGGGATTACGTTTAATCCGTTGTCTGTGCGCTGTCAATAGATTGAATATAAAATCCAAAGTATACTTGAACGAAATTAAAACATAAACATGTCAGGGTGAAATATTTTCTGAGGGCTTTTTATGCAGTCAACACAAGCAGTCAATCGCGTCCCCTGCGGCGGTTGGGGAGGGGGCGGGGAGAGGAATGCGAGTGGAGGAAGCAAAGGAGTCGAAATGATACGAACTTCAACTCGTTTCGACTCAGAGCGAATGTTCAGAGAGCTCGATGAATCCAGGGGGAAAAACGGGATGAATGAAGAAAAGTGATGTTGATGGCGAGTTATTTGGGGGAGGGGGTGGAGAAGGGGCGCGCGGAAGAGTAGAATATACGATGCCGGTGAAATGTCAATTCAGGCAGCAGTTAAACACTTCCACAAACCCTCAGACAGAGAACGACGGAAAGACAGAGAAACAGAAAGACAGACAGACAGAGAAACGGACAGACAGACAAACAGACAGACAGACAGACAGACAGACAGACAGACGAATGTACGAGACAGACGAATGCGTGTCGTAGGAGTACCTTTGATGTGACTTTAGGAAAGGGTTATTAAACCCTTTTGACACTCGGGATATCATAAAATAAGAGCAGATACTCCACGCCGATGAGGATTCTACGACTGCTGCCATTGCGACTATACTACCACTGTGAAAAGATAACAACAACAACAACTGCAGCGACAAACAACAACAACGTCAGCCACAACGGTCGGTGACAATCAATGATGAGTGCCGGTGTGATGACGTTAACGTTGCCACTGAAAGTCAGCATCGCAGTCAGAATCAAAGACTCACTGGGGCACTTTTTGTGCACAACCGAATGAGTGCAGGAATGAGTACATGAAGGATTGGATGAAATAACGGAGGAATCAATAAATGGCAATGACAGGATATAAAAAGCTGCAATTGCAAGGAGTCACAAACGTTTGTCGTTCGCAGTTGACGTCCTCATATGTTGTTGAGTCACGTTGTTGTTATAATGTTGGTTCCCTGGTTGTTGTTTTTGTTGTGGTTGCTGTCGTCGTGTTTATAGTTTTTTCTTGATTATATCGTTAAAAGGTGTCACGTGACCGAATCGAAATGAACCAAATCGAAGCAAACATGAATTGAACCGCACACTGAATAAAAGTAATACTGATAGCAGTATTGCATTCATTCATTCACTCATTCATTCATTCATGTGATTCTATTGTTAATAAAAAGCTTCAAACTGGTTCCATTCCGTTCCGCTTGCGGGTTCTCAAGCGACGGTCATCATCATCAGCATCCGAAAGGGTTCAAATTTAGTGGAATGAGTCGAGGATTTTATATCAATCTCATTTAAACACTCATCGAAGGGCTCTCTTTAGAATTGACTCTTAGACGGTGTTTTCTTTCTGTGTTTTCTTTTGTAAATATCGTTCTTTTCATAGTTGCCGGCTAGAAGGTCAAAGGTTACCGAACGTATGTCGTGTGTCGAGTGTCCTTGCACAAAGTGTGTGAACCTTGCGTCTCGTCCTCAAGATTTACTCCCATCTCCGCCCCCTCGATTTCTGGTGCGATGAGAGTCGTTTAGATTTTTCCTGACCGTTTTTTCGTCCTTTTAGCTTCTTATTGTTGTTATTATTATTATTATTATGTGATGACTTTGTTGATGTCCTTG
Organism: Myopa tessellatipennis; assembly: GCA_943737955.2. Classification (NCBI taxonomy): domain Eukaryota; kingdom Metazoa; phylum Arthropoda; class Insecta; order Diptera; family Conopidae; genus Myopa; species Myopa tessellatipennis. The sequence continues at coordinate 53,700,072 of OX031316.1, forward strand.
TTGGCGGTGGCAAAAAAGAGGTTCTTTCATACGTTGATTCGTCGTCCTTCGCTAAAAGTGTCGATTCTATCTCTGGGGGTGTGTGTGTGTATGTCTGTGAGTGTGTGTGGCTGAGTGTGTGCCTGGCGGTGTGTGTATGAGTGTGTGATTTGCATGAAAGTCGCATAAAAGATTTGGATTTCACTCTTAAAGAAAGCGATTTTTTTGGGTAAATTTTTTCCTCCGTGTTTATAAGTTGTTCTTTAAATAAAACTTTAAATTTATTGGTTCATGCAACTACATCTTGACCATTCTAAGTTTCTGAGGAGTCTGCTCCGTTTCGTGACTGTTTTATCCTTTCGTTTTCTCTTCATATTAATCATCATTCCAACTACCATTCAAATCATCATTCAATAATGATTATTTTTCTTACTCGCCTTCTTCTTCTTCTTTTCCTCTTCCCTGTCAAAACTTTTTGTCAGTTTATTTATTTTCCTAGTCGTTTCCATCGAATTCTACGTCCTCAATTTTCCGTTATAATTTATTCTGACCCAGTAACTCTTTTACAACTTTTATTTTCTTCTTCTCCTTCTTCTCTTCTTCTTCATTGTAATAGTAAAACTTTTCCTACTTCGTTCTTATTTATGAGCACCCATTTCGATGTTTCTCATTTATTTTGCTTAAACATGCATAAGCTCTACAGTAGCACCATCTAGAATATCCCATGCTACCCCACCGAATGTTGTGTCTCTCTCTCTCTCTCTCTCTCTCTCTTTCTCTCTCTCTCTCTCATTTTCTCTTTTAATCCAGTCTCCTTTCAAGAACCGTCTAGTTTTTGTTCTCTTATTTTCCTGAACAAATTTATTTCTTGTTTCCAGAATACGTGATTTTTTTTCCGTATATTTAGTTATTCTCTCTCTCTCCCGCCATCTCTCTTTTCCTCTCTTTCTCTATCCCTTTACTCCTTTTTTCTTCATTTAGCTCATCACTCTTCTGCTTTTGCTAGACTTTTAAAAGTCTATTAAATTTATCGTTATTGCAAATCGTAAAAAAGAATTCCGTGGACTCTTTGTACCCGGTGGATAATCTTAATATGTTGTTTGTTGTAATTGCTACAACAACAAGAAGGAGAGAAAGAAGAAAACAACAACAACAACAATAAAATGGACCTGGCAGTGAAAGTTATGGCGTGGCTTGTAGAAATTTGTCAGATAGTCTTTGAAAGAAGAGAGAACAGTGAGAAAGCGGATAGAGAGAGAGCGAAAGACACAGAGAGAGAGAAAGAGAGAGAGAGCGACGGGGACAAAGAAAGAGATGAAAGGGAGGTCAGATAGGACACGACTTCTGATAGTCGCGTAGAAGGTTTGATAAATTTTCGAGAGCAATTAAATGACGGTGATAATCTACAATCTTAAAAAATGTCGCACGATTTGTTTACGATGTTTGAACGAGTTTGTTGAATTGTGTACACCCCCCTGTGGAAGGTGTGTACAGGGTGTTTCTCTCTAAATATTATAGCTTCCAAGAAGGCGTGGCAGGTATCGTAAATCGCTTGTGTTCTCTCCGGTTAGTAGAAAACCGGATACAGACTTCAGAAAGAAGATTAACCCAAATAATCTTAGTAATTTATATCAATACGGAATCGGAAACTTTGTAGCATCGTTCACTCTGACGACTGTAATGAGGTGTGTAGGGTGTCTAAGCTTCATTCAAGACGAAGCGCTTGAAACGTATTTTTCACCTTATTTGTGATAAATTTTCTATTTTTTATTATTAGACTGATTTTTGTCATTATTATTATTTCATTTAAATCATTTACATTTTATTATTTTTATTGTTTTCTTGTGTAAGATAATAATTCATAATAACAAATTCATAAATCAGATTGTATTGTGTTTAAAATATGTTCTGCTCATAAATCAATGCGAAAAGCAAAAACAACACAAGAAGAAATAAAAATCGAGTTCCTTGAATGCTATTTCAAGGGATTGTTTTCTATTGGAAGTCATTAAAAACCGAAAGGATGAAATTAGTATTGTTTAATATATACACATATTTATTGTATTTGTTTTTCTTTATTTGTTCTTCTTTCTGCGTTACTTTGCGGCATAAATTTGGATAAATATCAGCTAACACGGAAATTCGTAGAAGAGTACACAGAAAAAAAAGGAATAAAAACCAATGCAATTGTTGTTGTTATCCTCTTTGAAAAAACTGTGGTAATTTGGTAATTTATGAGCATTTTTACGCTTGAAATAGCAACCCTAAAATTGCATGAATTTGAGTTCCAAAAGAAAAAATCCAGAAAAAAGCATACGAAAATCAAAAATCATAAATCCTCGAAAATACACACACGCACACATTCACCAAACTGTACACACACGCACACAGTCATGTAATGAAAGTAACATTTTTAATTAAAAACTGAGTCTCTTTCGTGCGTGCGAACGAGTTTCAAGTGCAAATAACGACTGCAACAACAACCGGCGAAACAAACAAACAGAAAACAAACGCAACAGAAGCATTAACAGCAACAACAACATCAACAACAAAGAGCAGAAACAACATGGAACAAGTGGAAAAGCCAGCAACGTAGTAACAACATCGAAGAAAGGATTTCATGACGTTTCAATGTCATAAATGAAGGAGTGCAGCAAGTGGAATGGTTGCGTTATACCGCGGAGGGGTGCGAAAGGGAGGGGGGGGTGAGTAGGGGGTAGATGCATAAGTGTGATGAGGGATGAATTGCGCTATCGTCAGTGGTTGCGTGGAATCGCGTTGGCGCTGCGTTGCTTCTGCGTTGGTGTGTGTTTCAAGTTGAGCGGATTACCTTCAAATACAATTCAAAGTAACAACAACAACAACAACAACAACAAATACAACAGCAGCAGCTAATAAACAACAAAGGAAAGGATAGAATCCATGGAGACTGTACAATAACAACAACAATAAGAATAACAAAGCAAGCGAATTGCAAGCGCATCGTGCGAGTGCAACAACAAAGTAATGCGATTTAACACACAGACACATGCAACAGACAGACAAACAGACAGACAGATAGACAGACAGATAGACAGACAAACAGACAAACAGACAAACAGACAGATAGACAAAAGGACAGACAGACATGCAAACAAACATAAAATCTTGCATCAAATCATGTTGGCTACTCTCCAGAGTGGAGTTCGTCGTTCACGCAGCAGTTTAGAAGCGTCAGTGGCATGGTGAGAGGGGGGTTGAAGGGGGTGGGGGTAGAGGAGAGAAGAACGCCGCCCACCTTCTTTCTTCTAAACGCCGGCGAACGTCCACATGCAATCGTTTTCAATGCCAGCCACTCAGCTTCTCATTCGGACTGCCAGCCCCGGAGTCAAAAATAGAAGTGATTCGTCACGCACACGTGTGAGCACGCCGCCGCGTCACCCGCAAGGATACACATCGACAGGACGTGCGAAGGACGCACGATTTCAATGAACGTCTCTCTCTCTCTCTGTCTCTCTCTCTCTGTCTCTCTCTCTCTCTCTATCCGCCCGGCGGTCTGTCTGCATGGATCAAAAATTGGATTAACATGCTTTATTATTATGCGGCATAAATAAATAAATACGATATGTTTGCCAATCCAAAGAATAGAGAAGCCTTTCTTAATGAGTGTGTGTGTGTGTGTGTGTGTGTGTGTGTGTGCTTTTATATGTTCTTACTAGTTAATTTCCACGCTATGCTGTGAGTGAATTTTGGCTAATGCATTTTATTATGCACCCCGTCACGCGTGGTGCAGCTGCTTAAAATCGCACAGCTTTTTGTATGCTTGCAGGGAAGAACGCACACGCAACACCGAAGACGGAAGCAAGGAAGGCGAGAAAAATGGCTGTCGAAGGAAAGGATATTCATTTAACTCAATCATCACGAGAACACGCTGGGAAATAATCATTTGAAATGAAAGAAAAACAGGAACGGAAAACAAAGGAAACAGAAGTATCATGATTTTAGGATTTTTTCCTTAAAATGTGGCCTGGTTGTAAACGAAAGAAGAGAGAGCAACAGAGTAAATTAAAAGTAAAGGATAAAAGTTTAGAAATTTCATTTTAAACCCTTTTAAAATCCATCGAAAGATTTCATAAATTAATATTAATTCAATGTTTCAGCTAAAATTTGTATCCATACATTTTCTGTCTCTGTTTTTCACTCATATTCTCATTCTTTCTCTCCTTCTTTTTCCCCTCTTTCTTTCTTTCTCTCTTCTGTCTTCTGTCTCCCTCCAAAATGTCTATTTTAGGTGAACTTTTAATAATGTTAACACTTGAAACAAATTTGACAGAAAAAAAATACTGTAATTTATGCATTGAAACCTTAACCTTAAAAAGGTCTCTTCTTCTTCTTCTTCTTCAAAAAACTTCGCATTTCGCTTCGAAGGACATAACGATGGAAACGACAACAACAACAAACAAACAACAAACACAACAACAGAAAATGTTGCCTCAGACCGTCTCGAAACGTAGTGAATAATTAACAGTTATTAATAATGACAAAAACAGCTGCTGCCAACTTCGTTCGTCGTTGTATATATATTTGGCCAAGAACTGGTGCAGACTTTTAAAAAGGATAAGAAGAAGAAGAAAGAGAAGAAGCCGAAACAATAGAAGGGAAAGAAATAAGCAGCAGAACTACAACAACAATCCGGGCCAATAACCCGAGCAACAGCCGCACTTTGCAAAAATCAACAATAAATAGAACAACAACAAACAGAACAAAAACAACAACAACAACAACAACAATAAAAACAATAACAACGACGTTACTTTTCTCGTCCTCCTAAATTTTGTCCTCTTCGTTGTGTACTTTTATATGAAAATCTTTGAAATTGCTTTCTTGAATGTTTGTTGTTGCTTTTTACTTTGTTCCTGTTCCTGGTCTTTTTTCTGTTCTTGTTTTTCTTGTTGTCACTTCTGTTTTCTATTCGATTATTAAACGTACCCCGTTTTTCTTTTATATCCCATCCAGTTCGTTGCGGTTCGGCTCGACTTCTTTTGGTAGGGATTTCAAATTAATCGTCAATAAAAATAATAATAATAATAATCATAAATCAAAATGGTGTATAGTAGAATCATACAACAAAACAACAACAAATATTGCTAATATTTATGATAGTTGTTTTTAAACGTGCCCTTTTTTAGATGGGGTTCTGTTTATTTAGTAAAATTCTCTGCATTCAAGCAGAAAGCGAAAAAAGTGAAAGTACCATCGTTGTTGAGATTTGTTGTTGTTTTTATTACCCTTTTATGCTTCTTCTTCTTCTTCTTAATCTTGCTTATATAATGATTTAAAATTTTCGCAGAAAATGTTTTGAATTCTTAATTAGATTCGCATATAAAAGCGAAACACATTTAAGTGAGACGGTTTTCAAATCATTACAAACGATTTATAATCGGAAATTCAAAAAATGTTGACAAGGGGTTGAAATCGTTGAAAGGGTGATCGTCAAGGAGGTGTGGGAGGGGGAAGAAGAGGAGGAGGGTTAACAGGAGGTTAACAATGGAAAATAATCGGGGGAGAATTCAATTAAATTTTCCTAGAATTTGTTAAAGAAAGTGTGTGAAAACGGAGTGTGAATTCAGCTGAGCGTTTGGGGGACCTGAAATATATCATTTCTCCCGAAAAGGAAAAGAATGGAAGAACAAGAAAGGAAGATTCCAGTCCAGAATAGATAGATCCTTGATAGATCCTTGTTATATGCTACAATCATCATTTACATCCACGGTCACATTACATCTTTGAAACAGCTCCGATCTCCTTCGAAATGTCTGCGATATACTTTCAAAGTAACCTCTGTACACTCGCGGAACATATTCGATGCAGTCTCAATATAGTCTCCATACATTTTTGAGACATCCTCGCTGCATTCTGAGTTATTCTCCAGACATCCTCGTAAAGTCCGTGATACACCTTCGAAACATCTTCTAAACATCTTCGATACGTATTCGCGATAATCTTGATACAGTCTCGAAACAGACTCGATAATAACCCCGAATCAGTCCTCAAAATTAGTTGATCTATTTACAGAAATTAATTCAATTCAATGACCCACAATCGGGTGACTTGATCATCGTCGCTAGTGCCCACATTTCAAAAGTCAACATTTCAACATTAGTTCAATAAATTTTGGTTCAGTCATTAGTTCAGTTCAATTAATAATGTCAACAGAGAGCATTTTCGATAGTCAGCCAGGACAACTAAATCCTCACAAATCGGTCAATAAACTGGCGAAAGTTTTCACTATAAATGCGATGGATTCCGGAAGCAACCCCAGCGGCAGATGAAAGGCATATGACAAGGACGGAACAGTCCACAGGCAGAGGATGTGTTCAGTTTGAAAACATGGGCCCCGTTTGTTCGTCCTGTTGTCCTGTCTTTGTTGTAGTTGTATGTTTGTGCTTCTGGTGTTGATGTGCGGTTGCAAATGACTTCGTTGCGTTGCGTTTGCATGCATTTCATTCATGGCGACACTCCAGCATTCGGTCGTTCATTCATCCATCCACTCATTCATCCATTCATTCAATCCATTCATCCAATCATTCATGCTTTCGTTGCGCTCGTTGAATTTATTCTCGGTGCCGAAGAAGGACGCGAAACAGATGTCTCTTTATATGCGTTTCCTTCCGTGGCTGATGCGACTGTTGTTGTTATCGTGCAGTGTGTTGTTTTTGTTGTTGTTCTGAAGTATTAAAATCGTTTAATACCATGGAGAATGGGGCAGGGGCAGTGGCAACGCTCGTGAGGTCGCTTGGTGGGTGGTAATGCACTTTAACAGCGCCTCCTCCCTGCCTTGCTCTCCGCTCAGCCGCTTTTTGATGAAGGGCTTTCGACTGAGTGACAATGAGTGGGTTACGGTGCGGGGTGGCGGTGGTGGTGGTGGTGGGCGCGGTGGTGCTGGCAGTGGTGGTGCTTGACGCGGAAGGGTAGCGAAATCTGACGTTTTAATTGATACATAAATATGAATGCGTTTGTATTCGTAGGATTCAAGGGGCGCGCCCATGCTTATGGCTGTGATTATGTCTCTCTGTGTGCGTGTGTGTGTGCGAGTGTGTGTGTGTGTGTGCGCTTCTGTTTGTGCGGGGATTCATTAACTTTTCGCTTAAATGCGGTCTTCTCTGTGCATTTGTTGCACTTTGCAGATGTTGATTGATGGTGGTTGGTGATGGTAAGCCGCAGGGGGGTAACGGGGAGGGGGGCGAGGTTTCCCAGCGGCGATTAAGGAGCGCGGTAGCGGCGTGAAAAGTGCTCAAGTGGCGTCGGCAAGTGCAATGAACTTGCGGCTGTATGAATGGAGCGTCATTTAATATTGCTATTGTTGTTATTTGTGTTGTTGTTGATGTTGTTGTTGTTGTTGTTGTTGTTGTTGGTGTTGTTGTTGTTGTTAATGTTGTTGTTGCTAATGTTGTTGTGGTTCATTAAGGAACATACATAGTTGAAAGAAGACTAAATAAATTGTGACTGTTTTTCTATGCTTTTGCTAATTTAAGGAGAAGAGTAGCAGAAGCGAGTGATTTATGAAGCAGGATAATAAATTAGATTCGCAGAAATAACGCTATAACGGTAATAAAAACCTTTATGAAAACAATTGGTCCCATAAAACTAGAGCTAGCAATGAAAATAATTCATAATTTATTAAATTAAAGATCTTTAAAGCGTTACTCAATAAAATATAAAAATTAAATACAAAATTAGTTGAATAATGGAATGAGTTCAAATGTGCGATTACGTGAATATAAACGATTGCTGAGTGAATGAATACAATCGAAATGTTCAAAGATTTAAATATATATAAATCATCTCTCATATGCCATTCTTTGCAATAATGTTATGAATTTTTTTCTAATTCAACTTCGTTCAAGAAATTGAATGATTTTTTAATAAATTACAGCAGAATATGAAACGAATGCATAAGACGGAAACAAACAAATCGATTTATGGAAATATTTTTTTTTTATCAACAGGACATTTTGACGTTTTCCTAAAAAAACAAAAACAACCACAATCAGAGAATCAAAAACAATTGAATTATTATTGTATTTATAAAGGAGACACTCGGGCGAGTTAGCTGTCAAAAAGAATACGAGGAAGAAGAATTAAAAAAAGAAGAAGGAGGATAAGAAGAAGAAGAAGGAGGATAAGAAGAATCTGTAAAACTGACAGTTGTTCCGTTGCGGGGAGTGAAGTGAACTGAGGAGCATTTTTTTAAGTATTCATGAAGTCAAATAAAATATTCGACACGTTGACTTTTTCCCTAACTTTGGCCAAACTACTGCCGAGCAATCACCATGAGCTACAGCAACAACAATAAAAGCAACACCGTGAAATGAAGATCTAAAAATAAACATGGTCGAAAAATTGAATTTATTACCAACACGCGCGCCATTTTGAAAATTTTATGAGGCCGTCTTCGTCCTCGTGCGACATTCTGCAGTATAACGGTATCGTTATATTCTGCTGTGTTGCGTTGTACAGTTATTCCTTTTCTTTTATTATTTTTTTCTCATGACTTTTTGACAAATTGACAAAATGGCAGCCGTATGAATCATAAGAAAAGCCTTCAAATCAAGGAAAACATTGGAAAGAGAAAGAAAAACAAGTAATAAAAACTACAATAACAACAACAGGGAACAACGTAACCATAGAGAAAGAGAAAACGAAGGAGGGAGGGAGAAGAGAGGAAAGCAGGGGGGGGATTGTCAACGTATTTGTGGAAATTATTTTACTTAAAAGTGTCTCCGTTTTAAATTTTGCTTAGTTTGCACTTACAACCGAATTTTGCACTAATTTTAACTAATTTTTTGACCTTCCCTTTTTTGGGTCTTTTCTTTCATTCCTTCGTTTAAAGTACGATTAAATCAATGAGCATGAAATTAAGAAATAACTTTTCCTAAACTAACTTTATCATCATCACAATTTTCACTTTTTACTCTCTGTCCATCTCTGTTTCCCCTCTCTCACTCTGTCTCTCTCTCCCCATTCACCTGTCTGTCTCTCTGCTTCCTTTACTGTTTGCTGCTATTAAAGCAAAGAAGTAAATAAAGTAGTCAAGCCCACTGAAGGCAATATTTTTACCTTTTAAAAAGTACCACGCATGCGAGAATGTCACGTAACTGAATGCCAACAAGTATGTCAGCATGTCACGTGATGTGCAAATAACATTATTCTTGAATATTTACGAGCGGCCCATAAAAAAGGAATAAAAACCAACAACATGAAAAATTACACACTCGCCTCCATCTCTTCGTTTCTCTCGTCTTCTCCTCCGACTCGTAACGGGACTAGAAAAGTCCAACACACATCAGAAAGCAACAGTATATGAGGGAAGAAACACGCACCGCCGTCGCCCTTCTCCATCCCTCTCTCTCTCCTGCGCACCATCAATATACCCCTCATGTTGTCTGAGGATAATAATAATAATCGGTTTGACTTTGGCAATATTGAGTGCAGCTTCCTCTATGAACACAGATAGAGAGAGAGAGAGAGGGAGTGAATGCAAGAGAGAGAGAGAGAGACATCCAAAGAGATAGAGAGATATAGAGAGCGAGAGAAAAGGAGAAAGTGAAACCAACACAAGCGATTGACATTATTGCCAAGCTGCATCCTTCTTCTTCTGCTCCTTTTTTCTCTTCCTCTTCTTCAACTAAGAAGCTTCTCTTCTTCTTTTTCTTGGTCCTTTTCTTCTTCGTCTTGTTCTTCAGGTTGTCTCTACTGTTGAATGTTGAATATTGAATATTGTATGAATGTTTTCAACGTTGGCAACACTGATCCTCATAAAATACTCCGCACGGATATCGTTTGGTGGCACATTCAGAGTTACTTCGGAGAGGCTTCCTTTTGGCAGCTCAATTCATTTTCTATGATTTATCAGTTTCGTGTTTGCCAAATAAAAGAAGAACTGAAAACGAAACGAATAGAAGTCGAACAGAATAGAGACCAAAAAGAAGACTAAAAAGACGAATGAATGCGAGCAAAATATATAAAATATTCACTGACTACTAAGCTCTCTCTCTTTCTCTGTCAAAAGGTTAAGGTTGTTTCAGGTTAAGGTTATCTAAAGCTAAAAAAGCTAATGTTGAGTTTAGTGTCACAAAGTATTGAGTGTTTTTTGAGAATAGATTATTTAATGATAAGAACATTTTTGGGAAATGATTGTAAAAAAGAATATTCTAAGAAGGATTTTTAAAAGGGTTCAAAGGAGGTTATTTAATTGAAGTAAGGACACGTTTGAGTCTTTAATTTAAAGACTTAATGTAAAATTTTATCTACTTGCGCTGTGTACCTCTTTTCTCCTTCATCTCTCTCTCATTCATTTAATCATGCAGTCCTTCATTCATTTTAATATATCGTATGTATTTTCAAAATATTTTAAAGTGAAATTTTCAACTCGTTTTCATTTTACGCAATGGCGTGCATCTGCTGTGAAAAATGCAAAATGTCCCTCAAACGTCATCGTTTGCGGTTGAGTTCGGTGAAGATGGTGTTTGTTGTTTATTGTTGTTGTTGTTGTGACACTTTTAAAACTAGCAATAGTAGTAGTAACACTAGTTGTTGTTGTTGTAGCTGCATTAGAATCCACAAAATAGCGGTCTCATGCGGAATGCGCTTTTTTCATGTTTATGCTGTTCTTTCCTTTGTTTTTGTTCTTCTTCGTTTTCTTCTTGTTCTTACCATTGCTGCTGTTGTTGTTATTGTTGTTTTTATTACTATTATTATCGTTGTTGTTGCTGCTGTTGTTGTGTCAGTTGCTTCAGTCCGCGATGTTGTATATGAAAATAAATTTCTATGTTTTTCGCATTTAAAACTTGTCAGCATCTCTTCTGCGAGCCACTACACTTTTACTTACAGTGTATTTTGGGAAAAACAAAAAGAAATACTCACTGAGCATCAGCTGTACGAAGAATGGTGAGAATTTTAGTTTAACTCGAAAAGTAGGTCTTTTAGTTTATTGTTATTCTTCTTTTTCCTCACATTAATTTAACATTTCACTTGTCAGCTGAGTTTTTCCAACAACATTTTTTCCTCTTGATCGTTGTTATCATTGCCATTAAAGTGCATTTTATCAAAAGTAAAAATAATAAAAAGAACAACAAAAAGTCAAAAACGCTTTTAATTAGAGAATAAACAAAAACCATTAGCAATCAAAATAGGATACTTTTTTCGTCATTTCAGTTTTTTTTAAAGTTGATATAAAGATTTTAAAGAGATATAATATATTAAAATTTTTGTAGTAAATATTTTTTCCTCTTTTAAGAATTTAACACAACTATTGTTTTATGATTTTAGTGTTGTTTTAAAATTATAAATTCAGTATGATTTTGTTTGAAATACAATTACCATTAGATTGTATCTCATAGAGGTCTTAAATCCTAAAAAGAGTCTCTATAATAAATTTACAAATCGTATACTCGATTATAGACGAATATGATTAATGAACGTTATGGAGAATAGAAAGAAATACTGTTGAATGGTACAAATTAAATGGAATTCATCTTTAACTCCATACCAAAAGCATGGCCCATATTATTTTATTCTTGTAGATCGCAATAAGCTTGTCTAATTAGCTAAAAGGCACAACAACAAGAGCAGCACGTTTATTAGACGAGAACAAGAAAAACTCTGCTGAAACTAAGCTAACGATAAGTAAAAAGCGCGTAACTAAAATAATAACGAGAACAGATTAGAGCCAAGGATCTTAATTAATCGCATTAGTGAAAACACAGCCATTAAAACAGAAAAAAAATATTGTTGTTTTAGCAACGTGTCCTAGATTGTTAAAGAAATTTCACTCTCTTCTTTTGTATTGTATTAAAATAATTTTCTGTTAATATTTATATGAGTATTTAATAATAATCAAAAATTTAATTTAAGAATTAATGAATGTGGGTAAATAATTTTGTTTCATTCGAATTTGCATTTCCTTTTCTCAAAGATTTCTTCCGGGTTTTTGTTTAGTTCCGTAGAGTGAAATTTAAATTAATTAAGATTTAGATTTAGATTTAAGGTTTAGATTTAAATTAATTCAAACAATTTAAAACTTGTGTATATGGTTAACTGAAAGGATAACTTTTCACTTTACCTTCTACCTAAGAAATGACCTTCAATCGTTCGGTCTTTTTTCAGAGTTCGAATGTAGGTTTTCAGAGTTTTCAACAATTCATTAATTAAAGGTTACCCAGTAGAGTTTATTAGAGTTTAATTTAAGAACTTTTAATATCAAATTCAAAACAATAACTTCGGAAATCGGTTATTAAAACACCATTGAAACATCACAAAGAGTTTCCTTCGTTTAATAAACTTTAAAGCATATAATAGTACGTATTTAAGTTTTTACTTAGTTTAAAATTTAAAATTTTTACTTTAAAAATTTACTTAGTTTAAAGTAGCGTTCAGTATTATGAAAAGTTTCGTCACAAGCTTAACTCGTCCCAAAATCCATCTCATCCGTTACGTTTATTTCAATCCTTCAATCTTTTGGCTCCTGGATATAATAGAACAAAAACCTGTCTCATCTTTTTCAAAGACATTTTGGTAAAAGGTCCAAAGCCAGGAGCAAAGCAAAGTAAAAGGGTTTTCAGGATGCAGGATTTATTTTTATTCGATTAAAAACTTCAAAGCCTTTTGTTTATTTTGGACAAAATATGTTATAGGATGTCAATGTCAATGAAGGGATAAGAAAGACAAGCACATACTTTGGCAAGTTGACAAGATGGATCAAAAGTGGTGGGCCTTAAAAACAACCACAGAAAGTATGACAAGACCAAAGAAATGGTTCATCTACTCGTAGTAGCAATATAATAAATACTATAATAATCAGCATTAATTATTCTATTAGGATGTGGCAATAATAAACAACAGAGATAATTATCTCTGGTAAAGAATACGGCTAAGAAGAATAAGAAGAAGAGCAAGAAGTAGAACAAGAAGTACAAGGAAAAGGTGTCGGAGAAAATGAGGGGGAGAGTCAAGAAAAGAGTGATTTTTTTGTAGAATGATAGAAACGTTAAAAGTTTACGAATAAAGATAACATAAAGAAGATAACATAAAAGAAAATGGAGGACAGTGAAATATGTTAAAGGGATGTATTATGTAATGATAAAAGACCCCAAAAAAGATAATAATAAGAAGAAAAGTAATATACATAGTTAAGTAGGAAAGAATGTGAGTAAAAGAAGATATAAAGGATATTTGAAAAGAAAGTTAGGATTGTAAAAAATAGTACGAAGAGAACTCATAGCTTTGCGAAAAGTTTAAATGAAGCCATGAGCCCATCTGATCGAATGGCCCGGATTTACCCCGCGCCCCCTTCACAATCACCTTCTTGCGCAATTAATTAACACAGATGTTAGGGGTTTGTAGAGAGTACCATTACTTTTGGCATAAGCTTTGAATGAATGTGAGCAACGTTGCCAGGTGCTTTAAATGGAGCCAAAATGAAGACCATCTCTCTTTCCTCATGCGTCAAGCAGTCCAAAAGTTGCGAAGTTTAACATGCATGAGGCGCAAATAAAGCAACGTGTTGAAGGAGCTTAGAGCAAAATGAATTAATGTGGAAGGGGAAGGATAGAGATTTAGAGAGAGAGAGAGAGAGAGAGAGAGAGAGAGCATGAGGCATTGAGCTCAAGATGGAGTAAGGGGATTTAAGAAGTTCTCCCTTTACTGCTCTCTTCTACTTTATAAAAAATGAACTCAATTAGTCGATACGGAGTTGGCTTCACTTGGTCGAAATTTGTGCGTAGTACATTTTTGGTTGGTTCATCTACAAGATGTATCGCGTGTCATAATAACGGTATGAGTTCAGAAACCGTTATTAAGATTGGAAACAGGAAAGGAGGAAAAGGAGGGGGAGAAGGAGCCAACTGGTAAAGTTGAGTTAAACTGAGTCCGAAGATAAATGCGGCCGGAGGTCAAGATTAATGCCAGATGTGCAGAAAAGGGAATAAAGAAAAAACCGAAGGCAAAAGAGAATAGAAGAAGGTTGCTTCAGTACAGCAACCGTTACCGTTACCTGAAGATGTGTCCTTATCTTCATATCATGCTCACTCTACACTCCACGCGCCTGAAATGTCTCACTTAGTAATTCAACTAAAAGCGCAATCAATCATTTCGCTCGACGTGGCATCACTGTAAATTTTCCATCCTTAGTTTGTGGTTGCTTGCTGTTGGTGTTGCTTTAAGAAGTTCTTTCTTCTTTTAGCTTGAAATAAACGTAATTATGCTGCATACACTCTTCTCTCTTTTACTCGCTAGAGCGACAGTGCTGCCATATTAATATAATCATACGACAGTTGAACATCGTTCGAAAATGATTCATTAAGCAAGCATCTTCGAGAGATGGATAAAATAAAGCATTTCTATTAAATTATTTAACACAAAATTAAAAGTTAATCTAAAATGAGAATATTGAAGAATCAATGAAGTAAGAAGAATAAAAAATGAGGTATGAAGAATGATGAGTGCAGAATGAAAAATAGTGAGTGAGAATAAAGAGTGAAGGATAAAGAACAAAGAATGAAGAATTAAGAATCCAGAATGAAGAATGAAAAATGAAAAATAAAGAATGAAGAGTATGGATTGAATAGTGAAGAATAAGAATGAAAAATGAAGAATGAAAAACCAGAATGAGGATTGAACCAACTCCATTAACCTCAATCGGGTAACTTCTTCTAAGTTCACATTAACGCGGGTCTACTGTATGTACTTGAGATGAATTTCAATGAAGCAGTTAAATTGGATGTATGAAAGAGTACATCTTTTGTATGGGTCATGAAATACGAATCTTTTATGTAACAATAAAATAAGTTAGGATGATTCTGGGCTAACAATTCGTTGGAGCTGAGCGTTGTGTTGAGAAAACATTTTCGTAAATGAATCTTTACTTGATTTAATATAAGTCTTTTATACTTTTAGTTTTGTTATTCTTATTTATACTTTTAGTTTTCTTATTTTCTGCATCTCTCGTCAGTCACCCTCCCCATTCTCCCCCTCCGCCCGATGCTTTTCTACTCTGTTCCCAAAAGTAGGCAACACTTTTATGAAATTTATTTTCAGCTTCTTTTTCACAATATTCGCGTCTTTCTTTTCCCTTCCATAGAAATTCTTTTAACTCTCAAACAACGGAAAAAGTTAGTTAAATTTGATGAAGGGATTCATTGTGGAGCCATCTTTTACTGCTTCTTCTTAGCATTCTTCTTCTTCTTCTTCTTCTTTTGTGTTCGACGCAAGTTGATGGGCCTACGTTACTACGAAGAGATGGTGAAGAAAAGCTTTTGTGCGGCGGGCATGAAATGATGTGAGTCTTCTTTTAAATTCCCTTTGTTGTTGTTGTAGTAGTATTACTTGTTGTTGTTGTTGTTGTTGTTTTCTGTTACTGCTGCTGCTGCTGCTTCTGCTGTTGCTTTAGTTTGCTGCTGTTACGCAACAACTTTCTTTGTCAAATTTGTGCTCTATTCACATTTTATTGTTGTTGTTGCTGTTGCTGTTGTTGTTGGCAGCTCGTTAAACTAATTTTACATTCGAAGCGCCTAAGGTACCATCTTTTCACTACATTTATAACAAACAACAACAACAACAATATCAACAGCAACAACAATGAAATCTAGCGCAACGATGATGGATAAAGAAGTCCATCTTCTTGAAAAGGTACCAAAAAACAGGAAAATATAAAGTGTTGTTGTTGTTGTTGTTCTCGGGATGAAGTATTGGGATGGATGGAGACTCCATACGAAGTTTTAAAATAGGTTTTCGACAGGCTTTCTTTGTCGTTGCTGTTGTATATGACTATGTTAGTTTTGTTGTTTAAAGTATATACGGACCAATTAGAAGAAAGTTTCAAAGGGACTTTTGAAGGATACTTTTTACTGGAAGTTATTTATTTTAGGAAATTTTTCTTAAATTCGTTTTCTTCTCCTTTGCTTCTTCTACCTTTAGTTCTCCTTCTCCTTCTCCTTCTTCTTGTCCTTGTATTCATCTTTGACTTCATTAATGAGTTTTCTATATTTTCTTTTTTTAATGTTTGAAATACCCGTAAATACTCGAGTATTCATACTCTTCATTTGCTCGCTCTTCATCATTTTCTAGACACGCGATTTCTTTGCAAGGACTTCATTCTTTTCACCCCCGAACCAGGATGTTGCAGTTGTTGTTGTTGCTGTGAAATTTCCGACAATTTTAAGCTGTCTGGAGGAGTTCGCCGCTATGTTGTTTTTGTTGTATCATTACTGTTGTTGTAGTTGTTGTTGTTTTTTGCTGTTGCAGCTTTTGTAACAACTTTTCACTGATTGCTGCTGATGGGGGAGATTTTAAGACTGTCTCAAGTTGATATTAAGTAGGTACCGCATGCTATACACCACCCCTACATATCGTATTCCTCTTTACACATTTCTTTATACTTCTCTAAATTTACTCCTCATTTATATTCGGTTCCCCTCCTGTGGAGTGGCAATAAGTAGGAGGAAAATAAGTATAACTCATTTTCGTACAAAGAAAGAAACCTTTTTTCTGGATTTTTTACTTTGATTTTTTTAATTGATTTCGTAGATAAAATATCAATATTTATTTCGTCAAAAAGGACTTTCGATTTAATTGCGTTTTATTGATACTGAGAAGGTTTTCGTTTAGTATCATTTGAAGTCGGCTTCAACCTGAACACTTGACTTGACGACTAAATGAAGATGAAGATGTTGCTAATGATGATGATGGTGGCCATTGATGCTGATGATGGTTATAATGTTGATGTTGGTACATAAATTAAATGACTAAATTCAATAAAGTTGTAGAAAAGGTTACTAAACCTATATTTAGTGAGGATTTGTGTCAAAATTGTTACCCGGAAGTTCCTTAATTTGAAGTACACTTTAGACGAAATTAGACAACACTTGGCCTGGCTCAATCATCACAACAACAACAAAGCACAACACAGAACAATACTAGCACAATAACAACACACACACACACACACACACACACACACACACACGCGCACACACACTCAGGCACCAGCATGTGTGGTACGTGGTTCGTAAGTGATCAAAAGCTTCCTTTGGCTACAATTGAAGCTCTGGCAAGGAATTTCACAAAACAAAAATCCCACACATTTGCAGGGTAAATAAGGACTTCTGCATGAATTCACTTAAGGATGCTCTACGACATCCTACAATAGTAACAACAACAAATACGAGAACAACAACAACAACAATAGCAGTAACAAAGGCAAACAAACAAACAATCACAACACACACAGAGCCATTGTTTGAGATGACATTTTCACGAATTACTCAGTGTTGCCACAGATTCCATTAGAAAAACAAAATAAAAAACATAAAATAAATAAAATAAAAAAAAATATGATAGAAAAAGACGTACTATCATATGTTCATCGCACTCGCACTCTCACTCTCTCTCTCTCTTCATCATACAACATTCGTAGTCGAGGGGGTGATTTTTTCGGGAGGACGCGAGGAGGTGACCGGAGTGATTTTTGTTGGTGACGCTTCAAAAAATGAAAGGCAGAGGGCGCTTTTGAAATGGCGCTCTACTGACACTGATCTTTAGTGGCAAAATAAAGCACATTGTGAGAGAAGGAGAGGGAGCGAGAGAGATAGAGAGAGGGAAAAAGAGAGACAGAAACAGAGTGAGAGACAACTCGCTACAAATCCTGGCCACAATCCAAATTTACACAACGCCGGGAGGATGAGGAACAAAGTGCCAGAAGTACCAGCAGAAGTACCTGGAGGAGAAAAAGAAGAAGCATCGGCACCAGTTCGAGCAACATTCATTATAGTGAAGGTAATCATGATGACGATGGCTCTCCTGCAGATGATGAAGACTGAAGACAGCAGAAAACTGCAGCAGATGATGTTGCCCAGCGTCGACCGTCGAGCAGGACCAACGTCAGGAGCACCAGCAGCGGTTTTCACAATAAAAGCAGATAACAAATTAAAGGAATTTTTGTTTTATTTGCATTCTGGGAAAAGGATCCAACAGCACAATAGAATTGGGGGAAAAAAATAGCTCAGCGATTCTGGAAATACACCAAAAATGAGAACTGCCAGGTAGGGAATTAAAATTAACCGGTGAGTATTAAAGAGCAGCGAGAGATACAACACAGGGTTTAAATACTGTCAGACTATTCAAAGAGTCCAAAAGATAGGAAGAGTGAAGAAACGAGCAGAATCACAGGATGGGTGGCTGATTTTTAGGAGAGTGAGCAGTCGGTGAAGTCTCTTGACCCCGGTAAACATTTTACAAAAAAAGGAGGTTAATTGATAAAAAGTGGACTCGAATTGACTCGAGTTGAACTGATTCACATTGAATGACTCAAATAACGAGTATAGCATTACTTGATTTGAATTTGTTTTCATTGAATTGAATTGATTAATATATTGTATTTCAATTGAATGGATTTGACTAAAGAATTCTTGATGTACTTGGTTTTGGCTGAACTCGACTTCTGACTGGACATGAATCTGACTTGATTTGGATTGAACTGAATTGAATGAACTTGATTTCAATTGATTCACTTTGACTCAACTTGGATACACTTGAATCAAATTGAATTGAATTGATTTTCCTTGGCCTTGATCAGGGGTTAATTAACTGGGTTTGAATTAATTTACGTTGGCTTGGTTTTACTAAAGAATTCAAATAGTTTTACTTGACTTTGAATGGACTTGATTTGGACTTGACTTAACATAAATCAATTTGCATTAATTTATATTGATTGACGAATTGATTTGACTTGACTTGTATGAACTTGTCTTTGACAGAATTTGACTTGTCTTATAAACTAGATTTATTATCTCAACTAAATTTATTTGGATAAACTTGGCGATGCATTCATGGATCCATGGAATAATGTAGATATCTAAGAAAAGAAAAACCAACCGCTGTTGCTTTACAGAATTATTAACTCACTCGCTTTAGTATAAAATATATTCTTTAGCTTATCATGGAAATCTTCCAAATTGCAGACCTCTTAACGTGTCCACAAAACAATTTTATGAATATGCAAAAATGCTTGGCTCCATTCTGGAGAGCTGAAAAGCAACAGTTTTATGTATTTATGCGTTCATAAATCGCAAACCAGCCCAGCAGCCAACTCGCCCACTTTCAGCCCACATAATGGGCTGCTGCATGCACCTCATAAAAGTGCTGAGATAAGGCACACACACAATGGCTCACAAAATGGCTGCAAATGGCTAAAAATGGTTCTTCGAGAGCTGGTGTTTGTGTTGGAAATTCTGCTGATGTTTGTTTACAGACAGGGTGGCTGTTTGAGGTGTTGCTGTAATATTGTAGTATACTATCCTTATCCGACCCCTCGTCAACCTCCTCAACCTGCCCTCCCTCACATATCACTGTTGTTGTTGTTTATCCTTTTTAGTTTTAACCATTTTAGTTTTTGTTTAAGTGGAATTCTTGTTTAAGATTAAATGTCCTCAGCATTATTAAAATGAGGTTTTATTTTAATTTAGCATGGCTTTTAAACCATCACCACAGTCTTTGTAAGCTTCATGTTATGTTTTATGTATAATATTAATAATACTTTGGAAATTTATTGTAAATGTTTTTCTGTGTGTTTAGAGTTAAGGTTATAGTGTAAGTTCAGTGAGAATTATAAGGCAATAATAATAATTCTAAACTAAACATTTTGTATAGGATTTAAGAAGACGATCAATATTAAAAACGATTAAATAATGACTATAATAAAATTTCTAATTTTAACCAAAAGTATAATAAGATTCGGATGTATAATAAGATTCATCGATATTCTGAATAAATCATAAAATTCTGATATATACATACAATAATACGAGTATAATCATTAAAAATAGGTAAAAATTAGATGATTTTATTCGTTCAATTCTACAATAATTTCCATGAATTTAAATCTTGATTATTGATCAAAATATCATAATATATTGTAGCTAAGTATGAGTATCTGTATATCCATAAGAAGATTTGCTTTATTAACTTATCAAACGTTATAATTTCACCAAAGAACTGACGTCATTAAACAAATCATGTTGATATTTACGGGTACATACTTTGTTTTGGTGTTATTAGCGAAGTACTTTCATGTGCTTAAGCTATAAAAGTCACTGAAAGTCACCGAAGAACCTCCCGAAATTTGTACACCTGCACGAACACTTAAATAAATGTGTCGGATTAAATATTTTTGTTTGAAAGAATAATCAGAGGTCATAAAAAGAAGTCTAACAATTAAAAGGAAAGCCAGAAAAAGAAGAAAAATTTGGAAATAATGAATTACTACCGCGTGACACGTGCAACGCCGTCATCTGCTACAGCGTCATCGTCCTTCACTGTTTAGCGGACTTGCCACTTGAGCTCATGATGATGATGTTTATTATAGTAATGATAACTATGATTATTATGACATGATTGTGATGATGATGATGATGAGATCTTGAGTGAAACTTAAATGACGTTTGGTACGAGATGGCGTTGTAGTCAGTGTACATAACCACCCACACCTCTCTTCACCACCCTCTCTTCAACCGCAATCCTCGTGGCGCCTCGTTGGACGCTTAATGCGAGTGACGATTGTTAACTCGAGCCCAAACATTTTCCGCGTTAGCGTCAGCGCAGCGTAAAGCTGGTTAAACACTCGAAAACTTGCGTGTGTGTAGAAAAGTGGGAAATGAGCTGTTTCGAGCGACGCAACACTGCCATATAAAAGAATGAAGTGTTATTAGGTAAGCAGCAGTGGAACGAAGAGGGGTGAGGGGTGGGGTTGGGTTGGAAAAGCAGTAGAATCACAACCGCATGCAACTGAAACCACTACGAGTGAAAACTGCTGCAAGAAATTTAAGTGTCTGCAATTTCGAGGCGTTGAGAGGCGCTGCTGAGTGGAGCTGAAGACTCGCTATGCACCGCCGGGCGTAGGAAAGGGGAGGCATTTCTTGACATCTTATAAGAAAAAAGCATGTGTAGAGTTTGGTCGTTGATGGAGTTTGGAAAATGTGGGTAACATATAGTATGTACAAATATTTAACTATAATACAGACCAGAAAGCTAATGTTTCTATGTAAATATATCTATAAAACAATCTATGTATCATAAATCCTTTAAAGTCCTCATTCGTAGAGGTATATATACGATGTATGTATGTGTGTACGTTTATATATTTATCAAAAAATATGCATAGCAGGTGTCAAATGCGATATCCAGCTGAAAATGTTGACATCCAAAAGCTGAAACTAACTTACAATTCGTATAAAGACCATTTTTTCTCAGGGGCAGTACAGCTGAGAACTAAAAACTGCAAAATACAGTGACGAAAGAAGTACTGAAAATTCAAACAACGGCCACAGGAATGGGCGTGTGAGCCATGGGTGTGCCATGGGGATGTGGTTGTCGAAAACCGTTATTTTCTTATCAGTCATTGTTAGCAGTTTTCCGTTACGACATTTTTACAAACTTGTAAAACATGCAATTTTTTAAGCATATTTTTTGGAGCGTTTGAAGCTCGCTCTGAATGCGCTTGCGGTGTGCACACTGAAGGCTTGCTGCTTGCCTCAGTGCTTCCGTTTGATACAGTAGTCAACGTCCCATTTTGTAACCTTTGTTGTACCATTTTTTTATCTCTTTTGCACCCTTTCTTGTACCGTTTTTTGTACCCTTTTTTGTAACATTTTTTTAACTATTTTTGTAGCCTTTTTTCGCTTTGTGTAGCCCCGAATTCATCGAGCAAAACTGTTGGAACTCAGCGAAGCAAAACAGCGGAAACTTTTCGATATGAATCGTTTGTTTTAGCGGATGCATTGCGGAGCATTCAGCATACTTTTTGTTTGTTCGTCCGAGTCGTTTGTTAGTTTGTCATCGATTTGCGTTCGATCAACTTTTTGAAAGGATCGTCAAAATGTCGCTAAACAAGGAATTCTTCCCAAAAAATTATTCATTTAGAAGAGGTTTCAATTAAAAGACTTTAGTATGGAAGTTGTAGAAATTTGTATGCATTTTTTTGTATGGAAGAGCAACAATTTATATAGCTTATCTTTACGTACATGAAATACCATTTTGTAGGTAAACAACTTAAACTCAAGCATGTTGTTATCCTTGATAACAGATCGTATTTAATTAACTGTCAGCAGATTATAATAACGGCAGCATTTAGTAGAATATTTAAACTTCCTTTTATGAGTGCTCTGTTGCTATAGCTGCGTGAGCATGTTTCGAAATATGGACGTCCTGCAGCTGAAACTTAAACCTGAGGAAGTTGCAAGCGTGTGCAGCCTGAAGCTGGGATGATGTGACAAAATCTACAACATTTTTGACAAAATCAACAGCAACAGCAACAGTATTGAGCAAGGAGAGGAACAGGATCAGGCCTTTAGTATGATTGCCTTTCGGGCATCTGGGCCAGTTTATGCAAAAACTTGGTAATAAAACGGAGGAGAAAAAAAAAATAACGGAGGCAGAGCAATAAAGACAAAAACAATGTGTTATCAGCTTGCAAACAGCCACATGCGACAAAGCCCTGAAGCTGGCCGTGAAGAGGATGGGAGAGGGGCGGGTGTGGGGTGAGGAGAGAGAAAGAGTGATATAACAAACATATGGAAACATGAGAACAAAAGCAACAAACCTGAGCGCTGAGAACAGTGACAGAAACGATGAAACAACACCTTTCAATAGCAAGGATAGCAGAGAGAAGCAGAGAGAGACAGAGAGAGAGTGAGAGAGAGAGAGAGAGAAAGAGGCAGAGGCAGAGAGAGAGAGAGAGAGAAAGAAAGACAAAGGATCATCATCGACTTAGTCACCTGTTTAATTTAACGAATGAATATCAACAACATATTCTTTTGAAATACGTTTTTAAAATGTTTGCATCTCTCACTTTTTTACCATAAGCTTTCCCCCTCCTCCCCCTCCTTGACTGACGTTTAATAATATTTCGTTTGACAGTGCTTCGTAGAGATGTCGGTGTCCAGGTGGCTGTCAACATGCCAGTCACTGATAATGATTAACACGAAGTCACTTTAAACTACTTACACACTTGACAGTTCGGCGATAGTTAAGCAGAAGCGAAGAGAGTGAGAGAGAGAGAGAGAGAGGGAGGGAATGAATGGTATATGAAAGGTGAGGGGCTGTTGTGTGGCTTAACTTGATCTCAGCTTTGCGTTGAAGCAGCAGTTGATGATGTGGTTTGTTTTAAAGTTTGCAGACGCTGTCAGTCACTCAGCTTATCAGAGCCGACGTTGAAAGCCAAATTCACACGAGTTTCAAACCAATACAAACAGATTTGTAACAAGCTACGCACACAACCAAGCGCACACATATACACGCACACTCCCAGACATATCACTCACATCATATACATGAAAGTGACGGGGTTTTCTGAAAAACCTCAGTGACATGCGCTTAAGTTGAGTTGATACAGCATTTGATGGGCTGCCTGAAAGTATGCAACAAAATATGATGAAGTAAATGTTTAGAGTTTGCTGTTGTTGTTGTAGGTTTTCAGTCGCAACAGAACCTGGAAATTTCAAAGGACTCTTGCTTTT
This sequence comes from Myopa tessellatipennis, assembly GCA_943737955.2. NCBI lineage: Eukaryota > Metazoa > Arthropoda > Insecta > Diptera > Conopidae > Myopa > Myopa tessellatipennis. The sequence goes on from OX031316.1 coordinate 53,723,597, forward strand.
CCACTTCGATTGTCCGCATATAATTCGCAATAGTTTTTCTTTAGATTTTGAATTTAAGTTTTACACTCGCTCTTTGTTCGTTACGTCATTAAAAAACAATGAAAATACAGATACAGATGCTGTATTTTATCTTTCTGAAGATCTTTAATCATGAAAAGATTATTGATCACATATCAACGCAGAAAAAGTGACAAGAATCATCATTAAAACAACTTTATTTTATTTACATATGTACCAAAAAAAACGGTCCTAGCTTTTTGACGTTGATGTTGTTTCTTTGAGTGTGTTTTCTGGCTAATTTCCTTTGGGTACCAACTTTGAACACACACATAGATTTACACATACACAAACACTACACACTTGTATAAAATATGCAAACTATTCAATCATTGCATATTTATATTGAGCTCAACAACTTTCGGGAAACTTCACTAACCACAAACACACGCACATATACACATCCATACACACATACCCATGCACACCTTCAAACTTGCACCGGAAACACGATCCGCTTCTCCGCTTTCAATGTGTTGGGTTTCTGTTGATGTTCTCCTCTTTTTCTGATTAGTTTTCCCTTTTTGCTATTTTTCCCTCTCTTTTGCTTTTATTATTTCTTTTCTGTTACGTTCGTTTCAATGTTTTTGTCGTATTTTTGAAGTATTTGTAGAACTTTGGTAACATTGTTCGACGGAGTTCGTCGGTGTACCGCGTGTGGAACTAATAAAAAATTCTGCCACTCGAGGGAATAGTTTTATGTGAGCACCAGATGAGACACATTTTTAGGACGGTGGGGCAGAAAGGGGTTAAAAGTGTAAAGGCGTACAGCTTTTAATGGAAATGTTGTATTTATTCCAACATACATAACTGTAGATGGTAAAAATTTGACGCTCCAAAATATTGACGAATTCTGAGTAAAGAACTGTTAGAGTGAAAACAAATTTTTGCTTTTTCCGAATATTTTATAGCGATTTTCCTGGGATGGAATTTATTTATTTTATTTTAGAAGTTTTGGATAAAGAACCGAGTTTCATTCAGTGTGGGACTAGAATGAGAAGCTTTAATATACTTACTATTCATCATTTTTAAACAGAGTTTATTAAATTTGCAACAACAAAAATTGATCTAAGCTGGGAAAGAAAGACCAACGACCAAAGGAAGTCGGTCATTTCATCAATAGTTTTTTCAGGCAACAATATTCTTCTTTTTTGTACTCTCGTAACTGTTCTCATTTTTCATTTCCGGTTCTAATACCTTTGATGACAAACATATTCAAACGCTGGTTTTATTAATCTTTCTGTGTGTGTCTCTCTCACTCTATCTCTCTCTCACTCTTAATGTCTTTCTTCTCTTTTTTCTCTTCACTTTCAAATATAAAAGTCAGAAATATGCCATAAAAACAAATCGAAAAACTTGAAACAAATAACAACAACTCCACAACTGATATGTCAGCGAACCCGCATGCCAATCATGCATGACATGCAGTGGCGGCTGCTGGAAGTTGAAAATGCAACGCTGGCAAGCGGACAGTGGAGCAAAGATGAAAAAGAAAAGAAGAACAGAAACGAAATTAATTTTTTTCTACATTTCATAGAGTTCGTCGTTTTATAGAGTATACTAAACCAGAGTTTTTGTTTTTATGTCGCCAGTGTCCCAGTTTTTTTAAATGTTATTTTTTCTCCTCAATGAATGCAATGCAAATGCAATCAACATGAATGCGTTTGCGTGCGACGTAAAAATGAAATAAAAATAAATTCGTAGAAAGAAAGAAGAACCTCTGCGAAAAAATTTGTTGCCATTTCTTTGAATATTGAAACATCGCAATTATGTGGAAACATTGTTTGTGTCTGTTTTTGTATTGCTGTTTAAAAGAATGTTCTTCTAGGATATGGGAACCCGATAAGCTACGAACAAACAGAATAATAATAATGATGATTACACGATAATAATAATAATAACAATAAAAATAAAAACTATAATAATAATTTATAATACAAACATCATTATATAAACTATACTTAACTTTCTTGCTGTATTCATTAAAATTATTTCATTTCAGTGAACTACGAGTTGTATATCACTCTACAATCAATTACATTGGCGACTCTACAAAACATTCGTAACCAATTCCTTGCCAACAACAACCAATAACAAACCAATAACAACAGAGATAACAAAAGTTACAGAAGTTACAGAAATTTCAAATCAATGAAATAAAATTGAATTCGATTCGGTTCGATTTGATGTAAAAACCGCTGCGGCAATGTTTTGACTCCTTTCTATGGTGAATTCCATACTCAAGGCTTTATGGCGGAAACCAGAAGAAGAAGAAGATGAAGAAGAAGAAAAACAACAATAACAATAATAAGAAAGGGGAACTACAATGTATGGTAGACAAACGTTTCCGGACTAACAACTTTTTCCATTGCAGAGAGACAGAGAGGGTGAGTGATTGACAGAGAGGGAGATATACAGACAGACGATCAAAGGAAACTTTGACTTTCATACAGGAAATCAATAACAGTAGAAGTTTCGATATGAATGCATACGTTAGTGTGTGCTTTTGTGCGTGTTCCAGTGTGCTTTGTGTTTATATATGTGCGTGTGAATTTGTGTTTGTGTTTGTGACAGCATTTAACGAGACGTTCCAATGCGTTAGCTTACGTTATGTTGCGTTACGAACACATTATGTACAATGTAAGTTACAGAAGGAAAAAATAAGTAATAAAAACAATAACAATAACAACAACAACAACAGAAACCACAATGTACGTAAAAGCAGAAACAATAATAAAGGAACAAAAATATTTGCAATTTTCGACGTCGAAATCGAATTAATAATATTGATTATTTTCTTATTATTAGGTTTTTGTCTTTTTTTTTGCTTTAATATTTTATATCCTGTAGATTTATTGTGTTATTTTCTGTAGATTTGTTTGAAAAGTTTTAACTACAATATTATTATTAATAACATTTGGAAATAATTTAAATCAACGAAAAGGTTCAGCATTTTTTATTCAATTCTCTCTTCACAAACAGAAAATTGAGAAGCTTGATTTATTGAAGATGATAAACAGATGAAAAATACTCAACTTTCTGGAGAAATCATTTCCTAGATCATGGAGATGATGATTTTTCTAATTTGGAGAGGGAACCATGTCTAGTTTCCGCATCTGGAGTCACGATTTTGTTACTGAATTACGCTTAATTTCGAGCGCTATTGAAATCAATTAATCACTCTAACAAAAGCTATTCCAAAAGTTGTCCAACACTGAAATTGAAATTTCTTTAAAGCGTTCAGAATGATTGACTGCGTGACCATTAATTTTCCTCAAAAATATTTACATTTTCATGTTGTACAGAGACGTGTAACGATTGTGCTACACGTGTTTTTAACAAGTAATTTTTTTGTTGTTTGTGTTATCATTTTTTTTGCCAGATTCAACTGGGATTCTTTTAAAGCGTTTCTAAAATATTCGTGGGTTTAAATAAGAAAGCAGGAAACAACAGTATTTAGATGAACATTTTGAATGATATTAAAAGTGGGAAAAATTTAAACGGTGGAGGGATTTAAATTCTTAGGGAGTTAAAATTCATTAATCATTCATTCACTAAAAATATTTAAACGGAATAAAGGATTTCAATTATTAACATTAATATTAATATTAGAATTGAATTAAATAATAGACATTTTTCACTTGAATTTTATAATTTAATTGACAATAATTAAATAGATTTGAGTATAAAAATTTAACTTAATTCAATCTAATAAGAATTTGTGGACATTTCAGTTTAATGTGTATCTGGCTCGAAGGAATAAAATTTCCGAGTAGAACAGCAAAATAATCAGCCATTTTTGTGGTCCTATATTCTAAATTAATACACAAACTTTTAAAAATAAAACCCTTTAAAACTGTAGCATTAAAAACTGTCCTAGAAAAATTATATATTTCGAAAAATCGAGCTTGAAATATACAATACATAATTAATATACAAGTTAATAAAAAAGAGAAACAAAATTGAAAAAACTAGAACGAGTCGAGAAGAAAGGAGAAAAAAGAATTCACTGTTGCGTAAAATTTTCACAGCTGGCTTTTAGGCGGCCATAAAATCGGCAATTTTGTTAAAATTGTAAACAAGTCTGGTGTTGGGACGTGAAAAGGGGTTTTTACTATGAAAAATAAGGAAAAATTGTAACAAATCAACAGTAATCAGAAGTAAAACGAGTTAACAGCCGAATAACAACATGAAAAACAACTGAAGTGAAAAGAAATGTAAAATGCATTTACATATTTTAAAAACGAAAAACAAAAATTCAAATAAAATCAAAACAAAGATTAAAATATAGTAAAATAAAAATGGATGAATGATGATGGCAGAAAGGAAATCGAAGAATCAGACAAAAAAAAGGAAAATAAGAGAAACGTGCGTGTGTGTGGTATAAAATTCGAGGATAAAAACGAGAAGGTAAGTAAAAAAAAAACAAAAAATGTGTAGCAAAGAAAAAAAAAACACACACACAGACACATACACACTCATACAAACATTGTATCCTCAGAAGTAAAAACATTTGTTTGTCTCGCGCTTCTCGCTTTTGGTAAACAAAACAAAAAAAATCTCTTAAACGCCTGAGAGTATGCAAAACTTTTGCTATAAACTCCAACGCGTTGGGATGGGACGGTGTCTTTAGCGGTTGATGTCTTTCGCTTTGGGAATCGCGTGGCTTTTAGAGAGTCCCTTCATCCACACACCCATCATGGTTTCTCTGTCCTTTTTCGTTCCCCTCTTCCTCCTTTCATCTCTTCCTTTCTCTCTCCATCGCTTTCATGGTCTTTTATGCACTTTTAATTTGACCGCGTCTGCGGCAAAACGTTCCCATTTCTACCGCTGTCGTTGTTGTTGTTACGATTGGTCTTGCTGTTGCTTCTGTTTGTGTGCGTTGTTGTGGGTGTGTGTGTGTCTGTTTGTGTGTCTCTTGTGTGCCTTAAATGTCTCTTACGTACATTTGAACGCTACTTTATACGTACATATTTTAATTTCGCGTACAAGTTCAAGAACACACACAGAGTGTGTAGAGTGTAAAGAGTGCAGAGTTGCCAACAGCGTTGCAGAACGATTTGTTGCTTCGATGGGTACTTTTTTGCAGTTTTCCTTTTTTCTCTGTTTGTTTTTTACCAATTTTCATTCCCTGCTTTTGTGATTGTGACGCTCCTTTCCTTGTTATTTTTATATTTGTTGTTGTTGTTGTTGTTGTTATTATTATTGTCGTTTTTCTTGTCATCGCATTTGCAGTTCGTTCGTTTTGTCACGCAATTTGTAACAAAAATAAATTTGCTATTTTCTCAGCCCTGCCTCACCTCCTTCCCTACCCTCCCCCTATCGACATCTTGCTCTATCTTCGCCTCCCTCTCTATATCTTTCTCTCTCTCTGTTGACTTGCATGCACAACATTTAGATTTCTTCGTGTTTTCGTGTCTTATTTAAAGTATTCTTTCTTTTTCTTTTTCCTAACTGTGTTTTTTCTCCATTTTTGATTCCTGCTTTTGCTTTTAAGGTTGGCTTTTAATTTGAAATACTTTATGGATGACTTCATCCGGCTCGAAGGACCAACGCGAAAGCCTTAAATGCGTTACTTTAAAAGCATTTTTGAATAATGTGGTAGCGTTCTAATTTGGTTTAATTGATGGCGGTTTGTTAGATTGCTAAAATTTAAAACAAAAATTGAAAAATACGAATGATGTAAATAAGTCCAACTTCAACTCGAAATTCAGCTCGAAGGACCATGCATGTATATATAAGTTACTTCAAAATCGTTCTTTAAATCGTTAATTTAAATGTTTTAATCTTCAATTTAATTCATTCATTCGTATCATTCTTCCAATTATTATTTTAATCGGGTACGAAGGAGCAGTATATTTAAACAAATAATAATTAATTCGTCAATTTAAATGTGACGATCAATCAAGTATAAGTTAAACAGACTAAGATAAGTCTCATGCGAGTGTTATATGAAATATATACAATAATTATACAATATAATAAACAAATAACTCTCAGAGGTTTTTGGGTGCTTTTCAAATCCAGATTATATTATTCCACCATTATTTCCCACCAATTATCTTTTTCTCACTTCTTCCTAGCTCTTTCTTACTTTAACACTGCCTCTTTTCAAATTTTGTAGAATTTCAAGAAAGAATTTCCGTTTTGAAAGACTTCTGTTTTGTTTTCTTGTTAAACTTCACGATTTTATTGTAGAATCATTTCTCGTCATCTTGTAAACGACATCAAATCCCGAATACTTGGATGAAGTTTATCCAAATGATTTAAAATTTTAAATGTCGAAAGCGTGCCCAGTCATGTGCCTCGGACGGAACTGCTATCGCTGTCGCCAAAGATTTCCGGGTTCCTGCAGCACGAACCGGACACAAAACAAAGTACTAAAACAAGTTAGCAAGAACTTTTGCAGTACGAAGTTGATGGAGGAAGATTTCAAAACACACACACACAGAAGGACATAGATTCACAGAATATACATTCACAGACAGATAGATATACATATATACATCTACAGATTATGAGAAAGACGAAGAGACGAAGAGAAACATTTGTAACAAATGTGAAAAGTGCGAGTTTTGTCTTCTCTGTAGAAGAGTTACATTTCGATTATCGATCTACCAGACTTTTATTTTCAAAGGTCCTTTATTATTTTTAGCGTAGTCAATGCGTATGTTTCTACATTTTATTTGGGGCAAAACTGTTCCTTCCTTCCTTTAAATCATTAATCTTCCAAAATCAGTTGAAAGAAATCGATCAATATATGGATGAATTTTGAGCCTTCTTCTACGTTAACTATCATAAATACCATGACATCCTGTAACACAGTAACTATAATCGATTAACTGCTTACTAAGTTTTCCAACCTAAGACATACTAAGACATTGCAACCTTTAAAGATTTTCGTCCATAACTAAACTTTACCATTAAATTCTCTCCCTCGTGCTCATGTCAAAGAATATTAGGTAAAGTTAACTGTTAATAAGTTTAGAACTGTCCAAACAAAGGCGTTAGAAGCGATGACCTTCTAAAGCGTTCTTCGACTTTAAAGACTTGAAGAAATTTATTTCTGTTCTTATCCTATCACTTTAACTACGATGTCTACTAAAGTCTTCAAAAATTAGAAGAGTTTTTTAACAATACGAACGCTTGGGTACGCTTTCATGGGAATGAAAGATCCTGCCCAGACTTTAAAGACTCAGGACATTCCTTGAATATCCTGAAACAAAGGACAAAAACCAATGCAATGAATGTTTTTACCGCAAAGCTGATGGCTTTCGTGGCAAATGTCAAAAATATACGGCGTCGTACATCCCCACCCGACTCAGTGTCGGCATATATCGAGATACGACCACATACTACAAATTTCGACCACAGATATTTTCGAATTCGCACGAGTGTAATTTTCACTTTGCAGAAATCAAGTAAAACTATTGAAAGTTTTGGCAAAACTTTTACCGAGTGCAAAAACCAAGCAAAAAGCAGTTTGTTTGTCGGAGTGGAGTTCGAGTTTCGGAACTCGGAACTCTTAACCCGCTGCAGCCCGCTGACGTCAGACGTACGCTAAGCTTACCTTGTTGCCAGATCCCGATGTACAAAGTTCATTTGTTCCAAATGTTTCATTCCAGATGCAATTTGCGTTGCGATATAAACTAAGCATCCGTAGCTGATGGTGGCGGTGGGCGGGCGTGGCACGAGACCGGAAGTTGATGGCGGCAACGGCGACGGCGACAGCCATGATGGGACATCGAAGTTTGAATGTGCACAGGAAGAGCGATAAAAACAACGAACGAACATGGAAATGAAATGAAAATAGATGAAAATTCAAATGAATGTTATTCGTGCTGCTTCTGCTTCCTCCTCAGCATCATTTTATTATTTTATTTTATTATTTTAACATTTGCGCTGGTAAATGTTTTCGCTTTTTTGTTTTTTTCGGTTTATTTTGTTGTAATGAAGTTTTATGGCTAAAGATTAAAAAGTTCGTCGTCATCGTTGTCGTTGTTTGTCTGAAGTGTTGAGGAGCCCGGATTTTTAGCATATTTAGTGGTCGTGGTTAGTAAGGAAGTTTTTCGGAATTTGTAAGGACTTTTTTGGGTATTTTTCGGATTTTCTGATTACACAAATTTTTCCAGTTCGTGTTAGTTTCAATAGTTTGATTTTGGTCTACTATATTCCTTTTCCTGCCCATCATCCTCACTATCTCCCTCTCCCTTCAGGAAGGAGAGTGTCCTCGCCCTCGTTCCCTCTGTCCACCGCTCTCTGCCACCTGCTCTCTCTCAAATTATAGCAAACTTACCTCAGACTCTTATTGGGCATCATCATCATTGCTTGTAGCCCATTCGTTTCGGCTACATGTTCCTGCAGGAATTGGTTCAGATCGCCGAGGCAGTTGCTGTAGTCCAGAACCATGCAGATGGGTTCATCGCGCAGACAGGCGCCGAGTAGACGCGACACATTCGCATCGTTGAGGCGCGCCAAGTGTTTCGCTTTGCCGCGGAACTCTTTGCGCATCTGATCGGGTGCACCGGGTCGAAGGGTGGCGACGGCTACAAGATTAGCACTGAAAAGTAAAAAGAAAATTTTAAAGACCACCATCACCAATGGACCGGAATGGAAACAACCACCGAAAACGTGGTCAGTTATATCAATGGAAAAACCTGATACATCCAAACTGATTTCGATTCCGAAGTTCCCATCCGATGACAATATACTGAATAACGATCTCATACATTTAGAACGATAGTAATCAGATCTAAGGATATATTATTAGACACATATTATAGTACAGACTCTGCATAATCTCGGTGAAGATACGAGTATAGTACGAGTATAGAGTATCTTTAGAATGAATACATCAAAACGAAGAATAATATTTTTGTTCGGAGTTTAATTATAACGTATTTCGTACGTAGAATTTCGAATTTGAGAAACTGAATTGAAGAGGAGAAGAAACAGCACATGTTGTATTTTCGTAGTTCTCAAAATACAAGGACTTTGTCATTTTTATTCAACTGCCATTCAAATTCAATTCAATTTCCATAATAATTGTTCACATACGAATTCTACAAAGTTTTCACTGCCTCTCTCCTTCTCTCTCTCTTCTCTTTATTTCCACTCTCTCAGCACTTATATACAGATGTCACAGCCGCAAAAAGCTTATCAAAAATTCCATTAAAAAGTTCTGTTCATTCGTTCATTTTTTTATACCTTTCTTCGAATTCGTTTAATTGAGGTTGGCTTTGTTTTTTTTAGACATGTTTCAGCAACATTTTATAGTGTCGTCAGAGTGTCTATCAATATTTCTGTCGCAGTATATAAGTATGTCTATCGTTTTAATTCGGTTGGTTTTTGCATTTTCTATCTCGACTGTCGCTCTGTTTCTATCTCTATTCGACTCGAGCTTGCCATAGGTTTCCTCTAAGAGACCTGTCTTTCTCTGTCTCTTTGTCTCTGTCTGTCCGTTTGTCTATCAGTGGTACGTGCCCTGTCTCTTGGCCTCTCTGCCACTCCGTGTCTTATGATTTTCATTTGCGGTTGACACTAAAGTCCATTTGCTGTCTGATAACTGTCTATCCGTATGCCCATCTATATTTTAGCTGTCTTTGCGGGTGTCGAGACTCGAGTATGCTAAAACTCTTTGAGGCACTCACTCCTCGCGCACTCGCCCTCTACCCCGCTCTCCAAGCCGCATGGACTGACACATGCATGTGATACATGTGAGTTATACGTATGAGTTGACTTCTGTCAAATATCACAACTGCTCGTGTGTGCGTGTACGAGTGCGATGAGTGCTTTTAGCCAACAAGCAAGTTAATTATTATGTCCTGCATAGAGCAGCATGCACGAAGGCCAAAAAAGGACGAAGTATGATTGTATGACTGTACGGTTCGTTTTCGGTACGGTTCATGGGACCAGGTACGATTCTCGACCCGAACGACGACGCTGAAATGCACTTTGCGGTCATGCAACCTCAAAGCAAATCGCAATAAAGAGCTACAGCAGCAGCAGCTCAGGACATGGCAACGGAAATCAAAAGTCCTTCAATTAATACTCGAAATTGTGTAAGTTTTGTCGAAATTGCATTGAAATCCCGACAGTTGTTTCAGAAATTAATTATGCGACGAATGTCTATTTGGATTTAATCGAGTTGTTCACGGAAATTCCATGATATTGAAGCGAATCCAAATGAAATTAAGTGAGATAAAGACGAAGAAGCGGTAAATATTATAGGTATATAGTGGGGCTTAAGAAGTCTTAGAAAGGAACTCGAGAATGAAATAAAAACAGAAATAAAAAATAAAACTAAAAATAGAAACTGTAATATTTACTTGTTTAAATTTCATTCCATTAGGTTTCATTACTTTCGAGAAATTATCTACGAGTCTTCCAGAGTTTCTTCTCCACTCTTCGACTCTTATTATTCTCTCCATTTCCCTCTCTCTTTATTTCTCTCGGTTTTTTCTTAAATTCAACTCCTTTTAGAGTTTCTTCCACCAGATTTTCATTAGTTTTATTGTAAAATAAATGCAATAAAATTAATTAAAGTCACTCTTAATAAAAGTCGCTCCTTCATCGCTGCCCTTTTGTGCTCATCTGGTTTAATTAATTTTATGTAACCAATTGCTATCTCTCCTCCTCGCTTTATAGCACTCCCTACACTTACTCACCTCATGCCTTTGGTCTCGCACAAATGCAGCTCGCCGAAGATGCCGCTGCCCAGCTTCTCCACTATGACCAAAGCCTGGCGTGGAAACTCCTGCAGCTGTAGATGTTTTTCCTCCTCGTTGACATCGGCGAAGGCGCCGGCATCTCCTCCCACTCCCACGTCCACAAAGTCGGAGCTGTAAAGATGGAGCGTGCCAGCATCAGCCGATGATGTTGACTTCTGATTACCTAGCAGGCCAGCGACAGCGGTGCCGGGGGTGGAGTTGGGGGTGGGGCCGACGGCTAGAGCAGAGGTCGAGTAGTTGTCGAGTGTGGACTCGATGCTGACGTGGCCGTTGGGCAGAGTGGAGTGATGGGCGGCAGGTGTGGCCAGGTTCGCAGGCTTACTAATCGATGTGGCAGCGTAGTATTTCTCGGTGGGCGGCGGTGGGACGGGTGGAGCGGCGAGCTTCTGCTGGAACACGCTCTGGAGTGTGTTACGAGCCGTTGTCGAGGCCGAAGCAGTCGAGGTGTCATAGTTGCTGGAGCCGACGCCGTAGATGGAGTTCGATTTCTGGGTGGCCGGCAGAAGGTTCTGCATGTGAGGGACGGCGTAATCCTGGCACACGATATCCGGAACATCTGGCAAGGAAGAATGCAGTGAGATTAAAACTTTGAGGAATTTTTACGAATTGTTCATTAAAACTATTTTAATCGATTTAAGTAAGTACATAAGTTAAATCGGTTTTATTTTTAATTTTTTGAAATCTTATTATTCATTATTATATCGAAATCGAATAAATGAAGAAGAATTCGAAATCTCCTCCTCCATCAACTCTTTCAGATCCTTGCAGTTGTAATCCTGTGATGAAAATTTACATGAGTTTTTTGTATGTTTTGTGCTCGGTTTCCTGGTGAAATATTTCTGGGGAAACTTTTCTCATTTAGGGGGAAAATCATTCGACTTTAATTGGAACTTCAACACTTGACTGTGAGAGGGCCTCAAGGAATACATTTGTAAGTCTTGCTTGTTGGTGTTGTTGTTGTTGTTGTTGTTGTTGTTTTGCAACATCAGTGATTCCAATTCGTATGCATGTCTTGCAGTATAAACATCGTCTGTTCCTCGTTGATCTCGCTCTCGATTCTAATGCTTTCTCCCACTCTTTCGCTCTCGATTGAAATGCTTTCTCCCACTCTTTCGCTCTCGATTGAAATGCTTTCTCCCTCTCTTTCGCTCTCGATCTCTCAGCACATTCTTCTGGCTTCCCTGACTTTCTTCAAGAAACACTGAAGAGTATGTCGCGTGTGTGTGTGTTTGTGTGTGTGTGTGTTCGAAAAGTTTAATTCTATTATAAATGTTAATGACAAAACTTTGTCTCTGTCTTCGAATGGCTGGCTCCGTCTCTTTCCCTCCTACACTGTGTTGTTCACTCAAAATGTGGCTTGCATTCAATTTGTTTTGTTTTTTGCTCTAGGATTCTAGATTCTTCGTCCTTTAAGGATGCTTCAATGGGTTTAGTTATCTGCCGTTGTTCATGTGTGTGTGTGTGTGCCATGTGTGTCTGTCTGAACGCATGTGCATATGCATGTGTGCGAAAAAAGAGAAAGAAATGGAGAAGAGAGCCCGGTTGCGTGCGTGTGTGGTTTATTCGGCGGGTGTGAGTGCCTCGTTATGACCTCGAAATGAATTTGCATGACCTGCTTGTATGCATGCATGCATGTAGCACGCCTGCAGTGTGGCCAGAATTAGATCGAGGACCGCACACTAATTGGGCAGAGTCAAAGCGAAAAAGCTGAGTGTGCTTAAAGCTCAGCTCAACGCAACTCAAATTAGAAGCCAAACTTTTGCCGGAAAGAAGAAGAACAAATACGGGAAGAGTTCCACATTTTCGAAGCGTTGGTTTTGTTAAAGAATTTAAATAAAGGATTTTCAAATAGCTTTTATTTTACGTTTAATTGTTACGAAAAGAAAATCACCAGAAAAATTAATTGTTCAATGAAATAACAATGAAGTGAACATATCGTGTGTTCCTTTGGAGTACTAAATTTCATCTCTTGCTGCGTTATTATTGATGAAAGCTTCAATTTAAGCCGACATTTAATACAGTACTTAAGACGAGAAGTTAACCTCAAAACGTATCATCAAACCGCACTCAACTCGTAATTCTTCAACTCACCACAATGCTTTCAATTACCGAACACACACATAAAGACTCACAAATACACATGCCATTCATGCATTCATTCAACGTATTCAACTCCGCTGAACAACATCGAACTGCGTCATAACGTGTTGAAGTCGCTACAGTCTCAGTTTCAGCATCCATTTGCACTGGCATAAAAACGCCCCAAGGTGACATCAAGTGCCGTTAGTTGCAGTAGTGGCTACCGTGACTAAGACAAAGACAACACCAACTACAACAACGACAATAAAGACTCGTTGGCAACAACATATACACCAACATGTTGCTGTTCAACAACATATACACCAACATATTGCTGTTCAACAACTAACAACACCTGATTAAAGAGATTAGTAGATATCCACAATATTCGCTTAGAATTCGTAACAAGTTTTTCTTGATAAGTGATTTATATTTTTGTAATTAGATACTAATAAGTTATCAATTAGTTGCGAGTCTATAGACTATAGTTACATTAAGTTAGTTCTAGTTAGAAAGACATTTAATAAATAAAATTAAAATTAATAAATAGATGTGATGGCTTGCTAACTTTGTACAAATGTATTGTACATATGTGTCTGTGTCTAGAGTGAACGAAATGAATCCCTTGATGGACATAAGAACACGTAACTAGATGAGTGTGTGTGTGTGAGTGTGACTGATGCAGAATCATTTGCGTATCTCTTCTTTTTCCAACACGTTGCCGTCATGTTGCTCAATTAAAAATGTACACGTTGCAAACATGTCGCCAACGTATACGAATTGCAGCCATGATCGGAAAATATCGTTATCCTTACCGTTTTTAATGCTTATAACGGGACATATTTGTGGATGGGGTCCGCCGTCTGTGGCTGTCAGTCAGAATGTGTTTTTAGCTTTGACGACAACTCCGGAATATTTTGCTGGTTAAAAATTTTTATTACTTTTGTTGAAAAACTTTTCCGAATTCTTTTGCCTTTGCTTAGTTTTTCGAAACTTTTTATTACAAAATTTGTAAGCTTTCTTTAAACATTTTTATGCACTCTTGTCACTACTATTTTAAACCATTTTAAAATATTTTTTCGAAGTACACTTCTTACTGTCTAGAAAAGACTTAATGACAAAAAAATTCCATAAAAGCTTAAATAATTTCTATGCGACTCTTCTAGTTATTGAACATTGTTTCTGAAGTTGGTAACACTTTTTCAGTGATTTTGTCTTGTGACTTTTATACATTTTTATTACTTTCAACTTTTATTATCACATTTATCTTTTGTTATGATTTTCCAATTTTTTTCACTTCTTTTTCGTCACTTTTTTTGGTGATACTTTTTTGTGTACTTTCTTGGAGTCTTTTTTATGTAGAGCTTTTTTTTGGATTATTTCCTAGCTTGTAGTTCACCCTACCAGCTGCCATTTTTCAATTAAAAGCTACATGTTCAGTGGCTTGTTCTGCTTCCTAAAAATATGCTTTTATTTTCCTCTCCTTTCAATATGAACTCTTCACCCATTCTCTCACTCACTCTCACACTCTCTATTCCTCTCTTTCCTTCTCTCTTACTCTATTCCTCTCATTCTATTCGTCTCACACGACCCACACCAACTACATCAACGACACATTCATCAAGTTCATCATCATCATCATGTATATAGGTATGTATTTATGTATGTTTTGACGTATATCTATCTATCTATCTATGTAGGTACCTGTATAGTCCGGTGTCACATGTTGTCGCTGCAGGTCATTCATGGAGCAGCCGCTCGCCGCACTCGTGTACATGTTCACGTTGAAGGGTTCATGATAGAGGCTGTTCTTGTCGATGGAGGAGTCGTTGTCGTCCATGGCCACCTGAAAGAGTTGGCAATTCTGCTGCAAGTGTTGCCAACAGTGTTACGAAATTTTTGTACATTTATTTTATGTGGAAAACAAGTACAGAAAAAAAGGTGGGAGGCAAAAAAAAAGCGTGTTAAGTTCAAAGGATTCCAAAGGAATCTTCGCAGAAATAAATAATGAAGTGAATAAATATTTTAAATTCTTTAAATAAATTTACTCTTCAATTGAATTGTTTGAGTAAGTACAGCAACAGGTTGAAACTTCTGCCATGCTTTGACCATCCCATCGATTTCGGGTTATTTAAATAATAATAGTAATAATAATAATAACTCGCTTAAAGTTAACAAGAACTCCTCTAGACTCACCTTCAGTCCGTTGCTATGCAGACGCTTGTCAGCGCCCCCAAGCGTGTCCGGATTGAAATTATGTTGGAATGCATCCAAAACAGTGCCGCGTCCGCGTGAGCGCTTGTTTTTGACGATAATCAGCAGAATAACAGCGACGAGTAGCAAAATAATTGTTGTCAGGATGGCGATTATGACGCCAACAAAATCTGAATCCGGTTCCTGGTCGATGGGCTTCGGTGAGAGAACTGAGAAGAGAATATACTATATTCATGTGTCTCGAATAGAAAAAAAATACAAAAAATTCACTTTTTTACTACTTTCAAAAGTGAAATGAAAAAATTAAGTAAAAAAGGCGGAAGGTTTTCCTTAAAAAAGACGGGTGGATGATTGATTGGGCGGTTGGATGGATGGTTTATTGGTTGTCAAGAGTTTACTACAGCAGAAGTGAAAAAATGAAGTATTAAGAAATGTCCGAAAAAAAAGAACCAACTAAACACTAAAATAATTTAAATGAAAAAACAGCAAAAAGAAATGATGGCAAAACTTAGAAAAAAGAAAATACATTGAAAAGAAAACAAGGAAATAATTATTAAAAAAAAAACGATAAAAATAGATAAAAAGAAAAACAAAAAGCAAGTGAAAATGAGGAAAATTGCATATAAAAAACCCCGCAAATAATGTACAAAAATATTTTCTCTTTTTGTTGTTCTTTATTCTTTTTATGGGTGTTGTTGTTGTTGTTTGGACTCAACGATTTTAGGACTCGAAAACCTTCATTTATACTCATTCCACAACACAGTTGCCAGTAGTTAATATTTTATTTTTGTGCCTTATTTTACTGTCGCTTTTACTCTACTATATAATCTCTCTCTACCTCTCTCTCTCTCTCTCACTCTTACTCTCTCTTTGTTCCTGTCTTTGGTCGGTGAGCCTCTTTTTTGACGGTGTTGTTGTTGTCCTTGTGTTCGAATCCTTTGTTGCTTATTTTCGTTTATGAAGGAATTTCTTAATTCTCTTTTACTGTTCTTGTTGTTGTTCATCTTTTATTTCGCTATTTTCGCTTGTTCTCTCTTTTTGCTCGTCATTCTGTTTGCCACTTTTTTGTTGGTGCTGCTCCGCTTCCGTTATTTTTTGGTGCGATAAACGGAAAAAGGCACACTTTTCGGGCGCTATAATCGTCATCGTTTGGCTTGCGTTGGTGCGGCGGAACCGGATGCCGATGATTTGTTGGTTTTTATCAGAGCAGAAAAATAGTTGCAGGATCTTTTTTCGGTTTATTTTTTTTGTTGGGTTTATTTTTAAATTCAAAATAAGCTTTAAAATTTATAACAGCGCGAAGTTGATTTGCAATTCATTTTATTAGAACAATTTTTCTCCGACTTTTAAGCTTCTTTTTAATGAATTTTGTTGGTGATTTTTTAAAGCTTCTTTTAAGTGTTGGGATAAATGATCTACAAAGAGTTAAGTTACTCAATTGTAGTTTAAGACTTCTTCTTCTTTAATTTTTCATCGAGATCTCAGTTCCATCAAAATCGATCACAGGACATCAACATTTGCTTTACCTTTAGCCCCCTTTTTATATTCCTAAAGAGGTGCTTGAAAAGCTCCTTAAAGAGGTTCTTTTTTCATCATTGAAAAATATTTCACAGAGAAAATACCAAATTTTTAATAACTTTTTCAGCCACTTTTCAATTAGCAGCTTCCGTGGTTGGTAGCACACACACATACCGAACACACACACAGCCAAGCACACGAATGCACACCAACATGTTTTCCCTTCGGCAGTTTCCAAAATCTCAAAATTAAATCAGCGGTTTATTCAGGTTGTTTTTGTTGTTGTTGTTGCCTTTCGTTCGCCCCTTTTTTAGTAATAATATTTTTTATTAAATTTCCCAGCTCTTCTGTTCGGAGGACAGCAACGACAACAACAACAACGCTAGTCGCTCACTCAGCGCAGTGTTGGCACGCAGTAAAATTTGTTTTTGCACCAAAAAACGAAAAAAGATGGGCAAAAAAATCACTTACTTTGCGGCGTGTTCAAGCTTCGTTCGCCAAACTTTCCGTCAGGATGCGTGCGTTGCACTTCGTCTCGCTGCAGCGGGTACTCTGCTGCATCCTGCGGCGATAAGTTGGCGTTGATTTCCTCGTCTGTGAAGTTGCCGAGCACGGGTACTGCGCCGTGTCAATGGCGGGGGCGGTGCAGGGGCGAGAGCGGCACAAAGTTGAGCGTAACCAGGAATGAAATTAAAAAGAGCACAAAAAAGAGCAGAGCAAAAAATATAAATTATTAAGTTTTTAGTATAACTTCAACGAAGAGAGAAAATATATAAAGTTATCATAAAAATTCGTTGTTTTTAAATAATTTCGTCAAAATTATTTTCTTAATGGTCGGCAATTCGACGATGGCAACATTTTAGTGGATTTTAAGAACTTCCCTTTTGATCAACTACGATTTCAAGTGAATTAATTTATTGTTGTAGTTCTCTGTCTGTTTACTCTCAACCTCATCATAACTACTCTGTGCAACTTCAGTAATTAGCTACTTTGTAAAATGATTAATGAAGCTTCTTGTGTCATCAGCAACACCAACACTCTGTTATCGACTTCAACATCATAAAAGAAATACAACATCCGATTACATTCTGAACAACTTGATGATGAATGACATCGATGAAAGGATCAGCGACATGAAAGTTGAGGACTTTTAATGATTATACTTTTAACAGGGACAGATGAGAAGATGGAGTACACGGATAGAGTGAACATTACGTAAAACTTGAGAAAAAGTGGGAGTCTTGAGCTAAAGGAGTGAAGCATTTAAATAAGTAAGTATTATATGAAAATATATAACAAAGATTATAAGAATATGGACAATAAATTCTAAGGAATATTATAAGTAAGAGAGAAGAAAGATAGGTTACTGTTTACGGGTCATTAAGAATTCAAACTGTATCTATACCATCTATTATCATAAAGATACTATGCACAGTAACACAGATAATCTTCATGGGTATACAGATATTCTCTGTACACATTAAATTACTCTCAATAGATGTAAAAATATTTCCCTACATATGGAAATAACTGCAAATATACATAGAAATACTCTCTTTATACAATAAAGAGAGATATATTTATACAATAAATACATTACCACAGTTATGTGGACACTATCTACAGATCTATAGATATTTACTAGATCTACAGATTCTATAGATATATGTATCCGTAGATATACAGATCTGGGGGCATGAAGATATGAACATTATTGCACTTTCACTTTCTAACATTTTATTATCTATGTCCATATGCACGATATATGTATTTATGTCTGTCTACGGGTATACGAAATAGAAGTTATTGTTTTTATTCTTCGGCCAACAACTAGATTCACTTTCTCTTAGATTTTGTGTACATTTTCCCTTTCCTTTCATTTCTTTTCTTTTCTTATTCCACTCTTCTCATCACTCTTTCAATGTCCCACAATTTTTACATGGTACAAATTTTTATTGCATTTATCCATAACAATAACAATCTGAGGCGCAAATTAAAAGCCCTCGAGCACCTCCTCTCCCCTCTCTCACTTTATCACTCTCACTTTATCACTCTCTCCTATCTCTCTCACATCTCTGTCTCCCCTCTCTCCGTCTAGTATATCACTATCCTTACCGCGCAGTCTCCAAGCCGTCGTGATGTGGCCAAAAAAAAACTAGTCTAAAATCGCCAACGGCAATTTTTTAAAATATATCTGAATGCAAATGCATTCTCTGGCCACATGTGTGGGTGTGGGGGCCGTTCTCCCCCTTCTCTCCCATACAATCGCATTAGTTTTGCTACAGTATTTGCATATGTTGTTATGATTGTTAGGTTTGTTGTTGTTATTATTTATTTTTGATGGTTTTCTCTCTTTCTAATTCCTGCTTTCTTTTTTTTCTTAAGTAAAAATCACTCCTTTATGTTGGATTTTCTTTTCCTTCTTCGTTTCAATATTGAATGGGTGGGTGAGGGGGAGGAGAAGAAAGAAAAAATCATCTTTAAATTGTTATCAAAGCAATAATAAAAATATTTCATTCATAAATATTCCTTCTCCCTTTTTCCCTCTCTTCTTCCCCCTCTCTCTACAAACTACAATATCTACTGTATCGTTGAATAATAATTAATTTCGCAAGTAAAAGTAATGAATTTAAAGTTACGACTCTTTTCAAATAAAAAAGTTTGTCTTCTTCTTGTTCCTGGTGCATTTCTATCCAAGAGTTGCCGCTGTGTTGAGTATACATACATACATATTTATGCTTTAAATACATATACATTTCTTTATTGAATAGATTTCGAAAAGGATTTCTTTTTATTCTATTTTTTTATTTTTGCACTTTCTGCGCAGTTCTTCGCTTCACTAATGATTGTGATGAGTGCGCGTTCTCTCTCGTGATATGCAATGAATTCAGCTTAACTGCATCTGAAGGAGCAGCTCTGAAATCGCCGATTACAATATGAAGCGCTGTTGTGAAATTCAACAATGGCACCGGAGGGTACAATGAAACCTTATTCTTCTTCTTAATACATTTTTTATTCTTCTTCTTCTTGCTTTTCCTCTTCTTCATCGTATTCCCATGCTTTCTATGCAGTGTTCTTGTTTAATCAGAAATGAATTCTAAATTTGAATGCATTCGATTGGATTTTTAAAGGAACGACTGCAACATGATGCATGTCGAAAAAAAGGGGGAAGAATAAAAAGTTTGTTTTTTTTTGCAAAAACTACTAACTGACAATATGACAGAATGACAGCCATTGGTAAAAAACCAGTTAAGACTGGTAAAAAAATAAACTGAAATGAAAGCGTATATTTTATAAAGTTATGCGTAAAAAGCATTCCTTTAATTTTCGTTCCCATTTTTCTGAATTTTCAATAACTCTTGAAGATATCATATACCTCAAGGTGAAATAAGCTATAAAAATTCTCTACGCCTTTCTTCTATACTCCTCTAGAAGTATAACCATTCTCCGGGAGCAGAGTATCGTATACTGGTTTCTCATACTCATGGTACATTGAACTCTAAATTCGCTAAAATTAAAACTCCAACACAACCTATTTTATATATTAAAATCCTTTCCCTTAAATATATTAATTTTGATTTGAATTCACCATAAAATACTCTACTATTTTAGGAAATTCCAAGATATAATTAGAAGCAAGCGTTATTAGAAGCATCTTACATTTGCTGTAACCCGGTTGATGTCTGTCACATGTTGAATGATGGCAACCGAAGACCGAATGACATCGTGTTGATGCTGAAGTCGATACTGTAAAACTATAAACTCTTCTTTTTCTTATCAGCACTTCTTCTTTCAATTAGCAGTTAAAAATTAACTACAATTTGAACTGGGAACTAACATTGGAAGCCAGGAAGAGAGGTTAAAATTTTAGCGCAGAACTTAAATTGCAAGCGGGCAAAATATCGCACATTTTTACAGTTTCAAGTTAATGTAGTGAAAGGGCATGTACAATAGTTCGAGAACATAAGCTAACATTTTAAGAGTATCATTTATAGTATTATTATTTGCTCCGTAGAGTAGAATAATAAAAGTTTTATTAAAGTGCTTTATAAACCTCTTTGAATGGGATAAAAGTGGGAAAGCAGGTAAAAATTTTATTGCAATGGAGAAATATTCTTGTATGCTTTAAGATATAAACTGCAATCTCTCAAATGGAACAATTTTGAACATTTTGGATAGAATTTTAAGAGATTTTCAACAACAACCATTTTGTGCATTTTTCCAAATTTTCGAATAAAGTAGAAGAACTTACATTACATTCATTAAAGTACATTTTTCTTTCAGTGTTGCAGCGTAACGAATTGTAGTGTATCCTGCAGCGTTCCTTGCTAAAGCCTGGCATTAATTTTAAATGAGACAACAGCGCAGTGCTCATGCAGCTTCGCATGTGAAATCGAACGTTGCACAGAAGGATTCGCTTTGTGTATACGACAAGGACGAAGCCAGAGCCAGGGAATGAGACAGCTCATGACATACTTGAGTTTATTCTGTGCCATTTTTATCCGATCTACATTCATACATACACACTACATTCTATATAAAGTAATAAAGAGCAATTGTAAAGTGAGATTGTACTTGAAATTAGAGCAGAGCGAAAATCAATAGAAAATCGCACCAAATAATGTGGAAAGTGCTAAAAGCGTTCCACAGAAAAGCAGAGCAAAAGATACTCTGACTTGGAAAAGCTTTTTGCACAAGTTCAATTATTAAATAGATTCAAAGTGGTGCAAAGCGGAGTTTTTCGGAATTTCCAAGCAGTCGCCAGGTCAGAAAGGAACTCGATAGATTTAATGAATGGAGAGAATTTAATTTCGATAGAGTGCAATAAAGAAGAAGGTTTTTTTAAGGGGGGTTCATATAAAAGTGAGCACTCGGGTGTTGAGAGAGGCTATTAGAGGGTATAGAGGTTTAACAAAGATAGAAGGTTCTGAAACGAATCTGATGGGAGCCTCTTGGAGAGCGCCTCTAAGAAGAAAATATGTTCTGTAATATTGAGTGTTTTAATAAAAATAATACATTGACCCTGGAAACACAATTAAAAGCTTTATAATTCCCAAGAAGAATGGAAAGAAATTAAAGACTTCTGAAATGAAATGAGAACAATGAATGTTGGAATGACCTACTTACGGTAAAACACGATGTTTTCGAACATTACACGTTATATTGCTCAACCCAGGTTAAAACTCTTCGAAGGCATTGTAGGGCTCTCCCACCTTTTCAACTCATACTTTAAGCAATTCAGTAAGATCGTACTTTATATTACTTTATACTATATTTGATATATTGAAGGTTTAAAAGAATAAATTATTGCTTCAACTGTCGTAAAGTTAAATTAATGGCACGAAATTACGAACCTCCTTGCGAAAGTTGCTGCCATTAATATGTGGCACCATTTCCGGCAAAATGGCTGTCATTTAAGCGTTGCGCTTAAGAAATGAGGGCCAGCAGAAGAAGTAACACAGCAGTAAAAACAACAGCAACAGAAAAGCAAGCACCCAAGGCACTGAAAAGAAGAACAACAAGAACAAGAACAACAACAATATGCATAAACAAATTAAAACAAATTGTGACAAATTAAAAAGTCAATTTGCGCCCGTTCACCGGTTACCCGTTTGTTTGTGCACTCTGTTGTTGTTGTTGTTGTTGCTATTGTTGCTGTTGTTGCTGTTGTTCTCACTTTACAGAGCAAACAATTTAATTTTCAATTCACACCTGTGACAAAGCTTCACTGACTCCACAGAGCGAGAGAGAGACGGATCTGAGTATCGTTGAGCACCAGTAAAAAGTTCCAAATAGGTCGGGAAGAACGGAGGAGGGGAGGGGGGGGAGAAATGCATGGTGCTACTGGCACGCGAGAGGAGTGAATTACATTGACTCTGCATCACTTTGCTGCTGACACATATTTTTGCCAGCAGCTGTTGCTGTTGCTTACGTTGTTTTTGCTGCTTTTGCGTTGGTGTGGAAATCGCTCGACACAAATCAAAAGCAAAAAAAAGAAATAAAATAATAAACTTTAACTTTTGTTTGGCTTTTAAAGCAACCATAATTCTACAAAGTTGCCAAAGTGGCAGAAAGTGTGGCACAAAAAGTACTAAAAAACGTGGTAAGTGTAAAAATCTGGCACAAACCTACTACTTAATTGGCGGAGTGCCAAATCTATGCAAATGACAAAGAATCTTCCGAAAGGGCTCCATTTTTGTTTTCAATCGAGAGCCATGAGTTTCTATCTTTTAATTATTATATATTTTACGTTAATGATTATAAATATTCGGTACTTCTTTCCAAATGTGATGCTTGATTTAATTACGAAAAAACGTAGTGAATGTTAGAATTTTTATTCAAATTCTTTTCACCAATTTCATGGTATTTTTCTTTAACCTTCTTTTATTCTCGAAAATCCCAATGAAAATGTTTTATCAGCAACTTTTCCTGATCCATTTCTATTAAACATCAACTGAGTGTTTGTTCTCTTAAATTTAATATTAATTTCCGTGAATATTTCCTTTTTTAATATTGTATACTTTATTTTTGGTGTATTTACTGTTCATTATTATTTTCCTCCTATTTACATATTAATAAAGCGTTACTCACCCGATATGAACGTGATCTCGCTGAGCATGATCCAGCGCAGGGCGAAGTACAGGTGCAGCTGGAGGTACCGCCCCAGGCGATGATGCAGCTTGATGGTCACATCGCGGGCGTGATCCAAGACGGTGTCGGGCATGTAAGAGAACTGCACGGGCTCGCCGCCGAACTGACGGCCGCCAACGCTGAAGAACACTTTGGCATGGACGAACACCTGTCGGCCAACAACACGGCGCAGGAAAGCAACACCGAAAACAGACGGAAGAAGAGGAGGAAGTAAAGTTATTAGTGAATTAACAAGTGAATACATTCACTGATCGGAATAGTAATGAAGCCGAGCGAACGGTAGCTATTTTTAGAGTACAGCAAATCCAATCAGTCGACTCCGGAGCGTCGCTTCTACGGAAGCCGACTAAAATGTTCATGTTTCATGTTTTGATTACGCATCAAGTATTCAGCCATAAAAGCAGATCAACGGAAATGGAATGTGAATAGTATGGAGTGAGTATGTGTTTGTATGTGTGTTTGTGGGTGTTTGCGTGTAGATGTTGCAGAGGCCACCATTGAATGGGAACCGAATACGAAGGAAGATAGCGGGGGGGGGGAGGTGTTTTATTTTTAGCTTATTTATTTAAATATTATTCACACAATAGCACTGCCATGATTTATAGTATAGGAGCCATACTATACTATAGTAAGTGTAGTATATGTAAAAGTCAATACAATCCGGAGATCAACTTTGAGAGAGCTTTTCTAGTCTCTGATATTTAGAGGTCTCGGGTCTGATCCGATCATGTTTATAGTTCTTGAGAGCATTATGATCACAGAACCTCCTTCTTTGTGGTATATGACCTCAAGAACTGATATGAGTCCACAATA
Source organism: Myopa tessellatipennis (assembly GCA_943737955.2). Taxonomy (NCBI): domain Eukaryota; kingdom Metazoa; phylum Arthropoda; class Insecta; order Diptera; family Conopidae; genus Myopa; species Myopa tessellatipennis. The sequence continues at coordinate 53,747,659 of OX031316.1, forward strand.
ATAGCCTCAAACAACCCCGAATTCGTTCTGAATGTCAGTTGCTTGAATCAATCCTCGATTTTTTATAATAAACTTTTAACTGGCAATTTGAGACCTTTTCTTGACTTTCATTGACTTTTATAAAACAAGTATATCTCTAGATAAAAAGTAGTGATAAATTTAAAATTTCAAAAGCTGCATAAAGTGTATAATAATGTGATAAAGTAACCGATTCATGATCTTAATGTAACTTTAAACCATATTCGAGTGTAGATCGAGTTATGTAATTCAATAAAATTCGAACAAATGCGATAAAATTCGAAAAATAGTGTAAAATAAAAATCACATTAACGAAGCAATCATATTTTGGCCAAGATACACTCAAACACACACACTGACATGGATTTCACACCTCCTTTGAATCGAAAAAAGGCAAAAAAACTAAGCTACAAAAATATTTGTTCCAATGCAGAGCACGTAGTATCTAAAAAGCATCAGAAATCACAACAACAACAACAATAACAAAAACAAAAACAACAGTAGCAGTAGCAATAACAACAACAACAACAACAACAACAACAGAAAAACAACCAAAACGATCGAATGGCCAACAACAGACAGTGAACAGCGAACAGATAAAACGACAGACAGACATCCGCTCTGCATAGAAAACGTGCATCGCGGACATCGAGACACAAACAGATGCACAGCCAGACGGACATATAAGCAGACAGACAAACAGACAGGCAGACATACGGACAGACTTGCATACAGACCGACAAACACACTCTTTGCTGGTCATTCAAACGTCTAATTATGTCAAAATAATGTTGTAATTGATTTTCTATGTGTGCGTTGTGTGCATTGATGATGATGATGACGAGCGGTGATGATGACGAAAGATGATGATGATGTTGATGACGATAACGATGAACGAAATCACTTTACTTCAATATTCGAGATTCGAAGTGGAAAACTCTTGATTTGTGCGACGCGTTGCAGTTTTATTGGCCGCGCGGCAGGAAGCCGCAGCCGCGTTCGTTGCCAAAGCGGTTTCCACCCGGTTCCTTGGTAATCTTTAGTTATGGTTACTTTCTGTGTTGCTGGCACAACTTACAAAGGTATAAATATTGAATGTCATGGATTTTTTAGGTTTACCTTTTTTGTTTCTTGCTTTGTGCTTTTTATTTGAGATTTTTGAGTGCGATAATCAGAAAATTTATGCTAATTGAAAAATTATGGCTGGCTTTTGTTTTGAGCACAGAATTAGACGGGTAAATTCTAATGCACACCTGTCTGTCCCTCCGAGTGGTTCGTGAGATTATTACGCAGCTATAAGGTACAAAATATTGTATACGAGTATTCACAGATATGGTAAATCACTTTAAAGAGCTTTTATAAATTTTAGAGTGCTTTTGTGGGGTTCTTTCTTGTTAGCGTATTTGGATTTAACTTTTCTTTACATTTAATTTCAATATGCACCTCTCTAGTCCATTCTCAATTATATTAAAGACCTAAAGAATCATTAGGAGTATAAAATAGTTCCATTCAGCATCGATAGTATCGTATTCGATAGTAAACCCATAACCTCTTCGCCCCCTTCCACCAACCCCTTCCACCAACCGATTACCATCGAGCCAGCTTGATGACTGTCTGTCAACTGAAGTCTTCAACTGTCAACTCTTCAGTAAACCATAAAGGAAAAACCTCGAATGCGGCAATACAGACTTTTTTCGATTCTACGCACAATTTTTATTATTATGTACGCGTTGCTATCAACAGCTAACAGAAAGGAACGAACTTCTCGCTTGTGAACAAACAACTTTCTGGAGCTCAAATTTTAGAAGAGGAATCATTTGAAGCACTACGAATATGAAGCACAACAGCAACAACATGAAACACGGACTGCTTTATTTAAACAAAACCGAGGCTTTTATTGTTGTTTGTTATGGTTTTGTTTATGTCTCTGTTTTTTTTAATACCGCAGTCTTTCATGCCAGACACTCTGGCGGCAAATAAAAAATTCTCGAAGCGAGTGCGATTAAAAATAAAACTCTTCACTAGTTCCACAATCCGATCGGAGATAAAGAATAACACAAAAATATTTCTGGGAACAAAAGCGATACAAAAAAATTGAATTGAAGAGAACCTATAAATCGAGTCGATGAAATAATATAAAATAAACGATAATCGAAATGTTTACCCTCAGTTGGGGACCGAAACCAGATCGAGCACCAGATCCAGAACCAGCACCAGGTACCGTCATGCGGACACCTTCGAATTGTACCAAAGTTGAAGGTACTTCTTCTCGCCTGCGGTTTATTAAATGCACCGACCTAAATAATTCGACCGAGTGGCCATAAAAAACACTTTGTTTATCTTTAAAAAACACTCGTTTCATTTTTTTAGTGTTTGGTTTTTTATTTATAGGTATGTACTTTTTTTTTTGATCCAGCCGATTTGATTGCGATAACATTAACAACCCAATTCTTTGGGCACTGAGCAAATAATTGCACTAGATTGATAAGATTTCACTTCGAATGATCGACTGAGTGAAGAGTATGAAGCTTAAAAATAAATGGAGATATCATCTGCTCCAAGCTGTAGATACTGAAAGGCGTATCATAAATTCAACTAAAACAACGAATCTGACAACATTTCGAAGTTTTGAGGTGTTTTTTGACAGTTTAATTATTTTACTATCATGTTTGTTGTTTTCTATATTTTAGTGGCAACGCTTATTATACGAGTCGAATGATTGTTTTGTTTGATGGACACGAATGATTGTTTGTTTGATAGACACGAATGATTGTTTGTTTGATGGACACGAATGATTGTTTGTTTGATAGACACGAATGATTGTTTGTTTGATGGACAAACAATTATTTTTGGGTCAGTTTTTAATGTTGTATGATTATGACAGCGCTTTTGAGATGACTTTCATCGACACTGATTGAACATTCTTTTTTGAATACTCATGAGTATGATGAGTTTTCAAAATGAGTGTCCATAATAAGTATTTAAATGTCTTATATTCTTGATTATTGAGTCGTTACCTGAACTTCTTTGGAGAACATGTTGTTAGTGTGCAAAACTACAGCACTAAAATTTCGTACTGTTTCGAAATCGAATGTTATTTCGACTGGTTTTCCTAGCAAAGAGGGCGTGTCATTGCGCCAACCAACCCACTCGTAACCTGTAAAGAAAGATTTAGTAGTTATCATTTGTTAGTAGAAACAATTATTATTAATTATAATCGTATTTATTTTACTGAGAAAAATGTATTATGATTCTAAGTATTATAAAAACTAAAAAAAAATTGTAATAAAAAGCGGATTGTAGGTAGTATTTTTGTATTTATATACAGTAAACGATATCTATATTTATATGTACGATAATACTGGTTATATCCCGCCATTTCGAATATTTTCTAAATTTTTGTAGGGGAACGTAGCGACGTCTCATCCTGTCCGGTCCTGTTCTCTCCCGTTCCGTCATTCAGTCTCGTCCCGTTAAATATTATCCCGTTCAGTCCCGTCCAATTCACTCTCCTCCCATTCCATATTCTCTCATCCCGAGTTGGCCCCTTCAGTCTCGACCCTTTCAGTCACGTCCAGTTTCGTCCAGTCTCGTTCAATAGTAACAGTGGAAATAACAAATTTATTAAAATTACACATGAGTCCGACTGTCATGTTCATAAATTCCACCACCTCCCTGCCCCAGCCCGGTTCACCACCATCCTCCTCCCCCCCTCCCACAACACCTTTCGACCCAACTGTAAAATTGCACATTTGTAAATTATTCAGAGTGAGCTTTCAAACAGTCGAATCGCGCTCTTTGATTGACTCGACAAACAACTTCATAAATTTCTCTAATAATAACGCTTTTCCATTAACTTATCGTCAGTGTGCCACACGCACGCTTGTTTAGTGGACGGAGTAGGCAACACTGACACAGGCACTAAACAATATACAGTTGTTGGAATGCCTGTCAGTGTTGCCAACATGCAATCACTTTACAGAGCCTGAACAAACGAATGAATGGTTTCCCTTTCATGTTGCTTTGGTTTGAATGAAGTAAAAAAAGGTGGTGGCTTGGAAAAGAAAATCTGGGAAAGCGACATTTTTCAATAATTTTTTTCAGTATGATTTTTATTATTCATACTCTTTGAAATTGGGTTTGATTCCAAAGAATGTGTTGATTTCATTACTTTTACTGAAATCTTTCTGCTATATTATTATGTCTCTTCTCTTTTCTATCTTCTATGCTCCATTCTTCTATGCTCTTTTGTTCTATTTTCCATTTTCGATCATCTATATTCTATCTTATACATATCTCTTCTCTTCTATGTTTGAAATTATATATTCTATTTTCTATCTTCTATTTCATAAATCTTCTGTTTTATTTTCTATCATCAATGTTCTATGTTCTACTCGCTATCCTCTGTCTTCTGTGTTACATATTTTATCTTCTATTTTCTACAATCTTCTTACCTTTCCCGAAACCATGTATATCGGTGCGAAAGTTATCCTTGCCCCGTTGGCCATCGACGAGTTGACCCAATCCATCGACATATCGATCACCATCCTCGTGGCCATCATATGTTTTGTCCGACAGATCGATTTCTATACCACGCTGGACACCTTTGGGTATACTATAGGAAATAATGCCCTCTGTGAGGAAGGTAAAAGAAATAAAATGTATTATAATTAAATTAAGTGATTGAGTTTATTGGTTTCATTCGTAAATTAATTAAATGTTTCTGCGTTATTGAAATCGAGTTTATGGAAAACGTTGGAGAATAATAACTGAACAAAAGAAAATTGTGATTAATTTTCAGCAAACTGCACTCGATATTCAAAAACGGAATGTAAAAATTCCCTGTCAAATTCTGATAAATTCGGGGGAAGAAGCGAAAATCATTTGAAAGGCAGCACCATCTGCAGCCCAACCGCAGTCAAAATATAATAAAAGTGATTCGTTCTCTCTACGAAAGTCACAATCAGATCACGGAAGGGTTGTCTTGTGCTTTTTAAATGAAATTTGCAACGAAAATATTCCCTCGAAGGGGAATTTTTCCGTGAAATGTTTGTGACGCAGCGTAAAATGAATCGATTGCATGCATGATTTCGATGAATTCAACTCTAGCGGTAAAGAAGGAGATTGAATTGATTGATGTTGTTGTTGTTGTTCTTATTGTTGGTGTTGCTACTCTTGTTGCTGTTACTGACAATGACGAAGTTTGCTGATGTCGAAAATCTGCCAGCCAGCCACGTTTCAGCGCCCGAGCCAAAAAACCAGTTAATTGAGTGATTGAATGAATGAATGAATGTGCAAGCAGTTGGCAGTGCTGATTGATTGTCAGGTTGACAGATTGATAAGCGTTTCAAGAAATGCAAACAATTGCATTTATTTCTCAATTCAAAAGTTTTGAAAACACATCGAATGACCGGAAGGATGAAGCGCAAGGAACGAGGAAAAACTTAGAAACGAAGTTGGAAGCATCGTTTAAGTCAACAGAAACTTTCCACTTTCAAAGCAGTCAAAATGCTTATCTTGGCCATGAAATGCTGGAACTTGGCAGCCGATGGACAAGTTTAAGAAGATTTATTTGCTGATATGCGGGAAAAGCAAACAAAGTTCTCCAATCTTCAACAAAGCGGCAATCTTTCGAGTTTCTATTGTGCGGCGTTGTATGGTAAATCCGCAGCCGTCAGAGTGGCTGTGGGGCGAATCGGGCTTTTATCCGGTTCACACCGCCGCGTACGTAAACTTCACCGGCTCACATCGCAATCAACAGCTACCGATAAATAAGCTGCTTAAATTCGGATTGCACCTGATTGATGGCCATTAGTTAAGCCGCCGAACTTCAGATACACTAAGTAGATGTGTTGATATTAAATTTCACCTTCATTTTGGCCCAAGATTTGGTGCCCACTTAGCATTACATTGACATGTCTGGTTGTTGTTGTTGTTGGGTTGACTTAAGTCAGCTTTCATTGAAATACTTATTTGCTAAACCTCGATTGTTTTGCAACTCTGACAAAGAGAACAAGAAAGTTTAATGGATGTGAAACTAGAAATAATCTCCCAAACATACGATTAGCAAATCCATTTCGCTTTCACTCACTACAGTTATTAAAAACAATCATTAAAGTCACTTTAACATAAATTCACCGGATTAACCTTAGCTTCATTAGGCTCAGTAATTCCATTTATAGTTGAAGTTAGTTAGATTTATGAAATAAGAGTTGAAAAAGTCATCAGGAATCGTTCGATTGAGTATTCATTGAATTCATTTCATTCAATTGACTAATGAAGCACTTTATACCTTTGAAGCAATATAATGAATCATTCAGTTTATAGAATTTATTTATTTTATTATTTATTAATTATATTATTAATTATTTATTAATTATATTATTTATTAATTATATTATTTATTAATTATTTTTATTTAATATTTATTTATTAAATCATTATACTATATCTGCTTTAAGCTGAATGCAGTTTTGAATTCACTAGTTTCAGTGGGTTGATTTTTTGGATTTGTTATTTTAGATTTATTAAGTTTATCAGTGTCATTAATCACCTAATCGATATTTAAAACTTCGAAAAGAATTTTTTGAATCATTAATTTTATCAGTTCCACGAAATTTAATAGAGTGATTAATAACGACGGATTTATTTGGAGTAAATTCACTTTCTATACCATAATATACTTTATATGCCTTAATATACTGTATATTATTCTTATTTTAATGAATGAATAACTAAATTTAAATTCAGATTATGTTTCTTTGATTTACTTACATTCTCTCAATAATTGAATAATAGTAAGTGAACAACAGCAAGCACAACAACAACAAAAACCACATGGATAAAGATATTAATAACCTAATTCAATTAAATGTAACATCTAGTATCGTATCGTGTCGTATCGTATTCTATCTCATCGTTTTTTATAGTCATATGAACATCTGTGCGATGGAGAATGTCTCAAACCAGAACAACAACGACAACAACAACAAAAACTCCCACAACAACAACATGAGTGGGTACTCAACACACGCACTGATTTTCAACTCTAATAAAATAAATTAATATTCCGAACAAGAAGTGAGTATAGCATTAAAATGCAGCAACAGCAGCAGCATTTATTTGTTTATTTCAATTCTAGACTAGCATCTATTAGATACACACGTTGGTAGATTCGTGTATCTGCAACCGTAAAATGAATTTTGAAGCTGGCTAAAAAACGTAAGTCAAAACATTGCTGGCAAAAGTGGGCGTGACACCCGACTCGAGCTAGGAGTTGGAGTCAGAGTCAAAAGATTTGCCAAACCATGGAATTCGGAAACCTTGATTCATTCCGCGCCTTCTACTTCTGTCTACCACGCTCCCTCCGCTCCCTCCTGTCCCTCCTGTCCCTCACGACCTCCATCCTCCATCCTCCCTCCCTCCCTCCCTCCCTCCATCCACGTCCCTACACTTCTCGTTCCATTGTAGATATCGTCGTCTTTCCTCTCTGATGTTGCTTTTGCTGTGGATTTTCTATGAATTACAGCAGGTGTGCTGTGGTGAATGGTTCCTAAAAACCGAGTTTTTTATTTTCTGTCATGTAAATTTTTCCATTCAAAATACTTGAAGTTGCACAAAAGTTTGTGGCAAATGATTAGTTGAGCTTTTAAATTCTTGCTTTTAACTCTTTCGCAGTATTTATTTCAACCATTCAAGTGAGTCTATCGTCGTCGTCGTCGCCGAGTCTACGAACGCTAACGATATTCAATTCCTGCTGAATAATTAATACATCTCAGCGTCAAGAGCGTTAAAGCGCCTCGAGCGCAGAAATGGAATCTAGAAACGAGGGGAGGACGACCGCAGAGCTTCACATGACACCAGGCACCCAAGCAACGTTGGCGCGCTGGGATGCCGCGGAGCATGATTTTAATTTAAACTACGTTCATTTATTGTTGCGTATTTTAAGCCAAGCTGTATTGTCTTTCAGTCCCTCCCCCCTCCCTCATGCTCCCTGTCCACCCCCTCTGTCCTTATATATGCATCTTCACTTCACTTCATCCTTAATGTATCTGCAGCACTTAAGCGGTCTGAGACGGTATCTGCGAGATACGAGTACAAGTGTTACGTTACGCACCTTCCCATGGACAGCCGACGACCTCGGCCCGTAGACACACCGTGCGATCGTACTCGCTGTACGGGTAGATGCGCACTTTCGAGGCGAAGACGATCGGCTGCAACGTGTTCTCCACCTCGCTGTAAGTGTTGATGTTGCCGGGGAGTATCTGCAGGATGCAAAAGAAAGAAAGAAACAAAGAAAACGAATGAATGAAGAATCTTCATCTGGCGAAACAACATTTAAGCAACATGAAAATAAAGTAGAAGAAACAGAAAAGGAAATTCTTGAATATCTTGCATTTCACGCAACATAAAAATCTGCGGTATAAGTGCTGATGGTGAGGAGTGAAAGGGGGAAGGGAGGGAAATGAAATGGAAAGGACATGGTAAGAAGATGATATGCCGATCAAAAGGGGGATGGACAGGATGATGGAAAAGCTGCCGGAGTGGGTAAAGAAAGAGGGCGATCTTTCTGGAGAAGAACATCGCCTGGGATCAACGCGGGGCGAGAGGGGCAGCAAGAGGAAGCAGAAAAATTACCCTGCCACAGCGAATAAATAAAATTAATAACTCGGAATTGAATTGCGATGGCGTGCGAGCGATGGCATAAATCTGGGAGCAAAATAGCCACAAAGAGAGGAAAGAGGAGCCAGGGGAAGGATGGAGGGAGAGGGTGCACAATCGTGTTGGTTACTTTGAATGGCTTGAGCCCAACAGACCCGCCTTCGATCAGCGACACCCACACGATTTATAATTCACACTTTAATCGAAAGCAAAAACAACGAACGGCGTGGAAGCTTGAAAGCGTGGCTGCTTTTGTTATCGGCGCTAAGAATCTCGCAGAAGAATCGATTATTAATGTGAACGAAATGTGGGAAAGATGATCAAAAGGAAAACAATGAGAAGGAAATGAAGACGACGAAGTAGAAGGGAAAGGAAAGGAAAGGAAGGAGTGCAAGTAGGAAGAAGAAGCGGTGGACGATACGGAGGAGTATCCATTGACGGGAAGAGAGACCGAGAGAGCAGAAGGAATCAGCAAGAAAAGCACCAATAAAAGTGGAATCGGAAATCTGGAGAAGGTGTAGTGGAGAGGCAGGGAGGAGGGTCTACCAGTAATGATTTGTTGTGGACACACACTCCGACTTGCGGCAGGAGTGGCGAATCGAATGAACCATTCAAAGCACCATCAAGAGTATCAAAATAAACATAAAAAAAGCAAACCTAATTTACAACAAACAAACATTAAAGAAAAATCAAAAGCACCAAAAAATAAATCAAAAGCAGCAAAAGGAAATAAGAATGAAGAAAACAAATAAAAATAGTAACTTTTTAGAATTTTTAGAAACACGCTGCGAGTCGCACCGCGTCGGCGTTTTCGATTGCTGATTATTATCTGAAGCGATTCATTTGAAAGGCGAAAATAATCGCTTCAGGCGATGCGTTAATCGATCAAGCGTTTTTTTTATCTTAATACAAGTTAAAAAATTATTTATTTATTGCTTTAGTGCCAAGAAACTGATCTATTATTTATTATTATTTGTTATTCTAATTGAACTATTATTTATTATTGATTAGAGATGATTATTATAGATATAAATAAATTATATAGATAGATAGATAGATATTTAAGATTATAGATATTATTTAGTAAAGATAAACAATCATAAACGATGATTATCGTCTTAAGCGACATTAATTTGGATTTTAATGGAGTTTTCGAACCGAATGGAGTCTGAACTGGACTTCTTTCGTGCTCACCTCTTTGCCCTGAATGTTTTTCCAGCGCAGCCACTTCTCGAAGCCGGGTCGCCAGTACTCCAGCACATACGCTTCGGTATACTCCTGGCCTTGGCCCTTGCCGAAGCGGCCCTGCGTGCGTATCGCGCTGATGACGTGCACCTGCAGCAAGTCAATCTGAAGGTACTCCTTGAGGCCACGCGAAACCATGTGTTTGGGGCACCAGGCGCCGCCGTTGTTATCCACTTTGAGTCTATTGGACGACGACAAAAAATAGAAGACAAAAACCACACGAATTAAAATTACATTGAAAACTGTAGAGTATCGTAATTAAAAACGTATCGTAATTAATAAATAATTGCTTATAGTATTATTATTGATTAATTAATTAATAGAACTACAATCGCTTTTAATTTGAATTGAAAAGAAATTTTATATAATACTTTAAATTAAATGGTTTCATTTTGTGTTTGCATGCATGTTGTTGTTTTTATTATTTGGGTGTTGTTATTGTTATTGTTGTCGTTGTTGTTTTTGTTGTTGCTGTTGCTGTTGTTCTGTTGCTGTGGTTGCTGTTGGCGTTGTTAACATCGGTTCATTTCATGGAAATCGTGTTGCCGATAATTAAAATTAATTACGGAACGAAATGGAAAATTGAACAGATGACAGATTTTATGGACTGATAGGATTTTGTTGCTGTTGTTGTTGTACATATTAAATGGGTGTTTCTAGTGTTCATTATTTTAATTGATAACCCATTTTTTTGTCGTGTTCCACACAAAATTAGATAAAAGCTCGAAAAGTTTGTAGTAATTTTTAACCAAGTTAACTTTGCTAAGTTTCGAAAGTTTCGGTAAATTTCAAAAGTATCTTTAAAGAAATAGAAATCTTTAAAAAAGAAAATTTTCAAAGTTTCGTTAAATGTTAACAAAATTCCTGAAATTTGTTTGAAAAAGTAATTGAATTAGTTTTTAACTTAATTTAATCTTAAATTCAATTTATCAAAATTTTTTATCAAACAAATGAATCATTTGAATAATAATATAATAATAGTTAAATTATTGCTTTTATTTCTCTTTTCAGAGAAAGCCTCCGGTTACTTTTGACCGAATTTAACGAAAGTGGGCCAAAATACTAAATCATGTACTTAACAACTTTAGATACAGTTCACAATTACTACAATCGCATATTCCCACTGATACACAAGAGCCTATACACTCACCCTTATGCACACATACAAACACACACACACATTTTGAAACACACATACTCACACATACTCACACATACTCACACATACTCATATACATGCATACACTTGTGTATACATTTGTTAATATTTTGCTGTATTTTATGTTGCCAGCCACGCGAAACTGGAAACTGGAGTGCATTAAAGAGGAAAAAAAGAGATGCACAAACACAGACATGTGTGTGTGTGTGCTTCTATGTTTGTGTTTGTGTGTGTGTTTGTTTTGTGTGTATGTGCCTATGAACACCTACCAAAGCACCACAGGGATGTGCATTTGTGAGAATGTGTTTCTTCCAAAAACACATTTATGCAAATTTACCGCATCAGAGCGCAGAGGCACACTTTATTTAGACACACACACACACACACACATAAACACACTCACACACTCGAGCCCACGCCAATTACACTTGTTAAGTTGATGACGTTCGCGGGCCAGGGCAGGGGCGGGCGGGGGCAGGGGCGGCAGCGGTAACGGCTGTTGCTCCTTCCACCTGCGTTTATCTATTTTCTTCCTTTTTGCTTTCTTTTTTCTTCTTTTTTTCTTCGTTTTTTCCTTCTTGTTCCTGTTTATGATTTTGAAAACTTAAAGCAGCAGCTTGTAAACTGCGCATCGTGTCAGATTTCACTATCACCCTCACCCCCTTCCTCCAGCACCCTACCCGAAAAAGTCGGCCTGATTCCCTGGCTGTTTATTTGTTTTTTTATCTGTAATTTCACCTCACCATTTACGCCCCCCATCCTCCCCTCCGATCCCTTGGCTGTTTACACTTCTTGCACTCGTTTTTCTTGTTTTTCATTTTGGGCTTTCGTCTTTTGTAACTTTTCTTAGCTTTTGATAAGTTTTGAAAGTGAGAGAAGTGAAACCAAGCGTTGGATTCCGCTAGAAGCGTGCAATACGAGTCCCTTTTGCAGGCAAAACACACATACACACACACACACACAAACACACACACAAACACACACACACATACACATATGCGAACATTGACGGTTTACATACTCAACTGGTTCCTTTTATGAGTGCTCATAATTTTGGTTTTCTTTTTCTTATTTCGAATACGATCCATGGAAAAAATTGCAAAAGAAATGCAAGTTTTTTAGAGCAACACCAGCAACAACTACAATAAAAACAACGTACACCTGCTCCTATAATAATAACAACAACAACAAGATAAAATATAGAATAGAATATAGTAGCATAGTGAAAATTGCAGGTTCCACAGACACAGGGTGAGTTAACTGAGGTGAGTTAACACTCTCCGAAACTACAAATTTCAATTTTGATGACTTATAATTTTATGTCGGAAGCGATTGCTTCGTTTTTAGACCCTACAGCCGACGGTGAAAGGATGAAATGCTAAGGTTGCGCTTCCGCTTGCACACACAACGAACAGAAGTAGGCGTGGCAGGTATAGAAAACTATCAGCGTGTCGTGAGTCGGTTCAGAACTAGAAATCCGTCTGCTCTTCTTTATAATGTACTATAATACAGACGTACCTCGAATAGCACGAGTTGATTGGTTCCATGTTATTCGAATTTCGTGTTATTCGAGACCTCAAATATTCGCCATGCCATGGATCTGTCTCGTTATTAATACAGTCAGTTTTCCTTCAAGTGTCTGTTCAAATTTTATCTTAAGTTTGTCTCTGTATTTATTTATTTGTTCACCTGATATTCTGTATGCATGACTTTTTCACTCGTTAATTCACGTTCTTTCTCTCTGTCTCTCATTCGCTCTCTCTCTATTTGTTTCCCTCCCTCTCTACTCAGTGATATCACTCTCTCTCTACTTCTCCTCACTCTCTGTTTCATCTTTTTCACTAAATACATAACTAAAAACCTCTCACAAAGCAAAAAAGAAAGTTAAAAAAGAAAAATAAACGTGGGAGGGTGAATTTTGGGGTGAGGGGGTGAGAGGGTGGCTGATGCATGCAACTAAAATCCGAAACTAGGAGCTCGTATTTCGAACTCGTTAGCGTCACTGTTGCTGCTAACAAGCAGCGGTGCATCCTCAAAGTATGCAATGTTTTGTGAATGTTCTGCACTCATTCGATGCGAAAAACGAAGCTAATTTCAAGGCGCACAACATCAGGGCCTTAATACAGATCCCACAAACACCCACACACACACACACTCATACACACACACACACACACACACACATACAATTACACACTCTCACCTAGAAACTGACACATATTCATTTCTTTGCGATTTTATGTTGATGATGATGATGATGGCGAGGTTGTTGCTTATTCTTGTTGTTCTTGTGTTCGTGTTGTTGTTGTTGCTGTTGTTGTTTGAACGATATTGTTACACTTTTTAGAGGCTGTTCTCATTCACCACATTTCATTGTTGTTGTTGTTGTTGTTGCTGTTACTCAAAGCGAGCCAAGTCTCCTTGCAGCAACTACCACGAGTAGGTTTCTTTTTTCTGCACATTTTTTAATGGGATGCAATAATGTCGGTTGCACTTCTTATTTCGCTCCTCATTAAAGGCGAAAAGAAAGAATAAAAAGAATAGAAAACAACCTCGAAACTAAACCATCCTCTCGAATGGATGATGTACCTTAAAATGTTAGTTTTTAAGATTTAGTTATGAAGATTTAAGATGGATTTATTAATAAACATGTGATTTTTGGTGAGAATTTCTTTCTTATTCACTCACTTTGATGATTTCACTGAGAAATTGTTGTTGTTGTTGTTGTGTTACCGTCTTTCGGCACGATTTCTGTTTCTTTCTTTGGTTTTGTTTCTTTTTTCATAGCATTTTCCATCATGTGACCGTCACCCTTCTGTTCTTCACGCCATCCCTACCACCCCTCCCCCTCCCAAGTGTCTGTGGTAACCCCCTTAAGGCCATATGTTGGAACAACCCTCTTAAGTTCGCCAGAGTTGCCACTTTTCTTTGCTTAATAAGGTTGCTTCGTTGCGTTTCGTGTTTTTTTTAATGTTTCTTTTTTATGGTTTTCTTTTACTTTTAATTTGTTTCTTCTTGCATTTCAATTTCTTGGTTTTTCTTGGTTTTTCTTGTTTTTTTTTTGTGAAAGCTCTTTAATCTGGTTGTTCGTGTTGCTGTATTTTGTTGTTGCACTCTTGTATCCTGCCCTGACCTACATACACGATGGCGCTGTGAGTGTTTGTGTTTGTGTGTGTGTGTGTGTGTGAGTGTGTGAATTTGTACATGTAATAGAAAAGAAACAGAAAACAAAACAGTTGCTGCTGTTTATATTTTCGTCCTTAACGACAGCAACAACAACACAAACCAGTAACAACAATAATAATAACAAGAGCACTTTTAATGAGGATGATGACGACGATGAAACATGAACCACAGAATGTTTAAGTTTCGGCCCTGCAGCTTGCAGTCATCGGAGCCGCTGCAATCAACCGACAACAACATCCACGTCCCCCCCCCTCTCCCAGCACCGTCCAACAACCCGACCATCAGCGAGTCGCCGAGTGGTTGTTGCGCGTGTTTTCCGTGTCCGGTGACTCCGGCCCTGAAATTGATTTATTTGCTTGCATGAATCAAACGTCTGTAGCAATCATGCTGCATGCATGCATTGCATGAAGTGGGTCACTTCAGGGACCACATTTGTACAATTTTATTCACTCCTTTAAAATAATATTAACTATTTATTTAATCGCCAGAAGAAAGGACGAAAGGAAAAACGAGAATTTTTAAAAGAAGATCCAGAAGCTTAAAAACTACCATTAGTTGCTTTTAATCCTCTTTTTTCCGTAAAATCGATTTAGTTTTTAATTAAAAACAACAAAATTTACAGTAAAGAAAAAGTAATGAATTGAAAAATTGAACTTTTTTGGAAAATTTAAAAAATTGTGTCTAAAGCGTGAAAAGAAGTGAAAAATGGATCAAATTAAAATTAATAAAAATTAAACGAATACCTTTTTTTTCTTTTGTTTTTGTTGTACTTTCAAATGAAATCTTTAAGCAGTGGATTTGTTGATTGGATTTTCTTGTCTGCTCTTTCAACGGAGTATTTAAATGGGGGGAAAAAGTATCTAAAATTTATGGAGTACTTAAAATTAATGTTTCGAAATATACTAAAAGAAAAACCATAGAAAAATAAATTCTAAGCTTGTTTGCAGAACTGCTTCAACTGAACCGCGAAATGTGCAGGAAGAGAGGGAGAGAGAGCGAGAGAGGGAGAGGGAGGGAAGGAGAAGGAAGCATAAGCAACCTGTTGATGTTGACGGCATCGCGGACGGCTTTAAAAGCGGCTTTGAAATGCGTGTCAAATTATTTGGCACGATTGGGTACCTCTTCGTTGTTGTTGTTCATTTCTGGTGTTGTTGTTGTTGTTGTTGTTGTTGTCGCTCGCTGCTGTTGTTGTTTATTGTTCATTGTTGTTTATTGTTCATTGTTTTTTATTGTTTATTGTTTATCGTTGTTGCAGTCGTTTTCTAATTTTTTGTCCCACTGTCGTCCTCAATTCCTTTGAAGATGCTTAAGAAGAAGAAGAAGAAGGAGAAGAAGAGGAGGCAGATGTGTTTTGTTACGTTCATTCGTTAGCTTTTCTATTTTTAACTCCGGTTCTAAGCTTCTGCTACAACGACGACGACGATGACGATTGTTGTTGTGTTTCTTTAAGTGAGGGTTTATTTTTATTATTAGGATGCAAAAATGGAGCAACAGATTTCATTCTATTTACTAATGTCTCCATCTCTCTCGCTCTTCCTTTCGCTCTCCTTCTCACTCTCTGTAATATTTTCATGCTTTTTAAGCCGATTACGAAACAAGCGACGTGCGACAAACAACGGAATACGACAAACAAACAAAAAGAATAGAAGGAGCCTTAAAAAGAAGGAGAGAAAGTACACCAGAAACACACACGCACGCACCACAAATAAGTAAGAGGAAGAGAGAAGGAGGGGGGGGGGGATTAACAAAGGAGTATAAATCATGCACCTCAAGTGAACGTTGCGAGTGAACATTTGTGTCAAAAGAGCGAATACAGCGCTTTAAAGCTATTGAATTTCTATTAAATTTCAGTTGAGTTCGTTGAATGTGTGTGTGTGAGTGTATATGAGGGTGTGAGTGGGTATGAGTGTATGTATTTGTTGTGAAAAATGTTGTTAACTGTGTGCAATTTAGTGGTTAAATATAGAATAATATCAACTCTTTCGCTTAGAGTATAATACAGGATGTTTTAGTCGAGGTCATTCGAGGTTAAAAAACAGTTCATTTTTCTTAAAGTTGATCCCATCCGTCTTTAATTTCTTTTAAATTATCGATGTTCCTAGATTACTTTAGATTCTATCGATAGCTACCGTTATTATTGTTCCATTAAATTCATGGATGTCGGACTTTTTTTATATACATTAAAAATAATTTAAATACGGTAAAAAGGGCCAAAAAAAAACTCCAAACATTATTTTAACCACAAATCATTTTGCTAAAGATTATAAAAATAATGGACGATGGAAAGGGGAGGGAAAACAGGGGAGAGAAAGAAACATTATAAAGAAACGGGAAGCATGCGGCTGAAGCTAATTTTTCTGGATTTACGAGTGAGCTAAACGACCTCCGTTAACCTCGATACATATTTTATAGAGTACAAGAACAAGAAGAGGAAAAAGGAAAGGAAGAAGAAGAAGAGTAACAGCAACATCAACAACAACAACATAGGAAAGAAAAATCGCTGAAAGAACGCAGAAAATTAACCAGAAAATCGAGCTCAAGTTATTTTGAGGGTAAAATAAGAAAGAAGAAGTGGATTAAAAATAACACAAAGAATAAGAAAAAAGGAATATGAAGAAGAATAAAAAATAAGAAGGAAAAGAAAAGAAAGACAGGGAGGGAAAATAAGAAATAGAATACCAAAGAGAAGCAGGCAAGAAAGAAAGAAATTCAATCAGAAGAAGTGGTTAAATTGGGTATATAGAGTAAAAACCATCTACTAACAACAAATTATTGTATAATCATAATAAAAGCAGAAAATCCTTTCTATTTTTTGGTTTTTTTTGTATCCCAAAAGAATTGTTTATAAAAATGGAACGCCGAAGTTACCTCAAAATCTGCGTTGTCCACAACCCACAAGAGAAGAGGAGAAGAAAGGAGGATAAAAACCCAGAACGTAGATACACGAGGCAACACTGTACACAGAGAAACAAACTCGGGTCACTATTAAAACGGTTTGAGAAACAGAAAACCCGGAATTAACTACGAACTGAGTCAGTGACAGTATTTTTAATAATCTATTAAGAAGTCACGAGAAGCAAACTTTTAAATGTTCATAAACAAGAAAATTTTATAAAGAAGAACTTGAAGCAAGTCTTTAAATGTTTATATACAATTTCGAGTAAATGTTTTAAACAAGTTGTTTAGTTTAGTCACGGAACTTTTTAAATGTTTATAAATAATTGAGTTAAATATTTCCAAAAAATTAAGTCAAGGAAACTTTTAAATGTTTATAAACCATCAAGTGCAGTGAATATCAGCAACTTTTTAAATGTTTATAAAAATTTCTGAAACATTTAAATGTATTTGTTGTTGTTGCTTTTATTACCTCTACAGATTTAACATTTTTATTATTTAATTTGCTTTACACACACACACACAGAGTCAATTCTTGTTGTTCCTCTTCTCCTCTACTCCCTCTTCTTCTTCATCTTTTTGTTCTTCATCTTTTCTTCTCCTTCGGCTCATTCTTCTTTCGATTCTTCTTCTTCTACTTCTACTTCTGCAGCTTCTTCTTAATCTTTTTTTGATCCTTTCATTTCTCTTCGATTTGCAAATCAAAAGGATTTGTTATCAACAACAGAAGCAGGAGAAGAAGATGAAGAAAAAGAAGAAGAGGAAGAAACGATGAAAAGGAAGCCGGAGAGGAGGACACAAACAGCAACAAAGATTCATTTGCATATGTTTGGGAGAAAAAGCAGCTGCAAAAAAAAATTACGAATATCAACACGTAGTGAACATTGCTTGTAATTCGTATGAATGTGTATGTATGTGTATGTATGTGTATGCATGTGTGCGTGTGTCTGCGTGTGTGGGTGTCTGCGTGTGAGACAAACGTCAGTGTGTGTGGATGCAAGAGAAATTATTTTATCTACACTCGTTATAATAAAATTACTGCTGCTTGTTTGAAAGGAGAGTATGTATTTTAATATGAGTGCGTTTTGTGTTGTATATGTATGTATATATGCATGTGTATACATACGTGTGTGTGTATTTATTATTCTATACGTGTATATTTTTATAAAGAAATTAATTCATATGCCGACATCTTCAGGCCTTTAAAATGTGCATTTGATTTGTATTTCTCTCTTCTGAAGTGGAATGGAATCTTTTGGAAGAACAAACCTTTGAATATTTTGTTAAGATTGTTGTTGCTAATGTTATTTTGTTGTTGTTACTGTTTTGTTACTGTTACTCATCTTATTATTATAATATTATTTTTATTAATATTGTTGTTGTTGTTGTTATCATTCTGCTGCTGTTGTTGTTGTTGCCTTTTCAAGTTGTTTTTCTAATCGGAAAGTCATCCAGTTGAGAAGATGTTAAACGTAACATCAAAAACGTGACACAAACCATGTCAATAGACATAAAACTCAACGAGACTCATGTTTCTGGCAAACCAACAACAACAACAGCAACCACAAAACCAGCAACAACAACCGAAGCAGCAGTATTAAAAACAACTCGCTAACAGAAAACATCAACAACATCAGTTGTCATCGGATAAGCAACTGAAGTCTCAGCATCAACGACAACAACGACATCAACAACAACTGCAAGTCGACAGCTCAGTCAACCAACCGATGGATCAACCAATCGAAAGATCGATCGATCGATCGATCATTGAAACAAACAACGCAATTCAACAAACAAGATAAACAAACAACCTCGATGACAATTCAAGAAAAGCAGTAACGAGAAAAAACAACGGTACAACAACAACAACCTGAGATAGATACCTGAGATAGAAACATTCATACAAGTGCTCAGTGATCAGTAAAGAAAGATACAAAAGTATGTAAATGTATCTGGCGGTGATCAAACCAGAATCGATCAGAAGAACACTTGACACATCATCACCAACATCACAGTCTATAGGAACAACACAGAAGAAGAAGAAGAAGAGGAGGCATAACGAACATAACACAAAGTCAAATAAATAGAAAGAAAACCAAAGAAGTTGCATGGTTTGGAGTCATCATGTGTTTGGTCAACAGCGTCTGATCTGAGAGCATTGTTGCGGTGGAGTCATCCCGGGAACGGGGAGGGTGGGAGTCATCTTTTGAAGGCACCACTAAAGTTCCACATACGTCATCTTTGTGTCTGAGAGGAAAGAAAGACAACTTCAAGTGGGTAGCAACAGCCACGGAGTCGCTACCGTTGAACATGATCACTTCACATGATCATATCTCATGATCACATCTCGTGATCACATTTCATGATCACTTCATCTCACTCATGATTTTGTTTATCTTTTAGTACCGTTTTGTTTACGTGGTAATGGTTGAGGTTAAAACTGTGTCTCGGTTACGCATGCGTGGTCACAATTTGCAGCTTGAGTGCTGCTCAATTATTGTTTTTTCTTCCTGTTATTGTTTCCTGTTTTTGTTGAGTGTATATGGCTGGAAATGAACACTAACACTCTTACCAAACTACTCACTCATACTCAATAAAACTCAAACAAACTAAAGCAGAGCCCTACTCATACTCCGACGTACTCATTTCAACTCCATTCCATTCACTCAGACCACAGAGCATACATTTTAACCTTGCTGTGTTCTTTCAGAAAACAGATTGAAGAAAAGCCTTCATTGCCAGCAGCAAGAATGTGTTTGATGTGCTTAATTTTGTTACTTACCTGCAAGTGTATGTGCGTGTGTGATTGTGTACTTCCTACATGCACACACACACACACTCGCAAATCTAATGAAAACATCCTACGGTGTTCTTTTTAATAAATGAAATTAATAAAGCATGTTGTTCATGCTGGCAACATGATGTGTGTGAAGACGAAGCGTTCAACGAGCCGAAGAAAGCCAAAGGAAGGCTGGCGAGGTAGTTCGAAGGGGAAGGACGAAGAAGAAGGAGCAGAAGGGACAGAAGAAGAAGAAGCAAAAGTAAAAATTTAGCCTGTGAACGATGAGTTCACAAGAAATGCAGGTAAAGAAAAGGATTGGGTTTGGTTAAAACAGAGGTGTGAGGTTCTCTGAGCCATGAAACGCATGGCTACCGTTGCAATGTCTACCTTCGTCAGAGGAGAAGACGATGGAGAAGAAGAAGACACGGATGATGGAGAAGAAGAAGACACGGATGATGAAGAAGAGAACGAAAACGAAGCAAACACTGCAGGAGCTGCAGCTGCACTAAATTATTAAATAAATTTCGAAATTCTACGCAGCTTTATTCAATTAGATCGAGAAGAAAGAGAGAGCAACTGAAGAGCCTGAAAACGAAAGAGATATTTCAATTAATTTTATAGAAATTACAAGCTTTTGTGTGGCTTACGAAACGATTACAGAATAAATCCCGGTTCTATTTATGTAAATGGCTAAATTTGTTGATATCCTTTTTAAATTCCAACTTTTTTATGAATAAAATGAATTTTGTGTTTTAAATAATATAAAACAATTCGATGATATTTCTTTTTGAATTCGGCATTCAAGCGAGATCGAATTAGAATTTAGTATTTAATTTTAACCACAAAATCTGATCTGATTCCATTGAATCTGATTGCAATGGAATTCAAAATAAAACCACGAAACAAAATGAAATCTGCATCTGATTTAATCAATTTCACTCGACTCCATTCCATTCCATTCCACTGCATCGCATTCAATTCACTTCAATTGAATTCAATTCCATTCCAATGCAATCAATTTAATATCGAATCTGTTTCGCACAAAAACTGACCCATTTATTTTATGTACCGGAAGAAGCAAAGAAACTCTGGTGAGGCAGGAGGAGGAGTGGTGAGAGGAAGTATTATTATATTTACCACTTATATTATTTACTACATTTTATTATACTTTAGCGTCCTAGAATAGTATTCATGTCTACTTCCAATCCTCTTTTATAAGGTCGGCAGCCTTCTCGGCAATCATCATGGTGGCTGCTGTTATTTCGCTGCTGGGTATATCGGGCATGATACTCGCGTCGGCAACCCGCAGGTTTTCCACACCATGCACAATGAGGCGAGAGTTCACGCAGCTTTCGTCCTTGTTGGGGCCCATCTTTACCGTTCCCACGGGTCTTAACTTCGGCATCAGCATGTGCCTTATGTAGCAGCGCCAGTAAAAGTCGACCCCACATATTCCCGTAAAACAATCTGGGTAGGGATGGTTAAAGCTTGGTTTTAAGAGGTCGATATTCCAAGAACTGTTTGTGTTTTTCAATTTATTCTCCATTTGGAAAATGCTTTTCAGCAACGTCTCTACATCCTCAGGGTCGTCCAAGTAGTTGGCTAAAATTTTGGGTCTAAATATAAAATCATCGGCTAGTAATTCCACACTCCCAGTTGACTTCGGATGCACGAGTACCGCTTGGACGATTATCAGATTAGTGGTTAGGAGTAGACGCTCTAGGGTATTGAAGAATGACTGATCAAGCTCAAGGATGCCTTTCCAATTGTTCCTCAGGGTAGCCAAGTCGTGATGTTTTATAAAGAAGTAATGGAACTCCATGGCAGGAGTTGTGCTCTTGTCACCGGAGACTGTATTAACGAATTCGGTCAAGGGAAGCAATCCGTGGTTTCCAAACGGCCTCTTCGGTGAATCTAGTTCTCCGGTGAAAATTGTGCGCATTTCTTCCTGCCGAAAATCCTCCGAAATCGGTATTGTGAAAAATAACGGCAACGTTATATGATCCTTCAGGGTTTTGCCAACGGGCAGATCGTGCAGCACCCGAATGTTCAAGCTACTTAAATGTTCCTTGTTGCCGATTCCAGATAGCATCAATAGTTTCGCTGACTCGATGGCGCCTGCCGACAACACAAGCTCCTTCTCTACGTACACAGTCATATCTCGGTCAAGGATGGCGAAATCGACACTCTCGACGCGTTGCCCTGATGCATCCAGATTTATGTGTACCGCTTCCGCATTCTTGCTGACGAAGTAATTAGGACGACTTTGACTCTTTCTCACTTCAGTGTATGGCAAATCGCAGAATCCTGTCTCCGCCGTATGGTGCAGTCTTTGAGATTTAGAACTTGCATTCTTTGAGCGAACTATTCTCTCTAAATCCTGAAAGTCCTGGTTGCCAGTTTCGGGTTCTTTTAAGACCACGTAACTTTCCGCCATTCCAACTTCCCCTATGGATTTCTCAAAATAGGGTAACAAATCGTTCCAGCCCCAACCGTCGTTACCCTTCTGTAGCCACAGATCATAATCCTGAGGGACGCCGCGGACGTAATGCTCCGCTGATCGTTCGTGAGCGAGTCTTGGCCAACGGAGCTGATGTGCCAAAGTTCTGTTTGTCTCTTCGACAATGAGGAATTCAAATGAATGCACGTAAATTCCTGGCACTAAAACCAAAACATTCCAATTCGGGTTCTCACTTAGGCGTTTAGCGACGATAGATCCTTCAGACACCCAACCAATAACAACAAAATCGAAGGTGAAAGGGTGACGTTTCGGCGCAGAGGGGGCTACTATAGATAGCCAGGAAATCAGCAGATAAACTACTGCGCCGGCCAAAATACGCTGAGTACTTGAAAGTTCACAACACATGCTTCAAAGTTAAATCGACACTGATCATTAGATTGTAACTGTGGCCATTTAAATAGAAATTTTCGCTATTGTTATGCACTTCATTAGAATTTTTCCATTTGTATGACGTTGCGCACGTAATGCTCCGGTATTCCCTCGTAACGTACGTGAGAGTTCGTGACTGATTCATTTTTAGCCAACAGATTTGATGTATCGATGTTTTATTTGTTGGTTAAACAAAGAAAAAGTCGAATGCACTCACGTACACTCCTGGCTCTAAACTCAAAGCATTCCAGTTCGAGTTCTGACTTAAGAGTTTAGCGACAATAGATCCGTCCGATACTCAGACAATAATAACCAAATCAAAGTAGATAAGGTTACGAGGCTTCAAGGCGATACTAGAGCTTTCCACTTCATAACAATTGGCCGGTTTGTATAAATTTATACCCTATACCCGATACTTAACAAAGACTAAGTGGTCTAAACTTATTCAGATGTATATATTCATTTCCTCTCCATCGTGATTTCAAGCAAAAATAAATTTAATCAGGAGGTGACGGTGATCAAGAACATGTTTCTATCTAAGTGAAAAGAGGCGTGTAGTTTGCCTAGCTTTAGCATTAGTATACTCGTGTATATATTGTAGATATGAAGTGTACTCGTGGTATAGAGATTAAGATGCCCAGACGTTCTTTGAGAGCTGTAATATACGAATTCATCAACATCGGTCTCTAAACCAAACGGGAAAACAAAGTAAATATGTCCTGATTCCTTCGGGTGTTTTCTTGGGATTTAAGGGTAATTATTTCTCTCGGACTTATAGAGGTTTTACTAACTTTATCTCTCCGAGTGTAGCATCAAAAGTTGTCCTTAAAAGTCACTAAATGCCAAATGATGTTCGATTAGCACCAATGGAGTATAACAACAACAACAACATCGAACTAAACGTGTGTCTGAATGAGTGGGTGGGAAATATTGTGGAACAACGCATGGTATAAAAGCAGCCCAAAGTCAATGGGAAACAACCCGAATGTCAATATCAATGTTGAAGCAGTTGATGTTGTTGTTTTGTTGAACTAGATTCATGATGGAGAAATCATCGTAGGCAGTTGAATTAATCGGAAGGAGAAAATCGAGATCAAGCTTGTGGGTGGGTAAAAATGGGGGAAAAACAAATAAAAAAATTACCAGTCAATTCGTGTGGAAATGCGAAAACTTTTTGCCAAGTTTTCGGATCCCTTCATTTCTCTTTCAGTTGCTTTGAGTTTCTCTTTCTCCCTCTCTCTCTCTCTCCCTCACTCCATCTCTCTCCATTTCTCACTCTCTCTTTCTCTCTCTCTCATATTGCTTGTGGCGTAAATGTAATTTTCTTTTCATTTCAGTTTTCGTCTATGACTCGAAGGCGGACGCTGTTATCCGGATATTAGCCAACCTTGGTACATGGTTACTATTGATTTTGGTCTCACACACAACCACGTACACACACTAACTTAATCACACACACCCACACAAACAATCAGTTAACAATTGTGTTAACGCGTTTTCCATTTTATTGCTTTAACGTTTGACTTCTCGTACTACGTTTTGTGCTCTCTCTCGTGATGTAGGAATAATTTTCCCCGTCCTCTTCTCCTCCTCTCCGCTTCTCTGGTTATACTCTGGATCGACCACGTTCGACACTAATGCGAATTTTATGTTACAAATGAGGAAACGTTATGATTTAATATATCACTTTATCCAAAGTTTTGCTTTCTAGATGTGGTTGTTTTTCTTTGAATTGAAGTATTTTTGTTGGTTCTTCTTCAGTGGAGGGGAAAAGCCGGAATATTGGGAGGGGGAAAATGTAAGAGAGGAAGGGGGGGAAGGTGGGTGGATTGCAATTATGTGAGTTCAATAGGACACGGAGTGGGGGCGGAATCAGTAGTAGTTTATTGAGGTGAAGTTCAATTTCGTTGCTTTCACTTATTTTGATTTAGTTGAAGTAATTTAATTTCTAAGTGCAAATCTATCGATTTCATCCCCTCCTCTTCCTCATCTTCTTCTTCTTCTTCTGAGTTGACTTAAACTGTTCGATTGTGGTTAAAATTTTTGGTTCTGTTCCATTGTCGCTTACAATTTAGTTGATTGAATAATGAACGGGAGAATGTTTAAAGACGAATAAAACACTTTTTTAAGATTCCTTTAATTTGAATTCCTTTTCATTTCAAGTTCCCTTGTAGGAAAGAAGTTAAAGTTTAAAACTAAATACATGACCTTCAATTAACAATTAAACTTAACAAAAACGAATTAACACCTCAATCTTCTAGATTTCCTTGAATATGCTTATTTAAAAGAATTTATGAAGATTGTCTGTCAATAGAATTTCAAAAAGCACTCCGATTCCACGTAAATGACTCTAAAAAGGATTCAATTGTTCCAGTTATATTGTTAGCTACAAGTATTACTATCATAAGAAACTACTGGTCACTAAAGTATCTATAAATAAGGTCAAAATATGTCCTACATTATGAATTCAATAGAAATACCATTATTATGTAAACTAAACATGAATAATAATGAGATTATATAATAGAAGAGTACAGAATGGAATTGAATAGTCATGTGAACTTATTATTGAAACATGAGGACATCAAGTGACACAAAATAGTACGAGTACATGGTAAGGAGTTTGGGACAGAGGCCAGGAAGTCCACAAAAAATACAGGAAGACGAAGTGAAGAATAGGAATAATATTAAGACAGAAGAAACAAAATCATACCCACAAAATACCATAAAAGGAAACACAACTGACGATAATAAAAATGCATATAAAATAGTTGATCCTGAACACAGTGAGTTCAAAAGGTCAGTATAATGAAGAAACACATCCAGACGAATGTAAGTATATATAGAAATATGTACGTAAGTACCTTTACATATGTACGTCTGTATATCTATGTATATGGTACTATGGTAGGAATATTATACCCTCATGCAGTAATAAAAATGGCTGAAGTTCATACAAATGAAAGTTTTATGTTGGTTTTATGTCACCGGACCGAATGAATGTCACAGTACAAGGCAAAAAAAAAAACTAACGTAAAATAAGACAAAATAAACTAAAATAAATAAGATTTTTTTGATATTTTTGTGGCTCAATTTGTTGGCCCAATTGACGACTCTGACGGAACTGATGATGTTTATGATTTTTATAGTTATGTTGTTTATTACCGAACCGTTGATCATGATTATTACGCTATTATGGATGATTATGTTGGCTGTCCGAACTTTTAATGAAATTAAATAAGAAACTTTTTCGTTAAAGTTTTGTGTCACCGGGGAAAATGACGCAACAGGATAAAAAAAAGGAATGGAAACAAAGAAATAAAATGTAACATGAAAATGAAAAGCAAATTACAGTGTATATACAGTGAAGTTTGAGGTGTCTATGTACATTTTATATATAGTACATCGCCGAGCAGCAGAGAAACAAACAACATGACATATTTTTTTAAATGCTGCCAAGGAAGTGAAATTTATTGCCCTGAGTTTGTGTGAACTTCAATGCTACGAGTACATTTTGCTGTTTACACTATTGTTGTTGTTGCTGTTCTTGTTGTTGCTGTTGTTATTATTGTTGTTGATATTGTTGTTGACAGGCATAAACTAAAATCGTAAATCGTAAATTTTCACCATGAATGCATTTAAAATGTATGTAAAAAAAAGAAGTAACAAAAAACGAAGCAACATAAAAAACTGGCAACATAAAAATTTTCTTGAACTGTAATTTTTGCTTTAACTTGTTACCAGTCACTTAAGTCGAGTTGTTGTTGTACATGGTTATGATAAAAAAAAGGTGACTTGTTATTTGAATTTCGTGAAAGTTCAACATTTTTTAATAATTTCTTATTGTTTTTGACCATATTTTTAATTTAGAAATGTAAGTTTTTAAATATTAATAGAATAGCACTCTTTGGATTGATCACAAAAGGTCTAAAGTAAGAAATAAAAAGAGATATATAAAGTAAGGGGCAAAGTAAGGTATAAAGTAAGCTGTAAAGTAAGTTGTAAAGAAAGGTGTGAAGAAAGATGTAAAGTAAAGTGTAAAGTAAGGTCTAAAGTAAGCTGTATAGTGTAGGTCATCCTTTCCTGATAGCACAAAATCTTCACCCTTCCACGAAATATTCAATTTATTTACTCGTCAATACGTTTTTCAATTTGTTCCACTGTCATCATGTCACTTTTATGGATTGGATTGAGGTGGTTACTTCGCTTCGTTTGTGGTGTAAACAGGGAACAAATTTTTTGTTGTTATATTCTACGTGAGCAGTGAGTTTTGTGTGCTTATGTTTCTATTCGAACTCTGTAAGTGTTTCTCTTCCTCTCTCTCGTTTTCTATGTACATATACATGCTTATACATTTATATGTACATATGTATGTGTGTGTGTGTTTGTGTGTTTGTGTTTTTATAGAAATGGTTGCCCTTTTTCCTTCTTTCTTTACGGTTTTTACGACTGTATCAGGTGAGTCCAGCATAAAACGTAAAATTGTAACAATGACGACAACAAAAACATCACCATTGAAAACCACAACAATAACGCAAAGCATAGTGTAGCAACATAAAAATGCGGAAACGGATGTGACACCCTGACGTCCTGTCCACGAGCTGAGCGAAGAAGATAGAAAAGCGCAACCATAAAAGCAACAACGATAAGAGTATCCACAACCACAATATTTTGTCAAAATTTTTAAGGACGCTCACAAAACTCATAAATAAATTGAGAGCAATTTTGACAATAAGGATGTGGATGAGGATGAGGATGAGGATGAGGATGAGAATGAGGATTAGGATGAGGATGAGTTTGAGGTTGACGATGATTGCATTAAAAGAGGAGTTATTATATTTGATCACATACATACATATATAATTCTTATTATTGCTTAAGAGTTATTAAACTACTAAATCCATGGAGCAAGACGATTGAATTGATTTAAGAGTAAGTGTGATAATGATGATCACCTTTTTAATCATTTGTTTTTCAACTGTTATTATAGTCAAACTTTCATCAACAAAGTATCTTTTCTTCTGCTATAAAATAAAGCATAAAAAATGCGTCGTAAACATCTTTTAAAAAAGATCATCATCGGAATTACTCTAAAATCCATCGACATAGACACAAACAGGTTGCAAACGCAATTGCATTTAACGCGTTGTCAAAATCGTTGCTATATTTTCAATAGTTGCTATTATTTGAAATGCAGGAGCATTTTCATTCACGTAATATATACATACATAAATATATAAACGACATGATTACCTAATGCTATAAATAAAATAGCGATATGAAATAAAAGCATGTTAAACACGCCAAAAAATAATTCACTTAATTCTACTATACACACAAAAGCATACAAAAGCTACGTTTGGTGTAGCTCACACACACACTGCTACACAGTCACCCACATACTCGTACAAAGTCACCCACCTGGCGTGCTGGGGCCCAACATTGCCCATGTCATGCGCTGTGCTGGCGGTGATTTGGAAATCAGCAATGGCACCGGATTCCATGCCAAGCGAATGCTTGCAGGTAGCTAAAAGAAAAGAAGAATAGAAACAAGACGTTAGAAGGTTAAAGTAAGGACAAGGAATAAGAGAAAATGTGTAGCAGAAAATAGCAGTAACTCCCAACAGACCCCCAATAGTCTCCCAAGAACCTCAAGCTCCATCTAGACGACGTCGTCTATGTTATCTATTCAGACACTGTAGTTATTTTTGGTTTGATTGCTGAGAAAACATACAATACTTATACAATAAATGATATAACATAGCAATATAACAATATGAATAACAATATCGACGCTGTAAACGAAAGTTTGGAAAAATATCGAAATTAATCGGTCACAACGGTTGCAGTCCTCAGTCCATGAACGATGTGGAAAATGGTTTATGTAATACTCAGCTTACATGCTCAGAATTAGCGTCAAGTTGGCCCATTATTTTAAATCTCTCTCTGTGACATTTTAGCATTATATTTTATCATTCATCAACTACTCTCTTGCGATTTCCATTTCATCATATGGACAGCAACAACAACTGGCCGCGTAGTCAACTAATTTAATTACCGGCAGCCACTCTAAATGCAAGCTTAATGGTTTCCTCATCCTCATCCACATCCTCATCGGCCTCATCTCCCAACCAGGTCGGGATTAATCAAGCCGAACAATTTATCTTAAATGCATGTCACCGCAAAACATCGCCAGAGTCGGTGACAACGGCAACAGCAACAGCAACAGCAACAAGTTTATCGCGCCGCACATAAATCGGCAACAAGTTGCGCTAAACTCGGCGAGTTATCAGCGCGCACGGCTCGGGTGAATTTATGGCTTCAGCATTTCTGCGCTGGCCAACGCGCTGCGGCTATTAATTGTTGTTTAATTTTTTCAACACTTTATTGCCTGCGACATGCATTTACATGGCTGACTCGGCGACGCTGGACCGATTTATGAGCAGCTCCGCAGCAGCAGCTATCCGAGGAAATCTACAAGCACTGAAAGAGCGTTGCGATTCCAACTGAAAACGCAAACACAAAAACATGTTACACATTCGAAGTGGCCCATTTTATTGCCTCCATCGTCTGGTGCTCTCAAAGAGATACGAAATTGAATTCCGCAAAAAGACAAACGTTATTTAGCAAGATTTCTCGTTTGGATTTCCTGTTGCTGCCGCGGCCGCTGCCGCTACTATCTGACGTCTACGATCGTGGCGGCGTCCAATCAGATGTACTGCAGCGACGCCATCACACTGCATGTCGCTCGAAGCAGACCCAATGACTGGGGTGCTCGAGTGACAGACCAGCTGATTGACAGACTAACTGGCAGACAGGCTGGGTAAGAGACTGGTGAGTGACTGCAGGAGTGACGGCGCGAGTGACTGACTGACTTGCCTGTCCGAACAGCCTCGCCATGTGACATGTAGCTGCATGGGTTTGCGTCTATGCTTTGAGGCGTTGTGGACCTGACTACTGACGGTGTATCTAACTTGCTCCAGGCTGCAAGTCAAAGCTTCCGCTCATGTCAGCGCCAGAGTAAGATTTCAAGCGTTAGCAGCACCATGATTGAAATATGATAACAATTATTGCCGCGCATAACTTATGACTGTATTTCGAATTTATTCATTAAATAGAAAGGAATGAGTAATTGATTGAGAATAAAGTGCTACTTTCAACTGCTTCTAGATCCTGTCTCCATACCGTTTTTATAGTTCTACTTAAAGTTGTGATCGGAAGACGAAATCCTCTTCTTAGTCTATTAATTTGTGAAAGCTTGAAATATCTTATGAGCAAATAAGTCATATATTCGCATCTAAAATATTTTAGTTCTCCCCGGAATACTTAATTTCTACGATAGTGAGCACTGACTTACTTTTGCTTAGTTCCCAGAATGGTTTGACCAAAATTAAGTTTAGTCAAAACTAGGAAGCTCCTCATTCTCCCCAGTTGTAGGGATTTACTCACTCTCAATATTTCAATTCGATTTATCCGATTGAAATTCGAAATAAAAATTATTATTCGAATATCATCTTTACCTGTATTATAATAGAATCTTGCAAAAGACACTCGATAAAGATTGAACATCTCAATAGAGAAATATTTAATTTCATGATAAATAATAATAATATTTGTACTAATTTAGCATTAATTTCTACAATTCGAAATAAAAGAATTCCATCACTTTCTCAAATCAATTATTGTAAGAATCACTACGCAATCATTTTCAATCATTCAAACACATCATCAATACAAAGAATCATTCTAAATTACTTCAAGATTCCTTTCTTTCATGGTACGATATACAAACACATGATTATTGAAAATCGTTAATAGTACACTATTTTTAAAGTTTTATAAAGAGCAGTACTTAGCATATATAATATCCTGTTAATTCTTTCTTCAATCAACTTGAGATGATGGATATCTTTTCTGAAGTACCTGAAGTACTTCTTTACCTGATCTGTTGTATTATGTTTATATATCTGTTGTATTATGTTTACCTCTCTTTATATTTATGCTGAATTTTTGAGTACTTCAGAGTATTTGAAGAAATCTTCATCAATTTTAACCTCACTCGAAATGGGGAAATGTGAGGAAATTTCTTTTTAAACGGCGTACATAGTGTACAAGTAGTGAAGAGAAGATTCTCTAAGCATTAATAGTTTTTTCCATATTTTACATTATACATTTTTTACATTTACATTATTTTACATTTTTTATATTTTCCATATTTTACATCATAGATAATGAATTTTTTTGTTATTATTGTATTGTATTGTATTCCGTATTATTATTTATTTATTATTTCATTTGTGTGATTTCGAACGCTTATTTCAGAATAATTTTATGGGATGATATACAATACAATACAGGCTTCAAAAGCCATAAGCAAACATAACAAATAAAGTATTCTCATGTGTATATTCGAGAATAATATAAAGATCTATTGTGAGGCGTTTGACACTGATTTTGAACCATCAAGCTTTTTTGCTTGTATTTTATTGATCGGAATAAATTGAAGATTAATTTTGTTGCTCCTTCTTCTTTAAGTAAATCAAAGCAATAAAATCAAAAGGTAGCCGGTAGCTTACTAAACACGATAAAATGAAATAAAACAAAAGCTTGCATTGTAATAAAAGGTTTGAGGTACTTTAAAATAAATTTATTGCTGCAGTAACTCAAAATGAACTCCAAAAACAAAAATCAGAAGAAAAGAAAAGAGAGAAGAGAAACAAAAAAACCAAAGTAATATATTAAAAGTAAAAAAAAAGAAATATTAAAACAATAGCAACAATAATTACAACAACAACAATACCAATAAGAAAAAAGTAAAGGGTATTAAAAGGAAAACAAGTTCGTTAGCGAACTCATGCGTTATTCAATGTTGCGCTACCTTTGTTTCTGTATTATTATTGTTTTTGTTGTTATTTTTATTTTTGTTGTTGTTGTTGCTCTTGTTGTAAATGATGACAGTCTTCCCTACCATTTAGGCCTTAAATGAGGCCACACACAACGTGGCCATTCTTCAGCGGCTTCAAGTGTGTTCACTCGCTCGAAGACTTTTCTTGCAGTGGCTCTGCTGCTGCTGCTGCTACTGTTGCTGCATCTTCAACGAGATCGAGTTTTAGACTACTAATTGAAGGCGAATGAAAGGCGCATGAGTTATTATTATTGTTGTTGTTTTGTTGCTCTTAATGACGGTGTTATTGCTGTTGTTATTGCTGTATTTTTTGTTTCATTTGTGTGTTATTATTATTCGCTTTATTTTTGTTATTATTCTTGGCTCGTCTTCTTCCTCTTAATTCGCCAAGAAGACTTCAAAGCAGTCCGAGAAAAAAAGTCCACCAATTTTAAAGAGGAACGTAGGATGTATGGGAAAAATAAAACCGGAAGTGGAGTTCTATGTTCCTTTTCTCAGGTTGAGTTCAGGTTGAATGGTTTGCAGTTCATTTAAATGATTCTTAAGCGAATGAAAGAAAGGAAAATTCTCACGAGAAACAAAGGGTTCATTTTAGAAGAACGTTTAATGAACCGTGCTAATTTAAATAAAATTCAAAATAATAAACAAAAAATAAAAAAAAGAGTGGGTTGTATAAGCCAGTTAAAGGCAATTATTGTAACATTCAAGATAACGAATTCAGAAAATATGACAAAAAATCAATCTAAAGATCAGTTGAGATCATGAGTTCTTAATGAGATTGGAAACACATATAATAGTATCTTATAATATGATACATATTAGAAAAAGCCGTTGATCATATTAGTCTCATGGTAGATTGAAATCCGAAGTGAAGCTTCTTTCATAGGAATCTTTATAGATCTTTATTATGCCGGAATTAAAGAGTCAGAGCAAATGTAAGGGTTATAATGGAATTCCGAGGGGAAAATTTAATATGATTTCATCTCTGAATGAATTTAAGACAGTACAATTTCAGACAGGTTTTAAGCAGAATCAGTTAAAATATCGGAGTTGAAAATTCTTGTAAATAATCATTTGAGGATTACTTTTAGATTATTCAGATCAGGGTACCTATGTACAGTTATAAGACATTCATTAAAGTTCAGTTATATACTATAATATAGTTTACTAGATAAAAATGTGCCTTTTCCGTTTTTAGTTTTTCTCTTTTTCTCTCTAACATTTCAATCAAATCAGTGCTTGTAAAATAATTGATCATTTCAAAATCACTTCCAAAAACTCCACATCAAATTTATTTTTATTTTGAATGAATCAATTCTTTGGAATTCATTTAGAGATTTTGGTTTAATTATCATTACTTCAATCTCTGCCACAACGTTAAAAGGAAAAGCGTGAGAGAAGGAGGGAGAAGCGCCAATCGAGAGAGAAATAGAGACCATGTTATAAAGTACAGAGAATTAAACAAGTTTTTCCGATGAAAGGCGAAATCCAGTTGATGAAACGAGTGAAATAAGATGAAAAGCATTTCCAACGCTTTTGAAAGTACAAAAAGCAACAACGAGAAAATAACAGCAACAGTAACAACAACAGTACAGAGCGTCCGGGCGAAAGGGTCATAAATTCCTCCGCTTGATGTAGTTAATTTTTTCCTATTTTTCCTCTCTTCCTCTCTTTTTCTGTTGTTGTTCTCAAGAGGTCTCAGCAACATCAACAAGAAAATGTAATGATTTCCAAATGAATAATTAGAGGCAATCAGTCAGTGTTTAAGCGCCATAAGTCACAAAAGACGAGGGGGAGGAGTCGGGAGGGAGGGAAGAGACGGAGGAGTGTGAAAAGCTGGAGAGAGGGGAGATGACGGAGAGAAGGAGAGAGAGAGAGAGAGAGAAACAGAAAAAGGAACCAGAAGACAATGAAAAGAAGTAAGTAATAGATAAATAACTATATCCATTCCTATCCCCCTCTCTCTCTTTTCCATCCATCTTCCCTTCTCTGTCTCCTTCTCACTCCTTCTCGCTCTCACTCCTTCCGATGTCCACTGCTTCCTATTCTTCTCTTCTTCAACGTCTTCAAAGCCAACGTCTTGGCCGGGCCCAAGAAAATATTGAATGTTACTGTTGTTGTTGTTGTTGTTGTGTTATTTTGTGTTTTTAGTTGGTGGGGGGGAGTGGGGGGAGTGGGGTTAGAGAGGAATCATGTCTCTGTGATGGGGTTATCTTCGTGTTAAGTGCAGAGGGCGGGTAACTCATTTCGAAAACGCAATTTCTTAATTATAAGCAGAAGTTTCGAATGGACCGAGTGGTCCAAGTGGACCGAGTGGACCGGGCCGGTGTAGCGAACAGACGGGAAGAATGATCGAATGACTGTTAGTGAGGGGAGGATGGGGAAGGTGGGGAAGACAGTCCTTGAAACATACTAAATCACTTGTAATCACTCACAGTGCATCATCGTTATTGTTGTTGCTATTGCTATTATTATTATTGTTGTTACTGGTGTTGTTGTTACTGGTGTTGTTGTTGCTGGTGTTGTTGTTATTGCATTTGTAATTTTTTTATCTTTTGTTGAGCTGTGGCTGTAATTGAAAACTTTCTTTCTGTATTCGTATCCGATATACTACGATATAATGTTCAGAGTAAAAACGAAAATGATAAACTGTTGCCCATCAATTATTCAGTAATTGATTGTAATCAATTACAAATTCTTTGGAATGATGAAATAAAATACGAGTATAGTTTAAGTATATTTAACTCAAATTTAAGAAGAAAGAAAGGAAGAATTAATTACTTCGTTGACACGACGATCAAAGTGAGGATTTAATAAGATTAAAATTGATTAAAGGCGTAATTACTGTGTTCTAACTGTGCGAATTCTCTTAAATACTGAAATTTGATTAAATATTAAATAATAATAAATAATAAATAAATTTTAAATTTATAACTTTTTTTCTGGCAAACTAATTTGTTAACAACGCAAAAAGCTTTAAGAAATGCAGCATTTTTATGAACCGGAAGATGAAATTAAATTCCGTCGTATTGCGATCTGCATTCAATTGTACAGAGCTTCAGAGAAATCTGGCAACTCTGCTCGTTTACGCTTAATAACTCCGAACCTTCTGCTATTTACAGTGCATTTCAAACTTCTCCACAAAATATTTGAGAATCGTTGTTTTTCTCTGCACAAGTAAACAATTTCGACAGAAAGCAATGGAAACTGAAAAAAAACAACAACAGCAACAACATAAAAAGTTTCTTTGCACTCGAATAGGCTCGAAAACTTCAAAAGCACGAGTTTAAACGAAAAGACGTTAAAAAATAAGAGTGTATAAATATTATAATAAATTCTCAGATTTTGCAAATTCACACTTTAATTAATTTAAACGAGCGTACAGAATAAACTTTTGGGAAAAACAACATCAGAAAAACAGAATAAAAGTATGAAAATACCAAAGTATGTCTGTCCATCGATCAAAAATACAAAATGTCCATCGTTATAAAATATACTGATGTGCTTGTGTGAGTGTCAAATTTAAACAACTTCTGTTTCTGTGTTTAAAAATTAGGAATAACAACAAAAGCAATAAAAAAAGAATCAACTACAGTAACAGCTACAACAACAACAAAAACAATCATAACTATCAAAACAACAAAAATAGCAATTGGAATAATAATAGCAATAATAATAACAAATAAGGGCAAAACCGATACCATTGACAACATCAATGAGTGCTCTCTCTCCCTCTAGCCTCCCCTATTCCTCTCTCCCTCTCGCTCCTTCTCATAAACATAATTAATGACGCATGGCATAAATAGCTGCAAACAGAAAACAACAACAAGTAGCACGGTTTCCACAAAGTTGAAAGCGTTTTTTAGTGCATAAACCACGCCTCGTTTATTTTATGACGCCCACTTTTTTCACGCTTCGTTACAGCTCAGCGCAGGCCAGTTGTTGTACAACAACACAGGAGCAACTCTGGAGACTGCGCTGCTACTGCGCTGCTGCAACAAATCTACAAACTCAATGTTTTAATTGCCATTTTTTAGTTATTCGATGGTTTTCAATTCAAAAAAGCGTAACGCGATTATTTTGAGTTGCGGAATAAAACAAGTGATGTCAAAAGATGGGGGAAGAGAGGGAGAAGAGGACAGCCATAGAGAGAGGAGAGAGAGAGAGAGAAAGGAACCCATTCTATTACAAATGAATGTATAGTATTTCAATATTTATATTGTTAGGTTTTTAATACTTTTTTTACATGTATTTTTAACTGTTTGCTTTTCTATTACTTTTAATATTCTACTGTTTCAAAATTTTTCCCAAG
The DNA here is from genome assembly GCA_943737955.2 of Myopa tessellatipennis. Taxonomy (NCBI): domain Eukaryota; kingdom Metazoa; phylum Arthropoda; class Insecta; order Diptera; family Conopidae; genus Myopa; species Myopa tessellatipennis. The sequence goes on from OX031316.1 coordinate 53,783,712, forward strand.
TATATAAAGTATTAAAACGGAATTTAAAAGTTCGCCGAAACTCACCAATTTCTAGAGCGCTGCATCGATTCCACGATGATCCACAGAATCCGCTGCAAAGTAATGCAATCAAAACCCAAGTCAACTCGGTGAAGCTTCTCCACTTTTTATTAAAACGCGTGACTCCATTAAAACGGTCATCAGAGGATCCGATATCATTTGAAGCATTGTTGCCAACAGCTTCTCCAGATTTCGCATTTAATTGCGCTTTTTTAACGCTCGACATTTTGTGGTTTCTTTTTTTATGCTTTACGTTTTTTTAAAATTCAATTTTCACAAATTTTTCATGTAAAAAATCACCGGAAAAACCGATTAACTTCGATTTAAGACAAAAACGATTATTTTTTGGTAGGCGATTAAAAACAAAGTATAAAAGCAGTGTAAAAGTATAAAATATCCAAGCGATATGAACGCGACGTGAACGCGATATGAAAGCGATTTGGACGCGATATGAAAGCGATTTGCACGCGATATGAAAGCGACACTAACGCGACATCAGAATGACGAATCGTGAATCATTCCGTTGGATCTGAAAAGAAAGAAGAAGAAGATGATGAAAAATGCGAAGACGGAAATAAAAGCAGTTGATTTTTGAAATAAATAAAAGTTAAGTGCCACCGATTAAAAAGTCTCACAATCATTATTATTATTGAAGCGAATCCGTGAAAAAGGGGTGGGGCGGGGGAGGGGGAAACAACGAAATCAGTCGACCACAAGAATGTGTCATTGTCGCAAATTAAAGTCACGTGACCTTGTGCAAGTGGCTCTGGCGCTGTTGTCGATGACAGTCAGAGAGCAACAACAACAGCAGCTTCATAACAAAGAGTATCAGCTGCAAAAAGCAGCAGCGACATCGAGAACGACACTAAAAAGCAACATAAACAAAGGCATGACTTGAGGAAAAAACGCATGACTTTAAACGTGACAAAAGAAGGACAACAACAACAACAGCATTCATTCCAAAAGTTTTGAAAAATGAGCAAACTTAAAAAACTGCATTAAAATTCATGTTTACCGTCCACTCGGTTGCAATTTTTATTTGTTACTGCGGCAACGCGTTTAACGACGCATCGTGCAACGCAGCAACACGAAGAAAAATACTAAAAAAAGCGGTTGAGTGAGAGAGAGAGAGAGGGGGTGAGGGGGAGAGAGAGACAGAGTGTGTCGCAGAGTGGAATGTGGGTGACCAAAGTCGCGTAACAGTAACCAAAAACAACAACAAATAAACAAGGCGACCAGGATATGAATAAAGGAAGGAATGTTCTTCAGTTGCTCAATGCTTCAGTTATTCAGCCCTTCAATTTTTCAGGTTTTTAACAGACATTTTAACGAGGTGGCTAAATTTTATGATGGTATCGCAAGAAAACCCCCCAAAAAAGGAATCTACGAGAATTATTCGCACAGCGAAATAGCATTCAATTCACTTTATTCAAAATGTGGCTACTCTAAAAAATGGTGCCTCGCTTTAAAACATGCTTGTAGTGTGCATTAAAATTGAATGAATATAAATTGCAGCAGCGACACACAGCGACAGCGACACCAACAACGACAGCGACAACAACAACGACAGCGACAGCGATGGAGCCACAAAAAATTAAGGAACAGATGTACACGCAGACAGACATGCAAAGAGACAAACAGACAGACAGTCAGAGAGACAGACAGCAAGAAATTTGTAGAAATGCACAAGAAATTTGAAGAAAAAAGCACCGAAAAGAAACACAAATGAGGACGGCATGGACGAAGGGAGGGAAGTGGGGGTCAAACAGAAGCGCGCGCAAATTAATAACATGTTGCAGAGGAAACAGAAAAGAAACAACAACAACAACAACAAAATGTACACCGACGACAACAACCAGGACACCGACGCGTCGACAACGTTAATTTTTCAGTTTATCTTTTTCTTTGTTTTGCAGGCGAAACATCAGGTAAGAGGTAAGGGAGGTAAGGGAGGTAAGGGAGGGGGTGGAGGTGGAGGTTGGCAACAGCCTGGTGATGATGCCAACGGTTTTGGTAGGTGGTGGGTGGCGATGGTGTCTGACTCCGGCGGCATTCGTATTTGACAATTAAGAATGTTGGCGCTGCGTGTTTAGACTGTTGTTGTTATTGTTGCTGTTATTATCAATGATGTTGTTGCTTATGATGTTGCTGTTGCGATTGTTGTTGTTCTTATATTGCGACTTCACCGTCTGCGGTGTTTCCTTCAATTAATTTTCGTTCTTCAGACAGACATCGCATCACATCACATCACTCATTCCGCGAGTGCGAAAACTTCCACTCAATTCTTCTTCTTCTGCTTCTAAGAAGGGAGAAATTTTCGCGCGAATCTCTCGAAATCTCACATGAAATTTATAGAAGTTACCAACAAAAAAAAATTATTATTTATTATTATTATTATATTTTAATATTTAAAAAAAAAATTTTTTGCAGCTCAAAATTTTTACATTATTTATTTTGGGAGATTTTCAATGAATGAAAACATGAAAAAACGAATGAAAACATGAAACAACGAATGAAAACATGAAACAACGAATGAAAACATGAAACAATGAATGAAATAATTAATTCAACGGTTGCTAACGGGTTAAGATTCTTTAAGGATTAATACTCAGTACAGTCGTTCACTAAAACTTCCCATTAAAGTGCAAAATGTCGTTAAAATGCAAAGTTGATGGCTTTCGTTAATTGAAAACGTAGACAAAAAACTGGCTGAATTTTTAATTCATTCATTCCTCTCAGTCATCAAGTCATCCATCCAACCATTCCTCCATCCAGTCAGCCATTCAGTCAGTCATCCGGTTTTTCGTTATAACGTAAGCAATTCTGACAGACAAGATGAGTGACAGACGAGAGCGATATGGTGCTGAAAGTCGAGCAACCGAAGCAAGTGAACAGTTTTTGAAAGTCTGATAACAACAACAACAACAACAATAATGACAATAATGACAACAACACGAACATCAAGCTGCTGATGTGAGTCAAGTGAAAAGTGGTGTTGTTGTTGTTGTTACTACCCGAATGATCTTTTCTAATACTGTCAGCATAAATGAACACTATCAGTGTAAATAACAACATTAAATTTATGCTAACAAACAACAAAAACAACAGTTTTAACGGATGAGTCACTATAAATTTCTTGAGACACTATAAAACCCCATTGGAAAAGAAAAAACACTTTAAATCTAAGGACAATCACATGAAAATCAAACTAAATCAATAAAAGACCAGAAAGAGTGCTACAACCGGCCGGGTCGTAGTTCAGATATCCTACACCCTACAATATCCAGATATATCAATATATTAAAATCAACAGTATTCAATACAGTATTTGAATAAAGTAAAATAAGTTTGAATCGTAATTGTTCAAAGATTTGTGAATATTTATTGTAAAAGAATAAAAGATAGATTTAAAGATTGGCTATATATTGTATTTAGGAAATGAGTAGACTTTTTTGTTGTGAATCTTTTATTAGAAAAATTCTTCCTTTTATAATAATTAAATAAATTTTTTAAATATTTATTTATGCAAACCTAAGATTTTGTAATAAACTTCGATGCTGTTGTTTGGTTGTTCCTTTAAATAGCTCAAAAGAAAAACGAGAAAAAAGGAGGCAAAAAAGAGTCCAAGGCTACAAGAGTTGGTAGCAATGGTTTTTAATAACCAAAAACATGATACAAATTTACGAGCCATTTTTTACAAGCACTTAAATTGGATGTTTTTCTTCCATCAAACTCTTGACAGCTTCTAAGTCGATGTTGACGACGAGTGGGCGTGTGAGCGTGAGCGTGAATGTGGGCGAGCTCTTAAATCAAGTCAAAGCTCAAACAACTTGCATTCAAGCAGCTGCTTTTGTGAGTTTCTTGAATCTTGACAAAAGCACGAAGCACGAAAAAAGAGTTAAAATTAATTAAAATTATACTGAATTAAGTTTTATTACATTTACGTTGAAATTGGAATTCATAATTTAATAAAATATTAAAATATTATTTTATTCATATAATTCATTTTTATATTTTTATTATATTGATTTCATTCTTTAATTGATTTCATAATATTATCTTATATTTCTATACAATAATATTTTTTCATTTATTTTATTTTTTTCTCCCCTTCTTTTCAGTGGTTTTTGAGATCTTTTTTTAAATATTACATTTTTTACTCATGAAACTAAATGTGAATTTTATGTTTAAAGTAATGAAGACATTAAAAGCAAGTGTGAACTTTTAATGAAAGAAGAAAAAGTAAGAAATTTCTGTCACTTTTTCTGTCTGCTCGCTCTTCCCCACTTCAGCACAACCTCTTCCTCACTTCATCAGCATCTCTTCCTCACTCCTTCCGCACCTCTTCCTCACTCCTCTCTTTTTCGTCACTCAGTTCCTTGAGAACATTTTTAGATGCTTCTGTTTTCATTGTTTGTTTCTGTCGTTGTTGCTATTTTTCTTGTCATTTAATGGTTCCTGTTTAATGACTTGTCAAATAGGCTGTCATTTTACACAGTTAGTTACACGCAGAAGCATCTAAAGCGTAGGCGTGGCGCCTCAGTATATGCGTAATAATAATCTGTAGAAAAACGACTGTCGACTGGGAGGCTGCGTTCAACTTCCGTTCATCGCTTCTTTGAAATTGTGACGCTACGTGACAGCGTGATGACAAGCAGTAAAACGCCTACAAGCGAAAAAAACACACACGCACACATACACACACACATATACGTATGCGTCCATACCAACGCATTTGCTTCCCGCTCAAAGGCTGTGGAAATTTTTGAAAGAGAAAAGAGTTGTTTTTTGATGTTTCACTTGTTTTGTGGAGGTTTTTATGCATTTATTTTGTTTCCTTTCCTCTTCCGTCACCGTGCTTTTTAACTCCATCAAAGCACTTGTAGGAGTCTCCTTTCTTTCGGATTTTTCTTATTTTTCTCTGGCACATCAATTGTTTTTTTAAGGATTCTCTCCTCCCATGAAATTGTTTGTCTTTTTTATGGTTGTTTTTATGGCTGACGCCCACTCTTAAAACGCCCATCTCATGATTTGCCCACATTTTTACGAAATGTGCGACGCATCTCGGCGAGAAAAATTATTTCCTTTGTCATTTTTCGCGATTAAATCGATTATATGATTTATTATGCAGATTTTCATTGCTGTTGTTCTGTTATTTAATAGCTGTTATTATTAATCTAAAGTTTATTTTATTATTTTATATTTTTTTGTTTCTTCGAGCGCCTAAAAATATGCAATTTCCATAAATTCAAAAAGCGATTAAAGAGGAATGAATTAAGTGTTTCTTTCTTTTTACTTTAACAGATGACCTACTTTTAAGTTATTAAAATCTCTTTAATTTCACATATGTTTCAAATTTTTAATTGGAATTCATTAATTGTTCTAAATAAGTTCATTACTTTTCAAAATTTTGTTTAGCTTCGGTTTTGTTTTTGTTTCTTGATTTATTCACATCTGTGCTCTGCTCTTGGAATAAATAATGTGCATAATAATAAAATGAATATGCATATTAATAAACGGATTGAAATGCAAATATTATTGATTTGTTTCTAGGATTATCTTGAATAACGAAAGAAATTAAATTTGATTTATTTTCATTGCATTTTGGGGTTTTATTTTTAAGTAATGGAAATAAATCAATGGAAATGGAAAGGAAACTCAATACAAAAATTATATCAAAATTAAACAATAAGATAATAATTTATTAAGAAAGCGTCCAAAAACAGTAAATAATATATTTTAAATAATAAAAAAATTAAGTTAAATAAACACTCGATTTTTATTTATTATATTTCATAAAAATTTACTTATAACAAAAATAGAATGTTAATACTTTTGCTTAGTGAATCAGGAACGATTTTCTACCAAAGATTCTACGTTCCTTGATTCTGTGGTACGTACGAAGTAAAATACTACTCGATATGCGACTCACGTAAAAAGTGTACAAATGCTGTAGTATATCGAGACACCAATTCAAAAAGAAAGCGAGGGACAAAGAGAGAAAGCAGAAAACATACTTTTACTCGATTTCATTCCCATTTTAGTGCTTCTGTTCATTCTCCTGTTCGTATCTGCGGGGTGAATGAAAGAGCATGAAAAATCACCGATACAAGAAATTCAAACAATCTAAATTGCGCTGTCAGGATTAAATAGATTTAAATTCTATTTTCCACAGCTACATCGGAATGTCATTTAGTGAATGGGTAAATCCCACAACCGCCTCGTCGGCCCCTTCGTCCGTTTCGCCACGATTCCTTCGTTTGTGGACACTCAGCATGACCAATGTTTTGTATTGATTGTCCTGACAATCGAAATCCTACACAACAAACCAGAATACTGCAGGATATCAGGAGACCAAAATCATCTCAGCCATTCAATAAACCACCTGTTTCACTCGCAAAACACCCTCTCGAAACCACCCCCTCCCCCCTCGAACACCATAAATCCTATGATTAGAAAAAGTAAGTACGGCCAGAAAGAGACTGAGCTTAAGTTGGACACCGAGAGTTGGATAGAGAGCGAGAGAGAGAAGGGTGAGTGTAAAAGGAAAATCCTTTTCGGGGCCCGAAGCATGGAACAAAAATTGTCAAATAAAATTCCACAAACTTCGTCGTCATCGTATGCTGCGGGAATCAAAAATGTCCAATCATAGTACGAGTTGTTCGAAGGAAGCAAAAAGAAAGGAAGAAACTAGAAGGAAACGATATGAATTGAAAAAAATGTACCCCTGCTTGTATCTGATGGTTTTCTATCTCTTTTGCACCCTCCGAAATCTCAAATCCTGACAAGCATGGATCTATAAGGCTATCCTATTGCCTATCCTTTTTCCTCACACTTCGATGTTACAATTTCTGATACTCTTTTCGTAGTGTGCTTTTCGGCGTTAAGAGCTACACTTTAGATGTTTATTGATGATGTTAGGAGGAGGAAAAATACAAAAGAAGACAACAAAAACAACAACAAAAATTACAGAAATAAAACAACAACAAAAAACAACCGATACTCTTTAAGACCCCAAAAAAACCAGAAAGCTTAAACGACGTAAAAACTTCGTCCTTCATCGCCATGATTATTTCTTTATGACAGCGTTTGCCAATTTCAATGTGTCAATTTTTCCTGAAAAAACCCATTTATCAAAATATTAAGAAAAAAAGCCACAAAAAAGTAAAACAAAATATGTACATAAATAAACAGAACAAAAAACATTGACGCATCGAATCACGTTGAACGTTAAAATTTCTGCTTACGTAAGCGTTAAACAGAATTTTGAAACTTTTATTGAACATGTTTGCATTTTTTTCCAATTTTATTACGAGCCAGAATAACAAAAAACTGCTGATACTACAAAAAAAAAATCAGGGTGTTACTTGGAAAAAATCCACAAAAATTTAGACTCGATGAAAATCCTTTACAGTTGGCGACAATAACGTTATTGAGATCTTTTTTTCAAAAAGGTATCTTAAAAACTTGTCTACATTTTTCGAAAAATTTTGTCCTGTTGTAAATGATCAATGAACATTCAACAAGCTTCATCAATAATGAATATGTAATTGAAATGGAAAGCAAAGATACAATACAAATACGCTTTCTTGATTTAAAGACATTTCTTATACTTTTTTGGATTGCCGATTAATCTATAATATTGTTCTACTGGAATTATTCTATTCAACGCTCTTTCGCTAATTTTAGAAAACTTGTTGTTAAGCTTCAAACCAAACAACTTCTACAAAATAAGCAATCCCAATAAAAATATTGATGAATGTGAATTACGATAAATATCAAAAGGGATTTAGCATTTGAAATGTTTGGAGCAGTCAAAATTTAGGAACTTATGTATGCCGATATTATAAAATGATAATAATTTGCGACAAATTTATACAAATATGGTATTTCAAAAGATGTACTGTCAACCGTGAGACAAGTCTAATAGAATCACCTCAGCACAGTTCAATAGCTTATAACAGAAACCTTTGTTATTATTAACATTTAATCTATCAAAGCTTTTTTATGTCTTTAAGTCGTTGATACCACAACAAAACATTCCAAGAGAAACAATAAAATCACTCAGATATCATTTATTAATGTAAAGAAAAGTGATTTCGGTTCTCAAAGAAAACCGAAGAAAAGAATGAGAACCGAAATAACCTTTGTGTTCGGCGAGACAAATTTATGTGGGCATCGATAGCATTGTAAAGTATATCAGAAAAATTTTAAAGAGCTTATTAGCATTTTTACAAAAGGGAAATAGAACAAAATAAAGTTCATTGATCGCTTAGCCCTAAAAATCTGTGAAATTTGGGACTAAAGACTGCCATTAACAGTCTTTAGACTGCGTTTTACATTCCAAATTTACAACCTGTCTTTAGAAGAGACCAAATGATCACCACTCTCATCTAAAGAAGAGTGGAAGAGTCTTTCTTTGCTCTTCTCCAGCGGCTATATAAAGAGGTTTCCGTTGGAAGGTCGGCATCAAAAGATTCGGACCACTCTGAGAGCAAAGAACATGGGTGGCTGCAGGTTCCTGTTCTTAGTGGTCTTATTAGGCTGCCTAGCCAACTCGATAAGCTGCTATTCGTTAGTTTTAGGAACAACCGCTGAGGAAGGTAATGATTAAAATTCACAAATTGTATTATATGTTATAACGATTTGATTTTTACAGCACGAAATCAAGCTGTTGAGCAACCAGCTCGGGGCTTCAGTTTGTTAAGCTTATTATTTCCACCGAAAAACGACGAGGAGTTGCCGCCAGAGGAGTTACAACTGCTTGAAGAGTCAGAGCCGCCAAAGCCGCCGAAAGTGGTGTACTTTCCTGTACCACAGAATGGGCCGATCAACCCGTTTCAATTCCCAAATCCATTTCCGTTTCCTAATACTCCTCCCAATACTACTTTCTCCACAATTTCGGTCGACGGAACCAACTTAACTACATTTGCTCCAACGACTTTCCCATTCCAACTACCAATAACGGAAAATTCGACAGACGCACAAGCATTTCTAAGCACTGCCTCTCCATATCCATACACAAATTCAATACCATATCCTTATCCGAGTCCATTTACTCCTCCAAATCCTTATCTAAGTCCATTTACTCCTCCAAATCCTTATCCGAATTCAAACCCCTTCCCCTTCCCAAGTACAAATCCTTACCCTTACCCAAATACCTATCCTCGACCTTATATGAATCCATATCCTCCTACTTATCCGTATCCATATCGTCCACCTTATCCTTATCGGCGTCGTTATGGTTATCCTAGTCCGGGTTATCCATCATCGATCATTATAAATTCATCGAATACACAACCAGTGGCTCCAGTTATTCAACAACCTGTTGCAGGTCCATCGATACAGGTTTCTCCAGTTATTCAAGGTCCTCAGACGCCGCAGTACATTCCGACCCAAAACGGCCCCGATGTTCAAACAATTACTCAAACTTCTCCGGTTGTTGGAAATCAAAATCGTGATAGATTCCTGGATCCTATAAGGAATAATGGAAAAATGCGGTTTTTCACTGACAGTTCGGAATCAGGATTACCCGCCATTGTTATAGAAAAAGGTTATCTCGTGCTATTGGGAAAGATCAATCACAGTAGTGTGAAAAATTAAATGTTGATCCTATTTATTATTTAATTTGGAAGCAGATATTAAAATAAAATTCAAAAGTGTTCGAAAGTGTTTGTGTCCAGACTATAAATGAGTTCTGAAGAAAACAAATGAGAAATGTTAAGAAAAAATACCACACGTTCCTTTCAAACTTCACAGTTTGAGAAAAAATAACAAAGTGATGGTGCACCATTATCATTTCATGGATAATACAAGCTCTAGAACTGCATAGAGGTAAGTAAGCTACAGAAGGTTAGAGAAGGTCATAGATGGTTGGAAAATATCATAGAAGGTTAGAGAAGGTCTGAGGTCAGGTGAAGTATAAGTTACTAAAGAAGAAAGAAAGCAACTCCTAGAGGCTTTTAGAATCTTGAAGTACTAACGAAATTCCGGGGAAGCAAGAGCAAGAGCAACACGACAGACAACCATCTCAAAGACAGTCGCGGATTTTTGCTTACACGAAGAATTTTTTTATTCCATGTTTTTTTATTTTGAAAAGGTTTGAAAGTGATGAGGTTGCTGCTTTTAAACCGTGATAATGCATCATTATTGAAGAGCACGCTAAAAGCTTTACCTTTATGACATTTCTATTGGAAAGACAACCAAGAGATAATCATGGATATTTAAGTGATGCTTCCTTTGGTTAAAAAAAATAATACAAAGATTAATTTTTTTTTTCTGAAGATTTAAATAAATAAAGATTTCTTTCAGATTTCACTAAATGCATCTGAGTTTTAATATTTATCCGTGTCTTTGATGTGAATACTGAATACATTGAAGCTCTGAAGTTATAAAAGTAAGGTATGTATGTGAGATTCTTTGAAAGGCATTTTTATGTACTACACTATCCACCATCCCGCAAATGTAAGTGTGTAATTTTTATTATTACTTAAGTAAAGTCAGTTGTACGCAATACAAGCAGCTGAAAATTTGCTGAAACTACGAGTACACGGAATCTATTTTAGGTTGATAACAAGACAAACAGACAGAAAGTGACGGAGGGAGAGAGACACATACAGACAGACAGAGATAGAAGAGAAATGAAGAACAGACCAGCAGATGTGTGGACCCTGCCTGTCGGACAGATCGACAGAAAGACTCATGAAAGAGAGAGGGCAAAGGATGTATAGTGAGCGAGAGACAGATAGAGACAGAGAGAGAGAGAGAAAGGACGCGTAGAGTACAAAACACCTTGTAAACAGACAGACTTTTGACAGTGAGTAATACATTTTGAACATACCCCGAGTTTGAATAAAAAATGTGTTCGCTTTGAAAAATAAATGAGATAATCAAATACACATTCAGTTCCACACAGTCGTGTATGGTGTAGAGAAAAAAAGTATACACACACACACACACACCCATACACATACATATATAGCCTAAGCTTTATATCCTTAGCCTGAAGCGCTGTTACAAAAGCACACAACCAAAAATTGCATAGCATATGGGCCTGAATTTGGGACCGTGTGAAGGTGAAGTGATATCAGAACGCGTATACATACGTGTATACACGAGTATACATTTGTGTGTCTATAGATTGTGTGTGTATTTGACTGTGTTTAAGTTCAAATGTACATGCATTTATTTCATTCGTTTCTTTTATTAATATTTTATTTTTATTTTATTTTATTTTATCATATTTTGTTTTGTTTTACTTTATTTTATTTAATTTTATTTTATTTTATATTCTTTTGTTATATTTTAATTTATTATATTTTGTATAATTGTACTGTATTTGATTTTATTTAATTTAATTTTAGTTTATATGGGTTTATGTTTATCTATATTATATCTAAGGAAATCATATTTTTTTATTATATTTAATAATAATAAATAATATTGAAAAATAATTTAATTGAATACAAATTGAATTTGAATTTATTTTATTTTAGGTTTTTTTCTGCTATTTCTATTTTATTTTACTTATTTTTTAGCTTATATTATTTTATTTTATTTAATAATATTTTATTAGGCTTGAAATGATTAATTATCAAATTTTCAAATGAAATGTTGAGGACAAATAAATTTTAGAATTATTCCAATGATTAAAAATGAAGATATATGCGAATTTCGAATAAGATGTTTCGAAAAGCTTTAGACATAGTATTTGTTGTTTTACTGTTATTGTTGTTTTATTGTTATTTTCATTGTTGTGATTGTGATTGTGTTTGTTCTACACCAAGCTGATGAATGAAATGATTTCCGAATTAAATTCATCCAGAGACTCTTGCAAAAGGTTCTTCGAAAACTGATGTCCTTCAAACTGAAGCCTGACCAAATGTTTGCCCACTCAGTAGAGCTCCAAGCTTTGCATATCTACATATATGAAGGTAGCTTAACAAAAACAACTTCTGCCAGATCCAGTCATCAGTATTTCGTCACGACCCGGTGTGTGTTCACTTTAAGCTTTCTATCTGCAGGAACGAAACGAACTCCATCAGAAAATCGACCGACGGACGAATGGCTGAATGGTGTCCACCATCCATCTGCGTCATTCACTTCCACTCGGCACCCACATACAGCTCTATTATATCGTCCACCATTATAATTTATTTCCGGATGGTCGTTTTTTCTTCCAAGTTTTTCTGAGAACTCAAAAGCTACGAATCGATAATTCTGTAGTGTATACTAAAGTTTTAGGAACAAACATTGTGAGTTACCTGTGCACACGAGTTACCCCTCCTCATCTTTCATTTCCTTCTTTCCTTCCTCCTTTTTCTTTTCCTTTCCTTCTTTTCTCTCTAGCTTTTATTTATTCTATCTCTCTCTCTCTCTCCCTTTCACTGTCCCTCTTTAATCTTTCCTTCTTCTTACTCTTTACTTTCCCCTTTTATAGCCTAACAAAAGTTTTTTGGGCTGAACGAAGAGGCGGAAGGATTTTTGGTTTGTAGTCTTGTTATTAAGCTTCTGCTGGTCAGCTTTGGCCCTGCTACAGCTGTTACTGTTACCACAACAACAACGGCAAGCACGCCAACATAGGTTACTATTATTTTGTTTCTCCGAGCTGCTGCTTTGCTTCTCTGTGTACTTGGTTACCTTTGTGAGTACCGAGCTGTTGTTGTTGTTGTTATTTGTTCTGCTTTTTATTTTTTGATTTTCCATGATCGCCTTTTTTTTTGTTTGTTCAGTTTTGGAATTTAATCTGTGTGCTGTTGGTTTCTTGAATTTCAGTAAACTATTCAAGTAGTAAGTGTTGTTGTTTGAAATTTAACAAGCCTTCTCTCTTTTTGTATCTCTCTCTCTTTTTCTTTCCACATCCCTTTCTTTCTTTCTCTGCATCACACACTCTCTCTCCTCTCCTCCTATTTTCCTTCTCGTCCATGTCATTTCTTGTCCTTTCTCACGAAACACTGCTGAGGTGCTTCGTTTCTATTTGAATTTATGTCTTTGGAGAATTTAATGTACTGATTTTTTGTGGAGTCCAGAAACGGAGAGCAACAGAATCCCGAACCAATCCAGCCCGCGCTACAAATTGATGGATTATCCATCAGAATCTGAAAACTAAAACTACGAGTTGTTGTTTCTGGTACGAGAAAAAGCGGAATACGAGTCTTAATTAATTAATTAATTAATTAAATTAAGGACCCATCATGGGGATGGGGTGGTAATATAAGCTTTCCAAGGAATACTGAGCAATGGAGCTACTGAAGAAGAGACTGAGCGGGGCACTGAACTCTGGAATCTGAGCCCTAAGGGAAATCTAAAACTAGGTACTGTTGATGCATGCAACAAATATTAAATGAATGGTGTAGAATCCAAGAGAAGGAAGATTTTCCAGGACAATGGCAAATTTACACAAAGAACGAGTCTAAAGAGTATTTTTAATTCTTTAAGAAGAAGCAATTTTCATGAGTAAGTTTAAGTAATTAATTTCAATTTTATTACCAGAACATTATAAAATGTAAGCACTGTTAAAACAGAAACTCTTTCAAAGAACTCTTTCTACTCTTTCTTTCATTGCTAGAAATCAATGTGCGATTAAATAGTTACTACTGGTAATAAAATATCCTTTTTTGTTATTCTGGTACATACCTGGATGAGGTTTTGTGTTTTCTTAATATATTTCTTAATACATACGAGTATAATTGCCTTTCACCTTCGTGTGTAGGGTATAAAAACAATAAATAGAACAGAATAGAAGATAATCATAAAGCTGTGAAAGAAAGAATCGATTTGACACCTAATTGGATCCTAGAGCGGGTAATGAAAAGTCTTCTCTTAACTAGAAAATGTGACCATAAAGTCCACTTCATATTCTTATTGTTATCCTTGATTCAATATATCCACTCTTTCATAATACGTTGTTGACTTAACCTGAATAGAAAATATTGTTATTCTAGTCTCGAGGGTTACCAGTTATTGTGTTGAAATACTTAAGACAAATGGGTTGAGAAAAAAGACAAAAAAATGAAGGACAAAAGGAATCAAACTAGAAAGAAAATTATACAGATATATAGTATAATAATTAACACAGATAATTCTATAAAAGTACTTGTATAAAACATTTGTATAAAATAGCTGGGCGTTTTAAACCCTAGTAAAAGTAGTGAAAAACTCCATAACTAAATGTAAACTAATTGCTAGGAGTTGCCAGTGACAATTACTTGTTTAATAATAGAATTTTAACGTCATAATGAGTCAAGTGAAATTAATAAGAAAAATACCATTTCGAACCATGGTCGTTGTCCTTGTTTTATTTTATTTTAGTCTCCTTAATGTCGTGGTTGCCATCCATTTTGTTGTTTTTATTTTTCTTTTTCTTTTCTTTTCGTTCTAAAATAACAATGTTATACACGCAAAATAATCATTTTCGTTAAGTTTTATTTAATTGTACCATAATTCTTTATGTTTTCGTTGGAGACAAATATTTAGTCAGTTAATTTAACCGAACAGCCGCAGTGTTGGTCAGACAAGATTGTGTGGGAAGGGAACGCAGAAGGCAAAACCGAAAGTTGAAGGTTGTCTAGAAATCGATCAATGACTTCGCTGACAAGGTCTCATTAGAGTAGACTCTGACAAGCTGACATTTTGACAGAGAGAAAAGATTAGTTTATTTATTGAGTTAATTTCTTCCCCTGTTACAACATCAAAATAGATCTGTTATTACAACGGGTCATCACTGTCATAACAACAGTTTATTTTAGTGTTCATATAGTATAAACATATCACTTATAATCATTTATAAATATTGTTACACGCATCACAGACAAACTCTTTGATGTTAAAATATTATTCTAATTTTTTTATTACAATATAAACGAGTATATATGAGTATATGTTCTATAACCTCATGTTTTGCTCATAAAACTTTTCCATTGTCCACGTCCATGAAAATTACCAGTGAGTGTAGCATTTGAAATGAGAGAAAACTTACTAAATGGCCAAAAACTTGTACGTTTCAGCTGCTTTTTATAGAGAGAGAAATAGGCAGACAGACACACAGACAGACAGAAACAAAAGCATAGATATATTGTTCACTGTGCGAACATATGGAAATTGAAAACCAACATTGAATTTGCTATACATATAACCGTCTTCACTGCGTACACCATAAAGTTTCAGTCGCTCATACAGATGTACATGGATATGTATGCAGACAAACAGACAGACCAATAGACAGACAAACAGACAGACAGACAGATAGATACTGAACAACAACAGCAAAACAATTCCATTCGAAGTCTAACAAAGTAAATTTCCGACACTCACTCATGTCATTTGTTTCAATTCCGAAATTTGAAACTCTGTCTGCTCGTCTGCAGTTGAAAATTTTAGTAAATACAGAGTACAGCTGGCGATGGACAGACATGCGGATAGACAGACAGACAAACAAATAGTTAGAACACAAACAGACAAGGCGAAGGAGAGAGAGTCAAGGAGAGACACAAATATAGACACTATCGTCCGTTGTCTTCCTTCCTTTCAAATTTTGAGTCTGATTTTCGTTTCCTTTCCCACTAAATTGAAGTTCCAAACACCTTCTAACAGCTAGAAACAGGAGGGAGGAGCGAATGAAAAAGAAGTGGTTGAGGGAAGAAAATTAAAGACAGGAAGGACAAATGAAAGCTTTGATAGCGGAGCATCTCTGCCTTTGAATCCAACTTCAATACCAGCATCAGCAACAACAACAAAATTCTGGTTATTCGTATTTTCCGTTGCCTGTTACAGGCAACAGACATTCAGACAGATAGTCAGACAGACAGCCAGTTGGTCGGTTGGACGGTGAGAGCGACAGTTGCATCGGACTTCATGAAAGAAGCTGCATAAATATGAAGTCGAAAAATAATGTTAGTTTGGGGAATCGCAAATAAATATTTCATCTGCAGATGTAGTTTATGGTGCAACGACAGCAACAACAACAATATAGCGACTTGTTCTAGAGAGAACAACCTCTACTACAAACATAGACGTACCTACATCTATTGTCGGAAATTTCTCAGGGGACTAATGTGTGCAGACGCTTGTTGTTGTATTTGCAGTTGTAGGTGTTCTATAGTACTTTTTGTTGTTGTCGACGATGTTAGCATTATTTTTATTTGTGTGTGTGTTGTTGTCAGATTCGGCTTTGTTCTATGTTCGTTGTTGTCATGTTCGGCTATATGTTGATATTTTTAATCTCATTGTTGCTGTTGTTGTTGTTGTTTTTAGTCTCAGTATTGTTGCTGTATTCATTCAATATTTCTTTTAATTTTCAGATGACTTTCAGTTATTTGTTGTTGTTGCTTATGCTTTGATTTATCATTCTTTATTATTCCTTATTATTTTTATTATTATTAATCACTATTATTTGTTATTATTTTTATGCTTTTAAGTTGAACAAATATTATATAAAAGCCTACATTTTCTTAATGAATTAAATCGGCTAAAAATCATTAGCAACAACAATTAATTACTTGTAAAAATTTTTGTAATAAAGCAATAAGTTTGTTCTTTCATTTGGAAGTCCTTCCATCCTTTTTTCATGCATTTAATAATTAAAATGCTTACATTATTTCTCTTGGACATTTTGCGCTTCTATAATTCACATTTAGTTTGTCAACAAGAATGCATAAGAGAGTTGAAAGTTAAATCAAGATATTTTAGAGTGAATCTAAAGGAGTTGAAGTATTATATATATATGTGCATATATTCATATGATATGCACTCTCTCAATATCATATGTCATGTATATTCTATTACTTATTTTTTGATCTTATGAATTGTCTCTTTTTCTTTAACATAAAAAATTAAAAATAAACCATTCCAATCTAACCATTTCTAAAAACAACACACTGAAATTAACTGCCAGCAGTATTAACACATAATCTTGTCACCGCCAACAACAACAACAACAACAACAACAACTGACAACCTCCATTGGATTTGCATCCGCAGAAGACAGCATTTCGCACATGTACAATAAAAAATAACATCAACAACAACTACCATAAAATGTGGACATATCAACCTACCAATTATGGTTTTCAATTGACCCTCATAAAATATAATTTAAAAAGTTTTTATTTCTATACCAGTTTTTCAGACGAAATTTACGGCGTCTGTTTTGAACTCTTGTTGTTATAGTTGTTGGTTTTGTTGTTATTATTCTGCTTTTATTTATTCACTTTCTGGTTTCTTCTTTTACTTCTATTATTTTGTATGCATTCCGAAGTTCATCATCTGATGGGGATGCTTCTTCTTACTCTTCTTCATTGTATTCCTTTGTCTAGTGTAGCGATGCGATATTTTGCTGCTTTAAATCTCTGCAATTGAAGCTCTATTTTAAACCAGCTTATTAATTCCTCAAATTTAAAGGCCTCTCTTCGTCATCATCCTATTCTTTTCTTCTTCCCGCTTGTTTGTCTTATTTTACTTCTTAGCTTCGATGTTCGGTTGTCGTAGAAGCTCCTGCTCTGTGGTTGTCGCCAGTTGTTGCCGCGACTGAGTTGGCTTTTTATTAATTTAATCAGGCAGCTTTGTGTTTGCCACCGAAGCGAACATTAGAGCTCGTTGAGTTTAATTGAAAAATTGTTATTGAATTCAATGGTTGGTGGACTCACTCGTTGTGCATCGAGTAGAATCTCAAAAGCATTTCCTTACTTTCAATTTTATTGGGTGATTCAATTCGTAAAGCTTTTTGACTTTTACGGGTCTTCTATGGTCGATGGCTTCTATGGTCATCGCGATTGCGTTTCAAGTTTCACTACAATGCTATTGTGTATGTTTTCACTCGAATTGCTTTTGTTCCCTTTTCAAAGAAGAATTCTTAGGTACTTTAGTCTGTTTAAAATGTAGTGTTTTTTTCTCTGTGATATAGTAAGGAGTCTCCAATATTTCAGTGTCTTTGAATCTCATACTCTTTTAAGTTAGGTTAGGTTAGGTTTAGTTAGCATTATATTAGAGTTCCATAGACTAATTCCCTTTTAATTTCTTAGTTCAGCTTTGTTATAGTATCTGAGTCACGGTCTTTGGACTCTTAGTCCTTTCATTTTTTCTACCTTCCTGAACTTTATCTGTCCATTTATCTATCAGTTCATAGGGAAAAAACTATAAGATAGAATCCTATAGGAATAGCATTTTTATTTAGATTTTCTGCAAACTTATTGCTTAAGTTGCAAGAAAACTTCACACCTCTTCAAATCTCCAACTTTACAGATTATTCTTCATTCCTTCAGTGCCAATCAGTCAAATTTTTGGTATCATCGTCAATCACTTCGTAAAAATAGAGGAGATTTCAAACCGAAAAGCGAAAATACAGACGCGTATTAAATGAATGTACTAGAATGTATGCCGAACTCACTCTGTACGTGTGTTTGTACAAAAGCAATGCGTTCACACTCGCAATTCGAGTGACTGAACCAGCGACGAAGGATCGAAAGAGGAATGCGAGGAATCGTCGAGCGACCGAATCGTGCGACATCGCTAATAAATGTTTGCACAGCCGCAACTTGAAAGCGATGCAGCGCATTTCGACGATCAGCGGGCAGCCAGAATCAGCATTTGTTGATTTTCGACTGCAAGTTTTTGCATCATTTATGAAATGAAATATATTTTCGGCGATGCACCGACGGGATGATGAAGTGTTCCTGTGTGCCAACTTCGACAAACTTCAGGGTGATTTATAGGCGGGCGCAATTAAATGAGCCAACCAGCGCTGCTCGCTGCCTGACCCAGTTCGGGGTCATGTTTGGAAACCTATTTTCCATATTTACAAGCATAATTTCGGGTGAAGTAGATGAGAGATGATGACGGGCTGGAAAAACTTATTCGGTTTACAGTAGAATCTTGATATTTAAGGTTTCCACATTAACTCAGGTGGTCGTAATGGTTTTCTACGTTTTCACAGGGTTCGTTAGCAGCAGATTCTTTCTATGTTAATAATTACATGTTTTAATTTTGGTATTTTTTCCTCCTGTTGCTGCCGTTATTTATAGCTGCTGTTAAAATATTCTGAAACATTAATTATTATCTACAATTCTATCTAATAGCTGGTTCTTATCTGTATCTATAGATATAACTTAATCAGAAGGCAAGAGAAAGAGAAAAGAAGGAGAAAATTTCCAAAACTAAGAAAAGATACAACATGATTCACATGAAGAATCGCTAAAAGATTTTAAACAATGAAGCTCAGCCATTAAAGCAAATTACAGGTTCCACTTTTTAGTTTAAGGGGATGTCAGCAACAACAAGCATTGTAGAAGCGACGCTCAAGCGGCAACAAGGAGACAACAAGCGCGATGCTGCGCCAGCGAATTCACTGCATGGTAGACAGAGCAAACGACAGACCGACCGAGAAACCGACCCCCCGTCTTTAAGCGTTGATGTAATGAAGATAAATTGCCCATACAAACAGATGAACAAACGTTGAAGAGACTTCAGTGAGAAAGACGGTGAAGGAAAGAGAGGGAGAGAGAGAGAGCGCAATCACATGACTTGACAAGACGACATAAGAGCACCTCTGAAGAGCATATAATTAATGAGAAAGAGTAGAAGAGTTACATCACACTGAGATTGGAAATAATACCAATTTTAATTTTTCCAATTTAAATTCGAGTATATCCGAAATCGAAGCGAAACTCTAGAGATTTGCCTTCGAAGTACAGATCACGATCAATGGCAACCTTTCAAAAGGGGCGGGTTAAAGGGGTACCCTTTTACTAATGGCTACTTTAATCCTGAGCCTACACAAAGGCTAAGCTTAAGAATGAAACCACTATAAGTCGGTAATAATATCC
Organism: Myopa tessellatipennis; assembly: GCA_943737955.2. NCBI lineage: Eukaryota > Metazoa > Arthropoda > Insecta > Diptera > Conopidae > Myopa > Myopa tessellatipennis. Next base: position 53,803,568 of record OX031316.1, read on the forward strand.
ATTATATCATTTCCTCATCGATACCAAACAAGTTTCATTGAGTCCATGTGTCAATCATAATTTTATCAATGATGACAACCATATCAATCAATGTCTTGAATCAATTATGATTAAGTTAATCTGGTCAATCAAAGATCAAGGTTGTTAAGGTCTTTATTTGTTTTGTTTTTATTTTTTATACTTTTTTAATACATCTTTTTAAAAAAGATTTTAGTAAAAATACAATATGTATCCATTGGAATATGATTAAAAATAAGAATGAATTTAAAGCCTTGTAATTCTAGAAGAGTTCGTATAAAACTTCACTAAATTGAGTGTTATTTTTATTATTCTTAGTCCGGTTTTAAAGGCTTTGATAACCTATTCTTAAACTTGAAAGGGATTATAATATTATTCGATTGTTTTTATCCGATACTAATGCATGAATTTATATATCTTTTAACCTTAAATTTCATTTTAAATTTATTACCCACGAGTACATACAGAGATATCTTAATACATACATATGTATATACATACTGCATCTTACCTGATATCACATCGACAACTTTTTTCTATCCGAATGCACATAATTTTTCATTAACCTTAAATATTCATTAATATTTTTAATTTAATCATGGCATAATTTTTATAATGGATCGTTGATGATGTTGTCGTTGTTGGTGTTGTTGTTGTCTGCGTTTTTGTTGGTTTTTCTTTTGGTTTGTCATTTTTTGTTTTTGTAGTCTTCGTGTCTTGAAATCCACTTAGTAATCAACTGGAATCAACTTTAATCAATTAATTCAACGTTAAAGTTTTCATCTTTAGCGTTACAAATGTGAATCTGGTTTTCGTCTCCTCGCTTGTCAACTTTTTCATGTAAGCCGTTATTAATCCATAAACACAGCTTAGTTATTATTATGTGTGTAGGTTGTCGAAACAGAAACTGAAACTGCAACCAGTTGAATAAAATTTTAAATGATTTTTTCACTTCTAGAAGCTAACTAATGAATATTTATTAATCATTTACAGAATACTAATTAAGGAATTTTAATAATATCGATATATACATAGATTTTTAGGTTTTTATATGGTTTTCGTTTGAAAACAATAATTATTGTAGTTAAAAGAGGTCTCTCTCTCTCCCTCCCTTCCTTTCCAATAGTGAATAATATTTTCTTTCTTTATTATTTCTCTTTATTCTTAAGTTTATACGTAGTTTTTATTAAACAATAGTTTTAAGTTTTATTTAGTTATTTAATGGTTTATTATTTTATAGGTTATTATTATCCATTATTATTTTATAATTAATGGAATCTATATTGTATTTATATTTCATAATCTAGGTATATATGTATCTATCTCTGTATTTCTGTGTTTCTCGTCTTTAAACCTGCTTTTCTTCCATGTGTTTAGATACTTTTTATACTCTCATAAAATCGGGGGAAATTAGTTGCCAAAAAGTAATTTCCTTTATTTTGATTTATGTGTCTGTTGTGGGCAATTCTATTTTTTTTGTTTGTTTCTGGACTTTTGTTCAAAATTTATGGACGTCTAGCAAATGATATACAACAGTAACAGCAACAACACTCACAGCAACAACAATAATAACAGCAACAACAATAATAACAACAACAAATCTAATCAACATCAGATTCTCTTTAAAACCGACAGCAGCAGCAGGTCATCATCAAGAAAGGGATAGCAGATGAAAAGAAATGAGGGAGGGAGACAGGGAGATGTTGGCGCCTCAACAGGTACCACAAGGAAGTGAACCATACCCTGTATTTGATGGTGCTCCTTGGTTGCATCATTCGAAGACGGTCGCTTGCCTCGGATGGGGTACCCACAGCGTAGAAACGCTCTCAGAGCACATGACAAATAATGTTGATTTATTGACAGGGATTCGGTTGGTCCACTCAAGTGGTCCACCGGCGGCACCATCGATGCTGCAGACGGACTTTTGTCAGCGAAAATATTAGCAAGGAGAAGAAGGAAAGGAGGAAGTTGAACTTGAATGAAGAGGAGAAGAAGATGATTGAGTCAAAGAAGAAATCCTCGCTGAGATCAAGAAGAAATTCTAAAAACAAAAAACACGAGGTGTTGCCTGAGAAGACGTCTGTTTTTTTTTTTCTTTTCTGTTGATATTTTGTTCAAGTGTTCCGAAGTTATGAGAAAAAAACCAGACACATTTTCAAACCATCGCATTTTTCTTTCTCTTCAACTTTCATCTTTATAGCGAACGCCATCTTTCGGCGAGTTCTTGCAGTTAGGATACGAAAACAATGTTAGTGTTGTTGCTTTTCCATTTCTTTGTTGCTGTTGTAATTTATTGCTGTACTCTGTCAGCGTCTCGAGCGGAAGACGTTTCTTTTTCGGTCTCTTTTCGGTCTCAGAGGCTCCAATTTGGACGGATCGTTGGTTGGTTGGCTCGTCACATCGTCATGTTGGTCGCCTGACTTACTTGCTTGATGGTTGTTGTTGTTGTTGTTCTATTGCGGTACCCATTGAAAGCGGGATCGTTTTGTTTTCCCCGATAATAAATGACGGACTTACCTACGCAGGTGTCAAGCCGCACCAACATCAGGTTCTCGCTTCTAGCCAGTTGTTGGTCTTGTCTTTGTTGTTGTTGCTGTTTCTGTTGACATAATGAGTTGCTGCCACTTCATGGATAATTTTTTTCGGTTTTTCTTTTGGTTGTCTTTGGTTTCGTTCTTGTTTTCAGCGCTGTTTGGTTATAAAATTTATGAATGTGTGAATTTATTTTATTGAGTGGACGAAGGTCACGTAACTTATTGGTTACCTTGCTTAAACCTGGTTGTCAATGAAGAGTAGAATTTAAGCATATCGAATCTCAAAGACGGATGGATTTTTCTCCGCTAGTTTTTGCTCATTTCATAAACGAATCGAAGTATATATATATTGTGTATATAAAAGATATTTAATTGAGTTGAGGTGTTTCTGTGTCACACTCTCTGCCTCTCTTTCTAAGCACTCACTTGCACTCAGCTGACACTCATTTCGCTCTCCCTGTTGAACGATTTTTGAACAGTTGAATAGTCAGTCATTCGTTGAAAAGAAATCGATTTGGAAATTAAAACCAACAACAGAAAAAAATCATTATTTTAAGCAATCGGATGAAATGGCGTGTGGAACGGTTGGGAGTCATGAGCCATGAGGTGATGGTACACGCATCACCCTGTTAAGCAGGTCATGAAATGGGATCAGTCGACTTTTTTCTCTTCTTCTTCTTCTTCTTCTTCTTTCCTTTCACTCTTTTTTTATCTCCATCAAATCGAATCGAATCTTATTTGATTTGGTTTCATTTCAAATTTTTTCGTCTTTATTACAAATCGATTTCAATAAAAAGACTGCGAAATTGTGTCGAAGAAGACAAAGAAGAACAGAAAAAAGAAAAAGCAGAAGAAGAGAAAATAGAAGAAGAACAAGAAAAAGGAAAAGAATTGAATTTTATTTATCAACAATGAATTTAAAGAATTTCCCCGGTTTTTTTGCATTTTTGAAATGTGTGAAATGGGAGCAAAGCACGCAAGGATACGAGAATGATTGAGGATAAATGAGCCCGGGAAAGTGAAAGGCTCAAAACGTAGAGAGGGAGAGGAGGAGAGTGAGAGAGAGAGAGAGAGAGGGAGAGAGAGAGGGAGAGAGAGAGAGAGTGAGCAAGCAGAGTAAATTGAAAGGCTTGAAACGGCCTTAATTTATATGCTGGTCATTAGCAGGAGCTGCCTCTTTGTTGTAAACGTGGTACTGCTTGTTATTGATGTTGTTGTTGTTTCTTCTTTTATTGTTATCTACCCAATCATCCTCGTGACAATGACGATAACAACAACAACACCGATGAACAACACCAACAAAAATGCTTTAAATTTTGTTTTATTGCACTTTAATTTAATTTTCAGTCCTCGTTAAATGACAATAAAAATTGAATTCAATCGATTTTCAATGAATTTTCATGATTTCCAATTTTTCTTGTTAACTTTAATCTAAATTTTATAAAAACTATAGAATAAAATTTTTTGATTCTCACGCTTTTCGTAGATTTGGAGGTTACTGACTTCGAATGTGAGCACCATTTTGCTCCCGGGTATTTCGGTTCCCTCACAACTCACGGGGGAGAAAAGAAGAATTTTCTTTTTCAATTAAAGTTATTAAAATTGTTTAAGAATACTAAAAAATCCAACAATATTTAAGGAAATCATTCTCATTTTCGTTTTCTGCAAAATATTGAGTTCTTTGTAAATACAAATAAAGGAAAAACTCATAGTTAAGCTGGATAAAATCACGGAAGTATTAGAAAAGAAGAAGAAAAACAAGTAAAAGACAGTACACAATAACGAAGAAAAAATTGAGTTACAAAAGGAAAAGTGAAATCTGAAAATATATCAAAAACTATAAGAAAAATACGGAAAATCCAAAAAAAAACACTGAATAGAAAAAACAACAATAAAAAGGAAGAATATAAAAAAGGATAAATAAAAATAATAATTTTAATAAAAAAAAATTAAAAAAAGGAGACACCAAAAGAAAAGAAAGGAAAACCAAAAACCAACCCAAAAACCAATATAAAAGTCAAACATTCGTGAGATACAAATTGTTTGCAGAAACACGTACTGAAAACGAGACGAAAGGAGATGGTAAAAGATACAAATTATTGCCACATTAAAGGATAAGAGTTAGAGCAAGTAAGGGGAAAGTCAAAGGAAGTCAAATGAAGTCAGCAGTTACGCAGACAAAATAAGACAACAACAAAAAACGGAAAACAAAACAACAACAAAAACGGAAAACCACTGAAAGAAGTGCGAACAGAGAAACCGCCGCAGAAGCCACGGTAACTCGAGATAAGATAAACACACCGCAAAATGGGATACGTGCGAGGTCCAAGCTGCAGGATCTGAGTGGAGGACGAAAGAGAACGCAAAACGCAAAACCACAAACAAACATAACCGTATCTCTTGGCGGAAGCATATGTAACTAATTTGCCCAGTTTAAGTAGCTTAAGAAAAGCAGATTATAATTAAAAAACACGCCAGGGACGAGAAGAAGCGGAACACACACAAGGAAGCATTCCAAAATTAATTATATTCAAATAGTGAAATCTAGCCTAAGATATAGAGATCTTTTTTGTAGTAGTTGTGGTTGTATTTTTACTTTAAAACCCCCTTCCTTTTAAACTGCATTTAATTACAAAGGAGGCTTAACTATAAAATAAATCTGTGCATTTTTCTAGGGTGACATTACTTCCTCCTTTTTCAACTACAAGCTATATTCATCCAACTCTACTTCCAACTCTATATTCATATAATTAAACACACATTAAAAAACAATCCCAATAAAATAAGTTGTAGTTTGCCACACACACACACACACTAAAGTGGCAAATTAAAAAGTCATTACAGAAAACTGCCCACTTTTTCAAAGCGCTAATAAAACTTACATCATGAAAAATTTGCTTAATGAACGCTTTAATTGACTCAATAGATACACACCTCTTTCTGTGTTGAGGTGTATAGAGTGTTTTACAGAGGTGTGTTGTGTCATTTGAGTGAATAAGCGTTAATAATTGATTTATAATTGCCGATGAACTATATTCCATTCATGCTCTATTGGAACTCATGCAACTATTGAACTATGGACAATAAAATTCGATACAGTGTCAGTATAGATACAAGATTCAACACGATTTTAGAATAGACACACAATTCAAGACGATTTTAGAATAGACACAAAATTCAACACGATTTTAGAATAGACACAAAATTCAACACGATTTTAGAATAGACACCAAAATCAATACCATTTCAGCATAGATACGAAATCCAAAATAATGTTAGAATAAATACAAATCCAAAATCGATCCGATGTATACTTTTTATCCAAATCTCGGAGGATTCGAATTTTCATAAGTTTAAAATATGTGCAACTGAAGAAGGATATATTTTTTATTAATTAAATAATAATAAGGACATATACGAGTATTTATAAATACATTAGGAGAGATTTTTTTATACATTTTTTCAGAACAGATAAATAATTACTGCGGTGTAAATACTCTTGTATTTTTGTAGTTCGCTATAAATACTCACCATTAACTTAAACCGATTCTTGTTGTTCTTTTTAAAAGTTATTTTTGCTTCTTCTTCTTGTGGTTGTGACTTTGATTAAAAATTCATTTTCAGCTTCATCTAGAATTCTTTTTTATTTTATTTATTTTTCCTTTCTTTTTGTTTTCTTGAATTCAATAAATTTTAATTGAACAAGAAGTTAATTTTTCATTTTCAGTCACTTTAACTTTATATCTTGTTACGGTTAATTTATACAATCGATTTTTAATCGGATTAAAAATATTTGTAGAAAGATTTGCATAAACTTCTTTGTTTTTTGCGGTAAAATTTAATGACCCATTTTTTTACACTTTATAATGAAGATATTCTTCTCTTCTATTCTCTTTAGTTTTAGCAACTCTCGAATTTTAAGATTAACCGTTCCTATTCATTTATTCTTTTATTATTGCTCAAACAATAAATAAATTCTGCGATTATTTTTGATTTTTTTCTGGTTTGTTGCTTTATCATGAGATTATGGCAGATTCTTTTTTGTTTATATGAATATTTGATTCATTTCTCAATAATATTTTAACATTTCAATCCATTCTTTTTACTCTTTCAATATTATTGTTATTTGAACGCTTTTTAGTTTAATTTTTGGTTTTAATATCCAAATTCTTTTAAAAAAGAACCTTTTCAATTTTTCTCTTATTTTCTAAATTTTATTCTTAGTTTTTATAAATGCTTTTTCTGTTTTTATTCATTTTCTGCTTTCTGTTTGTTTTCTTTGATTTCGTTTCTATTCGTTTCAAGCGTACGAATAAATCACTGTTTTATTATCTGCAAAAAAGTATTCAAAAGAAACTGCGAATTAAATATCATGAAATCTCTGAACGCATAAATCACCATCTCATTCAGAAATCAACAGAGGGTATTTGTACCTATACACAGATAGTGTTTGTGTATGTATGAATGTGTGTGTGTGTTTATCTAATCGATTAAATGTCGCTGAGGACCGACTGAAGTGGATAAATAAGAGAAATCATTCGAAATACCTTAAAAGAGCTTCAAAAACATCGAAATGAATTGCAATGAATTGAAAAACAAACTAAATGGACTGAAATGTTTCTGCTTTTTCTTTTCATTTTTATGTAATTCTTTTAATAATATAAGAATTCCGTTAAAAAGTCGTTAATTGCCTATTGTAGGGTACTCAAGTTTGCGTAAAACAAAATACAAACTTTGAAGAAAAGTAATTAAAACAAATAAATCGCTGTTAAACAGTCTCAAGCGGCTTTCTTTGCAGCGCTTCGTTAGCTGCATTGACTGCATTTGAATAGCAAAAACAGCAGCGCCGGCTGCAGCTGAGACGGCGAAATCGACAGCAACAAAAACAGCCGGCGAAAAGCAACGGAATGCGTTTGTCAAAACAAACAAAAACAAAGAAGGAAGGCTGGAAAAAGGGGATGGATGAAGAGTGTGAGGAGGGCTTGGATGGGGAGAGCAACGTGGAGTGAGAGAGCGCATCAGTGAAAAACACTAGAAATGAGGAAGTTGAGAGATAAAAGAGAAGAGAGATAAAAGAGAAGAGAGAAGCACCAGCGATAGCTTTGACAACCGGAAACGGAAGAGGTGAGTAGTGAAAGCAGACGGCGAGTTTCAACGATTTACTTTATGAGTGAAAAATAGTAAACTTTTGTAGTATATTTTACACTAAATTTTTCTTTTTTCTTTTGTAACTTTTATGAATTTCAAACTTGTTCACATTGATTGACTTCTTTTTCTTCTTCCCCACCCACACCCACACTCACACTTACACCAACGCAACTACGTCTCTCCGCAGTCGGCGGTCAAAACAAACGAACGAAAAAAATCCGTTTCGCACACATGGAGCCCGTCCACGACGCGCGAGTTACTTCGGCAAGCGTTTCACTGTGACTGGTTTTTCTGTGTTGCTTTCGTGCGATTTCCGTTTCCTTGGAGCGCAAAATTTTCATTGCTCCATGCTCCATGCTGTTGTTGTTGTTGTTGTTGTTGTTGCCACTTCTGTTTGCATTTTGGAGCTGCGCGCAAATGAGCTCTGACGTTGACGATGTTGTTGTTGTTGCTGTTGTTGTTGCTGTTGTTGTTGTTGTCGATGGCGCCCACGATGGGATCATGTTGGCGGCTAGCAGGTGAGCGAGAGAGAGCGACGCGACAGCCAATTTAATGTTGGGTACATTTTATATCTGTGCGTGTGTGTGCAAGTAGCGTAGAACAACAACAACAAAAACAACAACAAGTGGAAGAATAGTCTAAAAACATGCACACTAAAAAGAAGAAGAGGAGAAGACGAAGAAAAAGAAGCACAGAAGCAGAACAGCTGCAGCGAGCGAGCTCTAAAATAGCAAACACCGTCCATAATATTTACACACATTCGCCTTCGTTGGTGTAATTTTCTTCTTGTTGTTGTTGTTTTTTTGTTGTGCTTGTTGTTGTTGTTGTTGTTGTCGTTGTCGTACTCGTAATACGTCCATATTTGCATTTCTTGTAAGAATCCTTTTTTATGTGTAAATACGATACAATTCTCACGTTATCTCTCTCTCTCTCTCTCTCTCCTCCTTTCTCGCTCTGGAATCTTTCTGCACTCTCCTGAAATCATAGGAGGAAAATTTTATGGATCTCTCTACTGGACCCAAGCACACTTAGCTACATCTCGATTTCTTATGCAGAATTTCTACAGCAGAATTGAAAGAGAAGAAGAAACACAACTGCAGAGAAAGAGAAAGAGAGAGAGAGAGAGAGAGAGAGAGGCAGAATTTGATTAACGATTAAGACAGGTAAAAATACAGCGAGAGTCTGGTAAAATTTTCCTGAGTTTAGAGAATAAAATTGAAAGAAAATTCATATGTTTGCGGTTATCCTCTCGCTCTCTTTGTCATTCTCTCTCACCTTCTCTCTCTCTCACCTTTTCAATGTCTCTGCGTGAGAGAGTTGACATCGCACTTCAAAAACTCAACACAAAACTCTGCAAACTCAACGGCTTTAAGTATTGTTCTCCGAAGAGGGTACTCCATGTACGCAGCAGAGATTAATCTCTGGTACGCAGTTCCATCATTTTTACCCGGATCTCCTTAAAGGTTAAGGGGAAACGCTCTCTCTGTTTCATGTCTCATAGCGATCTCTGGCTGGCCCACGACTCCTGTGCATTCCTAGTCTCTTTGAGAGGGGCGACGTAGAGTGGCCAATGTTTCTCAATGTTTCTGCACCTGTTCGTTGTGGAACTGCCTCTCAGTGGTTATTGTTTCGCTCTTCTGTTTCCCAACGAATTAAGATTCGTTCCCTTTCTAGAGATTTGTTTTCGCTGCCCGTTCCTCGGTGTTTCGTGTTTCTCGGTGTTTCTTGTTTCTCAGCGTTTCTTGTTTCTCGGATTTGCTTCAGTGTTTTTTTTTACAGACGGAATCCGATTTTTGTACACTTGTTGACTGCTGTATAAAAGAAGTTTTCTCCTTTTGCAGTACAGAAAATATCACAGATTGTTCTGTGGAATGAGCGAGAGATGTTGTTTTTTGCAATTTTATTTAATTTCTTTAAAATATAATAACGAATTCTTATTATTAACACTAAATCTAAAAAGAAAAAAAAATATACACACATTATATAAGTTAATACATATTTAAAAAAATTGAGAACTCTCAAAACAAAAAATAAAAATAGTCACGAACTTCTTTAGATTCGGAAGTGTTAAAATATTAGTTAAAATATTAAAAAATATTAGTATAAAAGGTATTTATATAAAAATACATTAAAACAATTAAATTACAACAGTTAAAACTATAATAAAAGAATTAATAATTCTTAAAAATTAGTTCGAAAATAAAAAATTTTAATTATTTATATTATAATATTACTTGATTATATCGTATTATTATTTATTTATATTATAATATAAGTTGTTTTTAACACTTTCACTAAAAGTTCTTTATCACACTTTTTAACATTTAAAGTAATATTTTAAATACATTTTTAATTAAATACATATTTAAACATGTTTTCCTTTATTCCTAAGGGTCGAATTTTCCAGGAACTTATTTTTCGGTCTCCTTTCTACGAAGCTTCAAAGATTTTTCACCTGCGTTGATTAAATATTTAAAATTATTGATTACAATGTAACTTAGTATCAAAGAAATAACTTGAATATCAAAGAAATAACAACTTTTTATCCTCTTCACTTCGCTCTCTCACTTTCTCTCTCTCTCTCTCTTTCTCATCCTCCTCTCTCTCTCTTTCTCATCCTCCTCTCTCTCTCCTCTGGCTGGGGTTGCATTTATAAGAATTGAAATGAAGAGACTCAAAAATCTGCAAACTGTTCCAACCAAATCAACTTGTTTGCTTGACTTTCTGTAGATTAAACAATCGCTACATATTTTGTTGATGGGGAACGAAGTGGAATTGAAACACAGTAAAGCCGCAAACGCCGACTGTTGATAAGATTTACTACTCATACATAAAAGAACGAGTGCAAAGAGTAAACAAATGAAAAGTATTAAAAAAAATTCGAAATTAAATACAAAATTCTAGAAAATAGACTACTTGGAGAAAATAGCTGGTAGTTAGAATAGTTAGTTAGTAGTAGTTACTGGCTAGTGTAGTTAGTAGCTGGAGTGGTTGGTAGATGTTCACTAAAGTTGTACAAACATTCATACTTATGTATGTACTCGTACATATAATCGTATACATCATTACATTTAAATACATTTGAAAATATTTACCAATATTGTTATCTACAAAATGAATATCGTTCATCACTACAAGCGTCATCTTTTTTCTCCAGCACGAGTATATTCGATGAATTGGAAGTAACTGTAACATTGAATGAGCAACAATTTATATCCTTTGCATATCCTTTTCTCCATAACTCGCTGCAGCGCGTTAACTGAGACTTTTTTAATCTACGTTGAGCACTCGTTGTACACCCCCCCCCCCCATCCATTCACCACGCCAGTTCCATTTACTTATACGCGTACTATTCTCCTGTTGTTGTCATTGTTGTTGCATTAACTTGGAAGAAACAACAATACCAATAACAATAACAACAACCAGCGGCAGTAACACGGAAAAGTGCTCGTTGATAAATTGCACATTCTCCGAATTTGAATTTTCAATTGATAAACAATGCTGCCAGATCACTCAACAATAATCGATAAGCGACGCTGCCAGATGTATTCACAAGACTGCTAGACGAACATGTAAGTGGTATGTGTGTGTGTGTGTGTGTGTGTTGGTGTGTGTCTCTCTGCTGGTGTTAAAAACCCGCTGGAGCCACCGAGTGAGTGAATGGATCCGTACGTGTGCGCTCGCGATAATAGAACTCTGTTTGCTTAAACTGTAAATTTTATGCAACGCATGGAGTGACAATATTTGGCTAGTGTTTTATAGTGTGAGAGAATACAGTAAAATGTGGCGAAGGGTGGAGGATGGAGTGTGGAGGAAGATGATGATGAAGAGGCGTGAAAAACGCAAAAGAATGAACTCGAGCACGTTGCTTGTGTTTGTCTTAAAGTGTTAAGGTGTGTAACATGCAGATAACGAAGAACGTGCCATAAGAAATCATTTCGCACTTTTCATCTATTCATAGTGAAACGTTTTTGCTAATAATTTTGTGCAGACGATAAGATTTCCATCTCAGATACGGAGAATGTAATGTGTCCACACAAAAGAGCGTATTTTGTGACATTTTTTGTGTGGACAAATGAAATCATTTACAGCGAGAAAGAAACAGAGAGAAATTATCGATTGATTGACCATCCCCCAGTCTGCCTGACTTTCCTCCCCTTCGGTACCCCTTTAAATGAAAAGTTTCCCGGTTTTAGGTTCTTCAAAGTGACGAATGAAGAATTTCTTTTGACTGTTGAAGTTCTGAATTCGTTGGAAGATTATCATCTAAAATTGAAGTTTCTTCGTATTTCATTGACCTCGATAAAGAAGAAGCCCCCTTCCTTCCATCCTCCCTCCCCTATCTTAGGGTCTTCTCTCCTCCCTTCCGGGGTTCTTCTGCAAAAGTGTCAACATTAAAAGTAAACATTTTTTCACGCATATTAAATTAACCCGTCTCGACCCAAGCGACGATATGCAGCTACAATATAATTCACTTTATTTAAAGTATCTCACTTGTCTATCGTGTTTCCTTCTCCGAATCTTCCCTTCCTTCTTCCCTAGCTTTCGGTCCCCTCCCTTCAGGGGTTTCCTTTCAACTTCTATTCACATCGAAAGTGGAGCCACCAGACTGGGGTACTTTTTATGCTTGTTCTTTTTATAGACCTCCAACCCACAACGATTTTGGGTTTTTTCCACTTTCTTTCACTCGATCTTCTTGTTCTCCGTCTTCTCTTGCGTTCCCCTCGTCTTCTTCTTTCAACTCCACTCAATTGCGAATTCAAAAAACGTTCTAAAAAAGATGTCATCACCGAAGGATAAAAACAAAAAAAAATAAGCCCAATAAAAATAAATATAAAAAATTAAAGAAAATAAAACTATCGTAAATGAAACTTTGTAGACACAAAAAAGTGCGAATTGCTGCAAATTGTATCATCATTATTCTTGTTGTTGCTGTTTGATTTTCGATTGAATGGCTAACCTTTTGAAGATAATTTTTTCAAACATTTAGAAATATTTTTCTTGATATTTCTTTTATGTCTGAAATAAGATTTTTAAGAAATCGTTTTTAACAAATAAAAGCAAAAAATTTCTCATCGTTAATTTTCAATCTTGACATTGAAATGAGATGTTTTTCACAGCTCGACGCTTGATGATAAATGATTCGGGGAAAATCAATTATCGAGAATTTCACACACTTTGAACCAAAAACGATAAAATAACGAATGAACTTTTACTCCTCCTGTTCCATCTTATCACACAACACCAACAACAACAACAAATGACAGAGTTTCCTGAAGGATAGAAATAAAATTTAGGGATAGAATGACACAAGTTAGTGAGGGGAGGAGGGGGAAAAAACCCAGAAAAACAGAAAACCCGACGCTGAAAAACGAAACCGAAAACAAATTTTATGAAAATTTAATGATTAAATACTAAATGAGGAATAAATAAGAATAAGCGTTGGGAAAACGTCAAAACAACAACAAATACACCGTATAAAAATAACAACAACAATAACACAGCATATAAAAACAACAACAACAGCAACAACAACAATATACAGCTGAAGTACCTCTAAAGATAACAACAAACTAAGAGAAAAGTAATAAAAACGAAATACATTGAATATTTGAGTACTAACTCATGGAAGGGGAGAACGGAGGGGCGGGAAGAAGAAGAATAGTAGAGAGAGCTCTCAGGAAAACAATCCGCTTCTATGAACATTTTAGGCGCTTAAGAAAAACTGCGAGGACCCGAAAAAAATGCCCAAAGGAAATCAAAGCAACACGAAACATGGACGGACAAACGGACAGAAACACAGACGGACGGACGAATAACGGTCGAGAAGCTAGAACGGGACATCCATGTAATTCCAGGGACATGAACAGAAACATACGCTGAACATATATCAACCGGAAAACAGGAGCCGGCCCTCGACATACGACGAAGTGTGTGAAACCAGCCAACAAATAAAAGAAGTTCAAAGAAAAATTAATTGAATTGCAGTACAAAGTGAGACCCAGGAAGAGGAAGAACGATGGGAGAGGGGGGGGTGGGGTGGGGTGGGTTGAGGAAATTAAAAATGCAGTAGGACCGGTGTGAAGACCAGGCAGAATACGACAGCGGCGGGGAGCGAATAGAAAGACCGGAAGAACTCTGGAGCGTCGCGAGTCTCTGTTGTGGAATCCAGAAATATTTTATGGTCACATCGCGTGACAGTAATTATAAAGTAAATGCAAACATCTGTGAGAGATCACAAGGAAGAGACACACAAAGGCGAACAAAGAAAGACAGACACAGAGGCAGACGCAGAAGGAGTCAGGAATCATTCATGAATCATGAGAATTGTTTTGTTTTTGAAGAGGGGACGGAGAGGTGGTGAGGTGCAGAGGAAGGTGGGAATATTTTATACTCTTCACACTAAGTTTTATATTCCGTCATTTGATACGCTTACACATGAAATCAGAATCATAAGTACAATCATAATCATACTCAAAGTTATCTTGGTTTATTTTAAACCTCAATATACCAATCTTTCTACAAATTTATTGTTCAAACAAATCAAAAAAAACAAAGCATGTGTTATGCAAATGTGACAATATTTTGCACATATTGTATTTTAGACAATAAAGTAGTATAGTACTCTAAACTACTAATAGTATTGTACTCTAAACTCCTAAATAATTCCTAAACACTTTCGGAATACTCAGTCTAGTTTATAGTGGATAGAATCCATGGAACATACATGGACACTTTGATGTATAAATCAGGTACAGCGCAGTGGTGTCTATCTGTCTGAACAGTAGCGATGCCCAGTTGAGTCACTCCACCGTATATCAAAGGACCGCCAAACATGAAGCACTGCTGATCGGTGCCAACATCGGCACTGTTGGTGCAAATATTCCCAACAGAACTGAGCAAACCGCGCAGACGCTTCCCGCACTCCTCCTTAGTTTGGATCTCCAGGGGTAACTCATCCACTTTATCACTGAAAACGCCATTCGCCTATTGGAACAAATTAAATACCATAAAATTTGTTCAGAGATACAAGGATACGCTTCACTTACGCTATCCAAAGTCCAGCTGGTGAGAACCGCAGGGACCTCCGTCTCTCCAACATAGTCCTTTGTAGGCAGACTCACTGGGCCAACGGTTTTCATATCGAATGGAATCTGGTCTGCCAATTCAATTAAAGCGATATCATGGACGCGCGGTTCTTCGACATCCCATCCTCGATAAACGTGTATTCCTTTGACTGGGACCAAATTCTGTCTGTCGTTGGAGGGTTTTTTCACGCCATACTGAACGGATAGAGTCCTGTTTTGAGGCACGTCCGTACAATGAGCTGCCGTAAGGACCCACTTCGATGCTACAATGGTACCAATGCACCAGTGATAATTATCCAGACGCAGTGATACCTACAAAGTAATTTATTATGGAAAATAATTCATATTAATAATAATAATTCAAAATAATTATATTAGAGTTTTGTGTATATAAAAATTAACCCTTTTGACCTCGAATACATACCAAGAAAGGATAATTTTCTTCACTGCTCTCCTCTTCGGCGAATAAATTCGAGGAGCACAGAACAGTGCTGGCTAAGAGTAAAGTAGCTGCGATGTATTTAGTCAACATGATTTCGAAAACTATAAACATTGATTGAATCCGATGAGGTTTATATATGAGTGCATGTTCCATGCTGAGTTATTGGATAATAGTCCAATAATAAAACTAAAATAATCAAAGATAATACTAATATAATCTAAAGTTCTTAGGTCAACTTATGTTTGACAGATAAGCAGAAATCACATATAATCTTAAGATTAAGAATAACTTTGATAATAATGAATATTCCAAGTTCTTTTTCTGATTATGAAAGCGTTATGGAAGATTAAATATGTAGCAATTTCAGTTTTGCTCTGTTGTCAACCGTTCAAAAATAATACATAATCTTTCTATAAGTTAACCATTATTTATGAAAATTTGAAGAAAGTTAGGAGAATAGAATTAGAAGAACAATTAGCCAGAAAGATTGCTATCTTAAACTTGGCCGCAGTTGAAATATTTACGTGATCTATGTATGGAGTTGTGACCATATACTGGACCTCATCCAGTTATTGACTTAAAAACTGTACGTAAGAATTCATATGCTGGTGTGCATAGAAATTGAGGGCCAAAGCCTGATATTTCACTTTAGTATTTTCTTTCACTAGAGAACAGGAGAGTGTAGAGTATTTCAACTTCCGCCAAGTTAATGATAGCACTCTGTTAGATTCCAGATGAAGAAAAACGAAAAGGTTTTACTTGATGAGAGCGTCAGACTTCCGTTACATAACGTAAACAAAATTAATAGTTTAAGGTAAACGAATTAATTATTATTGCATACTATAAATTCCGGGAATAGCAGTATTTTGATAATTTTTTCTATTAAAGCTGTATTCCTTTCTCGCGTATTTTTGCTGGGATTTTTTTTTTGTATCTTGAAATATCCTGCATCCTGGCAACATATGCTTCAGTACAGAAACTTTGGTTCCTTGCCTTTGAGTCGTTAATCATCTTTGCACTTTTTTTAATTAAAGGGAAATGAATTGAAGAAATTTTCAATGATTTTTGTTTCTTCTTTTTTTCCTAAATAATTTTTCTCCTTTTTGAGAGGAAAAAAATAATAATTCAACAAAAAAATAAGAAAACCGCACAACATCTGTGGCAAGCATGACAAATTGTGAGAACTTCCTTCAAAAGAACAGCGTCAGAATCGAAGTCGGTGCTTGAAGGGAATCGAAATTGAAATCGGAAACAGAGTCATGGAGTCAGAGTTTAGACTAAGGTCCAAATCGAGATGCATGGGAGGTGCTGTAAAGTGTTCGTGTTTTATTCGAATGCCGAATTTTAAGGAATGTCAGCGAGACTTCTTAAGAAGGATTACAAACGATTAAAGAGCATGATTAGGCATAAAGTGATGGAGAAAAAAGTCATCATCATGCTTTTAAATGAAAATGCTACGAATGATGTCCACAGAAAAACATCTGACAGCCGACGGAAGCCACAAAGAGACAGAAAGACAGAGGGAGAGAAAGACAGAGAGAAAGGGAGTGAGAGAGAGAAAAAGGGAGCTAGAGACAGACAAAGAATGAATTGAAAGATATTAAAAGGTACCTGAACTCCTAAAAAGACTGTCTGACTGATTGACTTTACTGCCTCTAAAAATTTACGGAAACTGAAAAAAACACAATAAAAATAAATCCCTGAAATCGATAAATAATCGATGTGTCTAGCAACTGAATATTATTATGAAATGCAGAAAGCATTTACAGAAAGTAGGAACAAGAAGGAAAAGGAAAAGGAAAAAGAGGGAGTTAGAGAGGAATAAAGATCAAGAAAAAGTGTAAAACGTTAAAAAAGAGACTTAAAACATCTGTCATCAAATGTTGAATTTTCAAGTTAAATTTTAAGGTTCGAATGAAAGGAGATCTTTAAAAAGATATCCATTGAACTAAAATAAATACAGTAAAAAAAATATGGGTGTATAAAAGTACTTAAAAAGAATACAACAAATTTTAATTTGCATTTCAGAATTATTTTCTACTCAACTTCCACTCGAGGTTCAAGAAGATGTGATAAAATCAGATGAGATGATTTTATTACTGACTTAACAACACTAGAATTGACTGAGTTAATAAAGATACCACTACACAAACTCACACATACACCCGAATACATATTGCATGCTATAATATACATTCTACATGCTATAATACATTCAGTATTGAACTCATATACTCATAACAAACTCATATACAGACGTCAATTGATTTATAAGTACTCAAGCATACTTCAATCACATTTCAGACACTTCGAAGAGCCTCGAAGTATGCTTTAATTTTTTATGCATTTCTTTCGCTAATTTGACAGATTGATTGCCTGAGTGAGTGACGGATTGTCGCTATGGTTGTCATTTCTACAACTCCTTTTAGCTTAACGAAAGTGTCTCCATTCATATTTACACGCATACACATACACAAAGCAACACATACACAAACACACATGCAGGTTTTGAGACACACATCTACATACTCGTACTTACCAAGTTATTTATTCATACTTTTTATTGATTTTATTATTTGTTTATTGCTCTGTTGTGTACTTTTGTTTGTGTTGTTGTTGTTATCATTATTATTAATTTTCTTACTGTTGTTGTTGTTTTTGTTATTGGAGTGTTTCTGACACAAACTGGCCCACTTCACGGACCTGTCAATTATACTAAAAGCAGTACGATGTACATATGTATTTTCTTTCTTTAATCTTTATACGGTACAAGGAACTTTTCTAGACTTCAACCTACAGCCACAGCTACTTTGTCCTTACATCGTAATTAATAGATAATAGTAGATTTCGACAATATCCTTACATTACATTATAAATGAAAAAGAATGAAGTTTAATACAAAGGTAAAGCCTAATGCTTCGCTTCAGCAGTTTTTCTTTTACTTCAGATATTCTTTTTGAAGTATTATATATATTGTAAAATGTGCTAATGTTTGTGTAATTGTAATGTTTGTGTAATTATTATGATGTGTAATTATATATAATATACCGAAAATATTCAATTTATTTTTTAGAAAAGACGATGGTTAAGTTTTATAAAATATTCAAATAAAAAATTACAGGAACTTTACAGAATGATGATAGTTTCTTTGATCTTTTTCACAGATTAAGAGAACTCGTCATTATTTATAATATCCTAAAAATATAAACATTTTCTAACCTAAGGAACTCCCAAAGGAATGTTTTTCCTTGTTATTTACTTGTAAAACTCTAGCCAACTCATAAACAAGCATTTAAAATAACTTTGCTGTGGCTGCTGCTAATATTATTTAGTAGACGCTGCAGCAGTCGTAAGGATAAACTAAAGAAATTCCGATTTTATGGTTTTTCTCAGAAAATCCACTTGAATGTCGCTGTATACAGGACTGGAAAAATAGAAAACGCGGGGTCGAGGAGTCAAGCAACTAGGAACTCGACTTGAAGTGGTTCGGCCGGCTCCTGTCTGCGTGGAGTTGCACAATTCTGTGGTAAACAACAACAACGACGACGACGACGATCACGACGACGAAGCAATTTAAAAAAATTACGTTGCATGCGTTGTACACGAAAACGAAAACGACAACGGAGACGACAGCGACGCAGTATGAAGGACCGTCGAAGGTCCTTTTTGCGGCACAAGAAGCTGGTTTTTTTTCTAATGCGTCGTCGTGGTCGTCATAAGCAACTACTTTTAGCGTTGATTAGTGTTAAACGTTCGCCGTTTAGCATTTAAACGTTGATGTTTAAGTTGAAGTTTCAGATGTTGGAGTCGCCGTTGTTGTTGGAGTTGTTGTTATTATTATTGTTTTTGTGTATTTTGTATTATTGGTGTTGTTGTTGTAGTCGCTGTTTTTAGTTCTAATTACAAACTGGTTCTGCCTTCAGTTTTGCCCTGTTCTGGTTGTTGTAGCTGCCGTTTTTGTTGTTGTTATTTTTGTACAAAGGACTACTTGTAGCTGTCATGTTAAGAAATTATTTATGCAGCGCCAGGCTGTAGTTACACGCAGCAGGACATGCAACAATATAATAATAATAATAGTAATAATAGTAATAATCTCTGTGGTTGTTTCTGTTCCTAAGGAAAAGGACATTTTCGACGCCTTCTCTACGAGAACCAGAGCATTCGATGAACCCAACAGCTGTGAGCAATTTTCTTGCCAGGCTCTTTAGAAATTCACTTTAGAAATCATTCGTTCATTCAATAATAATGATGCTTTTTCTCTTTTCTCTTTCTTGGAAAAACTATCGTGGAGTATGTAAAGTTAGAGTATTTATGCTTAATTTTTACCTTCAATAGTTGCACATTAAATGAAATTTCTTTCCTGAACAATTCCAATTCTTTTGGAAATTTCAATACATTTTCAAATTTTCTAAATCGCTGATATAATTAACTAAAAATAAAATAAATTCAGATGCTTTTCATTAATTTCTTCTCCTCCTTTTTTATTCTAAATAAACATTCACTTTGCCATGTTTCTCTTTTAATTCTCTTCTCTTTAAATCTTGATGTCTGCTTTTAAATCGTAACTAATTTCCCTCCCCTCCCCACCCACAATGCAACTTTTTAGCATATTCTTCACTTCTTTTAGCACATTCTGTCAACTTATGCTTAATTTGCATTTTTAGAGAGCTTTCTTTTAGAGAGAGAGAGGAAGGATTTCTTTTTTTTGGTGACTGTTTTTGTAAGAGATTTCTTATGTTCTTGTGATTTCTTATGGCCTGATGTCCGTCCGTGCGTAGCTCATGTCTGCCTCCTCATGCGCTTCATCCACGGTTTGGCTCATCCTCATCATGCTGTCATTACATGCGCTTGCATGTCACTTTTGCCTTCCTTCTTTTGAGTTGCTCTCTGTGAGTCTGATCTCTTTTGTCCTTTTTTTACGTCATTTAAGTGCGTGTAGCATGCCTCTTCTTTTTCTTTTCTCCTCCTCTTTCTCCTTCTTCATTATCATCATCTTTCTGCACTGTCACTGTCACTGCATGTTCTCTGTTGTTGTTAATTCTGTTTTGTTTTTTCTTCTTTTTCCGTTTTTTTTTTGTTTTTCGAAAAGGATGCAATTTTTCCAGGGTTGCCAGCTGATGCTGCTCATGCAACTGTCACTGGAATGAGTTAAAAGGATATAATTTTGAAGGATGCTTGAAATGTTGCTGAATGCTGCTCTTGTTGTTGCTATTGTCGTTGTTGTCGTTGTTGTTGTTGGTTTTTGTTATTCGTGTTGGTGTTTTTGCTGGTGTTGTGGTCGTTGTTGCATTCATTCTTCCGGCTGTCATCGAGTTTTATGTAGCTTGCAAGATTGAGCACCGAATCAGGCTCCGAGGACCCTCCACAAAATATCACTCTTTCAACACGGATATGATAAAATGTATGATATGATGTATGCTATGATGTATGATATGATGTAAATTGTGTGATAAAAATGTATACATGTACATCTGCATTAATAAGTAATGGAAATAGAAGACTTAAAATAATAGTATATCCCTTTTTCCTCCATTTCTTCAAGTTCCCTAAGGTCATTTGAAGCCCTCAGAGTCAATTGAGGTCCCTCATTAAATTGCCCCTATTTATTCAGTCGTAAAGTTTAATCGGTCAATAAACTCCTGTAGAGTACAGTACTTTTAGTAAAATAGTTCTAAGTAGAGTAAGTTACGGTATGTAATATAAGTTAGAGTGTATTATAGTATATAAAACATTAGAGTATAGTATGGAATACATACATTAGAGTATAGTGTGACATTCAATACACAGTATCATTACACTCCATACTTTACATTAAAACAATCTATAGTACAGTACAGTTCCAGGTACATTAGCAGGTGCCGCATCTCAAAATGTCAACCATTTAAAACCAATTCTTCAGGATCTGGCTATAGAAATCGTCACCAATGGAGTTCTACCATTATCTGTGCCTATACACATATAGTCTGGACTTATAGACCAATAATATAGCCTTTTGTTTTATATTTGTACACATTTTGTGATATTAGATGTCCATTAATTAAAGATTTTCTCTAACTCTTTATATGTCTGTACAATTTTGTCCATTTACTCACTCAATTAACCTCTTTAAGTAATATCAGTGCATCAATTTATGATAGTTTCCTTTATAACTTAATTCTTTAACTTAACATGAACTACAGTCCATTCGAACTCATGATCATTTCAATTAACTCTATTAAAATAACGTCTTTAGCTGCATCTCGAACAGTACCCGAATTTAGAACAACCAACATAGAATATTATTCAGCATCAACGTTATCCTCATTACCATCCATTATAAGGCTCCTTTTTAGCACGACCAACAACAACATTTGAATGGTAATATAAGCCATCGAAACTGTTTAGCATACAATTAGCACAAAAGCCTTGGAACCGCCACAAGATAGCTTCTACGAGGTTTGCTGGATCAGGAGGAGAGGGAGCACAACAACAACGACAACGTATGCAAATTAATCCACAGTCTTTAGTCAACCAGACGCAGTGTACCCAAACAACCGACTCGCCGCCAACTCATCTCCGTACTTGGCTCAACTACTAACAACATCATGTTACATCTGATATCATGTGACACTTAAGGTGATCATATTACATTTTATAATATGTGGGTCCCAAAACGGTTTCGATGCCACGCGTTGTCATGAAGAAAAGTTCATTTCTTTGTGAGAACATCTCTGAGATGAGTAACACTTCGAAACTCATGAGTAAGTAAAAAAATTAAGAGAAGGAGAATCGGTGGAGTCGTTTAATGAAGGGTGAGGAAAGAGGGACGATAGAGATTAAGTAGAGGGCAAAGAAAGAATGAGGGAAGGTGAATGATCATTTAAATAAATTGCACAAACATTTTAATATAATATTTTTTTGCTTTTTTAAGTTCTCATCCTTTTCCTGTGTGGGTTGTTTTTTGTTTTCTGAAAAAGGAATTCACAAAAAAATAAAGTATTCAAAAGAAAACAGCAAAAATTTACTTCTTTGTTGTTTATTAAAACTTTTGATTTTGTTGCAAATCCAAGCAAATAACCCGGGGACCACAAATTTTTTCGCATTTTGTTACATGTAACATTTTTCCGTTTGATTTCCAAAAAGGTCTTTCAGTAAACACTCCCCACCTTTTTGACGAATTTTCCAGTTGATTTAATCTTCTGGCCGAGTGCAATCATGGATGCGGATGATGAACGACGACACGTGCTGCGGCTGCGGTTGGGGCACTAAAGTAGCTGTCGCCAGTGTTGCTTGGAACAGTGATGGAAGAAGAGAACAAGAGTAGGTGGGGGCTGATGGTGTAAAGAAAGGCGTGCAAAGGCAAACAACGTGCACTTTTCAAAATTTCATCAACTTCAAATGCGTCATCTACAACCTCCACCTCCACCTTCAAGAAATAACAACAACAACACCAACAAGAGCCATCATCATCATCACTTCTATTATCCTTACTCATAATCAATGTCCTGGCAAAGAGTGTATATCGGGCGTAGCGTAACACCGCAAAAATGTGCAAAATAATAACAACAACAACAATAACAACAGCTTGACGAACAACAACAATAGCAACAACAACAACAGAAAGTGCCAGCATCCTTGCGAAGTCCCTCACCGACTTAAAACTAAACAAACAAATAAAGCAACATGAATGAATGAAAAGCGCTAAAAAAAACAACAACAATATATAAAAAAGTATCCCCGAGAAAAAGAGGAACAAGAATAAAACGCAAATGAAGGAAAAAGGAAGAAGGAAAAAAGATGTCATCAGCATTGACTGCCTTCATGCACACGAAGCGAAGTCCTTCGCGTTGATGTTGGAGTGATGTTGTGCTTTATCAGCGCATCGATTAAGTAGAAGAAGAATCGTTGCTCCTTGTTTTCGAAACTTATTACCTATTCTTCCCCCTCCCTCACCGCTCCCCTCCTCCAACGATGGCTTTAGTGGCGGTGCTTCTTGAAGTCACGCGTTTTTCGCCTCTTTTCGGTGTCTCCCCGACGCACCAGCAGCCACCCCGCAGCTGTGTTGAGTACTACGCTTTACGCATCATTTGTTTTTTTAAATTTTAGACGGTTTTTAGCGATGCCGAACACACGTTTAACCCTTATGTTGTTCAGGCAATTGTAAGAAAAAAGAATGAAAATTGTATTGCTTTAATTTCCTCGATTTTCTCTCACTTTGTTTGAGATACAAAAAAAAATGGAGTGCAAGCCGTGAAGTTATATTAATTTATACATCAGATGGAGAGCACAAAGGTTAATGTCGCTTCTTTGTTGTTATCAGATGCTGCCGTTACGATGACACGCTTTGCTTTGCGCTGCGCTTCCTTTTAATCGCTTTGGAAGCAGCAGCAGCAGCAGCTTCCTTGAAAGTACGAGTAGCATCTTCTTTTAATGACGCTTTTAGACGTGATTTGATAACCCGTGTTTGCTCACTGTGTCCCTTTACCCTCCCCTCCCTCTCTGTCCCACTCTCTTTGCCTCTTTCTCTCTTTGTCCTATCGTGTTTTTATTACTGCTTTCTGACAGCCAAATAATTATATTAAATTTCGTGTTTTTATGATGATTTTAAAGTAGGTTCTTTATTTTCATGATTCTAAAGTAATTTAAATTTTCGTTTTGCTTCATTTTTGTGTTAATTCTTTTTCCCATAATATTTTTTCCCATAATATCCCGTGATATTTTCCCCGATTTCGCTTGACTAAACTCCTTTTTCTTAAATTAATTTTGATTTGACTGATAACGGATTTGATTGGACTTCATTTGATTTAATTAAAACTCATTTAATTAAGTTTATTTAAAATTATATTATTTGATTTTCTTTGGTTTAATTTAATTCTCTTAGAATATTGGACTTGATTTTACTTAACTGTTTGATTTTAATTAATAATTTAATTTGACGTAATTTAATTTAATTAAAATTTTCTTGAATTGACTCAATTATGATTTGACGTAATTTGATTTGATTTGACTTTAATTAGTTTGATTTCAATCTATTTAATTAGATTAAAAAAATGTTGTGTGACTTGATATGATTTGACTCAATTTTCATTGAAAGCATTTAGCTTTAATTAGTTTGTAGTTTCAAATAAGATTCAATTTCAATTAAAGTAAAGTAAAGTTAGAGTTTTCTGGTAGTTGCTGCTGCTGTTTTTTGACGCTTGAAGAAGAGAAAACTTTTTCTTCTATGAACTTTGGTTTAAGTAGTCGCCGTTTTTGTCAATCAGCATCAGAATGTCCTCCTTCCATCCATCCTCCTACCATCCTTCCTCCTCCTCTCCCTTCTATCCTTTCTCTCATTCACCCTGCCTAACCTCCTTCAGTCATCATCACTCACTACAATCAAAACTATTGTCAAACAACTATTTTGTGGAACTTCTCAGTACGCTTTTGTTTTGATACTCTCTACCCGTATGTCCCTCACTACTCTCTACCGTTCACACTCTCTGTCAGTGTCAACAATGTCTGGCCCCGCCCACTTCCCACGCCCACCAACCGCATGTTGCGTTCGTGCGATTTGCTTTGTTTCCACGCGAGCTTTCACAATGCGATGAGCTGCTGCGAAACATTTTATTGATGATGGCAAAATGGACAGAGACAGAGACAGTAGAGTGAGAGGGAAGAAAGAGAGAGAGAGAGAGAGTGAGGGGGGATGCAAGCAGACAGATGTTGGTTTAGACAGACAGGCAGAGTTATCGACCGACCAACCAACATCGTAACCATGGCCATGAATTCAATACGTCTGCCGAAAGCGACTTTGAACTTTGAGTCGTCATGTTTTTTTAAAATCCTTCTCGTTTCTATTTATTTTACTTTTTGTGGAAGCCGAGAGCAGAGCCGAGAATCAGACTCAACTTTTGAAAAGATTAAAACTTTCTATTAAAATATTGAAAAATGTGAAAAAGCACTGAAAGAGGCAACGCGTTGTACAGACTCTTGACAGCCTCAAAGAGGATGAGGATAAAGGATGAGAAACAGGAAGAAGTGATGAACAGAAGAGGGGGAGGGTGAAAGAGGTCGAGGAGGAGGAGGAGGAAGAAGACGCGCCATCGTAAGTGGCAAGCTTCATGCTTCAAGCACGTGCTGAACTTTTCTATACTCAATCTACAAGTTCAATGCTCTTGCTTAAGTTGATGGTGACGTTGTTGTTGTTGTTGTTGTTGCTGTTATTGCAGTTTTTCATGAACTTTAATGCGATTTAGGAGCACTGTAAAAAGTGGTTACTTTATAGCAGTGTGTGTGAGTGTATTTTCGATGTGCTACTCAATTCTTCCTCGTCCTCTGTTACTCGTCTGGCAAACATTTAAGCTTCCCTGCCACCCACTTCCTCAGCTCCACCCTCCCATTTCCTTTCTTCATAAGCGTTCCAGTCGCCCTCCCACAGACCCCCCCCTCCCCCTCCGTCCAATGTGCCTATCAGTTCCGCTACAATGAGTCTTCCCCGATAATTAATATTTTATGCTGCACGCGTCGCTTCTGTTGCGATTTCGATCTGCTTCATTGTTTAGCGTTGCCAGACTGTGTCCCAAGCACGGCAGAAAGAAAGCTCTGTCGAGCGCCATTCAGTTCGAATTTCACTAGATACGGTTTCTTTCGTTTTTCCCCTCGCCGTACATTTTATAGGCAATTCTTTTTTTATTTTTATGACGCTGAACGTCTATTAAACGCAGCTCAGTTACCGTGCAGTACATTAAACTTGACTGCTCTTTGCTACTTGCTTTTGTAGCTGTGAGTAGTGTTGTTATTATTGTTGTTGTTGTCGAGTGGGCGTGATCCCCACCTAATCCAACATCCGCTACTACGTTACCTCGTCTGCGTCGCTGTACGCGTTTCATGCGGTGTATTTGTGGCGCTCGTTTAGTGCGCTTCATTGCGATCGACTACGATGCGGATTTTTACAATCTGTAAATTTTGATTTAATGCTATCTTCAATTTAGTGTAAAATTATATTTGAACTGTTTGTGATTCAATCAAATGAATCATTAAATTGATTATCATGAGCAGGGGGGCGGTGGGAGGAGGAGGGGACGGGCTTATAGTTAATTAAAACAGACAACCATTATAGGGTTCAAAATTTCAACAAAGTATTTTTCTGGAAATCCATCTCAGGAAATCCATTAGAAAGGCCAAAAGGTGAACTTTTCAATTCGAATCTATACTCTAAAGGAACCACACAAAATTCAGTGCAATTATTGATTAAAATTGTAATTTGTGAATGCTTCTAATAGTCTTAAATGCTCTTGGGTTAATTTATTTCCTTCTTAGATACTTTGCTCCATCATATCCATAGAATCGAAAGTACCATCTCTATAAAGCGTACGTTGATCCATATCAAGACTGAAGATGCTACGTTTCTGGGTTTTCTTTTTAGTATTTCTTACTTTATGAGAAATAATTTTTCTCATTCCACTTCATGATAAAACATTCTCTTTATATGTAATATAATACATTAATATTCATTAATAACCTTTCTTGTTATTATTATTAGTAAATAAATCCATGCATTTTAAGCGAAATTATTCAAAAGAATTATTTTATTATTATTATTATCATAAAAGTATTGTCATAAATTAGATACGCTTTGATACTCGTTCTCATTTATACCATTAAATCACGTGATAACAAATTAATTGGTTAATCAGCTCATAAAAAAACAGATCTTATCTTGCAAATGAAAGAAGAAGAGACGGAAGAAAACGCCGAAGCTTCCAGCGTTGCCGCCGATTATTAATGATCATAAAAAACTCATGTTTAAAAACTATAAAAGTGTCCCATATCAATGAATTCAAGAAATGCTCACTAATCTAACTCGTATCTCTGCTTGATTACTGCCTCTTTCTCCCTCACTTTTTCACACTCCTCCTCTCTCTCTCTCTTTATTTCTCTATTTATAACTCTTAATCTTTCTATTGCTGACTTTCATTAATCTAACAAACAAGAAGCTTATCTGAGTAACATAAAAGTTATGGGATATAAACTTCTTCTAACAACAGCAACAACAATAAAAAATATACCAATTAATTAAAAAGAAATCTTTACAGGCACTAGTAATTCAATTCGAGAATTGAAAGCATAAATAAATAAAGAAAATCTTGTGAAAGTATACAAGAAAAATCCATTAAAATATTTTTCTTCAAAATGAATGTTGCATCCAAAGGAATTACAAACTTTGCGGATTAAAAATAAAAATTCCTCGAGTTAAAACTAAAATTAAAATTGAATTTTTGTTTTTTTTATACATATATGTCTAGATTTTATATATTTATTATACACATTTAATATTTGTACCTAAATGAAAAGTTGAACTGTGCCGCGATGTTTTCACCGTATTTTTATTGAATCTTCACTGTTACTTTTAGAAAAGTAAAGAGATAGTCCCAGGAGTAACCGACTTGGACGTATAGATGGCTAACCATTGATAGATGGTGATGGTCATCAATCACAGTTGCTAACGTATAGATGGCGCTTATTGCCAATAATGGTGGTTGTACATCAGGGCCGTATACTTCCGGAACTACTCTCGTATTACAGACATTTCTGAAACAAAGAAAGGCAACCTCGATTAGTATTTTAAAAACGGTTTTTCTCGCCAGCATATTTTGAACAACCATCAAAATTATAACCTAAAGTAATACAATATAATGTCCTTAATTTAATTTCTTGATATCCTGCCGCAGAAGGTTTTTTCTACGGCGTCCGAATGGTCAATAAAAGAAATTTCACTTTGAGTGTAGTGGAACCTCTGAAACTCACCCCACATCGAAACCGAGGTTGATTTTTCTATTTTTGCTACGCGTGACTGCAGGATAAAATCACCCGGAAAATCGATTTGATTTGCGCAGATGTTCCACGTCAGCAGCAACGAAATTAAATGAAAATAGAAAGGAACATAAGGATAAATCCTGAAATGGCTAGGATTTTAGATGTTGTAAGGACACTCATTTAGTTACCTGAGTGTGTTGAACTGTGATTGTGAGCAACTGCGTAGATGCCTTTGGGTGGATGTATGTGTGCGTGTGTGTTTTAATGTATTTGTGACGCGCCGGGACTCTCATTCATTCATTCATTATATTTCATTGTATGTATTTCGATGCTTCTGTTTCTAATTGATGTCAATGTTTCCATATCAATTGCTGAAAATTGAAAGTGATTTTCGGCAAATGTGACCGACCGACCCCCTTGCAGGTCACTTTGACAACCCTCGCCGAGGCGGTATCCGAGTAACTGCTGCCTTTTTATCGGATTTCAAATTAGTGGTTGTTGGTACCATCGTTGTTGTTATTGTTGTTGTTGTTGTTGCTAATAGTCTGTGTGTGTTTTTGTTGTTGACAAATCGCTAGTTCGCTAGTGATTAACGACTTGAACATGCAGGAGATGCCAGGACATTCGACACATGCACCCAGCACCCAGCATCCAGGACACAAAACACAACATCCAACAAATCAAGTGGAACATGTTTGCTGTGGTTTTTATTATTAAATCAACGTTAATTAAATGTGTTTCGGCGAATGGACAGCAGGATGCTCAAGAGGGTGGTGGTGTGGGTGAAGGTCCAAAGAACTGACCGATCGGCCGACTATCCGACCATCCGACTGATGGACAAACATGTCACAGCCCAGAGCATGCAAACAATGCGTCAAACATATCTGCATAGAAACTGTGAATAGTTACAGAGGCGTAGAGAGAATTTGGGACTCTTAAAGGGGAAAAGGAGAGAGCGGAACATATGCATATCAAACAAAAAGCTTTCTTTTCCATTTTATTTATTATTTATATACTTTAACATACAACTTAAGGTCGCTTTGTGTCCCCTTTTTTCAGTCCCTTTTCTCTTGGCGCCTCTGCGTTTCTACCTGCCAATAAATTATCAATATTTAAGCGAAATTGATTTGTGGCCTGATGACGAAGAGTGAAGCGGGAGATGATGCTGGTGTGACGAATCACAGTCACTTTGATTCCGCCGTCCATCCGTTTATCGATTCATCCGCAAACATCTGTCGGTCACGTGATGCTAACTGAAAATTTATCTGCTGAAATGCAGCTTGATTTTGCTAATTAATTATCTGCCAAAATGACAAAAATGACGAACATTCGTCGGTGGATTTGGAGTATTTTGTTGAACAACGAACGGTGGATAGCGAAGCAAATCAGTTTCATTGGTGATCAAAAATGGACCACAAAAACATGAGAAAGTTCACGAGAACAACGAAAATTTAAATAAAGTTCGAACATTTTATGTAAATTTTAATTTGATATGAAATAAAGGAATAAAATTAAAAAAAAATAAAAGAAAATTTAACTAATATTAAATATAATAAATTAAAATAAATTCAACTAAAATAAAAGATAATAAAATAAAATTAAACAAAATTAAATAAATTTAACTAAAATAGAATAGAATAAAATAAAACAATCCACAATAAAATAAATTAAATTAAAATAAAATAATATAAAACAATCAGCATTAGAATAAAATGTAATAAAGTAAAATAAAATAAATTAAACTAAAATAAATTAAAAGAAAGAATTACAGTTTTTGTAATTTCATCAAATACTTTGATTTTAATATCTTTTTCAAAATTTTTAAAGTCACAATAGCTCGGTGACTGCTTTTCATTGGAATTTAAGTTATTGTTCCCAAAGAAAGCCATGGGATATTCCTGTCCCGACACGCCCCGTTCCTCCTTCTCGTGGTATCGCCTTCCTTCAGTTCCTCAGTGATTCCTACACCGTCCTCCCCGTCCTCCACCGTCCTACCATCCGAGTTTATTGACATATTACTAATTAGACGCAACATGACAGTCATCAAGATTTATTGCGCTACGCAAGCGTGGTGTGAGCAGGACAGAGACAGCGAATGGGATCAATGCACGCATTTATTTATTTACTTAAAAAACCACAACAAGGAATCGTTTTCATTTTCAGTTTTAATTAAATTTTGTGAACACTTGCAATCGAAAGCAATGAAGGAGAACCAGGAAGTAGAACAAGAATGAAATGAATTACACTCACGCCCCCGACGGCCCCAGCGACCCTGACACCCCACTGAACAGCAACCACAAAATACAACAACATTCACAACGTGTTCGATAAGAAATCTAAATATAAAGTTTCAAAAATTAACATCGAAATGAGAATGTTTCGAAAAGTTTTCTTTAGTGTATTTTTTATTTACATATAATTATAACCGAAAATTTATTCATTTTTTAAAGATAATAAATTCCGATTTTGTAACTATAAAGTATGTGAAAATAAAGAATGTTTCCTCCGAGTTAATAATTTTCTAGATTTGTCAGCTTTGTTATGATCGTATATTGTAATTAATGTCAAGAGACACAAGTTCGAATTTCTAGAAATGATTTATTGAATGTTTGAACTTCTACGAAAATGAATTTGAATTTGAATTATGTTAATGAATTTTAAAATAAATATGAAAGCTAAAATGAAAACGAAAATAAAGAAAATTGAGCAACCGAAATCGAAGAAAATGGATGGATACGATTGCGAAAAAGTATGAGAAAGCGAATGCGAAAATTGCCAGTAGAAACATGAATGTTCGAAGGTCATGTCATACTCTACTTAGTTGCTACTACATCCGGGTCTAAGTTCAATGATGCACCATCAGACTCAGATACTTTAGGTGGAGTCAAAATCAAAACCGATCTGGCAAGAATCTTGTTAGCTGAGCCGTCTGAATCTACGCAGAACAGTTCTCATTTGTCTGAATCTACGCAGAACAGTTCTCATTTGCATGAAGCACTGTCCCGTAGAGGAGTATATCTGAAGGGTCTGTAAAGTTTTAACTTCTGCTGTCGCCGTGGCGGAGACCCAAATGTACTGGAGTAACAGAGCCACCTATGTCAGATTATAGCTATAGTCAGAATTCTATAATTTAGCCGTCTGTTTCTCGGAAAGTTTGAAATAGTTGTCAAAATCTCTCGACTTTCTTAGGTTTCTTAATAAATCTGAGTAGATACATACAATAGTTCCTTGATACATTTATTATGTTGAAGAGAACTACGAATTAGAAAACAAGAAGCAGAAAGAATACGAAGAAGGTTATTACATTTTTGATTATATTCTAATTAGATTTGTTAATCATAAATATAATGTTTATCTTTGCATGGCTTTTTCATTCGTTCTTACTTTTACTTTCTTTTAACCATATCAATTCTTTTCATGTCTATTCGTTCTTCCTTTCTATTGCTATTTCCGGGATTATCTTTCAGTCTTCTCCTACTGACGTATATCCCACGAGTATCCACCACTCAATGTTCCATTTTTCTCCCCTAATGATGTCTTAAATTGAATCCTTTGGTAACTGTTTCTATCTGCTCATGGATACTCATGTTGTTATTCCATGTCATTCTCTCTATCTTCCTCTCTATCTTCCTCTCTCCCTCCATTGTCCTTCTTCCGCCCAATTTTTCGATGATTGACATATCTGCCAAAAGCAAGAATATTGATGTCCATGAAGTAAAACGGGTTTAGCCCGGTGTCTAAAGGAGTTCCTCATCGAATCATGTCATCATGATGCTTCTCTCAGTGTTATAATCTTCGAAACTATGAATCTCTCTTCGTCCTTTTTTTCGCTCGACCAGTTAAGGACAAACAATGGTCCTCACTTTGACACATTTCTAACGTTTTGCGGAAATTGGTTTTTCTCTTCTTTTCCTTTTTGTTTATCTTTGTTTCTTTCACATCACCAATGAATGTGAAATTGACTCAGCAAATGAAAGTGAGAAGTGAGCGAGTAAGGAAGAGAGGGACAGGGAGAAAGTGGAAGGAAAGGAGATAAAAAGAGAAAGAAATAAAAGTAGAGAGAGAGTAATAGAAATAATTCTGGTTCTAATTGGTATTACGCAATTGAATTTCCATTGTTTTTTCCTGGTTTTCTAACATATATCGGATTTGATGGATTCCTTTTTTGTCAATTTGACATTTCAACTACCCGAACACGCTAAGCGGATTAAGTGTGGAAAAGAACAGTCCTCGGGTTGGTAAATTATGGAGAATAGAAGATTAGAGGGAAGGACAGAGTCAGGACATGTTAGCGATTGCAGTCAGTTGTAACATGTTACCGGATCCGGAGTCAGTCGATGAGAAGGGAAAAACCCAATGATTCCATCTGCGAAAATCTAATAAAGTGAACAACTGCTGGGAAACAGATGATCTTTGGATCATATCCTGTCCTTTATCAAGTTTCGACATGGTTATTAATTTCACCGAATTTTTTCTTTTAGCTTGGGTGAGGTGAGGTGAGATATTTATGAAAAATTTAAATATTACGTTATTACAAAATGTCTGTGCTGAAAATTACTTTTGAGGGAATGACAAATTTTTAGGAATAATTTTGCATTTCCACTACCATTTCAACGACATTTTGGAAGCTCCCTAAACATAGAAATTTAATGGGTTAATAATTAGTTTTTGGGGTACTTTACTTCATTTAGATGAGATTATCACACTTCATGGAAAAGTTAACACGTTAACATGTTCAACACGTTCGTTGTTCAAAACTATATGCCCAAGAATCTATTAAATAATATTAATAATAGAAATACAATAGAAATAATAATTCAAATGATGGAGTTCTTTGAGAAGAAAAGACCTCGTACCTTTTTCGTACATTAATTGCGGTTTGATTGAAGATTCCATAAAGATTATAGTTATACACACGTTGGAAATGTTTTCCTATTTCTCCCCTCTCTCCGTTTCTCCATCCTTCTTTCTCTTATCTTGATATAAATATTTCAATAAAAAATAAAAACCAAAACTATGTTCTGATACCTCTCAAATCTACAAAGATACTTTGTATGTAAAGATATTGAATTTTCTAATACTGGAAAAAACACATTTTCATTTACTTATAGTTGTATATCATATATCTTTTATACATCACCATAAAAGTATTAATTTTCCAAAATGAATCTGTCACTTATGATCTGTCCCAAAACCGTTAACCGAAAAATCGACAAAAACCATTTGTACCTCGTTGGACGGACAACATTTCTGACAGAGCGATTAGAAGACACTTGAAGTGGGTACAAGTAGGTTGGAGAAGATTCCAAAAGTACATACAACAGTTTTCAATTCATTACAGGAAAAAAGAGCTGTGAACAAATTAAAAACCTGTCAAACCGACTGCTGACAATTGACAATTGACACTTGTGCGCGCTGTCAGTGTCAACTCGAAACGAGAAGCTTTGCCAAAGCATCTTAACACTTTCCTTTCTCACATGCTGTGCGTCAATCGCTGCATGTTGCTCGCTGCACCCTTGTCACTCGGCAGCTTAATGGGAACATAATTACGACGGCGGCAACAACCACAGCGGCAACAACAACAACGCAACAACTAGACGCTTTACAGAAAGCGTCCGTTAGACGTTTGAAGAACGAAGAAGCAGTAACGCAACGGAAAACGAAAGAGAAACGAGAAATAGTTCAAAGCTATTAAATTACTACAAAAATACCATACTCAACAATGAAATAAACTCTTTCGTTCGTCTCGGCTCTCGTCGCCGTGGTTATTTACGAATGCATGGAATTAATGTCAATGAATGATTCAAATGTCAGATTGCAAACTTCAAAGTGTCACTTGTTACACGCTCTCGTGCTCTGGTCACCTTTCTTGAACTCTGATTAATGAAGCATTTTAATGGTGACCGAAGTTAACGTGTTAACGGATTACTTTCGGAGAAGAGTTCTCAAAGCTATCGAGATATGTTCGTAAATATCACGAATTCTATATTGAAACATGTTTATATTCAAATATATTTAAATATTTTGTTGCTATTGACGGTTCGAGGTCAGAGTGGTTGTTACTATTGTTGTTGCTGTTAGTGTTATTGTTATTATTATTATTATGGTTTTTGTTATTGTTTTTTTTTATTATTGTTTTGAGTTTACATTCTATACACAAATGGATAAGAAATTGATTTGGTCTTTTATTTACATACATTTGGTCTTTTATAGATACACGCATCTAGATGCATTTTTAGTGCATTTTAAATGCTCGTTTTTGTTCTGTTGTTATTGATGTTGTTGTTACCAAAATATTTAAATCTCTAATGAGCACATAAATTTTCTTTGTTGATGTCTGGCTGGGTCTGGAATCGACCGGAGCTGGTTCATGGTACGCCTCCATCCTCATACACTCTCTCTTTATATAGCTTCCCTTTCTCTCGCTCACTCTCTCTCTCCTTCCTCACGCTATCTCTTTCCTTCTGACACACAACATACCCACGCCGAGAGTCATTCATTCTCGAGATGTGCGCCCATAACTTTTAATGATTGCTCTTTTTGGAGTCTAATTAAATTAAATGAGTCTCGAACTCTTACGCTGGAGCCACACTTAAAAGTGTTTTGTTTTGTTTGGATTTTATTTTTGTTTTATTTTTATTTCTATTTTTATTTTTGTTTTATTTGTGTTTTATTTTTCTTTTTAATTCTGTTGGTGCAACATCATTATCATTCGGTTTTCGTGAAACTCATACAATGAACGTGAGTATCGGGGGAAGGATTTTTGTAGAAACTAGGCTAACGCTTGTGGCTTATGGTAATTTATGACTTACACTCAGATCCGGAAGGATGCATGTTTTAAGAGAGAAAGCACAAAATATAGAAAACCTAAACTCAGGATAATAAAAATAAATAAAACACTACAATCAGGACTTTTATTATCTCAACGATGGAAACCTGTGTCTGAATAACTTATGGATGGAAAATGATTCGGTGTATAAAAGTGTTTCTTTTTTTGTGCTGGAGCATAAACTTCTCTTTATATATAAAAGTTTATATTTATTCTTAATTGTATCCCGTTGAAAGTTGAACTGCATCAAAGTTAAAAATGAATTTAAAGAACAGAAATTTCTCAATGATAGATTCATGGCTTCAACATCATTCGTAGAACTCGAATTTAATTTATTTTATTATATCGTATATCCGCAAACGAGGCCGTCCATCAATTTGACAACTCGACAAGGAAACCCATAAATGTCAAAATCATTAACGTCAAACGCAACCGCAACAACAACGAAATAGGGGAAAAACGAACGAAAAATATGAAAAAGCAAGGAGTCAGCAGAATCAGAAATACTATAAAATCATCATCGTGCCGCAGATACACCTGCATAATATCAACAATGAGCGGAGCAACCGAACCGCACCAAGAAAGATCAACAAAACCACAGCAGCACATTAAAAATCAAGAACCTCTAAAAGTTGGAGCAACACCAACGTCCCAAACACTACTCTGCACACTCCACACCCACCCAGCTGAATACTTTTTAGAAATGCGCCGCAGTAGTTCCGCGAGTTCCCGGAGTCACTGCCTCAGTCAGACGTTGCTCCACATTTTTTAAGTTTAAATATTTAGTGTATCCACGCATTGGCTCACTCTTACGCACTTTTCAGCTGCCTCACTCACACACACATCGGTCTCTGGTCCACTTGATCACTTGAATGGTTCAGTTTATTTCAGGTGATCATTAAAGGCGAACCGTCGTCGTCGTTGTCGTCATTCGAAGTCGTTTATCTCAAGGATTGGCTGCTGTCATTCGAAAGCGCGAGATATACGACGAAATAGCGCTTCGAAGCTTGTCGGACTGCAGATTCAGAGTATTGAAAGTATGCAGAACGCAGTGCCAGGCTGGCTTAAAAGAGAGTCCCATAAATCAAGCTGCAACTTCAAATGATCCAATGATACTGATTTTATGGTCGAACTCCGTCCTTTTTATTTTTATTAATGGAGTATTTTTGCTCGTATCTTTTTACATAAATTAAAATACATTTTAAATAAAACAAAAATTAAATAAAACAGCACTCATTAAAGCATGTTAGTAAATCTTAGAAAAATATAATAGATTTAAAACATCGTTGTAAAGTGCACTATAGTGCTGAATAATATACGAGTTTCTTTAGAATTTTGCTTATTTTTGAGAACTTTATGCTAGTGTTTTTCAAAGAACAAAACATAAATTGAAGCTTTTGCATTCCTGTAATAATGAAGCCATTATTTTGCCGTCTGGCGGAATTACTTTCGCCTGGTTTCGGACGGATTCATCCGTTTCAATCCCATTCCTTGACTTCACTTATGGGCTCTGTAGAGTTGTGATGAATCCCCACTTATGGGCTCTCAGAGTAGTGAGTAACAGT
This sequence comes from Myopa tessellatipennis, assembly GCA_943737955.2. NCBI lineage: Eukaryota > Metazoa > Arthropoda > Insecta > Diptera > Conopidae > Myopa > Myopa tessellatipennis. The sequence goes on from OX031316.1 coordinate 53,839,969, forward strand.
GACGAAGCCTCATTTAAATCGATTAAGTAACCGTAAAACTTCCCTTCTGCAGGAGGAAACGCCTCAAATGTCGCCGTCGAAATGCTGATAGGATCTGATAGGCAATCAGGCACTAAAAGCTGTCGTTGACACTGACAGCAGCGGCAATTGTGTGCATAAATGTCATCGTATTCATGGAAAGAACATGTTCCGATTTGTGACAAACAACTAGCAACTGATTGCAAGCGTTTTAGCACGCCCCAGCCGGCGACTGTCTCGCCACCACGACTTGTTATCCTAATTATCCTGACACACAAGCAGATACACACACGTTTTTGAAAGTGCGGATGGCTGGAGGAATGGCTGATGCATGGATGCATTCACAATCACAGTCATCGGCGAAAGAGAACGGACAATAATTCGCTCACGACGAGAACAAGACCAAATTAATAACATGTGGCAACGCCCGCTGTTGGCTTGCTTGTTGGGCAAATCGTGAGCTTGCATGCGACTCGTAGACACTCCGTCCAGCAACTTGGGCACTTGGAGCTCGCGTGCACTTTTTCGTGCGGATGTCAAACTAAAACGCTCACGTGATGCAAAGCTTTGCTTCGCTTTGCTTTGCTTTGGTTGATTTTTTCTGTATCTTCTGTTTTTCTCTCCGTTGTTCACTTCTCATCGCGTGCAAATTTTTAAATGTCGCTTTTTTACATAAAAGAAACAAAAACAAAATTAAAATGGTTGATTCTTGTTTTAAAAAAAAGTGGATATGCTTTGTACAACTTTGCAACCTGCTGTTTGTTGGTCTCACTTCACCTGCCCTCAACTCGATAAGCTGTTGGCCCTCCGTTTAGGGCGATGCCATTACCGTCCCGTCCCGCCACGCCTCCGCCCCCTCCCCGCGGCGACTACGCTTGAATGAACACGTCTGCTGGTGATGTGATGAGGTTTTTTGCTGTTCTGACATGCAAGTGCAACATGCATGCTGTGCTCCCGGTAACCTGGTCTTAAAGCAACAACAACATCAACAACAACAGCAACAAAAATAGCAACTGCAAAAGCAACAACGACAACAACAACAAAAGCAACAACGACAGCAACAACAAGAGTAACGACAAACAACCTGAAAACCAACGACCAACGGTGTATGTTGGCATCAAACCGCCGCCAACTTCATGGAAAACCTACGGATATGTTGACTGCACCAACCAGGTTCATAAGTCGGTCCGGGCCAGCAACAACAACAACAAAAACAACAAGGACTATGAGGATTTGTTGTGGTTTCTTTTCTACACATGATCAGTTTTTACACACGACATGCGAAGCTGGAAAGGATTCAAACCGTAGAAGTTCAAATTTTATGGGATACGAACATTTTTTGCACTCTTCTTTTATGATGATAAAATGTATTCCATTCCATTCAATTTTAAATGAAACAGAATTTCGAAATAACTCGAAATTATTTGCAATACATTTCAGAATCTAAATATTTATTTTGAAGTTATTAATTTCATTCATTTAATCATTTTTCATATCATTTAAATAACATTTTAATTTACAATATTTGTAAGTTCAATTAATAAATGTTGCCCACTTCTGCAGAATTTGAGAAAGTAAACGGAAGCAAAATTCACACACAAGATTCATTACTCACCTCTACCGCTCATCAGTCTATTAAAAGTGACCAGCTTTTCATTACTCTCTTCAGGAACAGAGATGCATCATCTTTTAATCCCGTTCAATGCACCTCTCCAACCTCAGCAACTCCGAAACCAACACAGCATCAGCATTGTCTAGAGCATCAACATTATCCTCATCATCATTACTATCATTATGCTGATCATAACCACCATCGCAATCATCATCAGAATGTTTGTCTATCTGCCACTCGTCCACTACACACTAATCTGATGCTGATGTTGTTCTTTCATAATTTCTGCACGTGTCTGTTGTTCGCTGTGAATCCCGCAGCAGGACTTCAAGTTTCGGTGGACAGCGTGCTGCATGCGTAGTCAGCAGCTCGTCGTTGATGAGGTGAGGCGAGTCACAGCAGCAGCAGCAGGCTGAAAAATAATATTTCATGTGGTTCATGTTGCGCGTTCGTCCTTCGATCCTTGCAATTAGTGCTAAAAAGAAGATGCAGAAATCCTGTTGTTATGTTTTTTTGCAATTTCATTTTAAATTAATATTTTTTAATCTAAAAGCAACACGAACCCGTGCCTAAGCTGGGAGTAGAGCTGGGCGTTACTCGTACCCGACGTGCGTGCGTCCAGACGCTTTGCTTTTACGCCGACGATATCCTTAAATTATCCTTTTACCGTTTGTGGCCGTGGTCTATACTTATGATTACTTCTATTAGTTTTTTTAAGCATGTCCTGACGGAATGTTCTGTGTTCTCGACGGTGTTGCATCCTCGTCGCGTGTCTTGCGTATGTTTGCAGCGTCGTTCCTTCATCAGCGAGTTCATCAATTCCACGCTTCCTTTACTTCAGCAAAATTAAGTTATTTAAAATTTCGCTATAGGCATAAATTCTCTGAGTTCATTTCATTATATTTGCGTGCTGCAGAAACGCGACACAGCAACAGGACCATCCATCAAAACTCATGCATACCCCATGAAGTGTTCCCCGTACCTATGTATTGAAAGAAAGGATTGTGAACATACTTTGGTAATTTATTAAAAACTGCAGAATAATAATGGTTTCTTTAATGGTGTAAACATGGTTTCTTTCCAGATTCTTAGATTCTTACCTTTTTACTCATTATCACTCTCACACTCCAATTCCAATTCTCAAAATACATAATTTCTATACTCTATAATATTATTATTATTATAATTTTCATCCTCAACAATCTGCTCATCCTCCTCCTCTTCTCATCCGCATCCTCATCGGTTTTGTCATCCTCATCCTCATCCTCATTATCATTATCATTCTCTTTATCATTATTTTTATCCTCTCTATCTGATCTTTATCCTTAACAGTGAAAATGATTTGAACTCATTCAGAATAACTTTGATTTCCTTTCGAATACGATTAATTTTATTTTCCTTTCTAAACGTATTCCGGAAAATCTCTTTAATTCGCTGCTAAGAACTGTATGAAGCAATAAAATTAATAAAATGCTATAAATTTAATTGAAAAATTGGCACGCAACGTGCCTGCTGAGAGTAGCCCATTGCGGCCATCTGATCTGAAGGTTCGCCGGAGTTCTTGCCCACGGAGTTCGCTTGGAGTGATGCGCACCGCGGCGCATAGAAATAATTTTTAATTTTTGATAATAATTCGCATGAGAATCATGAGCTGCTGTCTGTGAATACTACCCCAACGAAGAGTGAGTCGTGGCCCGGGCAACCCCAGCCACAGATGAAGTCGCTGCTGCATCCTCGCAGGGTGGATAAAATTCACAGCAGCATGCAACAAACATTATGCACTGTTTAACAAAAGCTGCAGCTGTACCGAGCGTCCTTTTAAAAATCGGGATTATTTTTCGGAATACTTTTGAATCATGCAGTTGAATGAAGGATACAGATCAGGGGAGGGCAAAGAGGTGGTTGGGGTGGGGACGAAGAAATCATAGATCAAGATAATGAATGATTGGGTGAACGAGTGAATGCATGAACGGGTGTCAAGCGGCGCGAGAGGCGTGCGTTTTGTTTTATGTGCTGAACAACTGATTGCAATGAATAAACGTCTGGCGGCTAAGTTATTAACATCGAAAAGTATATCATTTATATAGAAAAATATACGTAACAAATTGTAGTGTTAATTATAAAACATCTGCACATTCATTGGGAGCAATTAAAACATTATACAAAACTATTTCAGCAAAGTTATCAGTTTGAGTTTTGAATCCTAAATGAAATAAGTTCTAAGGAATAAGTTTTTGATGCACAAACAACAAGAACAACATCGGCAAGGATATCTACCCTAATAAAGCATATAATAAAGTCTCCAACCGGAGTTTATATTCAAATCTGTAGCTGAAGAGAGAAATTCAAGTCACGTGCACCAGCAAAATAATCGAATCCTAAGTATGCTAGATTTAATCGGTGCTCAATGCTGAGCATGTCAATATTGCTGCTGTTGTTGTTTGCTGTTGATGTTGTTGTTGTATTTGTTATCTCGGAGCATGTTGCTGCAGCCAAAAATACTGTGGAACAAATAATTGCCTTTTATGAATGATTCAGTGGATTAAAAAGCAATTCTAAACACATTCTTCGAATGAGTATGAGAAGAAATATAAATCTGATCAATTCAGAAAGATTAAGAAACACAACAAATCTCGAAAATCTTCTTAAAAACAAATCTCTTTAAACAAACCTCACTTCTCTGATAACTCAACTGAGTTCAACTGTGAAAACTGTTCCACTTCCTATCTCCATGTTCCACTCTACGCCAGTCGGTCCTACTTTGCCCCACTGTGCCTAACAGTCGCCGCCGGAGTTTTGCCAGCGGTTCGAAACTCACTTAGCTGCCAATGAAGCTAATGATGCTGAGTGGGACACTTCATCCATGGCTGCTGGTACTCGTGCTCGTAGTAATTGTAACGAAGACGCGCACCAACGAGCAACGCCAAGTAGTCGGAAAATCGGAAAATCGGAAAAGTGGAAAAGCGGAGAGCGCTAAAAACGAAGAAGAGCGGCTGCAGCGCTTAAAATGCGCGACGAGGGACCCAGAAAATGATGCACAAGCAGCCGAAACGAGCGAACGTTTCACAAAATTCGCAACAACCGGCGTCTACGGCGAACTCGTCAACGTCGTCTTTCGTTCATCCTTCTTGTGCTGGCTGTCCTCATCCTCATCCTCCTCGTCGTCGTTGTCGTCCTCGCTCTACTGGGAATAATTGATTTTCTGTTAATTGATTTGATTTCGAATTGTTTCAGCGCCATGAGCAGAAGCGAACAACCGCTTCTAGCCGACTGTTGCAGCAGCAGAATTTTGCGCATTTCATTCTTGTCTCCCGTCTCTTCTCCTTCGCATTCCCTCTCTCTCTCGTTCACTCTCACGACATTCACTCAGCAGCACGATTTTCATTTCATCGCACTGAAAACGCTACGTGAGTCGGTACTTTTTTAATATTTCTTCTCATTTCCTTCAAAATAACTAGAAAGTTTGAAATTTTTTCCTGCTGACATTTTTTCTGTGCAAACTTTCGCTTTGCTTTTGTTAATTAGAATTCCTTTCCAGAATGTAACCTGAACCAGATTCTCGAATAATTGACATAAAATGTGCAAATGTCAAAAGAAGGGAAAGAAAATTAAAATTTCATTCGACGTTAATGTCACATTAACCGGTTCAGGCGAATTGATATCTAAAAACGTGACCCATTAGAAGATGTCGGTGATATTAAATGTTGAAATCGGGTTTCAATGATATTTGGCACTACTGCAGCATGAAAAAAGGGAAGGGAAGGAAGGAGGATTTTTAGATTTCTGCAAATCTTTGAGATTCTAGTTTGAGTCGCTATCAGGTTAACTCGTTACTTGTGTTTGTTACAAATACAATACAAACAATTGTAAAAATTACCTGTTATCGTACTCATTGTCATTCTCATTCTCATCCTCATCCTCAATCTCATTCTTATTTTTATTTTTATTCTTATCCTTATACTCATACTCACCTTTATCATGCTCGTAAATATACTCATCTCATTCTCACACTTATTCTCACACTTATTCTCGTCATCATCATCGTCCTCATTCTCATCCTCATCCTATTTTTATAATTTTATTAATATTTTTGCCTTAGAGAGCCATTTCCTGGTTCCTCAATTTTATACTCTGAATCGGTGAGAAAGATGAACAACATGCGTATTTTTCTGTGAATCCTTTTGCACCTTCGCGCACGCATCCTGCGCGTGCAGATGATGGAGTATCCCACAGCGACAAACACATGACGGTGACGCACAGCACGACGACACGCTTCCTGTCTACGACGCGGCTGTCGAGGCTTCAATTTTCCAGAACTACAGCAGCATGCCTGCTAATTAAGCAGCAGCAGTAGCGGGATCCCGAAGGATCTGCTTTTGATGTCTCTTTCATGGTTGTAATTCTTGTTTCCCCGCAGTCGCTTCCACTGCATTCATGAGACATCCTTTTATGACTCTATCAGTGGCAATAACAACAATGCATAGTGAAAAAATGTCCCTCAGTTGATGAAACAAATGTACTAAATGTCTGGCTAATTTTTTCTACTTACCTATCGTATGCTACACATACGCTGAAAATAAATTGCACATGTACACAAACACACACGCACACACAGATAGAAGCAAATATATTTGATCTGGTTCCGTTACACATACGTTTGTGTCCTGCCGCATCCTCAACCACTTTGCGCAAGTTTCTTTGAGCTGCGTGCACTTAATTTTCGATGTGTTGTTGCTGTTGATGATTATGTTGTTGTTTCTGTAAATTTCTATGTTATTGGTACTTGTTGTTGTTGTTCTACACTTTATGCTGGGAAGCATGTTTTATTGCTGTGTTTCTTTTTTGTTGTTGCTTTTTCCTGATAGCATATTCGGCGTTTCCCATCCCCAGGACAAGCGTGGGAATGCATTCGACTCTAATTTCTGGCTCCGTCCCTCAGTCAGCTACCAGTTCCATTGTATTTAGTAGATGTATTGTATATCGTGGTTGTTGTTGTTGTTGGCAGGAGTATCCGCTGTTGTTGCGGTTTCCTTTTGTTTGGAAAATCGAAAATATTTCCCAAATAATTGCAGCAAATTTTTAAAATTAGCGATCTCAAACAACGACAACAAAAGGCGAAGTGATGGTTCACAAAAGCACACACAGTTTTAATTAAAATTTGCGTTAGTCTAAGGATTATAGTATAGTTGGAGTATATGGTATATCTGCGTATATAAATCATTAAATATTCGGAACTGTGAGTAAAATTTAATGAATTCTTTTTCTATTTAGGGCTTTGAACCAGATAGAGATTTAGAATTAATCTGAGGATAGAAAATATTATTGGAAATATAAAGTCCACAGATATTGTTTATCGATCAATTAATCAAACAATATAGTATTAGGAACTATTTACTATTTATTCATCAATATAGTGCTAAGAAGTATTTATACGAAGAAGAAGGAAAAATGATGGAAGCAATGAAAACATATAAACAACTATTATAATAAATTTTAATCTACAATATATATAGAGTGTATAGTATAGAGTATATAGAGTGTTATAAGATAATATGAATAAAAACGCTTGGACGTGGAGGTTGAGAAGGGAAAAGAAAAAATTGAGTGGGAATTGGATAAAAAAACGACTTAACAACCGAAACTCTCATCGAATAACGGTTCATTAGATCATTTCTGGTTTTGAGGAAGTGTCAAACAGTTTTCGGGAGAGTTAATGCGAAAGATTAAAAAAAATTATGATCCTCCTTCCTTTTCCTCCTCCATCTGCACCTCTTCCTTTGTCCCCTCCCTATCCACTTCTTGTCTTTTTTCCCATTTAATTCCCACAACCTCGCTTAGCACCTGTCCATATTAGTATCGGTTCGATGCCACATCTAGTGAAATCTTAAGAAACAAAAACCTCAAAGTCAGGTACTCAAAATGGAATACATTCTGGAGGTGTTACATGGACGCCAACAACAACAACAGTAACTGCATTTCCCGCTGTGGTCGATGATTATAAATTTCGACAGACGCATTTTGTTTTTGTGTTTGGCTACTTGATTGCGGTGGCTCTTAGAATAGGTTTAAATGTTTAACATTTGAAATGTGAAGAGTAGGAAAGAAAAGAACTTAAAAAAATACCACACACAATGCAAGAAACAACGAGAAGAAGAAACAGAATAACAAATGATAAAACCAACTTCTACAAATCGAAAAGAAATTAGTTCCGTTTATAGACTAAAGACAGAAAAAATTAACCGCTTTTCGAACTACCAACTGTTGCAGACAGTTTTATTGTTGTTGTTGTTGTTGTTGTTGTTGTTGTTGTTGTTGTTGTTGTTGTTGTTGTTGTCTTTTCTTTCTTCTATAAACTAAAGCCGCCAGCAGGTATTCCGAATGACCCTAACTTAACCCAACCTAATCTAACCGAGCCAAAGACAAGATGATGAGAGCAAGGATATATTTTTGGTGAAGTCATAAATTTTGCTATCACAGAAAAAGAAATTCGAAGGAGCGCCTTTTTCTAGCCTCTGTTGTTGTTGTTTCCTTGCCTTGTCGTGCGGCATCCGGTGACAGCAGGACGCTGTACTGTCACTGAGGCGACTGACTTCAAGTAAACCGCTGCGCTACTCATTTTGGAAGATTATGCGAGTTGAACAATTATGTAATTGGTTTTCCTTTTTGGTATACATTTTCTCAGTGTTGCTCCTGCTTTTGTTGTTGCTTTGTCTTTTCCTTTTGCTGTTCCGCTTGACTTCTGCCTAATTTTGTCGGATTTTAATGCACAACGTGTGACTTTCTTGGGTTTGGGTGTTGGGCGCCTTCATTTTTCTTGATTACTTACTTTTAATGGTCATAATGTTCACTGAAGAAGGACCTCTGTTTGACTTCACTTTTTCTGGTTTCATTTTTCATTTCTTCTTCCCCTCTCGGTTTCCTCTTTTTTGGGCTCAAGACAAAGTGTCAGCTTCTGTTCTGTTCGATCTCTTGTGGGTCCCTTTGAGATTGACTACAATTGTCATGTGTCATCATTATGTCAGCTTGTCTAAGAAAAATGGTATATTATTCGTTGCCTTTTAAAAACACAATCACCATGGGTATGTCTGTGGATCTGTGCTTGTACATTTCTGGACGTTCCTTTCATGTCCTTTCTTTAGAAAGTTCTTTAGATATTTTTAATTATCTTTAATGATTCTCATTTAATGATAGTTATGCATCACTTCAGTTGGTCGGTTGTTTGAAAGAAATGAGTCCTGAATGGCACAAAATCTCTTATCTAATTTTTTTAAATAAAGTATTCGCAAAGTACTCAAATAAAGGATAATTAAAAACTGATTTTAGGTTAATGAAAAAACTACCAAAGGCTTTAATTAATAACGTAGATATTTATATCCATTATTATTATATAAAAAGTGGCTTAAAAGGTTGTCATAAGTAGAAATTGAAGAGTAAATGAATTACTTACCTTTACTTAATTTACTCGTTAGTTGGGCAACGTTTTTTGTATGAAAATAGGTCTATAATCTTAATTTTGCTCAATCTATAAAATAACCGCGTGACTTTTAGTTATCCTTCAATTTACATTCCGTGAACATTTCCCACATGAAATCATTATAATGTACGAGGTACTTAAAATTCGGTCAGGCTGAAGATTTAAATTTTATTTGATTTCTTTAATGTTGCGAATCCCAAAAAGAATTATTAAAATTTCAAATACTTGAAATGAATAAAACTGCATTATTAAACATAATAAGCAAATACTTTACATTATTGAAACTGTACCATATTGGTTTCTGTAACCTATATTGGTTAGTCCACCTGCACCATTTTACCCCCTTCACCGCACTCCTTCCTCCAATTCAGAGAGAGATTGTAGAAGTATTTTGGGTTTATTACGAAATGCTCAAAATGCCGGCGAAATACATCATCTTCCGTTGTTTTGATAGAACTGGAATGTTGGCAACCTTGTATTTGCCTCGTGCTTTACCGTTACATTCACTGAATTTCGCCTACATATTGTACAACATCAAACAACTGCAAGAATTCGAATGGAACATTCGATTGTCTGAATAACGGAATGAATGAATGCATGATTGAGTGTGGCGTTATAAGGACGCGAAGTGAAGGGAAGGTAAAGAATGGGGTGGGGGGAGGAGTATCTCTCTGTCTGTATTTGTATGCATATCTATTTCAATTATAGATATATGCAGTTTCAATTGAATAACCAGAAAACATTCCAAATGTGCGAATCGTGTAATAAAAATTCCCAAATCTTCTCAATGCATTCTCTGTCTCTCCCACTCTTCCTATCTCTCTCTCTCTCTCTCTCTCTCTGTGGTGGAGGAAAGAGTGTGGTAAAGGGGATAAAATGGTTAAGATATGGTTGATTTTATAGATTCAGTTATTGTTGGTGTCGTTGAAATAATTTCACTGCTAAAAGAGATTCACTAACAACGAAGCGCTTTGATTTAATATAAGAATTGTTTTTCTTAAATAAAAGTTCAATTATTTGTCTAGTTGTTTAATGAGTAGATGTAAAATGTCGGTATTTTTCTTGTATTTACTCCTTTCAATAGCAGTAGCTGCATAAACGCAGCACTGTATGCTTTTTAATGAGAAATCTATTTCAGTAGTAGATTAAACAGTATCTAGAAATGTTAACGTTTGTGTGTCTATGGAAGTTTTGTATCCGTTATTATTTGTTTTTCTTTTATTTTAAATAGAGGCGAGTCAGTTAAATTAGGCCACAAAGAGGGCGGACAACAGTATTTGTACAACAACACAAAAATATTGATCGCTACAAAATATATGAAAAAATATGGGACGACGGACGGAAAACAGTGGCGCCCGCAAACAAATTCGCCTTCCTACCACTGAAGGTGGTCCCGACCACTCTTCTTCTTCTTCTTCTTCTTCTTCTTCTTCTTCTTCTTCTTCTTCTTCTTCTTCTTCTTCTTTTCCTGTGTTACCTTGCTAAAGGATATTTTGTTCACAAAGCGTATTCGAAACCTTCATTTGAATCTTTTTTAGTACCAACTTTGCTCTCTCTCTCTCTTTCTCTCTCTCTCTGTTGTAACTTATGTTTGTGAGTATGAGTACTTGTTTTTTTTTTACTACTTGTACCTTTTTCCTACTCTTTTTTGTTGTGTTACCTGCTATTTTCTGCAGGAGCATTCTTTCATTTTGTCGGATGGGCAGCGACGGTGAGGGCATCGTGGAAGCGATTGCAATTTGTCGTCAGCAGCATGGAGGGGGGGGACGCCACTGTACAGAAACAAGATGGGGCGGAGGGGTGCAGTGGGTGGAATATGAAAGTTATTCTTGTGTGTTTTGCTTACCAATCTATGTGTGTGTTTGTGTCTTTGTGTGTGTTTGTGAAACTTGTAAACTTCACGAAATTTTGACATAAATATTTCATCTCCAAGTGAAATTAGATTCTCGTGCATGGAACCGTTAACATTTACCGTTGCCTTATTTTGAATGACGTATGGCACAGTAGCGTTCATGTATGTGTGTGCGTGTGTGTGTGTGTGTGTGTGTTCGTGAATGTGTGTTTGTGTGACTGCCTGTTAATACAACAACAATTCAAACTCAACCCAATCCAACTCAAACATTTCTATTGAAACTGATAAAAGAAACAGACAAAAAAAATCGTACTAAAAAGCATTTGAATAGACGGGGGAGGAGGAGGGGGGGGGATGAACTGTGAAGGAATTGGAAGGGTTTTGCGAATGCCAAAAGCGAACTTTTGTTGGATAATCGAGTTGCTGCTGTTGCGTTGTGAAACAAGAAACTTCAATAAATGGATTTTCTTCGTTGTTTTACACAAAACTCTCCAAGGCACAGATATAGTAATTCCTATACACACACACGCACACACACAGATACAGACATACATATAGAAATACTAATACGTACGTGTATATACCTCATGAAATATAGATACAGATACAGGTGCAAAAATACATAGAAACAGATAGATGTGGATAGTCACGAGTATACGACTATACAGCATCACTGACCCATCTTCACTGAATTCTACTGACCCCATTTCACCGATCTTGAGTGATCCTTATAGTGATCTTCACTGATCTTCACTAGTTCATTCTTCGTTCTTCTTTCTTCATTAATCATTATCCAATCTTCAATCTCTCTTGAAGAAAGTCTCTCTCTAAGATGTAATGGATCTCTTCCAATATTGGACACTACAAAAATTCTAGAATTCTTCAACTTTGACACAGATCTCTTTCCACACTCATAAATGCACTCTCTCAAATAACAGTATATGTGACTCTTCCTTAATTTTCACTCCAAATATTTGATTTATGAACTCAGAGTCCGAATCAACTCATTTAAATTGTAAATTCAATTTAATTTAATTTATGCTTGCATTGATTAAGGGATTTCCTCACGCCTACGAAGCTACGATACAGTTATGCTACAGTTAAGGGAGAACAACAACAACAACAATAACAACAACAACAACAACAACTTCAACAACAACGACAACAACAACAACAACAACAACGACAACAACAACAACAACAACAACGACAACGACAAAGGACAAGGAAGCATGCGGGTTAAAAACACAGAACACTTTCATGATGTTGCAAAATCAAAAAAAAGGCAGAAGATAAAGAAATTTAATAATAATAATAATGAATATGGTCTTGATACCATGCATGGGCTTGTATCTGAGTATCTGAGTATCTGTTGTAAAAGTGTTGCCATGAAATTCCTGAAATACGAGTATCTACTGTAAACTCGTTAATTGAGAATTCGCACGCATACCAGAAACGAACACACACACACCAGCAGACATGCACACACACACACACACACACACACATGAATACACACACAGTCATGAGATACTCTTCCATAGTGAGCAGGCAAAATAAGTTGTACAGGTTTAAATGAAACTGACCGACGTGACCACCACCAGCATCATTCACAGTAGCGGGACCAGGGTCAGTAGAACCAACAACAACAACAACAACAACAACAAAACCAACAACAACAACACCAACAACAACGTCGACATTACATTGCCACCAACATGTCGGCCGAACTGTGAACAATTATCGCCAGCAACCTTGTCGAGGAGTGAGCCAGCGATGCGATGCGTTCCGAAGCGAAGCAATGCGATATGATATGATCTGAACTCCTGCTGGATGATAATCGAATCAATTAAAGATTCATGAAAGGATGTGTGTGTGTGTGGATAAGGGGAAGGAGGGAATGAGGGAAGGAGGGAGGGATGGAAGAAGAGGCCCAACTTCAACCAAGCTGAATGATAGCTGATGGTAGAATGAGAGTGAAGGGAGGGGGGGGATGGGGGAGTAAACGAAACGATGACTGCTCCGTGTCCTGAGAAGAAGCGTGATGTACAAAAGACGAATGCTATCTGGAGGGAATGAGGGGGAAGAGGAAGGATTTATAATACAACAAAAAACACCTTCTATACAGTTCCGAGTATCCCAGCTGGTTCTACCACACACATACACACACACACACACATTTTTTAATTACACTATCGTAGTTCTTTTGCTCTTTAATTATGTTTAAGGATATTCTTTTTCAGAAAGATTGAAAAATAAATAACTGCAATGAGAACTTTATAGACTGATCCTTTTCGAACTTCTTTCAAGAGTATTTGATGGAATTTATTTCGAAATATTTTCTAGACATTTTAAAATTAATTCAGAGATCTACAACATTTTCATTTAATCACTCCACCAGATTATTAAACGCTTCATAGTAATCAATCGCTCAGGTTATTAAGTTTTTTATTAGTCAATCCTTTAATCTTCAGATTATTCATTATTATATTTACGTAGTTACACATATTTAGTTAATAGTATTCCAGGTTATTCAACCCGTTTGTTAATCAATCCTTCAGTATTTTCAATACGATACATTGTCCAGTCTTGCCCCAATATCAAACATCATTTGCTATAATTTGGAACCATAAATTAGCTATTATTAACATTATTTATTATAAGAAAGGAAATCAAATAACGAAATCGTTTCGTGTCTCGTAGAAGTCTCTTTTGAAAACCATTTGAGCACTAAACGCCTTCTCATATTTGCTCAACTGAGCCACGCCTACAAGCAACACAAATAAACTCCTGCTCTGTGTCCCGCTCTATCTGTCTCTTTCTCTCCCCCAAGCATACAGACGTATATATATATATTTGACACGTACAAATATAGTAGTATGTCATTGATATGAGATAAATACGTAACGACGCTTTCTAACGCTATTTAACTGTGAAATAGCAACAAAACGGAAGCAAAATAAAAATATTAAGTAATGAAACACAAAAACAGAAATAAAAACAAAAACAACAAAAAGAACCAAATCAAAACGAAGCCAAGAAGAGTAGAAAATAGAAGACAAAACCGAAAGGAACTTGAAGAAAGAACTAAAAATTAACGTATGTCGAAAACAGTAGCTGAAAGTTGAAAAGAAGCCAGCAGATAATCACGACCTTGCGCCTAGAAGTAGGCAACGTTTTATCATTTCTCTGCTATTCGTACGTATTTCCGGAATTACGAATGCGAAATCGAATGCGAGCTGCAAGTGTAAAAACTTTGAGTTGCACTCTTTATTTATATCAGTGTTGTTTTGTTTTGTTTTCCCGAAATTCATTTATTTATTTCATAATATTTCATTTTACTTTTCCCTGAAGTCGAAAATTTGGCGCTGATGAAGCGAAGCAAATAAACAAAAAAAATTGTATTCTTAGCTAAGAAAGTGAAAGCCAGAGAAGGAAAGGTAATAGAATGAATGTGAAAACGGAGATGGGGAAGGGTGAAAGGTGAAGGGAGGTTCGATTGGCAAGAAATAAAAACAAGACAAGATGCTATCAGAAGAAAGGAAAAGCAAAACTTGGCGAAAAGAGTTTCGGGGTCTTGAATGACAGGAAGTTTTCATTACTTTTCTGGTAAAAAGTGAAAGATGTGAAGAAGGAAGAAAAGAATAAGCATGAGGGCGACGAGGAGGCGGTAGAAATCAAGAGGATTTCTTGAGTTGTCCGTTATAAATGCTGTTGTTGTTACACTAGTAAAGTTAGCAAATCTTATCTACTAATTATAGTTGGGCGTCGTCACTTCAATCGTAAAACCAGAAGAAGACGTCAGCATGGATTGACGTATAATCGATATTTCGAGGTTTCATTGCTGCAAAAATGTATCGTATTTGCCCAGCCCATCTCCTGACCCTCTCCGATTCCTGTCTGTTTCTCTGCATCACTCACTCTTTACTCACGCTATGGTATTTGTTATTTCTATGGTTTATAAAGAACTTGGATACAGTTCACATTATTACCGAAAAATATACCAGAACAAGTTATTATCAACTATAACTTACGCTGGACTTAATACACTCTTATTGGATTTCCGGATCCAATATTTATATGCAAAATACCCATTTTCTTTAAAGTACAGAAGTGGAAGTACTATTTTAGGTTTTTTTAGCAATGCTATACGAGGCATCATGATGCTGCATCGACAAAGAGAACCTTGACAGTTGCTCAGTGATACACGTAGCATCGTGATGGGGCTGTCAAATGCCTCGTGAGTCATCCAAAGTCGTTCGCTTGAAATAGGGCCAAATAGGGCCGAAATGGATTTCCACATCTCGAAAGCACTCTATATGATAATTGATAAGATGTATCCAGTCTGTATCATTTCATACATGATATTTTTCTGTGGATAGAAAAACATGATGTCATGTAAGTACGTAATATACATCATAATCATCTGTTACCACTTTTATTTAATCAGCTTTGTTGATTTTAGTTTCTTTAAATTTGTTGCAAGCTTGAAATTCTCAGAAGATGAATAGAAGATAGTCAAATATAAAAGAAATGAAAGAGAGAGAGAGAGAAGTTCTATAAAGTTCTGTAACTATCTGTCTTATAATTCTATATCTATTAAAAAAAATATTCGATCTATCTCTATACGATAGACAACCTACATTTTTAGACAAATGCAGATGTTAAATTAGCAAAAAATGGTTTCAATTTGTAATCACATGATTTATTTTCAGATATGTATGTATTATTTAATATTTATATATTATTTTAATTAAATTCAGTGCAGTTTTCAATTTTTAAGTTTAAATTATTTTAAAGTTTTTCTTTAAAATTAAAAAATTATTCTTCTGGGAAAATTATTAAATCAGGGTTATTGCGCTCTAAAGTGCGACTATGGCCAGGTAATCCTGTCGTGTCTGTGAACTTTCGTATGGTAGATCGGATCCAAGGAGTGTAATGCTGCACCTTCGTGTACAGGCTGGGGACTCTGCACTTGCCTTGACCATTCTGAACTTCAGCGATACCCACTTGAAAGCGCCCGTATAGTAATGGAGCACCAAACACGAAGCAAGAGTCTTCGGGGGCAGCAACTACTTGACTGGTACAAACGTTTCCACAAGAACTCAACGCACCCTTGAGTCGCCTGTCACATTCTTCATTACTTTGCATCATCAAGGATACCTTTTCAGCTTTATTACTGATCTTGTTAGTATTCTATAAAAAAATTATGTAACATATAATTTAGTGAGAGATATAGGGCTAGACTTCGCCTACCATATTCAAGGCCCAGCTGATGAGGCGCGTAGGGAGCTCCTTTTCTCCATGATAATCGCTTGGTGGCAGAAGTACTGGCGCAACTGTTTGGAAGTCTATTGGGAGTTGTTTTTCCAGCTCAACCAAAGCGATATTATGGGCCAGCGGTGTTTGGGAGCTCCATCCTCTGTATCTGTGTACTCTTTTGACTGAAACTACATTCGGTCCGTTGATGGAGGGTTTCTTCACGCCGTACTGAACGGATAACGTACTGTTGTGAGGTACCACCAAACAAGAAGCCGCTGTAAGGACCCATTTCGATGCTACAATGGTGCCAACGCACCAGTAATAATTGTTTACTCGCAGAGATACCTACAAAATAATTTATTATAAAATATGTACAGTAATGTTATAATTGTTAATTGTAATAGTCTTGTGTATATAGACATGAACTTCTTTAACCTTGAATACATACCAAGAAAGGATACTTTTCACTGTTGTCCTCTACGGAGTGCATCTGCGAGGAGCACAGAACAGCGCTCGCCAAGAGTAGGGCTGCTATGATGTATTTAGTCCGCATGATTTCAAAAACTAGACAATTTTACCGAATTCGATGTTCTTATATACATAGGTTCCAAACACGTTGCTGATCGTCTCAAAACCCAAAATAATATTTATTTGCCAAATAACAAGCTGTATTTACCTAAATGTGTGGTTGTTTACAATAGAGCACGTCAAGGTTTTTGTGAAAGTTTTGTAGTTGGCATGGTAATGAATTTCATAAAAGCTACTAAATCTTTATTATCAACAACAACTTGAAATAAACGAAAGCAACAAAATTAATGAATCGCTACTGAAATGTGATGTTTTCAATTTTAAACGCGTTAAAAATAAAACAATAAAGCAAAGAAACGGTTAAATAATAGGCTTTAAATAGGAAATCGAAAATTTTTAAGAATCCTCCAAACACATGTTTTACTTGTGTGTAGAAAGTAAAAAAATATTAAATAAATAATAAAATATTTTTGTCTTGCATATTATGTTTGCTATTAAACATAAAATTTAATTCCTGTTACTAATCCTATCCTATGTACTATGCATAGATTAATAAATAAATTAGTCAACGAACAGAAAGAGTGAAGGCTGAGAATCCAGGTGAAGATAGATCTGGTCGAATACCCTTCTACACACTCTCTGTGTGTAGAATATGGAAAAGTGTCGCCTTGAAAATCTTCTATAAGGCATTATAAATAAAAGTGAGTAGGCTACGTCCACACTTGGGAGGGTGCATACTCTTCATACTAAATCTACATTTATTTAAATTTATGTTAGTAGCTCACTACGTTCTATTCAACGAATATTCCTATCGAACTTCAGGCTCCAGCCCATAGAGTCCGCCAGTAGTGATCGATTTTGAGACAAACTCGTTACTCACGTAAAGCTTCTCCTGGACTTACAGACTTCTCTGTGTCTGATATTGACTCCGTGTTGTTATTTGAATTGTTGGTTTTTGTGTCCATCCTTTTGTACCTTTTATTTGGTACCTTAGACATGATAATTGGCCACTCTGAAATCTGTCCTATTACTCTGAATCTTGTTTGAATTTTCTTATGATGCTTTTGGTTTATTGAAAATCATTATATGTATGTTAAATATTATTAAGTTAAATAAGTTAGAGAAGGTAGCTCAAGGCTCTGCCCTAGGGATATTGCTTTCTTCTGTATTCAGAAATTATATTATTAATCTGTGTAAATTTATTTCTGATGATGTTCAGCTGTATGGTTCTCATCAAACTGATTGCATATTAAGTACATGATGATCAAGGTCAATGGATTATCTTTTACTCTGCGAAAATCACAAGTTGTACCCATTTGCTGAGCTAAGCAAAACCTGGATGTTATCCTGGAGTTATTTCTTGGTGGAACTGAATTTAGAGGGTATTACTTACCTTATTCACTATATTCCACACTCCTTCTACTCTCCTTCTCACCTGTTCATTTATTTTCTTTACTTTTAGGGTCACATAATAATAGGAGAATTGTTAACGTATTCAAATGCTTGTATTTTAAAGAAAACATTTCATGTAAAAGGAATTAAATTGAAATGAATTAGAACTGTTTTTATTGTATTTATACATTAATTTACTGAGAAATTATTTTAATTTAATGACATTATTTGTGAGTCCTTATCTTATCATTTTTACAGGATTTTGATTTTAAATCACGTCAGTCACTCACGTGACATAAGAAAATAATTAACCTGCTGAAGCATGGAAGTGACGAACTTGCGCCTAGGAAGAAAAATAAATGCTTCCCTTTTTCCATCGAACACGTGGTCTATCCTCCCCTCCCTTACTGTTCCGCCTCCCATCCGCAGAAACTCAACGTCCACAATGAAGGCGCTGCGAACATATTTTAATTAAAATTATTAAAACTATGTAAGTAGGTCACAGCGTCACACACAACGTCACACACAGCGATACACAGTAACGTGCTCTCCTACTGTACTACAGCAACAACAATATCGTGGTCAAAAAACACCGAAAACCATAAAAAACATTTCGTTCTACTTATTAAAGTAATTCAACTCCATTGTGTTTACGTTGTAATACATTTTTTCAGTCGAATTCAACACGTGACCACGTGTACCGTCCGAGAACATAACCAACCTCTCAGTTATGGTTTTCGTCACGTGATGTGAAATGATTTGCTGATTTCCTGAGCGCTTTTCTGAAATCTGACAAAGAACAAAAACCAACTGTAGCAAAACATGATTTCCTTTCTATACTTGACACTTAAAGGTGAAAGATATTACGTTTGTCCTTTGGTTTTAACCCCTCCTTAAGTAGGCGTGGCAGAACCAGAAAAGTACCAACATTATACTTATACAACATTATCATTACGAGTATATACTCATTCCTCTGATATAAGAGTTATGGACTGTGCTACTCATGGGCATGGTTCACCCACTTTTTCATTATATACCAAAAAGGAATTTCGATGAATAGCTACGAAGACCAAATATAATATCTTTTTAATGTATGTATCTGGCAGTGAGCTAAGAAGAAATATTTTCTTATTAATTCTATTAAAAAGACGGGGAAGAAGAAGACGACTTTCAGCTGTGCAGGAGAACCAATTAACGGCCCAATTTTCTTGTGGAACAGCAAAAATCTTAAAAGCAGACATTAATAAAAATTACCATAAAATGATCAAAAATAAAAATAAAGACGAAATCAAATAAACTGACTGCAACACAGGAAACTATTTATTTTTGTTGAGCAGCAGCAGAAACCGCAGCAGCAACAGAAACAACAACAGCAATAATAATAATGAGACTAGAAAAAAGAAGAAGAAGAAGAAG
Source organism: Myopa tessellatipennis (assembly GCA_943737955.2). Classification (NCBI taxonomy): domain Eukaryota; kingdom Metazoa; phylum Arthropoda; class Insecta; order Diptera; family Conopidae; genus Myopa; species Myopa tessellatipennis. The sequence goes on from OX031316.1 coordinate 53,859,523, forward strand.
AAGAAGAAGAAGAAAAAAAAGGAGCAGATCAACAAGCAACACGAGTGCCACGAGTAACACGAGCACCACAACAACAACAACAACAACAACAGAAGCACAACAACTCTAGTGACAAGTTGCGTGTAATGAACCCAACACATTGTTGGGACATTTTCAGCGAGTGAAGCACCCTGTGTGACATGTTTTTAATTAAATGCTGGAAAATTTAATGCCGCATCTTGACGTCTGGATGGCAGAAAAGGATGAAGCGTCAAAATGATGATCGCGATGGTGATCATTATGTTTATCAACGTCATCATGTGCATGTCTCACACTGTGTGGCGCGGCGCGGCTCATTATAATTATTTTGCTGCTGCTGTTATTATTATTATTGTTGTTGTTGTTGTTGCCTCAGTACTCACTCACTCACACATACTGATTAATACTCCGGCCATAAATTATCCCTTGAGTTTCTTCAATTTTTCCCTTTATTACTGTTCACAGTTACTTCAGAAGAATTTACTTCAAAAGCAGGAATTTTTGCAAAAACTTAAATGCACAAAAAATCATTAAAAAGCTATAACGATACTTAAGTACATACAATATATCGAAAATAGAATCTTTAAACAGATAGTGTAGGGTATCTCAGATTCGGCCAAGCCGAAGATAGCACTTTTTATGGGTTTTTCTAGTTTTTTAACCCACAAAATGATTTCGGATTATCTTTGAACGTTTGACAACTGAGCGAACCGGGCATTTCTGTGATTGAACCACTTCGGTTTATCTAATCAATTACAAGGATCTGAAATGCTTTCGTCATCAGAAAAAATGTATAACATTGTCAAAGAACGGAATAAACTATTAAGATTATATCTGTTGTCCGTGTATTTCCGAAGCACAATTTTAATTAACAACGATTAGATAGGAATTTTTTTCGGTATTATCTCTGGTTTTTCCAATGATCCGCTTCAGCATGGAGCCCACACTTGTATATAAACCCCATCGGATTCAATCAAAGCTTTATAGTTTCGAAATCATGTGGACTAAATATATCGTAGCAACTTTGCTCTTGGCGAGCGCTGTTCTGTGCTCTTCGCGGATGCACTTCGAAGACGAAATCAGCAAGGAATATTATCCTTTCTTGGTAGGTTCTTCTAAAATGTTAAAATATTTTACACTACTGCTTTCTATAATAAATTACTTTGTAGGTATCACTGCGTCTAGATAATTTTCACTGGTGCGTTGGCACCATTGTAGCATCCAAATGGGTCCTTACGGCGGCTCATTGTACGGACGTACCTCAAAACAGGACGCTATCCGTTCAGTATGGCGTGAGAAAACCCTCCAACGACAGACAGAATGTTGTGTCAATCAAAAGAACACACGTTTACCGAGGATGGGATGTCGAAGAACCGCGTGTTCATGATATCGCTTTAATTGAATTGGCAGAACAGATTCCATTCGATATGAAATCCGTTGGCCCAGTGAATCTGCCAACAGAGGACTATTTTGAGGAAAGGCAGGTCCCAGCGGCACTCACCAGCTGGACTTTAAGGGTAAGTGAACTCTTTTGTATCTTTGACTAAATTATATGGTATTTCTTTGGTCCCAATAGGCTAATGGCGCTTTAAACGATAAAGTGGATGAGTTAGCAGTGAGGATCCAAACTAAGGAAGAGTGCAGGAGACATATGAGGGGCTTGTTGAGTCCATTTGGGAATATTTGCACCAAGAGTGTTGATGTTGTCACCGACCAGCAGTGCTTCATGTTTGGCGGTCCTTTGATATACCGTGGAGAGACTCAACTCGGCATCGCTACTGTTCAGAAAGATAGACACCCCTGCGCTGCACCTGATTTATACATCAAAGTGTCCATGTATGTTCCATGGATTCTATACACTATAGAGAAGGCGGAGCTTGGTAGAAATTTTTAGGAATTATTTACGCGAATTGCGATGTATCAAGAGTAATTTATAATCTGACAAAAATATTTTAAAATATTTGCACACGTGAAGAAAAACATTATCTAACTTTAAATTTGACTATATATTAGATAGATAGAATGTATATTGTATTGAAGCATTTATTAAATAATATAACGAGAATATGCATTTAACAACATCTTAAATATTTTCGCTAATTAATTAAGTTTTATTGTTAAAACTACGTTAAAGTTGACAGCAGAACCGACTGACAACGTTTCCGCATAAGTGACCAAAGTGTAAATTATGCACACATTTCAATAGATTCCATTCACTGCTTCCGTAGCAGGACTCATATTCGTATAGTATGTAAGTGTAAAGAAATACACACACACACACACACACACACACACACACACACACATACACACACATACACACACATACACATACTACATAAAGTTCTCCTGTTTACATACGAGTAATGAATTAATTAATGCAAATTAAGAAGAAGTGTGGCTAAAATGAAAATCATGCCAACTACAATTTTCATTTAATTTAGGAAATTGAAGCTGAAGCTGATTTCCACGTGTTAGTGGAGAAAATATGGTTTAAGAGAGAAGAAGGATATACTTTTAAGAGATAGAAAGAAATAGAAGAAACTTTGAACCACACTATAATATCCCCAAATAAACAATTTTAGCTATTTTGGATGTATTTAAAGTTATTTTAAAGTGGATCTACAGACTGGTTATCAATAACTTTATGAGCCCTAAATTTTACAACATTTTCGGTACTTTTTTCACTCACATGAAAAACGAAATCTCATGACGATTATCGAATTTAAGCCTAACGTTTTTTGGGCCGTGTTCGTTGAAATCATATCATAAAGATTTTAAACACTTCCGGCTATCTTCCTCTGCCCTGTCCCGATCGATCCAGTGTGACATTTTGTGTTGTAGCCCTAAAATACACAGCTGTTGTTGTTTCAATAAAAGCAAACCAACAAAAAACCACTCACGCAACACATCAAATCTTCGGAATCAACCGCCGCCGCACTCGCAGTTTCAGGCGACATTTTTGTGAAGGGATAAAAAAGGAAACATTAAAAAATACCATCGCTTTACATAGAATTAAACACTTGAACATGGTTTTGCAGACAAGTGTTGCTTGTTCCCTGCGCCAGTGTTGCACTTCATCTTCATAAATCTACAAATTAAATTCCAGCCGCAACTCGAAGCATTACGACCTCAATTAATAATATTTCCGAACATTAAAATTGGAATTTTATTGCAGGACGACGGACAGGGCACAAGGAGTTGGGGAGTGCGGGATGGGGTGTGGGGAGAAGCGAATGGAGGCATCCTTTTGACAATAAGTCAGTGTGTGCGGCTAATTAACGCCAATATGGTAAGTGTTCGTGTTCGGGTTCGAGTGCGACGAAGGGTGGCAGTGCAGAGGCTGCTCTATGGTTTCGGGACCCCTTTTCAAATGTCAAAAATGTTTCCATTCTTCTTCTTCGTCATCATCGTCTTCCTCATTTTCCACTCACTCACTCACTCTTTCGTTTACTTCCATTCGAATGCATCATCAAAGCTGAAACTTTATTCGCTTCTATTCTCGGAAAACACGTGCGAAGGACACAGATTTCAGACTTCGACTTGAATTCTTCCGACACTTTGTGTTCAATGATGCATGCCTGCTCCGAGGTTGTTGTTGCTGCTGTTACCATTCTGCTGACGCTGTCTACTTCACTTCCTATCGGGGCGTAGAGGGACTGAAATGGAACCAGATGTCGAAAATCAGTTCCGAACTAAATGCACTGGAAGCACCCAGAGCAACAGAGCTTGACTTTGGCCCTCAACTTGATGGTACTGGTGATGGTCATGATGGCGGCGATCCGCACAGTGACTGGTGAGTGTGAGTGTTTGGCTGGTGTATGGTTTGGAGAGGAGAAGTTTTCTTTTTATGACAGGAGATTTATTTTTAACATAAAAAGAGATCGATCTAGACCAGGTACCACATCCACCATTTAAATACTACGGACTGAGAAAAGCAAACTCCAGAAACTGGGGGTTTTTTCACATAAATCATTGCATAAGCTACAAGTTGCATAGTTAATGCATCATTTATGGTACATATGTTTATGATGATATCCAACATATAAACATAAACATAAACATAATATCAAACTAATTGTTAATTGCTTATGTTTAAAATATCTCCAATTTTTATTCTCCTCTTCTATCTCACCGTGTTGTTGTATTTCCGCTTTACTCTATCACTTTGACATTCTACAGCATTTCATTTATTCCCAAATATTTGCGTAAATATCAAATCATATTCTTCTCGTTTCCAGTTCATCATGGATAAAATTTCAAAGAATTTTCTAATTAAATTTTTGAATACATTCTGGAAAAGTGAGCCGCCACTCAAAATCTACTTTTTATCAAAATGTTCATTGCATGCAATAAATACGAAATGTGATAAATATACGAATCGTATGCTTAGTAGTCTCAGAATTTCTCCATCTTTCTTAGTCTCAGACTCAGTCTTCTCCTGTCAAGGAATTCAACAGACTGCTATTTTGGAGTGAAATTTAATTAAATGTAATGGAAAGGATTACAAGAGAGAATTTGAAAGAGAGTAAAAAATATATTGTGTATGATTCAACAACAACAAACGAAGGTATGTTCAGAAATAAATATTTAAATGGTTTTAAACTTTGTAAAACTATTTATATAAATACAAAAAGTATTAATAATTAAATTCCGTTTTTAGGCACCTTTTGTAAAATCTTGTATCTTGATAGAATCTTGAAAATACTGTCAATCCTAAGTGTATCATAGAAACGCTATTAAAAATATGGATAAGTACAAGTTTATTAAGAGAAGTTCGATCATGTATCGAAGAAAGATCGTATTTTTTTTGTAGGAAAAACACTGAAGAGTTCAGTTCGTCAGGATTGAATTATTTCCACCGTTACAAATGCATTGCGTCACTCAAGAGATTTGTTAAAGGCAATTAAGAACCTGAACCAGATGAGATTACAATCGATCGATTTCTGAATATCGACAACCACCTGTTTTGATATCTAACAAAGACATCATAAAATATCATATCAAACTAATAATGACGTCATGAATATGGTTATATTGATGACATTCCTAGATAATAAGTGTTGGAAAACAAATAACAAAAAATAAGTGTTTGAAAATATTTAAAGTACTTGTTTTAATCTAAAACAAAAACCTTTTCAACCCGCCATAGTTTTTGTATCAATTTTTACATATATAATTTTATGTATAATGTATGTATTTCAGCGAATCACTCTCTCTCTCTATCTCTCTCTCTGTCCCTTTCTCTTTCTTCCTCTATAACAGATGTTTCAATAGACCTGTATTTATATATTTTGAAACCTTTCGTGTTGATATTAATGTTCGTACCCCAATTAAATACAGCTGTATATATTCCTATGTACTACATATATGTGTCCTTATTTTAATTCTAGTTTTTTCGTTTGTAGGTACGAACAATTGAACAAATCCTCTTTGAAGACATCCGTCATTAAAGCAAATAGTTTTTTATTTCAGTGCTATTTCACAATTCAGCACAAGTACAATGGAATATATCTCTGTCATATGCTTTGTTTTTTATTTCTTTGGTTTTTTTTAATTTTTTAAAATTATTCTTTTGTTGTTTCTATGATTCTTCATTGCCAGCTACGCGATCTACGCAGTTGCTGATCGAAATCATTTAAAGACCTCGAAAAGTTATCATGATCAACAATAAACATGACGATCAGAAAAGAACAAAATGAAAAAGAAAAGAATTAAGATCTGTTGCGAATATCTTGATGGTTCCATGATGTTTTCTATTTGCTTTTCCTCTTTCGAAATTAATTGCTTGGGTTTTCCGAACAAGTTATATCTCAATCGTATGTATTTCAGCCTCTGCACTCGATCTCTTTCCGCTTGACATAGATTTTTGACAGGATAACCATGCTACGATGTTAGAATAAAGTACGATATAACGATATCCTTTTCGGTTTAGCAAACAAAGCAAAAAGAGAATCCTTCTTTTATGGTTTTTTTCTCTTTTTCTCTCTTTCTATCTACCTCTTTCCTTCTCTTTCTCTCTCTCTCTCTCGCTTAGTTTATGCATTTCTTTTTGTTTGATAAAGGCAAAAATCATAAAAACAAACAAACGTTTGAACAAATAAATACTTTGCTTGCATTAAAATAGGATAAAAAAAAAGCGGGGAAAAAAGAGATGTCTACGGTTTTGTATTTGTGTTGTTCTTGTTGTTGCTGCTGTTGTAGATATTATTATTACTCTCATTGTTGTTGTTGTTGTTGTTGTTATAGAGCTCTATGTTGAGAGGATTAGTTGCAATCTTGTTTTTCGTGCCAAAGCGTATTTCGTAAATACAATCTTTTTGTTCAATATGAATGTCGCTGGCTCAGGTCATGATTGTACACGGCGATATCCAGACATTTGTGGATAAGTGGAAACATACGATAGTTCATACGACTCTGAGTGGCTTAGGACGAGTTGTGCTATTCTCAGATTTTCTGGGTCTTTCTTATTACTATCATTACTATTATTATTATTATCATTGCTACTGTTTTACTGTGCATATTAAGGATTCCACGCAGAACCTTGAATTCAGCACATATGTTGTGGACATTAAAGACGATTTACATGCGAACACTTTGTTAAATTAGTTATTACGTAACTAATGCCAACTAATCTCATGCTTGTAGTTATATGAACAGAAATACACGCTACTTTGGCTATTAATTCTTGACCTAGGGTAATATTAGCTTCTAATCAGATAAGATAAGAAATACATATAAAAAATGTCGAACCCAAAATATCGAATACAAAAACCGAGAGAGGAAAGAACTCGTAAATCCAAAACAAGTTCAAAGTTTCAATGGAAATAGAAATAACAACCCAACAACAAGTTTTTGAAAGGGTTCCGAAGGATTAAAAACAGAATTCAGTGGTCGTTTCTGTTGTTGTTGTTGTTGTTGTTGTTGTTGTTAAGCAGCTCTACCCTTAAATCAAATAGACGAAAGTAATTCGTTTTGTTAAATATGATAAAGAAAAAATCGTATCAAAATTTAGGGTGCTCAAAACGCATTCGAACTGAAAATCCGGTGCAAGTAAAATGATGCCCAGGTGAAGGTACAAAAGGTCGTTGCTACAGACGGACAAAAGGGCAGACAGTCGTTGAACACACGAACACATGTCTATTCGTGTAATTAGTAGTATACTCACACACACATAAGCACATGTACTCATTGTCAGATCCTGTTGAAATCTTCTTACGCTTGAGTTGGTCCACAAGGATGTCAATAATATTTTTTCATTAGCTTTGGTCTGTCATCAAATTGAAAACGCTGGAGTTCAGTTTATCAGCATCACAATCGTCATCGTCACCATCATAATCACCACCTTCATTATCATCATCATTATCATCATCATTATCATCATCATCATCATCATCATCATCATTATCATCAGTATTAAGTAAAAACAACAGCAATAAACATAACTTATCAGCCATCTTTGTTGTTGATCAACATAAAATAATCGGCGTAATCGGCTTCATTATAGTAATTATCACCACAACCATCATCGCAATCGTCATCATTGGCTTCATTATTATTATTAAGATCGTCTCTATCGCTTTATTATCATCATCTCCATCATGGTCCTTATAGAGACGTAGATACACTGTTTCTATTAGTATAAGTATATGCTGCTGATAATATTTAGATTATTCCAAACACACATACCTTGCCGCTATATATAAATACATTAAGCCAGACAGAGAGACAGACAGAGGGGCAGAATAATGTAGATATACAGACAGTTTCATAGAGAATCAGAGTCACAGACAATCTGCAGCAATTGTTGTGCTTATCAAGCGTTAAATTGATTTAATTTGACAGTTTATCTCGCCTTTACTGCTATTGTCAATTCGTCTGGTTTTTGTACAACAACAAGAACAACAACAACATTAAAAACAACAACAAAAACATTAAGAACAACAATAAGAAAGAGGAAAATAACTACACTCATCACAAAAGCAAGAATGGAGCAATTGTATTGACGTCTGTGTAACAGTAACAAAGGCAACGATATATTTTAAATCAGTCAACCAGTCAGTCAACTAGTCAGTCAATCAACCAGTCAGTCAACTAGTCAGTCAATCAACCAATCAATCAACCAGTCAGTGAAGCAGTCAGTCAGTGAAGCAGTCAGTCAGTGAAGCAGTCAGTCATTCAACCAGAAGATCAGTAGTTTGTCTTTCAATACAAATAGCTGATGTCCTCCGTCTGTTTAAATGGCTGTCTATCTGCTAGTCTGTCCATCTATATTCATCTGTTTATCTGTTTCTATCTCTGTTATTTAGTGGCCTCTGTAATGAGTTCCTTCTGAGTATATGCTGTGGTCCGTATAACTGTAAAACTCTGTCTGTCGATTAGTCTCTTTAACTGTATGTCGCTCCATACGTCTTTTATTACATTGGGCATGGGTTGTCCCTGTCTTTCTATCTTTCTATCTGCCTCCCTGTCCATCTCTCTCTCTCTCTCTCACTCTCTCTGCCTGTTAGTTTATTCTTCAATTTGTCACTTCACCTTCACCTGTTTTACTCTTGTTACTGTTACAAGTGGTGTTGTTGTGTTATCGTTGTTTATGTTGCATCTATATAGTATTTAAGACTAACAGCAACAACAACACGAACAACAACAACAACACCAACACAAACAACATTATGAATAGCAACACGACAAACAAGGACAAATACAAACACAACGACAACACACAACACTTTGCATATCCTTGTTTTCGTTGACTCGCATTGTTTGCATTAAATGCATTTCTACTGTCGCTCGAATTGTCCCAGTTATTGTCGTCGTTGTTGCTATTATTCTCCATTTGTTAATATTACCACTGTTGTTTTTGTTGCTTGCCATCAGCTTTTGTTGTTAATTTGCTTTTGTACTTCGAAATTCTACATATTTACCTCGAAATTACGGACAACTCCTATCTGCTGCATCTACGAGTATCCACTCACATCTATGAGTATCTACCAGTATTTGCGACAAACTGGCGACATGTGGGAACTTCCAAGGACAACATTTAATTTACAAAGGACTCACTTAGCTGGGATTGTTAAAGATTTATTTATTCTTGTTGTTGTTCTTCTTCTATTATACACTATACAGTGTTCAATGTTGTTGTTGTTATAAATGTGTAGAAGTACGTGCTCTACTTACGTCTTCTTGTTGTTGTTATTATCCTTGCTTTATTGTTATTCATTTGCTTCGCTTTAACGGTTATTTTACATTATTCCTTTTTATTATTAATGTTGTTATTATTATTATTATTATTATTTTTAGTTATATTATTATTACTGTTATTATTATTATTATTAATATTATTATCGATATTATCAACGAATCCACACCCGCGTTCGAGTTTCTTTCCCAAGTCCCAAGTTGTGGCTTTATTTCTCAAGTACTCGAGTATATACGAGTAGTGAAAAATGCTTACGTTATTATTGAACAGTAACTGATCCATTACCATACCATGTCCATGTGGTTATCTGATTTAGCGTGTATGAGTGTGTATATACTATACATAAATGTGTTGGTGTGTCCTGAACTTGATACAGAAACCAATTTGCAATTTCATCCTAATCCTTTTCTGACCGAGTTGTATTTAAAACTAACTACCAACATTCAATTTTATACAAGCTTCTAAGCAACACGAAAGATTAAAATAGAAACTAGAAAATACATACATTGTTATTATATACTATAGATATTTCAATTATTCATAATATTGAAAACCTAAATCGAAATGAAACCAATTAAAATTATCTTTCAATTGCAGTTGCATCGACAGAACAATAAAACTGATTCCATCATGTACACAATATATATTATATTTGTAGAATTTTAATATAAAATATATAAGGAAAGACTGAGAAATTTCAAATAATTGTTTAACTTAATTGAAAACTCCGATTGAAAGTTAAAACTTTGCTTAGGAAATTCTAAAAACATGGTAAACATTTGTTCCTAAATAGCAAATCTTTAATCTTTAGAAAATCTATAAAAAATCGGGCAAAATAAAGACTGGATTTTTGTTCTTTAAGGGCAGAAAAACGATTACCCTTTGTTTGTGGGAAATTCGGAAAATTTGAAGAAGTTTGGGAACAAATCTCAAGATTTTTCAAGTCATTAATGATGCACAAAGGAGTTACTCGCGCTCTCCCCATCCTCTCTTCTTTGAAAGTCCTCCGTCCCTCTTTCAAACTCCTTGAACATTCGCGTACATACAAAAATCGTAATCCTAAATAATGATACAGTGACTGAGTTTGGTGCGTGCTTGGAAACCGATCGGAGTGATTAATGAAGAGCAGGACCGACATTTCTCCAAGTGCGAACTTTTCATGTGCGAGAATCGAGGTCTCAGTCTTTCATTCGGACACCTTCTCAATCGCTTTCTCACTCATCGCAACATTCACTCATTAGAGAGTTGAGACCACGCTTAATATTTTTGGGTATTTTTAATAGAAATGATTTTTCTCTATTTTCATCAAATCGCACGGTATTTTTTACTTCTCTGTTGGGACGGTCGAAGTTCCGAAAGAACTACAAAACGATTGATGATCTACTTTGACAAGATTTGAGGAATTAATTTCCACAGCAACGAGCACGACGAAGCACAAAGAAAACCAAGGAAACGAAGAGGTTATAAAAGCAGAACAAATAAAAAAAATCAATAATGAAAATAAAAAAAAAGAAACTCGGGGTGGGGGAAAAACAATTGCCAAAAAAAAACCATTGGTCATGTCAGCTTAAGTGGATCCCTTCCATTAGGCACACTTCAGAACTGCTGTTGTTGAACGCGCTCACAAGGACGAAAAAGGATTAATACACTTTGATGATTTCGCTGTTGCTGCTGCTCTTCCGATCCGATTCTACCGCTGTTGTTGCTGGCATCCGTAAATGAAACGAGAAACCAGAAAGATTGCCATCTCCGACTTGGCCGAAGCTGAGGTACCCTACACTTTCGGACCTGTGATGGAAGATACTTAGAGAACTGGGATAGTACACGAGGTTGTGGTCATAATGAACTCGACTCGGGATCAAGTAACGCGGATCACGGAGATATGCTAAAAACGAGAGGACATCCTTAATATACCATTCCACCTTCGGGTGTAGGGTATAAAAGCCCATAACAAATCCTGCAAACATTGAGAAAGAAAGCATTACTTTCATGCACCCTTCAAAAAAATGAAGGATCAATTTCGGGATTACGCATAATACGAGTACATAAGAACAAGGAAACCAACAACACTATTGTATTCTATATGCCTGCAACCATTCATTCATTCATTCATTCTCTCATTCTCTCATTCACTCATTTATCTATCCATCGCAATCAAAGCGCTTGGAAAAACGGACTTCGAACTTCGGCGGCTCTCAGGACGACGATTTCATCCCTTTTGCTTTGTGTTGCATATGAAAAGCACCATAAAACCAACCTACTTAACGATGATTCCCTAGTTTTCCACAAACACACACGCTCTCCGTCATTCATTCATTTATGCTTTCATTCAGTTTTCCATCACTGAAGTTTTTGTATCTTTTTTAATGATGCTCATGATTTAACTAGAAAAAAATCTATTATTTTCCATCGAGATCACAATGAAATATGAAAACCCTACGAAAGAGCTCCCAGGTGTAATAAGCTAGAGACACAGATGCACACAAACGCGTATATACACATACACAAAAATACACACATTCATTCGCACATCATACATCCATTCACTGTACTTTCACCCTATAATAATTTCTACGATTCGCTGCAGGAGGAAAATCGGGGTTCTTAGTGCCTGCCACATATGTTCCTGTTCTCCACATGTTGTTGTTGTTGTTTCCTTGCTATTGTTGTTGTTATTTAATTTACGGCCGCTTTTATTAGCGGTTAGATTCAAATTCGAATATTAATCGATTTGTTGTGAAATACAATCAATAAAAATCTATCTAATAATAGTTATTTGTTCTGTGATGTTATTGTAATCATTTAAGAGTTGATTTAAAAAAAACTAAATACCAGAAATCGACATAATTTTTTACTTACACTTTTAATTGATTTATTATTCCAGAAATAACGAATCGAACTTCAAACTTTCTTCTCTTGAATTTTTCAACCTTTCGAACTTCAAATACAATATTTTTTCTTTCTTCTTAGAATATTTTTTATTGATATCATCAATCTTTTTATTAAAAAAATACAAAAAACAAGCCCAAGAAGTCTGTATTCCTCACAAATTCCTGGAAATACTTTTTGATTGCTTTCTGATGAACTTCAGTGAGCTTCTTACACTCAGTGAACCCTTTTTAAAAGCCTTTTCTAAAGTCTTCCATGATTTTAATGACTTTATTCAATTCCACATCTTTTTTCGTTTAATCTTCAGGAATTCCTTAAATTGATCAAGAATTTAATTTTGAGTTTTTCAGCAAATCCCTTTTATATTATTCCAAAATTTCAAGGATCCAATTAAAAGGTGGTTACATATTTTTTTAACCACAAAACTTCTATAAACTTCAGGAATTTACTTAACTTGTGTCTCTTGGAAACATTCTTTCTTTCATTTTATTTTTTATTCATTTTTTAATTGTATTCTATTCATTTGTGAGTGCAGACATTCTCTTGAGTGTACTGTATATACGAAAGTAGTCCCAGACTACTATCAAAGACATATAAATTTAGGAAAAACAGCTTCATTCCTCAACATAGTCTCCTCTTAACTACATTCAGTGCTTTTCAATAGCTTTGATACCCTGTTTATAGTAATTCGCATTCATAAACTGATCCAACCGCCAGCGAGTAACCACCTGGAGCCCTCATAATATCCACACCATGAACGAGAGCGGAAACGCATAAAAAGGAGCTCGAATTTGATTATTGTGACATGTTTCAGAGCTGATAATCGCCTGTTAACCGCATTCTAAAGGTTGCCACTGAAACTGATCACAATTCAACCCAACAACAAGCAGGTGACGCGTGTTCAATACGCACGCGTTTCTGGTTACCAGCGAACTGGTTGAGGTGCCGCTGTTAACATCGTAGAAAAGACAAGCGCAATAAAATTGGTTACTTTACACCATCGCCGTATGCAGCTAAAAGAAGTGGACGGAAAAACGGCAACAATAACAGTTGAAGAAAACCGAATTCCTTGCACAACTTTTTAAAAATAGGAAACACAAAACAAGGAAGCAAGAACAAAAGAGCCGCACATCTCGAAACCCCGACCGTCTTTTTTCTGGGTCTGTTTTTGACCCGCATCCGGAAGAAGCACTCACAAACACCCATATACACATACACACACACATACAAATAACTAATCGAATCGTCGACGGATCCGTTGACGACTTTTAGGCTTCCGATTCACTTGTGGACTTTGCGGCTGTCGTCGCGGCCGCACTTCGGTTGGCGGTCTGGCGGCTGGCGACGTTTGAGAACTGAAGTGAAGTGAAGCACGTGATCTATGAAAATCATGCGAGACGCATTCGTGTCACGTACGAAAGTCGGAGGGCGGTCGGCAGCCTTGAAGTGTTCTGTGTGTGTGTGTGTGTGTGTGTGTGTTTGAGGAATTGACTTGTGGATTTATTTATTTATGAAGAAGAAGAAGAAGAAGAATATACATACGCTGCGATAACTCTCCCTCTCTCTCTCTCTCCCTCTCTGTGTGTGGGTTTCTGATCCTTGGCACACTTCTCAAAATACACAAACATGGAAATTGCATTTTTAACAACAACCATCCTTGGATGAGGATGAATAATTTGCATTGTAACTGTAACTGTAACTGTTGTAACTGTACCTGTACTTGTTGTTGCGGAAAATTAAAAAAAAAAACACCCACCCAAACTGAAAAACTGACAAAAACACTCATTGAAAGCTTGACTGACAACATTTTCTGACATTCCTGACGTAACCTCAAAAAGAATGGAGTCTCCGGATCTGTTCCTAATCTAAATAATAGAGACCGAGTATAAAAATTCTTCTAACTTGATTTGGATGGCTTTTTCGTGACATTTACTTTTATAATGCAATAGAAATGCCTAGCAATGCGTTATCTTAACTCAAGTGCTAAGAATTTTCATATAATTTTTATAGTGAAATTAAATCAAATCATTTATAGCGGTAAATAACTTGAATTGAATTGAATTGAAACCATAATCGAATAACTTGCTCGATATCAAAATTAATGGAAAGAAAACAACGTAGAACAACAACAAAAACACATGCAAACAAATCCGCAAATTAAGCAAGAATTTAATACGTAATTTTTCACACATACAAATAACAACAACAACAACGCGAAGAACAACAAAATGCGGCATTCAAATAAATTTCATAATATTCAAATATTTTTGGGCAAATTCAGCAAAATTTGTTGTAATTAAACCAAAACAAATGCCGAAACAGAAGCAGCAGCAGCAATAATTTATTATAGTGTATAGAAAGAACAACAAAAGTAACAACAACAACATCATCAACAAATACAAGAGTAGCCACATTATAATTAATTTGCTGGAAAGCATCATTTAATGGATACACTAAAATAGCTTTAATTGCATGCAAGCGAGCCTTCAGTAAACTTTTGAATTGTTTCAGTTTTTTTAGCCTCCACTTTAAATACTTTTGCAATAAAAAAACCAAAAACAAAAACAACAAAAAAACCACTGCTCGAAATACTGAGGAATTTTACCGAATCATTACCACAGAATATAATACAACAACAGCGACATTAAATGTTGACACTTCTCCCGTATCGTAGTTAATTTAAAATGGTTTCCGTTACAATATTGATTCTGTTCTGAAATTGTATTTTATTTGCTTTCTTGTTGTTTAAATTATAAACTTATTTCGAAAAAGATTGCTTTAATGGAACAGAAGAATGTGTCCAAATAACAACAGCAACAAAAACAATAAGAAAAACATTACAAGAGTAACAGCGAATAAGAAATTAAAAACAAGAAGAAAAGAATAAACAACAAAAAGAAAGGAAATGACAACATGAACAGCAACACAAGATTAACAAACATTAACAAGCACAGGAAATTTGAACATCCACCTGCGTCATTCAATCAATCAATCAGCCAAAACAGTCCCCCCCCGGGGGTTCGTTCCCTCGTCCGGCCGTCCGTCCGTCCGTCCGTCCGACCGTCCGTCAATCAATCAACCCAGCAGCACAGCCGCCTTCAATCCACCCACCAGCAGAGGGATCAATGAACCGCGTGGAAACTGAACGCAGCTGCATAAATTTCAAGTGAGTCGATTCGATGCACATTTTTTGCACGCTTTGCCAAACTTTACAACAATAACCGTAATAATAATAATAACAACAACTGATCCCAAATGATTTATCATCGCGAAGTGCTGCAAATAAATTAGCATTGACACTGGGAAACACCAATCCACCGATGTGTCTGTGTGTCTGGCCCGCTTGTATGTCTGTCTGTCTGTCTGCCTCCCTGCCTGCTTGCCACTCGTTGCTCTGTCACAATTCTTGCGCCTGTCGAATGCTCAAAATCAATTGAATTTAATTCGTTGTGTCTATTGTGTTGTTTATTCCACAAATAAAATACTCGTAAAGTGTACTCGGAAAGCTCACACTTCACGTTGCAAAACAGTCGGTTGTAGCGCTCAATCGTACGCCGGTCGCGGTGGGCAGACGACAAACAGGGTGCCACTCATTGAGCCACTCAGAAGGACAGAAGATGGATTAAGTGTTTCGAGCGCGTGTTGTATTTCATGGTTGTTGCTGTTGCCTATACTGCTGCTATTGAATTTTCCCCAATTGACACTTAACGACAGTTGTACAAATAGTCGGCAACAGAAAACTACAACAACAACAACTGTGGCCATAATAGTAGCAACAACCACAATAATACTACATACATGTTTCTTGTTGCTTTCGCTGCTGTATTATTAGTGTTATTGTTGTTGCCATTGTTATTGTTGTTGTTGTTATTGTTATTGTTGTTGTTGCCATTGTTATTGTTGTTGTTGTTGTCACTATTGTTATTGTCTTCATTGTCAAAGAGTTCAACTAACATTTTCATTACATTTTATTTAATTTCATTGTTGATTTTTACTCACATCTTTTTTCGTGTTTACTACGCTTGTCAGCGTTGCCAATTTGTTGTGCTTTTCGTTCTTTTTTCTTCCAATTTCATGGCTTTCTCTTTCATTCCCACCTCAACCACTGTTTCAATACTCATCTCTCTCATTCAATGACTCTGTTTTCTTCTTTTTTTCATATAAACACGATGTCGTTAGTGTGGTTATAATTGTTCGAAGTGGTTATTTTTTCGTCAATTTTTTTTCCTGCTCCACATCGTTATAACCTGGCTATTAAATTTAGTTATTCAACTCCATTTTTAAATGTTTCGATGTCTCGTTGCCGTAGTTTTTAACAACATTCGACTCTGTTGTTAATCGGATGTGTTTTTGTGAGGTTCGATTAAATTTATTACGAGTCTTTGACGACTGGTTAAAAGTTTTAACTAACTACTAATTGAGGAATACAAATTGGATTACTAACAGTATTTACAGAATTCGGTTGGGCGGGGTCGGCGTTGGTGTGATACATCGGCCAATCTATCAAATATGGTAGATTTTCACGATTTTGGTTTTATCTCAAAAGTTTCAAATTAATTGACTGTGAATTTGTATACAAAGACGAATTGAATCAACGAATGAATGAATGAATGAGTGCGTGGAAACCGCGGTAAGTTTAATGGGTTAAATTGGTTTTAGTAATATTTTAAACCATTGAACTTTATTTAGTGTTACGAGTACATCGACTAAAATTGCTACTAAAATCATAGCACATCGAAAATAAACCAGAACGAGTCCTATATTCTTGCTTTTCCTCATATGAAGGAAAATTATTTCCTCTTGAAACAAATACAATACGGGTTGCAATTATAACCCAATAAAAAATATTTGTATTTACCTTGCAACAGACTGTGCAGAAAGAATATGAAAATGTTCAATGACTTTAGCTGGTCTTGGACTCTGTTCACTTTATGCAATTGGATAGGGTAATGAGCCACGAAAGACTCTATCCAGAAAATTAAATCACGGACAAGAAACTCGGTCAAGCCATAAACGGTCAGAAACGCTATCGGAACGAGTTAGAACAGAATTATTCTGTACAAATTGCATTAAAAATACCCTATTTCTATAAAAAATTTCAGCTTTTAACAGACTTCAGAAAGGTTTCAACAACAGGTGTAAAAAATGTATATTATGTACGCGGATTTCTGGAACTCCCCATTTACCCTAATTACCTAAAATCAGGTTATGCTCAAAAGTATCCAAAAAATATCTCAACAGAATTGTTGCTAGATATGTTCCTAGTATACAAGATAATTTACTTCAGTTCCATTCGAAATGCTTACACATCACTTTTCTCTACCGTGGTAATTAATGTTTATCAAAGGAATGATTACTTTCTCTACATGTGAGTGTTAAGACATGGGTCTCAGCCTAATGATGTACTATGGTAGTGTTTCCTAGTGCCCAGTTTCTAACCAGGCAACAAATACTTACTTCTTACACATGATTCAAATAGTCTTTTCGACGAAAAATCAAAACACAATTTATTATTTTTAATTTTTTTTATAATTTTTTTAAATATTTTTATTAAGTTTTGAGTTCATTTTATTTTTATTCGATTTTTTACTTATGTTATATATATGTATATATATATTTACTATTATTAATTATATTCATTTAAAGTTATGTATATATTTTGCGCTAAAACGATTGTTTGCAATTTCATTCCTTTCATATTCTGCATCTTCTTACTTTAATATGCGTAGATTTAATTATAATAAAGAATCTAATATTAATACTTGTTCTTAAAGGAAAGTTAATTTAACTTAAATTAAAATGCATTCTATCAGCTAGAAGAAAATCAAAAATTTAAAAAAAAACAGAAACTTTAACAGAAAACAATATACAGCGTTGAGGGTTTTTTACAGTGTAGCTTAAATGGTATTCGTAACGTCTACGTACATAAATCGAACTTAAGTGCTAATTTTTACAAGTCTTGTGAGTGGGTTGCGCAAAAAAATGGTGGAAGTGGTGTTTGTGTTGGTGTTCGAAGGAGGCGAGGAGCGTCGGAGTGGTCTTGGAATCAGTGGTCATAGAAGTAGTGTTGGAAGTAGTTTGGATGTCGAGAAAAATATTCGTATATTGAAAAACACCGCAGTCGTTGTGAGAAAGTACTGCAAAAGCAGTGAGTGAGTAGAAAGTACAATTCTTCAGTGTATTTATGAACATCTTAAACTGTTCTCTATGTTAAAATTACTCTGAAAAATCACTTATTCATTTATTTATGTATTTCATTTCATTTTCTTTTTGCTTTTTGCTTTTTTCTTATACAAACGTGCGCTTCGCTACTTTCTACTTTGTTTTGAGTTTAGTTGAAAGACGCATTGAAATCTAAGTGCTTTATTAAAATTAATGCAAAAGTCAAATATATCGTGCATTGAAATAGAGATGACCAAAAATGCATTATTAATTTAAAACAATTGTTTTTTGAGAATGAATGCAAATAATAATATAATCATTATTTCATTAGATATAATTTAATACAGATATAAATTCAAATTCGATGCTCGACTAACTTGAATACAGCTTTATTTGCAAATTTAATATATTAATAAAATTAAAAAGTAAAAGAATTAATAAAATGAAAGACAAAATAATTACTCTCAATTTAAAAAATCCTATTTAAAGCAATGCTCTGAAATTTTTACCTGCATTAAAATGAATGCTGTCGTTATTTATGCTGGATTTCTTTTAAAATTTCAATGCATTACAAAATTAGTATATTAATTTACGAATTAATATTCGGCAAAGTTAATCGAATCTACTTAGTTGCATTAACTGTTCGTTTTCTTTGCATTATATCTGACATTTTCATTAATTGTAGTAAAAGCCATTAAATTCGAATGCATTTTCTTGAAATCTGCTACTGTAATTAAAGCGTTTATGAAGTACACAAAGTATTTCATTAGGACGAAGTAATTATTACTTGATAATTACATTGCCAACATTACTGACAATGATTCATAATTCCTTGAGATTTGTTCAAACTGAAAACAATGGATTCGTTTTTATCAAACAATTAAATTTAATTTCAATTACTTGTGTGCTTTCAGTTACTTGCTTTAGTTAATTACTCTTTAAACCTGTTCAGTTCCTTACTCACCTCACATTCATTGCTAAAGTAATTAATTACTCACTGAATTAAAATAATTTGATTCCTTTGTCCTAATAAATCACTTGTGTTTGCTTTTACTTAACGCTTTAACTATTATTCTTTTTTAGATATATTAATATTATTTATTTATTCATTCGTTTTCGTTTAAATCCCACTTAATCTCATACAAACACCTTATTAATTACCGCTACTTTAGTTGTTAATTAAAAAAGGAACATATACAGATTTTATACGCTTTATATTAGTTATTATGATTGATTTCGGTATAAACCATATACATATGTATGTATTAGTATATACTCGTATTTTTCGTAGTTATTTTAATGTCGATTAATTTAAACTTTTTACAAATCATATGAATAGTTTATCTACGAGATACGCGCTAAGAACTACGAGATAATTTAATTATGATTACTTTTAGTTTAAATTTAGTCTGAAAATTATTGATTTTATTTTAATTTTTGTTTCTATTTTAAATAATTTATTCATTTAATCACAAATCATTGATGGAAACTCTGCATGCTAATTATCAGTAGATTAGGTGACTCGTCTCTTGGTCCGTTTTTTGCGTAGAAGGGAGTGTTGTGGGTGGCGGGGGATGTGGAATTGAGGAGGAGTGGGTGGAGAAGGGGTGGGGAGAATATGTTTTTACAATTTTTGAGGAATTTCTTCGAAGAACGTTTTGTGTTTTGTTTTTTTCGAAATTCTAAAGAAAGTTATTTGCGAGTGATAATGTTGTTATTGTTATTGTTTTTCTTGTGTTTCTTCTTCTTTTTTGTTGTTTTTTTTTTGTTACAGTGACTTTGTGTTGAGTACTCAGGATACCGGTTGGTTTTGTTGTTGCATTTGCTTTTATTTTGTTTGCACTTCAATTACATTCATTCGCTCGTACATATATTGTATATATACACATATGCGTATGTATATGTATGTATGTTTATGTATAGTGTGTGAGTATATATGTATATGTTTCTTTCGGGAATTTTGTGTGGGCGGGGGCGGTGTTTTACAGGAAATACAAATGTTGTAGTTGCTTCTAAACAGCTTGAAATACTTAATACGAATGTCAAATGTTTTCTCAGTGTACATTTACTTTAGTCTAGTTTTCTTTCCTTGTGTGTGTGTGTGTTCTAATTGTGGTTGTATTTATATTTGCTTCTATTGCGTGTGTGTGTATCTTGAAGCCTTTAAGACCGAACTTAATGCTCAACTCTAACTCTTTATCCTCATCCTTTTATTCTTACCTTTTTCTTTGTTTATGTTGTAGACTCCAAATATTTACAGTTTTTGTTTTAAATTTTTTTGGTTTTTTTTACATTTTTGTATCTAATTTCGTTGGCATTTTTTCTGTCTCTGTCTTAAATTTTATTTTGTTGATTTCTACTTAATTGGTTTTAATCCCTTTTTGGTTTTCGTTTTTTATATTTATAAGTTTTCGAATTAGTTTTTGCTTGCTGAATTCTATTTTCTTTTCTTGTTAGTTTCGTGAAACTTTTTTCAATTTTTCTGTGTTTGTAGCAAAGCTATACTATTTTTATTAATTTATTAACGTGTTTTTCTCTCTACTTGTGTGTTTGTTTGTGTGTGTATTTTTTTATTAAATCGTGATGGTGGGTTTGCTTTTCGAATTCGTTTCTACTTTTTAATTTCTAATCCTTATAGTTTTTTTTTTCTTTTGTAAACGAATTTTTATTTAGTGGTTCTCTAATCGATTGAGTTTTTTCAGTGCATTTTATGGATTTATATTATGTTTATTTTTATTGGGGTCTAGTTTTCGGCTTTAATTTTAGTTTAGAGGAGTATCAAGTTGCGACCAGTTTGTGTTCCAGAAAACCAGAGAAATTCTTTAGAGATAAGCGCTGCAATCAAAGAGAACAAGAAAGAAAGAAATGCATTTTAATTTAGAATTTAGAATTTAGAATTTAGAATAGTAGATTTTGGTTAGTATATGGTTAGTGTTTTATACTTGAAATTCTTGGATTTTTTGGATTTCATTGAGGAAATCTACGTAACACTAAAGATACCCGACAAAAACCCTATCATATCACCATTAAGGACTACATCCTGGCTTCTCATCATCTTTTCATAAATAGATATCCATTCAAAAATGTTCGTATATAAAAAATTCGAACAAGGTTTTAATTGGCCGTTGATTAAACTCACCTCAAATCCATTGGTTTCATTATCAATGATACCACAGTCTGTCCTGAGTTCTTAACTCGTTATGGTTATCATTATCGTTATCGTTTTCGGTATCGTTATCGTTATCATTATCGAATGCTTTTGTTGCTGATATTGTTAATGTTGATCCTATTGTAGATTTTGCGATTGTAGATGTTGCTATTGCTGCATCTGTTCCTGTTGCTGTTGTTGCTGCTTCATCTGTTATTGTTGTTGTTGTTGCTATGGCCTCATCTGTTGGTGTTGCTGTTGCTTTACCTCTTGTTGTTGTCGTTGCTGCTGCTACACTACCTTTTAATGTTGCTGTTCTTCTTAACATAGCATCTTCTAGAGTAGAACTCGCCATCGTTGCTTTTAAGGCTCTTATTGTTGTCATTGCTTTGTCATGAGGGTAATGTTGCTGGTGATGCTTGTAATGATGCTGATGATGTTGCTGTTGATACAAATGCTGATCATCATCAAAGATATGCAACTTATTTTCATATTGTTGTAGTTGTAGTTGATGTTGCGAATTATTGTTGTATAGCAACTGTTGTTGTTGTTGGTACTGATACTGATTGTTCTCTTTACGATTATTAATGCTATTTATACGAATACTTTTGCACAAAGTCAGACTGTATTTAGGCAGTTCCAACTGTTGTTGTTGTTGTTGTTCACTTAATTTCTGATGTTGTTGTTGCAGCAATTGTAGTCTTCTCTGCTTGCGTGGCATCGTGCGCACCAAGCCAGCAACACCGACTACGCCACTGCTACCACCGATTCCGCCACCCGCTTCCCCACTACTTCCCGCAACGCCGCCTCCCAGAACAACCACGCCACTGGCTCCAAATTCAAACTAAAGATTATCCGGGTAACTGCGGAAGTTGTATGTTCTGGCGCGTTGGAACTGCATCGTGTCGTTGCTGCTGTACGGACTGATCATGGGTGCCGTGGACTGCATGGTGCCCATGCCATCCTCGAAGCTGATGTGCTCACCAGCGCTGTTGGCGTTGTTGGCCCCGATGCCGCCCTTACGATCGCCAACACTGACGCCGCCAACACTGACACCACCGCCACTGCTGCTGGTGTTGCTGCTGCTGCTGTTGGTGGTGCCCTGTTTGATGGGCTTGAATATTGCTGTCGTTGCGTAATACTTTTCCATGGGCGGTGGTGGCACCGAGGGTGGCCTTGGGAATATGCTGCTCAGCGGGGGAGGAGGGGTGCGCCGCACATTCACATAACCACCAGCAACGGACATTTTCGTGGGCATATAATCCTGCATGTGGGGCACAGCGTAACCTCCTTCCGGCACATCTGTGAGGTCGCAGAAGGTCGATTGCATGGTGAACAGGGGACAAGGGACGGATGAGAGAAGGGGGAGAAGAAGAAAAACAATCATATTAGTCACTGGTTTGCGTAGTTGTAAGGATTCCCGCAGGACTGGCAGCGGAATTAAAGTAGAATTAATGTGCTTTCAAGGCCTATAGAGTGGGTTGGTTGCTTCCCTGTGTCTGCGTATCTGTTTGTCTGTCAGTCGGTTTGTCTGTGGATATCTTGTGGGCTGGTCGACTTACTCACCTGTATAGTCTGGCGTCATGTTGCATTGCAAATCATTAACCGCTGCGTAGCCATTGACGCCGCTGGTGTACATATTCACATTGAAGGGTTCATGGTAGAGGCTGTTTTTTCCGATCGAATCGCTATCATCAACGCTCGCCTGGAAATGAAAATAGAGGCACTTTAATAAAGAGGGTGAAAAATAGTTCAATTGCTTTGTATACAATATAAAAAAGACATCAAATATTCAAGAAAATCAATAAAATTATAGTTACCATGGAGTTTAGTGTTGTGAATATTTATTATTATATAATATATAACAAAGAACATATATATATAACAAAGAACAAAAAACAAAAACTAAAAACTCTGGTTGCCAAAATATTTATCAGATATTCGGTAGAAAATGTTTTTTCTTTTAATTTACTGAAGTAAATATTTTTTTATATAGCAAGAGCTTTCCAAAAAACTCTGCGAATGGGTTAAAAGCAATCAATAACGACCGGGGTATTATTTTGGTACCATGATATCCTGAGCCAGCATCTTGTGGTACATACAAAAACAAATATCGAACCGCAAAACGGAGCTACTTGGCTGATGCTACGAGCTACTCGTACATCCATTCATAGATACGAGCAGTAGTTTAACAAAACAGCAAACAAATAGTTAAAAACCCAAGCAAATGCTACTCGTAGAACAACAATAAATACAGACTCGGAACAACAACAATACGGTTCACATCTTACCTTAATGCCAGTGCCATTTGGACGGTGCTTGTCCACATTGCCGGCAAGTGAATTCGGATTAAAGCTGTACTGGAAAGCATCCAAGACATTGCTGCCACGAGCACGTTTCGTACGCGATACAATGAATAGTATAACAGCCACAAGTAGGATTATAATAGTTGTTAGCACAACAATAACAACGCCAATGAAATTCTCCTCAGACGGCTCTTGATCGATGGGTTTCGGTGCAATTACTATAAAGAAAAATAGAGGAAGAATATAGAGAACATGTGAGTGAGAGAAATTGAGAAAAATAGTACATAATGGACAAATTAAACCAGATTATAATAAAAGTAAGTTAAAACAAAAAACCTCTTAATATGTTCAAAATTAAATTTAAAATAGTCGTGATATTATTGTACAACATATATTACTATAATATAAAGATGGATACAACTCGTATGAAAGGAAATCGTGTAGGAGTAAAAATAAAATTAAATGAATCCTTTTTTATATCTCAATTAATGTGTAAAAAGGGACAGAGAGAGGTGAAAAAGGATCATCATCATCACCATTCTAGTGGACCACCATCTGGTTGATCCGTAACTCAACAAAGAACGGAAACTTGGTAATAAAATAATGTTTTTCAACAAACTTTGGGAGTAAAAATTTAGAAAACTCAACCTTTAAAAAAAGGAGATGTTTAATGTACAAACATTTGACATTAAATTCCACTTACATTGTGGTCCATTATTATAGCTTCGCTCGCCGCTGCCACTGCCGCCATTCATCATCACATTTTGACCATTCTTATTGTATTCGTTGCTCTGCAGCGGATACTCGCGAGTATCCTGCGACATCGTAGAACGTTGCTCCTGTTCGTCTGTGAAATTTCCCACAGCGGGTACTAGAAAGAGAAGAAAAAGAACGAGAGAGAGAATGAGAGAAAGTTAGATTAGGAAAAAATGTGTGAACGCTAGAAGAATTATGAGTTCAAATTTGTTGAACATAAAATTATTTTACATGCTTCTGGTTTTGGTCATTTTTTGTTCTTTGCGATGTCCTTTTTTAATGTATGTTTTTTATTTTTTTTTTTTGTTCTGTTTTTCCTTAAGTAAGGTTGAAAAGATTTTTCAAGTGTAAAATATTAGGAAACGGATTTTAAATATAAAAACTTTTTTAAGAGTTTTAAACACACAAAGCAAACAGACAGAATTTCGGAACTAAGAATTTCGGAAAGAACTAAGAAGAGAAGAATTAAGTTGTGGTGACTGCGGTTGAAAATTTTTACGCGTAGAAAGTTTATCTTCAAAACTACTTAAAAAGATAATAGATTTTTGTGAAAGAAAGATTTTTGGGCCAGAAAGTGGTTTGGCGAAAGAACATGCCGGGTGTTTCACTTAATGGTCACTACCAAATGCCATAAAAAAGGCTAAAGGAGCGAAAGGCTTTTCAACTCAGAAAACTTCATTCAGTTATGATTTCGGTCACAAAAGATTTACCAAAAGTTATATGATACTTTAAAAAGTGTTTAGAAATGTGATTGAAGAGATCATCTATTCATATAATGTATAATACTTTTATACAAAGAAAATAGAGTATTCTTTTCAGGGTGGACTGTATTAATACTATAGTTACAGATGTTCTTATAGCTTACTCCAATTTATTAAACAGAATTCTTTGTTGAAGTTATTGTAAAAATGTGGGTGCACCAATAATACTGACATTAAGGTGCATGTTATAGATTGTCACTTAATATTGCAACTTTGATTGAACAGACAGACAGACAGACCGAAATTATGAAGTATGGACAAGTAATGTTGCTTAAAGTTTACTCTTTAGCCGTCTTTAAAGAAGTGAAAGTCTCAACTGTCTAATATACTCGTATAATAATCAAACTCCGATCAGATCGATCTCTTGGCTTTCTTAAAACATAAAAAAAAATACTTTCTACATAGTAGTAAAAAGAAACATAAACGAAATCAATGAATCAGTAATCAATGAAAATTAAAAGTGATCAAAAACCAAAACGAAAAATAAATAATTACTTCATTAAGGAAAACTCATAAAACGTTTATATGTTTATATTGAAATAAAAGAGTTATATAAACAAGCTTTTCAACTTGTTTGTTTATTAAACGACCTTCTAGAAATAAATTTTTATCGATTTGTTCTATTTAACGTAAATAAATACATAAAATCTTAATGAAATACAAAAAATCGTCACAAAACATGTTTTATAAACTTCATTAATGTTCAACCAAGTTGTGTTAAGGTTTTGTAGTTGTAGTTTAACCTTTTAATAGATCCAGAAAACATTGAATCACATTCAACACATCAATAAATTATGTATAAAAATTTAAGAGTTTTAAAAGTTTTACGAGTTTTTAAGCAGATTACAATATTTAAAATATAGTCGTAGTTTTAAAAGTTTACGAGTTTTAAATGTTTTATAGCTTTACAAAAAACCACTCTAAGGAATACTTTTTCTTTATTTTATTTATTTTTTTAAAACAAGAAACGACGGCTATCGAAATATCGTAGCTACCTTTTTCGTGTTGCTGTCAAAATGGACTATTTTGGCTCTATATCTCATGTGATAACCCGTTAGTTTAAATTGTAGCAGTTGCGTTACTTAGCTTCATTTCATCACCCCTCACTTCACCTGAGCGCACGCTCCAAAGGTTTCGAAACGTTTTCAACAGATTTTCAAAAATTTTTCAGAATATTTTCAGAAGGTTTTTAGTTGGTTTTCATCAACAGCCAAGGAATTTTTTCATGAGTTCTACGAAATGTCCATAAATCAGATGAATATATGAACTTGTATTGTAATAAATGAAGCATTTATAACTTCCGTGGAAATTAATTTCTACGCGATTGGTTGGGTATTTCTTTAACAAAATATTATAAGAAAATTTAAACTTTCCTCTAAGGACGAAATTCAATTTCTTTCCCCTTCCCTTTCTCGCCCTTTAATAATTACTAAGTCGCAATTGATTTCCCCCTCTTTCCCCGTTATGGCGTAGGCCATAATTTATGTCACGCACAGGAGCGTTTTGGGCGACAGCTGTGAGCGCCTTTTGTTTGTATAGAAAGATTGCCGTGATTACGTCCTTTCTGCGTACGCTGGCAACGTAATAAACACCACGACAGCATCAAACATCAAGGAACTATTACGAAACAGATTGAATCAACAAAGAAGGTAATGAAAAGTAAAGACTCAGAGGGAATAAAAATAAACCTCAACAGTAATGCGTTGATATGCTTAACTCAATCAAGCTTCTTTCGATTGAGGTTCCAAAGAAACGATCTAAATATGTGACTTATCTCGATTAAGGATACCATATTTGTTGTTGTAATTTATTAGAATTATAAGAAATGGGAGTGTAATTTATGAAATACTGATACACAAGTCACTAAGAATGAGAATTCATTAGATTCAATAAGTTTTAGCTTTAGCTTCTGTTCTTTTAGATTGGAGTTTATTGCTTTTGTACCTTTAAATTCTCCGTGGCTAATTCTTTCTATGGTGCTTATTTTCTATAGTCTTACGAGGTTTTACTATACTTTTTTATACAGCAGATACTTAACCCCAATTTGTGTGGATTTCTTTTAATGACGGTGATGATTTACTAAAATTACCATCACCGCACAACACAACTTCAAGTGTGGTCATATTTTCGGTTCGGTCTACGTATGGATGAATGTCTGTGGTATTTTCATGGTGCTTCACAAACAAACAACCGACGAAGCAACCCAAACAAAGAGAAGCTGAACTCGAAGAATGATGGGGGTACAAAAATCCTTTTGTTTCTGCAGCATGGAGTGTTTTTAATGGAGGCACAAAACATTTTAATTATTTTAAACGGCTTTGCGTCACAGAGATGAACAAAACAAACCAACAAAAACATCAAATGTGACAACAAGATGAAAGTACAACAACGTACAACAACAGCTACAACAAAAGAGGACATTCAACAACCACTAAAGGACATCAACACAACAGCTACGACTAAACTATGTAAACTAAAACCCAACAACAAGAACATGAAGGATATGAAAGGATATTATATCAGAAATCATAATCATTATGTATTTTTTGTTGTGGTTCTGTTGTGGTTTCCGGTAACGAAAGCTGGGTCATTTCACGAAAATTGAAGCATTAATTAAATGAAAGAAGGCCTGAGAACGAGAGATCAAAAGAAAATATGGCTAAAAATTTGCGCAAAGAAAAGATTTTAGAAGATGTTATCAAGCGAATTAAGTAAAATGTTCAAAAGAAACAAAACAAAAGAAGAGAAAAACCCTGATTCTAATAGATCTCAACAGAAGTAAAGTAAAGCAGAACCTTGGAAGCCTGTAAGCTTAAGAAAAGAGTATTACAAAAGTTGCCTTAAAATATCCTTTAATTTAAAAGAGAAAGAGGACAAAAGTAATACAAATCTTCTTCGACTGAAGGTATTTAAACCCTATTTAAAAAGTCGAAAACATTTAAATACTTTTCCCAAAGACCACAATTAAATACCTTATTTAAAATCCAACATTTTAAGTGACCAAACTTCTAAGATTTTAAGAACTCAAGAATTCAAACTTCTATGTTTTGAATTAAGATTTGACAAAGAATTCTAGAAATGCTTTAGAAAAATTAAAAGAATAGACTTCTTTTTATTCAATATAATATAAGGCGATATATAAAAAAACGTATACAACATCCTAGATACTTGTACAGTACACTTAAAAGCATAGTTTCCCCATTAAGTTCTATAAAGTATTTTCGTTTTTTTTTTCCTTTTTATATTTCAAAAAGCGTTGTACTGGAAAACAGCTC
The DNA here is from genome assembly GCA_943737955.2 of Myopa tessellatipennis. Taxonomy (NCBI): domain Eukaryota; kingdom Metazoa; phylum Arthropoda; class Insecta; order Diptera; family Conopidae; genus Myopa; species Myopa tessellatipennis. The sequence goes on from OX031316.1 coordinate 53,888,037, forward strand.
CCTTTCCTGAGGTATACAGTTCGAATGTCGCATCATATTCTCAAATAACAACCGCAACGCAACAACAGCTTTCGTTCCGCTTCCGTTCGAAGGACATAGAATGTAGAATGAAGAACGGAGAACATATTAAAAATGCATTTATTACACACAGCGCACTCAATCATGCTGCATGCATGCATTGACGCGCATCAATAAACGCTTTAATATGGCACCACAGGCGGTCGCTTAGGGAGAACAGAATCCGCAGACCCTTCTGTCCCGTTCCAATTCGTCCCTCCTTCCTTATCTGAAGTAAAAACGACGAGGGATGGATGCTGCGTCGTACATGAACCAAACTTATGAGTAAAAGTAGTCGAGAGTCACCAAAAATTGACATATGCATATTTTGAGATTTTCCATCCCATACAGAAAAAGGACGAAGGACGAACTAAACTAAAACGAAAGGAGTGCATAAAAAATGCATTAGAAACAAAGGAAAAAACGACTCAGCAGAACGAATGCATTCAACATGACTGCGAATGATTGAATGGGAAGAGAAGATACGGAAAATTTTGATTGAAATGTCCTTTCGATTTGAAGAGTGAGTGAGTGAGTGAGTGAGTGAGGCGGAGGGTGAAGGAAGAGGAGTAACTAAAGTAAGACTTATATACATACTAGTACGTGACTATTGATTTTTTATAAAGGGCAAGAAAACCAATCACAAGCATCGCATGTGAGCCAGCTGTCGCTGTCAAAGCCAAAGTAAAGTGTGACCAATTTTGTTCACACTTTATTATTATTTCGATTATTACAACCTTCAAAGTAATGTTTTACTGGTTGTCAATACGTCACGCATTAAGTAATAACTGTGGTTTCGAAGTTTCAAGCTGTGAAGGGAATAATATAGATGTAATCATTCTTATAATATACAACTTATTATTGATATAGCTCATATTCGAGCTACAAAATTAGTTCAGATGGGTGATCCACAGTTGAGTTGACCCACAGATCCAGTAAAAATGTAGGATAATAGAGCATAGCTTCTCAAAGACATTGATAAATGTATAAACACTGTATAAATGTACACTATGTGTATATATCTGCACTATAGAAGAAGATTGAAGATAGAGAACAGTTAAAAGAGAAGAAATTCCTAATCTGGAGTAAGGGAACTCAAGACGGCTTGTTTATTTACATACCAAGACCTGGATACTTCGAGTTGAGTGTGATTATTTATCAATTTAATAATGTTATATTACTGTTGTTTGTATTTGTTTACTATTTTGTACTTGACGATATACTTTCTTATTGTTCCTTATGGTTCACTTTCAATGAATTCCCAATATAATAATCTACGCGTATCAGCATCTGCTAACAAATAAAGTGTCATAACTTTGAAACTACTAGAGATATGAAGATAGAGTAAATTCAATATATTACTCTCTATTGTCGTTCATGGGAGCCACTAAATTTTATTATAACTGGTTTAGTATTTTTGAAGTTATTTATCTCATATCCTTCATTTCTTATATTCTTTTTATTCTGCTTTTATCCATATAATGCATTCAATCATGCGACGTCGAGTGCAATTTTCCCCATACTCGTGCATGTACGCTGTACACACACACACACACACATTCATAGGAGTACATATCTTATTATTATTATTATTTCTGGCTGCATTCAAATTTTCAAAAAGTTTTTTCTTCAATTTTCATTCGCATTCAGCACGTATTCAACTGCAATGAAATCATTTTCAGCTTCATTTCACTTTCAAGTGTTGCCCAAACGCTGAGCAGTAAACGAACGAGTAAAACGAGTACAACAGCAATCGAATGTTTTTGTTGTTGTTGTTGCTGCTTTATCCTTGCTGGCAAAGTGCATTTTCGCAGCATGTGGTTGACGACAATAGAGTTGGGCTCAGTTGAGTTGAGCTAAAAATCTAATACAAATACACTGACCCTCTCCCACCCTGTAACCCTCTCTACCACAACCGCCACACTGCAGTTGCATTGCATTTTCATTTTTAGATGCATTCTTGAGTGTTGTTGTGTTGCTGCAACGTCGTCGTCGTCTCGTGCTTATTTTGATTAAATTACATTGCAGCAAAAGGTTTTTTGCTTTACCCTCCCCCTCCTCTACCAACAATTAACCACCACCACCCCAGCAAATGCACAACATATTCAAAGGTAAATAAAAGAAGCTGCATGCATGCAAACTAACAAAAATTGTTGGCTTTTCTGCTGCTGTTGCTGCAAACATTTCTATAACGCTGCAGCTACTGCTACTTATGAAGTGAGAGAGAGATAGAAAAACAAAGAGACAGAGCAGGAAGATGTCGGGAGAGACAGTGAGAGTGAAGGATAAAAGCAACGCTTGTTGTTGTGTGTTCTTTCGTTCTGCTTCCACATGTGTGCATATTTCACATTAGGCTCAGGGCCAACGCCAACAACAACAACAACAACAACAACAACAACAACAACAACAACAACAACAAAAGAAACAATAAAGTTCAAATAAATAAATGCAAAGAAAGAAGAAGAACATAGCAATAGTTTAGTAGGCAACACATGCTGCTTAGTTGTAATATTCGTAGTAGTAGCAGTAGTTGTATTTGCTTTGTTGTTGTTCCTGTTGTCGTTGTTGTTCTTGTAGCACAAACCCTTAGCAACAGGATCCTTTGGCAAATAGAAGGCTATCGATTTCCTCACTGTCTCTCTTTTTCTCTCCCCTTCCTTTTTCTTCTCCCCGAAGACTACGACAGACGAACAATATTCGAGTTGAATATGTTCTTTTTTTCTAATGCCTTTTTTATGTTTTTTTTTCTATTTAATTTTTTTTCTTTTCTAAACTATTTGAATATTCCTTTGTAACCATCAAAGTGTATTTATTTAAGGTCTAGTGTTATTATATTATAAATAAATCTTTTGTAATCTTTTAAAACTTACCCGATACGAATGATATCTCCGACAACATGATCCACTTGACAGCAAAATACAGATTTATTTTTAAATATTTTCCCACTCGATGATGCAGTTTTATGGTAACATCCCGTGCATGGTCCATAATGGTATCGGGCATATAGGAAAACTGGACTGGTTCGCCGGAAAAGTGATGGCCGCCTATGCTAAATAACACTTTAGCGTGGACAAAAACCTTGAAGGAAGAGAAGAAAGATATAAGAATTTAGACAGAATAAACTAAAGTAGGAAGAAATGAAGGATGGAAGAAAACAGAAGGAAGGGAGAACATTTCAGGATGTACTGTTTCTAAATTGTTTTCGTATAGTATATAAGGATTGATTAATCAAATAAAATCGTGGCGAAAGAGAGGAGTTTTAAATCCTAATCTTTTCTAATCATTATTTAAACGGTTTAATGGTGGATACTGTCCTTATAAATCTAATATTAACTATTATTGCAGTTGAACCTACCTGCACATCCTTCGTAAACATGTTGTTCGTATGCAATATGAGGGCACTGAAATTTCGAACCGTATCGAATTCGAATACGATTTCAATCGGTTTCCCCATCAGACCGGGGGTATCGTTGCGCCATCCAATCCACTCATAACCTGAAAATATTTAAGCAAAAGATTTTGATTATTATTTGGATTCGATTTTAATAAACTAAGACAAGTTAATTAAAGGTAAGAAAATTAAGATATGTCTAAGTCTTTAAAAAAAATAAAGTGTTAAAGGAAATAATTAAAGTAAAGAAAAACGTTAAAATTTATTATAATTTCGTGGTTTCTAGTTATTTTAATAACGGCTTTCTCCATATGCCATGGTTTTTATTATTAAAACTTTACTTGTTCTTGCATTTTATAAACTTTTGTAAAACTTTTGCATTACTAAACAAAAATACAAGAATATAATATATTATTAGTGCTTGAATATTATGTATTATTAATGAATAAATATAATACATTATAATATCATCAATATCAATATCAGTATACAATATTATTCTCTTGTCAAAAGCTACTCAATGACTAATTTCGGGAAAACTTCTACATATTCCAACAGCTTCCACTACTCAATCAAAACCATCTCAATGAATACGATGAAATATCGACTTCGTTACTGAAGTATTGTAACTTTTTATATCTACAAAAGTAACAACAAAAAATCATAGCCTGTAATAATAACAACAACAACAGCAGAAACTTCCGTTCTGTAGCTACGAGTAGCAATAAATGAATGAATGAATGAATATATTTAATCTAACGAGTTATAAGCGAAAATACAGCACAAAAATATTCTGTGGCATTGTTTGCAATCAAAATAATAAAGTTGCTTCGCTGCTTTGCTGCTGCGCTAACAAAACAAACAGCGAAACAAACAAACGAGCGCAAAATTATGTCCTCAGCTCAAGTTATTTGAAGCCGGCTAAACGTAGAAACACACCAGCCTGGAGCCACCTAGCTTCATAAAGTACGCCTTAATTTGATGCCCCACCTTCAGCATTTTCGGGAGGGGTGAAGGGGAGCACGACTGAGTGATATTCTGCCGATGACCTCCACCGCCCTGGCGCCCTTTCGCCACCCACTCCTCTTCGTACTTCATAACTTTACTTTTAGGGTAATAATTTTGTATAAACGACGTCAAGGAATAACAACAAAAGTATAAAAACTCAAACGCACACACACACAGAGAAAGCCACGCACACTCGTACACATCGAAATGGGGTATAAATAGGAAATAAAAAAATTCCCGTCTGATGCCAAACAAACAAATGAAGGACTCGCAGCCGAAATGCAAAATTTAAATTCTTGATGTTTATAAACGACTTTGGAAATCAATACGACTGAAGAAAGAGAAAGAGAAAGAGAGAGTGAGTGAGTGAGTTCTTGTGTGGGTATGTGTGTGTGTGCCTTAATTTAGGGTTGGGACATTTTTTCTTTGTTTGTTAAAATGGCAAAACTTGCCAAATGCATTGATTATGCGGCGGCCAAGTTCAGGATCCAGTTTTTTTTTGCTAACTCGTGAGACGCAAAACTTTTTTATATGTCTATGGATCTGTCTGTCTGACCAAATTCGCTGTCTATCGGTCTCTGGTAATAAGCAAGTTTTCTCCTTAAACAGCGCAAAGTTTCAATAATTTTCGGTTTATTTTTTGCTCATTGGCAACGAGCCAAAACTGCAAAATGAACTTCGCGTTGCAAGTGAAAATTTCCCCCAAGTACCGCTACGGGAATAAACGGGGTGCGACGTGGCCAAGCGAGGATGGGGGTGAAAAGTACCCCAAAAGCAGGGGTTTTTTGCGCACACTGAAGAAGCACCAACAGAAGCGGAAAAAGTAGAGTCAGTATGAAGAAGAAGAAGCGGCAGCTCCAGCGAAATAGATGCTCATAAATTACATCAACAACAACAGCAGCAACAACAAAAAATATGCATAATATTTACAACGAAAATTCCGTTTGTAGCAAATAATTTATTTTGTTTATTGATGGGGAAATTATTTGAAAAGTTTTAATTTTCTGCGAAATACTGTAGATTTCAGGAAACTTAATTTATGTAGTTAGATAGAGTTCGATGAAGAGTGGAATGTGGAATGCTGAGCGCGGTGCTATGAGAGTCACTGGAAGATCTCTGCTTGGGCATCTGGAGCAGGAGAGAGAGCTAGGCGATAGTAATCTAAGAATGCGGCCAAGTATAATAATAATAATGAATAATTTACAAGTTTATTTCCAAATTATGACCAACTTTGAGTTGAGTTAACTTTACAACCACGATGATTAATGAAGTGAGTTTAATGAGCGACAAAATTCAGGCCATCAGCAGAAACTGTCAAAGTCAGAACTGCGAACAGGGAAAGTTCTGTGCATTTCGTGTATTAAATTCTTTTCCCCAAAATATGTAATCCTAGAAAATTTAAATGTTTTAAGACAGAAATATTCTTCACTAGAATCCTAGAAAATTTAAATGTTTTAAGACAGAAATATTCTTCACTAGAATCCTAGAAAATTTAAATGTTTTAAGACAGAAATATTCTTCATACTTATTAAAGTATGGATAGCTTTCATTCTGATTAAAGAAGTTTAAATTAAAATTAAAGTAATAAAAAAATTAAAGTAAAATAAAGTAATTTGGAAAAATTCCCAGTGTGGAAATGGTTTTGAATTAAAGGTTACATCATAGAAGACTCAAACTTACCTTTTCCAAAGCCATGAATATCAGTGCGAAAATTATCCTTGCCCTTCTGCCCGTCCACTAATTGACCCAATCCATCAACATAGCGGTCGCCCTGCTCGTAGCCATCGTATGTTTTGTCAGACAGATCCACCTCCATCCCGCGCTGAACACCTTTGGGAATGGAATAGGACACGATGCCCTCTGCAAAGTACACAATAGACAAGAAAACCAATTTTAAAATTAGAAAAAACTTCGATACATGCTTAAATATATGGTAAATTCATGGAAAACAACATGTGGAAAAGCAAATGAAGAAAAGAAGAAGAGGAACAATGAAGGGTGTAACTCTAGACGCCGAACATATGTTTTCGCTAATGACTGATATACGACTGAGCGACAACCGCACTAGAAAAGTCGCCTGTCTCGGCGATCGATCGTCGGTAGCTGGGTTGGTTGGTTGCTTTGTCTGGATATCAAGTTACTTGTGCTTCTTAAGGGGGTTTTTATTGTGGGGAAATCCTTTTATAGCGTGAGTGTTTGGAGCCGGGAGTGGTTGGGGTCGGAGCTGTTATTGTATGGGGACGGTTTTTATAACTCCTTAAAATAATCCGAAACACATTTCAATTGAATTAACTTTTATACACATTCGAAAAAAGAGAAAGCAAAAAATAAATTTCATGTCTTTGAAGGTATTTATTTTTGTTCATAAATTTTGATGAAAATTCCTCTTCTTTGCTCCTATTTTGATTATAGCCCCAAATCTATCTCGCTTTCCCTCTCTCCCTCTCTCTCTCTCTCTGTCTCCGCAGGTACAACCACCATTGCAGTTCCCACTACACCCCCCTCCCTCTACCCAACCACTCCGTCCGTGATTCCTTTGTTACGTATTGGCATCTGGTAAACATAATTTCCCTTTTGTCCTTCATGTCTGCTCAGGAATTTCATCGTTGTGCATGCGATTTAATATTTTGAACAAAAGGACGAGCCAGCAGGACGAGCTGGCTCACACACAAACACACACACACACGTATACTCCATCACAGACGAACCCAGCGACACACCGACGCAGACAGGATTTTACACAATTACAGTAAACGTGTTCATACATGCAAACTTTTGTGGCTATTGTTGTTGCTGTTGTCATTCGCGTTTTTGGTGTTGTTGTTGCTGTTGTCATCGTTGTTGCTTGATTCGTGTTCGCATGTCATTTTATTGCGTGTCATCAACCAGCGCTTATTTCTACTACTCGCTTTTTTTTATTTTCCCCCATTTTGTGCATTTCAAACAAATGAGGGAATTTTTTGGCGTCTTTTCTTTGTTTTCTCTTTCTGTTTGGTTTTTTGGTGTCTTTTGTCTTTGGTTGAAAAATGGTTTTGTTGTGCTGTTCCGACGTTTTTTTACTGCAAATCCTTTCTCTTGTTTTTTTGCCTTCATGTTTTTTGTTAAAGTCTGTGTTTTATTCTTCTTTTCGCTTTCGTTTTTTGTCCGGCAACATACACAAAAGAAACCATCGCATGTCAGGAGTAGTGAACAGCACAGGATGTGCTCGTGTGAGGGCAGACAAGCATGGCACAAAATGTGAGTGCACCAACGCTCAATCTTTGGGAACAAGTCGGTGAAATTCCTCAAATTATGTTGTTATTTACGTATGACCGAATCTGTATACAAAAGTGTATATAAACGAAGCATTTCGAAGTACATGACATATGTACATATGTATATGTTTACGTTTCTTTGTTATCTTATAAAAATTAACAAAATTCCTTGAAGGAAAATTTGTTTCTTTAGTTGGTTTCTCTTTAAAGTTAACATAAGAACCGAATTTCCATTCTTTTCCGACAAAAAGTCTAGTAATTTAAAACTTCCCTAAAAAGTAAATTTCAAAAATTTATCTTTCCAAATTTTGCCTATTGGAGTTCGATATATTCCCGGATTTCATTTGGTCGGTTTCATTTTCTCTATAATTTTCGGTATCTAGTTATCATTAAAACACAATCCCGCATGTAATTTACCGGGTTAAAGTATTGTACACACACATTCATACATAGTGACATGTGTACATACTACTATGAGGTGGATATTTTTTCCTGACCGTGTAATTATTTTCATTACTGAATACGAGACTGTTGTTAAACAAACCATGTAGATAAATATTATAATTCATTTATTTGTCGGGCGCTGTCCACCAAAAAAAAAAGGAAAAGCTATCCACAACATTCGAAATTCTTCCTCTCAATGTAATTACCAAAATCACATAATTACGCTTAATGAGAATAAAAGCAACAACAACAATGACACCGCACATACCAACAAATGCGTGCGTGTTCATTTGAGGTTTATAGTATTCATTTGTAATTCTACAACATAACATATGTTGGCGCGTGTCTTGCTTTCGATTGAGGTCGAATTAAGTTTCCCATTACAACCTGGTCTGATCTGGGTAAAGGATATTTAAACTATTACGGAATTGATCATTTATTTATACAAATAATTAATGCATGCCTCACGGATGGTCCGAGCAGACACGCGAAGGAGAGTAGATTAAAATTCCGGGTATGTGAGGAAAATTCGTAAATTAGTTAAAGTCTGTAGTTGTAATTATGTGTGTATCTACATTTACGAATCGATACTAGTATGTGTATTATAAAAATTTAAAAATGTTAGTATGTTTACTTATATCTTGTGTAGCATGTTAAACTTTCATCAGATTTTGAGCAAAACATACTCAACCAATGATAAATGATATTTGAATGAAAATTCCGGACAATTGACCCTTTTAGCCTCATAAAGAAAAGGAAAGAAACAACACTTTTTCCACGCGTACGATTATATCGTCATTATTTCATCAATTTTATTGCACAATAGATGTACAACATGTTCACCTTACGTTCGATTTTCCCCCACTCATCAGCTCACGAATGACGATGGAGAAAAGCACTCAAATGCTAATGCATTGTTAAAGCTTCGATTACGATTATCGAAACTTACGAGTAGCTTATCTAACATTAAAACGTGGCTGACTGAGTTAACCTCTGATTCTATATTCCCAGCTCACTATATTAACCTTTGGCACTGCTAAAGTAAAGTCGATGGAGTGATTCACGAATTGTTATAGTCGTTGGAGTCATTTTCGTTGTTGTTGTTACTACGTTGGCTTATTGCTCAAGGTGTGTCTCGGTTTCTTTACCATAGAAATGATTTTCATTTCGTAATGTACTGGCAACCATACACTGTGTGTGTGTAATTTTATATGACTATATATCTCTGTATATCTGCTTATGTGTGTCTATATGTGTTTATGGTATACGCTTTTGTGGTTATTCAAATGATTTCGATTGTTCGCAATTTTTGAAGGAAAAATGAAGTGTTCATCATCACATTAAGTGAGTTCGATTTTTTGTATTGCTGTTGTCTTTATTGTTACTTTTGATTTACAACATTCAATTAACGATTTAATTTAGAATTAATTTTGAAGGACAATGAATATTTGTAATTTATATTAGGGACATCTGTTTGCGTCTATTGTTTTTAGTCATTCAGCGTTATTGCATTTTTACTGTTTTAATCGAACATTTTCTTTTGTATTATATGCAAATTTTGCAATAAATCAAAAGAACTCGACGCCAGGCTTTGTTTGTGTTTGATACCATATCGAATGGGTTGTGGTGAACTTTGTAGTTGGCACCAAAAGAGGGACATTTGTTTACTACGCCACTGCGCCGCTTAGACCCATACGGAACAATATGAACATCAAAACACGCAACACGAAGAGGTCTTTCATTTAGTGCCGTTTGAATTCGAATTCAACAGTCTCTCATATCATTATATAAGCATAATATGCAAATTTCTACACTATTCGATAAGGAGAGAAAGGAAGAGAGAGAGGGGAAGAGAGATAGACGCAGGCAAAGAGAGAAGGAGAAATTTATTGTAAATGGAAGCAAGTTATATGAGACCATTAAATTGGCAGCTACGGCTACAGCTAAATAAAATATGCTTCTTTATTTGTCTCACGCAAATACGCAGGGTTGCAACATATCCTACCTTAAGGAAGAGAGAGATTTTTTATCCTTTCCATGTGGCCCTTGCGTTAATCGCGTGCAGACAGAGAAAACATGCACAATGCAGACGCTTGTCGCCACGCAACGAAGCTTCTTTTCACCGACTGTCGAGTCCGTCCACCCCCCTGGATGCCCCTCCGTCCATCCTCTATCGCATGACAAATGCACGGCCATTTAAAATACTGCCCAACAACAACAGCAGCAAAGAGGACCATGTCAAGCTCGGACTAGAAAGCAGCATAATGACAACACTTACAGAGAGCGACAGAAAATATAAAAATTAAATGACAGAGCGAGACAGACATATGTACACACATGTCCGTACATGTGTAGCTGCTTTTGGTTGCAAATCGCTACCAATTTAATTACACTTGGGAAAAAATTTGTAGTTATTAAAAAAGTGGAGTGAAGGACAGGCGACAACGACAAATGCCGAGGATTAAAAGACAAAGTAGACAAAGCAGACGGTGAGTGGGATTTGTTGGAGTGAACCTGAGGTTGGTGGACTTGATGTTGAGTGGGAGATTATTTTTCTTCCTTCTACAATTAATTGTAGAGTGGATGTAGTCATGTTAGTAAATTAATCAAGTCAACACATGTTAGAAAGAGGAGGGAAGAAAGAGCAAAATAATGGCTTGAATATTTCAAACACGATCACTTTAGTAGTTACAAGTTTAGTCATAGAATAGTCACTTCAGTTTGGATGCATGGTAACTTTAAATCCCCCCTCCTCTTCCTTCATCAACACCTATACAGAGTCCAATCTTACTTTTCTGACTGTTCTACAAAATTGAGGTCCAAACACAACCGATTCTTCACCACAATCATCCGATATGATCATCTGTTTCAAGAGACTAGAACCATATAGTAGATATTCAACGCATGAGAATTTTGAGGATCACCAGATAGATCTTAATTCTTTTTTCAAATTCTTTTTGTTGTTGTTCTTTGCTTCCTCTTTTTCTTCTTCTTTCTCTTGTTTCTCTCATTTAAAACTTACCTTCCCAAGGACAGCCTACGATTTCAGCGCGTAGACACACCGTCCGATCGTACTGACCATAGGGATAGATTCGTATTTTCGATGCAAATATTATCGGCTGCAACGCGTTTTCCACCTCGCTGTACGTGTTGATGTTTCCCGCAAGTATCTAAAGAGTTAAAAAAAATAAGGAAACATTGTTGGGGATTACAAAAAGGAATTAAAAGAAAAATTAACTGTGAAGGAATGATGGCTAGTAATTAAGGCGGCTTCAAGAGTCAAAGTGGTCTTCAAAGCAACTTCAAATGAAGTACAAAAATATTTAGATGATTATTATGATGCTGATGATGTGGAAAGCACTTAAAGTGGAATTTCTTTTGGAATCTCTGCCAAAGATACCGCTTTCGAGAAGGAATTCGAATTTGTCATGAAATGAATTTCTTTCTTGGAATTCAGAATTTCATTAACACAAATCCGAAGTCTTTTATAAATTGAAGTCTTAAATATAGAATTTTTCTATCTACTAGATTCTAAAAGCACTTTTATAATAAAGTAAATTCCTTTTAAGTTGTACACATTTTTTCTTACTTCGTTTGAGGTTGACTTTGAGCTTTAACTTTGCTTTGTTTTTATTCAGTTTTTTCTTCAATAAATGAAGATGTGTTTCAATTTATGTGATTTCTGCTTTCTGATTCCAGCTGAACTCACCTCTTTGCCTTGGATATTCTTCCAGCGTTGCCACTTCGTGAAACCCGGTCGCCAGTATTCCAGAACATACGCCTCGGTGTATTCCTGTCCTTGACCTTTGCCGAAGCGACCCTGCGTTCGAATCGCGGTGATCACATGGACCTGCAGCAGATCTACCTGCAGGTAATCCTTGAGCGCATTGGACACCATATGCTTGGGGCACCAGGCACCGCCGTTGTTATCGGTTTTCAGTCTGCGGGGAGAATGGTTTTAGTGTAGTTGTTGAGTTCGGTTAAATTGTAGACGATGCGTCGTGGCGTTGAAAGCAATCAGCGGTCATAAAATAAAAAATAAAAGAGACAAAGCATAAAAAAATGCTTTTTAATTAACCGAAACAAAGTGAGACAACGTTACTAACACGGCTTAAAAAGCCGATGAGCCTATAAATGAGAGCGTTTATGCACGGTAGTCAAGACTTAAGTTGTTTTAACAACGTCTTTATTCGACTGTTGTTGTTATTGTTGTAGTTGTTGTTGTTTTTGTTAACCTAACCACCATCCCATAAAAATCGAATTGCAAAAAGAAAATCGCTCGATCGAGTAAAATAAAAACTAGTTAAATACTAAATAAATAATTGACATTAAACGACGGGGCACCACACGGAGTGTCTGGCGGCAACTGCTGCTGCTGTTGCTATTACTGGAACACCAGCTCTGGCCACTCAACGAAGAATGTCGGATTCGTTAAGCTCAGCAGGATCTTGTCTGCATAATTAAGGATTAATTCAAGTGAAGTGCTGTTTAGCAGGGAGAGCGCAGTGAATTTAAACATGTTGATTTACTTAACTCGCTTAATCCTTACGCGAGTTTATGGTACTCGTTGTGATGAGGTTTACATTTTTCCACTGATTAGCCGAACATGATGTTGCTGTCGCTGGAGAATCTTGAGAAATCCTCAAGATGCGAAGACACAGTAGTGAGGAGAAGCGACATCAAGACCACGAAGCAATGCGGTTATGAATGCGGCCGTTAAGAGAATACGTGGATCTAAATATAAACGTATAAACGTAATGGAAATACATTGAATCCATCGATATGCTAAAACATTTCTATTTTATGTGACTCTGTGAAATTTAGATTTCAATTTTTAATGCAAATTTAAGTAGCTTTTAAGAAAATACTTTATCACAGAAGAACTTGTTGCGTTGTTCCTTGGATATTCCTTAATAGCTTCTTCCCATTTACGAGTATGGTATCAAGATACCTATGTTTTTAGATTATTTGACTTTGGAGTCTCTTGATCTGTCTTTACTTTTGTCGTAGAACTTTTTTTGGCGTATTTTGTTCTTTATGCGTTTTATCCTTAACACGAGTCAGTACAAGGAATTCTTGTCACTATAACCCAGACTTCATTAACCATGTATTGTTTTACATATAGAGTGTACAGTGTGTTGTTTAGAGGGATGTACTACGCTTTACTCTATTTTAATTTATCATAACCTACTTCACTTTCGTACTTCTCTCTATCATGCTCTAATCTATCATATCCCACTCTAGTATAAATTACGGCATTAAATCTTAAAACTCTTATCCAAGTGTATAAAAGATAGGGGTAATAGTACCCCTGTTTCAGCCATCATTAATTTTTTTTTAAACTTTTTAGATGGATAACTATCTCAAATCCCTGCTATTCTAAATCATCTTCAAAGCCTTACATTATATTAACATATCACACATGAAGTTACTTCATTACCATTACCATTTACTATTAACTATTCCTTTCCTATTCACTCTCCTTAACTCACCTCTATTTCTGGCACAAATTCCATTCCATTTGTCAATCCATTCATTCTCACATCCTGTTTATTTCTAAATCTACTACTATCTCAGTAGTTTATCTGATAAGAGTATTAAAAGCATTCATTTGTAAAGTGGTCAGGCAATTAAAACACGTTTTTATACCTGTGCTTTATATAAAGTGCTTTTATATTGACTCTGATCAGACATAAAGATGTTGTAAAGTACGATTCTTGAATGTTGATAAAATACTATTCGCTGCGTTCAATGCAATCATCTCATTTATCAGAGAAGGTTGATTTTTCTACATAAACAACGAATATATTTTTTATTATTATGACATTTTTATCAAAGTCATCGTCAAGTCGAGTCAGAGTCAATAAATAAAAGCAAAACATGTCATAAAAGTAAGTAAACTTTATTAAGCAAGTAAACACAATTAATTAAAGTCACTGTAGAGTGTAAAGAACTTAAGTCCCTTTATCTTTAAAATGTTTATTTTTAAAGAAGCAAACTTACTTTGAGACTAAAGAATATTCCGAAAGACCGCACATTGCACATGCATTAAAATGGAAAAATCCTTTTAAGAGAGAACGATCATTTCGAAATTCTTAATATCTGACTTAGTTGTAAATTACATTAAAAATATTTTTATTGAATTCAGTAATAATCATTAGCTTTATTGACCTCCGTCCTGTCCATTTACGTGGATAGTATTCAGAGACAATAACTTTTTCAGCGAGACTCTAAAAGCAGAAGACTCTTCAAATAATCTTTAATCACATAAAGTTACTCAACAAATGTTCATTCTCTATCTAAATTTTCATTCTATGTTCTTTGTTACTAAAGAAAAGAAAGAAAAACTATTTAAAACAGCAGCAACAACAACAACAAGAATAGCAACTAGATGGTTACTTAAACCACCGCTGAGAGACCGAGTTGGTTCAGAGTTTAATAGGCGCGGTACTGCGCGACGGAGAGACCATACATCGAATTATAGATATTTTAGCCTAATGGCAACCGCGTTTCGTTTTATATTCTTAACTTGTTTGCTTAGTTGCGGCAGCTGAAAGCAGACACAAATAACACGGTAAACAACACTGAATGCACTTGATTAAAGTTGGCAATGTTGCGGTTTATGTTGTTATTATAGCTCTTGTGGTTGTTGTTGTGGTCGCTGTTATTATGCCTTTTGTGAGTTATGATACCTGTTGTTGATAGACCGACAAAAATTGCATCTGGCTGTTAACTTTGGCAATAAAGATATAATTAAAATGAAATTGTAAGGTTCATTTTAATATTAATACGAAATACGAAATTTTAATGGGTCTGCATAAAGGTGTATAGAGATACCCATGGACGTATACACATTTTCTATTAGGGTCCAAGTGACTCAAAGAATTTGATATATTTTGTAAGAGTAACTGTGATTTCCGATATAAGCCACATATGCGATATAATAATGTCTCAAATGATTCGCTATTATCTCTAGCGAAACTTTTTGATCCTAATAAAAATACCATTCAGAAATCATCTATAACAATTATATCTGATCGATTTTTCTCTATACATTAATATTTATATATGTAGCTATTTAAAACATCAAATTATCCAATGATTCATTCATCTTTCATCACAAGTACCATATCTAAGACATCAAAGTTGAGCATTTATCTTTTTGTATTGTTTTTTTGATCTACTTTCCCATAAATTTATCAAGACCTAAGACTTCAAAGTTTCTTCACTCTCACACTTTTCACACTCCACTTTTCTTTACTCTTAATAAAAACCAAGTATTTGTGTAGTCGGCATACTTGTTTGTCTACCTGTCTATGATTTCTGTCTGAAGTTCTTAAAAAGCCTGCTATATCAAGCAATAATATTTTTATGGCTGCCTCAATTTTAATGCACTTAAAAAATAATTATTTCTTTTTTGTTTTTGTCTGAAGTCGGCTTCGCATAATTATGTAAACAAGAGTGTTGGGTATATTTTATAAGTGCTCAGAAGAATTCCAGGAAAATGCACTACAAAAGTTACGTGTTGTTGGCCTCTTATGAAAAACAAAGGAAGGGGGAAGATCGGAACCAAGCGTGTAATTTTCCCTTTTGTTATTATTTTTTATCTGTTGTCTGTGTCGCAATAAGAATCGTTCGTAATCTTTTTAATGACAGTCGTACAACTTGTTTAGCTTCAGTTTTATCAGTTTAAGAGGTAACTCGTAAAGAGATTCGGTGAAAATTATGTCGATATTGACGGGTTTTTTATGGGAATATGGTTTATATGTATGTATGTTGTGTTTTCTGGTTGAAGACTATTAATTATCATAACTCGTATACTAAACTCTGCGATAAGTAAGGTTGGAATTAGGAAGTCATGGAAAAAGTATGATATGAAATACCATTAAAAATAATCAATTTAATGGTGATATAATCTCCCATTAAAATAAGGATCTAAATTATTATTAACCATGATAAAACATAGCTTCTTATTAATGGGCACAACCGTAGATTAAATCTTTTATTAACTCTCCATCAAGAAACATTCATCGGAATTATTTATCTATCTCTTTCTATCTCTGTCTTTCTTTTCTAAATTCAGGTTAGAGTTTAAACAAGTTTAAAGTTGTATTAAAAGAATGCAGTTATTTATAAATAATATTTTATGGTCATCTAATCAACATGTTGGTTCGTTGCTGTTGAACTTAAAGAAGTTTTTTTTTGGTTTTACATAATTTAAAGATTTCTATGAAATCGAAGATCTATAAACCAAAAAAAACATAAAATTAAATACAGCCACCGGACCGACCTCACTCAGTTGTTGATGATATGGTTTTAATTAACCAACAGCAGCATAAGTAAATTTTAATGCCACCCAGAGTAGTTTTTTACTGTACAAAAACAATAACAAAACAACTGCAACAATAACAACAACAATCGATTTCCTCTTCTCTACTAAAACAATGATTGGAAATATTATTATAATTAGCACTTAAATGGGTTTGTTTATTATAACATCTTAAAAGGGAATAAAAATGGCCTTTAAGGCTTTCTTATTTTCTCATTTATTGCGAAATCTTAAGGTACCGATCTTAAATGCCCTACCGATTTTTTCGATAGAATCCAATTTATGTTTATTCAAATTACACGATTTCTAGATCGTAAAATCCGATAATCTTTTATTTTTAGTACACTATTTATCTTATTTTATTGTAACTTAAAATAATTTGCAATATCTTTAAAGAAAAATGTCATTTGTTTTTGAGTTTTTTTGTTACCTTGCATGTTGTGGTCCCACGAATCCAGTATCGTGAGCTGAACTCGCGGTGATTTGAGCATCTGTGATTGCGCCCGACTCCATTCCGAGAGCCATGTTACAGGTAGCTAAAAATAAATAAAATATATGTTATGTTTGTTAGAAAACTAAATTAATATCCAGAAACATGCAATACTTTCAAAGCAAGTAGAGTAGACTGCGACAGTAAAATGAACTGTCGTAGGGTAGAGAATAAAGTTGCCACCAGAGGAACAGTATAGTAGACAGTGGAGTAAACAATAGACATTGGAGTATACATATATTAGAGTGACAGTATATTAGACAAGAGTATACATTAGAGTATTGAGCAGTAGACTAGACAGTAGAGTAGACAGCAGGGTAGACAGTAGAGTAGACAGCAGAGTAGACAGTAGAGTAGACAGTAGATTTGACAGTAGATTAGACAGAATCAGAAGATTGGAATCAACACAAAATCGAATTCACTTCTCAAGTTATAAGACTAACTCCTATAAAAAGCAACAAATATAACGGATTTTTCTCATTAGAAAAAACCGATGAATTTCCGTGATTTGTTAATCACTTCACCGGCAAACTTAAATTCCAACAACAACATCAACAAAAACAAAAAACTAGCAAAAGCCAACAACAACAACAAAAACAAGCAACAAAAAGGCACAGCCCTCAAAAGCAATTTCGAACTCAGTCGTATCAACGCAACTGAAGCGTTTCAAGACTTTTCGGTGCCCTGCCCTGACTTGACTTGGCTTGACTTGCATTGCATTGGATTGGATAGGATGCGATTGGATTGGATTGGTCTGGCCTGGCCTGGCCTGAGCTGGCCTGTCGACGATACCAGCCGCTGGTTACAATTTGTATGTCTTTTTGCTTTTGCTGTTGCTGTTGCTGTTCCCATTTCAGCTCTGTTGCTTTTAATTTTTTGTTGCTGCTGCTGCTTCTGTCATTGTCGAGTGATCTTTCGCATGACGTTTGATTGCAACAAGAAAAAACGAAGACCAGCAGCAACTCTCAGTTGCAGCAGATTGCACGCAGCAGATAATAAAACTCTGAAGGGATTGTTACTGTGTCAGTGAGTTCTACGAGTGCGTGTACTAGTGTTGAAGTATGTTGTGTGTGTGTTTGTCTTTTTCTGTTGTAGATGGCGCTTTAACCATATTTTCGCTTTATTGGAGATCGTGTTGTAGGTGCGTGCGTTGGTTATTCTTAACTTCGTCTTCTGCTTATTTATAGACATACTCATTTTTATTTTTTTTTTTCAATTATCTTTTATTTTATTTATTATATTATAAAGAAAACCGTAAATGTCTGTTCATCTTCACTATATCATATTATACTCTATAGTATAGAGTCTATACACACATGCATAAGAATGCGTTACTAAATTGTTCACTCTGTAAAATTGTGAATTTCTGTTCTGTCGTGTGTCACGTCATAAGTTGCTGTCAAATGTTGTTCTTGCTTTTGTTGCCGTCGTTCTTCTTGCTTTGGCATTTTGACTGATCACGTCACCGTCACTGTTCGGAAATGAAATACAGTAACCTCAAAAATTAATTGAAGTTGAAAATATTTTACTTTAGCAACGGTTATAAAAATTGGTTTTAATTTATTTTCTGTTACTCACACATGTTTGTAAACATATAAGAAGGATGTTTATAAACTTTAATGAATATCTTTTCTACTTCAAAGTTTAAATCAGAGAGATTTTAATGTTTTAAACATATTAACTATACATTCTTTTTTCTTTTATTTCTTTTAGTATGCTCTTTCTTCCTCTTCGTCTACTACTTCTATTTCTTCTTCTAAGCTTTCTACCTCGATCAAGAATTTATCTTCAATTATATTTTGCCTCTCCTAAACTCTGGGAAGTCGCCATCGCCGTCACCGTCGTCTCCAATCGATTGGCATTTTTTCCACTCGTCCGATTTCCTTAACAACTACAGACATCGCTGCCTTTCGATGCGTTCTCTTCAAGTGCAGCTCCATGCGAAGTTTCAATGCGACGCTTCATGCTTTCAATGCGAAGCTCCATACCTGTAACATGTTAAAGTCGAGCTTCCTAATTTATTGCCTTCTGATTTTTTGATGTTTCTCAGATTTGCAAAGACAATTTGAAACAAGCCGAACAGACAGAAACTTAGGAGGCAGACGGAGGAACGGGAGAGCCGGCTGCAAAGACAGGTAACTAGAAAGCCAGAGTCAAAGAAATAGACAGCCAGAAAGATAGACAGTCAGAGCGACAGACAGATAAATAGAAACTGAAAGAAACGAAACACACAAACACAGACATATTAAAATAAAAAGAGAGAGATAGAGCGACAAAGAGGGACAGAGGGGAAAAAAACAACTGAACAGGCGGGGTGACAAAGAATTCATATGAATTCTTGTTGACTTCTAGTTGCCGCTTGTTTCTGCCCGCTGCTCTTGTTTATCCCTTGAAGATTCTTCCTGCTTCGCCCAGGAACTCAAGAAGGTGCGTTCAATCGTTTCAACGGACAGAATCGGAATCCGACATCAACGTCTATAAATAAATTTACTGGGAGTGCGCAGGGCGGCGCACGTTTTTTCAGTTGAAGAAACGAGGCATGTTTTTTGTTTAATGTTGTTGTGAACCTTGTAACAAAACTTGTGACTATCGAGGAACTACGAGTTACCTGATGCTGTGCTACAGTTTCACTGAAGTTTTTGAGAGATGCGCGGATTGATCGATGGATATTCATATAGTTTTTGAAAGCTTATTAATAACAATAAAGTCAAATTATAATGTTATAGATCATCATCATGAACACAGAAGTATTAATAAATAACTGCAGTAAAATCGAATTATTGAGTCCATGAAGTATACAGAGTGTTTGCAAATATTTGACTTTGTGTAACTCCTGCAAAAATTGCCTTCTAACTCGCCTCTGATAGCGGAAACCGATCGTTAAAACGTCATCCGCTAAAGTGTCTCTAAGTAAGGTTAATTATTACTTATTATTAAACGGTTTTACAGTTTTTACACGTTTCGCCCATAATATGACTTCAAACATGCTTTTTTTTAATTAAATTAAGATTAGCTTCTCGATAAGAAACGTGTGCATGTTATAAAGTCTAGTCGATTATTCTTAGCCTCTTAGTTGTAAGCCTTTCGTACGCTGCGATAACTACTAGAGCTCTATAAAGCTTTGAATGTCTCACGGAACTGGTATAATCCCAACGATAGAATTCTTCGTGTTGCTGTTGAACTTCTCTGTACTCTGTGGTTGATATTGAATGGATAACTAAATTTTTTCTAAACTCTAACTTCTCAAACATCTCGTTTACAATCCAGTTGCTCCTTCAGATGCGGTGGGAAAAGGTTCTGGACCCTCTTCTAGAGTCATTTACGGGGACTTTGCAGATACACGAAACTCCATGCATGTGGCTTCGATACGTCAACGTTTATGGGAGGTACACGGTTATGGTTACGGGCACCTATGCGGTGGTGCTCTGATAACGCCCTCTGTAGTGCTATCCGCAGCTCACTGTTTTATTCGGTCGTAAGTTCTCGCAGTTCTACAAGGGTCAATTGATCACAATGTCATTCACTTGCCAGAGCGAGATACCACAACAAACCATTCAGATCTCCAGTGGATTTCTTAGTGGTCTTGGGAAACCTGAACCTGTTTCTAAAAAATGAGCATACTCTGGTCTACGAGGTCGAACGTATTTTCCACAGGCCAAGAAAAATGAACCTCTGGACCTATGATAAGGATATCGCTGTGATTTTCCTTCGTGGGTCGGTGCCCACGAATCATCCAACAGCGCGACCCATCGACATCAATCGTAAGCCCATGGCTGTAGGTACTCCGTGTCGGGCGGCAGGCTGGGGTCAAACTGAGTACAGATCCTACTCCGCAGATCTCCGGACGGTGGATGTTGTTGTGAATTCCGATGAGGTTTGTTCACAGAAAACGAATTTCAGCAGACGGGCGAAGATGCTACCAGGTATGATATGCGCTGGCTCCATGCAAGGAGGAAAGGATGCATGTCATGGGGACTCGGGTGGTCCACTTGTCTGTAAAGGTCTGCTGACGGGCATCGTTTCCTGGGGATACGGTTGCGGCGAACCGAAGCGACCGGGTGTGTATACGGATGTTCAGTTCTATGCACCTTGGATTGAAGAGATTATAAAAGCGAATCATAGAGAGACACCTGTGATAGGTAACGAAACTGAAATGATGTCGACTGTATGAGTATGTGTGACGTTGTCATGTTCGAAAGTAATAATGGAACCTTCAAGGGAAGAGAGTGGCTCAATACATTTCATTATATATGTATATAAATTTATATTAGAAAACCTATCTCGTAACTAATTTCAGTTATTTTAAAAGCTTCAGTGAGCAGCTTAATTGAACCCAGCAAAGTTAATTGAGTTGCCAATAAATACGTTTGGAAACCTCCACACTTTATCTTCATCGATTCGCCGACTTCTTCTGCTTCATCTTCATTATTTTCTCTCTACAGTTTCACAATTTCGCCCATTTCTAGCTAGCAGAGTCGATTAACCACATGCTGCGAGCTTTTTTCGGCCCTCAGCTTTATGGAGCTTTATATGCGAGCAACACTGGCAGCAGCCAACACTGGCAGCAGCTGGAGTGCCAGTGTAGCCAGATTTATGCACCAGCAAAGCCACAGGAAAATTCTTCAATGCCAATTGAAGCTTGCAGCGCGCAGTCAGAACTCCTCAGGGACGGGAAAATGGGCAAACGGACGGACGGTTGCTGAGGTTGCTTTATTCAACCCCGTTGGTCGGTTAAGCACAAAGAAAGAGATAGATTAACACTGGCTGGATGGCGGTAACGTGCCGCTGCTTCGCTTTGCTTTACAGTTTTATGGATTCTTTATGGCAGCACAAAATTAATACAAAACCATTAATTGGACCACCTGCGGGGCGGGCGCACTCAAAAATGCTTTGTTTCAATCCGCTTTTTTACCCGTTCGATTTGATCGATGTTCATCGCTGGTGTTTCTTGTTTCAGTCTCAGTTTTTCTTTCTCTCTACTTTACTATACTTAATCACTACTAATTTTTTATGAATCTATACTTTCACTTTTTTTTGTAGTTTTATATATTTTTTTTTCTTACCGATATCAAAAGCATGGCCACCTTGCGTCTGCAGCAGCGCGCTGCACAGTAGAGCAAAGAGATAGAAGGAAAGGCACTGTGAGGAGAATCTGTGAGACGCAGAGCGCGTCGTCGATGACGAGGATCTGGATGCGGATGTGGATAGGGATGTAGATGTAGATGTGAATCTTCTATGAAAATTTGACATTTTGAGTGCAGTTTTGTTCACTCTCTCTCTTCCTCTTCTTTCTACGGTGTTCTTCTTCGTTCTCTTTCTTTTCCTCTTTTATTTTAGTATACTTTTTATTGTTGCTCTTTCGTAGGTCGTTTACATTTCTTCATGGATTCTGAAATAAGAAGGAAAAATTGAGAACATTTTAATCAATACAAATACTGGGAATGAATTTACTAAAATGAAAATTTACTAATAAACTTTAAGATGTTTAAAAGATCGCATAAAGAAAAGATAGAAAGCTTCTCTTCTCTTTCTTCTCTTCCACAATTTTTCTTGATCTATACGATGTCCCGTTATATTATCACCATTTGCAACCCATGTGAATAAAACGTCCCACGTTCCGGCTGCTCCGAAATGGTTCTCCATAACTCTCAATAATTGCTAAGTGCTGAAGTGATTCTTTCTCTCTCCCTCTCTCTCGCTCTCTCTTATTCATTCATGCTTGGTGAACGCTTTCAATTAATAGCCAACAACTTGGCTTAATTAAAAAAACGGTACTACGAGTATTTAATTAATATGTTAGCCGAACCTGTTAGCAACGGGTTGAGGCGACCGTCGCAAGTCGAGAACAACAACAACCATATGCTACTGATGTCTAAAACCAATGATAAATTTCTGTGTTTTCCGGCAACAAAAATAAACGCAAATCCATTCGTTGGCAATGCATCAAAAAGCTGCAAACTAAAGAAACTACGATTACTTGGTCAACAATGTTGCCAACGCATCACATCGCATTGCAAACCTCTCAACGACTGCGCGGAGGGAGAATATTTCTAAACAACACCAACAACAACAACATGCTTTATAGGGTCATATATTAAAAACAAACATCGCCGGAGGGAAGCCGCAGCGGCAAGCGGCAACACTTAAACGCTTTGTAAAACAGTGATGCACACTTCACCGTCATGCCAACATGTAAAGCGACAAATAAAATACACACACACACACACACACACACACACACACACTTTATTGGAGTGGGCTGAAGTCGTGCGAAAGAACGAGGAGGGCGGGTGGCGATCATCGCGGATCGAGTGCTGCGGCAAAGTTTCTGACGAGTGAGGCTCCAAGCGCGCCGCATTCGAGTTCTGTTGAGGAGCGGCGGCAGCATGGAGGAAACAAGTGCCAGCGGCATCTGCTGCAAGTGCGTGGAGTCGGTGCGGTCGCCGGTGATGCTGGTGGCGGTGGCGACGTTGGCGATGTGCGCCATGATGCTGCGGCTTATAAAAATATAGCTGCATGGGTGTCGTTATTAATTTAACCTACATCGAGACCTGAGCATCATTGTGATGGTGGTGGTGCTCGTCAGGCGAAGTAGGTACATCAGGGGCTCTGAGACACACTCGTAAAATATGCTCCTTCATAAGCTTCAAATTTATGGAGGAAGTGAAATCTACAGAAATTTCTGCAGCTCATAATTGCAACCTCGCCGTACTCTGTCTCTGCCTTCGAATAGACCGACAGACGAAGAGATACCTTGTAGTGGGTCTGGATGAACAGCGCCGCTGCTGTTGCTGCTGTTGCTAGTATAAGCTTAGTACAAGTATCAAAGGCACAAAAAGCCGCCTTTTCAATGACGTCTATGGGAGTCAAGAAGAGGAAGAAGCACGAGGACCATGAAGACGACAGCGACGACGACAACAACAGATAAGCAATTAAGCAAAGAGTTATTGACAGCAGGGAAAATTGCACTCGACAGTAAGGGGCAGGGCAAGAAGGAGATTCTGTGCCCCACCGGCTCCAGAGCTAAGGGGGTTGTCGTAGAAATTTTTAGTTCCGGTGAAAAAATGTCAAAATTTAAAGTCAAAAACAGTGACAAATATGACGAAATGGTCAATTTAGAAACTTGACGGACATTTTTAAGACTCCAAAAAGTCGCACTTTTAATAAGATTCCAGAAATCTAGCAACATTTTCAAACAACGAAGCGAATTTAAGAAGCTTTAATTGAACATTTTATAAACATTTAATGAAATTTTAACGAAAGTTATTAAATTTCATCACCTTCATCCTAAAATCATCTTAGAATCAATCATTCCATCAACCATACGAACCGCAGAAACTTAACAGCAGTGTATAAACAGCAACAACCCAGAAGTGAACAACAACTACAAAGTCGTTAAAATACTATTCAATTCTGTCTTCAAAAATTTAGTCCAATTCAAGTCTGTTGTTTGTTCCAATTTTCTGCTCTTGCATTGAAGGAGAAGTTGAAGGATTGAATGAAGACATGAGTGACGGCTTTACGTCACTCTCCTTCCCGCTACAGCCAACGTCATTCATGGCGTAGTTTAGTGCTTTTGTTGTTGTGTTTTGGATGACGCGGTGCTTTTCATAAGTAGTGTAGTAAATGAGTATCTCTGAAGTCGAGTGCAGTTGTTCATGTTGGTAATGATGATTATGATGATGATGATGTGCTTCGTTTTTCTGCTCCTTTTTCTTTTTCTCCATCTCTTTTTTTTTTAAATAAATATCTAAGCAAACACTTTGTAGCTCCTGTGCGTTTGGTGTGAGTGCAACTAAAAACAACAACAACAATAATCGTAACAACAACAATAGAATAGCAGCACCAACAACAAAACCCGATTGCATTAACAGGAACGAGCTGCGCTACAGGAAACCAGCAGCTCCACTTACTTGTTGTTGTTGTTGCTTTGTTTTTTTTTTTGCTTTTTTTTTGCCAACATATGAAATGAGGCGAAATGCCTCATAGAAACAGCGACAGCAGCAGCAGCATTTAAATTGCTGTTGCCGCTTCTGTGGCTACACAAAATGGCACGCAGCACAACAAAAACAGAAGTAAAAAAGGAGCAACGGTAATGATGGCTCAAATAGCTTACAAAAAGAGAGGAGCAGAAATTAAAAACAACAACAACAGCATAGACAACACCAATTTTCAACACAGATGTCACTTGTTTTATTTTTACTCTCGACTGGAAAACTTGTCACTAAAACATAAAAGAAATCTTAGAAAAAATGCATAAAAAAATCATGGAAAAAATAATAAAAAAAAATCATAAAAGAAATCATGAAAGAAAGCATAGAAAAGTGAATAAAAAAATAAAATAACAATTTTTAAAGAATACGAAAGAAAATAAGAAAAATTCGTCTGAGTTGAAATTTTAAAAAAAATTTGTTCTGCAAATAAATGAAATTTGAAGATAAACGAGGATGGAGAAAACGACGTAATGATGATGAACAAAAAGAAAACCAAATCTGACGGTGATGATTATGATCAGGAGGATGATAATGATTATGATGTTGATGCTGATAATGAAGAGAAACTCTCGCCGAGCTGCTGCTCATTCATTTAAAGAGATAGAAATCTTTTGATGTGTTATAATTTTAATGAGTTTTGGGGTCAAAGCAAACTAATTAAATGTACCATGAATGAGTTGTGTGTCACAGAAGGGAGAAGTCTGTGGTGGGAGGGAGGAAGAAATACAAACAAGAAGCACAAACTTTATGCCGATGGCGCTGTGAAGTTGAAGAGAGACGCTGAATATTTTAGATGCTTATAAAAATTACTTTTCTTTTTCCTTTTTCTTTCTCTCCTTATTTTTGTTCTCTTCGTCAAATTCGCCATATTTACTGATGCCAACAACAACAACAACAATAGCTACAACAAATATGTATCAGGCAAAGAAAACAGGACAAAAAGCAAAAGAGTGAAGAAGGAGAAATAATCCAGAGAAGAGGATATGTTCGTCTTTTGAGCAAGTTGATCATCATGATCATTAAAATCATATTCGATAAATATCAGTACATATCATTGAAAAAACACAGAAAAAAGAACTGAGTCCCTGAAGAAATTAAAATTTAAAATGAAACTTTCGAGAGAGAAAAAAAGTCATCACCATTCTATTGATGATTTGCTTTAATTTGGTCCCAAAGGCGAGCTTCCAACAAACACTAAAATCAGAAGCAAAAACTCAACCACAAATCAAGCAAGAAAAGGATGAAAAAGAAATTAAAAAAAGCATTCAAGACTCATTCAATCCATTAGGGGGTACAAACGCTTCCCCTCACTACATCTTCCTCTGCTCTTTCTCACTCCCTCTCCCCCTCTTCCAACCTCTTCTAAATCACAACCCTTTAACGCTACACTTGAGACTCCCTCAAAAATTAAAGTATGGGAAGAAAAGCAGATCCAAGTTTTTCCAATACTTTTTCCGCCCTTCTTATCACGTTTCCGTTGCGTCGAGGCCCTTCTTCGCTTCCGGTTGCCGCCACCACCACCCACGCCTTTTCTATCGCTTTGTAGTGTTTGTATCGTTATTTTTTCTTTGACGTTGCTTGTGTAGTTGTGTTGGTGGTGCCTTTTTATTCACTGTTCAAGCTGATAAAATTTCAAAGAACATGCTACAGTAGAAGCACGCCAAAACCAACTCACAGTGCAACACATGCAAATCTTATTTCCATCACTTCTTTTTCTTAGTTTTTGTTATTTCGTTGCTGTTGTTGTTGTCATTGCCGCCCTTATGCACACATGCATAGAAATTCAATATTGGAAGCTAATGAATACCTTTTTTGACGTCTTCGGCGGTGAACTGCAACCGTGTGGCGCTTAAAGGACCACAAAAGAGAAAGAAAATTACGCGAAAAAAAATTCAACACTCAATGAAGCTCTTATCCCTTTTTTCTCTATCACTCTCTTCCTTTCTGTCACTCTCTTACACACACATTCTTAAGGTTCGTAATATCGGGACCGCTTTAAAGTATGCAATGTTTTCTTCTCGTCTCTTCAACCATTTTTGTTGTGATTTTTAATTTTTTTTCTATCCTTTTTTATTTCCAAGTGTGATAAGTGTGCGTCTATGATTTTTTCTCATCTCATCTTCCCGCCGCTTTTCTTCTTTTCACTACTCAGCAATTTTTGCGTCTTTTTACACTTTTTACCGCTTTTGTGGAATGGTTTAAAGTCAAGTTGTAATAATTAAAACGTAGAAAATATTAAGGAGCTTTATTAGGGGCTTCAATTAAAGAGCTGAATCAAGTTAGGATTTGTAGTAAATAAGAAAGGATATGATATGGAGAAACCTTCAAAAGAATCTGATGTTTTTTTGGTCTGGTGAATATATACAACAGATGGTGAATACTCGTATATACAATGGTGAATATCTAAAACGAGCTGAAATTCTTAAACATTTTTAAGTGGATTTAAGATAATTTAGACTTTGAGTTAATTGAGTTTAAATGTTTAAAATAGGATGTTAGTTTTAACTTTATTTAGCGGCCATTTTTTTTTGTTAAATAATGTACATATAAGTATACTCGTATATATGTACATATAATATACGTTCATAAATGATTTGCAATTCCGTTTCGTTTAAAACAACAACAAAAACAACCCTTCCATTTTCCTCTCTTTGAACATCCTTTTCGTCGGCATTTGAAAATATATGAACATGTTTTTGCAAACTGTCACTTTGACAGCTGTCAAAATAGTAAACTGCTGTTGAAGAGAACTGATGCGCGAAATAAAAATAGAAAATGAAATGAAATGAGAGAAAAAAGGATACCAGTAAATTAAAAATAATAAATGAGAAATACGAGCGAGCCAGAGTGAGTAAAACCGAGTCGAAGCGACTCAGATCGAGATACAACGATTACGATTCCAAGCAGTACTCCACTCGCTCATTCGATGCTGATAAAAATCCACACTAATTCATTTAAGTGTAAATGTCAAAAGTGACAGTTCATGCAATGTCGCACAATGAATGACACGTCACATGCAGGCAACGACGACTATGACAGTGACAGTAACAGAGTGAAAAAGGGGTTGAGGGGAGTGTAGCAGACAGTCGGAAAAAAGGACAATCAGACAGCAGGCAGGAAAGCGAAAAAAGGAGCAGAAAAGGAGGTTGACACACAGATGCAGAGACTAATAGAAAAACAACCAGATGGGCAGACAGACAACCAGTTGAACAAACAGACAACCAGTTGGCCAGGCAGGCAGAAAAACAACCAGATTAACAGACAGACATACAAACACACAGACAACCAGTTTGACAGACAACCAACTGGAGAGACATTCAGTCGTCATGGAGAGGAGAGAGATTGATGCACATACTCGTAAATAAACGCAATTTTTGTGTACGTTTTTGTATGTTTTTCTTCTTCTTCTTGTCTGTTTGTCGCGATGCTGTCAATTTGACGCCTCAACTTAAACGTCAATTTAACATTCTTGTCAACGTTGTTGCGATGGGGGCCGAGCTGCTTCTCCCGACTTGCGCTACACTCACACATTCGGACATGCATTAAAACAGGCGCGTTCGGCACATTGAATCATTGCGTTGTGGACAAGTGGTTAATTGATCAATTTAATTGAACAATCAGCGGCAGCAGCGACGACTACGAGTGACTACGGCTATGAAGAGTGTTGATGATATCTGTGTTGTTGTTGTTGTTATATTTTAACTAGTACTCGTATCTCTCTCTTTCTCCCTCTCTCTCGCTCTCTCTATCACTCTCTCCCTCTCTTTCTCCCTAAAAATGTGGAGTAACAGTCAATTATTGATGACGATTGTTGTTGTTCTCATTGCTTTTGTTGCCGAAATTGTAATGCATGGGCTGAGTACTCGTTGGTAGCTCCAACATAAACGCAAATAAAAAAGTTGTGTTCAAATTTAACTCAATTAATAGCTGTCAGTCTTTCTCTCATACAGCCAACACCTCCTCAACCCCACCGCCCCCTTCGTTCTCACTTTTTTATTATTCATTTTGTATTTTTGATTTTTAATTTGATTTTTTTATATTCTTTATTTTATCTTTTTTGGTATTTCTGTTTGTCTCTTTTAATGGGTTGTTTTGGTTTTTCACATTTGAATGGAAAGAAAGATTTGATTTGTGGGTGTTAAAAATAGTTTTATTGCCGGATATAGCGCAATCGTGTGACATTAATTTTTGTTGCTGAAGTTTAGTTGTTTTAACTATTGAAGAAGATAAACTTGGACGTTTAAAGTATTTACGATTTTCCGGAATAATCAAAAACATGTTTTGTGAATTTTTTTACAAATGTTGATTAACTGATAAATATTTTTCGTGTCTCAAAGTTGAAACAATTTCTAAACTTGTTTTTCTTGTCGACTTCAAAAGTATTTTAATAGGTTTTCAGTTTAAATAAAAATACATCAGATTTTTTTGTGTGTTGATTTCCTTCTTTTTTTGTTGTCATCTTTCAAGAGCTTCGATTATTTTATTTTCAAGTATAGCCTCTTGCAAGTTTTAACATTTTTTAGCTGAACATCTTGAGTCGTGGATTTCTCTGAGTTCGCCAAACAAATGAATTTTTTTTTCTCTTTAATGAAAACTGTCACAACTCATAATTTTTTAATATATTGTATATTTTTTCTAATTGTTTACAAAGCATTCATGTTTATTCATTCACTGATTCATTCAAGAGGAAGTCATTAAAAAAAATAAGCGACCCAAAAAACGGTTTCAATTAAATTACTTCAAACCGTGTGCCTTCAAAAACCGTGTCACATTCAAATGAGTTTGAGCCGAGTTCTAATGCGTGCAGCACAACGTATGCATTCGATTAAACTTCTTCTACTGCGTTGTATGTATTAAAGAAACAAACAAAAAAGAATTCTTTATTAAAATGCAAATTATTACAGATTATTTATGCATAAAAATTATTTCCTCAATTAGAATTTTCTAAGGTAATTTTTCCCTCCATTTAAATTACAACAAAAATTCAAAAGTTTTTAAATAAAAAAGGAAGGAGAAAAAAAGAAAACCATAAAAAGGTTACAAAAGCAATAAAAAATATATATTATATCCATTTCTCCTTCTCGCGCTCTCTTTATACGTGTGACACCTGAAGTTGAGGCTCCCTCTATCTCTCCACCTCTCTCTTTACTCTGCACCCCTTCTCTGAAGGGTGCCCTTCAGTACCGCGGAGGGCACAACAATGTTGCCAACCGAGAGATGATAATTTTTAACTGACCGTCAAAGTGTTGGTCACGCTTTATTGTCAAATCTTAATGATGCATTTTTGCTGTAGTTGTTGTTGTCAGTGTTGTTGCTGTTGTTGCTGTGGATGTTGTTTTTATTGTTGCCGGTTGAGGAGTTCATGTTTCATGTAGCTTCCAAGCGTCATGCCGCTTTATAGGGGATACACTGAGTATCGCCATCGTCTGCACCAGGCACCAGCTTCTGCGCATCGGAGAGGTTTTTGTGTGTGTCGTAAAAATCAATCAAGCGACACAAATGACAACGAGTTGCATGGAAAACACAAGAAAATAGATGAAGAAGAAACTTACAACGCTTCTAAAAGGAGGGAGGGAGGAAAGGAAGGAAGGAAAAGTCACTTTGAAAGCGAGGCAGGAACATTTAATCATTTCATTAACACAACATAAATAAATTATAATACAAAAAAAAAGCAACAATAAGAGAAAAACTAAAAAACAATGCCTAAAAATTATAAATTTTTATCTAAAGATATCAATAATAATAATTGTTATAGTGTTTTCTTATTCTACTTACTTATTTTGAGTACATATTTAAAATAAATTATTTTCTGGAGTAATTTAGATTAACTTGGAATAGTATGATAATTTTGAGGTATTTAAAGCATTTCAAAATCAATCGAGTTAAGCTGGTAAAAATAGTTAATATAGAGATATAAGATAGTCTACAAGTAACTGAATAATTGAAGTTAGAGTAATTAGAAATGATTTAAACATATTTAGTTACGCTTTAGATAAACTTTAAATACCTTTCTGTTTTTTTATAATATTATTACATAAGTATCTTAGACTCATAATATTTTTAATTTAGAGTTACTTACATCTAATATCCCTTAAGGGTCATTTCCTCTAATTAAATATACCATATGTATGTATTATAATCTTTAATTAAATATATAATAATTAAAAATGTCACCGAATTCATTTACGAACCGTCTTGTTTTGTACAATATTTCGATTGTTTGGACTTCATTAAAAATAAAATTCCCACAGAACAGCAGTTTTATTAAAGCCCCGATGGCCCGACGCCCCGATGACTTCCATGAACCCTTTTCGCAGTAGGTACATCCGCAATATTATTCCGATAGTTCTTTAAATTCCTTTATTTATTCCTTATCATCATGGTAATAATTATCACAATCGCCATCATCATCGCCTTCATTGTACTTCATTGATTAGCATTCTCGTTGCACAAACTTATTTTCTTTTAAAGCAAGAACTCGGAAAACCAAAAGGAAACTAAAGAAAAGAGAAAGGGAAAAAATCTCGGTTCCACTTATTTAAGTGTACATACATGTATATACTATACTATATAGTGTAAAGTAACCGCATGTGGACTCTGGCAGCCAGCTAATTAACACTCAGTTCCAGCTCAGTGACATTAAGCGGACACTATTTTGCATTTAATTGCTATTATAAAAGGGAGCAACTCTGACAGAAGACAGCAACATAACACAACACAACTCAACACAACACAAAGCAGCACAACAGAAGACAACAACGCAACAGGAGACAGAATTCAACGACGTACTTATACAGTGAATAATAAGGCGAAGGCGAGTATAACAGCTGCTGTAGAAAGAAAATTAAACAAAGAGAGAAAGAAAGAGAGAGAGGTAGAGAGTGAGAGAGAGATGGTGAGAGCAATATGGCTGAAGAAGGGGGAGAAGAAAATACATAAATAGCTCATGCATAATAAAATTATACATTATTTTTAAGGAAAGGCAGCAACTTCCCGCATTTGTGTTTGTTGTTGGTTTTATTTTTGTCGGTGTTATTGTCGTTGTTATTGTCATGATGTTGTTGTTGATGTTGTTGTTGTTCTCTAAGATTTTATTCAATATTTATACAAATGTACATATGTTAGTCCAATAAAAATAATAATAATAAGTGAAGTAAAGTCAAGCAAAGTATAGTAAAGTTGCTTAAACAAGAACAGAAAACTGAAGAAACGACAATAAAGAAGAAGAAGGAGAAGCGATCTGAGAACTTTCCCAACATGATGTAACTGCGGCGGTGAAGAAAGTAGAGAAGGTTTTTATTAGACACAACAATCATCGACGAAACGATTGATTTCTATTACGATCGAGTCTGTTGTTCTTATTTTCTTATATTCATGTTGTATTGTTATTGTTTTTGTATTTTACTAGTCGAATTTCAAGATCATGACACAAGGCACAAACAATAACTATAACAACAGCAACGGCACCAACATAAAGTGACAACGAAGAAGGAACCATAAACAAATCCAATTTGTTACTGATGAATGCTCTTGAAAGTTCAACATTATTTTGTTTGAATGAAGTTCAACAGGAAATGAAAAGAAAATGTTCTCAAGTATGCGGGATTTTTTGTTTATTTCTTACAATAGTTTTCACAACAACAAAATTCTTAAGTAGATAAAATTAGAAGTTCACATAAAAATCTCTACAAACTTAAATAATAATAATTGTTACAATATTAATAACTACAATAATAATAGTAATAATCATAATAATAATTCAATTAATAGTAATAGTAACAAAAATAATATTAAAAATACTAATAATAATAACAATATCAGTAATAATAATTCTAAAACATTCAATCATTCATTAAAAAGATCATTCTTCTGCCCAGTTTTATACACAATTTTTCCGTAGATGGAAACTTTTACTTTAAACTCTTACTTTAGAGGTAAAAGAGAAAAACTGGCACCACTCTGAGATCTTATCATGAGATCTCTAATAAAAGTGTTGATTGCATGATAAGATTAAAGAAAGAACGAAACGGTTTACAAAAACAAAGATATTTCCAATGATTAGTTTATTGATAAGTATAAATATAAATGAGCAACAGAAGCAACAACAACAACATAAGGATTCATCTGCAATCAAACGATTAAATCTTATAACAAAAAATCGGTGATTCAGGCGCGGAAAAAAGATAAGACAAAAAAATACACCTGCACAGTAAAGAAAACTCAGCATGGAAACATTTTGTGATGATAAAAATTATGACAGCATCGAAAAAAACTTCAAATTTTACCGACCATAATTTCAAAGCTAAGCTTTATTTTCTTTTTAACGATTGACTGCTAATTAATTTAGAACCCAAAATCTAAAAAAAACAAAAACAAAATAAATAAAAGTTGTTCTTTTTTATGATTTAAAGACAAACAAAGGGTACAAAAGAAAAACTTTCAGAATAAATCTGAAGACGCCGACTTTTGTGACAGCTGCGAACAAAACACATTAAAGCGACCAACAACAACAGTAAAGGTGACGAGAAAAATTCAACAATAAAAAATCCACAATAAAACGCAGCAATAAAAGCAGCAACAATAAAAATTATTAACCATAAAAAAACAACAAAAAAAAGGTAACAACAAAAAGTAAAAGGGTAAAAAATCAGGAAAAAGTATTAAAATACTTCTTTGAAATATGTACTTCTTTCTTAGTGAATTCCTGGTGAATTCAGGATGAATTCCTCAGAGTAATGATCAGATAAATTAATGTAATTTTTTTTATCAATTTACCCCGCGTTGCAGGGCTCTTTTTTACTTCGTAAGACAAGCCCATTTAAACCACTTTGGGCGGACTAACATTCATAGTTCAGAACCCTTCCTCAACATTTAAATAATTACTCTCTAAGTTTCATCAAATCGGATAAATAATGTAGTTCAATAGGGATTATATAGTATGTATACATAGATTTTAATTATATTATATTACATAATTCTTAATTACACTATATTTTAATCCAATTTAATACATAATATGCATTTATGTGTTATTATTTTATTATCCTTATAATTAAATGTAATTTTCTATAAAATCTACATTTATAATTTTTACTATCTTGTCTATGTAAAGTAATTTATATATGATTCTGTAAATTATATTATAAAATCAAAAATATTAATTTGAATTCGATCAATTATATTGTCTTAATGAATCAATTAAATGTTCATTATTATTTAGTAACTAATAATTATTTATTTAATTTGTTAATAATTTTAATTTAGTTTCATCATTTTCTAGATTGTTATTTAATATATTCGTTTATTAACTCACTAATTTATTTATTATGATTATTTATGTCTTTATATTATGTTATAAATGTTACCGGATATTTTCCCGGGCTATATACATATATATGTATATTCTACAGTTAATTGAAGCAATTAAGATCAATAAGGTCATAATAATTTTTTAGACAGAGTATGTGAGTGATTTAATCGTATGTAGTTATCTTTATTTACGATTGTCAATAATGTTGTGAATTTTTTTAAAGATAGGTTTGTAATTTGTAAGTAAATCTTTGTACATTTTTGTCTAAATTCTTAATAAAATTTTAATCACTTTTATAGTCAATTTTATTGAAGATTTTTTATCTATTTTACTGACTTTTACTGTCTCTTTTATCGTCAATTTTACTGTTCATTTTACTTTTATCACATTTGTTATAAATATTAGTGATTTATTTTCTTCAATATCATTTATACATTTTTATTATACACATATATGGAGTAATTTTTCGAAGTTCTAACTCAATATTATTGTCAATACTACTGTAAATATAGTTGCCAATGCTACTGTCAAGTTTGATGAACATTATTTTGAATTCAAAAGAAATTGTAATTGTCATTAAATTAAGATTTTATTAAACCGAATATTTGTAGATAATTTTAATTGTTTGTATTTAATTTGATTAAAACTATGAATACACTTACATTGTTAACCAGAACACCCTGCGATTTCGTGGTCTGTGTGATTCACAGAGTGAGTGACTTTCAAATCCGAGTGGAGTTTCGAATCCGAGTTTCAAATTCGCTCAGTTCGCGTTTTCCAGGTGTGTTCAATGAGTGCTGCGATTTGTAAATCCTGAGATCCGGATGAGGTGTAAAATCCCATAATTGAATGGATACAGATTAAATGCAATACAGATAAAAAAAACCCAAAAATACTTCGTTGTTTGTTGTTATTTGTTTTTGTTTTGCTTAATTTTAGATAACTTTCAAGTTGCTGTTTTCACTATTTTCAATTTGAATTGAAAATTGCTTCGTTTTTAATGTAAAGTTTAATTTTGTTTTATTAGATTTATTTATACACAAAAATTATCACAATATTTGCTGTCTTTTTATAGAATTTAGAAGTATTTTGTGATGAAAACAGATCAGGTTAATAACAAACACCATCAATATTTGTTGTTGTATTTCTTTTTGCTTTCTGATTTTATTATTATATTCATTTAGACAAGTTTAGATATTTTTACTTTTTTATTTATTTATTTATATTTTAGGCTTTTTACATTTTTGCGATTCAGAAATGGCATGTTTTTTATAATTTTTCACCACTTATTTTGCGGTAGTTTTTGTTGTTGTTGTTGTTGTATTGTTTAACACAAGTCTCAGTTAAATGCATCTGATTTGGCTGTGCTTTTAAAAGCAGCGATATGTTTGAAATTTCCTCGCACTTCCTTTTGAACACACTTTTAAATGCAGAAAAAATATTTTTCAAGACATTCAATAAAATTTCTTTTATTTCTCTTTTTACAAAATTTGTTTCATTTTCGTTTCTTTTTGTTGTTGTTGGTGTTTAATGTTTAGTTATTATTTTTTTGGGGGATAAGAAATTCGTTAAAAAGCATAAACTAATAACTTTTGTTTTTGTCAAAAACTAAAAATAATTTATGTGTTTGTCGCATTTTACAAAACGCGATTTTGTTTCCGTTTCCGTTCTTTTTATTGTTGTTATTTTTGCGGAAATAATTTCAAACACATTCAAATGCACCACAAATAAATATAAACAAACAGTCGCACGAAAACCGACGTCTACAAAACCGATTGCAATGAGGATGACGACCACGACGTTGAACGGCGATGACGACGTTACTTCTGCAAGAGGTACGACGTGACTGAGTTTGGGGTCTTGTGTGGGCAACCGCTTGGTTGGCTTTGTTGTTGTTGTTGCTGTTGCACGCGCGACGTACTATGTAACTCGTCGTACGAAGGTTGGCGAGCGATTGAAATGAGTTTCGTCGACCAGACGACGGCCAACACACGGTGAGTTACAAAAATGTACAACAACAATAACATCAGCAAAAGTAACACGAAAACAATGTTCGCAGATTTCTCGCTTATGCTCTCATGGAGAGCAAATTCCAGTCTTCCACTGAACATTCTGAACATTTTCTCTCTGAGAGAATTTAGCCTTCGGCTGCCGAAGTGGCTTCGGCAGCTACTTGCCGGCAAGTAAAAGAATGGACAACATTACCAACCAGTCGCCATACAATTTCTATAGGAATTTACTGGCCGGCAAGCTTGGCCAGTAACTTGCCAAGCCGGCGGCCAGTAAAAAATCATTTCCCCTCTGAGCGCATATAAGAGTTTCCATTTCCACTCCGTTTCTCTAGAAATACTTTGAAAAATGGAACGAATGTTCAAACAAATTTCTTGTTGGATTATTATACATATAGAAGTATATATCATTAAATAGAAGTATCATTATAGTATTCCTCTGATTACTATATCTAAATAACAGAAAATAATAAATAATCATGCAAACATTGAAGAGTGTTAATGAATGAAGCGATTCTTCTAAAAAATAGTCACTTCATTAATCACATCATCAGTGATAGAAACAAACTAATGGGGGGCATTTCAACACTTTACCCCAACCAAAGGGGTCAATAAATGTAAGAAACCCGGGAATCTGATAGTGAAGAAAATCGAAACTCATTTAAATCCATCACAACTTCAAATTTTGAGGAAGAAAACGAGGTTCCTGTTTACTGTTTAAGGTGCTTCAATCAAACCCCATGTCTATGCTATATAAAATATGTTTTTCTTTATAATCATGAGTAATACTTAAGTCAATGCTCATAAATCTCAATCAATTAAATTGATCTATTTGTGTCACCGAAAACCATCGAAAATGTCACCAGAAACCGACTCTTATCAGCAGTTGACATCAGTGAAAACATTCTTTTTTCGTGTGAAAAAATTATAGGGAAAGGCAATGAAAAAAGAAGAGAAGAAGAAGGGGAAAGAGGAGAAGGAGGAAGAAATGAAGAAAAATTAAATAAACATGAAAAAGTTTCAAAAACTTTGTCTGGAAAAAAATCGAAAGTCAAATAATTCAGAACATTAATCAAGATAGCGGGCGAGCTTTAAATGGGCACCAACATGTGCCGTCGCCCTAAAGACATAACACACACACACACATTCACACTCACTCACACATACACACACTCACACATGCGACGATGCACGTTGTATCATCGCTCGTGCATCGCTTTGCGCGGGTGCTTAAGTCGTTAATCCCTTCAGTGCGTTGAGTGGCGACGACGATGGTGACGATGATTATAATGACGATGACGCCGACGCCGACGCCGACGCCGACGCCAACAGAAACGATTGCAACGAACGACGATGGCGACGATGGCGACGGTGGCGACGGTAGCGGAGACAACAAGAAGCAGTCACAATTTTAAAGACCAACCGAGATGTCATAATAACGGATTAGTGGAGCTTAAGATCGCTTAAGTTACTCATTTGTGACAACAACAGCAACAACAACAGACACTAACTACACTATATCGCTCAGATAACAAATATTATTGAATTATTATTTCTCATGCTTTCTTTCCTTTTTCGTTGTAAATCTTTAATGTCAAAGGTTTTGAAAAATTACATTTTAAATGATTCGAAGCTGTGATTTAAGATTTAAAACAAGAAAACCTGCTATTTATAAAAAAAGGGGAAGACACAATCAGGTGAAATGAAGATCAGATCAGTTTAATAATAATTTAAAGACTTATGATTAATTTATAATGTAAAAAATAGATCTCAACTTTTATTGATGACTCTTATTTTCTGATCTTAAACTTTACTTTAATTTACTAGATGATTTGAACCTTAAAATTAACAGCAAATCTATTGGAAAGGAATCTAAAAGCACGAAAACCGTAAGAATCGATATTAAAAAGGATCACTAAAGAAATTCATAAAAAACTTGTAATTTTCTTATATTGATTACCTTCGCTATGATCATCATAAAAGATGTATAAAAAATATTAACCAGAATAGAGAAGTTTGTAAATATTTAAGCTGCCAAATCGCCATAAATAATAATTTGACAATCATATCAAAATTGCTTGTCTTTGTTGCTGTTATTGTTTTCGTTCAATAGGTTTGAATATTATGTGGATTTCTTTACATTTCGTAATTGAATGAGTTCCAAATTCAGTCGTGGCTCCACGCCGAATTCGAGCTCCAGAAGTGCCAAGTGGCTGTC
This sequence comes from Myopa tessellatipennis, assembly GCA_943737955.2. Lineage (NCBI taxonomy): Eukaryota > Metazoa > Arthropoda > Insecta > Diptera > Conopidae > Myopa > Myopa tessellatipennis. The sequence goes on from OX031316.1 coordinate 53,926,541, forward strand.
AGCGGCGATGCTTCAGTTGATTCGGCTGCTTGAATTCGGTTCATCGTCGCTACGATTCACAAGAATTTCATAAAATTCCAAAAAATTAACACACAAAGAATGTGTTCTTAGAATTTTCTGAATACTACGAGTATAGTAGTTTCTTGCCCCTCTTTACATAAAATATTCTGTTTTAATATATTGTATGTACATGTGTGTATATCTGAGTTGATTTGATTAATCTTTGCATTTCATTAGAGGCGAAAACAACTTCAGATAAACACGCCTCATTAAGGGCCAAACTCTCAAGAGTTCAGCATGGTTATTTATTGGATGTGTCAGGCACAAAGACACGCACAGATAGAAATCAGATCGACAGACAGACAGACACGCACACAGACAGGCAGAGAAGTGAGAATAGCGAGAAAAATTATATAAACTTGTATATTTACAAACATATTTAGAGCATTTAAAACAATGTTATCGATTATCGAGTCAGATTGAAAGAATGAAAACTATGAAACGAAGCAACAACAAAAGTGATAATGGCAACAACAACAGCAACAACAACAAATACAACAAGTACCACATCAAGTGTCATAAATAAGAGGTTTTTTCAAATACGAGAAATCTTATTAAAGAATCTTATCAGAGAATTCTTATCAGAGAAATCTTATCAGAGAAGAATCTTATCATTAAATAATTTTTGTAATCATTTAATATCCATATTTTGTTGGTAATTTTTTAAGTTTAATAAAATTATTGTACAATATTTTTAAAAGCAAAAATGTGGTAAACTAATTATAAAAACTAACTTTGAAAACACTGATTTTTGTATAAGAAATTGCAAAAGAATTAGCACCATTTGACCCCGACGTGATTTGAACACGCAACCTTCTGATCTGGAGTCAGACGCGCTACCGTTGCGCCACGGAGCCATTTAACTGCAGTAGCTTCAAATGCATTTTTATCACAGTGTATGTAGAAACGCAGGTCAAAAGTTCAACAAATGAATTCTTACCAATTAGAATTCTATGAACGAAAAAGAAATGAATAAAGTGTATTATAATAAAATCAAATATTCATCAATTCTATTATTATTACATATTAAATCAATCATTATTTATAGTAGATCCTTAAACAATTGGGAAATCAATTAAGAGTCAAATCAATACAAAGTAAATCCAAAGTAAATCTTTAAGCTTTAAAGTTCAAATAAAAATCAAATCTTCATAAAATTTAAATCAAAATCATAGCTTTGTGTTTTATAAATCAAATCCTAATAAAATCTTCATCAAATCAATATCGAAAATATATTATTTACATCCTAAATAAAGTGGAAGTTCATTAAAAAGTCAAACCAGTAAAAAATTAAATCGAAATCAAATCTTTGGTTTTAGAAATTAAATCAAATCAAATAAATCATTAAATCAAAGCCAAATCTTTTGAGTTTTAAAATCAAATCAAAAACTAATCGGAATCTTGAGAGTTTAATCGCTTAAAATCCAACCAAATCCGTTTGTGGAAAAAGTTCCCCATTAAAACCGATGGAAGTGGAAGTATTTTAATTGCAGCAGATGCTCTGAATCCGAGTCTGCTGCCATCCAGTGTCACAGTGCACATGAAATCATGTTCGTCTTGATTTATTTGATTGTCATGTCGCTGCAATGAGCAGCATTCCAGCAGCACAACAGCGCGACAGATGGTGACAATTTTCGAATATCGTACAACAACAAGATAAATATACACGATAAACATGCTCAATAAAGAAAGAATCGCCCGATTTTTGACATTATAGCGCCATCATCATGTGATTCCAATGCCTTATAATTTATTATTGCATATATTAAGGCGACGTAAATCGTGTGCGAGTTATTTGTGCCTTTTTTCAGTGTGAAGATAAATAATACAAGAGCAATACAATATTTTGCCTTCGTTCCTTCTTTCTTTTCTTCCCTCAGACATTCGACTCCTGCTTCCTCAGATATTCGAACAAATTCTACGAATTATTGTCTAACAAGAGAGAATTCAAAAAGGACAACAACAACAACAACATCGACGCGTGTCAGACATGCATAACAGAACCTAGACTATTAGGAGGAAAGATAGAAAAAATTTACCTGGCGGGGCCTTTATTATGTTAACAATTGTTAGCGGAAGCTACTGAAAAAATCTTTAATTGCATGATCGCGTTACAGGCACGTGTGTTGGTGTGTGTTGGTGTGTCGGATGAAAGAAACAAGAAAAAGACGGCCGCCAGAAAACTCCACTGGGCCATGTGTACTCCATGGAGCTCGACCCACCCAACGCACAACCGCAACAACAACAATTAAATAACAACGCTGTGAAGTCATTCGATTTCGTGACTATTAAAAAATGTGTCTGCCTTCTGTGCTTTCTAAGTCAGTCCGTCTGTCTGTCCGGCGGTCTGTCCGCTTGTTCGCCTGTCTGTAGCCGGCATTTTATGGCTTCATTCAACTTGAAAGCACCGAACCCCCTCCACCTCGTCGCTGCACCTCTTCGTTCTTGTGGTTCACCCTACCGTCCATCCACGCGTCCGTCCGTGTTAGCCTGAAAACCTGCTGCTGTAGAAATTCAATAGAACTCCGTTTATTTTTATTCCTGGCTCGCAATATTGCTTAAATCCTTTTTACATAAATAATAAAAGCTGTCTCCCGGCGACGGTTCCACCGGAGGCACGTTTACGGCAGCCTGTCGGATGCCGCGGCGACTTTGCGCTTGTTTGCTGTCAGTCGCATTGTGTAAAAATTTCATAAAAACGATTTTCTCAAATAACTGACGAAATATCCAATCGACGTCGTCACGTGCTGGCGAGACATTGACACAGTATCGCTCGGTATTCAGTGGCCACTCAATGGATGGTCAATTACTGAACGGGGAAAAGACCCAAAAGAAAAGACGTATACATCAGAGACTTCAACTTCTTAAAGATCACACAGAGTAGATTTCCTCAGTGATAAAAGTGATAAAAGTTCATCAATTGAGTGGTGGATACAATGACTTACGGAGTGATAAAAGGATTGCTTCATCCAATGATTAAGTAATTCAATGAGTGACCTCCGATGACATACCCACTGAATGAGCGATAGTTGTAAAAAATGATAATAATAAAATAATAAAAGAAGCACCTAATTTTGGGGCTGATTTTTCTTCAGATTTTGAAACTTCCGCTGTTTCCTTTTTTCTGTTTTTCTCCATAATCCATTAATTAACTAAGTGAGAGGAAGGCGATTGGGACCATAGGGACAAAGTTGTTGTTGTTCTTCTCCATTTTAGTTTCATTCCTATGAAATCATATTTGATTGAAGTGATGTTCAATATGCAAAACTTGGTTAATAATAAAGCAACTGAATTGAATTCCTAATAATAACAAAAACAACAACTTCACCGACAGCCAATAATAATAAAAGTGAAGCTGCTTAAGTTGTCACAGAAATAACAACAACAACAACTATAGAGCCATAAAAACCAAACAATACGCAAAAAAAACTGAAGTGCAGAAGAGCAACAGAATGGCTACAAGAATAAATATAAAGAGGAAGAACAACAACAACAACAACTCCAAATTGATATTGATACGTGAGTTGAATGGAAAATTATCTCAACAAACTGTAGAGAGTATGGAGCCCAGAAGAAGAAGAAGAAGAACAAGAAGAAGAGGAAAAATAAGAGGAGCATGAAGTGGAAGCAGAGACAAATTAAAGTAGTATCCACAAATAAATGTGCGACTTTTTTGTGTGTTTTTTTATTATTCCTTAAATTTTGAGAAGAGTTGAAATTATGAAACGCGTGTCACGTTTGACGTATTAGTCCATCGTTACACGTTTAGCATAAATTTAATTTACAAAAATTGTTTGATGTTGAAAAACAAACCAAAAAAAGGACACCGATTCGTAGGCATGAAAGGACGAGATGGAAAGGGAAGAAGGGAGATAGAGAGAGAGGAGGTGGTGGCAAGGTCTGGGTAACAGGATATTAACACACTTCTATGGTCTCGCCAAAGTCTTCCTATGGTCTGACTACCATCCTCTAATATCTTTATAAACTGTCCTCAACATCTTTCTAGCAACTCTTTAATGACTCCCTTAATAGTTTATAACGGCTCTCAAACTCCTTTCCGAGATACTCTAAACGGCTGTTAAAAGTTTAGATAACGTCGCCTTCAGCATTCCCGAATGTCTCACTAACATCGACCTATCATTTCAGGGAAGTTTTCTTTACTTTCCCCCTAACGTCTCTTCATCTGTATCTGAGTGTATATTTCTAACATTTCCCATACATTTACAAATAGTAAAATTTCAATAACGACTCCATAACGTCTCCCTAACGACGCTCTAACATCTCTCCAACACCTCGCCGTCGTTGCCAAGGTAAAGTAATGAAATCTGAACACGTCGTAGTTTTTAATCAATTAAAAACTCTCTTTGAAAATCAATGGCACTCAATTTCGGGAATACGAATTCAGGGATTACAGAATATCGGTAACGCAGATGATGACCAAATTCAGTGTATAGCAGATATACGGATACAAATGAAACAACAACCTCATTGAAAACTTCACCTCGTTGCTACATTAGTTGAAAGTACCAACCAACCTTGTATTCATTGATATCTGAACGGGAGATACGAGCATCTCCTGCACCGAAATATGCTGGTGTCCAGATGATGTCCCAGTGCGAAAAATGTACGCCATGAAGCAGTTCCTTAGAGAACAGGGTCTCTTGTCAACCCTTCTCTTCCATTGCAACCTCGTTATCTTTTATCTGCTTTCTTAGGAGCAACGACGTACCTAAAATTCTCGAACTTCTTCAAGTTTCTCTCTTTGGAACTTCTTCCAGTTTCGGTCTGGTTTTACAAAGGATTTATATAATTTTAGCTTATTCTGAAATTTTAGTCTGTTCATCGTATCCCAGACAGATATTAAATTTGATAATCTGAGTGAAACACTGAGGACTTGGACTCATGGGAGTATCTTCTGCTATTTTAGTACTTTTCTTTACTTCACTTAGAATTCATAAGAGCTTTTTCTTAATTCAACTGATTTGGTGTATATAAAATACTTGCATCCGGGACACACACAAAGCAGTGTCCATGATGAAAGGACCCTAACTCTTCGGGGGTCAGCCATTTGAGCCGTTGCTATCTCTCCCGTAGTAGTTCTGGATCAATAAAGGTCTTTTTCCCCGTTTATTGTCTACTGGGAGTAGTTTGCTGGTCAATACAACAACAACCACCGGGTTCAATAAGCCTGCACTTAAGTGAAGTGAACAGTTACTGTTATAACACAGGTTGTGCGGTATGTTTGCCAGAGTGTAGTGCTAGTTTTCTGCCTACTTTTGCTACTACTATTGCTGCAATTGAGTTGCCAAACCTACGCATTGAACCTGCTGCTCAGAAATCTCTGGTAACTGAAATCAACACATGCTGTTCTGGTTGTTGTTCATGTTGCTGCTGTTGTTGCTGTTCCTGTTGCTGTTGTTGCTGCCGTTGTTCCCTGCTGTGACTTTTAATCTCTCTCTTTCAACTTTAACACATCACTTCATGGTTTCAACTATACTGTGTGTATTCCGTATCTTGGATTGCAAATTTGCAGCTTTTCGGTAGAGTTGCTCAGCTTAGTTCAGCTTAGTTACAACAACGAAGCAAAAACCAGCAGCAAATGGGAATTTTATGAGAGGATTCTGCTTTATTCTACAAATGTTTAAAAACAGAAGACATATAAATATAATATATAGTAATAATAATACTCCCATTAATAGGATAAACCTTTCACTATATTATTTCACTATAAAATCTAGACTTATAGAGACCTAAGAACTGTGGTTGATTCACACTTAAGTACAGTCAATACTGAGTCACTGAACTTAAGAATAAAATATGGTAGAGATAAGATAAAAGATAAAAACCTTTCTGTACTAATAACGAGATAACAGTTTCCGTTTTCTGATGGAAATATTATTGAAGCATGTCTGCAGTATTTCGCAATCAGTGTTCGCATTACTTCAGTCGCGCATTCATCATGCCAGCATTTCGTCCATACAAATTTGAAATGCACGCTGCTGCAGTTTCTGCTTCTTCTGCTTCTTCTTCTGCTACTGATGACGCTGCCTCCGCTTGATTGATTTCCGTTCATTCATGAGCACCAGGCTGGAGGACAGACGACCGTTCAGTGTGTTCAGCCGCCCTGCGCTCAGTCAGCCATTCAATCGAGTTGTACGCAGACGCAGCGCCGCTCTTTCGACAAATTTTAATCAATAAACAAACACACACACACACACACACACACATCGGCTTCTTATCGACACCAGAATCGCGTTTTTGTGTAAATTTTTCCACAATCAGCTCAACCACACTCGAGGAGGTTTGTTTATCGCAGAGGAAAATAATAAATCGTGCAAACAAAACTTCAGGATTTCTTCACCTCGAGCAGTCGCTGAGTGCTGCGTGTTGCGCGGAAATTCGACGCAAGCGTAACCACTTTAAGCGATAAGTAAGGAGGAAGGGAAGGGAAGGGACGGGAAGAGAAGGATGATCATTCAATCATTCATCATTGAGTGGAATGGAGTAGAATTCGGACTCGCACTGAGACTCGTAGTATTTATTTTGTGCCGACTTCTATTCAATGTTTGCTTAGGCTTTTCATATGCACCAACGTCGGCAACAATTTGCAATTGAAAAACAAATCGTTGGTAACAATTTTAGTTTCCTTTTGTTGGTATTTTTTCGATGTTGTTTTTGCTACAATCACAGCCACCAGCGAGGAGTTTCTCTGCCCTTCAATTGGACAAAATGTTTGAGTAAAGAAAACATATCGGAAAATGATTTCATGATCATTTCGGAGACATCTGTATTTTAATAACTATGAGTTCTAGATAAATATTGATTGAGGTTCCCTCGGTAGTTTTTCCGTTTCTTAGAAATTTCAAATTATTTGCTTTTAATTGAAGAAACCAATTTTTTTGGTTCCGGAATTTATTAGTTATTTTTATACCGATCACCGAAAGATAAAAGGTTGAACGCAAAAGTATAGGGGTATTAAAATTGCCAATCATTCGGCATCCTAAATAATCAAACCCCGAAAATCTACTATACAAGTGACCAGAAAAAATTCTGCAGACGGGAGTCTGAATCCGTAGATCCTGTTTGAAGTGTGAGCGTCTTTAGGACCTCGTACCCACTCTTAAGTAGTACCAGGAAGCATAAAGATTGGAAAGCTACCAAAACTCTTTATGTACATTACTATCCGAAGACACACTATTGGTCCATGTCTATGTAGTCCCATTAACTTTGCTCCACTCTTTTCTAGTCTTTTATTTTCCTTTTTCACTCTTTATCCTCTTCCCTTTTCTCTATTAATATTTGCCCCACCTCCCTCCCCAATAAATTAACCGTAAATCCCACTTTGATGACTTAATTCGAAGTAACTAATTTAAATAAATTACTTTAATGAGTAAAGAAACCCAGAGCAAAAGTTTTAAACTCTTAAAGACGGAATCCATCAAAGTGTCGTTGTTACCATCTGCGCCAATTTCCACATGGCGCCACGGGTACCACTCCCCCAACATCAGTCACATTTTCTCAGCCCTTGATGAGAATTTCAACTCAAAAGAAATTATTAAAAATGTTGCCCATTTTTTTCATACCTTTTCTTTTTATTATAAATATTAAGAAAAATTGCCGCTTGCTGCCAATTTATGTATTGTGTTGTATTCCCTCCATCCTCTCTTCTCTATCAACGAAATGTCCTTTTGTAACCGTACTCTATGTACGCTCTTCCCTCCTCTTTCCTCTTTTCTCAGCATTCAAAATCTGTTTGCTGGGAATTCGAGCGCACAGAATTTAATTAAAATTAAGTTTTACTCGAGAACCTCCGATATTTCCGACGAAAGTCCTTTTGTTCAACTTACTTTGAACGAATACTCTACAAAAGCTGCCAGTGTTGTCAGAGTTGTTCGCAACTTGTTTCTTCTTCTTCTTCGTTCTTCTCTTCTTCATTCTTCTTCTTTTTCTGCTTGTAGTTCTTCCAAAGACTCGTTCAAAATTTGTTAAGAGTTGCCACAGGCAGCGTTGCTCTTTGTGGTGGATTGTGAGAATTTTTAATGATTGTCACAATCCTAATGATTATTGTTATCTTCCATTTATTGTTGGCGTTGTTGTTATTATTCTTCATCTTCCCTTTTTTCCTACTACTTACTTTACACTGAAAATTTCTTAATAAGCGTACAAAGTATGTTTTCATCATTTAAATGGCCAATTATTTTTTGGTCTTTTGTCGAAGGAGCGTTTTCAATGTGCAGAAATAAGTATTAATGTGTGGAAATTAATCGGGCCGTCGTTAGCCTGCAAAAAGTTTTAATAACACAATAAATATTTATTAAAACTTGTCAGAAAATGAACATTCATTATTAGAATGTAGAATGTATAAGAATTAAGATTTGGAAGAGTATCCCTTTCACACACACACACTTAAAGTGTGGTTACGTAGCAATTTATTTCAAACCAAGTTATAGTTTGTGGTCCTTCTAATTATGTATGAATTCCACATGTATTTCCCCATCGAAACCGTCTTGTGCGGTTGTCCTTGCTGGGGAATAGATTCCAGGAGGTAGGGTCCTACTTTTTCCAGTCATTAATGGATCTTAAAATGGATGTCAGGGTGAAACATCTGAAAAATGACATCAAAGGTTCTAACTGGTTTAGAATTTCAACGTAAATGTGACTGACCTTCGTCGGAAAGCATACTGGGAGGCCATCCTGTGGGCCATCTTGGGGGATCAATATATAGTACTCCTATTAACTTAGACCACCTCTTTGACTCTCGATATTGTAAAGTAAGTAATTCGCTCCATGTTCTTGAAGATGATTTTGAAATATTTCAAACTTCAGTTGAAAATCTACTCTACGAAATTTCTACGCTTAAATTTCAGTCACAACATATTGTTTATTCAACAGATTTAATTTATAATATAAACAACTTCGCAGTTGTTTATAGACAGTCGATAAACATATCGTACGAGAGAGACATCCATCGAAAACATGATTTCAAGAGTATCGTGAAAGCAGGAGAAGGGAAGGAAAGCAACACGAAGTGGGACACAAAGCATAGTGTCAAAGTGTTTATAGAATATGGTCGCGGTTTATAATGGTTCTGTCAATCAGCGGATTGTATTAAAATGTCAAACGACAACCACAGATTTGTTTATCGTAAAAACGATCGTGTAAACAAAAAAATCCTAAAACTCACAGCTCTTAAATCTTGAAGATGTGGCGAAAATAAAGAAGTAGAAGCAGAAGATGAAGAAGAAGATGATGATAACGAAGAATAATTTCTTCATATAATAAATATGAATAAAAGTTAAGCATTAAAAATATAACCTAAAATTTTAACATTTCTGCATTTTCAAATATTTTTTAAAGCTTTAGAAAAACAACATAAATGTTCCTATGTTTAAATGAATCGTCTTTATTATTATTTTAGCATTTTATACATCTTCTATTTCATATCCTTCTTAGAAACTTCCTTCCCAAAGATACTTAAAAAGTTGCTTACTTAAAATCAGACGCAGACTTTTTTATTCTTATTATTAAATAACTTTTATGATTCGTTTTCTTTTGTTTTTAATTCCGTTTTATTCTCAATAACAGGTTCTTCAAAGGTGCCTATAATACAACGCTTAGTCTCACTTCTTCCCGCTGTCCCTCGATGGCTTTAAGTGTCTCCGCTGTCAAAACCATTCACACCATTCATCGTTCAGGGTAGACGATTTTACTACCTCACGTAGGGTACTTAATTGTCACATGGATGCTCATTTCTGACACTTTTGTTTAGGTTGTAAAATAGAGAAGAGCATCGTAAACTTTAATTTATATACATTTTTTGATTTACTGCACTTTCTTGAAGAAAACGACTATTTTCAACGTCGAACGAAATTTATAGAAAATACGGTACTAGTAACCAATTCGGAAGTGGTTAAAATTCCATTTATTTTGAATTTTTATTTATTTTTTATCGTTTTAATGAAAGGTGCAACAATTGCGTGGAAAATAATCGTAAACTAAAATATAGACATAGACACAATACAGATACGATGATTACTGAAGCGATTACACAGAAGAGCTGACTACGTTCGATATTTTAATATCTTTCAGGCTTTCTTTGAAGCTCTTGCATATAATCTTTTATGACCTTTTTAATAAAATAGTGTTAAGAACTCTTTTATCAAGATTCCGGTGAAAAAATGCTCATTTATTATTAATCGTTTTCAGAGAATTCTTCAATCAAACCAACTTTCTCTCTGTCTCTTGACTTCGCTTTCTCACACACTTTCTCTCCCTTCCTCTCACTCTCTTTCCATTTGAAATCTAAAAGAGTTCTTGATAATATAAATTAACACCTGTGATTAACACAGTTTAAACAGAGGATTATTTTTATACCATCATCAGATTTAAAGAGGCTTAAACAACAACAACAAGAATATTCTTCATACAACGATAACGATGAGACGCTGCGATCGTGGATATCATTCACACGCACCGAAGGCGTCCAAGAGTTGTTAAATAAACAAAATCGTCTTATTTTTTGCCATCCGTGTTTGTATTCCTTTTTTTCTTTTTATTTTTGGATTTGGTTTTTCATTTTTTAATGCAGAAGATGCTGTAAATCCTACCAAATTGAAACGTCAGAGATACAAATTGCAACGGCAGCCGTCAAGAGGCGCTCTGCAAAAACTTCCAACTCATCTCGTTTGCAGCGGCGTTGCCACCAGTCTTTTCTGAAGTTGACTACTCTGGACATACGACGCCGGTTGCGACTGCCGCCAGAGTCGCCGCGTCAGCGTAGATAAAAGCCTTGAGGGCTAGCTGTCAAGTGCATCACTTGATCTATTGTATCTGAAAGATGCAACGCTTTCAAAGTGCTTTCGTTGTTGCTGGTTTCTTGTTTTTGACATTCCACCGATTGTTTACTTTCGTGATTTTTGTTTTTTTTGTTTTACAGACGACTTGAAAAATGCACCATCAACGCCTAACTTTCAAAATGGGTTCTTGATAAGCAATTCATTTGTTTACCATGCAAAAATCCAGTAAAACTCAGAGTGCCAGACCCTCTCACTGTCTGTCTGTCTAACTAACTGAGCTCCACTTCGAGTACGTCATGCATTAATATTTAATAAAACTGAAAATAAGAAGAAAACAAACTATAATTGCATTTATTGAAAAATAAATATCTTTTCTCTGAAGCTTCTCTTCACAATTTATACTCAGCCTTAACTGCTTGAAATTGAATAAACTGTTTAAAAGAAATTTAATCACAAACCAACTGACGATGCTAAAAGTTAAATGCTCTGGCTGTACTAGTTTTGTAGTTTATCATTTTTGAGTTGCTGGGAAATGTTCACATTATAAATCTTTCGAAAGCAACGCAAAGCAAGCAAAAGAAGCCAAAGTCCCCAATTAGGCCGCCTTCCAACAGCCAATTAAAGCATTATTTTTATCCTTCTGTGAAAACTTGTTTTCGTTAATTCGAGTGCAGGCTGTACGCGATTCGAACCGCCCCCCCCCCTCCCCTGCTTTTGCCCCGTACAACACTCTTTCTCCTGCTTTTGGGGCTGATTAAAATCCCGCCTTTCAATTGATTTTGCGCTTTTATTTGAGGGATAAAATTGTGAATGTTTATTTTTGTTTGTAAATGTTTTTGAAAAATAAGCAGATGGTTCTAGAAAGACAGACATGCAGATAGACAGAAAGACAGACATTCGGGCAGACGGACGGACGGACAATAAACAAGCATATTTTTATTTTACTTCCTGTCATCTTCTCCTTTGTTCTCCTCCTTCTTCTGCTTCTTCTTCTTCTTCTTCCGTTCACTGTCCTCTTTTTCTTTTCTATTTCTTTGTTCGTTGCTTTGTTCTTTTTTTTAATATAATAACAAATGCATTTCGCACAAATTGATTCGTGCAAAAGAGGGCAACACTGGTGGCAAACGCAACCACAAAAGCAACAACAAAATAAGACCATCATCAGCCAGAAGACGCAGAGGGGGAGGTCCTCCTATAATAATAAGAACAAGCAGCGGTCGTAGTTTTCAAATGAATGGCAAAAATTCGTGACTCAAAAAATTCTGTCTGCGTTTCACAGATGATTCGCAGAAATCGCAAGATTTTATTATTAAGCGAAACCCTAATAAATTAAGGAAAAAAATGCTTAAAGGAAACAAAAACAAAAAAAACAACACTCGTATCATTAAAACAAACAAGAAAAAATACAACGAAGTATAAAAATTCCATTACGAAGTGTGGCGGGGACGTACATAGGTGGAGAGGTACATAGGCGGAGAGGTACATAGGGGGAGGAAGACATGAAGAGAAAGGGAGAAGGTGGAATAAAGAAGAAGTACGGGCGAAGAGTAGGGCGGAGTGTACCACATCCAGTGCCAAAGACAAAAGAATTTTAAAATCTTCTGCGTCAAGTCTTCTGCTGGATGTGATGATGAGTTTTATTTATGATATCGGCGCGAAGATCAGTTCGAAGGACCGAATTGAACGAGTCGAGCGTGTTGAGCGAGAACTTTGCGAGGGAGGCGCTGAAGCATGATGAAAGTTCGCCATAAAAACGAGGAGCAATTAAAAGTCCAGCACAAGTTCCAGCAGTTCCATTTAAGGCGATTACAAAAAAAAGCCAAAGGTGTGGCGAACTGGAGGCTGAGCAATTAAAAGGAAGAAGAAGAAGAAAAGCTGAGTGAAGTGGTACATTTTATTGCAGAACCAAAGAATTATAATGTTTCGAACCTACGATAATATAGACTTTATTATATTGGAAGTCTGTAGAGTATGTACCAGATTATCGAAGAAGTTGTTATGAATGTATCGCAGCTCTGTTCTCGGTTCGTGATTAGTGTTTCTCAAGGCTTTAAGATAGACGATGCTACCTTCTACAACAGCTAAGATATACAGGAAGAATCCGATATTCCTTCGTGTCGCAAGTGAACTTTCTATTGCTTAGGTTCCGGTCACAGAAATGTTGCAGGAAGTAAAAGAGTTAATGAGCCCCAAAATAAGTAGGAGACTAACTTCGACTCTGATTACAATATTTCTATGTTGAACCTACTTCAGTTCATCATCAGTTCTGGATCCAATAGAGAAAATAAAGGCTCACCTGGGTATAGCATCTATTTTAGTGAGATTATGTTACGAAATTAAACAAACGTTGTTTGACTTTGATGATAATAATATGATAAATTTTACGTTATTACAAATTATAATTTATATCAGGAATAATAAAGTTATTTTCGTTCAAGCAATACCTTAAGGTTATCTTATCTACAGACACACATATCTACACATATACAGACATATACACAAATATATACAAACATATCGAAATGTATTTATATTTCTACAGCATTTAAAATCCATTTTTATAAAGATTTACCTTGTTCTATCCGATTCAATATGATTTCAAGCCACAAAATTGATATGAAAATCCTCAACCTTTAGCACTCAATCAATGAATTCAAGCCAATTAGGAGAGACCACACAAGGATGCCAACAGCTGCAGGCTGAAGTGTAACCAACTTGAAGAAATTTACTTGGATGTAAATTTGTCATCGAGTCCATCAAAATCATTCATCCGGACAATCAAGTCAGCAGCATCTACTAACTGAGGACAAACAAACTGTCCGACTTCAATTAATAGAGTGCGAAAGGGATATACAATACTAACAGAGATAGAAAGAGAGGAAGAAAGGGAGAATAGTAAGATGAAAAAGAAGAGCGAGCGAAGGAGAAGTATAGAAAGAGGATAAAGTTTTTGAAAATGATGTAAGTGTAACATGAATCAGTATCTGTCTATCTGTATCTATACATATCTATATATCTGTTTATCTGTATATGTATATGTATCTACATACATATGTATACATGTATATATGTATGTGAATATGTATGTATGTGTACATTCCTTTACATTGTAGTTCAACATCTTTTGTATTCATATTTGTTCAAGTACTCGTTGTATTTAATAACAATGCTTACACATTTAAAGCACCAACAGCGACAAAAACAACTACAACAACTGTGACTGAATACCTTGAACAATACCCAATCTACTTAATTTCCAGAATTTGTTGTTATTCAGCATGAAGAGCTTCACAAAAGTCAGAGAAGTTCCCATTCCATCCCACTCATATTACGCATTCGCATTTCTATCTAATGTCTATACAACTAAAATAAGTTTTGATTTGTGTCGATTATGTTGTGGAGGAAATAATAGATGAAACTCCCCAAGGACTTCTAGGACTGTCTCTTTAATGATCCTTAAATTGTCTTTAGATGCATGAAAATTTGATTAAGTCCACTTTTAAAAACTTAAGTTAGCAATTATTAGATTAACAATACATGTGAATTAATGTACATGTACGTTTCTTAGATTTCGTTAAATGTTCCCCTTAAAAGCTCCATATCGCCTTCTGGAAAGAAAGCTTCCATATCTTATCTGGGATGGCCAATGCAATCTTTTCCCATCTGCAATGAAGTTTATTCTTTCTGGAGTTTATATCATTTTTCATCTTTCAAACTTTCTCCCGATAAGAACATTTGAGTAAATGAAAACTTTGGTCTACTTTCGACCTGCGCATCGCGTTTATTATTGTATATTATTATAATATATCAATACAACATTAGTTGAAATCGACCCAGTATTTATTCCCAATTATTTTTGATTATATTTCAGATGAACTTAAATGTTAAAAAATTGAAAATAATTTTGGTAAAAAGTTCAGTTTTTTGGCGGCGGTGATGGTGGAGTAATAACCAAGAAGAAGAGAAAACAAACTAATCGAAAGTCAATAAAAATTTATGTGTTTTTTTGACTCCTGCTGCTAAAATAATAAAATCGAAAGAACAAAAAACAAAAACAAACAAACCAACAAAATCAACAACAGGAAGATACAAGATACGAGTATAAGTTGGGCCAACAGAGCACACTGAAGATGCGTATGGATATCTTGGTGTCCGGTTCATTAATCAAATTAAATCGAACGAAAATTATGGCCTTCAACGAGCCCAACAAACAGCGAAGTGCAGGCTTTTGTTTTTCCATGTGAAAGACATGCTATAAGAAGATAAGTCAAGAGAGAGAAAGAGAGTGAGCGAATGAGAGAGAGAGAGGGAGGGAAGAGCTTAAAGCTAGGCCGAATCAAGAGCAGTCACCGCGAAGAGGGCATAAATAATGATATTTGAAGCAGTTAAGGGAAATAAATGACCCACGGCGGCATTCGGAACGTGTTTCGAGTTTGGGAGTCGGGACTACGATGGGGATTGAGCCATGCATATTTATCGTAAAACGCATGGATCGATACACCGATGGACTTTCTCAACTTTTTCTCATTTGAGTGCATTTCTGATAACGCAACTATAATGTATCGGTATCTATGAAGCAGCGTGTTTGCATTTAAGCAGAACCAACAACAGTAGTAAATATAAATTCATTAACTTATCTGGTTGATTTACCACGCTGCGGCCGCGCTGTGGTTTATTTGCTCGCTGCGTTGCCAAAGTTCACTTGAGCTGATCTCTGGTGAAATCTGTCTGAAGTGCTAAAATATTTACACTTGCCACAGACCGCAGCTGTCCATGAAATTTACGATGCTCACCATGAGCGGCATGCAATCCGCGTACGCGATCACACGATCCCTGAGATGGCAGACGCCTCGACCGCTTTGCCCTCTCCATCACCCCGTACGACGGTACGAACGCCTCTCTTCTCCCCACGGGAGATGCAAAAATATTAAAAATGTAATCGCTTTGCATTTATAAGGGGCTCCAAGGGGCGCCTTAAATCATTTCGCTCAAGTGGCTCTCATTCACAAAAGATGCAGCCACCACACGATCGGCATTTAATATTCCTCTTCTTTATTTAGAGTTCACTGCAGAACGGCCCCTCGTTCGGTACAAAGTTATTTATTGATTCAACAAGTTTGATGGTTTTTCTTCGGTATTTCTTCAACTCCATTCATCTTGAGCGGCGATGGCGGCTTCTGCGCGCTGACGCATGCGGCACTTCTACTTGTGGCATTCCGGTGGATGCCGGGCCAGCAGCAGCAGGGACTCTCGGTTGGATTTTTGGCATCGCTTTTATGCTTATGTCAAAATAAAAGAAGACGCTGACAACGTTAGTCCGGGCAACAAAGCGCACCACAGGCTTTCGGAGGCCTTCAGTCGAATGCAACATTTATTGTGCAACATTTCCGCTAATTGAAGTGAACTTTTCGAAAGTTATGAAGGACGGCGGACGCGGTGGGACGGTGTGGCTGGTGGTAAGGGCGCTGCGACGAAAATGACACGATTAGTCACGATTACCTTTTCGCAATGACAAGCAACATTTTCGTTAAGCAGAAGGTTTTCATATTTTATTATTTACTTGAAGCAATGATCAGGTTGAATCGAATCCGATCGGGTACCCTTGAACCTTTGGACTTGGAGATTTTAAAACTTACACTTTCGTACGTCTGAAATTGATACTGTCTCCTACACAGGACTGTAATGTATATCCTATGATACTCTACACTCTTTTACTCTATACTCTATACTCTTTTACTTTTTGATTTACTGTTTTACACTAATTTCAAAGCTAATGCTTTAACAATTAACTTTAATATTGACTCTTTTACAGGGAATCCATGACTTTAAGACTAACACCTGCCCGCTGACCTTTTCAACGGTTTAAAAACAACAAAAAAGTACACTCCGTTGAGCTGAAACTTTAGAATAAAAAACTAAAGCTTTTTTCTGAAAATAAAATTATTTAAACAGAATCCTTTCCTCCTCCATGCTGCGCTACTGTGTAAGGATCACACTTTGGAAATTTATTTCCATTAGATTCACATCGTTTATTTCAAATGCAAACCTTGACATTTATTTTTATAACCGAAGTGTTTTTTGTTGTCCGGATATTTTTTTTACAATTCTTTAGTTTCTCAAAAGTGACCATTCAGTGAGTCCACACATTTAAAGGCAGGCGTTTGTGTGTCTCACTATATTTTTACATGTGTGTGTATCTCTGTGTGTGTGGGTCTAGCCTGAGTGTGGGTGTGTATAGCGTGAATGTGTGTGTATAACGTCACTGTGTGTGTGTGTCTATAGTAACTGTATGTGTATCTAACACACCATGCACGAAATACGAAATGAATTTGCGAATAAATGCGGACTTTTTACATTCTTACAGTGAACTAAAACGAAGCCAAAACAAATATTATACAAAAAAAGAACGCTGCTGATGTCAGCAACAGTTTTAAATGCATTTTCCCCCAAACAAACAGCAGCACCTGAACTAAGCAACGAAACTACACGCATTTGGGAGGGCAGAGGAAGAGGAAGAGAGGAGGCACCCAGCACCAGGTGTCTACCCCGAATCGGAGGTGGTTTGAAGTGGCTGGAGTTGTGCACAGTGCATGAAATATTTGTTTAAATAAATAATTTTTCCATTAACCACAAACACACATAGTATATGTATTTGCGAGTGCATAAATGGACTGCAACAAGCTGAGTGCCCGAGAAGGGAGTGAAGGGCAGGGAGAGTGAAGGAGCAGCAGGGAACTAAAACTGCAGTCCCGTCCAGAGATTGGCTTCGGATTAGTAACCCGAAAATACAAACCAATGCACTCATGCATAAGTTTTTTGTTTAGTTTTTCATGATGTGATCCATTTGGTATTGTTGACCAAAGTTGAGGTTGCGGTTAGTTTAGCGATGAAAACGACTGGGAATTAACCCGAAAACTACATATTGCACAATTTAGAAAACTATCACGTGTCCGAGATGTGCGTTTGGATCGTGTGGTCCATGCGTTTGGTTGTGTGTCGAGTCGATTGCCGATTGGAATGGATTACAGACGAGGGAATACGAATGGGTCGGTCCTCCGTTCCTTAACTTCTACAAAATAACACAGAAGAAAAACAAAACTTAGTGTATAACTTTGTGAAGTATAACTTAAATCCAATCAGATTCAAAATGTCAAAGTATATAGCAAACTATAAGCTCGGGTAAATTAAATTGGAATACAAAACAGAGGATTTGTAAGAATTTGAAAAATTGAAAAATTTTCAAAAATTCTTTAAACTCGATTTATTGAAAAAATTAAATTATTGAGAACTCAATCCGCTCTAAGCTTAGACAAGAACCATTTAAGCGTAGTATGTTCTAACCGACTCCGTGGCGCAATGGTAGCGCGTCTGACTCCAGATCAGAAGGTTGCGTGTTCAAATCACGTCGGGGTCAATGATCGACTACTTTTTTTGAGGTTTTATTATTTTTTACAGTTTTTTAACATGCAAACTTCGAATATAGACAAGATTACCAAAATCAAATCTGATGGTTGAGGTGGCCACTGTATTTGGTACTAAAAATCTCATCGCATGGCAACTTGTCTACGACAGACATTTTTTTTACTATTGAATGATGTTCTTTTACTATAGAAACTTCCTCGAAGTTACCGCAAGGAATGATAGATTGGAGTGGTACATCAAAGGGTACAAATAATTGCATGAAACCGAATGAAGTTAATATCTGTTGTACGATGGATACAAAATGCATTCGATGCCGCATGCAGATACTAGATACTTCATGCTACATTCGTACTTCTCCACGTGAAGCCATTGCGGGCGTTGGTGTAGCACTCATGAAATACAACAACAACAGTACAGCGAAATAGCAAAACAAAATGGCGCACCGCATCAAGGCGGATTATTTGCAGCAACATTTCATGCAGTTTGCGGTCTCGTCCATGCACTGCAGCCAACAGAAACCGATGATGATGAAGCAAGCAGTACTGCCACCTGCAAGCAGCCAACAGAAGTTAGAATGTATCGGCCCAAAGCGACCACCTCCGTGCCGACACCGGAAACCCGAGCTGGCAGTGAGGCAGAGCGACCTGCGAGGACGGGCACGGAGTGGATCAGGTGCAGAGTTACAGTTAGATTTAATAATATTCGACAAGTTAATGAACTTCACTGGATGACACTTGAGTAGCAGCAACAACAAACAACAAACAACAAACCGTGAGCTCAACACAAAATTTTAAGTGACAATAAAAACAGCAACGGAAAAGGCCAAGAAATGAAGTTGAAGTGAGGGCGAAGGAAAAACGCCGGGAAGGACGAAAAAAGGAAAACGAAGGGACAAAAATTTTACCGCATCAAAAAAGGGAAACCAAAAAAGAACCACAACAAAAAACCCACAAAAGTTGGTGGAGTCGTCAAATGCAATTTAGAATGAAGCCGGCGGCAGAACGCGACGAAAGACGGACGGACAACCAGAGTCGTTAAATATAAAATTCCATTCGAAAATCGCTTTTTCACTTCTTTTTGCACTTTTGTCAGCTTGTCACTCAATTTTGAGTGAGCCCACAAAACACAAAACAAAGCAGAACAAGCGAAAAAGGAAACTGAAAGAATGGATCTGTTTGGGGACAAAAAGCCGAAGCAAAATGTTCTGCTTTTTAGTTTTCATTTTAGTGGACATCTAATTACGAGTGCTTTTATCTGCTTTAATTGGTAGTACAGAGGAGGTGTTTGTTTTTCTAATGCCACAGGACGGAGGAGTGGAGAGTGAAGAGTGTTTAAATAGGATCACTTTTGAAGTGCTATTAATTTTAAAAAAAACAACCAATGATTTCTATAAAATTTCGCAGGATTGAGTAAGATTATAGAGGTTTAAAAGGGTTCACTATATGATACATATAAATAAATAAGTTTACTTGGAAATTCTCTATAAATTTATGCTGACTCATTACAAAAGAAAAGATAAAAGTTCGTATGATGGTTAGATTTTGAAGAACATTTGTTTCAGTTGTTATTACTTTAAGTCAACTCAAAAGTGTTTATTTACTAAAAGTTAAATAAAAATAACAAATTCAAAGAAAACAAAAACAGCGGAAAAGAATATTTGGCTCATGAAATACAATATAATAAATAATTCTGGATCTTCACATGAATAACATATTTTGGTAGACATCTACAGGCATATATACTCACTCACACACACCCAGACACATATATATATACACCCGAATATACATACAAACAAACACATCGGATAAAATACAACAACACAGATGAAAATAGTCAAAATAACACACTACGAGCAACGAGGTCCATTAAATGAATTATTTATCGGTTCATTGTTCACCTTTATTTCGCTTTTCTACCGTTTCGTGCTCTCCGCCCCCATCCTCATTCGCCCTTCGCACAACCCAACACCAATCCTCCAACACACCGTCGTGTCGGCGTTCTTCGTGTGTCCGGTGCATGACAGAGCTGTATTGACTGTAAAACTGCGTCCATGTTGACTACATATGACTACATATGTATGTGTGTATGTGTGTGTGTGCGAGTGTGTGTGTGTGTGTGAGAGTGTGTGTGTATGTTTGCTTCCGCAAGTGTACTTCTTTTTTCACTTGTGACCAACGTACCAGTAGATGTATCCAGTGAATGCCAAATGAAACGCATTCAAATCAAATATTTATAAATAAATGTCTGTGTTTGTTTCTGTACGCGAATCGTTGTGGTCGTTTTGTGAACGAAGAGGTTATAAAAAACCAATGAAATGAAGAGAGAGAGAGAGAGAGTGGGAATGAAAGAGAGTCGAGACCAGACTTTCATATCGTTCACGTTCGAATATCACGAAGGCGAAAGTAATAAAATGGACTATATCATGAATCGCAAGTGGAATGAAAGAAACCATGAATATCCAATGTACGAGTGAGTACCTGTCTAAATCTAGACATATAAATTATACTCCAAAAGTTTCTCTATATAAAAGGTTATCTAATCTTTTCCAGTTTGATTAAATTCAAAGCGATCATTTAGAAGATTGCTAAAGAAGACCAAAAGACATGATCTTCTCTGCTTCTCTGCACAACAGCTCTCAGCTCTGTATTTTCTGTCTCTTTTCTGGGTCTCTTTTGAGCCTTTTCTTTTTCTCTCTCTTTAGTGTTTTTGGTTATTTTCTGTATCTTTTCTCCCTTCCGGATCATTTCGATATCTTTCAATTCTTCGGGGTCTTTTCTATAAATATTTACTCTTCAATCTTTTGTATACTTTTTCTAACTCTTTTTTGTACCTTTTCCTTGTTCTGTCCTTTTTCTACATTTTTCTTGATATTTTCTGTATACCGTTTCTATCTTTTTTCTCTCCTGGGTGTTTTCTGTACATGTTCTTTTTGTTCCTGTTCTCTCTTCTGAATCTTACTGTACTTTACTCTTTCTGTACTCTTTTCTCTCGTTCGGGTCTTTCTGTCAAGTTTTCTGTGTCTTTTCTCCATTTTTTTTTTTGCTATTTTCTACATATATCTTCTCTCTATCCTGAGGCTTTTCTATATTTTTCTGTCCCTATCATATCATATGTCATATCGTACCAACCCAAAAACCACTCATGACCCATTAACCAGTTTTTATACTACACCATCCTATTCATCCATCATCTCCACTCTCATCCTCTTCTATTTAATCCTATTTAATTTCATCTAACGCCATATCCTGGTCCTGTGTACCTGATCCTCTGAACTGTTTGACAGTATTGTTATATCCCATTAAATATCCTGCTCTGTCGTACACCAACTTTTTATTGAGTTTTAATCCATTCGTAAGCACGAGCCTTTTGTTTATCACGCGTGTATCACACAATCGCGAGTGTTGAACACTTCACCTGGTCTGTTTTTTGTTGTTGGCTCTGCATTTCCCACTCGTGTGCAGGTTCGTTGGCAGCCATTTTGTTGCATTGACAGGCGATTGACTGGCCTTTGACTTGTTTGTTCGCTGTTGCAAAATGGAAATCAACTTGTTTCTGAAGTGGTATTTGTAAACCGTTGTGCTGTCAAGAGTTGAAACAAATACAAATACATAAACATGTGAAATTGTTATCACATGTGATGCGAGCAAGTGTGTGTGTGTGTGTGTGTGTGTGAGTGTGCGTTTGTGCCATTTGACATTTGACAGTGTTGAGGCATGATGATGATGATGTATCACAATGAACAGTTCAAACCTAAAACTGGTGAAAAGTGAATCACAAACGGAATGCCTTTTTAATGAGAATCCGATGAGTTGCTTAAATTTGAATGAACTTCTAAAATTTTCGGTTGAATTTAGCTTGTACATTTTTTGGGGTTTTCAGAAACATACTATAGTACGGTATTGTTTATAGGAATCAACATAATCTTAAAATTCTAAAAAACTATGTAGAAATAAAATAAAAATTATTCTTATACTTTCCAGACTGAAATCTATAATTTAAAAGAAGATTTAATCTTGAATAATATTTGTTATAATATAATATATAAATATGTATATATATTTGTCTTTAGAGAGTGCCTGATATCTTAAATGATTCTTCTGAAAAAAGTGAGAAAAAACAACTTATGCTTTTGGCCCCAGATATACAAGTATTTATAATAGATTTCTGTGGATTCTGCTTTTTTCTCTTCTAGTTTTCTCCCTTATCTTGTTCTTCTTCTTATTGTTGTTGTTCTTCTTCAGTGGTTGCATTGAAAGCATTTCCGGATTATTCAATACGAATAATCATTGACATTGCATGGTGAACCCTTCAATATGTGTATGTGTGTGTGTGTGTGCATACTTTCAGTGTATTATTCTCCTCTCTACTCCTAGATAATAATTCGCTTTATAACCTAAAGCGACTCATTTAAATATCTCTAAAAAAACTGTTTGTTATTTATTGTTGTAGTTATTTAAACACTATACTGCTATATTTTTGATTTATTTAAGACGCACTGATTAATTATTTAGACTTCAATAGTTTTAAGAAAGCATCTGATGGGTATGAAGAGAAAAATAACCAGAGATAATGTTTACAGCACATAACATAACTTAATTTCTATTCACTGGAATACTCTATTCTCTTGTAAACCACGAGTACTCTACTTATTTCTGTTTATTTATCTATCGGCTTTCATAACATCCCAGTGAACAAATAATCACCATCAAGTCTACCATCGGAGAAACTTCACACTTCAAAGAGCATCGATTCACATGACTGCTTTGTAGTTACTGAAGCAGATGAATTAGTCCAGGTTCTAAGTATTATTATCAGATCTAATGAAATTAAGAAAGAAAAATTCTCTTATGAATTACAAATTAATTCTGAGAAAATACCAAACAAAAGGAAATTTAAGCCTGAAAGCCTCTCTAAAGGAAGACTGAAGGTCTCTTAGTCCCTCATTCCTTCATCACCTACTCAGCTTCCTTCATTATCTCCTCTCTCAATCTGTCCAGGATATTTACTACCATTCAGATTTCAAAGTGGATCACTTTCTGTTCGAGTGCACATAATAATCTCATGATAATTCATCTAAAAGAGATTCATCTGCTGCGTCAGTTTCAATTTCAACTGATTTTCCTGAAATCGCAGTTGTTTATAAAGCAACGTTTCAACTGTCTTAATTAAGGTCAATATTTTTAGCAAAATAGAAATAAATGTAGAAAATAGAAATCAATATTACGACAACAACAATGATAATTTCTAACCCATATAAAAGAACCATTTGGCAACATCTTCAATGGCAGCAATTAAACTGAATTTGACAGAAGCTATAACAACAACAGCAACAATAAAAACTATTATACTATTCGACAGCAAACAACAAAAATGTCTACAACAACAACGCGAAATTATTTACTTTAGCAATTTTGATATCTTTCAGCGCGCTTTGACCTAATTTTCTGGTCATCACTCGATTGATGCTGGCAACACTAACTTAGTTACAGATTTAAACTTCCCAAAGTTAGAAGAGGAGGCGTAGAGGGGGCGGGGGGAGGGAACGAGAGAAGTGAATCAGAAGGGCATCAGTGAAACTTTTATTTTAATTGCAACTGAATTGCAACCAAGAACCCGAAGAGCCCGAAGGGTATCATTGCAAAAATGTATGTCAGACGCTGGAATCAAGATGCTGATATGAAGAAGCAAACTGAAGAAGCTAAATTGGCGCAGAAGTGCAGCAGCGAGGGAGAGAGAGAAGGAGAGAGCGAATTGAATTCTCTAGAAAAGGGTAGAGCAAGAGAAAAGATGTGGACCTGAAGACAAAAGTTTTCAGAGCGCGCAAGCGATAAAATCTTAAAAGCAAAAGTTTTTCGGTTGAATTGTTTGGAAGTAATTGAAATTGTCAACTAATGATAAGATTAAATAAACTAGTTAAACTATGAGAGAGAGAGGGGGGGAAAAAGAAGAGGAAGCGATGGAGAGTCAGGGAGTTCGGTAAGAAGAAGTGAAAGCGAAGGACAGAAATCGTGATTTCAATTTCAATATAGTTGAACAAATTAAAAAGGAGATTTCAAGGAGTTAAGAAAAGAGGGAGAAAACAAGAGAGAGAACGGAGAGGAATGGGAAGAGGTGGAGGAGGGTGAAGTGGAGAAGAGACGATATAGGCAGAAGTTGGGGTGAGATGGAGAGAGAGAAAGATGGAGACAGATGGAATAAATTGCAGAGAAATGCAGGGGAAATCGGGAGAAAGGAAAAAGTGAGGTTGGGAGAAATGGGAGGAGGTGGGCAGAAATGGTGAAGTTGGAGAAAGATGGAGAATGATCATTAAAGATGAAGAGTAAAGGGCGGCAGAAAAAATAAGTATAAAAACAATAAAATAAAAGTTAAAAATAAAAACAACATTAAAATCATTTGAGATCAATTTAAATAAAGTTGAAGACGAAAATCGATAAAAAACAAAGGTCATCAGTTATAAGATAATCGCTCTCAATTTAAGTCCTGCCTTTCATCGTCTTATTATCTTCAAAAAAGCTGACAGCAACTTTTCAAAACTTCCTTAAAATTCGTGTTATATTTCAAGGGCGTTAAAAGAAAAATAAAGCAGAATATAATCTCTAAAAAGGGGGCCTAATTAATCATCCCATGATGACCCACCTCTTCCCAGGAACCACTAATTATCGAGGTACTCGTAATCGCGAATGAAACGAAATGAACAGAGCCAGCCAACTGCAGCCAGTGTTGCCATCGTCTTCTACGCTCGCTTGAAGCTTGAGCTTTATTAAAACTTGCGTAATTTGTATTTATTTATTTTCTGCACTCGTTTCTGGCTGCGGATTATTGCTCACGTCTCCGGTCTGCGGTCTCACGTCCCGATCCACCGCTGCGCATGTGCAAGTGCTCGCGCCCCTGCATTATTTTCTGTCCAAATCAATTTAAATTGGGTCCCGCCTTCTTCGTCTTAAATTGGCCCCAGATGAAAGAAACCATTTTATTATTTTTCATATTTTTCCACAATATTTTTAAGTACTTTATTCAGTGCACGCTTCGGTGAGGAGTGTTTCTTCAGTGATTTCTTCTTTTTTCATCCTCGCATCGTGTTTATTGTAGCGAGTATTCAGTCGGCTCGGTCGGTGGAGTCGCTGCTTGTAGAGTAGGCGGGGAGGAGGCAGGATCCACTCGAGTTGGGTATATGCACCGCTTGCATCAGAGCAGAACCAGATCTTGCAGCTGATATACTCAAAGCCAGATCAAGATTGTTGCTTAATTAGAAAAACAGTGTTGATGAATGGGCTTTTCATAGAATGGAGGAAGTTTTACTCTTTTCAACTAATCAAGTTCTGTAATATTTTAAAATGTAGCTTAGAGTAGAGATTAAATAATCAATTGCAGATTTTCTAACTCAATTAATGCGGTTAAAATAACCTTCATCTTCAACATCATCTGCTGCCATTTCATCTTCCTTTTCTTCTTTGTAATCTTATTTACGATCATCTTCACCTTCGTCTTTGTTTTTTTTCATATTTTATCCATTTCAACGCCAGAAGAAAAACGTATCTCATGGAAATCTGGGCGTTAGTTTCGCATCTAACTACGAGTATTTTTATCCCTTCGATTTTCCTTCACTCATCCAACACTAAATAATCACGACCACAGATTTTCCCGCTATTCGGCGTTGCCAACTTCAATTATAAATGCAACAGATACCAAGTGTGCGCTAAATGCAACAAATGCTGTCAATTTATTTGTTGTTTTCTTTCATCTGCTTCTTATATCTTTGCAGTTTCCTGTGCAAGTTGTTGGTGTTGTTGTTGTTGTTGTTATTATTGTATGGCATATCCAGGCATTTATTAATTTAAGAAATTTACGAGCGCGAAATTTACGTGTCTCTTTCAAATTTTATTTTCATTTTACAGAAATTAATTTAGTGGCGGCGTTTCGCTTGCACACGATCGGATGTGTAATTATTTTACACTGAAAGAAAATGGAGAAGGCAGAGAATTAGAAGCAGTACTCGAAGCATATCAGAGTCAAATGCAAGACTTCCTTCCAGAATCATTGGGTAACTCAACAAGTCGTTTCTATATGATTCAGAGACATTGGAGTGATTTAAACTCCATGATTATGAACTGAAACGGGGAGGAAGTGGCGGAATATGAGTAAAGCCATGATCAGATTATTATTCTTCATGACAACATTCGAGCTCATGTCGCAAAAGTCGTAAAATAATATCCAGAAACCCTCAAATGGGATGCTTTACCGCACCCGCCGTATTCTCCGTTCTGTTGACCGTTTCTGTTGATTATTGGCAATGATTTTTCTTTTCAATTCCAACATTCATTCATTTCATTTATCATTTTTTTTCCTTCATTTATCCTTTCTCTCTTCATTTATCATTTAGTTTTCTTTGATGGATTTCTTTAGATCACTTCACAGAATAGTTTCATTAATTTCGGTGAGTGTGGTGGGAAGAAGCATTGAGTTCTTTTGCAGTGCAGTTGCAATTTCATCATCTTAATGCACTCTATCGTTGGCATGCACTGCATGTGCATCAAAGCAATTTCCAGGTCTACTTTTTTTCTCCGACTTCTCAGCCAGCCTGCTGCACCATTTCGAGCACTTGATGTAGTCGTTTCGTGGCTTCGTTTTTGATGAAAGGCGACTTCTAACCAGTCTTCTAGTTCTACTTTTCATCCTTCTTTTTTCTTCTTCTTCTTTCTTCTTTCTCATTTTTTTCTTCTTCAACTATAGCAGGTTTTTCAATCAGTTTTTTTCAGCTGTGCCTCAATGAGTTGCCAATTTATTAAATGTTTTGGAAAATTCCAACCTTTTTTTCCTGAATTTCTGTTGCAGCGAGCCAACGGAGCAATCACCACCAACAACAAAATCGGAATCAGAATCAACCCCATCATCATCATCACCATCATCAAGGGAATCATTATTATCATCTGAGTCAGTTTCATCGTCTCTTTTATCAGCATGATCATCATCAGCTTTAACTTCGGTATCTTTAGCTTCATCGTCATCATCATCGCCATCTTCATCGCCATCATCATCGTCATCATCATCGCCATCATCATCTTCATTATCATGATTTTTGTTCTCTTTGATGGAATGAAAAATTGACTTCTTTGATCTTCAGATTTTGACGCCCAGTTCTTTGAGATTTAATTTTAAAAATAGCGATGCAGAGCTTCCGCAACTCTTGAAAATCTATAAAATTTGTTATATTTTTTTTTATTGTACAAAATTAAGGAAATGAGATTTGATTAGTCTAAAAATAATACATTTTAATAAATCTTCCTAAATATCAAAGATGTTGAGAGATGTTTAAATTATACTGATCTTTAAAGAACTTGAATTATAATTTTATTTTTAGTAGAAATAAAATATAATTTATTATAATTTTATATTTTATTATATTTATTACAATTTATTATTTATTACTTTTATTATTATTATTATAATTTTGATTAAATAACGTGTAAAATTAATCAATTTCGAAACCTCAATAAAATAGACGAATGAATAAAAATAATCAAAAATATGTACTATTTACTGTATTTATCGTATTTTCTTTTTATTGTTGTTGTTGTTGTCCTTCTTTATTTGATGTGCGTTCTTACTTAAAAGTGCTTTCTTACTTAAAAGTGTTGTTTACTTAAAAGTGCTTTCTTATTGCACTTAAAAAGTTTTGCATACAATCTCAATAAATAGTTTCTTATGAATAAAAATGTTTACCAACAGAATTTGATTTAAAAGATGCTTGAAGCGTAACGCAAACCGGTACGATAGAGTAGACCAGAGTGGATGCCATATCGCTGCGGTGCCTCTACCGCTTTCACTATTATTTAAATACGTTGCTGTATACCGGCTACCGGACAGCTACCGGTGTCGCTACCGTAACACAACAACTTGCCTCGAGCTGAATGCTCTCCTCTCGCTCTCACTCAAACGTGGACATGATTTTAGGCACGTTGTTGCTGCCTTTCCGCATGCCTGCTCTCTTCGACGTGCTTTGACAACTTTTTTCAGTTTGTTTGTGCTCAGAAACGATTCTCATATGAAGTGATATAAAAGCAAATCTATACTATAGATTTTATAGAGTGATGAAGAGCGAGCAATAGAGTGGGTGAGAGGGAGACAGCTAAAGAGAGGAAGTAAAAATGCGTAACCACGCGTGCTTGAATCAAATAGCAGCATTAATAACAACAACAATTAATGTTAAACAAATTACAATTGTTTTCCTTCTTCTTTTTAAAGTGGTATAATTTTTTTTCTATTTACAATATTATTGTTAACAATTCATTTATATTTATTATTGTTTTGCTTTTTGAATTACTGGCAGCTCGTGGATCCTTTCATTCATTCATTCATTCATTACATTCATTCATTCATTCATTCCACTCCTTTAGAACATTTCTGAGAAAATTAAGCTTTCACATGCAGGGCCAGGCCACGCAGATGGATTCACGCTTTGAGCCAAAACCAAAACCAAAACCCGTCCGAAAGTCCAACAAAAACAAATGTAGCAAATTAAGGTCACCACAGATGGAGATGAGTTATTTTTCATTTAAACCGCAGCTAATTTGAGCACAAAATTATTCAAGTAATTAAAAGTATTCTATGTACGCATGTGTATGTGCTTGTAGGTGCCTTTGTGTGTCTGTATACCGCCATGTGTGGTCTGTAGCACTGCATCCCTGAATGTCCATGGTATTTTAATGAAATTATTAATCTAAATTCTATCCCAAGCTGATTCGCTGATTCGTGAGCTCTTCTTCCAGCCATTTAAGCTTCAACTTCAAAAATAGCGATTGTTTTGTTGATTCGAATTCTTCGTGGCGATTATTTTCGTCGTTGGCTTTAGAATGATTGCGAATCAGGTTCGTTACGAAGCTTACGAATACTAACGCTCGACATTCGTATTGTAGCGATTGATTCCAAACTCCGTTTTTCTGTATTCGTTGCCGTCCTCTGATATGAATGTCCATCTGTTCACCTGTCTATCTGCCTATCTATATTTCCATATCTTTATGTGTATTCTCCATGTATATGGCTGTGAGTGTGAGTGATTATTTTGTTGTTGTTGCTTGAAATTCTGAAAATCCGGCAAAAACAACTGAGAAATTGTCACTCGCATAATAATCGTAGTGAGCTACTAACATAAATCTAAATATCTGTAGACTTAGACGAAAAGTATACATCCTGACAAGTGTGACACTTTTACTGACACTTTTATTTATAATGCCTTATAGAAGATTTTCAAGGCGACACATTTTTTATATATTTACAACTGATAACAAAACTATAAGTTACAAAGTTATAATACCCTCAATCAGATAAGGTCATAAATAACCCTTTTCCATATTCCACGAATTAGAATTTAATATTATGTTTAATAACAAACATAACATGCACGTGTACAAAAATATGTTATTATTTATTTAATATTTTTTTAGTTTCTACGAACTGTCACATGACAGTACACAAGTAAAACATGTGTTTGGAACATTCTTAGAAATTTTCGATTTCGTGTTAAAAGCCTATTATTTAACCGTTTCATTGCTTTATTGTTTTATTTTTAACGCGTTTAAAATTAAAATAAATACAGCTTGTTATTTGGCAAATAAATATTATTTTGGGTTTTGAGACGATCAGCAACGTGGAACCTATAGAGGAACATCGAATTCGGTAAAAATGTACGATTCGAAATCGCAAGAACGATTGGTAGGATTCTTTGGTAGGATTAGGACTTCTCAAAATAATAAGTTTAAAAGAAAGTTTTAAAATTTTAAAAGAAAAACTTAATAATTAATTAAAACTAAAACATTGCAAAACTTCTTAGAATTTCATTAAAAGTTTATATGAAATACGAATGAATAAAAATATATAAATACCAAATAATACATGTATTGAAATAAGTCATGTGATACATATTAAAAAACATTTTTTGCCATAGAAATAACAAATACCAAAGAAGAAGACGATGAATAACAACAGTAAGAGATCAATAGTGAGTGATAGAGGGGAAATAGGCAGGAATCGGAGAGGGTCAGGAGATGGGTTGGGCAACTACGATACATTTTTGCAGCAATGAAACCTCGAAATATCGGTTTTACGTCCATCCATGCTGACGTCTTCTTCTGGTTTTACGATTGAAGTGACGACGCCCAACAATTAGTAGATAAGATTTGCTAACTTTACTAGTGTAACAACAACAGCATTTCTAACGGACAACTCAACAAATCCTCTTGATTTCTACCGCCTCCTCGTCGCGCTCCTGCTTATTCTTCTCTCCCTTCTTCGCATCTGTCATTATTTTTCATTTATTTGTCATTTTTTTACCCGAAAAGTAATGAAAACTTGCTGTCATTCAAGATCACGAAACTCTTTTCGCAAAGTTTTACTTTCGCTTTCTTCTGATAACATCTTATTTCCTTTTTATTTTTTGCCAATCGAACCTCCCTTCATCTTTCCCCCATCTCCTTCCTTTCTATATTAGAGATACAAAAACCATAACAGCAGATATACAAAGGAACAGCGATATTAAAAAAGATCGTATAACGTTTATAGCTTCGTTGTATCCGTATGAGAGAAAGATTAACTTTTTATAATCTCAAACATGGCCGACACGTTTACGTGATGCCAGTTGATTGACCGTAGATACTGAATATTTAATAAGCTAGAGAGATGTTAAGGATGTAACAGAAGAAAGAAAACCCTGAGAAGGATCCATTCTAATTGAACACTTCAACACTGACGCACGGAGAGACGGACACACGGACTGTGAACAAGACTGTATACACCTTTTCAACCCTGCCACGCCTCCTTCTCGTAAAGAAACACTTGTTCTACCCTTTCATATTCGCGTGTAGGGTGTAAAAATCATGGAGAAGATTCAAAAAGTTCTAATAAAGCTGTATTTAAATGCTTCACATATTTATTTAAATGTTAAGCATTTTGGCAAAATTTAAATGCATTTTTTCAGCAAAAATTGAAAATCGTGTGGCTTCCGATATCGAGTTCCGTTATAAAAAAAATACCAGCAATATTGGGAGTAACGAAAAACAGCGAAACGAAAAAGAAAAACGGAGGAAAGACGTCCCAAAGGAAACAAGATTGGAAAAGTTTTCTGGAAAATGAGCATTTTTCCGGAGAGATTCAAAATAACAATGATAAGAAGAAAAGAGAGCAACATGACGATAGCGATAACAACAACCACTTTAAAGTACTACAGAAGCAACACAAACAAATACGATATGTAAACTTTACTTAACTTAAGTTTACCTTAAAAAGGGAAGCTGCTTATTTTTATGGCTTCTATGGGGGCAAATATTACAGAGGGAAGTTAGAGAGAGAGCGCGATTGAAGAGAGTCTGTGAACGAGAGAGGATGCTTGTGAGTTTGTAGAATAATCTGCTCATATCCTACTTTCGTATCCGGTCAAAGCGAACCTTGTTTCGTTTGATGCTTGTTACTTCTTTTTGATGCACTCTTTATTCCTCTTGGATTTCCACATCTGCTCAGATATAAGGCTTTTCCTTTTTCCGACAATATTAATAACCAATATAATTTTTGTCTGAAAAAACAGAACTTTTCATCGGTCTCTCTCTCCGCCCTCTCTCTCTCTTCCTCACTTAATGATTAAAAAAAATTGAATAACAAGATAGATAGTGTGAGAGGAGAAGGAGGGCAGAGAGAGAGAGGGAGAGAGAGAGAAAGTAAGCAATAAGAAACTATTGACAACAAACTATTAAAAATAACAAACAAAGAAAAACTCGGAAACTTGAGTATATTACAAAAACTAGTGAAAATGCAATTCTAACGATGGACAACCGATTAAAAGCAAAACTATAAAAAGCACTCATACAAACATAAAGAAAAAACCAAAAATCCAAGAGAAAGAAAAATAGCAGAGCTTTTATAAAAAGAACATCGACAAAACCCAAAATAATAAAAGAGGACGAGACCGAAAACCGATAAAAGGTCCATTAAATTAAGTATATGATGCACTTATTCGGGTCTAAAAAGTACAAAAACAAAAACAAGAACCAAAAAACAACAACCACAGCAAACAACAATCAATCAACAACAATCTTGATCTGGAGTGCTTTATTTCTTGTTCATCGGTTCAGCGGTTTAATAATTTTAAGAAATTTTGCACGTGACTTGAAATTCAATACAAAATCAAGTGGAATAACAACAAAAACAGAGAAAAAACAACAACATCAACCGGAACAACATCAACGCCAGCAACATCAAAAAACCTCAGCAATTCAGAATCCTGAACAGCTTTCTTTTATCTCAATATATTGTATATATTATATAATAATATGTTCAGGTACTCGTATATATAAAAAAAGTACACTTTCGCAATTACAGAGTCAGTCAGCCACTTGAGGCACACTTCCGCTTCCGGTCGCTTTAAGATGCGAGGAAGAAGTTTCGTCGCTTCAATGTTTCGCTTTTTTTGTCAAATGTTTTTCATCTTTTCACATGTTTTATTTTCTTTTATTTAATAGTCTTGTAAAACGCCTAACATTTTTTATTATTTTCATTCTTCTTTTTACAGTAGTTTTTATTTTTATTTAAAAGTTTTTTATCATAATCCTTTTTTTGTCAATTCGTTTTCTTTTTATTTTTTCCATTCATGTGTATTAATCTGGTTTTATTTCTGTCTTTTAAGAGTTTTCACTTCATTTCCTTTTGCACTTTTGCCTGTTTACCATTCGGTCATTTCAGCTCAGAGTCTTTCATGCTTAAAATTTCACACCATAAAATTACAAACGAATTAAAAACTCATTTCGTGTTCCCCTCTTTTTTTGCCTGTCTTCAAAATAATGCCAAACAGATGTGCAAAAAATAACCTACTCATATCGCGGAAGAGGAACTCCAAAGAGTCTCTAAATAAAAATTGGAGAAATTCAAAAGAAAAGCCTTCGGTTTTTTATTTAGTTATAATGAACAACATGCTTCTTGAAATCTCTACAGAGTTCGGAAGCGATTCCGTATTTAGACGAAGAGACGAATCCTATCTATGCGATTATAAAAGGCTATGATTCGCTTTTTCGCAATACATAGAATAAACGATAAGAGGAACTCTTAGAATAATTCTTAAAGAAACTGCTGAAGTGTCTTTTAAGAAGATGTGTTGTTCATTCGTGGAGGAAGAAGCATTATTTTTGGTTTATCAATTAAAGTTTTATAGAAACAAATTTAACAGAATATTAATGCAATATAATATTATATTTAAGCACCAGAAAGTTACGTCAATATAAGTACAATATAACTCAACAAAATGCCAAAGTCACAGACTATTAAATCAACAGAATGTTAGCGGAAACGACTTTTAGACCAACAGACTCTATAGCAACATAATGTTAAAGCATCATACTGTCAAAGGAACCTACTGTTAAAGCAATATACTGTTACATCCCAGAAGAATCATCAAAATCATTCGATTTAATGATTGATGTCATCTTAAAAATAATGTTTAATAAAGTAATGTTTGTAAAAACTACGGAATTCTTCAAATTTATTAAACTAACAACTAGAAAATGTACACTACACATCAAAGGAGAAGCTGTATAGTGTAAATAAAGTTGTAGAATATTAAATAAATGTTTATTGTTCATTTTAAGCAATTGAAATTCTTACTCCCGAATCCCCAAAAGATATCCGCAAATTCTATTGAAATAATTAAGTTTAACATTCGTTATAAGAATCAATATTTGAATTTTAGATTTTCTTATAAAGCAGAAAATTCTTAACTCTTCATTGAATTCATGGAACTTAATTAAAAGCATTTCTTTGCACAGCAACGATGAGAAGTGGATATAAAATTGGAAAAATTATACACAAACTCGGTAAATATTTGGGCACAAAACGAGAAGCAGTGGTAAAGAGTAGGAGCCACTGTAGTCGGTAGTGCAATAAAAGTAGTAGACGTGGTAGTGTTAGTAGATTCCTGCTGCAGAGCAACATAAATCGCTATGATTTTCAATTTAATTAAAATTGAATTGAGTATAAATTCCATGAATAGATTTCCTTATTTTAATTTGGACTTCTAGAAGAAGAAACAATCCTTTCAGATCTTGTATTTGTAACTGTTTCTGTGTCTGTAACTGTTTCTGTGTATGTAACTGTTTCTGTGTCTGTAACTGTTTCTGTGTCTGTAACTGTTTCTGTGCCTGTTTCTGTGTCTGTTTCATTGTCTGCAGAAGAGTTTATTTCACTCCGGTGAAAACTAGCCAAGTAACTCGTCACTGCAGAGTAAACCAAGAATAGATTTACACTTGCTGAAGTTTTACTGCTCAGGGGTTGAGTGAGAAACGGGCGGGTGGTCCTTCCATGCTGCTGTGTATGTATGTGGGATGTGGGCGTGTAGCTAATAAAATACAAACTAAATGAAGCTGTTAAAATATGAGCATCGAACTGGAAGATCTACCATAACAATTATAATTAAATATTCGATGAACTGGCAGCACAGAAGAAGACGGGCAGCCAGACAAACAGGCAGATAGACAGACAGGCAGATAGACAGGACAAATGGACAAACAAGAAGAAGTTGTATTCAATTTTGATTTAGGTTATCTTTTAAATTATTTCGTTACGTAGCAAATCTGTGGAATATCCTTGTTTTTGTTTAATTGCACATCTCTGTATCATATGTTAATGTTGTTGTTGTAGTTATTGATGTGTTGTTGCTGCTGCTGTTGCTGTTGTCGTTTTTGATGTTTTTATTGTTTCTGTTGTTCTACGGAATCCTTTTGCTTGGTAGAGAGGCGAATTCGTTTCGTGTCATTCGACACATGTTCATCTTTCATATCAAAGTATAACCTTGGTATCATCATCTTACTTCTGTACTTAATACTCCATCACTCCTCCTTTCCTCACCTCTTTTCCCCTCATCATCCCACCGAATTCGAATTAACCGTGTTATGCTCACAAAAAACGAAATGTTAGCTAATAGAAAATAAAGAAAAAGAAGAAAATGAAGACAAGGAAACTGTTACCACTTTAAAATTACATTCTTGCCAAAAAACAGACCGAATTTAGCAACAAACGCAAGAGAACACAAGCACATTATAAGACAACACTGAGTAAATCTCAGGAAGAAAAAATAAGTTCACCAAATAAATCCAACTTGTGTCCATATTTGTTAAGGTTCTGTTCTCTCTTCTGTCGTCAGCAACAAGCAAACCAACAACATTGGTACACAGTACAGGAATTAGCCAAACACTGGAGCAAACAATACAACAGAACAGAGGACAGCAGAAGACACACTTGCGGAAAAACAACGTCGTAGAGAAGACATAAAAACACTTGCAACGACGTACGAGTTCATGATTTTGACCTCTTCAGTAGACTCAGTTGTCTTTGGTTTCCTCTTTCTCTCCCTCTCTCTCTTCTCTCTCCCTTCAACCACTCTGAAGTGGACTAAAGATGACGATGAAGATCTCTCTCTTCTCTTCATCTTTGTTTTTCATCCTTTCGTATGTGTTGTCTTTGTATTTGTTACCAACTATTCGGCCGGCTCGTGTTTTCTAGCCAAACATCCTTTAAATATTTGTACATTGCATACTTTTATGCGTCCCCCTCTCTTTATTTCCAAACTTCACCATAGTTTGTGAAATGAAATTATTTCACTAGTCTTCGGAGCACGTTTCGACAATGAACGGGCCAGCAAAACCAAAAGCAACAACAAAACAAAACAAACAACAACCAAGCAAAAAACAACAATAGTTTGGCGGGGGACGGGGTGAGAAGAAGGAGTTGAAAGCTAGAGGAGAGTGTGTGGGAATTGTTATTTGTTGCTTTTGGCAGATCGTATGTTCTCTCGGCTGCTCTTCCCAGGAGTTGGGGTCAACAGCAAGATTGACTGAGTTGGTCCCATTTAATTGCCCTGAATTGTGGCGTACTTTCAGGATGTACAGTAAAAT
Organism: Myopa tessellatipennis; assembly: GCA_943737955.2. NCBI lineage: Eukaryota > Metazoa > Arthropoda > Insecta > Diptera > Conopidae > Myopa > Myopa tessellatipennis. Next base: position 53,962,746 of record OX031316.1, read on the forward strand.
TATTGTGAATTATTAAATGTGTGGCGAAGACTTAAGGATTCCTTCAAATTAAAGGGACTGAAGTAGAAAAAAGTTCTCCATGATTTATTAGTGGTGCTCCTTTAAACTGCGTTCAATTAAATTCGTTCAACAGAATGAACGCGAAATGAACCCCGATTATTATTCCACTCCTCGTTGTTACTTGTTGTTGTTGTTGTTGTTGTTGTGGGTTTCTTTATCGCCACGGAAACATGAAAGAGCAAATTAGCACAACAATAAAAACCGCCAACACAAGAATTCATTCATTCATTCCACATCATTTTCTTTGCAATTTAACGAACGATAAAGGACGAACTTGAAACCTGAAAATGACGTTGACATTTTACTGCTTATTGTTGTCCTTGTTCTTGTTTTATAGTCCTTGTTATTGCTCTTGTAGTAGTTGTTGTTGTTGCAGATATACGATAGTTGTAGAAACTGACCGACCATCTTGAGATTTTATATCATGTTGCTTGCTTGTCAGCCATCCAGATTTTTTTCCCTGGACCAGCTGCAGGAAAAATTGCAAAGAAGAAGAAGAAGAAGAAGCAGAATCAGTGGTAAAAAAGAGGGAATAATTTGTATGCATTCTTTGTGCGAAGTAATTCATGTGGATCGCCGACTAAACAATTACCGTTATCCGAAGCATGTTCATGCTAATTGCGAGATAATCAGCTCTCTGGAATGTGAGAGAGAAAGACGAGAGAAGAGCATTGAAGTGAGCGAGAAGTGGATGGGGACGATGAGTGACTATGTTGTTGTTGCTGTTGTTGGAGGCTTCTTGTTGCTGCTTTTGACACATGTTCGTATTTTGTCAAAATTAGTTTGAAGGGAGATTATTTCTTAATATTGTTGTTCTAGTTGTTTAAATATGCGTAAACGTCAAGGCAACCAAAAAGAAAACTAAACACACACACACTTCTGCACGTGATGCTGTATACAAACACACAAACTCTCTCAAATACACACACGCACATCTGCACACACACACACCCACACACACACACACAAAGACATCCTCTGAAAATGTATTAAAGCATAACATTCAAATCCATATTTAATGTTAATCTTTGGAACAAAACAACGCCATAAAAAAAGAAAAAACAATTTTTATGAGCAATAAAAGTTTCAGTATTCGAATGTATTTCTAATCCTTTTTTACTCATACAGGAGAGTGCCTTTGTATGTGTGGGTGTCAGTGTGTATAACCCGGATACAATCCAAGCCATCAATCGACATACAATCCAAAGTAGTTAGTATTATTTATAAATAAAATCATTTGATTTACATTCGATGACTATTAAACTACTTCACCGTTAATTAAAATTCCTTAAAAGTCTCTAATTTGGTAAAATATACTTAACATAAATTTTCTAATCTTTTTATTGTTGTACTTTCCATATTTTATAGTATTAAATATTATCGGAGCTTCTGTTGTAATTTTGTCGTCATTTTCTTTTTTGTTTTTGTCATCGACATCAAACTGTGTGTATGTGTGTGTGTGTGTGTCTTTTATGCTTTACTAACACTCAGCTATTCATGAATTCCATTTGTCTGAATGCTCAGAGTATTCCTGCCACTGACAGTGCTGCCAAATTCAAGCTTACACGCATTTTACATGCCACAATAATATGTATACAAATATAAGAATGTTTATATATCAAAACAAGGATATGTGTATGTGGGAATAAAGATTGTTATGTGAGTGTGAGTGTGGGCTGGAGTGAGGTTGCCTGCGTGTTGGTTGTTCTTGAAAAATTACTTTCTTGTCATTTCTTGAGTTGGTTTTATTTCCATTCAGTCTGTTTATGTTTCCTTTTTATAGTCGTTTTTCTTTTTTTGTACTTCTTATTGTTTTCTCTTCCCCTTCTTCCCCTTCTTGTTCTTCTTTTCCATTCCCACTTCTGTTAATTTATTTGTTTTTCTTGCTAAATTAATGCTTGTCACACTCACTTAATTATTTATGGAATTTTTAATTAGATTTTAGATGTAATGTTGTTGGTTTTTGTAGTTGTAGTGGTTACTTTGTTCTTGTTGTTGTTGTTGTTGTTGTTATTGTTGTAGTATATCTTAAAGAAAGGCAGCGTGATTTACTAGTTTGTTGTAGCTTTTTACTAATGAGATTTCTTTCTTTTTTTTCGTCTTCTCCTCTAATCAACTAAAAGAACGAAATAAATTAAATTCTAGCCTAAAACTATGCTTTATTTTTTTAATCTTCTGTTCTAAACAAAAATTGAAACAAGAATGAAAGAAAAAATGGACAAAGCAAGAGAAGGAGGGAGATAGCGACAGAAATAAGTTGAAATTCGACGCTTTTCTTTTACGTAACTGATTAGAAGCAAGCAAGAATAAAATGTTCGCTAAAATATCTATTTTAGCATTTAATATAGTAATTTAAAGAGTAAAAATTAAAATAGTAATTTAAAGAAAAAAAATGCAATTGAATTCCTCGAAAAAAAAGGATTCAAAACGATTGCAGCTGCTTCGATGTTGGAAAAATCAAGCAGAACAGCCACACCCTACCTTCGCTACCAACCCACCGCCCCCGCCCCGGATAACAGTATATATTTTTTTAAGGCAGCATCAACTCAATAAACATTAAAAAAAGTCCCAGTCGAATGCAAGTCATGCGAAATTTTTACTTGGCAAATACATAATAAGACGTTGGAAAAAAATAAATAAATTGAGTTTACTTAAAAAATAACCGAACAAAACGTGACAACGTTTTAAGAAACAAAAATTAAGAAAAAAAGAAAGGAAATTTAAAAGAAAATTCTAAGGAATGAAAAATATACAAAAAACCAAAAATTAATGCAGTCAAATGTATAACAACAAAGAATAAAAACTGAATTCAGACGAATGGAGCAAAAACTGGTAGAGTCTATTTTATGCCTCCCTTTCTCTCGGTCTTTCACTCTGTCCCACTCCATCTCCTTCTATTTCTCTCTCTTTCTCTCTTTCCCTCTAATAACCATGGTTTTCTTTCACGAACGGTTTTCGTTTTGAAGCAGCTCAGTATTTAGTGAAGCTTGAACAGAAGTTTCGCTTCGAAAAAGGAACTCAATGAAGCACACTTCGAGGCGCTTAAAAATATAGCCACATCTCATCGAAGTATTAACAATATAGACGTCTATAGTTACATATATTTATATACTCTATACAGGATTTAAATATAAGTGAGTGCAGTTAAAAGCTGCATTGGAAAAGATGTAAAAATGAATCCGTAGAATCGAATCTTCAAATCGACGGACAAATTTTAACTTCACTAAATTATAACTCAAGAAATCATCACTCTCCGGATTCTTTTCATCAGCAGCAGCAGCAGCAACGATGTCGACAACAACACCAACATCAACATCGACATCAGCATCTACACCAACATCGACATCAACCTCAACGTCGATAGCGTTCCTTTTTCCCCTGCTTCAGAAATCATTCATCTGTTGATAAGCATCGACGGCGTGGATTTTTTTCGAGTGCTGCTGCGCTTCTTCAACTTATTCAACGGCATTCAGTACATTCAACGCCAGAGATAAAAACCTGAGAGGTTCAGATACTCGTACCTTCAGTTATCAACGTTCAACTTCAAGTTGTTCAAATGTCTGCATTTCATTTTGAACAATTATTGAGTGTTTGTTTGTTTAAATGTATGTTTGTCTTTATTTATTTGTATATACTTCAAGTTTTTATTTTTCAGTTTATTATTTTTTAGTTATTTCCTATGCATTGAAATTTAATTGAATAATGTTGAATTAATTTAAATTGAATTTAGAATTTATAGAGTAGTAAAAGTAGTATAATTTTTATAGTTTTCTATAATTATATATACTAAGCTTCAATACAGTTTCATTCACATATGAATCTCAATCATATGATTTTCTTCCCTTTCTCTTTATTCTTAAAATCTAAAGATTAATGAAAGAATAGTTTATTGATTGATTTATTCATTTTTTATTATAAAAATAAGTTTTTTTAATAGTGTCAAAGCTTTTAATTGCTTTGTTCACTTACTCTACTTACTCTTATCTTCGTCTTTATCTTTTTTTTGTTTAGTTTTCTCTACTCCTTGAGTTTATACAAATAACAACAAAAAAGCGGAAAACAAGGGTGTAGGGTATAAATATATATATTTAATTATATATATATAAGTAGGGTATAAATTTAAGAGTAACTCAGACAATTTGTGATGCTAAATAAAGTGGTTTTTCTGGTCTCTGGACGCGAAAGAAATGAACACAATGAGAACTCATCATCTTGTTTATTATGAAAACGGTTTTCTAATTTAGCGAAAAAGGAAAGAATAGAAGTGGCACAGAAAAAAACAGATAGCATTAAAAACAATTTGCGATTGTTTCGCGGTGTTTAAGGAGGAAAAAGAGGGGGAGAAAATAACAACAAAGGTCCTTTTGAAAGGGTTCCTTAAGCATTTAAAGGAATACAAGAGAAGAAAGAGAGAGCATGGTCAAGGGAGTGGAAGGGTGAGGAGGTCCCTTCACAAACCTGGAGTTCACCCGGAAGAGTTTCGAGAGCGAGAGGGAGAGATAGTGACAAAAATGAGAGAGCAGACGTTTAAATTCCATTAGAGACCCTTTTTTCAGCATTCTGCAGAAATGTTAAAAAAAGGTGAAGAAAAACGATGACGCCACGAGCCAAATCTAATAAATGAAGTATTATTTTTAAGGTGACCAGAAAAAAGGGACAAAATCAAACAAAAGAAACAAAAATTAAAACTATTTTCAGACTGAACTGAAATTTCAAATGGCGAATGATGATAATGATGGTGATGATAATGGTAATGATGATGGTGATGATAATGTTGATGTTGATGGTGATGATAATGTTGATGTTGACGTTGATGGGTGGGCGGAGAAGATGGAGTGACAGATGAGACGGGGTCGTACGGAATGCACAGTTAAAGCAGAAGAAGAAGAAGCAGTTGAAACTTATTGCCACTGCAGGTCCTCGGGGCTTGAAAAATGTGCGGCCTCATCAAGTTGATGAGCTTTCCTTCTGCTTCTTTTTCTCCTTCTTATTCTTATGGTATTCCGGTTCTTATTCTTAGTCTTGGCCCGGTCTTGTTATCATTCCTTTGCTTTGTCTTTTCATTTTGAGTGTTGATTAATCATCTGCTTTTTCACCAGGACCGTTTCCTTGCAGCAACAACAAACGACCAACGACCCAAAGAAACACAACAAAATTCACGTCGCTTGTGGTTGTGTTTTTCGTTTTGTTATATTTTTAAAAGAATTCTTATTTTTTACACAAAATTAATTGAATTTTAAACCAAGAAACGGCTTCCATTTCGAATAATAACAATGCAATAATTAAGTGAATTACTAAAAAGAATTTCAGTTTATTAAGAATAAAATCCTTACTTTCGGGGGACTAATAAAACGAGGGACGGTGTTCCTTTCATAAAGTTTCAAACTTTATTATTAAGACTGGCAACAAAATACATGTAAACAATAAAAATTGAAGTAGTAAGAAAAATTATTCTGATATTTTCACACCGACTCTCAAGTGTGGTAGAACTTCAACAGCCCCCAACCAGCCAAGCATAAAGAAATCCAACCCCATCCATTCAGCATTCATCATTCACCACCAACCACCCACCAACGACAGTGACAGCAGCAGCAATTACAACAACAAACATCAACGAAAGGGCAACAACTGTTACCAACTGTTTATGAATGCGTAACAATCAAATCAACTTTGAAAGAAAGTCGACCCGGAGACACAGAAAATTAAAGCCAGCCAATCTATGGCACGGCGCTGTCGCGTGACAGTTTCTGATGATTGTTATTATTATTATTTTCTATTAATAAAATAAATATTACATCAATGCATCACGCGGCCCCTTCTGATGCTTGTCTGAAGGGGGCGAAGACAATAGAAACGATTCACTCCATCGTCGACCAGACCAGGCAACAGAATGGACGTCATTCTTAGCGTTACTCTGGACTGTTGGAAACTGAATCAACCCGTCATCGAGGCCGTCCTCATCCCAGGCGCAGTCTGAATCCACCATCGATCAACGTCTTTAAAATCAGCTCATGATATTCTGCGGACGGGGTACGGATGGGGTACTGATAGGGTGCGCATTGTTGATGCTGTTGCTTAGCATGCAAAACATCTTCTCTTCTTAGATCAGCTTTTGTTATTCTCGTGTTGTTGTTGGTGTTGTTGTTGTTGTTGTTTCTGCACTGATTCTGGCCCTCTTTATTAGAGCGAAACCACTAATTTATCCCCCTAGAGCGACAACAAGGACATCCTGCCCGACGTAGTACAACAAAGTATGTTCTTCAAGAGAGGGTGAAGGAGGGTAAAGTTGTTGTTATTGTTGTCTTGATAGCTATTTTATTTCTTATGGGGATGAGCTTTTTCTATACGCATATTTAATTTTTTTACCATTCAATCCAATTGAATTCATTTCAATCGAATTAATTTCAACTTGCAACTTGTTTCCTTTCCCCATCTTTTTCCATTTTATTGTTTTCTTTATTCTCAATCAGCTTATTTTGAAGGATTTAAAATTAGTGCCCCCTTTCAGTTGGCAAACCAGTTGAGCAACCGGTGCGAAATCTTGACGTTTATTATTAAATTGTTGCCTCTGCGGGGCACACACACCATAAAAAACTCTACGAAAATTAGTGATGCGAGCAGTTCACCCGATGCTTGGAGTCTCCTTTGTTGGCACCCTCGTACCCCCCCCCCCCTTGGTCCTCCCTCCTGACCTTCTTCGCCCCTGTTTAATAATTCTCTTGATTGGCAGGATGTTTGTGTGGTGTTGCCACGAAGGGGTGGCTTAAATAGCGTGACGCTGCCGCTTTTTGTGTGCGGTACTGCGGTCTTTTTAATTTTTCATTTGAGCTCCCGTTTTCAGTCTTCCGCACCGAGTATCTTCATCATCATCACAACTTGTCAATATATAAGGCCATATTTTTCTAGTAATTAAATTTGACAGATCATCGGTTGCAAGGATGGAAAGAAAAAGGATGGGGAAAGGCATCATTTCGAAATATAGGCCAGCCGAATAGATTGGCATTGTATTGCTCGATCTAACGAATACTCGCATCGATCACAATTCTAAAGTGATAGTATTTGAGTGAAGTATTATTCTAGATTTAAATCATGAGTGCTTCTCTCGCGATTCATTCTTTCTTTCGGATTTTATCGATTACAGTTTCTCTTATTCGGTCTCAGTTTTCTATCAATTTCCTGACGGGAGTACTTGTTCTTTAGAACGCTCCACTAGTTTGTTTCCAAAATTGTAATATAATCTTCTTCGTTAAATATTTAAAATGCAAAAAAAGTGCGCTAAGAGTAATAATTTTGAATTTAGTTTGAAACTCAAACAAATTCAGGGAAGTCCATTAAAATTGCTCACTATTGCGTCCACGCCGAATGAACGAGCACATTATTTTTTCCCAATTTCAGATGCTCATTTCACAGCGCTGCATGCCCAGCAGCCGATTGCGTGGCAGCTGCAAAAGTTCATTAACTCAACACAAACACTTGGTGGAAGTTTCACACGCTCCTGCCCCTGCTCCTGTTCGTAATCCTGCCGCCGCTCCCTCCTTCTCTCTGCCCCTCCAGTCCCTAGCGTTACTAATGCTCCGTTGCTCATCCAACTGCTGCAATCATTTACAGAACTGCTGTTTTTCTATTACGAGCAAAAACAAAGCTGAACGAGAAGCTCGAGTAGGAATTTTTCAAAATTTTCCCTCTCGGTTTGCGCCGCCAGAGGAGCAGAGTCCCAACGAGGAATTGTTGCCTTAGCTCGTAGCCTGCAAAGGACGAAAATGTCCTTGTTGCTCTTTGCCGTCCTTGCTGAGCCTGCAGCGTCGGTGTCGAGCGAGCAAGCATGCAATTCTTGAGAGCAGCTCCTTTTGCTCGGCGCTTGCTGCAGGACGAAGAACTACTTGTTGGGTTAATGACGTCGTAAAACACTGAGTTCAGCCTGCACTCACACCTCCGCCTGCATCCCCTCGTGAACCATGGCCGAGTTGCGCCAGTGACTGTGAGCAACGAGTGTGCATTTTCCCAGGATAATCATCATGAAAGCCATAACAGTTGCTCGCGCGTTGCTTGATGAGATGCTACAGTTGCATCCAGAAATGGATACAACAGCCCGAAAAGGAGAGGGTCCGGAGTGCAGCTGCGGACTGGCGCGGTGGCAGCAACTGACAGACGAGTGTGTAATTTCACGTCCTCAGAGAGAAGGAGAGAACGATTGAGTGTGGGTAAAGAAACATATAAACTGTTTATAATATGAGAAGCTCGGCAGATTTATATTGCATTATTAAAGGCTGACGCAGAGGCTTCGACTGGCAGCATGTCTGCATAGACTTTATAATTAAAAGTTTACAGAAAGTTATACTATTTCAATACATTTTACATTTTAGTAAAAAAGAAACCATAAGAATCAATTTAAATCTCAAGACGAGTGGCAGAGTTCTTGTACGTGCATCCACAGCTACGAAGTCAATGAGTATGCTTCTTAATTCAAGATCAAAGGATATACAAGTGAAAGGATCAAGTTTAGCACGAAGCTGCTATGAAATCGAAGCTGTAGTGCAAAAGATATCCAACACTCATAGATATTTTATAAAATATACGCATTATTATATAATTTGCGTATATTTTAGTCCAAAATAAATCTAGAGTCCAAAATAAAACCTCTCTCCTTCAGGACACCTTGAAAATATCGTAAACTCGGACTGTGATCGTGACTGTGAGGGAGACTTTCTATCAATGCTCTAAGTAACGACACTCATTGCTTCGTTGCTTGTCATCGTAAAATTTATTTCCGAAATGTCGAAATGATTTCCATGATTTTTACATCTGCTCCGGACGTAGTCCCTGTTTCTGATCCTTTTACTTTATATTTGCCCTTCCTTTCCTCCGCGTAGTCGTTATCAGCACGGACTATTTTTAGTTTTTCTGCTTTGCCCTTCTGTGTTGCTTATTTTTCCACCTTAGCAAATAATTGCGAATCGTTGCAGATGAGAATTTTTCACCTGACTGCATCTGTATGTATGCATCTCTGAGTATCTCTGCACCTGAGTGCATGTTGGTGAGTGCGCACTGTTAATGAGCGAGATGCAACACAAGCATTTTCACTTGAGTGCAATTTCAGTTAACTGTAAATTGCAAATGTGTATTGTTGTAATTTTCACTGGCTCTTAAAAAATCGTAAACATTTGATGAGCTTCAAAGGAGAGCTCAGCAAATTGAAAAAAAAAACTGTCATCTGTTTTTGTAAATTGTTATTAGCTTTTACAAAGAAATTATATAGATAAAGCAAGGAAAAAGGACGGAAAAAGGAGGAAGGGCGTGAAGAGGATAGAAGAGATTGGCAGAGGAATAGAAGAGAAGCAAGACCAAGAGAGAATATATATCATTGTTCTTAACATGTATCACATGATCTTTAACATTCTTAAAACTTTCTTTTTTTAAGAATTTTCTCCTTTGAGTGCCTTAGATAATAATCTCTACAAAGATAATCCATTGTTCCATTATAGCGTAGTTTTACGGTACCCAAGATAGTTATTGAATTCTCTAAATTGAATAAAAATCACAATTAATCTGTTCCTTGATGAGTTACAGTTCTGAAATACGTTTCTCTTAGAACATCCTTGACTTGTACCGACACTTGAGCTCTAGTAAAGCGGAAATCATCCAAGGACCTTTAATAACTTGCTTCCATTCATTCATTTATTTGATGATAGCTGGATTTTGTCATATCGACTCACGCAAACTTTGAATTCAATGAATACAGGCTATGAAATGAATTTTCAGTGGACTTCGAAGCCACCACAGGTACCACTATCATAAAACCATCTCACCATCTCTTTTCAATCCACTCTGCTTGGGACGAATTTTATTGAAACATTTTTATGACTTACATGTAAATCAATATCACTCCAGGGGACGTAAAACTAGAATGAATGCTGAGAGCTTCACTGCAACCTCCCATCCATCCTGCGCATTCTTTCTTTCCTTCCACCCACTGGACTGCTTTTTCGCACATGGATCCACATTATATTGGGGCTGGCCTTCCTCTGCTGGGGAATAAAACTCCGACAGCATCATGAATAACGAATGCTTACTGCAAGTGGATTCATTGTATTCGAATCCATTTTAAATAATCAACAGCGGAAACAGAAAATTGAAAAGTGCTTTTCCGGTGAACCGAAGTTTCTACGGAGAACTTTTAAAACGTGGAAATGTTAACAAAACAAGAGTGACTTGAAATGTAGAGGAAATAAAATAATGTCAGTAATAAATAAAATTGGAACCTGTAAAGTTTAGGAAATAAAATGTAACTTATGTAGAATTCAGTCAAACACAAAAACTGAAGAACAGCGACGAGATGATCAGAGTTTCCGCGTTACAAAGCTCAGATGTCTGATTCTGCCTTCTCTGTTCGTCACAGTGACATTATAAATGATTCTTCAGAGTTTCTCTCTAGAAACAAACAAGCTGGAGAAATTCCTGAGATTAATATATATAGACAACCCTGGAGTGACTGCAGTTGGTTCTGAATTTAGCTATCTTCCCTGACCTATGTTACTTCGTATGACCTTAAATACGAGTACATCTTCACTGTGTCCAACTTCATACCCTAGCATACCAGCCCCCCACTTCTTAGAGAGCCCTTTTTATGCCATAGATAATTAATAAGCTTTCGAGCTTTATTAAAAGTACTAGACAGGCTTTAGTTCCGTTTAACACCCACTCGGAAATATTTTTCCCTCTACTTAAGAAGGAAATTTCAAGGAAACTAGTTGAGTGTGGCCTAGATTTGGAAAAAATTTCATTCGTCGTCTAGAAAACACAAAACAATTCAATGGGATAAAAAGAACAACCATTCATTATGCAGTGAAACATATTAACTGAGTCACTTTTCCCCACAACTACGAATTCTCAATGAATTCTCATCCATTCTTTTTACATACACTACTCAAGAATGTGACAGTTTGATAGCCTTTAAAACCCTTCGAGAAAAACTCTAGAAACCCTCCGCCCTCCTTTTTAAAACTCATAACTGCGGTTGTAAACGGTACTTTTTTCTCCTCTAATACCGCCAGCCTATCCCATGCCTTCGTCTTCGAGTGATGTGGGCTGTATTTTACCTTTCTTGTATTTGTTTTACTACCTCCTAACCCACACCTAACCCTCCATCTTCCGCACCATATTCTCTTTAGCTTTTGTTCCTAGAAATGTTCAGTCTTCTTTAGGTTCTTTAGAATAAGGTTAGCTATGTAAAAAGCACCCCACCGAAAGCATCAACGTCGAGCTCATTTTCGTTTCCTTTGACTTCAGTTTTATTTCGTTCCCACATTAGACAGAAAATTTATGACGGAAAATGAAAGTCACTGCGTGGCGTTGCTGCCGCTGTGTCACTTCAGCGTGTGTCACGCAGTGTCGCTTCCTTTGCTGGATCTCGAAAACTTGTTACATTTCTTGCGCTCCATCTAAAAATAGAAGAAATTTCCATAAAAGGCGAACGTTTGTTTTCTTAACCCGTTGTCGGTAGCTGGAGTGTGCGTGCCTTGAAAAATACGTAGCTTTGTTTTTGGTTTTCGTTCTATACGAGTGTCTGTGTTACTGCCAGAATGTGCGATTGTATGCGTGTGTGTCTGTGTGTTTTGGCGGTAAAGTGACATTAAAGTGTGGAAAATATTTAATGTTTCCTAACTGCGTTTCTATGTCGTCATCTTGAGGGCACAGAAGGCTTAAGAGATCGAGGGTTGACATGGGATGGTGAAACCGACTTGTTGCCAAATAAAAGCCAACTCTGAAGGTTTAAGTTTTCGTTAAGAACATTAAAGTTGCTTACAGAACATTTTTCTTAGGCTATAATGAAAGAGAATATTAGTAAGTTTATAAAACAGAAAAGAAATCATTATTTAATTTAATTATATGTTAAATGACCCAATTTTACTTCTACTTGTGATATATTCTACAGCGAAATGAAAGAAATATCATCTTCTTAACATTTTACATAATCTTTTTGACATCATGATTGTACTTTCATATTGAAGTGTCAATGCGCCAGGATAACAGAATACGAAGTAAGACCAAGCAACTTGAGGCCCTGCAGACGCAGCCGATTTCCATGGCATTTATTTAAAAATGGCACCGAAGCACGCGTTACGATCCGGATCAAAGAAAGTTTTAATGTTCGTGCAGCATGATGTGGCAACATGTTGTTAAATAGGGCCACGTGACAGGCTTGTGTTTGTAATGAGTGCAAATAAATGAGTCTCGGAGGGGGCGAGAAGGGCGGGGAGAAAACCTGTTCGAAAGAAACCCACCCCGTTCAGGTTTTATGGAATGAGTACTGAAAATCAGTTAGTCACACAGTCAGTCACTAATGAATGGGCTTCAGAATACATTTACAATGCGTTTAATGTTACGTAATGCAAACACAAAGAATTACGTACCCACTCATTGCGGTTACATGTCGACCTATTGTTCATGTGGCTCCATTGGTAGACCGACACGAAACCACCGACATCGACACACAAAAACAACAGCACCACATGTGAAGAATGTCCAAGCTTTCAAGGGGCAGGAAAAGGGTGCTAAAGCAAAAGAATCGAATGGAAACCGTTGAAGTTGATGAGATTCACCCCGCTCACCTCACAAAGTGACCCCACACTTCAAATAAACCTCATTTAAAGTGAACCCGACTTAAAGTGAACCCCATTTAAAGTAAATCCTATTTATAGTGAACCCGAAAATAAGTTCATCTACCTGAAGCCAGTCTGCTACGAAGTGCATCCAAATGGAAATTTCTTCTAAAGTTTATTAAAAACGCTTGTATATGATTTCATATATCGGGTGTATCGGTGTAGTATCTTGACTGTTACCAATTTTGGGGAGTCAACCAGATACTTCACCTACTTGTGAAGCCTTTCAGTGCAAAAGCCTTAAAAGGGATAAAATATACAGCGAAAGGAAAGGGTAACAACTTCAGGAATCACCCTCAACTTTAGCAAAAGATTGCCTATCGAAAGGCAAAGAATTTGACTTCAGGCCTTTTATCGTCACTTTACTTGATATCTTTGCGGCAAAAACAAACAGACAGACAGACACCTAAAGCGTTGCAGATAAGGTTTCCGATGTGTTGCGTTTGCTGGCTCTTAATGTTTAAGACTGTAAATTGTTTGCGGTATAAATTTCATTTAAAGCTTTACATTGGGTTCGATTTATGTCTATCTTCCTTGTAGTTTCGTAGCTAAATTCGTACCTGGGTAAACGAGGTAAAATGGTATAGAATGGTAATGAAAAATTAGAGAAATGTTTCCCCTTTCAGCCGAAAAGAGTCATAGTTAGTAACGTCCATTTCGCTTTCACGTGCTGCAGTTTGGGTAGACTTTAAGGCTCCCCCATCGACCACTGCATTCCATAAAAGTGGGGAGAGAGCGTCTCCTAACTGTGCCTGGATAGTCCTGCCCCTAGGTAAGCGAATATACTGTACCGCAGAACTATTCCCATCAATAGAAAGAAGTAAAATTTTTCGAACAAGCTTTCAAGCATCTGTATTTATTACTGAACTGAGCGGAGCCACTTGTAGCTATCAATATAATTACGAATCCTACTTAAGCTTGATATGAGCCTAGTGACGAATGGCATTAATCGTGTTTGGTTCAACGCAACCCGATTTGCTGGGCAAATCGCAGCGACCGGTTACCACATTGAAATGAAGGCTGCCGCAGTGCAACATGTGGGCCTGTTCGTTTTGACAGGCGTAGTATTCGTTGCAGCTTCGTGGGGATGCGAGTAAGAAGCCATTGGGCTTACCACGGCAGACGTAGCGAACATAGATTGAGTTGTTGAAAAGTTGACTTGGCGACGGCTTCTGGACGAGCGGTTTGAGTTTAGGTATAGTTGTTGGTGATTTCCCGGACTCGGTTCCAGAGCACGGTGGTGGAGTGGTTGTGCAGGGGGTTGTTGTACACGGTGGTTTGGTTGTAGAGCAAGTTGTCGTTGTACAGGTTGTGGTTGTAGAGCATGTAGTGGTTGTAGAACAAGTAGTCGTCGTACAGGTTGTGGTTGTAGGGCTGGTTGTGGTTGTAGAGCAGGTTGTGGTTGTAGAGCAGGTTGTGGTTGTACAGGTTGTGGTTGTAGGGCTGGTTGTGGTTGAACAGGTTGTGGTTGTACATGTTGTGGTTGTAGAGCAGGTTGTGGTTGTAGAGCAGGTTGTAGTTGTACAAGTTGTAGTTGTAGGCCTGGTTGTAGTTGTAGGGCTGCTTGTGGTTGTACAGGTTGTGGTTGTAGGGCTGGTTGTGGTTGAACAGGTTGTGGTTGTAGGGCTGGTTGTGGTTGAACAGGTTGTGGTTGTACAGGTTGTGGTTGTAGCACAGGTTGTGGTTGTAGAGCAGGTTGTGGGCGTTGTTGGCCTAGTTGGACGCGGTGTTGGCCTAGTTGGACGCGGTGTTGGCTTAGTTGAACGCGGTGTTGGCTTAGTTGGACGCGGTGTTGGCTTGGTTGTAGAGCAGGTTGTGGTTGTAGGACAGGTTGTGGTTGTAGAGCAGGTTGTGGTTGTAGAGCAGGTTGTGGTTGTAGAGCAGGTTGTGGTTGTGGGCGTTGTTGGCCTAGTTGGACGCGGTGTTGGCCTAGTTGGACGCGGTGTTGGCTGAGTTGGACGCGGTGTTGGCTTGGTTGTAGAGCAGGTTGTGGTTGTACAGGTTGTGGTTGTAGGACAGGTTGTGGTTGTAGAGCAGGTTGTAGTTGTAGAGCAGGTTGTGGTTGTAGAGCAGGTTGTGGTTGTAGAGCAGGTTGTGGTTGTACAGGTTGTGGTTGTACACGGTGTTGAAGTAGTTGTACATGGTGTTGTAGTTGTCTCACATGGCGGAGGTTTCGTGGTACATTCAATGCATACTGAAGCCGTGTCGCACTTTAGGGTCGCCAAATTGAATTCCAAACCTGGCAGACAGGTCTTCTCACAAGCCACCGCATGGTCCTTGCACTCGTAGTAGGTAGCAGCATTGGAGGACGAGACAACATAGCCGCTTACCTTTCCGCAGCAAGGACCAGTGCAGCCAGCTGGTGTAACCGAGGCGACTGGCAAGGCCTCCACGCACTTTGACGTCTTCACACATGATTGTGTGATTGGATCGTAGAACTTCGCGCAGGATTTCTGTAGCGCGTTTCCGTCCTTACACTCATAGTAATCCGAACAGCTGCCTGGCACCAGAACCTTGATGCCATCGGCCTTCGAACGGCAGACGAAGCGGCTGTATAGCGAGTTATCGAGGGCTCGTGCAGATGGCCCTAATTTAGCCGTATGGCCCGTGCCCACCAAGACAAGGAGGAGGCATAAAGTTGTTGCTGAAAAGATGAACAAAAGTCAAATGAAAAGAATCACTGAAGTCCTTCACCGTCGAGGCGAAACTCACCTAGATAGATGCCCATGTCAAAGCTAGGAGCAAGAGATCTGCTTTTCGGGTTGTTTCAGGGGTTGCTGTGATTGACTGATTGCTTCTGTTGCAAAAGTCTCAGTGGTCTGCGGTCTCTGATCTCGATAGCAGGGCGCTGTGGCTTTTATACGACGAATCTTGAACCTGATGCTTCCCTTCTCTCTGCTTCTGTATCTAATGCTACTTCTTATCAGATGTTAGCATCCGCTAAATGTCTCGATCTACTTCTGCACATGCTTCTTCAGATGCTTATCTCGGAATTGTGTATGTCAGCTGTCTGATGTGTGGCACCGCCGTTGGTGATAATGTGAAAGATGTGTTGTGCGTGTGTAGATTGCCAATGATAACATCTCGGTAGCTGTTACGCCCCTGAGAACGGAAGACTTCATGACCTTGTCTAAACTTAAGGTCGGTTAAGTTGAAATACTTGTTCAGATGCTGGTTGGGCTGTTTTTCGCATTTTTGACACTTTGGGGGCACTGATAATAGGTTTTTATCAGTTGCAGGTTCCCAATACTCTTAACAAGAATCTTTGGGGGTAAAATTGCTCAGTGTTTAGTAGAGAAGAGTTACGAGTATAAGAATAACAACCAAACATTTTAATTTGTTTACTTTAAGAACACTTTCCTGTCTACGATTTATTTAGTAAGCAGAATATATGCTTAATGTATCCAAATCTTCTATGCAAATAATATAATACTCTTGAATACAAGAAGTAGCTGATGTGTAGTAAATTCAACAACCGATTTCTATGCCAAAAGAGAAAAAATTAAATTTGATTTTTTTTAATTTTTTCCTTAAGCCCGAAAAATAAAAATTATTTGCATGCATCTTGGTAGCCATGTAATTTAATTTCTTTGCATTTTCGATTTTTATAAAATTCTGTTTAATTGTGTCACTTTTTCACACAATGCAACTAATTTTAATACCTTCGTTAATTCATTCACTCATTCATGTTGATAAGCTTTTAATTTTCTTCATGAATATTTATATCTTCAGCTCACGCCTTGTGAAAGGTGTTTTGAAAAGAGGAAAGGGCGGGGGGCCAAAGGAGAAAGCGGTTAGTTTGATGCTTGTACTCAGTTAACTATAAAATAGCTCTCGTTCCTTATGTTTTGCTTTTGTTTTCTAAAAAGGTGTTTTATAGAAAATGCTCCAATTAGAAAAAAGTCACTTCTTGCAGCAACGCTGAGTTCCAGCTTTAAAGGTCATCAAGCTAAAGTTACTAAAAGTTACCAAGGAAAGCTTAAGAAACAGCAATAACAACAAAAGTGAACGACTGCGTGATTAAAAAAACTTAATATTAAAACATGTTACGCATATCTTGGAAGCATTTAATTTTATTACTAACGAATTCTTGATGCATAATAAGAATGCGATAAGTGCAAACATTACACACTGTGCATGTCATACATGCATATCATACACATGTTCAACCACCATATTGTGTATTTGAGTGGGAACTATTAATAGTATATTTCTTTCTACACTAAATTCTCCATTAAAAGCGAACTATCGAAGAAGCTCGAATAGTAAACAGAACCATTAGAAGAAGAAACTCTAATGGATCCGTAGTTGTATCCTCGGAAAGAAGTTACGATTTGGAAAGGGTCTGAAAAAGGACCTGACATGGTAAACAATTTTTATTAAGTTGACCAAATGTTTGCATGTTTACTCTTAATAATACACAGGTTAAATTTAATATCTGCACATTCAGTACGAATGCATAAAGCTCTTTATAAAGACAGTCCCCTATACCCCCCCTATACAGTCCCTACATAGTCCCTAATATAATTCCCAATACAGTCCCTACATAGCCCCCGAAGTTCGACTGAAATTCGATTAGAGTCGCAATTTTATGTATAAGCTATACCGTATTTTGTCCATTCGAGGAGAAGTTTGTGGTGACTTTAACTGGGTAACTTTCATGTATCGAATAATGATAACAATTTCATTTCAAGTCTTAGATTTCAGGTTCTCCAGAGATTCAGTTTTATTGGTCACTTCCAATAATTTTCAATACGCAAGAGATCATTTTAATATTTGATGTTGATGTCAGAAATACTGAGTTTATCTTTGTTTCTGCTGATTTTAAAATAGTTATGGTTGTTCTTGCTGTTGTTGTTGTATGCGCATTATTGCTCTACATAATTGAAATGTTGTTGCGTTAACCACAGCAAACGATTGGCGAATTCATAAAACATGCACAAAAGTGAGACCGCGAAATTGGATTATGCACTTAATTTAGAAATTTGTAACATCAAAAACAACAACATAACAGCAGCAGCATAACAGCAGCAGCATCCGAATATATTCCCCAAAGAGCAACAAATACGCAGCAACAGAAAATATTAAAAGTGCAAAATTATGTTGGCCGATTCTTCGGCGATGAGGACGAGTTGACTGCATTCTAATTAATGTGGGCGAGTTTAACAACAAGAACAAAGACAACAATGATAATTACAACCTTTGCAATACTCTTCGAGCACCTGACAAAAAAAAAGCGTTAAAACATTAGAAAACTGAAACATAAATAGCAAAAAAGATATCAACAACACAAATAACAACAATGAAAGTTGGAATATAAAAACCAGAGGCTGCAGCAACTGGAACAGCGACAACAGCAGCAATAATAACAACGACCCAAACAGAAGTAACAACTATACAACTGACAACAAGAACAACAACAACATAATCAACAAATCACAACAACAAGAAGACATAATCGTTATCTACAACAGCAACAACAATAATAATCCCAACAACACAACACAAGTCCTCGTAATTCTCGTTCCTTTAATGCGACTGAACAATTAATTATTTTAATGCGTGGCTTTTGCTCGTGTTACCAACACCAACGCTGAGGTCCAACACACACACACACAGATACAGCCACCCACATACATATTCATAAAATAAACTAACTCACAAACACCCAGAAGGAATTTAGATCCAGATGGCACTTGACACTTCAGAATCCGCTGTTCCATGGGGCAGTTCTTTTCATGACCCTAGATCCATTCCAATATTGCTGTAATATTATTATATTTTCTCGGAGTAATAAAGATTGGGATGGGTACCAACATTAAGACCCGTTACGTATATACCAAGATTCAAAGGTGTACCATTGGTCAAAGTTCTTGTCTCCGAAAGTTATTACATTTTGGGGCATGATGGCCGTCTGAAATAAAGGCTTAGTTATACCAGCTCGTTTTTCACTATTTACGAGACATCTTTTACCTGTGCTTCCCCCTCGAGATCCAAACTTAAAAGAGGTATTTTTAGTACCCAAGTTTACCCGATCATTAAGTGGCTTCTTCAGTGGCATTTTGTCCATAATGGCTTTACTGATCTCTCTCCATTGGTTTCCCTCTTATTGTGTAGGCTTCCTTACTGGGTCCTACTGAGACATCATTGAGACAGAGAATATTTATCTATTCTTGTAACCACCATCTTCTGTGGCAACCCTACAACCATAGTACGCTCATCCATTCAGAACGTACTTCCTTACAAATCTATAGGTACGTATCCCGAGGTATGTCTACATCTACAAATACTAGTACGAGTTTCTACCGCACAAATGCTAACTATTGTTGTATTAGCCACTACACAACGTCTACGAGTACGGTTTGAGTGCTAGTGTTGTTGCTGCAATTGTTGTTGTCAATTACAATTGCTGCCATTTTGAAATTGGAAATTGAAATTGCGCTGGCCATGAAAGTGTCACCACATCGTGACGATAATTTGTCAAAGGCAATTGCTATTGTTTAATTAATAAGGATGGCTAAATGCACAAGTGTTACGGTGTTCATGTGTAAGGTACCTAAGAGTGTATATATGTATGTGTGTGTATACATGGTACAATTGAAGTGTACAATTGACCTCATCAAGGAATGTCAATTCAGCAATAAGCAATGCAAATAACTTCTATCAGCCAGTCTGAGTAGCATTCGTAGTGTCTTAATATGACATGATAAACTTCAGCTTCCGAAAGGACATCATTCAACAAGACTTAAAACTGAACTCAAAATCTAATACTTTTAGACTTCTGATAGAGTATTCGCACCTTTGATAGATAGAAACTCTTAACAATATTCAGTTATCACTATAAGTGTTGGTACTTTAATCATTCTTTATATTATATTGTAGACTTATCCGAGTAAAGAGAACTTCTATGTCCTTTATGCTATCCTTTATTCGCATTCAGCCTAATTGAGTTGGTTTCAATTTCGATGACGGCAGCTGTAGTCTGTAGTATGAACTGTTGCTGCTTTCTTATCCAGTCTCTTCTATCACAAGACCCGCTTCTCTCATCCCCTCTCCATTCGCTAGATTCCTTTTCTTCTAGATGGAAATCAACTGAAATCAACTTAAAATCTTATTGATTTTCAAATTGAAGAAAATTTCCAAGGATGGAAAGTGTTGTAAGAAAAACAAAGACTCATAGATACAAATCCATCTTCGACTCGGACTCCGACTGTGAATAAAAGAACTTGAAATCACTGCCATTCATTCGTTCAATTTCCCGGTTCAAGGACTGGTGCCCGGTGCGCTTGAACGCATTTCAATAAAATGTGAGTATGTGTGTTGGGAATGGAGATGGAGATGGAGGTGGTGATGGAGATGGTGATGGAGATGGTGATGGTGATGGGGATGGAGATAAGGATGGTGATGGGGTTGGGGAGAGATGATGAAGGTTGTTGTGGAAGGTTAAACTCCAGCTGGTGAGACCCTTCTATGACCTTCTTCACCTTTCCTCTTTTTGAATTTTTTCACCATTCAATCGCAATATAAAAGGCATCCAGAGAAAAAGCTTTTGTAAAGCGTTTTGCCAATTGAGTGATTTTGTAGTTCTTCTTTGAGCTTCTTTTTGGTTCGTTTGTTCGATTTAGTTTTGCTGTATTTTTGTTATTTTACTTACATACATTGATCAAGATAGTTATGTCCAGATTATACAATATATTTAATATAATGACGTTCATGTGTAGCTCCGAAGATGTGCGTGTCCCAGGATAGTCCCAGATGTACCCCAGCTTGACGTGTAGATGGCGAATTGAAGATATGCTGTAGTCGAAAGTAAACTTTAGTTTGAAGAAGCGACATGTTTAGTATTCGTTCGACAGCCTTTAATTAAATCAATATTAAATTCAGCAGCCATCATTAAGTGAACAAATCATGGACATTCATGGATTATAAACCGTAGAATACAATGAATACAACAGCACAGATTATGAACTGTAAATCACTTGATGTCATGGATCTGGTCAGATCTGAACTGAGTTTTTAAAAAGTACAACTTAATAAAAAACTCTTCCATTTTTCATTATGAAAAATGTATGTGAAATAAATTTTTTCCCAAAGACAAATAGGTTTGTTTTTGTTAATTTCATGATTGATCATTGATTGATAAATTGATTTCGTTTTCGCTTCCATTTATTATTGATTTTCTTGCCGTTACCTTTTCAAATCGAAAGTTTTGTGTTTTAGCCATGAGTTGAGGCTGAGTAAGTATCTAAGTAAAGAGAGAAACAAAAAGTCCTTTTGTCCCTTTAACAATGAAAGGATACAGTGAAAAGATACAGTGAAAAGATACAGTGAAAGGATACAGTAAAAGAAGAGAGTAAAAGGATGTAATGAATAAATAAAGGGTCGAAAGTGCGTTCCAATGTTGTGAGAGCAGTTGTTAAGGTAACATTTAACCTTGTCCAGTTTATCGGATTGACTGCGTGACAGTTGGAAAAACCACAAGAAAAAAATCACAAAATAAGGAGAAGAAAATTAATCCATTATCAAACATTTCTTCTGAAATGGAAGTGACAATTTCAGGACAGTTTCTTAGAGGTCAGAAAGGATTTTAGATGAGGTCGCTTAATCACTTGATAAACATCTCTTTAATAAGTAAAACTTATAAGTAAAAAAATGTGTCACCTTTCAAAGAATCTCAGCGAAGTATTGAAGTCATCGAATCGCACTTCTTTCATTGTTTTTTATTATTATTTAAGTAATCTTTGACCTTTTAAGTTGGAAGTTTTACCCACCATTTAAAATTTTACTTTTATTATAAATTCAATTTAGTTAAAAGTTTTGTTAAATTTTTTATATAAAATGTTATATAAACAATATAATATATAATATATTATTACAAAATTATGTTTATACATATGTATTTTCTTGAAGTCGGTGAGTCAACAGGAAGAACAAAATAAGAAGAAGATACAAATCAAGAAATTCAATTATGTTGGAACCGTTTTTAAGGTTAGTTTTATATGAATTATTAAAACGAATTTTAATGTGAATGTTTAGCCTAGTTACGATCGAAATAAAACGAGAAATAATAGATATTTAAGATGCTCAAGTTGAGTGGATTATTTATTTATTTATTTTAAGGAGTTTTAAATGAGGGGTTTTATACAAGACCCTGTCTTTCCGCTGAATGATTGCAATGACGGCTTTTCCTATAGCCAAGTTATAAATAATTTTTTAAACAAATCTTTCTTTGGATCTTCTGAACCATGTTTAAACACCCAACACCTGTCGTTAGTTGAAACGTGAACCGTTGCAACCCATACTAAGTACAGTAATTATTGGCCACTTCTAAGACGCGTACTGTGAAGTCTCAGATGGTGATGAGAAGTGGAAGACCTCCTTAATAAATGACAGTAGCATTTGTCAACTTAAGTTGGCATCATAATTACACTTAACTTACTTACCTTACTTACCCAGGATCTGCCTACCGACTCACATCCAACCGTAGAAATACAACCACACAAATTATGGGTGGGATCCACTCCGCTTGGGAACGGATGTAAAGTATGAGGTAAGGGTGTGTATGTTGAAGCTTCAGTCCAATACAAGTCCTTGAGGTGCTTGCTTGGCTACTTCATCTTCATCTGAGCTTCTTATAATCTCATCTTCCTTAACATTTATCTTCTACGAGTCCATCTCACACCCTCCACAGCGATTAGTCTCAATAATAAATTAACTCCGAAGTCCTGCTGCTCTTTCTCCCATCGCAGAAGACTCTACAAGACTCCACCCAACACCCAGCACTCGGCTTACTTACATATTTTTATTATTTTATTTCTTCCTTTCTTCTTCTCCTTTTGCTCTTCGTTTTAATTTTCCTTCCTGTCCACTTCATTTCTTGTTACTTCTCACTTCTTGCAACTTGTTTCTTTATCATGTTTAGCATCTTCTCTTAGCTTTTCCTGCGACAAACTTTGTGTACTATATTTTATGCTATACCAGATATTCGCATAAGTGTGTGTGTACGTATGGCTGTGTTTGCTTCCGGTCTGCCTTACGGTCTGAGTATGTGTGTGTGCCTGTACATGGATGGGCTGGTGACTGTTGTCACTGTAGTTGTAGGAGTTCGCTTTTCCCGCGTCTACTTAATTATTTATTAGTATGCAGTCCCAGACGGAAGATAACAATTCTGAACCTTTTTGGGAAAATGTAACGAAGACCGTATGACACGATGACGACATATGTACATACATATATCGTGTGCATATGTAATCAGGTACTTGGACATAAATAAGTGAATAAGTGTTGTAAACAATTGTTTTTACAAAAGTAACCGACTCTTAGTTAGTGTTCAGCATCATTGGAGTTACAAAATAGAGATTAAAAACTGAGATAGCAGAGTCCAATACAGGTGTATATGTGGTGTTTCCATAGAAATATACAGTGTCCCATAAATTAAAAATTAGACAAAATTATAGACTATACTGTAGACAATAGCGTAAGCAATGAACTCAGTGATTTTTACGGAATATATTCCAATGTTATGGATTGCAAACTCGTAATCAGATTCGAATTCATATCGTATTCGATCGTTACAATTTTCACTACAAGAAATTCAAATGTACAACAGAGCAAGTGTTCTGACTTAAAGTGAGTATCATTTCCTTAGACACACACACACACCAACATCCTTTACAGACACATTGCAAACATCTGAGTGTTTGTGTCTCTCTTACTTCCTCATAAATTCTTAATGAGAGTCTCTCCTCACAAAACTGTCGAGTCTTCAACATTATCACAACTTTTTTCTTATTCTATTTGACTTTATTTCAGTTTTGAAGGCAAATTTACCGTGAAATTATGTTGAAAAAGTCAAAATTAAAGTCAAACTTAAATTTCCCCATGGAAGGGATTCAAGAAATATGCCATCTCTATAGGAACTTGGTGAGAGAAGGGACGAGAGAAGGTGGAACGGGAGACTGAGGAACGGAGAAGGAGTAACAGAAGAACCGACTAACAGAAGAAGGAGTTATAAGGGAGAAATAGAATGGAGAGAAGAAGACTAAATGTTGGCCTCAAGGTGGTTATGTAAGTCAAGGTGTATCCTTTGCCTTGTAGTTTTTAATGAACACTCTGAAGCTAAGACGCTAGCTCACACAAGCACGCAAGCTCATACAAGTTCACACGCCCACACACACACGCACAAATTCACTCATACATATACACATCGACACACACATACAACATCTAAAATATTCTTAAGGATAAAAACGTGTAGAGAGCTTAATTTCTTGGCTGTGACTTGTTTACACTATTAACACCTCCCAGAAGCAGGTGTGTATGTTTGTATGTATATGTATATGTGTGTGTGTGTGTGTGTATGTGTAGCTGTAGTTGTTGGTGTGAGGTTAATCATAAATGTATAGTTATAGTTGTTGGTATTCGAACGTCTGTGTCCGTTTCTGTATAGTTGCTGTTTCTTAACCCTTTACAGACTTCCAGGAGTGTTTAATTATGACCATATTATTTACATTAATTTTTTAAACAATGAATTCTTTTGTATTTTACCACAAATTTAATGAATCCTTTAAAGAAATACTTAAATATTACTTATTATATGTAGCTATAGTTTCCCATGAAGTAATAATGAGTGAGTATACTGTATATGTAAGAGTATGTGTATGTGTTTGTGTGTTTGTATTTCACTGTATACATGTGTATATAATTTGGATGTATATGCTGATGTGATCATGTATGTAATATATATATTCTGATGAGTTTAAGTAAATTCATTAGTAATGATTGAGGGAGAAAATGTCACTTCTCATTTCCCACTCCTTCTCTCTCTCTCTCGCTCTCTCTCTCTCTCTCTCTCTCTGTCTCTCCCTCTCTGCCGCTCTTTATATTTCTAAGTCTGTGTGTCTCTCCATACGTGCGTTAATGTAATTACATGTGTGTGTGTGAGGGTTTTCGAGTTGTCTCTGGAGATAAACGACGCAAAGTTTAATGAGAATTTTAATAATTAATCGCAATCATGTTTTAGTGTGAATTTTAGGAAAAGCAAAGATGACCCCCACCCCCCCCCCCCCACGGCCCCGTAACTCGCCTCACCGACTCCATCGCCGATATTTTCACATCATATATTCATACATATTACATGAATTTTCTTTGATTAATTTAAAAAGGAAAACCTACACACTTTAAAGATTTAGAGTTGGTCTTTTATCCGAGTTATTAAATTTTAACTCACTTTAAATAATATTTATTTATTACTGTTTATGGAAAGTTATAAAAAAGATTTAAAATTAAAAAAGGCAAAAAATAAAAGTTTCAATTTTAATTTAAATAACAGTTTCAACAAATTGCATAGCGAACAGCTTTTTTTCTTAGCCGACAGACAGACAGCTTTTTTATTCACACAGACAGGCATACAAACAGACATAGTATGAAAATGCATCAAATATTTTATGAATTATTTATGCATTGCTTTTCACTCATTCAATTGAAATGGGAAAAAATTACTAAATAACAACAACAACAACCACTATAGTGCAAAAACGAATATAGTGAGTGCCAACGAAATATAAAAACACGGAACTTCCACTGAAAAATTTGCGACTTTCATGGACACTTTCAGGCGTTTACAGCTCACGCATACACACACACACACACACACACGCTGACGTCATTCGCATGCCAACAAAACTCAGAAATCAGAACGCAAAAAGCTTTACCTTCGCTCACCGCAAAATGGCGCCGCTTCTGCTCGCATGACGATGATGCTATTTCCGTTCGCACACCCACACATTCACACACACACACATACACACACACACTCTTCCATTGAACGTTGCAGGAACGTGGAAAAGCACAAAAAATCTTGCATACGCTACGGCGCATATGCTTTCTATATTATTGCATGTCACTCGACGAGTAAAAAATGTCAAATAAATAAAGCATTCAAAAATAATGGCCTTTTAATGTTTGCATTCGAAGCATGTAGACGCGTGTGAGTGTGTGTGTGTGTGTGTGCCGAGGATCTGCATGTGTCTGTTTGAGTGTAGGTGTGATTGTGATTGTGTATTCAGGCAAAATATTTATTGAGTGTGTGCGAAACTCTACACGTTGCAAATTATTTCATGCTGCTTAATTTTAGTTCATTGCAAACAAAGAAATCGCGTACTTTTATTCGTAAAAGTCATAAATTTTTCACATAAAAAAGAATGAACGACATCCAATAAAAATTAATCATAACTGTGATGAAAATACAGGAGCGGCGCCCAGGGAGATTGCAGTTGAAGGCGTACAAAGTTGACGTGAGGGTTTATTGAGGTTACTAATAAAGACATGTAAATCGTAGACAGAAAAGTGTTCTTAAACTCAAAAATTAAAAGTTTTTGGTTGTTATTCTATTACCCGTAACTCTTATCTACTAAACACTGAGCAATTTTACCCCCAAAGATTCTTGTTAAGAGTATTGGGAACCTGCAACTGATAGGAACCTATTATCAGTGCCCCCAAAGTGTATCGGGAAGCTGTCAAAAATGCGAAAAACAGCCCAACCAGCATCTGAACATGTATTTCAACTTAACCGACCTTAAGTTTAGACAAGGTCATGAAGTCTTCCGTTCTCAGGGGCGTAACAGCTACCGAGATGTTATCATTGGCAATCTACACACGCACAACACATCTTTCACATTATCACCAACGGCGGTGCCACACATCAGACAGCTGACATCGCCAGTTCCGAGATAAGCATCTGAAGAAGCATGTGCAGAAGTAGATCGAGACATTTAGCGGATGCTAACATCTGATAAGATATAGCATTAGATACACAAGCAGAGAGAAGGGAAGCATCAGGTTCAAGATTCGTCGTATAAAAGCCACAGCGCTTACTTACGTAGCCACGTATAAAAGCCACAGCGCTTGCTTACTATGAGTGTAAGGACGGAAAAGCACTACAGAAATCGTGCCCTAAGCTCTACGATCCAATCACACAATCTTTTGTGAGGACCGTCACATCTTCGGGTACCCTACAATATCTATCGGTTGAATTTCATCAGCAGTGAAATATTTTCGATCATGATTATTTAAGGACACTTAATGTTTTTTAACTAATCGGGAAATTAACGAAAGCGCTTCTGATACTCGAAATAAACGCAGTCATCATCGTTGTTGTTGCTGTTCTTGTCGCGACAACAAACGGCATGTGAAAATTCATATTAAATACAAATAATAGAGACAAAATATGAGAGAGAGAAGGAAAGAGGGAAAGGAGGAGAGTAATAGTGACAGAGAGAGAGAGATAGAGAGGGAGAGAAATATTTTAAGATAAAATTAAAATGGGGAGAAGTTAATAAATGGTTGGTTTTTTGCACTCAACAGAAGAACCACCGCCATGTCATCAAACCCACACACTTCCTCCTCCCCCCCACCCCATACACATAGTTTCAGAAGAGATTAATACGGGTACTAAAAGGAGAAAAACCAAAACAACGACTGAGCTATGAATTGATCCTTAATGGAAAGACATGCATGCGATGCAGAAGCAAGGAGAGAGAGAGAGAGAGAGAGAGAGAAACAGAGAAGAAAAAGGATAGCAGAATATGAGGGAGAGAACGATGAGGTCGAAATAATATTTATTTATTGTGAAACATTTCGTTGAGCCTCCGACTCGTGCAGCATAAAAATTGCACGACACTCCAGTGAATTCGCCCTTCCAAAACGAGCAAAACGAGCAAGTAAAAAATGCCTCCCCTTCCCTTTTGATAGCAAAAATATGAGCGAAATAAAATGCCACATCAATCCGTTTAAAAATAATTTCACTCGCTTCCGGTCTGGCTAACAACAATCCTGACAATTTATCCAGACAGCCGCCGTTGTCGCCATCGCTATCGTCATTGCCACCGAACTCTTCATGCTGTCACTCCTCTCATTTTCGATCTTCTTCTCTGTTTACCTTTCCACTCATCTCACTTCATCTCATCTCATCACCTCCCTCACATCACTCATTCCTCGCTTCTTTCTCTTTCATCTCGTTCGCACTACAACCGCATTTCGTCGCAGCCCACCGGACCAAACCCGGCGACCCCCACCACCCCGCTCACCACACTCACCAGACACTCTTCCGCTGCGTTGAGTACGCAAAAACTACGGCCGACAAACGAGAAAGGATTTCAGCACATTTTTTGGCAACTCTGAATCCCGGATTTTATTTGCTCCTTCACATTCTTCGTTGTTGGTGTATCTTTTTTATATGTTCGTATTTTTATGTTTTTACTTTGGTTTATTTTTGTATTTTTTTCCAATACATTCATTTGTTTGTTGGATTTATTTTCATATCCGGTTGTGTTTGGTCGCATTTCCGCTGATGAGCATGGGCATTATTTGTTCCTTTTCTACTTGGAGTTGTTGTTGTTTGTTGAATGTTACATTTGTTGTATTTCATTCCGGCTGGTTGCTTGCGTTGGATTTGTTTCATTTAAATGTCCACTGCATTTCGCTCTCTCCCTCTCTTCAACACTCCTCTCAAACCATATCATTTTATGGTCTTCACTCCGTCACGCGAGAAATATAAGAATGTACTTGCAATTAATAATTGTGTCTACCAAAACTGGTTTAAGTACTAAATATTTTCAATAATCTACCATAGTATAATATAATATTATAATAATATAAAATAATATAGTACATATTAAAAAAACTTGGAGTTTACTGGAAGTAGACGACCATAGTAGACCATGGAAGGTCCACAATACACAATATTAGATCACAATATTAGAAGGTACACAATAGTAGATCACAGTGGACCAAAGTAGATCAAATAAGACCACAGCTGGCCATAGCAGAGCACAGTAGATCATAGTAGATCAGAGTAGACCATAGTAGATCACAGTAGATCATAGTGAACCATAGTAGACCATAGTAGTCCATAGACCATACCCAATGTCTTTTATGCATTTATTATATGTTAGGTATCTTAACTAGAAGTCGATATTCGTTAAATCAGTTTGAATTAAATTTAAACTGAAATATCTTTTGTGATATACTAATAATACAGCAGATTATTATTAAGAATAAAGCAGTCAATTGTTAAACTTTTGCTTTAGAACTTCTGCTGCTTTAGAATTTAGTTTTGTAAAAGGAAATCGCTGTTTCCTAAATTGACTGCGAGCGGAACAATGATTTTCCATTTATATTTCATTAAAAATTGAAGATAAACTCATCCCACGTCAAGAAATCGAACAAGTTTTCAGAAAGTGACACAAACGTCAGAAGAAAGGACGACGTCGTTTGGTTTCGGATGAAGCTTTTACTTCTTTTGTTTTGGTATTTTATATCGTTGTTGTTGTTGTTTTTTCTATCGCTGTTGTTTTAGTTGTTGTGTTGTTAATCCTTTTGTGATAAATTATGTGTAAAAGCTAACCACAAAGGAACAGAATTTTAAAGCAAGCCCAAAAAGACGCAAGTGTAGAGCTCCTCGCTGAGAGTGCGAGAGAGATGAAAGAAATTAAAACAATTTCAAAGAAGTTAAGGAAACGGAAGTCACATGACAGACACCGCTGCGCTGCTTCAGCGCTGTTGCTTTGCTGCGCTGTCAGGATTAAAGTGTCAATAAAATCAGAATGGCAGCCATAAATACGTAACAACAGCAACAGCAACAGCAACAACAACATGGAGAAGAAAAGCAGCAGCAAAATATAACTAAATAAACTTCAAAATTGTGGGGAAATTAAGTCGAATTTCGAGTGGGAAGAGTGACAGGGAAGTGTGGACAGGGGGAGGGGAGATGAAGAATAGACGGAAAGCAAAACTTACCTTTAAAGAAAAAGATTGCAAATTAAGCTGTCAAAGTTTGAAGTTGAACAACACTATTGAAGTTCTGAGAGCAGTGTATTGGTGTGCGTATTTATGTGTGTGTGTGTGTGTGTGTGTGTGTGTGATATGGCTTTGATATGGCACCGAGCCAGATGTGGAATAATGCAAAAATATTGACTTTATAAATGTCTATCAAATCAACTCGCTGTTGTGGACATTCTTCAGGGCCGCATTCGGTTTTTAATAATTTAAAGAAATTATTTTAAATTAAACGCATCTAGAAAACGTTTAACAATTATTATGTTCAAGAAAAGAATTTAAAGAAAGCAGAAATCTGTTAAAATATACACAAAACTAGTATAATCAACGATTTCCACGACAGTTTTTTAACAGTCCTTTTTAACCGTTAACCAGGTCCTTTAATATTTCATCCATCCACGTGATTAATAGATTTCTCAACAGAATCTTTATTGTACAATCACCCTGTACCAGGGGAAATACGGTACAATTCACTGCTGATTGACAGCTTTTAACGAAATCGTTCACCACCGGAAGGCACAAAAATGAAAACTCAAATAAAGACTGTTGTTTTTGTTGTTGTTGCATTTGTGGCGATACACACACACATACACCTTACCACCCTCACCCACTCCCACCTCTCCAGCTCCACTCTCTCCACAAACACCCGCAACCGGTCCGTTGTTCCAAATTCAACACAAGTCAATAATATAACATGACAATCAAACTACATCTTGTAGTTTATTTATTACGCTTTCATTTTTATAACATATCCTGTGACTCTGCTTCCTTGACCCCTCACCCTCCTCCCCCTTGACCAAAGTGCCCATCAACATATCCTGTGTACCTCTCCTCACTCTTTGCACCTCTGCTGGTCCTTTATTTATTCATGGAAGGTGCATCATCTTGGTTCATATTTTCAATTAAATCTCATACAATTTTCATGAGTTGATGGATGATGAACCACCTGATATATGAGTGTGTGTCTGTGGTTATTTGTGCTTGTGTTTGTGTATATGTTTCTATGTGTTTGAGTGTATATGTTTTTATATGTGTTTGCTAAACTTTCTCAGTTGGTTGAGCTCAATTTATTTAATAACGAAAATCTTTGCAAGCATAAAACCAATTCTTTACTTTCGTTGTTCGGGGAAATTCATCAACTGCTGAATGGCAGAAAAACATCAGTTTCAGTTACATTTCCATAACGGAAATGAAGCTTGAAGTTGAAGTGCCGAGCGGAAACAAACAAACGAGAAAAATGTTGATTTCCCAACGAAAGCGGAAGCGAAAGCGTAGCGCTGGGATGGTTGTAGAGGGCTGGAGGGGGTAGAATACCTGAGATTCGTTGAGGTAACGAATGACATGAGCAGCGTCGAGGGTGCACCTTTGAGAAAAGAACTCAGAACTTGCAGTCTTTTCTGAGCAGAGTAAACTTTAAGTTAGCAGGTCATCGAAAAGAAAACGTTTTCCGTTACTGATTTGCTTTTGATTCCGATTTGATTTCGATTTGATTTAGATTCTGATTTGACTTTGATTTCGATTTGACTTTGATTTGAACAACTGATTATTATTTAGTATAAAATAAATGCAAATTTTTACAGATTTTTTGTTTTGTTTCATCATTGATATAAATTGATGTTGATTTGATTTGCGTTGATTCTGGCTTTGAATGGATTCAAAGCCGTCTTAA
This sequence comes from Myopa tessellatipennis, assembly GCA_943737955.2. Taxonomy (NCBI): domain Eukaryota; kingdom Metazoa; phylum Arthropoda; class Insecta; order Diptera; family Conopidae; genus Myopa; species Myopa tessellatipennis. Next base: position 53,993,970 of record OX031316.1, read on the forward strand.
AAAGCTTTCATTTCTCGATGTTTTCCTTTCCTTCCACCCCCACCCCTCTTGCACCATAAGTTCTCTTTCTCTCTTCATAGTCATAAGTTTCTCTTTCTCACATTTGTTCATCCGGTTCTTGATATGGAAATGCATACAAAGTATATAGTCAAAATGACTTTTTAATTCCTTGTCATTTAATGTAAAGCGGAGACTTAAACTGATTCCATTGAAATTCAGTTGAAGCTTTGAAGTGATGCTTATTAATAACGAAGCATTAAATAAAGCTGTCGGCAGCTACGGAGAGTAATTTAATCATCTCGATACTTCTATTTTAAGATCGTCTAAGTACTAATTAAATCTCGATATAATTCAATCATTTACAATATCATAGAACATTGAACACTGAAAAGGATAAAAAAATGTCCTCTAATGAGTCCTGCATTTGTTCTGCTGCTTTGTTGCACTGCATCGTGTTTCATTAATTTCATGTAGAAATCTATAGAAACGGCACTTGAGCTGCTTTGTGCGAGTGGCTCCTTCAAGGATAATCCAATCAAAGGACTGGTCTGGTCCGCTTCACAAAGCGGCCAACGAGAAGGTCTGAAAATGCCAATAAATTTCAGCTGCAGTCGAACATCGCCGAACAAATGGCTTCAATTCAAAGGCCAGGACGGAGCCGAGGATGAGAACGAGGACGAATGAGAACAAGTAATGAAGCGTTGAGAGTTGTGTTCTGTGGAAGGGCGAAGAGAGGAAGGGCAGCGAGGAGAGTGAAGTATGGAGTGAATAAGAATGAGTAGCTAGCTGAGTTGTTATCTGCTCTGTCCATTAGCTAAGCTGATTAATTGCTAAAAGGTATTTAATTTCTGCTTCCCATTTATAACTCAAAACAGTAACTTTTTTCTTTTTCTTTTTGGTTTTTAGTTAGTTTTGGATTTTCTGAAATTGTTTCATTTCATTTCGTTCATATCGCGTTACTCTAATTCTATGTTTTTGTATATTTTTACTATTGCTTTAATTGAAAAGGAAAGAAAGACCTGCAAATGAGACGGAGAGAACTTAATTCATACTTATTTATATCCAGTGGACAAAAACGGAGCCATTAGCTGCAGAATATCGACGTAAAATATTCATCCTTTAATAAATGAAGACAGAAATGGACAGCAAACGTGAGAGTGGATGCTAATAGATAGAAAGAGAGAGCAACATTTCATAATATGACAAGCAACATTTTCCGCGCTTTTGTTTCGTTCTGTAATGAAGACATTAAAACGGCGAATGAGATGCCACTCATGACGACAAGATGACATTTTAATGGAAGCTAAATTTAAGTTTACAAAAATTAAGCTCAACAATAGTCGGTTCTCGTAAATTAATTGAATTACTACAGTATTTGAGTCAATTAACTAAAAAATTGCATCTTTCTTTTGCGCTACACCTGACCCTTCACTGTACCCTCCATCTCACAATCTTATTAATCCTTTATCTAGCCGTCCTCCTGGCCCTTCACCTGAAATTTCAACTGAAACTAAACCTGACCATCCTTCTGACACTTCATCTGTCAATCTTCCTGTCCCTGCTTCTGACCGTCCATCTGTCAATCTTGCTGACCCTCCATCTGCTAATTTTCATGATCTTCCATCTGAACATACTGTTAACCCTTCACCTTGTCATCCTCTTGGTCCTTCATCTAACCCTTCCCCTAGTACACCATCTGCCTCTCCACTGACCATCCTCGTGACGCTCTATCCGGCCATCCTCTTGACCCTTCATCTTGCTATCCTCCCAAACCTCCATCAGACCCTCCATCTGACCCTCCATCATCATCAGCCCTCCATCTGACCCTCCATCAGAGCATCCATCTGACCATCCATTGTTCATTCATTTATTCATGCTGTCTGTCATTCAGGTATGCTTCCTCCACCTCCACTATCATGCATCTTCTTCTTGGATATATTTTGGGTTATATTTTATCCAGAATTTTATTGTGTATCGTATAAAAAACAAAAACCTAACCAGAAAATAATATATTGGAAGAAATAAAAAAAAATTCAATTGAAACATCAGCTATTCTACTCTATTCTATGTGGCTCTGTTGGACAGGGTTGGACTTTGACAGTTTATCGGCATCAATATTGTGACCACCGCGTTGTTGTTGTTGCTGGAATGATGCATTGAAGACGTCACACAGCGTGGATGTGTGTGTGTAGGTGATGTGTTGCTGCTGTTGAAGGATGAAAAACAATTATTTGATGCGGTGATCGTGGTCAGTTTTGGATTTCGGGAAGTCAGTCAAAGATTCAAGCTGAGTGAATGAATTGAGTTGTGACATAAAAAGGTAAAAAAAGATTCAATTTAATCAAACTGGAAGATTTTATAACTGGTTATTCTGATGTTTATTTCACAGAGATGTCAATATTTTAGGTTATGAAACACTATTCTAGCTTAATAGCATATTCATTTAATATATTATATAAAGCGGAATTTTGTTCGTTTTAAGAACTGTTTTCTGAATTTCTTATCTGCCTCACTTGCTGAACTACTTACTGAGCTACTTACTAAGCCACTTACTGAGCCACTTACTAAGCCACTTAACTCTGGTTGAACTACTTACTAAGTACTTTTTAAAATCAAATTCAATTCAATTACATTCAATTCAAAACGCTTTCAATTCATTCTAAGCTACTTCTGCATTTGAATAAAAAATGCATGATACTGTAAAAAACTTGCACAGAGTAAACATAATTTTTTGCTGCAAATAAAGTAGCAGATAAATTGGCCATCCACTGAAATTTATATCTCTAGGGGTAAAAACATTAAGCAAAAAGGAGAAAAAAGAAAAAAGCAAAAATTACGATACTAAAACTGAACATTAAAACAAAAACTTTGAATGGAATCAACAATTACAACAACAAGGAAATCAACGTTTAACAGATTTGAAATCTCGCTTAATTACCACGCGCCACGCTTCCTCATCTCTCCCCCTCCTTGACCACAGCCACTCTCATCATCGAACTGTGCAACGGACAGGGCACGCCTCCTCCTCCCCGTACGCTTGCCCCTCTCGCCCAGCAACCGACCAACGTCTGTCCCAGATTTCATCGCGAATTGCAGTGAATCAACTCCGAATGAATACAGCGAAATTATAAAAGCACTGAAAACAAGGTTCAAAGATAAAAATAAAGTATCGTATATAAAAAATGTAATAAAAATAAAAAAACAGATGAAAAAAATGTATTCAAATGCTTTAAAAATCCAAAACTTAATGCGATTGGAGAATAATAACAGAAAACAAAAAATAAATAAATGAATGAATGGTTAAAGAAGCAAAAAAAACATGAAATATTTAAATATTTGAATTAAAACACAATTTATACATACATACACTATGTATATAAAATAAAACCAAACTAGAAGAAGATAAAAATATTTAAAAAAAGAATAAAAAACCAAGAATTAAGCTTAAAAAAGCGGCCTTAATTCGAAAAACGATTTGAAGTACTCGTAATTTTTTTATTTTAACAGATGCTCTACCAAGTGATGTGCGTGGCTGTTGATGCATGATGATGATTGTTGTTGTTTCTTTTGGTGATTTTTTGTAAATATTGTAATTGAAAGCAATTAAAAGCTGTTGAAGTTCTACTTATTGTTCTACTTGCTGTTGTTGTTGTTGTTTTCATTATTGTTCTTGCTATATTTCACTCAAGTACCACTTCAGTTGAAATGTTCTTATATTTTTACTTCGTCTTTATTTTATTTATCTATTTCAATTGAAGTAAATACTTCAATTCACAATAATTTCTTAAATCTCAAGTCCAAATTTGACACATTTTAAGTTGTTGAACTATGGATTTAATAATAAAAAAGTTAAAATAACGGGACTCAGAACTTCAAGCATCCAAACAGAAAAAAAAGGAAACGATTAAATTTGATTACGTATTCAAATTCGCGCTCAAATTCAATTCTTTGTGCGTGGCAACTTTAAAGGACTTTTCCCCTTCCCAACACTTTATATTCCACTCCCTGAACATCCTTTTTCTGGATCCCCTTCCTTGAGTCCGTCCCAACAGCATTGAATTGAAAAATAAAAGGATCCTCTACTTGTTTTGTTTTTGTTGTTATTGTTTATGATGTTATCACTGGTGGTTGTTGTTGTTATTATTATCATTATTCTTGTTTGTTATTATAATTGTTTTATTTCATTCATACAATTGAAGAAGAATCAACAATTGTTTGAAGTGTTTTAATATTTTATTCATATCATTTGAGAAATTCTGTATGCCATTTATTTCAATTCGTACCAAGAGTGGAGAGGAGGTGGTTGAAAAGAAAGGCGTAGAGGGAGCGAGAGAGAAAGAGTGGAGACAAAAGGGTCTCCTCCTTTACTGAAGATGAGCCATGTCACACTTGTCATTACGATGCATGCATCACTCAAGCTGAGTTGTTGGCCCATGTCACATGCCATAAATCAACCAATCATAATGAATGATGCACGCATCGTGAAAGCAAGTGTGACGTCGGCCTATGAGCTTCGCCACTCCGCCGTTGAGCAGAATTGAAGTCATGACTTTTGATGTTATTGTTGTTGTTTCTTTTTATGGAGAAATGAATAATAATGTAAAATTTATATTCCACTGAAATTGAATAAAAACAAGCTGAAACTTTGAATTACATTACATTACATACAATTTAATTTACATACAATACCATAAATTATAAAAAGTACTTAAAGAGCAGTTTCTTGGTATGAAAAATAAACTCCTTGTGTTTTATGTGTTCCGTATAAACGATCCATACTTGTGAAATCTACGACCGGGTAAGCCAGAGTGAAGGACACGACAAGTTCAAGCGTTGGACGAAAGCAGTGGATGTATGTATTTGAGAAGGACTACCAACACTGGTTCCTCAAGATGGTGGAGTGCCCAAAGAAGACGGTACCTGGGGAGTAAAGATACCATCTTCCAGTTGGACTCAATCGACCCAGGACCACGGACAGATGTCATCCAAGTTGTTCGAGACTATCTACAGGAGGAATACAGAGCCCGTAGCCCCAATGACAGGCCCCGAACGTCAGGATTACGTCTTCGTCCCAGTAAATAAGGACCAGCTCCTTATGCTGGTATGTTTCGTGGGCGCAGGCGGGCCGAAGATGATGGAGTGCCCGAAGGAAGATGGTACATGGAGCGCGAAGGTGCCATGTATCCTGCAGATGGACTCCATTAACCCAGGACCACGCATCGAGACGCCAACACGTAACACGTAGACCCAACGATAAACCGCGGAGGTGCGCAGAAAGCGAAATCCTGCGCCCTACCAGCCCCAGCCGCCCCATCTACTTCGATCCCATCTCCGAAACGTACTACGACGACCTATGCGCTGAAGTCAACGGAATCGAAGTATCCCCAGCAGCTCCACCAGAATTCATTCCACCGAAACTCACTCCGCCTCAACATACGACGAGATCTCATAGACGCGATACGCCAGCGGGCATTAGGGACGAGAGGTCAGGAGAAGAACAGAAATCGGATCCAGTTCTGACATGAAGGATACCGGGTGACCAGGACGGCGACGATGATCACCATCATTCGCTCCGCCGGAAAGGAAGGAGGGAGTGTAAGATTTGAATTTTTAGATTAAAGTAGATAAGAAATATTTGGTGTTAGTAATAATTAATAAACATAAATAAATAAAATTAATAAACAAAGAATTGAGCTCGTAAAAAATTGCGCTAGAATATCTAGAGAAGGGAAAAGGCTAGAGAAAGGAAAAACCTGGTTACAAGAGTTTGGTAAACAATCAATGAGTTAAAAATAATAAAATCAATCAAGGATTCCATTTGTAATTTTCACTTCCTCACTTTAGTGAGTAATTTAACAAATCGTACCTTCTCACTTCAGATTCCGGTTCCTTTCCAGGATCTTGAGAGCATGGACAGAATTTTGTTATCTTTCCAAAGTGTATTATAGTAAATGTTGCAGTTTATGTGGGTGGTGAAGAGGGACGGAAAGCAATGTCGTCAGTCTTATGATCATGAAGAAGTAAACCATCCGCAATTTTGCTCAAATTCTCATCTGAGATCGGTATACGGTCAGTGTCAATTGCTTCACTATCGCTGTCCGAATCCGTTTCACCTTCGGTAGACAATGGAATTTGAGCCACAATATAGGCAATTTCTTCGGAACTTAATTTTTTCCCCAACATATTTCTTATTTTTTAACAATTCACAACAGCAATTCGTTAAAAAACACATCAATTTTGCAAATTTCTAATTAATTTTTGTGAGATTTTTATGCATTTTGTACAAATAATTTTGGTTGAAACATTGCCAAAAATGATAAATTCACAAACAAATATTTTTCAGTTTGCCCGTGTTTTATTTTTATTTATAATTTAACAATAAAAAAACGTATTAGAAATTTTAATTGAATAATTTTAAGAGATTATCTTCAGTAAATAATTAATTTTGCATCAACCTAGTATAGTATATGCATATATATAATAGCATATATATATATAGTATATGCATCACTTCCCGGTTAAATTCATTGTAACACTTTATTTAATTTAATAGTCGTTTTTTCAAATATGTTCTTGAAACTGATCCTGAAAATATTGAACGCAGCCTCAAAAAACCGGCAGCTTTTGTTTTTACTTTTTTCTGTGTTTTTTCAAGTAAAAAATTAAAAAAAAATAAATCGAAACCATGTTGAAAAACCAAACAAACAGAAAATAAATTAAAAAATATCTCTTAAAATGTAGCTCACTAAAATATTGATATGGATACATACGTTGTTCAATATTGTTACTGTTATTGGGTTTTTTATGTATTCTACACACACACACAATACAGTCATATGCATATTTTAGTGAACTTCTGTGCCCATCCGATTGTGTTTGTGAGTGTGTTTAAGTGTGTTACAGTCCTTTTTTCCAAATTTTTTTCTTTTCACTTCGTATACAGCTGACATTTCTATGAAAAACAACAAGAAACACATTGACAATAAATTTGTTATGCCATTCGTTGTTGTAGATATTGTTTTTGTTGTAATTTTAGCCATAAAATATGAAAATAGATAACCGAACCTCACAAATTCGTTATGAGCACATTTTTATTGGTTTTTATTGTATTTTTTGTTGTTGTTTTTTTTCCTGTATTTGTTATTTTTGCTGCTGTTTTCTTTTTGTTGTTTTGTGTTCTCATAATATTTTCCATTTTTTTTATCATGTTTTTTAAAGCTCAAGCAACAGATTTATATTTTCCAATATCTCTCTATTGTTGTTGTTGGCTTTATTGCTCCTGTCGGTTTTATCGTTGTTGTTTTCCTAACTAATATCTGTGATGAATATGATATCATATGTACATTGCTTTTGTCATGTTTTCACACATGTTTTTAGAGTGACTTTAGTGTTATTTTCTTTATTTGTTTATTTTTATTCATTATTATCCTTTAAAAATAGGTATCACATCATTCAAATTCCTGTGTGTCTCTGTTAGTGATGAGAAGGGGGCGAGTAGGGGGTGTGTAATTAAATTTGTAGCCTTTCTTTGCTTCGAATCTGGCTTTAAATCGACCTCATTTTTCTTTTACGTGTTTTTCTGTTTTTGTTTTTTAGTTTTTGTTTTTTTTCTTTTTTTTTTTTTGTTTTTTATTTTATGATTTTGCTTTAAAACCAAAAAAAACTGAACATTTTAAACTTCGTTGCTCCAGCAGCTGATCTGCCGCAAGGATGTCCATAGAAATGTTCACAGTGTGATGTCGAGCCCAGCGAAGGAAGAAGCAGAATATTTGCCGCTTCGTTAAGCGTGGAAAGAAGAAGAAGAAGACGACAAACCAAACAACTCAGTGCAGAAGGAATGAGAACGAGGCCGAACGGAGCATCTCTGCGCTGCCGAAGGGCCTCATCGGAGACAACAACCACTCAAACAAGAACATCAAGTACAACAACCATAATAATAATAATTATAATAATAAAAAAATATTATAAAAAATGCATGCAACTTAAATAAATAGATGAATAAATGAACGCAAGACCTCCCTTCCCCCCCCCCCACCCACCCTCTCCCTTTTTTCAACTCTCAGCCGGCAACACCAACCAACAACAACACTTTTGAGCGAATTCTTGCTACTTTTATGAACTTGTAAAAAGTTTCTTGCAATTTTTCAGCCACCGAGCTGCAGATCCTTTTTCTTGCTTTTGTTTCCACTGCAAAAACTCTAAAAACTACCTTCTTTCAACATTTTTATTCGCCGTTTTGCCGTCATAATTTCAGTACCCCGCACATTTCGCCCGCTCTCAAACTCCCGCTCTCTCTCTCTCTCTCTCTCTCTCTCTCTCTCTCTCTCTCTCTGTCTCCCTCTTTCCCTCGCCTGCTTTAGAAAGTTTCTCTCTTAGCTGCGGCGGGGGAGTTTTTTAGGGCCAACTTTAAAGCTGCTCGCAAATCTTATCAGCTGCACGCACAGCATGAGCAGCAGCCTCGGACGTCCTTCGATAGCAAACGCAGCAGAAAGGCTTCGACGTAACGGCGCAACTCTTACGTAGTTAGCAAACTTTGTGCTTTGCGTTTTAATGCATCCCGGTTTTAAACTCTTCTTACTCTTAAAGGCAGCCTTGATTCCCTCTCCTTCTCGTTCCTTCTTTTCTTCCTTCCTTCCTTCCTTCCTAGCTTCCTCTTTTTTCCTCCTTCTTTCCTCCCCATCCTCCCCTCCACACCCTCTTGCTCAAGTCGTGGCTGTAATTTGCTTTGAGTATTAATTAAAAAATGTATATCAATAATTTTCTGCTACGCGTTACTATCGTCTACGCGTTCTTGTCTCTTTCTTTCCTAGTCTCTCTCACTCTCTCTCTCTCTCACTACCTCTCTCTTTCTCTCTCTATCTCTCTCTCTCTGTCACTCGTTCCTTTTTTATTGCTATTTTCTTAGTTTTAAGTTCTTCTTTCGCTCTTTTTCTGTGATGACGAAAAAAACTTTTAATTGAAACTTAGTTGATCCGTCTTTCAAGGATCCGTGAGCTCCTTCTTTTATTTTACTACCTTTTTTAATACTTTTTAGCAGTTCGTTACTTTTGCACTTTTTTCAGCACTTTTGATGAGTTTAATTGGTGTAAATTTAAGAACGTTAGCAAAAAATCGCAGAAAATCATGAAAACTTCACTAAATATTTGCACACTCTTTACGAATTCTTTTGTTTAAGTAAAATATTGATCTAAGTTTTAGTTTTTTTAAAATATTACTTAAAATTTTAAGTTGAATCCTATTAAATTCTGTAATAAAGACTAAAACTATGAACATTAACTTTAAATTGAGTTTTTTTGAAGTATTCTGTATGCCCGCCCCTTTTCAGGGCGTAATTCTGACATTTCGTGTCGTTATTAAAGTCGTCCATTGAAATCGTAAACAAAGACGAGAGAAGCACAGCCCGTGAGTAGGTTACCGCATTAAATAACCCCGTACTACCCTCCGATTTTCTACCCACTACAACCCCCTCCACACTTCAACCAAGAACAATTCTAAAACATCTGCAGCTTGTTAAAATAAATCACACAACGACAACAATAGAAACCTTAGCGTGGTACCACTTTCAAGGTTCCCACAACGGAGAAGAAAGAAAGAAAGAAAGTCGGAAAAACGCAACGGAAACCAAGGCAAATGAAAAGACGAACAACAGTAAAAACAAAAACAAAAACAAAAACAAAAACAAAAACAAAAGCAAAGCAAAGCAAAACAAAGCAAAGCAAAGCAAAGGAACGCAACGCAAATAAAAATAAAAGTCAACAAACTGAAAACGAAAAATCGTTGAAGTCAGACGAATGATGTTAAAAATGGCGAAAAATTAATTTTTAACCGAGTGAGAAAAATGATTTAAAGCATTAAAATAAAATGACAAGAAGTGGGCGTGCGCCGGGGGCGGGGGGATAGAGGAAACTCAGTCCCGCGTTCTATGAACCCGGAGCCTTGAATTAACTGGAGCGAAATGAGTGAAATTCGCAATGAATTCAAGTGAGTGATGATTATCGTTAAATGATGAGGGTTAAAAAGCGTTCATAAAAAAGTATAGCTTCAAAAAGTACGATTTAAAAAATCATGATTTAAAAAAATATGCTTTAAAAAATGATGAGTAAAAAAAATATGCCTTAGAAAGGTAAAAATACATGACTCAGGTTTTTTATAATGAATTAAAATGGTTCCTTATTTTCCATAAATACCTAAAATTTTATTTAAATTACTTCTGAACTTTGAACTTTTCTACTTCACATCAAAATCAAAAAAAAATTAACAAAATTTTTACTCTTTCTTTTATTTGCTTTCATCTTTTTTCCACATGCCTTTCTTCGTCATCTTCTTCACCATCTTCTTTGCCACACTCTTTATTCTTTTCATTTCGGTTAAGAGTTCTTAAGGGAAAACTTAAACAACAACAACAACAAGAAGTCGCTGAAGAGAGAAACTCTGAAGCTGCTGAAGAGTTGAATTTTCTTCAACATTTTTGTAACTTTTTCAAGAGCTACACAAACAGGATGCTTTAATTAAAGCCAATAAAAATATGACCCCGAATTCACCATCTTCACGTGGAATGTTTTATGTTCGTTCCATTATTGTAGTTGTTGTTGTTATTGTTATTGTTGTTAACTCGTATGACAACATGAACAAAAAACATACCAGAAGAAAGTAAATTAATAAAAAAACTAATATATTTTTGATCATATGGAAAAAATTGTGATGAAATGGTGAAGAGGGGGAGACAAGATTAGATGAAGAGGTGAATGAGCACGAACATGAACCCGATGATGAACAACAACAACAACACAACACTAATAATAAGAATTACAACAAAAACAAGGGTAGCAATAACAAACCACAATCTGCTTTTGTTTGCTATTCTTATTTGATTGGAATAAACAAGAGCAGCGTCAGAAGCAGAGGCAGAAGAAGAAGCAGCAACAAATGGAATTTCGTCATCAGCAAAAATGCACTTCAATGAAATTTATGAAAAATACAACAACGACATTAACAACAGCAAACACGAACAAATAAGTTCCATAAAATTATATAGAATAAAAAAATATATAAAACAAAAGAAGAAAAAAATTAAAATACACACAAAATTTGTTGGTAAAGAATTTCAAATATTTTATGATGAAAAGTTTTTTACTGTATTCCTCTTTGGTTTTTACTCCCTCCCACTGTCTCCCACTCTGCCTCTCTCTTTCGCTCTTTTATTCTGCTCTTCACTGTCCGATTTATTAGTCACTCTTTCAACCTTCTCCATTCATCCCAACAAAAAGCATCTTCTTTTGAAGAAAGAAAGCTTTTTTTATATTTTTACAACCTGAGCTCTTTCTCTCTCTCCCTCTCTCTCTCTCTCTCCTTCTCATTGTCTCACTCTCTCATCCTCTCTGAAGTCTGGAAGAATGTTTGCTGCAACCAGGATTCATCGGATTCATATGCAGACCGCTGAGAAGTCTGTAAAACAGCAAAAACGCAACAGCAAAAGGAAGAAAAATAAAAACAACAACAACAAAAATAGTAACAACAACAAACTCATGCTTTTCGTGGAGAGGAAAGATCAGTAGAAGTAGAAGCAGTAGAAGAAAGAACAACAGCAACAGCAACGATAACAAGAAGTTTGCAAAAATGATGAAATTTTATTTGCTTCATTTGCAAGCTTTTGTTTAAGCAGAAAAGCAAAAGAAGAAACTAAATAAAATAAATTATTTCTTTACTTTAACACATTTTATTATTAGTGATTATTTACGATATTTTATCACTTTTTATTCTAAATGCAAACATGTTTACTTTTATTACGAGGAAGGAACAAGTCCTCGGCGACAGAGGAACGTTTGCACATCGTGTATTCGGTGTGATTTTGTTGGTAGGATTTCGTGTCTCATTTCGGAAAAAGCTTACGAAGACTATAAACGAACGACGTGATGCTAGCGTTTGTTAGCAGCGTCTGACTTCACGATGCATTGCACTTGTATTTTGTTCTTTTTAAATGCATATGTTTGTTGTTGTTTATGCTTGAATACACGAAAACTTACGATGACCAGCGAAGTTCGTCGCCATGCAAAGGAATTGTTTTTGTTCTACTGCATGCATGGGTTTTTTCTTCATGCAGTTTTCAATCGTATGTATTATAAATCACAGTTACTTATGATACCCTTCACATAACATCGGAAATTCTCATATCAATCGATCACTTAGTCGATCATTAATGGAGTTTCTTACACCTCTGTGTCCATAAATACATGTACAAACTAATTAATTATCCAGTTCTTGCTGCAAAGTAAAGCATACTTTTAGGAGCAGTTCGAATCTTTGATATCATGGAGCAAGCAGTACTCTCAATCATCGTAACCGTCGCCAGACGTGAAGCTGCAGGAAGGAAACCATCGCCAACTTCACACCAGATACTCTTCATTCACTGTTCGTTGTTTCTTGTTTCTTTTTCATCGTTCCTTGCTTCGTATTTCTTATTTCTTCATCACTGTGGCTGTTCTTTTGTTGTCCTTTATTGAAGCCTTTAATAATTACTGTTCATACTCTATACTCCTTAAATTCTTATTATTTCTCATGCCATCTCTGTTTCTCTCGCTCTCCTTCACCTTATCCTCCTCCCTCTCTTTCTCTCCTTTGCCCGGGTTTATTCTCACTCTCTGTTTTCACTCTCTTCACACTTTGAAGTACGTGTTGTGATACTTCACTCAAAAGTAAAACTTTTATTTTATTATTTTTATGTTTTGTATTATTTTTATATGTTTTCTATGCTTGTTTTTCTCGTTTTTTATTTTCTTTTCGTTTATTGGTAATCATCCACGAGCGAAATCATCCGCTTCCGTTGGATTTCCTCACATTTCCGGTACTTCACACGACTCGAGCCATGTTGCTGCTCGTGCAAGTGTATTAAATGAAAAACTTCTACAATACACAATTCTCTCTCTTCTCTGGATACAACAACAAAAAGAGAGAATGTATAAAAACCACAAACACTAGGTAGAATTTTTATTCTTTTTTTTTTTATTTAATTTTAAAGCCTGATCGTTGCTTATTATTATTTATCAATCGACTTATTTAATAAATTAACTGTGCTGTAGTAGGCGCTGCTTAATTACTGTGAATGTGCTTTTGTTGTTGTTGATGTTGTTGATATCCTTAGTGTTGTTGTTGCAATAAATTCACTATCAAAATATTATGTTTCTTTTTCGAATGTTTCACATTCGGTTTTATTTTCATTGGTTTGTATCATGAGTGATGCTTCCCTTGTATCAGTGGTGAAAATTTAATTAAAACAACAACAGAAAAACAACAAAAAAGAACCAAATAATAATAATAATATGTAAATATTACAAGTAGTAAGGATAAATAATAACATCAATGGTAAAACAACAACAACAACAACAACAACAACAACAACAACACCAACAAGAACACCAACAATAGTAGCTACGAGTATAAATAATAAACGTTTTCATTTAATTATCACTCCGATCTGCTGTGAATGATTGAACTCCGTTAAAAGTTAGTCACAAATACAGAAATATTCAATATAATTATATGTGAGTATGTATGTGTGTGTGCGGATGTACGTGTGTGTGTGTAGATGTGTATGTCTCCTTTAAAAGTAGGTTTTTAAATACAAAACCATCGACAGCAGCAAGTTTAACAACATCACCAGCCACAAAAGCCACAGCAACAATGACAACAACAACAACTGCAACAACAACACCAACACCACCACCACCACCATTAAAAAGAAGAAGAATAATAATAACAACAACAACAACAACAACAATTAAATAAACAAACTCTTATATTGAAAGCCGCCACATTTAATTAATTTCATTTAAATCCATCCACAGTTTTGTTGTTTTCGGTGTGTTATCGTTGTTGTTGTTGTTATTTTTAATTGTTTCTGCTGTTTTTGTTGTTGTTGTTGTTGTTGTTGTTTTTGCTGTTATTTTAAACTTCGGTTGTTGTATTCCACTTAATTTTGCCATAATTCTGAGCAACATTTCATTCTCATTGACAACATATGTGTCAGTACTTCGGTCCGTTTATTTGTCTGTCTGTCTGTCTGTCTGCCTGTCCTTTGATGCATATCTGGCGCTGTTGCTGACTCTCTCTCTCTCTCTCTCTCTCTGTTCCTGTCACTCCTTCTGTTGTCTGTTGATCTGTGATACTAACATATCAGCGAACAATTCATCCATCCGTAAATTTAAACATATGTAAACAGAGCCATAAACTTACAAATACATGCAACTATACACATACACATACTCATACATATTTCAAGTATGAATTTATGAGTGTATTTATTCTGTGGAAAGCATTCTGTAGCTTAGCGACACGCAGAGAAAAATGTAGCAATTCTTATTACATAACTACAAAGAAAACCGAGTCGAATTTTTAGGTTTTTAAACTTTATTACTTTTAAAAAGGTCAATAATGTCCTTTAATGATGTGTCATCTGTCATCTTTGTTCATCTCGCGAGTGTAGGAGTATTTACACGGCCTCCAGGTCCAGGATTCCAGGACTTCCATAAGCTCCTTGATAGTCACCTGAGTCTTAACCTGAGCTCTTTAAACTATTTGACTATCTTGTGTATTTTTTTTCTTTTTTTTGTACATCACTCTGTTTATTAACAAATATTTTGGTTAATTTAACAGACCCGATTTTTTTTCATTGTGTACCATTGAATCGGGTACCACACGATAAACAGGAGGAGGAAAAAAAGTACGAAATTCATCAGTGTTGCACATGAGCACATTTTAATAATTTAACTGTTTATCAGTGAGCTGTCAAGAAGGGAGGGATGAGTCCATGGGGGGGAGAGGGGGGCGGTAGTTGAACTTGCGAATTCAGCAAAAACAAGTGTGTGTAAAATACGAAAGCTGTATCAAGCTTTATCAAGAGGTAAAAATATGCTATTGAGAACAACTACCTTTGGTTGTATAAACGTATTTGTTGTTGCTATTGGTGTTGTTGTTGTTATCCTGATGCTTCTTCGTTTTGTGCTCTGTTGTTTTGCAAATGATCAGAAAATATGTTGTTGTTGTTATCCTGATGCTTCTTCGTTTTGTGCTCTGTTGTTTTGCAAATGATCAGAAAACTCGTTGCAAAAATGCACATGAATGTGAAATGTAAATAAAAACATTTCAGGAGAAACAAAAACATTGCCTGAAAAACAAAAACAAAAGGTAAAAAAAAGCAGAAAATAAAAACAAAGCGAAATTAAAAACATGAATGAATGAAAAAGAAAAAAGTGTGTGAGGGGGAAAAACTATGAATAAAAACTCAGCATAAAATATTGTGCAATAAATAAATAAATAAACACAAGGGAAAAAACCAAAAACGAAGCAGCAACAGAATAAATACACGCGTTATTTATGTAAAACAAGAACAACAACAAAGCAGGTATCAGGTGCTCGAAAGGAAGCTCGAAGGATGTTTTTTATTATTACTGTTTTTTTTGTTGTTCTTGTTGTTGTTGTTGTTGTTTTCACTTTATCGTGGTTGCTGCTGCAGTTGTTGTTCATTTTAATTTTCCTGCTTTTCACTTAAGCGCCACTTTTTTCGCGCGCTTTTGTACGCGTCTATACGGCTTTATACGCGTGTGTGTGTGTGTGTGTGTGTGTGTGTGTGTGTGTGTGTGTGTGTGTGTGTGTGTGTGTGTGTATGTGTGTGTCAATGTGTGTGGGGTTGTGTAAATATGTGTGTGGATGTGTGTCAATCTTGAGAGTGGCATTCGTTCCCGTTGTTTTTCTTGTTTTTGCTGCTGTAGAGAATCGTGTAGATTTTATATTCGATGCAGCTCCATGTAACAATAACAACAACAACGAGAAGAAGCAGAAAAACCATTAACAACAATAACAAGAAATAAAGCTGTAATAAAATTAAACATCATGCTAAGCCACATAAGTTAATGTCGCTCTCTCTTTATCCCTTTCATACACTCTGTCTCTATCCCTATCATCTTGTTTCCACTCTTTACAACGTTAAGTAAAAAATTGCACAATAAAATCTGAGATTCTTTTTTTTTTGTTAATGAACATTTGCGCTATATTTTCAATTAGTTGCGCTTTTTAACCACTTAAATTTCACACTTCAGCAAATAGTATGGCATACTTTGAGGCCCGGGTTGAGGAACTACTAAATTAGCCGTGACAACAACCTTGTCACATGAAATGAATATATTTTACACCTCAAATTTTTTTACCGATTTTTACACCGATTTGCTTTGGTATGAAATGCATTTCTTGTTTGCTGTTGTTGTAAACGAGTTTATAGATTATTTTGTAATGTTTGGGAGTCATTATCATCGATATCTCTGGAATGTCCTTTAAGACAAAGCGGTTTCGGTATTATGTCAGCTTCGAGGTCTGCACTGCTTTGTTTTATGTTATTTATAAAATTTTCAAAGTGTTCCACGTATTCTTTGGAATATTTTCATTAAAATTATTTGATTACAGACGGTATTTATATATTTTTTGCTGATATCTTTTATTATTTCGTTTTGCTGTTATTATTGTACGCGTAATCTTTACTTTTATTACATGTACTGTTACTTTTTACTATTTTATGTTGGAGCAAATCATTGAGATCTCAGAAGTTCACAAAATAAATAGCAGAAAAACTAAAAAGCCGCAAAAAACAAAAATAATCCGAGAGAAGTATTTAAAATATGCAAATAGTTTTATTTACAACTAAATCAATATGAACAAAAGCTGTATACACGCTCACACAGATACACACACGCACAAATACACAGAAACACATATTCGAAGCGATACAAAGCAAATAGCAACAAAGAGAGATGATGGAGAAACAAACAAACTGAATGAAAAAAAAATAAATCCAATAAAACAATTATTGAAAATTAATTTTAAAATCCTACGGGAACAGAAATGAAAGCTAAATATCGACAATATTAACAACAATCATAAAATAACCGCAAAAACTAGCAAATGAAATCAATCGATGATGTTGAAAATCTGTTTTGTAACGAATACAGTTCAATTAATTATACAGAAGAGGGATCAAAATGTTCACTCTTCACGATGCACCCGTTCTTTAGTTTCTATGCTATTATTTTCAATCAATAATTTTATTTTATTCTCTTCAATCTTTTATTTGTGGTTTGTTATTATTATTTCATTTTCCTTGCCTATTTCTCACTCTCTCCCACTCTCCTCCTTCACTTCCCACCCTCATTTTATCTCCATTGATAGAAGTTTTTAAGTTTTTGTTACTTTATTTGTACATTTTAATACTTTTATTCTTAATTCTTACTTTTATTTTATTATTGATCTCATAATTCAAAATAAAGGTTTTTCTGAAGCCTTAAAAAAATTACATTAGATTCTAATCTGGCTGAATCGGTTATCTACATCGATCGTTTAACTCATCGCTCATCAATTTAATTCTGCGTTTTCATTTCAATCACTTCGAATTTAAATGTTACTCATACGTCATGTTAACCCTAAAAATATAAGATTTTAAACAAGTTTACGTAAAAGAAGGAAGTGAGTATTAAATTCATTTGAGTTTACTGCCTTTAAAGAGATTATTTAGTGTTAGTTTTTAGCTAGTAAACCTTTAAATAATTTATTATACAGGATGTGTTGATTGATCACTCTCTCTGTTGAGTTTTCCACTTCATTTCGATGATTTCAGTTAATGAAAGCTTCAAACATATGAATGGGCTGACAAAATCTGTTCGTACAGACATACATGCATACATACATGCATACACGCATACATATTTACGTTTTATTGATTGATTCATTGATATAATCAGTCTGTTTTGTAGGCGTGTCTGTTTTTGTTCATTTAAAATGTGATGATATTTCAATTAATATTCAGTTATAATGGATTACTAGTAAGTGATAGTGCGTGTATGAGAGAGTGAGAGAGAGAGAGAGTGAGAGAGAGAGAGTGAGAGAGATAGAAAGAGACAGAGAGAGGGTATGACCGTGACTATGAATTTGTTTGAGTTTTGAGTGTGTTTGTATGTATAAAAGAGTGATTTATGTTGATTAACTAAAATAAAAAATGAATTGAAATAAAAAAATACATTAAATGAAATTGCACAATAAACATTTAATGAACATTTGCATCGAAGATATTGTTGCTGTTATTGTTTCTTTTATTTGAAGCTTGTTGTTGGTTCTCCCCCATTATCACACTTTATCCCATTACAGGTTTAGTTGTTGTTGTTTTTTATTGTTGGTTTTCAAGGACTTTCCACTTAGACATCCTTAACGTATGCATTACTTTCAAGATGTGGTTTCTGCTGACGCATTTTAATAACTGTAAACAAATTAAATGAAGTCGCCTGTCATAAGTGGTCTCTCTCTCTCTTTCTATCTCTCTCCCTCTCTTTACTCTTCCTTCCCCTCACTCCTCCATCATCTTTATTGAAGTTCTTCTTTTCAATTAAAAATTATATTAAATTTGTTCTACTGCTCTTCGTTTTTTATCCATTTTTTTAGCACCCGTAAAATGCAAAGAAATTCAAAACCCAACAAAAAAGAACACACAAAAAAAACCTAATTCAACAAAATCCGAGTGGAAAATATAAAAAACAGAAAATGCACAGAAAGACGAAGAGAAGTGGAAAAAATTAAGCAAATATAATAAGAATATTAAGGAAAGAGAACGGTATGAATAAGAAAAAAAGGTGAATAAGAAGAAGGAAAACCATCTGAACAAAAGGAAAGCAAAAGATGCTTGAGAAGGGGGAGAGGGGGGAAATTAACATGAAAAATGAAGAAGAATCAACTTGGAGATGAAGACGAAGCAGGAAAGGAAGAAGAAGCTGCTGGTTGGATGTACAACGCAATAGTTATGAGTGTGTAGTGAGTATGTATATTCTTATGTATGCATTTATTTATCAAGGAAAAAATTTGAATGTAAGGAGAATCTTTTTGAATAGCATTATTATGCTATTTCATTTCTTATTTTTGTTTTGTTTCTTTTGTTTTGTTTTGTTTTGTTTCGTTTTTGTTTTTTGTGTGTGTTTATTTTCATAAATTCGTTAAAGTAAAATGACAAATATTGTTACACTTGTTATTGCTTTTGTTGTTCTAAAGTATGCATTGCATTGGGTGATGCTCCTGCTTCAGGTCCTCAGCTTTTGTTGACGCTGCTGCTGAATTATAAAAGCGCAGCTCTCAGCGTCTCCACGTCGACGCTCCTCAGCTGCTTCTCTTTATACTGCTGCTTTCGACTTCATACGCTTTCTTCTACTCGGTCTGTCCACCTCCATGTGTCTCTCACTCACTCTCTTTCTCACTCTCTTTCTCACTCTTTTTCTCACTCTCTCTCTCACTCTTTCCCTCACTCTCTTTCTCACTCTCTCCCTCACTCTTTCCCTCACTCTCTCTCCTCATCCGACTGTTTGTCTGTTTGTCTCTCTCTTTGCACTTCCATCAGCATTTCTATAGCGTGACTAATGCACTCACTTCAAATGTTTTGAAAGTCAAAACATTTTTTCGCTCCCGACGAATGTGAAACCTGAGTAGTACCTGTGTTTGTTTTTGTTGTTGTTGTTTTGTTCCTTCCATTTCTATTTACACTACCATAATTTTTATTTCGTATTTATTCTCTGATTGTTGTTGCTGTTGTCGTTGTTTTTATTATTTATTTTTATTTGTTGACTTTTAAATTTACTCTGCGTTGTTTTGCGTTAACGATAGCGATGAATGCGAATTCGTGTCCTTTTTTCTTTAATCTAATTTTTTTAGAAATACATCGAGTCTCTGCTAGCGTAACCTTACATCAGTGACATTGACAGCGACAACGACGTCATCGTGTTGGTCATAGTAGCTTTGTTGCATCCCACCAACAAATTTATATCTTGTTCCACGAATTGACTTTTGTTTTTGTTGTTATAAATTTTGTTTTGTTGTGTAAACTAAGTAAAATTACAAAATGCACGGCGTCGTTCGTTCGATTGTTCGTTCGGTCCATCTTTCAATCGTTAACCTTCGTATACTTTTCGTTACTTATTAACGAGTCACTGCATTCGCTATGCGGTGGACGTGCAGTCGATAGAATTTCGGTTTTTGTCTACACTAAACGTGTTACTCGTTGATTCACTACTCTTTTCTTTAAAAATGTATACTAGTTGAATATATAGCAGAATAAAATATTTACACTTTTGGAAGAAACTGTTAAAGAAAATCGCATTTAATAAAATTTACGAAGTTTTCATACAATAATTCATTTAAGTAATACTTTTGTTTATTTCAAAAATCATCACTTAATTATGTCTCATGTAATCAAATAGAAATACTTCTTTGGCAATTTTTAGCCTCATCGATACAATTTCCCCCAATTTCTTATTTCTATTAAATTCAATTAAATCTGCGCTTAAACATCGAATGAAAGCTATTACTTTGGTCGTAAATAAGTGTAATTTAAAAGCACTGTCTGAGCGCCTGTAAGTATACATCAATTGGAAGCAATAAAATTTAATTACCGCTTCATTCAGACTGAACGGGCGGCTTCTCTTAACATGCGTGAAGCCTTTTCGATTAAAACTCAATAAATAAATTAAATTGTTTTGTATCATTGCATTGCAAAACCAATCGCATTCAATGAGCGAGGACATCATTGTTGGTTTTTTCGTCGTTACCATGACGACGAGGACTTCTGTGGCTGGCAATCGCTCAAGCGCAGCGTCTGAAGAGCATGCTCAAGCGTTCGCGCGAAGTTAAGCGTTCAGCTTCAGTTGAATTTCAATGTTTTATAATTTTGTGTTTCTATTGTTGTTATTATTATTGTTGTTCTTGTTGCTGTTGTTGATCATCTTTCGTGTGCCATTTTTCAGTATACAATAGTATCAATGATCAAAATAATTCCATAAGCATTTCAATTGTATTAACAAATATGAAGGAAATATTCAAACGAAATATTATTGCATATTTTTAGGCACTTCATTCAAACACACTCGTTAATTTAAGGGTTGCAAGTGTATACATTATATGCACACATTTACATACTATATGCATATGCATAATTCATATCTTTATATGATACTATATCTATATTCTACACACGTAAGCATAACACATTCATTGTTTCTTTTTTCTTCTTCCTGGCTTTAAATATTTCTACTCTTAATGTTTCTACTCTTAATGTTTCTACTCTTTTAAATATGTTTTTTCTCTCTTTTTTCTCATTTTTGAAGCATTTTTTCCATTAATTAATGAGTACCACCACCCGAAACCGCAGCAACTGAAAGCGACCACTTTTAATTTGGTACCGAAATTAAAAATGCATTAATATTTACTTTGTATGAATGAGTGAGAGAACGAGTGTGTGTTCTTTTGTGGGTTTTCTCTCATACACACACACACACATACACAAATGTTTACACATACACCAACGCGCTTTTAATTTTTAATAAACGCATTATTATTATGTTGATGAAAAGCTTCAGCCGCATGTTTATCACTCTTCTTTTGTGTATATAAGTATATGTGAAAGAGAGAGAGAGAGAGATAGAGAGAGATAGAGAGAGAGTGTGTGTGTGTGCGAGGGAGAGAGAGAGTGTGTGAGTGTTCATCCATGTATAAGTGTGTATAGTTGCATTTTTGAGTATGTTTGTGTGTAGTTTTTACATCATGTTATAAAAACGAAAGGTAAAAACAGAAGTTGTTCTTCATTATTAATTAATTTAAATATTTCATTCAATTTGTCGGCTTATTTTGCTGTTTATAAAAATATTTTAAATTCTTTAGCGGTATTTGTTTGTTGTTGTACTTTGTTTGTGTGTTTGTTGTTGCACTAATAAATATAATTATGAACACATACGGTTTGAATTTTCATTTTCAGTTTTTATTCCCTTTTATTTTACTACATCTTTTTTTGGTGTTTGGTTTTGTTTGATAAACAGAGTCAAAAACACTCTCCACTCTACTTAATTGAAACCTCTACTCGACTTTATTGAAGTCTCCACTAGTGTTTATTTATTCCTTTAAAGGATTTCATAGTTGATAAATTTTTAATAACTTTAATAGACCAAATGACGGAAATTGAAATTTATTCAAATCTTTTCCATCATCAGTGAAATAAATAATTTTTATAGTTATAAATATTTGCTTATAAGTGTATATATTTATTGCGTTCTTCTCGTTCTTCATCGAAATCAGTTCTATTTATTTACTATTTAATCACAAACAGTGTGGGAATTATTATGTGTCTATGCACGAAAAAGTGAGAATTCAATAGTGGTGAGTGTCCATG
The DNA here is from genome assembly GCA_943737955.2 of Myopa tessellatipennis. Classification (NCBI taxonomy): domain Eukaryota; kingdom Metazoa; phylum Arthropoda; class Insecta; order Diptera; family Conopidae; genus Myopa; species Myopa tessellatipennis. The sequence goes on from OX031316.1 coordinate 54,016,204, forward strand.
ATGTTATTATACGAGGCCTAAAAGTATACAACGACGTATTTTCTTAATGTAGCTTATTAATTATGATGACACAGGGTGCACTTGAAGTTACTGAAACAGAACTTCATGTAGATCTAAATCACTCCTAGAAACATATTTAAAACATCGTTTATGTCACTAACTCGTATACTGAATGTTAGTAAAGTAATCAGTGGCAATTTTAGAAAAGAGGAGGAGAGGAAGGGTAGAAATCCGGTAGAAATCCTCTTAAAGTGGTGCAGGATATTTTAGCCCATCCCATTCTATTGCAACCCATTCAATCCATTTCATTCCTCAACTCGCCCGCAGTTCGGACTATTTTCAGGGCAGAGAAAAGAGAGAGAGAGAGAGAGAGAAAAAACGGACGCAGATTTCTTGTGTTTGCTCTCCACACACACACACAGACACACATTTTCTTCAATTCAATTTTCCTTTTGACCTATTTTGCCTTCCATTCGATATAATTTTTTAGCAAACATTTTCTATGTTTGCTTGTTTGCTTTTTAAACCTTTTTGTACCCTTTGGCAAATATTATCTCTGAAGTCAGCGGCAGTCAAGCGGATTCGAACTCAGTCACTTGACCCCCTCAAGGCTCAGGTCATGTAGGCCATGCATGTGTATGTGTGTGTGTGTGTATTCGTATTCATGTATACAAACAGGTGTTTGCCACAAGGCTTCAAAAGTGCGCCATTTGTTATTAGTTCTGAATGAGGGCAAAAAACAGCATTCGCATTCGTTTAATAAAAGGGAAGGGTGAAGGGGGGGGCGGTGGGAATGGTAGGTAATAAAAAAACCGGTAAGCAATAATAAAAACGGATGAAAGGATGAAAGGATGAAAAGAGTGCAAAACACAAACCTGACGCCTTTATTTACATTGCTTTGGGCCCTGATTGTTAGGGGCCGCTGCTTCTTGTTTTTTTTAGCAAATACAATTTATTACAACAACAAAGAAGGAGAAGAAAGCGAGGAAGAACAAAGGGTTGAAGGAGAGAATTGAAAACTCCTATAAATTGGCCTTGTTATGTTATGCTTGCTAATAGTTGTTATTGCTTTTGATGCTGCTCTTTTTATTGTAGTTGTTGTTGTTGTGGTTGTTGTTGTTGTTGTTGCAAAAGTTGTTCTACTTCAGTCCTTCCGTGTTTTCACATGCAACAGTTTGTGGCAAACGTCCTCGTCTAGCAATAAATGTCTCGTAGCTACAAATAAAAATTCATTTTCATTTAAGGTCCGTGCTCATCTCTGAGAAAACAACAACAAGCCCGCAACAGCAACCACAGAACAACAACAAAATATATAAACAACATATAGATAACATATAGAAAATAACAAATAAGTATAAGAAGAAAGCAATAAGAATATAAGAGTAGCTAACAATAAAAAGAGCAACACAAAAGCAACAAAAAACCAGCAATAAAAGTAACAAGAAAGCAACAAAACATCAACAAAAGAGCAACAAAAAAGGAACAAAAGAGCAACAAGAAATCAACAAAAAATCCACAAAAGAGCAACAAAAAAGCACCAAGAAAATCAGTAAAAAAGCAGCAAAAAAGCAGCAACAAAAACAACAAAAAAGGAACAAAAAATCAGTAAAAAAGCAGCAAAAAAGTACCAATATACAAGAATAAAAAATGTACGAAGCAAATGACAACAATAAATCACTAAATAATTCAAATGTGAAGAACGTGTCATCAAACGAATCATCAAACGTATCATGTATTTTATCCAAATGTATTTCTTGCGAAAGTACTAAAAAAGAATGTATTTCTTCTTGTAGCTGAATTGTTAATAAATAAATAAATTAAAAAAAAGAGAATTCTTCATAAAATTGCTATGGTAACAAGAGCAAAGAAGGAGAAGACCAATAATAAAAAACAAAATAGCAACAAAGCCATCAAAAACAAACACTGATCCGTTTATCACTTTTTTGTTAGTACTTTTTAAAGTATTGGACATTACGTATATACTATATGTATAAGACATAAACCTGTATGTATATTATATATATGTGTACATAAACATGTGTACATATGTATTTATATAATAATTCATCACACACAAATCAAGGTTCACTTGTAGCCTTTGCTGCGATGAAACCTCTCACAGAAACTTCATGAAATTGACACAAAAAACGGTTTATATCCCGACCGCCGTCCCTCCCACTATTGCTCCATTACTTCCCCCATCTTCCACACAAGTACATCAAATATACATTAGCAAACTTTATTCAAGTCCGATTTTTCACTTTCGAAAGCACTCAAATAGAACGACAGACAAGCGCGTGAACGAGAACCAGAACGAGCCTCTACGTGACGGTGTTGTTAATTCAAATGTGCTGATGTTGCTGTTGTTTTTATGGATAGAAATCAAGTTGTTGTGGCTGCGGTTATAAAAAATATCAAAGACACATCGACTAACAGGAAAACTCCGGCCGATTGCAAAGCAACGCCATATTTTCGACACGGTTTTGCTTTAATAAAAAAACGAAAAATGGTTAAAAGTGGTTCTCCCACAACTTTTTCTCCCACCCTCCTCATCAAACATCATCATCAAAAACATCATCTAACTAAAAATACAATAAAAACAATAAAAACAATAAATTACAACAACAACAAAATTTATCATTACTATGGTCATCACTACGGTCATCAAGTGTGATCAACCAACCAACAACATTTCATATAGTAACAGAAAAAGCTCAACAACAGCAACAACAATTGTAAAGCAAACCAAAAGAAAAGCACAAATAAAAGCAAAGCAATAAAAATTGACTAAAGATTGGAAAATGCAAAAATTCAATAGAAAGCAAAGAAAATCATAAATAAAGCAGACCGACTAAAAGACTTGCGGACGGAGGCACTCAAAATGTAATCAAATTGAATGAAAGGATGCTTTTTTACATCACGCATGTACGAGGAAAGGATGAAGGATAGAGAGAAAATAGATAGAGAAAGAGAGAGAGAGCGACGGATAGTGTGTGTTTTAGGAGTGACCTATAAAAAATATGACCGTACTTTAATTGATTTACGTTCAGATGCTCAAGATTCTTCCATTGAATTTTCATCGGAGGACAGAAAGACAGAACAATCTTGTTTTTATGGTATACAGCTACAGCAGAATTTTAATTGATATTGGAATTTTTATATAAGCACTTTGCTAGAAAAACTCATTCAATTTTATTTAAGATCATTTCGACATCACATCACATTTCACTTCAGATCACTTCGGATCTTCTCGACATATCTAGAGACCACTTCGTATCACTACAGATGACACAGATTACTAGATTCTTATTGCCATACTCTGTATATTAGCAAACATTATCACAGATCATTAAAAATCACTAAAAATCAATACAAATCGCAACAAATCTGTACTGATCATTACAAATCACTATTAATAATCGCATAACCTTTTAAATGATCATTTTTAGTTTTTAGAGTTTCATAATTTTATAGAATGTATACAAAATCTTATTATCATCAATTTAAAACCTTTATAAGATTTGAATTGAGCTAAATTTAGTCCCGGAGTGTGGTTTGAAAATGACCGAAGTGAATTAAAATGTGAGCCTAAAAGCATGCAGTGGATGAATCGTATGACAAAAGAAGTCGGGAACAGACAAGCGTACACATGCATAGAGTACAATACGCACACACACACACACACACCCATATTGATGCACACACACACTGATACACAAATAAACCATATTGATGCACACACACACTGATACACAAATAAACAACAACTTGAGCGTCATCATTGACTCCATCAGTCATTCATTCGGCTTCCACTTTGCTGCGGTTTACTGCCTCAACGATGACTACATAAGTAAAAGTGTGTATGTGTGTATATCTGTACACGTGTGTTTGTGTGCTACTGTAAATGCCTGCATGTGTGTGTGTCTATGTGTTTGTGTTTCTATGCATTTTGATGACTTTCCACCAAAGCAAATTTACTACACTTGCAAATTACGCATTCATAGCAACACTTCTAGCTTTCTCACTCTTTCCCACTCTGTTTCTGTTCTTCTTCTTCTCGTCTTCTCTTCTCTACAACAACGTATGAAGCACACAGCAAACGTTCTCACATAAAATGGTCCCTTTAGCAATTTATTCAATATTCATCAACTCAGCCACGAACACGAACATCATCTTCGATCTTCATCATGCTGATGATGATGATGACGACTGAAATAATGATTCTGTAGATACAACGCATGGTGGAGAGGGGGGGGAGGGGGGGTGGTTGATCGTAGAGAGAAGATGATGTGAGTGAGGAAGTAAAGAACATGCAACTTCTTTTATTCAGTTTAACACAATTCAATTCGTTACACTTCGAGAGTTTTTTTTTCGATGGCGGTATCACTTCTTCTTCTTATCCTTCTTCTTCCTTTTCTTCTTCTTCCTTTTCTTCTTCTTACTTTTCTTCTTCTTCTTATGTTTCTATTGTCACTTCATTGGCTGTCGCTTCAGGGTCATGATTTTCCATAAAATTCATCTTTTATGGACTCGCAATAACCGTTACGGCGAACCGGAAGCGCCGCTTTACACGAGTAACTGTAGATAGAGTGTGTATGTGTGTGTGAGTGGCTTTGATAAATTCATGTTTCCATTGTTGTGTGCAAACATCTACATACACATATGCATGTGTATTTGTGTGTATTTTTATTTTTTTATTTACTGTTTTTTGTTGCATTTCTGCATGAACATGATTTGCTTGTTCTTCTTTTATTGAAATTCTTCTCATCTCACTCCCTCTCTCTCTCTCTCTCCGTCTCTCAATCTCTCTCTCTCCGTCTCTCAATCTCACTCTCTCTCTCACCCTCTCTCTCTCTTTCTCTCTCCTTGCTGTTGCTCTCATCTCTATTTTTGTGCTTTTAAAATGTCTTTTGTCATTTTTCTACTTTATTACATTTCATTCATAACGTAAAAATACATCAACCGCACTTTTCTTCTTCTTCTTCTTCTACTTATTCTTCTTCTTCTTCTACTCTTCTTCCCTATTATTTTGTGGTTATTGTTATTGTAGTTGTTTTTTCCATTCAGTTTTTCTTTGATGGCGTGGCCATTCGTAGTTTGGTTCTCTGCTGTTGCCACTACTACAACAACTCAAGTACTGTTACTATGTACAGTTGTTGTTGTTGTTGTCCCGCTTGTTGTTGTTGTATTTGTTGTAAAGATATTTTCTCCGTTTGTTGCGGTTTTCCTTACGGCTGTAAAATGAGACAAGTTTTTGCTCAAGTTGTTGATAGATACGAATGGCAATTTTGTCGACTAACGCAATAGTTTCTTGCTTCTTTCTTTCCTTCATTCTTTTTGCGTGTCAGTACTTTTTTGGGGCGCTCATTCACTCATTCATTCCTTCACTCACACTCACTCTCTCGCTCGCTCATTCACTTACTTCGCTTCACTTAAGTGAAGCCTGTGATGGCAATTTGCTGGTGTAACGGTTCCTTTTTTCGTTTGCAGCACATCAAAATTCTGGTCACGAATACAGGGTGAGAACGAGGTAACACTTCTTGTAGTTCAATAAATGCAAAGAGACCAAAACAAGGTTTCCCAAAATGGAAGAAATTCAATAAATTTTAAAAAAGTTACAAAAGTATTGCGAAATAAAGTTTGAAGTGAACACAATGGAGTTTATTTATGCACTTAATAATAATAAACAATTTAATGCTATAGTATAAAAGAAGAATAAATAATGTTTTTGTTGACATTTTGTGCATTGAAATCACAAGCATTATTTAAAGTAATGAAAAGTATTTAAAGTAGTTTTTTAAAAAAGTGGCAGCTTTAATAACCACAGCAACCACTTCTACTCACTCCCACAAAAACAACTCACAAAGAAAACCATCACACAAGCAATTTATTGCGATTTTCTCCTGCTGCTCAACTTCGGTCAACTTTACGTGGAAATTCAACAGTAAACAGAAGAAACCAATAACAACAATTCAACGAATGTACAAACAAAAAGGGCGAAGACAACAAAAAATAGCTGAAAACCATTTAATTACAAATAAAGTAATTTTTAATTGAATAGCTACTGAATGCTATTGAAAAACCGATGGAGCAGATGATGATGACGACTGCAATGAACCTGATGCGGACGCTGACGTCGGCGTCGCCGTCGCCGTCACCGTCGCCGTCGCTGTAGCTGGTGTTGATGCTAAAGGCGCTGCCGTCGCTGATTTCATCACTGATGCTGTTGCTGACGCTGCACAAACAGCTGCGGAACTGAGCTGAAACTGGACGAGATCATTCGCAACTGATGCAATTCCATCGATTTCGTTTTAATTGCAAATTAATTGCTTAATCATTGTACAGCGAGGGCAACAACAACAACAACAACGACAACAACAGCAGCAATCGAGTCTATTTGCATTTTGTTGCTGTTGTTTTTGTTGCGTTTGCATTTCGTTGGTACTTGGTTACTTTTTTGTTGTTTTTCTCATTACATTTAAATTATTCACGTATGCTGAGTATTGATTACATTCTTTTTGTTTGCTTCCGAATAAAAAAAATTGTGAGAGAGAGAAGCGGAGTGTGAAAACGGGTATAAATAACGATTGCCTACTTTTTGGATGATCATCAAATCACAATCTTTTAACAGAAACAATATAGCGGCAAAAATATAGAGGAAAAATATTGACAACAACAACAAAAACCAGCCAAACTAGATGACGAACAAATTGGAAGAAAAACGTGAGGAAAACTGCAACAAAAAGACAAGAAAAACAATAATAAAAACAAGGAAAAGAATAACAGGAACACAGTAAAAAGTACAGGAAAAATAAGAAGAAATAAAACAGTAGCAACAAGAATAATAAAGCTATAACAAGAGCAACAACAACAACAACGACACCAACAACTACTACATTCGTATTACTAAAACAACAAGGAAAGACAACAGATATAAAAATACAACAGCAACATATATGAATGCAATACAGAATCGATAACAAATACAATAACAGCAACAACAATAAGACGCAGTCGTCGTTTCTTTTTTAATTTTCCTCCTTCATTATATTGTATACATTTTTCCCTCCTTTCCTTCCAGTTTCCGCATTTTGTGGCTCGACAGCGACAGCAACAGCAACATTTTTCACTATTTAGCCACTATTTTTCACTATTTATAGAGCTACAAAGCGGCAACATCAGGTGTTGCTCGATGTGCTGAAGCTTATCTGGAATGATTTATAAAGTAGCAACAGTGCCGAGGCCAAAGCCATTGTCGTTGCATAAAATATGCCAGCAGGGCAGCGAAAATGCAAACATGGCTGAAGAGAGCTCGAAGGATAGCAGCTCAGGCGAGGTGAGGAGGAGGAGTTGGGTTGGAAGGAGGGCGGGCATGTCGAGTCCTTGGGAAAGTTGGATAACAACCCCTGCAAGGACTCGGTTTCTGTTCTAATACGAAGGCGAGGTCCTGAGGATCGGCTTGAGTGCTGCGAGAGAGTCACCAGTGCACAAGCGTATATACGCGTATGTGAGAGGTCATGTGCCTCTGTGTGTGTGTGTGTGTGTGGGTGTTTTGTTCACTTAAACATACATACTGGCCTCGTTGGCAATTTTTGGGTTTATTTTGGGGTTTATTTTGAGGTTTATTTTAGCAAATTTCTACCAAATAAACTCCATCTGCCGCTGCTCAAAGATTGACTTTAAAATGCAATTGATTTTAGGGTTTTCCAACGAGTTTCATTCAAACTTTAGCTCAAGATATAATATATCTTGATTCAATTGTTAATTCTAAGTTAATTGTTCTCAATATATTGCATTTAATTGACGGCAAAGCAGTAAATCATCAAATATTAGGTTCACCGCAAGCAAACTGACCAACTTAAATAAATATCCCCCGCCCCCCGCCACGCCCAGCACCGCACACAAGTTGACCACAACAAATATGATTAATAAACGAAATCGCGGCTTCATTTTCGGCGTCTCCATCACCACCATCATCATCATCTTTGTGCCGCTTTCGTTCTCGAGCTCCACCTTCTTCGGCCTTGGTGTCTCCTTCTTCCTCTTCTTCTCCCTGTTCTTCTTCCTCTTCCTCTCTTTCTTCTTCTAAACGCTTATAAATTTGATTGTGAACCGAGAAATTGTCATCCTTTAATGCTTTCATTTGTGGGTAGAAACAATTAAAGGAGCTTTGCTGAGCTTACTAATTAATTTGCATATCATGCAAGCTTTCCGCCCCTCTCTGTGACCACACCCTCTCTGACTGCATGGCCTCTCAAAATCACACTACACTCTCAAGCATCTCACGCGGTACGCTTTACGGTAAAGCAATCCAATAAAGTCACCTTGTGTCTCATTCGTTCCACAGGCAGATATGAAAATTAATCATTGCATATATTTAGGCTCCACAAGAAATCGAATACGAACTTCCCCAGTTGCTTAAGTTACTGGGGAAAATAATGGGGCTACAAGTATTATTATTACTGAATTAAGCTGACCGTCCAAAGGAAGGACAGATGAAGTGATAGAGAGAGAGACAGAGAGAAAGAGAGAGAAGACGTTGACTTTAATGATGATGAGAACAAAAGGAAATCTTTTCAGAAATTAATATTTATTGAATTATCAATTAATGAGTAGTTAATTGAAAGCATTAAATTGATTTATTTTGTAAAAAAAATATTAATTAATTTAGTATTTTACATACATTTTATCGCTTTTATGTTAGTTTAAATTTTAATATATACAATGCATTTTTTAAATCAGCGAACCATATCTGCCTCCCCCCTATACTTCGCTCTCTATCTCCTCAATCTATATCTCATTCCTCATTTCCTTCCTTATCATCTGCTTTCTTATCTACCCCCACGTCTTCCATCTCATCTTCTTTCTCATCTTTTTCCCTGCATCTTCTTCCATTATGACCTCTCCTCTCTTCCTTTCCAGTTTCTCTTCCTTCCCATTCCTCATCACTTCTCTACAAGCATAATTAATTTCCATGTAATCCGCTTATTAGTCCATTGAAGCTTCATAGATATGCAAATACAACAGGAACAACAGATGCCATCCACCCCTTCCTCCTCCTCCTGCCTTCCTTCGCTATTCCCCGAGAACTCACACTCGAAAACAATCAATCAAGCATTAAGTAATTGTGTAGAGCAATATTTATGAATAATTAATAAGCTGAGATGCGGTGATACTGCGGGATTGGGAATTGAAGACGACGCAGAAGAAGTAGCCACACCATCCGATGGAAACTCGGTGCAGAGAAACGCCACGAGGGAATGAATTTATCTATATCCTTATTATGTGTACCATCTATCGTATATATTCGTGCATCTACCAATAAATCTCTCCCTCTTTTTATTCATTCATTTGCCTTTAAATGACTTTAAATGCCTTTTCAATGCCCTTAAAGTGTTTTAATAGGAAGAATAACTCTTTAAGGTGGGATAGTAACTTCCTCCCCACCTCCTCATCCTCTTACAGCCCCACAGACAAACCTGAGTAGGCAAATATAAGTAATTCATTTTCTTATGAATTATTAAACAATTATGTTATCTTAAATTAACCAAAATTTGCATAAAATGTTATGGTATTGAAAACGTAAAAAGCTCAGGGACTCAAGGACTCAAGGGCGTTAATGTTAAAGAGGAAGAATACAAAGAAGAAGAAGAAGAAGAAGAAGAATACAAAGAAGAAGAAGAAGAAGAAGAAGAAGCATTACTTTAAGTGTGGAAGCGGTTCTGGTAGCGGTCCAGTATGCTTCATGAGCTACTGTACAGCCACTCATCGCCATTTTGTCGTCATTGTTATTCGTGTGCCGAAGCGCCGCTAAGTTCGGGTCAATTGCTTGTTGTTTGTCAATCTGTATTAACTGAATGAATACAAGCAGAAAAACATACACGAACATACACACACACGCATACATCCATACAAACAAAAGAACATGGACAACTCAATACAAATAAAAGGGACAGACACACATTTATACAGACAATCCACTGTACATCGTTTATTTTGCGTTTCTTGCGTTCATAATCGTACGTTGTTGTTGTAATCATGGTCGACTTATATTATTTTTATTATATATCGACTGTTTTTTGGTTCTGTTGCCTTTGGTATTGCTGTGGTTGTTATTTGGAACATGTATTCTATATAATTTCTATCAAATCAACATAATGAAGATTCTTACGAACTCAATAATTCGTGTAATAACTTAAATTAATCTAAATTGTATTAATAAATTAATCTTCTACTTCATTCGTCGATTGAGTTTGATAAGACTTTCCTTTTGAACGCCTTCTTAAATCATTCCTTTCAATCTTTTGAGCTCGTTAAAATGTGCAATCGAGTGAATGCATTAAAATGGCGCTCTTGGCGAGTACATTCACCAAAAATGAAGCCATCAATTAATTTTCAACTTTGGCAACAGCAACATAAATAGAAACAACAACAAAATCAGCAACAGCAACAACAACAACATAGAAACTACAACTTGCACACACATCATCAGCGTGGAAACCTCAAACGTCAAAAACACGACAACATGAGGTCGATGCATGCCTTTAAAGGGAGGGGGGAGAAGAGGCGTAGAAGGATGGATGGGTGTGGCGAAATGCATGCTGTTGATGATGCTCCGGTTGGTATGCAACTCGAAACGAACGCCGCGGGGTGTGAGGAGGTGATGGATAGCAATCTACTCTGCAAGCCTCGCACAATCACAGTGGAATGCAAAGCATAAAAAACCACAACACAAGCTTTTCATTACGCTTGACCGCACACGCATGCACAAGCATACGAACAAATCACAAGTATACACTCGCATACACACCCACACACACATGAAGAATGTCACAAATGCAGTGAACGGAATTGACGAGTATTTCAAAGATGGCCGCACTCACAGTGGATGGACTGACAGAAGAATTGACCGAATTGATTGTCGCTTTACTGAAATACCTCCACTCTGAGCTGCTTGTCCCACTGTGCCAACGGATTAAATTAACAGAATAACATCAAATGAGCCCACGTCGTCGCCGTCGGTTGCGCTCAACTTGCACCCGATTAAATGCACCCGCTTTGAATTATAATTTCTGATGGATTTCACAATACAGGGTGTGTTTCAAACTTCTTCATGCTTTGTGCCGGAAAATCGCATAAACGGCTCACGTTATTTCAGGTTTACTGTATGCTCAGCGAACTAGAAATCGACTCGTCCACTCACGTGGCTCCTCAGCACCCTCTCATTAACGCTACGTGACCTCCACATGGCTTGCATGGCCTTGCCATACTTTAAAAAAGCCCAGCCCCCCTCCTCCCGCAGAAAGGAGTGCGTCAGAGCAGTGGCTGCCACTTCATTCGACCGCAATCGCAACTCGTACGCTTTTCAGTTACTCGGGGGGTTTCCCCGCCCCTCCGCCAACCGTCGCGAATAAGCAAACAACGACAAACCAAGAGATGGGTGAGTGGAACGGTACAAGGGGAGGGGGGATGCATGGACAACAAACAACAACAGCCACTGAAATGACAGGCGCTCCACAACCGGCACACTTTCACATCCAACGCGTTCATAACACTGCCAAAGATTCGAGGCCGAGTTGTAGGGTGACCAGGTTGATAGGATAGACAGCTATACAGGGGAGGTTGCTACACGTGGGGGCAGAGGGGATTTTTGAGCCTGCCAGACGTTTTTCCCGAAACTCTGTAAAAGTTACTTCTGATGATTTCCGAGTTATTTTTAATTTTTTAATTTTTGGCCGCTTGTTTTTGTTTCCGTTCTTCGCGTTTCGCTTTCTTTCCGCTCTTAATTCGTGATTCGTCGACTACACCGAAATGTTGCAGGATGTTTAAACGGATATGAAACCTCATGAAGCCTTCGAAGGACACTCCAATGAAATCAATGAAGAATTCCGAATGCACGACGACCTCTCTTGCGATACTGTTTTCTATGAGGAGATGAGGACTGGTGGGGGACCTCAGATCAGCAAAAGGATGGGAAGGATCTTTTAGAGAGCAGATATTATTTGTCTTTATTGGCCCACTTTTAATTGCCTTTAATTGTGTTGGCCTGAATAATTTTTAATTACTTTAAAAGACTTTCGTTATCAGTTTGCCCTTTCTATCTCGCTCTATCTCTCTCTCTCTCTCTCTTTCTCTTCCAGTGCCTTTGTATTTCCCTTTTTTGGTGAAATTCTATTTATTCATTTGTTATTTGAACCTCGTTTCATTGTTTGCAAGTTTTTCATCTATAAACAACTTATACAAAAGAACCGATTAGGAAAAAATTACCTGAGTACTTTCCTCCCCCCCCCCCCCCCCCACCCCAGTTTTTTCCAAAATAACCTGAGAAAATAACAGTCATTCAGAAAAGAAGACAAGAGTGAGAGAGAGATACAGAAATGGAGAGAAAACTTGAGTCAACGACTTCAACTGATGACATTTTAAATTGAAATTGATTTCCAGTTACAACGATGCATTTAAGGACCAGATATCATGATATCCTTGGATTTGTGTACTCCGATGTCGCGTGACTTGGAGAACCAATTGATTGTACATACGTGTTTGTGTGTGTGTTGGTGTGTGTTGGTGTGCTTCGAAGAGGTCCTCTGCTTGTCCTTGTCTCAATTGTCTGCTTAAGTGGACAATAATTCAAGGAACAACATCGTTGTTTGTTTCATTGTTTGTGAAGTTTGTTTGCGATGTTCAACCACGAGAGCTGCACGAGTTTTCATTCATATGCCGAGTTACGGACGGAGTTCAATTTCAAATTCGAATACAAATCGTTGAGAGACGTGTTATTTGAACACTGCCAAAAGTTTGCTTATCGTTCTTAATCTATAACAGTGATGCCATGTTTCCACACTCTTCTTAATACAAAGAAACAGTTTTTAATTATTTAGAAAAAATACGAAAACTAATAATAAAACGCAGGAAATTATATAGAATAACAATAGATTAAAAACAATAACAACAAACAAACAACAGCAACAAACACCATCCGTGTAAAAGCAACAAACAATAACAACAACAATACAACTAAAATGCAGAAATGTATTATACAACAAATAATAATAATAATAAATACAACGAATTTGAAAAAAAGACCCCAACAAAAATTAGAACAACGCAACAAAAGCACGTTTCATTATTATATGGCAACACTGCGTACGGCTGCAGAAGCATTTCCGGTTGTCCGCACTCGCACTCGCAAACAAATCCACACAAACACACACCCACAACACACACACACCAGAGTTTCCTCGGAAATAGCTTCAGGCAATCGAATTCAATTAAAAATTTTATAAAGTTAAACGAACAACGAAATTTCGAACAAGAAAATCCTGACAAGCAAACGTCAGGGCTTTCGTCCTGATCCTGGATGGACGGATTGACTGCGCCACGCCCTCCCATAGGCTCATCAACAACTCTCCAGCAACAACTCATCACCAACAACTCATCACCAACAACTCTACACTAACAACTCTATGGTTAGTTGTTGGTGAAGCCGCGAGGTTTAATCGGGAATATCAGTGGATGAGTTCTGGATGAATGAGAGAGGAGTGGAGAGGACGAGAGGAGTGGCGGGGAGAAGAGGAGTTCAGGGGAGTGGGCAGAAGAGTGAAGGAACAGAAGCGGTGGAGATGAAAAAGCGGCGAGTTACGGCTCTGTTTCGACGGATGTCCAACTTCAACGGAAGTTCGACATTTTGTGTCAAATTTTCGAGAGCGTATTTTTATTTCTTTGATGTTTTTTGTTGTGTTTTCCTTTGTGTTTTCTTTTTTGGGATTTACCCTGTTTTTCCCAGTTTGAAGTTGAAAGTTTTTGTTGGGTTCTGTTGTTATTGTTTCAGTTTTATACAATTACTTGTAATAAAAAGTGAAAGCCGAAAGTTATACTGTATTAAAACAAGAATAAAGCATTAAGAAAAAGGAATCCTAATAAAAATGTTATCATATATTCACTTCTTACATCTAAATCACTTACTTACTTACTTACTTAGAAATCAATCAAACTAAATCGCTGCCTCTCAAACTAACAGAACACACTTCCTACACAAGTGTAGGGTATACATACTACACTCGCCCAAACTATTGTAAGCCGCATTGGAAGCTTGCTGACGTACTTGACCATGAAGCAACTAAAAAGAGCACAAGAAAAATCTGCTGCCAAAAACACGTTAAAACCAAAAAACAACCAAAAAAATAAGCAAGAAAAAAGTAAAAAAAAGGTGAAAAATGAAAAAAAAATTACATAAAACAATAGAAAGAGAAAAGATAACTAAGAAAGAGAAAAACAAAGTTAAATAAATGCAAGAATCCTTGCAAAATTTACATGTTGCCTCATTCAAAAAGAGGCACTCAGCAGAAAATTTTGCTTGTATTACACAAGTTGTTAGCAAGAACTCAAACAGACACACACACATACGCATATACATACACACAAACATCTATACCCTTTATACAGCTTCAAGCAAGCTTGTGCAAGGATGCAAGGATAACATAAAATGGACTTGACCATGTGTTGCTTCTGCTGTATATTTAAGCACTTGTTTTTTGGCAATGAAAATAACCTTAGACAGAGAGAGAGTGGAATAGGGGGGTGAGAGGGAGATGGGTTATATAGAAAGGCAGTGAGAGTGAGATACAGTAAGTGAGTTTAAGCCAGAAGCTGCTTTTGCTAGAATCTTGAACTTGAAAGAGAACAACAACAAAAGCCATACGAACATCAAGATCAGCATCAACAGCGACAGCATTTGAATGGACAGACCGCTCCTCCTCCCTCTCTCACTCTCCCTCCCTCTCTCACTCGTTTACACACACAGCAACGTCTTTATTCCATCCCATATTTAAGGACCAACATTAATTTTTTGCCTTGCTTTCGTTGCTTGTTGACATCTCTTGGAGTGACTCCAATATTGAGTTGGCAACAGAAAGGAGAGGTGTGTGTAGATGTTGCTTTTGGTTGATGTAGATGTTGCTGCTGTTCGAAGATGTTGCTGCTGCAGTGCTGACGACAACCATGCTATGAAAATACTCTGTTGTTGTTTTTCCTGCGGTTTTTAATGCTCCTGTAGTTGTTGTTATGTTAGCTGTAGTTGGACAGAAGAATGCATGTAAAGCAAAACAAATCAAAGCATGGCAAAGAAAATTACAGCAATATTACATCAAAAAAATACATCAATATACCGTCTTTACGGCTCGCGCCGGAGGCGTCTCATGCGGTTAAGTTGACTTCGACTTGACTCGCCTTGATTCAGACTTCAATACAATTCATCTCACCCCACCGCACCTCTATTCGTCACAATCTGACTCGCCTCAATAAACCCGACTTCAGTTGCTGCCTTTCGAAATTGCCAGGGTTCCGTTTCCCTCTCCTCTGCCCCGCACCCTCCCTCCCTCTTCTCTATTCCCCCTTCCCTATTACTTCTCTGCTCCCCCCACTCTTCCCTGATTTCTTTGGTATTCATCCAAATTTTCAATTCTTGAGATTTCTTACAGTGTCCTCTTCTCCGTTTCCCCCCCACCATTCTTCCCAATCCCATTCCCTCACCATGTATTCCTCCTCATCAATCCTCACTTTCTTCTTGCTCCTCCTTTTTTCTTCCTCTTCTTCGCAATTTCATCCTTGCCCTTCTGTTTCTTTGGTATTAAAAATTGATGTTCTTTTTTTATTACATACTTTGAGGCAATTGAAAATAGTAAAGACGTCAAGGTTAATGGACATGTTTTGCCAAAACGTCGTTGCTCCATTCGTTCCGTTTGCAGGAAAAGGAGAAGCGAAGGAGGGAAAGAGAAGGAGGCGGTGGAAAGTTATTTATGAGCCTGCTATTTGAAGACATTCTGTTGGTTTTCTTATTTTCTTCCTAACATGTCACCGTCAGCTTTTGGAAAATTTTCTGGTTTCTTTTTTATAATGATTTTTGTTTTGTCCCGTTCTTATTTTTCTTGGGATTTTTATTTTTCTGATGTCTTAAAATTGGCAACAAGACAAAGAAAAAAATTAAGGAAAATTGTTGTATAGAACTATAAAAGAACTGAGAAAATTAACTGCATGATATACTGAAATTTAAATATTTTTTACCTCACTAGATCTTAAAAAATTCATTTTAATCTTCAGAAAAATCTGAGATTTCAAATCTCTGAATTTGTGTGGATGCAATAAAAGTTCCACCCAATATTTTTGTGCAAATACAAATTTTTTCAACAGATATTTTATATTGCTTGCTGACGTCATCAAAAGAAACAACAAAAAAGTACTACACACCTGGACGCAGAAGAATATTGTAATCGTATGTATAATAACTCATAATGAAACTTATAAATTTTTACCTGCATTTAATAAATATCATTTGTATGGCGCAGCTGGGAAAACAACAACAATAAAAAACTACCATATAGTATAAGTTAAAAGAAAACAATAACGATGATTTTTAAGCAACGCCGAATCGAGTCTAGAAATAAGAGCAAAAATAAAAAACAACAACCACAACAACAAAATTACTGAGCTACGGTAAAGAATACTAGAATATTTCATTTCATTTCATATTCAGAGGCGCAAAAGTTTAAGTGATTTACTGTTACGTACACAGTTCAATCTCTCAGAGAGACACATTTTAATAACTTTAACATGTTCTGCAATCGTATACAAGATCATGGTCAAAATTGTCTATCATTGTAGGAAATAAAAGAAATTGTCAAGACAAACATGCATATATGTATACAGAATACACAGATATTCTCCTTCAACATCCCAAAAGTATGTATAATTACTGTTTTTGTTACTATTATTATTATTGTTTTTATTAATTATAAGATTCTTTTAAGTTCCTTTAAATTCCTCCCTGGTTATTTTTCTTTCCTAAATTCAGTATTTCCAATATTATTATTTATACCATATTACATTTTCTTCATTCTATGATCCCAGATCATTATTGACTTTTATTCTACTTTTATTTATGTTTTCTTTTCCAATTTTTTTGGTGAAGTGACAATATTTTCGATACCAAAAAAAGGGAAAAAAACGTTCTTTTACTAGAGCGAATATTTAAACGCCGCACGTTTGCCAAGATATGCAAAATACTAAATACAAATACTTGTACAGTCCCACCGCTAACTTCCCCACACCGCCCCTTCCTCGTCCCAACACCCTTTATAACTGCACACTGTCATGTAAAAAAAAGGAACATTTTAGCCACGTTTAGCTTATTAAAATTCTGTAACGTGTTTGAGTTCCTGCTGCAACGTGTGCCACGTTGAATTTCCGGAATATGGTACACTTGATGGTTTAGCATACAGTCATTTCTCCTGTTCTGTCAACTTTTTTGTCATAGTTTTCAACGATATACGATATGGAGTGCAGAGAGATGACGCCGATGGCGACGGGGGTTTCTCGGAGGCGGAGGGTTACGAATTCTATAGGCAACCCATGGAATTTAGAAAGAGCTGACTTGGCAACTTTATGAAAATTTATATTTAGGAATATCTTCAAAAAGGAACATAAAGAAAAACCAATAGTTGCTTGTTTTACAAGCGCAAAATAGATTCACCTGCAAAATTATTAAAACGACAGACCAACCTGACCGTTTTTGACATTACACTCGTCATATATTGCATTTTATTGCTACAAGAGACCATTTCTTGACTTTAAGGCCACACTTCAAGTCACCTGAATTAAATGGAATACGACAACGATGAATTCTGACAAATATTCACAAGGAATAAATAATGTATGTGGATACAACCGAGTGAATTCTACTGACTGTCCTACTAAATCGCTATGAATTCAGCAATCGACATGTTAAACATGTAAATCAACCAAATTATATTTAACATAATATTACATGTACAAATTTAATTAAAAGTTAAAAGTAAATGCAAAAATAAATAATATTCTTTTAATAATATTAAAATTTGCTCACATTTTTAGAATTTATTAAAATTTTACATTTAATACTTATATTTCTAAAAATATATTAAATACAATATTTGATACATAAATTAAAAAATATAGAATTAACTAAAACGAATTCATTCCTTATATATTAATAAAATAAATAAATAACAAAATTAAAGCATTTCATTAATTCAGATTCTGTAAATTTCACAATTCAAAATTCTTTAGTTTCAAATTTTAAAATAAATACTAAATTAATAAACTTATTGAAAAATTTTACAATTAAGAATGCTTTACATGTACATATCTTAAGTTTTATATTTTATTTTTTAAAAAAGAAAATAAATTTGTTTTATGTTCCTTTGTTGTCATATTTTCCATTAAATTGCAAGTTTTCTAGAAATTTTAAGTTTCTACGAATTTTTCACTTACCTTTAAAGTGATTGTAATTATTGTTAGATTTCATAAAAATTGGGATTATTTTCTATAAGTTTTTGAAATTTTATTTCACAAGTATCGTTGGTTTCACTGTATTTTTTATAATTTTGCTAATTATTTTATGTCTTATTTTTGGAATTTATTAACTAAAAAGGGTTTCTTTTTCTGTTTTTTTTTTGTCTTTGTTGGCTTGTTTCCATGCTTGCAATACAGAAAAATATATTATATTTATAGTTTTCTTTCTCCATCTAAATCTCAGCTTTTATCCACGCATCATCCTTGATCTGATCGACGTGAAATCGGATTTTCAGCGGCGCTAAAATATGCTGGATCAGTTGCTTGCACAACGGCGAGGCGACCGGGCTTTTCGGGAAAACGAGGGCCGAGTTGATGCGCTTAAGCAGAACGTGGACATTAGAGCCGTCGTAAGGCAGGCGACCGAATGCCATGGCGTACAGCACCACCCCGCAGGCCCAAATGTCCGAGCAGAATGGGTCGTAAGCGACACCTGAAGGAGTAAGCAAAACTTATGTGGTTATTCAAGAGAAGTTTTATTGCATGACGAATAGTAACGAGGCGAGAGTAGTTTCTAAGTTCCTCCACTAGAAATATTTGAATGCAGAAAGACGGAGAACCTTTGTTCTCGAAATTTTTCGATATACCAGCTGTTGCATATCTGACTCAGAACTCACACATTAAGTGTATGAAGAGGCTTCAAGAAATGCATTCAAATTATGAGAAGCAAATCAGAGTTCTGTTCAAGGAAAACAAAGAACCGCGCCTGAGGATCTCAGCCACCATCAGAGGTGGTTTATAGAACATCTGCTTACCTTTCAGAATTTCCGGACTAGCATATGCGTAACTTCCGCAAAATGTCTTCGAAAGTATCACCTGTTGATCCTGCGTCCTTGTATCCTTTCGAGCGAATCCAAAGTCAATTAATTTCAAGTTGTACTGTTCGTCCAACAGCAGATTCTCACACTTAATATCTCTTTGGGAATGAAACCGGCGAGAAAGAAATAAAATGCAATGCCTTGAAACGGCAACGGATTTTTTCACTAACCTGTGAACCACGCCCTTGAAGTGAATATAATCAACAGCGCTTATCAGTTGCTTAAAAAGCCGGCGCGCTTGATTTTCCTCCAGGAACTTTTTTTCCCGTACATAATCCAGGAGCGTGCCATTTTCGGCCAGTTGCATGATCAGATAAACTCTGGAAGAAGAAAGAAAGAAACAGAAACCAGTAGGAAGAAAAAAACACAGAGACAATGACATAGAAGGAAGAAAAGGCCACAATTCCCTTGAAACGAGATGAGATCTTAACAATGCTCGCAGAGTCCAATTCCTCTGACACTTTAATCTAAATTTTTCTGTATGACTCCCTCAATATTCATGTCTAGATCTCTTTAACTCTCTCTCTCTGTCTCTTTGCCCCATGAACTCCTCTCTTCCTTGTAGACCTCTTACCTGTGACTCGTCTCTATACTCTGATAGAACGCAATCAGATTCTCATGATGCAGTCCCTTGACCGCATCAATTTCGCGCGGCAGAAACTTTGTCGTATATTCCGGGGGTGCTTTCACTTTAGATATGATCTTGACAGCCACCCGCTTGCCATATTCCTCCGAGTAGCCAACCTTTACTTTGGCATAATTTCCGGAGCCAATGACTTTTCCCAGAACAATGCCATGATCCTCGAGAATCGTCTTCTGTCGCGCTTTTCCCACCGTACTTGAACTGGGAGCAGCAGATATGGTCGACGCACGGGTATCTCTACCGGCGTCGCTGGTGGTGGGCGCTTCCGTCTTCTCTTCATTGAAGTTGTACACTTTCTTGTTGCCATGTGATTGATCGTCTTCCTTTGCATTTTGGTCTGTCGTTGTTGGTTTGTTTTTGAAGATCTTAAGGGGATGATAACATTGAGAGTAACCGTCAACACGCACTTACTTCGTAAAGACCTTACAGAGATGGAAGCTTTTGGAGTTACGGCCATTTAATTCCAAACACTGGAGTTTTGCTGTTTTTTCGTGTGCCGAAAAGTAGTTAAACAAAAGGTTTTAGTTTAAAGATACTATTTAATTTTTTGTTTCCGAGACATGGGAATTTCTGATGAATTGTTTTTCAAAAACTACTATAAATATGAAAACTAAAAAAAAATGAGAACAAAAATTAGTTGAAGTGTGACAAAGCTAAGTCAAATTTTATGACACTTCTGATAGAAATAAAATTCGAATGTAACGTATTTCTCAGAGGTTAATCCTCTGCGAAAGGAAGTTAAGAAGAGGAGGAAAAGAGAAATGAGAAAAATTAACTTTTTCATTTCATTTCATGTCATATTATTATATTTGCCCTAGAACCCATTTATTCGTTCTTTGGTACAGGAAATTTAGCGTCCGAATGGACAGAACTTGATCTTGTCTAAACATATACCGATCTCATCTCATTTTTGCTTTCTCCAGAATATTATAGTTTTCGACTATTAATTTGCCAGTTACCAGTAGTCACTCAAACTCCCCCAAAATTAAGGGTGGTTCTTATTAACCCTACAAAAGTGGCAACTCTGACTCCTGCCAAGCATTTGTTACCCTTGGCAACTGAAATGCCAAACAAACAAATGAAAACGGATTCAAAAGATTACTGAAAACTTCAATCATTTATTTTCTTTGAATAAAATTAAACTTCAAGTGGATGGAAAAAAGTTCTCTAATCTATTATAAATATCTAAGATACATAAAAATATAATAATTAATGAAGTTTTTTAATATACCGGCGAATGGCGGAGTTGCATATTATTGGGCAAATTTTGAAAGCAGTCGAATTTGAAGAACCACACGTTTTTTGCAAGTGGAGCCTGCAAAGCGGTAAATAATGAGAGAGACAGAGAGCGAAATTTCAACTAAAACTTAATATAATAATAGCAGAAATATTCACAGGATAAATAATAAACTAATGCCAAAAACCATTTACCACTTCCTTAGGAGCTGCTTGGAAAGTGTTGCAAGGCGAGTGCGAGGGACAAACATTTGTCGCAGCCAATCGTCTGGAAAACAACTCAGATTTTGCTCATCCATTGGACATCCACTTGGCAACCGCTTCGGTGCAGGGTTGGCCCAAGTTGCATGTGGAGGTACACGCTGTGAATGCACTGCAGAAGAGTTGGCCCGTCGGTTACGGTTTCGTGCACATTCCAACCCGTCCAGGCGCACATCGTTTGGAGCTCTTGACGTGGCAGGTGGCCCCAAGCGGTTGGTTCGACAGGATTCGAGAGAAGTTCGGCGGCGGTGGTGTAGCTCTCAGCAAACCGGATTTAATCTTCTCCGGCGTGGAGCGGTGAGTATTATGATGAAGAAGTATTACTTATCTAACCAGGATGAATTCTTTTATGCGAATGATTTTTCTTCCATCTTCATTTAAGTTATAAACTACAAACTCGTACTTCTGGCAAAGTAATAATCGAAGTAAGTCTTATCTTTCGGAATTTCACAAAATACGGTGTAGAATTCCAGTAATAACTAAGAACCAACAAACTTCCATCGACTCGCTCCATTCGATCCTTTTTTGGTCTGATCACAATCGCCAACATGCATCTGCTACGAGACCTCTTACTTCTATACGGCCTCTTCGAATGGATTTCGGCAGTCAAAATCGGTATATCTAGACCATATACAACAGCAATACCATTAACCACCAGCAATGAACCGAATATTACAATCGATCTAACTACTGAGTCCACAAGCGAGGAAGAAACCCCTTTTGAATTTCCCAGTACTGTGGATAGTACAACTCAGAGCGATATACCACCAACCCACATGATACCAACGAAAGGAACAACAAAATCTAAACCAGAATCAACAACCATAACTGCAAAGCCAATAAAATCATCAACAACAACACCAATATCAACAACTATATCGACAACATCCACAACTGCTAGTAAAACGACTGTTCAACCCAAAACCACGACCACAGAGTCTCCTATGTTACACAACAATAACAAGTCAGAAAATTCTTCACATGATTATCTTCCCTCAACTAAACGTTCCGCTGGCTTTAATTATTACTGCGCCTGTAATCTGTTGGCAGATGTTTGCGATATAAATTGTTGTTGTGATCCTGACTGCGAAGCGATCGCCTTCAAAGTTTTTAATTGCTTTGCTTCACCAGGCATCCGCCTGGAGGACTTTCAATATCAACATGGACTTCCATCATGTAGGATCAACGATGGTTGGCTGTGTGTCTTCCGTAGCAACGTGAGAGAGGAGAAACCAAAAGTGAGGGGTGATTCCATTCCATTTCCTCAGTCCACAAAATTACCGAGCTTCTAAATTATTGGGTCTTTTTTATTATGTTTTTCACAGATTCCTAATATTTTGGCAGATACCAGCTCCCTGTATAAATGGCCCAGTTTAATGCCCGAAGGTGGGAAGTCTCAAGAGGAGCTCGAGAATATGCATTTCTATAAATCTGGTCAACCGCTGCAGCTGATAGATTTGGAAACCATGGAGATTAAAGGCTTCGGTAATATTTGTGAAATTGCAGATGCATAAAACACAATTTAATAGTCTCTAATTTCTCATTACTCTTTTAGACCTTCCCTATGCTTTGTTTGATAGTCGCTGTCAGATAAAGAATTCAATAAAACATCTGCAATCATTTCGAACCGATTGCCTAGTATACACTTTGGAAGAGCTACAGAAATATAAGAGAGACTTATTGGACACAATTAGTAGCTACAGAATACTGAAGAAACCTTTAGAAGTGAAACTACTGGATGTAGAGAAGGCAGAAGAAAATATACTCGATATAAAACTGAAGCGTTGCATTTTCAGTGATCCTAAAGGCGATCCGGATAATTGCTTGGAAAGCGAATCCACCGATTTGGAGATAGAAAATTATTATGCTCTAGAAATTGAAATCCTATTAAAGCATAACTTCACAACTCTGCTGGATTGTGAGATCAAAATGAAAGAGCGACAGATAAAATACCCAGATTTGCTTCAAGAATACTGGCAGATCTTTGAAGTGAAATTCCTTGCTTACAATGAAGCAGACAAGGGCACCCGACAAGCCATATCCGGTCCCTTGGGTTACTTGCAGGGGGAACCCGTTATAATGGCACAGTATGTACCCTACAATACGAGTCTGGAAATGAGTAATACCAATCGAGTGCTAGATTATTTCCAACCCAATGGAAGGCGTTCACGTAAGCATCACTCACTCCACCTGATGTCCAAACACCGTAGTATATGCACTAAATCAGCACTTGGAGAAGAGAGCACTATTAGTTATGGCATAAATGAGCTCAAACAATGCTACGTGCGGATGGAAAATATCACAGATTTGAGTATGAATCCCACAGATCGGAACTTCACAGCCATTTGCGTGGAACTACAACAACTGGCCATGGAACAACTTCTATCAACAGATGAAATGAAGGAAATATGGATCTCACAACTTGGTAAACCTGAAAATAACACGGAGCAAAAATGGACACAACTACAGTGGCTTAATGTTGAATTCGCCCCGATTGTGGGTGTGTATAATGAAGCAACAAAGTCGTTTACATGTCGCAATATATGGTTGAATGTCATCTATCAATTTCAAGTGGGTAGTTTTATGGAGCAGGGCGTTGCCCATCAGCATCTACTAAAGCAGGCAACTTTAACATATGGACGAAGGCATGATTTGGAATTCACGCTCAACGAAACACTGGAGTTACCGTTAAGTGTGTCAGTTATGTTCTACGATTTCGCCAAACAATTAGAAGAGCAACAGCGAAGTAGTGGAATGAGGAAAGAACTCCGTTTAAATCCACTTCTACAATACTTAATTGCTTTTATTATAGCCCCAGTTTATAAATATGTATTTTAATTATGTAATTTTTTTTTTTTGAAAGGTGTTAATAAATGAAATTTCTTTAGTTCTCGCTATCTTACAATCTATCATATAATTTCCAATATGTTCCAATATAATTTCAAAAAATAAAAAATTTTAATATGTTTAGAAATACATATTATATATAGACTCACAATCAATCGATTTCTCGCATAAATATCAGTATATCACGAAAATATATTGAAATAAACAAGAATTGAAGAAAAAACAATTCTTTTTTATTTACATTTTGTTATCAATCAATGAATTTTAATCGTTTATATTAAGTATATATTTTGTTGCTATACATATCTTCTGTTCCTCACAAACCAAGCGATATTTGACTGGAATTCAAATAACTTTAAGCAAAGTTATGGATACGATTTTATCCATTCTGCAAACAGTTGAGTCGACTTAGGAGATGCTTACGTTCAACATATACACAATCCAGCGACACGTTGTCGATGATTTCTTTTGACGTTTCTTTAATTTGCCATAAAATACGCCAATTATCCAGGATAACAAGTTCATCATAACGCAGCAGCAGCGTCCACTGCAACTGTTTTTGTTCTACGATACTAGTGATTCTGCGCAAGGCTTTCATATATTCAAGCAGACTATCTTTGGTCATGTTAGCACGATGATAGGGTGCAAATTGTATTCGTTCTACCGCAGCATCATCGTCGTGCAGCTGAATCATTGGCGCCTTCGTAGTATAATCAAAATTCTCCGAACTACGATAAACGAGTGGTATTTTATGTTGTGTCAGATAATCAAATGTTTGAACTGAAGTGTCTCGTAGTTGTTGTACAACACTTAAACCATCCACTATCGTTAGTTCGATCGTTTTCGGCACAGAACCGGTAGTAAGCCCAAGTATCTGAAGACCACAGGATTCAGAAAGAAAAGTGCAATTCGTATGTGGCAGCCGTTGTGAGCCGCTCTGAAATTTACTACGTTGCTCTTTGATCCAACAGTCATTATTATGTGGGAACACACGACGCAGTAACAACTCCAACATAAACGGTTTTTGTTCAAGAACACTACAAACCTCTGATATAACCAACAATCCAGAGCGCTGAAGACGATCGAGTGCCTGATAAAGTGATGTGCTGTTTGAAATAACTTCGTTCAAGGGGATCTTATTGAAATCGTCACTAAATGTCGTATGCTTGGCCATCCACGGGCGCCGATTTGACCCTTTTAATTGCATGTTTCCAGGCGTCTGCGACAGAATGAGATCTGATATAGGGTACCTAGAGACGTGGTCATCACTCCCTGAAATAGATATTTCTCTATCTTAATTTCATCACAAATACAAGAACTTAATTAAATAACATAAAACGCTTCTTTATTTACATTCAACTAAAAGTTTGTCATGGTAGAGTGTAGCCATGTTCGGTACCACGTCTGAGCTCAGTTGTGACGCATCGGCTATTCGCATATGAGTAACAGGATCGTAGCAATCCTCACATCTACAAAAATCACGCAACCAGCAGAACTCCAGGTGAAGTTTGTTACTGAAGTCCGACAGTTGTACGATAATTTCGCGGTCAGACATCTTTATGGTAGACTGGTCGTTGTCGATTGTGTCAGAAAAAGGCTGGTGATGTTTAGTACAAGAAAATGTCCCATAAATTTTGCGGATATAACCTAAAAACCACTATTAACATGATTACAATTCATTGGCCATTTATTCAGAATGATAATTTAAGTTATGAAATATTATATTATGTACCTGTATTACGAGTATATTCTGTAATATGATTCTAGTTATTCACCTGGTTTAAAAAATATGCATTTACTATAAACATTCCAACAAAAAAATTCCAAGTACATAGTTTTATTTTATTCAAACTTATTTTTGTACTACATTACTACATTTTGTACATTCTTAAGAACTATTTATTTGTCATTTATATAAGACAAAGCAAATTTATTTCAATAAAAACGAAAATCTGTGACTTTGAAAAATTCCTTAAAAATAGAAATGGAACAGGAGCGTAAATTTTATTCTTTAAACGTTATCAATTCGCCAGATCCTGAGAGTGATAATGCCTCTCAAAAAACCGGTGGCAAACTATGTCAGCAAACCGTAGATATTTTTAAGGATAAAGGCTTTCTACAGCTGAATGTGGCCAAGGAAATGCTACCAGTAAATAACTACGTCATTGAGACGGCACAAAAATGGGTCACGCTGCCAGGCAAAAATGAGCGACAACACATATTTCCAGTGCAGACGATCCTGCCCAAGGTGCAAATGAATCGTAATGTACCACTGAAGCAGCTGCCGCGTGACGTGGAGGTGGATCGTCGAAGACGGCAATATACCAAAATAGACCTGCTCGAAATGTTAATCACAGCCGGCCTCACCAATGATGAACTAGTGCCTTCTGAAGAACAATACCATATGCTGTCGGAAAGCACCTTCGCACACTTCCTGCCCACCAGCTTCTTTGACGACACCAACTACGATTGTCACTCGCCCGAAGCCTGGTTCAAGTTGGGCATCGTTGATGAGAAACAGCATCCAGTGCCTGCCAAAGGCTGGGTGCCGACCGCTCAAAGCATGATGGACTATAGTTGGCAAAATGTATCCGTTAGCAATTACAATGAGGAAACGAATTTATGGACCGTAATGGTGCTGATGGATGAATGTGTCTACCATATCCCAAAAGTGCAGTTCATGTTTATGGCCGAAAATCCGACCGTATTTGTTGAGCGCTTAAAGCAAGCCACACGAGATCGCAATACGGCCGAATGCTTGATCATGATGGAGGCTATAGTTGATTGTGTTCTGCTCCAAGATATGCGCGATGATCATCACTTTTCCCCTAATCCCCGCATCGAGAAACTGCTCAGCAAATGCCGCACAGATGCTGCATTCCTCAAAGACTTGCGAACCGAAATCTATTTGGTTTACGAACACTTGATGGCTTGCTATGAGTTCGAGAAATTCATCATAATGATGCCGAAAGAGTTTCCCAATTTCCATAGTAATCTCATACGCAATTCTCTACCAAAGGCATTCAAGTCGGTGATAAGTATTAAGGAAAGTAAGAGTCTCAAGGCGTTGAAGTTGAATATGAAGCAAATCAGACATGATGTGCTGCAGAACACATTGTTCTATGTAGGCGCGGGTATTGAGGCTATGGAATCCGTCGCAGGTGAATGTCAGTACGTTGAAACGCTTTCGATGTTCGTCTGCAGCTTCGCCAAGGCTCTGCCGCTCTCCGATTTTCTACAGTCACAACAACAGAACAGCAACAACGTGAGCTCCTATGTAAAAACCTTTTGGCCCTCGAAAATCGCATCGGGTATTATGTTGGTACTGCGTGCTCTTGGAAAAGGCTGGCTAGATATTAGTTTGGACAAATGGAGCGTCTACAAAATGTGTAAGATTTCTCGTTTCTTACTGCAGACGAAGTTTCGCATGCAAGACGCAGTGCATGTGCTGTTAGAAAAGTCCATTGAAAATTTTGGACGTCTTCTCACCAAACCTTGCGAGCAGTTCTTAAATATACCAGACGACTACAAGTGGCAGGCAAACGAGTTCATAAATAGTCCGTTTCCTTGGGCTAAACCGATTTTCAGTTTAGTTATCGCCATTGCCGACGACAAGAACGTCATCTACTCCACGCCGCTGGAGGAATTCGATCCAAGTCTGAGGGACATCTTCAAGAAAGCGCTGGAGAAGGCTGCCGGTGTGCGCTACATCAATGCGGAAGTAATGACGAATCTACGATTCGCACGCAATCTTTACATACTAACTGTGGAACTTATCGACGAATACTACGCGAAGATTAGCAACGCGCTCCATATTAGCTATAAGAAAGCAATAATACCGGTGCGTGCCTACTCCAAACTCTTCGAACGCTTTGTACCCTTCTATCTATTGAATGTAAATAAATACTTTCAAGATTATGCGGCCCTAAAGCCCTCATCACAAATGGTTAAAAGTGAGATATTAGAGCAGAAACGTCTTAAGCAGGAGATCCGGGATATTCTCCCGGCTACCATCACAATTGGACCATTTCTAATAAATGTTGATCTAATCAAACAGTTCATGATCAAGAAACGCATCGAAATTACAAAACGTCTCTTTGAGTTCTACGTTCAGCGCATGTTTAGCATTAACGAAGCATTACTGGAAGCTTGCGTTGCGGTAAACGCGAAAATCTCCGAGCGTCCGCAAAGCATTGAACATTTGTATGAAATACGCGACTATGGGGTGACAGTTCCCGAGCGTGTGGAACAGCTGAAGGCAGAGATACAGGTCATGTGGTTAGAATATGAAATGTTGGACGGGTTTTTTTACAACCTCAGCGATCAACAATTCGCTATGAAGTGGCAGGTCTACGCGTGGCCACATAATATCATGCAGCGTCTGTCTAGCCTACGGGAGGAGCAAAAGAATGACATTGATGATTTCAGACGTATACATTTGAGTGAGATCGTTGGCTTTGAGGAACGTTTGGAGTCGCTGAACGAAGAGGTTCAAGCGTTTTCATTGCAACATGATCCCAACAAAGTTATGGAGATGAGTGTAGAGGTAGATATTGCCACCACTAGACTTTGTTTATTATTATTAGTTCATTCTCCATCTTATCTGTAACCTCAACCTTATTTTTGTGCAGGTGAAAAAAACTTGGAAAGCTATAACCGAATTACAGAAAATGGGAAGTACATTGAAATTTCGTCAAAATTTGTTTGAACTGGATGAACTTTCGCTGGAGTTTCTTGAGAATATTATTGAAGGTTTCATGCCATATAAAAACCTTTGGGCGGCATGCTCCGATTTTATAAAACTCGAAGAAGCAACCATTGGCAATCCGATGATAAATATTGATCTGGATGACGTCACTCAGTTGACTAACGAATTGCGCACCTCATTACAGAATTCTCAAACGGAATTCGAAGAAAAGCCTGAAGTTTCAGCAGTGGCGACGACTTTCTTGGGCAAACTCGATAACTTTCAACCAGTCATTGATTGTATAAAATGGTTAAGAAATGAACATTGGATTCATATGCATTGGCAAGAGTTGAGTGCTCGTTCGGGTGCAGATATAAAATACTCGCCGGCTATGAATTTCAATTACTGTATTAGAAAAGGGATAATGGAGAACTTGGAGATAGTAAAGGAGATATCTGAAAAAGCCGAGTCCGAAGCTGATGCTTTACGTTTAGCATTGGAGGAGGAGGAGCGTTTGCGCGAAGAAGCTCGGATTGCACTGCTGGAGAAGAAAGAGATGAGGAATTGTCGCAAAGATATACTATAAATACATATCTATAACTCTGTTTGAGATTAGACATAAAATTGATATATCACATTACTATTTCACATATTCTTGTAGTTTTATACCTAAAATAATGAAATATATCGTGCATAAATATTACAAATCCGTTAATAAATATGTAATTTTTTTCTACATATAGCCTAGCATGAAAATAGCCTATAGTCTAGCAAGAAAATTAGAAAATTACCCCTGCCGCTTAAACGAGGGAAATTTACCCCCTCCATTCGATTCTTTTCTTGGCTAGATTCAACATACACGCCCTCTTGTCCTCTATTATGTGAATCACCCTGTATAAAATAGTTGACATTTGAAAATCTACTTCATTTGAAAGCCAAACAATTTGGCGAACTTTGATCGTGTATTCAATCAGTCCTTTATTCAAACCAAAAATAATAGCTGGCAATACTTTCGGAAGACGTTTGACGCTGCTTTCGAAGCGAATGAGAACCGCTTAAATCAGCTGTTTGAATTAAAACAAACAAACCACATTAGTCAATAGTCTATAGTCTAGCAAACAAACCACATTAGTCTATATTCAATAGTCTATAGTCTAGCAAGAAAATTAGAAAATTACCCCTGCCGCCTAAACGAGGGAAATTTACCCCCTCCATAGGATTCTTTTCTTGTCTAGATTCAACATACACGCCCTCTTGTCCTCTATTATGTGAATCACCCTGTATAAAATAGTTGACATTTGAAAATCTACTTCATTTGAAAGCCAAACAATTTGGCGAACTTTGATCGTGTATTCAATCATTCCTTTATTCAAACCAAAAATAATAGCTGGCAATACTTTCGGAAGACGTTTGACGCTGCTTTCGAAGCGAATGAGAACCGCTTAAATCAGCTGTTTGAATTATAACAAACAAACCACATTGCCGGTCTACTCAAAGATATTTTTCCAAAATACTTTCACTGAAAATAATTCATTTTCTATTGTCTTTTGTGTGCTTGCACTATGGATGCTTCAACGACAAGTTCTTTTAACATGACATCAAAATGTAGAACAGCTTTTGCCAAAACAAAACATTTTCATAGCTATTTATTAAATTCTATTCACAGCGGATTATTCCGGAGCTCACTATGAAGATTCATCTACATCGCTTAATAAAAATGTTCAGTTCAGTCAACTGGAAATATCGGAGATAACATCTCATGAGAGCAGCACACGGGCCAATAACACCTCACAAAAGCTGAGTATAACGATGGACACGCGAGAACATCAACTATTGCGCCCTGGCGATAAGCAAGCGGAAATGCCTGGCGCCAATGCGTTAACGATGACGATCTTTGAGCGTGGAACTTTGTCATGTTGCACCATTCCAGAAACTTCGGCATTGTCCAGTGATATGTCCCAGGTCATAGAAGATGCCACAATGGAAGATCAAGATCAGAGCAGCCTGATGGATGAAGAAGCAATAACGATACAAAAAACAGAATTAACAATTCATAACTCAGAGACTAAAGGCTCCAACATAACAGAGGCAAACACGCGAGCTTTGGCCACCTCAGAGAATCATTACTTTCAGGAATCGCTTGTAGAGTTGGGACGTCGTCTTTGGCCATCGAACTCAAAAGCTCAACAATATACAAAAGGTTGTCTGTGGTCACCGGATGGCACGTGTGCGCTCGTGCCAGTACATTTAGATGGTAGATTTAAAAAATGAAAATTTTAAATTCGGTTTTAAATCTTTTTAATGCAATTGTAGGAATGCATGTGGTCGAACTTCCCGCCGATTTATACCAAGTGGACTCTGTTCCTCTGGAGCGTAAGGTCAGCAATTTGCCAACGGCTGTACATGTCAAAGAGGGCGGTACGGTTTACGATTATTGTTGGTATCCATTCATGAATAGTAATGCACCCGAGACGTGCTGGTATTAAATGAAAACCTAACATAATCAATTGTATAAATTTAACAGATCACTTTACAGCTGGCTAGCTTCGCGTCAACATGAACCTATTCATATGTGGGATGCTTTTGACGGAGCACTTCGGTGCACTTATCGTGGCTACGACGATGTCGACGAAGTGGAGCCCGCAATTTCTGTTATATTCTCAAAAGATGGCGAGAGTATATATGCTGGCTATAAGAAATCCATAAAAATTTTCGACACCAAAATGTGAATGTCAATTAAACTTAACTATTTTAAAATTAATAAATGTAATTTAATTGCATTTTGCATCGAACAGCCCAGGGCGCGATTACAACTGTATACCGGTTAAGCAAGCTATTTCCTGCTTTGCCGTCAGCAGTGACAATACTTCCACTTTAACAGCCGGGTCTTGGAGTGGAACAATAAAGCACTATGATTTACGAGCTCCAAAACTTGGAGCGCTCTTTACCCTTATGGGTCACAAAGGCGGCATCACTTGGCTGCGTTATGCGCCCAGCGCGCCGAATTACTTGATGTTGTTTAGTGGAGCCCGCAAGGACGACAAAATACTGCAGTGGGACATGAGAAACTATACACAGCCGCTAAGGGAATTTAAACGCAACGTAAAAACTAACCAGCGTATCTATTTTGACCTAAGTCCGCAGTGTGAATGGCTCGTCAGCGGCGACACACAGGGATTGTTGCGAATTTGGGATCTCTGTGGTAAAAAGAGAGCTATTGAGGTAAGATAAATAAGAAAAAATTGCTCTCAGTAAAATTTAATTTTTATGATTAAATTATTTTTACTTTAAACTGCATTTTGTGTCAGGTGCCGCTACATCTGGACTGCTGCAATGGCATCAACTTTCATCCAACCATTCCTGTATTGGCTACAACTTCCGGACAGTATCATTTTATGAATAGTAGCGCGACAGATGATAACTCATCCACGGAAATGACGGTTGAGTATGAAAACTCATTATTATTTCTATGGATAGGAGCGAGAGATTCTAGAAATGTGATTAAAATTAATGGGTCGTAATAATTACATTTGCACTTGCAATGAAATCATATTTTTTTATTCAAGTACTATAACTCATGAAAGGAAAACAGATACTCTAGATTGAAATTCTTTTTTATTGTTTAAATCCTTTTTAGAAACTTCATGCTCAGATCCTTAATGAACCAGAAATACTGAAATGTTATCTCATAAGTTAATATTAAACACTTTGAAAACCACATCCGCATTTCAAGTAAAGACATATTTATAAGTTAAAGCATCCACAATTTAACTTTAGCCTTTAAATGGGAAGGATATCCAACACTTGCCGTACAATTAAAACCTCTTCAAAAATTCCTCTGCACATGTACGTGCACGCGCATTCACCGCCAGCTTCATTTCGCTGATCTCTTTGTCGATCTCCTCCATAAAGCTGATGACAAAGTCGACCAACTTGTGCTTGTACATCTGTTCAGTGTGGAAGTTGGTGATCAGAAAACTGATGTCGTAACCTTCGATGGGCTTGCGACGCAGTATAACGAAGGATTCTGCACGTCGCATCATGAAACGCGTGAACTTGTGACACAAAATCTTTTCAATTTCATCAGCCTGCTTGACAGCGATGCTTACACGCACCGAATTAATGCTTGTCTCGATAAGGACGCGTTCGCGTTCATTGCGCGATATCACGATTGGCGTCAGTACTAGCTCCCTACTGGAGCAGACCTCCACCTCGGGTTTGTTGTGGCGCTCCACCACCTGCGAGGGGAAGTTGCTCAGACACATAGCCGCCGTCAGCGAATGACGGACTGCGGTTAAATAGGGCTTGAGTGTTGCAGCCATGTTAAAGCTTTATAGTTGAAACTTGTTTTATTGGAGTGGTTTTACTTATATAAAACTTCTAATTTTCTCTCCCAATATATAATTAATCTGGAATATTACACAGTAAATGAATCAACACCACCCTCAAAGAAATGTCAAATAAACGTCTTCAACATCAGCGAATGTTGTAATTTTTGGGTGGTTTACATTAAATTATAAGTGCCCATCACACAATGAAAAAGGGACTAATTTCCAAACATGCTGCAAGCAGTTTTTTAATTTGGTTACCGAGTTCATTTCCAACTTCATTGTTTAGTTTGTTGTAAACGTAGCATAATATTAGATACGTTTTTTGGCATATGTCGGAGACGCTGACGCTGCTACGATTTTTTGGTATTGTTTTTCACGGACACTCCAACAACAACATCATTTTGCTCGCTCTCGTCTGGTTTCGGAGTTATAGCCGTTTAACTCCGAAACTATAAGAGTCACCTAAATGTTGTAGGCATGATTGGAAAGGTATTAAAATTATATTTCATTTATGTCAGACAATGTGTTATCAACTCACTATTACTTTTCAACGAAAATTAAGTTTTAGATTTATCCAATTTTTCCTTTCCTTCCTTCAATTCCTTTTCAATTTCAAATAACCTGTGATGACAGAGAATATTCGTGCCAAATTTGATGAAAATATTCGTTCTCCTGTAATCGAATTTTATTTAATTAGTGGTACCCATATGTAGTACTCTTTTTTTGGTCAGACAGTGGACATCTGGACAAAATTTCAAACGCAAATTCGTTCTACAAGCTGCGAAATTGAGCTATAAGCATGGATGAATTTATATTCACTATAAAAATTAGGCGTGGTAATGGTCCGATTCTGCCCATTTTCAATACCGATGAGTTTCTAATGATAGACAATATTCGTGCCAAATTTGATTAAGATACCTCTATTCGTGCTCCTGTAATCGAGTTTTATTTTATTAGTGGTCGGACCACGCCCATGTGGTACTCTTTTTTTGGTCAGAGACAGTGGACATCTGGACAAAATTTCAACCGCAAATTCATTCTACAAGCTGGGAAATTGAGCTATAAGCATGAATGAATTTATATTCACTATAAATCCGATTTTGCTCATTTTCAATACCGATGAGTTTCTAATGATAGACAATATTCGTGCCAAGTTTCATGAAGATATCTCTATTCGTTCTCATGTAATCGTGACTTCCACAGACAGACAGACGGACATGGCTAAATCGACTCAAGAGGTGAAGCTGATCAAGAATATACAGGGTCCGCCAAATAACTTTATTTTTTTGAAAATGCTATAAAAATAATTACTGAATATTTTCTCAAATTTCTTTTTTTATTTGAAAGTACAATCCTTCCGGTTAATAATGGAAAATAATTTCATTCAAATGGCTGCCTTGGCTGGCCATGCAGTAGCCTACACGATCGGTCCAATTTTTAAGCACATTATCGATTGTGTGCAGCTGTATTTCACTAATGGCTTCACGAATATTGTCCTTTAAAGCGTCAATTGTCTCTGGCTTGTCGGCGTAACACTTATTTTTGGCCCGATATTCATGGCCCGATAACAATCGCCATTGACTGTAACGGCCACTCCTTGCTCATTTTCGAAGAAAAATGGCCCAATTATGCCTCTGGACCAAAATCCGCACCAAACAATGACTCGTTTTGGGTGCACCGGCTTTTCAATGTATGCGAGCGGGTTTTCTGTGCCCCAAATGCGACAATTTTGCTTGTTTACATACCCGCCAAGATCAAAATGATCTTCTTCCAAAATCCGTACGCAATTTTCGCACACATTCTGCAACATTACCATGATTTTCAAAGTAATGTCGCAATATTTCCTATTTCAAGCGTATACACAACCATATTCGTTCAGCGGAAGGATAAAACTACATAATTATCTGTCAAATCAGACATGAGCTAAGTGTTACCATTCACGAAATAAGCACTAGTTAAAAAAAAACGTTAGATGGCGGACCCTTTATATACTTTTCTATACCAGTCACGCCTCCTTTAATGCGTTACAAACGGAAGCAGTAAGTGAATATACCCTCATCACTTCGTGTGTAGGGTATAAAAAAGCCTTTATGAAATGTAGAAATGGTTATTGGTCAAAATTTCAACCACAATCGATTATAGATGCATAAATAATTAACAATTAAATTAGACGTAAACGAAATTCATTACGTTACCGTTTCATTCTTATATATATCTTATATTATATATAATATATTATATATATATTATATTATATTAAAACAACGATTTTTTTAGTAATTTTATTTATAATTAATCTTTTCATAATTATTTTTTACCTTTTATATAATGATGTTTTCTTCACATTGTTCATCAATGAGTTTAGATTTATTTACAAGGTCGATTGTGGATATTCTCTTCTTTACTCTGCATTTCTTTCGTTGATATTAATTTTTCTCACATCGTTGGAGTCCACTGTAAGTAGTTTGGCTGCGTTGCCGCTTCGTACTCCAGCGTCAAGGAGTCTACAACATGACGCGAGTTATCGAGTTCTGAGAGATCTTCCTTAAACATGTCTTCACGTCGAAATTGATCGAGAAAAGCTGAACGCTTCTTAAGTTTATCGTACTGAACCAGCACACGATTAAATAAGGAACCAATGCCAGTGTGGTTGGCCATCATAAGCCCGGACACTTTGTGGTTGCTCTGTACGTAAGGTGAGCTTCGGGAGAGAGCTACTTGAATACTAGCCGGTCCCCAGGGTATGAATTGGGCCAGTTTTCGTTCTCGTATCCGTTGTAAAGACTTGTGAACCTGCGTAGGATCCACTTCTCCCTGTTGTTTAAAGATTATAAGACTTCACTTAAATGAGGAAAGTGACAATTTTTACTTGAATGATGTTGAGTATAGAGATATAGCAGTGGTGATTGGTTTTATCCGGTGCCGAAGAAACCATCATATTTTTCGGCTGCAACAGACGTCGCATAACATCTAGCACTGTGGTTTTGCGAATATTTACATTAGGCTGAGGGGATTGAAAGACATAAAATTCCATCTTTTGAGCATTTGAACCTCATAACGAAGCACTCACATCGTTCTCGGTGGTCAACGGCGTGTAGCCCGTCATCAGGAAATGCAACTGAGGCGTCGGTATCAACGGAGCCGTCAGTCCAATCAAGTTGTTGTTCATATACGACGGGTACCGCAGTGTGGTGGTGCTCACGGACATAATAGTCGAAACCAACGTATTAATCTGCATAAAAGTCGGGTTCTCGATGTGCAACCGATCCGTAGCTATACGATTCAGAGCCGTGTTGTCCAGCACAACAACGCAATCGGCGCACTTAGTGAGGCGCTTCAAAGTCAGCAAAGAGTTATACGGTTGCACCACAACATCGCTGATCTCGTCCTGATTCGGGAATACACTGTAGGTTTGCAGCAACTTCTTGGGAAACCGGTCCGAAAGGCGTTCCATTATGTATGAACCCATGCCCGAACCTGTGCCCCCAGCGATGGAGTGACAAAGCACGAAGCCCTCCAGCGAATCGCTTCCTTCTGCTTCGCGGTCGATGATGTCGAACACCTCTTCGTGCAGTTTCTCGCCCTGACTAAAGCCGGAGGCCCAGTTGTTGCCCGCACCGCCACCGTGCTTCGAAAGGTAGATGTTTTCAGGGTTATAAAGCTGGAACGTGAAGGAAGTGAGTAGTAAAGTGAGTGTTAGGAAAAGCAAATGTTTAAGATGGATAATCTCATGTGTAACCTTTGCATACGATGAGGTCATAATGGTGTTTATCACCCTGGGCTCCAGATCCAACAGCACTGCTCTTGGTATATAGTGATTATCGTCGGCCTTGTATTGGAATCAAAAGGAGAGCATTTAACGATACATTATGTGTAAGATTTACAAACGTAGATCATCATCGCGTTACCTGGTAGAAGAAGACGTCTTTGCGATCCAATCCATCTGTGGCGAAATCCTCCAGGACGCCATTCGGTGAGATGCCATGTTCGTGGCAGAGGCGCTTCCAAAATTCGAAGCCGACTGCAAGAGCAACAAATTATTATTATTTCGCCTTATCGCCCCCCACTTTTGCTTGCCTCTTCTTCTACTAACTTTGATTTCCGCACTGGCCCAGCTGCAATGTTATTATTTCGCATGGCATTTTTTCGTCTTTATAAACAGAAACTAGATTATTAT
The DNA here is from genome assembly GCA_943737955.2 of Myopa tessellatipennis. Lineage (NCBI taxonomy): Eukaryota > Metazoa > Arthropoda > Insecta > Diptera > Conopidae > Myopa > Myopa tessellatipennis. Next base: position 54,053,588 of record OX031316.1, read on the forward strand.
ATTAACAAAATTTGTGTACTTATCTTGTTTGCATTTGTTACTAAACTCCGAAAAAATGCACCGTTAGTGTACGAACAATTCAAAGTAATGCAAAAACAACTGACACTAGAAAAATACATGTAACAAAAACAATTGATAGGAATAACAATAATAACAACGAATACTTCATTGCAGTCGTCGTCATTCGTTGTTGTTCGTAGGATTTCTGCCGAACAAGTGTACAAACCTACCAACAACACTCTCATGTTGTGTAGTGTAAATATATTAACTAAAAAAATATTCGTATGCATATTCGACGATTTATATCGTTTTCACTGGCTCACAATCGTTTTTTCGTTCGTTTAATCGTTATCGTTAAAGCTGTGTCGCATTGGTCGCGTTGCATAAGTCGCATCGAAATCGAATCGGTTGTATCCACGACGAACACTTCGACTCTTGACTAGTGTTGCCGATACCTTAAAAACAAATGTTTCCTCTGCTTCCGAAAAATGTGTCAATTTGTAATTAAATGTGTCCCTATTTAGAATTAAATGTGTCCATATTTAGAAATAAATGTTGTTCATAAAAAAGATTACATTTAACGTTTATTTCTAAACAAGACACATAAAGTTCTGCATAAACAAGTATTTCAAATCATTTCATATTTTAAATAATAGAAAATAACAAAACTTGTTAAATTACTCTTTCGTTACAATCAGTTAATTTACACCAAAGGAGTACATAACGGTGCTCATGATTGCCCAATTTTGAAATAATATTGTTTTTCTGTTGTTGTTATAGTTATGCTATGATGTTATATGGTTATACGTTGTTGTTGTTGTTGTTCTTATTATTATTATTTTTTATTGTTATTGTTGTTGTTGTCTTTATTGCTTCTGTTGATGAACTGATTGATGTGGTTGTTGTTGTAAGCTATGTTGTTGTTATTGATGTGGTTGTAAATGGCAGCTTTTTGTTTTTTTCTGTTTATGTTGTTGTTGTTGTTTTTAATTTTCTTGTTATTTTTTAGTTTTTTATTTTATTATTGTAACAGTAATCCAGCAAAAATGTCTGCAAGCCCAAAACAAGTGAGTGAACGTTATTTTTAATGGACAATCTGAGTTATTTTCTGAGATATTTTTAAAGTATTTACGAGATGGTTTGTATACTGTACATTGTGAAAAAATTGTTGTTGTTGTTGCTGTTGTTGGTGGTACACATTTTGTGAGAGGAAAATCGAAATATTTAACACCACAAAAGAAGCAGAAATTTTACACAAATTACAACCAATAATAAGAAAATCTATAGGAATTTTTTATAGAATCTTAAAACAAACTTTTAATTAACTTACTTCTTTTCAATATTAATATAAAATTCTTTAAAAATCTTTCTTTCTATTTAATAAACATTTCTTTATATTTAATAAACACTTCTTTACATTTAATACACACTTTTGTTTAATTAATAATAAATGAAGGTTTTGAAATTACAATAGTTTAAGTTAATAGATAAAACAATGAAATTATAAAATATTAATTTTTATATAAGATTATTTAATATTAAACCACGATTATTAGGATTATCTTCAATGTATGAATGTATGTATGTACATTGTCTATATTGTCATCTAATGATGATGATGACGGTGATGATGATGTTAGTGGGCTTGCGATCAGTGAAGCGTCTGTTCGCATTCTTTATTTATTTCGATCCGTGAGTGTTATAAAAACCTCGACTTTAATTAAGTGTTCGTGGTCACTGAAGCCGTCGACATTTCAGCCAAATGAATTGACAGGTTTTCACACTTTCCGTGTCCGAAGCTGAGTGTTTTTTATCAGCGATATATGGCAAGTGTCCGGAGTATTAGATTCGTGTTCATATTGTTTTTATTTTCCTATCAATCTACACAGCAACTGACATTAATTCGAAAGAGTGAACTTAAAGTGAAAATATTATCATTATTCCTATTTTAATATATATTATTATATGTACATATTTATATTAATAGCAATAATCACTATATTATTATTTTATTAGTACCGTATTTAATAGAATTCTTTTTCTCTGAACAAACTGCAATAAATTTGTATAAAAATGCAATCATCATCAATCTTTTCTGAATGAATGAATGAATGAAAAAGAATGTAAATCTATCAATTTAATTATCAAGGCTTTCGACATGACAGTTGTTGTTATTATTATTAGTTTTTCTAGATTTCGTACGTGATTAGATTTCATTCAATGTTTTTTATATACTCGTAGTTACTTTGTTAGTTTTTTTTGCGGAGTTCTTGCCAATCGTTAAAACCACGACATTATCACAGCAATTATGCAGAAAAAGTATTTAGAAGAACAAGAAAAAGGACACGAAGAAGACGATGAAGTATATGATTCTTGAATACAGAAAAAATCGACTGTTATTTAGTGAATAATCTGTGAATTCATTGCTTGTATTCATATGAATCTTATGAATCATTTCTTGTATTCATATGAATCTTATGAATCATTGTTGTTGTTCTATTCATTTTATATACGATACAAGATTCATTTTGAATTCATATGCACTTCATTTTGCACAACCATAGAGTTAAATAAAATCTTGTTTCTTAAAACAGATTCATGTACAATTTATTCAGCTGAGCTCATTGAACTTTCTAAGGTTTTGTGGAAAAAAAGTCGAAAGATTTTCTGCAAAGTAAAAATAAATCAAAACTAACATGACAATTTATCAAAATTTGTCGCTTTCAAGACACAACAACAACAACATCTGATGTTCTCCCAACAAAATAGCACATCAGAGAATACTAACAACAGCAACAACAAAGAAACAAACAAAAGCAGACACAACAACAGCAGTTGCAACAACAACTCTGAATAAATATCGAATGCGTACTAAAAGCCAACTTAATTTATGCACAACAAAAACATGCTGTTAGCCGGCGTGAGGGCGAAAATTGATGTCTAAAAAAAGATGTGCAACAGAGAGAGAGACACAGTGAGCGAGAGGGAGGGCGAGTGTGTGCAAAATTGATATAAAATGTGGTCATTTTGTTTGTATTTAAAATGTGGAATTTTATAGCAAACAACGCAAATAAAAAATCCATACTGAACAGTGCCTTATTTTTTCCATTTCTTTCACTGTTTATCTTTTTATCAACTTTTTCTTTTGTTATTTCAACTTGATTTAATCTGAGTTAATAATTTATTATTGTTGTGATTTTTTTTATGATCATCTAAAGTGACAGATTGACAGAGTGAGACACACCGAAGACGATTAAAGTTCTTTTATTTTATCATTAGTTTGAAGAGAAACTTAAACTGATTTTAATATCGTGTTTCTTTTATTGCGGAGTGAATAAAAATAATTTATAGCAGAACTTTTCAAGCAGAATTTCAATTAAGTGTTAAATTCGCTTATCTAGCATCAAATAAGCATCCAACATCATTATCATCATCTTTTTCATTATATTCTTCATTTTCTTCATTATATTCTTCATCTTCTTCATTATATTCTTCATCTTCTTCATTATATTCTTCATCTTCTTCATTATATTCTTCATCTTCTTCATTATATTCTTCATCTTCTTTCAAATTCTTATAAATATACGTACATTTATTCTTTTTTTACATGTCACAAAAACCACATCAAAACTAATCAATTAACTTGAAATTTAGAGAACTTTAATTACCTTTTTAATGACCAGATTTAGTATCGCCCACTTCTAGTGTTGAGAGAAGAACACGAAGAAGACAAAACAAAAACCTTAAACAAACATCGAAGTCGGAAGGTTAAATCACGTCCAAATTAATCACATCACATCACTTTCTTTAAAATTTTAATGGAATAGAAAAGATAGAAAAGTTGTATAAAGAATATTTTTCTAGTAGATTATATCGCGTCTCTACTGATCTACGCACCCAATTTAAACAGTGTTACCGCTAACATAAATTAAATGTGTCCTCTGCTTCAGAATAATGTGTCCATTAGAAGCAAATGTGTCCATACTTTAAGAATAAATGTTGTGCATAAAAAAGATTATTTTTAACGTTTTTTTATACACAAGGACCATAAAGTATTGCACGAACAAGTATTTAAATTCATTGCATATTTAAAATAATACAAACTAACCAAAGAACTTAAATTATTGTTTCTTGAAATTCTTTAATTATTATTATAATGCAATATTCGATCCATTGAAAATTAATAAAACGAATTCATTCCAAATGGGGATTGTTATTGGTCGAATTTTTGAACAAATACAAACAACAGGTTTGTTCAAACGGCAACACTGGCAGTGGAAAGAATATTTCATCGTTCCAACATTTTACGGAAATATTCTCGTATATCATATAATGAGCAATCAAAACAAAAAGTTTATCAAATGAAAAAACACCAGAAAAATAAACCCAACCCATCAATTTCAAGCCTGATTAACCTCCAAGAAGACAACAAAAAAATTCACCCAAACCACCAACAACAACTACAATTCAATTAGTAAACAACTTCAGTCAGATTCGAGATCATGACCAACAAAATTTTTGAATTTACATATTTTCTACTTCTGAAGTACACCAAATGTAAAAAAACAACAACAACAACAACGTACGAGTATGAAAGAACAACCAGAAATATTTAAAGCTAATATTATTATTAACAATGATGTTTTTGTTATTAACAATTATTATTGTAAGCACAGCAAAAAGGCACCCGTTGATGGGGTCTTATTTACTTAATGTAAACCACTTAAATGGACGTGACTTCGATTGCTCTGTTCTGTTAAGTGTTAAGTTGAAGGTTCTCATAATACAACCATAATAACCACAACAGTAATAACAAAAAAAAAAACATCTGAAATAACGGAAATAACAATAACAATAATAATAATAATTGAAACTCTTAAAACTCTCTTAAAACTCAATTTAAACGCGATGACTTTAAAGCTGTTGATGAGGTTGAATGACGAGTGAGTAGATTCTTTTCGAGGCAACGTTTAGCAGTAATGCGTGATATTTATATACTCTTTGTAGATGTAATGAAAAGAAGCCAATTTTGATGGGCACTCCATTTAATCAATTCATTTATTTTCTTCCCAAAGCTAAAATATACCCTTTCAGGCTCTTTCTGGTTATTAAATGCACCAAACTATTCAGCAAATACTACGAATTTATTAGTTCAGTTATCTGTAGATTATTTACGACTGTATAACATATTTTTTCATACATATTACACCTATTTTAGTTACTTATACTTACTTTACTCGTCACTATACTAAGAATATATTGAAATACATGTTCAATCTCAATCAATCACTCGAGAACGTTCTGTGAACAGTTCAATAACCTTACAATTTGAGGATTTGGCGACTTCACTCAAGACCTTTTGTAAAATAGGTTTTTAAATGAGTTTTACTGCTTTTTTGACAGCTCAAATCCATCACACGTTATTGATGTCAAGTAATCACTTCGGGTTCGTTTGGATCCGATCTTAAAAGCTTCTTTGAGTTAAGACTTTTTTATTTTTCAAGTTACTTAATATTTAGTCTCTTATCTGCTTTTGTATATTGTAGATACATTAAACTGCGACTGATATTCTATATATACACATATACCCGTATATACATACATATAGCAGCGTATATACAATACAAATAGAAGTGTATATATGTACATTCGTAATATATAAGTACGTATGTCTCTGAGTTCTTTAACGATGATTCTACAATGCTTCTTTAAGCAATATGATGAAACAAAAAAAAACAACTCGAATTTCAAAATTTAAGCTCTACGCGCTTTTAACAATACGCAATAGTAACAAATGCAAAACACAACCAAAAATTATTCATATAATAATTAATAAAAACCAAAAACAATTCAAACACAAATCTATATATATTTAGTAACGGTAATTATTATAACAAAACAATTACAAAAGAGTAAAATTTATGGTTTTTAAAATGTATGGAGCCAAACTTACATAGTTGTAATTATAGTAGTAGTAGTTGTTCTACATGCTGTTGTTGTACTTGTAGCCGTTGTTGTTGTATTTTCCTTGTTTACTGCCAAAATTTGATGTTATACAATCAAACAACAACGACAATTAAACAACACTAACAATTAAACAACAATAACAATTTAACAACAACAATAATAATCTAACAACAATAACAACAACAACTGCGAAACATTTGAATGCGATTGCAAATTCGTAGACATCAACGTAGACATTCATTTTATATGTCAATTGACTGGTTTTAACCAAATTTGTTTGCGTTTTTAGACATTTTCAATTATATTCCACCAACACTAAAAACTAAACAAACCTATAGAGAGAGAGGTGGGGAGAAAGAGAGAGAGAGAGATGGAGAAATAAATACAAAGAACTAACATCTGTTCCTCTGTGAGTTCTTTCTGAGGTCGCTGACGATTCGTTTAAATTGAAAAGGTGCTTAGATTGAGTTACCGCGACTGAATGGTGACTGTTTAGCTCAGTCCAGACGTGGCTTTAAAAATGTAGTATTTTTTAATGGAATGCACCAGCAGCTGTTCTTTCTACTAAACTTTTATTACAACTCCTTTCATTTTTATACTCTTTTTTAAAACATTCAAAAAACGTTGCCTTCAGCACAGAAACTAGAATTGAACTGTAATTTTATTTCATTGTATTTAATTTTCATAGAATTTTTTTATTTATTTTTCATATACTTTTATTATTATGTCTTTATTATGTATTGTTTTTTCCTTTTTATGTTTTTATTATGTAAGCCTTTTTTTATTTGATTGGCTTAATTAACGCATTTTATTGCTGCATTTTTAGGGGGCCAAAAAATGCCCTTCGCTATATTTTTAATGATTATAAAGTATTTTTCTTTCCATTCAACGAGTAAAAATAATAATTTAAAAGCTCTTTTTGTTCATTCAGATTTCCATCATCATTTTTTTATACGCAATTTTTAATGTGTTTTAAAAAGTTGTTTAAATAATTTTGAACTAAAAACTCTTTGATCTTTAAAATGATCTTCTGGCGGTCGTTAGTCGGTCGTCGGTTTGTCTGTCTGTTTTCACAAAGTGACTTGTTCGAAATGCATACTGAATGAGATACTTTGCTTGAGTTGTTGAGGGTTTTCGTGGTAATTTCGAAAAAATAATCGAGTTTTAAAAATTGTAGTACACGTTGTTTTGCTGTTGTTGGTCTTTTGTTTTTTATGGATGTCTTGGCCCCGAGTTCGTTCCATTTTTCTTCCAAATCATAACTTTTCACAACTTTACAACTGAAATTAAGCAAAAATGGTAGAGAAAAAGTCATTAACGGTTAATTACCGATGCCACTTTGACTCGAATGTGAATCATGTAGAACCCGACGATTGATCATCATTTTAAAACTCATGACTTGGTTCAGTAACCGAGTCCTCAACTTTGTGAAAGATTAATAACTTGAATATTAATTATTTAATTATTATTATATATGTACTAAATAATTCGTAGCAAAGTCGAGGAACAGCAACAACGAAAAAGAGCACTCTAAGCAGCTTCGATTCCGTTATACTCGAGTATTCATTTTCTTTTGTTTTCTTTTTTATACCCCAATTTGCTTGGTTATCGTTTAATAAAAATATAATAGCTTTAAAAAATAGCTTTAAAAGATAACTAATTTTATTTTCCTTTAACTAGCCACAAAAAAATACAACAATTTAATTAAGAGTTAGTTTCTGCAGCTATCAACAGAAATTAAATCAACAGAAATTAAAACATCAGAAATTAGTTAGAAAAGTCTTAAAAAATCCTAATCTCCAATGAGTTTTAAATTAATCCTAATTCTACATACAGTATATATATATATATATATACTATGTATGGTATATATTTACTTATATACACACACATATCTACATATGTTTATTAATTTTGTTATTGTTTTCTTTTTGTTTTGTTTTCTTGTTGTTTCTTTTAACTAACTAATTCATGTTCATTGTAGTTGTTTTCTGTTGTTGTTCTGTTTATTTGACCGCTTTTTTGTTTCAAAAAGAAAAAACGATTACTTGTTGACTGTTTATAGTTGCACATAATTTTTTCTTCTATCACCAAGGTCACTAAAATTATTCTCTGGAAGCTTGACAGTTAAAAAGCTGTCGTAAACAACTTAACATCTGTTAAAAAAAGAAGTGTGGTAAAAAATTATGCAACCAAACAATTTTTATGTTTTCTCTTCCTTTTTTCTGATTCTTTTTCTTAATAATGTTGTTAAATATTTTTATTATCTTAGAAGAGAAAAAATCCATGAAAACTTTATTTATTTTAATAATTGTATTATATATATTAAAATTCGTATATAGGAGCATATGATATTATATACAATATATATTTAAAATATTTGAAGTGTATTTGTATGTGTATGTGTGTTTATTTATTTTATCACAGTTAAATAAGTAAATAAATAAACGTTCAACTGAAGATTTTTTAACGTCATAACGAAGAGAGTTCGTGTCTTAAGTCTTTTGTTGTTGATGAATTTCGGTGATTTCAAAATAGCTTAAAATCCAAAATTAAAATTTGTTAATGAATTTTGAGTACAGAGAAATTTCAATATTTTATCACCCATTTTTTATATTGCTAATAATATTTTTTAAAATTGATATAATAAATAAATCATCAGTTAATTTAAATAAAATATAAACAAAAACTTGTTCTTAATACTATACTAATTAATTCAAGTCATTATGAAAAATTATTAAGTCGTATTAATAAAGATTTAATTCATTCCTCTTTTTGTTGCTCTCTGTTGTCTTCCGTTTCTAATTTAAGCGTGTCGCCAACAACAATAATAATAGCAACAACAATTATAATAGCAACAGCAATAACAATAACAACAATTACAACAACAACGACAAATAACTATGACTATAAAACAACTAAGCTTAAAAATGTTTCGCCTACATACGTAATTTTTACAAATTATTTGTAATTATTTATACTCGTAGTTGTTGTTTATTGTTGTTGTTATTCGTTGTTATATTTGCTGTTTTTCTATATAAGACGCTGTTATAATTAATCACTGTTTTATTGACCACCTTCGAAATATCGTCATTTTTCACACTTCAACAAATTTAACAAATTTTCTTTCAAAGACATTTTATTTCGTAAGAATATTCTGAAGTTTTAATAACTTCATTCTAAACTTTTTCTAATCTTTAACGTTGTTCTTATGTTTTTTTTCGTTGTTAAAAATTGTTGCATCGTCGAATGTTCCTGTTTAATGATGATGATGTTTAATTTGTTCTGTAATTTAATTGATTGCAACCGTTTTCGAAAATCGCTAATGAAGATGAAGATATAATAATAGCCATAAAAACAATAATAGCAATAACAACAACAACAGCAAGCAACTCAAATAATACACACCTAAGAAAAACAACAACAACAGTTTTCACTTATAATAAATTGTAGGCGTAATCTTCGTAAAGCCCCCGCAACACACCAACCAACCCACCAACCTCAATAATTATTTTCACAGCTCACTTTTGTTGTTGTTATTTTTGTTCTTGTTGTTGTTGTTTTCTTTTCCTTTCTACTGCATCAAAAAAACACTACCAAAACGATTTTTAAAGACTGTTGTTCAGCTCAGATTTTAATGCGATTGCAATTATATAGACTCTATACTATTACACTTAACTTGTTGTTGTTCTTGTTATTGTTGTTGTTGTTGTTATTGCTACATGTAACTATGCGTTAAAATTGCTTACTTCATTTGACACGCTAACGTACAACAACAACAGTACTTCTTTTACTCTTTACTCGAACAACCACGATATACTTAGAGCTGATTTTGTTGTCATTGTTTTGTAACGAGTATTTCGTTCCTCCTGTTCGAGGAGGAGGTAGGAAAGGTGGAGAGGAGAGAGGAGAGAGGGGAGAAGGAGGGCACACGAGGAGTAGAAGAAAAAATGTACAGTAGCAAAGTATAGTACGAGTATCATCACCAAAAGAAGGGGGAAAACCCAATCTTTATTAAGAAATCAGTCTGAATTCAGTTTGCATTACAAAAAAACTTCACCAGAGGAGAAAAGAGAAGTACAACAACAATAAGAAGCACACCAACAACAACCAAATGACTAAATTTTACTCAATTTTTAAACAATTTCGTGTGGTTTCATTTGATATGACTGATAAAAAGTAGACGCTACTTCTTCTTCTCTTCCTCTTCCTCCTCCTTCTACATATTCTTTTTCTTCTTTTTTCTGGTTTTTTCTCCTTCTCCTTTTTCTTTTTCTTTTTTTTCCTTTTTGCTATTCTTTTATTGATTAACATTTCTGTCTTCAGCTGCATTTAATTATATAGACAATATTTTAGTGTTATTGGTTGTAGTAGTTTTTTGTCGTTGTCCCCGTCGTTGTTGTTGTTGTTGTTATTATTATTGTTGTTGTTGTTGTTGTTGTTGTTGCTCCACTCCCGGTACCGCTGCTGCTCAATAACTCAGTTACTTCAATGAGGGTATACTTAAGTGTTGGTATATTTTTCCCCCCGTATTTTTTGTTATTATATTTTTGTTGTTACAGTTTTCTCGCTGTTATTCGTCTTTCTGTTGTTTCCGTTGCTCTTGTTTCTATAGACTTGAAGTTGCTTCTTGTTGTTGCTTTTGATGGCATCATTTCAGTGTATTTTTTTATATTTTCCCCCGCTTGATTTTCTTCTTCATTGCATTTTAGACATGAATAAAAACTTGCAGCTGTTGTGGGAAGAAACGTCTTTTTTTTGCTCTGTGGTGCATTGTATTTTGTTGTTGTTGCTTTTGTTTTGTTGTTCTTGCTTTTGTTTTGTAATTTCTTTTTTTTTCCACTGCTGCGCCTCTGATTGTTGCCAACACTCGTCACTTATCGATGCTTGTCTGCTGCTTCGATGATGACGATGATTTCGTGCATCATTTTTGTGTTAATTGAATGTTAAGCAGCTGATCGCATCGACTTTGTGATGGCAGACGAGATGGCACCCAAGAAGAAGAAGACGAAGAAGGGAAGGAGGAGGAAAGTTAGTTGTAAAGAGAAGTCTGTATGACGGTATTAATTTATGACGAACTCCATGATTGATTAATTCAATGACTGACTTCAAACATACACTCTCTAGAAGTCTAAAGTGTTGAACGATTAAGCGGCTTCCTGGAGTCGTACGTGAAGCTGGATGGGACCACCTACAAGAATCCACTCGTCGAGCCATTGAGCTGGTGAGTTCAGAGAGTCACCTAGCATTTGGTCGGTGAAATCGACTCGAGTCGAGTAGAGTTGAGCTCAGTTGAGTCCACCCACACCGCTTTCTATGCCAACCTCCCAGTCGTCCGCACTGCATCTGGCCGGGGGATTGTTACCAGCTCAGCCTCACTCTCCTCACCCTCCTCATACCCCCTCCTTCACTCCTGCCTCATGCACTTTACCACACGTCTAAACAGCGTCAACGTTTAACACTTCATAAACTCTGCGTTTTATGCGGCTGGCTGTCAAGTTGGCTAGAAAACGCATTTGTCAACAAGCAAACTTAAATACAAGCTTAATATATGAGCAATATTAATGAATGCTTCAACCACAACAACATCAACTCACTCTTTCCTTTTATTATGCATTCCATATACAATGAAATTAATTAATCGTAAAGTAAAATAAACATGGAAAAACCTATTCAAAACTTTAAATTGTTTTGAATTAAAAAAACTAACACAATGACAGTTCAAACAAATCGAATTTCAAATTCAAATCAAAGTAAATCAAAAAACCGAAGACCATTCTTAGTTAGTTTAACTAAAGGAAGCATCAATTGAAATATATTATTTAATCAAAGTTCAAGCATCTCTCTGAACCGTGTTTCTGAGGAACTGTGAAGAAGTTCGAAGCACCTCGAAGCACTTCAGAGCACCTTGATATTCCACGAAGCACCTCGATGTTCCTCGAAGCACCTCAATGATCCTCGAAGCACTTTCATGATCCTCAAAGCAGCGCGAACTACTACTTTAAACTTCTTCAGTACGCAGTTCATTTATGGCTGTGGAACTGATTTCATCGGATTAACCTTTGAAGACGATCTCTTTCAAGATTCGAGACCGTTTATGGCACTCGATGGAAATCCATTTTGGGCACACTTCGGCAATAAAGACACAACGAACGATAAAGTGAACAATCACAAAAATAAAAATGAAAACAACAACAACGATGAACAATAACGACATGCATGACAACCATGTTGGCCCGCATGAACTTTTAGCTTCCCCAAGAAACAAGAAAAGATTCTGTTTTCACCATTTTTGGAAGAAGTAAATTTTATTTCTTCATTTTTTACGTTGTCAACAGCGGAGTTGACTCTTACTGTGGTTGTTGTTGTTGCTAACCAAAAAAAACTAATGTTTCTGTGAAGCGTTTTTTTTAAAGCTATTTTATATAAAGTTTTCACATCCAATGATTGATTATTTATGATTATTAAATTTATTATTTTAAATTAATTAAATGACTGTAATTTATTTTTCAATATTTTTGAATTTATATATATTTTGGATATAAAACTATATAAATAATTTCAATTTAGTTAAATAGAAGGAAAGAAAATAATTTCAAAATATTGTATTCAAGCGAGTTCGTTGCTTAAGTCTTTTGTTAGCTGTGAAAACGTTTAAGAAAATTAAAGACGATTCCTTTAGTTTTAATAAAATTCAATTAAACTACAATTAAATTTGAATAAATTAAATCTAATGAACTAAATTGAATGTAATAAATTCAATTGAATCGAATGAATTACATTTAATGTATTGAATATTTTTTAATCTTTTATTGTAACAATTTAATTTCAACTTTGTTTCGCATCCACGATAGCGATTGACAATTAGTAGTGCAAAAGCACTTCATCAGCGTCAACGGGGCCAAATAAAGGGTCCCACCGCGCGCTCGCTTACCGGAAGCTTCCTTCAGCCGTGCAACATGCGCCTGCGTGCAGCTCCGTCCTCTTAAACAATCGCAATTTGTTAACATTTCGTGCAAGATTAATTGTCAAACACAACTCAAGCGGAAAATATGACCAGCGAGTCGTCGAAAAAACTGTCCAGCGCCGCTTTCGGATTTTTCCCTCGTTGATTCATTTCATTTCGCGAGCATTAAAAACGTGATCGCAAATTTAAACAAGCTCAAAATTAAACAAAATAAAAGCGAAGCACGTGCCGTTGGCTGGTTCGCTGAGTAACAATCACAAAAAATCAATGAAAAACAAAAAAGCACTCACAAACAAAACAAATAAATAAACAATAAAAAACCAACATAAAAGCGGCTCATAAATAAAACGGCCAGAGTGAAAAGCGACCGTAGTGTGGCCAGGAAACAGAAAACCAGGCCGGCAAATCTGGCGTCGAAGGGAAAAAAGCATCTGGGTTTCTGTTTCTGCTATTTTTTCTGGCGTTTCTCTTGCTGGCTGTGTTGCCCACGTTTGTAACCTCCAAGGGTCATGTTGTGCAGCACGCGCGCGTCTGATATGTTGGCTGCCATCGTTGCGTTGTTCGTGTCGCCGCAGGCTTGCAGCAGTTTTGAAGCTTTACGTGTGGAGAACTGATTGGTGGCCGAATTCTGATTTGTCGCTTGTGGCTGGCCGAAGACTTGGCAAAAATGGCAACAAACTGGATCGCTTTCCCACTGATGAGGGCTTGAAGCAATTTAATTTACACAGCTTTATAGTGAAATATTAAAAACAGTCATAGTAGTTTTTATTATGTGTAAATCATAAAAAATATACCATAAAATAGTGAATTGAACGAATTGATAGAATGAAACATGTTCAATCTGCCAAAATTAAATTCAATTTACATTCTTTTTTATCGATAACTGATGAAAGAATGAATGATGTTTAATTAATGCAGTAAATTATTTAAACTTATGAACTTATGTATTTTATTTATATTAAAATGGTAATGAAAACCAAAAAACAACAACAAAAAATGCAATAACTTACGGTATTTTTTTTCATTAAAAATTGCGAAATTCTATAGTAAAATAAAATAAAATGAAGTCACGTTCGTTTACTCACACATCAAACCGAAGACTTAAGCAACAAATTTGGTCACATTTCATAACTTCTTTGTTCATAGAATTCTTCACCTCGGAAATTTTTCTTTAAAATTCGTTTAAATTCATTTTAATTCACTTAATTCTTAATGGAACCGTAATTTTAATAAATGAGGAAATGAATATTTCAACATTTTATTGAAAAACTTGTGTCTCTCGCTGCTCATCAAGCAACACGTGAGTGACAACAAATTATTTTCAGAAATCACATCACCACCTACAACAACAATGTTTTGATATTAATGCTAATATTATGTGGATAATAATTTCATGTCTAGACTAGGAAATAATCGCATAGCATTAGCAAGAAAAATATTAACATTTCTTGTTTTGTTTCTCGACTTTTCGCAAGATTTGCAAGATTCTTGCGAGTTGAGGGGGTAAAAAACAAAACAACAACAAACACAACTGAAAAATTTTTACAATAAAATTACAATAAAAAAACAGTCACAAAAACAACAGTAATAATTTAATAATAAAACCAAAGCAAAACATACAACAGCAACAACAGATGACTAGCTGTAGTCAGCTACTAATTACACGTTATCTGTGTATATTTGTGTGTGTGTGTGCGTGTGTCTCAACCCGCACACAAAAGCGACGAGGTGTCAAATTATAATGTTAAAAAAACTCTATAAAACGACGCAGCAGCAGAGTGATTGGGTGGGTGGTGGGCAGTAGAGCGATCATCTTTAAACAGGGGAAGAGAGAAAGAAGAAGTCACTCTGTGATTGTCACTCTCTTTACAAATCCGTTTGAATACTCATATTATTAAAGTTTTCAGATGTTTTTCTCTGCGGTGCGTCTGAGCGCTGAACCGATGACAGTTCAGCAGATTTCCGGTCTACCCAACCACAACGTAACGCATCGTAACGTACGTAATACAACGTAAAGCAGCGTCGCACAAAAAGTTGTTGCGTCTGTTGAGAGAGCAACAACGAAAGAGCGAGCTTAATTGAGTTCTCTCGCTCTTCGATTCTCAGTTGATTTTAATGCGGCTTAAAAGAAGCCGGCTTCTGTTGTAGTTGCGAAAAAATCCGGTTCGTACTAACGAGGGCACTCTTTGAAACACGCTGGAGATTCCAACTCATTAGGAAAATGAAGTAAATTAAAATAAAACCAAATAAAATCGGATAAAATTAAATAAAATCAAATAAAATCATATAAAATCAAATAAGGTCAAATCAAATCAAATAAAATCAAATAAAATCAAATAAAGTCAATAAAAATTAAATAAATCATAAAAAATTAAATAAAATCAAACAAAATACGATAAAATACATAAAATAGAGGAGTAAAATAAAACAAAATAATAACAATTAAAATAAAATTAAAAAAACAGTACAGTTTATTATAACCGCACCCTGTACTACAATAATTGCAATATCAACAAAGAAATAAAACAGTAATTTTATTAGCTTTAAATTGAAGAAACTTTAGATTTCCGGATGAAATTCACTGAATTTGAATTGAATTCGATTCTGAAGAAGTCTTTTTTTTCTTTGCCCTTCTTTTTGCTTCTTCTGGTTTCTTCAAGACCCCAAACTTAACCTTGACTTACCTCCAGAACAGTTGCTTTGCCTTTAAAAAAAGGAAGAGAGAAGGAAACAATAAAAGTATATGCAAACGATACGAAAGACTCAAGCAACGAACTCGGTTTGACGCAAGAACGATCCAAGTAAAACGAGTTCTTCGCTTAAATCTTTTCTTTCAATCGGCAAAGCAGAAGCGACTGAAAAAACAATAACTACGAAAAGAAAAACAACAACAACAACAAACATAATGACAACAATAACAACAACAACGAACTTGATCAACGAACTTGATCTACTTAGTTTCATCACTCATTCAATTAAAATCGCAAACTGGACCCAAAAAAAACAACAACAACAGTGCGGAGAGTACAAAAATACGACAACAACAAGTGTGAAAATAGCACAAAATAGCAAACAATAAAAAAACGAACCAAAGTAACAACAACAAATTAAAAAAACCCGTGCATTGACTTTGATGGAAATGAGCTCAATTACCCAAAGGAACTAAAAAGAAGAGAGAGAGGAGGGGAGAGAGAGAGATGGGAAACACAAATGGACCAAGTATTGTAGAACTGCGGAGGATGAAACGTAAAAGTGACCGAAAGAGAGAGCAATCGAGGAGATCGAGGAAGTACTGTGAAGTGAAGTTTAAGAGCAACGTCTGGCAGAACTCTTGATGGTATTAAAAGAGTACAAAAGCAAAGCGCGAGACACACGAAAGCTGACGTCACCCGAGCGCACGAAGCTTGAGTTTTTATTATTTAACTTTGCGCGACACGCTGCGAAGGCTTTCAGTAACGTGTTGGCGGGCAACAGCAACGGTTCAGTGGCTCAGCGGTGATTCAAGCGGTGATCGAATGTCGACAGATCAGAAAAAAACGAACAGAAGTACAGCGGTTTTTTCTAAAGTGATTGCAAAAATAAGAAACAACAAAAAGAGTTGAGTTGCAAAAATTTTATGAGCCACATAACAAGCGGCGATATAAAAAAATCTCCTGCAAAGAAGTGAGGCTCAAAAGTAACTCGAATCCATTTTAAGACAAGAGAATCATTCATTTCAAGCAGCTTTCAATTCGTTTGTTGCAGCAGCAATAGCAACAACAACACCAGCAACGAAACGTTGCACAATCGAATTCGACAGCGGAAACTGAAGAAAATCGAGTGCACAAAAAAATTACGTGGTGAAGTCGGCGGATCTCGTCGATGTTCCGTTCGTAGAAGAAAGTGAAAGAAATTCAAACTGAAAAGAAGTTGAGAAAAAAGCGAAAGGTTAAAGGAGAAAAAACAACAACAGCTGCTTCCGAGACGCAGCACCCTTTTTTGCGGACTTAATTTAAACGCTGTGTTCTCCGTGTTTCGACTTGCGAGAAGCGGTTAAAATCAAGTTTAAGCAAACATTTAAATTTAACAGCTTAAAAGAAACAGGAAAAAAACTCGAAGCTTGAAAAACAAGTGGCTGGTGCTGGAAATCAGCAAAAAAGACGCAGCAGTTGCACTCGCAGATCAACAGCTGTTGCGGCTGCTTAAAAGAAGTGAGTCAAAGTGAACTTGAGATCTGAGTAAACGCAAAAAAAACGAAACAAAATCACAGAAACAAGAAACACCAATCATTTCTTTCAAACTGTTTTGTTTAATACAATTTTTTTTGAATTTTAGAACTTTTTTTATTTCCCAGTGAATACGAAGTAAAATTAATAAAACACAACTACAACAAAAGTTTTTTTTATTATATTTTAAAGTTGTTTCGCTTGACGACAGCCTACGCGTGTCTTTGCGTCAAAAAGCAACAACCACCGTAAAAAAAACGAATAATATTTTTGTTTTTGTTCATCAACATTTAAAAATTGAGGTTTTTTTTAAAACAGCAGACAGTCTCAAGGAAAAACATCAGCAACAACAAAAATTAAGTCAACTCGACTCTCGGTTAATAGAAAAAGTTAAAAAAACAGTAAAAAAAGCTCATTGCTATTAAATCGCGTCATTGATTCATCCATCCATCCATCAACTGCTGCAGACAACGTCGAGTGACGCCTCCGTTGGATTTCAATAAAGAAAAAACACACAAAAAACACAGAAAAAAGCAACAAAACAAGTGTTGATTTTTCACTGCAAGGTAAGTGAGGGGTTTTTTTCCTCCTTCTGAAATAAAAATGAATGAAATTATTGAAAAAAACATTCTTGAATGAGTTGGGTTTTTTTTTATTACAACAAACGAAATAAAATTGAAAAAAGAGACTCACTGTAATGAGATAAAATTAGGATAAATTAAGATAAAAACGGAGACAAAATTCCGCGTAATAGACTTTTTGAACAAAGAAAATCTTAACTAAAATAATAGGCGGACCACGCCCTTTCTATGAAGGGTGAATAATACAATATTAATAGTAATTAACAGACATGCCCCATGTTTGTCCTTGTAAACGTCTTTCAATCTATTTAAAGTAAATCTTTGAAGAATTTACTATGCAAAAGTGGGCGAACCACGCCCGTTTTTGGTAGATTAATCAGTGAATTATTTTCAAAACTAACTTTTGACCAAAATATTCAACAATTAAGAACCAATCTTGTGCTATTGAGTTGCTGGCAACAACAACAACTAGTAACCTTACGGGGGAACAAAGAGCCACCCTTTTGAACCTCACGTCCCTCTGTTGCCCTCTGCTCACTCCTCGCTCACTTTTGTCACTTTTGAACTGTATTCAAACTCACTCAGATATCGGAAAAAGCAAGCCATTAAGTGGAAGTGGAAGGACTTGGAAATGTAAAAAAATCCCCAACAAAAAAAACAATCTGGGTGTGGAATTCTCAGTGCTCAGATTAACCGCAAGAAAACAAATACAACAACAACAAAAATAAGAACAACAACAACAACAACAACATCGAATCTTTAATGATTAAAAAGTATAAAGAAATAAGAAACGAATACAAAAACTAAACAATGCTGAATGCGAACATAAAAATTAGATTTATTTTTGTTGTTGTTCCTTTTTTTATAAGCTTGGCCACCGCACGCGCCCCAAACAATTGCTGTTAATCTCACTTCAATCAACAGCACAGAGCCCAAAAAAACATCGCGCAACGCAGCAGCTCGAAACAAAGACAATGAGACCATTTTTTCATGTTGTTGTTGTTGCTAGTACTAATAGTATTATTGTTGTTGTTGTTGTAGCTGTTGCTTTTGATTTTGATTATGTTGACATTAAGAATTTCGGTTGATGTCTCTGAAATCTTGCCGCCGACGTCGCTGTCGCCATGTCGCCTTGTCGCCCCGTGATTGACTCACGCCGCTTTTACGGCTTAAAAGATTCTTTATAAAAATATCTCTGTTGTTGTTGTTGCAATTGCAGATATAAATGTCATCGTCGCGTCTGAACACTTTCGCAAGATTTATTTCCCATCCAAGTTCGGTTCTTAAGTCTTTTATGTGACGCTTTTTTTCACAGAATCAACAACGCCCAAAAGCAGGAACAACTAAAAGAAAAAAAAACCATAATATCAACACTTTTATGATTATTAATGAGTGTTTTGTCTAAGCACGTTATTTATATTTTATTACTGATATTTAATTGAATGTATTTATTTTTAGAATACATTTTTTCATTTCATTTTTCGATATTTTTTGACAACAAGAAATTCCTAAATCATGATTATTTTTAATGAACTTTAGCACATTTAGCAATTTAAATATTTTTTATTAGTAATTTAAATAAATTCAATTTTTTTGAGACGTTTTACTTGTTGTGGTGTTTCGTGTTTTAATTTTTTGGCTTTGGAGAACTTTATTCCACTCAATAAATGCAAAAAAATATCATTCAAGTTCAAGTTTTTGCACATTTCATTAACCTTGGATACGAATTTAAAGTTTATGCTTTTTCCACTTCGATTAATTAGCAAAAGCGACCTGATTTTTGTGCACTTAAGCTAAAAATTATCAATAAAATTCATATAAAATGAAAAGAAATATTAAACGAAAACAAAACAAACGAAGCTAATAAAGCCATAAAAATATTATGAATACCATCAAAACTAATAAAAACCCATGAAAACATTAAAAAAGTGCAGCATTTAAAAAACATTATAATCATAAAAACAATAATAAAGCAATAAAAATGACAATAAAACTCTTTAAAAAATTAAAACGCATTCAAACATTAATTAAATCCTTAAAATCATAAAAAACAATGAATCAGTGAATTGAAAAAATGCAAAAATAACCAAAGTCTTCAAAATCACAAAAATAATAAAACAAAACATTATTCAAAATATTGAACATTAAAAAGTTCAAAATAAACTTTAAGCTAAACTTCATTCATGTATAAAAAGTATATATTTTGAATTAATCTAAGTATAGATAAAATAATAATTTAAAAAAATACCCGTGTCTAAATTAATAAAAAGCTTACTTCGTGATACTTTTATTCCAAAGGAAAATAAACTCAACAAAGACGCAGTTTTATAGAAGCAATAAAATCTAATTAAAGTCTCTTAATGCTCTTAAAATGCACGGAGGTCGTATAAAAGGCTGTCGTGGGGAAGAGAGAAGCAGAAGGAGGACTTTGGCACATGAGAGTCTTATTTTGACCTCGCACTGAAGTAATCTTTGACCTTCGAGTACTCATATTAATTGTCTTCTGATTTTTCTAAGCAAAATATACTTAATCTGCAGATAATTTGAAAAATATATATGTTAATATACATACATGTGTATATGCATATATATATATATGTATGTATGTATGTGCAGAAAAGCATCATGTAATTAACAACAACAACAAGAATATCAAGATATTATTCAATGCAATAGAACTTAACTCTGATGTTTTAACTCATTGTTTTTAGTTTTACTAAATTATTTGTT
The DNA here is from genome assembly GCA_943737955.2 of Myopa tessellatipennis. Lineage (NCBI taxonomy): Eukaryota > Metazoa > Arthropoda > Insecta > Diptera > Conopidae > Myopa > Myopa tessellatipennis. Next base: position 54,074,038 of record OX031316.1, read on the forward strand.
GTCGTTATTTTATTTTATTTTATTTCATTTTCTTTTATTTTAATTATTGTTATTTTACTTAATTTTTGTATATACATATATCCACTGAATCATTTCCATATGAAAATAGCGCGTCAAGTTCGTGTCTTAAGTCTTTTGTTTGCTCACATCAGCTCTTTGTTGAAATTACAATCTAAGCATAAAAAACCGTTAATTTGTTGAAAAAAATGTGCACACTTCAAGCTTAACAGCAACAACAAGAATAACCTCAGCTTTAACTTGCACAACATAAAATTGAGCTTGAAATTAATAAAGAAGCCAAAGAAAACAAAAACAAACAACATCATTTTATTACCATTACACTCAAATAACAAGTTTAAAAATACAACAAATTGTAAACAATTGCAAACTGTAATTAACAATTATTTTATAATTAAAATCAAAAACATGCAGTTGATGGATATGCGAGCCAAGAAAAAACTGAAACCATGAATTTTAAAAGCTTGAAAAATGAAGCAATCGCAGTTGAATTAAATTTTGAAAGATTTTAAAGGAAAGAAAACCGTTCAGTTTGTGTTGTCCTCTATCTCACTCTCTCTGTCTTTTTTCTCTCTTTTTCTTTCTTTCTCTCTTTCTGTCTCTGTGACGCACAAACAAAGGGAAAAGTTGTTCATAAGTTTGCATTAACTTGTTCAACAAGAGCTTAATTTATATCAATTTTTGCCAATTATGTTGTTGTTTCTTATTTCTTTTATTATTCCAATTTTTTGTTCTCATTTTTTTTAAATACACTCTTTTATTTCTTTAGTTTTTTTATCTGTTTTTCGCCCGCGCAGCTGTTGATCGGTCACCCGCCCGCGTTCGCTCGTGACCACGAAAAACCATGCTGAGGTTAACTTTAAAGAAATCGATACACTTAAAGCGGTTCAATTAAGGAACAACAACAACAAGAACCACGATTCTAATAGTTACGGTGTTGGTTGGTGGGTTTCTTTTACCAGCATAATTGTTGTTGTTGTTGGAATTGCAATTATTTCAATTGTTGTCGTTGGCGTTAAACACACACTCAATTGTTTAAGTGTTGTTTTTGCTGTGATTGTTGTTGCTGTGATTTTTGTTGTTGTTATTTTTTTCTATTGATTTGTTTGAACAACTCAGAAGCTGTTCGCTGACGAGTATCGGATGGATTAATTTTTATTGCTTGATTAAAAATTGATTAAAAATTAAAAATTTATGCTGGCTTCTTTTTGCTGTTGTTGTTGTTGTTATTGTTGCTACTTAGATTTGTTTTTTCCGGTTATTTTATATTGATTTTTTTTTCAATTATATTTCTTCAAGCTTATGGTCCAGTGACGTCATTTAAAAAGTTGCCCGTTTTCTACTAAAACATGTTTTTGGTTGTTTTTTCACATTTTTTTTATTAAACCACACAATCGACTAAGTATTTGAATTGAAATGGAACAAAAACAACAACAAGAATATTTGCAAAAAACCAAATTAAAAAATCAATTTAATTTTTAAATTTTTTTTGTTAAGTTTTGTTGCTTGTTTCTTTTGTTGCATCATATTTTTTATTCCAACCTTCTTTCTTTATTGTTGTTTTGCGGTTGTTGATGTGTTCTTTATGTTTCTTTATTTAGTTGATGTCACTAAATAATTTAAATAACGCGATCTTTTAACATTTTAAAGTGGATTTAATCCGTTTTACTTCTAAAAATTGCTTTCACCAAATCACGTCGTATTTTATGCATAATCACAGTAATTATAATTTATTATTATTTAGCCAAAAAACACTGCCACTGACTTCATTAAGAGTATTAAAGGATTCAAATCATCGGAACGTAAATCAATTTAATCATCTCAACGCAAAGCGATGAATTTCGCTTGTTTTTCGCTTATCGGTTGGCTTGTCACTTCGCTTGTCACCTGACTTGAAAAATTTTAATCTAAAAAAAGCTAAAAATATTTATTAGTAGACTAATCAATAAAAAGTCTAGATTAAAGTTTAAATGCAACGCCGACTTACAGTGAAATGAATCCAAAATTAAGCTTCAAAAGTAAACTCATTGATTTTATTAAAGGCTTGAATATTTTTTTAAAGACTTCTATATTTTATGTTATTATTAAATAAGCGATAAATTCTCTTAATAATTCTATAGAAAAATATCTAAAAATTTCATTTTTTTCTTAACTAATTTTGTATTATTTTTAGTCACTGTGCGTCATTCGTATCGAATGCTATGAATCGATTAATCGACTTAAATAAAGTTACCAATAAATACCACGCTAATTACTCTTGCTTTAACATTATAAGTCGGTTTTTTCTGCATAAATTATATTAATATACAAGAATAAACTAAGCAACCAAAAATCGATGCATTTTATATTGAGCAACACATCGAACTCCAGTCGGCTTTAAAGCGCCCAAAAAGAGAAAAAAAATCAAAAAATATTCAATAAAAATAGGAAAGAAACAAAAATAATAAATAATAAAGCAATAAAGATACAATACTAAAGCAATATAATACAAAAATATAATAAATTATACAAATAAAATAAATGAATAAACAAAATAAATTAAGATACTAAAATAAAGAAATTCTATTCTTCTTCTTTCTTTAAATTTATTAAAATAATAGAATAGTTGGTGTTATTTTTGTTGTTATTTATTGTAGTTATAACTTTATTCAAACTTTATTAATACTTAAACTTTTAATGTCATTTTAAAACTTTCGATGCCTCAAAAACTTTGCTTTTTTCCCAAAGCAACAAAGTAAGAATTGAAGCAAAATAAAAACCAAAAATAACCATCGCTTTACTTGAACCGTGCGATCGATCGCTCGGTGAACTGAACCCGTTCAGACGGTTGCTCAAGTTTCGTTGTGGCCACAAGAAATGCGGAACCAACGGTTTTTCAGTTGATTTGTTGCAGAAAACAACTGAATAAATATAACAATAAAAGCAACATCAAACGGACAAAATGTTATAATTTCCTTTGCTTCATTTGCCTTGCTTAGTTTTTCACTTTCACTTTTTTTCTATTATTGATTACCCCTTTCTCAACAGCGCCTGCTTTTAACATGCCGCATCACTTCTCGATGGTCTTCATTAAAAGGTCTTTAATCCGTAGAGTGTACAGAAACATCTGCAACAAAAGCAAAAGCAAAAACATACACAATTCAAAATGTAGCAATATTAAAATTCAAACAAAATCTTTTGATTTAAACATTTGTATCGCATGTGCTTCTAAGAAAACGAAAGCAACAGAAATAACAACAACAACAGCAAAAAGACGGTTAAATGTTATTAAAACTGCTATTAAAACTTTAATAACTGCAACATGCACCGTTGAGAAGGTAACGAAAAATGGCTTAAATTAAAGTAATTAATTGTTGCCAGTACGATTTTATTCCATGCAACTTTAAATGAAGTTCAAAGCGAGAGGGGAAAAATTTATAGTAATGTTTGAGAGAGTGGGGAGGGGGGAGAGGGCAGGGACTCTACAAACGAAGTTGTAGTCGAACAATCGAATTGTTTCTGTTGCTTTTTTGTTTCAATTCGTATTGCCTTTGAATGGTTTTCTTTAAGGTTAAGATTTTGTAGCAGAAAAGTAGTATAAGACAATTAAAGTAGCATAAAAGGTAGCAGAAAAGGTAGGAAAAAAAATAGCAGAAAGTACATATATATAGTTTGTATAACTTTTTCGCGGAATTTGTACTATTTTTCTTTCATTGTTAATCACTCATTTAAAATATTTATTCTATACAACAACGGCAACAACAACAGCAGCAACAACAAAATGGCAACGCTACGCACGATATAACGTATGTGTCAAGATATCAGCTGCTGGTGCTGCTTTCATACGAAACCTTTTTTCTTTCTAACTACATTGTTGCAAAAACCGATAACAACAACAACGTCGACAGTACAGAACCCTTTGAACATGCATCAATTACTCTTAAAAAAGTGTTCCTTTTCTATGCAGCAACACGTAACAACAACAACAGCGTGCATCGTGTACCGCCAACACCATTCCACGTTGTATGCCAGCAACAATTACAGTCGACAACAGAGACAAACGCGCGATCATGCGATAAAACGCCGAGCCACGCAAACAGCGCTCTGGCAGAGAAACCAACCCATGAAAAGTGTTATAAAAAAGTTTTACTTTTTTTCGAAAAACTTTTCTTACTTATTTATTTGTTTCATTGTTTATTCAATACATTGTTTCGTTTTTAATACTTTTTCTCATTTTTCTCATTTTTCTTACATAAAAGAATTTCTTAACAAGTTGGAGCACTTAACTTGGGAGTATTTTTGTTTTCAGTTGTCTGAGTGTTTCTCACTGATCTGGTGTGGTGTTGGTCTGGATTTGATTTGGTCTTGTCTGGGTCTTGGTCTGGTTTTGGTCTCGACTTGGTCCTGGTTGTGGTCTGGTCTTCGTCTGGTTTTAATCTGGTCTTCGTATGGGTCTTGGTATTGTCTGGGTCTTGGTCTCGATTTGGTCTTGGTTGTGGTCTGTTCTTCGTCTGGTTTTAATTTGGTCTTGCCTTGGTCTTGGTCTTGTCTGGGTCTTGGTCTTGTCTGGGTCTAGTTTTGGTCTCGATTTGGTCTTGGTTGTGGTTTGTTCTTCGTCTGGTTTTGGTCTGGTCTTCGTCTGGTTTTGATCTGGGCTAAATTAAATAAAGTGTATTCTTTCCTACTAGCAACAAGAATAACAACAGCAGATAAGATCCGCCAGATGAGATCTTTTCCACCATCATTTATTTTGCTAAACAATAAAAAGGAGCTCTTCTAAGTTAACGAGGTTTGGCAGCTGGTGCTGCTGCTGTTAATGCTGCTATTGTTGCTGTTCTTGTTGTGGTTGGTTGCCAGATGATTCAAAAGAATGCCGAGAAGAGACTCGATCATCCTTGGGCTCTTTGGAGACACTACGTTAGCCTGTCTTTTTTCAAATCAGAAACCAAAAAAAATCGATGACCATTTTAACATTATCCAAGAATGGTCAATAATAGAAAAGACCATTAAAATGTTGATGCTGTCGATGGTACTGCTGCTGAATCCTTCCTTCCTTATCCTTCTTCTTCTTCTTGATGTTCTTAACAGGCCTCAACTATTGTGCGTTGTTTTTGTTGTCGTTGTTGTTATTGTTTTTATTATTGTTTTTTTTTCCACGTACTCGATGTATTGTTACTGAAGTGGTTGATGCTTTCGGTGTTTTTCTTTTTGTTGTTTTTATTGTGGTTGTTGTATTTTGCGTTGCCTTCTGCGATGTGGCAGACAATCGCTACAGCGCCCTCTGGGGCTCATGTATTTGATGTTATTTATGGCCAAAGTGTCTGCGGTAATCAAATTCTTAAATCTTGTCCTATTGTAGATCTATCAATAGCTTGTTATTGTTCCCGTTGTTGTTGTTATTCTCGTTAGTGTTCTTTCAAATATTTCTTGTTTCCTTTTAAATTTAAAAGCCTTGCTTAGACTTGAATTTATGATTTAAAAGGACATGAACGTGCTTCCAATACTTAAATAACACAGAAAAAAGGAGGGAGAGAGATAGGCTGAGAGTGAGAGAGAGCGAGATGGCGGCGAGAGTGACAATGATTTATATGAATCTTTTTAGAAACCGGCAGAAAAAAGAAAACTCTTAAAAATAGTTGAAACCTTGATTTTTCACTACGATTTCTATTATAATTCATTATAATTTTTACTTATTATTTACTTTGCTAATAATTATTTTTATTTTTTTTATAATTTGGTGAGCTAATTTAAAAGGCGATTGCTTTCTTCTTCTTCTTCTTTTTCCTCTTCTTCTTCGGCCGCTTGATATTTTTTTTTAAACGCATGCGTGACGAATTGCAGTGGAGAAAACTTTTACATCTGGTTTTATGACAAAACGTATCAAATCGCAGCTGAATTCAATCATTTTTCAATGCAATCAATAGTTTTTCCTGCTCTTCGATGTTAATAAAATAAAATTTCTCCATTTTTTCTCACTAGTTTTCCTTTATTCCATTTTTTTTTATTTTATTATTTAAGTTTTTATTGCTTCCTTAATTGAAATGAAAACAAATCTTATATGATGCGGTTTTCTTTCTTCCAGTATTTTTAATAATAATAAAATAATAGAAACGACATCCGATAGATGAATGAATGGAATGAATGAGTGAATGGAATGAATCAATGATGAAATGAATAATAACAGAAATTATAAAGAAAAAGTTTCATCGCATTTTTCGATGAAAGAAACTTAATTTTAAAGAAAAACTTGAAGCTGGAAAAGCAATCGTAACCATAATGAAGACATGAAAAATTAATCATTCAATCAGTATCTGTTCAATATGAGGATGTGGATCAATCAACCTGGATGGATGTGGCAAAAAGCGGACACATGTTTAGATTGTTGTCGTGTATGTGTAGATGCAATGTTTATATGCATTCAGTCAACTTTGTATACAAGAGCATGCATACTCTTCTGTTGATCCGCTTTGTTGCAGAGCCCTGTTTTACTCAGCCTACGCAATTATTAAGCTCTAAACATCCTTAAATTCGCACAAAATCTTGTAAAAAAGTAAAAGAAGAAAAACACTAAACAAATGAAAATTGAAACAACAGCAAAACCTATAATTTTTACTCGAATTAACTACAAGCGACTTCCATCCACAAACTTTGAAGCTCCAAAAAAATGTTGCGCTGCTTCACCACTCTTTTATCAAACAATGAAACCGGGTACCGTTAGTCTGATGCACTATAATCTACAAATTAAAATAAAAACTTTACTCTTTTCCTCCAGTTTATACGCGGTTTGCGCCTGTGTGTGCTTTTGTGTGATTTAACTGGTATAGTATACAAAATTTGCATAGAAAAGCGTTTAAAATAAATTAGAGCTCATAAAAGAGTCGCTTATTTTCCGCTTTATGTCTCTTTCTATCGCATTCTTTCTCATGCATGACTAACAACAGAATCTGATGAATAATCAACTGGTACCGTTAAAGCTACAATAAAATGATATCATAAAAAAAATATATCATAAAAACAATGCAGAAAAACTACGATTTAAAGTTAGCTAAAGAAAAATTAAAGCATAATCATATAGTGAATATAATAATAAGAAATAATAAATCATCAAAATGTAAGAAACGCCGTAAATCTTTTGTACTTATTTTCAATATTTAGCAACATTCCTGAAATAATAATAAAATCACTTTTTGCGCTGCTTTTGATGATCATGATGTTGTTTTTATTATTATTCTTGTAAAATTATGTCTTTTGTTTTTTCTTTTATGTAACAAATAAATTGCAGTTTTGTAGGTTGTTCTTCAAATTGCTGAGTTCAATTAACCAGTCAGTTGTTGTTGTCTTTGTTATTGCTATCGTTTTTGTTGCTGTTGTTGTTGCTATTTTTCTCATTAAAATAATTGTGAAAAACCGAGTGTTTTAAGAAACACACATCAAAATTTATTAATCAGTCTCACACATTTACACAAACACACACATTTTATACACACACTAACGCACTCCCTTTTATACTTATATCACACGCCCACTTCACGCCTTCATCTAGTTTACTTACGCCACAAGAAAAAGAAGCTAAAGCAAAAGATTTAAGAAACGAACGCGTTTCTTTATTTTTCCATCCTCATTAAAAACATTTCTTTTCACATGAAATTCGACCACCCAAAAAAATCAACAAAAACAAAATTATTCAATGAACTCCATGGATTAATTATTCATAAATTTCATTAATATTGAGGTGTATAATTCGTATGATTCACACATAACAAATGACGCATAACAACATGAAATGTCGAGTGATGAAATAATCACTTTTTTTCTTTCTTCTTTTCTTTCGTTTAGTTTGTTGTTGCTGTTTTTCCTTCTATCCAATTGTTGTTTATTTATAGGAGTTTTATTTCGAAATTACGTTTTTTTGTGGTGAGCTTTAATAGGGAAACAATTAGTTAAAATCTCCAAGAAAACCCGTAGATCTTTACTAATCATATTCATGGACCGATTTTCTTAATTTAAAAACAATTCAAGATATGGACATTTTTTATTGGATGAATTACATTTTTCTTAATTATTAATTCAATAAATATAGAAGTAAATAAAAATTAAATTATTTTCAAACAGCATAATGCGAAAAAAAACCATCACCTGAATTTGTATAGATTGCACTTTGTGAAATTTGATTTTACTTTAATTCTGATTTTGCTAATTATTTCAATTTTGATAATTATTTCAATATCCAATTTTGGGTTACTTTAATTTTTAGTGAGTTCAATCGAATGTGTGAATTATTGACCAACTCACTCACTTTATTTCACACACACACACATATACATACAAACACACGCAAACACACTCATTCAGATGCATAAAATGTAGAGTACAACGACTTCTAACTGGATTCAAATCGAGTGCGAGTTACTTGTATAAAATTTGCTTATTTGCTTAAGTTATGAAGTACAAATAAATTAATCTAGACTCACTTTTTTCTCTTTAGTTTTATTCTTCTATTTGTTCTTTCTTTTTCTTTTTATTTCCTTTTTCTATTCCCACTTCTTTTTATTTCTAATCGCTATTTTCTTTTTCTGTTGGTCTTTTTTGTTTGTTTAATAAATAAATGAGTATAAGTTCAGTGTTGTTCAGCTGCTGTCGACTTTAAAATAAACTTGTTTCATGTCAGCTGAGTCTAAATTGACTACTTGACAATGTGATTGCTGTTGTTGTTGTTATTACTATTAATTACAGTCCAAGTTCAGGAATAAGGAAGTGTCAAAGTTTGTAATGCGAACAATTAAACGGAGAAACAAAAATTACGGTAAATATTATGAACGAGTTTTCATCTTTCAAAACCTTTCGTTTTTCTGTTAAAGGAAAACAAAGAAAAATTTGAATTTCTACAGAAAACATCTGTTCATCAGACACACATCATAGTTTTTATGTAATGACAACTTTTTGTGTTGAACCACAGCAATTTTCAGCTTCACTCCATTTTATTTGGATTATGAAAAGAAAACAACAACAAATTGATGACAACGCATCAGAAAAACCTTTTTTAGAAAACAGTTTTTACAGAGTCTTTTGAAATCATTAAGTTTGCTAAAACAAGAAACCGCAAAGAAACCGAACCGAACCGAATCAAACAGTTATTAAAGTGGTCTTGTTGTTGTGCTGTTGCTGTTGTTGTTATGGTATTTTAACAATTACCGTTGGCGTAACGAAAATTACTGTCAACTGTAAGAACTGAAGGTGTTGAAAGTGACCTTCGCTATGGTGCACGCCCAGGTTAAGTACCACAACAACTACAATAACAACTACAATAACAGCAACAACAACAAAAACAACAACAAAAACAACAACAACAACTATAATACTAAAAACAATACCGACCACAAAATAATACCAACAACTGCATCAACGCCGCCATCAACAAAATCAACAACGTGAAAAGTTTTACGTGAACATTCTTTAAAAGCTGGAAAAATATTGCATCAAAAAAAAGGATGCAAATAAAAACTGAAACAGTTTAAAAGTTAAAATAAATCATTCGTATTATTTATCATCGAATGAAATGTTTTTAATTTATGTTGCTTAATGTGACTTGAGGCTAGTTTTTAAGGAACTCAGAGAAACGCTTTCAAATTCATCCACAGAAAAATCAAATGCAACAACAAAGCGGAAACCCTCATAAAATTCAATTCGTTTGCTCGAATTTGTTGCAAGAAGAAGGAGAAAAAGCAGAAACACGAATCAATCAAACTCCTTGAATTTGCGACAAATTGTATTCTTTTGTATTCTGGCATAAAAGCTCCGAAGTTTATTCCACCTTATAGCCTTTTAATGCCTTTTTATTTCCTTTTATTGCCTCGTTTTATTGGATTTATTTTGTTGAACTGACGTTTATTGATTCTTATCTGGTTTTCTTTTTTTTCGCATGCGATTTTTATTTCCAACAAAGAATTCCTTATTTTATTCGCCACCGAATCGCTTTGCTCCATATCCGAATCACATTCTAATTTATGCACCCGCTTCGTGCAAACGTTACAAGTTTTTAACAAAATACGGATTATAAATAAATTTAATTTTCTTTTCATTTTTAAGCACTTGATTAATATTTATAATTATTATCTGAGTTGAACAAAAGCAAGACGATTGCAATAATATTATGAACTATAAATGAAAACAAGTCGTTGACCATTGCATGGAGTCACTTGCTTTAAAGCTTTCTTAAAACAAACGACTTAAGAAAGAAACCTGATATCTTGTCTGTGAAACGAATGGAATTCAATTTTACTTGAATTTTGCTTTGTTTTTCGGAATTCATTCCCGAAGTTTTAATTTATTATCATTCGTTTTTTTTTTAATTTGCATTTTTTTTAAAGTGAAACTTGTTGGGGTTTCAAAAATTGACAATTTTATAAAATTAATAATGTTTGAGGAAGAATTATGATAAAAAGAAGGTAAACAAATATTAAAAAACTAAATAAAAAAAATCGACTAAAGCAGAAAAAATTCTTAAGTCGTTAAAATAAAAGAAAACAAAGTAAAATAAGATAAAATAAATTAAGATATGAATTTTGTAATTCTTAAAAATGTTTAAATTATTTTAGGTTCATTTTTTTAAACATTTAAAAATGTTTTTTAATTTAAATCGACTAAAGCAGAAAAAGTTCTTAAGACGTTAAAATAAAAGAAAATAAAGTAAAATAAGATAAAATAAATTAAGATATGAATTTTGTAATTCTTAAAAACCTTCAAATTATTTTAGGTTTATTTTAAAGATTTAAAATTTAATCTCAATTTAATCTCATAATCAAATTTAAAGGAATTCATTGCATTCTGCCGCGGTTCTTTTTTCGTTAAATTCTTCGGCATTTTTTACTTTTGGTCTCTGATATTCATTAATGATACGCTCGCCCAGACACTCGAACAAAGTTTTCAAAGTGACACACACACAAACACACATCAACTGACTCATACCCAGAGACAGACAGACGAATATCATCATAGCAACAACACACATCAAAAGAAACTAACAGATCAGACATCAAAAGGAACGAACAGATCAGATTTGAATGTCAGAACCATGCTCAGTTTTTTTCTCTTCTCTTCTCTCTGTTGTTGGTTTCTGTATGATTTCCATACTGTTTTTCTGCTTAAGTTTAACTCTGCTGTGACTGAAATATAAACGCTTTACTGAGCCCGGTCTTGAAGCCAGTGAATTCATTTGTAAAGCACTCAAGTGGAATGGAAGCTCTTCATTTTAACTCGAAAAACTTAAAACAACACTCAAAATATTCTAGAAAAAGTATTAGAAACCAAAATAATACAAATAATGAGATGAAAATAAATTCGTAGAAAAACTAAAGTAAGTAAATTATTACAATTAATTAAATTATTAAGAAAAAAATTAGACAAATGAAAATAAACACAAGTAAAATATAAACAACCTAAAAAATAATACGTACAGGTACAATAATACAAAAATAATATATAAATAAAACAAATATTTATATAAAAATAATAAAAAAGTATTGCTTCAGTTCAGTTCAACGCTAGACTTATTAACGAAAAAATCAAGTTTGTATCTTAAGTCTTTCGAATTTAACTTTACTACTGGATAATTTAAAAAATAAAACTCACTCTGTTCTCTTTTCAGGTCACAATTCCGTAGTGTAACAACAACAACAACCACTTCATTCATTGCAAACAGTAGCAACTCGTCTGGGCACAAAAGCTATCATTATTATTATTAAGAAGAGGGAAAAAATTGCTACAACTGATGCGAGCCATTAATTTTGGTCTTATACACTGTTAACGAGATATGAGCTAGGAATAAGTTTTTCATAGTAACAAAGCAGTCATAAAAAAAAGAATAACAACAACGCACAGCGACGTGCTTTAAAGAAACGCACCGGAGATTCAAGAAAAGTTGAACAAAACGTGAAAAAAGGAAACGAAACAAACACAAATAAAGGAAAAACACACCGGAAAAAAAGAAGAAAAACCTTAAACACAAAACAATGGAGCTTGCAAATGCTAACAACACAACAGCAACAACTACAACAACAACGACAAGAAGAACAGTACCACTGCTTACAACCAGCAGCAGTAATAAGAACAACAACAACAACAACAACACCAGCAACCAAAGTAACCCGCGAAAGCAGAGCAACAACCTCAGTCACAGTCTCGTAGTCAGCAACGGCGACGGCGACGTTGACAGCATGCGTTCTCCGTTCCAACGCGAAGTGCGCGAGTGGCAACGCTTCGATCCGACGACGGGCGCTCTACTCACCGGACGCCTGGAAGCCGATCGGTGGATAAATGGGCCATTGAACAGCTACGGAAAGGTGAGTAAAGAGAAAAGAATTAAAAAACACCCCAAAAAAAGTGCAGATCCCAAGCAAAAGCGCAGTGGAAGCAGAGCAAAGTGAAGTAAACAAACAGCAGACAATCCATCGAGTTTGATTGATGGATTTGTGGCGAATGCGTTTCAAGTAGAGGTGGCCAAATTAATTGCAGTTTCATAAGATCTGTTAAAGGAGATCGATTGAATCGAATTGCAAGGGCGAAACGGAACGGGACAGAGGCCGCTTGGAGGTGGCAACTGAGCGGCAGCCGTAAAAACTGTTTATTTTCCTTTGTTATTATTATTGTACCCTAACCCGAACATGAGAGCGTATATTAACTTTACCCTTTAATTTTTAACGCACAGAAGGAGGCGTGGCAGATGTAAAAAGGTTGGGCATAAATATATTCTCGATCAACGTCACCTCATGAGGTGTTTTAGAGAGCACTGTCTGTCTGCCTGTCTGTCTACCTGTCCATCTGTCTGTATATCCATTGAAATCGCGATCGAGTGAGGGCATGGTTGCCTTACTTTTGCATTTTATTTCCAAAACACGATTGAAGTGAAATCGAAGTGAGTCACAGAGACACAATTTAATATCTGCACATTCAGTATAAGAAATCAATCCTTCCACGAATGGGCATCTTCCCACTTAGTATGTATATATACCTTATAAAACACCTACCTTATAAACCTTATCTTACTTTATAAAAGATAGATTCCTGTATAGATTTTTCTTAGCAGTGAGCGAGTGAGTTAAGCAGAAAAATTTAAATGTATAATCAATCAGTGATACACTCATCCAAAGGTAGGTGTGGTCCGCCCACTTCTCCGTATTCCAATCATGAGGGTGTAGGGTCATGTTGGGCTTCTGCCAGGTTAAAGAAATCTTGGTTTCGGGTTGTTTTACTTTCTGATTTCAGAAGCTTTAAAAATAGGCTGGGAAACTTTTCGTTATTTAATTTAGCTTTTTGTTATTGTTTTCGTTTACCTTTTTATTTACAGTATCTCAATTCCTGAGTATCTCCTAAATTAAAAGTTTAATTAAGTCTCTCGGGTATCGTTGACGGTATCAGCTGAATTGAATTGAATTCGATTTAATTGATTACTACTGCAGAGTAGAGTAGAACTAATTCAATCTTCACAGAACAAAACAAGAAATAAAAAGCAATAAGACCGAAGATTGAACGGATAAGAGGATCATAAAGAGAGGGGGTGGGGGTGGTGGGAAGGGAGAGGATTCCTTTTGTTTTGTCGGCGAAGTTAAGATTTTAAGCGAGCTCTTTTTTTCGGCGGCTCTGATCTTAAAGCTCGATATCATTCGGTTGAAAATTCTGATTAAAATGAGATCCCATTCGTTCGCTGGTTTCGACCAACTTCGCTGACCTGGTTCATTGTTCACTCATTGTTGTTGTTATTATTATTGTTATTGTTGTTATTATTGTTATTATTGTTGTTGTTATTATTGTTGCTTTTGTTATTATTGGTTGCTGATTAAACATTCTCCCCAAGGATGATGCTTAAATTGATTTTCTTTGATCAGCTCCGAATTCAACGCGAAACCATTGATGATGATTGCATTGTTTTAACATTTTTGAGTATTCTTTTTATTGCAATTTTTTGTGCATACTTTAATTTGCTTAACTTTTGATTTTATTCTCTTCTCTTAAATTTTTTCTACTTTCAAAGCATCGAGTTTAAAATTCACTGAGTTTTTGATGATGATGATTATTGTTGTTGATATTGTTTTTGTTCTTGTTGTTCTTAAGTGAAGTGAAGCGGAAGAGTAGCTAAAAATACGGTTGATTGATTGACTTTCTGCGATTCATGAGTTTTGGATGAGATGCTTTGTTGGTTTTTCCTTATTGCGGAATTTGTTTTTTAGCTTTTTTTTGGTAGCAGGCGGCATTTCAAAGGATCATGTTTTTTTCTTAGATTAGAAACCTCTGTTGAAATCTTTTTTAAGCGTTAGAAACGTTAAACAAATTTATATTAATTGTTTCAATTAATTTTAATTAATATATAATTAATTTTATGTTGTTCTTGTTCGGAAATCCAATCTTTTATTTTCATTATTATCTGGATGAATGTTGATCTCTGATCTCTTTGGACTTGATTTAATAAATCGCTGTTTTGCTTTCCTTTCTTTATTTTTCCCCCCACTTTATCTATTATCTGTTGCTGTTTATCATTAGTATTGTTTCTATACTTTATAATCGTAGTTGTTGTTGTTGTCATTGTTATTGTCGAGTGCATCGAACTCAGTGTGTGTCAGTTGGTCAAAGTCAAAGTATTTCCATTCGTTTTGCTTCGAAGTAAGAGAGATCAAGTTAAATCAGTTCGTGTCACATGAGAGCTGAATGAAGAGCTAGAAGAAGAGAGGGGGGGAGGGGGGAAACACGCATACTCTGGCATTTAATAAGATCGAGAAATCAGAATCTGCAATCAAGATGTGCAAATCAACATGCACCGCCATGGAAATCCTCTGTTGTTGACACTCTCCAGCATTTTATCGGTTGCTGGAAATTTCTTTTATTTCTTATTTTCCTTTCCCCTCTTTTCCCTTAAAGAGAAACCGACATCATCTCATCTCTCGCAACGGAACGGATGTCATCGATTTAAGCAACTCAAGCAAAGTTTGCGATCAGTTTTTTTGTGCAATTAAATTAAATTTCCTGCCTCCTGTTGTGATGTCTCGTTATTTTCTCCATTAAATTGTGGAAATCTTATTTTTGTTTGTTTTTGTTGCGTTTTCTTTATTTTTGTTGTTTTTATTGTTGTCGGAAGTCTTTTGTCATGGTTGAGTGCTGTGTGAAGTTTGTTTTGAAAACATTTCATTTTAAATGCAACTTATTAAGAGTGCTATTGTTGTTGTTATTGGAGAGAGATATAGCGAATTTAGTCCCTACCCCTGCCACCCCTCAAAAGAATCAATGACATTTATAATATTTGTTGAAAACTACGAAATATTTTCAGTACAAAAACATTTACAAAAACCTAATCACAACATTGTGACCCTTTAAAACAGTAACAACAACAACAACTTAAACTATAAAAAAGCAGCAACAACATCGATGATGTGATCTTCAACCCAAATTTAAAAACAAACCAAAAAGATACCAAAATAAATGATGCTTCATTCGCCGCCTCTGCCTCTGTCGCTGCTGATAACATTACAATAAAGCCTCTGAACTTCAGCTGAAGCTTCAAAGAAGAAGAAGAAGATGAAGAAGAAGAAGAAGACCGGCCAAAGTCAAAGCCAAGTTGAAGGTTCAAACGTACTCGTAGTGTTCAATTGAAAACCATTACAAAAATCGTGCTGAAGGCTGCTTCGCCTCCCAAAAAAAGGACAGCGAATGGTTGGCAAGCCGACAGAAAGATAAAAAAGCAGACAGAATGACATAGAAAGGGACAGATAGACAGACAGACAGACCGACAGTGAGTGAGATAGAGAGACAATCCTCCAGACTGGAAGGAAATCAAAGAAACCAACTTAAGCGCTTATATGTATACAAGTACGTATGTTTGTGTCTGTGTGTGTGTGTGTGTGTGTGTGTGTTTGTGTTTGTGTATTTGTGTGTATCTTCGATAAAGCAACAACCCAACAACAATAAATTTAATGATGCAGTCTCGTCAATCAGTCAACCGCAGCTGATGCTTCAGCCGGACAGCTCGACAGCCAGCTCGCCAGCCAAGCAACTGATTTGACCAGCGGTTGGCTGACGGTTGGATGGAACGACGACTCAACGACGTTTGGACGATTGCTGTTCCGTTTGTCCGTCGTCAGACATGCGATGGTAGACATGCAGACAGAAAGATGGATGGACAGCTAGACAGTTTAGTTGAATATCTTGGCATCTGTTTTTTCATTGTTACAGCTGCAGCACCATCCCCCCCTCCCCTCGCCCATCCTCTTCCTCCTCGCCCTTTCACCAAGCTTGCAATTTTTTGCATTTTAAATTAAGCGCTTTGGACATCGCGTTCGGTGTAAGAAGCCAGCTATTTTTGTTGTTGTTGGTTTCCATACTTTTCTCATAGTATGTCAATTGATTGTAAGCTATACATATGTGTGTGTATGTATATGTATATGTGTATGTTTCTGTGATATTATACCATGTTGTTGGGGGAGCCTTTATTTTGATTGCAGTTCTGTTGTTGTTGCTCTTGTCGTGAATTTTCAATGCATTTTTAACTATAATGGTCAACATTGTTGTGTTATTGTTGTTGGTGCTGTTCTTGTTGTTGTTGTTGTTTTTTCTGCATCAGTTCCTTAACCACTTTTGGTATAATGAAACTGCATTAATGCATTATTTCTGTCACGATCTTCAGAAATATTTTGATATCTTGATGATGATATTGATGATAGTGATGGTTATAGTGATGATGATAGTGATGATGATAGTGACGATGATGATGATGCGGATGTGGATGCGGATGATGATGAACTCGGTGATGTTATTTTCGTCGATCTTCTGTACAAAAAACAAACGGAAAATAATTATTAAATGACTGAAAACCCCTTGTAAATTTAATTAAATTTTATCTGTTTATTAAATATTTAAATTAGAACGAAAAAACAGTTATAATTCAGAAGAACTACTTTTAAATTTCGATTCGAAAGTTTTATTAAATTTGGAATTTTATTTAAATTGGTATTTTGTTCTTATTAATTGTGTACACTCAACGCTACTCACTTTATAATTACTTGGTAACTTATTTAAGATCTCTTTAGAAACAGTGGTCAAAAAGGAAGAAAGAGCAACAACAACAACACAAACTCATTATATAGTAGAGTGATATCATTCATTGTTTAGATATCATGATGTGGGATAAAAAACGGGGTTCTTTTCTACATAATTTTTTATTTGCCTACAATTTATTTTCTACATCATTTTAAAGTCTTCATTTGTAGTCAATCCACAATTTCAACGTGTTGCTATTATATTCTATGTAGATTTCTATGTGAATTGTAGTGTTACTCTTTTTTCTTGTTGTTATTTTTGTTATCTACTCTTTCTGTATTTCCATAAAATGCTTAGAGCAGATCGAATTAAGAAGCAGTGAATTTTCTAGAGCAAAACCAACAGATTTTCTTAGAGCTCGTTCATGGCTCGCTTGAAGTCCAGTCGAGAGAAATCTTTGTTAGTCTTTAGTTGGTTTGGTTGCTTTTCTTATTCCAAATTATTGCTATTCTTGCATGAAGTGCGTTAATAAGAACGTTAAAACTAACAAAACAAAAAACACATTAAAGTGTGAGGATGAAGTAGAGCAACAAACACGAAAACAATGAATAACAACCGCACAGAAATGAAATTAAATAAGCACTTGAAGTGGAAACTGATTTGAGTTTAGATTAAAATAGAGCAAACTCAAGAATCTGAACTCTTATGGTCCGGTTTGAGTAGGAGCTTTTATAAGTATGACTATGAGTGATAACTATGTATGTATGTATGTGTGTCTATGAACAAAAGACTAATTATAACCAATTTAAATTGTGTTCATTTAAAAAAGTGATTTTTAGAAACGACCCTTTAAGAAGCAACACAAAACCAAAGAAAGCTTATGTTTTCTTAATTAAAAATGTGTCTTAATTTATAAATAGATTAAATTCGTGAAATTTCTATTGGTTTTACAAGAGTGCAGTTCTATTTACTTAATCACCAAAATGAAAGACTTAGGACACAAACTCGCTCAATCAACACACCACGCTGAGGCTTCACATGCTGCCTCTGAATAATTTACCTGGCAATCAATGTTCATTTCAGCAACTACTACAAATTAACAACAACAAAAGCAACAACAAAGGCAAGGAGAGTAATAATAGTAAAAATACCACCAGAGCGTCGAGTTAATGGACTTGGTTACCTTTTCCGAGTCCATTTTCTGCAATCAGTCAGGAAAGAAACGCAAGCCACAACACTCGAAGAAACCTGTACAGAGTATGCAATGTCATGGTTAAAAAAATACCCAACCAGCGAGTCACAAGTAACGGCAATAATAACATGGGACCAACAACCAGCAACTAACAATGTTGCTTTAACCTAAAATGCGTCACTCATGCATTGAAATTGAATGTTAACGACGCGCAACATGTGCGGACTGCAAACACGAGTTGGCCGGCTGGCTGACTGCCTGGCTACCGGACTGGCTGACTCACGCCTGACTAACGAAGCTGCATTCAATATGTTTAAATTACGGCTGCCTTGCAAGAAGCTTGTTAACTTGGTCAAAATTAGACAACAGAACATTGTTAAGCGTAACACTCTGATCACTACCACAGGCAGAGGATCAACTGAATCTGAAGATTGAGCTGGAGCTGCCACACTGGAAACTGAAGATGAAGGAAAAGCATAATATGCGTATATTAGGACGTGAGAATGTAAGCTTTCGCATAAGAAAAATAATGAGGATGAACTTATATTGAGGATATGACGTGTTCGTAATATACGGATATGAGGAAAATGTTAATAATGAGGATAAAATAATGAAAAGATGTGAATAAGAACATGAGGATATTATATTGTGAATCTATGTGGTTACATAATATAAGAACATGCTGATGTTACGATGAGGATTAGGATTTGGATGAGGATGCGGATGCGGATAAGAATGATAGTGAAGATGAGTATAAGGATGAGGATAATGCTTAGAAACACCTTATTTACTCGTATGTATGAGGAATTGAATTCTCGTTATTATTGTGCAACATCCAGAGATAGTATTTTATACACTTTATAATCGTAACCAATTTTTGAATCATATTCATTAGTTACGAGATGTTTGTCATACATTTAGACGAATTCTTTGTAATTAAAAGGGAGAAAATAATTCCATCTGCATTCAACCATGCACTACAACCAAAAGCGCTGCCAACCATAAACGGCACCAGAAAAAATAACCTCACGTCCATAGCACATCAGACTAGTTCTTCGTCTTCTGCTTGATCATTATCATTATCATCATCGTCATCTACTTTTCCATTAATTCTGTTTCATCGCAACGCATGACAACGCAAAATGTTCACATGTTGTCGTTGAAGCCGTGTTACAGTACGCTTGGTTGAGGAGCTACAGTAGGAAACAACAACAATAACAACATATCCCAATGAAGGCAACAACAGCATCGAAATACCAAGTCGTTTTCCCAGCCTCATTTAAATATGGGAGAAAATTCCCAGAAAAGCAAGTTTTCTAGCGGAACGAATTCTTCGGGGCAAAAAAAAGGTACAAGTACAACAACAACACTAAGAACATCAACAGCAATACTAAGAACCATAACAACAACACTAAGAAGACCAACAACAACACTGAGAACACCAACAACAACTCCAAGCATAAGTGGGAAAAGGGGTCAAAGCGAGGTTAACACATTTCTATGCTCGAATCATTTCGACGAACTAAAAGTTGCACAGATAAATTGATAGGAAGCGATAAAAAAGAAGAACCGAAGAAACTTTAGCAGAAAAAAAGAAAAGCAATTCAAAGAAAAACTAACTTTAATGGTCAACGATAGTGTTTCCAGCAACAACAACAACAACAACAAGAACAGGAACAAACAACAACATTCGGTGATCCGTGAGAATTTTAAGTGATTTCACAGCCTGAGGTACTCTATTGGAGGGCACCGCGATAGGGACCAACGCCGACTTGGAATACTTTTGGACTAACTTTGCGACTTCGTGCAGCACCAGCGGGCACACAGAGTTTTGTTGAAGTACCGGGAAGCGAAGTTAGAAGAGGGGGTGAGGGGAGGGGGTTAGGACTTCGCATCGAGGGAATGGACACAATGCAAAGTCTTTGATTTACGACTGTAGCAACAGCGACCGACTTTAAAACGATCTAACAAACTTTACTAAAGAATCGGCAATAAAAGTGTTAAACATTATTTTTTTAAAACCCAAGAAAATAAAAAAATTGTCAATTAAAAATTCAAATATCAGTAATTTAAATAAAACAAATAATTAGGAATACATGACAGACATGTACATATATGTATATGTACATATAAATATATAAAAAACTTTTTAAATAAAGCAAGAAAAAAATTTTAATTACTCTCAATTACCCACTCATTCATTTACTCCTCTTTTTCCGTCTCTCTCTCTCTCTCTCTACCTCTCTCTTTACGCAGATCTCCGACTCACAAAACATCGCTCAACCGAACGGAACTCGTCTCAGTCAACGGAAGCAACTCGAGGTGCTGCAACAGCGTACCGCATCCGGTGCCGCCGTGCAGGTGATACGAGCTCAAACAGTGCAGAGCAGCTCCTCGCGATGGACATCATCATCATCATCGCCATCAGCAGCGATATCATCAAGAACGACAACGAAAACAAAAACAAAATGCAATAATAATAATAATAACAGAAACAACAGTCTTTCAAATGGTAGCCTTAATAATAAAAACAACAACAACAGTAACAACAACAACAACAACGTCCTTAACACCAGCAGTCGTTTGCAACCTTTGGCGCCAATAATCTTAGATTATTCACCGGCTGCAACAACAACGAAACACGACAATTTTAATAATACTCATAATATTAATGATAATAATAATGATGACGATAATCATTGTGATAATGATGACGATGCTTGTGTTGTTGTTGTTGATAACAATTCCGCTTCGAATGAATCCACAGCGTCTGATTATGAACAACGCTTGATCAACGATCACGGAAATTATTTAAATCAAGAGACGCCGAAGGAACATGACAAGATCGCTGGCAACAACAATAAAATGAAGAGCAAAAGCATTATCAACAGCAACAGCAACAACAACAACAACAACAACACCAAGAACATCATTGGCAACACCACCATCATCAGTAGCAATTTAAGTAATTTTTTGTTACTGGATACGGCGCCAAGTTTGAAATTAAGCAATCTTATGGTAAGTTTTTGTGGCTCCGTTTCCTGATTTTTTTTTTTTTTTTAAGAATTTACTCGTATATAAGTACCTCTACATACTTCTGTCTCTCTAATTGATGATCTCTCCCTCTCCGTCTGTCTTTCTAAATGATGATGTCTCTACTCTCTCTCTGTCTATCTGTCTCTAACTGATGACCTTTCTCTCTCCTTCTGTCTCTCTAACTGATGATCTCTCTCTCTCTCCGTCAGTCTGCCTAATTGATGATCTTTTCCTCTTTGTCGTTCTCTTCATTTCGTCTGTTCGTTCTGTCTGTCTGTCCGATTATTCAATCTCTCTGATCACAAAATCACCATTTTCTGAGCTTTCTTATAACTTCTATATAATTAAAAGAGTAATTAAGTTTCGTTACCCTATTGTTGTTATTGTTGTCAAACAGGTAGCCAAGGCAAAAGTCTCCGATAGTGTTACGTTTTCTCCCTCCTTCTCTCTCTCACTCTTTCAAATCTTCTCGAATTCGATGGCAACGAACCCAATATTCAGTAATATTCACTGTTTTCTGTTTAATTAGTTACAAAAAATGTCAATATTCCGCTTATATATACAAATATTTAATACATTATTATTATTATTGTATTATTTCACTATTTAACGTGTTCCAATCATTCACAAACATCACCCTGAAAGTGAATTTTAATAAAATTAAATACAAAAACAAATACTTTAAAACAAGTTATAGACAGCTCCATATATGAACCATCTCTATCTCTTTCGTGCAAAAGGCAATACTTCACTAAAAGACAACCGCTGAAAAGGTCGACTGTTAGAAACGCCCACAGAAAAATTTAACACTAACTGACTTTATACCAATTAATCAATTAATCAATCAATCAATCTTTATTCATTACTATAAATCATATTGCCTAAAATTGACGATCAATCACAGAGATGTTTAATACTAATCGAATCAAATTGCTCTGCTCTTCTTTTTCTCTGTAATCATTGCATGTGACTGTATTAATCAATGAAACAATCAATAGAAAAGCAGCTCCAGTATTTCTAGCAATAGTAATTCTTCATACGCGAACGGAGCAGCAACAGAATCAGCAGCAGCAGAATCAGCAGCAACAACAACTCCAACAACAAACATGCACACTTTCAGTCGCAACAATAACAACAACCACAGCAGCAACACCAAGAGTGAGGTTAAAACCAACCTACATGCCAACTTAGTAGTTGGCAACACTGCTGTCGCAGCATTGTCAACCTCAACCTCATCAGCATCGATGGCAGTGACACCAACGAACACATTCTGGCAACAACGAAAACAACAACAAGAAGAACAACAAACAAATCCACGTAACAGCCGCCTTTACGATCACCAGCACCATCCCACATACGAAAAAATCAGCGCGACGAGCTGCGGTAATTTTGCTAAATCACGCGTAGGTGGCAGCAGCAGTCATAATGTTGTGGATAATGATGATGGTAATGATGATGATGATGGTGATAATGGTGTCGCTGAGTTCGGCGGACGCAGTGGATTTCTTAAAGCTACCGATGAACGCAGCACTCTTCAGGTGACACCTACGCATCTCCATCGACAGCAACGAAGAGATTTGGAAAGTTTCCGGCTTAGTAATGAGAATCGTCGCGACGATCATTATAAATACAATGACGATGATGATGATGACAATAACGACACCAAGCATTTCTGTGATGGCAATGACGTCGCGTCAGACGCCAGCGCTGCCGTCGATATGCGGTAAGTCTGTCGCCTGGTTTTGCGTCTCATTTCGTTTAATTGTTATTTAGTCGGAATAAATTACTGCTAGCGATTGCGGTGCGAGCAACGATCGTCATGAACGTCGAACGATTTTAAAGCGTAGTTCTTGGAATTCTTCAAAAACTACTTTTCCAATATTCTATGAGGATTTTCAATATACTTTTAAAGATTTTTAGTTTTTAAGTTAGGTTTTTAAGTCAAGTATAATCTCTTCAATGTCTCGCCTTCGTTTTTGAGTTTAATCTAAGTCTTTATTCCGCTCTTTCCACAGCTTCTCCCCACATCATCAACAGCATCAATTAACACCGAACTCGTCTCCTAGTTTTTTGGATTTGTCTCTACAACGCGGGCGGTCCATCTCCACGGATGATCTTAGTACCGAATGGGACTCAAACGTGGAGAATAAAGAACTCGATGAACCAAGTGAATGGCGGCGTGTTAGCAAATTACGGCGCTCCTTCCAGTCCACAGCTACGACCACAAGAGAGACAACCAACCAAGCATCGCAAACCACAACAACGCCACGACGTCCACTCGATCTACCCAAAAGTTCCGTTAGCGTTTCGAAAATACGTGCCGAATTGGAAAACGGTAGACGTCTAACTACAGCTATGCGCAATAATCATGTTGACCTGGCAGCCCTGCAAAGTATATTAGACACTCCAACGTATCCGAAACCTTCTCCCGTCAGACGTACTGCTTTCCTCACCGCTGAATCACTTAAGGAAATACGCGGAAAGCTAAAGAAACTCTCCGACGAGTCGCTCTACAAGGAAGACTTCGTGGCACACCATCTGCCGCCCACGAAATTAAAACAGATCACAGATGTGCGTGACGTGAAGACGGATTCAGCGCAACAGCAGCAATTGACACCAGAAAGAAGCTTAGCGCTGAGCACTACGACACGTTCAGCATTTACTGTAGTTTCACCGCAGAAGCTGTCCGCTGTCGATTATAACAGCACACAAAAACCACACACCACAAATAGTTTAGAATCTCGCCAGAAGTGCCGAGACATCAGTTCTGCTGAGTGGCACCTGCGCCGTAAATCGTACGGCTTTGAGAAGATGTCGCCGCCAGCAAACAATTCCATGTTCCGCATGGATGCCTCGACGGATAGCGGCCTGGGACGTTCGGGTGAGTTGGCCACTTGGTCACCAACCGAAACGGTACCTGCTTCAAGTCGCGGCACCATCATCCATTTCGGAGAAGCGGTACGCATGACACCCAGTGGAGGTTTGCTCCAGAGGCGTACTCATCAGCAAAAACTGAATTCAACTCTGGATGTCGAATTGGCAGAAGAAGCACCGAAGCGACACTCGATTGCGGTCGATGAGACTCAGAACGTTCGCAAGACTTCACAAGTGCACTTAAACGGATTTGGCAACCACTCACCAGACTCCTCGACGCACCAACAGCTGGCGAACTACGATACTGACTCTCCACTAAATGCGTCCAGTAGCCAACAGCACTACCAGCGCACACAACATAAACGCGTCGAGTTCTGCAAGACCGAAGTCCATTTTGCTGCTGAATCGGGGCGTGTTAACATCGTGGAAACAGACGGCAAACCACCGCCAACTAACAACTTCCGCAGAAGACGCCGCACTACCAGCGGCCCGCTGCAGAGTCTCGTTAAAGGTGACTCTCTAGACACCGCTGCTGCAACAACAGTGAGTAGCAACAGTATTGTAGCGATTCCCATAACGCGCTTTGGCGATGATTCCAAAGGATCCACCATAACTACCAGCTCGACTGTGCCACACAAAGCATCTCTAATGGATACTTCGGAGCTCATGGAGACTCCTGTAGGTGTCACGGTTTCGTTGACGAAGGGAGCAAAGGAAACCTACACAGCCGGTTTCCGTAGCAGTTATGCTTCTACAACCAGCGGTATCGATACGACCGACAATGAGAATGACGACGGTGCTGGCATACGCGGTATACTTAAAAACAAACCCATCAAACCGAAACCCTACCATTTGGGGGACAATTTTGATAGCTCCGACTCATTGTGGGGGGTACAACTGAAAACGGGGGGTCGCTCATCGCCAATAAGAGGAGAAGCCATAAGTTCATGTAAAAGTAAGAATGACATGATGGGGAGTTTCAGCTAAGATTATGTGGGTACTCTATAATTTCAGGTCCTAACCTAGACGCATCGCCCTCTCTTGCTTTAAACAAAACCGTGGCCGAACGTATTCGCAGTGTGGAGAAACTACAGGATTCCATTACCTTGAACCAAACCAACGGCTACTCCACCAAAATTAACCTGAATTTGAGTGACTCCACGTCAGATTGGAAAGAAAGAGGTTTGTATCGTATACACCGTTATATGCTATAACATAGATTTCAATAGAGGATCCCTAAGAATCAATACTACATCAGTAATACATAAAGAGCTATTTTCAAAAAGCTCTTGTACATATTTTGTCTACTCTTCTTACACTTTGTTAGCCGTAGTTTTGTTGCTTGGTTGAACAGTTTTTAAACGCTAGAACGGGATGATCTACTTTAGTGAAACGAACTTCAATATAATCGTACAGAACTCCTTCTCCACTCTAATGCACCTCATAATCAACGTTACTCATGCGAAAAAACTGTCGCCTAAAAACCTCAACTAATACTGTACTATAAATTATAGTTAATTATAACTAATATAAGTAGCTACTTAATGAAAGTTTACTTAACCCAATATTAACCTACTAAGAATAATCTTAATGATCAACACTCTCGTAGTCTCTAACACTCCTTACATGTTATTTGTTTTACGTCCTAAACATTCTTCATAACCACATCATTAACCAATAAATGCCAACAAGTGTACACAAACCACCAAAAACACTCTCCACAAACAGGTTTCCATCCCCGCCAAGCTAATGCTCAGGAACTCATGCTGAACGAATTGAAAGAACATCAAAAAATACTCGACGAAGGTCTCAAATCCACGTCTCTTATCATCAGAACCATGCGGTCCGCCACCGAATTCGACGAGGCCATGCGCCGTCTTAGCATAGTGTCTTTGGAAGGCGCCGTAATTTCGCCCTTAGTGGTACCCAATCACGCGCTAAGGTCGAATAATTATCAGGAAACATCATTAGTGCATCGTAGTTCTTCGCACACTTCTGAGACTAACGAAATTCCTGGCGAGCGAAATCATCTAAAGTCCTTATTGTCTTCCATGGAAACTACCAGAAGACCCTCAACGGACTCGTGTAGTTCCTTAAAAGCGCCCATGATTGCGCCGCCACGCTTGAAACTGATTGGAAACGCAGCGGTTCCGGTGAGCAAACAGTTGTCGCAGTTACGCCGCCTGTACGATGCGGCCGCTAAGCAAGAAGACGAACTGGGGGACAGCGCCGACGAGGAAGTGAAACGCTACTTCGTTCGCGATCATCCGGAGTACAGTGATAGCGGTGGGGGAACGTTAGAGAGCTCATCACTGGAAGACGAACAAACCTTTGAGTACTCGAATAGTTGGAGTCGTCTGAAAGCAACACACACTGTATGGCAGACAGAAGCTGCTAATCAAAGAGAACTGAACACTTCACATAAAGACTCCACGCCCATCAACAGAAAAGGTAACTCTTTAAGCAGCACAGCATGCTCACCATTTCCACCATATTGACACCTTCATAATCACAAAAAATATCAGAAAATGTGAGAGAAATAAGTTGAGTTAGAGTAGAAGAGTAGAGAAGTGAGAGAGTTTTTGGAAACTAGGTAGATCATTCCTCTGCTGAGCTAGAGCTTTTTCCACTACATAGTATAGCTCGATAGAACTAAAGTTCCAGATGTTTATTTGCAGAACTTCCCAAATCGAATGTCATGAATATTGAGCTACACTCCCCTCAACAACCGCCGGTAGCCAAACCACGCTTATTGGCTCCCGGTAAGTAGAAAGCATGGCATATTCTTGTACTCTAATGGAATCATTCAAATGTTCTTCTCTTTCGACCAACAGCGAAACAGCATAACGATAAAAATTCAAAAGGTGAGGCAAAGGAGCCCTTACGAATCATCAAAGAGGCACGCGGAGCACGCAAACTTCGCGAACATGAGCTCTCCTACTTCGGGGTGCCGGTAACAAAAGCCGAACCAACAAAGCTAGCAACATCCAACTACAAACGAACTCTACCGAATCGGTCGCGATTAAGAGACGAAACAACGAAATCCCCAGCGGATAACGAAAGATACAAAACACTTCACTCTAAATGGAGTCTCAAAGATAGCTCACCAGAATTTCTGCATCACAGCCCAACGCTGGTAGAACCGCAACTGATAAACAGAAGTGCTAACATAAAATCCACCGAACGACAATATGCCCGAGCTCAAGACTTCATAGCTATGAAGAAAAGTTTCGATCCCGTCAAAAGGGTGCTGTATTCGGACGAAGAGGAAGACGATGCAGAACCCTTTTATGAAAACATAACAAACGAGATAAGCTCAGTGATTAAAGTAAAGCCTCCTCCACACAGAACAGATGTACAAGCTTACAGCCGCAAGAGGGATTTGAAACGTGACGAGAGGATTCTGAGTGAGATGACGCATAATGCTGATCAAACCATGAAGGTGAGACGAAGAACGGCAAATAATAAAATAAATTTGGACTGAAGTTACTTTCTTTACTTACAAAACTCTAATTCTTTCATTCTACTCCCGATCTTCCTTAGGCTCTCAGTGATGAAGCTACTCTTAAAGATCAGCACCGTCGCTCGATTACACGACGCAGCTCCAAACCACTTGAAACTATCAATGAAAAATCCACCACAGAGAAGTTGAGCGACTCTGGTTATTCTGTCAAGTTCACCCGCAGCACCGTATCATCTGAAGCCAAACGTCAGAATGTCCTTCGAATGTCACCATCTCCCACAACGATGGGCCGCCGAGCGAGTACTTCCTCGCAGTCTTCGGTGGAAAGCTATTCGCGGGCACGTTCACGTTCCCTGTCCAGTGAGCGAGAGTATGAAAACAACAAAGAAATGCCAGCAACTACAACGAAACACATGCGACACACGAAACCTTCCATCCGATCCAACTCACTAGAGCATTCACAGCGTTCCCCCCATCCCCATGGTGGTTCATCGGGCGATGAACACTACCGACATGAAGAGCGCTTGCGAGCGAAATCAAAGCGTTTATCTAGTTCAGGTGGTTTATCCAAAGCAAAAGAGCAGAAAGGAATAAGACACGTCAAAGAAATCGAACGAAAAGAGCGAGATGCTCGTCTTTCTACAGCACACAAAGAGAAATCCGCCCGCACCACTCGTTTCTCTCAGCGAGAACGCATTGAGTGCGCCGCGGATGCAGCGAACTCTCCACAATGCTCGCCATCGAACCGTCGGTACAAAAGTGATCCCGAGAAGCGTAGCTCATCAGGTCGTCTTTCAGCTGCGGACAAACCTGAAGTACATTCCAGCGGTCTTCTTCTGGGCTCCGCACGTTCCTCGCACGATCATGACTCAACACAGCGCTCATCTAAAAGATCTGATCGGTCCGGAACAGAAAAGGAGAAGTTGTCACGATCGAAAGGTAAATCGAAAGGAGAATTTAAAGTTCTCTGATAATAGTGCTTGAATATAATCTCTCTTGTGCTTTCGTTGGACCTTTTATATTTCCTGCAACAATAAATCGTAATATTTTAATTTGAATTTTTATAAACCAAATTTAAGGTCGCCTCTCAACACACAGCAGTGACCACAATCATCAACATCATCAGCAACATCCCTCTTCCTCCGCCCCTAAAGTGCGTCACACGCCCAGCAGCGAGGTCAGGAAACCATCGAGCGCTACTGACACAGCTGCAGAAGCTACTCAGACGTACGTATGCGAAATGCATTTAGCAAGTATCGAAATGCCGCAAACCACGAATACAATAACTCCAGCGATAATAGCGTCAACCGAAGCACGAACGCCGTCGTCGACAGCACGAGTGCCACTCCTACCGCCACCGCGCAAACAGAGGCAGAAATCACAAATACCAGTGTCCACAAGCACAATAACTCCACTCAAATCTATCGATCACTTCCGTACTACTCATTCACCTACCTCTCACCAAGCTACTCACCAACCACCAGCACCTCCCTCAAATTCTATCTATGAATACCGAACCACCTCCAAAATCATTCCTCCGTCCTACTCCAATCAATCCACGCTGCGCAAGACCTCGCTACAGCGTTCCAAATTAAAACTAGCCATGGCACCAGGCCGCAAGCCTTCCCTTAAATACACGCAATCCACTACCTCGTCCTTCGCCTTCTTGCCGAACGGCTACCAGCCAGCGAAACGCAACTCCGACATTAGTCACATTTACGATAACTATTTGCTCTATGCCTCGCCAACATCATTACATCCCTACAAGCAGAATCTGCTCAACGATCATAGTGATCTATTCGGCAAAAGAGTGGTGAAGCCTAAAAGTATGCTACGTAATCGTATGACGCGCAGCATTGCATCGACACATCATACGTTCGGTCTGTGCACATGTTCATAGTACAGAGAATACCTAGAATAGAAACAGACAGGACAGAGAGAGAGAGAGAGAGAAAGAGAAAGAAAAAGGGAAAAAGTGCGAGAATAGTCGCCAAAAGAGTACAAAGCAACCACAGTGTGAAAGAGAAGAGCAAAGACATTTAGCAAAGACAAATTTAGCAAAAACACCAACCATATTATTCGAAAATCATTGTATCGAGAAAAAATACAAAACCAACTTCTCTCCTCTTAAAATTTGTTGTTCTTTTCCACCTCATAAACCAAGCACACAAACCTAAATCCACTCCAACCCATCCCGCCCACTCTCAATTAACCATTCCTTAATGCGCTAACTACGAACAATACCGCGCTGTCAAAAGATGAGGTGGCACCACTACTACCACCACAAAATTAACCACCACTGCATTCACCACCAACTAAATTCTCCGGCCCATTTTGCGTGCCCTTGAAACTGAGAAAACAATACCAAAAAAACATATATTATAGTATTTCGGAGATTCAATTTTTACTTCTTACCGCGTAAGATTTCTTCTGAGAAAGTTTGCATAATACTCGTATTTTTAGATCGTAGCACTCACACAAGTAATTATGAACTTCTACACTAACGGCACAAATTAACACCGCCTTCTACAGATCTACAGATACTCTATTATTATCCAAAAGCAGTAGAATTAGTGTAACGTAATGGCTACCACAGTCAAGGGTCACGGTAAAGAGTAAAGGAATGTGGTACTTATTGTAGGAGGTCAAAATTAAATCTACCATGCAACCTTACCTACATATATAGTGGTTCTCTCTCCTTCTTTTCGGTTCTTCTTTTTAATTATATCATTCATGACCTCAATAATTTCAAAAAAATACAATCTTTAAGTAATTCTTTCTAATTAAATACACTAGGTGGGGAAACGTATTTTAGTATAATGGATTTAAAAAAACCGAATTTCTACAATATTAACTATTATTAAAAGACTATAATAGATTTCCTCGATTACTAATACTATGTAGTTCTACAACGGAGTATAATTAAACTATGTAAACACGATAGAATACAGTACATCTATCGAAAAGATCGTTAAGAGTTATCCTACTCATGTACGAATATTTCTGTAACATGTGATAAATCTTTTGAGGCTAATCTTTTGGGCCTAATAATCTTTAAAACAAACCAATTGTTGACATTAGAAAAACTTAAATATTAAAACTAGATATTAAAAATTATTATTGAAAAACAAGATGAATTTCCAAAATTTTCAGAAAAAGAAGAGTTATACTAATAGGATATACATTAATATATTGTAGCATAATTATTATAGCATATTATTATAGCATAATAATTATGTATATTGATATACATTAATATATTGTTCCTATATTAGAGGAACATTTTTATTATTAGAACAAAAAACATAAAAGCCTTTTATTAGAATCTAGTTTCTCACATGTAAACAGAGCTTTTAAAAAACCCGTATGTAATCATATACAATGTGACTATATATGGACTAAGATTTAATCAGCAACTGCTATCAACCTAACCACTTAACTTAACCCTAACGGCTCTCATTTCTCTCTCACTCTCTCTCTCACTCACTCTCACTGCTTACTTTTCTACTATGTAAACATAAGCTATAGAAACTGACTATGAACATGTCGCTATACAACAAGCAGAAACAACAACAAAACCAACACCATGGATTGAAAATTGGGTTGCGACATTAGATCAATCATTAGTTTCTTTCTCTCTTGACTATAATCATGAACTATAATCTACACTACTCAATTTCATTAGTAGTTGAAAAGAAAATTTTAGATAAATTTCATTTTCGTAGAACTTCCTTTTTTTTGGTAGAAACTAGTTGCCTAAAAAAAAAAAAAAACCAAAATCCGAAAAAAACATTTATCTTGTAAAATTAATTTATTTTTAATTTTTCCTTTTTGTTTCCTTTAGTCACAGTAAAGATGCGCACTCCTTGAATGGGATATCGATGTCACGAATTCATCATGAAGAAGAACAACAAGCAGGTCAACAACAACAACACCGCTTAACAACAACAGTAACAGGAAAACATAGCATTCGCCTTGGAAAGGATCGAAAATGATTGAAAATTTGAATGAATACGAAACGAAACGAATTTCTGAAATCGTTAAATATAACGACCATTTAATATTTATTTAATTTAATTTATTTACTAAAAAATTACAACTAAAAAATGAATTGTTTAAGAACGAAAACCTAAAAAAAAATACTTTCAGGCGCACGTCACAATTTCAATTGCGCCAGCAACAAAACAATTCTTATCTGCCACACCCATTTGCTTGGGCGAACTTCTTGAATTTCTATATTTAACAAATTGTACATGTTGTCAATTTGTAACATTCAATGTTTTACATAAACCAATTCAACAACAAGTTTTGAGAGAAACTAAAGATACGAAATTTCTTCCAATCAAATCTCTACTATTGTCTACAAAGTTATTACTAATTATAATGATATTTATAATAATAATAAATTAACAAAAATGATACTCAAACTCTTCTCGTAACGTACGTAAGTATTACAAGTATGTGAGTACGTCTTTCGCGTTGTGAGACAGAGAGAAAATACAAAGAATATAAGCGAATTGTGAGTTTTTTAAATCTACATATAAAATTGTATAGCTATAATTTTTCTACATTCTAAATTCTATGATACATTTAATGTTTTAAAGATTTATGCGATTTGTTTTTATTTTCCTTCCACTTAGTTAATAATCCATTATTGTATTATTTTGGTATTTAATAAAAATTAATTTGTTCAAACAAACATTTTTTTTTTTGGAGCAGTAAAGATTTGAAAGCATTATAACCACAACGGTTCGGCCTATAATGTTCACTATAACAGCGATTAAATTCACAGGAATCACTTTTCATTGGGGGGAAAATATACTCTTTTAATGTATGAAGATTTTCTGATAACCCATTAAGTGACCCCGATGCTTCTTAAGTACTTGGAAGGAATTCTTTTATGCCCTTAAAAGGAAATCCTCATAAATGCCTCTTAAAATCTTCACATAGCAATTCTTGACTTTTTTATTCTTGTACAAATAAATTCTTCGGATTCTTATAAGTATATTCGAATTATTATATATAATATTATCTTATTGTGTCATTTACATTTGTATAGAAAGATACGTTAAAATTGCAACTGAAACCGGAGAGAAAAACTCACTTCGGTTTTTGGTTTTGTTTATAACACAATGGTACTTGTTTCTATACACTTTTGTTGTTTCTATACATTTATTTTGTTGCTATACATTTGTTGTTTCTATACATTCTATACAAGTCAACTGGTCGAGTGTATAAAAAATGCACACCTTTTCAACACTCTTTTCTTGTTTCTATTTCTCTCTTTTTGATTTATTTGTGCTCTCTCGATCTCTCTCTGCACTCCACACAGTAGTGAGGTTTTCAACAACGTCGTATAAATATTAAAATAAAACAACTTGAGTCACTCACAAAAGTCGCAGTGAAGAATATTCTGATAAGAATTTGAAGAAAAAACAATTACCACGAAGATTTGGTTTAATATTTAGTAGCTTTGTCTTTAAATACAGTACAAAATAAGTTATAAAAATCATTTATTATAACAAATATTTGCTGGCTAGTCTTGAGCCCCTCCCCCCCCCCCCCCGCCCCTTCAGTGGATGGGTGTTTACCGTAACTTGTGGTTGTTTAGTCTTTCTCTGTCTGCCTATCTTATCAGTGGAGGGCTTTCAGTTGCTAGCGCTGTCTTTAAAAATATTGATGTGGTCAATTATTGCTGCATATATTTCTATAAAATAAAAACGAATAAATACACTCAGATTTATGATTTAAAAACTCATTAAATACTACATTATTTGGTGTTTTATTTAAAATATCGGCACTAAAATTTACATAATTAGAATTCCTATCTAACAATCAAATCGGAAGATTTAAAATTACAGGTTCAAAGAATTTCAACTTGAATTTGAAATTATTATGGATAGGAAACAATCCAATAGAATAATCACTGGAGTACTATAAATACAAAAAATATAAAGAAATATAAAAGAATATATAAAGAAATATAAGTTTTAAAATAATACAAAGTCTAAAAGAAATATACATATAATAAACAAAAAGACATTTCGCAAGAAATCCATTAAAAGCAAGTAAAAAAACGCAAAAAGGAGAAAATAAAGATACGAAAAAATATACAAAATGTATAAATAATTATTCAAATACTTGTCAAAACAATATGCAAAAATGAGATAAGTGAAAAAATTTCAAACAACACAAAAACATGAGGAATAACAACAACAGGAAGAATTACAACGGTTAACTTCACAAATAACAAGAAATGTTTTTTTATTTATCATTTAGTTCTTGTTTCCGTTTTGTTTATTATCACTCTATCAATATATACTAAATATATTTTATATTATGTATGTTATGATGTGCATATATATAGCATATATTTTTATTCGAAAAGCTGCATGCTTTTGAAAAAACTGAGCGTTGTGAGACGCTCTCTTTCTCTCTCTGTCTCTCTTTTAATCTCTTCCACTTTTTCAGTGCCCTCTCCAAGCTCACTTAACCTCTTTTCCGTGGACTTTTCAAGTGTGTTACTGTTTTCCAACTCGTTTCGTTAGCGACCAACGACAGGTGGCTCGAATAAAACATTCAGTTTTATTCCAACAGTTGTTTCAGTTGAAAGTGTTCTCTAGTCTAGTCTTAAAAAAATATTCAATTTAATGTAAGGAAGACACAAGATATATAACTAAACATATATATGTGTGTATAAATAATATATAATCTATATAATGTATACGTATCTATAAACATATGTACATATACATAAAAAATCAAACTCTATTTCGAACTTAATAAATCATCGTATTTCATTTGTTGAAATTGTATTTGTTTGCTTGTTCTTTCTTTTTAAGTGCTCTTTTAATTGTAAAACTTATGATTCACCGATAAAAATGTGCTTTCAGAGAGAATATATCGGTAATTTGGTTTCTAAAACACCAAAAAAGAAAGAAATTATCTAAATACGCGTGTATAAATACGCTACAGTGTTGTGTAATTTTAAGCTATAAATTTAGTTCGAATAATAGTGGACGTGGACTATTAGTGAACGATAACAGATGACGCCCACTATCATCTATGAAACATATCTACTTTGATAATTCTTTTTCTACTACAAAACCGTAGCTAATTCTACACTTTATAATGAAAAAATATGTAAAATAATATAATCATTTATTACTAGATGTATACGCATATAACAGCCAGAAATAATCGAAGTGGAGCTATTATAAATATATTATGGAGCTATTATAAATCTACTTATTATATAAAAAAGCGAGTCTTAAATCTTTGTCAAATCATATACAAAAACTATATACATATATGTACGAGCACATATATAACACATTCCTATGTAGAACACATACACGTGTTCATACTATAGACACTTATCATAATACCATAATTTCTAAGTATACTTACTTGAGTTATATCTAAGATATACGAGTAAGATAAGAGATGAGATTAAGTTGTACACATTGATATCGTAAGAACAATTTACGTAATTCCGTTAACCATTTTTAATTTTAGGAGCACAGATGTGCCACTTAAACACATAAAACTATAGAAAAGAACAACCAATAGATAGCTATGTATATAGGAGTACTATATATGTATATAGGAGGTCAAGCTACTACAGCCACTTCGTCTGTTTAACAACAATCCATTGACGAAACTATCGAGTTTGATTTCTGAAAGGTTTCCCAGGTTATCGAAGGAGTGTTTCCCCAGGATGGTCAAACACTTTCTGCTGGGGGATAGATCTTGCATCTTATCTTGCCTTGAACAGTATAAAAAAGGGTCTTCCCAAGATCTTAGGAATGTCATAAATGTATAGAGGTTTTGCAGCTATACTATACTATAGTATACTCTGCAGCTTTTTGTTCCATCTTATGCGGAACAGACTGTATACAGTAAACTGCACCAGACTCCACCATACCACACTACTCGTATATTATATATTATACCAATGTATCTTTTGTTATTAGATTCATTATATTATATGTCAGTCTAACAAATAAATTTACTAATTAATTTTTTTCTTTATTTCATTTTAATTTTATTTGATTTCAAATAATCAAAAGGTGATTTTATTTAATTTATTACCCTTTTCTTTCTACAACCTTTTCTCCACTTTTTTTCTCATCTTATTTTATCCTTTTTTCTGTCTTTTGCTTCTATTTTTTTTTAATATAAAAATGACTTTAGACAATAAAATTTTCTTCTATCGATGTTAATTCGGATGAGTTGTTGTTTTGTACAAAAATCGAATTCTTTTCAGAATAAATTTATCATCATTTTTAAGTCGTTATTGTATTTTATTAAATACTGTATATTGTATATAAAATATTGTAATTTAATATTGTAAATATTGTATATTAAATAAATATATTTGTAAATATTGTATATTAAATTATAGAAAAAATATGATGAAGAATAAGAATGTAGGAACAGATAAAAAGATAAACAGATAAAACAGAAAAAAAGACAAATGTTGAAATATTAAACAAATGAAAATATATCACTCACATGCTACATACTATATGTACTAAATTTCATCAGATACTATCTAATCACCGATAATATATCATTCTATATTAATTTCTATGCTAAGGAAGATAACAGAATAAGAAAAAAATATACTATTCACTGTAAAAGAAAGCACTATAACAGTTTCTTAAGGAATCAATAAATGGAAAAATATAGATAATGAAGTGTTAATGATTAATTTAGTATTAGAATAGAATAAGAATAATTAGTAGAATAAAAAAAAATGTACTACTCACTATTAAAAAAACACTATAACAGTTTCTTTAGGAATTAATAAATGGAAAAATATTGATAATAAAGTGTTAATGATTAATTTAGTATTAAGTTTACTATTAATATCAGTATTTAATTAGGCAACAATTTTAGTATTTAATATCAGTATTTAATTTAATATAGTAATTATATTCTGCTTTTAAAAAAAGTACCTTTAAAAATATACATACTATATATACGAATGTATTTACATATATTAAAACTTTATTTCTTTTTTCGATTTAATAGTCATCTTAGAATCACCGACAGAAGAACAACATACAATCAAACAACAACAACAGCAATAACAAAACAATAACAACAATAACATCAATATACACCTCAGAGTTGTAACACGCGGAAGAAGAAGAACAACAACCAACATGTCACTTCTAACGGGAAGCGCAAATTGCATTAAATATGTTTTGTTAGCTTTTAATGTAATATTTTTGGTGAGTTCAAGTTTGAATTTTTTTATAAAAACACCAACAACAATAACATTATTAATAACAACAAAAATTATCAACCAACACAACAACAACAATATCAACAATAGTTTAATTGATTTCAAAATTACATTTATATCATTTTCGTTATCCATCTCGTTCTCTTTCTCTGTCTCTCTCTCTCGCTCTCGTATAAAGCTAACTGGGGTCATTCTGATTGCTGTGGGCGTGGGCGTGGCTGCAACCTTCTCCGAATACGAACTCTTCCTCGTTTCGAAGTTTTTTTCGATTCCTACCTTCCTCATCGTGACCGGCGCGTTGATCATCTTAATTTCCTTCTTCGGCTGCTGGGGCTCTCTGAGAGAGAACTATTGTCTTACGCTCGTCTTCTCCGTGCTGCTCGGTGTGATCTTCATTTTCGAGCTATCCGGCGGCATCAGTGGCTACGTTCTACGTGGCGACGCCGAAATGCTGATCAAAAGCCAACTAAACGACTCCTTGGTTAAATACACTCGGAATCAGAACACGTCCACAGAATATATGTGGGACGATATACAGCGGAAGGTAAGTTACGGGATAAGTATATGAATATAATTGTTCTGTTATTACGTCACATTATTTCATCAGTTAAATTATTAATATTATTTATATTCTATTTTATTCAATTTTATTACTGTATTTTATTACTGTTTTACTTAATTATGAGTATTTTTAGTTTGTAGAAGCTTGGTGAGAAAACTGCTTTTCTTTTCTCAGATTGTTTTTATTTATTCAATTAAATTATTGTATATAATTTAATTATTTTTTTATTATAAATATTATATTTTTAGATTACATAAATTATAAAGAAGTTATTATTTAGTATAACTTTTGAATTATCTTCACTTTTTACTAATTTCATTTCATTTCATTCTTATTCATTTATTCTTATTTGACTTGTAATTCATATATGTTTTTTCATGAATGATCAACTCCTTCTCTGTGCCTCAGTTCGACTGTTGCGGCATTACTAACTACACAGATTGGCAATCCAAATTCGGAGAAGAGCTACCGTTGTCCTGCTGCTCGATTCCTGTAGGCGTGGTTGGCACACTGAACTGCACCGCCACCACAGATGATCCGAACATGAATGCCGTCGGTTGCCTCACTGAGTTCTCCGATTACATTGCGAAGCATGCCGTTAGTTTGGGAGCCGCTGGCATAGTGATCGCGATCATTCAGGTGCGTTGTTAATATACAGCAGAGTTAAATAACGATCTTACTTTGGAACTCATTAATTCATTTTTCCCCAGTTCTTCGGTGTACTCTTCTCTTGTTATGTTGCTCGGGAAATAAAAATACGTAACGGCATCACCGGATGGATATAGAAGCGAGCTTTAATCTACAAGGATTTGCTGGTGCTGTTCCTATATACGATACGTTAAATTCATAGTATTTTTATTTATTATTCAATCATCATGATGATGATTATGACATCTCTTTTTTAAATCAAACCAAAGTAAAGAAAATTCAATATAATTACATAACCGAAGATGTGAATATATAATTTTTCATGATACATATTTGCCAATATTATTATTGTTTATTTAAATGTAATGTAAATAAAAAATAGAGAAATAAATGGAGTAATCACTTTATAAATACTTCTTTTATTTATACTTTTTAAGTATTGAAAGCTTGAAAACTGATATTTTAAGCTTATATGTAGTGACACTCGTAATATTAAAATGAGATTGAATTCGTAATATTGAATTCCCGTATATGAATTAAATACTAATTTATTTTAGATTTCAGCAAATTTTATTACAATTTTTTCAATGGAGTTTGTTTAAACTTCAGAAGAGACACCTTATTGGAAGACTTTCAAAAGTAGAAAGCTTTTCTACTTCATTTAACTAGCTTTTTGCATTGAAATTACTTCTCTCTCTCTCTTTCTCAAGGTTACATGGTTATTGCACAATTTCAACGACTACAAGAGCCAAAACTTATACAAATAAAGCAGCGAAAAATTCATTATGTTCTATTTTTGGTACCTTCTCACTTAATTTAAACTTATCACAAGTAGAAAAGAGCCCTCGGGAAATTATCAGTAACCCTCAGCTATCAGCAGTGCCGATAACAGTCATGAGATTGAAACGAAAAGCAACTTCAGTCCACCTGCTGTGTTGTTTTAAATTCACCGAAGCTTTTATAATGTCAACAATGGCACAAAAAAGCTTCATCGCTTCACTTATCGTATCTAGAAAAAAGGCCGATAGTACGTTATTAATTTCTATATGTATTTATGCTTTTTTTTCGTTCATCAGAAAATTATTAACAATTAAATGCGAGTTGGTAGTGCACTCGTATTTGTTATTGAACACGGCGACGAGCGGAGAAAAGGAGCCAAGCTTTTGTTAGTGCCTCACGAACTTCTTCAACGAACAGTTGGACAGCCCAGCGGATAAGAAACGGTTTGGAAAAATTTCATTTCGCCATTTTATATAGTATAAAGCTCAATTTGGGAATATCTCTTTTTAGGTATTTTTTAGAGAAATTTTAAGTAGGCGAAAATCAAGCAGGAGGATTTGGATCATGGTATCACAAGGGGACACATTGCAGCTGAACTCCGGCATGCGTTGTGCCAAGTATATGTTGCTCATCGTCAGCTTGATGTTTGCGGTGAGTGAAAATTGCTGAGAATAAATGCCTCGAATGGAAAAAGAAAACGCTTTTATATCAGGATTTCTTCTACTATAAAAACAATATATTTTAATTACTTTAAAAAAGTTTAAAATTATATTTATTGATTTTTATTTTATTATTATTGATTTTTTATTATTTTAAAACGTAATACTTGTCAATGTATTTCGTTTCATTTTAGACCGTTATTAGTCACACCTGTTCGCCATTTTGTATTTCATTTGCTATCAGTTTTCTTTATCAATTCAAATATTTTCAACGAACCTTCGAAAGCCCACGAGCTGATTTTATCTTGTGTTATTCTACACTGAAAGAACGAAAAAAGTGTTTATTCTTCTTGAAAAATATTTAAACTTTTAACATTTCTTTGAAGCTTGTTGAATTTGGTTTTTTTAATATTCAAATTAAAATCAAAATCACGAATCGTGACTGTGGAGAAAATTTCTAAAGCCGAATATGTACTTTACACTCTTTAGATCACCGCAGTTTTACTGATGATGGTTGGCAGCACGATTCAGACTATTTTCGGTGACTTCGACCAATTTATTGACGATCACTTCTCGTCGCCACCGGCTTTGCTGATAGCGATCGGCTTCATTATGTTGTTCGTGTCCACTTTGGGAGCTTATGGCGCCCTAAAAGAGAGCGTCATGCTGATCAATTTGGTGAGTAGAAACGGATTTAGAAGAGCTCACTTAAATTTAACATTCACATCGTATTCCTTTTGACACCATGACGACATGAAATATGAACACTGGATGAACACAACATTGACTGCATAAAGTATGGCGTCTTCTTATTCCTGGTGTTCGTGCTTGAAGTCGCTGCTGCGTTTGCTGCATTCGCTTTGCGGGGCGAGGTAGGCGAGATGCTGTATCAAACTATGAACGAGTCGCTAGCCGAGTACGAGAACAACGCCTACATTAGGGATGGCGTCGATCTGATGCAGAGCGAGGTCAGTTCAGCCCCTCGTCTGGTGCTGCTGAGTGTAGAACTCGCGACATTACTAATCGTTGTTTTCTTTTCTCACTCGCAGTTGGGATGCTGCGGTGTTCTCAGCCCCAACGACTGGCGACTTTACTATAGCCCCAACAAAAATCTAACCAACAATGATAAAAACAAAGTTTACGTGCCCAATTCCTGCTGTGTTGAGTTTGACGAAGTCACTAATAAATGCGAAGATGACTCGACTTTCTCCAATGGCTGCCTGCACAGTTTGAATTTCATTACGATGCAGAGCACCATGTTGATAGCCACAGCCGCAACGACAGTGGCGTTTGTGCAGGTGAGCGAAGGAGGGGGTTTTTTCCCACACTTCTTGGATGGGAATTAATTCAGACTGAACTCTGTTCACAACACTTCTTTACAGCTTTTGGGCGTTATTTGCGCCTTCATGCTGGCCAAGACATTGCGTCGCAACAAATCTATACGCGAAGCGCGTCGTTGGCAACTGCAGCAAAGCTTGAGTGTGCTCATTTCCGGTGGGAAAATAATACCACCCACCAACACACCCTTTAATGGCTACACCCAACTGGAGAAATCCGAGCACCTCGGGGAGCAAGATCCCGTGACTTACACGGCTGCCAGTCCAAGTGTCAATTAAGAAAGAGTGGAAAAACGCCACAAACCACCGCCATGAGTTTAATCTTTAATATAACATACCAAAAAAATGTTTCTATTTTAACTTAAACATTAAAATATTAAAAAAATTCAGTATATTACATTGTATAATAATTATAAGTATAATTTAAGAACAACATAAGTATAGTATATCTGTGGAGCTATCATGTAGTATATGTACCCGAAAGCAACTTATCCGTTTTAGGTTCGCACGGATCCACTTTGAAGATGGTACGATATTACTCTTTCTCTCTTTCTCTCACTCTCATATTTACAAACACCCAAACAAAACAGAAAGTCGTAACAATCTCTTCCTTCAACCGTTCTCTTCTCGAGTTTAAATCAAAAAGTACGATTCCTTCGAAGCTTGGCATGTTTTAAAGTAAAGTAACTCAACTGTTATACAGTTATATTAGATAGATAGCCTTCATAACTTTATTGCAGGCGTAAACCTCTAGAAACATTTTGTGTTAACTATAGTCTAAAGTTTAGACTCTAAACCATAATCTAAAGTATAATCTAGACTTTACTTTAAGCTTTAAATATTTGTCAGCATAGCGCAGACAAAACAAAAACAACGACTTACTTTAGCAAAAACTGTTCTTGCGTTGATAATTCATGGTCAAAGCCTCTAACAGAGTTTTACATAAAAGATTGGAAAAACAAAAACAATACAAATGCTAACTTTGATTGACATCAGCAAATAACTGACAAAGCTCACAACACAAACGATGCAATGGCAAACCCATGACGCAGTAGAAGTCACCATCTATTTTTGAAATCATAGCGCCACCGATGCCCTGTATACCATAAGCACCAGCTTTATCTCTGTAAAAGGATGGAAATTGGCCAATGAATATAAAATTTAGTTTCTCTATGAAATTACAACTCACAGCGGATCACCTGTGTCTACATAAGCCTGAATCTGCGCTGGCGATAGCTTGCCAAAGTGTACATTCGCCATTTCGGTAAAACTGCGCACTCCATGTGCGTGCTTAAGTACAACGCCTGTATAAACTATATTGCAACGCTCCGAAAGCCTGTAAAATATGTACATATATGAACAAGTGTTACAATTGAAATGCATATTCTAAATAGCACTCAATATACTTCGTTAACATTTGCACTGCTTCTTGGGCATCTTTTGGTTTACCATAAATCTCACTGCCAAGCGTTACAACTGTATCGGCCGCGATCACCAGTAGATCCGCAGTTGGATCGGCGGCTCTCAGACGCTTATAGACTTCCTCTGCCTTGCCCATGGCAGTCTCTTCTACAAAGTCGGCGTATCCGTTGTAATCGCTAGGATTAAGATTCTCTTCGAATGTGGACGGACACAGCTCTGCATTAAGACCCTACCAGTTAGTCGAGCGGGAGAGATAGAAAGAGAAGATAAATCAGAGCCCGGTACTTATTGAAGACATATTACAACCACTTACAATTGACTTTACCAGCTCCTGCCGTCTCGGAGAGCCACTGGCTAGAATGATTCTCTTGGCTGACAGCAGGTGTTTAATTGGCGACAGCATTATATACAATCCTTTTTAGAATTTTATTACCAGGATTTGCTATAATATATGTAGTAGGAAAGTGTTATATGTTAAAGACGTCCATCCTCGCAGATAGAAACGACATGGGGTGGTTTATACCTTATCGTTGCCCTGAGGATCATTTATATTCTGATTTGTAAAAACACAATTATTAAAATTAAACCATAATTGAAAAAAAGCTTGTATGCACTTTTGAGAGAAAAGTTGTTCTCCTACTCCTCCGATAAGTATAAGAAATTTTCCAATACTATATCTGTCTATCAGCAGCTTTGTTTAATTCAACTCAAAACTTCAGTTCATGAGCTTTTCTGCCAGCATAGTATCCTAAAGAGCTTATTTTTATTACTTTCTCTAAAACAAGTATCATGGCAAAGTGGCGTTAAACAAGTTAGGATATTCATAGTTTCCCAGCTTTTTCAGAAGTATATAAATAACCCAAAAACGATGTTGTACTGTACAATTAAATTTTTTATTCTGATCGGAGGAGTAAGAGCATAATTATTTAGTTTTTCGTTTAGTTTTATCGCTTATGAAAAGTGCACAGTCCACCAGGGAAGAATCAGGTATAAGCCACCCTAAATCGTGGGTAACTTCCTTTGCTATCTGCATGGAAAGCCAAAGGTATTTGACACATCGCTGATATTGAACAGAGAAGAATTAGTTAGTTACTAGTAATGCAATTACATTTTTCAAAAACGGAAAGTAGAAACCATTTATAATTAAAATTAAATATAAACTCACATTGGAACTGCGGCTATGGGCAATGATAGTAGTAGGCTTACAGGTCTGATAATTGATAAAAATGCCGTGGAGACGAACGACTTCTGGGCTCTGTATAACGCAGAGATGCCATCATACGACGATGGTAAGAAACTGCTCTCGATTTTCCAAGGGGAACCTGTAGTCGCAGGCCAACTGTGGGTTGCTCAATTGCCGATGGAGCGAGCAATAAAGGTAGAGATCCAAAAAAGTATTTCATATATCATACCAAGGTTTTAAATGGTTTACTTTTGTCTAGAATTTGATGATATATCGTCATCCGTATATATTAAAATACTTTGCCACCTGGGAACAGGCTGGACAAAAGCATCTGGCCACTGAACGTGTTCGTCCACTGATTGCTGAGTTTGCAAATTTAAGCGATATACAAGTGTGTCTGGGTCTCCGAACTATACTTTGTAGTTTAATATTTCTCATCGAAAAGGTAAACAATTTAGTTTTGTTAACTTCATTAAGAAATATTAAAACAATCGACTATCTGTTCTGTTTATAATGAACAATTAGGCTCAGGCACGTCACTTAAACATCTGCATGTCCTCTAT
Source organism: Myopa tessellatipennis (assembly GCA_943737955.2). Classification (NCBI taxonomy): domain Eukaryota; kingdom Metazoa; phylum Arthropoda; class Insecta; order Diptera; family Conopidae; genus Myopa; species Myopa tessellatipennis. The sequence continues at coordinate 54,118,029 of OX031316.1, forward strand.
TAATGTAGCTCTCGATGGGTCTTGGCGTTTGGCAGGTTTCCAGTATGTTTGGAAATCTAAAGAGGTTACGAAAACGCTGCTTGACTTGGCCAACGCGCATCGATACAAAGCCGCCATTGATCCGCGTGAAATGAAAGAGAACAACAGCGACACCATCGAGCAGTATGCGTTTGCAACTCTTTGTGAAGAAATCTTTGCCAAACTTGGAAAGCGTACGAATATAATGACTCCGTATGTGCAAGAATTTCGCACATACTGTGCCAGCCACCTAAAGCACAAAACTTCGCAGTTGCGCCCCAGTCTTTCGGCTGTGCTGAAGCATCCATACTTCAATCATGAATTTGTACTCATACATTCCTTCCTTATTGAGTTGCCATTGAAGAATGCAACACGGAAGCAAGAATTTTTCACGAGCCTCATTGATCGGTTACGATGTTTCAACGAACAGATCGTCGGTGCACAACTGGCTGAATTGCTGCTCTCACGTATGGTGCTGTTGGATCCCACCGCACAACTATGTGTCACACCATATGTGCTCAAGACAAAGAATGACCATTCCTCCGCCTTATTTTCTTATTCAACCTACAAGAAGTATTTACTTCCACACATTAAAAAGAATTTTCGGCTGCGCGACGCTCAGATACGTCTTATATTGCTCGAATATTTCATGGAATTTGTGCGTCTCCTCCCGAAAGAGGAGCTGCAAGACTTCGTGCTGCAGCATCTCAAGATTGGCCTACGTGACACCAATGATATCCTGGTTGCAAAAACCATGCACTGTCTGGCAGATCTGGTGCCCTTACTTGGATCAACGCTGGTCCTAGGCGGTGAGCGCGTGCGACTCTTCTCCGATGGACGGCCGCAGGCAGCACTGCCAAATACAATGTCACACTGGGTGGAACCGCGTTCAATAACGCCCGTCATGGGCGTGTCTAACTCCATAGATTATATGGTTTCCGGTAGCCCGCTGCCACTGGATAATGCAGAATTGGGTAGCAGCTTGAATTCATTGTTACCTCAAACAGATGCGCTTATCGCAGAACAAATTGAAATGCCTCCACGGCTCAGTCCCGATGGCGGTGAAGACGACAAAATATCGTCCATTATAATCGATGGCATAATACAAACATCACAACAGGCCGAACTGCCATTGATTTATGCCACAGGCCTTGAGGATGGAAATACGTCAGCCTCTACAGCAAATCTGCAGGGAGAGAGTAAACTTAAATCTGCTGTTGAGCAGCCGACTGACATGCATCACATTAGTGACGGTATGAGCCAAAATGGTGGAGGGGAAGAAGAGGACGACGCTTGGTCAGATTGGGAAACCGATGAACTGCAACGTATAAATAGTAGTAACCAAGAACAAGACATTAGCACTTTAACACCGCGTCTTGACTTAATGCCATCGCAACCAACCGATGCATTGAAAATCACTGAAACCGCGTCTCCGTTGAAAACCAACGCGAGCATAAAAATCTATGATGACTTAAGCGCTCTGGATATAATTGTACACAAAAGTGGGATGGATCAGAACGAGGCATATGATTTCTTTAAGGACATGGAGCCAGTTATAGATACTCGCCACCATAATCTTATAGCTGATATGCACCCAGCAACAGCATCACCAGCAAGTGAAAAGTTGCCACAACTTATGGACGAAGAAATTAAAATCGATTCAAGTCGTTTTGCTGCAGCCGTTTCGAATGAAAGTGGGACGTCTTTGGCGGAATCTAATGGCTGGGGTGTCGACGACGACGATGATGATGAGGTTGGATGGGGCGGCACTGCTACCGTCTAGTACTGATAGAAATAGCATAGCTGATTGCATTTCTGTTTTTACTGATCTCCAACAACGAAAGCGCAATCGTTTGCAGTTAATTAATCCGAACTTGTACAATTTTATATTTTTTTGTTTGTACGTATTATCGTTGTTAGTAGAATTTCGATTTTCGGGACGTGAGACCTCCTCCCTCCTGTAAACAGTTAACTATGGAATGCATATTATTTTCATTAAGTATTTGTAAGACAGTGCTAGTTATCTATGTATAAATAAATGATGAAATAAATTATATTAAAGATGGGCAGCAAACGGTGTGTCTCTATAATATTATCGATACAAAATTTAAAATAAGATTCAATAATGTTGTAGACGTAAAACTGTAGACGTTTAAAATGTGGATTTATACATTTCAGATATCAGTTCTGGACAATGAAAAGTCGTTCGATGTATATTTTTTTTTAAATTCTATTTTATATTTATATATAGTATAAGTATTTTTGCCAAATATTTCTTGCAATGTTTAGTTTAAAAAGTGTGTGTTCTTGTGTGTTTCTTTTTTCTAGTTTTCCTTTCAAACAAATTTTTTTTCTCTAATAATTTATTGATGATTTACGAATGTTTTTTATTAACTTCATTCAGATTTACGTTTTGCGCTTTTAATTTAGTTTTTTTTTGTTTTTCTTTTTTTTGTGTAAATGCATCTGAAAAAATTTCAAATTGAATTTTATTTTTATATACTATATACGTGTATATGTATAATTTTATTTTAATTTACATAAAACATTATCAATGACTTAAAATTTATTCGTCATTTTGTGATATAATAATTTTTTGTGTGTACATTTTTTTTTTGTTTTAGTTGTTTTGTTGTGTAATGTTTTGTAAATTCTTTGTTTAATGTCAAAATTCATTTCATCGACTTTATTTTTTTTACACATTCTGTAAATTTTATTTTAATATTTCAAAAAACTTGTTTCCTTCTGCTGCAAATTTTAATGAAAAAGTAATAAATAAGTTTCTCTTCTAATAACGCTGTAATCTACACGAAATCGAAATCAATAGAAATCATATAAGAAATTATTATTCCTGATACTTAAATTAAATGACTAAAAGCTAAACAAAATTATAGTTATAATAAAATAAGTTTCTTATTTTTTTTTATTCTAACAAATTCTGAGTTAATTATTTAATAAAATGCTCCTTAACTCCCATCGTACCATCCACTAACAGTACTGCTATAGGATTTTACTATCCATGAAGATCTAAATAGGATCCACATCTTATAGTCATACATGCTGAACGATGTCTATATACAATGTACAAATACGTACATGTATAAGATGTTTCTTTACAAAACACATTCTTTTTTACATAGCTAAAGAAAATCGATTGATTGAATTGAATATAACATTATTTTATGTTTGTGGGAAATTGAAATGCTTCTTCAATTATATAACTAACTGATTTGAATTTAAATTCCAAAAAAAATAAAGATTGCTTTTAACTGGCAACAAAAACTCTTTCATCTAAATTCAAAATATTTAAAATTCCAGTAAAAATTCCCTACAAATCGACTGAAAGTATATCAATTATGTATTTCATTGTATGTCTTGCCCTTGAATACTATTTTTTCAGTTGTATTAAATATCTTGTTTCAAAATGTATTTAGCTTTTTTTAAATTAATTATATTCATATATGTGTATGTACATTATATATTAAAGTTCTCTTTTTTGAAATCATGCGAACCCTAAAATATATTTTTCATTAATAATAGTAAACAAAATACTAATACAAATAATAAATTAGTACTAATCTCATTTCACCTACATATACATATGTATATACATATAACCTGTTTCAAATTACTAATACAATTGTTTGTGACGCTTATTTAATTATAGTGAAAGTGAATGACTTCAATAATAAAAAACAAGAAAGTTTAGTGAAAAAAAACATAATTCAATTAAAAAATAAAGAATGTCGATATGTTTAATACTTTCAAACAAATACCCCAACACAAATAAATAAACCAACATTATTAAAAACCCTGGTTAAAAATTTCTACGATACGGAATTTCTGCCAACATACTCGTAAATGCTTGTTGTATACTAGAAATGTACAGATCGAGCTGAAATACTCTCCACAACCTTTTGATTACATGAACAAATAATTTCTGACCGTGAATTCATACATAAAATCGTTATACATCGACAATTAATTAATTACCGTCGATATCAATGCTGTTGCGAAACAGAACGAAGATGCAAATACAAAATTGCTTACTTGTGAATACAAAATTGCTTACTTGTGAATACAAAATTACAAACCAAACTTTTTCCCTTTTATTAGTACTAAAAATTGGATAAATGGCACGACCAATTATAAATTAAATTGTTAAAAAAGCCATATATAATTAAATTGTTTATTGAAGCTGGTTTGTAAATAATAGTCCAATAGTTTTGATTGCTGGCTAAATTTGCGTTAAACATTTAATTATTATTTTCTTGCATCTGCTGGAGTGTTACGAGATCATAAATTAGAATAAATCATTCAAGCGAGGTTGAATATAAACGAAATTCTGGTGTATTACTTCCGTACTTAGGACGGAAACACGTGTTTAGATTCATATGTTAGTTATGATGATAATTAAGAAGTACTTTAAATCTTCCTTAACAGTTTCCTTCTTTGGAACAACAAATTTATCGTCATAAAAATCCAGGCCATGTCTACCTTTCGTTTCCCAAAATTACCAAAAACTCTCGGAGAATGCAGAAATGATTTTTAATTTATTTGGTTAATTATATAAATCAATTTTTAAACAAATAAAAAATATAAAATATTAACCAAGAACCGAAACGGCAAGCAGAAAATAATAAGTAAAATAAAAACTGTTTAATACCAACTGTAAGATGGTAAAATTGATATTTTAGACTTATTTTCAACCCCTTGTGTTGCAAACCATAAGAAAATAAATAATTTTTCTAAATGTACGTTACGGTTTTCCAAATTTTTTGTGTGGTCATCAATCAAATACAAACGGTTTCGTAAAATTTTAACCTTGCGTAACTCATGCGTATTTTCTACGATACTAATCACATGTATATTTGGTAGAATCCTGGTAAAACATACATCAAACTGGAATGGGGCTAAATTCGACTTCAAATTTTTGATTTAAAATTTTTAAAATTCATTTTTCTACAAAACAAAACAGCTGGCAGTATTTTTTATTACTAAATAAGTCGGAAGTTAAATTTCTCCAATTAGGGATTCTTTTTTAACTTAAATGTTTAATAACTGAATTGATAAAGTCCTAAATCTCAGTCGAAAAGAATTGTAAAATAAAATAATCTATGCAATTTAAATTAAGTTGGAATTTTTAAACTATCCCTCGTAAAAATTTTAATGCTTACAAAACTAGAACAACTATAAACTGAAGCGAAAGTGATTTTACTTCTTAAATTTTTTGCAACCTTCCAAAAATAAACCAGTAAAGTAAAATAATATGGAACCAATTTAAAATGTTTGAGTTTTTATTTTTGTATACATATTTTAAATATTTAAATCTTTTTTATTTGCATGATTTTTATATTTTTTCTTTTTTGCATTTTTTGTTTTCTTTTTTATTGCTATTTATATATATTTTTTATTATTAAAATGATTTTATGTTCAATGAGAGAAAATTATCTTTAGTTTAAGAGAAGAAAAACTATGAAAAATTTAATATTATTAATATATATATATATATTTACATATATATACATACATACATATATATATGAATATATATATATATATATATAAATATATATATATAAATATATATATATAAATATATATATAAAAGTATATATATTAATACAAAAAATATAAAAAAAACGAAAAATGAGTAAAGCTAAAACGTAATATTGTTGCTGTATTTTCAAAAATGTCACCTTTTCTCAATAGAATATTTCTTTCTTTTTTTTAGTATTTTCTGTGGATTTTCATATATATAATTCTTTATAAGTTCTTAATATTTCACATAAGTGGAAAGTAGATTTGTAGGCGGTGGAACGTTGAGTTTGTTCTTGTTGTTGTTGTCGCTTCCACTGCCTGGTATGGCTCATACATACAAGGTTTAAATGTTCTTTTCTCTCTTCTCATTAATAATAAGAAAACAAAAGAAAAAAAATAATAATTGCAATCGTGTAACAATCGGCTCTTGCTTGTTTTTGTTATTCTCTGACATGCGCTTGGCCGCTCGGCGCATCAATTCAGCTCCTTGTCTTCTAAGTACTTGTATTCAAAAGTGAATCCTTCCTTTTTGCGCTGACTCCATTTTTCATAATCAAAATATATGTACGTACCCTGAGAAAGAAAACCACAAGAAAAAGAAAATAGATTAATATTCCACAAATTTGTAAATTGACATTCATTCAAATATATGTAAATTATATTTGCTGAAGGCAAACCTGTTCGTAATCGTCATTTATGATCTTTGGTTCCTCGTGACGTTGGAACCACATCATGTACTTCGTGTGGAATCTCCAGCTTTGCTTTTTTAACGCTTTCGCTGCTAAATACTGAGCTTTTGATCCTTCCATATAATAAAATACAAAGAACAGCGTTTCGGTTGACAGCCGTTGATAAAATTCAACGGTATCGTAACTCGGCAGTTGCGACTAAAATTTAATAAATAAGAGTATTTAATTAAAATGCACTGAAATATGTACTTATTTTATAGAGAAGAAGAAGTGTAAATCACTATAAGGTCTTTTGTTAATGACAGTAGACATTTTAACAAGGAGTATATTTAAGGAGTGTATTCCCTAATTATTTGAATTTTTATGAGGTCCTATTAAACAATATTTCCTTATGTTTTTTACCATAAATTGTTTAAAAAAAACACGTAAATATAGCATAATAGCAAAACATATATATATATATATAAATAAAATTAAATTTACAGCCCTTTTCTATTGAGTTGACAATGTTCACTATATTGCCAATAATTTAACAATTGCCAACTTTGCAGTAGAGCATAATAAAAATAATAATATCTGCAATATATTTCTACGCCTCTACAGACTCTCTAGCACATGTGTAACCTCGAAATGATGAAGAAGGCGTAAAACCGATGGAAAGGCATGTCCATATGCAAGGTCTGAAGGCTCATGCAGAAGCACTATGATGACGGGCGAACCAAATAATTACTGTCACTCACCATGGTTAATTGCACATTTCTCGTGGGGACAAATACTGGGCATATTTATACTGCGACTCATGCTTACAGACTTGGACAGGTCGTCAGCGAAGCCTGCAGGAAGTGTAGACAACCTGAGGCAAGAGAAACGATAGAGAATTTGCTGTGCCAATGTCCAGTTTTCAGTGTTAGTTGGGCCAGGTGATTGAGCTGGTACTGGATCTTAACAACTCAGTGTCAATCAATAAGCAGGCCAGCGCTGTTAATTCAAGTTCAAAAAAACAATAAATAAAATTGTTTTGATGTGCCAAAAATAACAATTGTCTATTACGGACTTTAATTTCTCTTTGCATGTTGAACTTTTTCAGGTTTTTGAGTTGCTACATGTCAAAACATAACTATATACGGAAATGTGTTGTCTTGTTTTCTATCATTCTTGAAAGCTATTTCAGAATGCCAATATTACAATAGCTTAACAAAATTATTAACAAGAACTTCTTAAAAAACACTTGTTAATAGTCATGATCGACAGTAAATCGAGTAAGTAATACACTATACAGGTAACCGTAATTTAAAATCTCACCTGTGGGTAGTGAGACGGTGTCTGCACCGGCGTTCGATGAAAATACGTCGTCAACTTCTCTGAATCGCTAGGCGTTGGTAGATGATAGTAGGCAGCTTCCATCATTTGGAATTGAAGTTGATGGTCCTTATGCAACGGAGATGGACCCAGTGGAGCGACCCCCAAAAGCGGAGGTATAAGCGCTTCATTTGTAGGCTGTTGTTGCTGCTGCGACTGATGTTTGATAACGGCTGTACTCACTGAAACAACTTGTTGCTGTTGCTGCTGCTGCTGCCCACCAACAGCATTTGTAAGAGCAACCATGTTGGTGCTGTTGCTAAGAGCATTTGTGCCTGAGGTTGGGCCATTTGTTGCTGCAGCAGCATTTGTTTGCAGCTGCTGCTGATGTTGTTGTTGTTGTTGCTGTTGACTGGCAGTTGTATCTGTAGAGTAATGTTGCTGCTGCTGCACTTGGTTTTGCTGCTGCTGCTGTTGTTGTTGTTGCTGATGCTGCCTCGTATCAATGCTGGGTGCTTGCGTTGTTAAAGAATTTGTGTCGATCACAGATCGATTAATAGCTTCCTGTGCCATTGTTTTGAGTGAAAGGGTGTCTAATGAGTTATTGTTGTTGGACACGGACGAGGGGAGACCTAAAAGGATAAGGTAAAGGATACATAGACATATACAATGCCCATTTCGTTAATAAATACGGCTGCATGTTTTACCATTCATTTGTTTCGGTGATAAAAGGCCAGGCGATGAGCGCGATGTTGAATTATTTGTCATCAGTTGTTGTTGCGGCAGACCCGCGCCAATGACTTGTGCTATACCAGAGCCCACTGGACCATTCGGAGAAATGCAATTAGCTAAGCTATTGTTTTTGTTGGAGTTGCTACTACCAACACCGCCAACTCCACTACCGCCGACAACATTATTAACTACTATACCAGGCGTACCGCTGCCCTGCTGCTGTTGTTGTTGATGCTGTTGCTGCTGCACAAGGTTGTTGCTTACCGAATTTGCTATGCTGTTGGCAGCATTGGAAGTGTTGTTATGCGTGGATGAAGAATCTGAAACAAAATTACGCCAAATTTAGTTAACAAAAAAGCGTCGAAAAACTCAAAATAATCTCATTATGTGTCACTATTAAAATGAGTTTCACAGACTTCAGATGGATTTCGAAAACACCTCTCTTTCAGTTTCCATACATCTAACGAGTATATTGCACGAGTATATAAAGCAATTGCAAACTTACCATTTTGCAAATGTGAGGAATTTGTTTGAAGATTTGTGAGTTGCTGCGAATTTGATCCAACTATCGATGCAACCGTTGGAGCCGCGATTGCATAGGAAGTCGCTGGATGCACGGGACCATTTTCCATATGTGCTGTTAATAATAATAATAACTCATTTAAAAACACTTTCAACTACATAAGTGTTTTTTTTTTCGCTCCCTACATGCATTATTTTTCGCTACAGCCGCAAATGCAATTGTTGTTGTTGGCTGAATCACAGATTGGCCTTGAATGTTATTGGTTACTGTCGCCGCTGACGGTGCAACTGCCGCTGCTGCTGCAACTAAGGCTGCATTTAACCCGCCAGGCGCTGGAGCATGTGGTTGCACTGCAGGATGTGGATGCTGACCAGCCGCTACGGCTGCTATTGTTGGCGCTCCTCCTACGATGTCAGCTATTGTTGTTGTTGAATGAGAAATATTATTCGTATGCGCTGCAATCGCTGCGGCGACAACAGACGCAGCCGTTTGCTGCTGATGCGGATAAATCTTACTAGGCGTTGAACTGACAATTTTATTAGATGATGCTAAAGTATGAAATGATTTATCAGATTATGAACTGATGAACTAATTGTATCGATATGAGATGATTACCATCGGAGGTTGTATTTGATCCACCAACACCACCACTCGTTGCTGATGATTGTTTGCTATTGTTTGCGCGTACTGCTGTAGGTTTCACAGGTTGCTGAGCAGAGAGAAAGAGAGAGAGAGAGAGAGAGAGAGGAGACCGATATAAAGAGAAATTTTTGATAAATATCAATATAATTGATCTTGGATCTATGGTGTCATACTTTCGCTTTACTGCTCACATTATTTTCATTCCTATTACGTTTGTCAGTCGCTGTCACATCTACCGACATCGAATCGCTGGAATAATTCAAACCTTGCGGCTGTAGCGGCTGCTGCTGAGTGTTTGCCGTTGACTGCTGCTGCGTTTGCACTGCTGACGTTGGAGGTGGAGACTGTGCAGGACTTCCGCCGGATGTGATACTGCTAGGCGAACCGATCGTCTCGTTACTGTTATTACTGTCTGTGGTGGCTGATGATGGAATACCAAGTGAAACACCTTTACAGCATATTCAAATATTCATTGCAATAACAACGTGTACACAACGTGCGTGCGATCGTTTGGTTTTCAGATATTAATTTGATTCGATTGATGGATTGGTTTTTAGATAATTCGAATCGATTTAATTGAATTAGATTGGTTTTCATGATGACATTTCGGATTTGATTCAATGCGATTTGATTCGTTTCGACACAACACACACAATATTGTTGTTATATCATTTATTGTTTTTGATGGAAAGATTCGATTTATTTTGAATTGATTGATTGATTGATACGATTCGATTGATGGATTGGTTTGGTTCGTTTGAAACGATGACAAGCAATGATTGTTGTATTTGAAGAATTGTATTTGAACAGTTCATAGCATGAGAACATGTATTGATGATGATGATGACGAAAATTCATTCATTTGATGGAGGAAATCATATTTGTGGGCGTTAAAAACATTGACACACAATAACAGGGAGAAAGGCAAGCACAGAGAGAGAGAGAGAGAAAGAGAGAAAGATATGGGTTGGAGTTTGAAGTTGTTTGAAGTTTAAAAAAGTTCAAATTTCAAAAATTATTTGTAAATCACAAAAGATAAATAACATTTCTCAATTTCAATTAAAATTTCGAATTTAACAAAATTGTTTGTCTTTTTTTCTTGATATTATTTTTGCGAATATGCGAATGTATGAAAAAAACATATTTTAGGTTTAAAAAAAAAACAAACTACAACCCAACAAATTCTGCTTAAATTTAAATTTAAAAATCGAATTGAATTTTATTGGAAAAATTTAATTTTTTTTGCTTTTGTTTGTTGGGATAAATAAAGAGTTAAAGACGACCAACACAACAGATAAACGACGATATAAACGCAATACTTTTGCGTATGAATAAACAATTTCTCACTGTCAATTTAATTGTTAAGGTTAAATGAAATCATAAATGTAAAAGAAACCAAAACAATGATTTCTTTCCATAAAAATTTAAGTCATCGCCTAATTCAAATTGAAAATTATTCAATACTTAAAACAACACTTTAAAATGGCTAAACATCTAATCAGACTCTGCTGAAGTAGAGATTAGAAGCAAATAGAATTATTAAAGCAAATAAATGTCGATAATTTTTACCCGACACAGCTAGAAAATTATCAGTGTTAATACATCTATGTATTTACATATATTTATTCTTCTTCCAATATCGTCGTATATACTATTTTCTGTATTATTACATGAAACAGAAGTTAAGAAACAAAACACAGAAAAAACTTACCCGTACCAGACAATTCAACTTCATCCAGTCCAATAATGTCATCGTATATGAACTCATTCTCCTCGAAATCAGGTTCTTGTGAGGAATCAATGTAATATTCAACATCATCCTTAATTTTGTTCACCTGAACCAATTTCAATGAAATTTCAATAACAAAATGTTTAACGAGAGAGCGCGCTCTGCACAAACCTGCTCCGCTTCGACCCCATCGTTATCCAATAATCTTAATAATGTTTCCAATTTCGTTACGTGGAACTTATGACGATCTAATTTTGAACGCAATTCATCCATGCGATCCTGTTTATCTCGATCTAGACGTTTCTTTTTCCCAGCCAAGAGCGACTCAACTTCACTTTCGTATTGGTCGATTTGTATTTGCAGAGAACTAATTGAACTCGTTAACCAATTGCGTGCCTCATCTTTGATACGTTGAGCTGGATCCATTTTTTGTGCAGCGCCAAGACCTTCTTTCGAGTACGCTTTCGTTTTTGTCTCGCGTTCAACAATTTTAAAACGTTCCATTTGCTGATGTTGATATTAAATAGAATAAAAACAAATGGAGGATTAAAAAAAATTTTATTTAAGGATTTCTAAACACCAGCACTCACAGTTTCAATGAGACGTCGGTTCTCTAGCAGTGAACTTTTATCCTTGATTTCAGCGGAGGCGATCCACGATTTAATCTGATCGCGAAGCCGCTGCAACTTTTTGATTTCCTTTTTAAGATCGGCCTCATATTTTTCCTAGATTTCCAAAAACAAAAGAGTAGATTAATGAACTATTGAACGGAATGCGAGAGAGTTTTTCTTGTTATTACTTTGGAAATTACCTTCTGATTACTGTTAGTAGCATTATGCACCTTCTTCCAAATATCCTCAAATGTTTCCACTCCTTCTGCTACTTTTTTCAAACACCTGTCAATTTCACCTGCAAAGAAAATTAGTATCAACAAATATATTAGTTCAAATACATACAAATAAAAATAGTGTATATGCATTAGTAAATTCGGCTTTTAATAGAAACAAGTAATTGTTGTTACAAATATTGGCAAACTCTGTTTTAATAATAAAGTAAACATTTTAAGTTAAAGCAATTTTTTATATCTCGACAACGCCAGCTAAAAACGACAATTTAGATATCGTTTATCAGGTAAACAAAAACAGCTCAGCTTTAAAATAAGCCGTTCATTTATCTAAAACTAGGTCAATGCCAAATGCAATATAACTACTAATTTTCATTGTAATTGTTTATAGACGACCCTGCCTTTCTGCTATGTAATCAAAAAATACTTATGTTATACTTGTTTGCTACTTATAACAATAAATATACATAATATAAAAATAAATAGTCGGAAACTGATCACTGATCAAATAATTTAATAATTAAAAAACTTTAATCAAATAGGATAAAGAATCCCTGTGATGGCATACAGGATGTCTCCCTTATTAGTGAATTGTTATTACTAACGGAATAGTTAATCCTTATTTGAGTAAATACCTATTTTTATTAAATCTACCTGTTTACCTATTTTAATTAATTAACCCTTTAAAAATGATCTTGGAGATAATTTGTGTACATTGGAAATCAAAATATGCAGTTATTACAAAACATTGATTCCACAAAATAAAATAATGAATATTTTAAGCCGATCATATAATCCAATGTTATTACATGCATCTTCTAGGAACCAAATTGGAATTAACAACAATCGAAACGTAATCCTATAGATTAAGAAAGCCTATAGCACAAAAATTATATTTAAAATATCGCATAAGTCCATAAAAGGGATTCTTTGTAATTGTAAAACTTATATATGATTTACTATTGCCGCCGCAGTGCTCACCTTGCAACTTTCTCGTCGCAGCCATGGCTATGTAAATTGTTGTTGCAAATGCTCAGACATAGTCTAGAAAAACCATACAAACGTCCAACTTGTGGCGGATTTCAACCGACGTCCACTCAACTCGGGGCTGGAACTGCTGCAGCTTGATGATCCGCAACAGCAATAAAGCGCCGCTGTAGTCGATCACCTTCAATGGCGAAGTGAAGACTCTACACACTATGTGAGATGGCGGCGTCTATCAGCGGGCGACTTTGATAAATGCCAATACTATGTGCAGCAGCTGACGAATCAAGAAAGAATGGATGGCGTTTGCGAAACAGCCTCCAATATAAGGGCTCTGCACTTTTCTAATTATATATTTGTGTTAAAATTACTATTAGTACTTTGGAGCGCTAAATATTTTTAGAATTTTGTATAGTTTCGTTGCTTGTTTGGTGTGTTTTTTGCGGAAATCTCAACTACACATCTCCAAGAGGAGTCACAGCGAATAAGTAAAAAAAAGATTTTTTCTTTCGATTTTTTTTACTTGTTTGCCTCTTCTCCTCTTTCTATTGCAATTTTCCGCACGTTTTACCACTGAATGTATTATTTTAAGAGTTTTGCACTTTGTTGGGGTTTCTAGTGTGCACAAGAAATCGTTTAATTAGTTTTGCATAAACTGAAAGTCCTTTTAATAGAAAAATTCGGACGCGATTTTTTTCGCTGGACTGTCAATTGTTTCGATTTTTCCTCTTGTGGTGCTTTTTATTCTCATACATTCCAAGATGGCGACAGTTACGAATATGTACGAACAGCAGTTTCTATTCGTGCTTTTCGCTGCTTTATTAATTTTTTATTCTGTTCGTGCTTCCCGATTTTTACATTGCTCTACAAACTTTTTGGTATACAAACTACACAACTGAACCGAACGAAATGCAAAACTTTGGTTAAAGAGAGCATTCCATGCACGTACATTGTCACCGACATCGTCTTCGTTGTGACTATTGGAATATGCCCCTCAGTCAAATTGCCTCTATCGGGTCTTCTTAACCGTAAAAAAAGGAACTACATTAAATGTTTCCAGTGCGAATTTTCGATGTTCCTCCAAAAATTTGATATGTTATTAAATCGTTTACTATATACGAATCAGACACTTAATGTGGCATAGACAATAATGTATAGATTTCCAGGTTTACTCAAAATATGTTGTCACAGTTGAAATAAATTGGTGGCTTATAAACTCTTGACCTCATCAATATTTTACGAAATATATTAAAAAAATTATGAAAAGGAGTAATGACCTTATTCTGCACTGTCACACGTAACGTAATTGGTAACTCTATTTTGTACTTTTTGTGGATTACAAGAACAAAGACATTACAAAATGTCAGTGTCGAGGAAAAACAAAAAACACAAAACAAAATTATATATTATAATATGTATATTAAAAAAAAAAAAAGTGATTGAAAAATTAGATTCGCAGTTAAAAATCTGCACACAAAATTCTGACATATTGTATGTATTAAATCAGTTCCTGCTGGGTAAGTGTGGCGTTTATATAGAGGTTACATCAGTGTGTATCACGGTTTATAGAATAAAAGGTTGCGCCAGTAAACAAAGAAAAGTGATCTCGTTCTGCGCATCTACGTCAAAAGTATTTCTAAAATCACTAGGGTCACAACACACGGTACAATTGCCAAACTTGAAAAGAGGCATGAAGAAGAGTTAGAAGAGGTTAAATGTTACTCGAATGCTCCGATTTTGTTGTTGCTTTTTTGTTGTTGTAGTTTTATACGGTACTTCACTTCATTATTCATTATTGGAATAATAATTCACACAATAATTCACTTCAAACATTCACATTAAAAATTATTACTATAACCAGTGTGCAGGCGCCTCGAAACAAAATTTCATTACAAATACTTATTGACGTCATTTGACGTCCCTGTCAAACGAAAATAAATAACGGACCTGCGCGTGGCGCAACCTTTTTTCTATAAACCTTGAGTGTGTATCAACAACTGCCAACATTTTAGTTGATAGTACGAATAAAGAAGTTCTATATACTTCGTTGCTCTATAAGAGAGAACGAACAACAACAATGCCCAAGAATAGTTGCAGTCGTTGTCAACGACTTTAACAGGCTGACTTAAAATTAGTCAAAACATGTTTAATTTATCACATCAGATTTTTGAGAATCCACGAGAAATTCGTTCTAAATTCAACTGTTCTCATTTCAAATTTAATTAATTGAATATTTGAAATATTATTTATTGTTTTGAATCAATTATTTAAAGAAACTAAAATAAAATTCGCCTCATAAAAAAATCATTAAAAAATATACAAAAAATAAAGATGAGATAGAAAAAATTTTGTTTTTGTTGTTTTGTGATTTCGAATGTTTTTTTTTTATCTTAAATTTTCTAAAATTTAAAACAAAATTTAACATTTTGAATGTAGAAAAAATTACTGAAGTACACAACCACAGACAAATAGTTTTTTGAGAATCATAGAATAGAATATACGATTATATTATACGATTCTAATTTGATTAATTAGTCTAATTTCAATTTTTTTAAAATAAAATTTTGAAGATAATTTTTTTTTTAGAGACCTATGTTCTAGTTCTTTGCTCGCTTCTATCCACGAAACACTTATTAAACGCATCTAAATTAATAATAAACAATCAGCTTGGCTATACGCAGTATCTATTGAAACGATACTGAAACGATATCTCACTACTGCTATGTCCATACCATCGATGGCTAGACACTATGGTTTCTTGTTTGGTTTCAAAAGTCGTAAACATGTGATGCCGAAGTGTGTGTGAAATTTACTGAATATCCAAATGTTGGCCAGAGTGAGAGGAAATATGAACACGCGTTCGGCAAACTACGTTGCTCTTCTTTCGCTTGCTAACTGCTTACTTGTGTGCGTGAAAAGAAACTGAGAGCCGGGTCTATTATCGTACACTCGATACCAGCGGGTAGACTTTTCTCTTTCTTCCTCATCTCTCTCTTCAATGAATTGAGTGAAACCGTTTCAAAAGCTACTGCGTATAGCCAAGGCCAATGGATTCGTTTTCTAAATTGTAACACTAAATTCTCAACATTAGAGAAAAAAGAATTTGGTTTTTACTTGAACTACTTTAATCGGAATAAGAAATTTTAATAAATGGATTTATATGATGATATTGACACAAAACCACGAGCCAGCCAAGTAGATGGCTGGTCGTCGGGCATCAAAATGCTCCAGACTCAGCTGGCAATAAAAAAGGCTCAGGTCCCAAAAGAGCAAGCCAAGAAACCGGTAATTATTAAAAAGAAGCTTTGTTATTGAAATAAAATCTCCAATTTATATATATGTAGATCCTGACACCGATATTAACTTTGCGCAACAAAAAACCCTCGGATGACGAACCGAACAATCGAAAGGAGACACCTGTGCGTAATATTACTGCACAACCGAAACCAATCATTAATACTCAACCACTGGTTCCCGTAATTGAAAATATAAAAACAGACGATTGGGATTTTGTCGATGAATACGATCCGCTCTGGCCAAATGAATATGAAAAACTCATAAAACAGAAACAGAACAAGGATAAAGAGTCCCGCAATTCTCGTGAAAATAACAGCGAACGCAAACGTGGACGAACTCGCAGAAATAGTAGTGGCTCTGGAGGTGTTGTTTCTCATCAAAACTCTGACTCACCTCCAGTCAAATTCTCTGGTTTCGCACAAAGGCAGACAGAAGAAGAGAATTATAGTCGATCACCTCCTGCTGCAAATGCAGTGCCCAGCAAGGGTGCTGCGATTGCGCCACCACCTTCGCTGCAAGAAATCTCTATTAACAATGGCGACAAGTGAGTTGTTTTACTTTGCTTTCTTCTTCATTTATATAAATTGTTTATTCTTCATTTTTAGCTCATCTGCCGTAACGATACCTTATTCAGCCAGTTCAGTAGCCGCTAAGATTATGGCAAAGTATGGCTTCAAAGATGGTCAAGGCTTGGGAAAGAAGGAGCAAGGCATGTCAGTGGCATTGCAGGTTGAGAAAACATCGAAGCGTGGTGGCCGTATTATACATGAGAAAGATGTTTTTATACCACCGGCACCTGCACCGGCTCCGCCACCCACACGCTCACTCTCACCGGTACCAGCACAAATTTTGACGGCTGCAATGCCGCCACCCAGTACACCGGCACGCAGTAGTGAGTCACCAATTCCTGATGAAGATGAAGTTATAAAGGCAGAGCCCACAATTACCGAAATCATGAAGGAACCTAGCAAAGTAGTTCTGCTAAGAGTAAGTTTTACTTAAAAAATAATTCTTAAAGTTCTTTTAAAATATAATTTTTAGAATATGGTTGGCCCCGGTGATGTTGATGAGGAACTCGAACCAGAAGTAAAGGACGAATGCAACACCAAATATGGTGATGTTATTAGTGTTGTTATACATGAAGCATTTGGAACTACGCCCGAGGATGCAGTTAAAATATATGTGGAATTTAAGCGCATCGAAAGCGCTATTAAAGGTGTTTATAATTTTTTTTTTAAAATGAATTTAAAACTTTAGAGAATTTTATATATTTTTTTCTATTTGCAGCTGTTGTTGACTTGAATGGACGTTTCTTCGGTGGGCGTCAAGTTCGTGCTGGTTTTTACAATTTTGATAAATTTAAAAGTTTTCAATTAAGTTAATAGTTAATATAGAAAAGGGCATGAAAGTTAAAATAAATTCAATTTAATATTTTTAATATTTACAATAATCGTATATGCATGTGTGCATAATATAAATAAAACTATTTATTAAAGCTTTCAATAAATCTGAAAAATAAGACAATTTATAGTTTAAACAGTTTGTGACTAATTTTTGAAGTTTGAATGGAATGTAGCTTAGTTTCTTTATTAATGGCTGCTTCTACTTGATTTGTGGATCAGTTATGGCAAAATCTTTATCGCAGCTGAATGAAATCGTAATAGCGTATCTGACAAATATAGTTATATTAGATTTTTACAATTGATTTCTTTTTTAAATGTACCTTTCTCCTTCTGTGACCTTTTCAACATAATGCCGATTGTCCTCACCCGATGTAAAAGCACTTAATCGAGCCTTTTTTGGTTCAATGGAGGAAGTAGTTTTGTTTGCAGCTGCACCATCGACGAAAATAAAACGTCCTCCTTTAAAGTCTTCGCCAAAATTGTTTAGATAAAGCAAGGAAGTGTAGTGGAATGAGGGATAGGTTTCCTTTATTTTGAAGGATACTTTTCGTTAACTGTCCATTTTTTTACTATATAGCAGAGGATGTACCTTGTCAACGTGCTCATGCCAATATTCATCATGCAGTGTCTTTGCAGATTCATTTGTAAAACGTGAAAAAAACGTTGGATGCGTTAAAAACAAGCTATCAGGTGGAATTCCAAATTGTCGAGCGATTATAAGTTTTATTTTAGATTTAACAAGCTAAAAAAAAATGTAAAGATCAAATTCAAAACATCTTATAACAAATGTTCACAATATGTAGTTCAATTGGACAATATTAATATTTCCCAAATGAAGCACTCCCTTTCGATTTTTGCAAATCCCATCTCATTTAATTACCTTGTAAACTGAAAGATGTTGCTTGCGTATTAAAGCCACTAATTTCGGATTAGTATAAATATTCATAAACTGATTGCCGTACGTTAAGGCGCCGCTGTGTAAATCCAACACTGAAGCGCCACCCTTGGAAACAGCCCTAGCTATTAGACCCTTTGCCAAATCCAGGAGGGTCTCTACCTCTACATTTTCTACCAATTGATCAGAAACGAAACGTCCACATTTCTGTGGTACACAGTCTGGAAATTTTTGCATTTCGTGTTCATAACTTGGAGAGCACTGAAACTTATGCATCCGCAGTGGTATATTCTCTCTTTGCAATGCAAATTTTGTTTCGCCTGAGCGCTGATTCTTCGTGTAGAAATAGGCTAGCGTGATGACAGCAAAAATAACAACCGTGCGAGTCCAACAACGATGAGTGGATAGACTTGTGGCCGTTTTTAAATCATCATAGTTTTTTGATGAGGATCTAAAAATAGTTCCAATAAAATGTGAGTTCATTGTTGGTTAGACATTGTACATAGATACTACTTTTTTATTGATTTCTTCGCATCAATTGGATGTTCTGTAGATGGTGTCTGCAACGCTTGCTTCGCACTGGAGTTGCTACGTTGACGTATCTTCGCAAAGGAAAACATGCTTTGTTTTATCCGAATCTAGAGGTATTCTACTAGCAAAACCAGATTCCGGTTTTGAATTTCAAAGAATTTCGGTTTCCAAACCAGATTACTGAGTTCGGAAACTTAGAACAAAGCAGCTGATACGAAAATGACCGCGTGTTATTGCTGTAAATGTTCTATGTAAACTTACCTTCCAAAAGGTAAACAAGGTTTGTTTGCTGTAATCACCGTTCCTGCGCTTTAAGAGAAAATCCACAATGGATTACATTTGTAGCTCTAAAGCAGTATTGGCCACGCCATAGGCACGCGTGTTAATTTTTTCTCTCGGCTATTCACATGTACACGACAGAAGTCGTCGGGTTTTCACACCGACACTAGCGATCATTCGTCAGTCGACGTCAAAGACTACAAGACTGGAAACTCTTTTTTTGCTTTCAATGTGTTGGTGAATTCAGGCTTCGGTGTAGTAGATTACAAAAACAAAATGCATGCAATTTTGACAATTCGGGAGTTTGTTTACAAAATTCAGAAAAATATTTTGAGAAAGGAATGCAACTCTTGTTCTTCTTATAAGAAATATGATTTAAGCTTTACGCACTTATAAACGATAAACGCTCGTTCCGTTTAGCACCCGTTTTGTTTTGTGCTTTTCGTAGTTTTGACGTTACTAACAAACAAAATACCAACAAAATACGAAAAGCACAAAACAAAACGGGTGCTAAACGGAACGAGCGTTAATCGTTTATAAGGGCTTTAACCACAATCATAGTGCCCAGCGGCGAGATACAAGATGCATCTGTCAAAATTGCGTTGGCCCTTATGGGAAAACAAGAAAAAAAAAATTTGATTTCCAGGCGCCGGTAGATTTACGCCACTTGCCGTCGATCTAATTTTAATTTTCTCTGGCCACGGAGGTATTCTTCTTCTTCTTTTATGTTTGTTTACGTTCTTTGACAGTCATCACTTATCAACAGATTTGCGTTTTCACATTTGCCGCTAGCCTCTCGCCGCTATTGTTTAAATTAATCACTGGAAATCACCGGTATTTGCACCTGCAGCTTTGAAGTGGCGGTCATGGTTGTGGTTAATCTATTACTTAACTTAATTAAGGACAAAAGAAACAAGAACAACAATTAAATTAATTGATATTCAAACAGCCAATCAATTATCGCTTTTGCCGTTGTTTTATTGATGTTTTTAGATATAGTTTTCATTGATGTTTAGACAAATAGTACTGAAAAAGATTAATAGTAAAAAAATAATATTGAAAACGTACTTCAACTTAAGTTGTTATTACTTAAGTTATTACTTAAGTTGTTATTACTTAATTGAATATTAGATTTAACCAACCATTAGCAAGCAATATTATTACTATAGAGATGGCTGTCTTTATATTATCAGATACTTACACATATATATACGTGTAACATATATGTGCCTTTTTATTATTCGTTAGTGTGTTCATTAAGTGTCTATGTGTGAGTAAGCTGTAAACAATTCAACCAATCAATGACTTCGATTAGCACTCATACACGGAATTAATAAAGTATACAGGTTTATAAAAGTGGTTCAAAACTTTGGATTACACTATACGATACGATTTTAATATTGTCAGTTTGTGTTGTACAATACATCATATATGAATGTTTTGATCATAGATGTTGCATTCGATATACTCGCTATATATTATTCGATATTCAAAAACACACATAAATTATTACTCATTCTTTTAGTTTTTATTACAATTTATTTCATTTATTTTTCATAGTTAATTCAATTTTTAACCAACACTTAGTTCAGAATTTTCAGAGATGAATTTATCATGTACATACCTATATACAGCTTATATATTCATGCATTTACCCAGTGGCGTAGCGTGAATTTCTGCCACCCAGGGCCGGTTAGAATTATTCCGCCCCGCACACAGAATTCCTCGGCCGACCACTATAGCTCTGCCGCCCGGGGCAATGGCCCCCCTGACCACCCCACGCTACGCCACTGCATTTACCATAGTTTTTTACCATATATAAATTACTTAAACTTATAATTTGTATCGAAATACAATAGCGCACTAGATGTATCATGTGCATGATCTGCAAATGTATTTTATTCTCGTCTAATTTATCGACCAGTTTTGAACATGAAAAAACAAATCTATTGAAATAGTATCCATTTTGAGCGAAAATAAATTAAAAAAATATTTCATAATCTATTCTCTTCTGCTTTGACGTTATTTCAATGCATTGTTAAAATAAAATTTGAGTTTTGAATTCAATAAATTCAGCCACTTTTAATGGTCTATAAATATGGTCTATAAACTCATTAAATAACTAAACAAACTATAAACTAACTACTATTTATGTACTAACTACTATGTATGTACTAACTACTATATATATACTAACTAAAATATATGCAACACTTTTTGTTTTACTATCGTGCCTTTGATTAATAATATTTAAAGAACATCTCACTTAGCTCTAGTTGTAGCTGCTTAAAATGTACAATAGATTTTATGTTCATATGTAGTATAAATAGATAACAAATAAACGAAGCAGTGATTATCACTGAATGCAATTTTATGTATTGTTTCTACAACATAAAACACAAATTGTACTTTGAAGAATTGGTAGAAAATATCAAATACGAACAAACAAAAGATAACACAGTGAATGCTGAAAAAAACTACGAAAACGAAAAGAGTGAATGCGACCAGCAACCAGATTGAAATTACATGTTATACGAGTATTTTCCTAATTATTATCGTATTTCATTGTAAGGGTTTTTTACTTATTATACCCTAAACCTTAACTATTATTCACCTTACCCTATATTCACTTTGTCACGAAATGTGTAACCACAGAATAAATAATATTAGTATATATAATAGTATAGTATTAGTATACTATTTATTCTGTGGTGTAACGCATAGAAATAGAGACGATAGGTATAGAAAAGTATATATATTCTTGATCAGCGTGACCTCCTGAGTCGATTTAGCCATGTCCGTCCGTCTGTCTGTTGAAATTACGTTCACAGGAGAACCGGTAAAGATATCGTGATGAAATTTTGCAGATATATTGTTTCTTGTGCAGGTGTATTGTTTTCTGCACTGGTGTGCAGGTTGGTATTGAAAATGAGCAAAATCGGTCCACGACCACGCCTATTTTTTATTAAAAATGTGATATCAGCGTTCGTTTTTGAGTTATGACAACAAAATTTCATTCCTGAGTATAGAGTAGCATTATCCGTTAATATGCCAAATATGGGCGTGATCCGTCCACTTTTAGATTACACAGGCAAAATATGGTTATTTTGTTAAATATATAATCTTCCTGAATAAAACTTTAGATGACAACTTGTTTTGCAAAAAAACATTTTTACATCAAAACTGGGTGCGGGTCGCCCACTTTTACACTATTTATACATTATAGCAGTATGAAAACAAATTTATTACCACGTAAATAAAGTTCAAATTTGAACACAATAATAAAACAACTAAGCTAGTTATTTGTTTTGAAAGAGGTAATGACCACGCCTACTATTTATACAGAGGCGTAGCTAGGTCTCATGAAGCCCGGGACGGTTAATCAACTTGCAGCCCCAAAAATGCCTAGAATTCAATAAGTCACTACTTGATTTCCACAACTGCCGCCCCCGACATTGTGCCGCCCAGAGTTGACCGCCACTTTTTCAGATCGCATGTTGAATATAAATTATGAATTAATTATGATTCTTTAATTTAATTAAAATTTTAATGTGAATTCCCTTTAATATTCCTTGCAAACGTCTTCCACGTTCAAAGAAACCTATTATTAGTGCCTTAATTGCCTTAAATATAATTTTTTATGATCGTAACATCGATTGTTAATACAACTAGATGAGTTTTCTATGTTGCTCGCTAAAGAATTCTATAGTTTCAAGCCATCTTCTACGTAAGATTATGTAATCAAAGAGAAATAAATACAATCAATACACCCTTGTTTCAGTTGAAGACAAGTAAAAACACATCTTCTATTTTTCAAACAAGTCGTTTATTATTACTTTCGATTCTAATTTCTTTTAAAATCCTACAAATTCATTTAAAAAGCCGCTAGTGTTTTTAATTTTAGTAGAATTATATATCACTTGGTAAAGTCTCTGGCAGAGTGAAGTTTGTGATGGCCTCGCTGATCCAGGTCTTGAAAGCACTAACCATAGTATAGACTGATGGCATCCTCATAGCCGGTGGAGCACCCCAAGACACGATGCCCACTAATTCCGGACCTTCAGGAGTGTAAGTTACCAATGGGCCACCAGAATCGTTGCGGTAAGTGTTCGTGATGACGCCTTCTGTGTAAGTGCAAATATTACATGTATCTATTGGATTTATCCACAACGGTGATTCGAAGTGATCATAACACTCATCGTAGCCAATGATATTAACATCACCGGTTTGTATCTCCATGGGAAAAGATTCATTTAAAAGAAGACCCCAACCATATACTTTGCCCTCGCCGGTTTCGTTGTACTTTCCGGATGGCAGGGAGATCTTGCCTACTGGAGGCTCTCCAGTAAGATCTAGAACAAAACCTGGTGTTACGTAGACAAGAGCGATATCATTCGGTCCAACGGCCGAAACGCCCCCGTCATACTGCTGGTGACCAATAAAATTTGTAATGTTGGCTTTGCGTATCTGAACCTTGGATTTCTCGTAGCGTGAGTGCAAACCAGCCACAATATCGAAGCTTGCGATTGGGAAGCAGTGAGCAGCAGTCAGGACCCAATTCGGATGGATGATGGATCCCGCACAATACTGGGTACCGTTATCAAACAACACGATATACGGTGCCTTGCCTTTTTGCGCAGTGTAACCATTGGTGATGCGACCCTGTGGATAGTTTGACTGATTGAATTCGTCTTCTCGGAAGTTTAGTACAGCGGCACCAGCCACGGCAGCCAGCACCAAGCAGATTCCAATAATAAGTTTCATATTAGGCTTATTCTTTACTACTTTGCAAAGCTCTAGCGGCGCACTCCTTTTATACCTTTACTAGTCCCAAGGTAAACGATAAAAACATGTGCTATACATCATATATTTTGTAATCATTACTATAAATTTTGCATTGATAACTTTCCGAAAGTATTGAATTATCAGTCATGCTTTTAACTTGAGCGTCATAAATCAGAAGTCACAAGTGCTAACAACTTACGATATCTTGAAATCTAAACTAGCTGGAAACTAGCTATAATAGCTAAGGTAATAAATAATAATATTTTTCTGCCGTTATTACTATTAATAATATACCCTACCCGAGGTGGAAGGTATATTAAGTACGGTATACTAAGTACGTCATTCCGTTTGTAACGCAAAGAAGGTATATAGAGGTGTGACCGGGATGGAGAAATGTATGTATTCTTGATCACGGTCACCTTCCGATTCTATAAGCCCCGTTCGTCCGTTAAAATCACGATTAAGCGATAATATATGGATATATCTGAACAAAATTTGATACTAAAAAAAAATAGTGGTCCTTACATTAATAGCACTAAATAGTATGCCGATTTCGGGTGTAGTCCTCCCACTTTTGCCCTATATTCCCATATATATCTGGACTTTTAGAATCAAAAATATCAATCGGAGCAAGAATGGCGTGATCCGCCCACTTCTACTACATATACATATATAATACACCTATAAAAGATTTACGTGAAAAGAATTTCTTTGGCAGTGAACGCATAATGATTGGATATCTTTACATGATATGGATATCCCAGAATGGATTACCGCACCAATTTCTGCTCAAATTGAAAGCACAAGTCCTTAAACTATTAGTTGGCATTGTAGCAAAAATGCTTCTTAATAATTTAACTAAGTAAATCTTGAATCGTCAATCTTTACGTAAAAATTTTTTTTAATTGCCAAAATTAAATACATACATCATTTACGAAACACAAGTTTTTTTTTATTTCTTACAAAATATTTCTTACTACTGTCCTCTAACAACATTGACATTTTCAAAGCCATCTCTCATTTCATCAAGGACGCAGATATCATTATTTAATCCCAAGCCGTAATCATGAATTCACACCTTCCCTAATATCTTTCTCCTTTCTTAAATTCTATTCTATGCTATTCTATGCTTTTCCTATTTCCCCCCTTCATTTTCCATTGTATTTCCAAGCTTAGTGCCATGTTACATTGCAATTTTTTGATTGTTTCAGTTTGTTCTTTGTTTTTGTTTTCTGTACAAAACTGTCAACGCCAAGTTCATCCGTGAGAGAAAGAGAGCCGATGAACTACGGAACCCGCAATCAAAAAATTTGCCGTCGACACCTCCAAATTTCAATCAAAACGGTGTTATTGTGTGGCGTAATAAAAAAGTGTGCACATTTTGGAGTAAAAAAGATCCACTTTTACCAGAAAAAGTAATTTTGGGTGAAAATAATTGCGCAAAGCAACTCTATATCTGCAACCAATTCCATCGAAGTAAAAATTTACTTCGTTGGCTGCGATTGCTTATTATTTTTCGTGCTTTGAACAAAATGTTTAGCGTTTTGTTAATAATTTAAGTAGAATTTCCTCTAATTCTTTAATTGTATGCATCGTTTATCACTTTTAATATTTGTAATGCCTGCGAAAATCGCAAATAGGTATGAAATACTACGCATAGTTCTAATACTATTTTTGACAGATTGCTGGCAAACTGATTGCAATGTAACATAAGCCCATATTACATTGCAAACAGTTGTTCGATCAAAACCTTTTTCCGGTATAAGTTCAGCTTTTTCACTCCAAAACATGCATACTTTTTTATTACACCACACAACAACTCTGTTCTGTTTGTAGTTTGCACGCATCGCCTGCAAACAGAGTATTTGCTGTGCCAACAGTTCATCCGTTTTCATTCTCTCACGGATGAACTGAGAGTTGACAGCTTTATACAGAAAACAAAAACAATGTGACTGTTTGATCGAACAACTGTTTGCAATGTAATATGTGCCATACCAGCAAATAAGAAATTGTTGAGAGAGTAAAATATTCCAATTTGCAGCAATCAAAAAATTGCAATGTAACATGCCACTTACAATTCCAAAAAAATTACACATGTCTGCATCATATTAAGATTTCTGACAGCAGACTGCAAACGCCGTGTGACCACAATTGTTTCAAATAACCAGAAGGTAATGGGTTCAAAAGCACAGTACTTCTAGCCCAGACCAAGGGTTTGACAATTAAATCAGCTGTATTTGTTTTGATGTCTACGAGATGATTCTGTTTTATAGATTAGCTATTTATTATAAAAATATTGAAATTGGTTATATTTTTTCATAGTCCTTATTACAATATGTCTCGTTTTAGTGGCGCTCTGCAATTAACAGATTTGGATGATTTCATAACTCCTTCCCAAGTAAGCGAGATTTGCGGTTCATTGAATCAGAAATGAAATAAATTATAATTTCATTCAGGAATGTATTAAACCAGTAACAATTGATAAGACGAAATCCAAAACTGGCGCAAAAATTACAATTCAAGATGATGGATACTATGAGGAGACAGAGGTAAGTAACACTCATTGGAGTTGGAAATTTTAAGAAATATAAGACAAAAAGTAATTAAGACAAATCTCTCAGTCAGGCGGCAAACAGAAACTGCAAAAGGTTGAAATAACTCTGCAAGATTGTCTGGCATGCTCCGGATGCATTACTTCAGCAGAAGGTGTACTCATTACCCAGCAAAGCCATGAGGAATTACTAAAAGTGTTGCAGGAAAATGAGTCCCTTAAAGCTTCGAACAGTCCCAAATTACGAACCATTGTTTTTACGGTGGCTCAGCAGCCAATACTCAGTTTGGCGCAACGTTATGAACTTACTGTGGAGAACGCTGCTAAACATTTAAGTGGTTATTTTCGTCAACTAGGTGCTGATTATGTCTTGAATACAAAATTAGCCGATGATCTTGCACTGCTAGAATGCCGTAATGAATTTATTGAACGTTATCGGGAGAACAGTCAATTACCCATGCTATCCTCGTCCTGTCCAGGTTGGGTATGTTATGCTGAAAAGACACATGGAAACTTTATTCTCCCCTACATCTCGTCAACACGTTCACCGCAGCAAATAATGGGCGTATTAGTGAAGCAACTACTCGCCCAGCAACTGGGCGTAACTGCTGAAAATATCTACCATGTAACTGTGATGCCATGCTATGATAAAAAACTGGAAGCTTCACGTGAAGATTTCTTTAGCGAGGTGGAGAATTCACGTGATGTTGACTGCGTTATAACATCAAGTAAATGTTTCTCTTAGCCAATGTTCATATTTCTTAATTTTGTTCTTCATAGTTGAACTTGAACATATGCTTAATATTGACGATAACAATCTGCAAAATTTGCCTGTAGCAGATTTTGATTGGCCATGGAGTGATAATAAGCCGGAAGCAAATGTCTGGGCGCATGAATATTCAGCATCGGGTGGTTTTTCGGACCACATATTCAAATATGCAACCAAGGAGCTCTTCGGTGAAGAGTGTGAAAAATTGGAGTATAAAAACTTAAGGTACATATTTGAAAAATTATAATTTCTACAATATATTCTAGCATTTTCGAATATTTTATAAATATTATAATAAATATAATTTACCAGAAATCCAGATTTTCGTGAAATTTCTTTGGAAAAAGATGGAAAATGTTTACTTAAATTTGCAATAGCAAATGGCTTTCGTAATATACAAAATTTGGTGCAAAAACTTAAACGTGGCAAGGTCCAGTATCATTTTGTAGAAGTAATGGCATGTCCATCAGGTAAGCTAGTTGCTGCTTTGATACAAATTTTTTTTGGGAATGAACTAATATAGCTTTCTTTGGATATTAAAAGGTTGCATTAATGGCGGTGCTCAAATACGTCCAACGAATGGTGTACCATTACGTGAACTTACTTTGCAACTTGAAGAACTTTATAGAAATTTACCCAAATCGATGCCTGAAAATATTGAAACAAAAGCCATTTTAAAAAATTTCTTTGATGGTGGTCAACATACGGATAAAGCGCAAATGCTTTTGCATACAAAATATCATGCAGTCGAAAAAATCAATACCGCTTTAAACATTAAGTGGTAATCATTTATTTGTATTTTGTTGATCTTTTAAATGTTTGTAATAATTAGCATTAAATTAAAATAGATAATGTGATAAACTTAAAAACTAATAAAGTTGGCATATGTATTGTCATTACACCCGGGTCTCTGTTTATTAATAGTGAAATATGAATATACATATAATATAATCGAAAAAAGGATTCTAATCAATGATCAAATGATAGTCCGGGTATCGATTAATTACTGTTATTAATGCAGCTGCAGTCTTGTTGCTGGGAATTTGACAATTGATATGACAACATATATATATACATATATATATATATCTCAGTGACAATACAACGCATGCGCTGAATTTTCAAGAAAACTACCTGGTCATCGAAAAACCTGGGAGAAAAAAGTCGTGAGTTTACTGCAAAATTGTAAGAAGATAAATATTCGGAAAACTACCAAATTTCCTGAAAAATAGATCAAATAAAGCGTTGTCAGCAAAATTTCGTCAAACTGTTGAAAAGTTGTTCAAGCGTTAACAGTGCACATTTCAAAAAACCTAAAAACCAGAAGATAGTGTAATGTTACCAAAAAATATATAAAGTAGCTATAAAAACATTATGTAAGCAAAAAAAAGTGTGTTAAAGGGAATTAAAGGACAAAGATATAAGCAACATTAATGTAATTAAAATACATATAGTATTTTTTTATAAACTCCTTACATTATTAAAATATAAAACGTTGGTGTACACTTTTTTCTAAAGCTAAAGATAAGAAAACCTATGAATATATATGGTTTATACTTTATATTTTATCTTAAATCTACATAAATATAAATGTTTTATAATATATATTACCAACATTAATCAAATGATAAAAGTTTCGCCAGATAAATAATTATTATTCAATTTATTCATCAATGCATTTTCTAAGCTCGTAGAAAACCTCTTAACTAATCAACAAGAAAAAATTTCAACCTATATTTACTTTGTTTTATGGATAAATTTTGATTTGAATACACGAGTGTTTAGACTAATTTATAGAAAAAGTTTTGTATTTTAAATTCGTGCTGCAATCCTATAATATATAATATTTTGTATATTGTAATTTAAATTTAATCAAATAACAATCTGATGATTTCATAGAAAATTGAAAGAGGGTTTTATAAAAAATCAATTTTTATTGGTGGTTCAATTCATTTGTTATGTATATTAGATAGATAATAAATCATGAAGAATTTTTTATACATGTATGCATAGATACATGTATGTACATAGGAAAATCGGCGAGTATAGCCATTAGTTTAATTTGATAATTAGTTAGAAACCGTTGTTGATTAGCTTGTTCTATATTTACAGAAATTAGATTAACTTATCAATAATTAACTGTTGCTTAATAAGTGCTTTACGAATAATTACAAAAAAAAAAAAACAATTCAAAAGCTTAATCAAACTCCAAATCAAATTAAATAATTGGTAGAAATAAAATCGTTTCATAAAAAATCGTTTTGCCCTTCGAAGTTAAACAAAATTCATTCATACAGATAAAATACATCTAAAAGAAAACTACAATACCTCGAATACCTAAAATTCCACTAAAAAAGTAAAGGAAAAGAAGAATGTTTGTCCTGAAAGTTAGGAAGGAATAAATTAATTATATGTATTAAATATTCAAGAAAATTACGTATTCTCAATTTAAAAAATAATGTAATATTTATTATTTGGATTTTCTGTACAATACCTTTAAAATATTAATATTTATTTTTTTCCAGATAGTAACCTTTGATTTTGAATTGTTTATAGATATCAATATGATTAATTGATTTTCTTAAAAAAAAGAACAGAGGAGCAAAAACACAGCAAAAACAACGCAGCGTTGTCTACATTTTCAAATGTCCTCAACTGTTAAATCGTCATCCAATCCATATGGAATGAAATTGGAGGACTCTACTTTTTATGGTGCATCTGTAACACATCCATCGCGACGTTTAGATTCAGCAGCGCCGACCAGGGAACTAAGTCATCATCAGAAAATGGAACATTTCGTTGCTGCGACGATGGTAGCAGGTTCACTCAAATGCAACAATGCACTCCAAAAAAGCAACGAGCTGGGAACAGACAGCACTATTCACGCCGAGGATTCGCTGGAATATTGCATCAAGTTCCCGACACCGAAATTTCGCAATGAACTCGACGCTCCCGAATCGGATTACGTATTTGTCTACAAAGACGCTTGCGTTCCTATTGTCTTGCTCCTGGGCTGGGCTGGTTGTCAAGATCGTTATTTGATGAAGTACTCTAAAATCTACGAAGATCGCGGGTGAGCGAAGCAACTGATCTGTTTTCTTAAATTTTGAAAGTTTATGGATTATTTTTTGAGAGCAAACAAATTGATAGATTTTTTTCATTAATTCTTCATCACAATTCTCAAAACTAAAATCTAGTTTAAATTTACAATTAAACAATAATTTAATTTTAGTTTAATAACCGTACGTTATACAGCACCAATTGATACGCTATTTTGGAAACGCAATGCGATGGTACCGATAGCAGAAAAAATCCTTAAGCTAATCCTCGACATGAATTTCGATTCACATCCATTAATTTTTCATGTCTTCTCGAACGGTGGCGCTTTTCTATATCAACACATTTCACTAGCGATAAGAAAACACAAAACGCCAATTCAAATACGAGGCATGATTTTCGACTCAGCTCCAGGTGACCGACGAATGTTAGGATTGTATCGAGCAATCGCAGCCATCTACGGCAAGGAGAAGAAGAGATATCATTGTCTGTCAGCGATTCTCATCACAGTGAGTTTAAGCCTGATGTGGTTAGTGGAGGTAAGATCAAAGCTCGAACAACTGTTGAGAGATTAAAATAATATTCTATTCTTTTATAAAATTTCAAAAATATAAAACGAAAACTAGGAAACTTTCACTGCATTCAAAAGCTTATTTGTGAAAACAGAACCAGTGCAAACAAATCCTTTTCATGATCTGAAAAACGAGTCAAATGTATGTCCGCAAATGTTCCTCTACTCAAAGGATGATGTGGTGATTCCTTATAAGGTAAAAATAACTTTCCTTCTAAAGAGAAATAAAATAATAAACGCCAGTAATATGTGAATTTTTGTTCTCAGGATATTGACAAATTTATCAAACATCGTCAGCAGCTGGGTGTCGATGTATCTTCGATTTGCTTTGACAACGCTGAACATGTAAAAATCTACACGAAGTATCCAAGTCAATACATTCACTGTGTCTGTACTTTCATTAATAACTGTTTATCGGTTCCTTACAAGGGTTCAACCCCACTGTCAACACCAACATCGGAGAGTTACATAAAGAAATACGATTAAAAGTAGAAAAGCAAAGCGAACGTAAATTTATGTTTTTTTGTTTCTTAATTATATTGTTATATTTTTATTAATGTTAAATATTTCGCGCAAAAATTGCATTAAATATTACAACGCAAATTATATAAAATACGCTGCAAAACACTCAGAATAATCGTAGAATTAGTCTTAAACAGTTTTTTAAAAATAAATAAACTCGTGCATAAAATAGTTTTTCCTTACTAACTAATTAAGCGAAAAGAAATACAACTTTACTTAATTATTTTACATATTATTACTTATTTTGCACAAACCTGCACACACAATTCAATGAAGTAGAGTATTGAAAATTTGTTTCGTCTGCTGCCAAGAGTTGCCGGTTTTTTAAAGGAAACAATAAATATAATATTCTATGGTGAAAGTTATATTTTAATATTCGTAAAAACAATTTTAAACAAAGTTTAAAATTCTGAAAAACGTAACCTTATTTGATTAATCATTATATATTTATATATAGAGTTTATATTATAATAACTCACTACTTAACACTACTTTGAGTATAACGATATTTTTGATAATTTAAGCCTAATTTAACACTACTTTGAGTATAACGATATTTTTGATAATTTAAGCCAAACGTATTTATTAAATAAACAAATAAATAAAAAACATCCCTATATTGTATGAAACGATTTTTATGATTGAATAATAGCCTTAATTGTTGAAAAAACAATATAAATATGGCTCAAACTATTATATAGTTAAAAATATTCTTTAAATACCTAAAATAGGCAATAATAGAAGATATTTAAAAAAATATAATTTGTTTTAAGTTTTGTATGCTTTCATATATCTATCTCTGAATAATATTCTCTTATAAATGTCCAGAATAGTGCAAAGCGATAATTTAGATATTGCTTAAATAGTTTCATATCGTTCAAAGAGCAAAAAAACGTAACAAATGAAAAGTGTCTTTGTCTGTGTCTTTCATTATTTAAATAGATTTTATTTTATTTTAAATCTACTGTAAAACTCTTGAGGCTTTAATTAGTAAATGCTTTTACCTGTCTAATAATAAAGAAATAAGTTAATTATTTTATTTAATTTATAATAAATAAATAACTTAATTTAAGGTTAATAAATTTCGAATAATTTTATTTAAATGTGACTGTAAAAATAGTAGCACAGTAATGTTTTATTTTATTTGATAAAAAAATATATATTGAATTAATAGATTCAGAATAATGTATTAAATATTTCAAGGTTGTTTTTTGTTAATATTGTTGAATTGTTTTCATCACTGTTTCAACATCAATTGGTGTATGTATTGTAAAGCTTCTTCAATTTAAATATTTCTATATGTCACATTTTATTTACCTACGCAGTTGGCAACTCGATATGTGGTGAAATTAACTCAAACGTCAACTATTTCAGAAAGTTAGGTGAATCTGACCGCGAAAATTGTAAATTATAAACAAAAAGCAGGTTTATTTCAAAATTGTATATTAAAATGAATGATTCCACTTTTAATTCGCAATATTTTGAAATTGATATCAATCAGTCCGTTGATGGCAATCATGAAAATGCCGAATTACTAGACAGCCAACAAATTAATGTTGATAACACGGAACAAAATGTGTACGATAAGGACGAAGAAACGCTTTGGTCCATTGACGATGATACGTTATTTCATCCATTGGGTCTGATAAACCATGGAACTGAAACTAAATCGGTGTTCATTACTTGGAGCGAAAACTATTTACTGAACTATGTTTTTAAGAAATCCAAACAAAATCAACGTACTAAACTAACAAAAGTACGTCTGGATGTGCATGCGGAAGAAATACGTCACATTCTGATACTAGAGTTTAACACCCTTCTACTGATGAAAAGTGGACGTGTCTTCCATTTTAGTTCGGTAAAATCAATGCATCCCTTTAAATGGTTGCTGGGTGTGCGCTGTATTAGTGCGGCTTTAGGAGGTTTCAGCGTCATCCGACTGCTACCAGACAACAGGTTGCAATTGGAAGTGTATCAGGATGTAATGAATATAGATCGTAACGAAAGCACGATAAAACAAAGCTACGATATAACATTCGATGAAACGAATCTCTTTAGTTGCGAATGGCACGATGAACGGTTTACGTTGCTATCGCTAAGTGTGGATGAGAAGAATCTGTTGCTGCTTGAAAGCTTAATTGGGCACAATATACAATTAAAGGATAAATGCGAAATACATTTTTTCACGGTGTCTGGTAATGTTTTCGCTTTGATTCCAGGTTAGTGTAGAAAACAAATGAATTTTGAATCAAACCAATTTTATAGCAAGTTTAATTAAATGTAGAAAAAATTGTGAACTTTTAATCTAGAATTATACAAATATGCTAATTTTTTTTACCATAGACTCTGACAACTCTGAAGAGGCCAACTATCAAATTAAACTTTGTGCAACCTACGCTTCTAATGTGGAACTCATAAAAGTGCACAGCGAGAGAGAGCCAATTTTCTTGGTTTTTTTGGAATGCAGTAGCATAGATATGTGGTACATATCTGACCGTACGCAACTACTCAAAAGAAACTCTCACTCCATTGGTGCACAAATCATCCATTATGAATTCGCCAACAACTGTTTTTACTACGCAGACGCTGATAATGTGGCACGTTTGAAATTTTATTATGTCCACGACACCGACACGTGCTGTGTGCACGAAAGTTCCAAAGCTGTTTATGGTATACTAGCGTGTACCTGGGTGGAAAGCATACAGCGGCTCATCTGTTTGAGTTGCAACAACATTTTCTATCAGCTGACGTTCGATGATGGAAATATTGACGTTAGTGTTGAATATGAACATCTGAATGAGCTGTATGAGTTGACACCTGTGAAGGTGGTACGTCTGATGGAACAGGCTCACATTTTAAAAGAGTGGGAAGCAACCCCAGCCGAAATACATAAATCAATAGAGAGAGAATATGTGAAGCAAGAGCTGGTTACAGTAGCAAAAAAAGCGAATTTATATGGGAAGCTCTGCTCAGCTACGCTAGAGTTTAGACAATACTTACCCCCAAAGCAATCAGACACAATGATAATGCACACTAATTCAAGCTATACTTTAAATAGTAACAGTTTATTTGCTCTGATTACCGTAAAAGTGACAAAGCATTATATTTTTAAAAATACAGCGAACTGGCAACTACATCTTACTAATAATGCGAGCAGTGAATGTCATATTCTAAGTGTAGCGCATGATCAGCTGCATAAAACTTTGTGCCTCGTCGTGCCAATAGCTAGATGTAGGCAAAAGTTATTACCCGATTTTCAAATAATGCTAAATTCTTTCATAGACAATGAACCAGATGATTATGCGGCCGTTAGTCTGCCCATTAAAATTGATCGAACGCCTGAAACCTTCACGTATTTATTTAGTTCTAAGCAGGCATGTTTTACTAATTATGCCACGCACGATTTATTTAATTTAATAGCTGACTTTAATAAACTATCCGTTAAACCAAAATCAACAAATCAATCAACTTTACTGCACAGTAAAATAGAATTAAAGAAACCTTGTAATTTTGAAACCATTTTGAAATTCTTTCGTTCCACTAAGAAAAAGAAGAGTTCTGTAGAACCAATAACTGAATCGCTTTCGTCGCAGATGTATTTCATGTCTAACAGATTCAGTTTATTATATTCGCCTAAGGACAAATGTATACATTTAGAATGTGAAGATGCGGCGATATTGTATTATGCAAAATACCTTATAATATGTAATCAAAGCAGGACCGGAGATGATGGTTACAATTTCTATTCTGATAGAAAAAAAATTTTAATGGTATTATATATTAACTACTCTAAAAATTTAGGGTAATTGAACAAGTGTAAAAACAGATACTAACAACTGAAACATTATGTAAACGATGGCCACAACGATGTAATTAAGTTTGATTTGTATAGTGTTTGAATTTTATTAGAAAGCAGAAATCGTTTCTTTCGTGTTAAATACAATCTAATTTAATAATAATTTAATTTCTTGTCCTGAAAAAGTTTTTATAAAATGATTTTTTAAATTTATTAAATTAATTTCGTATTAAAGTTATTATTATCTTTTAGTATTATGAAAATGTTATTTATTATTTATTAACTAATCATCTAATTTGAAAATACTATAAATATATTTATATACTATATATTTTCTTATATTTTCAGCAATATCAAAGTGAAGTTGAGCGTTGTTATGGACAAATGACCAGCATGGAGCACTCTGAAACATTGCACTTGGAGAACTTATTGAGGATTTACAAAAAATTACGCAATTCGAAATAATTTAATACTAGCGATTAGAATAGAAATATTGCCAGTGCCAAAAAAATGAAAGCTTTAATCTAACTTTAAATGTCTAAAGTGTGTTTTTTACACATTTTTTAATATTTTAGTTGTAAATATTCTATATGACGTACATTTTTAAACAAATTTTATTTTATAATTTAATTTAAGATAAGATTTAGTAAAAATGTGTCAGAGTTTTTAAGTATTCATCGGAATATTAAAATAATTTTTACAATAAAATTTCCAAATGTTCAACAATTATTTACAATTAAAAAACTAGTATATTTTTTCCTTATTTTTATTCAGTTTGTATTTTAGTTGAATTTGTAGTTATATTTGTTTCTGATTCTACTGTATAATTCTATATCGAATATTCTTTAATTAAACTTTTATAATACTTCAATATTTGCAACCCAATTAAAACTTGTAACATGCTTAAATGACTACTTTTTGAATGAATTAATGAATAATTTTTGAATGCGAAATAAATGCAATATTAAAAAATTCACAAGATTCATGCCTTAGTTAAATAACAAACAAAACATCGATGAAACTATTCATTAAACATACCGATTATAATTTCCAACACATCATATAAATCCTTAGCAAACGGCAACTCCTGAAATTTCTTATCTTCGGTTGTGGCTTTCACACTCTTTACAGTTTCAAATAACATTTTAATTCGTTTGCCCAATTTGCTACTGCGAATCATGGCCACATATTTCACGCCACCGCAAATAAGTTTCCAAATAGCGACGCAAACTATTAATTGCTCCTCGTAGCCTGCGCGAGGCACCGTTTCATCATCCAAACGCTTGGAAATAACTTCATTAACGGTGTAGATAAAATCTGTTGAGGTCAATAAGGACGACCGATTTGCATTCGCGAAACACATGTTGCGCAAAATACGTAGCACAAGCAGACGGGTGATTGAATTATCCTGCGACATATTTGCGACCGCACAAAGAGCATTAATGTTACGTACTTTCGCACCGTCGCTGTACCGCGAAAAAACCTCCCAGAACAACAGCCACGAATGAACGATATCCGGTTTAAGTTTCGGGGCTTTCGCGTTAAGTGGATACATGTTGTCTAAGGTGTCTAAAATGTGAGCCTTTAGCAACGTCGTGCGACCTTCGGCACATAAGCAACAGTGCTGTGCAGTGCACAGACCCAGGCTAATCACGGGAAAGTTTTCTGGCGTATTCGCTGGTTTAATTCTCTGTGTCTCTGAGGTGACCGTTTTGACGATCAGTTGTAGAATAGAGTGCGCATGTGGCGAGATGAGATGGGCGAATTTTTTGCACACCACCAAAGAATGCTCGCTAAGTACGGAGCATACTTGCAGAATTAATATCTTGAGCTCCGCAGAATGCGCGAGCCAGGGCCAAATTTGAATGAGCAACTTTGTTACTCTCACAGCTTGTGACTCATTCGAAAGGACCGCGGTACCGTTAGTAAACCAATTGAGTAAAATTGTGAAAAGTAATTGAAAATTATTGACAATAGCAAGTTTTTTGGGTTCGCCATAACGGCGTATGAAGGTGCTGCACGAAGTGTTGAATTCCTCCAGATGCGAGTTGAAAATCTGTAGCAGTTTCTCTAAGAATTTCAAGTTGTCGGCGGTTGACTGAGCGAGAGGCGAAACTTTGATCAACACGGAAATAGTTTCGCAAACCTGCTGCTTTAGAGGACTGGGATTGGTGTCAAACCTACAGGCTTTCAATGGGTAGAGATGGATGAAAATGCGATGCAGTTCAATGAAAATCAATTCGGCAGCAGACTTGCGATATGTTGATGTAGAACAGTCTGAGTTCTCCTCCTGCGTATGTAATTCAATCGGTTTTTCTATAATTTGCGCAAACGTAACGAACTCATACTTCATATCCAGCTGACTTTTTATCAGTAAAAAGCTGAGCACAGCCAAAGCGCACCGCTGCATAGCACTATTCAATGCAGCTACACAAAACACCTGCATAAATAATTTAACAATCACCTCTGGCGCCCTAGCGATATTCTCGCACATATATTGGAACCCTGTGTGATCCTGGCACACCGCCATTAAAAGCTGCAGCACGTGAACATGATCCTCGGCATCAGCATATGATTTGCCGAGCAGCAAACAGAAGCTGCGTAACCACACCTGGTCGCGGCATAACGTTCGCTGCAGGAAGATAAAGTTATCTGTATAGCACATGGCGTAAACCTGGCAGATATCCGCACACATAACCAGGTACGCTTGACTGCAGTAGCTGCCTTCCTCTGTGGGCATTTTAAATAGCTCATACAATTTAAACATGAAACTTTTGGAGCACAGCTCTGTAACGTACGATGGCTGCATATTCAGCAATGCAATGCAGATGCGACAGACGCAACTAATCACTTCACAGGAATTCAATTTGGCGTCAGCGGCAAGAGGATCAAAGTCTATCGGCAGCATTGGAGTAAATACACACACATTTAACGCATCATGGCAAAAGCGATAGAACGCATGCCGTTCCAACAGCGCCAGTGCTTCGTCGAACATCATGCATTTTGGCAATAATTCGGTAAACAAGTTTCCAGCCAAATGGCGCACTAAGCAGACTTCTGCGTAATCGAGCAGTGTACTCAAGCAACACGCCACAAAGCCGCCCGGCAAATAACCCAACTCCTTCTTAAGTTGTAGAGCACCCGTCACGGAACCATCATCAAAATGTGCAACCTTGGCCAAAACGCACCAAGCCAACGACCGCACTCTGTAGTCATTGTGGCCGCACATCCCACTCAAATACTTTATGAAGCTTTCTCCGAGCTTAAAGATTTGCTCAGTTTGTGTCATTTGAGCGCTTAACTGGCAGACGAGCTGCAGACAATCTCGTTGCCACTGAGACCCAGTTTGAGTGAAGGACTTCAGAGAAATGGATAGATTTAAAAACCGCTTACAGTAGAGATGCAGCTGAGTGTCGCCCATTTCCAGTGGCTTGTTACTTAAGAGCTGCAGAAGCGACAACAGACTACGTACGCGCAGCAAATCACGTTGTTCGAAGAGCAACTTTGAAACAGTGAAGAAGAGTTCAAAAAGGTTCGAGTAAAATATAGCAATAGGATCTAGTTTTGGTGAATTTGGAAAGGATTCTGAATTGAATGATTTGTGGCTCACGGATTGAAGAAGATGATTCAATGTATGGGCCAGTTTGCGGTAAACCCGCAGTGTTGTTTCCGGACTTTGTAGTAAAATAATGAAAGCGTGCTGAAAGTCGTCTTGTAACACTTTAAATAAACCCTCAATTACCACAGTACACTTCATTTTAATGCACAAATCACTCAACTCAAGCAGATGTTCGAATAGCACGACATCCATCTCATTGCCCGGTTGTAACTGTAGATATTTGTTAAGCAGTTTGAGCAAATCTATAGCGATATCATTGGGCAATCCTTGCTCGGCCACACTGCCAGCCGTATTATTTAAGGTCATTTGAAGTTTCAATGATAGAGAGGCATTTATTACTGCTGTGTGAACCGTTGCATTTTGCGCGGCTTTCAGAAAGCGACGCATATTCTTCATGGGCTGAGTTGCTTTCACCAAACGCCATTCGCGTTGAGTCAGATGCAAGTCAACGTTGAAGTCGTACTGCTTCTGCGCCTCCATCCAAGTGCTGTTGATTTTTAGTAAACCATCGCAAAAGTTTGCAGCGATCAGTTGACGTAGAAATGCTTTTTCTTCAACAGGTGTCTCAAAAATGGCGAACTGTTGCGTCCTGTTGTTGACAGTTCCAACACTTTGTTCAGCTCGCAGTCGAAGTTTAACTGGCAGTTGTAAGTTGGACATGAGCGCTGGCACTTCAATTCCCTCTTCTTTATTTCCCGGTGGCACAACCAAAAGAAAGGTTGAGAACAACAACAGAAATAGTGACATTGCTGCATCGTGTCTTGCTTGCAAATCATTTCCGTACAGAAAGAGAGTGCGTAGCAGCAGAATATAAACATTTTCTGTCCTCGCCAACTCCTCGCGAAACTCGGCATCACATAAGAGCAACTTCGACAGGATCCCAACGGCAGGCAAAGCAGCGTCCTGATAGTTGACGTAGGAAGATTTCCTCAATGCACTCTCCAGTGTTTGCAGAGCAAAATAGTAAGCGCTGTCGCGACAAATCGCCACCGACATAGTCCAGTGCTGGCACAAAATATTCAGTTGCATGAGAGTCGTCTTACGTATCATTGGCTCTATATCGGTGGAATCGAGCAAAGCTAGAAGATTGTGTAACGTCGCCAGGTACTCGTCATAAGATTCCGTTGCAACATCGCTAAAAATGCTTGGAAATGATCGTGGAGCGGAAAACAGACAGATATCGTTGGGTAACAAGTCGCTGATTTCCGGGATATTTGGCATGTATTGTTTAGAATTATCCAGAGATTGCAACATATAAATGAGCCGCGTTAAACACTCGCTTCGAATTCGCGCGTCCGGATGAAAGAGCCAGCGTATATTGGACTTGAGCAGATCGAAGAAAGGCAGTTGTCGCTCATCCGGATCGAGTAACTTAAATAAAGCATCGGTTATTTTAGGCGCCTGTGTGCAGCATTGCAGCAACGGCAGAATGGGCAACAACAGCTCGAGCAAACGACACCAGTGCATGCCGAGCAGATGATGCGAGCGAAGTAGCATTGATAACATGTCCTCACAGCTTTGTTTGATTTGCTGGTGTTCACGTTCAAAGTGGCTGTACATCAACTTAAGCAACAGCGAAGTGCTGAGCGGCACACCTATGATTTGGCAGTCCAAAAGTTTTTGTTGACAACAGCCTTCAGCAGCAGCAAACACAATACCATTCATTAATGCAGCAATATGGTGTTTGCACGTGTTCGCCAAGCATTTAAAAACAGGTGCCGCTAGATTTTCGTCTGTCAAAGAGAGAAGCTTTAGCAACAACTTGGTGGCTTTTTCACGCAACGCTGTGTTTCCCATGTACTGAGGTAAACAAGACACAATAGAATTGAACAGTGTTAAAACCAACTTCGAGCTAGCAAATATTTCGAGAGCGCGTGGCAGCAGATCAGAGCTACGTTCTATTATATCGCGAGCGTTGAAATTTTTCGGCGATTTTAATAGCAAAACCATTTGACCAAATTGCTGCTCGTATGATTCTAAAAGCTTGCAATTTTTCTGGAAATCTACTGCCGTTTCTGTGGATTGAAGGAAGTGTTTCACAGTTTCATAAGGTTCAGGATAACAAATTTGAACAGCGTAGTCCTGAAGAATAGAGTAGAAGTACGTTGAATCTGTTGCTGTTGAACCTGCTGCTATATTAATTTCTGTAACGCGTTGCAGCAGAAATAACAACTGCAATTGGTAAATTCGCTGTAAAGTAAAATGTTCCGACTGTATGCAGCTTTCTTTTGCGAATTTACATGCTCTGATCATCTTAGTTATGGTTTGTGATTTTATTGTAAGTTTTTGCATATGGCACATATCTAGACATATCTCAAATATAGTTATAATTTTCAACGTTTCGTTCCGCAGGACATCACTACTGTTGTCTTCGAAGTATTTCGCACACAGATCGAAAAGCAGCTGCACCACTTTCTCCAACTTGAGTTGAGTTTTCTGGGGTAACCTTACGTTTCCATTACCGCTTTTTAAAGGTGGTGCATAAGTCAATGTCTTCCGTCGCATACGCAAACGATCTTTCAACAACTGCGAATAATCAACTAAAGCATTAAGTATTTCTTCCAATGAGCATTTCAATTCTTCATGTCGCTCGTGCAACTTTAGTAAATTAAGAAATATATGCGGTGCTTGTAGAAAATACTCCGCAGGATAATCCTGCATCGTAAATTGCAAATGTTGCAAAGCACCTTCCAGATCATCGCTCGTAGCCACAGGATTCACCAGCAACTCAGCTACAAATTTCATGGAATTGTAGTCAATAGCTGTGGGCTTTGACCAACATAGCTCATAATCCACTTCTGGACACTCAACATGACCGCCACTATCTGTACTTCGTGCAACATTTTCAGACGCCGCCGCATCACTTATAGCCATATCATCCGTAAGGTTGACAATTTCTTCAATAGATATGTGTTTTTGCCGGTTATATTCATTGCAGTGCTGCAACAAATTGTCAACTAATTGAAGTTCGACTGATTTTCCTCCCATTAGTATTTGTTTCACTTTTTCTAACTCGCGTTCGCACCGATGTAAGCCCAACTGCTCGATGATTCTATCACCGTATTTGGAACGCAGCAGAGCTAGCATTAATTGTAACACTTTCTTTTTACTTTTTAGCGGCTTACATCCAAACCAGCGAATCAGCTGCTTGAAAAGTTCACCTGGTTTAAATCCGATTTCTTCATGGTGCGCCAGCGCACGCAAAATTTTCGACTCAATTTGATCCAAGGTGCGCTGTCGTATTTCTGGCGATTCATGCGTTAGTTTTTGAATTGTTGAACGACAAATTTGTAGATTCATACTGTGTGACTTTAATTAGAGGTAACTATAGTTTTTATTTGCTTTAAGACATAAATCTAAATATTTACCCCAATACACCTTTTCACAAGAAACGAACTTTTTTCTTTCAGTTGTATCCACTTTATATAAAGTTTATATTATATTCTGAATAAATACGGTCTAAATATTAAAATCTATTTATATTTTCAATTAAAAAACAATTATTTTAAATACATTAATTAGCAACTTTAACTGTTTTAAAAGTATATTGTTCAAAAATTATATTGTTTCACTGCCGCCAAAATGGTGAATATCTTTCTGACACGACCAATACAGAAACATTGCCAACCATTTCTGTTTTGTGTTTTTTAATTTCTTTAAATATTTAATTAAGGAGATTAAAGTTTATTATATTAAAAAAAAGAAAAAAGGCTTCGATTTACTTTAGCACACTTCAGCAGACTCATATGGTTTCAGAGTTGTTGGATTTCCCATTAGTCCATTCTATTCGTTTGTCTACATAAAGGGCATGATTCATGAAATTAAATAAAATTAAACTTTGTGTAACTGCATAAATTTACTTGCTGAGCATCATGAAAATAGTTGCATGAAGCATTAAACATAATCGGAGCAAATGGATACAAGATACATTTTCAACTGTCAAACATACATGGGCTCTTATGGAGATCGAAAAAAAAGTTTCCTTTCCAGTTTGTATCTTGTCTCCGGGCTAATTGTAATTTTGACAGCAACAGAATCATTCTTGTTCTTCTTCGTTGTGTTTGTTTGCACACTAGACATCTTAACGACAATTTATTTAAGTTAATATTTAACGTTTTTGTCTTATTTTTATTATTATTACAAGCAATTTATTTCTGAAATGTGAAAACATTCCGCATTCTTATTTAAGAAAAATTACTAAAAATATTTATCAATTCCTAAAAGATACTGGAAAGAAAGGATACATTTCGTAGAATTATAAATAAAAAACAGGATGCAGAAAAAGGTTGCAATTCCTCTGTCAACCCTTTCAACATGTTAATTTTTACAACATGGAAATTCCTCTAAAAAAGGATGCTGGCAAAAATGTAAAAAGCAGTTGAAGGTTTTCTTGGCGGCCTCAAGTGGCCTAGTGTGACACCCACCATTAAGAATTTGACATAAAAAGTGTCTGGAAAAAAGAAAATCATCATCATCATCCTTAGTTGGGCTATAATTGCGTTTATGAGCATTTGTAGTATGTAAAATTGTTTGTACATTTGTAGTTCTGTATTGTCATAATTTTTTTTTGTTGAACACTTCACACAATCCTGATGTTAAGCTCCAATTATGATTAGAAATAGATATTTTGTTATCATCTAATTCAAATGTTTTATTTCCAATTCTTCATTTGCCATCTGAACATCTATGTGCTCCATATAGAGTATCTAACTTATCATGCTTTTCCAATTCATTAAAATGTGATATATTACTAGACGATTTACTAGCATGTGCTGTTGAATCCATTTGCGAGAAGAAGGGATCTTCATCATCATCCTCGTCATCATTACTCTTAGTAATAGTCTTTGCAGTCTCATCTTTAAATGGTTTTTCATTTCTTACTTTAAACGGGGTGCTGGTTTTTAGGAAGAGTTCTTTCTTATTGAGGAATAATAATCCCCCTATTATTTCTTGTTGAATTGAAAGTGCCGTTTAAAGCTGCCGCTGCGAACTGGGTCCAATTTGGTTGTTCTTGTTGCTTTCGGCGCTAATTAGCACAACAAAAAAGTTCTTTCTGTTACGCCCACTTTAGGAGTTATATCCCCTTAAAACATGAAATTTCAAAATTGTATAATTTTCGAAAAAACGGGGAAGAATTTTTTTCACTATTGTCTTAGTAAAATGTATAATTAAGCTACATAATTATCATAATAATAAGAAAGTATAGTAGAAAATTAATTAATGGAAAAAATAGTACTTTAAAAATCTTTATTTCCGTTTTTCAGGAAAGAAATTTAGGACAACTTCATCGTTGCGGAAGCACTCCAATTTTGTTGTCGTTGTTTTAGTTTTTATTCTGATTACAACAATTTCAAACATTTAAGCTCAGTCTTGAAATTGAAATAAAATTGAATTGAAATTAATTTTTCACTTTTTATATACCTTTTTTAAATTTATTCTTCTCGAACAATGGACGAATGGACAAAGAAATTTCATACGTGCATTCCGAACTTCTAATTGTCCCAAAACGTTTAAATGGCGACGAAAACGAGTTCAATAAATTAAAAGACAATCATGTTATTAAAATTGTTCAGCGTCACTTCTCCATTATTACGGACTTGATTTTGTA
Source organism: Myopa tessellatipennis (assembly GCA_943737955.2). Lineage (NCBI taxonomy): Eukaryota > Metazoa > Arthropoda > Insecta > Diptera > Conopidae > Myopa > Myopa tessellatipennis. The sequence continues at coordinate 54,162,713 of OX031316.1, forward strand.
AAAATTTGATATCTGTCGAATCTGTAACAGCCGAAAGTACAAAAGATTGAAGATCGACATGCAGTTGAATTTTGAAGTTTTTTGTTTTATTATAGTCATATCAGTAGAAGATCGCTTTACACGTGTATGTAAGCTTAGAAACTATGTACATAAATAGTTGATATTCTGAAGTCAAATTCTGAAACATCTTTGCCGAACATATGAAGTTCAAATAAAATTGCAAATATTCATTAAACTAAAACATGAAAAGGGCTTCCTAAGTACGGATAATAAGAAGAAAATTATATATTTTAACTATTAAAACCCAAGCGATCAAATACAGATGTATTTCTAACATTTTTTTGCAATCTGTGCTGTAATTTTGTATTATTCGAAGAAAATTTTTGTGAAATCTGCACTTTTCCCATACGTTTTGAAATTCGTGACAATGGTGTTGATGACATCTTGGAAGCTGCGTTGCTTCCTAATCGCTTATGTACTGGTAAATCCTGATGCTGCAGCAATTCATCAGATTTCATCCGAACCGATTTGCCTTTCACAGGTGATGTATGCGCTTCTAGCTTTTGTGGTGCTGTTAAATTGTATGTCTTTTTTGTAGCATGTAATTTATCAAGTCCCAGACGTGACTTAATGCCATTAAGACCACCGAAATTTCCTTGTAAATTTGACGATACAAAACGTGGAGCTGGACCAATTTCGCGAACCTCAGCTGTCGAAGCAAATTTAACAAATTTTTCATTAGCAACAGCTATATCAGTATCATCCGTAGAATCGTAATCCATTTCATCATCCAAATCATCGTCTTCATCGGAGGCTCCTTTAAGTGGTACCTTCTTGACAAGCATAACTTTCTGCTGCTGAGCACGTACAATTGTTGGCGACGACTTAGCTTTAACAATACTGGATAGGCTCTAGAATTCAAGGTTGTGATCTTGTAGTTAATATGTAAATCTCTTATAGTTCTGTAAAAACCTACACTTTTTGAAGAATTCTTCAAAATAGGTTTAATTTTTCGCTCTATAGTAAGGCCAGCATTCACTTCTGCAGTTTTATCACCCAAACGTGAAAATATTGAGGAACTATTGACTGTTGTTTTCTTCAGATTAATGATACGATAGTTTACATTATCAGTGACGCTTTCATTTGAGCTTTCCCGTTCATCAGCTACTAGATCAATAGTTGTTGAATTGCTGCTAGACAATCGTTCAAACACATGGGGTTTTTCTAAAACCTCACGATCGCAGTAGACTAAAATTTCAAGCAAATGTACGGTATATATGAATGTTTCACTAGACATATCTATTAACTACATAAAACAGAGAGAAATTAATAACACTTAATAGTAATCCTTAATAATTTGTTAAAAGTTCTGAACGGGTTCTATCATATCGCAAAATAAACTCACGCTTGTCTTTCTTCGCCAATATTTTCTTGCTACGCTCTGTGGAACCAGTGGGTAATTTAATTTTATACTTTCCTTCGTGTTCAGGTAAAACGCGTCGCGGTTTTTTCACCAATGGACCAACTATAGCCGATGAAGCAACTTTGTTCAAGTTGGATGAGGACGCTGTTGTAAAAAAAACAATTTAATCAATAAACTACAATTATAAATATGTTAGACAAAAAAACCTCTAAGGAATATTCTAAGATAAAACTAACATTTCGTTTGAATTTTTGTAGTAAGCTTTTCCTGTCCTCCTACAGTGTTTGCAGGAATGGCTGCTATTGGTACAAACATTTCGCTACTTAAAACTTTTTCCCGAGCGTTTTGATCGCAGACTTGTTTAGCATGCCTGCGGATAAAATAACTTGGAACATGACATTTAGCCAGCAATTTGATTTCATACCTTAAAATGGCAATTATATCCCCCATCAATGTTATGCCCATTTCGCGTAAATACTCCTTATTTAAATCCATCAACATATCAATTTGTATACGATTCTCCACAAAAATGTGTGCGTAGGTGGCAGCAGCAGGCGACGGAATTCCTGAAGCATTAAAAAACTTCACCCATTGACCTAAAAGTATTTGCACATTATATAAACGTATTTGATAATAAATTTCGATTGCAGTTTCATTAATCTATTTCATATTTTTTAATTTAATTTGAACATTTTTCAAACAGAAACGCCAACCATTAGTAGAGCTCTAATTTTTTTATTTTCTTACCTGCGTTTGTACTCGCCATAGTTATTGAATTATAAATCCCACTTATTTTGTTATAAAACTTAATAATATTACATTCATGTGTAATAGGGAAAAAGTATTTCCAAAAATTATTTTTCTATTAATAACAAATTCTATTCGGCAGCCATTTGTGCTAGAAAAACAAATGTCAGTAAGTGGTTGTCAATCAATGTAAACAGTTACCACTAATTTGGAAAAGAATAAAATATTGAAATTTAATTTACTTATGATAAGCATTTGGCGCTTAAATTGAGTTTATACAAACTCTGCAATTATTTTTTTGTTTTTTACGGTAACTCCAACAACAACAAAACTTCTTTTCAGCTCTCTTTTGTTTTCAAAGTTATCGAAAGTTAAAGAATTTGTGTCTGTACCTCCTTAACTATGGGGATAATTCCATGTTAATGATAAAAATTTAGGAACAGATAAAGCGCTTGCCGACCAATGTTGTTGTTGTTATTTGGGTGCTGACCCCAACAAAAACAAGTTTTATTGCTCTCATCTAGTTCCGGAGTTATAGCCCCCTTGATAATTTCATGTCTGTTCATAGAAAAATGTATAATTAGCCCATATAGTTCTTTTTAATGTCAAGAGAGAAGGGAATATTAGCTTTCTGAACGTTTTTGTTTAATCAGGATCGTGCAGGATTTTAGTAAAATTCGTTTTTCCTTAAAAGTAATAATTCCTCGATAAAATGTACATAGTTTTTACATAAATAATAACCCACTGTGAACGTGTTATATATATATCTGTTATAGTTTAGGAAATACACGTTTTAAAATTTCAAATTTGAAACTCGAGAACCAAACTAAAGCAGACAAAACTGTTTTTCGTCACAGTGAACCGCACCAAAAATGACACCAGCAATAGCAACAAGCATGTAACCACATTTAGCCACATGTTTACGGTAAATATAAGGGCTTAAATAAGGCTCTTGTCGACCCCACCAATGTTGTTGTTATTGTTGCTGCTATTGTTGGTTTTGGTGCTGACCCCAACAACAACAACTTTTTTGGTCTCTTGTCGTTCCAGAGTTAAAGCCCTTTAAAGTTGTAAAAATTCAGGCCTGTATCTCCTAAATCTTACAAGATACATATATGTTATTGTTATTGCTGAAATGGTAATTGATATATCTGTCATTTATGTTAAATAATATTTTGTCGAAAACCGTTTAGTTTTGGAGAAAAATTAAATTTTAGGTTTTTCGTACAATTTTTGTTCCATTTATTAATTTTTTCTAATTATAATGTATAATTAACCCACATAATTATGTCATTAATAAGAAAGTACAGCCATTTACCTTTTTATAGACGTCTATATCTTTGGAATCAGATCTCAGGAGAAAACCCATATATAAAAATTGCAATCAGGTACTCTCATTAAAATTTTTCGCCTGCGGGGCAGGACATGACAACAAAACAAAAAAAAAAGGATTTGAAAAGTGCACATTTTAACCGAAGAAATTTGGAATCAAATTTTATCTCTTTCTTTATGACTTGCGTTGCCCTGAAAAGGACAGATTTTCATTTCTACCTCTTATAGGTTGTCGTCGTCCGAGATATCCGAGTCTACAGAATTTTTTTCAGCTGACGGATATTTCAAAAACTCTGACAAAACATTCAGATTCTTGCTACTGCATTACCTTTTAAAAATGAACTACGCCAGATATCCAGGAAAAAAGGATTTTTTCCGCGAATATTCCGGGAGTGTCGCTTTGACATGTTGCCACAAGTACTCTATATTGTTCGTATGAGCACCAGTTACCGGATCTCTAAAATTTAAAGAATGGTTCACCTTTAAATTGTGATTTTAAAAATTTTACATAAATGACAGATAATTCAATTACCTTTCGAGCAATATCAATAACATATATGTATCTTGTTAGGTTTGGCAGAGACAGGCCTGAACTTTTCCAACGTTAAAGGGCTATAACTCTGGAACGGCAAGAGAGCAAAAGAAGTTGTTGTTGGTGTCAGCACCAAAAACAACAACAACATCGGTGGGGTAGGCAAGCGCCTTATCTGTTCCAATATAAGCCTTCAAATAATCTATTCATACAACTTTTATTTATATTTATTATTATATAAAACCTGCCTTTTCCACTAATTTAAATTGGAGCCTAGTGAAGAATTCAATTCTTTTATCTTTTACGAATGTACTGAACGCTCCCTTGACCAAATGACAATCATATTGACGTTTCTCTTTTTAACATAATTCTGAAAATATTGTTACCATTTAAAAGACAAAAATTTTATTATCTGAAAAAATTGAAATTTTTAAATACAAAATAACAAAAAAAAAATACATTATGTCTGCCTTTGAATTACTAAGCGAACAAGGACTGCGCCTTGATGGTCGAAGACCTCATGAACTACGCCGCATGAAATGCAAACTAGGCGTTTTTGAACAGCCGGATGGAAGTGCTTATATTGAACAAGGAAACACCAAGGTGTTGGCAGCAGTTTATGGACCACATCAGGTAGCTCATTGTGCACACTATACTGATTTGCTAATGTACAAACACATAAATTAATTATTCCAGGCACAAAGTAAAAAGCTCGATCTGAACGAAGTAGTTATTAACTGCCAGTATTCAATGGCCACATTTTCAACAGCTGAACGCAAAAATAGACCACGTGGTGATCGCAAGTCACAGGAAATCACCCTGTATTTGCAGCAAGCTTTAAAAGCTGCCATAAAAACGGAACTATATCCTCGGTCACAGATTGATATTTACATCGAAGTTTTGCAGGCGGATGGAGCCAACTACGCCGTGTCGGTAAATGCAGCCACTCTAGCTTTGATTGATGCTGGTATTTGCTTGAAGGAATTTGTTGTTGCCTGTACAGCGTCACTGAGTCAAAACAATGTGCCGCTCACCGATGTCTCACACGTTGAGGAAATGTCCGGTGGCGCAACTTTAACGGTGGCTTCATTGCCGACATCGAACAAAATTGCCTTTATGGAGATGTCACAACGCTTTCATTTGGACAATCTGGCAATGGTAATGGAACAAGCGTTGGGCGGTTGTCGAGAAATCAAAACAATCATGGAGAAGGAAGTGCGCGAACATTTAATGCAGATGGGTTCCTTGGGTGATTGGAGTAATGTATCTAAATAAAGCTTCACAAATCAATAAAATGTTTTACTTACATTATAAAGTTAATAGGCAACAATGTAAATAGTGACGGAATAAGGCTTTAGAAATACAAGGACTTTTCTGAAAGATGTTAATTCTTTGTGAAGAATCCCAAAAATAAAATATTTTTAAAGAAGCTGCCTGGAATATGCTTTTTTCTGACGGGTCGAAAACCAATGACACCGCTGTTCGTGAGGATGTTAGTATTTCTCTCATGGTCTTGCATATAATTTCTGTCAGGTCTTTACTTCTGAGGCATTGGCTCTTCTACATGCAGTCAAGTATGCAAAAAAAGACTTGATATATACCGATATGTAGTCCTGCAAATTATTTTAGTTGATATTTTGTCATTTAAAAGAAAAAAAATTAAAAAACGATTTAGACCATTTTTTGAAAAAATTTAAATATCTCTTTAATTACTACAGTAATTGCAAAACTTTTTATTACATAGAGGCTTCCAAATGAAATTAATTTCATTACGATATCTCGATGGATTTATAAGATACTGACGGGAAAGAGTTTGCATTGTTGGACGTTAAAAGATACCGCTCTTCAAATTATGCACATTTTTTACATTTAAAGCCCTATAACTACAAAAGACCAGGAAAGTGTTAGCATTGTTGGACATGGGAAGGTAAGGGCTATTCCTGGTATACATTATTATCCTGTTATATTTTATCATCTTATGTTTTGTATATGTCAGTCGATAGCCTTAGCTGCTAATACTGCGAATCTTAACTTTGTAATAATTAATTATTTTTTAAGTCGTGAATAACTAAATAAAAATTATTTACATTTTTTTATTCTAAACATCATATAGTGAATAACAATTTGGAATTCTGCCAAAGTGACAGAGGTTGGCAACGATGTTTTTATGAAACCTCAACATATGATTTTCAGCTATACCCAAGAAAGAATGCATATAAATACACTTGGCTAGATTGCTTCATTATAAGCAATTTATAAAAATGTTTTTTCGTAAAACTATAATCAATGCAGCTGGGTGTTTGAAGTGCTACTATAACTCACAAATAATTTCAGTGGTTACCGCAAGCAGAGCGCAACAATCAACATTTACAACAGAACTAACCTTCCACAATGCAAACTTACAGAAATATTTGGAGACATTGCGTCAGGAATTTTACGATTTACGTGTCAATGCACCGGGTGAAGGTGGAAGCATCCGCAACGAAGCAGTTGATCGAATGAATCGGTTAAGTGACATTGTGCATTGCTTGGAACAGCACCGGTCACTGCTTGGAAATATGGCCACACGTGAGTACATCGAAAATGAGAAGGACGAAGATATGCGAAAGCTGATCGAGGAGGAGACTGAGGTAAGCACGAAGTTTGCCGAGTATACATTTAGATCTAATTTTTTCTGTTCACTATTTCTCATCCAAGGTGTATAGTAATCTTTTGAGAAAAACCGAGCAGGAAATTATGAAAAAAATGTTACAATTGACAGATGAAGAGGTATATCCTTCTTTAATATTTGAAATTACTGCTGGGGTTGGTGGGCAGGAAGCCATGCTTTTCGCACGAGAACTCTTCAATATGTACAAAAATTTCTTTGAACACAACCAGTGGAATTATGAAACCTTAGCTGAAGAGGTTACTGATATTGGAGGTCAGTAATGAATAATTTTCGTGGGGTACGATCCGTTTGAATATATTTAATGTCTTCACCTTGTTCGCCTTCGTATCATATTTTCAGGTCTGCGCCATGCAAATGTTATTGTTCACGATTCAGCTGCTTATAATTTGCTGTGCTATGAAGGTGGTGTACATCGTGTGCAACGTGTTCCAAGTACGGAAAAAGCTGGTCGCATTCACACTAGTACGGCCTCCGTTGCAATTATACCACGTCCGGCAAATGTCAACATAAGCATCTCAGCAAAGGATTTGAAAATAGAAACAAAACGTGCCAGTGGCGCCGGGGGACAACATGTCAATACAACTGATTCCGCAGTGCGTGTAGTACATCTGCCTACAGGATTGGCTGTGGAGAGCCAAACAGAGCGTTCACAAGGAAAAAATCGAGAAATTGCCATTAAACGATTGCAAGCGAAACTGTTGCAACAGCAGCTGGAGCGTGACGAGGCAAAAAAACAAGCTACTCGCAAGTCTCAAAAAGGTAGCCTAAATCGAAACGAAAAAATTCGGACCTACAATTTTGTGCAAGATAGAATTACCGATCATCGTATACCAAACGGTACTCTTCACAATTTGCAAGTGTTTCTAGAGGGTGGTGAATATTTAGAAAGCTTTATAAAGCGCTTGATGGAGGAAAATCAAAAAGCTAAATTGGAGCAGTTAATATCCGATTGGGCGGCAAAAGAAGCTATGGAAATTAATGAAAAAGGGGAAAGTGGGAAGGAGCAAAAAAAGCATAAAAGTTGAAAGGTTTGGTAAAGTAATTGTACGAAAGTAAGTAATTATTATAAATTCTGTTAATAGCAAGTTTAAAAATAATTTAATTCAAAATCACTACCACAAATAAAAAAATGGAAATAAAAATATAATTTGGAGTTGTTTTATTATAAGCTTGATGATTTGCTATTTACGGGTTTTTTGTTTAGAGCTTTAGTACATATTGAAAAATTAATTCGTTTATATCTAATATTTTATTAGTTTTAATTACTGCTTTAAAATGTTTCACCACTAATCGCACACTTATCTAAATGATTTCATTAATACTTGTTTGAATATACTTAGCATCAGTTCAACTCTAATCTCAAAAAACATTTCGTTTATAAGAATCCACCTTTCACATAGTTTAGACATACATATTGACATACATAGTTTAGACATTGACTGTGTTACATTGACAAAGAAAAACTTACTACAAAATATGCTTAATATTTAAATCAATAGTTATATAAGATCTTAATTTTTTGAGAATCCTTAAAGGAAATAATATCAATAAATGTGTATTAGCTTAAACAATTTAGAGTTGAGTACGCAATCTTTTTTCGATATAATGATACAATTTATACATACACATTAAATAGTTTATGGTTTCAATACATTTTAAAATTTCTAATTGTTTGTTTATACACTTTTGCCTAATTTATATGCATTGCGGTTATGATTTTGTCTAACTTTCTATTACCTGTGTAAATTATTATCTTTAGGGGTTTTAGAATTTCAATAAAAGCGCGGTTCTAATGTAATTTGTGTACGTTATTAAGTCTATGTAATAATACAATAATAAACTATACTTTTAACTATGCGTAGAAAATAAAAAAATCCTTATTGTTAGTTGTTTGCTTAAAAACTAAATTAAATCAAACAAAAAAAAAAATAAAATATATAAAAATTTTAGATCAGTTTATGCTATGAAACCAAAGGTTAAACAACAACAGCTCCTGCTTCGGAACGGCTCATCGGAAGATCGGGGCAATTTTTCCAGGTGTCGGATAGAGGATCGTAGCACTCAACGGCACTGATAGTGATTTGTGCCCGATAAAAATTAACTTCACAGGGCTGTAGGAAATTATATTTTATTGTACCAAATCAGTATTAAATATAAGTATTAGTATTAAAGTAATTAGTAGTTAAACTCACCTGATCACCGCCCGCTACATATAGTAGACCATCTGCAGCGGCCACTGCGGGTATAGCTCGTGGTACAGACATCGAACACACGGTAACCCATTCATTTTCATCGAAACTATAGCGTTCCACAGAGCTAAGAACTTCTTGCGCACTGCTATTGCCACCAACAACATAGAGATAACGGTCTAATATTGCCACGCCCATTTGGCAACGTGCTGTATGCATTCGTGCCAAAGGTTGCCACTCCTTGGTTATTGGATTGTAGCTTGATTTCAAAAAAATTGTAATAAATTAATCGAGACAAGCAAAGCCATGAAATCTTTAAGAAAAAAATTAAATTAAAATATTAATGAAATTATATATGTATGTATTATAATTAGATAAATAATACAAGAAAACTAAATATAAACTTAAATAAGGTTTAGTAAATTCGAGTCTAAAAAAAATAGATGTTTAAGCAATGAATTTTCATTAAAAATTTCGATTTTATAAACCTTTTTGGCTTTTGTTAGGATTTTTTCCCACTCACCTTACAAGATCCGGTAAATGTCGACTAGAAGTTGTACAGCCGCCTACTATATAAATGAGTCCCTCAAAGCTTACCACGCCCATGCTGAAGCGTGGCTCCGGCAAATCACCAATCATCTGCCAAACATCTTTTTCCGGTTCGTAACACTCCATTGAGCCGCCTATATCGTCGCCAATCCAACCACCGACAGCTAAAAGTTGACCACCCATTGTGCATAAGCCGAATTCACAACGTGGCACAATCATTGGCGCAATCGGCTGCCAAATATCATTTTGCGGATCATATACTTCACCGTTGGCTAATATCTGTGAACCTCGCTCACCACCGATCACGTAGATTTTGCCATTCAAAGCTGCAACGCCCGGCAGGATTCGTCCGATTTCCATGGGCGCAGTCTCTGACCATTCACGTCGAAAGATATCAAACTTGGCTACTGTTTCAAAGATGCAATCTGCCGGATTCCAAGTGCGTGGCGTTTCACGTCGTGATCCGCCAATAATGTAAATGTTTTTCTTGGCCAACTGACGTGGACAAACACGGAGCGGAACGAGTTGTCCTCGCTTCGATGCGATGTCCCGACATATGGAACGCAGAGCAATTTTAACAGACATGTCGCGGCAGTCTTTTAGTGCCTGATCGATCACTTTGACTGGGACTAGAGCCAAGCGAACATGCGATAAAATATCAAAGACATAGCAACGTCTTTGGGTGACATCGTGTTTGATCCAACGCAGCGCTGCTTGAAATACCTGCGATTCTGAGTCGACGCGTAGTAACTCAGAGGCGAGTAGTTGCGATAGCAGCGTTTGAGGAGTATCCAGAAATTCATCTTCAAGAGTGATCTGTATTAAAAATTTGTATTTAGACAAAATATGGGATAAGGTTATAATCTCCAATTTGCGATCAGAGTTTTTCGCAGTGTAGTGGTTATCACGTGTGCTTCATACCCACAAGGTTTCCGAACACTGGCGGAAACAAACCGCAGGGATTTAATAAGGATAGTTTTCATATTTTAGTTTATACAAAATTTGTTTATGGGCGAAATATTATTATTAAAAGGTTGGAATGACGAAAAATCGAAAAAACTCTTACTTACAGCTGGAAAATTTGCATGTACGAAATTTAAAGCGCTTTTTGCCAGTGATTCACAGTTGTGCGCTTCTGCGAAGCGTAAAATGCCCAGACCGTTAGAAGCGTGCAATTCGCGGCAAAGGAACTCGCAGCAACCATCGACGACCTCGTGCAGTTGCAACATATCGGCTGCAGCTAAAAGTTCCTGAACATTGGTCTGTGTGAAGAGATGAGAATAAACAAAGTTTAAAGGACAAATTTAGCATTTTCTAAATCTTACCTGCATTATGTCGCAACGTCCTGTATAAATAAAATCCAATAAGATATGCATGATCTCTCCATCAATACTATGCAAAATAACAGATTTCTGTTTGCCCTCATTTAAACCCAATTCTGGTCTAAACATTGCTTCAAAGTAGGCGCTGGCCGCACTCAACACTGCACGATGCGCATTGTAGGTGGCTCCACCGGCAACGATCTGAAACACGAAAACGCTCTTGTAGTTGTATATATAATAATTATATTTAAAAATACAAAATTATAAATTAAGGATCGGTATAAGGATTATACCTCTACGTCACAGAACCGTGACTGTTCACGTAGCAAATTGAGATTCGAGAGCACTTTAAATGGATACTGTGCGTTGCAATAGGATGATGGTATTGCGGTGCGTTGTGTAGTGTTAATATTGCTGAGTATATTGCTGGCATCGGTGGCAGTGGCAGCAGAAGAGGTGTTTCCATTATTTCGACAGTTAGCACTAAACTCATTAAGCGGTGTATATGTCTTTAAAGGGGGCATTTTGAAGTGTACATAAAATGTGACTTTTCAAACTGAAATGAAATTACAGTAGTGTCTTTTTACGAGTATCTGAAAATAAACAAACAGAAAGCAAGTTAGAAAAGAAGAATAATATAAAAATATGAATGTATTTTTTGTAGTTTAAATTTAAAATTCAAAGTTTGTTTTAGGGCAAATTATAATCAATTCTGAAAGAAATGCATGTAAAATAACTAAATTGCTGTTGTTTTTTTTACCCACTATATTCGCCTCTAGGATTATTTTAATTAACATCAATTAAATCCAATTGCTTTGGTCCAATTGGTAGTCTTGTTTACAGACTGCTTTAAAGAAATGTAATAAAGATTAGTTGAGAATTACATTGGGAAAAAAATAAATTATGATTACAGTCGAGTGAGAAGGAAGGAACATAGTATAATATACAGTCTTACGTTTTGTGAAAACAGAACTTACGCAAGTTACGTAGGACAAATAATGTTCATTGACCGTTGTTTATTTTGGGTTTACTAAAATTTTATATTTTTAAATCCAGTATTTTCTTGAGATGGATATTCTTTCACTTATTTTTTAGCAAATATCAAAGTAACATTTTTAACGCCCATCTCACTTCTTTATATGAAGCAAACAACAAAGCCAAGAAAAGGAAAATATGTATAAAGAAAGGTAGCAGCTGTTATGACAGTCGTCTGAAAATAACCCAGTGGGTTATTTGCTTGCTGAAAATATTGAATAAAATTATTACTTTATAACTTAAAACTCTAAGAAAATCTCAAAAAGTCAAGCTCATTTAGATTATTTATTTAAATCAATTTTATATTATAGATATAAAGAAAAAAAAAAACTACATTTGAATATGACACATTATAAAACATTTCGCATTTAATATGAATTTAATTTACTTTGATTTAATTTCATTTAAACTGAAATTGAAAATTGATCTTGAGTTCGATAAAGTTTGAAGTTTTATTGAGCCTATTTTTGTACAACGTTATAATATTATTAATTCAATTAACAAATTGTAAATAAAATTAAAGACTATAACGTATTGTCTAAAAAACATGTAACAAAACAGTATCTCACTTAAGGATAAAAAGATAAATTGCTCTTAACAATAATTTGAGAGTAAAAACACGCTCTTGCTCCCGGAGCTTACATAAGTTGAGAGTGCATCTCCTAAACTAAATTATATACTTAATACTAACTTAAAACTAAGTTACAACGAGTAAGAAAAGAAAAAGAGCAAACAAAAACTTATATAAAAGTAAACAAACCTTTTCAAAATTGTTAATGCTAACCTCTGTGAGCATCAGGAACTGAATTTTTATGGAAATTATGACATAATGAAACATAATGAGTTCGATAAAATGAATCAACAACTACGTCCGGGGTATAATAAAATGTGTGATTGTAGCGACATTACTGTCAGAACATAAGGAACAAATGCAGATCAGCTGCCAAGCCCAGATTTTTTTTTCTCTTTTTTTACCGTTATTTGAGACCGTTATAACCGGAAGTGGCCATGTTTTTTCGTGGGCTGGTCAGCCATCTTGGATTTATGACCGTTTGAAGGACAAATTAATGGTTTAATGAAAGTCATTTATCTCATAAACTAAGAGAGCTAGCGGAACTAGCGACGGTCTGTTGGAAAGGTATTTTTAATGCGAGCGAGCGATTCTGGCGTGAAGAGGTCTAGTCTCCTAAACTCAAATTCACCAATTTTGATTAATTAAATTAAAAAAATGTATATATAATAAGGTTTATATATTAATATCAGATTGAAAAATAAAAAAATACAGATATAACTACGAGTGGGATATTTAATAGTGAAGTATTTCCCACTATGTTTTCACCAAGCAGTTTGCGGGAAATCTTTAAAGAAATAAGAGGGAGAGAGGAAATTAAAATTTCGTTGCCATATCAATAATGGTAATAAAAAATTAAGCAGAATTACGTGTGTGCAAGTGTGTGTAAAAATGCGTGAAAAGAGAGATTCAATGAGAAGCTTTCTTTTAAAGCTCACATCTGTTCAAGTTTTCTCTATGTAGCCCACAACGGTATACGTCCCGACTATATAAATATTATTACAGCTAACAGACGTAGATGGTCAGTGCCAAGTTATCGTTTTTCATTCGGAATATGTATGTATGTACGTTTCTTCGTTCCTCGTATGTTCAGTTCATTCTTCATAGTTTCATAGTTTTTTACTCAAACTACTTTTCTAGAGTCTGTACTCAAAAGCACTGGCATTTCTTTAAAATGTTTAAAACTCCAAGAAGTTTGAGCAGTCACTGGAAGCAAATCTATTGATCGTGTGAAAGGAATAATAAATTATCTAACTACTGATATTTATAAAGATAATATAGTACGAACTATATTGTGTCAGTTGTATTTATATTAGATAAAAGTCACATAACTGTGCCTATGAATTATGTTTGAACATGAATTTATTTATAAATTTGAACAATAAAATTTTACAATGAAAGTGACAATGGTGATTATTTATTATTCTCCAGGATAATATTTGTCCAAAAAAAAATTATACACCACTTCGATGTGGCAACACAATCGATGCAATTAAATTCGTAGAGCTAAATCCTTTCAGTTTTCCTCAAACTGTATGTCAAGTTGTCATGAGAAAACCCAAGAAACAGAAACTCAACAGAGGATTGAGAAAAATGTCTCCACCCTAACAAAAAACGAACAAGTTTGAAAATAAGCTTGGCTAAGTTGGTTTGAAATAACCAACTTCGTCGGAGGTTTGATTTTGTCAGATCTTGCAATCTGAGTGTCAAAGTGTCTACAACCTGAGAAAGGGAAAGGTTTTTTGAATTCAAGGATTTTATATTATTTTGTTTAAAGATATATCGTTTTTACACATATGTACATATTTAGCTTCTATTAAATTCCGCTGTCGTTCTGTTACCTCCGCCCCTCATCGACCATCCGATATCTTGGAAACAGTGTTGCTAGGTGGTGTTAATACAATTTTAAATATTGCGTCAGAAATGTTTCAATTTCTTTAACAATTCGCCATTTATAGTTTTAAGGCAGTAAATCGTAAATACCAAATAAAGTACTATATTACAGTAGTAAAAACTATCTCCCATTTATTTATAAAATAATTTAATAAAGTTTTTAAATTATAAATTTTGTATAATAAAAAAACTAATCCTGGACTATTAATCGGTCTTCAGAAAATTACCCACATAATTGATAAATTAATCCAAACGGGAGTAAATTACCCGTCATTAGGGGAGATGCCCAAAATCTGGCAGCACTGCTGACATGCAACTTGCGGCGAAATGTTAATGTTTGAATTCGCTTCAAGAATCAACGAAGTTGATTTCGCGAACGTCAGTTGAGAAATAAATGGCGGATCGATTTGTCAAATGAACGCGAGAAAGATTGCGGAAGGACGCAATTCACTTCACGGAGTGGAATTATTTAAAAGTGTTTACAATTTTTGTACAATAAACCATGACAAAAAACCATAATTATACTATTGCTTAAATAAAAACAAAACACAATCTTTTTAATATAACTAAAGAAATGTGTGTGTCTGAATAAAAGAGTAGATGAATAACTAAAAATTAAACGAAAATCTGTTAATCTGACAGAAGTGGGAAAAAAGTAAAAAATAAAAAGAATTTCAAATAAAAGCACAAATCACTGAATTTGAGAAACCGAAAAGGTAAAATAGAAAGAGAAATAAAAAACAGAAATAGAATGAAGAACAACAATGTTTTGTGAAAATTATGATTAAAAAAAATGAAAAAAAACAGCAATGAAAATCATGCAATGAAATAAAATGAAAAAGTTGTAGAAGGGAAAAAATCAGCTCAACTCGACTTGTTTTTTGATCCGAGTGCAGGAGATATTTTTGGAAAAACCTTGAAAAATTATTTCTATTGTTTTGTTTACCTTATTTTTTCCGCATTTTGTTTTGCTTTTCTTTCCTTCAATCAATCAGTGAAGAAAAATGTTTATAATTTAAAATATTTCAAGCAAATATTTTACATATGAAAAATGCACATTCAACGTTAACACTCAGCGTTGACGCCTGGCTTCGCTTCCAAACAACAGCAAAAATATGAACCAAACTACTTCACTATACTACTGGATGAGAAGAACAAGCAATCTGGAAGAGTTTGCGAAGACTGCTACCGCTGTTTGTCTTCTTATCTAATGTTTGAAAGCCTGTCTGTTAAAATATCTGACATCGACATACTGACTGACTGCAGTTTGTCCGTCCGTTTTGCAGTTTTTTTTCTATACACAGAAAACCGTTCGAACAAATATATTTTGGAATCTGCTTGACTATATGTATTCTTTATATAACTTTCTGTATAATTGATCAAATATTTTTGTGACTTTCTGACCGTCTGAGTCACTGTCTTTGACGTTGACTCTTCAGTTGTATTTTTTACCAACATTTCACACTGTTCTTCTGCCTAATGAACCGTCTTTTAGTGTTTCTGTATATCTATCTACATACATATTTTTCTGTTGAGATTGTTTGTCTGTTCTTTAAACTTGACGCGAATAGCAAATGCGAATAAACGCGAATAACAATGAAAAAATACCCTCTCAAACTTTCTTAAGAAATCTGTTTAAATTTTATTATTTCTGAGATAAACAAAGTGATTAATGTATTATATTATTTTTGAATTTTTTTTAAATGCTATGCATTTTATTAAAAACAGTAGCAATTAATATTCCTTTCATAGAAATGAAAACCTAACGTAAAATTTCTTGTTAAATGCTCATTTTTTCCTTGACCAACTCGAGGTTTTCAAGGTAAGTTCTTCAAAGTGTTTATATGTACATATATTCCTTTTTTAGGAAAATCACTGTTTTATTTAATTATAGTTTCCCTCTCAAATTAAGTTAAATCAGTTTCGATCCACGGTACAAATTTAGACAGTAATAAAATGAAACACAAAATACATACATTTTCAAACAGAAACTTGAATACGAAATTTAAAAGAAGAATATTTAATTTAAATACAGGTTTACAAGAGCTTCATAGAGAAAAAACACATCTAAAAGTAGAAACGTTAGCATAAAATCAGCTTTATTACCAATTAATAGAAGGAAATACTCGAAGATATATAATATCTTAATAAATAATAACATATAACATTCATAATAACTAACAACAGCAAAGCAAAGAAACGAGTTCTAAAATTCGTGATGTGTTTTCATGCTGTTTTCTTCCTTGTTCGGTTAGTCTCTTATATGTTGTAATCTCATTTAACTTATAAACATCATATTTGTAGTTCTTCTATATAGATATTGCTTGGGGTGGTATTCATGAACATGAATACACTGAAGCTTCTAAATTCAAGCCCTCATCTTGATTATTCTTCTTTTATTTCCACGTTTTGTTCGTTATTTTCTCAATTTTGCCTCTTCCAACTTTCTGTTGTGAAGCTTGAATCGTTGTTGCGCGAAAATGTTGAAAAACTTGTTTTATTAACTAACAAAAATAGAAGAGTCAGGAGGAAGCGCTGTTAAACCATCAAAATGCAAAGCAAGATGACGACAATAATGAAGGCGACGTCGATAAAGAAGCTGGAGCTTCGTATACAAGCTTGGTACAAAGTATAGCTGTGAAGGAACATAATTTTTCCTGTGGTTGTTGTTGCTCCTGTTTACTCTTCCTGCTGTTCATTTTCATTGAGTGAAATTGTTTGAGAACAAGTTTTTCTAATAACTACCCAAGTTTGACTCTTAAATGAATCTTTATTTATTAAAAATTAACGTAATTAACTTTATTTAATGGAGAGGAGACGGAAATATGGCAGTATTACTAAAAAACTAGTTCTTATTTTCTGTATCATTAAAACTTAGATGAATACTCTTTGAATACCTCAAAAGATTTTATTTTTTCTTTGGCTAAAAATTCTTGCTTCTCTGGGGATTTCAGCAATCATCGGGACCAGTTGAATAATCCTCTATAGCTCTGGATACTTAATGGTGACTATTTCAAATTTATCTGTACTCGCTGAATACTACTTAATAATATAATATATGCACTACTACTACCTGAATACTAATTAAATAGCGTTGGGGACTTCATATTGTCTCCTCTCAAATTACCCACTCAAGGATCTACCTTTTTGATGAATTATTATTGCTGAATACTCTTTAAATATTTCTAACCATTTTTTTTGAAATTTTTGGTTCTCTCGACAGAAGTCAAGGGGGTCGGCTGAATACATAATAACTCGAATACATAATAACAGTGACTCGAGTTCGTTCATTTACTTTCATTTCTCCATGCATTTCATGGAAGACTTTTTATAAAAAAGTTTTTCGACTATTCAATTTCTTTATTCTCATGATGTGTGGTGGAACAATTTTCCGTCTTTATTTTCATCTTCAAGAATGAATACCAATAGCTTTAGGACACAATACTAACTACAATTAACCCCACCAATATAAAAAGAAAATTGCACGATTCACCCTCGCATCAGAGATTTCAATAGAATTCAATAAAAAAAGAAAAAAGAAAAGAACTGGAGACCCAAACCAAAATAATAAAGCAATCATAACTCAATTTCAAAGGAGTGAGTAGATTGAAAATATATAACTACAGCCCGAGAGAGATAGAAAGCGAGTGAGTGAGAGGTATAACAAATGGAAGTTTGTGGACAAATCAAATCATGACGCTGCTGCTCAAAATTTGGTAAAAAGAGGGTACCACTACGTTGATGACCCCCGTTAATGAGGATGCATTCAATTAATACAGTTATGTCGACATGTTTTTCTCAAACCAATTAAATTCTTGTCTGCTGTTTATACATATTTAAAACTCCGTTTAATTAAAGAGAGTTGATTAAAGTCTCAAGAATGAGCTAATTAAAAATAAAAGCTTAGGTTATAAAACAACTAAATGCATAACTGTGTTATTTAAGTGTATAACGGCTATCAAAATACTGTACAAACTGTTTAAGAGCTGTTTTTAATTAAGAATAGAATACATTTTCTTTAGAAAGAAACAATTTAAGAGTATAGTAATATTAAAGTAACTTACTTAACTAACTGGAGATTGTGAGATACAAAGAACTTTTTCATTTAAACTTTTCCATTCAAAAATGTTTTATATACTCGTACATACATATACGAGTATGTATACATAATTGTTTATTAATAGAGTTGTTCCATCATTTAACAGCAATCATTCTTCTTTTTGTTGTACATTATTTCTAGGTTTTAATGTAGGTTCAAATTTATTTTCTAGAAACCAGAAGCTTCTCTTCGTTTTATGCGAACAATTTTTCCCTATACATGACTTGGTTTCCATGGTTCTTTGTAGTTCTTAACATAAACTCCCAAACAAACCACAATATCGACAAAAACTTACATTTCTTTGCCATCCACCCCATCAAAGTGTTTACTTGAACCCCACAAAAAAAGTTCGGAGTTTTCTGGTGAACCACCTGCTTGTTACTTATGTACATAGTACGTGTCATCATTAATACTGCATTCAAGGGTTGCTGAGTAATGTTTTTGGTCTTGCCGTGATAGTGATATAGTACTCGACGTATTAATAAAAGACAGAATTTCGAATTCATTCCAATGAAAGGTTTTCTTGTGATATTTTTTTAATTAAATCTGGAACCAAACTGGCGCTAAAATTATTGCTGGGAAGGTAAATTGATAGCTTATAATTCTTAAGAGTTATTTAATACCTCCTCTAAGCTTCTCTCAAATACTGATGAGAATATTTTTTACTCAAACGGTTTCCTGGAAAATAATATTATCGTTCAAAGAAAGAAAGAAAAAACAAAGAAAGAAAACATCGAAGTCTTGAATAAAAATGAAACTGTTTTCTGAGGTATTCGTAATTTTTGTTTATAACACACGAAACATAAAAAAAACCATTAAAAATTTCTGAATGTTTAAATAATGTATCGAAAATTTTCACCGAAATAAAATTGTTGTAGTTGAATAAACAAACAAGAATAAAATTATAAATAACTTGAAATTACGGTGGAGATAAACTAATTTTGTTTGGCAAGTTTTGCAATAAGAACAATGTTGTTTAAATGGCAAAATAAAAAAAAAAAACAAAAATTTTATAAAAAAGTACATATTTCAAAGGAAAAAAGTACTTCTCACACAGTTTTGTTGGAAATTAATAATAAAAAATGTAGAACAGTACAGAAACCGTTTTACATTTACTATATATGTATGTACATACATATGTGTATCAACAGTTTTTGGATAATTACATCAACTCAACCCAATTTTAACCATCGCCACCGGATTCATTATTACCATAAATTCATTCACTTTGACCTCCACGAGAAAGTTTCTTTTTACTTCTTTTGAAAGGTATTTCTTGGATAGAGATTTTCTATTTCCCTTTCTCCTTCCTTCCCTTTCTTTCACTTTCTGTAGCACTTATTCTTTATCTTCATCACCTCTGCTGTGGTGTGTTGTAATTTAAAATCTTTGTTTTATTCTAAATTTTGGGTTTATTTCTGTTTGGCTTTTAAAATCATGTTGGTACCCTTTTCTCTGCTGCTTTTCGTTTTAAGTATTCAAAGCTTCAACAGGTTTTATTGAAGCTTTTAAGTAGCTATTTCTTCATTATACATATATACCTCCATATTTCTTGGTTATTTTGTGTCCATTGTACACCCTGTTTGCCAAGCTTAGCCTGGACTTAATCTCGATCTTAACTATTTACCATTCCATCAGCTTGACCTTCATTAGTACATATGTATGTAGTTATATCTTTTCTGTGAATAATAATGATGTCGTTTAACTACATGTGTGCAAACTCTATGTTTTTTACATAATTAATTAAAAGTCATCAATTTTATTTTAAAGTTTTTTATGGATACATATTGTATATTCAATATTTTTTTATTAACTCCACAAATTTAAATTTACATTACAATACGATTTTTTTACTGTATAAAGTTCGGTATTCTTCATAATCTGTTTTTTATAACTTCAGGAATAAAGGCAAAACTAATCGTCAAGGTCATTCGTTGTTATTTACTTCGAGGTTTTGATTGAAATTAGCCGAATTTTTTACTTAAATGCCTTCTCTGTTCATCTATAATCTAATCTTTTTCTGTTGAATTTTGTTGACATTTTTTTTATATGAAGCTATTTATTTGAAAAGCGAAAATATAATCTAACTTTGTGCTTTAGTCTAACTTTTTCGTGATCTTTTTATTAATAAGAATATCTTTTATTCATTCATTTACTTCGAAATAATGTTTTCTTAAAGATTTATTTAATGAGTTGAACATAATCTTTTTTGGAGGGAGATCTCATTTGTATTAAACGATTTCCTGAAAAATAAATTGATTGCTTAGAGGAAAATCCAAGATATTTTGATTCGTACAACTCCTCTTTTTCCAAAAATTAAGCTGTTGTTTGAAAGTCTGATTTTTATTTAATTAAATTAATACAACTTCAGAAAATATAATTTTTATTTCTATTAAGAATATTTTCCTCAACTATAAAAATATATAATACTTTACAAAGTTTTAAATAGTTTATAACAGTACAAGTGTTGTGGAGAGTATGATATACTATAAATTATAAATAATTTATTTTTTATAACACCAGGTATATAGACAATTTAAATGCTCTTCTAGCATTAAAGTAATTCTACTTTAGTTTGGTTCGTTAAAGAAGATTTCTGCAGAATTTTAAGAGAATTTGTAACTATTCAATAAGATCCATAAAAAAATGACGATGTTTTACGAGTTCAATAAATTGAAGAATAAGTTACTGCCTAGTGATTAATGATCATTACTGAAGATGCAATGCAATGTAGTGTAATGTAATCAAATTTTATAGTTTTCATTTAAAAATTTACTATCGATTTATGACTTTCCTTGCTTGAAACTTCTTCTCGAAGATTGAAAATGAATCAATTGATAGCTTTGAATGAAATGAATCAATACAAAAAATAGAAAAAAATTATTGATGATTATGAATGTACTCAAAATGAGGGACGAACTGAAGTGAGTTTTCAAATCACAAAAAAAAAAAACCCGAATCGGGTTGAATCTTAGAAAATTATTAAATTGATTGATGAAGGTTTATTGTATAGGGTGGGCCATCGGTTACTTTTCCTTTTAATTCGATTTAAATTAATTATTTTATTAATTTTATTATTTTTAAATTTATTTAAATATTTAAAAAATTATGGCACAGAAGCCAGTAAATAATGCACTACTTGATGTCCTTTCAAGAAATGCAAAAATTTTATGAAAAAATTGACATTAGGGTTTATTATTAATTAAATGTAAATTAAAGAAACAATAATAAAATTTTAATTAATGAAATTTTTAAAATGATCTCAGGTTATATTTAAAAAACCTAACGAATTTTAAAAAAATTAACCAAAAATTTAGAAACCCAACGTTTTAAAATCCCAAAAATGTACGAAATTGAAAGGTTCAATAAATTAATACATATATGTATATAACTTATTTAGTTAATTATGTACGAGTAATTTTTTACGTATCAGCAATTTTTACGTATTTTTTAAAGATGTTCCAACTGCTGCTTATTAAATATTTTTTTGGTTCAGTTGATTTCGTGTTTTGAAACACAAAATAATTATGAAATAATGTGATAATAAAAAATGGACGAAAGCATAAAAATAATTCTTTTGAAAACAGAGAATGGAAATATGTACATGCATACATGCACCAAAACGCAAAAACAACAAGAAATGAGAAATATAAAAATTGTGAAAAAGGAAATGATATCAAAATTAGTTATCAAGAACAACAGCAGGTTGAACAAAATGTCAAAATATATTTTCTAGACCTTCAGACGACGTCGCAAATTGAAATAATTCTTCGAAGGGAAGTAAATGGTTACTTGGAAAGGGAGGGTGGAGGTCATGCTGTCTAACACGTGGCGTGTCAAAAAACGCAAAATCAAAATCAAATAAAATCGAAATAAACCAGCAAGAACAACAACGAAGAATAACAGTGAACAACAATGCAGAAATGCTTACAATTGTTTCTTTTCTCCCACAAATGTTTACCTTCTTTTCATTCTTTTCTCTTTCTTTATTCTTCTTTAAGTCATTTTTATTTCAGTTTTATTTTTAATGTTGTTCTTGTCATAAAACCTAAAACAATTAACTCAACAGCACGACGACAGACACGTAAAAACATGTGTTGTTTGTTTTTCTTGCATTACAAAAATGACGGGCTTCATCCGTTGTTGTCTACTTCTTAAATGACAGGTCTTGCATTCATTCATTCGTTCATTCATAAAAGCAGCGTTTTAAGTGGGCGTGTGACGTGAGGGCGTGAGTTCGGCGGCTGGCTTCGTCAAATGTTAGAAAAATCAATATTTATTACGATTGTTTGTTTGAACGCGTTGCCACCGGTTTGGGTGTTTTGCTTACGTAACTCAAGTCGGAAGCTGATATGAGTGATAATATATCGAAAAATTTTGTATTTCTTGTTGTTGTTGTTTTGGTTGTTTGTCGTCTGCTGTAATTTTTAGTTTCTTTATTCGGTTTCGTTAATATTGTGTTGTTATCGGCAGAAATCGGTAAAGCGGATTAAGTTACGTACAATTAAAATTTGCTTAAATATTAGTCAAAAATATAGTTAAAATATAGAAAAAAGGTTTTTAAGATTTAGTGAAAATATAGTTTATAAAACTGTAGCTAATATTTAACTTCAAATTCTGATTAAAGCTTAGTTAATATATAGTTAAATATTTATATACTCGTATATACTCGTACAATAGAATATAGGCGAATAATATATTTAAAAATATTATAAAATATGTAAAAACTACAAAAATATACTAAAGATTCTTTGAAAAAATGTATTTAAAAATTATTTGAAGTTTAATTAATGAAATTTTAGTTGGGCTTGATTGACTAACAGTTTCGTCAACATTTTTTAAAATTGTATTAAAAATATAATCTAAATATTGAGTTACAATTTATATAAAATCGTTAAATATGTTGTTGTCAATATGTTCAAATATTTTAGAATAATTTAGAATTGTGTTTTTCGTCTACATTGATATTTTATAATATCTTTGCTATTGTATTCAACGAAAATCATTAAGAGAGTCACCCGACATGGCCGTCGTCGTGATCTCTGAATAAGGCTCTAAGCTTATGTTTTTTTTTCTGTGATTGCGTAGATATTAATTAAGTTATTTAAACATTTCATGCTTTCCCATCAACTTCAAGAAATGCAGTTCATTTAGAAATCTGCCACCTTAGCTTTGCTTCTTTTCTACGTAATTGAATACGTTACGATGGATGTATGAAGATCGCATAACGAATCCATAAAATTTATGAAAGTCACGTTATCTGCACTCGCCTGATTGCAGAGCAGTAGAAGCAGGCATTCAGTCAGCTCAGTCATCATTCTGTCCATCATATATTAAAAATGTACCTTGCAATACAAAGGGCGATGTCACACTTGTCATCACGATTACTATACCTAACCAACCAATATGATGAAGAAAAAGAAAAAGAAAGTCGTGAAAGAAGTCACCACCACCACCATCAACAACAATAGATAGGAAAAACGGGATTCTTAGTTCTCAATAACACTCGAGACAGATTGTAAATTTGTATTACTTAAAAAATACATTTTAAAACATAATGTAAAACAAATATAAATAATAATATAAATTTATAAATATAAATATGTATCTATATATAATATGTTTGCAATATTTTGTTATATCAGAATTCTAGAATTTCGAATTCGAATTTTCTTAGAATTTCAGAATTCTAAGAAAAATATTCTTTAAAGTTTTTCAAGTGCGTGAAGTTAATTTCGTAAATCCGGCGCGAATTTAGCAAAGACACCAACCAAAGTACGAATTTAAAGTCGAATATAAAGTATTGTCAATGTAAGGTGTCACTCAGATTTACTTATTCCTTTAGTAAGTAAAATATAATCTGAAAAAGTGTTGTATATTGCTAGAAAGATTACCTACACGTTTTTCTATATTTTTAAAATTTGTGTTAAAGTTTTGAATGTTGAGTAAAAAGTTTTATTGAAGATTTATTTTCATTAAAACTTAGTTCACGTTTGATTTTCAATATTTTCACATTTGAGAGCACAACATAATGTGGTTTTTTTAAAACTTACATATGTTTTGAAAATGTGAAAAACAATCGGATACCGGACGGTTTTTAGTTATTTCTTGAGTAACTCTTCCAACTCAAAATAAAATCCAAAACCGGTTTCCATTTCTTAATACAAACAGCAAACAAACTCGGTTGCAGAAAACTGACAAAATACAAGACCATAAAATAAAGAAGATTTAATGAGCTCAAGAACCATAACGCATATCCAAAAACAACAACCACTTGATATAATTTTTTCGTTCACAAGTAAGTAAAAGGAGAGCGCTTGACATGGATGATACAGGGTGCATGTGTGGTACGAGTACAAATGAGTGCAGATGAACACCCTTAACTGATATTTAATACATCCACGCAAACCGCAAAGTCTAAGATTAAGACATTTAAATGCTCAGTGTATAGAGTTAAGACATGCTCAAGGACGTTGCGAGATACGTAATGTTCGAACTCGGATGTGTGGGTGGTGGGGGAGGGGTGGAGAGGTGGAGAGAATCGGGCTGAGGTGGTGCACTGACTCATGATGACTGCCTGACTGTTCACTTTGATGGTTAGTGGCATGTTTTCAGTTGTTGGTGTTTGTTTTTTCTTTTTCGTTTTCTAACCAACTTGATTGCGGTCTGCACGCTTTAAATTTTAATCAAGTTTACTATGCGTCGTGCTTGAAGTGATGAAGCCGCAGCGTAGCTTCGCTTTAAATGCATTGCATAGCTCGCGGGAATTCATCAGCCTGTCTGTCTGTTTGGTGTATTTGTAGTTATGTGGTTGAGGGTTGCCGGGTGTTGCTTTGTCTTTCACTCTTCGTTATATCTAAGTTTTTGTCTGTCTGTCTATCTTCCTTAGTGTCATTCAAGCTTGTTACACGCATTTTTTTTGCTTTTCAAGCTTTGTTTGATTTTTTTTGCTACATGTTTCGCATTCGCAGTTTTTATTAATAATACTTAATTACATTTTTTTGGGTAATTTTCATTTATATCTACGATTTCCTTATTTATTGCAGGATATCTTTTTTTGAAGAAATATAAATTTAGCAGGGTTTTTAGATACATACTCCATTATGAGAGAGTAATAGAGAAACTTATTAAAATCTGATCACCTGTTTTGATTTAGACAAAAATAGTAATTTTTATTTCGGATTTAAATATAGTAAACGCAAGTCTCATAGTTATCACATCCTGTATCACTTACATTTTTGCCGTTCAAAAATTGTAATTATGATGTAAGCACATCGTCCTGGAAACCCTTCGTTGGTTCCCCATCTCAGTAGAAGCTGATGACCTTCTTGACGCCCTTAAGCATGCAGTGTCAACCGCAGACGTAGACGTCTAGCATTTAATTTTCACCTTGAGACAACCGTACCACTGAATGTCACTGAATAAATTCTGGGCTTGCTTCTCTTTTTCTGTTTGCTTTATTTAGTCTTTTATTTAATGTTGTTTCTATTCAATGTCACCGCAGCTTGAGGTGGTTTCTAACCCCTGCTTAAAAGTTACGCAACAGTTTGTATTTGTTAACCGTGCTTTCCAATTTTTTTTCTGCTTTTCGAACGGGATTTCAATAGACTAGAAAACAAAAATTTGATCAGCCGGCGTAGTATCGTACAAAATTCCCAATGAATATGCAGAGCACGAGACCCTCCACGGGAGGAGAATCATTACATTAAAGGTGACTACTTCACGTATGTTTGTTGTGTCTATTTACATGTGGTTTAGCGAAAAATTAGTTTCATAACATTTTCGGATGTTATTTTTAACCCTTTATAAAAAGTTCTCAGAAAAAATCCTTGGATTGTTTAAACTTTGTTCACTAGTAAAATTTTGTAAAATTTTATAAATAAAAATGATTTTTAAAATTTCTATTTTTCAATTTACATTGTTTCTGCATAACAACCATATTTTATGCATGCATGCTTTGTGTCGCCTTCAACGCGTTGTTCGTTTCAAACATTCACAATAACAACAACACCGGCAACAATGTCAAAGTGCCGTTTTGTGCATCGATCGTGAGTGCTGCTGCCCGGCTTTGACCGTCACCACGACTGACTTATTGGCCACAATCACGATTCCTCTCGAATCACTTCCGTTATTGAAGCTTATATATTGTTTCAGTTTTATTGTAAATTTTGCTTCTCTTCATACTTTATTTTGCTTTATATTTTAAAAGAAAAATCAAACAAATTGCTACCAACTGTTGCTACTTTTTGTTGTCATTCGCTTTTGGCAGCTGCTTTTGACACGTTCTTTAGAGTCTATTTGAGAAGCGCTTCGGTGTTTCTCCACTTTGTGTTTATGTTGTTTTGCCTATAGTTTGTCATTGGTTTCTTTCTTTAGGGAGGGGGTAATTTTGTACGTGGCACGTTCCATTTCTTTTGTTTCGTTCGGAGCAACATGAGAAAAGTTAACAAGAACATTTTGTACACGACAAAAAAATTTGAAGTATCTTTCTTCCGACCATAGTTTCTTACAGCGGATCTCTTATTACAACTCACATTTGCAGCTTTAGTCTGAACAACTCAAACAACTGAAGAAGAGTTTCTTAAGGTTAAAATACAGGTAGACAGAATAGAAGAATGTGCAAAATAAATAAGATGATAAATATTAAGGATCCAACAAGTTTCCTCTAAGAGTTAGTCTAGGAAGAAACATAGAATAGTGAAAGTTAAACTATCACTCCGCCGAAAGCTTCCTGGTTCTTACACAGTTTTAAGTTTCTTGACATTTTTGGATAATTTTTCTAACCACTTGTTTCTTTTTTTATTTACAAGTGAGAACAACTTATATCATTCTTCAACTTCAAGTTTATTAAGTTTTTGCAGGTACAGATACAATTTTAAATGCTTTCACTGAGGAAAGACACTTTTGACAAAAAATCCGCAAATTGTTGAATAGTGTTTCTGATGGTGATAAGTTTTTATCATAGTTTTAACGAGTACCTACTTTACTATTTAGTTTTAATTTTAAATCTAATAATGAGTCGCTCGGTAAATTTTGATGTTTTCGTTTTCCATGTTTCCATGGTGTAAGCATTTAATGACAAAATATTCAGCTTTTTGTTAAAGAGATTTTTTAATCTAGGTTTGAAAAATTAGTTTTCAAAATATACTCGAAAAAACGCAAACGGAAAGATACATCAAATGTGATTTCCGTAGTTAGTGATTATAATTATAACAAAATTAGTTTCCACATAAAAGTCTTCCTTCTTTGAGGAAGAATATTAGAGATTTAAATACTAGAGATTTAAATAATAATGATAAGATATTATACATAGTTAAGTTTTATTAACATTATACTTTGAATGCAAATAAATAAATAAATAAATAAATATATGTGAATATCGGGTGCTAACCACTTCCTTATTTTTAGTATTTTGTAGAGTCTAATAAATTCGTAACCTTTTTAACATAATCATTATCTTTATACTCATTATCTTTATTTTCTGCTGTTTATCTTTTTAATAATCTTATCAATGTAAATATTAGTTTTTTTTTATTATTTTATAATTTATTTTCTCTTAAATTGTATGATACTCATTAGCTTTTTCGAGGAATGAGGTTGTGCTCTGCTCTACAACATTTCTATTCCCATCATTCTTTCACGTTTACACGTTTGCCCACATTTAGCCATCGGCATTCTAAATAGTTTTTGTTTCGCTTCACTTTTAATTTTTCCTTTTTTTTGCACTTTTGTTTACACTTGACTTCCATTAAAAACGAATTTTATACTTCTACATTCCACTGATTTTTCTCTGCATCACTTTACTTTACTTTAGTGCTTCCTCATCGTCTCTTTCGTTGTAAGTTTGTAGTGTATTTTTAGCTGATGTAAAATTGCAAAACGATGTTGGAAATTTCAAGCTGACTCTTTTATTGAATTCTGCTTTGTTTCGTAGAATATTTATCTATGTAGTGTGTGGCTATATGGGCATAGAGTAGATACAATGTGTAGGACGAGTCATTATGTTTTATACCCGATCCGTAGTTTTACTGTATTTTATTGCTGCCTTTTTGAGAGTTTTTATTATATGTATACATAAATAAACTTTGTAGTTTGCATTACGTAAGATTATAAGTAAGATTATTACATATGTACTTTAAATTTATGTATATTACGAATTATATTTTTAAGTAGTCCTTATTCGCAGCATTAGCCCTTTTTCTCGTGTTTGTATTCTTTTTTAACAACAAATTGAACGATTGTGAATTTCTTTTACTGTTTCTTTATTCTTTTCCTTAACAACAAAATCACTCTCTTCAGACATTCTTTAGTTCAGTTGCACTTCACCAGATTTTAACTTGTTTCTTCTCATTTCTCATGATTCATTAAAATTGTTTACTCTTCGAAGGTCATTGATATTTTCTTGTTTGTCTGGAAAACAATTTTTAAGTAAATATAAATAAAAATAAATATGAATATTAATATGCATGAGTATTCAATAAAAAAGTATATTCGTTGTCAAGCATACAAAAACTCATCCTCTTCAAGTTCACTCAAGTTTTTCTCGCAAACTTTCTGAAGTATTTTGGCTTCACTCGCATCTTGATGTTGATCTTAATTTAATATAAATAATTTATCAATTTTTTCTGTTTGGTATCGGTTTGTTTTTGTTTCACACGTAGTTATTAGTATTATTTTTAGATTCATTTCACGATTCCTTTAAAAAGCATTTATTTTTAACTTAAATCACTTACATTAAAATTCTCTTAGTATCGTAGACGTTCCTGTATTTTTATTATCTCTTATACTATATAAAGATACTCGTATTATTTCCTCTTTTAAGCTTAACTTTTTTATAAAATATGTTGGAGAAAACAGCTTTTGAGAAAATGTTCGCTTTGTATCTAATTTAAACACATGTTTTTAATAAGAACACATGTTATTATAATAATATAACACATGTTTTGGCTTTGAAAAGAAAGAGAAGACCATACAAAATTAACCTACTTTTAGATAGTAATAATAAGATTTTTAAAGCACGGGTTCTCTTTTACGGTTCTTCCATTGACAAAAAAGAAATTCGAAACAATTATTTTTATTTTCTTATAGACACTCATTTTCCGTTTTTACAAAAGAATTTACATTTCTGATTAGTTGGTTTTCTCTTTTATTACATTTTAAAGAGTAAAAACTGAGAGGTGAAAGTTCAAAAAGACAAAGAAATTAGAGTTGATGGTTATTATTTATGATACACTAGAAAATTTTGTGTTCAAATAGATTTTGAGTCAGACATCGATTGTAACTGAATTAAAAGAGTAAGAAGAAAGAGCGATAAGATCATAATTAGTTACATTTTTTACGATTACATGGAGAATACAATCGGTTTGCTCCAAAAACGATATTTTCTTAGCTTATAATTTTGAAATACGAGTCTGAATTTGTCGAGTTTGCTTTTATATCTCTTAAGATACAGCATGTTATTAGATTGTAAATGAAGACACGTGCCATAGTAACTTTTGTGCCATTTTTATCAACAGGTTTTATTAGTGTTAAAAATATTAACAGCATGAGATCTGAACGTGTTGTCAAGCGATCATAAACGATCGAACGATCGAAGTAACAGCTAACTAACTACAAATCGTTACAATCATTAAGGCTTTAATATAAAGAGTGTTTAAGGTTATAATTTTAACCGGTTTGAAGATAAAATTCAATTAATTGATTTTAAGATAAAATTGATACAAAGATAGCACTATCTGATTCAAGTCTTTATTAATTAAGTTTAAAGTAATAAAGTGAAGTCTTTATATTAAAATTTAAATTAAAAAATCGTAAGTAATTTTAAATATTGGTATAAAGATGATAAATGATGAAAAACTCTTCCTCTATCTGACACTGTTTCTCTCGCAAATGGTGGAATTCCTTGACAACTTCTTGATAAATTCCTCAAATATTTAAATGCATTCAGTGTAATTAATTAAATCATCTCAAAACATTTATTCACGTATGAAATTGAATAACTATTCAGAAATTTTACAATATATAATATATTCTTTTAATACCTTATCAATGAAATCACTTAAGTTTGAGAGATGCAACTAAACAGTGGAACAACATGACTACGAAAAGTATGAATAAAATATATAAAAATTGATTTTAAAATCGCTAAAAGTACATAGTAACGAATTAATAGCATGTTTTACATTTATAATGTATGAAGTTATGATGTGATTACATCATTTCTAATAATAAAGGAGCTTGATTGAAATTTTCTATAAATTTTTAACAATTTTCAGAGCTTGATATTTCAAACAATTTATCACATACACTAAAAATGAATGGCACTTGGAAGGGGCGTAAAATAAACAACTGTTTAAGTGGACAAACATTAAAGAGCGTTAGAAGATATGAAATTTTGGGGACACAAATGAGAGCCCTACTGTGAATGAAATAAATCAAACATTGAAAATAATCAAATGACATTAAAAATGAGGGATAAATTAACCGTGTTATCAATTCTAAATGAACATATATCTAAACCTTAACGAAAAAGTAGAAATATAGTTTTAATGGTTTACTCTATCTATCTCTATCTGTACCTCTCCTTATCTGTCTCTCTCTCTCTATCTGTCTCTCTCTCTCTATCTGTCGCTCTTTCTCTCTATTTCTCCCTCTCTCTCTCTATTTCTCCCTCTCTCTCTCTCTCTCTCTCTCCCCCTCTATCTTTCTATCTCTCTCCTTTTATTTGTAATGGCAACTTTGAAAGTGACCGAATAATGATGAAGTTGTTCTGATGATAAATGAAAAAAATACACAAAGTAAAAAAGCTACTATACTACACAAAGTAGTTTACTATGAAATGCCATTAAAAATTAAATGAAATTAATTTTCTTTTCATGATTTGTAGCGCACGCGTAGACTATTTATGTCAGTAGAGTAGAGTAGAGAAGAAAAAAGTATAGAGTAGAGTAGAGAGGAAAATATATTTAAATATTTTATTGCAAGTGTTTGAGTACAAATGCAATAAGTAAGTACGCAATAAGTAAGGACAACAGAACTGTTTTTGTGTGGACAGAATGAATGGAATCTCAGTCGAAATGATTTATCAAAGAAAACCACACGTAATGTGAAAGAGAGTGACACCGATGAGTTACAATTGAACACGAGTAGTTTAAATGATTAATTTTTATAACTGACACAATTTAATTCATAATATGAGGATTTTTTAGATTTCATAAAATTTTACAAATTATTAAAATAAAAATAAAGAAAAAAAAGTAGATTTTTAAAAATTTGTATTTACAATTGGCTTTTTTAATCTTTTGTTATCATGGTTAAATTTTCGTAAAATTTTTATAAATTTTTGAAGTTTCGTTAAGTTTTTAACATTTCTATACATTTTTAATATTCCGATTTTTGGTTTTCGCATTCCGCAATTTTGTTTTGTTCAATTAATTTTTGATTTTCCTTTAGATTTTAAATATTTGTTGTTATATTTTAGCAATTTTGAGTATAATTTTAAAAAATTTTAGATTATTCGTCACATATTTAAAATTTTCCGTTAAAATTTTGAAATTTCATTAAATTTTTTACTTTTCGTTAAATCTTTAAGTTTTAATATTTACAAAAAGCGGCAATACTTATTCCATTTCTACCCCCCTCACCCTGCTCTTCATTCTATCTAATAAATTTTCTGTCAATGAAAAAGTAGCTCAAGTGGCTGAAGTAACATTAAATTTTGCTCGCTGTGGGTTGAATCCCAACAATTCGAATTCTCTGCGGCGATTTCAAAATTTTGTTCTCTACTTTTAAATAAGCGTTTCCTCTCGCGATGTCTGTCTGTCTGTCTATCTGTTGCCGCAGCAATTGACATCGTACATACGGCAAATTATTTGTCGCCATTTAGAAATTTGAGCTGATTTGCTAAGCGCATCACATCGCGTCAGATGGGTCTCTGTTGCTTAAACTAGTGCGATGAGTGAATCTCATGAATAAAACCACAACCAAAAACGAAAAAAATGCTGTGTAGAAATTCTGGGTGTAGAAAAGCAGGCGTGGAATGTTTCTGACCCAACTTCTAGCGTTTAATTTTATTTTTTATTTTATTACAATATTCGTGTATATCTTTTTCTTTATTTATTTACATCTGTCGTGGTTTTTGTTCTCTCTCATCCGTGTTGCTTGCCGACTGCACATTTCGTAAATTTTTTTGTCTCTTTGGAATTTATGTCGTTTTTATGAAGTTGTGTGTTTCTTCTTCATCATCATCCTCATATATGTTTATATATATAAGTCCGTCTGTAGCTTCTGTTCTTTTTGCACTCTTTCGGTACTTTTCTTTGTGGGATGTCTAGTAAATTGAACATCAACGAATTATGGCGAATTTTTATTGATATCACCCAGAAAGGGTTGAAAAGGAAGGGAGTGAGTGAGAGAACTCTTCAGTTTTGGTGTCTGATTACGTTGACTGGATTGAATTACATAATAATCTCTATAACGAATGGGGGCGGTTAAATTAAATCTAATGAGATGTGAACTTAAAATATTAACAGAGTCTGAGAAATAAAGTATCATTGATTGGTACCAGATGTGGTTTGGTTCTATTTCAGTAATTTAAGTTTAACCGTTAAATATGTCAAATCTAACCAGCTCGGATTATAATAGTTACCATTAAAAGACGTTGATTAAATTACAATATACAATGAACTCGCGGTACAGTGAACTAATAAAAGTCGAGGGTGTTCACGGTTACGAATTGATGGTTCACGCTTGATATTGTGGAAAATTAATATGGAAACTTCATTATTTTAACTTAGAAAGAAAAATTTTCAATATAAAATCACTTAAAAGTATAAGTATTATAATCTTTTCAACTTTTAGAAAAAATTGTTAAAATATTGTAGTTTAGAAAAGAAAATACATAGTTTTCTTTGAATTTTCAAAAATGGAAAAAACATTTTGAAATAGTTATTCAGACATTTTAATATTTGCTTAATGTAAATTAAAGACAAGTCATTAAAAGCACAATTAAAAGAGCAAAATAATAGTTACAGGAATGTCAATCAACTTTGAACTTGAACCGATAAAACATAAGATTATAATTTTTCTTTATAAAACTCCTAATTACTTTTGTAGTTACCATGCAATTCGTTGCAAAAAATGCTATTCCAATTAATCACGCTTTCCAATTGCAAAAAGAAACTGAAATTAAAAGCGTTGTTTGGTTTTATAAACGGTTTTATAAACGGTGTGTGTTGAAATGTTCCTGCAATAGACGGACGGCGACTTAAGTTGTTAAGTTGAAAGCATTAAAATGCCATAAAAATTTTTTCTATTGTTGGTCATCTCTATAAAGAGGTACAAAGAGAGAGAACAAAGCTGTGACTTGAACGATGCTTCCGGAACGTTGTTTATTGAAATTAATACATAACTAATCAAATAATTAAAAATCAATAACAATTCTTAGACAGAATCATTCTAAAGTGTGTGTTTATCAATCATCATCATCATCAGTTTTCATAAAACACCAAAAATTATAGTTTATTGGAAGATCTGATCGTTGTTTTCTATACATTAACTTAATTTAAGTCTGTCCCAATTAGTTTTCTTAATTAATACTTCATATATATATATTTTTCTAATATTTAGGATACGAACTCTTTGATTAATATAGTTAGTTCATTCGATGTGCTTATTATTTTAGCAAATAATTTTATAATTGTTTTTCTTCACTAAATCCCACAAGTTACATTTATTTAAATCAACTAAAATTTGTATAGCAGAGTTTTTAATATCAGAGTTTTTCTTTAGACCTCACTAGAAAATATAATACAATTTTTATTTATTTCTTCTCTTAGAAGAGAAGAGTCTTTCTCCTTACTTAGAATTTATATTAAGTTTCTATTTTTTTTCTTATGTTTTTCTTTTCTTCTCAATAATTTGTTCATTAATTAATGTCTTTGTTAATTGAATACACGTTGATACGTACGTTTATTTTTTATTTATTTGTTCTTGGTTGCTTATATTTATATGTATGTTAATTTAGTTGAATATTCTTTTTGCTAAAGTAAAATCTTAGTTAATTTTTTGTAATCTAATTTTTTTTTAAACTCATGCATGTAATGTTTTCTTTCACTTTCATTAATCTATATTTTACTCATGGTTTGTTTAATGATTTTCGTTTTTGCAAATGTAATTCTTAAACATGATATCCGTTGAAACTAAAAGAAAAAATTAACGAAGCATATCGCGAAAAAAAAATAAACCAAATCTTTAGATAATAATAAGTAATTAGTAATTAAGTCTTTATCGTGACTGAGCATACGTGAATTGTAATCACGCAACTCATTTTAAAAAGTTTTTTAAAGCAATAAAAATAGATAAACTAATTAAAAAACAACAACAGCAACTTGAAAAGATGGCGTCGTAGCGGTCATCGTCCGTTGAAAAGATGTCGCTGCATAAATCAACGTTGAAAAGTGAAACAATTTTTCTCGTTTCTTTTGTTTTGTTTTTTGCTTTTGATGTATAAATTTTTGCCAACAGAAGAACAACAACAAGCGTTTTGTGTAGTAAAGAACTCGTGCCGCAGCATAATATGAATTGAAAGCAATTAAATTTAATATGAAGAAGAAGAGAAATACAAAAATATGACTAAACAAAGAAAACATTAATTAATTTAATAAAATCAACTTTAATTATTTTGTAACTCAAGTGGAAGAAACAACTTTCGAAAACACATGAAAATGAAATTGAAATTTTTACTTTTATTTTTGCTGTTCTCTGGCTCTCCCTCTGTCTCTCTTTATCTCCCTCTCTATCTCTTTCTCCTCTCTTCTTTCTGCACTCTCCTCTGTTTTCTCGTCTCTCTTGCCACTCTGCCACTCATTATACTCGTCTCTCGTACCTTGCCTCTCGTCTGTTCTTTCTCTTTCTATGTCTCGTTCTGTCCTCTTTTAATTTATTTAAACTAATATTTTGTTTTCATATAACTGGTATATACATACATATCTAGAAATTATTTCTGGTTGAAAAACAATTTTAAAGCAAAAATGATTTGATTTGGCAACGTCGTTAAATGTTTGAAATTTCGTTAAGTTTTTTGTTTATTTCTTTTTCAATCTTCTCTCAGCTGTAATAATATTTCTTATAAAATAAAATGATACAAAAGAATACAAAACATAATTTTCTCTGTCTCTCTCTCTCTCTCCTTCTCACTTTATCTCTCTCTTAATTTCTCTCTCCGTATCTTTCTTTCTCTTTCTCCATCTCTCTCTCGCTCTCTCTCTCTTTCCCTCTCCCTCTCTCTTTATCTCTCTCTCACTTTCACAGAGAGACTGTGTTTATCTACCTACCTATGCAGGTAAGATTAACCGCATTTCCGTATTATTCTTTTTCTGTCTCTATTAAAGTGATTTTTGTTCTGTTTTTTTTTTACTACGGAAAACTCAAGAAGCTGTCAAGCAACAAAAAGCTCTCTGAAAACTCATTCAACGACGAATTCAGCGTCTTCCGCGCTGCCGCTGTTCAAATGTTGTTAGTTGAATTAACAAATTAACGTGTTTCTTTGCCGGTTTACACGGACTCTGCGCCGAGTGCTTCGTTGGGCGTTCATGCATTATTCGTAACTCATACTCAGTCGGTTAAACCTTATAATTTATAAAATCTTTTTTGCTGTTGTTTCTTTTCTTTGTTTTTGTTGTTGCTGTGATATTTGCTCACTCAGCACTTGAATGATTGTAACCGCAACGCAAGGTCGTTCAAGGCCTCTTGAGGTTGGGATTGCGGCTGAGTCTGGGGCTATTTATTTGTTCAAAGTTTTGCATGTTTTTCTTCGGCTTTCGTTTGTGCTCTATACAGCACGCCCCTTGCATATCGCTTAGGTAAGCCGAGTCTTGCGACGTGCAAATTGGAAAATCATAATTAATTTTTTGCTTTTTCTTTTTTTAGTACACTGACTTAATGCCGTTGATTGATTATAACAAAATCAATATTTTATTTTTGTTCGTTTTGATTTTTTTTCTTTGATCTTCTCAGTGCCCGTTCTTTTCTCTTTATACATTGTTTTTTCTATTCTTTATGTTGCACATTTTACAAATTTTAATTCCTTTTCCTATTCTCCCGATTCTGTTCTCCATTATAGACTCTGTGCTCTATCTTATCCGCCATTTTACGTTCTTCATTGATTACTTTCTCTATATATGTACCTAACATCTACTCTCCATTATTTGTTTTCTGATTTATATTCTTTGTATTATTTTTTTTTGTTTTACTTTTATTTTTAATCAGGTTGATAATTCGCTTTATCTTAAAAATGTCTAATTATTCACAATGATTCATCCATTCATCCATCATTCATGATATTTGTAGTATTTGTGGTTGTTATTTATTGACATTTGTCCAGATAAAGAAGTACATACGATCGATAAATAATCGATATCTATTCATTATGCACACATCGTGACATTCGTGAGATGTCATTCGTTCTGCAAAGATAAAGGAAACAAACATGTACCTAAAATGTACTCAAAATGTTCCTAAAATGTCTCGAGTATATTCGTCTTTGTGTTTCTCTAGTAACTGAAAAAAGTTGCAACGAAAACAGTTAAACGATTGCCAAATTTAGAAACTATGATTCAGACATGAATTTATTCAATTAAATATTTCCTGCTCGCCGATGAATATCTAATAAACATCTTTTAGTTTTTTATGTCTTTAAATTTTGTATGCTTCTCTCTGTGTCATTCTATGCATTACTTTGGGCTTCTGCCTGCGGCGGTTCCTCTGTTTTGTCTTCCACTACTAAACATGGCGATTATAAATTTTTTAACGTGCTTTCTTAATGTACCTCTTTATTATTCTTCTATATATGAGTTCTTTCCTCTATCCTTCTTTCTCATAACACTTGCAACTCTTCTCTCTTGTTTAGTTTTTTATTAATCCTAAATTAGGAAATCGATGTAATCGCTAGTATAAAGTTTTAGAGAAAATGTTTAACAAACTTTTATAAAAAATCCATCATCAGTTTATACCAATGTGAATATTAGTTATTAATTTAATTAATTATTAACTAATTCCTAACGTTTCTTGTGGAACGAATAAACGGATAGTTTTTCAATTCGAAAGGATAGTTTTTCAATTTCAACGGAAAACTTAAAGAAAAAATCGTACAAAATCCCTAGAAAATGCCAAAAAAGTAAGGAACGAAAATAAAGTTCTATTGGAAATTTTTTGCTTTGTAAATATCTATACTATGTGAATCCATACTCAAAGAAAAGTGTTTTTAACTGCCTTCTTTAATTTCCAACATCGAAAACATTTCTACACCGATTTTAATATTAGCGACACGTTCATACTTTCCCCTCAGTTCCTTAAAATAACAAAAAAGTAAAAAAATAAAAAATACTACCAAAGTTCAATCAATTACTACGAAACAATTAATTAATTAATTAAAGTATGCAATATTTAGTGATACGTACTCGTATACATAGAATTTACTTATATAATATAAGTATTTACTTTTATAGTATTTAATTTTTACTGTTTTTTTGATGCTTTTAATTTTATTCGTATTGTTTGTTTGCTAGATTTTAATTTATAATCATCTCTTGTTGCTGCACCTTCTTCAGAATTGACGTAATGGTTTTTATGTCGGGTAATATTTTGACGGAAATTGCATCAGCAAAAACAACATTGTTGGTTTATGTCGTCGCCTGCCAACGTGGGTTGGGTGGGTGGTACTTATTGCTTAAGTTATACAAATTGATCTGTATATCAGTCACCGTCACTTTTATTTCTTTTTATACATCATCGGGATTGATCCTTTTTATCCATCCTTTATTAGAACTATAAGAAAAGGCTGCCAAATTAATAATAAAAATTAACAAATGAAATTAAAGGTTGCATTATCTGAAGTTCATATATTGTATAATGAGTGAAGGGAAAGCTACTCAAGTTCGATTGGGCTCATGTAGGTCAGGACTGGCAATGACCCAGTTAATCGCAACAACAATAGCAAATTTCTGCTGTTTTCTGCTTAACGTGAAAAGGCACAAGGCTGAAAATTGAATAAAAGTGTTTTCAAATTCAAAAACAACAAACCACCACAACAGTAATCGAAACACAAACAGGAATTTTTACAAGGATCCGCCCTTCACCGCCGCCTTGAGGCAAATATATATTATATAATAGCTTTTAATGTATTTAATATTGATGGTGAATAAATATTGAAGAATTTTGAAATCCCTGCAATTTTTTATAAGATGCACCGTTAATTTAAAAAAGGTTAAATAACACAGAAATAAATAAATATCTTTTCTACGTACTTATATTAAGTAATAAATAAATTTCCCTCGAATTCTCGTCACCGTTTCACAAACTTATATTCCATTTCGAAAATTAAATAAAAACTTTGTTTTTTGTTCCTATATATTGTGTAATGAACTTGAAATCTAATAATTATTATCTAACAGTTATTATCCACATACTATCACTAAGCTATGTAATATATCACAATATTAAATAGTTCAAGCAGTTGATTGACAGGGTAAACATAAGATATCAAATATTTCAATATGATTGAGAGATTAATTTATGTAATTGATCAATTAAATCAAAGAAAATTATGAATGCCAAGTTAATTTCTAGAAATTGACTGAGTTATTATTATACTTTAGAAGATGTTTACGATGAAATTATTGTCTATAGTGTCAAGCTATAAAGAAATGAAGTGATCCTGTCAGAATAACAACCAAATAGTCTGTAAAACTTTGAAAGTGCCTTCACGATTATCAGTTTCAGAAATTAAAATAAATTTCTTAAATTTCTCATAGATAGATATTGAATTCTGCCGATATTGAATTTGAAGTTAATAATGACCCAAGAATTTCAGTTCAAGTTCCTGAAAAATTTAGTTTTAATTAACGATCAAGATCACAAAATTTCAGGTGGTAATCACAGGATTTTGAGATTCAAATTATGATCTGTGATTAGTATTGTAATAATTTCAACTGATCATCATAATTGGTGATTTCATCGAACATTGATAATTTCAGCAGATGATCATTGATCACTAATAATTTCGATTGGTGATCACTTATCACTAATAATTCGTCATCATTGCTGGTTTGGTGATTTCATCGAACATTGATAATTTCAGCTAATGATCATCGATCACTAATAATTTCGATTGGTGATCACTTATCACTAATTATTCGTGATCATTGCTTACTAATAATTTCATCTGATGATTCCTGATCACTAAAAATGTCTACTGATGATCACTGATCACTTCAAATATGTACTGATGATAATTGATCACTAAAAATGTCTGATTACCATTGATCACTTGTAATTTCAATTAATGATCATTGTTCAGTAGTAATTTAAACTGATGATCACTGATCGTTGAACGTTGAAACTATTGTGAATCAAATAGCATGTTTTATTATTTAGTACGTAAATCAGTTAAAATCCTCTTCTATATAAATAACATTACTACAGAGTTCAGCGAACGATTTTTGTCTTAATTTTTTGGCCGAGTGGCGGGTGGAAAACTTGTTGATTTTCCGCATTCCTTCAATTGAACAATTTTTAGTTCGAGCAGCAACTAAACAGAAAACAGTTGCTGCGAGTGCGAGAGACATGAACAAAGTGCTTTTCATGAGGTGAGGAAATTTGGTAATTTCGATGAATGGGAAAACTTTGCTTTGATTTTTTCAAGCTTTAATTTTTAGTATTTTCTAGACTTCATATTCAAGGAATATTTATTCTTTCCTTATCAATTTAATGGTTCATATACATACATACATATATTAATCGTAGTATAGATGTTCATTAAAATCGAATACAATCGCATAGATATCTTATAGAAAGAAACATAATCATCAAGAAAAATCGAATATATATTAAAAACAAAAATAGAGATGGTATCGAAAAGAACGAACTAAATAGTACTCATTAGAATGTATTTCAATTAAAGGAATATCACACTTTGCGTAGAATGTGTTAGAATCAAATATAAATAAATGGGACAAACTATAATCAGAATATAGAGAGAACAGATCTCGAATATAATCGCAATCCCTCAAAATCGTATAGATAAAGAGTAGAATTGACTGAAACTGTAGATATAGAATCTTATCTTTAATAGGAATATAACGCATGGAATAGATTAAAAAAAAAGTAAAGAATCGTGTGAAATTGATAAAATATCGAATCAAATAGATTTGAAGATCAAAGAATCGTCTATAATTACATATTATTAAATAGAATAGAATACAATAGATTCGTATCTACATACGCATATCATACTATATATTGGAATCGAAATTTAAAGGAGATCGAGAATTCACCACAGACACAAGCTGAAAGCACGTTGAACTTTTCAATAAGTGTTTTTTAAGTTTTCATGCTTCTTAAACTTTTCATTGTTTGCTTTTTTAGTATAAACTCACGTTTATTTATTGTATCATTTAAAAGCAAAACTCATTTTTATTTTTTTATTGTCGAAATTTTTATTAAAACACAAACAAAATGTTTTTTTTTATAAAATTGCTTAACTTATCAATGCTGATTAAATAATAACTTAATATTGGTTGCTATCTTTTTGCACCAACTGTTTAAATATTGATACGAATGTTGTAAGTATTTTAGTATATTTACTTAATTGTTTCTGCCGAATTTAATTTGCGCTCGTGTTTGTGCTTCAGTTAGGTATATACGTGTTTGTTTCTATATCTCTATATCGATATCTGTCTCTACATATATATATATATCTGTTAGTTCCAGATCGTTGTGAAGGTCTTGTTTCATCCATACGAATCGTGACCATTATATTTATACTTCATACCTTTGCGAATTGGGTTTCAGTACGCTTTAAATGGGTGCCGTCGGTGGGTGAAAAAGTGATAAAAAAGCCAAACGATAAGAATTCAAGGTTTTGCTAAAGTCAAACAAAATATAAAGCATTTAATTCAATCAATTGAATTTTAATTGGTACGTTTGCAGAAGTTTTATCACAAATCGCAGAGGAAAAAAATAAAAAGTAACAAGTTTAACATAATTTCACTAATTATATCAATAGTAAAAAGGTACTTCAAGATGCAGAAACGGAGAAACTATTACATCCTTTAGAACGTTAAAGAAATTTGTGCAACCTTTGAAACTTTTTAAAATTTCTAATTTTCTTAAACATATAAATAAATCTGCATCTTGTACAAAAGAGAAAAGGCTAAAAATAGGAAAGTTTTTAGCCTTTGACCTTAACACATGCTCTCAAAATCGACCCAACAAAGTTATTCTTTCGTAATGATGTAGTTTTTTGTTTACCCTTTAATCTTAAAAATATCTCCGACCCCTCTCACTCTCCCACCTCCTATCATCCGTCCTTTCACTCTTCATTTACTCTGTGTCATTATAATACATTTTCTTTCCAATTCCAAGCATGACTTTGTGTAGCCCGAGATTTTACTTGCTCGAAACTACTTTATTGGCCCACAGCAGAGACTCCGTGTCACCTGGCTAGAAGCCAAACATCCCACAAACCAATTTTACATCAGCTCAACAGACTCCATGAAATGAGTAAATTCCACTCCAAGCTAAATTAAAATACATAAAAACAGGCCACTAAATATGGTATTTCAAAAAATGTCCTTAAATTTTTTCTTTCTTAGTTTTTTCTGTTTATGTTTTGCTTGCTTTTATGTGAGTTTATTTTGCTTTTAGTTTACATTGTTTTTAAGTTTATTTCTGTATATGATTTAATTTTTGTTTTGCTCTCAACATCCTGTTACATTAATTTTGTAAAGTTTTTCTATTTTTTGCGTTAACATAAATTAAAACATGTGCGTCGCTCGACAGCGACGAAACACAATTATCAGTGTTTTGTGATTTCCGTACAATTTTCATCTGAATTCGTTACTTTCTTGCGACGATCTTTAATGTGTTTTCGTGTCATAAATTCGGAAATTCGGCACAATTGTTAGTTCAGTTCATGACGTTTGTATTTATGAGAATTTTTTGGTTTTTGTCCGGTAATTAAGATATGAAAACGGCTTAATATTTATTTGAATTTCTTCCTTCTGATTATCGATAATTATAATAAAGATAACTTAGCTATATAGTCACGAACTCAACTATTTTCTCATATTTCAACCTTTCAATTTAACGTTTCATTCATATTTTAACCTTTTGAATGAAGTGATGGTGATGTTAAGTGCGATAATAGTAATAATGATGATGATGTGTTAATTATATTGCATAAAAAAAAATATCTCTCTGCACCATTTTAATTCCTAACAACGATTGTGATGACTGGTTGTCAGACTGCCAGCGGTGGTTATGCAAAAGTAAAACAAGAAGAAGACCAACACCGTTATCAAAAGCAGCACACTGATATTTTTTCTTTTCCGTCATCAACGTTTATAATACAAGTGAAGGAAGATAGAAAAACTAAACAACCAACAACAACATATCATAAAGGCGTTATACTTGTACATGTTTAGGTTAAATGACATTTAATGTACATACATTTATATGTTTGTATGTGACATAAATACGTATGACGTGTTTTTACACTTATTGCGCCAAAGTTCACGCAATTGATATTTACGTTTTCTCTGGTAACTATTGACTAGATGATTCAGAACTGTTGAATATAAGAGTATTTTTATTTTTTTTTATATTTTTGAACGAGTGGTATTTTATTAACAAGTTTATAAGAGATATATTGTGAATGTCTAATTTTTCAAAATAGTATTCCTAGTTTTGCAAAATGCTTTAAATAATCGAATGGTATATAAAATATATTTCATTTAATTCAAAGTTAAAGCCATCCTAAGATATTATTGTGAATATACTGCAATACCATATTGTGAAACCCATAATAACCACAAATTTAATCATTAACTATCATCGTTCTCTCAATTTTTATTAATAGCGTGCATATACTTAACAAAGATCCCTGTTAAAGAGTTCATTAAACAGAATAGTTTTTAATATGAATTGTCTAATAATATAGAACTTATTAAATATAATTTTGTACAATTATAAACCTTTATCTTTATTTTGCATATGGATTGTGAATGGTTCGAGTGAATTTTTTCTACAACTTAAGCGAAATAATATACAATAATACAAATATTAATCTAAAAATAATTGCCAAGTTTATTGTGTATTTTAGAAACGTTGTAAACCTGTTTTCGGAAAAAAAAAATTTTATAAGGTTTTTATTAATTGAAATTAACCACAATTATAACATTTTCTCCTACCAACACCTAAATTTATATCTTGTACGCAAACCTTTTTGACAAATCAAAATGGCTGTAAAATAAACATAAAGTCCGGAGACCGCGACGCAAGAGCAAGTTGTTACGTCGTCGTGACTCGTCAGAGACGATTGTCGTCTCAGTCACCGTGACGCCCCACCAACCTCTCGTTGTATTCGATTGAATCGATTTTCAAATTAAAAGAAAAAAATAATTATAATTTGAAATAATAAATAAAATACGATAATAATAAAAAATATCTAATATTTTCGCGTTTTTTCTTTTCTTCAAAATGTCTTTTCAATTTTAATTAATCTAACAATGTTTTCAATTTTTTCAGGATTGTCTTCAGTATGCAGCATTTAGCTGTTTAGTATTCAGCATTTGTAATGGTAAGTTCTCTAACTGTTTTTAACAGTAACCGAAATTTTGTTGTTGTGGGATTCACTGAAATCTACATATATGACCATGACCATACATATATGACCTTTCACTTTAATGCTTTAGACTTTCGAAATATGTATATATTAAATTCAAGTCTCAGTTCAAACGTGTTCCTGCACCTCACATTTATGCACTGATTTTTATGTTTTCTTAAAATTTTGGGCTAGGCTTTAAACATTTTTCCCGGACAAGATTTAAATTGTCCTTTTCATCAATTGCATCGAATAAGTCAGTAGTCTTTAAGTCAGTTTGTTACTTTAGTGTTGCCTAAAGATTGCATTTTCTTAAGAAATGAATTTGAAAACACTGATGTTAAAAACTATATCAAACTTGATTTCAATCAAATTGTAAACGGCCGCCGAAATGTAGACAAGAAACAATTTATTTGCTAGGTTAGTTACGATTCTAGGATAGTTAAAATGAAAGTTCTTCAAATCAGTTACTCTACTCTTCAGGTAGATACTGTTTGTAAAATTTCTTTTTTTCTGAATATATATATATTATAAACATTCTAAATATCTGAATACGGGAATTAATCAAAAATAAGAAACATATGTTAATTCTGACTTCATTTCCAATAAGTGGCATTTATTACCAATAAAAATGTTTTTCCTC
Source organism: Myopa tessellatipennis (assembly GCA_943737955.2). Lineage (NCBI taxonomy): Eukaryota > Metazoa > Arthropoda > Insecta > Diptera > Conopidae > Myopa > Myopa tessellatipennis. The sequence continues at coordinate 54,207,379 of OX031316.1, forward strand.
AGTGGTGATCATAAGAATAGACTTCATCCTCTCCGCACAGATTTGGATATTGTGGATTCGTTCCTGTTTTGCAATCTGACCCGGGAGGACCTGGGATATATGTGTGTTCACCTATGAAGTTGTTCGTGGCATAGTGGCAGACGAATATCGTTTTAACGTGACCATGTACTATTTCATAACGGTTAAGACTGCAACCGACATGAGTGTTTCCGTCACGCACCATGATTGTAAACAATCCGACACTGTAACAAATATAAAGTTTTATATTCTGGTGACTCATAAAAGTCTGATGATTTAAATCAGATTTTGCTGCTGAAGTATTTTTTCTCACCCTGGCACTTGTTTGCTTTGAGTAGCATTCGGAAACGAATCGATGATTTCTGGAGTACATTCCTGGCTTCTGTTTACCCATTTCTCGAGGTGATTTTCAATAATGAATTCAAGCGATAGTCTATCAGTCTCACCAATATAACCGTATAGGCCGATATTTTGTCCAGAGGCTTGGAATTCTGGAGTGCCGTGGCAATTGTCACCTACAGTCGAACATAGATTTGCCTTCATTTTAGCTGTACGTTGTAATCCGTCATCCCAGCGGATGGTGCCCATTCGCGATGCTGGAGGCAGATGTTTATAATTACCACCTGCTACATCGTTGCGTACCTCGTTGTGATAATCAACGATTATTTGTTGAAAAGGCTGCATGTCCTGTACTTCAGGCATTTTAGGACAACCGGGAACAGGTTTCTGGATGATGTATAGTTCAAATTATAACGTTATACATTTTTTCGATTTAATAATACTCTTTTAAGTTTTTGTAAAGTTATCATTTACCAAAAAGTTTTCCTTGCATCCTATGTGTTGAGTACCGCACGCTAATGAACAATAGTCGATGTCGCCGATGTTGTCGTATGTGTGTGAAAGGGGAAAATAGTGAATGCCATCGTTTTTGGTACTGTTCGGGGGCACATACAGGTTTGGATCCGAGGTGGCACTTGTGGTCAGGAATAGCGTCAACCAGGTGCAGGCTACAACCAGCAAACTCTTCATTGTTATAGGAACAGGCTAACTTAGAACTGTGATGTGGCTGTTGTACAAGCCATCATTTATAGCCATGTTCCTCACAAATTTCTTTCATGGTACAATTATAATTTTTACATGCGAAATTGGAAATTCCATGCTTTAAACTGAGGAAATATTAAGAATTAATTAGTCCATTTTTGTTTCAAAATTTTATATGGATAATTAGGTAATTAATTTAAAGATATCATCAAGACTGGCTGAGTTAATAAAATATACCTGTTTATCGAAGTCGACATCAATAATAATTATATACTCCTAAATATAAAAATACCACCTCAGGACTCGTCGTCGTCAGTATCCAATAGTTTTCTATGTGTCTTAGAAATAATATCAGCACTTTAAAGAAAATATTGGACGATATTAATTATGTATAGACAAATACCATGACTATTTATGATTTAGTATTGAAAATAGGAAAAATTTGTTCAATGAAAACATTGCTGTTCTTTCCTTCCCAAAGACAGATTATAACATAGATTTGAAGTAGATTTGCAATCTAAACGTAAATCGAGCTTGAATTCCTGAACGGGGTTGGGCTCCGATATATTGCCGGGCTTGCGAATCCGTGCTATACGAATCAAGGATGTAAAAAAGCGGTTACGTTTCAAAAATTAAAAAACAGGATTTTATATTTTTTTATAATTATGATAAATATTCTTATTGAAGCAAGTTTCTTCTAAACTAAATTTTGGAAATTGTAATTCATAAACATCTTGGTAAAGTATAATGTCTTAGAGTCTTTTCATTTCAAATTAAAAAATTAAAAAATGTCTGAGTTTCTAATGTCTATCACACGAAAGTTATAAAACTTCTAACGGTGAGGATTTTCCTACTTTGAAATTAGATATTGTTCTGTTTTACAAGTATGTACTATATTTTTATAAGAACTTTATTCAGTTTCAAGCCGTGCTAGAGTAAATCCATGTTTTACAAGAGTTTCGTGTAAGTACCTTGAAAAGTAGTATCCAGAAAAACCTTTTATACATCGGCCACACAAGACTCGTTGTGATGAAGCACGAGCCCGAAATGTGATCTCTTTCTTTGATCACTTCTATGAGTTTGTCGAATATTTAAACGAAAGTTTTAACTTGTACCTCCAATGTCCGTCAGTACTGCGCCGTTGATCTGCGGTCGATTAGTTTAAAGAAAGGTTTTTGATTTTCTAATTTCCAAACTGTTATCCTTTCAGGCTATTAATCCATTCAGCATATGCACAACAGCCATTTCGGCCATAAATACTAATTTGGTTTGGATAGGGAGATATTTAGCATATGTACTCGTACCATCAGTATTTATAAATGGTATTAAAAAATGGGTAAAGTCGGTCAGTTATAAGATTAATGGGACAATGTTTAGTTGTTTCTTTCTGTTTTTGGAAATATAGTTTTTAAAAATTCGGGTTTAATTAGATTTGCAATTTACAGCTAAAACGAACTTCGATAAAAGCTATACTTATAGTGTGTGTCTTCAAGCTTGTCATCAATTTAGCTGTATGTACTTTTTGAATATTATTCTGCATTTTTAAAAGTTAAGCAGATCATGGAGTGCATGTTTCACGACAATAGATCGACACAACTTACTAATACGTTCATATAATGTTTTTTCTTTGAAAGATTCGCAGTTGTCTTCATTTCTTTCAAAGCTTTTACCAAATTCGAAAAGTGTAATCGAAGCTACTCGTATATTTGAAGTGAGAAGTGTTATAAAGGTATTTAAAAGTGTTAATGTTCTATATTTGTATTTATGTAGAAGCTTTGAGTGTAAAAGAATATAAAAGACAAGAATATTTTTCGTACTTAATTTATTTTTAATTATTTCAACAATCACATGGATATTTTAGGAAGAGGTACTTTTGGGTAGAATGGGTTTAAAAGAGATGCCTTCATATTAACTGCTGGTGTTGATGAAACCTGTTAGAAATCTTGGTTGTCTATATATATACATAAATTGTTAGGTTTTCTATAAGCTTATTCCTTTTCAGTGTTACAATATTGAGATTTATTTTCTAAATATTTCGTTTAATTTGTTGATTGTTATTTTAATGATTAATTTTGAAATTACCATGATTACCATTTAATATTGCAAATAATTTTTAATTGGCATCTAAATTTAAGTTGGTTTTTAATATTTTCTATTTCCGGTTTTGTATTTAATTCGCATATTAAGGATAGTAATACTTCTCATTCAGCGAACAAAGATTTTCAAACAGTGGGTTCGGTCCAGTTTTGCATTCGGATGCAGCATCGCCTGTTTTGTAGACGGGCGAATTAACGAAGTTGTTCGTCGCGTAGTTGCATATGAAGATCACTTTAATGGCGCCGTGAAGGATTTCATAACGTTTAAGAGCGCAACCAATATGAGTGTTTTCTTCACGCACTATCATCGTGAACACACCGATACTGAAACAGAAATGAATAATTTATGGATTAGTTGCCGAATATATTTTAATTATTATAGTTCAATTTCTGGCTTACTCGTTCTCTTTGGCAGCACCCCATTTTTTGGGATAAAATCTCTTTATTATATTTGGAGTGACAATACTGCTCGAGTTCTGCCAGTGTTCGAGCTGGCTATAAATTATTTGGTACATATTAAATCTCTGAAGATCGCCACTATATGTATATCGACCACTATTCTGTCCAGAATATTTGAATTCGTTAGTTCCATGGCAACCGAGGGGACCACTTATGCAGAGTTTTGCTTGCATTTCAGCTGTCTCCTGCAATTCATCATCCCAGATCATAGTCCCCATGCGCGTCGCCGGTTTTAAATTGCCAATATGGCCACCTGCTACTTTATTGCGTATATTGTTATGGAAGTCAACGATTAGATCTCTATATTCGCTCAAGTCTTCTACAGAGCTATCGGGGCAGTTGGATTCGGCTTGCTTCATAGTTAATAATTGGCAGTGATGTTGTTCAGTTCATTTAGATTTAAAGATTTAAAAAGCACTGTTGTTTTCATACTCACCAATTTGTTATCCTTGCATCCTACATGCTCTTTACCACACGGTAGGGAGCAGTACACGCCCACTGGTTCGTCCCCTGGTTCAGAAGTTTCATGTGAACTGATGTCTATTTCCTCGGAGCTTTCAAACCTGTGATTAATTATTTATTAGTAACTAATTTTAGATTCCTCTACTGATATTAACCCAGATAGTGAGTCGTACGACATAGAATCATCGTTCAGTGGACCTAATTTCCACGTTTGTGTTCCTGAGATCAGGAATAAAGCCACCAAGGAGCACAAAAATATCTTCATTACTAAAGAATTGCACTTAGCACCACAATTTGTCGTAAACTGTACTGTCGCAGCTGTCGATAGCCGCATTTATACTTGTATCGCTTTTGAAACTAATACTTTTCATAGAATGACTCATTTAAAAGAATGAAATTGTAATTATCATGTGTGGAAGTGTAAATAATTAGATTAGGTCCACATCTGCTTTATTTGCAGAGCGTTATAAAAACGTATTAGATACCGTTACCGTAACAGAGCAATACCGAGGCACAAAAATATCCTTACAAATTATAAGCACTTACTATAGATAGTGTGAAGATCTTAATAATCTATATATATAAAATCCCTGTGTCTGTCTGTTAGTAAAATATGTGCGGCACTTGTTTTCGGCACTAATGTCGATAAGTAAATTTCAAAAATCCAAACGGCTTCGCCATTTTTTTGATTGCAAAAAATTCGATTGTGAGGAAATTTGTATTTTTATTCCTAGATTGTGCTGATTAATTTGTCAGACTTTATTATGAAAAATTTAATAATTTAAAAAATTAATAATTTTTCATAATAGTGTAATTTCTCAATAGTAAGATGAGAAAGTCCAAACGGATTCGCAATTTTTTTTACGAAATAAATAAAAAATAATAACTTCATGGCGAAGAAAGGCTTATATTAGTATTATATATCATTCATATCCTTTAGATAAAGATGATGTTTTTTTGGCAATTCTCTGGAGGATTTTCGGTATACATACATAAATATCTAAAGTATATAATATACATATACGAGCCGTTTATTTTGAAAGTGGCATAATTCACTTTGTTTTTAATTTTTTAAATTTTTTAAAAATGAAAAGATACCGTTTAATTATATTTAGTGTTGCCATTAACTCGATTTTTTTAAAAAGTGACTTATGCCACTTTCAAAATAAGTGACTTATGCCACTTTCTCATATATTGCAAGCCTTCCTTATTTTTTATATGTACATATGTATAAATATATATGTATGTATATATATGTACGTATGTTTACACATACCCCTAAGTACGTAGGGGTATGTGTAAACGCGTGTAGAAATACCGTAACATTTTTTTTGTACTAAAGTAAAAATGTGTATACATATAAAAAATAATATTTAGTAATTGCATTTGTTCTAACATTGCACGGTTGTAGTATAACCAATTCATTAAATTTATTAATATTTTCCTAATTTTTTCTACAAATTTTCGTAATTAAAAATCGATTCCTTTGATTACATAATATCTTTAATAATATGAAGGGAGAAATGATAAGTTAATTCAAGAAGATCTTAATATCTTTCTATTGGGTAAAAAGGGACCTTATAAGTTTCTATCAAACATCTGTATTAATTTAGTATTTATTAACATCTGTCTTTTTGCCTCTCGACCAAAATATGAGGAATATTTTTCCCACTTTACAATCAGAGCAAAGTCGTTCTTTTTCCCATGATAATCATTTCTCAATTTTATTGCAGACACATGTTTTACATTCCATTTGTTATGATGCTTGTCTGACGGCATAAAATGAAATGAAACACCATATGGATGGAATTAATGATGTGTGGTATGAAATAATGAGGTTGCTTTGAATTCAGAAAGATTGTTAAGAGTTTTAAGTCATACATACCTATGTATATACGGTATGTGTATAGTAACTACATATACATATGTATTGGTATGGTATATATTTGGATAAGTGTTACTCACAGCTCTAAATTTAAACTCTTTTGAAGTTATTAAATTTTTCGAAAGAAGCTTTCCACATCCACTGAATTAAAAACGCTGCATTAAAAGCAAATATTTTGAGTTGCTCAACTGGAGAATTGGAGAAGGTACTCGTATACATATATTAAAGGTGTGTTAAATGGGAAAAACTGCTCACGTGTTTGTTGGCGAACGATCGGAAACGGAAATAAGTGGCAGAAGTTGAGAAAATGTTTATTCGTTGTTTTTGTTGACTTTTCTGCAACTAATTCGTTAACTGGGTCATTTTAAGGCGTTATTGTGGTGGATGATAGTATTGTCTATGTACATATATCGTTGGTTTAAGAAACAAGTTATTTTAATAAAGAAGAATATGATTGGCACATTATTGACCACAACAGAAAAATACCTTATTGACTCCCAGGATTTTTATATTAATTATGTCTTTTTAAATATTATTTTTATTAAATTCCATTTGAAGGTCATCATTTTACAACTAGTTGTATGTAATCAAGTTAACGGTTATTGACTTAATATAATTTTTGAAATTGTATATACTTTTACAATATGTATATTATGCAAAAAAATCTCTTAGAATTGATAACAAAAATTGAAAATATCATATAAATTAACCTTCATTGAACACTGAATTGATTGGATTAAATTAACTAAGTCACATAAATTAATTGTGCAAATCATAAAACTCATGCAAATGGATAAAAAAGATTCCACGATGGAAAATCGTAAATATGTATCGTACATATGTATGTATGTACATATATTAAATTCCTTTATCTTCTTTAGAAACTCTGATAAACAGACATACGTTTGGAATAGATTTGGATAATGAATTTGTAGAAATTCTACACATTATATGGATACATCTATATTTATTTGTTTGTATATACATATGTACATATGGATGTCTATAAATTCTTTATTTCTTTATTTATAAAAAAAATAATAATAATGACAAAAGCAACTATTATAATTGCTGTAAATGAATTTTTTCTCTATCATTGTCGTTGCTCTTGACATTGAAATCGAGAATGTTTATTTGACTCCATGTTTAAATGAATAGCAAACTGAATGCATGAGTGAGTGACTGAAACTGTCTGTTGGAAATTTGTTCGTCTGTTGATGATTTCATATAATTTATACTCACATATCCATCTGTCTTTCTCTCTCTCTCTCTCCCCTCTCCCTCTCGAGTTAATAAAACTATAATTGATACTTCATTGAATATTTTGATTGGAAATGAACGAACGAATAAAAGTAACTGAATATTAAATTAAATTAATGACGAAATTTTAAATTAAAACATTTGATGGCACTGGTTTCACTTTTTTGGTCTTTTCCGTTCAATAGAAACAGACCGATATATCGTGTCTATAATTAGTAGCAAGGTATTTAAATAATAATCACTCATTATTATTCTTAACGTGTTCATCCAAACGCAAAATTCTTATGCTTAAAATTTGTTTTAATAAATTTTGCTTTCAAAATAAATACGAATTGGTTTGAATACAGCGACTATTGAAAGACTATTAATTTTCTATTCCGCCTCGTGATAATAATAAAAGCAGAGCATCTGTACGGGAATCGCATTAAGGATCTATATATACATACGCCACACGAAAAGGGTTCCATCCCTTTAACGTCTGCTCCGTTTATTTAATTTCAATGAAACATACCGATTTTGTAGGTATTGTTCATCTCTATTGTTTTATCATATCAACATATTATCAACATATGTTGCTAAGCACAAAAAAGAATCGCAACGCAATGTTGTCGCTGAGATTTCTCGTGTTTATACGAAGATGATCTAGTTGATTAAGTGAGAGAGAGGAGGAATCACCCTACTTTTGACTTTAATATAGTATCAATACCACATACTTACCTACATCTATGAGATATAGTGATCATGCGACCATATGATCGTACTATAATTATTCTGGTTTTCATAAACTACTATAAAATACATAAACTATACCAACCAATATATTGTTTAATATTATGACCTGTACCATTTTGTTCGGCATATCAAATTGTGAACCGTTTTATGCACGAACGGGATAGTTTATTTTTTCTCTTTGTTTATTTGTCGTAAAGCTTAAATAATTAATTCGTCACCAGTGATTTATTAAGCTATACCGAAACAGAAAAGAAAACCGACTATATCAATTGAAGTACAATTGTAAAGGGTATTTTTTTATGTAAAAAATGGTGTGTCGAAAAGAGACGAAAGAGAGGTTCTGATAAAAGATGTACCCAGTCTTAAGTTACATTGAAATAAACTAGAACTCGTAAATAAGTATGATTAATGAAATTTTAAATTGGCTTGGAGAATTTGGCATTTAATTAAGTACACTTGAACCTTCGCTTGTACACGTTGAAAGCTGGCGTCGTGCGAAGTTAGCCACAAGGTTAGGTCATTCCAAAGTTGCTTTACTTTCAATGTGAATACTTTGTGCTAGAGTTGTAACACGCGCACCCTCTCGATCAATGTTTTCAACGTGTGTTTGTGTTGGTGGTATATTTTTCAAAAGTACTGCGCCTAAAAATACACATTTAAGTTTGTCTAAATTAATGACTGACATGCTTTCCACGTATTTCCTCTACTAATTTGATGACATCAGCTTTTAATGTGTACTGTTATTATTTCCACTCAACTCTGTTATTTTTATACCTGACATAAACTATTTCGCAATGGAATCAAGCACAAATCAATTTTATCGCTAGCTCAGTAGCGAAATTATTAATGTTCTATAACGCCTAAAAGTGTGGTGTCATCAACAAAACTAAAATACATATCAAGTTTTCAACATAATATGAAACTTTAACTTCATTTATAGTTTGGATTATTACGCTTTTAAAAAGAAAAAAATATCCGAATTTCCAGTGGAATATAAATAATATCTTCAGTCAGCTGAAACTCAGACAGTGGAAATAATACTACGGCCATCTATCATCTTAATATTGTGGATATATTGTGGTGATATTATTATCTATCATTATTAGGAAATATCGATAAATATTAAATATTGTTATATCAGCGAAATTTCAATTCATTTTCATCAAGTTTAATCATCCTTGAAGTATGCAACATTTGAAAATTCTTACAATCCTGATGAAATTGTTTTTGCTTTGCCATTTATTTGATTTCTTTTAAATTACATTGAAATTTTTTTATTGTTTTCTCTTTACAGCCTTATAAAAAGAACATTGGGCGTAATTCAGAAGGTCGACTACACTATAAAACATGCACATGAAACAACAACAACAGCAAGCAAAAGCATGTGGCTGCTGCAAACATAGATAAAGAAGGGGGGCGAACAATCAAGAAAGAATCAGAGGAGATAAAAAAAAATTTTTTCTCTCGATAATTATTCCAGTAGTGAAATCTTCTAATAAATTTAATCGGTATCAACATTATAAATCTCAACATTTCATCGTTATTGGAATCACAACCGCCAACTAAATGACTTGATTGAACTTTTAACAATTATCGGCGATCTGTGGTCTTTCTGCTGTCCGCTTTCAGCGGATTTATCTTTAATTTGGCTAAAAATATTTAACATAAGTTTTCGGTGTCGATTATCATTTCATCTGGGGCACCACTGAATGACATTACTTGGGCCCAGTGCCCCTGGTATGGCCTTTATGATGAAAAAGAAAAAATACAAGTTCAATGTGGAGGTTCAATTGCAAGATCTGGTCGAGGTAGCTTTGGTCAACGAAGTGCTCTTCGCGAAGATACGGCTTCTGGATGGAGGCTCATTTCAGGAATACAGCAGTCGGTAAGTACATGAAAAAAAGAGAGAGAGTGAGAGATCCAGTGTGTATAAAGAAAGCCTTTAATTAGTGCCAGCTTTTGATACAAGCTCTCTCTCTCTCTCTCTCTCTCTCTCTTTACTTATTCCCTCTCTATTTACTGCTTTTTTTACTATTTCATTTATTGTTCTTATTGCTGTTGTTTTTATAAAATACCAGAGAAGAGGTCCGAAATCATCGCGTAGAATGGAATCGCAGCTTCGAGTTCCCTTGCAAGATGTCCGCCAACGCATCCACAGGTGTGCTGGATCCATGCCATTTGCGCATCTCGATACGCAAAGAGATGAAAGGTGGACGTAGCTATTATAAACTCGGATTCATTGATTTAAATCTTGCCGAATTCGCTGGAGCCGGCCTGACTTCGCGACGATTCCTGCTCGAGGGCTACGATGCACGACACCGCCTCGACAATTCCATGTTGAGGGTATCCATTAAAATGCACATGTTAAGTGGCGATATACTGTTTAAAGCGTAAGTAGAGTGAGATAGATACGAGTAGAGGGAGAGATTTTGATCTTATTTGTTCTTCACTTTTTCATTTCATCGTTTTTAGGCCAACACCGAGTCTGAAGAACAAGCAAAAATCCTCGCAAGACGACCTGGCTTCAATAATTGGCGCCAATGCCAATAATTCCACCGGCGGTGGTCTGCAGACTCCCACCGCGAATGCAACCACGCCCATGTTTAGCGGCTCCTTGCCGCCCGGGAGCATTGGCGGTGGGGGTTATGGACTGGTATGCAGTAGCAGCAGTGCAGCTGTTCCTGTCACTGGCGTTGGTTCCAGTTCCGTTCTTATGCCCACCAGTAGCGGCACTAATCTATTGGCCGTTGGTGCTTCAACTCGTTCGGCAACCAACATACGTGATGATGGTACTTCAAAATCAAAATAATGAGAATTCTATTTTTAATTCTTTATCACAAAAAAATATCATCTCTTTAGATTTAGATCCACAGATGCTGATCGCATCCATTGTCACTGATTCGGGGATGTCTGAGTCATCGGACACAGCCACCAACCTCACAGAAGGCAGCGTACAACAACAGCACCACCAGCAGCAACAGCAACAACAACAACAGCAACACCAGCAGCAAGCGACATCGTTGCAGACGGTCTCATCAGTGACTCTAAACAACGTGCAGCAGATGTATGGTGCAGGAGGCACGGTTGGAAGTAGCGGAGGGACTGCGGCATCTGCTGCTGCTGGTGTTGGTGGTGGTTTCATCGTAGGCAGCAGCAACTGTGGTACCTTGACGGCCAGCACGGCGACGGTGGGTACTGCCTCAGCGACCGTAGGGACGTCGTCGATTATTGAAATGGGTCACTCGAGGAATTCCAGTAATACTAGTCAAGTGAGTGAAATTTTACAGAGCTAAAAGTAAAAATACTATTGAATAAAAGTTGAAATTTAATATAAAAGTTATTAAATTCCATACAAGGTTTATTAGTTAAAGGTCTTAATCTTAAAAAATGAGCTAAGTAATATAAATAAATTCGATATTAACTAAATAAACTAATAAAATAATAATATTAACTAGTTAAATTAATTAAAAATGTGTGTGTGAATCTAAAGTTGTTGAAAACGTCATATGGTTTGTTAAAGATTGGAAACTTAATTAATATTTAATTTTTAAATTTATTACTAATATTTCCGTGAAGATATTAAGTTTTGATTTTAATACATAGTAAGGTTTTCCCTACAAATTTAATTGTTGTAATAATATTCGTTTGGAAAAACATTTATTGGAAGAAGCAATATTTACTAAAAATTAGAATTGTGAATTTTTGTCTACAAGAATAATTAAAATTAACATATCGTAGTCTGATGAATAATAAGGTAATAATAATATTCAATATGTTCTTTTTTCCTCTCTTTGATAGATGTCAAAAGGTTCCGGTTACAGTAGTTTTTCTCACAGTCAACACTCGAGGCAAAGTTCAGAGGGTGATTCGGGGCATGCAAGGTAAGTGTTGTGTTTGTTTGATCACAGCTTTCTTAGGCCGAGGTCTACTACTAAATGAATTTGATAAAAATGCGTCATTTTAAATAATTTATATCTATGGCAATCTAATTCGAATTTGAAGATTGTTTATTGATTTTCCTACATATGCAAAAAACACATAAATCGTTAAAACTATAGAAAAAACAAAACACGAAAACCAACTTTAAAAAACTTTCTAAAAATCTAAATACTTTACTAACAGTGAACACTACCCACCACATGCCACTTTTTAATACACTTCATTTACTAAACCTTTTTTGTTCCTACCAACTCTGAATATCTTTTGTATGTTTTTAGTATCTTCATTTTATTTATTGTACTCTGTACTAAATTTTATTTCCTTCTTAAACTAAAGCTTAATTACTTTCATATCAAACTAATAGTTCTACATATAAACAAATTTTAATATACTAAAAATACATTGTAAATACATACATAATTAGTATTTAGTACGGTGTGTAAATACTTTTTAGTAGTTTGCTAAAATAAAAGGGCTACCTTCTTTTAGTACATTACTATTAAAGTTTTATTATCCAGGTTTAAGTAAATATTTTCTTTACACAAATTTCTTTGATTATTTATTTTTTATATTTAAAAAGTGTATTTATTATTTTGATTGCTGACATTTACAATATTCTGAATCTATTAGTTTTAGTAAAAATTCTACCACGATTAGATGAACCTTTAATCTTTTTAAAGGGATTTTTTTTCTTGTAAAGTTCTGGTTTAAAACTTAACTGTTTCATAATATTTTAAACTTAGTATAAAGTACGTATAAGTCTTATTAGTATGCTAGTTGATTTAAAAATTTGTAACTACCATTTTTCGATTAAATTCGAAATTAATTTTTTATCGTACTACAACAAAATACATCTCATTGACCGTGACATTTTCCTATAATAACGATAATGATGATGATAATGACGATGGTGTCGATGATGATAATTATAATGATGACTCTTTCATCACAGGTTGAGAGCTTTCTGCAGACAAATAAAATGTTGTTTGGTTCATTTCTAGGCGCCACAAAAAGGCGCCTCTGTCCAATCATTTGTAGTATTATTCCAAAAAAATTTATGTATACGAGTATTGAAAGAAAAGTTTCGAGAGGTACAAGAAAAAATGTATGCACTTTTCCGAAACTTAGCCAAGTATGTGGGTATTTGTGTAGTTGAGGGAAGAGTGAGTGAAGGATTCTTTAAGAAACAAGGACGCAAGTCCGTCGGTCGATCCGCGTGCATACTTCTTGGTCATTTGACCTTCAACTTCAATGCATTATTTTCTGCCTGTCTGTTTGACTTCTCTCAGGGGTTTAATATCTGAAATTTTCATTTCCCGCAAAATAGCAAAATAGCTTTGTGTGCTGAGCAATTCTTCTGGTTCTTTGTATGGAATTTTGTTATAAAATTCAGCTATTTTTTGGTAACGTGTTATAAAAGTTGCATCGAGCGAGATATCATCTCTTTCTTTTTTCATAATTTTCCTCATGTTTACGCAAATGCAAAAAGAGGTCAAAGAATATAGTACATAAATTGTTCAGATATTTAATGTTCTGTAATATTCTTATATTACGAATGGTAATGATTTTGTAGTAAATGAGTGATAAATATGTATGTATTATGTGTGTGTGGTATTTAAACTTGTAGTACTTCCATTAGTAAAATCAAATAATTTCTAGCTGTAGTTTAGTAAACAATTTTTATAATTATTGTAATTTGAAGGGAGATAAAATATAATATATATTAATGATAATTCTTTAATGTTAACAGCTACTATCAACTACTACTACTATGTTACTACTATTATCAAAATTTAATACTAAAGATGTTTGTATAAAAATGTTCCAAACATTTGATACTAAATTCTTATTTATTATTCGCATTCATTGTTCAAAATTATAGTACCAAAATTTAGTGTTAAAAATATTGGTACCATAATTTAATGTTCAAGCATTTAGTACTCACAAATTTCAATACAGAAATATTGTATTTAAACTTATAGTACATTTCAGTATTCAGCATTTGAGTATTCAAATTTAGTACTAAACGTTTTAGTTTTACATTTAAACATTTAATTTATTATTGAACATTTTAATACCCAGTTTTATAATGTATAATTTTAGTATATAAAATCTGTGTCGTCTGTGTCGTCTGTGGAAGTTAATATTAAAATTTTTTGACACTTGAGTACTAAAATTGAACATTGGATTCTATGTAGTATTATAATCGAGTACTAAAATTGGTTTAAAATCGGTAATTTATTTATAAATTGAATTAAACTGAATTGAATTAAAGTAAACTTTATTGAAAACATTTAGTATTAAACGTTATTTTAGTAGTCTTTCTCTCTGGGGCATCGTGAATTTCTGTTCGTAACTAAGGCATTCTCTTAAATTATTTTTATTTACACCTAATTCTGTTTTTACGCGAATTCGATATAACGCGATTTTTGAGAACTTTTTGTTTCTGTTTTTACGGGAATTAATTTGATTTACGCGATTTTTCGATTGTAAAAATTGTTAATTCTGTTCTTACGCGACTATACTTCATTTAACGCGATTTTTCGATTGAAAAAATTTCGATTTAATATTTTTGTATGTAAGTAAGTCTTTGTACTCGTATTACGAATTTTTTATATTTTTATTTATGAATTACTTTAATAATCTATTGAGAAATAAATTTTACAGTAAATATTCTATATATATTAATTTAAAAACAATCAATTCCAATATTTTATTTACACTTCTTGTGCTAATTCTTGATACGAGCAACCAGTGACCATTTTTATATGGATACGGTGTGTTTTTACGCGAATTTTTAGGGAACCAATCTATCGCGTAAAAACAGACTTGACACACGCGTAAAAACAGACAGACAGGGTATACTATGCATTTGCTTTTCTATTATATCATCATAGTATTTTTCTAAGTATGTTCGTTTAGTACGTATTTAGATCTGTTTTAAAGTTTCTGTTTTGTTTTAATTGTTGGTTTTTTAATTTTTCTAATTATTTTTTTTTGTTCACTTTTTTTTATGTTTAAATTAAAAAAAAAACTACAAACTTCAAAATCGTTGGTTGAAACATATATAAATGAAATCATCATCAACAACGATGAATTTTGAAAACGTCCCGATTTTGTGGCTTGATTTGATGGCGCTTTCAACAATAAAAAAAAATAAAAATCAACAACGGTAAAAAAACCGACTTTTTCTCACTACGACTCGACTCTACTCTCCCCATTCCACCATCGCCATCAACCAAACCTCTCCACAAGCAGATTCAGCAAATCCGTTTCTCTCCTCAATAGACTCAATCAGAGAGCCATCAGTGTGATGCGTCTCAACATACCGATCCTGATGCAGGAGCAACACCCCAAACAGCAGCAGATCGCCAACACGACCGGCCCCAAAGACATCGCTGAGAGCGAAAACGAACCCGATCTGCTCTTTCTGACCCCGAACTCGACGCTGCACGATCAGATCATAGAGGAGTTTCGTACGCCGCTCAATGAATTGCCGTCTTCACCGTCGCCTCTGCCGATCACTACAGGGCGATCGGGGTCTGTCACCAGCAACAAGTACCTAATCAACACTCCATCACCCACCTACCATAGCGTAGCCAGCAACAGCCGCCGTGACAGTCCGGATTCCTCACAACTCTACGAGAGCGGCAGCGATGAATCAGAGACCGCCGACGACTCGGGACTTGATGAGAACTTTCACACGCCCCGTGTGACCAAAATTAAGTCCATGGAGAATCTGTCCATTCTCGAGATGGAGTTCCACAAAGCTTCCCAAGAGCTCGATCGCAATTCGCCGCGTCGTCTAAAACTTTTGGCTGAGCATGCTCAGATACCGAAAATGAAGTCTCTTAACAATCTATGCTTTGATGACTACTCGGAGCAACAGGTTCGAGAGGAATTCCAACGCATACGCGAGCAATCTTCGGAGGAGAAGCTGCGATTCAATCTCCAGCAGCAACGCAAGAGCTCCACTTCATCCATATCATCTGGCAAGTTGTTTATAAAGAATAAAGTGGGAAACGCCAAGTTCATTGGCAATGACGAACCGACTCCGCCATCAATCTGTCATGTTGTGCCACACTACACCATTCATAAGATCCGCTCCATGGGCACCATCCCGGATTTAGTGAGCGAACGGATTGCGGCGGATCCTTTTCTCACGCCCACCACAGCGCGTCGGCCCAAGTTTCCGCAGCATGTTACACAGTCAGCAGAGAAAGCCTCCACCTCGTCATCCTCAAGCGGTCGCGCTCTATACTACGATACTGTGGACTCGTCTGTGCCGTCCTTTTCTTCGCTCGGTCTCATGCAACAACAACAACAACAGCAACAACAACAACAGCAACAGCACCAGGCTTATCAGCCGCCACATCTTTTGCAACACTCGCATAGCTCTCTCACAGAGCTCTACTCGCACGATCGTCTAAGCAAGTTGCTCTCTGAACCGGCTGCATCGCTATCTTTCATGTCACGTACGCCTTTCGAACGCGCCTATCGACGCAGCATCATGAAGAGCTCAACGCCACTGCGTGAATCGCTCGGTTACATTCAATATTCCAGCGACAATCGGCAGGAGCAAACTACATCGTGGTGCTCTCAGCAGCATTTCAGGTTGGCCCAACAGGAGACGCATATCGTGCGTCCACATTCAACTAACGCCGCTTATGATTTAAATAGGTTCGTAGTTCATGCAATTCAGCGCCTGCGCTGAATAAAGTCAACTGAGTTAAATGTTAATGCGACCAAGCTTTTTTCCCTCACATCTACATACTGCCTTACTCTCCCTCTGTCACTTTGCTTTCTTTTACGCTATACGTATATGCTAGTCCTTGTTAGGCGTGCACCCATCACCACTACTCTCACTCTCTACAAAAACCTCACCTTCTAACAAAACCTCCTGTCACTCTTTGTTCACTCTCTTTAAGTCACTTTCTGTAGTGTACTATTCGATTTTCCAGTTCAAGTAAAAATCATTTCAGTTGGAAAGAGAACCAGCTTATAATCTTAAGAATTTTATTGATAAATATGCACTTGGTATAAAGATCTGTCTATCTAAAATCAGGTAAACTCAGGTAAACTAAGGTGAAGAATATGTGTTTCTGTGAACTTTGCTAAGTGAAGTTTAACAGTTGAAATAAGGAGATATTCTATATAAGCAAGATAATTACTATGGATAATGATCAGGCAATACAAGGATATAATGACAAGTATTCAAGAAGAACGTGAAAAATTGTTAAGATTAACTTTATCACTATTAAGATGATGTGTTTTTTGCCTAGAAATAATCAGAAATTTATCCAGATAGGTATGGGCATAATAATGAGCCTTGACATAAACACCAAGAGCCACGCTCACTCGAGTAGAGAACCATTTTCGAAACAGTATAGAAAAGTAATAAATTACGTGGGTGTTTATAACTTATATGTAATCTCGTATGTACATATGTATGTACATATATTGGTGGGCGTGGCTTACTTATAGAGTTTAAAGTTTATTAATTGTTAAAGAAAAGAAGTAAAATTTTGAATGTTATAAGATAAAAGAATATATAGATAAGATTAATTAATTAACTTAATTAATTAAGTATTTAGAATTAAAAAAGCTTTTGAAACTCCTAATACTTTTAGAATATTGAATACAAAATTTAAGCCTAGGGCATACTATCGTATTATGCCATATTTATGGTTCGCATTTCATTCCTTAGTTTACAAAATTGTATCAATGCTTACAATGTTACAATGCTTATCCCGACTTCACATGACTTTAATAACCATGCTTAAAGCTATGTACATATGTATGTGAGTATGCTTGTTAAGATACGAGTACATTACTTATGTATGTGAGTATTTATTCACTTTTTTTACTTCACGTTTTCATGTTTTTGTACATTTCTTCGTCAAATGTTCTGTTAAATCCGTAATTTTGTGTTCGTCTTGGGTTTTGTGTTCATCATCATCGTCATCATCATCATATGATAGTAATAATAAACAAATATGATTTTCGCATAATTTTATGCGTTTTTTTGTGTAGTTATAAATATTGACTAACACGGTTATTATTAATGAACCTTGTTATTAATGAACTCGAAGTGACTACTTTCGTAAATGATTTTCAGCACCCGGCTAAAGGAATTTCTCACTACTTTTTATGATTTCAATTGTTAACATACTCGTCCTTAATTACCTATATAATAACTCCGTCTAATCTGCCCGAAGTTTTAACAGTTGCACTATTTAAAATTTCATTTCTAAATTGGCTCTAAAATTTCCTATGAGACTTGTTGCCTTCACTTCATCATCACGATCAGATTGTCACTAAAATGTCTGTGATTAATTTTGCTACATTTTTACTTTAAGCTGCTGGTTTTTGTTGTTTGTCGTTAACGACAAGAAAATATGTTGAACCGTAAAGAGATTTCGAATCGCATCAAACTAGGTCAAGGACATTGTCTCTCTCTCTCGTTCACTTTCGTTTCAACCTTTTCTAATATAGCCTTATACACACTTCGTCTTTGACTCAATGTTGCCCCTTTTAGTTATTTATTTGCCGTAGACATGCCCTTGATTGTCGGTATTTTATTCTCGGTCGAATATAGGGTGAGCCATGGGCTGGTTTTTTAATCAAATAATTAATATAAAGAAAATAATTACATTAAATAATTTAAATTTAATCGTGTAATTGAAAAAGAAATCAGCCGATGGCACACAATTTATAACCTCGTTGTCCTCACTTAAAGATTTAAAGAATGTATTATTTCTTTGTTGTTATCTCCCAGTGTCACTTTGTCCTCCTGCACACACACAGAGACAATGGAAAGAAAACCTCTTGCACTCTTCGTTTATTATATACATATGTATGTACAATACAATGATATATATATTGTTATGTGACTCTGTCCTAATTTCTATTGTTACAAAGTGCAAATGTTATCTAAGCAGCAACTACTCCTCGTTGTCATCGTCACAGTGATTTATCGACTATTGTACTGTGTGTAGAAATTTTCTCTGTTTACTCTTTCTCCGTTTCTCTTTCTTTTGAAATTTTTTTAGTTTGTGATTAATGTTCTCTTTGGGACATAATTGCATTATTTTAATTTGCAAGGATTATTAAAAGGAATTTATAAACCAAAAAGAGTGTTAACTTCGGCCTGGCCGAAGTTCATATACCCTACACACTTGTACTTAGAAATGAGGCGTGGCAATGGTCTAATTTTTTTCCTTTTCAATCTCAAATATCTTCAAATAGTGATGAAAGACAATATTCGTGCCAAATTTGATGAAAATATTTTTATTCGTTCTCCTGTAATCGAATTTTATTTAATTAGTGGGCGGACCACGCCCATTTGTGGTAGTCTGTCTTGGTTAGAGACAGTGGACTTCAGGACAAAATTTCAACCGCAAATTCGTTCTATAAGCTGGGAAATTGAACTATAAGCATGGATGAATTTATATTCACTATAAAAAGTAGGCGTTGTAATGATCCGATTTTGCCCAATACCAATGACTTTCTAATGATAGATAATATTCGTGCCAAGTTTCATGAAGATATATCTATACGTGCTACTGTAATCGTGATTTCCGCAGATAGATGGTCAGACAGACAGACAGACGGACGGACGAATATTGCTAAATCGACTCAGTAAGTGAATATACCCTCATCACTTCGTGCGTGGGGTATAAAAATGATTAGTAGAAAATGATTATGAAAAAATTCTTATGTAATGTTAAATATTTCGTGGAAGTTAGAATCTAATAACAGTTTAGTTCAGATTAGTTTAATAGAAAATATCGATTATTAGAAAGAAAGGAGGAGGAAGTTTTTTCTGTGATAGTGAATTGAGAGAAAAGAACAATTATAATGCTGAGATAAGAACAAATTAGAAATAATTTTAAGAATCTTAATTCCTTGAATTTCTTTAAATAACTGTAAATTATACCAATCAATAGCGATGCTTTTGAGAATAAGCTTAACTTATTTACCAGAGAAATGAGTGAATTACAATTATTAAGGAAAACTTCCGCTTTTTTCAAATATTAAAGATGTTTACGTATCAGAAGTATCAAGTTTCTATTATACTCCCATCTCTTTAACTCAACCTTATTTCTTGTTTATTTTCTAATCTTAAATGAAAATTTTTCAAATCTTCTCAACTTAAAGATATAAAGTTTAAGATGATATCCCTTTTTAAACACATTTTTTACTTTAGTTTTCCTATAATAATATATTAACTAAAGTTTAAGAAGTTTAAGCTCATAATTTCAAGTAAAATGTAATTAAGTGCTATTTATAGAACTCTTCCGACTATGTTATTTTTTAAGGTGTTTGAAGCTTTAAACTTAAAGGGTTCTTAAGTATTCGCTATCACTCAAGTCATTATTTGTGTGGTTCCGTTGTAATGGTTCCTCGTTTTCCTACTACAAATGAATAGGGAGCCCTTTTAAACAGCTTTAAATTATCTGTGAAACTCTCCATTGTTTTTGTAAAACTCTGTTATAAATTAAAATAATATGTATTTTAAATACCTTTTTATATCTATTGTGAGTGTTTTTGTAAGTTTTTACGTTTTGGAGCCAGAAAATTGTTCTTTTTATTAATGATTATTATTTATATGTAAACTTTAAATTTGTATTTAACTTTTATATTTTTCAATAATTATTTCGAAGTTACTTCAAATTAATTAAAATTTTGTGAAGCTTTAAGCTTTCTTTTTCATTTGAAAAGTTTGTTATTCTTACGCGTTATTTGTGTTGTTTTTGGACACTTCCCCCCACACAAACACACACAGACTCACAAATATATATTTATATAGATTTTTATATGTAAATCACGGCGCCCTTTTAAAATTAAGTAAAGATTTTAAAAACTGTGAACTTGCCATCGTTATAATGTTTATTAATTTTCATATCATTCATTCGTGTAAAAAAGCTAAAATAAATACTCTCTCTCTCAATACTTCTCTCTTCATTTTCGGCATTTTCTCTTTTTGTTTCTCTTTATTCTGCTGCTGCAAAATATTGAAAAAAAACCCAAATAAAAAAACGAAAATGCTTTTGTGTAAATTGTCCAACTTGCCACGCCCCTTTCTACGACATTACCGCACACACATACACATACTGTCAACCACTCACCATTCACAGAAGCATCACCGGTGTACCACGTCGTCTGCTCGACGGCAGCAATCGCCAGATTTCCTCCATAGCAACAACAGCGACGACCTCACCGAATGTCAGCGCCTCCTCCGGCACTCTGGGCAGCATCCATTCCAACCACTCCTCCTCAAGCGGTAGCAGTGGGGGCGGAAGTGGCAGCGGCGGTAGTAGCAGCAGCGCTGCGGTGATAACATTTCACTGCGCGGGTGCAGGCGACGTTGTTGATGGTATTGCTGCAACTGCATCAGCATCAGCAGGAGTAGCAGAAGCGGCAGGAGGAGTAGCCGCTCAATCACATCCACAAAATCAACAACAACTATACCACCATCAGCAACAACAACATCAAAACCAGCAACACAATCAAAATCATCATCCAACTTCAGCAACATCGTCTGGTGTTGCTAACGGCGTCATTATCATCAGCGGCACGAGCAGCACCGGAGGCATCGCCACTGCCGGCAGTCCTGGTCGCGGCGTTTCTAGTGATGCCTTGAACTCGTCGGCAGTCAGTCCAACGGACGCTTGCAGCATGCGTTCAAATCCCTCGGCCGCTTCACTGCTGCTTCCCGGCTCTGCCGCAGTCGGCGGAGGCGAATCATCGGGTACCTCTTCTGCCATGGCCAGCAGTCTCTCACCACTCGTCACCACGCAGCTGATACGCAGACCCAGCGTTACGATGTTCGTGCAAATGTTCAAAGCTTTTTGTTAAAGTCTTGCGTTATGCGTTGTGCTTTTTTGTTTCCTTCTTTATTTTGTGTCTCTGTGGAACGTTGGATTAGCATCAAGTAGAATAAATTGTCTTTAATTTTTGTATATTGAAATTTTCCTAAGAAAAATTTAATTTCTTAGCACGTGTTTTTTCACATATGTACATATTTTTTTCTTATTTTTAGGCTTGTACAATGTGTCCAAAACTCTTGTCTTGTCTCTTGTTTCGGAAATGTGATTTATGTATTTATTAGCATTTTTCTGGATTTCGTTTTAAAAATCCGACAATTTATTCAATGAGAAAAAAAATTTTTCGATTTTATACTCTAATTCTATTAAATGTGATTAAAGAGTTTTTTAATCCTAATAAATATTGGTAAATATATTAATAATGATTTTTTATAATCATTTAATAATATTTCAATATTAATATTAAAAATTATAATTATAATAAAAATATGTATACCAATTTTCAGTTGCTAAACTCTAAGTTTTGTTAAGCTCGAATAATTTGTATTTTCGAAATTATAGTGTTGGTTTGTGTCGTTGCTAAATGTACGAACAGTTTATCTTCTTGTTTATTTTCGACTCGTGTAAAATTTATCTTCATGCATTTATCTCCGCAATAAATTATTATTATTATTTAAATATGTGTATGTAGGTACATATATGTAGAGTAATGTATGTATTTTATTATAAGTGCATATATATTTTTATTATTTATATGTATGTGGTCGAAAAACATAATTGCACCTTCACAACAGATAATTTTTTGAAATTACTACTAAAATTTATTGTATTCATATATCTTTTGACAGGGGACACTTCACAGTGAAGACTTTTAACAATAATTGAGAGCTTCCTTACCTGAGGCCTCAATAAATACATCATGAGTTTTTCGACAACGTTAATAATTAAAACATTTACTAAACAAGTTTTATGTGTGTATAAGAAAATGTATAAAAATTCTGTATATCGTAAGCACATGTCTTTATATGTGTACATTTTTCACGGAATCCTAAATGTGTATAAGTATTTAATCCTTTTTAATCCTGCTTTTCTTTTTTGATTCCTTATGATTCTATTTTAATCCTTTCATTGAAGAAATTTCATTTTCATCTTTTCAACTTGTATCGTTTCCTCATAATCTTTTCCTTTTCTCATAATCTTTTAAACTGAAAAAGCTTATTATTTTGTTCATTGTAATCCCAGACCTTAAATCCTTGATTTGCTCTCCTTTCCAGTTTGGTTTTATTGTATTTCTTTTTCCCTCACCTTAAGCTTTAAATATTACATGTCATTAAAGTAGTTACTTTTTTCGCTTTTGTTTCTTATTGAGTTTTTTACTTTCATAAATTATTCTTTTCCAAAATTCAATAAATAAAGAGTTAACCTTTAATAAAGCTTTTCGAATTTGAAAGTCTTTAATCTTTAAGACTAAAATCTAAAGGCTATATATATAGAACATTGCTGTCTCTTTTTTTCTCTCTATCAAGATCTTCTTTCTATCAACATTCTTCTCTATCAACATCTTTCACTGTCTGTTCTTCTCTATTACGTTCCGACCTTCTTATAATTTTTCTCAATATTTTAAACTTTACAATAGATGCTATTATTATTTGTCTACGTTATTGTTTCAATTTAAACTTACTTGGTATATTTTTAATATAGATATTTTATAATCCTTTTTATATTGTAAAAAGGAATGATTTTTAGCACTTGTTACGTTGTTCTTGATTTTTTTCTTTTTTGTGTATTTTAACCATTACCGTTATAACATTATTCTCATATTTTTTCTCTTCCCATCCTCCCACCTCTCCGACACAAGCCCACACAGAATTACAACGCACGCAACATGTAGATTTAATTTCATTCACTTAATACTCACTCAATATTTAGTAAACGTTCAATATTTCAGTCTACACATAAAAGCAATAGCAAAAAAATTATGAGCTCACTTCTTTCTTCGATATATTAATTCAGTTAAATTGTAGAACTTTTTTGGTTTCTCTAGTATTGTAGTTATTCATAAATAAAATACAACAAATTACTTCAGGAATATTTTAATATAAATAAATTAACTAACTTAGTTTTTTCTTCAATTCTTTTCTTTTATTTGTATTTTTTACAATTATTATTCTAATCGCAAAACGAATCATCTTCAACACAAACAATCGACATTTTCGTTGGACTTTTGGACATCGAATTTGCACGTGAAAACATTACTGTTGTTTGTCTATTGTATGCTGCCACGCCTTTGCTTCAGGAACCCCAGTTCTGGTTCCTTGGTTGTGAGTGAAACAGGTTCTTTGGATCGCATGAAAACCGCCGCCGAGAAACGCAAAAAAGGCTGCTGCGGCGCTCTCGATGATGGAGCGCCGCGCGTCTCCGATCGCGTTGAAGAAACACGCGTGAATCCGGCTTCATTAATTGAGGAGATTCTAAAGGATACGAAGCTGGATCAGTTGGAGGAGTCGGCGGAGAGTGAGTTTCCTGTTTTACCTAGTTATACTGTAATTGAATTCATTCTTTTTGTTTTGTTTAGCTTCCGGTTTGCAGTTGTATATAGCGCGAGATGGTACTGCTTCATTGGGGAGTCATGAGGTAAAGTCACGCGTCTCTGCGGGCGCCTTCAAACAGGTTGTTATGCAGAATCCAAGATAGTAGTAGAAAGAGTATTAAAAACAAAGGAATAAAATCGATGACACAATAAAAACCCAGGAAATGTGTGCTACAACAGTACAGCAGCAACCACAGAAGCAGCAGCAAAAATAGCTGCTACAACAGCTGTAATACAACTACTATTAATATTATTACTACTACTATTACTACTACTAATACTGCTACTACTACCACTACTACTAGTACTACTACTACTATTATTACTACTGCTAATACAATTATACTAACAAAATAAGTTAAAAAACAACAACCTTCAAATTTAGTATTGCATTGAAAATAATTACTTAACGTATTTACTGCATATTAAGAGAATTACAAAGAAAAACAACAACAACAACAAAAACGATCATCATCAATATTAACAACATTGAAATAATATTATACGGAAAAGCAAACACAACAACGCGAACAGGAAACACAACACCGTAGAAAGAGCAAAACAACAAAATAAAAATTGTCATGTGTATTTTATTGTATGTGTAAGTAATCCAAAAACAAAAAAAAGGAAAAATGTAATTTAATCAAAAAACAAAAAACCAAGAACAAAAAAGAAAGTAACAACAAAGTGTAATTTGTAATAGAATTGTTTATAGCAAATATTGTCAGTTATTAAAACAAAAATTAAAAAAGTAACGGTGAAGAAAGCGAGGAAAAAAACAAACATACTTTTTGCAAAAGTGACACGTTAAATAGCAACAACAGCAATAGAAGCAACAGCGGGTATTGCGTTAAAAATTCAAAAGTTTATTTTCTTTAATTTCTCATTGCAACTCGACTCAAGATGATTTAATTTTTATTTTACTAAAACAAAACAAATAAGAAAACCAGACACCAACACATTTAAAAATATCGTCAAAACCATACAACAACAAAACAGAAAAAAAAAAAAACATTAGCAACATCAAGAAGATTAAAGTGAAAAGGGAAATTAATCATTTTCTTTTCTTTTTGAATTTTCGATTTTTTTGGTTTTGTGTTCTTTAATGCTTTTTCTGGGAAGAAATTTTAAAAATGTTAAAAAGTATCTAAGTTCAAAAAGTTCAAAAAATATACTAAGATTCAATACGACAATTTTTTGAGAAGGTCGCTTTTTTAGTCAGTCAGTAGCGACACTTATTAAGCTGTCTAAAAGTAGGCCAAATCTCTAAAAATCCTTTTTATTTTGCAGCAACAACAACAACAAAAGAAAACAATTAAAATTGTATATATAGCCTTGAAAATTGAAAAATATAAATCACAAATGAGATTATAATTGAAATTAAATATCTAGAAATGGACAGGTTTTGTTATTTTATCTATAATATATATACGTTTATTGATTAAACACGAAAGAAATTCCAAAATTTTCTTCATATTCTCTGTAAAAAAGTGTTCTTAAATTTAATATTAAAGGTGTATTAAAAATTCTCGAAAGTTTTAAATATTTTAAACATGAAATTCATGAAACATTTGTACTTTTAAATGAAAAGAAACAAAAGAAAGCAAAATACGAACGTGTAAAGTATATGAAGGAAACAAATTCCACAAGATTCTTATTCTTAGAAAAAATAAACTCAAAAGATTTCGATTCTTATTAATTATTATTTAATGATATTTAATTTGTATTTAACACATTTAATGTGTTTGTTTTATTAATATGTGGTAATCTTAATTTACTCATACACATGCACACACTCGCTTACTTTCTTTTGCTCACAATTTTCTTTTACACAAGCGCAACTCCTTAGAAAGTTTTACTGTATAAAAATCACAAAATTAATACAATTATTTTAGTATTAAATTTATTATTAACAACAGCAATAACAACAATAATAACAAGAAAAATTAAATATCAGCATAAAATTTTTGTATAAACTGCATTAGTTAAGTCTAATAAATCTATTTAATTTTTTTATAATTATTACTATTATTATTAAAATATAAAAAAGAAAGATGAATGAATATGTTTTCATTATATTATCGGTAGTTTTATTATTACCATCATTATTATTTCTATTATTATTATAATTAATATTATTTTCATTATTATTATTAATATTATCACTATTAATAATATAATTATTATAGTTATATAATTTAATTGACTTTCGTCTTTATATGTATTGTATGTTAAATAAAATGTGATGTAAAATGTTTTAGTTTTCGATTTTTTATTAAATTTAAATAGAATTCAATAAATTTTAATGGTTTAACTAAAAATTGCAATTGATTTTGAATTTAATCATTTATTTTATTCAGACGAGGAATCGATGCAAGTATGACCGATCAAGTATCTATGTAAGAATTTTAAGTGCGTTGATTGAATGATTTATTTGAATTGCTATTCTGGTATATTGAAAAGCTTTTGTGGAACAAGTGTTTTAGCATTCATGTCAATATATTGGAGGTAATCAAGTAAACGACAAGAAAAATGAAAAAACAACAATAATAAAACAATAACAAGAACTGATTATAATGCAAGCAAAAGCCACTGATTACATTAAAATGTTGTTAAACAGTCTGCAGTCGAGAACCGACCGAAGACATTGTCATATTTTTTTTAGCACACTGAAAATGTTGATCTTTCTCGGTATCACATTGAGCACGCTGTTGCTTCTCCTCTATCTCTGGAGTCGTTGGCATTTCAGCTTCTGGCAGCGCAACAGGGTAAACTTTGTTCCTTGCTGCCCGTTGCTGGGCAACGTTCGCGACTTGTTGCTCTTTCGCTGCAACTTTGGTGAACAATTCCAGCGATTGCACGATCACCGAGCGGCAAACCATCAAGCCTTTGTCGGCATTCATGTGCTGCACAATCGCGCGCTCCTTCTGCGTCATCCGGAACTCATTAAACGTGTGCTCGTCAAAGATTTCCGCAGTTTTGCTAGCCGATTTGAGAGCACCGATCCCGTGGGCGACACGATGGGCTCGCAGAACTTATTCTTCACGAAGTACGAGTGTTGGCAGGAAACCCACAAGATCTTTACGCCGCTCTTTGCGCACAGCAACGTTCGTCAGATGTACCCATTGCTACAACAGGTGATTGAAATCTTTTGAAGTTTAACATTTGGCTATATTTTATCAATAGTTTTATTTTCCTCTTATGCCATAGATCGGCTGCAAATTAGAGCAACATCTGGCTGCTTTACCGTACGATCCGCTTTCTGCTTCCACCATCATCGAGGTGAAGGAGTTGTGTGCTCTCTTCACCACAGATCTCATCGCCTCGTTGGCTTTCGGCGTGCAGGCGAACAGCTTGCAAAATCCGCACGCTGAATTCCGCCAGATGTGCATCGAAGTGAACAAGGTACGTCCACTGCGTGTACTGCATCTCTTCACGATGTTCTTCCTGCCGCAGTTGGCGCCTAAACTGGGTACTCATTTGTACTCGCCCGCCTATGAATCCTTCATGCGCGATTCTATCAACTTTGTGATCGCCGAACGTGAGCGCAGCGGGTTGCAGCGCCACGATCTCATCGATATTTTCATCCGCCTTAAGCGCGCTGCAGAATTGAGCACGTTGAGCAGTGTGGTGAACAAACCGGATTTCTTTGTGGCGCAGGCGGCTTTCTTTTTGCTCGCCGGCTTCGACACCTCTTCGTCTACCATAACGTTTGCTCTGTACGAGCTGGCCAAACAGCCGGACATACAGCGACGCTTGCGTTTGGAAATTCGTGAAGCCACACTGAAGGCAGTCACCTACGAACGCCTGACCGAAATGAGTTATCTTGGTATGGTGGTCAGCGAGGTGTTGCGTTTGTATCCGCCAACCACGTTCTTGGATCGTGTCTGCACCACGAAGGCGGGGTACTCCTTGCAACCGTTCGGCGAATTTAAAATGCCGCAAGGGATGCCGATATATATTTCGGTGCTGGGTTTACATCGGGATGAGAAGGTCTTGAGGAATATAGTAGATTTTCTAATAAAATATATTTTATTGCTTAATTTTTTCAGCTGTGGCCCAATCCCCTGAAATTCGATCCACAGCGTTTCGCCACCGAGCAAAAGGGGTCACGAGATGCCACGTCTTATTTGCCCTTTGGTAGCGGTCCGCGTAGCTGCATCGGCCTCATCTTGGCTCTGCTGCAGGTCAAGATGGGACTCATTCACATACTGAAAAACTATCGCGTGGATCTTTGCCCTAGGACGTTGACCGAAATGAAATTCGATGCAAATGCGTTTGTTTTAGCTCCTGAGGGTGGAATTTTTCTACAGTTCATCAAGGATGGATCCGATGAGCACATTGATGGATGACGATATATTAATATATAATAAAATGGAATATATTTAATCATTTAAAAAAAATTCATAAATGTCTTAAAAAACCTAATCTAAACTCCTCTGAAATTAAAAGCCAACCAAATATTATTCGATATTTATTTGCTACAGTTACTCTTCATTCGACGCAGTTTTTCAGATTAATTTTGTGATTTAGATTTGTGAAAATTCAGTTGAGGAAGTCTAAAAAAGCATTTCTTTTTTTTTGTTAATAAACCGTGATATTCTTCCAATTGTTGCTATACAAACGTCCTGTAGTTTTGTTGTTGTTGTTGTTGTTATATTTGACTGCCTCGTCCACATTCTTTCCTTCTCGTTAGAAGCCGCCTGAAATGGAGAAGAGATAGAAAAAGGATCGTTAAAATTGCGGGGCAAAACAGACTACTTACAAGTGGCACAGGACAGGTTGTAAGATTTTAAGTATTTCTTTAAAAAATTCTCTTTAAGGCCAACTGGCGACAACACGATGTTACACCACACGGAACCGTTGTTGTGTAATCGTGTGTGCGCCATCTATCGTTAGTGAAATTTCGAAGCCTCAACAGCATGGCTTTGGTTTGGTACAGTAACAGTGGGCGACGCACGGACAGGGCCATACGCAGCACCGGTCTGTTCGCTTTAGATATCGGCAGGGGCCTTCGAGAAGAAGAATAAGAAGAGACAAGACCCCGCATTAATCGAAAAGGTAGACTAAAGTTAGGCTAATGTTTTGAAATTGCTGTTCTAATCAAATAAGTTACAAGTGAGTCTGAACCCAAACCATGTTTGTACACGTCCCCATTTAAATGTCCTTTCTTTCTTTACTTATTAGTTCGATTTTTATTCTACCCTCGGTTTGCTTCAAAAACCTCAGCAGAGAAACTAAAAAAATCGATTTGTTTACTTACAGGGATAAGATGGTGGCGTATTGCAACAGTTCCAGACACGTGGATCCGGTATTCCTGATTCGGCCATTGGCGGGCAACATACACCTGGGCAAGGAGAGCAGGGCACAGGGCAGGGGGCACCACAGGCTGGGCTGGATGGGCCGCAGCAGGGTGGATCGTTGGCCATACCGCAAGGTGAATCACATCCACCTGCGCTGCGGCCGCCGCTATCATTGCAACGGTTACGTTTTTTGTTCACACCCATTGTCACATTGGCGTAGCGCAAAGGAAACGATGCTGGACAGCAGCTGGGCAGGGGGAAGCACATGCAAGCAGATCGGCCCTGGCACATGGACCGAGGGCAATTATCCTGGAGACCGTTTCGTTTGACACAATCGCACGTAGTGTACATAATGCCACAGCGTAACTCACGACTACGACAGGCTCTAGGCTGCAAGAAACAAGAAAAGAGAGAGGGGGAGAGAAGTATTAACGTTTCGATGTTGTTGTGCGGCTTTTCGAAGATTAGCAAAAATTATCAAGGTGGGTTTCACGATGGATGAACTCACCTTGATCACTGTTTCTTTTCTTGCTAATCAAGGCAAATCCGACATGAAACTCACCTTGATAACCATATAAATCTAACAGCAAGGTGCGCATGGTCCACATGGCCCAGGTCCACAAGGTCCGCATGGAACCTGCGGACCAGAAGGTCCACAAGGTCCACACTGTGTATTCCATGGCGTGGGAGCACATGGGTAGCAAGGACCACATTCGGGAGACTCATAGGGGCAACCTGGAGTACAAGGATTGCAGGGCCCACAAGGGCCGCAGGGTCCACAAGGTCCACCAGGTCCACAAGGGCCACAACCAAAGGGACCACAAGGTCCAGGAGGCGCTGGAACGTAAGGGCCGGAAGGCATTGTCATACCACAAGGTCCACATGGTGCACAGGGTCCACAAGGTCCACAGGGTCCACAAGGTCCACATGGTGCACAGGGTCCACAAGGTCCACAGGGTCCACAGGGTCCACAAGGTCCACAGGGTCCACAAGGTCCACAGGGTCCACAAGGTCCACAGGGTCCACAAGGCATACAAGGTCCACAGGGTCCACAAGGTCCACATGGAGCACAAGGTCCACAAGGTCCACAAGGCTGGCATAGAGGATATTGATTTGTGCTAAAGCAAGGCAATGGTCCGCAGGGTCCGCAAGGCGAACAAGGACCAATCGGACAGGGCGGGCAGCCAGTGCTGGGTTTGTAATTGATCGGCCCATTGGGATAGCAGCAGTATTCTCGCGGTGGAGGAATATCAATCGTTTGTGGTTTCGGCTGGCACAGAATTGTCTGGCAGACCTCGCGCGGTTCGCAAATTCTCTTTGGATAGCAGACCACATATGGGTCGGGCAACATGGACGGATAGTAGATAACCCTTGGTTCTCGCACCATCTGCGAGACCCACGTCAATTTCGGAACCTTAATCACGCGCGTGGTGTCGACCACTTTGGGGATGGTTATCTGGCGACAGCGGTTGACGACCATCGGCTCTGGGACGATTTTCTCGTTGAAGACTACGCGCTTCTTACAGATCATTCGCGGCGGCTGTTGCACCGTTATGCATTTTGGCATAGGTGGCGGTATACGTGGTGCACATTGTGGTAGAGCGTCCAGGTGGGCGCCTGTATAGCATTTGGGAGAGCACTAGTCGAAGGCGTTTGTATCGGTTTGTGGTTGCAATTTTTAATTTTATGTTTTTGGAGGTTAGAGGGAAGGAAACATCAATAGCAAATCGCGTTTTTTGGACTCAGGCGGACGAACAATTTTTATATGGTTGATTCAAAACTTACCTCAAAAGGTGCGCAGCAGGGATCACAGGGACTACAAGGTCCGCAGGGTCCGCAAGGTCCACAAGGACCGCAGGGTCCACAGGGTCCGCATGGACCACAGGGGGAGCAGCATGGTACGCAGCATGGATCACACATTTTGAGTATTTTTTGAAAATCTGCAAACGAAACGCAAAAAAACCAATTTTAAAATAGCCAAATTCACAAATTTTTCAAAAAATCTCCATACTTTTTAAATTTTTAAAGAAATTTTAAATTTTTTCACTGAAAATTTTGTTCTTAATAGCTTGAAATTTAGAAGCGGAATGAAATATTCATGAACAAAATTTTTCATGTATTTTTTATTTGTCAAGGAGTATGTGATAAATTCGAAGCAGAAATTCACAAGTGTAAAACAGCAAAGTATAAGTTTCAGTACGAAGGTAGAAGTTATCGTAATAAGTGATACAGGGAGAGGGATACATGGTGCCGAGGGTAGTAACAAGGAGGAAAGATGAGCAATGAAAGTAAGCAATAACTAGTTAGTCTAAATCACTATTGAAATGACTCATCAATCAACCTATCGCAATAAAATGAAGGAAAGGATTACATTAGAATCCCTCAGACAAGACGCACGGGTTCACCAAACGCAAGACGCTTAAACAATAAAAAGGAGAACATTTTTAATTAGTTAAATTTAAGGTTCCTCTTACAGACCTTATAATTCCGGTGTAGGAACCTTTAGGATCAAACAAATATGAAATATGGAAACTATGTATATGCTAGAAGCATTAAATAAATGATGCTCTTTTTTATAAAATGCTCTCTTCTCCACCACGCTACAAAACATGGAAGAACTTCGAAACGTCTTCAAAAGTATGTTGAACATGATCAATAGAACAGACCCAGCAACAACAACCACATCTCACATAAGGCATCAGCTTTATAAGCTTGGACTTAAAGTATGCAGCTCCTTCACAGAATCTAAAAACATAAAACGATCAGTTGTGGTTCGGCTGCCGTTTGGAATAGTTTTCATGGTTTGGCGGGACTTTAAACAAAAAGTGAGATCCAATTTAAAGGTTAACGAATTTAAAACATATCAGTAATGAAATCGGAAGTGAAGAGAACATGTTTCTTAAAAAATTATTGGACTTAATTATTCTAAAAAAGTTATAGACTAAAAAATTGATACTCAGTTAATCATTAAAATTTTATATGACCATCGAAGTTTTTGTATTAAAATAATATAATCAATCAATTAAAAATAACGTCATATCTTTTCTATGTAACATAAATTGGAAAACAAAAATCGTGAACAATTTAAAGAATTGAGAAGTAAAGAAATAAAGACTTATATTCTAGGATAACTATTTTTAAAATAGATTCTTTATATATACTAGTATATTATCATATTGTGATTATAATAACACTAAATTCTAGCGTTTGAATTTTTCGGAAAAAGTTTTTTAATAGTTTGACAATAGATTGGACAAAATATTGAAAGTGAAGAGAGATAAAGACATCTGAAGACAACTATAAATATGTAGTTCAAAATGTTATCGATTAGTCTGTTTGGTAAAGTAAAAATTCGAATTTGAATTGCGATAATAAACGCCTGGACATACAGCTGCTGATTATAATCGACTGATATCTCGCTTTATGTGTGAATAAAGTTTATTTCAAGCCATACATTTTTGGTGATTGAAACATCACTCTAAATAGTCTTTGTTACTCGTACTCTTACTCAGAGTACATTAGGGATGTTCCATAATTATATTTTTTATTCATTGATATGTATTTTGTAGAACTTGACTTAATTATTAAAACCATGTATATGGGTCAATAGAATCTTGTTGCGATAAGAACCTCATCGATATTGTTGGTCTTTATATACATTAGTAAATATAAAAGGGAATCCCTTTTATGTACGTCAAAACGCGATAAGAAAAATTGTAACGTCTTTCCATATTCGAAGCGTTGTTAAAACAATGATTGAAAGAGGTTTTGAAAATATAGTTATTTATCCAGCTTATAAAATGTTGATGTAGATTTATATATAATACCCCCAATAAGAAGAGAAGATATTTAAGACGTAAAATTTGTAAAAAAAGATATAGAATAAAAAACTGTCGTCTTGACTGAATATTTTAACTTCAGTGAGTGCACTGCATTCATTATTTTGTGAGACAGTTGCAACTAATGGATCACAAGGAAATGTTAAATCCATCGAAACTTTTTGATAACAATTTTCATAATGTTTTAAAGACAAATGTTTTAACGATTAGTTTTGTAAAAATGCTGCTTGGATTCATACTATGGACTTCAATGTTTGGATTTACATTTGCTGCAGAGACACAGGCTATGGAAAGTAAGTATTTTATAATAAGAAAACACGAATAAATGAAGCTGCTAAATATGAAAGTGCAATAAATATTAATATTTAAGTCATTTCATGTCGTCTTCATATATCTAAGTATTGAAAAAACTATCTGTTAAAGTACGTAAATGGATTTTTAAATGGGTCAACCAGCACATGGACAGGCGGACAGGACAGATACTTAACCTCCTTTTCAATAAAATTCGCATTTTTCAAATGAATCGAAGACAGAATTTTTCTATTTCTATACCATAAAATCTGTTGACAGTTTTCTTTCATATGCACAACATACATATTTTGAGGCCGCATTTGAACTTAATTCTCCAAACATACACATAGACGCATAGATACACACACACAGACACACACTTGAACTCATAATGACGCGACACTTTTGATAGTGTCGCGCCGTGGCACAATTTTGAAGTCGCGCAATTTGCAGTTTTTCTGTTTTCTATTGATTTTTAACTATTGTTGTTATTGCAGAAAATGCAAACAGAGAGAGCGAGAGAGTGTGAGAGAGAGAGAGACGGAAAATAAATAAAAGAAAATGTTTCTAAAACGCGCCATTCAAATCAATTAAAATAATTGTTTTATGGGCTGCTTCTATTGTAGAGTGACTATTTTTTCTAAATATTTGTTGCTTTATTACAACACAAAATATACAAATAAAAGGCTAAATAATGTATTTAACATTTTCATTCATACTGCATGATTGCACAGATGATTTATTTGAGCGCATGCGTAACGTCATCGATGACAGCGTTGTCGCTGTTGCGTTCATCAGCCGGTGTTACCATTAAGGTTAACATTCTACTTTTTTGATTTATTGATTTGATTTACACACGCGCATACTTTTACACGCAAGTGATTTGATATTTTATTGCGGTTACATTAAATAGTTAAAACTATACAAACGCATGTATAGTTTGTTCGGCTTCGCTGTAATTCACGTTGGCTTTATTTTAGCATTGATATAAATCACACTTTGGTTTTTACCCAGGTTTTATTAAAGCAATGAAACAAATCATGTAACAAATACATTCTGAACCATTAATTGATTATTAGCCGAGAGATCCCTGAATTTGGAATTCGAGATTGGAACATGCTTTCCACTTACTTGTACAAAGTTCGACCGAAATACTTGCTTTCCAATAAACACAAATATAATACTTGTTCATCTTTTATCTTTCAGTTGGTATGGTAGACCTGATCGAACAGTTTGGTCTGCCCGATCTGCCGCCCGGCATAAGAGAAGTACCCGGTATATGTGGGGAGGAACGGAATCCATATCAAACTCATCCGGCGCCGGCGTATCGCATAACCAAGGATGCCATTCTAACGATACAGACATCACACACATTTCCCAATGGGTTCCCCGAAGATTTCTCGCTTATGCTGGTGTTACGCAGTAACCGGACAAATCAAGCCAGCGCACCCGTCTTCACCGTCTATTCGGACGAGAGCGAAGAGGTGCTTTCGGTGCGCATTGGTCGCGAAATCGAACTGATATATGAACAAATCGATGCTGGGTTCAATCAGCGCAACAGGATCAACTTCGGTATTGGCGTGAGTGACACCAAATGGCATCGCATTGGTATCAGTGTTAAGGGTACCGCAGCCACCTTGGTAGTCGATTGTACCAGACAGGTGACGCGACGTTTGGAACGGACGACGAGCAGTTCGATAGCCACAAATGGTCTCATCCTAACCGGAGTGCAGATGACCAGCGAGGAGGGTTTTTTCACCGGCGATGTTCAAATGATGGCAATCACGGATTCGCCCGATGCAGGTTATGATGTTTGCACAAAGTATGCTAGGTCGTGTGTGCGTGGCACAGGTGGTGCTGCTGGTGGAGTGCGTTTTGCGGGACCAAATGATGGGGCGTCGTGGTCCTGGTCATCGAGTAGTTCCTCTTCAGCTGACCCGCAAGTGGGTGGTGGCGGGTTTGCTGTTCGAAAAACAGACGATGATTGGCGAGCTTTAGATGATCTTCAGAAAAAAGAAAATGGTCTAAAGATTTTTCCACAAGGTGCCACAGAACATTACTACCTAAATCAAGTATCTAGAAATCTGGTGTCACCGCAGAAAACGATCAATGTTAGTAGTGAAAGTGATCGCCGCGGGGGTTATGCTATCGCTGGTGGTGCTGGAAGTGGTTTCAGCGGCGCTACTGAGAATAGTGATGACGGCAATCTAACTAGAAATAGCAACGGCGCCTCCGGTGTAACCATTGGAAGGGAAGCTATTGATGGTGTCAATATGAGCAGTCCTAGGAAAGAACCGGGCTTTGATACTACTTCTAATGACCACGAAGCCTTTGACATTTACTCAAACACAAACAACTCTTCCGAAACAAATGAAACGATAACCGAGGGGTATGACACACCATACGACGACGATTATAATTATACGGACGAAATGGACCTTGAAGATTTTGGTTCTGGTGATGATACTGGAACTGGGAGAGGTGGCGGAAAGAAAAAGCGAAAAAAATATGCAAAAAGTAATGGTTTTGCACCCGATATCAATTCACCAAACACAGAAGGTGGAAACTCGTTGAATTCGACGAACCACTTCGATTCCAGTCCTTGTTACCCTGGTCCCCGAGGTTACACTGGCATACCTGGCCCACCAGGAGAACGTGGACCTAAAGGAGAACCGGGCAGAGATGGGCTAGCAGGTTTACCTGGCGCACAAGGACCTACTGGACATGTCTTTGTTGTACCTGTAAGTACTATGAAACTATTAAATAAATTTTTTTGTTTTTCAAAAGCAATCATATTCTCAGCACACGCAAGGAGGTAGTGAAAAGGGTCCTGATAGTCAAGCCGAGGCTTTAAGGCAAATGATTGCACAGCACATGGTAACGAAGACAGTCACTATCGCTTAAACAGTCTGCATAATTAAAGCCTCGTATTATTGCAGATGTCTCTACGCGGGCCAGAAGGGTCCACGGGTTTAACAGGCTTACCTGGTCCATCTGGTCCTACAGGTCCTCAGGGTGTTAAGGGTGAGCCAGGCGATGTTGGGGAACCGGTATGTTAACTGAATTTATACTGAAATACGCCCAAGACATTGCATCTTAACTTCAGAATATATTTCTACTTCAGGGGTCACGCGGTTTGCGGGGTCCGGTCGGTCTTCCAGGTCGTGAAGGACGAAGAGGCAGATCAGGTAGAGATGGAGAGCGCGGATCTGTAGGTGAAGCTGGTCCCAAAGGTGAAGTCGGTCCTATGGGGCCAATCGGACCACCAGGAGAGAAAGGCCACCGTGGTTTTCATGGCCAGACGGGGGAGAAAGGTCAGCAAGGTGTTGAAGGTCAGCCAGGAGAAGAAGGTCCACCTGGTTTGCCAGGCTTGCCGGGTGAATTGGTAAATTTATATATTTGTCTAACTTCTACTTTAACTACATAATCGTTTTTAAAGGGCCCACGTGGTTTTCTAGGCCCTAGAGGATTTCCGGGTCCTACTGGAAACCCAGGAGTTCAAGGTAATGAAGGCCTACAAGGAGCGAAAGGAAGTCCTGGTTTAACAGGACAACCTGGTCCACCTGGCATACAGGGTTCCACAGGGCCTACGGGTTCTCCGGGCCCACAGGGAAATCTAGGCCCTCCTGGTATAGTTGGCCCAAGTGGGAAACCCGGCTTACCTGGTCTACCTGGGGCAGATGGATCTCCTGGAATAGCCGGCCAGCCGGGTTTAACTGGGGCAAAAGGTGATCAAGGCTTTCAGGGTGTGCAGGGCTCGGTTGGTTTTCCAGGACCTCGAGGGCCCAAAGGTGATGATGGCCCACGTGGGTTAATTGGTGACAAGGGAGAGAATGGTGAGCGTGGTCTCGATGGTGAAAAAGGAGACGTTGGTACTTCTGGTGAACGTGGTCCTGCTGGAAATCCTGGCAGTCCTGGTCCGGAGGGTCCAGAAGGACCGAAAGGTTTTGAAGGCCCGCGTGGGGAAACTGGTGTTCAGGGACTAGCTGGTGAAAAGGGCAAACAGGGTCTCCAGGGGTTTCAAGGATACCCTGGCCCATCTGGTGATAAAGGTGACAAAGGTGCAACTGGAACAACTGGACCGGCAGGCATCAAGGGAGAACGTGGTATTCAGGGAGCACAGGGAGAAAGAGGTGAAACAGGAACACGAGGTTTTCGTGGTTCCAGAGGTAGACGTGGCAACGACGGCAGTCCGGGACCAAAGGGTGATACGGGTCAGCCAGGACCTCAAGGTTCGCAGGGCGAAACGGGACCTCAAGGAGCAGAAGGCCCAAGAGGATTCATTGGTATGCCAGGGCCACAAGGTGCAGATGGCAGACATGGTGCACAAGGTCCTCCAGGTGAAAGAGGTAAGCCGGTAAGTAATAGATCAATATTTTAAAAAAAATAACTAAATCTATTTTTTGTCAAATATTTTAACAGGGTGAGTCTGGTAAACCCGGCCCAATTGGCGAGGCTGGCGTTATTGGACCTCGTGGAGCTACTGGTGATATAGGACCATTGGGTGAACCAGGTCCTCAGGGTCTCCCCGGACTGCCTGGAGAGGCTGGTTTACCGGGTGAAGCTGGAAAAGAGGGAGCACAAGGTCCAATGGGTACACTTGGAAATCCTGGACCGCAAGGAGCGACTGGTCTTCCTGGTTTTCCAGGCGAGCGGGGTCATCAAGGGCAACCCGGTTTGCCTGGTTTGAAAGGAGACCAAGGAGTTATGGGTTCACCAGGATATCCAGGCGACAAGGGACAAACTGGAGAAGCTGGTCATCTTGGACCACAAGGCCCACAAGGCCATCCTGGGCCACAGGGTAATATAGGAGCACCAGGTGCAAAAGGCGAAGTTGGTGAAAAAGGTCCCATTGGTCAAGTTGGAAGAGATGGTTTGCCAGGCCTACGAGGATTGCCTGGACCACCTGGACCTCTAGGCATTCCAGGCGAAGACGGAGATAAAGGTGAAGTTGGGTTACCTGGCGAAAAAGGTCTAAAAGGAAGCCAAGGAGAGACTGTAAGAAATAACCATTATATACATCTGTCAAATAATATTTACTAAATTCCTAAAAGGGCCCAGTGGGCTCTGCAGGTCCACAAGGCTCACGTGGAGATGCTGGACCTCCAGGATCATCGGGTGAAAAAGGACCGCAGGGAGAAATCGGTCGACGAGGAATTAAAGGAGAAGATGGGTCGCCAGGACCCGCAGGACTACCAGGAAAATCAGGTCTCCAAGGTCTACCTGGTCCAGCTGGTGTTAAAGGCGAAAGAGGTGATGATGGCATAATGGGACCAAGTGGTTCAGCAGGCCCTCCTGGCGAACAAGGAAGAAGGGGACCTAAAGGTAGTACGACACATTTAAAGTTTATTTAAATGTTCTTACATAGCTCTCTTTCGTAGGACCTGTTGGTCAAGAAGGGAAACCAGGGCCACGAGGTGCTCAAGGTACAATGGGCGCCGATGGTCCACAAGGCCCCCCTGGTTTGGTGGGACCTATTGGTAAGCAAGGAGAACGAGGTATTGTTGGACCCAAGGGAGACGATGGAAAATCAGGCGCGATTGGGTCCCCTGGAAAACCTGGCAATCCAGGTCCTGAAGGTCCCAAAGGAGCGATGGGTCCACATGGATATCCAGGCAGTCGTGGCGAACCGGGACTCATGGGTCCTAAGGGGGAAATTGGACCTCTAGGTGAAGATGGCAAACCGGGCGAACCAGGACCAATTGGAAACACTGGTTCAGATGGAAGAGCTGGAGAGCCTGGTCCACCGGGAAAGCATGGTCCAGAAGGACCAGCGGGATTACAAGGAAGTCCTGGATCAACAGGATTGAAAGGAGATAAAGGAGATTTGGGTCCACTGGGGCCTTTGGGAATGACAGGACCGCAAGGATTACCAGGTCAGGAGGGACCGAAAGGTATTAGAGGTCCACCGGGAGTGATAGGAGAACTTGGTAGTCCAGGACCTACTGGTCCGCCTGGACAAGAAGGAAAGACAGGTTTAATCGGCCCAGCTGGTCCCAAAGGCGATCGTGGACGACGAGGAGCAAAAGGACATCGTGGTGAGCTTGGCATGGTTGGCATAAAGGGGGACCAAGGCGAGAAAGGTGAAAGAGGTTTTCGTGGCATACAAGGTCCGGAAGGGCGTAAAGGTGATACTGGACCTATTGGTCTACTGGGTATAAAAGGAAATGATGGACCGCAAGGGTTGCCCGGCACTGATGGTCCTCTTGGACTAAAAGGCATCGAAGGCATAGCTGGCAATAAAGGCGAAATGGGTCCCCCAGGCTCACCCGGACCACCTGGAGCACCAGCAGAAGCACCACTTATACCACCCGAGTTGCTTTTCCAAATGCAACAATTCTCAACTACAAAGGCGGAAACAAGAAGAAGACGAAACGTTGCTAATGGTTTCGAGGATTTTGTCCCGATTGATGATGATGACGATTTGAATGAACTGATGGGTGTGCCTATAACGCCTGAGCCCACTACAAGCACAAACGAACATCACAAGAAGCAACGAAGAAGGAAGAACAAAAAAAAGCAGAATCTTGCTAATGCCAATGCCAAGTACGTGGACATGTACAGCGCCATTTACAGCATGAGACAAGAAATGGATCGGATGCGAAAGCCAAGAGGCACGCAGGACAACCCCGTCCGCAACTGTCGCGATCTGCGCTATGCACATCCGCAATTCGAGGACGGTTGGTACTGGATCGACCCGAATGCAGGAATGCCCGATGATGCCATCTTCGTATTTTGCAACATGACGGCTCAAGGGGAAACCTGCATCCATCCGGACGTGCATACTGCGGAAATGCCTGTGCTGCCATGGCAACGAAGTAATGCTGTCGAGCGAAACTGGTTCTCTAAATTGGAAGGTGCTTCAAAGGTGTCCTATGATAGTGTAGGTTCGGTGCAACTGACTTTTCTCAGACTCTTATCCGAGGAAGTTTATCAGAACTTCACTTATTCCTGCGTCAACAGCGTGGCGTGGTTTGATAAGGTTAAAGGTGGCTATGATGGGGCAATCAAACTTATGGGCGACAATGAAATGGAAATCGCACGTGAGAGCGGTGTCCAAGTAGAACCAACTGTCGAGGTGGATGAGTGCCAGGTAAATATTTTGTAATCCAACAGAAAGTATCTGTACAGAAATCTAATGAATATTATTTGTAGAATCCCAATAGTGCTGGCCGGACCGTATTTGCGGTGTATACTAAACGTCTGAACTATCTTCCGCTCATCGATTTTCAGCCTCATGATTACGGTGGTTCCAATCAAGCGTTTGGTTTTAAATTTGGACCAGTGTGTTTTAAGTGATTTCACATTCGAAATAAACTTTTGTTATAGTCTTTAATCCTTACCACTTCATCAACTGCCATCGATTAGGTTTAAGTTCTAGAAATATTTATAAGCATTAAAATTTATAAGCTGTATTTAATTACCATAGCCTTAAGTAGAGAGTCTTAATTTAATGTCGTATATACTAAAATTAGTGATTTTATTAGAAAATAAATACTTTAGTTATTAAATAATGATTACTTTCCTGTTTATTATTATCTAAAGTATTATAATCTGATATATTCTAAGAAATTATGGATTTTCTGCGATAAGGTTTTGTAATAGTTAGCAAAAATAGTAAGGAAGTGAAATTGATTGGGCTAACTAAAGTCTGGGGCACTAGATTTTCATTGTTACAAAAGCAACTTGAATATCAAGTCCAGAATAAAAGTTTTCTTTCCAATATTACGTTTATCGATTGTTATTTGTAGGTTCTGAATAGTGATAGTGAATTGAGAATCCTTTGCTCTGAAGACTTCTAGAACCAATTAGTAATTCTTATGTTAAAAACACAAACTAGAAAATTTTTTTCGCCGGTAAAATATTTCAATCGAAATGTTTGAATGTCGAAGCTCCTATTTTTATTTCTGTTTTATTTCTGTTTTACCGTTAATAATTTTTGCAGAAGCACGAAAACTTTTTAGCCGGTGAATTGTTGAATTTGAATTTGTCATTTGAATCTTTCATGTTTACATTTCTTCAAACATTCAAATTTACAGACACTGCCGTGGATACTTTTTACTCAGTTATTATTCTAGCGTTTTGTATGTCGTTTTGCAAAAAGGAATGCGATATTTTTATTAATATGCAAAACGAAAGGTCCGTCGTCAAGGTTTTTTTTGTATTTCACGAAATGTTTCCCTACTCACGGGATGCTTTCAACGAGTTCTGTCTAAATGCAATTGAATCGTTGCGTCCTTTTTCCCATAGCTTACTTTTGTACGTTTAACGATTTAAGGATTTTAATTCCTTTCAGTCTATTACAAGGACATGCATTTTTTCTTTATTTTGGAATTTATATTTCTGGGGTTCTTTACCAGACACAATAATATTTAGTAAATACATACTTTTTTCATACCCTACATTATATTAATGGATAATTAAAAATACAATTTAAGTAACCAGATATTAATTCAATGGTATTTTGAAGTTATTTGGGTTCTTTAGAAGGGTTTTCATCAAGAACATAAATATAATAAAATCATTAAAGCTGATTACACTTTAAAAAAGTGCTTTCAAAAGCTTTTAAACAATTAAAACAATTTTTAGCTTTTTTATAGCGGAAAATTAAATTTTTTTAAAATATGTTTAATACTTCAAGATTAGAAAAATAAGTCCATCAACAGGAGAGAAATAAAAACTTTATGTTGAAACATTTTTAATGTCAATCATAAAAAGTGTTATCGTAGAGATGGAAATATTCAAAACCTCGTTAACCGGCTTATGAAGGAGGTCATTTACCATAGATGTACCCAATCGACCTGCAACGTCTTATTCCATTAGAGTTATGTAGGGATCCGCTTTGTCGTGTATAGTTTTTTGTAAAGATAAGATACTATATACATACATATGCGTGGTACATATTTTAAAATAATAAATATAAAACTATTTTGTTTTAGCGATTGCCTTATGGCAATCCTCACTACCCTCCCTCCCACTACCCTCCTGTTTGTGACTGCCTTCGATACATATTAGTAAATATAAGACTCCATTTAAATCAATAAAAGATCAGCGGTGGTGACTAAACCAATAAACGAGAATGGTAAATAAATATTATGGCCCAAAATAAGACCAAATTAGAAGTTTTATCTTCCTTTAAAGAATATTTCAAATGAAGGACTTCAACATTCAACGAAGTCCTCTCACAAATAAAGCAATACAAATTATGC
This sequence comes from Myopa tessellatipennis, assembly GCA_943737955.2. Lineage (NCBI taxonomy): Eukaryota > Metazoa > Arthropoda > Insecta > Diptera > Conopidae > Myopa > Myopa tessellatipennis. Next base: position 54,250,333 of record OX031316.1, read on the forward strand.
TTCCATAAAAAGCTTTTATACACTATTATTCATACTTTTTATACCTTGCACTCGAAGGAATGAGGGTATATACTTTGGTCTTCCGTTTATAACGTTATAACGCATTAAAGGAGACCTACTACAATGTTTGTAATGATTATGAATTCATCTGTGCTTCTAGCTCAATTTCTCAGCTTGTAGATTGAATTTGAAGCTGCGATTTAAAAAAATTCTCGCAGCAAAAACCTCTGCTGACAAAAGCTATAATTATAGAAGAACGAGGACGATTATTGTCTCTCGTGTAAGGGTCTTTGAAATCGAAAACGGAGAAAATCGGATCACTGCCAGGCCTTCCTTTTAAGCAAATACTAATACATCCCATTGGAGGGCCAAATTTCTCAACTATAGTACAGATCTAAAGTTGAAATTCTATTAACGTACCATGCCGATTAGCTCAATCGGACCACAAAAAATTGATATAGGCTACATGAGTTTCGGCAATGCCTTGCTTGTTTTCTCTTTGTCTCTCTCTCTGTCTCTCTCTACAGCTCTTTTCCTATGTCTCTTTCTTCGGCGCTCTCTGTGTTAAAACTTTTGCAGAGTCTGCGCTCTACAAAAGGTCGAAGTGGTCGAAAAATGGTGTCTAATTTAGTCGTAAATGGGCGGCGCTTAAGAGCCCAGCACTACGAGTATATACGAAAGAGAGCGAGACAGTGTGAGTGACCTATGTAAACGAGTGTGTTTCCTGGTATTAATTTCGAAAAAACGACTTTTTGATGTCAGAAATTTTGGGTTGTTGCCGCCATATCAACGACTATGTGTGGGTGTGTGAATATGTATTTATACATGTGTGAGTGTGTGTGTGTGTGTGCGTACGATTGTGTGAGCGTATACGACGAGTATTTACGAGCTACAACCGTCAAGCTTTCCGGTGGATGGGTGGTGGCTGGGTGCCTCTGCTGGTTAGTATTTGTATGCGACTGACTTTGCACTCTGACTGGTTAATATAACCGCAGGATTGCATTATGCCGTCACACAAGGAGTTACACAGAGTCACGTTTGACGTATGTGTGTGGGAGGATAAAAAATGTCACAGTGTGTGTGTTTGGGTGGAGATGCTTTCGGTGTGTAGCGATTGTGAACATTTTGAAACCGAACATTTTGAAAGCTATTCTCAGAATTATGAATATCAAATCCGATTCAGTTCAGTTTCTTTTATATCGAATCATGTCTTATCTATTTCTTCTCTTTAATTCTTTCTTCTTCTTCTCCTTCGGTTTTCCCTTTTGGCTCCTCTATCAGACTTTCAACAGATGGATGGTTGGTCAAAGACTCAAAGTCATAAATTTGTAGAACGAATGTAAGACACATGCTATACATATCTAAACTACTTATTTACTATACATTTACATATGTGTTTCCTGAAATGCAAGGAGCAACATTAACTACTAAACTCCACCCTCCTTGAAATGTCGCTGCTGTCAGTATGTGTGACCAATACAAGTATCCCAAAAGTCACTTCAATTTAGACGAGAGTCAGAAAATCAACCCTTATCAACAACCACCTCCACGATCGGCATCAGCAACAACAACCATCGTCACCACCACCACCATTATATCCATCACTCTTATATATTCGTATCCTCCTCTATTCTTAGCAAAAAAACCCCACCACCATCAGCAACAACAACAACCCGAGCTCAAATAATGTATAACAAAAACAGTGTTGCTTCATTGCGATATTTTAGGGGAAGGGGTAAAACTTGGCAAACAGTAATAAATACAAGGAAGGAAAAATACAACAAAAAAATGGGACAAATAATATAACAGAAATGAAACTTAATCTGAAATGAAATCCTGATTTTTTGTCTTCTTTACCACACAATTTAGCCACGCCCCAAAGAAGCTAATAAGATAAAAAAACCAGCTGTTTAGAGAAATAATCTGCCATTTATATACGATACTATTGTAATGCATCCTGGATTGTTGCTGTTGTTGTTTACGGTTATTTATTATATATATATTTAAGCAGCCACTGTTAATGGACCCAGATATTTATAGCTGTAAAGGACGTAGAATTATTTATCTCGAATCCTATCTGATCTGATTCTATGAGAAGTCTAGAAAATATATGATAACATTTCGGTTTTGGAAAATCTATTCATTGGGTTTAGTTACTAAATAATAACAAATATATCTACATCTATAAAATATCACCGCTTTATGAGGTTTTACAGGGTCAAATCATTATAGTATTAAAGTTTTTTTAGATTTCGACTTCGAATTTTATGATTTTGTAATATATTCACCACTCCACTGTTATTCCACTAAGGGTAAACCCTTCCTCTCTTCCCCTTCTTCCATGGTGTCTATAATTCCAAGAAATACTTTCCGTAAGGATACGTATACCATATAAAATGTAATCGCTGCCGTAAATGACTTTCAAACTGATAAACAGAAGTCGCTGCCGCCGCCGTTGTACCCGCAAGACCCGAATCTAGCTGCCAGAACCAAACCCCCATCCGACCAAAAAGTAAGAAGCTATTTACTAGGCAAGGATAAAGAGCAGAACAGAAACGCGTGGCCATATGTACAAGTATTTAATTTTTAACCCTCCCACTTTCAGCATTTTAGGCCAAGAGTTCACAAATCTAACACAGGTGTAATAAGTCACATACACAAATACACACAGGCACACATCCATCGCTGCATTACGATATATAAAATCATGAACTTAATGATGATGGCGTTTGTCGTCCTTGTTGTGAGATGCTTGCGCGCGACTTTCCTATATAAGTATGTATGTATGTGTTACTCTCAGTGTGTGTGTGTGTGTGCTTGTGTATGTAGTCACATACAAACGTAGGATAAGGACGAGGTTGACCTAGCGACTCGCAAGCAGTGACTATGTGATGCTCTTAAAGTGGTAACTCGGTAACACTCTCGCACAACGACGACGACGACGTTAACGATGGCATCATCGATGTACGACGCTTCTTGTACATAGCTTTTGTCAGTCTTGACATTTTGTGGTGAATCGTAGAAAGCCACAGAATACGATGTCAGTTAAATGTGTGTGTGTGTGTGTGTGTGTGTGCGTGTGTGTGTGGTCGAGGGAGGGATGCAAACGAGGGCGGCAGAAGAGTCACTGAGAGTATAAAAAACAACACTTTGACGGCGATGACGAAAGCAAACAGAAGAGGAAGTCTCGATTCGTTGTAATCGCCACCGTAAAAAAGGGCGTTTTCCGGTTCGTCAGTATGGCGTACGAAGGGGGTGGATGAGAGCGCAGAGACCGATGAGAAGGGATGAACAGACTGCAACATTTCGTAGCTTTTCGCATTTATATTTCGCAGATATCGTGGTTTTTGTTTTCCTAATTTTTCTTTTTCGATATTGTTGTTGGTATTAATATTGTTGTTGCATTGTTGTTGTTGTAGTTGTTGGTTTTGTTGTTGTTGTTTATAGTAGTGCTGTGAAAAAGTACCTTCTCTGCTTATTTATTCTGATGATGATGCTAGTGATGATGCTACTGATGTTACTGTTGTTGTTGTTCTTGTTGTTGTTGATGATGTTGGATGGTGGTGGTGGCTGTGGTGGTGGTGGCTGTGGTGTTATCTACTGTGCTTCTTCTACTTCTTCAGCCCGCCAGTTGTGCGAGGTTGTTTTTCCGGGAGTGGGTTGGCTTTCGTTCGCCTTTCCTTCGAAGTTTGTTTCGTCCTTCGTCCTTCGCCGCTTCACTTTCTTGTTTCTTTTGTTGCTCTATCAATCTTCTTCTGTTGGCTGTCAAATTGACTGCAGAAGAGTAGCTCTTGAAGCTTCACTTTTATAATTGGTGGCCTCTGTTGTAGTTCGTAGATGGTACCGTTAACATTACCGCACAACACCGTCGTCGAGTAACGCGGCGCCGCAACTTTACTTGACTTGGCGCGCTGACTGACTGTGTTTTTAAATGTGTATTATAAATAATTTTAAAGAGTCCAAAAACTTGTAGAAAATTCGAAATTAAATTCGAAACTTACTATATATTAACTTTATTATAAAAATATAAAAAAAAATAACTGTGCTACACAATAATTTCTCAAAACTTTCGAATAATTTGTTTGCTACAAAATATTCAAAGAATGTGCAAAAAAACGAACATTTAAAGTTTAAAAGAATGGAAAAAATAATAAGTTTCTTAGTTACATTAAACTAAGTATTAATAACTTGTAGTTAACAACAAATAAAAAGATTGTATAAACGAAAAGATTGTACACTTTATAAAATCAACAGAAAGCGACCCAAATATAAATCACGCAAAAAATAAAATAAAAAAATACATATAACAAGTAGTTAAAGTAAACTTCAACGTATAATAATATTAAATATATATTTTTTCCTTAATAATCAGACACTAAAGTTTATTCAAATAATCAAAAATCAACAGCTTCATCCTGGATACGCTAGGATTTAAATATTTCCATCAGCGAAAAATGGGAACAGGTTGGTAGAGCCGGCGGCTGTGTTCAAAAATTGTGTACTGTTTATTAAAATTAAAATAAAATATGAAAAGAATAAAATATAAAATACAAATAATTCGAATAATTTCGTAAATTCGAATTTTTAACTTCAAATTCTTTCGACGAATTCTTTAAAAACTCATTTTATTTAGCGTAAAAATATATGTTCACCTATCAAAAGTGAATTTCGGCATAAAGATTTCATTAAATTTATAAAGTATTTCAAAAGTAGTTCTTTCAATGATCATTCTTATAACAACAATCTATACAAAGTTATTATTTATTATTATTATTTATTATATTATTATTTATATTTTTAATCTAATAAAAATACTTTACATATGTATATTCAGCATTCGATTTGGTTATAAATCTAAAAGCTTTTAAGGTGTTTTCTATTTTTAATGGGCTTTATTTTATTTTTAATGGTTTTTATTTTATTTTTAAAGAGTACACAAAATATGGACATTTTTTCAGCTTTACTTGTGTTGGCAGAATTTACTAACAATTATTCGAGATTTAAAATTTTTAAAAAACAAAAAGAAGTCTTAAATTTAACTGAAATGAGAGGTCTTTAAATTTTGAGAGTTGGCTAGAAAGATATTTGATTGTTTGAAGATATTTATTGAAAAATCTAGGGTTACTGTGAAGATTGATTACGGAAACTGGAAAAAAGCTTATCAGATCTGGGCTACGTGCATATAGTTTAGACATTATAGGTCTTAGATGTGGGCTTCATTTAGATATACATCATATATTTAGATGGATTCAACGTGGAAGGCTATGGAAGAAATCAGAGAATCAATTCGACAAGTTTGACCCATAGTTCGATTATAAGCTTAGCTAAACTGAACTCAGACTCAGGGATTCTTGATAACGGAGATTCACCAGGATCCACGTTACAATGCACGGGATTATATTTGACCAGGAGAGCTAAAGTCTTGTTCAGAATGGCAGCGTTGAGCGTCAACGTCGCGTTAGCATCGAAACCATTGAGTGAATGTAAATCGTTCAGAGTGCGACCGTTTAGCGACGCGTCTTCATAGCATTGTCTCTAGCGTCTTCGGTAGTGACGCGACCGAAACAATCATGGTATTTTTTTTTGCGTCGTCTTCGCGTTTAGTATGCAAAATGATATCGATCGAGTGAGATGCAATGTTGCTGATTGGAGAATATTCCATACAATCGAAGATGTGAATATGGAATAAATATAGTATAAGTATGTATGGAATTATTCCTAGTTTGAAAATTCTTGTTTAGAATCGAATCAATAAAGCCATCGAGGTTACTCTTTCCAAGAATAGGAAAGTCCTTATATGAAATATTGTGGATCAAAATCCAAGGCATCTTTAGAGAAAAAACTTTTTTGAAACTGTCCTGAATTGAACAAGGGAAATACTAGCCAGAAATACTATTGTAGATTTTACTGCTGTAATTACCTCTGCGAAGTTCTCACAATCTTCACTCTACTTGACCTTTCGCTGTCTTCTCCTCTTTCAAACTACCAATTATTATAACAATTTAAAATTAAATTCTTAAATAGTTAATAAAACATCTGTGGTTTGGAATTGAATATTATTATCGTAATAACTGAACAAGTTTCAATCAAATTCTCGAGCGTGGGAATTCTTGGTTTTGTAAGCGTGTCCAAAATAATACCAGATCTTCAAAAAACTTGGTGGGAAACATTATTCAAAAATCATTTTAAATAAACAAAGTTTTTAATGTATGCCAACGCATTGTTAATATTTTTTAACTCTACCAGCTTTAAAAACAATAAAGAATCAAAAGTATGAAAACAAATCGCGGAATAAAACTGACAAGAGCAATCATGGATTTCCAAAAATTTGTCCAAAACATAATTTAAAATTTTCATAAAACTAACAAAGCAACACAAAAAGACAGACAGAGGTTAAAAAGTAAACACTTGAAAGAACGATAGGCTGGTGGTTGCCGAGAGAGCGGAGGTCGATCGAAAAAGGATACAAAGGACTATAATCAACACCCCTTTATTCCATTCGAAAATATTGACACCTTAACGACTCGATGCGTGCATTCAGCACGAGCGACAAAAACAGGGTGCGTGAAATTGATTGAGGAATGTTTTCATAAAATAGGCAACACGTGCCGCTATTTAAAAAGGGCTATTTTATTTTTTACAAATACAGAAACAGAAAGAAAGACAGTGTCAATATGTCAAATGTATGGACAAAAGGACGGACAAACAGACTCGCCGCCTGACCCTATTATTTTGACAAGTGGCTTGCGATTAGATGGGTTTATGTTCGAAAGTGTGTTACGTGACTATAAAAGCGTCAAGGATTAAAGGCGTTTAGAGAAAGCGAGGCAGACAGAGAGATCTTTCGAAAGAGAGAGGATTATCAGCAAAAAGACACGCACGAATTCGTGTTGTTACTTAAATGTTGACATTTGAAAGTTGTTAAGGAAAGCCTACGTTGGGCAACACTTCTTTTAACTCAATGTCCCAATTCGCTCCTTATTTCATTCTTTAACTGCGGACAGTCAAAAGGACAACTGATTCGAATTGCAAAAGCTCTCGTGATATGTGAACAACAAGCTTGTTGTCCTTGTCCTCAACAATTTCCGGTGGTCAGACTGATTTAATAAACAGTAACAACAAAAACCATACTCAAAACAACTCAAATATTTTTGCACGCACATAAGAGTCCTTCGGAAATCCAAAACCCACAGCATATAAACGAGGGTGCGAAAACGAATACCAGCAGCAAAGAGCACAAAAACACAGCAAGAACAGCAACAACAACATAGAAACTAATTTTCTACTTAATCCCAGCTAATTTCATTTAAATCCGATTTTTCATTTATGCTCTGAGCTCTAGTAATGTTCAGATACCGAGTCGTAGACGTTGTTTTTATGCTCGCTCCTTCGTCCTTTCTGTCGGTGTGTTTGTGTCGCATGTGTGTTTGAGTGTTGAGTACGCCTTTCAAAAGGATTTCCTATCAGTTAGTGTTTTTGTAGGCTTAGGTTATGCAAAAACCACTCCGAAAGAGAGAGAGAGAGAGACAGACAGAGATACAGCAAGAGGGTGAGGAAAGAGAGCTACAGGAAAAGGAAAGGATATTATTTCAATGCGTTCGCTGCTCATTTAATTTTTGTTTTTGTAAGATGCTAAATAAACATTGAGTGAAATCAGGATAATTAGCAGGAGAATCTTTGTTGTGGTTTTTTTCTCTTCTGGGCAGGATGTTTGCGAGTTTGGGGAATTTCCTATACAGATCTGAGAATTAGATCACACTTCCATAAAGGTTCACACAAAGGTTATCTTAAAGTTTTGACCGCTTTAACTTAAATATTGTTACAATAAAACGATGTTTGTTATAATGTGCGTTTCTCTCTGTTGGTGGATATAACTTTCGATCTATGTTTTAAGATCGGTTAGATGATTTTACCGATTTTACTACTTCTTTTATATCATATGTTGGATATATAATTTTTGAAACTTCTTTTAAGTTTTACGGTTTCTTTTTTGAAACCCTGGTAATTTTCGAAAGATTAGTTTAAAGTTTCAAGAAGATATATTGTACTATTTGTTCAGATATATAGATATAAAATATATACAATATATAGAAGATATATAGTAAATATAACTATAGTAGAGAAATTAACCATACAATATCTGCTAGGAAACAAAATTCTCTCCGCCTTCTTTGCAGTCGGTTCGCCAGTTTCTATGCATTTTGTTGACCGCTCTTTCGACTCCCGATTGAAGTGGTGGACCCATGGTTATGAAATGATGCAAAAAACGGACCTTGGATCTTGATATGTTGTCCTGTGGCCTTTCAATATCAAGTTCTGTCATAAGAATTAGACTGCTTTCATTTAGAAGAATACTTCATTGTAATTGTACTTCATTGTAATACTTCATTGTAAAGACTTATCAATTTACCCTCGTATATGCTTTATGAGAAAGTAACTCCATTAATTTAGGTTTAATTAGTCATTTTGTCAGTTTCACTTTAAGTTTATTATTTTATTATAAGAAATTTGGAGCAATTTAAGCACCTCTTTCAGGAAGTATAATTTTCTCATATACGTATAAGAAAGTATTTCTTTATCTTATGTACGTATCCCAGATGCATAGACCCTATATTGTGCAATTTTTATTAAATTTTATTTCTTTGCTTCTGTTCTTAGGCGATCGTCTGCTGGACATACCTTGTAAAGTGTGTGGCGATCGTAGTTCCGGCAAACATTACGGTATCTACAGTTGTGATGGTGAGTAAGCATATCAAAACGGTTCAGATTCATATAAACGTCACATTATTAATTAATCTAGCTTCTCTCTTAACTAACTTTTCAACTGTCAGGTTGTTCGGGTTTCTTTAAGCGAAGCATCCACCGCAACCGCATCTACACCTGCAAAGCTACCGGAGATCTTAAAGGACGTTGTCCTGTCGATAAAACTCATCGCAATCAGTGTCGTGCCTGTCGTCTAGCGAAGTGTTTCCAATCGGCGATGAACAAAGATGGTGAGTACGGTGTTAGTATGTGAGTCTTGATGCCTTATAATGTCATGCATAAATTATAAATCTGCAAAAACTGTTGCGCTCTCCATGAAGGACTTCAGCATTTGATCGGTGTCCGGGGGTGGCGGTGGAGGTTGTTAAAACACTTTCAGGCAGTAAGTCTCTTCATTAAGCTGATTATTTTGCGCCCACAAAATTCATGTTGTTTTTGGATTTTCCGGTTCAGTTATTGAAATAACAATAACAAGGAGTAACTTTTGTCTCTGAATTAATTTATTGTTTTAATGAAATTCAGATGCTCGCTAAAATCAGTTGAAGGATTGCGTTTTCAGAGTTAAGAGGATGCGTAGATTCAAAACCAGGTGGGTAAAAAAAAGAGCCAAGCCCGTTGTTCAACTTCATCCATAAATAAAGATTTCGCTTATACAAGTCAGATCAGAAAACCATCAGAGAAGCTTAGACCGCGTAGACAATTGTAATCATTCTCTTAGGGAATGATGAGGTTAATCCCGAAAGGGCAGCGGCTATTCGGCCCAAGTTTTTTCAACACAACCATTTTTTCATAAAATACTACAAGATATTGGCATGAATTTCAACAAGACACTAGTATATAGGGATCAAGCTTTAATTCGGTAATTTTATTTGGATGCACCGGTTGTAATTTCCAAATGGAACAATTTGGTTTCTTTGATGGACCGTGGATTGATTTACAGATGGACCATAATGAATACCGATATAATTTCGCAGTGCTCTTGGATTTGTTCAACATTTTTTTTTTTTATTTTTTAACACATACTATATGTATAATATATTGTATATGCGTGCATTTCATGTATACATATAAGTAGGTAATTCAAGAAACCAGCCGATGGCCAACCATTTATATACCGTACATACCTACATAACATTCTTAAAACTTATAGTTATATTACCAGGATATAAAAGAACCTTTCAACTACTGCCTAAAAATACCCATGTCAAATAAAAAAAATGATTACAAAAGTAATGACAATAAAACATAATCGAAATCATTCGCTGTTCATTCCAAGGATGTGAAAAACCACTGACAGGACATGCTTATGTCTTGTGTAGATGAGGTTTATATACATATACGTTTGTATATATGTAAGTGTATACATGTGTTTATGTGTATGTGTTTGGGCGTTTGTGTGTGTTTATTTATTTATCCAACCAAACAACCAAAACAAGTGCCACAAAATAAAGGAATTGTTATGTTATCCTTTTGGCAGTTTCTTTCTGTTGTTCTTATAGTTTTTTTTATTCTGTTTTTTCCTGTTGTACTGTTGTTCATACGTATTTTGTTGTATTCGGATGTGCTGTTATTTGTCCTGTTTAAGGATATGTGGTAAATTTTACACGTTCCTCAACATGAGACCAAACATCGCCAAACACAACAACCGACTTTTTCACGAAGAGAATGGAAAAATAGCAACAACAATAGCATCAGAGAGAACAACAACAAGTACAGCCTTTTGCACTTTTCAATTCAACGCCTCGATACTGTTTTTGCTTTTAGTGAAGCCAAGAAAATCGCCCTCAAGAAAGGTTTTCTTTTATGTTGTTGGCGTTTTCTTTTCTTTGTTTTTATACCACGCATGTTTCCTTACGGTATTCTTAGACATGAACAGTGCTTTAGTAAAATGGCGTCATTACGTAAGGAAAGGAATTTCTTTATTTCGCTTTTCTTCCTCCGAGAAAATTTAAAAAAGTTCTCTCTCCCTCACTCTTTCTCTCTCTCGTTTCTCTGCTATAATAAATGATTTTCTCCTCGGTTTTCATGGATCATTAGAAGAGTACAACAATTTGACAGGATAATCATTTGATTGTCAATACATTAGGTAGATGTACGTGTTGTTGTTGTTGCTCCCGTTCTTCTCGGCTTCAATCGTTATATTTAAGGATCAAGCTTGTAATCCTCTATTATAATGTTGCCAACGCTGTTGTCAGGGTTGCCCTCTGCTCCGTGCTTCTTGCGCTTCTTCCTCCATCCACTCCAATACACTCCACACTCTACTTTTATTCTGACCAAAATCGAATTCAAAAGCAGATACAAGTCCATTCCTAGTCGTATATACGTACATAGATTGTATATGTATATATTTTTCAAGGGTGCTCAAAGGTGTTCGCTTTCCCACGATTTGATAGGAAAATGTTGAATACAATTTCAATTTTTGTTGCTGTTGCTATTGTTGTTGTTTTTGTTGCTGTTGATGCTGGACTTAATCGCTTTTGTATTTTCATGCTACATTTAATATTGGCTTAAAAGCTTTAAAGTTAGGTTGAATAAAAAAGTTGAATGCAAAAGTGTTGTTGCTAATGTTGTTGTTGTAAGTGATGGCTAAAAAAAAAAAAACTCGTGGTGAGATACTGAATCCGTAAAAAGAAGATAGAATATGCGTAAATTTGAATTTGCTTAAATTTTAATTTAAAAAATATATTTAAAATATTGTAATTAAAAAGGAATAAAAATTATAGAAATTTCCTAAAATCTGAAACAAACTTTGAAAAATGTAATGAAACCTCAGAAATGAATATCAAAGGTCAAAAATTTTAGTAAATTCTGGAACTGCATCGAATGCCTATAGAAAAAGATACTATACTCTAAACGTATAGTTTGTTAAAAGAAACCTAAAAAAAATGTATATTTATAATATCCCCCTTCCTCAGTCCCTCCTCCCTCATAAGCATTTCAAATAAAAATAGAAACCTTATCATATAATCGACATTTAAATGTTGATTCCAAATGTTTCACTTCTAATGTGAGTCCGTCATGGAACAATTTCTTTATTTGTTGTTGTTCTAATTATCAATTAATCAGTTCAGAGTTCCTCCTCACTATACTCAAGTGAATCTAAAGAAATATTTAATTAATTGTTTTTTGCTATTTTTTTACTTTATGGAAGAATGAAGTTTTATATTCTTTCTGAAAGTTCAAATCTTCCTTCAGCACTTATTTCGCTCAACACGACTTTTGCATTGAAAAACTTTCATTGGCCACAAAAACCACACAAAAAAAATATACGCAAAATGATAAGAAATAAAAATGAAAAAAATCGACTGGCATCCTTAACTTAAGCTTGATCACTTCAAAAAGAAAAAATAGAAAATTAAAATAAACTGAACAAAAATGGAAGGAATTTCTTTTCTCCACTCAAAGGGTTAAATCCTATTTCTGCAGGAAACTTTTTCGTAATCCACACGCTCTCCTCCTTCCCCTCTCCGATCGTAACGAGTTCCCACACCGCGCTTCTTCATCCTTCTTATGACTGATGTACTTTTTCGACTTTGCCGCGAGAGGCCGCAAGTTGAATCCGGCAGAAATTTTTGCCGCTGCATTAAGGATTTCTCACTTACGAGTGCTTCTTACCCGCAGCTCGAATTTTGATGAGTTCGCTGTTTCGTTCTTAATTGAAGTTTTAGATTCTTGCAGATTCTTGTCACTTTTGAGTTTTTGCTCGCTGAAATTTTACAGAAGCTGGTGCTGAGTGCTTGAGGTGGTTTCTCTGTCAAGGCTTAAATGGATTTCTAACGAACAGGGGAAGGAATTATGTGGAATTCTTATATCTACATATAAATTCGAACATAGTTGAACATATTTAAAATTCTAGTTTCAGTTAAGAAACAAAGAAACAACATAAAGGGTACAACGGAAAGGGTACAACTATTTATGAGGTTATACTGACCTTTGTGCTTTTCTATATGTATATCCAAATTAAAGGAGGATTTCTTCTGTGCCTTAAACACGGAATGACAAACTTTTGACATTTTGAATATAAGGCTTACATCTGAATATACTATATACAGAGTACATATGTACAATGTTTCAATAAAGCACCGATAAATCTCCTCTCTAGAGATGCAGATCTGGTGCACCATTCTGTGTGTGTGTGCGTGTGTATTTGACTGAACGTGGTGAATGTTCGGACTTTTAAAATTTTGCTTTCAGGAGAGGAATTTAATGCACAACCTGCATGAAATGAAAAAGCTTGACATTCCAGCCTATAAAACAAACATAAACCCAGTCATACACACACATATACATATATGTACAGACACCCACACACACACACACATAACTATAACTCATGTATTCACATACAAGTAAAATAAACTTGTGAGTGAGTGACAAAAGTGTCAGTGTCAACATTAAAAGCGGATTTAAATAACTCACAAATTTAAACATATACACACACACACAAATACATATACACGCACACCATCCGCCCACAAAAACACACACACATTCACACAATATAATACCAGTCAGTCGTTGTCACGTCCATGCAAAATGTAGTCACTGCAGTCAGTGAAGATTTTCGCTGTTGAGTGTTGGCAAAGGGTTAAGGATGAGGTTCGATTGTGAAAGGTCACATATGTGTTAAGCTACGGCATGGAAAAGAGTTTTGGGTGTGTGTTTCTGTTGTATGGATACGATAGGTGTAAGTTTATGTCTCTGATAAAATTTTAATTTAAATTTTCGCAACAACGTAAAAGTGTTACTGTTCACTTCATACATATGTATGTACATACATATTAATACATGCAACGTTTGCATACATACATATGTAGGTTCGCAGAAATTATATATTTATGTAAGTATGTATATAAAGATGCGGACATGACAACGTGTGCAGTTTTTTAAGGTCCTCAATTCATTTCTTCGTCCGCGAACGCGTTTATGTCCGGTTAAAATATCATTAAAACTCAATGAAAGAGGCTCCGTTTTCGTTCCTGTTGTTGGTGTATTGATCAATTTCTACAAATTCCTTTTGTTTCAATGTTCAGAAACTGTTATGATGAAATAATGACATTTAATCAAAATTAAACAGAGAAAATCGAGAAAAATATTATTATCACAGTATTTTTATTATTTCCTTTATTATTGTTATTGTATTTCAGCTTGTGAGGAACAGAATTAAAAACTCACACAGACTTTAACAGCATTTGGTAAGAAATTCCAAACACAAAATCTCAGTCGCAACCGCAAAATCTCAGTCGCAACCACAAAACCTCAGTCGCAACCACAAATATTTGAAAAGTTTTGGCATTTGTCAAGATTAGACCAGAACACAAGATGACAGGGCTTTTAGTGCATATACAGATTGCTACAATATATGTATATCGATGCTAAATCATTTATATACATACTTGCAACGCATACAGTAAATAAACCGTACACAGTACACAGTGTTGAAAGAGGATAAAAACGCCATCTTAACATTAACAGACGCAAGAACCTGAACAACGGAAGCTTCTCTCTTCGAACGTCGTTCATTAAATATACGCTTCGTTGGTTTTGCATTCGACTCGTCTTGATGAACTGCTTAAGGATGGTCTCCATTTGGTGTCCTTTCAGAAGGATCTGAGACACTTTGTTATTGGTTTTGTTTACTTTTCGAATACTTGAATCTTTTATTTGTCCTTCTTTATGAAATAATACAGAACTATTATAACTCAAATGGAAAATATACCTGATACGCTCAAGTTAAAAGCATTACTTTAATTTAAATGAAATTTTTATTTTTGGATTTTTTCCGGTTTTTAAATTTCAATTGATAAATCGCTAAGGTGATACTTCTCGCGAACCGAACACAGATTTCTGTACTGTGGATTTTGTCCGGTGTTGCATTCGGATGTGGGGCTACCCGCTTTGTAGGTGGAGATTCCTATGAAGTTGTTCTTAGCATAGTGGCAGGTGAATATAACTTTGTGTTTCCTGGGGACCACTTCGAAGCGATTAATGCCACACCCAACGCGAGTATTTCCCTCTGCCACCATCACTGTGAATAATCCGTAACTGAAACAAGAGTGAAAAGGTTATTTCTTTTATGCTGACTCGAATGTTACGTTTAGTTATAACGGAATAGAGTTTCTTACTCGGGTATGCCTTTATTATAGTCCGGTAAGGGAAAACTATGGATAATATCGCTATTGACGTGGTCGCTACGGTTAGCCCAGTGCTTGAGTAGATCCTCCGCTATATATCTGAATGATAATCTATTTTCATGACCGCCATAGGACATCATACCAACGTTCTGGCCAGGCTGGTCGAATTTCGGTGTGGCGTAGCATACGTCCTGCTGTGGTAAGCAGAGGTTCGCCTGGTATGTAGCCGAAATGTGCAAATCGTGGTCCCACTCCATTGTGCCCATTCTCGATGCCGTCGGAAGTCCCCTCAAAGAGCCACCAGCCACCCGGTCACGGAGCTGGTTGTGATAGTCAACGATAAAGTCCTTCAAATCCTCCAAGTCGTTGTGAGGCGGATTTTTAGGACAACTTTCATCTGGAATCTGTGGTTCATGGAAAAATGAATGAAAGTGTTATTAATGACAGCAAAGTTGCTGTTGCAAAGACCTATTACTTACCACACCGTTTTCCGGGCATATTATGTGTTTTTGACCGCACGATAAAGAACAATATCCTTGTTCCTCTTCCGGGCTTAGAATGTTCCATTTATTCGCAAGAGAAGTCGATGGTCTTGCATTGGGATCCCCTATCTGGGGTACTTTGAAGTCAGGAAGTGGCCTAATTGTGGGAAGTGGCCTAATTGTGGGAAGTGGCCTAAATGTGGGAAGAGGCCTAAATGTGGGAAGTGTCCTAAATGTGGGAAGTGGCCTAATTGTGGGAAATGGTCTGAATGGTGGTCTAAATGGTGTGGGAAGTGTTCTATATGTAGGACGTGGGTTATTTGTGGGACGTGGCCTAAATGTAAATTTCTCATATTCCTTAAATGCCTGAATTTGTTGCGGTGTAAATGTAGGGGAAGGATGCTCTGGCAGAAGAAAATTTCCTCGGTTAAATCCACCTGCGTTCGGCTCAGGTGGAAAGAATGAACCGTTCAGCTCAGAATCTTCAAACCCTCCTGAACGCTGAACAATTTCATTTTCGTTTTGCAATTCAGTTGCATCTCTGAGTGTCCTCCAGAATGTTGTATCCACGCAGGACGAGTCACCGTCTTTACAATCTCTGGAGTGCTTAGCGGCGACAAATCGTTTTATTAGATTAACAACTTCGTGTTCTGCCGCTGCGACCTCCTCTTTAAGCTAAGATTTAATAACGTGATGGGTAATATGACCAGGCCATTAAAAGAGTATTATAGCTCATATCATGACCTATATTTACCTTTGTTTCATCTTCTTCTGTACCTGAGATGGAATATGCGAGTAATAACGTCAAGACAATGCTAAGCAACAGCTTCATTGCTAATGAACAACAGACAATAACACACTTCTGAAGGAACTATGATGTGTCTATTATCGCAGGCAGCTTTTATATTGCCACCTTCAGAAGGAATTTCTTTCACTGTACCATGTTTTCTATTAGATGTGAAATTTCAATTTTCATGTGTTGAAGTGATGAAGTGTAAAAATATTTAATTAGGTCCATAAATTAAACTTTCTGCATGACATGATGTCCGGCATAGCGAATTCAATTATAATATAAATACAAATAATTAGTGAATGCAAAGAAAAAGAAAATCACAAGAAAAAGAGGAAAACGATAGAAATCGAATTCAGCACCGCTGAACTACGATATTCATGATTACGAGGGCAGCCCAGATTCAAATATTCAAAGTTTCTTGAGAATACGAAAACAGTGCTTATGCTCTCAGCTGTCAAGTGTGAAGTATTTGCACACTAGACATCCTTCGAGTCAGTAGAGATGGTAGAAGAGCTGCCTTGAAAGAGCTGGTGTGGGTCAGAAACCAAACCCAAGAAGGGCTCCATCATAAATGACGGAGATTAAATATTTCGGGTACGTATATGAGTGGGTATGAGATTTGCTATTATGAGGTTGAACTATTTTCGAACGATTTCCTTGAATGGTTTTTGGCAAGGGAGAAAAAGCAAAGCACTGCATGAAATCCCATCAGTGACGTAGAGAGCCCGGAATGGTACCCGGAGCGGAGGTAGCGGTGACACCTCTTGATTTTGTTAATTTTAATTTCAATACTTTTGTCTTTTTAGTAAGATTATCATCGGCATGGTTGCTGAAAGTAATAATATTAGACCATATATTATAAATACATAATATATTTAACTATATAAAATGATATTTAAAATAATATGTTACCTTAAATTTCGGTTTAATATAATAAATAAACTTATTCATTTCGAATACTATTCATTTTAATTTGCTGAAACTTCTTTCAAATGAAGCAACTGTGTCTCATTTATTATTAGAGCAAAAGGGGAATTTTTTCACTTAAAATTTTAACTAATCTGATAATAAAGTAAGTTCTTAATAATTTTAAAAAGCAACGCATCGCTTATGCTGTAATCCGAAATGTCATCATCATTGTTGAATTAGTTTCTTTACCTGCCATATCAATATTTGGCGAACAATTTAATGCCAAACAACTCTTTTGCCATAATGACAAATTGTTAATCACTTCAGAGTGACAGTACAAATAATAGAACTACCCGTCTACCATCCCCAATCCAGACATGAAAGAAAGTGACAACAATAACAACTGCAACAAACAAATAAACAACCGACGTTGTTAATGTTTCAAAGGTGAGAATTTATCAAGTGTTGGAAATTGATATTTCGAATGAATATCTTCTCAACTGCACAGGGATCTCACACACACACACATTGATAGGGATATATATAGTATATACATACATACACATGACACATACTTGCTGCACATGCGATTAGTGAAGGATCAAAATGTCACCCTTTTGCGCGGTCATGAATAAAGGATAAAGACGAAATATTAACACACTCATATCAACACACACACATACACCGGACACACGTAAATCACACATCCACACACAAACTCACACTCACATGCAGAATCCCCACACACATTCACTTAATTACAAGCAAATAAAAGTCATCCTGGCAACCATCTTCACATATCGTCATCTCCCATCACTCAGTCTCATCACACAGCATTTCATACACGCACATATCTACAATTAAATCCACTTTTGATTGCAGTTAATACCACCTCCACTCCACTCGCACATGTGTTTGGGCTCTCACGGTTCTCTCGATTATTGCAAAAGGGTTTATTCTCAATTCAATTCGGCAAAAGAGTTTACTCTATATATAGAACATACGTATGTATATCGTTCTTCACTGTATCTATAAATGTCTCTTCTATAAAATATCCTCCAGCATCTTAACGGATTCTAATCATTTCACTAACTCTATTCTGTTCGAGAAAAATCACAAGAGTCTAAAAGAGGGAAGACTATGGAAAGAGCATAAGTTAATGACACCATTAAGTCATATTAAGCCCATTTTCGAGTTGAAAAAAGGCTTTGTTAAGGAACGAAATACAAAGGAACTACATACATTTATACGTAGGTCCAACGTAGGTATCTCTATGTATCTGAATTTCAATCCATTGCTCCTATTGTCTCTAAAAATCTTCCCTGAAGGATCGTCTATTGAAGTTATCTTCACATTGCTCCTATTGTCTCTAAAAATCTTCCCTGAAGGATCGTCTATTGAAGTTATGGGTTTCCGTCGTCACTCTCGTATGGGGGATAATAGAGATTCAAGGTCGCTCTTAAGGATGATCCTAATATTATTTCTAGTCTTATTCGGAGCATATGAATTAAACACAAATCATGTCACCAACAGTTTTTCTTTTCCAGCAACTGTGATCTTCAGTGATCATCTGTGAATATATGACTTCTCATCGAATAAAATTTCAATTGATGTAGATTGGTTTAGGGATTTGGAATTAATAAAACATGAATTAACACTTCGAACAAAAAACGAAAATAAGCCTCTGAAAACTCGAAACTATTTAAAAAATAACAAAAAACTTCATAATGAGCTTGTTCCTGGTTTCCGACGTTCATCTTCCATGAAACAATAGTGGTTACGAAACCACAACAAAAACATATTGACCGATTTAGTGAAGCTAATCAATTAATTAGGAACGGTTAAGAAAACACTCTGACATAGTTTCAAGTAGAAAGCGGGAGAGAATGATATCTCGCACGCAATCGACTCGACGAATGAACCCTTAGAATGTCAAAATAAATTGGCCGAGATGTCAGAATGCCAGAAAAAAGAACATGTACGGGAAGAGAAAGAGAAAGAGGGAGAGATAAAGTGAGAGAAAACATACGAGAAATAGCAACAAACAAATTATAAATTACTGAACATTGAGCTCTGAAAGAAGAAAAGAATACAGTCGAGACAGCTGTTCGTTTCACACAACCATGCGGATTCTTTGGCCACAGAATCAGCCCCCGTAGGTGCTCAAAAGACTGACACGATTACAAAAATCCCGAGATTGAAGCGAAGCTTTTCAAAGGTTTTGATCACCACGAGAAGTGGTGCTGCGTGATGGTAACAGTACCCATAGAGGTAACAATAAGAGTTACGGTGAATGGAAGATAATTACAACCGACCAAAAAATCAATTTAAGACAAATAAATACAAAAATAGAAACAAACAAATAAATAAACGCATAGGCTTTTAAGGGAGGAGAAGTGTAGCGGCATGAATGAAGAGCAAAATTAAAAGAAAACACGGAAGGTTATGATTTTGAAACCGTATGAAAACAGAAAAACCGTAAAACCATAAGCGATAAAAACACTCGATGTGATTCGCTTCGCTCGGCTGGCGGGGGCGGGTGGTGCGCAATGAACACTTTGCGGAATGCGGAATACTGTTCGCAGAGAGGGTCGGCCGGTTGGTTGGTTGGTGGGTTCGTCATATCTAGTGATCGAATGGAATACACCGAATGAGTTTCTAAAAGTGACCGGTTCGATAATTAAATGCTGACGATGAGTTTTAGAAGTTCACTGATGAAGCAGCTGCTACTCGTACATTGTATGTGGTTGCATGATTCGATTTTTAGACACTTGACGCAGCAATAAAATTCAATGAAGGCTGATAAAGGCAAGCTTCAACACATAAGAGGATCTGAGAGGGATCGGGGAGGTTCAGTGGATCTTGTAATTTGATGTTGTTGTGTGATTGATTGCTTTATGATCGGAATACTAAACTTCTGCTTTCAAGATGCACAAAATGTAACCTTCATAGATGTGGAGATATTGTACAATGTTGTTTAGAACATGGAAAATGGGCCATTTATCACCAAAACATCAAAGCTTATAGTATGAAAAATTTCATTGTATAACATTCAAGGAATCATATAAAAACTAGTACAAATACATTACAATGATATGAAAAGAATAACATCAGTTAATATAAAGAAAAAAGCATCATTATTCAAGTCAATGGCCGATGTCACACATGTCATCACTATGCGAGCCTCACACAAGCCGATTGGTTGGCAATATCACATGTCACGAATCAACCAATCAACCTGAGTGAAGTAATCGTCATAATGGCAAGTGTGACTCCGGCCAATGGATTCACTGAAATGAAGATGATTTCGAGAAAAGTGCGAACATCTAAGAATGAATATAAAATACCTGGTTGATGTTTTATTGTTGTTATTCTTTATTTTTCATTCATGGAAGAAAATAAGTTTTAAGCAAACAATAAATACAAAGTAATACATTTATTCAACATTGCAATAAAGTAGACAGAATAAATAGCGGACTACAAAATTGATTGATAAATAAACAGACGAAACGGAAGGCGAAGAAGAAAAGGGAAAGCCAATGAAAGAAAAGGACACAAAAAGAAAATTAAGCCACACAATAAGCCGATAGGCTGAATAGTCGTCTGTGTAGAAAGGTATCACAAGGAGACGATGAAGAAGAAAAGTAGAAGGAGACAAAATATGTAAAGCAAGAATAATAATACTAATAATAAGCAGCGGAGTGAGAAATACTGTCAAAAGTGTGAGCAATGTGAACTGAAGTGAATAATGATGATGACACGGATGATGATGAGGTTGAAGGTGGCTGTGTCGCACCCTCCTCGTTGTCACACTCTCTTATTGTCACACCCGTCGTTGTTGTTGTCGTCGTCGTCGTCGTCATCGTCGTCGTTGTCTTCTCGTCTCTACTGAGAGCTCTGACATGTAAGCAACAAAGTAATCATGGGAAAATATGACAAGAAGAACACATTTTTTCTTGTGCAGCGTTGTCAAAGACCACCGTTATAAATGGTGGTTTATGCGGCTTACGTTAATGTTATGCGTTGCGGCCTGTGATGAAGACGACGACGACGAGAGCGTCAAGTGCGGGTGGGTGAAAGGGGGAGTCGGAGGGCGAGAGGACGTTTACAAATTGCTTTACCATTTGACAGTTTATTTGTACAAACGATTTTTATGCGCACTTTTAAGTGGATTTTGGAATCGTTGTGGGTTCAAGTGGATGGCATCAACACCATCCGTGGATGGCATCAACACCATCCGTGGATGGCATCAACAAATGATGCTGAAAAATTGAATCATATTTAAGCCCAGACTTACATGCGCTTTTGGTGAAGCTTTAATACAAAGCTTGCTCTTTACTTTATTCGAATCAGCCTGAGCGAAAGAGGATCATCTAACTTATTCTGAACCCTGGGAAATGTTCACGTGAGACTTAAATACTTGAAGTAGCCACTTGAAAATCGTTCCTTACATGATCGCCTTTCGTCGCGCTCCTCAACTTCTTTGCAATTTCGGTGACATCGGGCATTTTCCAAGCAAACTTTTGTTTGCCTTTAATTCCTTCCATTGCGACTTTCTAAAACATTTTCCTCTAGAAGTAAGCATCTTTTGTGGACATCTTCTTTATCGTATGTCGTTTAGCAGTTTTTTTCTTTCCCTTTTGTTTGATCCTTCTTTTGCTTTCGGTATTTGTTTGTAGCGGAAACTTTTGTGCTGATGTGATGCTGACACCCTCTCGATTTGCTGATTTGTCTTGATTTGCATGGAAATCACTTGAGTGTATAATTGTGATAATCTGTTTTTAAGTACTTAAATAAATAGAAAGTTAATTTTTGATTCGAATGCCTACGCAGTTTCTGGGTTGAAGTAAAGAGGGTTTTAAGTTATTTAGGCTTAAATGCATTTGAGTTATACACCGATTGATATCTCAGTAACATTTTAAGATATCGTACTGAATCTTGATATAATATACACCGATGTTATATCACCGATTGCTCTCGTTATCTCTCTCTTTTTCGCATCTCTCTGTAACACTCTCTGTATCTCTCTCTTTTTTTCTTTCTCTTTGAAGCTGTTCAACATGAACGCGGTCCTCGCAAGCCGAAGCTGCATCCGCAGCTACATCACCATCATCATCATCATCACCATCCGCACCATCACCATCACCCGAACGGTCTGCCGCCCCACCATTTGCCGCATCATCCGCATCAGAACCATCTTCCCGTATCGCTCGTGACGAACGTTTCGGCTTCCTTCAACTACACCTCGCATATTTCGGCACATCCGTCGCAGGGCTTCCACGCACCGCATCCGACGGCGTTCCACCATCCCGGCCATGCCCTGGCCGCAGCCGCCCATCACAGCGCCATGCAAAATGGCGGCACTGTGCCACACCCGCATCTGCCTTTTCCCTCCCACCTGCTGCCGCACATGCACCACCACAACCTGATCACAGAGACGTCCAGCAAGTTGCCGGCCATAGCGGCAGCCACCGCGACTGCCTCAGCCACAACAGCCGCCACCCTCGTCGGCGCAGTTCAGGTAGGCGCTGCTGCTGTCGCACGCAGACCCAGCAGCAGTTGCAGCGGAGGGCCGTTACATGTGCCCACCTACGATCTGACAACAAGCGGCGGTTCGTCGGGCAGCGCCTCGACTAGCCTAGAATTCTATGGCAAGCAGTCTGCTGCGCCTTCCGCGGTCGCGCTCAACTACTCCTCGCCCTCTCCGTCGAATTCCATACAATCGATCTCGAGCATCGGAGGACGCAGCTCCGTTGACAGCGAGAGTTCGCGCGTCAACGTGGAAACGGAGACACCGTCAGCTACACCGCCGCTCTCGGCTCCGCAATCGCCAGCCGGTGTGCTGTCACTCAATATTGTCGCAAAAGATCCACCGACTTCACCGGTTCATAAAAAATATGACATCAATAACGATAACAATGACAACAACCACAATAACAACAATCATATCATTAACAACAACAACAACTTTATTAATTTCCATAACAACAACATCTTCAATAGCAATAATAATAATAACGGTGCTATGAGCCACAACACGACTGCCTCCAGCAATGTTATTGATGCCCAGAAGGCAATCGCAAGTCCTTCTCTGTCCGCATCGGCCGCTGCTGGCGCTTTATATGCAGCACGTCAAAATGGTTTCCTCGAGCTGCTGCTCAGTCCGGACAAGTGTCAGGAGCTCATCCAGTATCAGGTTCACAACACGTTACTGTTTCCAGCACTTCCGCAGCAGCTAATCGGCATGGATTCGCGGTTGCTATCCTGGGAGATGCTCCAAGAGACGACGGCCCGTTTGCTCTTCATGGCGGTGCGTTGGGTCAAAAGCTTGATGCCGTTCCAGACTCTGACGAAGAATGATCAACATTTGCTCTTGCAGGTGAGTTCGGAAGCCCCGGAAACCCTGAGAAGTGTGAACCACTCCCGATAGGTTAAAAGTCTATCGAGAGACTCAAGTGTTTTTTACTTTATGCTTTCGAGGTTAAGGTTGAGCGCTTATCTTATAAATATTCTATTCCTTTCTTTCCGCAGGAGTCATGGAAGGAGCTCTTTCTGCTCAACCTCGCACAATGGACGATTCCACTCGATTTGACACCCATCCTCGAGTCGCCGTTGATCAAAGAGCGCTTGCTGCAGGACGACGCGACCCAAACCGAAATGAAGACCATTCAGGAGATACTCTGTCGCTTCCGGCAAATCACCCCGGACGGCAGCGAGGTGGGCTGCATGAAAGCTATCGCGTTATTTGCGCCCGAAACGCCAGGTCTGTGCGACGTGCAACCCGTAGAGATGCTGCAGGATCAGGCTCAGTGCATCCTCTCCGATCACGTTAGACTGCGCTACTCACGTCAAGCGACGCGTTTCGGTCGCCTGCTGCTGCTGCTGCCATCGCTGCGCACGATACGAGCGGCGACAATTGAGGCGCTTTTCTTTAAGGAGACCATCGGCAATGTGCCAATAGCGCGACTGCTGCGCGACATGTACACCATGGAACCGGCACATGTGGACAAGTAAGTGTTGAAAGAGGTGTCAAAGAGGGACAGAGAGAGAGGAAGAGAGAACGAGAGAGAGAGAGAGAGGGAGACATATAGAAAACAAAAAACAAACGGATTATAAATAACGTTAGAACACGAAAATTCACCTAAAACCCAACTGCTATAAAAGAAATATAAAAATAAACATTAAAAAATATATCTTAAAAATGCTAAATGGCAATGCTGCCGGCTGACAACAAAAAAATATACATACAACAAAATATAAAAAAACGCTTGTATTCATTCATTCGCTACGATATTTATTTTTAATTTCGAGTAAAAATGTTCATGTTTAGATTTTATGCCAAATGGTTTTGGTAGTTTTTTGTGTTTCATTTTTCCTATATCTTCGCGTCCTTTGTGCACCTCCTTTCGCGATGGAGTCTGTCGCCTGTGGGTTGTTTTACCGCAATCTCGCTAACAAAATTAGACTTTTTCGCGTGTTGGTTGATGGCGGGTGAGCGGTGGAAGGAGGAGCAGTGTGGGGAATGAAGGAAGGAGTGAGCAAAAACTGAAACAGGAGTGCTTTGAGTTTTCAGGAATCGTCCAGCTTTAGTTTTAATGGAAAAATAACTTTGCTGCCGGTATCACGTCGAACTACTTCATTCTTACGTTATTCTATATCGTTACGAATTCTTACGTTATTAGTTATTTTATTTCACTGAAATTAAATAAAATTAATTCTATTATTTAGACTTATTAGAAAAATATTAGTTCTTAGCTTAGAAATAATACTAAAATTGTGAACAAAATGAGAATTTCGTCTAATATTATGAACATGTTTTAAATCGAACAGAAGTTATTTTGCGAAACAAATCTATAGAAATTTTAGTTACATAGTATGTATGTATATAAACTATCATATAATAATAATCAATAAGATTAAGGTTTACTTCACAGATTTTTTTCATAGTTTAACAATTAATTCGTTTACATTTATTTAATATGTACATACAAAAACATTATAAACTTGGGTATGTAACTTTACCCGCATCATTTTTACTTGTATCGAATATTTATAAGAGTATAGAGTAGAATAAAATACGTACAAGTATAATTTTGCTTTACCCAACAACCATGAAGATTGAAATTCGGTGTTCTTTTTAAGACATAAGACATTTAAAGGAAATTTAGTATGCGAAAATATAAAAAAGATGGAAAATATATCGAAAATAACGATTGGTTGGTTCTCATAAAATCTATGTATATCAAAATATCTTTAAAATATTATAATGTTTAAAAAAGAATACAGAACAAATTAAAATACATATGAAAATCATGACTTTTATTTAACGGAGAAAGACCATACTTAAAAACTAAACGGTACTCAAGTCAGTGCATTGTTTAAAAGTGATTTCTTAATTTATTCATTACTAAATTCGAATTTACAGTTCATTAATAAATTTCGTCAAAAAAATGCATGCTTCTAATACAAACTCTTCAGGATTATACTCATCATACTGCGAGCCAGTTAAGCTTTCATTTAAACCGCGTAATACACTAAACTAAACTTAAGCAAGAATTGAAAGGGATGGAGTTTGGTCTTTAAAAGGTGTGAAAATACATAAGATTTGGAGTGCAGGAGGCAAGTGATGACCAGCGGCTAACCTTACCAGCTGACCTTCCAGCATCTGCTAGTGTGAAGTTCGTGAAGCATCGTGTGTATTCGATTTTAGTTTCCGCTGCTACGTGTTTTGAGTCTGGATTCGGGGTTGAATACTGTATTTTACTGGAGTTTGCTGGGTTCATTGGGCATCCGCCCATCTTCGCTATCAGTTGGGTGCGATATTCGATTACATTCGGATTGTAATCAGGAACAGCAACAGCGAATCTGGTCTGCAGTTTAAACCTTCATGTGACCTGGACCACGTGTTCTTCGTCGGCAGAACATCGCGTGTAAAACGACTCGATTCTCGCTGGTTTCTCGCGTGAAGCATGTCGTGAGTGGTTGGCGTGACGTGAGTTGGTCTTCATTTTCTACTCATACTTTTCCCCCAATTTTTTTCTTTAACTTTTTTTTTTCATTCTTCTCGGTGTTTTTTTCTAATGTTTTTGGCAATTAGCACGAGTATGTTGCAGGCACTATTGGACTTGTTCTGTGCCGGAAGCCGGAAAGTTGCACGGTATGCCATGTTTTTACGCCATGTTTTATGGAGACCAAACTTCTTCATCCTTTTAATTTATTTGGATTATTTGATGTTCAATTTAATTCGTAAACAGAAATAAAAATTATGAAGAATTCTATGAAAACTCTTTTATCTCTTTTTTATAATCTGTTGACTTGAGAGTTCGAACTTCCCAAAGTCGAACTTCTTTCGCAGTGCTTTCGATCTCCCAAGAAATTTCATTGAAGATTTAAGATTTCTTATTTAATTTTGTGCAATTTCTTGAACAATAAAGTGTTTAATTCACCATGAAGCTATTAAATCTGAATTCATCACCAGATCAAGTCTTGAATTAAAAGAGTTAAAACCACGAATCCGATTTGTCGATTGTCCGATTTATCCTTCAACTGCTGTTTCCATTCACATCGTCAATATTTAATCGTTAAAACACATTATTTAATGGTACGTTGTTTTTCCTTTTTTTCTTAAGGAAATCAAAAAATTACCGCCGCAAACTTCTATGGGTATCCTTTGATTGTCCATCCATTCAGTCATTCATCGTCTTCGTCTTCGTGTTGGTGGTTCTGTTTTCTTGTTTTCTTTTATTTCATTTGGCTAAAATAGTCCACAGTCTGAATTACCACAATTGCTTGAGGGATAAAATAAAGGCTGCCACCAAGGATAATAAGCAGCATCCAAGAAGGATAAAGAGACAAATAAAATACATCGAAATAAAGCAACCAAAGAAATTCTTTTAAGCGGATGAAATCCTTTCGTTCCGTTTCCTTTTATTTCAGAGAAAAAAAGCCGATTCATAAGACGATTGCCAAGACACGATGTGTGAATGAAGCAATGAAGCAACCATGGAATGAATAAAAGAATGAAAGAATGAATGAGTGAATGGGTAACAAATAGCCAAAGGCTATTTCCATTGAATGTTATCCTTTCAGAAAAGGATTAGGTGCTGTCCGGCCGACATGCATGAAGAGTATACGAATGAGTGCCGCCCGATGATGACGATGATGATGCCAATGGTGATGATGATGTCGATGACAATGTTGATGACGATGTGGTCAACAATTCGTTGTGTACGAAGCTTCTCTGGGATACCCTGAATATCCACCTTGGCCTCATTTCGCAGGACATGTCTGGCAAAAGCGATCGATTCCTTTGTGTATCAATACGATTCATGTGTATTTTCTTAGCTCTTTCTCAACCTTTACTCATAACTGATTTCATCTGTTGAAATACATATTATAAATATTTTTATTTTTATTATTTTCCTCTTTTATTTTCTTATATTTATTTGCTTATTGGTTTTTTTTCGGATCTATTTTCTTGTTTATATTTATGGAACAGTATCAAGCCTCATATCCTTCAATAATTGAATGAATGTAGGATAACGGGACATTGTTCTGGACAGTCCGGTTTTGTTTATGTCCTGTTAAAAGCTCTTCAATTTGATCTTTGTACTTTTCTCAATAAATACTTTTACATTTTATACGAGTATAGTATTTGTTAAATTCTAAAAGATATGCAATTTTTTAGCGTCTTTTTTGAAATGGGCGTTTGTGGGACGTTTTAATATTGTGACGCCATTTATTAATTATATAAATAATCTCATTCCTTTGAAAAGCTTTGTATTATTTGAGATATTTGTATATTTATTTCATTTATAATATTTGGTCAATTGAGTAATTAAATTTTCGAATTTTATGATGATAAAAGTGATGAAGTGAGTGATGAACACGTGAAGGGAAGAGTCATGGTGCTTCAATGAGTACATGTAAATGATACTTTTTTCTCCATAATTAATGACAAAAAATACTGTTTAAAATAAGAAAGAAAAGTTTTTTGTAAGTTCAACACTTTTGCTGGATTTTATTTCAATGTTCTGAAGCAGTTGTTGGAAATTCTCTAATTGCAGACATTTGAGTGTCTTGCATTGCATAGAATACTAGAATTAGTTCTTGGTTGGAAGTTCCAAAAAAATCATATTAACGCCTTTTTATAAAAGCCCCTCGCTTCATAAAATAAAATCGATATCGTGATAGATAAATTTATTATAGTGAATAATTAAAAAACTCTGATTTGTTTTTGAGTTATTTAGTTACCTTTATTTCGATAAATAGTTTCTTCTTGATATATAAGTACATATGTTTGTCTGTTGATTTGTTTGTAAGTAGCTTATAATACATTATTTCAGTATAGGTACATATATATTTTTTTTCATAAATTAAATTTTTACATATTTTTGGTATATTTTTGAATGTTTTGTTTCCTTCGAGAGTATTTTTTTATTGAAATCATATGTAAATGCATGCATTTTAATACAGGGTGTGATGAATGGATGGTGGATACAGGGTGTATATGTGAGTGTGTTTGTGTGCAACTTTGTGTTTGTTGTTGTGAATATTAAAAGTGTACAAATTGTGATTTAATAAAGTTATCAACAAATGTAATTTATCAATAAATTTTACCCTATTGTTGTTGTAGCCGTTGCTGGTTTTGGTTTTTTATTTTTGATGTTTATTGTTGTTGCTATTGTTGTTGATGGTGTTTATGTTGTTGTTGTTGTTTTATTGCTATACACTCATATTTTAATTGAAATTCTTGTATACATTCAGTTTACTTATATAATGTTTCTTAACATAATTTTTATATTATCGTATATTCCTTATTTGATTTCTTAATGCTTGTCTTTTGCCGTAATTTTCTATTGTTTAGTTTTCTGTTATTATTATATTTTATTTATAACTGTAGATTTTTATATATTTTGCTTATAATTTCATAGAATCAATTGACTCAATCAAGGAATGTATATTTAAGTGTTCTGTTTTGTAATCCTTTGATTATTTATATTTTGCTTTTTATGTTTTTAAATGTTATATGTTTTATTTTATATTTTTTACTATATATTTTATATTTCATTGATATTTTGTCTATTTTGCTATTGATATTGTTTCTTTTTACTATTAAATTATTTTTTGTTCTCTTATTTTAACAATTACACTTTTTTCGTGCTCTGTTAATTTTCTTTTGTTATTATTATATTATTTTATATTTAATTGATAAATGTACGCATTTGTATATTTTTTGTATCTTTGTATTCTGCGTAATTGAATTCTTAAACGCTTTCTGAACACTTTAACTTAAATTTGTTGTTTAAATTTATTAAATCATCATATCAACTATTAAATCAGCTACATTTTTCATTAACTACATTTTTCCCAATTATTTAAATTTTTACTCTTTCTTCTCTCAGCCTTGTATAAATTATTATTTGTCATGATTGCGGAATTAATTAATATTCAAATAATAATAATAATTTAATTACAATTGATATTTATTAATTTGTATTTTTTATATATATAAAATCTTTTTATATATTTATAATATATTATTTCTGGTGAACCTTTTTTGTGAATGAAAGAAATTTCACACTCGAACCAACTGTCTCATAAAATATGTGTCCATCAGGTCAATCAGACGTCATCGGAATTTCAATTTAAAATTAGCGAAAAAATAGAATATATTCTTCAAGAGGATTCTTCCTCATTAACTTAAAATTACTCATTCAGATGTATTTATATATTCACCACGGCTACAATGGATGCGTCACTCGGCTGTGATGGATTTTAATCACTTGCTACTATATATTTTATCTCAAACTTTTAGAGTTTCTTAGTCTTATTGCCAAGCTAAAATATCGCAGAATTATTTTTCTAACAACCAAACAAAATTGGATAACAACAATTGTCGAAGTTTTGCCAATCTTATTAAGAGACGCACATTCATTTGATTTCAAATTTAATACAAATCGTATCTTATAAGAAATGAATTGATTAATTGAATGTATTATCGTATTTTATTAACATACATTAACATTAACATTAACGTATATTATTTAACATTTAAAAAATAGTGTTTTAATGGTCTGAAAATAGTACAAATAACATGATAATTTTATGATAATACTTTTCCATTATATAATACTTTACATTTGATACTTCAATTGATTAATTTTTTTATTTAATTTTTTAGTAATACTTATACGTTTTAGTTCAATAAGTTTTTGTTTATTTTTTTTTAACCTTTAAATTGTTAATCGAACTTTTGTTAGGGTTTTTTCTTTAATTATGTATCTTTGCTTTTATATAATTTTTTATTATGTATATTTTATTTATATTTATTATATATTATTTTTTATTAATATTTGATATTATTTATTTATTATTAATACTTTTGTATTAATACAAAAATTAAAATATGTATTTAAATCATATCAAAATGTATAGGAATCTTGAAGAATTAATTTAAATCTGAAAAATGTTTGATATTTTGTTGAAAAATTCAAAAATGTTTTAAAATTTCAGAAATATATGCCAATAAAAATAAAAATATTCATTTAAACCTTCAAAAAGTAATGAAACTGTCTGCAAGTATTATAAATTATATACGGGTATTTCAACGTATAACGGGTATCAAAACGAAATTTATGGCCATAAACGTTTTTATGATCCTTTGAAAATGTATTAAAATATATAGAAATAAAATGTTGTAATTTCTTTTTTAATACAATTAATAATTTATTAAGTATCTGAGAATAAAAAATACAAAATTAATTTTTCTGTTATTGGCAGCTGCAATTTTACTAAATATCGTATAAACTTCAAATAATGGAGTAATAATAAAAATAATTAATAACATAGTTCGATGTATTCAATGACATATGAAAAAACATGAACAAAAGTTTACTTGTGGATGTTATTATGATGTAAAGATTTCTTTAAAAAATTCTATAATAAAATATTCAACAAAGCCAAAACACAAAAATTGCAACATTTTTTAATTATTTTATAATTTAATTTTTAAAATTTATGTGCATTTAAATTTCCTATTTTTAAATTTCCACTAAAAATCCACAATAAAATTGCATAAATAAATTAAATATAATAAAACACAATCTTCGCAAGAAATTATATGAACATTAAATTAAAAAAAATGTGAACAAAAGTTCTCACTTAATATAAATAACAAAACAACACAATATAAATTAAAATTAACTATGTGCTTTTATAGCTAATTAAAGCGTGTCATATATACAAATGAAATACAATGTTTTAAGGTTTTAGTAAGCAGCCCAAAGTAGAAATAAAAAAATTTTGTTTGATCCAATTATTCCCTTAAATAATTATTATTTAAATAATTCTAAACTAAAATTAAAACGAAGACAAGAAAGAAATGTATTAATCCAAATAGTAATAACAATATTAATAATAATAATAATGACATTAATTTTTATATTTATGTATAATAGCTTTCGGCAAATCTACTTTTTCTTAGCCTACAAAGTAATCAACATCAAAATAAAATTGTTTTCATTGTTTATATAAATTTCCTTATTTATATTAATTTGATTCAATGGTTTATTTTATAGCATTATTTAGACTACAAGAAAATAGTTTTCATACTCTGATTTTTATTACTTTGATATATATTGTATTTAAGCATTATATTATACCCAAAACATTGTTTTAATATAATTTTGGATCGTAACTTTCCATCAAGATTTGTCAATTTTATGAATTTTTCGTGTATAATTTTTTGTTCTCATGTTATCATGCTGAAATTTCGATATGATTAAATTCCAACTCTTTATATTTTAAATAAATTTTTTATAAATTTTATCTTGTTTGGTTTTTCATTTTAATGCTGTTCTACTTTTAATGAATAATTAAGAAATAATTTTAACAATTTTAAAGAACTTAATATGCACTGAGCTAAAAAAATAGCACTAAGCTAAAATGTATATCATTACGTAGAAAGAAAACTAAATTAATATTAATTGAACTGAATATAATTGAAATTAACATTTGGTTATATTTAGTGCTTAAAATAGCACTAAGGTAAAATGTATGTCATTACGGAGGAAGAAAACTAAATTAATACTAATTGAATTGAATATAATTGAAATTAATATTTGGTTATATTCTGTATTAGACGGTCTTCTAAAGTAGGAACGAGATCCTTTGCCGCCAAACAACACTATTTTACTCTCGTCCGTCCATAAAATGATCCTCCTTCTTTCTTTGTAGTGCTATTGTTTTAACCGGCATACATAATTAGTTATATTTGCTTGTTTTTCTATAAAGGATTAGAGTTCTATAAATTATAATATTTATAAACTTATTTCCTTAATACTTATAACATTTTCATTATATTGATACACAAGAATTATGTACCTATTTATTAACAATATTTATATATAAATACATACATATGTATATGTATATATACATATATATAAATTTTTTTTAAATTTATCCATACATTTATAGATGTTAAAATAAATATATAAATGTTTTTAGTTGCCATGTATGTATATATATTTTTTTCTCTTCTTTTTTAGTGCATTATTTAGTTGCTTGAACTTAAAATACAGTAATAATAAATAGTTTATTGTAAAATAAATGTAAATTTTATATTTACATATTTTTACTTTAAATTGATGTAAAAGCTTTCAATTCATAAAAAACGATAATTATATAATACAAAGAATCTAAAATACAAAGATGTATGTAGAATTTATACTTAATAATAAAAAAATTAACAATAATAATATTATAATATTAATAATAATAATATACAATAATAATATTAATAATAAGATTATAACTTATTATTAGGGAAAAGTAAATACTAAGAACAGCCTTCATTATAATTAGGTAAATTATTCCAACTTTTAAACTACACTTTTAAATTATTTTGGTTATCGTTTTAGAATGATTATTTATCGCTTTAAAAACCTCTTCTACAGCTGGCTTAATTATCCGCGGAGTTGGTTCTCAATTGACTATAGCATCCCTGACAGACACGCACCGGCTTCAAGATACGCAGCCGGGAGATTTCCGACTCGAAGCGGCTGCATCTGTTGCAAAAAACGAGGCCACAGTTGCGACAGTGATGTTTCCGTTCGTATAACGTGAATCTGTTGGAGAGGGCGATATGAATTCAATGTAGTAAAAAGAATTTATTGGAAAATTATGACATGTAACTCACTTGACATGACATTTGACGCACTGATCGGCGCCCTCATCTTTGAGCCAGTGGTCGGCAACACCGCGTCCTGGCTGCTCTGTCACACACCAAGAGAAAATTCGACCGCGTGCATCACCTGTTAAAAAAAGAAACCAAAAAATATTCATTTGCGATCAGTTTTTTTTAACCTACAAATTATTAGCTAGGAAGGTTTGGTGTTTGTTTTTTTTTTATTTCGTCGCTTACCAACATATAAGATTTTGTGATCCTTTGATACGGTCAAAGCTGTTATACTCGCCGGTTCAGCGTTATCCTTGCGATCGTAAGCGGTGTGCATGGTGAGTTTTGAGCGAAACATTAATTGACGTTGCCATTTGAAACCTAACAAGGCAATTATTTAAATCGGTTGAAAAAAGGAACCCAGTTTTAAATACCTGTACGTAGTGAGTTCTCATTCTTAAGACGATCGTTTTCGATGACGACAAAGCTGTCAGTTAAACTTGTATCCGATTTACTAGGACGCATAGAGGAGCGCTGCTCTTCGGTGCCACTAAGTTCTGAAAATAAATAATACATCATCGGTGAATGAGAAACAAACATTTGCAAAATATTTATTGTAATTTTTACCTTCTTCCGCTTTACGTCGTTCAGTTTCTCCTCCGTCAACCGTGGCCGATTTCATTTCATTCAAAGATTTCGTTCCCGCTAAAGAGCTCTTGCGTCTTTTAGTGTTTGCTAATGTTAATTCTTCTCCTTCTTCGACCTCTTCCACTTCTTTATCTCTTTTATCTTCTTGTTGGCTATCTATTCGATTCGATTTCTGACTATGTTCGGAAGCCTCCGAAATGCTGCTTTCAGAAGCAGATTTTGCTATTTCTGGAAAATAAATTATTTTAGAGAAAAGAATGCACTGAAGACAATCTCAATTCAGTAGTAAATCAGTCTGCTTTCGATCTTACCAGTTACTTCATTTGTGGCTCTGTTTTTAATCTGCTTAAACAGACCTATATTTTTGGAGTCCGTTTTGCTTTTTGATGTCTTGACAGCCTCGAAGCTTTCCGGTTTGTCCTGTGAGTCAACTTCAGCGCAACGTTTTAACTTCCGGTCGATAGGAACCTGAGTGTACTCCAGCGACCACATCTATATGAAAGAGAACATATAATGAGCACTGATTGTATCTGTCCTTTTTATCACTTCGAACTCACCCTCACAACGCCATCCGTTGAGCCTGTAATCACCACATTCTGGTGATCCCATTCACGTATCTGTGAGAAAGCAACACACAGAATCTGCTGCATTCGGTCAGCGTTCCCGACACTCGTATTGACCGTTGCCAGCGCATCGCCATTGATGGACCACACATGCAACCACGTGGCCGAACAGGTTGCGATATCGCCGGTTAACTCGTTGATGGCAACAGCCGCAACGACGCCAGCATGACCTCGCAGTTGACGCACAAATGTAAAGCGTGTCATGTCCCAGACGATGGCGGTGCCATCACGTGAACCTGACACGATAACATTGTATGCAGCGCTGGCCCCCAAACACGTCACCGCATCCGTGTGTCCGTGCAGCGAATGACGCACCGTCAGACTTTTGCGATTAGCGTCAAATTTCCAGATGGTAACCACCGAGCTGGTGCCGGCGGTAACTATCATTTTGGCGTTTGGACAAGCACATGTCAAAATCTCGCCGGAATTCTGAGCAGCGGCCTCTGAGACAAAAGAAGCGCGATCGGAGTCATAGAGACCGATGCGTAACGAGTGATCAGCGAACCCCCAAGCGATATACTTAGCGTAGGTTGGTGGCATCATGACCTGAATGAAGAAGGAGAACAAGAGTACAATGAAATAGAGATGAAAACACTTTTAATTTCTACTGCCTACTTTATTCTGTTCCACCGCGAAAACCGTTTTATCTGGCTGTATAATTTGACCCACGGGACCTTTCAGTTCTTTTATGGGTTGCAAACTTGGCTTCAAGTTGTCCAAATTGTGGAAAAATAAGCGGTCCGATTGCAGCACCGTGGAATTGCCCTGTATGAGGGCGCCCGGATCGATTAAAGTGGAGTGCCTGGAGTTAGTCATCTTCTTGGCAGGATGCGCTTTCTTGAAGAGTTGCTTTGGTATCTGGCCAAAGTTGTTAATAAAGCCAATAGTCGCATTCTTCTTCAATGGATCGTCAATACTAAAAAGGAAAAGAAGGAATAGTTTACACAGTGTAACAGATTCACATCACAGTGTAAACAGAGATCCATAAAAAGAGCGTTAAGTACTTGTAAATGTCCACATTGCCTTCATAGAAGAGATGATGGAACACGTTAGTAGCTTCAACAGCGGCCGACCCTTGCTGCTTACAGCCAAATATTAAGTCTATCCACTAGAAAATGTAGTAAAAAACAAAGAGCCAAATTTAATAAAGTAATTCGAAACTTTAATAGGACTTCGTTACATTTAACGAGATGTGTTTATATTTTATACTCACCAAATGCAGATTCTGACTAACGTAATCGCACTCCAAGGCACTCCGATGGACCCTGATGAATTCTCTGGGATCCTGTTTAGCCCACGGTGGAAGGATGACATGGTTAAGAGTTTCACCATTTTGTTTTGTACCTGTTTCAAATGATAGAGAAACAGATAAGAAATAAATGTAATAATGATAAGAATTCCATTCATTACCTAAGTCAAAATTGTTGGAATTCATTATGAATTCTGGAAGGTAAAAGAATTCCGGAATCAATTCCTTAACATCGGCCATATTTAAATTTGAAGCCGATAGCCAAGCCTCCTTAACGCTGTGAAACATACGATCAGCAAGATCGAAGTGACCACCTTGTAGACGCAAGAAGGGCTGCGTAAAGGGCTCCAAACGGACCAGATACGAGCACACAATCATGGCAGAGCTGTAATGAGTGCCATAATGATAGGGAGGAGTCTCTCCGTACGGATCATCCCATTCCTAGTGGAAGGCAAAGAAATCATGGAAAATTTAGCAGTGAAAATGAATGTCGATGTACCTTGAATCGCTTTTGAAATTGCTCCAACCGTTCCTCGGACTGGGCACCCATTGGCTTGGAGAAGTCACGAAAAGTTTTCGGATTGCTTAAGTCCAAATCTTCGGAGTCGTAATCAGCCAAAATCCAAGGAAAGACAGGGTACTGCATGAGATCATTATAAGAACGGCCAGCGAGAGTATTCAAATGCATCAAATACTGGAAATTGGAAATTTCACCACGCTAGAGAACAAAAAAAGGAATTAAATCAATTCTTACAACAGTTTTCAAAGCATGAGATTAGTACTCACCACCCAGCGTTGGGTTACCGAGGTCTCCCCAATGAGACTGCTAAAAATTCCAGACGTTTGTTCAACGCTAGCGGTGCGTTTCTGACCGGCGACCGATTGTTGCGCATTGTCGTTAATCGCTGTTGCGTTAGCCATAAAGCGTTGATAAACCTACCGAGAGTTGAAAAGCGAAGCATTGTGATAAAATGCTGATAACCACATCCGTGAGATCTTCACTAACCTTATTTCTCACTTTGCGCGGAAAACTTAACAAGTAATTGCGGCCATCCTCCGAGAAGACTTCCAAAGCGATGGGCACCAACAAATAACGACGCTTGTGAACTTCGCGTATCTCCTCGTACGAGAACTTTGAACACTGACGCACTTTAACAGTTCGCGTCGAGCCGCCTGAATTCGGTATAATCGGCTCATAGGCCCCAGGTGGCAGCGTATCGATATCGCGTATTTCGCGATTCTTGAGAAGTGTGAAACCATCTACAATGTAGCAGTGTTCTTTGCCAAAGAGAAGCAGTCCTTCGGTAGTGTCGAGTCCTTGAATTCGAGCGCAACGAAACATGAAAGATATTTTCTCCTGTTCCTCTAGTAAACGCAGAAAAGTCTCGTTATCTGACATCATAGACATGTCCTCATCTTCTTCATCGAGTTCTTCCTGAACGCCACTCCCTTCCACAGACTCTTGGGTCTGCGCTGATGGATGAAGCAGCCTGGGAGGCGTATCTGTAGGCGTACGAGTAGGCGAGCTATCGCCAGGTTCACTTCGTGTAGCATGTTGTAGCTGCGGATTCTGTTGAGACTTGTGTGCACCAACGGCGGCATCCATTGAATGGTGTTGTTGTAACGACTGTGACTGCGCATCCGTTTCGCAGAGGATCCGTGGCGGTTGCTGACAATGCGTAAAGTAGATTTTACTATCAAAACTGGTGGCGACTTTGTATTTTAATTGACGCTGGAGGAGAAGAGAAATTCATTGAGTGACTGGTGAAAAGAACACAAAAATTGATTTTTCTCACATTATCCGGCAGCTCAATTTCCGGTCTGTAAGGGTAGTGCAAGTAGAAGAGCTCATTGCGCATCGTCTTTTTCCGCATACGGTGTGGACCTTCCGTGGTGTCCAGAATCCATTTGTCGAGCGTAGAACTTCCTTCCGAACCCCAAAGACCGCGTTCCCGCGTCAGATCTATTTCCGACTGCACCCAATCTTGATAGACGTACCGTTGGGTGTGTTGCAACATTTGAACGTACTGCTTGCAGCGTAGCTCCGAGAGGTCTCTGCAAAATAACGTATTTAAAAGAAATTATTGTGATAGAACGATGATTTTAATATTTTAAAAAATCCATCTTACTTTATAAGTTGCATATGAATTGCGTTGCATTCGAATGCCAGCTCACGGCTCATCGACGATCGAATGCGTATCATCAACTCTTCCTTCTTGACTTTAGTTCGACTTGCCAAACGTGTCAGGCCGCCTGTGACCTTTTGTATTTTCGACTGGATTTGATTATGTAGCTCCCAAGGTATGCGATAAGAAGCTTTACGCTCCGACTCCACGTAGTTAAACCACAACTTGGACGCGAGTTCCATTACCTGCTCGCGGGTGGTCTGCAAATCGGGTGCTTTTGAGTTGGTTGGTGGAGCAGTGAGGGAAATTTTGAAAACCTCCTCGATGGCAGGCTTCTTACAGACGTACAGCTCCTCCCACACACGAAAGGCGGCGCCTACAATCAAGTTCCGGCCCTGAGGAATAGAATTTAATTTTTAAAATTTATGACAAATTCAAATTAACTTTCAGTTTATCTAAATATAATGAAATCGTAATAATCGGTACCTGTAGTTGATTTAAATCCTCATCTTTTGGCTCGATCACATTTGTCTGGGGATTTACGTGCCACGTGGTATTTCTGCTTGTGGAGGGTTCCAAAATGATCTTCATATCTGCGGTCAGCTGCAGCAAACAGTAGGTGAGGCAGCCGATGAAGTCCAGCTCATGATTACCGGCTCCGAAAATGAGCAAGCGATGTGTAATAATCTTATGCAAAGCCTCGAGAACGCTCATTTGTTCGGCTATCGATTCCGTAGCTCGCGACAGTAAAAACAGAATCGTACGATTGAGTGAATGATGTAGTTGCTCGAGCGTCAGAGATGCGGAAGTGCGGCGCTTGGCTTGAGCTATGAGTTTAATTACAAAATCAAAGATATCATGAGGATTACGCGTGAGGCAGCCCTGCCATAGTTTGTCCACTACGCGTGCCGTGAAATAAAAGACATTCGGAGCGATGTGTTGCATGTGACTCTGCAGTAAGGGGACAATCGGCAAAGCTGCTTGCTCCCCCACGAGGACATCGGCAGCCAACAGGTGATCCATTAGAGCGGTAATGATTTCGGTTTGATATTCAATCTGTTGCGAAAGTTCAGCGCTTTCAGGAGAAGCATCTAACACCAGATCAATCACCGGCGTTGTTTTCGCATGAATGTTTAAGCTCAACGAATCGACAACAACGACGCGTAGAAAGTCTATGATGCATTTGCGTACCGGGTGTTCAGTTAAAAGGTGAGGAGCAACTTCCGGCGCCTGGTCGGAGAAGCTGTTCAAATCCAGCACAAAGTTAGATCTGTTACCTGCGCCTATCGAATGGTCTGAGGGCGTCGAATTTCCACTCGAATCGGCGTAGGAGGACTTGAGATGTGGAAAGAGCACCGATACCATTGAAGTGATGACATCACCCGACATAAGAACAGACATGAAATCTGGAAGATTTTGATAGAAGCTGAAGAGCAGTTGCACGATTCGTTCGGGGTGACTGATGAGCCAAGGCGCGTTGTTCGAAGAATGGACAATGGCTCGCACCATGCCAAGCAGTACGCACACAGCTTCTGGGCAGACATTTATTTTGGACGCGACGGCGTTTGGTGTGGCGTGAGTGACAGGAGCGCCCCAGAGAAACGACCAAACTCGATCCAGGTCGAATTTTGTATGTTCGCTCGCGAGTGATTTAACCGGTTGGCCCATGATGAGGGCAATAAGCAGAAAGTAAAGCTCTGGCACATCGATATGAGTCTGCAGTAGCCATTCAAACATCTGAAAGCCTGAAGGGAAAGGAAACAATTAAATCGGAATGATTGAAAGGTAATTAATTTTATTACCTGGTATATTTAACGCTCCTGTGCGGACTTCTCCGGCAATTTGAGTTGGCATATTTGACGAATTCGACACCATGGCCGAGGTGTTGGAACCACCGGGAGCACCACTTCCTACTCCGGAACCAGAGCTTAATTGTTGCGCTTCCAGACCAAGCTTTTTGCGCTGGGATACCATCTCCGTGAAACGTAGGTAGCCTCCATTATGACTAGCATCGCGAAAACGTACCAAAAAGCTCTCATTGGCGCACACCACGACAAGTATGCGCACCACGATGATGACCGTGGTGAAGTGGACGTGCGGCTGCATGAAAAGCAGCAGCCAATCCATCCCCAACGTCTTCGAGATGTCGTCGCAGATAACATAGTTGACGGTGTTGCGAGGCGTAAAGAGCAGCCCGTGCAGCAACGAAAGACATCGATTGCGTAGATAAATGGTCTGAACCATCGACTCGTAATCGGCATTAGTAGAGTTGGCATTAGCGCTAGTATCGCGCTTCAGAGTGGGCAGAATCAAAGATTTTTCGGGATGATCGACGCGCGGCAGTTTGGCGGCGGTGTACTGACCGAAGAGCAACAAATCGGACTGACGAGGCTGCCCTCCCAACAGAGTTTCCAACAAGTTAAACAGAATCTCTCGAGTTGAATGATCCCGAATGTCAGTGATGATGTGTAGCAGTTTGTTTAAAAGCTGCAGGTCTCGCATTATTTTGACGTTTTGCTTCTTCTCTGTGGACTCCACGGCAAGCTCGAGTAGATGTTCCAGCAAAGAACGCAGTAGACCATTCGGGGCTCCATGCCAGATCTCCAAATCGCAAAGCAAATCCTGAAAAGCGGTGACATTCGGGATGGCAGACATTTCATGGCCACTGTTCACGGTTCCCACTAAACCGAAGGTCAGATGTAAGATGTGCGAGTTCAGGAGGTTCCGTTTCTTTTTGAAGAACATTCCTAGCGTTTGGTACGATCGTTTGCGGTCCATTTCACTTTGAGCGGCACGATTGCTGCGCACTACGCAAGTAAGGGCTTTGACGCCGGCATACAACGATTCAACATCCTGAGCCATGGCAATAATACCGAGCAGAACGTTGCAGCCACCCACGGTGCCGATCATGGCGGAGACAGGATGAGGGCTGAAAACACGAACGCCCAAGTAACCCACTACAACGCCGCCGAGAGAGCGACCAGCGCCTGCCAAGTGACCAGCGGAGTTGTGAAGAATTCTATTGTAGGAATAGAAAAAAGAAAGCAAAATAACCAAATATAGCAGGTTACATGCAGATCTCTGTAACTTACTTTATGGGCGTGGCATTCTCATGTGAATTCATGCCCAACTGTTTTGCAATCGATTTATTGTCAGCGCGACTATAAACTTTTCGTATTTTAACCAGAGTCAGCTGCGACACTGCTTTTGCATTCAGTCCTAGTAAGACACGATCCTCGGCAACAAGGGGTGGTAAATGCTCACACTGTTTGCCCAACTGTGGGGCCTGTAGCGAACCCATATAATGCGGCCCCAAAGAGTAAATCGTCTGCACCGTCTGTTGCGACAGCACATCCTCCAGTAGATGGCAAACGCCTTGTTTCCAGCAGAGTCGAGAGTAACGACGCCAAATAGGCGGAGTGCCGATATAACCGTAAACTTGACTGGCGACCGAAAGAGTCGCAGAGCCAGACCCTGGATTCTGAGAGATGTAGTGCAACTTCTGTGTATGCATAGGCTACCGAGAGAATAAATATTAGACTTTAAATTTTCATAAGCCGAGGACAAAACGCGTCAAACTTACTGTGCCGTCCAAATACAGTGTCAAGCTAGAATTCTTAAGCACAGCACGATTTAGTACCACCACAAGGTTGTGCCACTGTCCCTCGTGAAGCAAATCAGGGCACCAAATCCGCGCACTTCCGTCGTCCGAACCCTCTGGCTCCCAGTCACCAAGATCTACTCAAAGAAAAACGTTTAAGTAATAAAGCTTAAAAATTTTTTAATATCTAGCTCACTTTTGCTTGGCTTCACTAGTGTTTCCTGAGTAGAGACCACAATTGCTTTGTCTCGTGCCGAGAGCAAGATAGATAAACACGCCAGCGGTTCCTCGCGAAGATTGTGTAACGTCCGCACAAGTGTTAGAAGACGTACGCAATGCGGATCAGTTTTCGGCTCGGAGAACTTCTCCACACAAAACCACGTTGAATACGAGAAGCCCGTTTGGGGTGGAAAAATACGATCACCGGAACCGATGCCGCCTATAGTGTTGGCGTCAATGGTACCACCTGTTGTTGCAGCTGCTTGTGGTGCCAACGAGGGCAAATACAAGCAGCCAAATCCCTCGGCAGACATGTCCATCTCTACGAAAGGAGGCAACGTGCTGGAGCCGTGAGCCCGAAAATCGCGCGGTGTCGTCATGGAGACGAGAGTCTTAATGCGGGTCAGTGGAACCGGTCCACCCATGCGATACGGCTTATGCATGTCGATGTCGGCACAGGAAAGCGGCTCACCGAGGCGCAAGAATTCGCGCAATTCGGTGGGCTGCAAAGCCTGCGCCGCCAAACGTTCGAGAATATACTGCATGGCGACGTGAAGCGGGTTGGCCTCTTCGGCAAGAGCACGACGAGCGATTTTGAGCAGCTGTTCGGCGAGACCAAAGTCGCACATGATCTGCTGGTTGCGCTCGCTGCGCACGAGCGACTTGATGACTTCCGACAGATAGACTTGAAGGTTTAGAGCCATCAGTGGCTGCGTGTCATGAGTCACACTGGGAAGCAGTTGCAACATGCATATGACGACACCTGGATGGACGATGCGTGGCTCTGGCGAGGGCTGGTTCAGGTTTAGTTGGTTAGGATGAGCGACGACGATTGCCGTGGTGGGAGTGTTGGACGCATCTTTACTGGGTGAGCGCATGGAAAGATGGTCGTTAAAGAGCGAAATGAAACCAGCTAGATAGGGCGGCTCGAAATTGTCCAAAGCGAGGCTGTAGAGTAACCGATAGACAACACAAACGTAAGAGAGAGAACGAGGAACACTAGCGCTGAAGCTGTGAATATAAAGGAACGAAATAATATCAACTGATCAAATTTTAGGCTGTTCTAAATACACACCAGTAATTTAATATGTCGCCCGAGAAAACGTCGTGGTAATATTTTAGGGTGACTGCGTCTGTCTTAAAGTCACCTCTGAGGTCTGATAACTCTGTTGCGGTACCAAAGCAGCCCAGTAGCCGCAACGTGTCGCACAGCGAAGCGTTGCAGATTTCTTGATGGAAAAACTTTGCATTGGCTGGCTCAAAGCGCATCGCCGTGACCAAAGTCTGGCACACAATCTGCAGCAGCAAAATGAGATCGTCCTGTGTAATTGAAGTGGCGCAGTCGCCTGTGGAATCGCCCGCTCCTTCAGTTGCGTCATTCAGCTTACCATCCAGCGAAACGAAGACACTGGTTAGGTACACAAATCCTCCCACTTTCCGGAAGACGGTGCGCGTGCGATGTGAGTCCTTGAGACAGCCGAGAAGCATGTTCAGAATCTGAATTTTGAATTCCACCTGATAGGGTGGTACCGAATGCATGACCGACAAAATGTAAAGCATGTCATCGTCACCACCCGGTGACAGGATCAACTCGCGTATGATGCCCAGCGACTGAGGACGGCAGTGCTTGAATTTTACTAGATCGTGAATGCATTTGGCGCCGCTGCACTCACGAAATACGTTTGCGTTGTTGTTGATGGTACCACTTAGCAAGATCGTCAACACCTCCAAAACATGTTTGCCCAGCTCGTCGACAAGATCGGTGCCGGCTGAGGACTCGGCTAACAGCTCCACGCTTTCGTTACCCTGCGTGATGTAGTGCACGTGTTCGGCATAGAAATGCAAGCGGCTTACGAGTACCTCCAGGATACCGACCTCGCGATAGACATCTTTAAAGACCGCGTTGTGACGCAGGATGTTGAGCAACGTTTTGAGGCAGAGGATGCTGCAGCTGGTCGAATGATTGTTTTTCAGCAGGAGTGAGAGGCTGATCAGCTCCTTGCAGGGGACGAAATTCAGCTGAAACACAATGAATTCGACCAGATCAAAGAACTTCTCTTGAATCTGCGAGCCTTTCAAATGAATGCGTTCCGCGAACTGACTTAACGTATTTTCGGCATCAAGAATAAAGTAGTTCGCATGTTCAGCATGATACACCCGCGAGATCGCATCCAGAATAGTGCAGCAGAGGGTGGGTGACGTGGACTTGATGAACACATTCTGCAGCACTTGGAAGGCGTAAGTATTCCGCACGCAAGACTCTCGCGAGCGTACCTGCGGCATTTGGAAATTCTGCATCTTGAAGAGTGTCGTCACCTGGTTCTGTGACGGACGCAACTCGTTGAAGCCGCACATGCACAGCGAGGAGATCATGAGGACTAGGTTGCGAATGGTAGCCTGCACTTCGATTGACTGGGAGCGCGAGGTATCGAATCTGAGGGGGATGGAGTTATGCGAGGTACAATCTTTAGTTTTGTGTAAAACATTCACTTGTAATACCTGAGTAGAAAATCGGTTAAGA
This sequence comes from Myopa tessellatipennis, assembly GCA_943737955.2. Taxonomy (NCBI): domain Eukaryota; kingdom Metazoa; phylum Arthropoda; class Insecta; order Diptera; family Conopidae; genus Myopa; species Myopa tessellatipennis. The sequence goes on from OX031316.1 coordinate 54,294,581, forward strand.
ATATATAACCTTGAGATGCTTTAAAATCATCCAGCAGAATCTGTGACACCTGACTAGAGTCCTTTAGAAAGCAGAAGACGGTTACGAACATCTCGACGATTTCCAGCGGATCGGAGAACGACAGACGCTGCATGTTATCGACACAGAGAGCCATACAGCCTTTGGCTAGAAAGAGTTTAAATAAAATAATGTTTTAGATTTAAATGCTGATACTCATTTAGGACGCTTACAATGTATGTAGCTGACCACCGCATCCTTCAAACCATGCCGCGACAGAGTAGTTAGGATCTCTGCCGCGCTTTTCCGCCACACGACATTTTGCTCCGGACACGGTGAGGTGATGGCCGAAAAGAGCAGTGTTAAGTCATCCATGCGTGCCAGTTCTTCGGCGGGATACGGATAAGAGCAAAGTTTGACTAACAACTGTACGAATATTTTCTGCATGAGGGTTCTTCGCTCGATGGCATTGAAATCGCTTGCGGGATTCGACGCTGTGGGCGGTGGATCGTCTTCTACTTCGGGCAGATCAAAGAATAGATAGAGACACTTGACCAGCGTCGAGGGCACCGCAGCAGCCGTCATGACCTGTTATAGGAGAATATATTAAAGTGAACATCAAAATAAATTCAACTGATCACCTGTATAAGAGAAACGTCTCCGTTGGCCAGCAAATTTAGCGTAGATAGCAGCATCCAGCCACTGCTTGTGTCCTCTGTGGTTTCGATTTCTAAGAACTTCACTATCGCTATTGAAGCAGCTTCTGTGCTTTGGTTGGAGGCTCGTCGCCGTATCTCGGTGACAAGGAGGCGCGAAACCTGCTGACAAAAAGCCACAACATCCCAGAATTTCTCGCTCATATCGGACGCTGGACATGTGCTGAAAACCTTTATAGGGAATGGAAAGTTTAGCGAAACGAAGAGGAAGGAAGCACACGTGATTGTTTTTGCGACTCTCTTACGTTACAAAAGAGCGGCAGCATGCTGTACAACTTCGAATCCCTCTCCATCTCGCTCAGCGGTTCTTTGGGATGCGTGTACTCATTGAAGAGTTTCTTCAGATGCATGAGGCTAAGTTGGGTGCGCGCATCGGCGGCTCCTGTTTCGCCTGCAGCCGGGGAGTGTGAAGGCGAACCAGTGGCGCCATTGGATGTTGCGTTGGTAGGGCCGCCTGCTGCTGTGGCACTCCCAGAGCCACTGGCGTTCACACCGCGCAACTTACGCATCACATTCATGGCTTTGTTTTTATTATGTTTATTATTTTTTGGTATCTTTTATTTTGAAACTTAATTTGTTTTACTTGTTCAGTCAGTTGAAAGCTGCAAAGAAAGATTTACAAATGTGTAAAACTTGGTATTAGTTTGACAAAAAATACACAATTTTTTATCACCGTCATTTCACCACCAATTAATCAGGAGTCGGAGAGCAAAAACCCTGTCTTCACTCTTCCTATTCGTTTCGTTATAATCTACTTCATTTGAAACTAGTGTTTAATACATTCTATTCTCCAAACAAATCACAAGTTGTTACAAAATACATTTAGTTAAATAGATATCAAAAACTTCACTTTATTGCTAAGAATTCTGTTGGAACTAACTTTATAAGCTACTTATTGAATAAAATGAATAATGATCTTTAATCTTAAATCTCACTATTACTAAAGATAGCGTAATCTGTAGCTCTTAATCCTAATCAATGCTTTCAAAAGCTGTTTTATTCTCTTTTTACTTCTTACTTTACTTTAATTTAAAAAACAGCACAGCTTTGGTCTGTTTCATCGACGTGTACTTTGCATTCAGTGTTAGTTCAGTGTTAGTTTTATGAAGTCATCATATTAATTATTATCAGCTTATTCATTCTCACTTAATATGAGGTTTACAATTGGCGCATTAACTACATAAATCAACAGAATCAACACAATGCAGTCAACAAAATATCGTTAGATAGAGCGATAGATGTGTTTGTTAGAGAGTTAGAGCGAAAGAAATAGAGGGAAAGAGATAGGGAGTTCAAAAGTTCTTTTTAATAGACAAACGGTGATTTTTTTAATAATTTGACTAATTGATGCTCCATATCTAATATTTGAATATTATGAATATTATGATGAAGTAATAAACAATTTAATAATGAAATAAAATCAGATAAAAACAAAACGAAAAGATTGCAGCTAAATAAATTGGAAATGCTACGCAAGCAAATCAAGGACAATTTATGATAAAACCATGCCACAAACCGTGCCTTCCTTCACTTGACCTTCTCCACCTAATCACGAAACCACCCTCTCCACCACCAACAAAACCATTCATTTGCACAACAAATCGTGGAGTCGGATAGCAAGACAACGCTTTCTGTGGAACGTGTGTGCCGAGAGCATGCATTCGTTATCGGCGACGGAACGCGTAGTCGTGATGATAAATAAAAATGAATACAAAAAACAGAGAAGAACAGTTTTTATTATTATTTAAACAGAATTTAAATTTGGTTTATTAAATACAATTGAATTGTTACGACCGAAAGCAGCGTCAGAAGTGTGTAAAAGCTGAGGGGGAACAACAACACATGCGTGAATGGAAAGAGGAGGCTAGTGGATAAGAGGAGTTTGCAAAGGGTGCAAACCAATCCAAAAAGGGGACAACAATGTAATGAACACCTACAAAAGAATGCAGATATAGAGAAAAAACGAACATGAAATGTGAAAAACAGATGGAAGGATAAAAGTACACAAAGAGGAAACAAATGTGTCAATCTCGAAATAAAGAATAATAAAAGTTAATGAATGTTTGAGATTTCAAAAAACGGCAATTTATTGTTAAAGTTTAGATTCACAGAGCGAGAAAACTCAATGAACAATTGCGAAATTTAATTATCATCATCTGTTTCCTGTCCTCCTGCGCCCTACAACAACATTTGGAGGTTCCTTTTGTTGTGGCTGTCGTATAGTATTATTTTTTTATTCGAAACAGCTTACTTTATAATGTCAACAACGCTATAAAAATGTTGATAACTAATGAATGCGTTTCTCCGTATTGTTTGAATGTTAATCTCAAAAGCGTTGGCTTAAAACGTGTTGAGCTCGTGGGATTATTAAAGATAATAAGATCGATCGGATGAAAATATTTCCATAAAGAAATGCGTTATTCATAAAAATCACTGTCAAAAAGTTCTGGAAAAAAATGATTCAGATGTTTGTAAACAAAAACGATTTATTTATTTATTTTTACTGTTATTTGTTTTTAATTGTTATTGTGTTGGAAATATGGAGGGAGGAAGTTGGGAGAGAGAGAGAAATTTAAAAGCGATGTTTTAAAGTTTTAAAATTCAAGCATAAAAAGATAATTAATCTACGTCTTAAGTTGAAGTGGGTGTTTTGAAGGTTATGTGAAGGTGTTGCTGTCATGATTCATTCGAAACTTCTTCTCTTATCTTTGGTTTAAAGTTTAAACCATAAAGTAAGAAATTATTACTTACTCACGGCTTCAACTCACCTCTCCTCAGAAGTACTTGTGTTCTAATAACTTTTTCTTGCTGGGGTTATTTATCTAACTTTAGCTGCTTCTATGGTTTAATAATTTTATTTTCCTTTTTTTTACAAATAATAAAGAATTTTTTCTGTGTCAAGCAAGAAGAATTTAATTAACAGAACAGTTACAGCACTGTACATATGAACAGTTAGTTGAATGGGTCAAAAGTTTATTGACCTCAAGGTAGATGAGACCAAAAGATACCAACAAAACGAAAACAGCAAAAAGAAAACAACAACATTAAGGAAATCATATTATAACGCAAGTAGTAATTAAAGCAACAGCTCATAGTAGCTAGCAATTGTAAGCCGTTCTTCGTGCTGTTGGTCAATTGAAACTGGCCTGGTGGTTGTCGAAACTTCCGGGCCCGATTTTCCATTTATACACACGTACCCAACAAAACTTATGTACATATATGTGCGTGCATGTGTGGTTTAATATATGTACATAAATTTCATTGTTTTAAGTTCGGTATTTCTAAAGTTTTGTATGCAGGGAACGATAACGTATCCAAAAAACCGCAGAGCAAAATAAGTTTCACTAAATTATGCGCCAACATCACTGATTACTTCAGGCGAATGAGCTGCAGCTTAGGAAACGCCTCCACCCCCTCCCCCTGATGATAAAAAGGACTCCTTTGACATCGTTACATATGAAGGTAGATGAATCCGTTCAAAATCATGGAATGTCGAACATTTTAGAAAGATTACTTCAGCGACCACACGAGTTTGTTGTATTTTAATTTATTTTGTACTTGTTTTAGTTTTAATATCCTGCCACAGGAATCACCACCAAAAAGGTCGATACGTTCTTTACCCACTGCCCACTATTCAATAAACCTCTTCACTTCTACATAGAAACTCTTTCAAATAATATTGATTTTCTTCTGTTTTACAGGTTCACTTCCATCGTCTTCAACACATCAACAACAAAGCATATACCATGGGTACGAACCAACCAACATTCCACCCACCCACCACTACTCCAAAAACAGCCTTCCACAACCCACCTCCTCCCTCTAACGAGTCAACCCATTCGAGTGCTTCTTCGTCCGAAACTCTTGAAATTCTTCAATACATAAAAGAAATTTTCACTCCAACTCATTGCATGAAATTGCAAATTTTCACCAACTTTTTCTTGATTTTTCATGCACTTTTTTCACTCACTTTTATTGCGTTTGTGTTGCGCCACGTTTGGGGTACGCTTTGGCATTAGTTATCTTCATTTTAGTTCAACATTAATTTGTTAAAAATAGAATTGCAAATATTAATTTTTACTGCACTCTCAGAGTTGGTGGAGTTTCTTCTTCATTGTCACTTCACACCATTGCGGATGCACTTCCAAACGACCTAACTATTTGACGTTTCTCGTGGAACTGTCAGTGGTTGTCGTTCGAAACGATGACATTCGACGCTACTGACGGTTGCTTTTGCTGTTGCTGCGCATTATTAGTTGCCACTTTTGTTGTTAGCATTACTTTAGCGTGCATTTGTTTAATTGTTTTCTTCATCACCGTCTTTGTTTACTGTGCTTTCGTTTGTGATTATGGGATTTGAGTGCTAAAACAGCTGTTACATGGGTGTAAACAGTGTTGCGTCTGAAAATAAAATACATTTAAGTTGAGAAAAAGCCAAATTGATATTTTACCTGATTTTCTGAAACAAAATAAAGAAACGCGTACCCCACATACTGTTAACAGTTGATGAAGAAAATTAAAAAAATTAATGGAATTTTAAATATGTACTCATAAGACCTTTAAATTATAATAACAATTATAACAAATTATATAAAATAGTAAAACTATTAAGAAAAAGTAGAAATTAAAATGTACAAAATAAAAAGAGGACCGGTTTTCACAAACGCGTTCATTGACTTGTAGCATCATTTAATAATGACTCTCCTTCATGCATGCAACGCGCACAAAACAATAGCATATTAAATAATTCAATTTATGAAATATTCAATTTAAAATAAAATTATAATATTTAAAAAAATACTAGGTTGTTAATTTAGTTGAGTGTTGACTTTACAGGCTGATCAGTAAGAAGTATAAAGTTATGGTTGTAAACACTGATAGTAATAGATTGTCAGGTAAGCTGTTTAGTTAAGATGCTCACCAGTGGAATGGTTGGGTCTAGACTAAGCGATTAATATGTATGAAATATAAAAAATTTATGCAAATCAAATTTAGATGGCGGAATAAAGGAAACTTTAATTATTTTGGTTTTGAAATAAATAAAGAAATGTCTGCGTAATAAAGAGCGTGCTATGGAATAATAAATCATTATTATAATAATTAGTGTATTAATTGAATGAATACATTATTACTTTTAATTCGCATTAATAAATAAAATTATAAATAAATGACAACCAATTTAAATTTTAATTTGTATTACAATTGCATTATTAATTTTAATGAAATTATTAAATTAAAAATATATCGGACTCAGAAATCGACCAGAATCAATTATTCAATTTAAAATAAAATTATAATATTTAAAAAAATACGAAAAATACTTAATATTAAAAGAAAAATAAATAAAAATATGCTAATAAAATAAAATACTTGGAAGTCTCGAGATAGTGAATACAACTGGTTTGAAACCCTACTAGTGTCTGTACTAAAAAGATGTTTGTTGTTATTTATTGAGATTCTTGGAATAAAATAGTAATAAAATATAAATATAAAAAATTCTTTCACAATTTCAATTAAAAGGGAATTGCGCTTCCCAGAAAATCCTCTTCCAATACCATCTCATAGAAGGACGAACAAAAGGGGAGAGTTTTTCTTCATAAACTGGAAATTATTCGGTTTTGAAATGTTTTACACTTTTAATTAAAGTGTTGTATTTATTTTAATCATTAGAAACTTTATTTTTATATTGTTTTGATTGTTTCTTCGTTTTTTCCAAGTTTTTAGTTGTTGGTTTTGTAGCTTAACCGCCTGCTTTGTGGCAAGAAATAAATACCGTTAGCTGTGGCATGTTTAAATACCGTTAGGCTATTTTTTTCTACGTCTTCACTGAACGAACCAACGAAGAGCAGAAAGCGTTTCCTACGTATTTTTCAAACAACAACAAAAGCAGCGCTTTTTAATTCTGTTTGTACATCCGCACAGCAAAAAATATTATAATTGAAGCCAGGACACGTGCTTGAGTTTATCTCAAGGATCATTTTTTACGTATTTAATATTTTCCCCGCTTTTTCTCGTCGTCTTCCCGTCTTTCTTCTCGTTATTGATTGATTTCCGTTTTATTACTTGCATTTTTTCACTCTATTTGCTGCTTCAGTTTGTTGTTGTTGTAGTTCTTGTTTATATTTGATATTTGATCCTTTATATATTTTATGATGCTCTGGCTTTTTTCCTTCGTTATTAAGCGGCACGCGTTTCTTCGATCCTGCTGGCTTCTGATCGAGCAGGTGCTCAAACAGATCTGTTTTCAAGATTTTCAACATCCCGCATATAAATAAAAGAGTGGTTTTTTGTTTTCGGTGTTGTTGTTTTTATACTTAAAACAGATATGATTATGTTTGAAACGCAGGTTAAAGCAAGGTGCCAAAAACAACAACAGCAGCGAGGACCGGAAATACGCACGCGTTGTACTTGGAAGTTGATAAAAAGATCCTGTTCGTTGTTGGATCCATCTGTTTAATATTGCTGCAGGTTTTCTCAGAATTTATATCCATAGTATCCCCCCCTTGAAATATGCATTCGATTTAAGTTACAGCAGATGAATTAATTTTTATTTTTGTTTATTTTCGGTTTCTCGCACGGGTTCTTTTAAAATGTTGCAATATTCCATAAAATATTGCTCCTTACAACAGATGAAAATAATCTAATTTGAGAAAAAAGTGCTTTTTGTATTATTTTTCTTCGCGAAATGAAAAGAAGAGTAAAAAAAACAATTTCTCGCATGCGACTTATTTATTTCGTGATATATTTCTTGAAAAATATTTTTTTTATCTGAATGAAATCTTCAACTTTTTATTTATATATTCATTAACTTTAAAACTACATTCCTACCTTTTCCTTTCTTTTTTTCCCCCATGATGTATATTTTGTATTTTTGCTCGCATGATATATTTTTCAAGAACCTCCAATTTTTCATTCAATCCTGAAATATAAGAAAAAGTGAATAAATTTCTTTTTTTAACGTGAAATATATTTTAACTTAGCACACACTTTTTTCTACACTTTCTTCTCGCATGATTTCAATTTAAATACTTATTCATTATTCGTATGGCAAGAGATATTTTTTCCATATAATTCATTATCTTTATGGCATGGGATATTCTTTTGCATATAATTCACATTGTATTTGTCGGAATTTCTCCCCTTTTTTAATTTTTGAAATTGATTCGTTTTTTTTTATTTGAAAGTACTTTTATTTGAAATACAAAGTAAACATTTTAATGTCACTCAGACACGTTTTCGGTAATTTTTTTTTACTTCCTAGCGGTTTTCTTCCTTCATTAGTTTTCCCCAAGAATTCCGACTATCCGAGGGCAGTCTTTTCCAAGAACTGCACCCTTTGAATGGAGTGAGTTTTTTGACGGACTTTCAAACAGTACGAATGCAATTCTAACCTCCCCTTTTCACCCCCTTCCAACCGCAGAAACACAAAGGAACCTTCTTTTAATATATTGAAGCCAAAATTTTGATGTTGTTTTTATATGACGTCAGCGTTTTTTATGTTTAGCATATTTTATGCATGGAATCGGTTACAAGCGCCGACACACCTTCGAAGAATCATGTAATGAACAATAAAGACTCCTTTTCGGGCTCTTCTTGGACAGTCTTTAATGAGTCCTTCGAGTCCTTTTCACATACGTTGTTGTCCATTGTCTTTTTAATTAAAACAAAGGAAAACAGAAAAAGGAGACAAAGAAAGGACATTCAATTAACATTGTATAATATTCGATAGAAGGATCCAACGAAAAACTGGGAACGAAGCATCTAAATGGTTTGGTGACTGCAACGTGACACAATTTGACTTTGGTTCCTGATTCCCTCTCTTTTTTCTCTCTTTCTCACTCTCCAATAATGCTTCGAAACGAATACTTTATTTAACCTTAAATCAGAAGTTATTTGCATCTTATTCTTCAACTCTTTCCATTAAAATATGAATTTGAGTTTGAGTTTTTTAAAATGTGAGCTGTAAAAAATTAGACAGGAAAAGGTTTTCATCGCCATTTTTATAATATGTTTTTATGTTTTCATTTTTTTATACAATACATATGTATGTATGTATGTATGTACTCGAAAATCCCGCTTTTTATTTAATGGAAAGGAATTCAAAATTTTTTTGTTTTTACATCTTTTCTTGTTGTTGTTGCTGTTTTTGTTGTGGTTGCATTTGATTCACATAGAAATTCCATTTCTTGATAAACTTTTAGGAACGCAAACATGACGACAAGACAGGCAAAGGGCGAAACCACAGGTGGCAACACTGCCCGGAATTTGCCCTTATTTCCTTTCTTTTCTTTGGTTTAATTGAAGTCTAATTTAATATTTACAAAACTTTCAATAAAATCAACATTTTTAATGATCAACTCTTCAGGATTTCTTTCAAAATACTGAGCATTGGGATGGTTTTCGACTTTTATTATTTGGCTTTGCAATCACATAAAAATATATACAATTTGCCTTTCTAAATGGAATTCAATAAAATCAACATTTTTAATGATCAACTCTTCAGGATTTCTTTCAAAATACTGAGCATTGGGATGGTTTTCGACTTTTATTATTTGGCTTTGCAATCACATAAAAATATATACAATTTGCCTTTCTAATGGATACGGAGTACACAATTTTGTGATCGATCTGCTTACGTAAACTTAATACTGAAAGTTTGAAGTATGTTTTCAACGCCGAGGCCAGTAATGACGAGTCTCCGGAGTTCATTTAAAGGAACTCCGTAAATCAACATCTCTTCCCGTATCTGCTGATACGCTGGCGACTCTAACAGCCTCTTCACCATATTTCGGAAGTGGGGCGACATCATATGCAGAAGACTCTCAGCGAGATCCGGGCTGCTAATCAACATGCCTTCTAAGAGTTTATTCAGTTGCTGACGCGGCAGGATGTCGTTTATATCTTCCACTAGGCCACGCATCCCCTGGCGCCCCGTGTACATCTCCCTCGGTACTGCCTTTAACGTAGGTGTCATCGAGACGAAGTTTTTGGCGAATTCCCACACATCTCGGGGATCCACGTGGAGCGTACGGCAGATGTAATCGGAGATACTTCGGTACTCGCTGCTTTGCTGAATTTCCACTACTTTGTCGTGTAGCCACGAGGATTGAAGGACCGCCATCACACCGCGCACATGATGGTCGTGCTCAACACTGTTCGCAATCAGCTGTTGTATTTGTTGAATAGGCAGCAGCGCTACGATTTGGCGCAGAAGTTGTGTGAGCCCGCTGGGTGGCACCGAAGCACAAGCACCTAATGGGTTTATGGGTTGAGAGAGGGGAAATGATTTGGAAGAGGTGATGTTGTTGTTGTTGTTGTCGCTTACTTGATGGTGGTGGCGGCAGCAACGCATAGTACTGATCTGGGTTTTGGTGTGCATTCGAACTGAACTCCTTTTGCTTATTACTCAATAGTGGATGTAGTTGTTGTGCACTCTCGTTCATATAAACTGGTACTGGTAAACTGGAGTCCCACGGCTTAATCACGACGCCAGTGAATAGAGGCAATAAGGCAGGAACCTCAGCGTACGGATGCTGCGTATCCGTGACATTGGTTTGATTCCGTTCGTTATCCTTAATTATGTCCGGGGTGGACGACGTGTTAGTTTGGCCCATATGGCCAGGCACCATCAATGCCACGGCCACAATCAATGTTAGGATCATCATATTTAACCCGTTAGCAGAATTTCACGTTTATGTGGATGTGGAAGTGGTACTTAATTGAGATTCCTATCTTATCGACGATTTGGTCACTTCAAAACTCGTCTCAAATAAAATGGAACGGAAAATGACCTTGAACTAAGAGTGAAATACTATTAGTTTTAAAATTTAACGAAAAATTTGTTGCTACACACATAAAAATAAGAAAAAATAATAATTATATCATACAGGATGAGCCATCGGCTGGTTTCTCTTTGAATTGTTTAATTCAACTTAAATTAATTATTTATTTAATTTAATTATTTTTTGGTTTATTATTATATTTAATTTTGAAAAAAAAACCAGCCGATGGCCCATCATCGGACAGTGAAGAAAACTGGTCGCTTAACCTCAAGAATCGGCTCTCACTCACACAGACAGAAGCCACACATGCAACACCTTCGCCACCCACTTTTTCGTTGTTCAGTGACAGATTTTTACACAATTTTGCGAGACTGCTGATTTCGTTGCTGCTGCTGATGTTGTTCACGTTGTCTGTCTGCTGTTTGCATTACATGTCAGTCGGTCTGTTGATCAGTCTCTTATTCTGCCTGACTGTCTACTTTTTTGTTTGTCTATTCCTCTGTTCAGACGTATGTCTGTTCAAAACTAAGTCCTCTCTTGTGTCAGAGTCTCGATTTTTTTATCATTTATATTTATTGTGTTATTTATTCTCGTCCACTTCACACCGTCGTCAACGCCATCGTCTTCGTCGCAGTCGCCACGCTATGGCGTTTTTTATTTGCTAGTGTTTTGCAACATATTTCGAAATCTGTGTGCGTTCCTGTGTGTGTTTGGCCGATGTCAGACTCAAGCTCTTGAGGCCGGCATCACTGGCGCTGATTGATGGATTCGTTGCATGGCCCAGCCAATCAGTGTGAGTGAGGCCGGCCTCAAGAGGCTTATGTGGCAGGGTTCTTTGGAGTAAAAACGTTATTTTTGTTGGTGCTCGCGGCTGATTTTATTGATGTCGGTTTTGACCCTGAAAATGAACCTTTTGTTGTGTTTTTCCTCAGACTTTTTTCGGTGTTCTAAAAATAGTCTTCTCTTGTATTTTCTAAATCTATTTTTGGGATAAATTTATTTTTATGATGGAGGATTGTTTATATTTATTTTTGTTTTGCTATAATGAAAGCAGAAGGAAAACAATTTTTAAATAAAATAAAATTGAACAAAATGATTAACAAAATATTGTATTTCGTTATTCTGCTTGTTTAAATTGTAAATTTCTCTTTTATTTTCTAAATTTATTTTGATTAATTATTTAAAACCTTAGATTTATTTAGCTCACTCAATTTTAATTGTTTTAATAAAGTTTTTCTTGATGCTTTTTTATAAAATGGTTTCTGAAAAATATTTTTATGGAATTTCTTTAAATTTCGCTAGAGTTTTTATATATATTGTATAAGTTTGAATAAAGTTGTTACGGAAGTTCAAATTTTCGACAATTATGGATCGATTTCTATTTGTTTCTAATATAAAAAACTATTTCAAACTACTTTTGAAAAACATTTTAATGAAAAAACTTAGAAACAAAATCTTCGAAATACTGGTTTTTTACACCTACACTGAATTTAAAATTTTTAATATTACTAAAGACAGCACTAAATCAATAGAACAATATTAAGCGATATTTAAGCTTTTTAAAACATAAAATTATAAAAACCGTAGGCTCAGAAATGACGAGAAAAAATCCAACTGCAACGCCTGCAAACTGAGTGATTTGCATAAATGTGGGAGAGAGCGCGATCTTTCGGCACCGCGTAACGCGTTCGAAACTTGTCACTGTAACGCATTCGCTTTATTTATAGGAGCGTCGGAAAGCAGGCGCTGTCGATGCTTGTTTGCTTTTGTTTTTTAACATTTGACTGTGACCAACATCTAAGAAGTCATGGAAATTTTGATTTTATGGTTGTTTCGGTTGTTGTTGGTATTTTTAATTAACTTGTAAACGACGTAAAAACTGGAACTAAAGCTTTTCTTCATAGTTGTTCTTTTCCTCCATTCGATTGTGATATCCGAAACATTGATGGATGATTAGCTGTTCGAATGAACGATGATATCATGATGATAGCATCACCATCAAGTTTCATCAAAAATCATCTGTTGTCACAGCTGCCGAAATCATTCAAACGTGTTTTTTATCTAAAAACACGTAAGTAAGGAAGTAAGAAAAAAAAAATTAGAGTCAGAATGGTACCGTTTCATATCCTGTCCTGTGCTGAGTTCTGTTCCGATCTACAAACGTATATCTCAGTGTACCATCTCGCTCTATTCTGCATCGCCCACTCCCAATACAAGTCCTGTTCTGTCCTGATCTTCCCCGAAGCGGCCGGTCCGGTAGTTAATTTTATCACAGAGTTTAATTTTAAATTTAACAACACTTAATTTTATTATAAGAACATGTATTGCTGTTGTTGCATGTATCATGTGGAACGAATGTACTAATTAAAGTGTAAATTAATATTATAAAATGTAAAATGTATAACTTTTGTATAACTTTTCTTATCTCTTCTTTGTTAGGTTGAATCACCCAATATTAGACGATGATTAGATAGAAAAATCATCGTCTAATATTGGGTGGTTCGGGACGAGTGGCGCTGGAGGATGTTGTGGTGTAAATTTCTGTTGGTTGCAAGTACATCAAAAGTGATGCCAACGAAAGGAAAGAGTTTTCAGTTTTGAGTTTATTAATTTATTAGAGTTTTAATTTGAAAAGTTGGATTAGTTGGCAACTCGACCACATCAACAGCATGGACCTGGGATTGTAAGGTACTCCATATTAAAAGCCAACAATGAAGCAAACAATAGTTATGAACACGAGATAGGATGAGAAAAAAAGGCAATAAAAGTTTTTCTACCAAATGAGTTTCGAAGACTTTCAAGACAAAGAAAAAGATACAAAAAAGAGGTCCACGGTTCTTCACGTTACTTTATTCAATGTTTACTAAATATAAAAACACTGCTTGAATCCCTCTTAAATAATCTGTTAAAAAAGTCCTTTCGAATATTATTCAATTTAAGATGGTTTTGAATTGAATGTGGTTCTTAAATCATTTCGTATATCTTCCATGGATTTCACTGGCATTCATTGATGTGGTATTGGTACATTTAATAATCAATAAATTTCAATTTTTAACACACTTTCTTTTGTGCTCTTCGTGAACCGCATTCATTGAAATCAACCACGAATTATAATCACGTGTGAAATGATGTCGCTCTGTTCTCATTTCAATAATTGTCCATTCCCCTCCTCTCTTCCCTCGTCGCGTTCCTCCTATCAACCTCCTTTACTCTGGTAGATTTTGGCACCATTTTAACCGCACCGATTTAACATGCCAGCAGATGTGGTGAAGCCCAGAATGAAACCGTCGAAGACACAAGTCATTGGTTTTGGCAAAGTGATGAGCTGCAAAACGATTGAATGCCACATGTAAGTGCATCAAGTGTGTGTGTGTGTGTGTGTGTCTATGATTATTCATGGTGGACTTCTGCGGCCAGGTGATTAGTGAAGATATTTAATCGGTGAGGAAATATTTCTCGGCGGTTGACAGATTACTCAATTACTTCTCGTCATTTATTAAGAAGAAGAGGATAGTGAAGAATGACCAAAAATAACTCTTTAAAGTGACGTTAAATCAACTGCTGGATCATACCCAAAGCCACTTCCATCACCGTGATAATAGATAGCAGAATTTCTCTTGTAAAAATATTTAAATACGCGGAAGGTAATAAGGAAGGTGAAATCAAAAGAAGGTAATAATAATGCTGCCAAAGATGCCAACTGGCTGTGCTACTGGTACCACCACTGATGATTGTGGTGTCCTTGCATGTCTACCATCCAAGACGGATAAAACGAAGAGAAGAAGAAAAGAATCCTCATGTGTAGAATCGTTCAGCCCATTGTGAATCCCATCGTCATCATCCTGAGAGGAACCACGACAATCTTGATGCTTGTGGATATAAAAAAACTACAAATAATATAAACCATGCAATCAGAAGCGCATGTAGAAGCAGACAAACAAACAGCCACGCAGAAAGCCAGATAAACAGGCAGACAGCAGAAGAAAGGAGAGACAAAGAGGCGGACCGTCATCACAGTCAGCCTTTCAAGTGCATCAGACACTCGAACCGAATTGAACCGAATAGATATGAACGCAGACAGATACGGTACAATGCATTTGGCGGAATGAATATGGACCTGGATTTCCTAACAACGACAACAACGAAAACAACACCAATATCAATGGTGTGAATCTTAGAAATACCGTACAAGCTTCAGAGACACGCAAAGCATGGGAGGAATGGTGTTGTAGTAGTTGTTGACGGTAGTTGTTGTTATTGTTGATGCTGTTGAGGATTCCAGATGACGATTCCAGACATCCGAAGATGAGGGAGTGGTAAAGGGGTGGAAGTGGATGCTGGAGAGAATGTGAAGGAAGTAAACCAATGATGGATTCATGCATAACGATAGCTGCGGGAAGAATGCAAATAAACAGATGGCAAGAGTGACAACAGTGAGTGAGATAGAAGACAAACAAGGTGACAGAAGACAAACAAAGTGATGGAAGAGGTGAGAGTAGAGTGACGGTGAATCCCAACTGATATGTAGAGGAATTGGAATTGATATGTTGACTATGACAATGAGTTGGACGAGTTGAATGGCAGAAGTATTAAGGGAGAGAGGAACCGAATGAAGTAAAGTGTAACATTAAAGTGGATAGTGACAGATACCAATGTAATAAAGCAGGAGATAGAAGAACAGTGGAGAGAGACAGAGGAAGAGAAATATTTATAGTGCAAACGATTGAAAAGAGTGACAGACAAATCAAACAACCAGCCAACTATAAAATCACTGAAACTTTTTAACAGTTAGTTTATCTGACATTCATTCAATAAATCAGGCAATCATTGAATCCCTCAATCAATCATATAGTTTGGTGCCATCCTGAAAAAATAACACTTGATTGGGTTGAGTTGGCGTGATATTCTCTGGTCACAAATCTGCATAAATATAGTCATAGCTGTGACAACTACACTAACGACAACAGCTGCAACAATACATCTGTGAAGTGGATGGATGCTGAAAAGATTTACCTGGATTTAAAAGTTAGTATCTAAGGGATAAAGGAGTAGATACTATAAAGGAGTGTGAGTAGTAGGAATTTAGATCATTCTTGTCGCAAGTTTTCCTCCCCCTCCTTTAATTTAGCTACCATTATTTTGCACATAGTTCACACTTAACTTGATATTAATTTTACTTCACGATTTTGTTGTTGTGGCCGTATTACTCTGGTGCCTACGTTGTGGTTTTCCTCACGATGTGAAATTTATCACGATCACTTGATACACTCGATCTCGCATCGCGCTCTGACACAGTTTAATTAATCAAGTCAACAGTATCAAGTTGATTTAGAGCTCGTCTGAAATTATTTCGCATGCGAACTTTTAATTGCATTCGCTTTATTTATACACTCCGACTTACATACATACGTACGAGTATGTATGTATGAGTATATACACATACAGATGTATGTGTCTATACTGCATGATAGACTTGTTAGTTACTTTTTTCTCAGCTGATGATTTCTTGGAAATCATTATAGCATTCATATCAGTTTTTCATTGCTTTTTCTTCTTATTATTATCACTATCCGTATTATTCCTTGTACACATTACCAAATACTGATTTTTTTCTCGTACTTCTATTGCTTCTTCTTATTATTAGTATTCCCAGTCTTATTCACGTTATGGTCCGTTGGTATGACGTGATTTATGCTGTGATTTCTTGTTTTAATTTAATTTTTCCAGACTTAAAAACATGAGTATAAAAGAATTATATTCTTGCGCTTCGTAAAGAAGGTGCGCTTCTTGGGATCCATGTGCTTCCTCTCCTACCTTTGCCCCTAGAATAGTCTCCTTCACTCTTTCCTCCGCTTATTCTTATCATGCGCTATGCCACATTGTATCTTCCTACAGTAAAAAGTACCAAAACTCGGAACTCCGCTTGGAGAAGAAGGAGCGTCCAACACATGAGAAACAAATACTTTGTTGTTGTCGTTGTTGTTGTTGTTGTGTCTTCAATTGGTTCCATCATCATCATCATCGGCTTCATTTCCACCCACAACAGAACTCGCTCACCCATTAAATGTTCACTTTAACTGTCTGCAGAACTTAAAATTGAATTGAGTAGGAAGAAGAGAAGCAGAGTCGAGAGGGAAGAGAAGAAGAGTAGCAGAGTAGCAGAAAGAAAAGGAAAGGGAGTGGGGGAGCACACTAGAAGGCGGCGTTGATTGTAATGACGTCCATTGACCCCGTTTAGCAAACAGCTGATGGATCCATTTCAATTGCTTGGCGTTTCAGCTCGTGTCTTTTGTTTGGATCTCGCTTCACTGTGACCAGCTCCATCTTGAGTTGTTGTTGTTATTACTTTTACGACTCTTGTTGTTATTGTAGATCGGCTGCGGGTTGGATGCATGTCGTTGCCACGCTTGAACTACGACCATCGCCAGCGCCATCGTGATCATCATCATCGTCATTGTCGTTGTAACTGTCAGTCAGAGGGAGCCAGTCCCTTCGTCTGCCGCCCCCGCCCCGCCTCATATCACACCCTCCCGCCAGCAGTTACAACGCTTAAAATAAGCTTGCGAAATCCCGCTGAAGATTTTCCGATGTCTGTCCGATTTGTTAAAAGATACATTAAAGTAGCATAAATTTGTTGTTAACGCTAAAGTTATACACAGAAAAAAATCAACCACTTAAATAGAAGTAAGAAGAATTACTTAAGTTTAAAGTAAAAAATATTAAAAGTCATTTAAAAACTATGTATTAAATAGCAAAAAACAATAAAATATTTAAAAACAATAAACATAAGAATTAAAAACAAAAAAAAAAATGTAAGAAAATAAACAACAAAATTTTAAAATAAAGTTTAAAAAGAAACTCAAAAATAAACGAGAGAACGAATTAAAAAAATAGAAATAAAATTAAGTGGACATTACTTTAATTAAATTAATCAAATTAGACCTGAAATTAAACAACTAAAGACTGTATATTATTAAGTGGATAATGTTTTCCAGTGTATAGTACCTTTTTCTACTGTTTTAAACGCTTCTTTCTCTTCCTCTTCTTCTTCCTCTTCGGCCATCTGCCAGCTTCATCCGAGTTCCTTCAAGCATGACCCCGACTTGCGAATCACAAATAATTACAATATTTCTGGGTTTTTTATGGAGCTCATTTAAAGTCCAGATACGGTTCGTTGAATTTGGTTTCTACGTCGGTAGAAGTTTTTTCTCTCTCTAAAACAACTAAATTAAAAACTAAAAATTAGTTGCATGTCGAATCGAATAGAATGGAATGAAAACAAACAAACAATCATTAGAAAAAAGGCCATGAAATTGCGCAGAAGTTCTTTAATTTAACAAAATGAAGCAGAAAGAAAGGGGGAAGGCGGGGTGAGGTGGCGTAAAGATCACAAAAAATCTTATAACTCAAAGTGTGATGCAAATCAAGCAGAACCACTAAAAGTCTCATTAATATTAAAATATTAAAGAAAATAAATTCATCATCACTACTAGAAAAAAGGCTTCCATTTGAAATACACGAAAATCAAGAATAATATAATAATAAACCAAAAAATTCTAGAAAGAAATCAAAAATAATAAAGGTGAATAATAAATAATAGCATTAGACAAATCAATGGGTTTGAAATTGAAAAATTATGAAAATGCGAGTGGAAAATAAAGAAATATATAAATAAAGAAAATAAACAAAGATATCTCTTGGAATTTGTTTGTAATCTATTAATAAATATTCTATTCAGCTCATCTGTGAATTTTGCATAAAAAGAAAATGTCATCATTTCTCGAGAAAATAATGAAAAACAGAGAAACGGAACGACAACAAAGTAACCATTGTTAAAGCTTAACATTAATTTAGATCAGTTTTTCACACGATTACTTCAACACTCACACACACACACAGGCACCTATACACCCAGTGTTGCCACAGTTTCACTTTTGCAGTAATTAAACATGCAATCGTGATTTTGTTTGTTTCTCACACCGAACGTAACTCAAATCAACTCAATTCTCACATATAAATCAAAATTTTTAGAAAACTGAAAACTGAATAAATACATAAATAAAAATATAACAAAAAAATAACACAAAATAAAAAACAATTGAAAAAATTCCCAAAATATTAAAACAAAAAGAAAGTATTTTTAGAAACTTTCAGATTAAAAGATTTTATAGAGCTTTTCACAGAGTCATTGTATAAAAGGGGGGGGGGAAATAAAGCAGTATATTTAAAAAATGTTTCCATGCATTTCTTATACATTTCTCATTGCTTTTCATCACTATTTTTAATGTTTTTTATTATTATTATTATTATTTATATTGCTTTTATCTTTTTTACTTTTTTATTATTTTTCATTAGTCATTGTAATTCATATTTCATTCTTTCATTATGCTATTTTTCATAAACATTAATTATACTCTTCTCACAATTGAAAATCGACGATATCATAAATAATGCAAACAATGAGTATGATTTCAATTAAATTTAATTAGGTTATTAAAACTAATCAAATAAATGTAATACTAACATTGTTTTTGTTATCTTGTTGTTTTATCATGATCATGTGATATTATTATGATGTAGATTTATAGATCAAAGAAAGTGAAACACAACAGAAAAACTCTGTTATGAATTCTTATTGTCTTCTGCTTTTATCATTGAACAAAAGATCTGCTTCCGGTTCAACACTAATACCAACAACAACAATTACATTAGCAACAACAGCGAATTCCGGTGGCATTATAATCAGAGTTTCCGTTGATTTTAATAATATAATCATTGTTATTATTGTACATGAAGTTATTCATTACAACAAAAACGATGGAGTCAAAACATGACAAAGAGATAAGAGAGTCTATGTAGAGAGAGAGGGAGAGCGAGATAAAGAGAGTGAGCTACAGATGCTAAAGATAGAGATATGAAAACAGAGACTAGATAACGAACCACATCCGGGGGGTCAGTTGTTAATAACTGTAACATTAAAAAGTAATAATTTATAGAAGTGAAAACTTCTGCGTTTCTGTTTGATTATTTTATCATTCTTTCAATTATTAATTCATTTACATTTGCTTTCACTTTAAATAATCAAGCGAAAGTATAAAAACCTAGATTAATCTAGTGATTATATAATATTTTTTGTATAGACTGAAAAATTGTCATATAAATTCTCCTTAAAATGTTTACCGAAAAACACTTTTTTCCCAACAAAATTTTGATAGTACTTTGAACGTATTTTCTTCTTTAAAATTTTCTAAATTAGATGTAGTGTAAACTTTTGCATATTAATACTTGAAAATAGCATTTTTTAAAATTTTCATATCATTTACTTTGGAAATCTTATAGAAATAAACATCTCGGACATTTTATGTGTTCAGTGACTTTATTACATTGTTTAAAATTATACAAAAATATTCCTTTGGAACATATTAACCCTTTAGCTCCCCGGGTTATATTACATTTGCTTATATTATAGAAGAAAGGATAAGATTGGTCTATTATTTGAAGTATAAAGCGTTATTATTCGTCTCTATTATCTCACAAAATATAAAACCTCTCAAATTCATGATTAAAGGCATAAGAAGGGGGAAATTCGTGTTGTGAAATCCGTTAAGAAAGCAGCGTTTCATTATGATGCACTTCGTAATGATAAATAAATTATGATTTCCCTTCCTATTCGTGGTAAAAAACCATTCATTGTCATCATACATCCGCTTTCTTCACTGTTGTTGTCCCCCCTCTTCAGAATCTTGAGCATCTTTTATAAGAACAACACCACTTAAAGTTACACACGTTACATGTTACACGTGTAGCTGAAAACCATCTCAAACGGAAGAGCGTACGTGTTGGATTCTAAGCACTGAGTTACGAGAACATCCGCAGCTCACATGAAGCTACTGGTGCTGCTGCTGGCTGCTGACGGTTCTCATGTCCCAGATCAACGAAACGAAAAGAAAAGCGGAAACTATTATTACGAATTACATGCAACATGACGGCATGTCTAGCAAAAAATCGACGGGCATCTCTGTTGCACTTGAATGACTTCCGTTGGAAAACCGTTCAGAGATCAAGACACGATCAACACATTCAACATACATACGATCAATATATCCAACCTGACAATTTGATAAACTTGAAGAATTTACTCTCTATACAATATATTTATAAATTTATCTCTTTGGTGGAAAAAACTGCGGAGTTTTAAGAGTCACCTGAGCGAGAATCATCATTGAGAGTAATATTGTCATCGTAATTGTCGTCACCATATTTATTATGGAGAGTATAGTCACTGTAGTCACTATAGTGATCATAGTCACATTATTCACATAGTCACTATATTCACTGTAGTCATCACAGTTATCATCGGTGTCGTCATCAGCACGTCGTTTTGTCGTCGTTTCAGGGACAAATTTCGACATAATTAGAATCACGTCGATGTTTGTTATTTCCACGCAATTTCATCAAAAGTGTTTGTTTGCTAGGTGATTATTTTTTTTTAATATTCTTCTTAAAATTGAACTCGACTCGAGTTGATTCTGTTAGCTTGGGTTTTTTAACAAATTGTTTTTCTTTAGTTTATTTGAACGTATCGTATTTTTGCTCGTTTTGCAGTTGATTTTGTTGTTGTTGTTGTCGCTGTTTTCATCATTACTGTTCGTTATTGTTACAATATACACATGCATGCAATTGTTGTTGTTGTTCATGGTGTTTTATTCATGTAGTTGTTGTTGTTTTTGTTAATGATGTTCTTGTACTCAAAACTTTTACTCAACCTCTTGAAGTAAACTTCTGCGAGTATCAATGCGAGTGTGTCTCTTTCAGCCTCTTCTTCTCCTTCTACTCCTCTCCCGTTACGATTTCTTCATCATTCCAATCTTTAGAACAATGATGCTTCTTCTTTTGTTTCGAACAATGCTTGTTCTTTAATTTCAACTGAATTCATAGAAAACCAACGTTTTTTTTCAAGGCTTTCGTCTGTACTGTGAACTCGTTTTATAACATTTTTAGTATCATTAATTTTTATAATTTTTATAATTTTCAATGAAAACTCAGTTTACAGTTACGCGGTTGCTATTCTTGTTCTTGTTTTTGTTCTTTTATTTTAATTTATTTATTAAATTTATACGATATACTGCATAATTTTAAATTATTTATTGGTTTAAAGGAGATTTCATTAATTTCACAATATAAGGTATTTAATTTAACATATGTTTTAAAAAAAATTAAACTGTAATTAAGAAATATTAGTATCTTTAATAAATATTAATAAATTAGCTTCAATTTAATTGCGTGAGGTTTTTTCTTAGTATTTTTAAATGTTTAAAATTGTTAAAGATTTCTCATATTAGAATATTTTTATTTTTGGTTGTTACTTTAATTTGTTGGTGTTGTTTTCCCTGCATGCTCTGTGTTAACTGGTTACCAATAAACGATATAAATGCCAAATATTTTTAATTAGCTGCGTAAAATACATAAACGGTGACTCGACGAAAAATCATCCAGAAAGACTGATTAATTTTTATTTTATTTATCCTTTTAATTGGCTTTGTGTTGTACAATCTGTTGGAAATTTAAATATAATACACATAAATACAGACACGTACACAAAGACACACACACACACTCTCACATACCCACACTCATAAATACACACACACACACATACCCACACAAATACAAACACAAAACATTCAGAGCCTTCGTTAATTTTATTTTATGTAACTTTTTGTGGAATTAAAATAATCCTTGTTTTTCGTTGTATTAAAAAAAAGACAAACAGCACAAAAAAGAGCCCAAAAAAATGAATCTGAAAAGAATTTTCCACTTAAAATTATTCTCTGTTGCTTTTGTGTTGTTTTTTTTTGTTTTTCTTTTATGATTGCTTTTTTCCTTTCTCTTTATTATCTTTATTATTGCGTGGATTGTTGAGTTTGTGTTGTTTTATTGCAAAAATCGATCAGGAATGCTTCAGAGGTTGATGTAAAAATTTGTAAAAAGAACATTTAAAATAGAACAAAGACTAGATGAGAAGAAACAATGTAAATTCAAGGCGTTAATAATACAATATTTTAAATATTGTTGTCGTAGTTTTAAGAACCTTTAAAAATATTAAAATAAACTTCAGGAAAATGTTTTAATAACCCATTTAAATAAAATTAATTACATTTGTACTTTTTATTAAATTTATTTAAACTTATTTATTAAATTTGTCCTCTTTGTCTTCTTCTTCTTCTTCTTTTTATTTGCTTCTTATCCTCCTTGTTGTTGTTGCTGGAACTTCATTCAAGAATCCTTTTCTTATTATTATTCATTCTTGAGAGAAATCCCAGGTTGTTGTTGTAGCTACTCTTGTTTTTATTATTGTTGTTGCACAACAATGTCATCGAGCGGTTCACCTTTCATTTTTATCTCCTTATATAAATAAATCAATGAATACGATTCAATTTGATTGTAAATTCCTGCGGTTTGAAGAAAAGACAGGGCAAGAAAGACAGAGAGAAGAACTATAATAAATTATTAAAATAATTATTAAAATAAATGCGAACAATGAAAATAATCGCCATGAAGAGTTGGGATCAACAAAACAATCGTCATGAAGAGTTCGAATCAACAAAACAATCGCCACGAAGAGTTCGAATCAACAAAACAATCGAAAAAATGATCGAGTTTCCGAGCTGCATTCGTTCAATACGAGCTTTAATCGTTTAATTTATGCTTCAGGACTATATTCCTCGCAGTTCTCTGATTCCAACCCTCAACTGATGTTTTAACAGTGATAATCATTCAATCAACCAATCGATGATTTGATTTGATAATTGTTTGTTTAGCTTACTGGATGTTCATTTAAACTCCTTCTGGGTTTGTTACGCTGAAGGTTGTTTTAGTGGTTAAATCGTTGGTTTGATGACAGTTTGCTTAATTTGATCCTTGTTTGTTGCGACGGTTGATTGCGTATTCGAAGCTTTCGATTCGGATTTTTTACTGGCTTAATTTATTGGTTTGTTGACTTGTAGTTAGCATTTTTATTGCTTGGTCGCTCGGCCATTGATCAAGTGTACCAACGTTACTCGTGTTGGTCTCGATGAATGGCTCCGTGGAATGCGTCGTATCCGTTGCGTGAGACTCAAAGATACTCGTATGTTTCCTTTCTCGCTTTTCGAGTATCAGGTTCCATGCAAATATTTTGCTATAGTGACAAATATTGTGCGAGTACTCAATATGTAATCAAGTGATTGAACTACAAGAAACGGTTATCGGATATTCTTTATCCTCAGAATAGAAAAATTGTGTTTAGTGGCCTTTTTAAGACGGTGTTAACTGAATCGAAGCGCATTTTATATGGCCAATGAGGAGGCAAACAGGTCGAATAGGTCAGGCGGAATACCAGAGTATTCAAGACTATTCTAGGGGTTTAACAGCGTTTAAAGAAGTACGGCAGTGAACAATTTTTACCTTAATTAATAGGTTTCTGTGTATCTTCCAGGCTTGTCATTTAAAATAACTCGGTTTTTGAGCTTTTAGTTTATAAGTAATCGGTTATTATAGTATATCTCTCTCACTCTCTGTCCCCCTCACATAGACGCTCTCTCTGTATTTCTTTCTGCCTCTCTCCCACTTAAATGCCATTAAACTTCAACGACTTCATGTGCTTCTCATCACATTCGAAGCCTTCGTATCACTTACGCACACATTCCGACATCTTTAAAGATTGAATGAACGAATGATCGTTGATTCAATGTGATCCGGTTCACAGAGATTTTCTTCCTCTCCGGTTTCCTTTTCCTTCTTCTTCTCCTTGCCCTTCTCCTTTAATATTGCATCAGTTAGCTGATATTTTTTAATTAAATTCCTACTCAAGCAAAACCTAGTAGAGGATGATGGTTATGACGATGATGGAATTGCTGTTAATGATGATAATGATATTGATGATAATGATAGTAGTGATGATGATGACGATAAACCCAGTCTGATTACTTTGGTATGTGGAGGGAAAAGTATTGATTTCACATCATGTAAACGAATGAATAAATTTTGATTTTTACACTTGTGTATACAATCCACGGAACGGGAAGAAGATATCGTATATCTGTATATCCGGATATATACTATATATTTGCGTAAAACTTTCGATTCATTGAAACGGTTAAAACACAATCCAGATGTTGAGAAAACGATGAAGATACATTAATCTCCATCTGCAAGTTTTATCTGCATCAAAGAGTTCTGTTTCCCCCCACGATTCTTATATTCTTTATCCTTCTTCTCTTCTTCATCTACTCTTCCTCTTCTATTCTATATGATTCCCCGACAATTTGTCTTCCGTGCTTACGTTCTTCTTCACATTCAGCGAAGAGTTGTTCATCTTTTTTCATTTCACATGGTCTCTAAAAGCATTTTAGTTTTTATTAAACACTCTTTGGTGACATTAAAAAGAGTGTGTCTTCTTCTACTTTTCTGCTTCCTCTTCTTCGCCTTCTTCTCTGTTTTTTGTTCATCATCAAGTCCTGCTCGATCATTATTCATCAGCTACTCGTTTGCAATTCTTTCGACTTTATTTTTCACTGTTCATTAATCAAATTCTTCTGTTATTCTTCTTCTGCTTGAGCCTTTCCCATCTCTTCCTCTCCTTCAGTATTATTTTACAACCTTTTGCAGTACTGAGAGCCTCATTTCATATCTGCGAACGTTCGTTGTTATGAAATAAGGCCCATAGTTATTTCGAATATGGTAAAACATCATCAAGCACAAAATTCTTTTGAATGAGGATCGTTTGAAATGACAGAAGGTTCGAATGACAGCCACTTCAAGTTGCACACTTACTTTAAATATTTGACAGTAGTAACGTCATCGAAAGTGTGCTGGTTTTTCTTAAAGATAGATATTTTGAAGGAAGATTTTTATTGAGATATAAAACTTCTTCATAAACTTCTAAAAACTATTTCAGTATTTGATTTGTATGCTATACGAGTATATCTCGGTATCTAATCACTATCTGACGCTCTCGATCTGTATACTTATCTGTAGATAATATTAATTAACGTTAACACGTTACGTACTTCCGGCGATTTTCTTGATTTGTTTCTTTCATAACTTGTAGCCAACCAACTCTTCTTTGTTTTTGTTTTATCAGCTCGTTTCTGTGAGTCTCCTTGTTTGCCTTCTTTCCCCGGTGTCTTTATTTTTATCTCCCTCCCTCTCCACCCTCTTTCTATTTTTTTCAATCGCCTCCGTCTCTCTCTCTCTCTCTCTCTTTCTTGTGTCATGTCTGAGTATGAGCGCCTCTCCTTCATCGCCATGGCCGTTATCGTCAATATTAACAAGAACAACATGTAGAATTTATAAATGATTAGCGTTGTCTTCAATGTCGCTGTTGTTGTTGTGTCTATAGTTGTTGTTTTTTCCCTCTTTCACTTTCTAGCGTATCCAAAACGGTCTCAAGATAGTTTCTCGGTAGTCAAAACTTTGAAGACCCGCTACGTTGTTAGTTGTTTTTGTTTGTTACTATTGTTTGTTTTTGTATTCACATCACGACACCAGAAAGAAGGTGTTGATGGCGCTAGTCCTCTTCTTCTTCTTAATTTTCTTCTTCTTCTACCTCTTCTTACTTTTCTTCTTGTTTAAATACCTCATACAAATGTTAATCTTTGTTAATTAAAGACTCCGGCAAAATCCAAGCTTCTGTGGATCTCTTAAAACAACAAAAAAGTTTATATACACTATTGGAATATATATGTATATACATATGTAAATTAATTCATGCATATGAATTGATAAATGGTACTATTTAATTACAAGTGAATACTAGTGAATATCTCATAAATCTTTATTAATTCTTTTGACCTCTTCTTGTTTGCTTAGATTTATTGTTATTGTTTCGTGGCGTTGATGATGCTGAATTAGAACTAAATTATGACAGCTGTGAGAAGAAGAGGAACAGCGGGAAGGGGGGGGGGTGGTAGAGGTACGAGAGATAAAAGCACAAGCCGCTCCAAGCCACTCATGAATGGTTACGATATAAATCATGGATATTAAAGAAGCTTCCGATGAAAAAACGATTGGAATCTTTTGTAGAGTTGAAGTTGTTGTTGATTCTTGTTGTGTGTTTTCTGCTTATTTTATGCTTCTTTTTTGTTATGCTTTTTATCGTTATGCTTCTTTTGTTAGCTTTCTTTGTTAAGCTTCCCTTTTTTTTGTGCTTCTTTTTATTATGATGATTTTTCTTTGCGATGCTATTAAAAAATGTTGATCTCAATTAAATCGCTTCGTTCATTCATTGAAATTCCTAAAGATTTCGTTGATGACTTTGATATCCACTCAAAACAGTCAAAAGAGAGTCTTTTTTTGCTCCCGTGGAGATGAGTTGATGAATTGAATTGAGGACTCGAAGATTTGAACTGATTTCGATGTCATTCATTTTGATGGATCTCTTTTTAATGAGCTCTTGAAGCTGTTGAACTTTGAATGTATTTCGATTGTTATGTTGAGAGTGTGAAGAGATTCAATAAAATTACTAACATGTAAAAATACGAGTTCTGCTACATTCTTCATTAATTTTATTTTCTTTTCTCTCAATAAATTTGTTTTCTTTTATTTATGAAAATAAATCGTTGGAAGATTAAAGAACAAATCGTTACAGATCACGAATCGAATGTCAAAGTCAACGAAAGGATTTCGAAAAATGCGTTTAAACGGATTCGATACTCAATTAATTTTATTTTTCGTTGTTTGTTTTCCTTTTTATCCGTTGCTGTGAGTATATTTCAGGTAAGAAGAAGAAGAACAGTAATCGATTGTGGAAAGGAAAGGAAACAAATAAAACTCCACTGTGACAATTTTTCGCTCATTCCTTCAGAATCATCACAAAAAGAAACAAAGAAAAAATCACCAAATACAAGATTCTTTCTTCCGCTCAACCGATCGGTCGCAAGTGTCTAGCAATGAAGTCTTTCAAAAGCGGAAACAGGAGAGAGAGAGGGATAGAAGAGAGAGAGAGATAGAGAGAGAAAGGGAGAGAGAGAGAAAGGGAGAGAGATAAATAATTGGTTTTCTTAACTTACATGCATTTTTTTACCTTTTTAACCTGTATTTATAACGTGTTGATCATGATTCGCTTATAAGTGATCGTTTCTTTGGGATCTGAGGGGAAGAAAGAGTGAAAGAGAGGGAGTAAGGGGGAGAGAGCGACCTAAGAGCCATGTAGAAGATACCGAAGAAGGAGCATTTTTATTGATCAGTCCATCATTATTATCGGCGTCGTCTTGAGTTATTTTTTCAACTTCCTTGAGGAAGCGCTGCTACTTACGATCGGCAACAATTTAAGCCATTTAATATGCTTAAGTGGCTAATTTTTGCTCCCCCTTTTTTCAGCATGAGATCAATCGATCGATCGCCGATCGCGTAAAAGATCAAAGTCAAGTTCAAAGCACAACAAGAATGGGAATATCTTTTGTAGAGGGAAAAAAAGTACTGATATTTTTTATTCATACGGTTTTCTTTCTTTTCAATAATTTTTATATTTCGTTAAAAGTATTGAAACATAACTAAAAATTTAAAAAAGGAGAATTTTTATGTTAACATTTTAATGTTAAATTTTATGTTAATTTGCTTTTCTGTTAAAGAGATCATTAAGCAAATCGAAATCCACATCCGAAAGCTATTAAATGCAAAAGCTTAGATGATGTAATTAAAGAAAGAGGCAAAAATTAGTTAAAACAACAAGAAATTATCATAAGCGTGTCATGGAGCTTGTATTTCGAAGCCGATGACGACTTCTGCCCACGGTGGCCACTTCTCGAGCGTGCGATGGCGGTGGTTGAGTGCGCTACAATCGGTCATGTCGGTGGTTGAACGGAAAGAGTGGAGTTGAGTGGAGTTGCTTTGATCTGATCAAGAAACGAGCTCAAATCAGTTGAACGGAATCAACGAAAGCGTGCTCAACATCGACGCCCACTCTACTGAGTGGTCAGCAGAGACATCTAGTGGGCAGCTTAACTATTAATGTTGTTCTTGTACCGGTTTTTTCAAACTCTGTGTGACAATTATTCAAACATAAACACTTTTTACGCCTCCGCTGAATCGTTTAAATAAAAAGACCGTCCTTCTGCTTGTTTTAATTCTTTTTTCACTTTTTGTTCTACTTCATCCTCCACTTCTCACTCTTCACAGGGATCATCAGCTTGTTATTGCATCTGAACGGATGTCCGAACCGCGGGCGTTCGATTACAAATAAAATAAAATAAACTATAATTAAACAAAGCAAAACAAAAGAAATACTAAAAACTAACAGATATAAACGATGGTTTTTATGCATAAATTCACTTACTTTATTTTCTATTCGAGGTTCTAAAATTTAAATATTGATTGGAGATTTAAAATTCCACGCTTTATTCCTCGAACATTTTAAAAATTTAATAAATCATAAAAGAAGTACGTTTTATTATGGTTTTTTTTTTGCTTCATAATATTGTTACTTGTATTTTTGTTCTTTCTTTGTCTTCCTCTTCCTTTTCTTCTTCTTTTCTTCGTCTTCCTTTTCTACTTAACCACAAACGGTTTACTTAAGTTGTAAGTAAGAACCAACAACAGCTTGTTTTTAGTGCGGCTGCATTTTAAAACTTTTTTCTCGCCTTTGTCGTGTAAAAATTTTTTCATTTATTCTTTTATTATTTAAATTTTCTTATGGTTTTTTGATTTTTTGTTTTGTTTTTTTTTCGTTGCGCTTTGGGCCATTAAAGTGAACCAAGCAACAACAACATCGCTGGCTGCCGCCAAACATGACTAAAATACTATGCAAAGAATGTGCTTCTACGTGCTTCATTTTGCTGCTGTTGTTGTTGTCATTATTGTTTTGTTTTGTTTTTCCTTCCAATCAATTTGAATAAAAATGATTTAATTAAGAAAAAAATTATTAATAATAAAAAACTCAGTGAAATTTATTGTTTTTTGAAGCCGATTGCAACTTTTCAGGTATTTTTTTGTATGTTTGTCATTTTTTTGATACCACAGAAAATATAAGAAAAAAAGAATGAAATATAACTAAATAAAATACAAAACATCTTTTGCAATAAATACCTCCATGAGTGAGTATTCAACTACTCCAGTACTCAAGTACTTCTCAACCTCTTGAAGCAGGTACTCAACACTGAGTATCCACAAATAAGTACCCTGAGCTGTGTTTTCCCAAGAGTACCCACTCAACATACCTGAACATAAGAAGTACCTGTCCGTCTTCCTTCAATCTGTCTGCCCTGTGCCGCTCCTCTGTCCAGATTCTCTCCGGTCTCGTTTTACACTCTCGTTTATGAAATGCAATCGATATCCGGTGCTTTGTTAGCTTCCGCTGACCATAGCGAAGGCATTCGTAGCTGCCTTCTGTGTTGCTTCAACAATTGACCAGCCGGCACTGCAACAATAACAACAACAACAAAAACGACTATAAAGAGCCCAGCAACAACAACAAGAAGCAGACCAAGAATAGCAGTAAAGTTATTCATATAAAATTATTTTAGTTATTCATATAAAAGTACTTTTGCTATCTCTCTATTTTTCGCTTCCTTTTAACTTATAATTGATTATTATAAAAATCCCAAAATAAACGAAATTTCAATATTAGTAATGATAGTATTCAAAGGTCATTTGTAACAATACTTGTATATATTAAAATTTTCAAAATTTCCAAATTTTTATGTAAATTCGGCTTTTCCAATAACTGCGTCATAACTTATAATCGACATAATGCAAAAACTATAAAAGCAATCAAGGAATTTCTTATTCGTTTTAAAGTACGTTCTTTGTCATTAATAAAACAATAGAAATTTCAATTATATTCTTACTAAAACTTAATCTAATCGATATTCATTCTGCAAACCCAAGAATTTTATTATTATAATAATTTATAATATTTATTAATTTGTGATAATATATCAGAGTTTTATACCAGATAACAAAAATCATTTACAGATCTAAAAAGGATGTAACAAAATTATTATAAACTAATTATAAAGCTAGAGAAATATTTTGCCTAAAATGTATTATGAATCAAAAAGGAAACACAAAATCTAAATGCAATAATATCATAGATATATGGGTAAGAATATGGACCTGATGGTGATGGTGTGGGAAAGAAAAAGAAGAAGAATACTGAAAGAAAAGAAGCATTCTCTGCTCTGCATGAGAACCCATAGATACCCATATATATAGACAAAGAACCGGATATTTTCACTTCCAATCCAATAGATTTGCACAAATCATAAGAATTTGTCAAGTTGCGAAAGACAAAAAAGCAACAGGGAGGATCCCAGACAATGGGCAAGGGAAGGAGGGGTGGAAAGAGAGTGCGACTTCAAAATACGTGCGAGTGAGATAACACTAAATAGAGTTCGTCTCTGTTGTGTGATACAACAAAGAAATTAGCTACGCGTTTAGAAAGCAATAAAATTGTATTTTTTTATGAATGAACCTGAAGTCAGTTCGAATGATTGAAAGAATGAATGAATAATTGAATTGAGTGACCGAGCAACAGCTTGGCAAGAAGGCTGTCTTTGAAGGATTCCATTTGATTCTCAACAATTTGTCGTTTGTAAATTTAAGTGCTTTCAAATGAGAATGAGAAAAAGAACCCAGCAGGAGAACTTAGCACTTGGTTCTTCACGGGAGGTGAAGAGGTGGAGGAACAACTCTCACACCGAACAGCTGTCCGTTTAGTTTGAACATCTGGTCATGATATTGATAGCAAGGAAAAGTATATCATTCTTACTTCTTGACTCCAAGTCAGATATTTAAGAAGGTTTTTTATAAAAACCCATTCTTATGAATGAATTTCGTTACCATTCTTTTTTGAGACAATGAATTCATTGTTTCTGTCTTCCTCTCGCTTTATACTTTCCACCCTCCTTCTTTCAGTCTTTTTAATCATCATCAAAAGTAATCAATTAAATGATATTAAAGGGTAAAGAATATTTTCATAATCAAAATTAGGTGAACAAATATTTAAGTGTTTCAGTCTGTAAAATGTAATCAGTTTAGTTTTTATTCTATTGAATTTACTCAGACTTCGCCCGGCGACTAAATAATAACTTAAATCGCTTACATAATCATCGAAATACAAAATAAATATTCGTTACTCTCGATTATGTGGGTTGGGAAATCGTATATAGGAAAAAGAAAAACACACAAATAATTAAGAAAAGAGAGCGAAGGGAAAATCTAAAGAAAGAAGGTGTTAAAATCTCTTATGGAGTATTTTTTGAAGTTTGATTTGATGAGATCTGAGATTTCATGAAGCATTTAATTCAAAAATGCCTCCCTTTTATTTAAATGACATTTTTATTGGGCTCTAAACTGCTTGACGGAAAGTTATTCTTATTAAAACCCATTGTTTTGGGCTAAAATAATTTTATTGAGGATATTTTGATCCTCCCGTTAAAAACATCCATAAAAAAGCATTTAAAGTGGATCCATTGAATTATTATTATTGTTGGTGTTGTTACTGTTCATGTTATTATTGTTGTAATTGTATTTTTTGCTAACCACTTTATTGAACACAATAATAAAATTTCTTGCTGACAGCGTTAAAAGTTCAACAGCAGCAACTGAACAACAACAACAACAACTGAAACCAAATAAACAACAAAAACAACAGAAACCAAATGAACAACAACAACAATAAAACCAGCAACAACAACAGAGTATTTGCACGACTTTTGCTAAATCAACAAAATGTGTTGTTGTTGTAATTTCTTTGATTTTGTTTATTGCTTGCTTTTCTTATGTTTTTTCCTGTTTTTCATATTTTTTGTTGTTGTGCTTACCGAAGTGAAACAAAGTCATCACTTGTAAACGACGTACGTTTGTGCGTTTATTTGCGTTTATAAAAAATAAAGAATTATTGGCAAATAATCGTTTGTCTTTTATATAGAAAGATGATTTTTTGCTTGTATATACAATATGTATGTATGTATATAAAGATATCTGTAAATACATATATACATGTATTTCCGTATATAACATTTGATAAAGGATCG
This sequence comes from Myopa tessellatipennis, assembly GCA_943737955.2. Taxonomy (NCBI): domain Eukaryota; kingdom Metazoa; phylum Arthropoda; class Insecta; order Diptera; family Conopidae; genus Myopa; species Myopa tessellatipennis. The sequence continues at coordinate 54,327,092 of OX031316.1, forward strand.
ATTGTTTTCAATTATTTTCAATTAAAAAATTTATGAATCTTCTCTTTTCTGTTTTCTTCTCCTTTTTTTGATACTTAAAATCAATTCGACAGGAATTTTTATGAGTTTTCTCCCCATTTTAAAATGTAATAAATTATAATTGAACTGATGAATCATATTGGTGAGAACTATAGTGATCATGTCGATTATTGCACCGATCAATAATCGACATACGATCTTCATTATCATTTCGTGATCACAGCCTTCGTCACTACAATCGTTTCAGTAGCGTGATCAGTGTATTTATCATCGCTATGGTCTTCAGTACGATCAACACTACGATCTTCAGAACGGTCATGACTGCGATCTTCATCATAATCATGCCCCGATCCTCAATACGATCATTACCACTCTTATAACTGCATTTGTTCCTACGATCAACACTCTACGATCATCAGTACAGTCTTTAGTAGTATCTTCACTACGATCATTACCAAGATTATAACGCTCTACGATCATAACTACGATCTGCAGTATAAATAAATTTGCATAAAATGAAAAAATACCATTATCATATATTATAAATATTTTACTTCGATTTTTTCCTTGGATTTTATTTAATCATCCTTCTTGTTTTTTCTCCTGTCTCTGCTGTTATTCGAAACCTTTAAATTAATATGTACTTCTGTTTTATATTCTTTTCATATTTTCTTTTATTGTTCTTTTTTTTTATTTTAAAAATGTTGATGTTTTGTTGAACTTTGAATTTTATTGCTGCATTTTTTGAAATGTAATCAATAAATCAATTGTAATAAAAATCCAGTCAAAATATTACTTATTTTACTTCTAGAAATGGAATATTTTGAAATATGATAACAAGGACAAACAAAGAAAAGCAACAACAAATCAGGACAAACTGATGTCAACGTCTGAGGGATTAAATGACGCTTAATTCGGAGAAAATCAAATTTTAGCTGCTGTTTGGTTTGTGGATTTTTTTCTACTCATGAGTTGTAGATACTTTTTTTATTATTTCGGGTTTCCGATGAAAATGTTTTGTTCTTTTTTTTGGTTTTATTAGTTATTTTGGTAATCAAATAAGTGTTATATTGGTTACGATTCTTTTTTTTGGGCTAAGAATTAATAATAAACAAAAATTCAGTCTACAAGAAATAAGATCTAAAAGCACAACAAACAAGAGACATGAAATAAACAAAGAAACATGAAAATAAGCAGGATTTTTAATGTTTTCAATATTTCAGTATTTAAATTAATCATTTATGATTTACTCCATCTCTTTCTCTCCCTTTGTTCGTCTTTCTTCCTTCGTTCGTCTTGTTCCCTTCCTTCGTAGTTAAAAAGTTACAAAGTTTTGCATACATTTAATCACTTAATTTGCTTTTCGTAATCATCTAAAATTATTATTAATGATGTTTGTTTGCTTTGCGTTTTTATTGTTTTCCATATGATGTGTTTATCAAAAATGACCACAGAATGTGGATCGGGTTAGAGGAAGGGGAGGAGGTGAATCCAGTGATTTATTCATTTCCATTAAGTAGGTTATTTCGGTTATAGTTTTAAAAGCATTCATCGGCCATGATTACACCAGCAGCCATGCATAAATAATCAACAAAGACCCGTTACATCACTGGCACTCGTCCTCATCCCCCGCCTTCATCGTCCTCAACGCACCCTCGCATTATAATTCACTGTAACGAGAGAGACAACAACAGCAACAGTATTATTATGAACTTCAATGGGAAAACACAGAAATTTTACAGTAAATATTTCATTTTCAAACAAAACAGCAACGAAAAGCACTATACTTGTAGCAGCTGTTCTTTTTTAACCCTTTAATGCCATCATTATAGTTGCCCTCTTTTGAAAAGTACTGTTAATTTATAGTGAATAGAATAGAAGTCAAGTGCAACGAGATGCCAACCTCATGGATTTCTGTATACATAAATAAATGAAATTAAAGTGAAATATCCATAAGTTGGATGAAATATCCAAAAAAGTTTAATCTGTAATTTTTATTGCATACAAAGAATTAAGTTCGTATTTTTTGGCTATCGAAACTCATTCATTCATTCATCTATCATCATTATTTATGGTGCAATCTGTGGTAAAAAAGTGTTGCCAAACGAGCTTAAGTAGCTTTGTAGAAATCCTCTATCATCACCGTGCATGCATAAATATTTATAGATCTCAAGCATTACGTACGTAATGATTACATCAGTTGGTCAGAACGAATGTTGTAAGCAGCATTATTACAAATAGAACAAGCGTTTTAAAGAGGAAACGCACGAAAAATTACACGAGTAAAGTTGTTTTTAATTGATTTACCCACTTACAGCATCTTGTAAACAGTGGCAAGTTTATATACATTTTGTGGGTCGAATGTACCGTTCATTATCAATTGTTGTTGTTCCAATGCAATGCGGCCTTTGTTGTTGTTTTTCTCTTAATCCAAAAAAGGACAATAATAGCCGAGGACCACCGACAACCGTAATTGATGTTAGTGACTGTTAGTGGCCGATGTGAGACGATGTTCGTGGCATGTGATATACACCCACAATCATGCACGCATCGCGATGACAAGTGTGACATCGACCGTTATACTCCTGCGTAGTGTATGCGAACTGTTGTTGTTTTCCAGCAAACTTCCTACCCTATTCTTTCCTTTCCTTGTTTGATAAGAACACAAAAACAACAACAACAGAGAAACGACTCTTGGTGTACTTTGTTGTTGGAAAAACGAAATGAGACACGTCTTCGTCTAAGATGTCGTTCGTATCATTCGTCATCATTATTATAAGAAACGACTTCGAACGAGTGCACAAAAATTGCAGTTTGCAGTCGCCGTCTCTGCTCGCCGCTTGACGAAGTTGTTGTTCACAGAATTTTGTTGTTATTTTTTTTGTTTGGACATTACAAATGCAGTTGTCAATATTTACGCGTTGTTGTTGTCCGCGTGGAGCCAACCACTCGCTCGTGACACCCCATTTTTAACATTTAATACTCGTTACATGCATGTGGCTTATTGTTGTTGTTGTTGTTGTTGTGATTGTGTTTGGAGCTGCTGCTCTTGTTTGGTGGTTTTTGTGTTGTTTTGAGTTTCTGCTATATTTGAATACTCTTGTTAATTAATTCTAATTTATTAGATATTCCACGCTGAGCACCCGCAGCGTTGCCACAGATTCACCATCACTGCACACACACAACCACAGCGTGCACTCGAGTTCGCAGTGTTCTCGGTGTCCTAAATTGCATGTGGATTTATTTTATTTACACTCGCAACAACCAACTGATTCTTAAATTTACGAGTATTGCGCAATGAGAATTCGATTCTTAATAATAACAACTACAATACTATTCTGTGAGGTTGTTCATTATTGCGCATTAATTCTAATAAATTCGATCTCAAAAGTGACGAAATTAAAACGAAGTTTCAAATGCAAATAAAATGGAACAAATGAAATTTCAATGAAATTCGAAGTGAAAATAAATTAAAGCGATTGCAACAACTTAAATGAAAACATTTTCGAAAAATAATCGAAAGTTGTTTTTATGCAACGTCGGATTAATGAACACTTTTACGGATTAACGATCGAGAGGTGCTGCTTATGCGGCCGATGCCACACTTGTCACAATGACGCGTGCATCACTCACTCTGATCCGTTGTTTCGCGTCGTGTGACAATCAGTGATGCTCGCATCGTGATGATCCGTCTGAAGCCAGCCACAGGGTGTTGATGGATGTCCTCATCTCACCTTCCGAAAATTGGGGCTGCCCACAGTTCACGATGCCGCCTCTTTTCTTTTTCTTGTTGTTTTTCTTTTCATCACCATCATCGTCCCAGTTGTTAGTTCATTGTTGTTGCAGATCTTTCAACAGATTATTTCACCATAAAAGCCACCCCTCCCTCTCCTCCTCCTTTTCAGGGCTTCATCATCGTTCTCTCTTCCTCGCTCTGTGCTGTTGTTGTGTTTATATTTAATTTATCTCATGATTTTAATAGCTTTCAGCAAGATTTTTTGTAGATTTCTTGAAAGTCTGCCGATTCCACAGAATCGTTTCTTTCATTATTAATTTTGTTAAATTTTACACAATAAAAAAAAAACTTAATTTTGCAAAATTAGCGGCGAGTGTTGAGTAATGTTGTGTTGGTGTTGGTGTTGTTGCTGCTGTTATTGTTGCTGTTGTTGTTGCGATAGTTTCTGTTATTTCGGAGTGTGACGACGATGATGACTTCGCGGAATCACGGTTTGCTTGACTTTTCTGCCAACAGGTATTTTTTAGGTAGCGGATTTTGTTTTTGTTGCTATTTTTTATACTAGGCAACACTTCGGAGCACTGAAAGGAAAAACAACAACAGCAACAAGAAAGCAGAACCTTCTGTTTAGTCAACTGAACTCTTTAGTTGGCTGTTTAGTGCAAGCGACTGCGCGTGTCAATTGTTTTTGTAGTGAGTCGCTTGTCAATTTTTCACACTTGATCGGCTATCAACGACTTTTTATCTTTAAGACGAAGCTATTAAATAACACATAAGATAGAAATTTGAATCCTTTCCGGAGAAACCTTTCCAATTGATAAACGAATTAAAATTCATTGATTTAAAAAGGCATTTAAAATGTCTTCGAAACTTTTTCCAATAAATATTTTTTACACAAAATCAATTAAATTGCTTTCCATTCATTGAACTTTCCTTTTCTTTCCTTCGAGTCAATGTTTTAAAAGAAAAAAAACATGTTTTTGTCTTTAGAGAGCTCATTTTGATGGGTGTTTTTTTTTTTGGGAAAATCCTCAATCGTCTTCTTCGTTAACCTGTCATGGATACAAAAAAAGAAATTTAATTTCAATGGTTGAGGGGACATTTTTGCACATGAAAGAAAAAACAGCAGCAACAACAAAAGCGAGATTTAAAAAATAACCATAACATCAACAACGTGAACAGCTAAAACAGTGTTCAGCAGTAAAATCATTACGAGAACAACAAGAAATACAAAACCACAGCTAAAAAAACAAAAATAATAATAAAAAACGCTATAAAAAGTAATAGTATTCATTACAACAACAACAACAACAACACCGAATACCTGTCATAATCTTTTTTCTTGCAGACATTTTTCAGGACCCCATCGCCAAACACAACAACAAACTAAGCAAAAGTTTATATATCATTTAATAAAACAACAACAATGATTGTATACCTTAATTACTTAATCGATTATACTATAGTAGACATACTTAAGCTGTGTTTAGCTGTGAGTTAAAGTTAATCAATCATCAACCTGCTAGCGTCTAAAGAAGGCAATGGCGACCTCTGACCCGCGGGTAACCCGGTTAATAACCCGGCTTTGAGTTGCGATAAATCTAAGAATCATTAATTTATTTGTAATGAAATGTTACACGGTTTTGTTTTGTTCTTTAAAGTATAAGCAGGGCCATCGGCTGGTTTCTTTTTGAATTAGTTTATAGTTATTTATTATTAAATATTGAATAATTATTGAATTTGATTTTAAGGTCTTTACACTCAATTCCCTAATAATAATAGTATTGAATACTGTTTCTCTCACTCTCTCTCTTTTTACTCTCTGTTTCTCCCTTTAATATTCTTCCTTAAGTTTATTTGATGTCCTTCTTACTTCATCGCCTTTGTCTTCGCCTTATTTTACCCTTTCTTTTCTTCTTCTTCTCCTTTTTCTTTGTATCTATCAGTTGGTTCTCTGATTACTTTTGACCTTGAAGTCTCTCATAAACTCTAATTTAAATCCGTCTCCATTTCAGCTGGCGATACAGTTTGCTATAAGCGAAATATTCAAATTCTCTCAACCGATCATAAATCATACTCATAAATCTTAAGAAATCCAAGAATTTTAAATAAATGTAGACCACTAAAAATGCAAATACTTAAATAAAAACCCACTTATAATGAAAGCAAACAGACAAAAGGACAAACAGAAAGACAGACAGATTAAAAGACGGGACAACAGAGAGACAAACAGCTAAACAGCCAGTACAATTGTGGTCTAAAAGGTTCTAAAAGGTCTAATTTATTTGCTCTACAGAAGACCATAATAAAGCTAACACAGAGAACACTTTAAAGAATCCTTCACAAAGAAAAACCCCGTAATACTAAAAATAAAACTAAGCAAATTTAAGTCTCAGAACTAAAACCGAAATCGGCAGCTAAGAATAAGCCAAGAAAGCCGGGGTTACTGTAAAACTCTATGGTAACTAAAAGAAAGAAACATAATGGGAATGAGAGAGAGGGAGTGTGAGAAAGGGGAGAGAGAAAGGGAGAGAAAGAGAGAGGTAGAGGAAAATAAGAAGACACGAATGAAATAAATCCCAAAATACAGGAACAAGGAAACAGCTATTGGCCCTGACCACACGTAGATGATTTTGAATGGAATTCATTTCGGGATTCATCTCTCGTCCTAAAAACTGAGAGAATCTCTTCTAAAGCATCTACGTGTGGCCAGGGACATTGAGTGACCCTCTCTGCCGTTTAATTTTCCGGTGACACTCCGGGCGATGTCACACTGGATATCACGGTGCTTTGAATAGCACTCACGTTGATTGATTGGCCCATGCCAAGAGTGAACCAGCAAGCGTGAATGATGCACGCATCGTGATGACAAGTGTAACATCGCCCACTAACAACAACAGCGACAAGGCGTCACTTCAAGAAGTGTGCTAACAAAACTGTTGCTTGTCTCAGAGTTCAACTGTTCTTTGAACTACAATAATTTGTGAGTCTGTCATAAACAACAACAACAACCACTACAAAAAGTGTCATAAATCTGAAAAGTGATATAAATAATAATATAAATTTAAAGAAACTTGAAACGGAAATAGAAAAACAAACAATTTTGTAAGCAAACAAAAGTATGTATTTTTTTCTTCTTGTTTTTAATTATAATTTACGGCTCCACGTCGTTAGCAGCGACGGTAGCGATGCAATGATGACGACAGCGACATGATTTTATGACGCTCTCGCAAGGGTTGAGCGTCCATAAACATTGCACAATATACAGCATATTTACTGAAGAACGGCAGCCAGACGAGATGAGGTCCTAATGACAGAAGCTGTCAACAACCCGTCATTCCAAGAAATCTTTTAATTCAGTGCCGAAGCAAACCAAACTGGGCCCTAAAAATACCGGCATCATATCGTGAATTGTAGATCGTACCGAACACGAGGAGTGACGAGGCGCCTCAGCGTAATTTTCTCGGGATTTATTGGACATCATTTGGACCATCCGAATGTTTCACCGAATTATTGTACGGACAGGTTGGTGGACTACCTGTTTGAATGGCTGATGGAATGACTACTGTTGGTTGATTGAATGACTGTTTGGTTGATTGAATGAATGGTTGGTTGGCTGGTTGATTAAAAGGCTCTACAGTGCAATCGTTATCATATAAAATTATCATATAAAATAATAAAAACAACAATAACAATAATATGTAATTATGTACGAATTGGGAGCAAATGTAACTAAATTGTATTTTATAAAAATAGTTGAATTTTTAGTGTAATATTAGGCACTGTTTATGTCATTTCTTCTGATAGTTTTTTAGATACATTATTGTAGTTAATCATGTAACCATACAATTAAGCCCGGGACCCTGAGATCTGAGGTCAAATATTCGGTTTAATACTGAATTCTGAATACTGAATTTTCTATGTATGTATATACAATATCTGCATATTTATTTATACATACATATCCGTGTATTTAATATTGTGAATAATATGACATCAGCAGAAAAGTCACTTGGATGTTTTGTAATTATTATACAAACATTGTTATTGTTATTAAAAAGATTGTGCAATAATATTTTGAAATTAGATAGAGACATCAGCTGTTTTATTTTTATAGCTTTTATAATTAATTTTCTTAATAAATGAGAACAGAATTATTAAAAAAAGACGATTAAGATCAGAGTTCATTAAAAATAATGTCAAAAGTAAGAAAGACAAAAATACACACAATTAATTAAAAAGGAAATCAAAAAGGAATCTGCAAGGATCATAAAATTCTATCTACAATAATAAGAGAACACACACACAAGTGCATCGTATACCATGATATACACATGTATACATAGAAACGTGATTAAATATCATAGATACAATATCTAGGGCAATATTAGTTAATAACTCATTGGTTTCTGCTATCATTTTTAGAAGAAATTTTGTAGCTATTTTTTCCCTACTTTTTATAGATCACTATAAGTTAATTAAATGACTTTATTTTTAATTATAATGCTTCCTCTTTTTTGTAACTGCGATTGTATTTTTATGACCATCATAACTCAAAAGAGACGAAATTAAAAATAATAATATAATTCAAGGAGAAAATAAAATCAAAAGAAACTAAATAGAAACAAAAATTACATGACGAATGTTAGATTTTATATAATTATACAATCAAGTTTAAAGCCCGTCTCATTGTTGTTTCTTTTACATAAAGAAAATTAATTAACTATTAATTAACAAATAAACCATAAATAACAGAATATTAAAAATAAATAGAAGAAAATATTATACAATAATAATAAAGATATTAAGATAAAATATTTTGAAAACAAAAAAAAATATAAAGAAATTAAATAAAAGTACATTAAAATAAAATTCAATAAATTTGAAATTATAAGCAAATAAAAAATAAAATTATTGTAAAATAAAAAATACATGCAATATTATTTGAAACCCCTAAAATAGAATTTTAATGAGATTCTATGTTTTTTAATAGTTTTTTACTTGATTTCGTGGCTTTTTTCGATATTATTATCAATGATTTCGATTTATTTCAGAGACAGTAAACGTTGAATGCTATTCTTTAAACATTGGCACTTCATTACTTCCTTCGTTTTTCCTTTTATTCAATGACTTTAAAAATCTGCTTTAAAAAGCGATTTTAAAAGAACAAATAACAACAGAAAGGAAAGAATTGCAAAAACAAATTAGATGCCATAAAATTTTATGGGGAACCCATCTCGGAATCCATAAAAGAAGAGTACACAACTAAAGAATGCAGTCCATAAACAACAAAAACAAACACACGATTGAAACAGATGCAAAGTCTGCTTGCATTTTACACCATAAGTTCATTTGTATGTCTGTCTGTCCTTCGAGCTGTCGGGCCATCTCTCTCTCTGCCTGTCTGTCTGTCTGTTTATCCATCCGCTGGAATGCGCCGGATCCACTTCATGCATTTTTCACTGCTTCTGTTCAGCTGCGACTTCAAGTGGTTTTTCCACTTTTTGCGGCGCTGGCGGCATTCAAGTTTGAGCCATTCTATTATGTAAGTCGGGTGGAGAATGGCGGGGTGGGGGGAAGCGGGGGAGCGGGGGAGCAACGGATGGATGGATGGGCAGACCAGCAGACGGACAGATGGATGAACATAAAGCCATCTTTTGTTGTTGCTGTTGTTTGAGGAAGTAACCAAAGAATGAGAGCGAGAACATTGCATTGAAAAAAAATGATGATCATGTGGATGGTCTTCTTTTTTTTGGATATTTATTTTTAGTTTACCCACCAGTATATCCGAAGATCGTAGCTGGACCCAGATATTTACACAAGCGGCACATTCGACATAACGGCAACCGTATATTATTCAATAATAGAAGCTCACAACGAAATTGCATTCATTTAGCATAATTTTACACTAAAACGGCGAGAAACAATTCGAAGCGGTTGTTGTTGTTGTTCATTACTGTCCGCAAGCGTGCTCATGTGATGAGGTACCAGTTACCAGATACTCCGATGATCTCCTGAAGCTGAAGAAGCTTCGACTCTGCCTGCATGGAGTAGCTGAAGCCTCATGGTCACCGAGGGGATATAAGAAGGCAGCAGAGTGGAAGGAAGGAACCACGACTTGGATATAATAACAGTAGAGAAGAGGAGGGACCTCGACTTAGAGTTTGTATACAGTGTTTCCTCTGCGAGACACAGAAACTGTTGAGATACATTGCATTGTTTTATTAACTGACCGACTTTTAGATAAACAGTCACAGAAAAAGACAGACTCTTCACATTTCACTTGAAACTCTAGACACCGACTCAAGATCTGTCTATAAACAATGAATCTTAAAGAGTTCTGTGTGCCTTAAAACTGTCTACGATGAAAATTATATGCATTTATGTCATTTACGATTCTTCTACGGAGCAGAAACGGAAGAAAGATGCGCTTCGTACTTCATAGTTTTGAGACCTTGAATACTGGCAATGAATCTAAATATTTTTAGATCAAAATACAGAATCAGAAAGATCAAAGGTCTGGATAAAGGAAAAAAAGCACTCAAAGATGTACTGAAGCTGAAGTTTATACTGAAGATTATCGTTAGTCAAACATTTGCTCTAATCTGTCTCTACTCAATCTCTACTATGTCTCTACACTCTATACTCTTTCTATACTTTGCCAATCTCCTCTCTACTTTGTCTTTATTCTGTGTTTACTTTGTCTATTCTCTCTATCTACTCTTTCCGTCCCTACTCAATCTCTACTATGTCTCTAATCTGTCTCTATTCTATCTCTACTTTGTCTCTATACAATCTATCCTGTCTCTACTCAATCTCTACTTTATCTCTACTTAAACCCCACTCTGTCTCTACTCAATCTCTACTCTGTCTTTACACTTTCTACTCTTTCTCTACTTTGCCAATCTACTCTCTGTCTTTATTCTGTGTTTACATTGTCTATTCTCTCTATCTACTCTTTCCGTCCCTACTCAATCTCTACTTTATCTCTACTTAATTTCTATTCTGTCTCTATTCAATCTCTACTATGTCTCTAATCTGTCTCTATTCTATCTCTACTTTGTCTCTACTCAGTCTCTATTCTGTCTCTACTCAATCGCTACTCTGTCACTCTTGTCTCTGCTCTCCCTTCCTCTCTCTCTTCATTCTTTCATAATTTCTTCCCCTCTCTTTCTCCACCCTCCCTCCGCGTTGTACTGTGTCCACTTTTGTCGCCATGACGCGCGTCCGAAAAGAATTTCATACATTTTTTAATGATGGCTGAACAAATTTGATGAACTTCTAATTAAATATAATTGAGGTTTCAACAGAGACTCGATTCATTTACAGTCAGCAGTCGAGTCAACGGACTCCAATCGTCGGACTTCCAACGAAGGCTCCACAAGAACTCCAAACAAACAAGCATGATGAACAAACATGACAAACATTCATGATAACTGCGCAATAACAACAACAATTAAATATGTGGAGAAGGGGGAGGCGGATAAAAGGGAGTGTCAATAAAATAGAACAGCAACAACTAAACAAATAAATCCAAAAGAATGTAACAGAAAAATAAAGAGTATGGAAAGAAAATTGAGAGTGAGTATAAGAGTATGGGTAGCGAGAGCGGGAGGGGCAAAACCAACAACAACAACAACAACAACAACAAACATAAACATAAACGAAGTGGATTAAATACAAGATCATAATGATTAAATTTTAAGTGCTCCAAAGAAAATAAGAACAAGAAACATTACCATGAAGAGGGAAAGAGAAAGGGAGAGAGAGATAGAAACAGTTATTTGTCACTCTATTTAAATAGGCTTAAAAAGGAGGGCATCAAAATTTGTCAACTTATTTGACCCCAGTAATTAAAAATCATCATCTGACTAATTAAAGTTAATTACGCGGTATTCATTTCTATTAGAGTATCGAGAGCGACTGAGACAAGTTCAAGTTGAGCGAAAAGAGAGAGAGAGAGAGAGAGAGAGCCGAGAGTGAGAGAGGGTACGAAAGAGAGGGGGAAGGATACAAATGATAGAAACTCGTGATTTCAATTCAGACGGATGTGAATAATTATAATTATTACTCTGTTCATTGTTGTTGTTGGAGGAGGAGATTTTTTCCAATTAAAAACGATTTATTAAAGTCCTTAAAGTGTTTGAAGCGATTCTTATATCATCGCAGAACTTCTACAACAGGAAAATAATAAATAAATTAGAAATGCAAACAGAACCCGGTTCTAACAGAAAACTTGTGCTTGTCCGGTTGTATTGTTACCGGATTCAGTGGAAAATCCTACGCAAAAATGTCAACAAAGTGATGGAAACTGGTTTTTAGTACAAGTTTTTCAATGTTATGCAGCTTCGATTTCCACTCAAATTGAAGTCTCAAGAGAGAGCGAGAGGGAAATACTTTGACTCAACTTCAACTCGACTTCTCCGGGGATCGTAAATCAAATCAACTGATTTGAAATCAATTTCATTTTTAATTCCTGCTTTGAATAAAACTTAATGTTCATTATATGATACAATAATAATAATTTTTGAATTTCAAATCGTCTTCAAATAATTTGCAAATCATCTTCATTTCAAATCCAACTCATTTTCAACTCATCTTCAGTCCATTCATGAGTTTGAATTTAAATCTACTCGAATACATGAGCTCCAAAAACATTCATGAGCTCCATGAGCTTGAATTCTAATTTGATGATATTCAGTTTGAAACTCCATTTTCACTCATATTCACAGTTATTCTTTAGCAACTCTCACTCAACTCGGTTCTACTCAATCAAGCAACACATTCGATTCTTCTCAATTCAACTCAGATACGGCTTAATCACGGTTTAAAATCACTCACAAAACAGCAACAACTCACAAAATGCATTTGGGTGTATTGTTGTTTGAAAAGCCCAAAGTTCATGCACTCGCCTGAGTTTTGAGTCTCTCTCGCGCTCTCTTCGCCTTGCATTGCTAACGCTCTGCTGAATGACTTGAGTTCATTATCGTCATTCATCGTCACCATCATCACCATCATCATCATCATCGTGTTGCATGCAATGTGTTTAGAGTATGAATATTTACTGTAATGTGATTGAGTCTCTAGCACTCTAGCACTCAGTCTCGCTCTTGCGATGAGCGGCATTTCAGGTTTTCTGACTGGCTGCTTAATATACACGATCTTCTGCAGCCGACTAACTTTTAGTTTTTACTAAGTGAGCGAAGAGTCCGGTTGTGTGTCTTTCGCTGTTCATCTGACTTCTGTCAGGAAGCCGCAAAAATGACAACAGTTTTTACGAAACAAGAAGCTCAAACAGTTGAACAAATATTTGAAAAAATAGTGTAAAGTGAAAAAGTAAAATAAGAATAAATAAAATAAAAATAAATTAAATTTGAAAAGAAAACTCTACTTTTAGTGCTGGAAAATGTAAAAAATATTATAATAACAGTTTTGAGAACATATTCTTACAAAGTACTAAAAACAACGTCTTAAAAAAGGATTATCTTCTAATAGAAAAAAATTGAAAAAAAACAGTAGACCGGGTTGACAGCCTCCTCCCCCCTTCTGCTCTGCTTGAACCAACAACCGCGACAGCGACGTGCAAAAATGTGTCTAGAAATTCGTGTTTAAAGTGAGAAACGAAAGGAAAACATAACGAAATCGAAAGAAAGAAAGAAAGGTAAAAAAGAGAGACATAAAAAATCCAGCAAAAGAACCGAAGAAAAACGCGTTTTATAAATAAATAAAAAATCTGAATAATAAAACAAAAAAATCCCCTCGTCAATCAAAACCGGTGCTTCATCGGCTTCATCGGCTTCAAAGCAAAGCAACAAAAAAGACGTGAATATGAAAAATTGTTGCACCTGTTGTCCAGCTGAGTATTTTGTGCGTACGTCGGTCGTCGCTTCTTCTTCGACTTTGTAACGTCACGTTTTGGTTCTTGTTTTGTTTTGGTTTTATCTGCACTTCGTTTTGCATAACAGTCAAGCTTCAAACCGGACTTGAACTCGGATTAAACGAACAGCAGGAAAGAAGAGGAATTCAGACGGTAAAAAAAGGCTGATTTCGTTTATCATAAAAAATCAAGTGCATTAAAAAAGTTGATAAAAAAAGTGACTACTGTAAAATTACAATAACAACAAAAAAAGAGGGAAAAAATAATGATAATACCAACAACATTAACAAAAACATTAAAAATTACAGTTTAGTGAGAGTTTGAAATATAAACAACAACAACAACTGCAGTCAGAAAAGCAGGAGCTACAACAATAAAAAAAATAAACTATTGTGTAATAAGAACAACAACACTTAACGGTGAAAACGAATTCGCAGAGAAAAAACGAACGAACGAATGAACGAATAAACGACCTTGTGTTAAATGAATTTGAATTAAACAACAAAAACAACAACAACAAAAACAACAACAACAACTCAAATGAAAAAAACTTTCTCTAAATATTTAATAGTTTAAACAATAAATAAACATACACAAATAAATATTGTAATTAAACGTAGAATAATAATAATAATAAATATATTTAGTGACAATTAACAAACGTTTTTCGTGATTCACTCGATTCACGAAACTGGATTTTCTTTTGTTTTTGGATTTACTACGATAACAATTTTTTGGCAGATCTGCGAAAACAACAAAAAAGGTATGTAAAAAATAAGAGATACAATGGCAAACAAATAATTCAAATTTAATTTCTTTTATTTAGATTTAAATAATTAAAATTCAATGTTAATGTTTTGTGTTCAAAATAATTTAACAATTTATAAAAAATATGCAATAAATCCAGAATTAAAACCGAAAAAAGACGTACAAAATCATAATAAAATCAAGGTTTTTCCCGCTTTTCTTTTAGACCGAAATTCCACTTCATTTTACCGCTTCAAAAGCGAGCAAAATTCAAAAGATTTAAATTAAAATTGATTTTAAATTATTTTAATTAAAATTGCTTTTAATTTAATTATTAAAAAGTTTTTCGATCGTTTTTTCTATTGAAAGTATAATTCAAGCGCTACTGAAAATCGAGCTGAGGAAACACAATGAGCTTATATTCCAAAACAGATCGGAAGGTTTACTCTTCCTAATACAGAACTCAACTTTAAAAAATGTTCAAAGGTGTTATTTTCGAAGCGATTTCGAAAAGAAACCAGTCGATGGCCCACCAACCCTTTTTAAGGTTGTACATATAAAGAGTGAATGAATTTAATATTTAAGCAAATACAACATGAATTAGATTTTATTAGTAATGGGTTAAAAGAGACGAGAAACTCATTTACAGTACAAAAGGAAGAAATGAGATAGATGAACGTTTGATTCGAACCACGGAATAATTTTCTGAGGGTTTTACTAATGCACCGGAAG
Source organism: Myopa tessellatipennis (assembly GCA_943737955.2). NCBI lineage: Eukaryota > Metazoa > Arthropoda > Insecta > Diptera > Conopidae > Myopa > Myopa tessellatipennis. The sequence continues at coordinate 54,342,202 of OX031316.1, forward strand.
TGCAACGGCGCCAAAGAAAAACGAGTAGCATTAAAAACTGATTGTAAGAAAAATTCAAACTCTTATCAAAGGCATTGAGAAGGATAGGAGAAGAAAGGAGGGGGAGGAACAGGAGGGGGATTGGTGGGAAACCGATGAAACGCTTAGGAATCTCTTTTTTTCTTAGGAACTTGAATGCAAATAACATCGTAGAATTCGTGGAAAAAATTAAGGGTTCGTGTGGGCGGAAAATATTAAAAGCAGCGGAGAAAAAAGGGCAAAAAATAATGATATCGGTCGAACCATTTTTTCGCAGAACATTTTAAATGCTTAAAAATTGTGATAAAGAAGTAGATAAACACATGAATTCAAGTTGGAAATATTATAAGTTATTAAAGCTGTTTACTTCACTTGATTTTAGTATTAAATCCAAGTAAGTTTTTCAATACTAAAGAATATGTGAGAAAAATTCATGAAATTGTGCAATATATTGTGTAATAACAACATCTTCACATCATTGTTTGGTTTCCATTTTTTCGCAAAAATATTCGTGAAGAAATCATTTTTTGCTGTTGAAAAATTTGGTTTTAATGAGGTTTATTATCAGATTCAAATCTTCTCCTTTTGTTGCTGATTTTTATCTGCTGTGAAAGCGAGAAAGAGAGAGGGAGGGAAAGAGAGATAAGGAGATCGTAAATAATAAACAGAACAATATCATTACATGTATGTATGTAAACAACAACGACTGATATTGAATCATTTCAGAAATTTACACATTACAGCATTATGAACAACAACAACAAAGAATCATTTCGCTTAACAACACAACAACAACAACAACAACAACAACCTCACATACCAAAGTGATGAATAACAAATATTTTCCACGTAAAATCGGAATGACTACGTTTCGCATTAAATAATTTGTTGTTGTTTGGATACATTTTTTCGCTAAGAAACAGAAAGTAATTTATTAGTTTTAAAGCAACAAAACGACAGGTTTTTCTTGTTATTGTTGTTGGGGTTTTTTTCTATCATAGCTTGTCACTTACTACATACTTTATTCAATATTTGAATGCAAATTAATGAAAACAAATTCCCCCACAAAAATTAAATCACAAGAATGAACTTTTTCACTCTGTTTTTTTTTAACTGAAATCAATTTAAAGGCTTTTAAAAAAAAATCATTTTTTGGATTTTTCTTTATTTCTAACTTTTAGTTGTCAAACTTTAATTTGCGATTCTTTTTTCTTTTCCATTTTTATTTATTGGAAATAATTTAATTCTATTTTTGTTTTAGTTTTTCTTTAGTTTTATATTATTTTTTCTTTATTTTTATATTATTTTTTATGTCGTTAATCTTTGTTTTTTTCTTGATCATATAATTTTTATACTTCTATTTGGATTATTTTAAAATTGGTTTCTTTTTCCATGTGATTAAATATTAATTTGCATTTAATGAGTACTTTTAATGAGTTTTCTGTGAATTTTGCATAAATAACTGATTAGTATTAGTAACTGAAAAGTATTATACTGTAATCAAAAACGAAGATCGACGATTCTCATCAGTTTGAACGCAATGTGTTATTATTATTACATGTTAATTTGGATACTTCTCTCTCTCTCTCTTTCTCTCTTTCTCACTCTCTCTTTCTCTGTCTCTCATCCTCTCTTTCGTAGCAGAGATAAATCAGGAACAAAAGGAGAAGATTTGACTCTGATAAAAAAACCCCATTGAAAGTACATATATTTTCCAACAACAAAAGATAGTTTCTTCACGGATTTTTTCCTAAAAAGAGGAAACCAAACAATGATGTGAAGATGTTGTTGTTGCATAATTAATTAACGATTTAATTAACTCTAACGATTTTTCCCACATATTTTTTAGTTACTTTTTCTAACTTACTTTGATTTACTATTATAATAAAATAAAGTTAAATAATTTATTGTATATATGTATCTATTATATGCATATATTACATAGCTGTATATTGTATTATATAATATTGTACATATGTGCCTGTAGATATCACTTCTATTCGATGAAAATTCCGAAAATTTCTACGTGCTTAATTTTTATTGAACTCCCATTCGATTTGTGCCTCCCCTATTTCTTTTTATTTCTACTTCTTGTTGTGGTTGTTCTTGTTCCCTGTCCTTTGCACCTTCTCAACCTCAATTGAATTCCCGAAAAGTTGAGCCGACAAAAATTTCTCACTCTGCTCACGTTTCCAGGATATGATAAAAATTCCCAAACGAGTTCGAGTACGACTTTAATGAATACAGTCGAAAACAATGACGACAATGAAGACAACAACAAGAAGGACAACAACAACAACAACAACAACTACAGCAAACACACAAACAATAAAACAAATCATTCAAAGTGTTCAATAATTTGTGCATTCTTTCACTCATTCGTTCCATAATAACAGCTTCTTCTTTTTATCTTTCTTCCTTTCTTATTTTCTAATCTATTTCTTATTTTTTTCTTATTTTTGTCCTATTCACTAAGTATTCTATATTTAGTCCTTTTTTCGTCTTTTTTCTTTTGGTATCACTTTAGCCTTAAAACTCTGCTTTCTAATCGATCCTTAATTCGGATCTGATCCTTGAAGATACACCTGAAGTAACGATTCTTGAACCCATTCTATTGTGTTATCTGATGTGCGTGACCTCTGACCTTTGAGGTAGTTTATGGACTTAGTTGACAACCAAACAAGAGCTTGTGTTGCATGTAGCAGATTATTTTGCGTTTATGTGAGTGTATTTAGGGGACCTCAGCTAAGCCATGAAATCCTCGTCTCATTCCTAGTGGTTTTCTGTCTTTCCTCTTCTGATCTGAGCTCATGATGATGATGATGATAACGATTACGACAATGCTGTTGCTGCTGGCTTTTAATCGTGAGGCGACATCCATAGGTACCGAGTATCGTTTCCCGACAATCGCCACTTTTAATCGGTATTTTTTTTTAACTGTCGTCAGGATTAATTTTGGGTCCTTTTTCTGTTTTATTTTCTGACGTGGTGGCGATTGTTTTTGAAGATTGAACAGGTTGATACTTTTAGGTGACAGAAGTACAATATTCAGATGTTGTTATTGTTGTGTCTTTGGTTGTACTATCTCCAAGGAGAATTGTATTGTCTCACACACAAAACTCCAAAATTGGAAACATTTCACGAGTGTTCAACAAAGTTTGAAGGAATTTCGTATTATTCTGTTATACTCTTCTCTCCCCTCCCCCTTACAATACCGCCCCTACCAGTACACTGCCGTTCTATATAATTTGTCTTCACAATTCATGAGAATAGTAAAACGAAGAAGTTTTATTTTCAAATTCGCATTTAAATGCAAACGGGGCAATTTTTTTAGACCGTCCTCCTCCCTTTTTTTGACACCTTACATAAAAGCGCACATAAAAGACAAACAATGGCCCACGTCCCACTTGCCACCACGATGCGTGCATCACTCACGCTGATTGGTTGATTCGTGGCATGTGACATGGGCAAATAATCAGCGTGAGTGGTGCACGCATCGTGAGGGCAAGTGTGGCCATGTCCAATATAATGTTACAACAACAACAGAAAAAATAACGAAGTGAAACAAAAAATGCACAGGAATGCATAGGAATTACTGGCTGGAAAGAGTTTTTTAAAAACTCGAACGAATGACGAGAATAACCGCGAGTTGGTTGTAATCGATATCGAAAGACATCTTCTTCGTCTTCTTACATTCGAGGGTCAGGTGTGCCTTTTTTGTTGTTGGTTCTCTTGCCTTTCTATATAATATAGTATATAGCACTATACCCAGAAAAGTGCTTCCGTTTGTTTTGTTAAAGAAAGAAAAGAAGACTTGAAAAAAGATATGCAAAAAAAGATACACCACGAATTACGCGTATTTTGTGTAAATTTCACACACATCGATTTTTATCAAGTTGTAGAAAAAAAGGGAAACTGTAGGAGGGAGAGAGGGGGAGGGTGAATTGTCAGGGGAAGCACTGCATGCCTTTTGAGCTCAGTTCATTGAATGCTATAAAATTTTTTAAATCAACAAAAGAACAAGCGGCAACTATTTTATATTATTTTTTGTTGTAACGTATAAAAAAAGTATTGACTACAAAAGAAGGATGTAAATGAAGAAAAGAAGAACGAAAACCTTAAAAAAATGTAAGTATCTCAGGTGTTTTTTTTTTGTTGCTTTTGTTCCTTTATCCTCTTCAGTTCTCTTCAGTTTAATTGAGGAAGCTTCAGTTTAATTGAGTGTCGATAATTTTTGTGCGAATATCCTGCAAATAATGAAAAGAAAAAAGATCAAAAGCTTGGGAATTTTTGTTTTTTTTTTTTGCTGATTTCGTCCTTCAAAATTCTTGACAGTGACAACTTTTAAAAGCAGTAGAAGAGAAGCGTGTTTCGAAGTGAAGCACCTTTAATAATTACATTTATTCGAATACGTTTATTTAGTTATTTGTTGAGTGTAGTTTTCATTGGCTTATTGATTGATTGATCGATTGATTTATTTACTGAGTGTAGTAGAAAAGGAATTTTAAAAAGAAACCAGCCGCTGGCCCACCCAATATGACAGCCTGAAAAACTGAGATTATAAAAAAATAGTGTATAATTTTTTAACTTTATTTAATAACTGAAATGACTCTTTTATAATATTGTATTTTATGCATTCCTTTTTTTGTTTTGCTTGTTTTTATGTGGGATGAACAAAATGGTTGAAAACCTTTTTTTTAAAAAACAAAATCAATGAACTAGAAAAATATGGTAAGCAAAAACTATAAATTTTCTATTTTTGACATATTAATTTGTATATTTTTATACATACTTTTTATACAATATTTTTATATAAAATACTATAAATTCACCCACCTCTGGCTGTTTTAGTTGTTTTTATTGACCCAGAAGCAAAAAAAAAACAAAAAACTTTCGTGCCATATCGAAAAACGCCACCCACAAAAGTTGGTATTTCGAAAAATTAGCATAAATAAATAAATAAAAAAACGCAGACTCAATATCAAGAGCGAAGCACGCGCCGTTGTCAATTTTTTGTGAAATTATAAAAAACAAAGTTATTTCAATCTCATTAGATACGGATTAAAAGGTGGGTGGGGCGGGGCGGTTAGGGCCGGGGAGGGGAGTAGGAAGGACGGTTAGAGGAGGCTGCAAATGCTACGATGACCGACCCACGCCTTGTTTTGGTTTGTTTCTCTCTTCTTTTCGTTTTTTGGTTCAAGTCAAAACTTTCGATTTCGTTGAAAATAAAAATATTGTAATAACAAAATAAGTACGCATATAAAAATATTTATTATTATTATTATTATTAACAGGTTGACAAAAATTTAAATTAAAGCTAACCAAATAAAAGCTATGGCAACAGTTGTCTTAAGCTTTATATTATACAAAATTAGAATGTGTAGTATAATATAATATTACAAATAATATAGCAGGTGGGCCATCGTTTGGTATTTTTTTATGTTGTTTATATCAATTTAAATGAACTATTTAGTTCAATTATCTTTAAACTAATTATTTAATTTTTTTAATTATTTAAAAAGAAACCAATCGATGGCCCACACTATTGCATGTTATTCATTATTAAAAACATTCCGCTGAAATAATTCGCTGAACAAAAGTCGCGTAAATTTTGATTGTCTTTATATTCTATACAATATACGAGTATAAATAACTACATTGAGTTTGAACTTTTATATTATTTGCCTTTTTTAAGCTTCTTTTCATAGAATGTTTGAATTGAGTATAGTATGAATATCATTCATAAAGCAAATATTACAATAATGAAGAAATACAATAAAGAACAACAACAACAGCAATAATAACCCATTCCGTAGAACAAAAGGAATTGTGGGTGTGAATAAAAAAGCGAGTAGCTTCCGTAGAGTATCATCATCGGTCCATGGATACATTCGTTGCCATCGGCATTATTTTTTTGGTATTGAACTGTGCAAAAATAAACAAAAACAACAAAAGAGATGCATCAAGAACCAAAACTATTTTTTGTATGCACAACCGAACCGAGTTTTCACCGTTCCCTGTCTTCATAACCTTTCATTGTTTATTGCTTTCAAAGCCTTAATAAAGGGTGGGCCATTGTCTGGTTTCTTTTTAAAACTGCTATACAGAAAAAAACACCATTCAATATTTTTTAAGTTATATATTATTCAGAAGAGTAAACCTTCCGCTGAGTTACGCAATATAATTTCATTCAGATGACTGTCTCGGGTGGCTTTACAGTAGCGCAACCTAACAACCCAGTTAACAATGATTTTTAACTTGTAAAATTAGAACAGATCCGACAAAATTAAGTTTAACTTTCACATTAAACGTTTATTTTAATATTAGGAAAACTGACTAAGAAAGTAAAACAAAAGAACAACAACAACGAAACAAAAACCAAATTCAAACAAAAAAGCTACAAAATTTCAATAAAAGCAACAAGTTATACAAACAACAAGTTCCGAGTAGTCGAAAATTTCTAGCTTAATTAACTTGTTTCCCACACAATTCAAGGGGAAGACAAAGAAAAATAGAAAGAAGAAGAAGAAGAAGAAAGAACAACAAGAAGAATAGAAAAAAAGAAGATCAAGCAATACAGAAGACAAACAAGAATATAGAAGAGAAAGAAAAAAACGAAAAGAAGCAGCATCATCTTCGTAATCATCATCGACACCAGTACTATAATCATCATCATTTATTATCATCATCATAGTCATCAGTCAGAAAAGCTACAAAACAAGCAAAAACAAAAACAATATCCAACAACAGACTGCATTTTTAATTAAAAATGAGTTTTTTAAAATAGACTAAACTAAAAAATGTTCAGGAAGAGAACCGAAAGAGAAACGATAGAACTCGATACAGCAAACAGCAAAACATAAAAACGAAACACTTGAAAAGCGGCAGATTAAAGCGAAAGCTGAGAAAATTTCACGTTAAACTGGAAGGTTCTTTAATTATTACAAACTATGAATAAATAAGCACGAATATTCTTAGAGCGCAACGCAGTTTGCTGAATGAGTTCAGATGAACGCTTAAAAAGCTGCTGAAGCTGCCACATTTTAAAACTGAAGACAGGCAAAACGATGATTAACAGATGTAAATTAGTAAAAGTAGACTATAAAAAAAATTAGAAGCCATTTAAAGATAACTTTAAAATTAAGGAAAAGGAAAGGTTATAAAGATTCGAATTGGGTTATAATCTATAAGTAATCAGAAGAAGAAGAAGTATAATAAAATATCAAGCTTAGGAAAATATTGAACAGTGTTTTCTTTATAGTATTTTTGAAAAGAAACCAGCTAATGGCCCACCTTTTATAAAGTCTATGAAAACAATGAACGATGGGAAGATAGTGAGATAAAGAGAGAGAAAGAGAGAGAGGGAGTGAAAGAGAGAGAGGGAGTATATAAACCGTGGCATTTAGAATTAACATTTATAACAACTACAATTAAAAATAATTTGAATTATATTTACTTTAATTACAGTAGAACAAGCAATAAGTTTTAGAAAAATGTCTGATGTTGTTCTTCTTCTTGTTGTTGTTGTTCTTCTTCTTGTTGTCGTTACTGCTGTTGTTGGAACTCTTTAGCTTTACTTTAACGTGGAACAGAAAAACGTTCCCATTTGTTGAGAATAGTTCACAAAGCCTTCTTATTAAAAATGTATTTCTTATTATTGTTAATATTGTTCTTAGTTTAATTTCTGTTCTTGTTGTTGTTCTTTCTGTGGAGGAATAAAAAAGTAAGAAAAACGTAGATTTCCTATGAAATCGTATTAAAAAGATTCTGAAAAGCAATTTTATTTAAATAACACACAGAAATACCAAAAAAATTAACTATTTTTTATAGCTTCATATTTTTTCCCTAGCTTCTACTTTTTCGCATTCTGTTTTTTTAAATCTTTTCATATCTGGTTTGCTTAACTTTTATTGCTCATTTTTATTGTCGTCTTCCTCTGTTTTTCACTTTTAAAAGCTGGTTTTTTCCGAAATAAAAAAAGAAAAAAAAATTAAAATGAGAAAAAAAAATCCAAGAACTTCCTGCGAAGTTGAAACTAAACTAAACTTCATTAAATCATTAAAAAAATGTAATTTTTTAATTGAGAAAGTTAGAAAAGAAAAACTGGTGTAACATTGCAAAAAATTGAAATTGAAAATATGCAAAAATTAAAATTAAGAGTGGCTTAACAGTAGCCACTTAACAGAAGCCGCTTAACAGTAGTCGCTTGAATACAGAGCTTCATAGTATACAATTTTTAAAATGAAGAGTGGGCCACCGACCGGTTTCTTTTTGGATGACATACAATAATTAATTAAAAAATAACTAAATTCATGAAATAATGAATTAACTTGACTGCGTAACTAATTTAAATTAAATTAAATAATTCGAAAAGAAACCAGCCGATGGCCCGCCTTACATTTTAAAGCAGAATTAAAAATCCAATCTTTTACATACAAAAAAAACTATGGGGAGAGGGGGGAAATAATAAACGAATACAATACAAATTTCTGAGGAACTACATATTTTCATCTGGCGCAGATTTTTCCAAAGCAAAAAACGTGCATTCAAATAAATAATGAAAATCAGAGGATGTGAAAAATTCACGAAGCGGCAGCAGCTGAAGGATGCGCTTCACACACACACACACACACACACACACACACACCTCATGGGGAAAACTATAAATAAAATATGTAAAAAAACACCAACCAAAATGGCCAACCTGCAAGGAATCTGAGTGTGGGAATTCTTTTTTTCCTTCAAAAAGGTGCATCTTCAAGTGGACAGCAGACAGAGTTGCCAGGCGTCGCTTTTAAAAACAGACGTTTAACAGACGGTGCAGCATTCTTATCCTCGCTCAGTTAGTTTGCTGAACAGGACAAGGAAAATTTTGAAAACATAATGAACATGATGATGATACTAATAATAATGATAAAACGCAGAGGAACAGGTATAAAAATTAAATACAAGAACCGATGCGGACAAGGAAGACAAAAGGACCAAAACAATCGGTAGGAGGAACCGTTGAAGAGGAGGATAACAACAACAACTACCACGACAATAAGGATAACAAGAATAACAAGAATAACAACAACAACAACAACAACAAACACCAGCAGTAGCAACAGAAGCTGCATTTCTGTTGCTAACAATATGAATATTATTCAGACATGGAAAACAACAACAAAGCAAGCAGATTTCAATATCCGGCGCATATGGAAACATGTACTTCTATCTCTGGACATCAGTTGTCCGTTATACACGAAAACATCCGGGGTTTTTTTTCTTATTTTTCACATGATAAAAGGAACAGATATCCTTCATAGAAAATCGAATGAATTCAGTGAGGAAAAAAGGGCACAACGCTCAACATAATGATGATGACGATGTTGCTGGCGACCATGTTGAGGGCGATGTTGATGATTACAATGTTGATGACGATATTGATGATGATGTTGATGAGAATGATGTAGATAACAATGAAGTGAATGATGATGAGGTGAATAATGAAGTGATCCCTACTAAATATAATCTTCATTGTTTGAAACGTCATGATGATGATAGTGACGTTGATGTTGATGAACTCTCAACTCATATTCAGCAATTAGAAATCGGATGAATATTATATAATAAGATACCCCGCTTTTATTTTATTTGGCAAAGATTATTCATGAGAACTGGTTCTCTCTCTGCCCCTCTCTCTTCATCTTTCTCATCACTCTCAATATATAGCGTGGGGAAAAGAAACCAGCTATACATCACACTATATACATGCATATGTATAAATGATGTAGATGAATGAATATAAATTTAACATTTATTATATATTTCTTTTTCTTTGTATCTCTTTCTCTCTCGACCTGGCTCTCTCCCTCGCGCTCTCTCTCTCTCTGATCCTGCGTATGTAAACATTTGCCTTAGTCTTTAATGTGGATTTCAAAGAAAAACTGATTTAACATAAACTAAAAATAAAATATGTCTAGAAGTGGATTAAAAAGAAAACAGAAGGAGAGGCTGCTGTTGCAGGTAACTCGATATTCTACCGAGAACTTCACCAAAAACATGTGCAAAACATCCATCCGATGAGAGCCTTTTCGATGCACTCCAATCCCTTGAAGTTTCGCCTGACTTCTGAATTCACTGCAGCAGAATGCAACCAGAAGCAATACACAAAACATAAAAACTTCGCAAAATAAATAAATAAAAAATAATTGAGAAATCATAAGCATATATTAACAGCTAAAAAAAGAATCGGTATTTGTAGAAACTTTAATCGTATTGAAGGGGAGCTCAAAACGAAAAAATTTCTTTGCTTAAAACCGATTATTTTGAAAAATTCATGAAAAACTGAAAATAATTAAAAAGCAAAAGAAAGTAATTAAAAAAGGATAATTTATTCTATTTCTATGTTTCTACCGTAAACAACTGAACAAAGTTAGTTATAATTATAGTATGGGCCATCGGCTGGTTTCTTTTTAAAATATTACTTTTCTTAAAATCTGTTTTGAAATCTTAATTTTTTACCTTTTTCAAAGAAAAGCCATTTTAAAAAGAAACCAACCGATGGCCCACTCTATAAAACAGTGCAAAATGAATTGGCGGAAAAAATTATCAAAAATAATATTAAAGTTATCAGAAAATAAGAAAATCTGGACTTTTTAAAATTGGTTTAATTAGTTTGCCTTGTTTGCTTTGAATTTTCTTACATAACTAAATTTCTGCATTTTTTATCATTAAAAAAAAACAAAGGAGATCAGAAAAAAACTTAAGAACAACAACAACAACAGAAAAACAACCGAATTACAAAATCTACAGACGCCGGAAGAAGCAGTCGATTGAAGGCTTCAATTAAAACAAGGCTAAAATTATACGATATTAGAGCCAAGTTAATGGGAAGTAACAAAAGATTGTGAAGGGAGAAATAGCCAAATTGCAACAACAACAACAACAGCAACATCCAGAACAACTAAAGTTTGCAAACAGCGTGCTTTTGCAATTTCATAGAACGTTGTTGTTCTTTTTTTATTGTAGCATTAGTAGTAGTAGTTGTTGTACTTGTGATGTTGTTGTTGTTATTGTTGTTGTTCTTCTTCTTCTAGTTGATGACATAATCCTTGTTGTTGTTTTATGAGTAGTTAAAATGTTGTAGTTGTTGTGTTATATTAGTTGTTGCTGTTCTTCGAAAACTTGCATTTCTGCTGTTGTTGTTTTTGTGATGTTGCACGAGCGGAAATGACAGGAAGTACGAGTTGTCTGTCTGTCGTATTTCTATCTCAAAAGTAAGAAGAAGAAGAAGTAGAAGAAGAAGACTACGAATAGAAGGAAGTCAACGGAAATAATTATAAAAGCTATAAAAAGATGTGGCTGTTCATTAAAAAGCTAATGAGTTGCTTGTCACTTCTTGTTTTCTTCTAACTTGTGTTGCATTCCTCATCATCTTCTTCTTCTTCCTCATCATTGTCTTCTTGCGTGCGTTGCGTGTGTGGGAAACAGACAACTAGACGGATGTAAACACAGCGATGCTGCTGCAAGTCAAGTGAACATCCGAGTGGATGATCTGCTCCGCTCTGCTCTCTGATGATGCTCTGATGATGAACTTCTGTTGCATTAAATAATCGAAATTAAATGCATCTGTCATAACTACGAGCACCTCATTTATCCTGCCTCTCCTTCAAACAATATTCACCAACAAATCTCCTAAACTAAACCAAGTCCTTGCTTATTAAGTTATTCCACCGAGTGCACCTGCTGCACCTTCTAAACGAACGATGTTCCTGCCGCCCCGCTTCCCTGCTTTCCGGGAAACCTTCTGCCGCAGAGACCACGGTTAATAATTCAAAATAATCCAAAAACAAGAGCAAACCACCAACAAAAATCACAGCCAGATGAAGCAATGCACTTGAAAAGAAGAGCGGCAAACAAACCCAACAACAACAACAACGACTACTGAAATAACAACAACGACTACTGCAACAACAACAACGACTACTGAAACAACAAAAACAACCGAAAAACATATGTCGCATTTGCTACTCTTCTGCAGCTGTTGGGAGGAGATGCGAGATGAGAGCGAATCGAGTGAATGAAGTCGTTTGCTGCTCTGTTCTAGCGTCAAGCACGATAGAGCGACATGCAAGGAAAAGAAGAAAAAAAACAAAACTAATGCTACACCCAGCGATGCATACAGCAAGTGTAACTAACGACAGGAACTACACAAGTACTAAAAACGCACATAAACACAGACACTATGCGAATGTTATACGTACGGCATTTTTTATGACCCGTTTTTTTGTTCCATCGGCTCAACATAAATTTTCACCCTACTCTGCATCCGTTTTAAGATGCATGCCAGAGATGAAGGTTATTTTTATTGTTTTCATTTAAGGAATCTCATTTTTTCCAGAGGAAGTAAAAATATTTATAAACTATGATGGGAAGATGGAGTGAAGGGGATGGGTGGGGGTGATGGGAGGGGGTTAAAGGAGCGGAGAGAAGTATTACTTTGGTCCGCAAGCGTAACAGTTGAATGCTTCGGTAAACTTCATTAAACCGACCAGCAGCCGGGTGACCATCGCGATGACCCGCAGCAACGTCATTTGTTCCAAGCGAGGCTCTGTTGTTGTAGCCGGAGTCGAAACTGTTCTGTGATGATGTCATCATCATCATCAAAGCCATTAAAAACCTTGAAAACGATGCAACAACTCTTCCAAGCCACTCGTGCTTATGTATCTCTATGGGCCATGTTACACTAGACCTCCTGAGACCGGCATCATTCACTTTGATGGGTTGGCCCGTGTCACAAGCCACTACTCAACTATTCAACGCGAATGATGCCGGTATCAAGAGTCCTATTGTGACATGGGCCTGTGACTGTCCTCATCTCTCTCTCTCTTTCTGCAGAGTGTTCGGTTGCAACAGTTTTAGGAAAGGTGTCTGTGTTGAATGCCGCCTGCAGGAAGCTGAAGGGGTCAAGAGGGGGATATGGGGGATTTTTTGGGGATTCGCTTTGTACATTCATATAAATAATTACCAAAATAATCATGTGTGTTGGTGTTCTGTTCATAATGACATCTGTTATATTCTGCTATATTTTAACATGTCAGCTTTAAATTTTTAATTGTTGTATTTTTAATATTTAAAGCACTCTACTTTTAATGAAGGATTAGTTTGGAAAATGTTTGGTAGTTTTTTTCACCTACATGATTTATTTGAACCATAAAATTTCCTGTCCAAAAATGTGACATCCTCAGCAAAATTTCGCATTTGTCAAAATTGCGTTGTGCGAGCATTTTTAATTTATTTATTTAAAAATTTGTAACTGTACATATGTAAATCAACACGATTTTTTACTGTACCAAAAAACGTTTTTCTTGTAGTAAAAACATTTTTGTTGTACTAAAACACGTTAAACCGAAAACAAAATGAAAATAAAACCAACGATTGTTCGAATGCGTGTTCTAAACGTGTTAAAATGCGTGATTTTAAATGTTTTTCTGTGTGTAGACAACCGCGAGGTCGTTATTGCAACATTTAACAGCACTTAAATGTTGCTAAGCTCTCAAAAATCGGTTTCCTCGCAAAAGCGGTGAATATTCTGTTCTCATTTCGTACACACTTCATTTGAATAGAAAATAAAACAACAGCGACAATAAAAGCAACAGCGACAATAAAAGCAACAGCGACAACAAAAGCAACAGCGACAATAAAAACCGCAATAATGGCAACCATAACAACAGCACAATTGAAACAATTAAAACAACTTTTCACCCTTCCTGTGGTTTAAACTTTTCGACGATTTCCATCGGATGCTGCATTTTATTTCCGCCATTTTGGACAAAACAACGACGACGTCTCGCCACCCGCCGAAATAAACACTAAAACAATAACAACAAAATTGTTGAGCGGCAAAAAGTTTTCATCTCTAAATTAATTGTGAGAAAGAGATATGAAATTATATTATTACGTCTTGAGGGAGGGAGAAAGTGAGACTAGTAACGAAAGACTTTATTACGTAAAATGACGCAGTTTCGCGAGGTTTACGAGGTTTCACCGATTACCCACCCGCATGATGCGAGCAGCGTTTCTGCTGCTAACTGCACAGCGACTGCATCGGAGAAGTGCTCGTAGTTTTCGTAATACACGACGAAAGTTGGTGTGATTTGATTTTCTGCATATGGCGACGTCAACGCCGCAGCCATCGAAATTCAGAAACTGAAACTCAACTACAAAATCGCATGCATATGAAAGTCATTATGCGGTCCTCGGTGGCGCAGAGGGTAGCATGTTTACCTTTCAGTATGGAGGACGGTAGTTCGAATCCCAGTGAATGGGTGTTTAGCTTGTGATTGTAATCTTCAGTTCGAGGGTCTTAATTGCTGATATAGTGTCTATAATATAGTTGCTATAAATCTTAGTTTAATGATAAATAGCGTAATTAGAATGGTGTCTATAAATATTGACGCGGTAGTCATTTATTACTGCATAAGTTTATAAAAACATAAAAAATGTTCATTTTAGTGACATTATAAAAAAGTAAAATTATTAAAAATGTCAAAATCAGTCAAAACAAGCACAGCAAAAAAACGTTAACTGATTTTTAACAGCAATCGCAATAAATTATAAACTTTTTATATACTCACATATTATGTATTCACATATTGTACATGTAAATCTATTTTATTGGTATATATTTTATATCAATGTAATTTACTGTTCTTATTTCATTAAATACGATGACGTTGTGGTTAATTTAATTTATTAACTCGTCCAGACAAATGGAAATAGAAAAAATACGCTATCGCACAGCCATTCAACATCCGGTTGCCGGTTGCCGGATGTTTCAATATTTCAGCAAATCAATAATCAAGACAACACGCAATAAAGTTGTTCTTGTATTTGTTGTTGTTGTTGTTAGTTTTGTACACCATTCGAATCGGTTAAAATCACTCACGCGTCGCGTTTCTCTCTCTCTCTCTCTCTCTCTCCCTCCTTCTATATCCCTCTCCCTCTCTCTGCATCATGATTGACACCTTTTTATAAAACAGGGTGTTGCACTTCGTTGGTTTTGTTTTTGTTTCGTTTCTTTATTTCATTATAGTCTGGTTTGTAGTTTTTTTCAATTTTTTTATTATGTTCATCATTATTATTATTATTATTACAATGTTTGTGTTCTTTTCTCTTATTTGTTATTCTTTGTTCAATATAATCGAACGGATGTTAATATTTCTTTGTTGTTGTCGTTTATGATCTCTTTTGTGATTCTTTCGAAAATGGTCTAAATTGGTTCTGAAACTAAGCATGGAACTACTTCTGGACCTAGTATGAGTTGTTCCGGGAACGAGTCCCAACTGGTCCCTGACCTGAACGAGTTCCAACAGGTTTCAGCTGGTTTTGGGTCATGGACTTTAACATTTTAGGAACTCACTGATTCTCTTTGATTTTATGAAAACCCGCAACCCGAAGCACTCAAGGCCCACTCCACTCCTCTACATCCAGATTCTTCGTTTGTTTCCGTATCACCGGAAATAACAAGTGTTGCCAGTGTCTATTTTTTTGAAATTGTTCATGATTTCATGGTACATAATTCAAATTGTCACCGCGAATAAAATGTTCACGAGCCAGTGACGATGTTTTAATTGCACTCGGTTGACCGCGGAGAGCGATGGACATCCATCGTGTCCACCGGACAGTCGTTAGTAGTCACCAGCAGCTGTCAGCCGTCGCTTTTGCGGATGCGTGTCGTCAAAGTCGCGGCAGCCGTCAGTCACACAGACACCCAGGCAGCCAGACAGACACCCAGGCAGCCAGACAGACATCCAGACAGACAGCCAGACAGCCAACCTGTCAGCATACATTAAAAAAAAGCGGAAGCGAAACGGTTTTCATTCTCCTCGCATGCCTCACTTCTGTTGTGTTGCATAAAACTTGCACTTCGAGGTCTCCAAACCTCTCACCCTCCTCAAGACCACGCCCACTCTAGTGTTGCAACTTCCACTGTTCATCCATCAAGGGAAATGCTACGACTACGAATATCAGCCGAATACTTCACTAAAGCTTTCATTGATGTTCGCCGTGGAAGGTTCTCGAGTACTCGTGGTGCTTATAAATTATTCAAAATTGTACCCTGCCCCCTCCCACCCCCCCATACACAGCACAGAATCGGCACAGAAGCAGAACACAGTAAGTCTGAAGGGTTGAATGGGAGAGAGAGTGGGGAGGGAGGGGAGGAGAGAGTGGAGAAGGGAGAAGAAGAGCCGAGGGAGAGTGAGGGGAGGGGGTATATTAACAGTTTCATGCCGTTGCATTTTAAAGATATGCTTATCAGTTGAGTATTGATGGGTTGGGCAGGGGAGGAAAGGGTAGGAGAGGGAAGGGCAAGGAGAGAGAGAGTGGAGTAGAGTGTAGGCAGAAGAGGGAGTGGAAAGGAGAGTACAGAGAAAAGAGAGAGTAGAGGGAACACGTTCCCTTCAAGAGACTCGAATACTTTCGAACATCCGTAATGAGCTGCTTTTCACTCCTCCGAACGGAGGCTAAGAATTTTAATTAAGAGCCAAAAACAACCGAATAAGAAAAGCGAACTAAACGCGAAAGTTTCCGCATCCGCTTCAGTATCCGTTTCTTTTCCGTTTTGATTGTCTGCGAGAGCAAAAAACCTTTTAAAACGTATTCCAAGCAATTGAAACATGTTTCTTTTCATGTTTATAGAAAACTTTTACTTTACGAGAACTTTGCTCATATCACGGTTGCAAAACCGAGAAGGAAAAAGGAAAAAACAAGAAAATAAATCATACAACAATCAGAATAGCAACAACAGCAGTCACTCACATCGCAGCGGCAACACTTTAAAAAGTGGAAAATAAAAAGTTTTCCTCAATGCGACGGATTGCTCGAAGTGTTTCTTTGTTTCTTGCTTTCGAGGTTTTCATTACTAAGTTAAACTATAATTTTATTAGCTTCTTAACTTTTATGTAACTTTTTATCCTTTCTCTCGATGAGGTTCACACTCTCTCTCTTCCACTCTCTCTCTCTCCCTCTCATCCTTCATTACTCACTTATTACTCTTTTCTCTCGTTTCTTCATCGTAATCACTGCGTTGACACCTGATGACATAACATCAGACGTCTTCTTCTATGTTTTCTCTTTTCTTCTCCTTCTTCTTCTTCTTCTTCCGCCTCCTCTCACTCCGTCGCTGAGTTGAACTCATTTTCCCATAATTAAGCAACCCCGAAAGAAACCAGCAAAAACGCGAGATTCCACAAAATGAAATTCCATTCCATTTGAACTCGTTTTATTGAGTAACTTTTTATTATTCACACCTTCAGTGAGTCTCGGATTCTGTGTGTTTTAACCCATAATTAAGCGTGAACTTAAAGCAAATACTTCAGGGAAAAAAAGAGCCAAAAGAGCAAAAAATAGCAAACTTGGCAAAAAAGTTCTCGTAGACGTGACTCTGTTTTTGTTTTTGTACAGAAACAACAACAACAAAGAATAGTGAAAGGGTGAATTTTTCGTGTCGTGTTGTTTTTCTCTTTTTTTCTTCTTTTCTCTTTTTTCTTCTTTTCTTTTTGTCCTCCTTTTCCTGTTTTTTTGTTGTGAAGCACTTGCTTGGTACACTTTTAATGCCCACAACTTTTTGATTAATTATTCAGTGCAGAAGGAGTAAAAAAGGAATAACAACAAACATAAAAAACAGTCTGTCGGCCGGGGAGAGGGGGACGAAAAAATTAGCAAAAAACGTGGAAGAAATGCTGGTAAAAATGCTGGAAAAAATGCTGGAAAAAATGCTGGTCACAATCGCAGGCTTCTTTTTTTTTTTGTTGCTCGTGTCTTTTAATTGCTCACAGACACGAAAACACGACTCGATACCCGACAAGTGTTCGCTTCGCCCTCGTATTGAAGCTCACTTCGCTGTTTGTGAATTTATAGGAAAAAAGTACATCAGCTTCGTTTTTATATTTATTTACTTTAATTATTTTTTATATTTTATGTATTTTAAAGAGTTGAAGAATATTTTATGTTTATTAATTTGGATTTTAAAAACTATGAAGTTTTCACTCTCACCATCGAAGCAAATGAACTCATTCACTGAATGACTTCCTTCCTGCGTGGGCAATCAACCAATCAACCCAGAACAACGCCACTTTAATGCATCCTGTCATCCATCCAATCATCCAGCCACCCAGCCAACCATCCATAGAAATGTTGCATTCATCAATTTCCACATTAAAAAGCATTCATTCAAATCTGAGAATAAAAAATTTGATTGCAGAAGCGTGCTCATCGTCGTCGTCGTCGAGTGCAACCAAGCGATGAATCTACTACACAAACCCGAATGACAACCGAGTTACCAACCACCGCCACGTAGTCGTGGCACAATAAAAAATACAACAATAAAAATAACTACAACAACAACAATAACAACAGCAATACTGAGAAGCGCACTGCTCTAAAATAGTACCTATTGTTTTTGTACCTTCGTTATTTTTAAATTCATTGTTGTTGTTGGTTTTGTTTCAGTTTCTGCTAATGTTGTTGTTGTTCTTCTTTCTATGCAATCCGATGTCGACTGTCGGCTGCTATATCGCAACGTACGGTTGTTTGTTGGATTTGTGCGGGTGCTCGTTCGTTCGTCGTTCCTTCGTTTGATGTTTTAGTAGTTGGATGCTAGCACACACACCCACCCCACCCGAATGGAGGAACACACGATGCAGTTCATTGAATATGTTTATTGAGAGCATCGCTGTCACCGTCACTGGTGCTTCTTCTGGTTCTGCTGCTGCGGACGAATGTCACACAAGGCTGAAGAAAGCTGAGCGACCGACAGCATGAAGCCCCACATTTTTCGAAAGTGCATCTGTTTGTCTGTCTGCCTATCTTTCTTCCCCTGCGAACCGGATGTTCATCCTTTAAATTTACATAAAAAGCATACGCAGAAAATAAAGAAATAAAATAATTGAAAATTCAACTATTGTTTGAACATGAACTTGTTGTTGCTTTTTATATTTTATACTCTTTTGATACTCTTTTGTTTGAACTGGAAAAGCGTACTTGTTTTGTTTTCGAGTACGTTTTGTGTGCTGTTTGAAGTGGTTGCGTTTTGTTTCAGATGCCGGGAAGAGAAAAGTTTGGGTTGAAACCTAATTAAATCGTTGAGGTTTTACCATGATTTTCATTGTCATTATTTGGTCAAAAGTGAATTCTTTGTTACTCATCTCGATTCTCCTCTTCTTCCTTCATTCAGATGTTGAAACACGTGCAAATCTCGCCGCTGCGCCATCGTGCGGACTCCGTGTCGCTGCGTTCCACCTCCTCCTCCGCCACCTCGTGTGCGTCGTCGATGTGCGGCAGCCCCGAACCGCCGCCAGACCTCCAGCGCACCCCCTCGCGCGCCTCCAGCTACGGCAGCCTCAACGAACAGCTGCCACAGACCACAATCAAAGTCTACACGAGCTGCTTGAAGATCGACATCGAATACAAGACGCTCGGCATTCAGTGGGAGTCGACAAGCAAGGACGTCATCGCGCAGCTGCTTCGACGGTAAGTCAGAGTGAGAAAGAGACTAAAAGAGGGAGAGAGAAGGATACAGAGAAAGCATCACCATTAAAAACTACTTTCTTCCTATTCCCATCCTTCATTTCACCAGCCTCAAGATGCGTCATCGTGATCCACGCCTGTTTTACCTCTCGATGGAGGTTTCCGTGCGTCGCGCCGGCGTCAAAACGGTGCTCGTGCTCGACAACGACACCCGCCCCGCCATTCTGCAGGCCTGCCATCCCAAAGGCGAGTCCAGGTTCTGTCTGCAACTGAAACCCGGCGGCTTGATTCGGGTGCACACGTCGGCCCTGCAGACGAACTCGCAGTACAAGTCGCTGGTCATCTCGGAGGAGACGACGTCGGACGAGTTGCTGCAGTTGTTGCTGTCGTGCTACAACTCCTTGGAGCCGGTCGAACAGTTCTCAATATATGAGGTGAGTGGGGAAAAAAGTCCCTGGAAATGAAAAATTTACAAGCCTCGAACTCGACTCGAACTCATTGAAGATCGATTACAACTCAGAGATGTTCAGGTTGAGCTAAGAGATGTTCGATGAGATGTTCGATGGGATGTTTGATGTGATGGTTTCTTAATTTTTCTGCTTTTCCCATTCCTTTCCTTGCCAGGTCTGCCCGGGTCAAGAGTACCAACGCAAGCTGCATCCGGACGACATCCCGCTGCGCGCTCAGGCGGAACGCACCAAACGCGGCGAAACGTGTCACTTTCTGGTGCGTCGCAACCCGAACTACGCCCGGCGCCGTCAGCTGCTCGCCGCCCTCAACGACGCCTCAACTGTGCCGCTTTCCGAGCAGTCGTCTTTCGGAGCCAACAGCAGCATCTGTTCCTCGCTCAACGACTCCGCCAGCCTGCTTGACATGTCCATTGAATCGCTGCCCGATGAGCTGAGCAGCTTGAGGGCCAGCGGCGACGAAGACGACGACAGCAACTCGAACTCTTCATCATCATCGGGATCATCGGATTCTTCTTCACTGAACTTGAACTCGAACTGTTCGAACTTCGGGGGCACACCGACTCAGAGCACGCTGCTTAAACGTTGTCCGTCTGCAGCTGCGGCTGCTACGAACATCTCCACGATTTTGGCCATCAACGAGATGTGCGTCAAGTGCCGCAGCAGCTACCAATCTTGCGAATTTTGTTCCAAAAATTCGGCATTGATACAGATGCAGCGACGCAACCGCTGCGCTGGTGGCGTTGGCGGCGGTGCGGCGTCTCCGCTGTCCAGCTACAACCCGGTGTACAACATCCGCGAAATACGCACCGCATCGCATTCGTTCTCCTCGCTCGGCAACGACAAGAAGCTGCTGGACATTCAGCTGAACGGCCGCTTCGATGCCGCTACCTGTCGCATGCGGCCGCAGAGCGTGTACGTCGGCCGCTCGACGCAGCAACGGACGCTGCTCGAGGAAGCGGTAACCAAGACTACGACTTCAATCTCGTCGACGGCTGCGAGTGATGTGAATGGAAACCTGGTCGCCACAAAAGCGAGCGACGCAGATTCAAACATGAACGCCAACATGATGAACTCCGCATCGAGCTCGCCGATTTCAACTGCGACTACCAGCGTGTTGGCCGGCGGGGAGGCGGTGAACAACAACCCTGCCAAAGGTTTGGGTCACTTTGTGTATATCTGAGCGCGGTGGCTGGCGATCGTGTGAGCTTGATGCTGGCCCCTGGTAGAGCCTTCTTTGTAGAGCCCCTAGTCAGTCTATAGTGCGACCTTGTGACCTTGCAACGTATCAATTTATAGAGTTATCTTTTCCACTTCCTCTCACTTCCATTTCTTTTCATTTCTTGAGTGTTTTCAATTGAAAGCTCGATTGGGTGAGTTCATAAGAGGTTTCATGAGAAGGTTCACGAGCAGGTTCATGAGCAGGTTCACGAGCAAGTTCATTAGCCGCTTCATGATGACATTTACGAAACACTCAAAACAACCACGAAACAAACAAAGAACTAAACTTTATAGAATTTTCCTTTTTTATTTTATTCTTTTGTATTAAAGCTTTTGTTCTTCTTCGTATTTTTCTCCTAAATACTTAAATATTCATTGTATATTTAATGTTTATTTGTAGCACTGTAAATAAGATTTTTAAGCTTAAAGATTTCCCTTTATACCAAAGAAATGAGAAAAACACTAATAAAAATAAAAAAATTAAAAAATATACGTTAAAAGAATTACTTTAATTTATGTTTTTATTATAGAGTTTTTGTATGAAACATTTTTATTATTTCTAAATATTTTTCATCACTTTTTCGCATTATTTTTAAAAGTTTTATTCTAAGTTTTTTATAATTAATTGAATTCAGTTTCTATCATCATTTTCTATAATTTTTTTAATTTAATTTCTTTCATAATTTTCTCTAATTTTTTATCATTTTAATTAATTCATTTTTATGAGTTTTTAATTTAAGTTTTTTATTTAATTTTCATTATGGTAATTTTTATGATTTCCCTGTATTCGTTTCAATAATGTTTTTCAATTATTTTTTAAACATTTTTCATGAGTTTTTGCTTTAATTTAGCTACTTTAATTAATTTTTTCTGATCTTTCTTATAATTTGTATGATTTTTCATTTAATTTTTTCCTTTATTTCACATCTTTTGTGAATTTATTATTATAAAAAAACTTATTATTTAGGCTGCTTTAATTTATTGCTTCAGTTACATAAAATATTCATACAAATAAATACACAATCAAACCATAAAACATACATGCACAACATACGTATATTTCTCCATTTTGTTGTCCTTTTTATTTACATTTTTTTAATTCATATAATTTTAAGTTTTGTACAATTTTCACCACTGAAACGTAGAACAAAATAAAGCATTTATTCCAAAAACTAGTTAAAAGTTGAAATGAAAACAAAAACGATAACATAATAAAAATAAAAATAATAGATATATTGATAATAGCAATAATATTAATAATAATAATTATAATAATAATGGTTTAGAAAAAATTATAATAATAATGGTAATAATAAGTATAAAAAACTACAACATTAGTAATAGGCGAAAAATCTCCATTGTATTAATTATTCAATATTAATTTAACTGCACAAAGGAAAACATTTTATTTTCATTATTTCAAAACAGAGACATCAAAAATTATTAATTTATAAAGCAGGACATTTTGTGAATTCTTTATTACAGCTTTTTTTGGTTTTTGTATAACAAATGATTTGACCACAAGAAAATTTAACAAACACTTTAAACATGTGTTTACTTGCATATCTGTGTCTCCGTCTCTCTCTCTCTCTCTCTCTCCTGGATTTGAATGGCTTCAATAAATTGCAAGAGTGTATAGTTTCTAGAAATTTGTGTATAATAATTTAATTCTATTATAATAAAGAATGAAAAATAAATGAAATTAAAATAATATTATTATTTCATCAAATAAATTTTCATAAATTTATTTACTGATAACTTAATTAATATATGTATGTAACTTGTATGTTTTTGAATTAATATATTATAACTTTCTGTGTTTCCGTATTTTTAATATCCTGAAATATTCGAGTTTTTTTTTCAATCTTGAAATGTTTGTTTTTTCTTTTTGTCCAAAATTATTTTTGAAGAAACGTAAATAAATTGAAAAACTTTTGTCTAAACGAAAAATAAAACTTGTGTATGTTTTTATTTAGAAAGGCGAACAAACGAAGGAAAAACATAACGAAGAACAACAAATTTAACCCTCTGAGAGCCTAAAAATCCATCGAAAATTAAAGTGTCATCAAAAATCATTCAAAAATCGTTTAAAAATAAGAATATAATTTCTCAAATGTTTGCTCTTTCTTAAACATCATAAAACAAGAGGCAGAAAAAACATCCTCGATTAAAAGAGGAGTGAAGCTGAGAAGCATCGATGATACTCATATTCAAGGTTATTCGAAGGGAGAAAAAAACATTTTAATAATAAACAAAAAAGTGACAAAGCAGAACAACAACGATCGAAACGACAACAACAAAAACAACCTTAAAAACATGGACATGTTCTTCATGTTCTTTTCTATGTTCATGTGTTTGTTGTTGCTGGTCCGACAACAACATCAAAGTCACATGAAACTATACACGTGACACTAATAAAAAAATTATGCCAACCAAAGTTGATGGCAACTCCGACACGGCTGTGGCAACGCTAATAATAATCATCAGAATAAGTTTATAAATGATAATAATTGTGATGTTTAACTTAAGCTTCAGGCTAAAAGCGACACTCAAAACCAGGCGCCAAATGATACGAATCGAGAGATGACAGAAAGAGAGAGAGAGATAGATTTCTGATTTCCTCTCACTCTCTGTCTTTCTTGCTTTCTTTGTCACTCCGACTGTCACATTGTGTCACATCCTCTGAAGATTGGGCTCAGTGATGAAGGTCACCAAAATAGGCCAACATCATGATGTGTTTCCTCACCTCCCCCTGTCATCGATTTTCCTTTTTATCTTCTACTTATACTACTTTTCCTTATATTTGAGCTGTTATCTTGTGTTTTTTCTTTTCTTTTTTTTCTTTTCTTCTTCCTTTTCGTTGGTTGTCTGTTCGTCGTCAAGCCGCCGGTCAAAAGTGAGAAGAAGAAATCCAAGAAAATTATGTCAAAGATATATAAACACAAATTACGTTTATTGTTGTTGTTGTTATTGGAACTCATATTTTTCTGCTCTCTTTTTATAATAATTTGTTGCGTAAGTTTTTTCTTAACCACTTTTGTCCCATTTTTCGTGTCGCTTTTTTGCATTTTTGTCCACTGCTATTTTTTTGGTTTGCTCCTTTTTGCCATTTATTTTCCTCTCTCTTTTTTTTCTTGATCACTCTGTTGGTTGAGCAGATATCGAGACTTCAAGGATGTTAAAGCTGAGAATAAAGAACGAGCACAAGTCAAACATACAAATAGAGAAAAAGAAAAGCTCACAAATTGCTCACTTCCTTAAACATTCGCTCCTTCGCCAAACATATTCGACATTTGACCACTCCCACTCCGCCCCACTTTAAGCTACTTGCATCTAGCAGCTGACTTCTTTTTGAATTATTTAATTAAATTCGAATGAGTTATTTAATTAAAAAAGAAACCAGCCGATGGCCCACCCTTTAAAATTCATTTGGTTAATTTTCGACGATTTCGCTCACGAATTATTGTGCTCATTTAACTGTTCAACGACCTTTACATAGCCCAAAGCAATCACATCCAGGACCCTTTCTTCCCCCCTCCCCCTCCCACACATTTCATCCGTCGACAATCTTTATAAATTCACGCTATGATTCGAAGATTCACTCAGAGTGGGACAGAAATTATCGCAGAGCAAAAACAAAACCGAAGTAGAGAAACAAAAGTCGTTTGTAGTAGTTTTTTATTTATTTACTCCTAACCGAATCGAATTACAACTAAGAACGTTTAGAAGTTGATACCTTTCTCTCCAAAAAATTATATAAAAGCACTATAAATAAATAAAATAAAAAAACCCAAAGCAACCCAAACGTGACTGAAACCCGAAAACTCTCACATGCACACTCTCTCTCTCTCTCCATCACATCTGCTTATCTTAGTTCTTTCTATCAGTCTGTCTCTCTGTCTCTCTTCCTCTCTCTTGTTTCAAAAGCAACAATGGAACAAATAACTTGACCCAAACGTGACTGTAAACATCTAACTTGTTTATTTGGTCATAAATTTTGTAGAATAGAGCAGATGCTCTGAGAACTGATACAGATATTTAGCCTGAAAGATTTGCCAAATCAACAGATTTTACATGTATTATTAATCCATCCATCCTCTTATTTGATGTTCCTCTTTTGTACGCTTTTAAAAACTGAACACTATATTTGTTTTTCCAGCACAACTTTAAGCTTTCTTCATTTTACATTTTTGTAGGATTTTCATACATTTTTGTAGGATTTTCCTCTGGAGAAAATTTTTATTTTCGCTTAAATAATTTATATACGAGTAAATAATATTTTGCTTTTTCAAATTGCGAAATTTCATTAATTTCAATATTCTTTCGGTTTTAAATATTCTTTTCGGTGTTTTTCCGGATGTAATTAGAAATCATTTCCATTTGCGAATTTTATGATATTTTATTTCGTTTACTTCCCTTTCATAGTTTCTATTTTTTTTTCTCTCTACTTTTTTCTTTCTCTCTCTCTATTTTTTCCCTCTCTAATTTTTTCTCGTAGCTCCTCTCTTTAAGTAATTTATAAATATTTTTCATCCCATTCAACGGTTTAAATACGCATCTAAAAATAGAACTCAATGCAGTATTTTGTATTAACAGCTCATTTTTCTGTTTATTTCTGTGAAAATATTTTGTGTAAAATCCAACGACTGAATTCAGGGCTTCACTTTCACCGCATTGAAATAATATTTCGGATTTAATGGGAAAATAAAAAGAAGCGGTTTTCGAAACATCAAATCGACGAAAGCGATGAAATTTTCAAACACTATTATAACACTTTTATAACAATATTTTCACTATTTCTGGGGACGGAAAAATGAGGGGGAAAATTCAATGAGTTATCGTAGCTAAAGTGTCAAGAAGAAGAAGAAGAAGAAGATGAGTGGGTGACTGAGAAGGTGCATGCGAAGTGATTCTGGAACAATTTAACTGGAAAAACGGTTCCCACATCTAAGAAAGAAGCCGCTGTTTCTGTTTTGTTTTTGTTTTTTCTTCGTTTCTCTTGTGTCGCTTTAGAGTGTTGATGGATTAAAAGATCAGAGCACACAAGCGACTAAAATCGAACAGCAGTCTAAATTAAGTTGGGAGAATATATAAAATATATACATACATTTTTATAAATAGAAAACATAAGGAAAGACTCTCATAAATTCAGGGGGCGAGAAAGATTAAGTTGTTTAGCCACCATTATATTCGTATGAAGGAGTGACTGGGCACTACTTTTTTGGTAGATTTTCACTCAAGAAACATAGAGCTAGAGTTTAATTTCCCTTAAGAAGGTACCTCAGGCTCCACTGTATTATTTCACTAAATTTCAACCAATGCACCATACTCTCCCTCCCCGCGTTGCCCCAAAAACCCAATTAAACACCCTGTCATTCACTCTCGTAAGTTTTGCATACAAAGTCAATAAATCATCGAAGGAATGCATCTAAATTAGATTCCATTTTGAAACCGATCTCCATTCATACTCATGTTTTTGCATAATTCGAATTCGAATTCAAAACCAAAGCCAAAATCAATGAAACCAAAAACAAAGTATATAAAATATAACAAAAAAGCAAAATTAAATCCAAACCTGTATGTTTTGGTGGACGGTTAACTTTAGAGGTTATAAAAAAATGTATAAAAAGATGATGGAAGGAGAAGAGGAAGTGTCAGGTTAGTGGGTGAGTGGGGAGGGGTTGAAAATGGACTACCAAGAGCCAAGGTCAAAGGAAAACCATGCTGTTCCAAGCCATTTTCCCGTCAGGTTGAAAAAAGAACACAAAAACAGTAAAAAACTAAAACACAAAAAGGAAGCATGAAGAAGGAAACACAAAAAAGGAAGCATAAAAAAGGAAACACAAAAAAGGAAGCATAAAAAAGGAACACAAAAAATTCATAATAATAACAAATACAAGAAAATTTTAATTAAAATCTTAAGTTGACGGAAAATTTATTTGGAAATCTTGTTTATGGGGAAACAACAACGACAACAAGCAACAGACAAAACAACAGACACAACTACATACGCAACAACATAAATACACAGACACGCATAGAAATATATAAGCATATATTCGTATATCACTCGAACTGGATTGAAAAAACTGTCACGATTTCGATTTATTTGAAATTAAGCGAAAATATTTTCGGAAAGGAAGTAAAAGAAGAAAGAGATGAACAAAAAGAAAGAGAAGAGCAAAAAGAAGCAGAAAGGGAAGTTCAAGGTTATTATTAACACAAAAACATAGATAAAAGATCAAAGAAGTAAAATTTGAAAACTTTATTAAAACAGCAGAAAAATTAAGATTCCAAAAACTGAAAAATCAAAAATAATATTATACTTAAAAAGCAAAAAGAAAAGTATTGAAAAGGTTAAAATATCAGTAAAACTTTATTTCTATTTAGATTTTAACCTACATACATACAATAATTTGAAATAAATTTCTAGAAAACGGTTTCAATTGAAAACTTTTTCTCATGCGTTCGATGGGCAAAAAATTTCACTTGTATTTTTCCCACACATCATGCGAAAAGACGTCATGCGTTTCTATGCTTCAGAATTGATTAAATTTAATAAAGTTTTTCCTGCATTATCAACACTTGACACGGAGACGGACGAGACACAGAGTGAGACTGTTAGACAGACCGATAGACAGCCAGACAGACAGCTGGGAAAGCAGAGAGAATAAGACAAGCATTTGAAAATTATTTGACTCCCCGTCATTCCGTCATTCATTCAGTCGCACAGTGTAAACAGCAGTATGTTTGAATTATCACTGGTTTGAAATACATAACTTTCATGCATGAAGTGACATGTATATGGTGATAACTGTAATAATAACAATAACAATAATAATAACATTTACTGTGCTGTTGTTTAATTTTCATTATTATTGTTGTTCTTGTTACTGTTATTGTTGTTGTTTGTCTCACGCAGCTCGACACTTGCTTCGGCACAATTTTCAAAAACAGACATAATAAATAAATGATTACCGCAAAAGTGGATGACTAGGAAAACAACAACAACGACAACAACAGCACTTGATGTTGGTGATGCTGATGATGTTGCTGTCTTGTCTCCTGGAGTTAATTTTATTGATATTTCCTACGAAAGTAAAGTGTGTTCATATTATTCAGTACTTAAGGAATATAATGAAATTATGATGGAGAACGACGGAGGTGGAGGGGAGCGGAAGGGGAGTAAGGTAGAATAATACGATAAACACTTAGTTAATAAATTTTAGTATAATAAGCATTTAAAATGTCTCCCGCGTGTTCTATAAACTGTTAGCAGTAATTTCTTTACTTCAAGGTTTGAGTCTTTGCTAAAATATTCTTAAAAATACACAAGCCAAGAAGTATGCAATACTTTCTTCATAAAACTCTGAATGAAAGTAAAACATTTAAAACAATTGAAATGGAAGAAAGAATTCTTATATTAAAAATTAAAAAAATATAAAATTTAATGGAACATAAATTTTAAAACTTCAGTGAAATTAAATGAGAGCACGAGATTTTATTTGTTTGTTCGCAAGAAGGACAACGATGACGACTCCTTTCTTTGAGAGCAAGTAAAACCACCAGAGAAGGTAGTATAGGAACTGCGAAACCGTCTGGCAACACTGGCAACCTCTCTGGATAAACATAGTTCAAAAACGTCGCAGCTGCAGGTGTAAAAAACTGAATTCATAAGCGGCAAATCAACAACAAAGCCATTGTAAATCCTAATAAATTGAGTACGGCTTCGTCAGTTAGAGAGAAAGAGAGAGAGAGAGAGCGAGAGGGAGAGAGAGAGAAAGCAAGAGGGAGAAAGAGAGAAAGGGAGACAAACGTAAACGGGGAGAAACGAAAAAGCGAATGGAAGCGTCTGCGATGCTAGAGAAGGAGCTCTGAAAAGCTGCCGAAACGGGGAACTTTTTATGTAGCCACGAAGTTTGCCACGTAAAGATAAATAACTGTACAAATTACCACCAAACTTTGCCACCAGTGTTGCCACCTCAAACAAACCGCAAGAACTCACAAAATGTTGAATCGCGTATGAAAAATTAAAGCGTTTAAACTGTTGTCCACAGTTTTGGAGGCAAAGCGTGATAAGAAAGATTGGGAGAGAGGAGTTGGGGGGAAAGACAACCAAAAAAACAAGAAAATCACACGAAGAAACATCATCAAAGCAATAAAACTCTTCAAGTTGCAATACGATTCAAATGAAGTTGTTTGAAGTTTAGTTTAATCCGTTTAGTTTAAGCAAAATCCTTTGGTATCTTTGTGTATCCAAAATATTCATTCATCAATCTATTTACTCATTCATTTATTCATTCATCTGCGTGCCATCATCAAAAGTTTGCCTTAGTTTAGTTTTATTAAGAAAACGAAAGCAAATCCATTGCATTTCTTAGTTAATGACTTTTTTTGAGTTGCCATCATTTGACATTGCTATCTCTATCTTCACCTCTTCCTCTCCCTTTGCACTTCCTCTTCGTTTTACTTCCTCTTCTATCACTTTCTACTTTCTTAAGCCCTCTGGCTTAGAAAGTGTTCATTTGCTAAGGCATTCAGTCGATTTTAATGCGAAAAGTTTTGCCCTCGATATCGCAACCTCTTTGAAACTTTTCAATGCTGTTGATTTCAACAAATCGTTGGAAATCATTTTGTCGGAAAGATTTTGACAGTTAGAAAAACCAGATTAATTAAATAAATATTTAAATTTTATATTTTAAGGATATACTTTTTGAAAATTACAATATTTGTTAGGTTTTTGTACAATTTTTCATTTAAATCAGTTTTTAAATTCGATATTCTGAGACAATTCATGGTGCTGGTTGTTTTTTTAGAGATTTTAAGAATTTGTACAGATAACTGTGATAGTTCACCAACGACTGTGACTACGTGACGTTTACCGTTCAACAATTCAATTTCGATTACCATTTAATCGGTCCTTCTGTTGGCCTGGTAGAGTATTTTTTAAAACTTTCTTTGCGAGTAGTATTTATCGATTGAATTATAAGATTTTGAAGGGAGGACAGTTTGAAGGGATGACAGTTTGAAGGGATGATAGTTTGGTTTCCAGAATTCGAAGGAGTACAGTATGTATTACGACTTCCTTACTATTTGCATTGAAGCAACATGAAAACTGCAGAGAATCACTGGTAATTGGATCTGTCGAATGCATTTCATTATTATATCAGATTTGCAGTGGATGCATAAATATGTTCTGATTTCTTTAATAATGACCAAGACCAACCTTTAATATAGGGTACAAATTTTGCTCGTTATTTTAATATTCGAATGTTTTATTTCCATGTAAAGTTCACATGCAGTTATTGCAATATCCTTAACATAACGTAAGAGTGTTTATATATGAAATTTGTATGAAATGTATACTTTTACGAATAATGAATGGAACCAGTAAATAAATAAACATACACATACACATATTATGGACCACACACTTGTGTATATACCCATAAAGTTGTATATATACCCCAGAAATACGTATATTTGTCGTCTTCTATAAGTACTTCATTCGAACTTCCACAAAACAATTCACCATTTTCATTCAACAGTTTGTGAACCAGTGAATGTGTGTGTGTTACTTCTGCTCGTATATTGTACATGTACTTATATGTGTGCGTGTGTGATTTTGCGTTTGTGGAAGTTTTTCAAAAAAATATCCTACCAGGGCAACAGCACTCGGCAGTTGGTAGTAAGCTGTTGTTTTTTATTGTTTTTGTTAAAAGATTTTTCGGATTTGTTTTCTTCTTTCCTTTTTTTATACACAGCTACCCTCTTTATCACTCTTTCTCTTCTTGTCACTCACATGAACACACATGAACACATGTATGTATATGTTCTGTACAACATCTACAGAGGACACACACACACACTCACACACGCATAACCACACATGTACAGAGCTTGTTATTTACGGAAGGATGAACTCCAAAAATTGAGTTCCTTTTTTATTCTTGTGTATTTTATTTTCGGGTGAGAAAATGCTTGCAAGTGTTTTTTGTAGTGTTGTTGGTGTACTGGTAGTTGTTGTTTTAGTTGTTATTGTTGTTGTTACTGTTGTAGCTCTCCTGTGGCTTTTATTGTTGACATTGTTTCTGTTGTTGTTCTCCATCTTCCTGTTATTTATTACAGTCGTTGTTCTTGTATGAAATCTGTGATGATGCGTGTGTGTGTGTGTGTGTGTGTGCATATTTGCCAAAAATATTCTACTTTCGATGGAAAGAGTAACCTTTTCGGAAGACCGAAAGCAAGGAATGCCGACATGTAGATCAAAGGAAACGCAGCTGAAGACGATAAGAGAAGAATGGCTACGATATTGTTGCCGAAAATTCTGTGCCTTCGTTAATCTGCTTTCACTTCGAGAGAGTGAAAAATTGCAAAAGTGAGAAACAGACTGAAAGAGTGAGCGAGACGATGGGAGAAAATAAGAGAGGCCGAAAGAGAGGGAAGCAGAGGAAGCTGGTCCTTGGCACCAGGACACGCATGATTCTCTGCTGCTCTACTTTTATCTGCAGTTTCCTATCCTATCCGCTTCCCTTCACCTGTCACCCTCTTCCCCTCCCCCTCCACCCACAACACAGAACAGAAGCTCTGCTGTTCATTCTGCAGCTCGTTCATCTTCGGTTCATGTTTACCTGGTATACTATTTTTTAAACATTTTTTCTGCATTGAATTTTTTCGATTTTTTTAAAAAAGAACACATGTTTTTATTACCTTAATTTTTGGTTCTTTCCTTAATTTTTATTTAAGGAAGTATATAAAATAATACAATAGATAAAACGAAGGAAGGGAAAAAAGAGGAAGAGGAGGAGAAAGGGACCATGTGAGCAAATCGTTGAAACTGGAAGGAATTCTTTCTACTCGGCTGCTATCGCAAAATTGAAGGATCATCAATTCTCAGTTACTTCAGTGCTTTAAAATGTATGCTTTTACAGCACTTCGCATTACAGTGATGGCGAAGAAAGTGAGCCACAATAAAAGGAATGCTCTATAGTATCATCTGTAGTATTTGTTGTAGTATCTTTTGTAGTATCATCTGTAGTATTTGTTGTAGTATCTTCTGTAGTATCTTTTGTATTATCTTTTGCAGTATCTTCTGTAGTATCTTTTCTAGTAACTTTTGTTCTATCTTTCGTAGTATCTTCTGTAGTATTTGCTTTTTCCTTTTTTACAAATCTTTCTTTCCGCTCCTAACTTCTTTTCTTACAGATTATTTTCTCATTTTTGATTCCACCTTCTTTCTTTCTTTTTTACGTTTTTTGCCATGCTCACTGAGAAT
This sequence comes from Myopa tessellatipennis, assembly GCA_943737955.2. NCBI lineage: Eukaryota > Metazoa > Arthropoda > Insecta > Diptera > Conopidae > Myopa > Myopa tessellatipennis. The sequence goes on from OX031316.1 coordinate 54,374,698, forward strand.
ATTTTTTTTCACCCTCAAACAAATAATCTGGTTCTCTTTTAACACCTCAACTCATATCATCAACGAATTCTTTTCGAACCTTTTCTATCCTCTTTGATTCTTGTTTATCCTCGCAACAGGATTTTAATATATTTTCCCAAAATGAGGCATTTTTTGTTTCCCTGTTTTAACGTTCTTATTTAATATTAGATTTAATAAATACCTTGAGTTCTAAGGATGGAGTTTAAGGGGCGGTTAAGAGGTACAAATAAATAACAGATGCGGTTTGTGGTCATTCAATTTTTATCGAAAATTAGTTGGGAGTAATTTTATTAGCAATTTGTTGCTAATTATTGTATATTTTTTTAAGTTTTTAAAATTTCACTTTAGTTTCTATCATTTTAAGGTTCAATTTTAAAGTTCTTAAAGCGTTTCTCAAATCTACGCTGAATCCGCTTAAAGTAAGTCAATAATGTTAACATAGTAACAACAACAACAACTACAAAACACACACACAGACATACAAATGCACGTCATTCACACGATTGCATTTATAACGTCAACAAGACGAATGAGCAACTTGAACGCTTCTCGTTTTTGAATGCTTTTAATTCGGCGTCTATTTATTGCTAATTTGTTGTTGTTGTTGTTGTTGTTGTTGCTAATGTTGCTGTTGTTGTTGTTATTTCATTGCTTGCTTGTTTATTTCCCTGATTATTTGCTGGCTTTTTGCTTTCTCATTCGTTACACTTTCGGCCAGCGTTTCCACGGACGTGAAACATTTTAACAGTTATCCGTACTTCTGGCTGTTGATGATGTTGTTGTTGTTGTTGTTGATTTTACTGTAACTGCTGCTGTTCTTACCGCTTCCGATGGCCCAGCATTGAAATAGGATTCTAATGGAATGCATTTCACTGGCAATTTCATTGATGGCCGGAACTTTAGAAGCAACAACAACAACAACAAGAAAATGAACAACAACAGCAACAACAAAATCAACAAAACCAACGACCACGAATGAAACAATACGATGAACATGAAAGATAACAAGAGATGTACGCTGTAAAGTGTAATTTTATTGCCGGTTAAGTTTACGATAATCGCGCTAGAGGCATAAATGCTAAAACCGCAACAGCAACAACAACAGCAACAACAACGAGGATAACAAGTCAAACAACAACAATAAAAACAACGCACGTATCATTCATAAAAAAACAACCGAATTTCCAGCAAATTCTAAGTTGAAATCATTTAAAAATTCAGCGTTTTAACTTTGATTCGACCTCAAATTTGCAGACTTCTCTGAAGATTCGAATAAAAAACGAAATCCTATCGAATGTGTAAATAAAATTCAGTTTATTAGAACCGAATCGAGTTTTTTAACTCATCGTTTTTAGGAGGATCTCTAAACATATGAGAGAATATTAAGGAATATTAACAACAACGCATAAACTACTCATCACCATCAAAATCATGAGTATCATCATCACCTTCATCATAATTATCATGCCCTTTAACAATAAACAATAACAACGATTTATTAGAAGTTCAAACGATTTCCTTTGATGCTGAACTAAAAATAAAGCCTAAAACTATGCTCTGGATTTTTTAAACGCTTACAAATCATAAGCTTCTGGCATCATTATAAAGAAAAACAGTGTTTTTTATGTTTTAATTCATTCCTTGCTAAATGAAGCATTTCTTCAGATAACATTTATATATATTTAGACTTTATTATTACTCTCGCTTGGCTGGTTTTCAAACATTGCACCTTTGATCAACCTTACTTTTAGTTCTCCTGTTTTCATTGAACCTTAAAAAATACAGCGGTCTACCCTAAAAATACTGCGTTCCTTTTAAAGCGTTTTGAGACGGTTTCCTGGCCGTTTTTATCGTCATAAAATTTAAAAAATTTCCAATACAAAAGGTTGATTTATTTAAAGTCTTATTTAGCCTGAAGTCTTGACTTCCGTCTCGACAGACTCTCCTTCCTTCCTTCCTTCCGTAGTTTTTGTGTCTTGTATTTTTTTGCGGTTTGTCTTTCACTTCGTCTTCTTCTTCTTAAAGATACTCCTAGCATTTTCTTAACAGCCACACAGTAAACGTTGCCACTTGAAAGCGTTCACTTTGAGCGAATAAATAGCTTTGAGCAAAAGAATTTATAAATCATTTTTATTACTCGCTGCGAATATAAGCAGCTGTGAGGAAACTTCACCGTTATGCTTCTGTGCATAGAAGGAGAGGAGAGAGGAGTGAAGCCGGAAAGGAAGGAGTCGAAAATCAGTAGAGCAGCGAAAGCATTACTAAAGCAGAAGAAAGAACACTAAAATAAAACTACAATAAAATAACACTAAAATATTAATAATAAAGTAACTAAATATACAATAATTGCAAAAAAGAATTACGATGTGTTTTTATACATACAATCTTTTAGGTTGTTATTTTGCAGAATTTGCAGAAATTCAGTGCATAGTTTTAGGCTTTTTTTCAATTCATATTCAAAGCAAATCGTCTAAAGGTTTAACAAAAAATGGTTTACTTTTTGCTCGATTCTTTATCGATAAAGGTAATGATAATAAAGTTTATTATGATTATGATGATGACATAAATTTTTCGGCTTTCTTATGAGTTCTTATAAATGCAAATAAATATTGTATATTGTACAATAAATAAATAAATTTTATTAAAATTTATTGTAAATTTATGTAAATTTATTTTATTTATTAATTTTATTTATTAATTATTAATTTTATGTAAATTTATTATAACACTTATTTTTAAATATTTTTATTCCTTACACTTTTTCAGGAAACAAAAAACAAATAACAAAATCATTTCTGGTAACTTTTTCACTGAACAAACAAGCGATGAAGAAATCTTTCGATGATAGCGTTGTTGTTGTTGTTGCTGTTGATGATGATGTTGTAAAATAAATAATAAAAACAAAATTAGTTTGCTATCCGAAGGAAGCAAAAAACCGGATGTGTTTCTAGAACTTCGCTCGGAATGAGCAAAAATCTTTACTTCGAAATATTCAAAGAGTTCGTATAAAGTATATCTGAATGTGTAATCGGATGTATTTGTGTGTGTGTGTGTGTGTGTGTGTGGGTGTGTGGGTGTGTGTGTAAATCCATATATTAAAAATGTGACCTTGTGTGTAAACATGAGCTTTTGCTAAATGATTATTTTGTTGTTTGTTGCTGTTCTTTTTTGTTTGCCTTTTTTTGTTCCATACCAAAAAGGAAGAAAATTCATTTTAAGTAAATTTATAAAGTGTGCAAATTTGCTGACTTGGAAATAAATCCCTGAAAAGGCTTTTAAACTCTTTCAATCAATATTTATTTTTATGCATAGATATAAAACTAATCTTGTGAAATGAATTCTATTTTTTTTCTTGTTTAGTTTAAATAAGTCGGCAGTATAATAAGAAAATTTTCTTGATCTGAAGAAACGCAGAAGAAATTTTCTATAGTCGAGTAGTTTCTTTTCGTAGATAAAAAAACTGAGAAAATGGATATATTATACAATAAACTACTTCAATCATCACACATACCATTACAATCACCAATTCTATTATCTTATATTAAATAAATTTGTAGTTCTTGTTTATACAATCAACAAATGCGATGTAAAGTGTGGGCCATCAGCTGGTTTCTTTATTAATAAATAATTAGTTTAAAAATAATGCGATAATTAAAAATAAATATAATCAGTTAATTAAAACAATCGATTTGTAAATAAGGGTTTTATTAAATATAATATTAAGAATAAATAGATACCATAATTAAAGGATTCAAAAATAAACCAGCCGATGGCCCACACTTTACACCCTCCATAATGGGATTGCTGATTCAAGTGGAAGCTACAATTGAAATCAGGAATCATTACAATCTCCGTATCAAACATAAACAGTTGGTATTCGAGTTGTATTGTGACCAAATCACCGACCTTTAAAATCGTTCGAAAATCAAATCGCATCAATCAAAAGTGTCGTGTAAGGTGTTAAAAATTGTATTTGATAATAACGCTTAACAAATTCCTTTTTGAATTCGATTAAATTTCCTTAAATTTCGTTAGATTTTTAATTAAAATATTATTCCTCTAATCATCAAGGAAAGAGTAATAAATTTGATGTTGTTTTCCTTTTATTTCTATTACATTCTGTTGCATGCGAAGGTTCAGGCCAGGTTTTCTGTCGCCCGGATTCTCACCGATCTGCTCCATAAGAACAGAGCTGCAATTTATTTTAACGATGATGTCCTACTTAACAGGCAATCAAAGAAGTTCTCGTAAATGTTCACCAGCGTCACCAGCGTTTAATAACATTGAATTGAATTTCTTTTATTTGCTCAAATTCGAAATGAAATCCACATGAAGTCGTTCTACCCACGGTATCTATGAAACTTTTTTGTTGTTGTCTAGTGTTGTTGTTATTGTTGCTCTTTTCTGCTGTTGTTGTCTGTTGTTGTTGTTGTAGATGCATACAGTTTCATCGCCGCCACCAGGCAGAGACAACAGAGGAAAAAGACAATAAAGCACGATAACCTACAACACAAAATAATGAAGTCCTTGGAGACTTTTGTAGAAAATGGTATTGAAACCTTTCTCTATCTCTCCCTCTGTCGTTTATGCAACATCTCTTTCTCTCCCCCTTCTGCTTGGTCTTCTTCTTCAGCTTTATAGCTTTCATCCTCCGACCCATCACATTCGTGACTTTGATAAAAGAAATGACTTTAAGTAAATAGATTTCAGACTGAGGCAAATAAATGTGATAAATAAAACCAGGTTACTTAATTCCGTCACATGTAATGTAACATGTGTTACTTTGCATGTCATTTGATGGCACTTTTTGGCATTTACATCACAATTTTTGACATTTACATCAGATTTTTTTGCATTCTACCAGAGTACTTGATCAACTTCTTTTATTGGCAATAAAGCAAAAATACAACCCACACTTCTTCGTTTTAGATATTGTCGATGATTCATTGCAGATAACAAAAGTCAATCAATTGTGAATTATGCGATATTTCAGAAGAAAAAACACGATTTTCAGTGCATAGTTTATGGCGCTGCGTGGGTAGTGGAACTGTCATCATTATTATTCAGTTGATAAAAAATAAGCTGTTTTTATGACTCGTTATCCCTTCAAATGCATCTCCATGACATCACCGAAACATGAACTTAATTTTCGAAAAATGAAATGAATTTAAACATTGAGTTCAAACTGAATTGTTTTCTCGTTACTCGAATAATTCGATTCAATCAATACTTAATTTTACTTTACTGAAGACATTATAATGTTGAGAAAAAAAACACCCATTAAAATTTCTATTCAAGAAATAATAATCGCGCCCCTTCAATGTTGAGCCCCGAACTGTGATTAAATAAAACTTTTTTAAAATGTATTTTTATTTATATCTTTATTTTTAATTGTATTTTAATATTTTCTTGCATATATTTGTTGTATTTTTATTTGTAGTGTTTTTTATTACATGAAAATCGTAACAACAAAAACTTAAAAACAACTCGTTCAGCTTCTCGCCCGCTTTTTTGAGTGTCGTTGAGTCGCAATCAGTTTCTAAAAATCCTTTAATTATAATAAATTTTAAACGTTAGAATCACAATTTGACAGTTTTTTCTTTTTTTAGATTATTTGAGTTCTTATTAAACATACTCTTTAAAGTATGCAAGTATATTTTCACTTTCTCTGAATTCTTTATTACAATACATTTTTATTACATCTTTTTATTCATTTATTTCATTTATTTATTCATTTTTAATTTTAGTTTTTTTGAATTTCCATTTATTTTCATTATTTTCATTTATTTTCATTCATTTATATTTATTCACATTTATTTTAATTTATTTCAATGTATTTTAATTTATTTTCACATATTTTAATGTACTTTAATTTCTTTTACTTTATTTTATTTTTATTTGAATTTAATTGAATTAAATTATTTACACTGTTTATTACTTATTTCAATAATGTTAATACTATTATTTGAATTCTAATTAATTTCAATATAGGAATAAATTTATTTAGCATTGAACTAGAAAGATTAACAAGGAATTTTTAGTATAAAGAAGTTTTACATCCATAAGATAACAATTTCGTATATAAATTTATATATATTCGTATATATAGTTAATAGTATTTTTTACAATAAATTTATAGAATTTTTTTACATTTAAATTTCTTCTAATTTAATTTTTATTTTAATTTTAATTAATTTCAATTTATGCTTTTACTATATTTTGGTGAGTTTTATTTTGTCATTTTTAAACTTATTCCTTTAGATAAAATTAGTAGAAGCTGTATAAATTTCATTTAAAATGTAGTTTAATTAAAAATGTTATATTTTTGTGGATTATTTTAATTATTGTGATAATTATTTTATACTCTTTTTTTGTTGATGTTAATTAATTTATTAGGTTGTTTTTTATTTATTTTTTGTTATTTCTTTTTTATTTTCGAAGATTTTATTTTTTACCTCTGTTTTGGTTTTAGTTGAAGCATTTTTTTATTTTCTGCATTTATTTATTTTTTTTTTTTTTTTATTTTCAGTTGAGTTTATTATATTTGATGTTGCTGCCGTTGGAGTCAACCCTCTTTCTGCTTCTATCTCACTCTCTCTCTCTCTACGATCGTGAGCCAAAAAATTTCGTACTCATGTTGAAGAGAGTCGGCCATCAGAGTTGCTCGGTACCGATGTGAGTCGTGTCGGTGGGCAACGAGTGGGTCTGGAAAGAAGACGAAGAAGCAGAAGAAAAAAATTAATTATTAAGGAATAATTCTCTGATTTGCAGTCGAACAGGTAATAAAAAAGTTGTAAATTTCAAGGACTTTCCTCGAGATTGATTTCGTATTTTATTCAAATTTTAATTTTAATAAAATTCAATATGATCTTTCCTTTCTCTGTCCGTCTTTCTCTATCTCTCTCTCTCTCTCTCTCTTTCTCTCTCTCTCTCTCTCCCTCTGTGTGTTTCACGTTCTCTCATACTGGCTCTCTGTCTTTCTGAGTTTCCTAACCACGTCTTAAGTTCACTTTTTTACCTATTTCTTTATTTCTTTTCCACGACTTTATCAAATTGCTTTTAACCTTTTCGCTAATCTCTTTTCCATCCTCTGTTTATTGTTCATTTCCTACTGATTTCCGGTTCGGTCTCATTTCAGCGCAGATCCTCGATCCTCCTCCTTTCCTCCGATTTACTGACTGACGAATGCTTTTTTCAGCTTTTGGATTTCCACTCAATTAAATCGAAATCTGCTGCTTTTTCATTTTCTTATTTAGTGTCGACCTCGTTTTTTTGGGCTCTGCTTCACAGCGTGTTATCTATGCTAAGCGAAAGCCGCTTCTTCAAGGACACCGAAAGGATGACTGTAGCACTCTTATTAGCGCTCCTTCACAGCTGCTGCTGCTAACAGTATCTTGAGAAGCTTGAATTACAAGCGACACGTACAAATGGCTTAAAAAAGACGTTGATGTGCCAGATCCAGGACATCAACGAGGTGTAAAGATTGCGAAAGCCAGTCGGCGTTGTTAATTTCTCGTTAAGCTACGCAGCGAACTTGAATGGTTACTTTGTACGTAGGTTTATCTTCTTGATACAGAGACAGATACGGATTTGCTTTTGTTAACCTGAATTTATTATTTTTCTGAGAACTAAGTTCGGTGGAATTATTTTCTAATACTGCCTACTTTTGGGCTTTAAGTTAAGAAAACGGTTGAGCTTTAAGTTCAATTATTATACTTGAAGAGATTTTATTTCAAGATTCGTTCACTTTTACAGATACAGATGTTTATTTTAGAGCTTTAAGAGACTATACTCCTCCCCTCTACAATCTATAAGAATCTACACTCCTTATTGACCTCCTCCTGCTCCTCTTCTTCATCCCCCCCCCACCACAGTTCAACTCACCTGTAAAGCAATCCGTTTATGATGCATCGACGAGTTCGACGACGATTTGTTTTTGCTCTTCCTCCAGGAGCACATCAGCAGCTCCTTCATCCCCTTGCGGAAGTTGCGACTGAGGAACGCGTACAGGAGCGGATTCACACCCGAATTGAAGTAGGAGCAGAGAAACGTGAGGGGCGTCAACAGTGCATTGAAGTTGGAATCGCCGCGATAGGATTGGCCCCTGAATTAAAAAAGAAAAGTAAAACTCACTCAATAAAGAATTCGAAACCATTTTTTGGAAGAAAAGAAATATTTTTATGGAATTATATGGCCCCATAATAAATGCGGCCCCTCCACTCCTCAACATTCCGCCCTGATCCAGTTCTAAAGTATTTCAAGTTACTCACGTTGCTCACATTCGAAATCGTAACGACTTTTTGAACGACATTGCGGTTGATTTCGAATCGGTTTTTAAATGCACGACATGTTTATGATGAACGGAAATAGCAGCAACAACAACAACAACACCAACCCACAATCATTTTAAGCAATAACCACCGATCAGAACAAATGTCGTCTAATATTTGAGGCACTTCAAAATGGGGCAATAAACAAGCAGTAGATTTTTGCTGATTCTTCAGTCGTTCAGTGCAGGTCACGTTCAGGTTAACTGAGGGGAAGAATTGCGGTGGGGGGGGCGCAAGATGAGAACGTGTGTGACCTGTGAATCATGTCTTCGTTGGGTTCTCCTCTCTTAAATAGAAGAACTCGCTTAAACCTTCGTAAAAGACAAACAAACAGACGGTCTCGAGTGACATGTTTCTGAATTTTCTTGACTGGAAAGAGTGGAGAGCGGGTGATAAATCGTCCAAATATTTGGAGAACTTTAAAGCACGTTTTCAATAAAGTTTATTTATTGTTTTGTTCAATTTTTAATGGAACATTTTGATCGGAAATTTAAGGCGCTCAAAACGCGTGTAGAAACGATAAAAATGCGATATGATTTGCTGACATTTGATTGAGGTGAGAAAAGGAAATGGAAATAATAAGGTTAGAGATGGTTGATAAGATGGCGGTGGACGCTGGACGCAGGGTGGAGGGAGGGTGGAGGAAGGGTGGAGGAAGGGTGGAGGAAGGGTGGATAGATGCTGAAAGGCATATGTTTCGATTCCAATAACGAATCTAATTCTTGATAGAAAATAAATAATTGGTATTTCTTTTATTTACGTAGAAACAACCTTTTGCTATTTCCGTTTATAGATTCCTTTTTGTATTTTATGGATTTGCTTTTGGATTTATTTCGATAGACTTACATTAAAAATGAATTCTCAATGTTTTTAAGTTTTTTAATTTGTATTTGAAACATGAATAAAAGACAAGATACTGAGAAATGAATTGGCAACAGAGAAGGTTCGCAGAGAGAAGGAACGAATACAGTCACTAAACTTTTACATCCGCTGCAGTATTTCATCTATCTCACTCTCGCTCACTCTCGCTCTCTCACTCTCTCTTCCTCTTCTGTTTGTATCTACGATCACTTAAGATTTTAATTGCGAATATATTCAGTTGGCAATATTTTTATAAACTTCATGATGTTACTTTCATGATAAAGTTTTGCATGTTACGAATAAAGTTTCAGTTGTTGTTGTTGTTGTTGTTGTTTTTGTATCCGACAGAAGAACAAACTTCTTTCCGAACCACAGCAACAACAACTAAATACAAAATATTAACATCACTCGTACGTGAAAGCAAACATTTTTGTGGTTGAAATAATATTTTCAATACTTTAGACACAACTTTTTTTAACTTTTTGATTATACTCGCTACATTTGCATTCACTCAAAACACAGAATTCGGTACTCGTTTGTTTTTTGTATTTCTTTTTCTTTTTAACGTATTTTCTATTCCATTTTTGTGCGAAAACTTTTGCAATTGTTGCATATGTTGAAGTTGTTGTTGCTGTTGTTGATATTGTTATAGATTTTTTTCGTTTCTTTTTATTTCTGAAATTTTAAATGATTTCAGACACGCAAACCGAAAGTCATCAAAACAAATTCTTTATTAAGGACTCGGAAGGAATCAGTTCTTCCTTAATAAAATATCTTTTCTGTGATTGTTTTTGGTTGCTGTGACATTTTATGTTATTTAGATTTGATGAGGTTTTTTGTGTGTTTTGACGACATGCAGCTCTTTTGATTGCTTTGATCGTAATCTTTTTCCAATGATTACTTTTATAAAGTTGTTTGCATATATAGCAAAAGTTTAAATTAGTTCAATAAATGAATAAAAATAAAATTAAATTTATTAAATTATTTGTATTTTAAACTTTGAATGTTTGCTTTTATTATTGAATTGAAAAAGAATAAAATTTAATTTTTATTTGATTATAAAATAGTACAAGAGTCACAACAAAAATAAATCACAACAAAACAAAAGACTGCAAACAAAGTCTCAAAACCTTGAAATTGTTACCTTAAATGAAGCTGAAAATCATTAATTTAACTCATAAAAGTTGAGCACTAAAGAGTGTTCATTTAATTGCTGGACTAAAAGTGAAGATTCATTTAACACCAGTTCACAAGAACAGCCAAAGCAACAACATCAACAACAATTGTTGCTAATTAAGAGCAACAAAACACGACGAAATGAAAGGGCGAACACTCAACACGTCTTTAGGTGGTTAATTAAATAATTAATTTGTTAAGAATCGCAACCTTTGCACATGAAAGTATTCTTGAAAAAAATATTATGAAGGCAATAAAAACATTTGATTTTGGTACATTTTGAATATCTTAATTCTACGCTGAACAAGAAATCCAAAACGAAAACGAATGGCAATACTTTTGCTGTGCTGCTTTTCAGGGAAATAAAAAATTCCCTTTTTATGGCTTTTGTCAAAGTTGAGTGCCAAAAAAAGGTCAGATAACTTAATAACTATAAGTAATAAGTAAAAAAATATACAAAATATAATAAAGTAATATTTAAAAAAAGTAATAACGCACTATATACATATAGTGTATATAGAACATAAAACATAATAAAATTATATACAATATAATATAGGGTGGGCCATCGGCTGGTTTCTTTTTAAAATATTTTTTTTTAAATTAAAGTTCAAATTTTGGAAATGTAATTTGTTTTTGAAAAAAAAATAATTTTAAAAAGAAACCATTCGATGGCCCACAGCGAAAACAGTATTCGCGTCAATAGATTCTTTCTCTGAAATCGTTTAATTGATAAGTAATCCTTTAGTGGTTACTCACCAGTATTGCCACATTTTCCGGGCGTGTATCGGCAGATTACAGATCGCGAAGGTCAGCACGAAAATGATTAGCATGCGGACGACACCGCGCCGTGCACGCAACACGTTACTCGAGGAGTGTGACATGTGCGAGGCAGCACGTTGAGCCCCGTGACGCGGCTGGTGGAGATGGTGTGGAGGCTGAGGCTGATGCTGAACCTGGTGATGGTTGTGGTGATGATAGAAGCTCGTCTTGCTGCTGCGACATGTGGACACGACAGGTCGATCCGACTCCAGAGACACCTAAAATAATGAAGGTGAAATGATGTGCTGAAAAAAGTGCTAAATGATATGCTGAAAGAACTGATATTTGCTGAAAACGAATGAGATGAGAGAAAAGGATATGCCACGAAAAGGATAGTCGAGAAAAGGATATGCTAAGAAAGGGATATGCTAAGAAAGATATTCTTAAGAAGAAGTTAAGCTAAAAGGATATGCTAAAGAAACTGCTTTGTGAAACTGGTTTCTCTTGTGTATCTTCATTTATCTTAATTTGTGAACCAACTTTCATCACACTCATCACTTCAATCTTTATTATCTTCAACAACTACAACAGCAGCAATAATGACCTCCTGGAGAATCAAGATTAAATGCTTCATTTATAATTTTTTACTTAGAATAAGTCAACAAAACCTTTTCTAGTCTTTATCAACCTCCTTCTCGTCCTCTGACTTTAATCCTAATTTGCATATTATCTCGACGTCAGCATAACCGAGCTATATTCCAGTTATACTCACTCCATGCCTAATTTATTCACCTTCACTTAGCCGAAGTTTTTTCATTTCAATTACCATCTGGTGAACTTCGGTGGCCTGACCATGCTTCTGCCTCTTCCCATTTTTGACGATTTACAATTACAAATTCCAAACAACTATAAAATTGTTTGCAAAATTGAATTGAGAATTTATACGAGTACAATAGAATTGGGGTACGAGTACGAAATAAAGAACGGAGCAGATAGTAAACTAGTGAAAAAAACGCTGCCCACTTTTATGTTGCTCTTAAATAATTGAGTACACAACAGCATCCAGTTCTCTTGAAAACGTACCGAGAAGCATTTGAATCTCCGCACTCTGGAAAAAGGATTTACAGGGACTTGAATAGAGTGGGAGAAGCACTGTTTCACTAACTTTCCGACTTTGTAATTCACAAGAAGTTTATAGAAAAACTACATGGTGATATTTTACTTAGTGAGAAGATTCCAAGTAAGAAACTATGCAGTTGTCATTAATAACTATATCTTGTTAAATATTAAACTAAATACTAGACGAAGTTTAGCGAACGATGAAGTTTAACGCACCTCAAAACTATCGTTCTGTATTTTACATTAAGTTCCAATAAATTAAATGTATAAATGTATGAATAGATGTTGATGTAGATTGATGTTGAGGTAAACATTTAAGTTTATATTTGAATGGTTTTTTGTTATGTTCATTGAGATGATGTTATTTAAATGAACGGTTGATATAGAATTCATGTGCAATATACGATATGTCGTTGGTGTTGTTTTAATTTATCAATGGCAAATAAATGTTGGCAAGTTTAAATTAAAAGAAGAAGAGAAAAGGTGAGAAAATAAGAGCGGTATTAATAGTTTAAGAAAAGATATCGGAAGTAACAGAGTGTTGTATAGAATAGTATAGCAAAGTATAGTATAGTATAGTATACCATAGTATAAATGGTAAAACGAGGATATTAATAAATGTGACCATATCTGAGCATAACACCGTATATAAAAGTTGTTCATAAATATTTATTAAACTAAGTCTTATATAAAATAGTCTCGTACATAATAATATCCATATTACACTCCTTCAAATACAAAATCTTAAAGCGAAGAAGAATTGAATTTAAAATATAATTACTACTATCGAATAACACTATCAAAATTACGAAAAATTTATAACAATAATTCATACACATTCTGAACATTAAATTTATCTTTTATTCTCTCATCATCACCCTCATCTTCATTCTCATTCTTTTACTTATACTCATTCTCAACCTAAACCTCAACCTTATATCCATCCTTATCCTTATCTTTTAATCCTCATCCGCTTCCGCATTCACATTATGATTCGCATTCCCATCCTGCCATATCTTCCTTCATTTTGTCGATTGTCAAAGGATACATTTTAAAATCGAACAACAACACGCAAACGAGAAAATGAAAGCAACAAAAACCGACAAAGCAACAACAACAACCGCATCGAGAACCAACCGCGAGTGAAAAAATTTTCTCCGACTCACAACACAGCAGAGCTTCAGAGTTTCTTCTCATACAAATAAGCTTGAATGTGTGTATGTGTGGTGTGTGTGTGTGTGTGTGTGTGTGTGTGTGTGTGTGTGTGTGTATGTGTGGTATGTGTGTGTGTGTGTGTGTGTGTGTGTGTATGTGTGTGTGGTTATGTGTCAATCGTCGTGGACGTGTGTGAAGCTCATTTGGCTTGCATTTCAAAGGCGGATTATATTTCACTCATGGTTTTTGTTGTTGTATATAGAGTAATCGTATAATGTTTTGTTGTTTTGTTACGTTTGTTGTTGTTGTTCTATTATTGCTGTTCATTGCAAGTCTTTAGTCGTTCTTAATCCCCGATGATTTGAATTCTTTTAGCCACAAAACTAATTGATAAGAAACGACATTTAAACAAAAGCAAAAAAAGGATTTTCCAATCCAAGGATTTTCTAGTTTTTTAAAAATGTTAACTATTTCATTCTTTTTCTCTATAAAGTCTACACTTCGTTTAACCTTCTCTCCCCCTCTCTCTCTCTCTCTCTCTCTTATATCCTTAAATTGTCTTCGTTTACTGAATTCTTCCCACTATTTTATTGGTTGTTTTTATAATGAAGTGTTGAAGTATTGAAATTTTAAATATATAAAACCTCAGACAACCAGAAACTAAAAGCAAATACTTTTCAATCTTTGAGAAAGTTTCTGAAAAAAGCAATTTCTTTCTTCCAACAATTTTTCTTCCTCCGTAGATTCTCTAAGATTTATCGGAAAAAATTATCAATAAATATGTGAAAACAACGACAGACGGACGTACAAACTTCGCCAGTAAATTCGCCTCTTCGAGCACTTTTTCCGAGCTACTTTTTCTAAGACATCCTGAGAGCAGTTGGTTGAGTTTACAGCTCACAACGTCAGCTGCAGGTGTTGAAATAATTTCAGAATGAAAAAACTCTACGGTAGCAGTATCCGAGTCTACCCGGCATCGCTGTCGTCGTGGTTTGTTTGTGCCAGAAACTTTGTAGTAGTTTATTTATACTTGAAGACGATTGGCAGTGAAAAAGTGCTGCCTGGGTGAGTATAGAAGCGTGTGTCCAACAACAATGGACTTTAGCGCCCTTCTTCTCCTCATAGATCTCATTTTAACAAGCTTTTCCTTATACTTATATCTTTACTATGTTCTTTGTATTAACTTTTTCTACTACTATTTTCTACTTTACTATTTTTCCAACAAGGGTTTTTCTGTTCAGTCTTGTTTCCTGTTCAGTCTTGCAAATTGACGCGTTTGTTTGCTTTAAAGCCTTAGAAATGACACTTAGAAATGACAGATGATAATGAGATTAGAAAGAGGCAGAGAGAGTGAAAGGGTGATAGAGCGATAGTGTGACAAATCTCTGCGTTTATTTTGATTATTACTAACAAAATCCAGTTCAAAATTCAGAATCGCAAAATATGCAAAGAATAATCTAATCAATCTAATCAACAAGTTGACGGCCTCATTTTTTAAAGAGCTGTGTTAAAAACTCTTTACCTGAAAATGTGCAAACTCATGCGAACCCAAATGAAACACAAAAAAGCACACACAAAAACTCACTTGACTCTCGGTGATGCTGACGCAGCGCTTCTCATACGCCGCAGTGCTGCTCTGCTTGCGCGACAGCATCGAACCCGTCGTCGGAGTGCTGCTGCTACTGCTGCTGCTGTTTGCGAGGGGATGATGTTGTTGCTGTTGTTTCTGCTGTTCTTGTTTGTGCTTCTGCTGCTGCTGTAACTGCAGCGCCGTGTGTTGCTGAAGTTGATGATGATTATTATGTTGCTGGTGATGCTGAGTCTGATTCTGATACATGTTATGATGTAGTCCGGAACCGTTATCATGCTGCTGGGCGATGTGTTGCGACCACCCACGAGAGCTACGCCACAGCGTAATGGCAATTTTGCTATACAGAACCTAAAATATGAAAGAAAGAAAGAAAGAGAGAGAGCGTAAGAGTAGGGAGTGATAAAGACGAAAAGGGTTGAAATAACGTGTAACTAACAGTTTTCCTAAAGAAATACAACTCAAAAACCAAATAATCCAGTAGATTCATATTTCATTGGAGTTTATTAGAGATGAAAAGATTTATTTATATGTTGGAAGAAACGTTGACCGACAACCAACCAACCGGACAGTTTTGTTGCGGTCCAAACGGTCACTTTGGCTCCATCCCTCCGTCTCACTCCACATTTTTGTGTCTGTTTGTGATTTAGTGCCGTTATAATAACTTACAACAGGACATAAAATAAAAATTACGCATTAAAAGAACAATATTAGGCAATTCTCTGATTTAGGATTATTTTGTTGTTTTTTTTTTATAAGAAAAGGGATACAACATTTTTCCTTTTTTTCTTGTTGTTTCTTATTTTGCCTTCTTGGCCTTTACTTTTCCTTTTCCTTGCTAATCCACTCACCGTCATCACCATTAACGGTATCGCATACAACAGCACAAAGCTAATCATATCGAGTAGCTTCGAGTTGTACATTTTTCGGTCCAGGACGCAGATTTCCTCCTTGTGTCCATCTTCGTGGATGTTTTCAATGGTTTTGCTGAAGATGAATTTCGGGGTCGAGTAAACGGCGGCGGTGATCCACACCGTTACAATCACCATCTATTTACAAAAGAAATTGAAATTTTAATGCCCCGAATAGACACAAATATTGTATATCTATAGAACATACTATATATTGATATAAGTTCACTTCATATAAAGTATATTTAATTATAAGATATTTTTGTTTATAAGTACGTTTATTTACTCTTTCAGTCAAAACAGTTCGAATATTTTTGTTTGTTTTGTTTTCATTACACGATATATTTGAAGACGGCAAGAAAATGTAAATTTCTCATTTTTAGTGCAATTTTTAGTTGTTTTCTCGTTTTTTTTGGAAAATTGTAGATAATAAATAAGAATTGAAGATAATGTATAATTATAAGTTACGTACATACACTATATACATTATATGCATATACTACAGAGTAAATATTTTATAATCTAATACCTACGTTGAAATTTATACACTAATCTTAATAAAATCTATAATATATTGAGAAAATCTCTTTAGAAATTCGTATCCATTAAAAAAATTAAAAGAGATAGAAATCTATAAATTTTAGAACGAAATTTTAATTTAAAAATATTCAAATTATTCGATTTGTTTATAAAACAAACTAACAGAGAGGATAAACAGAGTGGAAAGGGGAAAAGTTGATATGAACACTGAAAGATAAATAAAAATAGAATTTTTATTAATTGAAGTGCGATGATTTGTTGGGCGTTCGTTTGCGTCAAAGTGAACTCACAGCGACGTAAAATTGAATGCAACACGAGTTATTCTATAAAGCAGAAGAGAAGCAGAAAAATTTACAGAGAAATCGAATACTTTTCCATATTTTCATATTATATTCTAAAGTTCATCTGAATTATTAAAATCTTTATTTACACAAGTTTATGCAGAACAGAAAATTGTTGTTCATATATGACTCATGAGCGTATGACCCTCGAAGGCATGATATTTTCCTATGCTTAAATATACTAAATATCCTTAAATATAATATTCTCATATTTGGTTAACAATAAAACAAGTTTAAGCTTAACACACACCAAGAAATACATGAAGATTATTCTTAAAATGGAACAAAATGAAGCAAAAGTTGTGTCTAAAGTATATATAGAAAAAAAAATTCAAAAAAACTTCAAAGCTTAAAGGGTTTTAAAAACGTTTCAACTCGTTTTGCAATAATATTTGTGCTAAAACCTTCTGAATCAATAAAATCGTATCTATAAAATCAAAAAAATGTTGGTGAAAAATCATGAAATAAAAATTCTATGATTTTAGCGATGTTTTTTTTTTGAATATCAAATCTATTGAAAGTATAGGAACTGAGAAATCATTTAATGACAACAAAAGATTTTCCTTTTAATTTCATTGTTTCAATTAATTTCATTGTTTTCTTTGCCTGAAGTATAGTGAATATGAAATATTGATATATTGTGTACATTCCATGGCACATGTTGAGTACATGCCATGCCAAATATTGAATACATGCCATTCAAAATATTGAATACATGCCATGACTGTAATAATAATAATAAAACCAACGAATATAATAACAAAACCAACGAAAGAGATTCGTTATTATTTCAGAAGTTCTCCGTCACTGTTTAATTACTCACCCGCAGCCGGGCCGCTGTCAAAATCTGTTTACACGTAATCGGATGCACGATGGCGAAGTACCGTTCGGTGCAGATGACGACCAGGATGAAGATCGACGCCGTGTAGCTGAGCGAGTGGACGAATTGATACATGCGACAGAGAAACTCACCGAAGACCCAGCTGTGAAAAGACAAAAAACAGAGAGAGAGAGAGAGAGAGAGAGAGAGAGAGTGAGAAAGGTTGAAAAAGACAGGCTTTTACTGTATCGGGTGAGTGAGAGAGAGCGAGATAAAGCTCATGGCAAACAACTGGCTCATAAAGCAAGCATGGACTAAAAATAAATCAAAACCATAAGAATAAATGTCACAAAATGCAAAGAGCCGGTGTAGAAGGGGTAAGAGGCACACACACACACACACATACAAATATATATACATACACGCACACAGGTGCATCTGCAGCACCTGGATGGGTCATAAAAAGTATGCAGTCAGCACTTTGAGAAACCTAAAAAGCTTCAAAATTTACGACTGCCATTAAAATTGCAAATGTATTGCAACCTGAAATTACGAAAATTAAAATTAAATTGTATTTCAATAAAATATTAATTTCGAAACACTTTTTTAATAAAAAAATGTCAATAAAACTTCCTTAAACTTATTATTAAAGAGTTTTTCAGTTTTATCACCGAATCTAATGACGTCCCGAACGTGTTTTGTCACTTGAATGATTGGATGAATGAATGGAGGCTGAAATGAGCTAAAAATGCGACAGAAAGGTTCTTCAATTTCTGGAGTGTAAACATGACATTAATTAACTTGGCTGTAATGAAACAACACCACCATCAACACCACCAGCAATATTAACATTAACAAGCGATTATCTTTTCATCAATCTGCAGTATTTGACATTCATATCAGCACCTTTTTTACCATATTATGTAACTTAAGGAACACACAAAAATATTTAAATAAAAAGTTTTCCAAAAAATTCTCCACACGAAAGAGGAAAAATCGAAAGAAAATCAAATTAAGGCAAGGAAATAGCTACTGTTATTTTTTGTTGTTGTTGCTTTTGTTGATTTTATTGCTTTTGTTGCTGTTCTTATTCAACTTAAGATTAACATTTAAATGTATTGTAATAAATTCGCGTCGAAATTAAGCAGGAGTCACGCACGAAACGATGCGGCGAGACGGAACGCGACTCGATGCGGCATGAGAAAGCGACATCCTGCTCTCCTGTCAGCTGCAGCACACAAAAGCAAATCTAATTACTTTACGGTGATTTTAAGGTTTTTTTAATTATTCATAATTATTCAGCAAACAAGAAAACAAAAGCGACAACAGCAAAAACGAAGGAAAATAAGAAGAGGCGGAAATCTACGATTACAGAATAAGATGCTGCTTAAATGAGATGCCAAAATAAGAGGACGAGAGTGCAAAAGAAAGAGAATTGAAGAAAATCATCACACTTCAGAAGGAGGGACTGATATTAGACACCAGCTCAGTTTAATTAATTTATGTCTTCTAAAACATCATAACTAATGGTTGTTTTAATTTTTTTATTTGGTTTTTCTTCCACATGTGTTTTCATATTAATATTTATCCATTTTTCTTTAACATGTAACAAATATTTTTACATTCTATCTTTTTGCGTTGTGGTTCTTTAAAATTTGCATTATTGTTGTATGAAAGCATATTATAGTGTGTACAACAGCGACTGAATGAGTATAAAAAACTGACTACTGCTTTAGTTGTCTATCCGACTCTCTGTCTGTTTATCTGCCTAACTGTGTGTCTTTTTAACTGACTGTTCTTCTTTTTTGACTAGCTTCCTGCCCATCTATCATTCTTGTGTTTCTGTTTTTAATGTTCGAGTGTAATAAAGATGCATGAGTTACATTTTCATAATTTATAATTTAGTCACAAAATAAATAAAAATGCCGAAAATATTTCTTTGTATTCTTGTCACGGAAATTTCTAGTTAATCTCACAAACTGCCAGAAAAAATTCGCCTCCTTAATTAAGCAGAAAAACTAAAAAAAACACAAGAATTATTATAAAAAACTGCTTTTGCTTACTAATAAATTTAATCTAATGCATGTAGAACACGTACATTTTATTTTCCTTCCCGGAAACCACACAAAAACAACAACTAATTAAGTAGCAAAGCCAAAGAAATAAATTATTGACACGTCACACGGAGTCGAAAGGATTGAAATGATAAACGAACTCATAAAAGTTACGTGAAGCTCGGAAACATACCCGTTTTCCTCCCACGAAGTTTGTACTTTAAAGGAACTTCGCAACATCTGCAAAATTCTGAAAATTATTAACATAAACTGAAGAGTTTTTGCTTTAACTGCCTTCAGAATAAATATAAAATATCCAGAGATTATAACAGTAAAAGAAAAATGAAACCTGAGCTTATTTCTCAAGAAGAGTTTCACAAAAAATTGCGAAAAGTATGATCAAGTATGATTACTCATTCAGTCATTACTCATTGTTCTCCATGACATCGACTCTTCTTTCTTTCGCTCACTACAGTCCACTCTTCCATCCTCACTCTACCCCACTTTCTTCCTTCCTCACTCACCTGTCGATTAAATAAATCGATAGATTCTGCATGACACAAAAGACGCCAACGCAAAAGTCTGCCACCGCCAAATTGGCCAAAAAGAAATTCGTTATCGAGCGCAGTCGCCTGGAACATGTCACAACAAGTATCACGAGCAGGTTGCCTGGAAGTATGAAAAAAAATCAACAAACAATCGAATATAATAACATTAAATCTAAGAGCAAAATTATTCTAATCATTATTATCATTTTTATTATTGTTGTTATTATTAAAGAGGATTAAGTTTCGTCGGAATTTCTTTTTTCTTGCGTTTATATTTCATAAATAAATTTTGCTCTTCTGATTTGTATTAATTGTTACTTCTTCTTCTACTTCTTCTACTTCTTTTGTTCATCTAAGCCTTGTTCTTCTTCTTTCTTAAAAAAATATTCTAGTAACCTTGGAAAACATCTCTGATTGTTACGAAATGCGTCGGACAACCTAAATTTATGCAGAGAAAAAATATTTCTAAGAGTATTTCTTTTTAATTTATTGTTAAGCGTATCCACAGCAACGCCTCTCATAGCAAAAACTTGTCACATTTATGACAAGTGACACGTTCAAGGTGACATGTTTTCACATGCCGGAGACACGTCAGGGAATTCATCTTTGTTCGGATTTTCGGTCTGGAGTCGGGAGAGAAGTCAAAACTCACAGAATAGAACTTTAGAAAACCTTATAACTTTAATTTTATCGCTTTAAATAAAGCAAACGCAAAAGAAGCATAAGCAAAAGAAGCAGGAGAAGAAAAAGCATAAAAATAAGAGCAGATCAATTTAAATATGAAACAACATCAAAAAAAATATTTTATAATAGATAGAATATTTCATCGAAGATACACAAAAATGCTTAAATCGAGAGTTCAAATAAAAAGAATAAAGATAAGAAAGATTTTCCTGTAGCTGTATTTACCTTAACTGTATCTGGCACTATTCTATTTCAGTATTATTCTAAAATATTTAAATGATATCTGAGGACCTATTATTGATCCCTAATAGACCCCTAAAGTAGACTTCAACTTTTTCTTCGTAATTTGTAATGAACTTTTAGCTTTTATATTGAAGCACAAATATATTTTTAAAGAACGTTAACCCTTTTTTAAAAAAATTTATCTCCTCAACTCTTCAACAGCTCCTCATCTCCAACATCTTCTTCAATTTCAACTCATCAGTTCCATAAGCTTATTGAGAATAAGTTGTTAAGAAAAACCGAAACTTTTTTGCTTTAGTCATTGAATTTAATGTGATGATAGAAGAGTAAAAAACCAGTAAATGAGAGAGAGGTTAAAGTTTGAGAAAGGAGAGAACAACAAAAAAAAAGGAGTGGAGACGTTAAATTAATTGTGAATGGAATTCAATAGCGTGGAACTGATTTAAATGAGAGACATCAATTGAGCAAATGATTGGAAAAATTCACGATTGTGAAAAAGGATATGAAAGAAATTTCATTAAACTTTTAAGTAGATTCAGTAATCGGATGACTTGGCTTCTCTCTGTGTTCTTTTCAAGAAATGCTTTCGACTTCGTAAATGTTTTTGAAGTGCTTTTCACTGAAGGATTACAAGCAACTCTTAACAGACACTTCGTACGAAGGCGTTTGACGTTTGTCATTCAGACAGCCTCTTAATTAACTCTTTTTGCTCATAATCTGAGTTATTGCACTGAGTTATTTATAATGGACACGAAAGAAAATTTAAAGAAGTTTCAAAAATGTAAAATACTTTAAAAATCTTTCGAAACTTCAATCATTTAACGATTGAAAAAATTTTCATATTCTTAATAGAAGCCTGAAAACACCAAAAACTAAATAAAATCTTGAAAACTTCAAGAAATTTGGAAACCTTTGTTTTTAAAATTATTAACGAAAGATGAAAAACGTAAGGAAGTTTTAAAAGATCAACGAAATTTAAAGAACTTGAACCAATATCAAGAACTTAATAAAATTCAAGAGTTTAACTTGGTAACATTCCTCACATTCTAAATTTTCTCACCTTTTTTCATTATGTTTCGCGACCTTTAAGCCACATTTCTTAGAACTCCTTACAATTTACTCAGGACTCTTAAAAAAGGGAAATAATTTTTCAACCAGTGTAATTTATATGTGAATTTTTGTCGAATAATAGTGATTGTCCTTTTCTCTTCTACCCTGCAGTATCGTTCAATATGATTACATTAAATGATTGTAGATTATTGCCTTTAACATATAAATATACCTACATTCATATACAATGACACACAAATAACGCTTACATATACATATGGCGATTGAATACATTGTGATACATACGATATGATATATGATTATATTAAATTTTTATTCTCTCGAAAATTGATTTCCTCGCTTACTTTGCACATCTCATTTTCCTTAATCTTTCATTCCCAGCCCACAATATGATTTGGCAACATCATCATCTCTGATGAATTACCGAATTACCGAGGGGAGGGAGGGCCGAAAAATATCCGTCAAAACTTATGCTTCAAAAGTTACTCCACCAACTCGCGGGGGAAATCATTTCTTCCAGTTGAGCAGAGTAACGACGGACAAAAAACAGCAAATCATAGCAGGGTTGAAAGATCAGAAAATCGGAAAATCGAAGAATCAGAATAAATATTATTCAACCCGAAATTATACCCAATTCTGCAGAGAGAGCAAAATTTCCATAAGATCACCAGAGACGATAACTTTGAGGTAAAGTTAAGAAACCAAATAAAGGGCGGAGAGTAAAGGATAGAACAAAACAGAAGAGTTGAAGAGAGGAGAGGAAATGATGGAAGAGGAGAGGCGGGGTTAGAAGAGGAGAGGAGGCAGAAAGATTGCAGAGACGACACACGGCGAGATGCGGACAGATGGTTTAACTTCCATTTTTAGTTGGGTCACAAGTGTCAAAGTAGTGAAAGATTCAACGAACATTCTCTCCGATGCCGTCCTTTCTTTTTTTCGTCTTCTCTACATCGAAGCTTCACTCAAACGGAAATATAAATCCTTGCTGCCAAAGAAAAGGAAAAAAGCCTTTCAATGAAACTATGGTTATAAAAAAAATTGTCGACGCTGTAATCAAGGACAATCTACAGATAGAATCGATCGATTTACAAGCGAAACCCCATGCTTGTCATGTATGCTCGCTCGCTTTCGGACAATTTGACGTGCAACACGAGTGGACCTGAGAAGAATTTCAAAGAAAGAAAAGGCTAGAAAATGTTAAGACCAGAAAAGAAAAAATATAGAAATAGCAAAAATTCCACTTAGAGAAGAAGTCGAAGCTTTTTACACATCATCAAAGACGATTGTCCACATTTTGGACTATCTTGTTAAAGATTATTCTATGGAATAATCAAATAAACGATGTTTGTATTATATTCAGAAATATATATACATATGTATACATGTATAATATAATACAATATATGTATACATGATTATACAAACAGATTAAGTCACATATTGATAAAGAGCTGAATAAAATTAGAGATGTTTTTAAAGATCCTTAAGAAATCAAGAATTTCATTTTGTGATAAAAACAACACTAAATTTAATCTGATTTAATTTATAACACAATTTCGCTGGAGGCCTCAATAGACCCCTCAATAACATTGTGGCGTCCCAAGTACAGAGTTTTTAATTTACGAGAACAACGCGCTCTCGATACGTGACAAAGTGACGGACACACACAGCATGACACCAGCCAGGTCAATAATTAGTATTTCATTTACAGACTTGATGCACGCCAGCGAACGATGATGTACAGTAATTATTCGATACGCAAATCTACCGCGGAGTGCAATTAAAAGCAGCCATCAGAGAACACCATAGATCTATAGATTACGCAAGCTTCTGTTTAATAATAATTTCATGATTATAAGACAACAGACATTATTGAAAACCTCTTCTTTCATCTTAATCTGAAACAATATTTTAAGTGATGATTTTATTCTTCATTCATCTTTAAAATTATGAATTAATTGTAATTTAGTTCAAATTAATACAAGTCAATTCAATTTAATTCAAGTCAATTGAATAAATATTCAATAAATATTCAAAACTGTTTAACAAAATCTGACTTTACTTAACGTTTTTAATTATTATAATCATTTAATCATATAATCAAGAAGAAGTTAAAAATAAACATAACAAAAACAATTATTTGTGCAATCTATCTGATGCTGGTATTTCTTGTTTTGTCTAGTATTCATGATTGTAAACCGGTGCGTATGAGTGACAATAATTGTTATTTGGAGTTTTATTACGATTGCGTATACGCCGTGGTGATCAAACTTCTGATGGTAGGAAATTGCAAGGTCTCTTTAGAAATACAAAACATTCCTGAAACCTGTTTTCGGTTATATAAAATAATATAGATTTCTCAAAAATATTGAAAAAATATTTCTAGCTCGCAAAAAAAGGTTTATAATAATATAATAATTAAATTAAATATATAATTAAACTAATTAAACTTTTCATAAACATTCATAAACTTTTTAAAAAACCTGCATTGCTATTTTAATCTACATTTTCTAATCTATATTTTTAGCAAAATATTTATGAAATAATGTTTGAATAAGATTTAGAATGATAGATTTAAAAAGAAACCAATTTACTATGTATTATTATTCTTAAAGTTTGAAATCATTATCAATATTCTTGATATTATTCTGATTATCTAGTTTTAATTTGCTTCTTTATTCAAACTGAATAATTTATGTACATCCTTTTATAACCTTCAGAGAGTTTCTTTGTTGTGCCTTAATTAATACTCGTACGTAGATCGCCTTAATTAATACTCGTACGTAGACAAATTAGTGAAAAACTTTGCAACATCCTTTCGAATAGAAATAAGAAAACGTGTTCTTGATTATGTGTTACTAACACGGACGTGTTGCTAAGTAATTCTTCGACGTTCCTCCGAAACGTTTCCCTTCACGGATTGTCATAAATTCCATAGAAAGTTTTTCTTCCTTTCAGACTTCATTAAGATTGACCTTCATAAAGTTTGTGACTCTTGCGAGTTATTATTTGAACCACATAAGAGTCTCAACTCCCGTCGAGTTCCAGTAATTAAAATCTAAGAGCAAACTGCAAAAAAGAAACTACTCACATAATGTAAATTAAAATATTGCAGTATAAATTAAGAACGAATGTCATTTTTAGATGAAATGTCCATGAATCCAAATGAAGCACCTTGTATTTAATTAAACTTGTCGCACATGTTAAATCCTTGGGCCATCTTAACATCTAACTAACTCAATAAATTATGTATGCGAATATAAAAAAACAATAAACTTTAATATTTTCTCATCCATCCATCAGAAACTCGTGCCTTCACTGTTCTTGAACACGGCTGTTTTTTATCGTCCACTTCTTTTAGTATCCTTCAACTACTTATTATTCACAGCTCGTGATTATTTACGGTTTATGATGACGAACAAAAAGCGCAAAACCCGAACGGCCTAAGAACAAAATTGCGCTGAAGAAGTTCTCTAATAGCAACATTATGCGATAAATGGTAACAAGAGGGAAACTAGCAACAGACAAAAATAACAAAAGTAGCATGAACATTAAGAAAAGAAAGTAAGAATGAAGGAAATACTATTTTCTAGATTTTGTCTTCTGCATCAACCATCCTCATCCTAATTATATCAACGCCCACAGAGTCAAACAGCTCGTTAATTTAATAAGGACAAAAAAGAAGAAAATTAGCTTAGGAGAAAGAGAACAACAACATCGTCGACTTTAATAACTCTTAAAGACACGCTTCCTCTTCTCAGTTTCACTCTTCTCACAATCTTTTTTTTTTTCTTTTTCTATCTCCTCTTCCTTTCTCTCTCTCTACCTCACAATTTTACTTTATATTCTCAAGTCGATGGATGAGACATGAACCAACGACAGCAGAGTAAACAACTCTTCTTGCGACTTCTCATTTCATGATCTCTTCTTTATGACATTCACAGAAAGTGTAAGTAATCAAAAAAAAATTCTGTAAGATTTGTCTTAGATTATACAAGTAATATGTCATTTTATATCGTATTATTCTAGCCTATCATCTGATGGCATCATATGTATTCTCCAAGATCATTTTGTGGCTATTGTTGTGTTTTCCTTATTAGTATTGTCCTCTAATGACTTGGCATTTCTTCTACCCATGACTTATCATGTCTTCTTCAAAACAAGAAGCTATTCTAGAAGACAATAAGCGCGTCTTGTCCCCATGTAATATCTCATTTCATCTCGTCATCTATTTACAGCTTTTATTGACTTCTCATGTCTTCCGGTGACATATTATATTATGTCTCCATTCATATAATACTTTTAAGAATGATTTCTTAAGAATGATTTTATGATTTCTTATCTTCTAATGACTTCTCATCATTCTCGTCATCGTCACTACGTCTTTCAGGATGAATTCTAACATATTTCCTATATTACCTCATCTTATATCATCATATCATCATATGCTTACGTCTTCTTTTATATTTCCTCGCCTTCTGGTGCCGTCTCATGATATCTTGCTTCTGGTAGTCTTTACGATATCTTTCGATGATGAATTTGTTTATCTGACATCTCATGTCGTCTTGTTACTAGTAATACCTAATGACCTCTGAAAACCTCCCACTTCTAACGTCTTCTAATAACTCACCTCATATCATCATGATCTCAGTACTCTTTTCAATAACATTTTTTTAATCTTCGTAATTCTGTTGTCGCCTATCCGATGAATAGCCTCATGTTTTCTTATACTTAGTCAAGTCTTTTCTGGTGTTTTAATGAATATTCATAACTTATGTCAGTAACTCTTCTGCGCCATCATGAGTTCTGTTCGCAGCACATGATAGCTTGGACTAGTATTCCTCGTATATCATCTCATCTTATCTCAATTGATTCATACCCAGGTCACCAAAAGTCCTCTGTATTAAGATTTTCGAGCCTCTGGTTTCAATTATTTTATAATTCATTTTAATAAATTGACTTAAAGAACCAAGTCTAATTCTTCGTCTATCAAGTCTTAATCTTCCTAACGATAGTGTAACTTATTTTAGCTTAAGCACTTTAATGTGCACATAAAATTAATCCCATCCACTTACCGAAGACGCAGCAAGAGAAACACATCGTATAGAGGACAATAAACAAGATTCTCACGTAGTTGTTATCGAAAATATACTCGATTCTAGTATTGTTTAGTGATGTTGTGTTAAAGTTGTTGCTGTTGTTACTGTTGTTGCTGTTGTCGATGTTGATCTTGATTTCACTCGTCGTATTCGTGGCATCTCGTAAAATTGTCGCAACAGAATCAGCATCGTCGATGAGAGCGTAAAAATCTGTTGTCGTTGTCGGAAATGTTGTCGTTGTCGGAAATGTTGTCGTTGTCGTTGCTGCTGATGTTGCTGCTGATATTGCTGCCGCTGTTAGCAACGTCGCATTCAGGAGAAATAAATTTAATACTCCGCTCAGAGCATCCGTTGCAGAGGACGCAATACTATCGGATGTCGAAGTGTTGACCGACGCTGGTGATATTTTGAATGTTGAATCCACCTCAGAAATACCGTTAAATGAGGATGCTGCTAGTGCTGCTGTTGTTGTTGTCCTTATTCTTCTTCTTTTTCGTGTTGTTGTTAGTATTGTTGTTGTTTTATCGAATGGTGTTTTATCGAATGTTCTTTTATTGAGTCTCCCGCCAACTTGAGAGTTTCGTTGCTTATATTTGTGGATTTTTTTCTTGTAGTAGTTGTTTCTGTAGTCATTATTTTTGTTATTGTTTTGGATCTTGTTGCTGCTGTTATTATTGTTATAGTTGTAATTTAAGTCGTAGCTGTAGCTGAAACTGTTATCATGTTTTTCATAATTGCATTTTTTGCAATTATTTTCGCTCTGTACGCCACACATTGTTGTTTTCGTTGTTGTTGTTGCTGTTGTTGATTTCATTCGTATTCTTTTTTCATCTGCTGCAAATACAAGCGATTTTTCCTTTCACTTGTTAATACCCAATGAATCGATTTTCGCAGATTTCTTCGTTATTTTTACCGAAGCAACATTATTTATTCCATTCGAATTAACTGCAAAAAAGAAAGAATAAAAAAGAGAAATGCTTTTAAAGTTCTGGAATTTTTGTGAGCTATTTTTAAAACATTAAAGAGTGAGTATGATTTAAAAAATAAATATATATTTTTTTTGAGATTTCGAACACAACTTCTCTTTCTCTCTCCCAATCTTTCTTTACCTATTTTTTTTTCATCTACTGTTTATATAAATTCTATAGAAAAAAAATTTATCTGGAATTTTTTCCCTTGCAACGCGTTAAAATTCAGAACTTTTTATTCAGTGGTCGATGAATACGAATTTTGGACAATTTTCAGGGACAAAAGCAGCGATAACCAAAAATAATAAACAAGCAGAGCAGAACGGAAGAGGAAAAAGAGGAAGGAGAAGAAGTTCAGGAAGCAGAGGAAGGTGAGGAACGAGAGGAAAATGGAAGCAAGAATCAGGGAAGTTCTTAAACATTGGCTTCAGGTTTAAGTTTAGTTAACTGTACCTTTTAGCATATTATTTTTTACAACCTAGCGTAAAATTGTTCCTCCACGGAATTTTTAAATAATCCAACCCTTTGTTGTTTTATTATGAATGAAATATGTTCTAAAAATAAATTTTTTTATATCGCTCACTTCTTCCTGTCCCTCATTCTCTCTCTCTCTCTCTCTCTCTCTCTCTCTCTCATTGTCTCTCTGTCTCTTATCTTTCTTGTGTCTGCCTCCCAGTTTTCAATGGTTTCGTTATTATTTTTCCAGGAAGAAGATTGTTGTTCTTGATTAATATACCGTCTCTGTGTTTGTGTGTGTTTGTGCTGCCGCATTTTTATCAATTTAAGTTTCTTTCTTTGCTTGATCTCTTGAGCGATTTATTTAAACCTCTACCCTCTCTCCTTTGCGCTTCTTCTTCTTCTGCCCTTATATATTCTTAAGCATTCAATTATTTTTATCGCTTCTCCTGTTGAATGAAGTCCTTTGTTCTCGACGTCATTCGTTTCATGTTGTTGTTTTGTTGTTGTTTTACTATTGTTGTTGTTTTTCCTGTTGTTGGTGTCGTTATTGTTGTTGTTGTTGTTTTGTTACTGTTATTAGTTCTTCTCTAGTTTTTGTCTAGTTCTTTTTCTATTTTTTTTCCTTTTATTATTGTCGTTATTTGTCTAGTTTTTTTTGCTGTTGCCCTTCTTTGCTTTTGTTATTAATGCAGTTAAATACAAAATCCACATACAGGCCACCTCTTTTGTCTTCTTTCCGCAACAACAATAACAACGACAACAACAAATTAACCGCACAAAAGCCGGATTAAAGTGGCGCTCTTCCGTTCAACGTTCTACGAATTCGTGCTTAAATTGCCTTTTAATTAATTTCGTAAAACAAAGGAAAAGCGACCCACTCGAAGTCAGAGAAATAGTGTTCGTCGGTAAGGGTGAAGAGCGGAACGGAAGGGAGGAGGTAAACAGCAAACTTTTGTCGTCTCGAAGGAGCGAGCAGCCAGAAATCGACACTCGAATGCGAACGAGACGATGTCGGTGAAGAGATTCTCTGTCGTTAATGAGCGAAAAACCGGTTGAATGACGACAGTTGATGGTGACAAGAAGGTGGAAGAAGCTCGGCAGGAAGGAGTTGTGAAATCCTCCTTGTGTGGGGGGCGGGTACTCAGGCGGGTGGGTTCTTCAAGGATCCACACTTAAAAACAGAAAGAAGAGTAAAAAGAATGGATTCGATTTCTTTAAAGTCTCCGAATTTCGTTAAACTTCCAAAATTTCGTTGAATGTCTAAACTTCGTTGAATATCTAAACTTCGTTGAATATCTAAGTTTCATATATTTTTCAATTTCATTGAAGATTAGTTTTTATTTCCAAATCTTTTTCCTGATTCTTTTTGAAGGATTCTTTTAATTGAAGTTCAATAATTGATTTACATGTCAAACTAAAAGACATTTCAGAGTAATGCTTAAAAATGTGCAATACTTTTCAAATGCTTTGTAATGAAAAATCTTCGCAATGAAATTACATTAAATAAACATTCCACATACAACAGCTGCTGATAATGATATCGTAGTAAAAGTTTTCGTATTAAATGTAAGAGACACATGTTGATCAGCAGAAGAAAGAGAAATACATGAACAAAAACAAAAACAAAAGGCACGAAAATGAAGCATGAAAATGGCACTGAAATGAGACATAAAGACGCAGGAAGGAACAACGATACGAGTATTGTTCGAATGAGAGTTGAGGATGTGACATGACATGACGTGGCATGATGTTGGCGAACGCTTTTGCACGTTACGCTTGTGTGCAATCTGTATAAAATATCTTGGAGCTCGGAATGTAAAAGATTAGCAGCTGCAAACGGTTTTCTTCTAATCGAATAACTCGATTGAGAGCCCGTAATTATTCAATGAACAGGCAATAATTCCCCACTCAATTTTATATTCCTTAAACTCGTTTCGAGACTTAAATTAAAATAAGGATTTTCTGACGATTTAAAAAATTCCCAGAAGAAGTATGAAAGCAGGAGTGAGAACAATGATAAATGAAACCGATGACGATGGCCTTTAAAACAGCCGAACAACAAGTGAAACGGGACGACAAGAAGGACAGCGAAGGACAGCGAAAGGATTTTAGAATTAAATTAAAATTGAAAATGCAGGCGAACGACAAAAGAGGAATGACGAACATTCCTTGTGACCGAAAAGTACCGGAATTTGTCAATAAAACGAAAACGGTTCAATTATTCGCCGATTTTTATTTAATTTCTTTCAAAGTAGTCTTCATCGCAAGCAACACACACATTCCAACGCTTTTTTCAATCTTCAAAACACTTTTCATTGTCCGATTTTGAATCGCCTTCAGATTTGAGTTATATTTTTTATCGGGTGAAAAATACGCATTTATGTTTAACCTATAAATGAATCATATGAATACTGCAAGTCATTCATGAATCACTTCCATATATATTATGATTCATATTATTAAGTTTATAACAATTTCTGACATTATTTAAATAAAGAATTTCAATATATATTTCAATATTGTTTTTTTCTTTTTTTTCTTGTATACTTTATTTTATTTTTAATTTTCCAATTTTTCATTTTATTTTTTCTTTAACAATTTTTCTCATACTTCAAACAAGTGATCTGCTTTCCTATTTAAATAATAATTTGTATGCATGAAATGTTTATCTCATTCCAATTGTTCGAAGAATAATTGCAAAATTTTGTGGAAAAATATTCTGCGCGGTGTTTTTTTTTTTACTTTACGGCTTTAAAATAATACTAAAAGCTTGGGTTTGCATTTCAAGTTGACGCCTCAAAGTATGCTACACATTTTTGTGTAACAGTTTGAAGGGAAATAAAATGGAAAAAATTCGAACAAATGCTCAGAATTAATGGCCAGGGTCGTTCACGTTGCCACATTCAATATCGGATAAAAAAGTACATGAAACAACAACAAACAACTTTAAATTATTCACACAACAACAAGGATTTAATTAAAGTGAAACAACACAAAACAAAACACACGGAAAAAGAAAACCCCAGAAGAGCAGATTGTTAAAAAATTACCCAACAAAATCTGTGTGGATTTTGAACTAGAGCTCAAATAATTGAACGAATTTATCTCGTGTAAGATTCTGAGGAGGAGATGGAATTGAATACTTGTACTTGTAGGAGCATCAGCGGAAGCAAACACATTAAAATAAACCACGAAAGCAACCACATTAAAAGAAACACACACAACTAAACTGTCAAATAAGGTTACAGGCTTATGGACGCAGCGAATAAGTACAAAAAAGAAGCAAAAACAATATCAAAAAAGTCGACTTTAAAGTAATGGAAGGAAGGAAGTAAATCGTGCCTTAAAATTAAGGATAGACACCAAAAACTGCTGAGAGATTTTCCTTGACACACAAAAGCCGGCAAATAATTCATTTATTCAAATAGCCCGGGAGTAAAAAACGTAAAAAATAAGAGAAAAAGATGAAGAAGAGGAAAAAGAGGAAAAAGAGGAAGAAGATGAAGAAATAAGAGAAATATTTATTCTGAAAACGTGTGTGCTGGCATCTGCACTTCTTTGTGGAATTCCAAAAAATTGACAAAGAATACTTGTCAGACTTTTTTGTTAAAGGTGGGCCATCGGCTGGTTTCGTTTTAAAATTACTATAAAAACAACACGGTGTCATATTTAGCAATGTTTGATATTTTATTAAAAAGAATAAACCTGCCGACTAGTTACGAAATATAATATCATTCAAATGGCTGCTGGCTTGGCATCGAATAAACGTCATATGAATTGCATTCAAATCAGATCCAATCGAAACAAATTCATAGATCACAGCATATCTATAACATGTGCATCACTATCGTTTTATTTATTTCTATACTTTTACTTTCAGCTTTTAGTTAGTTCGACATATATTCAAATCATTTTCCAATTACTTCCACACGAAGACTCAAAGAAATGACAAACTACTAAATGTTGTTCCGTGATGAGTTGGCTTCCATGTTGCTGTGAGTGCCTCTGTTATCGTTTTCGCTTCCTGTCGTTCTTTCATTCACTATAAACAGTGCAAAGTGATGTCAGCTTCCGGTCGACTGAATACAGCACTCAAAATGCATGCATGCGGCCAATTTTGCATTTTAGATACTTCATGCATGCATGTGAACGTGTTTTTGTGTCTGTGTGTGTGTGTGTGGATACGTATGAGTGATACGCGTGAGTGTTTGCTCTTAGTTTCCATCTCAATTCCACGAAATACGCCGAGTAAATGGAAAACATGCCACAGGAAACGCTTTTCGCCGCAGCTGCGGGCGACGTTCTGTGAATCCTTTCCTGAAGCTGGACGACTTTTCAAAGCGAATTCATGAATGGAATTCTTTGGCTTCTTTTGTGCTCTTGAGTTTGTTTGCCATAGAAACGGCTTGATTTACATGTCCACCTCTTCTTTCCTCCAATTCGCTCGTGTGATGTCCTTCAGTCCTTCGGTGAAAAATTGGTAGCGATTTGTTTAAATGAGCTGCAGCCTTTCAGCATGAATCATTAATTTCCAGCAAAAGGATGCGTTGAAGATTCCTCCTTCTTTGATGGTTTGGTGATGAATTATTTCAATTATTCATCTACGTTCAGCTTGGAAGCTGTTTCTAGTCTAAATGAAAAAAAATGTAAGTGACGATGCGATGTGTGCTCTATTATTTAGGACCAAATAGAAGCCGAATTTTAACAATATATTATGCTATGTAGAAAGAAGGAAGGAAGTCAAGTCACAATAAAAAAATGTTACTTAAATATTGTGGAAAGTTGTGGAAATAAATAAAAAATAGCAATGGTGGAGAAAATGATAATGAATGATGATAAAAATGGGTCAAGCACTTACTTAATATTATTCTATAATTTTATGAATAGTAAAGTCAAGTTTAATGTTATAAAATCTAGTCACCAAATGCAATACAAATAAATGTAAAGAGTGAAATACTCTAGATTCAAATCAATTTCAGTTCACTCGAGTCTTCAAATCTCAAGTTTAGTTAAGTCATTCCAATCGAGAGAAGTCTATTCAAGTTGAATCAACTGAAGTTTCATTTGACTTGATGTGATTCAAAGCTGCAGAGCAAATCAATTCATGGACTGTAAAATTAAAAAGTCAAATCAAGTCAAATGTGTTTAAAGAAAGTCACTCAGAGCCAGCTAAAGTCAAATCAATTCAATTTAATTCAGTTGTCAAGTAAAGTCAATTCCTGTTAAATCAATTCGCTTGAAATCAAATCAATTCATGTGTGTAAAAACATTCAGTTTAACGCTAGTCAAGTCCATTTCAATTTTGATTAAACAGAAAGTCAAACTCCAGTCAACTGAAGTCATTTTAAACCAAAGCAAGTAGAAACAATTCAATTCACTCAAGTCAACTTCAATTCAATTAAACTTTATTTAACTTCAATTAAATCGAGTCAACTCAGTTTCATTTCAGCTAACTCAAAGCGAATAGAAAACAAACTCATCCCGAGTCACTTTAAATTCAGTTCGTAATACTAAAGTCAATATTTGATAGTCAAAACCCGTTAAGGTCTAGGATCACTTAAGTTTTTGAGAAGTTGACTTAAGCTCAATTAATGTAATGTCTATTAAAAACAAGTAATTGACAAGTAATTTTAAATAAAGCCAAGTTTAGGAAACTTTAAGTAAAGTCAAGACAAATCAAGTCAACTCATGTCAAGTCCAGTTACGCAAATTTAAGTCAACTCAATTCAAGTAAAGTCAAAAATAAAATGTTGTAGGAAATTAAGTACCATGTGCTTATAACTTTCTTTTATTGCCTTTAAATTGCATTATCAAGACAATAGAGGATCCTCCCTTCTCCTTCTTATTCTCCTCCTACTCCTCATTCTAATATTCCACCTCCTTAATGTTCGTCGACTTCTTCTAGTTCTTTTAGTTTCTCCGCTTTCTTCTGCTGTAATCACTGTGATTGCATTTAATTTTGCTGCACTTCACTGCACTCTTTCGTGTATAAATTTGTGTATATGTATTTTTCTCTGCTACTATTTTTGTATCTCCTCCTTATTCGCAAAGTTATTTAACTGCACTCTTTTAGTGTTGAGCACTTAGGAGGAATTTTGTTTTAACAGCTGTTTGCTGTTGTCGTGATGTAACACAAATCCACCCAAACTCACACTCACATCCACACCCACACACATCCGCACTCTCCACTCACAACACACAGGCACAGGTACTCCAGACTGAAAGCATTCACTGCTTACTTGCTGGCGCACATCCGTTGTACACATACAACGATTGCGGGTAAAATGTTGTGACATCATCTTGTACGTGCACCAATAAGGGGGCGGGGAAATAATAAAATAAAATCAAAGAGTATTTCCTCCGAAGCACCAAAATGGCTTAAGTAATCCACAAAAACGACATAATTTCTTGCATCGTAAATGAAACACTTTTCCAGCACCAAAGTATGTTCAAATTAGTATTGGTAAGCTGTCTTTGTGGGGAGGGGGGGAGGAGGATGCAAAAACATATCTTAAGACTGCAAAATTTCCACGCTTGGGTCGGAAATCACACAAACAAGAAATGGGTAACCAGAAAAGAGATCAAAAACTGTGAACTTATGCAGGAAACAACATTTTTAACCTTAAATTTTATCACTTCCACGAATATAAAAAGGAGCGAGCTGCTATTTTAATACGTTTTTCTTCTTGCCTTTCCTCAATTTCTCTCCACTTCGTCCTGTCCTTCTCTTTAATACCACCTTTCAAAACACTTCCATAGCTCTTCAAAAATCTCAGTAAGAATTCAATTTTTAACACTAATTTTCCTTCAATTCAATTATATTTTAAGAGTTAAATTTAAAAGAAAATTAAAAATAGTATTTAATCTTTTCACCTTTGGTTTTTTCAGGTTCTTATCATTTTTTTTGCTACTTTTTATATATCTTTACTTTCTGTAATTTTTGGTCAATTCTTGCGAATCTTTTTCTCTGTTAGTCCTGCTTTAAGTGAAGTTTCTTTTTCAATAACTTTTACTTCGGTTTTTACCAATTTTTTTCGATTTTTTATTGCTATTATTTTATTATTCTCTTATATTATTCTCTTATTCTTCTTCAAAATTTCGTTTATACGTTTGAAACCACTTCAAATTCAGAAAAACTAAAAAACAACAACTCACCACCCCACGCCCGACACGCCCCTCTCTCTTTCACCAAGGAAAATTTCACTCACACGAAACTTTTTTGAAAATATCATATGCAGAGCCACTAGAATTTATTTTAGCACCGTATAAATTCGTAGCGTGCGAAAGAGTTGTGCAAAAGCAATCGCATTAGCTGCAAGAAGTTTCAGAGTACGCCTATAAATATGCAGCAGTTTTTAGCATAAATTTGAACAGCTCAGGACGTGTTACGTGGAAGAAATAATGTTTGGCCCCATTTTTGGACCATTTGAAGCAATCGAGGTGAACATTTTGATTTGGAAAAGCAAGACCTCTTTTGCCTCTCTTAGTCTCTTTTCCCCACTAAGTTTCATTTTCTTTATCTTTATCTGTCGCTCTCTCTAATTTTCTCGACTCCTTCAAAAATCAAACTTTTGTATATAAAGCAGTTTATCTTCATATAGAAATGTTTATGAGCAACTTAACACATTTGTTTACCATGACTAATGACAAATGCTCTTTATTTATTATTTAATTAGCAGAAGCGTCTGGTGTGTATGTGTGTCTTTTGTTGTTTTCCCCTTTCTTTACTTCTCGATAATCCCATTATTTTCTTTCCTACAATTCCACGAAAATTCATGGCAACCTCAACAATTATTCCTTCTCTTCTCTTCTCTGCTCCTCTCTTGATCCACCCTTTCTTGCACCACTTTTCTACTTCCTCTCTGCTTCTTCCATTCCCTTCTCTTCCATTCTCTTCTCTTTCGTCACTTCCTATCGTACATAAGAAATAAAAACAACCGTCCGATGAGGTGAAGTGTGTGTGTAAATATCGTAATATGGTATTAAACAACAACAACAACAACAACAACAACAATTTTAATAATAGTAACAACAACAATAATAACAACAGCACTACAAAACACAAGAACAGTAAAAATATTAAAAGAACCGGAGCAGCAACTATAAATTTGTTGATCGCGCCCCTAAAATTATGCACTGTAATTTGTCGAGCTTTTAAGGCTCCCGCATGAATGCAGATGAAGAGTTTCACACGAAGCAATATCGGATGGTTGGCTGTTTGGTTGGGGTTGCTCTCTTCACCGCAGATGGTTTTTCAAAATATGCAGATGCGGTGGTGGGGTCGGTGAACTGAGGGGTCTAAAAGTAGGTCGGAGGTCTTCTAAAAGATGTTAGAAGGCTGTCTGAAAGGACGTCAAAGGTTGACATATAAGATATGTAAGATGTTAGCACTGGAACTGAGAGGATTTAAATAGCTTTACAAGGGTGTGAAAAGGTCTAAAAGAATGTATGGTAAGAGGGTGTGATTAACTTGTTTGTGGGTTGGTTTTAAAAGGGAGTAAAAACTATGAATTGGAAAAATATACACGATTGAAGTAAGTATTAATGGATTGGAACAGCGTGGATGGACTGAGTGGGTGTGGAAGGGTTCAATGGAATAGGGATGATACGTTAAGGGAATGAGTAAAATGGCAGTAAATAGGAAGGAGTGAAGTGATTGTAGGGGGCAATAATGGATCTTACAGGCAATGACTAGATTTAAAGAGGGGTGAGAAGGTCGTGGGTAGTTCGGTTGGGTCAGAGTGGGTATGTATTTGGATGAATCGATGGTAGGGGCCATTAAGCAAGAATATGAATATATTTGAATAAAGGAATACGAGTGGAGTGGATGATGTTAAAAGTTTTGAAATGGTATGAGAGGAATTGAATTGCTGTTTGTGAGGCAATAGAGGCTACTCAAAATGGAACGAGAGCGATGAGAAATGATAATGAGAGGGATGAGATATGTCTTCGTTCACACATCATAAACTCAGTTTACACATCAAAAATAGTTTCAAAAGATATGAGAAATTCTTGAGAGGTTACGAAAGGTTTGCTTTAGGTTCTAATATATACTGAGTGGTTACAAATGGATTTAAGTGGCTATCCTATGTTATTATGCGGAAGGAAATCTTATTGAGCTGGCTACTTGTGTCAATGTCATTGTTATCGTCCTTCGCGTTCTCCTACGTTCCATCCTTTTCTTTTATGTATTTTGATGTTTTATATTATATGTAAGCACTGTTTGACCCTTTGATACTCACCGTTGTAGTATCTTAAAAATGATTTTCATTTCTCTGTCTTCAAAGTATTCTAGTTTTATTTGGTTAAAAATAATTCAGAGTTATGTTGCTTCATTTTCTAAATAAACTGCGACAAAAGCTGCTTACCATTCTCTCACAGTCATTAATTAAATAGATGTATAAGCACACACACACACTCTGACAATCTCCCGGACCCACACGCACGCAAACATTTAAATATTTAAGCATGAGTATCACATGTGTCTGTCATGTGTGGTTGCTTTTATTGTCACATGTTGTTAGTTTGACTTTTCATTACAAATACGGGGAGCAAAAGTATTTGGTTTTTCCTTTTTCGGTTTTTTTTGGATTTTGGCATGCTCACCGAAGTGTGCATAACTTTTGGACAAATGCTGTAGCTGACATGACTCGTGTATGCTGCATGAGTGCTGAGAAGTAACGTAACAATAATTGGCTTAAAGACTTACGCAAGGATTTTAGTTTAAATCGGCAAAAACCACATGAAAGAGCTTAGAAAGAGCTTTGGTGCGGCTTAAAATGGACGACTTCGGGATTTAGCAAGTTTTCGTCGAAAGATGAAGTTAAAATATGGTATGTATTTGAAAAGTATTTTTTACAATACGATAAACTTTCGATAGAAACATCATGGGATAGTTTATTGTTATGACATCCGTTTAACAAGCTTAGTTTTCAATCGATCGATATTAACCCTCACATACACCCTTTTAGACCACACAAGGAAAATACGTATAACATGGCCTATCTTCATTTTTATAAAATTTGTTTATTAAAAAAAAATACATTATGTTAATGCTCAAATCCTTGATAATTAAAATCATTCTGCTATTCTTCAGCTTTTCTACGTACTCACTGAATGCACGCTTGGGATTATTTAACAGAAGAGCTTCATAGTGACTTGTTAACTTCTTACAACTGACTTTCTTTGTTTTTTCCTAAAATGTTTCTTTGACTTTACCAAGAAAAGGAACCTAAACAAAAAACCGTAAAAGGAAAGACCAAAGAAAAGGTTTTAATTGCTTTTCTTAAGCTTGTATTCAATTATAATAAATCGTACGTTCTGAGCTTAGTAAATTTGTTTACTATTCATTCGTTCATTTAAATCGTAGTCATTTATTTTTAACACTTGCTGAGCACGAAACTTTAATTTCTTATTTTATTGTATTTATTTGTTGTTGTTTTTTATAGAATATAAGATGGCAAAAAGGTATACAATACGACATCTCAACAACAACAACAATTTAACAGCGACAATTTGTAGAGCTCTAAAATTCTATAATAAATTCTAAAGAGTGACGTAACGAAAGCATCCTGTCAAAACGTTAAAATGCCACGCCTTCTGGTTTTCTGAGTAGTACTAAATTCCCTAAAGCTGAGAAGCTGGTGGCTCTAAAATATATTTGGTGGTGCTTTCGCTTCCGCTTCCGTTTCCGTTTTTGTGGAGAAATAAATAAAGGCAAAGCATTTTCTAAGAAAACCGAAACAACAAAATATATTATATAAAAACAAAAATAGAAGAGTAAACAAAAAAAGGAAAGAAAAACAGAAGGACCTGAATAATTCACAAAATTTTAAAGAAAACAAGCTGAAGAAAATTGCTTACAAGGTTAAACTTAAGAACAAAAGGTGTTTGAAACGCGCGAACAATGCGATGGCGGAAGAATAGAGTAAATAGTAGAAGAGAAAGAGAGAATAATAGTGAAAGAGAAACAGAGAGAAAGAGTCATAGTGACGCATAAGGAGCAAGTAATGATAACAGCGAGATAGAAGACTAACTGAATGTTGAGTTAGGAGCCTACTAGAGAGGGAGAGTGATAGAGAGAAGGCACTGGAAAATCGGGTGAAGTGGAGGGGAGTGCAGCGTTAAATGCGTAAATTACTTCATGTCCGCTTTTTAGACTTAAGTGTGCCTCGTATTCAAATAAAAAGGACAAAAAATACCAAAGGAGTGGGAGAAAGGAATACTGAATTCCTTTAAATCAAACAGAGCCAAAGGAAGAGAGGGTCTAATTTAATTGCAGCATAAACAGACCCAAAAACTAACCGGTGCATGAAGTAATTAAAATAATAATGTGACTTAAAATAAAAATGTGACTTCATACAGAAAAATTGCATAGAATTGTTGTGTTTCTTTATACTTCTGAAGAGATTTTTTTTATACAAGAAAAATAGAGAAACGTAAACCTTTTTTCTCCATCAGAATATCTTTATTATATCATTCTACGCTTAAAATATATTCCATGAATTATTTAAATTTCTATGGAATATCATTAATTTATGGGCCATCGGCTGGTTTCTTTTCCAAATTTAATTTATTTTGAATTAACAAACTAAAAAAAGAAAAATAAAAACATTTTGTAAGAAAACCTGCCGATGGACCACCGTATAGAAATAAATGATTATGAAAACACTAAATTAAACCATTAAAACACTTAATAGAATCATTGTTTTGAAACTCTCTTCAACGGAATAATTCTGAGCTTTGTTTAATATCTCTTCCCCCTTTTCTTACCTTCCCTTTATTTACATTTTAAGTAATGTTTAGCTGTGCAAAAGTGTCTACACTTATTCAATTACAAGAACAGTAGTAACAACAACAGCAATAACAGCAATCAATTAATTGATTGGCACTTGAAGCGAAGTTAATTAAATTCTGCCTGAAGCACAGTTTAATTAACAAGAATTTACTGGAAGTCAATCCGCTGATATATTGTTTGACAATCCATCAATTTATATGCATGACAATTTATCAATATTTAAACAAAAATATATTTATAATTTAATATTTCGTAACTGAGTCAAGTACGTAAGATTGACCCTCTCTCATTCTTTGTCCTTCTCATCCCCAACTTTTCTCAGCATGAACAACAATTTTGAAACTTTCTTTCATTCATTGTTTTTATTGCCTGTTTTTGATGATCTTCTTGTTTCAATATATTGATTAAAATTACGCATTTTGATGCCTTTAATGTAGTTGTTGCTTTTATTATTGTTTTTATTGTCATTTCATCTAACGCTCTTAATATCTGCAGCAAACATTCTGGTTTTCGAAGCAGGTTGAAATAAATAAATGCCATGAAATAATTTACCAACGCATCCGTGTCGATGGGCTCAAAAGGGTGGGTCTCGCAAAAGCAGGCTTGACTTCTTTTAATTAATATTTCAAAAACAGGCCAGTCATTTTTTTGACTAACACCCGAGGGAAAAATTTAAACGACAC
Organism: Myopa tessellatipennis; assembly: GCA_943737955.2. Classification (NCBI taxonomy): domain Eukaryota; kingdom Metazoa; phylum Arthropoda; class Insecta; order Diptera; family Conopidae; genus Myopa; species Myopa tessellatipennis. Next base: position 54,415,928 of record OX031316.1, read on the forward strand.
CTTGTTAAGGGGTGTGAAATACAACAACGTATAAAACACTCAACTAAACCCAACCACTGAAGACCATGACTTTTCTATATGTTGATAATAATACATAATTAAATTGAGAAAAAATTGCTACTTCATTCAGTGAGCAGTTTTAAAGAAGTCATTTTATCACTTCCGGTAGAAAATACAGTATATTTTTTGAAAGAGGCTCATGGGAGACATTTAATAATGTTTAAATGCACTTCTACTTTATATCAACTCATATAATACATAATATAAATTAAAATAAAAAGCAATATTTCTCAATCGTGTTGACTTAAGGAAAATGTCCCTAATCGCAGTTTTCTTCGCACTTTACTTCTTAGTCATTGATCACAGCAAAGATAACGATTTTAATGGCTACAATTTTCCAAACAAGATTTTTTCAGATCTTTCAAAATTCTGGTACTTTCATCCCTGGTAATTTCAATTCCTGGTATTTTCATCGGTTATTCTGTTTTGTTACTTAGCCTCATCTTTTAATCTTCATTCTTCTTTCCGTTAACCCCTTTCCTGATATATCCCTATCTTCATATTCACACATATCACATCACCACATCCTCATAATCCGATATCCTCACATCACTACAACCTAACACATTACTCATACTAACACATACTCATATTACCACATCTTAGATAGCTTTGTTCCTCATATTCTTATCTCTAACCTTCTTTTCTCTTACTCTTTCGTAGAATACGGGATATGACGATGACTGCTGAGAAACAGAGATTTTGATTAAATGGGCGTGAGTGAATTCGCTCTTTTCCTTTTATCGAAATTGTATTTTCTAAAATTTTATTAACTGTAGAAAAGAAAAAGAAAAAATGCCCGTCATAGAGAATCATTGTCAATCACTCACTTTCATGCATTCACCGTTATATCATATTTTATATCCGGGACGCATGTACGTATACCCGGAACTTAAAAAAGTACACGGGAGATCCTGGAAGTTGCAGCGCTAAATTAAAACTGACATTCTGAGTGATTGCGAGTGAGACTAAAATTGAGAATAGAAACTGAAGAGATGAAAAACAAGGGGTCACGGAATGGGTTACGTTGAGAAAAGATGCTATTCTTAGAGACTCAAAAAACACACCTTTGCTGTATCCTCATTATAACATATGGAATAACATTGAATCAATAACATTGGAATTTGAGTGCCAATTTCTTTCATCTTCTACTTGATGAAGCAACACCACTTGCCACTGGAATGAAATGAGAATTAAAGGGAGGGAATTCAACTGAATTCAATTCCAACTGAAGCTTTAATTAAAAATTAAATATGAATATTATAACAACTCTTATGAGAATTTAATATATAATTTAATGAAGATGTACGACACTTAAACAGTTTTAAAACTTAAAACTTAAAAAAACACTTAAAACAATTCGCTCTCCTTCTTCATCGCAATCTCTTTCAAAATCCCCTCCCTCTCCCTCTCCCTCAACACCTTCTAATCTTTAACGTGATCTTCGAAATGTTTAAAGTGTCTCTTTAATTTAAAGTACAGCGTTTAACATGCACCATAGAGTCGATAATTTGTAAGCTTTACTTGAGAGTCTCTTCGCAAACACTTTTAACACATTCAACTAAAAATCTTGCGTTAAGCTTGCACTTAAGCTTCAACAGCGCAACAGACGCGAATGCTTGAAGTATCTCATCTGTAAAAATATCGTTTGAAGATTTTATTAAAATTTCACAAACTTCAGTTGCGTTGAGTGCTTCAACTTGTTCTTCAACACTGCTTCAACTTGTGCATTGACACGCATTAATTCGTGAGATTTCATGCGATGAATGATGAAAAGAGCAAACGATTTCATCTACGATTTGAAGTTATAATCTTATGTATCTGCATGAATTTAATTATTTATTTGAAACTAATGGAAGCATCTTTTTTCAGTTGAATGAATTTTTCTCACTTCCTAATTTAGTTCATAATTCTTAACTGATAATTTTCCATTCTTCAGAAAAGTAATTTACGAAATTTTTCTATAAAAAATTCGTATCTTAATTGTTTAATTTAATTCATAATGGACACATTTAAAGTTTTCTGTATGCTAATTAAATTATCTGCAAGAAATTTCAATAACAAAAAGAAAGAAAGTTTATAGTTTCGTTTCTGTGTAACTTTACAAAAGTTTGTCTCGAAAAAACCTTCGTAAAACCTTCCCTCTTCCTCTCCTAAATCTCTTCCACTGTCACTGACATTCCGACAAGGAAAAGAATTTCAGTAAATATTCTGGCTCCGCTTCAAATCTGGCAACGAGAAAAGCCGCAGTTGGCAAGTCTATCTACCATACTTAATGGGAGTCCTTATTTTGACGTTTCTTTGAATGGCAGCGTTTAAATTGCCCCAAACTGTTGTTAACAGATTCGATTTGCATATTTTCTGCATAAACTTCTTTTGATACATTGTTGATAGATTTTTAAAGAGCATATTTTTATATATAATATATTTGTACATATTTTGTATTTTTAGAGATCATTTACAGAGCAAATAATAAGTTTCATGAATACTTAAGCAAAGAAACATATTAAATACAGAAAAATAAACTAAAATTGAATAATATCTAATTTAAATGGATTGGTAAATAAAATAAAATACATTTGTAAAAGCTAATGAATTCAATTAAATACCATAATTTAATGGATAAAATGCATTTTTCTTAAAGATTATTTTTGTAGATACTTTTGTCAGAAAGAAATCAATTTAAATTCAGAAAGAACTCGCTATAATAAATAACTGTATTTTTATTAATGAAATATATCGATACAATAAAGAAAAGCAAAATCATTTCCCCAAAATTATCGAAAATTATACAATAAACACAAATTACGGTCAAATTCTTCACTTGTCAAACCCCGAAATAAACGCACGAAAGTATGCAATATTACTTTGATTGGATCGCCATAAACTGGAGACGAGAAAGAATCAATTTTCTTTGTGAACGTGTCGTTGCTTTGTTGCTCTTCTTTAATCCTCTGTGATGACTAAAAGTGTTTTATTGATTAATTTAGAAAGTGCAAGAAGAAAAATAAGAAAAATTGGGAAAAAATCGGAAACAGGAAGAACACGAAATAAAAGAAAACATGCTAAAAAAGGAAAAATTCCGGAAGACCTGAAATATTCATCTTATAAAAAAATAAAAACTGGTGGAAAATGAAAAGACACAAAATAGTAGACAAAAAGCAGAAAAAAAAGAAAACAAAAGAATAATAGTATAGTTAAATATAGTTATAATAATAATAAATAGATTTGTAATAAAAAGAAACAGGATATCAAAAAAGGAGGATATAAAAGAGAAGGATAAAAAAGAAAAGAACATTTATGTGAGTACGGAAAATAAAACAAGCAACAGAACATAAAATAACACGACGTTCATCTTAAAACTCAAAAAGGGGGGAAAATAATGATTAACACACTTATTCTCCTCCTCCTTTCCCTCCCTTCTTCTTCTTCTTGAGAGGGCACAATATGGAAAAGAGGAATAAATAGAAAAAACCTCAAAAACAAAAATAATAAATAACAAATATTAATATTTCCAGTCTTCTTCTTTTTCTTCTTCTACTTGATCATCTTCTTCTGAAAAAACACTTCAAATCATTAACATTATCAGCATTAAATTGTGAATAAAATCATCTGCTTCTGAAGCTTATGTAAACAATTATTTTCGTAAATTAATGAATCGAAAGCGAAAAAACGACGAATAAATAAAAAAGCAAACAAAAAAATTATGAATCTTGAGAAAAAATTAAAAGAAAAGAATTCAAGTACAGTGAACCGCGTTCAGATGAAGTGCATGAGAGATGGATGGAGGGGGAAAAACCATTAAATGAAACGAATGGGAGAATCAGAAGACACGCGACAGGCTGCAAGTAATTAATAAGAAATGGTTGGACACACACACACACGGACACAAATTATTATAGTATATATCACATACATACAATACAATATATACAGACTATACATGTTATTCCTGTGTCAGAGACCCTCTCTCACATCTCCCTTCGATTTCGGACGTCCCCTTCTCTTTCTCTCTCTCTCTCTCTCTCTCTCTCTCTCTCTTTCTCTCTGTCCCTCCTCATTGCCTTCAGATCATCACCAATAAAGAGACCAACTGAGTCAATAAAGCATGAAATTGTTTAGCAAACTTTTTGCGGCATAACTTCAGGCGCCAGAAATGTTTTCACTCACCACAAGTAGAATATTAATTCTCAGGTCTGATAATTTATTTGATTGCCTAATGAATTATTTCGGCGTTTAGCCATGTAGTGTAACAAATTTCTTAATTATTTTAATAAATCTGGATTTCAGTAGATTTCAATAGAATTACAAGAAAAAACCTCCGTTTAAAAACGAATAAAACAAAACTTTAATAAAATAAAAGGGTAATAATATAGAAAGGTTTTACAAAAGGTATGCTATAAAAGAATTTTCGACCTTCACACCTCCGCGTTGATTGTTCCACAGTGCGGTGGGTCCATAAAAGGCATTCATAGGATGTATTGTACACATGTTTTATAAATTATTAATCAACCATTTTATTATTTTTGGTTTTGTTATCGAAATAATTTACTAATCGAAATATCGAGCTTGTTCTTTGGAAAAATGTGCTAGAAACATCACCTGTTCGATCAATCAATCAAGCTCATCAATCATTTCATAAAATAAAAGATTATCTTATAGTATGTCTTAAAAACAACTCTTCCCTCGCCTTCAAGATGTTGCTGTTTATAATGTACATATAATTTATTGATTAGATTATTGATAAAACGATAGCCATAAAAAACTGTCGGTGGAATTCTTCTTTAATTGTTCAGAAAATCGGAGGAAGATTATGAATGAAGAAGAAGAAGATGGATTCTTATATTTAAATATCTTACTCTTACATAATTTTTGGCTCTTTTAGCTACATACTTTAATTAAATAAAATTAATAATATTGTGGGAGTTCCAAAGAAAATCCTTACCACTCTTTCTTGTCATTAATTCTCTTCTGAATACTTTAGATCTTATCTCAAATTCGTTTTCTCACCTTAGCACTGAACTTAAGACTAGTTAATGTTTTCTTAACTGTATATATTAATCGTATTTAAGACTCTTATAGTTAAGAGAGACGATTTACTGTGACTAAGAAAAGTTAATCGGTCTCAACATCTTTCAAAGCAACAAGAAACTGAAAAACAACAACCACAACAACAACAATAACATCTCTTCTGTCTTCTATTCTTCTGTTATCATGCAGAGATTTGTTAATAAATCAAGTGGAAAACTTGATAATGTCAATCATCGTTGTTATACGCTTGGATGGAAGGCAACAAAAGAAACCACAATCAAATTAAATTCACTCTGTAGTAAAAAACTCAATATATCAGAATATCAGAAGAAGAGAGAAGATCAATAACAGCAACAATATTAGCAACAACAAAAACACCAACGGTAACAATAAAAACAACACGACATTGAAACTCTGCTGGCGTCGTATTCATTCAATGAAAAAAATTTAATTACTGTCCATCAGAGGAGGAGCTGGATTTCGAACAATCTGCTGGCCACATAAAAGATGTGCCTTCAGGTAGATTGTTCAAAAGTAATGAATTTTTATTAAAGAAAAATGTTCAATGGAATGCTTTCTGTTTTGTTTGCTTAATCGTCGGAAGCAGAGAACGGAAACTCTGAATGCTGAATTCGTACTCAGAGTGTCAACAGATTTGCTTGATGGTTCTTATCGACTATGATTGTGTCCCAAGTCGCTTTTCATTTCCCTGCTTATTTCCCTCTAACGGACTTAATTGTTTCTTACTTGGAACCGCTCTGGTTGGGTCTGAATTGGCTCTCACTGTCACTTGGGTTAACTCTGAAAGAGTCTAATTGGGTTTCAAAAGACTCTAACTAAACTCTGGCTACTTGTGATTAGGTCATGCCTTACTCTCTCCCACTTTTAGTGATCGCTGAGTGATTCCAAGTACCTCTAGTTGCCTATAACAGCCTCTGATAGATTCTGCTTGGTTCCCACTAACTCTTAAAGGCTCTAACTAATTAAAGCTGACTTGTAATGGATCTAAATGACCAAATGACTATATTATAACTGTTTCTATTTTTCCATTATAAAATTTACGGTGTTAACTTAATGAGTAAGAGGAAAATGAAAAACTCTCCAACCGTATTTTATGCAACAATTAACAAAATCAATTTACATCCATCAAACAAATGATTGATATACTTTATTCTATGTATTTAATTAATTTCTCGTACTAATTGCTTGCCACAGGCTCAAATTCAAATCTAATTTCCGTTCTCTCCTTCCGTCTCCCCTTCTCTCTCTTTCTCACTCCTTCTCACTCCTACCCTCTCCTCCAGGTATCTTAAATGTTACATGAGCAGCTTAAATGCCTTCCGGCTTTAGTTTGACAGATGTCGCCTGCTGCCTGTCAAAATGAATGCTAAAATATTCAAATACATTTCAACCTTAATTGGAAAATAAATTAATGAATGAAAGATTTTCACTTCATTCGATTTAACACGGCGAAAGGTATCCATAACGTTAAGGGGGAAACATAGGGAGAGATGGAGTGGAAGATTAAAGTAATAGACACTAATTTATTATCATCATCATCATCTTATTTCCTTCAAATAAAAGCATAGCTTTGCTGGTCTTGTTTGCTAATCATCAACGCAAGTTAATCTTTTAATCACTCAAAATGTTCATGGAATTATTAATGATTAAAGTTTATTTAATATTTTTTTAACCTCTTCAAGGAGACTTTCTGAGATTTGTTCATTATTTCCTTCTTCCATCATTTCTGAACGTTTTTTACTCAACAATTTTAATGACTATGATCTCTCATTACCTCACGATCTGCGTTTCCCCTTCCCTCTGTTTCTACTCTTTTAATTTCTTACATTTATTATTATTTATTATTTTTCCTACAATCATTTTGGAGGGTCCCCCACTCCCCTTTCTGCTTGATTTCTGATGGTCCCAGACTTACAAGAAGAGGTTTTTTCTCCTTCTTAAGGATTCAGATGACTGGCAGAAAGCAGAACATATTAAAACATTGCGCTGCCTCAGTTCAGAAATGGTTCGAAGACATGTAAAAGCAATAAACAGGAAATCTAATAAAATAATCATATCCTGGGGAAAGACAATAAAATAATAGGTAGTGGGCGAAAAAGCAAAAAGAGAGATGGCATTATTTTTGCCGTTGGTTTGAATCTAATTCGAATCACTACACTCATGTATTGACACTGTACAATGCCACGGATGGGTAATTTTTGTAGAATTTTCTTTCGCTATAACAGAACAGAACGCTATATAACAGAACACATTCCTTTGCTATATTTATCGTAATTCAATTCAATTGCATTTTTTGTTGAAATTCGACTCAGTGGGAATTTAAGCAAAGTTCATAAATTCGCTTCGAATTGCTTGGTTTTGACAGCTTCTGGAATTTTTACAGTTTTCTTTCATGGGTTGGGTTCGGGTTTTATTGTTTTTTTTTTTGGAAGCAATAAAGTCGGTCATAATTCTCCACACCTCCACATCCCTGTCTCCCTGTTTCCCTGACTCTTAGCACCACCTCCCTGCCAGACCATTCTTTCGCTCAACAAATTCTTTTAAGAAACATATTCGCAACTTCCGAACCCGAAGTTCTTGGAGGGTCCAAAACTATAACTTTGAATCGTGAATTCAATTTATGTAATTGCCAGATTTTATGTTTTACGAAGCGTATTGAAACAATTATTTTAGTGGGAAGAAGATTGTTTATCATCGTTTTCTTTTTATTGTTTTAATTTTAGTAATAAGCTGCGTGTAATCAATTTAATCCATCTGTTAATAAAGAGGTTCGTTAGTTAGTCGAATTCAGTCACAGAATCTTGAGTTTGGCCGTTCAGTGAGTTCGACAATCAGTCTGAAATTCAGCCAGTCTGACAATTGGTCTGCGAATCATTGGGTTTAGTAAAGGTGTTAACTCCTTCACAAAAACTGGGCAAAAACTTACATTATTCTACTCATAAAAGTAAAAAAGTAAAAACTTTTAAAAGTAAGCAAGCAGAAAAGTTCCAGAATGAACAACTATAACGAGAACTGAGTACTGTACCAAACAGGGCGCGATCCGCCCACTTTTGAAGTATATGGCAAGAAAATGGAATTTCGTTGAACAGAACGGAATGATTTACGAAGACGAAATATAATAATATAACGGAATAGAACAATAAAAGGAATTTGTATATACATATTTAGTCTATTCATTAAATCCTTTTTTCTTTAAATTGTCTTTTAGAACTTCAAGCATTAAAATTAAAAGTCGATTTAAATCAATTAAGACTACTTAATTTAGATTGCATTTCAACCGATCTGCTAAAAGCTCGAGGCGGACTCAATTAATTAAACGGTTGATCGGCCGCTCCAAACACTAATAAATCACCTGCTCAAAGAAACCTTTTTACACTCTCTTTTCACTCTCTCCTTTTTACACTAAATAAGGCAGAGAAGATGGTAAATAAAATGGTAATGAAATCTGCGGGCAAACCAAAGTAAAGTAAAAACAGAGTTTATTCAAATAAATCTCTTTTCATTCGCTCATTTAACATGCATTTGATTCGCAACGCTCACCTCCCGATTGCGAGGAGTTGCCTTCATCATCTCGACTTCCGGTGACCCCATCTTCGGAAACTCGGTGCAATCAGTAGAATCCAAGGAATATTCAATTTAAAAGGTAAATCCTGGCCAGAAGGAAGACGGAACTCGAATGGTTCTTGAATGCATTACATTTCCTTCTCATTTTTATATTTATTCAAATTAATATTTGATTGTTTTTCATCACTTTCGTTCCAACTTCACTTTTCGTTTCAATGTAAATGTTGATTGTATTTTTCTATAAACTATGTAAATAATAAATGTGAACTTTAAATTTGTTTGTAGATTTATTAAAGAGCTTTTTATGATCTCTTATAATCATCCAATGCAATTATTTTTTACAATGAGAAGCGTGTGTTTTTTTTTCTTTTATAGTTTCACATCATAATTATTTTAACAATATTTTTCTTAAACTCGATTACATTGTAGTTAATATTTTATATTTATTTTTTGTATTTATTTATTAGGATAACTTTTGTTTTTCTTGTCAATAGATTTGTCGATGTTAATTGTTTGGTGTCGATGATGTTTTTTTTTAATTATATTATTTTCATTGCAAATCTAAAATAAATTGTATTAAAAAAATAAAATTGTATGCTTATAAACATATATGTATAACTAAAAAAATATTTATGTATGTATGTTATTTTTGTCTTTTTAAATTAGGTTCAATCTTTATTCGTGTTTTCGTTAATTTGTTGTCCTTTTTTACATATATGTATAGTGTCAAAAAATCATTTTTTTCAAAAATGAAATCAAAGTATTTATTTAGAAAAATTAGATTTAGGATTTGAATTCTTTAAATTTGTATTTTTAGCAACTTTGTCTTTACAGACATCTCTTGGCTTTACTGTTGTTTACAATATATTTATTTTATAGTACATGTTTTTTTAGAAGTATAAATATTTTTGTTTTTTACATTTCTTTTTAGATAAAATTACAATAACCGCTACAACACGCAGCACTACGAAAAAAGCACGTCCGTCGGCATCAAAACGCCAAAACTGACTGACTTATAATGAAACAGCAACAGCGGCAGAAGTAACAGCACCACCAACAACAACAGCAACAACATGTTAACAGCATTAACAGCAACACAGGCGGCAGCACCGATGTGCAAAATCTTGGCAACGGCAAAAAGACAATAACAAAAATTCCGTACATCGTCTCTTGTCAGCGAAAACAAATGTTAAATGATAACAGCCACTGTTATCTCTGCACCAACAATAATAAAGAACAAAGTATATTCGATGCTGTTGCTCCTACATTCGTTGCCAATCCACCCACCACCCACCCACTCACTTAATTCTCTACACTTCACAGTTTTCTGTTTGCCTCTTTAGTATATCGACAGAGAGAACAAAAAAAAAAACACAAAAGATCGCAACAGGAGAAGACATCATCGACAGGGAAAATTAACAGCAGCATGAACAAAAACAACAACAGCCTCCAACTTGGGGCAGGTTTAATTTATGTCACGTGCTTTCATCTCTGTTGAACTTGAACTAGAAAAAAGTTTCCATTCATATTTTTGTGTGACTTTTGTTTACATTTTAACACACGGACACACATCCATCAACAAAAACGGTTTCTTTCTCTCCTTTTTATCTCTCTCACTCTCTCTGAGTGTGCGCAATTTTGTGAGGAGGGCGTCGATTTCATAAACGACCATAATACTTTAAGGTGACCAAAAGACGAAAAAAATTAAAAAAAAGGAATTATTTTCTTTAAGAAAATTAATTTAATGCAATTACATTATTTAATTGAATCTACACAATCTCATAATTAATTTTTTTTAAATTTTTTTTCAATTAAATTTTTTTTTTAAAATTCTACTCTTAAAAACCATAAATAATGAAAAACCGAAAGACAATCACCTGCATATATGAAAATGCAGACACACTGACATTTTGTTGACAAACATCCTTGCATTGTGATCCTTACAACTTGTTGTGAACATTCTTCCGTTCAGTCATTCTTTAAGAGGAGTTGCAACAATAAATCAATCGGCTGTAAGAAAATCGATAAGAGAAAACAAAAATAATACTGCAAACAAACTACAAAACAAAGGAAGCAATCAACAGGGATCAGAATATACAGAAATGTAAATACATTCAAATAATGCCCAAGGATGTAAAAAGAATTCTTTAAAAGAAAGGAAATAAAAAAGAAAAGCTATTGTAAAAGTCGATTTTGCTTGAAATCTTTTAATCCTGAAGCTATAAGTACTTGATTTCTGTCATGTTAAGTTATTTAAATATTCAAATTTAAATATTCAGTTTAAATTCTATCCGATTTCGATAAATTTATAAACATTTTTACTATTATATATTAAAGAAATTTGTGAGAAATTCGTATGCACTTTCGTAAGTCATTCATTTTCATTTATTTATATATTATTTCAATATTTAGTTTACTTTTTTAATCTATTACTTTTCATAAAAATATATATTTCTTTAAATACGAATTTTTGTAATACTTTAAGTATGTAAGCTTTAGAAAAAATATATGGAAGGATCAACGTTAAGTTTGCTCAATTAGTATTGGTTGTTGTTTCCATACAATAGTTTCTATAAAATTCCTCAGTTTCTCCTCATTTCCTTATAAGTTGCTCTCCTTCCTTTTAGATCCTCAACAGTTGTTCATTAATTTATCATCAATCATCGCTCCACTATCGTAATCAGAATTCCTCACTGATTTCCAGATTCAAGCAATTAATCCAGAAATGATCGATGGTGTTGTATAGATGAGGCAAGAGATTACCAATGGAGTGATTTTCATCGGTGTACGTCTGAAAATAAAAGACCAAATAATAAAGATTAGTACTCAATAACTAATAATTAATTATATAATATGTGCAAGTGAAGCTACCATTTGCTCGAACATGATGTCGTTTTGTTCCAGAATCTTGGCCAACATCAACGATTGCTGGGAGTGAACATTATCATCGGCAGAGCCGTGTATCAAAAGGAAGTCATGATTGCGGAAGTTCTCCACATTCTTGAGAACACTGCTCTCCACATACTTCTGGAGATTATCCTGAGGAGTGGGCAGTCCCATGTAGCGCTCAGTATAAATAGTATCTATATATGTTGGAAAAAGTAAAGAGGAACGTACAGGAATAATAACACTCAATCTTATAAATAACGGATATGAATCAAATTTCTTTCACCAACCATAATAAAGCCACGAAGTGACAGGAGCTACCGATATACCGCACTGAAAGACCCTCTCCGTGTCATTGGCCAGGGTACGAGCTGTCATGTAGCCGCCGTAACTCCAACCCCAGATACCCGTTCGTTCGCGGTCAATGAATGAATACTTTGATTGCAAATATTTCGTCACGAAAATTTGATCTTCGACTTCATGATCACCCAAATCATTGTTGACACTGAAGAGTAGCTGTTTGCCTTTATTTCCCGTGCCACGCCCATCGATATAGGCGTATATAACCTCCCGTTTTGTTGTCACAAAAGCATCAAAACCGGCCGCAAACCCATTCGTTATACGCACCGAATCAGGTCCTCCATAAACATTAACAATCATCGGATACTTTTTGCTTTCGTCCAAATTTGGTGGGAGCTGAAGTTTAGCAAATCCTCTGGACCCATCGGCCAGCGTTACATTCAGATATTTAATGATCGGACGTAGCTTCGTCTGTAACTTTCGACGAAAGGCTTCATTTGTTTCCCAGGATTTGATTTCGGTGTTGGTCTGAAAAGAAAATGTAGTGGTGAGGAAACTGAGAAGGACAAACAGAAACCACGAAGATGTATTCAGTCTCTCTTCCTTCATGATTCTGGTTACTACAGCTATATTTTATTTATTAACTCAACTCAGGGGTCTCTTTTACCATTTGCTTACCTTGGTTGCAAAAATTTTGGTGTAGCTGGGATTCGGTCCATTACACACGACTGTGTAATATGAGAAACTTTTGCTAAAGGCAGCTGCAGCCGATTTACAGAGAGCTCCATCCTCATCGGTTAGATTACACGTTAAGCAATCGTTATTACTGAATACATGATATACCGAGGGATCTCCTGGTATCGTGGCCTGATAGTAACTAAATAGATAGAGATAGTAATTGAGAAAGGCAATTAATTGAGAAAAGAGAATAGAGTAGGGGTAGATAGAGAGAAAAAGAGAACTTTATACCTACAGCTTATTTTGGAGTTCATCGTAACCGTAGATTTGCCGGACTGTAAAGTTACCGCGTGACTTCCAGATATTCTCGCCACTCTTCAGATTGAGGTTCCACACCTGATACCAGTTGCCGATCCAGTAGGAAAAAATACAGTTGGTGCCCTTTTTCAAACATTTTGGGGTACTCATAGAGATCCAACCTTCGGGTTCGTCCAAACGCTTAACCTAGACGATAAAAGTTACAGTTTTTAGCCTTCTCTTCTTCTTTCTCATGTCCCCTCACCTCGTGACAATCACCCGCAGCGGTACACATCTGTATCGAGGCTACATTTTGACGTCTATTTAACCAAGTTATCACTACATTATCACTATCAGCCCAAGCGACATTTTGTAGTATATGATCAGGTGATACTATATTCACTGGAGCTTTCACAGTTACCATGCTTGGTTGCCCTTTCCTAAGATCAAAAATCTTTAAGGCTACAATCGGATTTGGTGTCCCCGGTTTGGGGTATTTTAAATCGATTTCTTTCGGGTACTGATACTCTAGATTTTTTGCATCTCCGTAGAGGAAATATTTAAAGGTCTTCACATTGGTATCGTTGAACTGGCCTACCGCCAATTTAGTACCATCAGGTGACCACCAGATGGCGCTGCCACTAGCGAGTACCTCCTCCTCGTACACCCAATCAGGTACTCCATTATAAATCACACCATTGACACCCTCCGAGGTGATGGCGAATTCAGAACCGTCTTCAAAATGTATGTAGACATTATTATCAACGACGTATGAGAGACGATTTTTGAGCGGCGACCACGAGCAATACTGAAGCTTTTTACCATCATGGATACTGATCGACGTTCTGCGGAAAAGGTTGATTAAAATGGGTTGATTGGTTGATGAATTCTTAATGAACTCCTTCGAACGATCGAACAATATAACGATACCAACCTTTTTTCGATATCGAAGACATCATATTTCGCTATAAACGAATGACGGAAAACCTCTTCAACAGCATAACGAACCAGAATCTTTTTATTATCCGGCGATAGTGTAAAGGTGCCACCGATATAGATTTCCTTAAGAATTTGAGATTATAAAAACAAGTTCTAAATAGAAAGTGTTACTTTTACTAACCAAGAAATTATTATTTAAAAATTCAGTATCGGTTTTGGTAACAGCGTTGAATTTGCGAATGGATCGGTCACTCTCAGTATAGTAGAATTCCTCATCTGAAAGGTGGGAAAGAGAAATAGTAAAATGAGAAGTTAGAAGTGTTACATAAAAACACTGCTAACATTATTAACCACAGAAAAACGATATGCATGAATTAAGACAGTTTTTAATGTTTCTTCATCTGAGATTTCTTACAGTTTAGAGTGCTGATATTCCAAAGAATATATACAGTATACAGTTGAAAATTTAATGGCAAAATATATCACTAAAAACCATGAATCAATTTGGTTTTCTCTGCAATCCTTTTTAATGAATTTATGGACTTTAATTTTTGATATTTTCTGGAACTAATCTACTATAATAAATACGACACTCGTGGAATATCCGTGACATGAATAGATTAAAATTGTTATTTATTTGTATTTTCCCAATTTTTTTTTTCTGTTTTAAAGATTGATTGATATAACGTCTTTTACACTTCATTTCTGTATAACTGGAAGTTATTTCTTATCCACTAACATACAGAAATGAAGTGTAAAAGGCGTTATATCAATCAATCTTTAAAACAGAAAAAAAAAATTGGGAAAATACAAATAAATAACAATTTTAATCTATTCATGTCACGGATATTCCACGAGTGTCGTATTTATTATGGAATGGAATGGAATATCAAAATATTTATCAGTTCAAGTAAAGTATTTCCAATACTTTACTTGAACTGATAAATATTTTGATATGTCGATTAAATAAAAAATCTGATAAGAATTATAAAATGCTTAAACTTTGTATAAACAAGATTATTGTTGTTAACTGATAAAATGCAATTGTTCGATTAATTTATTGGTATTAAAATCGATTGATTCAAGGAAGAAAACCTCTTCATTAATTTAATCTCTTTTATTATGGTTTCTCGCTTTCTATAAAAATGTTATGTAATAGAATCGTTAGTTTAGGTTAAGTAATACAAGTACCTTATTATTGAAATATTAATTAATTTCTTTAATTATTAAAAGAGTTAAACAGAGCTTAAAAAGAGTTACTTTAGTTCAAATACGATTAAAATTAATTATTAATGAACATTTGAAAATTGTCTAAAATTATATTGCAACAAGTTTTCTTTTTTTATTTTTCTATTATATCTTTTTGTATTTTATCTTTATTTTTTTTGTGGTGCTTTTTCTTAAACTCATTACATTTCTTACCGGTTTTGTTTTTAAAGTTCAGACCACTTTCAAGGTTAAAAAGAACTTCATTTTATTTTTAATTAAGTTTCATTTGATTTTTTAATCTTTTAAGACTCTTTTTTAGTTCATGTTGTTGTTGTTGTTCTTTGAAATACATTAAATGAGTATAACTCGAAGCAATCAAAAGCGAAGTTATAAAAAAACGAAACGGTTTCCTGTTTACACAAGCCATGAATAATGATTTATTGAGCATCGACTTTTTAAATCGATTTAAGTAACTTTTTGGCACTAAAAATGTTAGATCGTTTGTAACTCCCCCCCCTCTCACCTGTGATCCAAGTTCCATTGAAGCCGCGCACCTGTGCACCGGCTGTGAGCGCCTCCAAGAGTTCCCATGGCGTCTTTGCGGGCTTCTTGATGACTGCGGCCTGCGTGTGCGTTGGCAGCGACGCCAGCAGAAGTACTCCAGCGGCGCCTACAGCGAAGAATATCGAAAATATTTGCGAATTCATCACCATCATCTTTCTTCGAATCTTGGGTGATTTTTTCCCCTCGCTTTTTATTTTTTTTCAGATGATCGACCGATATTTTCTTATTATTTCTTTTTTATTTGCACGTATTTTTATAGAGAATTTTTTATTTATGAACAACTTTTATGCATGATCGATGATTATTAAACGACGGTCGTTGGCAGAACTTAGAATGCGGTTATTGAGCTGGGCTGACGTCACGCAACCAACCGATCTGCTCTGCTTTACGTTTCTTCACCAACTGAGAGCGCTTTTTGAAAATTATCACCATCATCCGCGCTGCTCCATCGTTTTGTGGGGCTTCTGAAACAACAAACAACACATTCACAACATTATCAATATCAACTCTGCTTCTTTCTCTCTCGTTCTGCTGCTTTTCTCCAGCTCACTCTCTCTTTCTCTCTCTCTCTCTCTCTCTCTCTCTCTCTCTCTCTCTCTCTCTCTCTCTCTCTGTTTTTTAAAATTTTAACTTATCTAAATTTCATGCTTTCAGTTAAAAACTGTTTTTATAATTATATTGTATTCTTTTTTATTTTTAATTTTTTTTGTTTTTATTTTAAAATATATTTTTTGTTGTATTTCTTTTCTATTTATTCGTTACCTCGCTGTTGTTTCTGCTATTTTGTTTGCATACATTGCGGTTTCGTTATTCTTATTAGTGTTGTTATTGTCATTGTTGTTGTTTTATAGATGAATGATAATCGAAGTGAATTTCTTGCAGAAGTTGAAGAGCAACACGAGTTCAATGCAAATCATTGACTTTATTATTCTTTGCACCAAACAGAAAAAAAATAGTAACATTTTAACAAAAAAAGAAGAATAAATAATTATAATAAAATTAAACAAAATTAATAGAAATATTATGGATTTCTATAAATAATATATATGTATAAAGGTTGGACCATCAGGTGGTTTCTTTTAAAAATTGCTTTTCTTTGAAAACAATCAAGTTTTAAAATATGTAAATGAGATATTCAGAAATAACATTCTTTTTCAAAAAACTAGCCGATGGCCCATGTTGAATACAAATAAGCAAGATTTATGTAGATAAGAAATTAGATTAGAGTGCCTCCATAAACTCGACGAATATTGAAATGAGTACAAAAGCTACAATTCCAAATTAGACAACCAACAAAAATATTGGAATCTTTTTTCATACAACCGCTTCACTCAAATAACCGATGGTCCATTAGCTGGTTTCTTTTTCAATAATTCAACTCAATTCTAATTATAACAGTAGTTCAAAAAGAAACCCACCGATGGCCCACAGTATATAATTAATTATAACATAAAACATATATTGTTTTTCCTTTCTTCAGAATCAGATTTTATGTGGTTTTATTTTTTTAGAATTATATTGAAAATTTGAAGGCGATCTTTATGATTTTTTGACTTTTTTTTTGGTGACTGTAAATCATCTTATCACGTCTTTGCCATCTCAATAGCATAAATTAAATATAATATAATGCTAAACACATTTGCTGATCATAAATCAACTCTTCGATCATAAATCAAGTGTTTCGTCAATCAAATGTTCTGTATGAAGCAGTCGTTGAACTCATCAACTGTTCATCATCATCATCCTTCAACCTTAACCCTTGAAGAGCGAAGTTATGAATGAAGAGAAAATATTTTTTAATCCCAAAAGCTTTTGCTATCTGGTTGACGTCACTCTCGTTGACAGATTCGGAAAGTTTGACATTTGTAATGATAACCAACACTGACAGCATGTTTTTCAAATGCTTTGTGTTTCTCAGTGTAGCTTAGGCCCATATTACATTGCAAACAGTTGTTCGATCAAACAGTCACATTGTTTTTGTTTTCTGTATAAAGCTGTCAACTCTCAGTTCATCCGTGAGAGAATGAAAACAGATGAACTGTTGGCACAGCAAAAACTCTGTTTGCAGGCGATGTGTGCAAACTACAAACAGAACAGAGTTGTTGTGTGGTGTAATAAAAAAGTATGCATGTTTTGGAGTGAAAAAGCTGCACTTATGCCGGAAAAAGGAGGATTGCGTGAAAATAATTGCACAAAGCAACTCTAATTATGTATATATACTACGGAAAGTGTTTGACTGTTTGTGTTTGCAATGTAACATAGTAAGCAAACAGATTTGACGGGAGAGTAAAATAGTTCATTGCTTTGGACTGTTTGATCGAACAACTGTTTGCAATGTAATATGGGCCTTATAGGACTGGTTTCAACGAATGCGAAATTGTATGTATTTTAAAGAAGTTTCTACGAAACATTCTTCGTTTTTTTGGCAAGTTTGCAGAAACTGTTAGTGCCTGAAATCCAACCAACTCATATTACTTTAAAGTAGATATTTCAACAAAGTTTAACATATCACTGAAACAATTTTAAAACACTTTCAAGGACTTTAATTCACTTCAATCATTTCCGATCAAATAACAATTAATGTAAATTACTTCAAATTACGTAAAACTACTTTTAAAGCAATCCAAATTAATGATTCTTATACTTCTTGATTGGATTGCTATCATATGATACTACGGATTGTATATCTTAAATCCGTAAAAATTCTCGAAAGTAAACTTCGATCACTTTAATTGATCACCTTTTAAATTTGTATATTAACTTAAATCACTTGAAGTCAGCTTAAATCGCTTTCTTGTAACTATCTTGAACCATATTAAGTCACTTTCAGTTACCTTAGATCACTTTTTTCATCGTCGAAGGTGATCCTAGTCGACTAGCGGACAGTCTTAAATCACTTTATATGATGAATTGATTCTTGGGAAATCAGGTTTAAATAAATGCAAGTTTCAATCACTTCAATAATAATCTTACAGCAGTTTAAAGCAGATGATCTCGATATTGAATTGCATTTAAATCGATTTAGACATAGATTTCAATCATTCACTCCACATCACTTGAATTGAAAATTTAACTCTGTCCCACTTTTCAAAACTCCGCAATATTTATTTTATTTTAAATAATTAAAATTTCTTTTATTTTGTATAATCATTTTCATTCGTTTCTTTTTAATTACATCCGCACAATTTGCTTGAAAACATGTTATAAGAAAATACAATCAATACATAACACAAATTCAATTGCGTATATTATGGTTAAAAGTAATGTAGAATTATATCTTAAGAAGAGGTGTTTACAATTTAAATACATACACAGAAATAAACGTTTTACTTATCAAATTAAAGGTATAAATTTCAGATGAAAGGGAGAACATTGTCAAAGTGTATCATGTCTACTTAATAATAGTTTCTATTGTTTTTACAATTAATACATTGGTATGTAATAAATGAGAATACCGTGAGATATGAAATCAAACTGTCAATAGTAGAAGACTCATAACTGAAATCAAATAAAACCTAAGCCGAGTTTAATTTCTGTAAAATTTGCTCTTGCAACTCCAAACACTTCGGAAAGAACTGTTCCATCAACGCTATTTTGCGCTCTTCCAGGTGCAGACGTTTTCGTGAGATCTCCTTCTGCTCATCGAGAATGAGATTCTTTTTGCGCACCTCCTCCAAATACAGCACCTCCAAGGAATCGGCGGCTACGTGCGATGCAGCGGCAGCACCATGAACTGCAGAAGATCGACGCTTGCGCGACTGAGTAGTAGATATAACAGTGGATACAACAGCTTTCGTTCGTGGCGGTTGCATGCTATTGTTGCTACTGTTATTGTTACTGTTGGTGTTGGTGGAGTTGTTGATGTTATTGTTAATGTTGTTGCTGCCGCTCGTGTGGTTCGCATTGGCTTCTGTGGATGCATTTTTAGATGAGACCACGTAGTTGTTTGCATATTGATTAGTTGCGGACGAGTGAGCTGCGGGTCGTACAGAAGGTGTTGCATTGGGCGCGTTCTGGTTAAGATTATTAACTAACAACGAGCGAGAATTGTTGCTCGATGTGGTTGAGATGGTATAGGAATTTAAAGTCTGGTCATATGTTTGACGTTGTTGAGTTTGTTGCTGTTGTGTTTGGTGATCATGTTGTTGTTGCTGCTGAATTTCCTGCTGTAGCTGTTGTATATGTTGTTGCAACTGCTGATGTGGATGAGATGTTGGAGCTGTACTCTGCGTCTGAGTTTTATACTGTTGTTGTTGTTGTTGTTGCTGTTGCTGGTACTTCAGCTGTTGTTGAGTCTGAAGCTGTGTCAGCTGCTGCTGCTGCTGCTGTGGGGTCTGCAACGGAGTCAATTGCGGTTGCCGTGTTTGATGGTATAAACTCGAATTTGCATATGAAGAAAATTCTTCCTGGAATTCTTCCCGCTTAATTTCGTCGATGCGATCACTAAACAACTCGCCGCTATATGAATGTGAATCGTTACTGTTGAAGAGAGAGTTCGTGTGAATGGATTCCGTTTCTGTCGCCTGAATAAATTACATAAACAATTTTCTTTTACTTTTTTCAATATCTACGCAATTATTAACTAATTATACTAACGTTAACATCTTCCATGCTTATGTCCAGGCTGTTTTCCTGTAGCGCAAGATCCGCTTCATCGTTTGGCGCCGGCGTTGCTTTCGTTGCCGCCGTCTGAAGCATCGTTATTGCTGTTGAAGCCAATACCGGTGAAAAGTCCTGGCTTTTTTCCAAAGCTTCCGGTGATATCGGCTCCGCGTCATTGGGACGATGCTCGTTACGTAGGATTTTGTCAATAATTTCGAATTTTTTCCACCTAGTTACAGTTGTCTTATCCACTTCCATGCACTTCATCACTTGCCTGCGAAAAGAAAAGTACGTTCTTTCAGATCGGTTCTTTGCCCACTTCCTGATCCACTAACACCCACCTGTACTTGGCCTTAGCTTGATTAACTTTCGCCTGTATCTCCTCCGGCTTCACGTCGATGCCCCACTGCTCGCTCAGCTCCTCCGCCCATTTTGCGAAAAACACAGTATTCTTCCCGTAGCGCGTCAATCTCCAGTTCTCACGGCCCCAAATCTCGTAAAACCGCTCTTCTTCCTTCGGTGTCCAGTAGCGTCGGACTTTCCTCTCTCCTTCGATATCGGCGCTGGAGGCCTCAGTCTCGAACTCCGCCATCAGCGGATTTAGCGTCACCTCTACGAATTCCATGCCCTGCCGGTTACTTTGTTTCTTAATCTAATATAATCATTCGACCAGGTTTTTAAGCAAATTTTGTAACACTTCACGATTGCAATTGAATTATAATTTTTGCGAAAATGAGAAATGTGAAAAAGACGCACAGTTCCTAATAGTACAGAAAACAGTGAATTCCACCAACTGTCAAAATTAACGTGACAGTCCATGCAAGGATACTTTTTAGTGATGTGTGACAATCTCAAGGACGAAGAGAAGCAATGCGGTCGGAAATCAGTGCTGCCAATATCGTTTCTCTTTGCTGTTGATATTGTTGTTATAAGAATGTCAAATTGACAATCAAATCGTATTGAAGTTATATTTTGTTAAAATGCGGATGCAAACGCGTTCTTATTAAACGCAGCTTTTTCACAATAGACCTCTGAAACATTTACCCAACAGTCTTTCCTGTCTCCAGTATAAAGAAAGCGAAGTCAAGAAAATTTAAAAGAAGTTTGAGGGACCTATCCACGCTGATTTCAGGCAAAGAATATTACCCAACTAAAGGGCAGGCGAAAAAATAACCGAAAAATAGTTGAAACTAATTAGGAACACAACCATAGCGACGAACTACCTATTTCGCTATCAAAAGTACATGGGCTATTATTGAAACCAGAGAGGCAGATAAAATTCCCCTCCGCCGCTAGCGAATGTTCTATATTTTGTTGTTTACCTTATTCTTTAGGAATAGTCGCTATGGTTTGGACATCGCATCATTGACAACTTTGCTGCGTTGTTATGTCATGTTTATATAGGGTTTGTTTCCGTCTTTTGAAACATGTAGGATGTTTTCCTTATTGCCTGCATTTTAAAAAAAATGTAATTGAAAACTCCATAAACAGCTGACCGTTCCAAACAAACATAATGCTTTATTGCATTTATCGCAAAAGAAAACCACAATTTCAAACCCAAAAATGAGAAAATATTATTTTTAATGATGTATGAAAATGCATTGAAATAATTATATTATTATTAGATCTGCATATTATATGTAAATATGTTTTTTATTATCAGGGATATTTTCGACAGCAAACTCAACACAGCACGCAAAGCTACATGGTTGTTAACTCTAAAGCCTTAAACACAATCAAAGACGCAAGACGCAAGATTCAATGCAGCGAAGCAAGAAATGGCTCGGATTTAAACCAAATCATTTTCGGGAAGCAGAAGTATGAAATGTCAAATATTTGACTGTAGAGAACAATAGATTCATTCTAACCAAAATTCTCGAAGTTTATTCGAAGTTTTTTTATTTTTATGTATATTAAAATATATTTAAAATACATTGAAATAATATATTATACAGAATAATAATAAAAAAAGCAACAGAAAAACACTCAGATAATTTTACAGCAACTGAAATAGAAAAAACAATGAAATGTAAACAAACACAAACAAATAAGAAGAACAAGAACGCTTTTGCATCCGTCAAAATTAGAATTAGCTCGAATGCGAGATGTGTAATTTCGCAGCTAAGCAGGGAAGCAAAATTGAAAGCAAACTTTTTTCTCGATCTCCATAAGAGCCCGTGTAATTTTGACTCGAATATTGCGTGTTGCGTCTTTGATTGTGTTTAAGGCATAATAATTTCTTACAGAAATCAAACAATAAACGTTGGCAACGTTAATTGTCTGACAGTCGGCAGTCACGTAAACCATTTGTTTCGCAATAATAAACAACTGTATGGCAGTTCAGAATTAAATTATTACATATTTGTGTATCAACATCGAATATTCGTATAATTGAGAGCGGAAAATGAGTGATTCCGATAAGGAATCAACGACTCCATCGACCAGCACGAATAGAAGCATCAACAAAACAGAACGTCTTTCAAAACATCTGCGGCGCCGCTATTGGACTTCCTGGGAAGAGATGAAACTGGTTGAAGTGTGGCGCAGTTATGGCGATGATGTGACCTCTACAGTCAAACATACTCCGGTTTTTGCCACCATATCATATGGCATGCGGGTGGCCGGATTTCAGGTTAATTCTCAGGAGTGTCGTCGGAAGATACATCAGCTGAAAAACAAATACATGTAAGTAAAGCCACTGGCTAAATAGCTCCTTCATAGATTTAAGTGAAGAAGGTCACGGATTAGCGTTTGGAAGTTTGATCTTTGGAATTACAATTTTATGGAAATTCAGTGCAGTTTTAAATTCGTTCTCATATTTTTAGCACCGAGCGGCAGAAAATCGAAAGTAATGAAGCCGGCGAAGATTATGAATCTGATTGGAAGTTATATCCGCTAATTGATTGTGTTCTGAATCCTATCCACAAGCCTAGTGATGTCCATCATGAAAGCAATGTAAGAGTTTTCTGCTTTTAGTAGCTCTAAAAATAAAAAAATATTCCTTTAAAATAAATTAGGTCCTTATTCCAAGAGCCACGACGAAGACGATGTCGGTTACAAAATATCAATTTCGACGAAAAGAATAAAAGAGAGTTACCGACATCGTCTTAGTCGTGACTTCGAATACGGCCCTTAGTTTTTGATTTATATTCCTTCCTCTCGTCAGATTGTAAAGCAGTTCCTGGCCAAAATGACGCCTTTACCACCGAATCATCGACGACAACGGCGCCCGCTCATATTCGAAGCAGCAACCAATGATCTCGGCATTATTAAGCATAAAGAAAATGGTTACTGCAAGCAACTGTCACACACCTTAATCCCACCGCAGTTCATGTCGAATCCTTACAAACGTACATATAACTCGATTACCTCCACCAGCTCCCCCAGAAACAATTATCGGTCAGCAGCATCGATACACCAACACAGCAGAATTTCAAATGGCAGAATCGATTTCAAATTACGTTCCTTTAAAATTCCACGCTTGGAGGATTTGAAGCTGGACAACATTAGGCTGGCGGAACGTCGTGATCTTGCTATGCGTAATTTGTATATACAGGAGCGGGAAGTGAAGATGCTGGAGACACTAGTGCAGGGTTTGCAGTGTGGCGGCAAGTAACCACAGCGAAGGCAGCGACAACAACTGAACCGACGTAACGACCGAATGCCATATTTAATTTAGTTTCATTTCATTGACTTAAACATCTTTTGTGTACAATTTATAAATTTTAAGGTCTTGTATGTATTATTATAATTATTATTTAAATTAAGCTTTTAAAATTATAGCAAAGCATGAAGCGTAGCGCTCAGAAGTAAAGAAGAAAAAAAAAGCACTTCGAGCTGACTTTTTTGACCACCGGAAAAAGTTTTTTTAAAACAGGAAAAAGTTAGAAGAGAAGAGACATCAAGTACAGACAATACTTTTAGCAATTTTTAATAACTAATTTTAAATTGAGCTTGTGTAAAATAGTTTATTTTAAAATAATGATTAGTTTCCATGAATCGTGAAAATCAACAGACATTGTATTCTATTGTCATTCAATTGAATTGTTTTAAAAAAATAACTTTTATAGAAAAACAAAATTAGCTTTTTTCCAAAACTGCATCATCACAAGCATTTACCTAGTAGTTTAATTTTTTAAAAAATATCGAGTATTTTAATAATGGAATAATTAATTCAACTGTAAAATAAAGTGAAATGTATATAAATAATAAATACAAACAAATCAAATCAAGAAATCATCAGCAATCCCAAAATTAAAGAATGAATTGAATGAATTTTTAATTGTTTAAATGCCTAATTATATTTTGATAGAATTTTAAGACTTTTTCTCTTCCTTTATCTGAAGGTTCAAATAATTAATAAAATATTTGTTGGTCATATTTTGTTTATAATGGATTTATTTTCTTTATTGCTGCAAAAAATTTGCAACATTAATTTCAGGCATTAATGACGAGTATACTTAAGTTCCATTAAATAATTGCTGCTTTTGTTGTTTTTACAAAACCTATGAACTTATATTTTGTAAATAAATTTCAAATAAAACAAAAGCATACATACACGCACACACAGACACAAAACACCAGTAAAGCAAGTAAGTCTAAGCATGAAGTTTAATGTACGAATATAAGGCACAAAAGCCTTAAACCTGACCTCATGGGAATTAAATATGAAGTGATAAAGAAAGAAAAATCCGCCTTCAAAAAGGACAAAAACTAAACTAAACAGAAACAAATGCATCTTTATACGAGTCAACTCTTGTCAATTCTTGTCTTGAAGCTTGAGAGTACTTGAAATTTAAGTCCTGTGTAAGTGGTTGCTTATTGAGTTCAGTAAGATTATTAAATGCAACCTTTAAGAGCTACGTTCAGTTACCGTTACGCAGTTTCATACACCCAAATAGGAACACAACGAAAAGGTGGCAAACAACAGGACAACTAGGATTAAAATGGCCACCCAGGCTGGCATGCTTCCTGCAAATAGAATGTAAAACATGAAAAAACAATATCAAAACACAAGCATTGAGATCGAAAGAGTTTACGACATACGTCTGTGCTGCAAACTGTGTATGCACACTTTATTGTCCACCGATATTGACAACACCGCCGCCTCGCTGTCGCTCGATATGGGCGGACCTTCTTGATTGGTGATCGGCAGAAACTGCAAACCCGTGACGAACATCGAGTGTGCTTTCGGAATGTGAAGAACGCGCTGGAAAAAGGAAACACACTCTGTGAAAATGTAATTCTAATTTTTCGTACTCTCATCGTGCTCACCTGTAAACTGAAAGCTATGTACATCGAAACGCTGCCCGAGAACATGGTGCCCACCGCCACGAAACGGCCATCATCGCGCACCGCCAACGAAGCCAAACTTTCAGCGATGGCCACCGATTTCTGAAGCTTGCCATCGGCAGAGTTCCATTGCTGTAGGTAGCCACGCTGCTTACCTACTTTGCCCATAGGATTGGCGATGGTGAAAAGACAATACCGATCGCGTTGCCCTTCAATGGTACCGTAACGACAGCGTTTATACAGATATTTCACTCCTTCCGGCGTCGGCCAGACAAGTTTGTGTCGCAGCTTTGAAGTCGCCATATCCCACACCAAACCCTGACCATCTTTGGCAATGCTAACTAAATATTTCGAGTCGGTGCTGAAGTCGAGATCGTCGATTTCCTTCGTATGAGCGCTGAAATTGAAAACGCAATTGAAGGAAGCTCTAAGCTTTTGTTTTATAACTTGAAAGTTCTCCGCTCTTTTGCGGAACTTACGGCACATCGCTCTGCAACAGCATCTGAGGAAAATTCCACACCCTCAAGTGGCCGTCTGTGCCTCCCGTAGCCATGAGTTGTCCATTGATGCTGATTCGCACCACACGCTGCAGCGGTTCCGGTGACAGAAAGTCCGTCTGTACCGAATCCGCTGTCTTGATATCGAATCGTACGCGCTTCAGCGTTGGCGGCAGTTCTTCTGTAGCATAACCATTTCGTAGATTCTCCACCCCCGATGGCGGCGCCGCTGCGTCAGCATCAGCTGATCCCCTTCTTCTACGTACTCCATTCTCATTGGGACGTTCTACGGGAGGGGGTTTTTTGCCATTCGACTTCTTCTCCTCGATTGTAGTTCCGTCTTCCTCTTCGTGGCCCTCCAAAACAATACGCGGATTGACGAAGTACATTTGGCAATGCGATTCCTGCCCGGCGCACAAATAGGAACGTCTGCCATCGTTGCGTACCGCAAAGTTCATCACTACGTTGGCGCCGGTCTCGTGACGCATCATTTCCTCGGCGCAGAAATGCGATCCATTGTGGTAGATTTCATAGATTTCCTGCAATAAAAGGGATTTCAAGGAGTCATCACGATGACCTAAAGATTGGCGCGACTTACAAAACCGTTGGCAACCCCCGTCTTGCTGGAACCTCCGCCGCCAGCCACCAAGACATGCCGACTGGTCAACATTTCCACGGCATAAAGCGGAAAGTTGACGCGTGCCAGGAGTCCTGTGCTAGGCCTGCGTTTAGGAGCCATCTAACCTTAACTGCTCTGAAATCCCTTTAAATATGCTGATCTTTTGACTCTTATCTGTTGGTTCCTTCTCCCTCTGTTTCTTTGCAGCTTGTGAGAAGGTTCCTTCTGATCTATGTTCGTTCTGGTTCCTGTTCGGATTCCGACTATTAAAAATATTAAAAATTGTTTGACAACCTTATCTGCTGCTGCCAACGTCCTCTGCTGAAAACTAGGTCGCCGCCGCCTGTTTTCTACGTTTTTTCCCAAAGAGTTAAAGGTTCTTACAATTTCATGTGTATTATTGATTTTTCTCGAGTTTCTAATTAATTGTGGTTAAAATTTTGTGGTTTGTATTCTGCTTTTGCTAGCTTACACTGTGCTAAAGTTCCACGTATTCCATAGTCACAACTATTTTAATTACATTACAATATTCTGCCGTTGCTGTCAAATACGAAGTCGGCGTTGACGTCGCCTCTAACGAGCAAAGTCCGTTTTTCGGGTTGTCAGAGATGCTTTTAGCTTTAACACTTTATTATTTAAAATTTAATATTTTTAATTTATTAAATTTTAAATTTTTCATACAATTCCGAAAAGTATTATTAAACGGCAATTCTTTCTAAACACAGTTAGCTTTTCCCACATAGAAAATAAAAACAAATAACGAATATAACAAAGTATAAAGCACGATAAGCATTGCGGTCGTTGTTATGATAAGAGGCCCAAAATAAGAAAAATCTTTAACTACTCTGGATTCATTAAACAGAGAAAGTTTTGCAACAATGGTTGGTGCACTAACTTAACTACTGAAAACGTGCGGCAGGTAGATGTAGTTACAAGACGACAGCATTTAAGATTCACTGGAAATTAAATTTAGGCACCGGAAATGAAAGTTTTTGTTCCGGTTTGTCACTGTATTTATTTTTATTAATAGCCAGAATCTTTTTTGCTTTGTGAGATTGGTGGCCATAAAGTTAAACTGCTGTTATTCTGTTATAACTAAAAATGGTGCCGGTTCAAATCACAAAGAAAGAATTTAATGTTGTTCTTCTACAATACGATGTTAATATTATCAAATTTATATCTATATGCATTTTTCTATTTTTATAATTACATTTATTTTTATTATGTTTGCTGGTGTCACGTGTGTGACGTCATGAATACGAATTTCAGAGAGTGTTTCATTAATTTTTTTAGCTTATTATATTTATTATTCATTATTATCTATTTTAATTTTAGTACTTATTTTTTGACACTTTTTAGTATTTTTTAAAACGAAGTTTCCGAATTAAAGAGGAAAATAGAATTCTGTACTGATTTGATTTCTTCTTAAGTGAATTAGTAGTTGTTTAGTACTTATTACTGTAGTATATTTAGTATACAGTACTTGGTGCTTTTTAGTACACTTTCGAATTGAAGTAATTCTCTTGTAATTTATAATCACTGTCAATCATTTAAACTCGATCAACGAACTGCAGAAATAAATAACTAAATCGGATCTAAATTATATTAAAACACGTTGGACAAAAATGCCTTGTTGTTGTTGTTGTTGTCAACGCTACAAATAAAATTAAAACTCCTTTAAATATGGCAAAAACAACCTCAAGAAAACCCATCAAGTCAAACAATAACACAAAATAATCACACACAAATAATAAAATAAATAAATAATAATGAAATCAGTTCGAAAAACGAGACAAATTTTAAAAAAATGCAATAAATTCAATTAATAAACTGTTCATAACATAAATAACAAAGTTGGAAATCCTTAAAAAAGCTCCAATTAGCAATAAATAAAAATTTATGGCACTTGAAGACTTGGCGAGTAACATTTTTATAGCGCTTTCTTCGTAAAAAAAAAATGAACTACAACAATTAATGCATAAATTCCGAATCGACTATATTATGCATGACTCATATATGACTCATGAACGTATGACGATGACTATTTTCGATGTCTGTACTTTTGTATTTACGTAAATATTTGGTAGTAGAACACAATAAAAGGTAAAAGAACCTGTTATAAAAGCCAACCAAAGATGAGTCAATTTCTGAAAGTAGAGGCAAAGAAGGGAAAAATAAAGCAAAAAGTTGAGAAAAACAACAGAGAACAACTCAAGAACTTTTAAGTGGAAAAAAGTGTGATTTTCTTCGGTCAGGATTCGAAAAAAAACAAACAATAAACGAAGCGAAAAAACTTGTTGTTGCTGTTGTTCCAAATACGGACAGAGTTGCATTTCAAAATGCGTCGGTTGTCGCTGCTGTTGCACTTGAAGCTCAGGTACACAGTTTCAAGGTCTTTCATTAAAATATGGAGACGTACAGAGTTTTTATAAACACACACATACACACACACATACACACCCCCTTTAACCCTTTGAGGCCCTAAAACCAACTTCTTCTACTAACCTTTCGATTATAATTATAATGTTTCGATTATATGAACTATTCGATGGAATGAACTGTTCGATTATCAAGTTCTCCACTTGATTTTGTATTTTTTGCAACTTTCAATTAGGTTCGTTGTTTTTGTTAATTGACAAGTTAAACGAAAAGTGAGCATGTTTTAAAAAACTTAAAGAAACTCTGTTGTTTTTTCTGTGATTCTTCCAAGTCGCCGCCGGCGTAGAAATCGTGCAGGCAGGCATTCGTTTTTGTTGTTTCTTTCCATAGTATTGTTGTTGTTTTTGCGCGAGTTCAAAATCGTGTGAGTGGGAGGGATATCGAAGAATCGTCGAGCTTCGTTGAAGTCGTTTACTCGTCGTTCGTTGAAGTCGTTTACTCGTCCGTCGTTCGTTGAGCACCGCAGAGAGTGAGCAGCGAAGATCAAAGTGCAGTTTTTATGTGCAGTCTTTTTTTTGTGTGGTTGCTTTTATTTCTCTTTTTTATGTGTCGATGAGACGTTTTTTAAAAGTTATATCCACAAACTACGTACATATGTATGTATGTGTGTTTGTTTGTAAGTATGTGTATGTGCACATGCATTAAGAAAGTAAAACGGTAGAGTTGACAATTGAGATAATTAATGAAGTTTATTCTACAACATTTTGTTGCCTTTTATTAGAAAGAAATTAAATAGGATGTTCGCGAAAGAGAAGATGGAAGAGTGAGAAGGAGACGAATGAGAGAGAGAAAGAGAGAGAGAGAGCGAAAAAAAACTTCCCAACAAATTGCATTCAAATGATAAAAACTTCTTCACTAGTGTAACAATTCAATTCCATTACCTCATGACGTCTTCTTATCATCCACCTACTCCTCATCCCTTCATCACGTCTCTTCACCCACGGACCCGCCCCCCCCCCCACCCGCTCCTTCATTTTCCTTCTCATTAAATTTGTGTGCGTTCGAGAAATGTGTGTATCTCAGAACATGTTTCAATTTGTTCGCAGTTTAACCCACCCTCTGCAAAACCCTCTGTGTACAACCCCTCTAATCTTCCCTCTCTTCTTCATTCTCGCCATCACCCCACCAAAACTCTCATCACTCTCATCGTACAGAAATATTATTAAGAAAAACCCATAAATAACTCGAATAGTATCGATTTTGATCAATCTTTGGCTTGCTTTTCTTTCTGAAGAGAATATTAATCAGTAGATGCACTCCAACCCAGCGTCTCTTCCTTCCTCAGTCTCTTGCTAACCTTCTGTTCCTTCCTCTTCTCCCCCTTCCTTCCCAGAACACCCTTCTTAGTATCTAGTAAATGGGGGGAAATTGACCCCTCCTCCCAACGATCTTTTTCTTGTCTTAATTTGGAAAATTTATATAAAAACTTCGATGAAATTTAATAAAATAATTCAGCAGAAAAAACGTCAATCAACTCCAGCTGCTTTTCAGATAGCAAAAGTCGGTTACTTTTTGAAAACCATAACAAGCCAAGAAACCAACAACGCGGTTACGATCCACAAAAGAACACGCCAACAACAACAAAAACCAGAAATGACATTAAAGCATCTTCTCTCTCACAGTTTTTGAAGTTCCAGCGTTGGAGAAACGAATCGCTCGCTTTCTGTCCCGCTCTTTCTCTATTGATTATTTCTTCTCGCCGTTGGTGGAACGTAGCTTCGTGTCGTTCGGTTGCTGCATCACGTTCTGCCAACGTCGCTGCCGTCATCGCTGCAGATGCTGTCTTTGTTTTTGTGCAAAGCTGCAGATCAACAACATTGTTTGCCGAAGAGCAGCAGAAGACAAAACAAAGACAAAAGTGGGGAACCAAGACGAAAAAATTGCAATATTGTTGTTGTTGTTGTGACTTCTTTTTTTTCCTCCATTGCACGGTTCTGCACACTATAAAACGATCGCACGCAAACGATCCACAATCATTCTGCTTCGGCGTGGCTCGTGTGGAAGTGCATCGGTTGTTCGTCGGTTTCTTTATTCCTGGAGTTTTAAATCGTCGCCGGCTTTTGAATTAAAATCGTTCCTACGATTAGTTTTGTTCTTGTTGTTGTAGCGTCTGTTTGCTTTAACTGCGAGACGGTTTCTTTGTTTGTTTCATTTAAAAAGACACAAAAACAACGAAAGTGAATGTGAGTGGAAAGAAGAAGAAGAAGAGCAACAAAATTGCATTTCTTAAACAGTTGAAAATAAATGCACAAATAATAAGAACAATAACAAAAAACTGTAAATTAAATGTAATTAAAAGCATCTGTTCGACATCTGAATTTTAATTCTTTGGTTTTTTCTATTTTTCCTGTACCCTCCTTTAATTCTTCCATCTTTTCAAGCCATGATCTTTTTCCTCTCCCATGAAAAAAATATAAGTTTTTCTTCTTCTCATCTTCAATGCAAATAACGAACCTCTGTTTTTACACTAACAACGATTGGCAACAAAGAAGCTGGTGTTTTTTTTAAACATTTTTAACGAGTAGAAAAAAACGACTTTTTTTCCTTGTTGTTAGTGTAGAAGAATCGTCGTTCGTTTTTCGCATATTCTGGACGAGGGAATGGCGAAGAAGTGTTGTTGTTGTTGCTGTGCTGGTGGATTTTGTTTGCACACCAACAACAACAACAAAAGAACGGTGAATGCAGAACTTGTTTTCCGCGATCATCGCTTCTTTTGTTGGCTGTTTTTAGTTTTTTATCCTTTTTTTATTATCGGTATTCAATAAGCAAGTACAAGCAAACAACAACAACAACAACGATGTTAAAACGAGAACAAGAACGAAACACTGAAGACAAAAGTAAACAAGTAAAATAGTGTTTTATTTGTGGCCTTGTTGTATTTTACGTTGTTGTTGTGGTTGTTTTTTAAACGCTTTTTTACCTTGGTTAATGTTTGTTCTTGTTAATTTTGTTGTCCGCGTTGAGTTTACTGACGCGTTCAGTCCGTGCCCACACTTGTCATCACGATGCGCGCATCACCCACGATGATTGGCCCATGTCACATGCTCCAAATCAACCATCAGTTTAAGTCATCGCGCACGCATCGTGGAGACAAGTGTGACATGAGCCATTGAGTATAATTTATACTTTGTTTCTATTGTATATAAAAAGCTTATTAAAAAGCAAGAATTATTTGATGGATACCTAATTTTATAAATTTTATTTATTATTTAATTTAAATTAATTAAAAATGTCCATCTATTTTCTATCTTCACAGCTGATGACCTCGTTTAACCCACATTAAATTGAATTCTCTCGCAATCAATCAAGAAAAAGACAATAAAAGTTTTAAATAAGTTAATTTAAAAATTTTTCGAAAAGCAGCTGGTAAAAAACGTTAAAAATATGGTTCAACCGGAGAAAAATCTTACCCTTGAGTTGTCCGGGGAGGCGGAGGAGTGTAGAATAGGTGAGTTTTTTGTTGTGAGGAATTTTAGTTTAACGTGCACATTATAAAATTAGGAATGAATTCCATTCATTTACATTTTATTCATTCACTTTAAATTTTCCCTTCATTACATTGGATTAAAAGTGAAGCACGATTATATATGGCCGATGCCACACTAATCATCACGATGCGTGCTTCGGTGACCCATTCCTTTGTTTCTACTACATTTTTTTGTCTTTTTGACTCCCAAATGACTGAGTTTCTGTCTCGAGATTTTACTGTGCTGATGAGTTGAAGGTTTTTTGCGAAATGTTTGCTTCTATTGTATTCTCTATTGTCTGTGATTGTTGGTGTTGTTGTTATTGTTGTTGTTGTTATTGTTGTTGTTATTGTTGTTGTTGTTGTTGTTGTTATTATTGTTGTTGTTGCTACTGTTTTTTTTTGTTCTTTCCAAGCTTTTTGCGAATTTGATGAGTACTGCGATCATAATGAAAATGCAACAATAAAAACAGCATCTTTTGTGAGAAAAACAATTTTTCATTCATATTCAAAATTTTATTTGCAATTTTTATTTTTATTGTTTTATTTGTTTGCCTTTTCCAATTGTTTCACTCTCTCTTTTACGTTTTTGAATGTTATTTAAATACTATTTTGTTGAAACCTTCGCAACCTTTAGTACATTTTTACTAAATCTTTTATTAAACTTTATTTTTAATAAAGTATTCTAGTGTTATGAAAATATTTCTTTATAATTACAATAACTTTAATTATTTAAATAACTTTTTTGTGAGTAAAAAATTAAATTCTCACCTTTAAAGTGACACTAAACGAAAATCCACTCTAAAACTCCATTCGATGACAATTAAAAATAAAAACTTCGAAATGAATTCACATTAAAACTGAATGAGAAACTCTATAAACGACTTCAGAGTTCAGTGAACAACTTTTTCCATCCTTCCTGCCAAACTTTCAACTCCAAAACGATTTAACCGTCATTAAAATGAATGCGTTGTCATTTAACCTGAGTTGCTACTTCTCTGGATTTTTCTGGTATTTTTTACGGTGGAAAAGAACTCGAAAAATGTATTATATGAAAATTTTAAAACTTAAGGAAAAATTAAAAATTTTTTAAAATTTCAACATGTATCAAAATTTTAAAAGCTTTGTGCAATTTTTTAAGTTTTGAATAATTTTTAAGCCCTGAATGTTGTAAAATCTTTCTTCTGACAGCTTCACTGTAGCTACACACATGACATGCATGATGATACAACATGACTCACAAGCAACACATGATTCGCAAATGGTTCTTGCCTTTTTTTACTATTCTTCTCTTTGGGTCCAAAAGTTTTTTCTTTTCTCAATTTGACAATCACTTTTTTAAATTTTTTCAGTTTTTAGCAAACTACAAAATCAATTTTTTACCGTAGAGTAAATCAATTCAATCAAATCAATCTTTACGTTATTTTCTCTCAATGAAGGAAACATTTAAAACTTTTTTCTTTAGTGATTTCTAAACATTTTCTATGGAATCTCTCTCTCTTCTTTCTTCTCTCTCTCTCCTCTCTCTTCTCTTTCTCTCCTCTCTCTTCTCTCCTCTCTCTTCTCTCCTTTGTCTTCTCTTTTTAATCCTTTCCATCCTTCAATTAAAATTTTCCAATCTTCACTTAATTTTATCTCTTACTATCTCTGAGTATTTGGAAAGTCCGAGCATTCAACCTTTTTTTCTTTAATTTGATTTCATTTCATTGTCTTCTCTCGTATTTTCATGGAATGTATTTTTTCTCTACTACAGATTTAGAATAATGATATTTATGTTGATGATGCTGATGAGAATGACGATGTCTTCTTTGAGTCCAGTAAAGGAGAAGGATCTTTTAATATATTCCACACGCAGCAGATTCACTCATTATAGAGGAATATTTGTTAGACGCTCCGTCCTCTCCGGAGCAACAAAAGTCATTGAAGCATATGACAGTGCGTATTATTGTCTGTATTGTTGTTGTGTCACTCATCCTCTCTGCTGTTGCTTCACCTTCACGTATTCACACGACACCACCACCGCCACACTACTTAATTTTATTGTTGTTGCTGTTTCCTTAATTTATTTTTCACATTTTCTCAGAGTTCAACACGTTTGACATTATTGTGGAAACGTAAGCTTAATTCTTTTTGTTTCGTTTCTTCGATGGTGTTTCTCTCTTGTTTGACTGTCAGCCAGTCTAACAGCCTGTCCGTCCACCCGCCTGTCTGTCACCATGCTTGCCAATCTGCTTGTTGCGTTGCTTGTCTATCGGTCTGTCTGCCAAAGAGTCTGCCAGTTCGACTGCCTCTCTGACAAACTTTTTGCTTCCCGTCTGCGTTACTTTCCGCCGCTCTGTCTCTGCGCCTGTCAACCTGTCGGTCTGACTGTCATATCTTATTTTATTCTATCTTTTTGCCTCCCCGGAAGAGTCACTAACTCAACCCCCGTGTAACTCCAGATTTCACGCCGGATTTTCTACCAGTTACGTTGCCTTCATGACTGTGAGGCCGCCTCTGCTTGCTTCCCACCTTGAATCCCTTTCTGACTGCCTTACATCTTACTTTAGAGCCTATCTGTCAACATGTCTGCCTGCTTCCGTATTGCGCTTAGACTATATTCTCCTTCTCATAGCTTCCATGACTGCCTGCCTGGTTCTTGCCAACCAACCTCTTTATCGGCATCTCTTCCTGTATGTCAGACACCAAAACTCCCCCTCTTCTTTAAGGGAGTAATGATGGTAATAATGATGATGGTGATGAAGATGGCCGATGTCACACTGTCATCACGATGATTTGTGGCATGTGACATGGACCAACCAATTAGCGTGATCGATGTACACATCGTTATAACACGTGTGACATCGGCGATCTTCATCACCATCAGCATGAGCGACGTAAGTATCGTGATGACGAGTGTGAAATCGGCCATTTTCATATTCATCACCATCATCATCATTATCATCATCACTTCCTCTATTCTCATTATAACTCTTGAAAACAGCCCTCATCTACTATTCAGAGATTTGCTTTTGTTGTTGTTATTCGATCAATGATATTTCAACCATTGTATCTCATTATTTTATTTATTTGTGGTTGATGTTGCTTTATCATTCTGCTTCATTCCAATTTAAACATTTTTTTCCTTTTCGAAAGATTTCCTTTCCTCTGAAGTGATTTAGTTACAGCAACCGTGACTTTGCTGTCAAATTGGACAAATTATTATTTAACAATGAATTAATTTAAATGATATTTATTTTAATTGAGTGCACTAAATTGAAGTTGTTGCGAATTGTTTGGCGCTTTTCTTTGCGCCTCTGAAGTGTCTCTTTGTGTGTGTGTATCGTGTCCCATGTACAGTGGAACTACAGTTGAAGAGAATCACTGTTAAAAGAGAGAAAAAGAGAATACATTTACATATTAAATGCTAAAATTCACTGCTAAATCCACTGCTAAAGAGGAGAGGAAAAGAAGGTAGAAAACGTGTTCGAACAGGGCTATCTTTTTCTCTATGTAGTTTCAACAATTAATTATAATAATAACAATATATATGTAGATATTTTATAATGATATTATAGACCATAATGATTTGATATCTATAAATAATTTTATAATGTACAAGCCACTTTAACCGATTTTCTTTTGTAAACTGGCACTTATAATTCCGGATTAGTTTATGGTTTATCACTAATATAAGATTCAGGAGCTATTTCTATCCCATTCTTAATCTTTAGCCACTCAGCTAAAATATTTGTAAAAGTTTTGTTTCTCGCTTGTCGATATTCTTTTAAAAGAAAGGAGAAAAACCTCATTTAAATTTAATATGAATACGTGATAAAATTCTAAAAAGTACAGAGTATTTCTTTATAAACACCGTATCTGTAAATCCTCAGATTCGACACTCACATTCGACACACCAGGCTTCAAAGTAAAACCTAACAAAATGGCGCCTGTCCTTTAAAGGCATCAGAAACATATTCACATCACGGTAGTTATTCGTCGTATAACGGCAACTCATACTCTACGCCATTTTGTAGAAAATCCAAAAGTTTTGATTAAATTTATTTCACACATACACGCACATACACATACACACACACACACACACACACATTATAATCATAACCATATGGCAACAGTAAGGCAAGAAGATCAAGAACAAGAAGAAGAAGAAGAACTACAAGAAGAAGAAAAAAAGCCGGCAAGAGCGCAACATCTGTTGTTGGAAATGAGCTATAATATGAGACAAGATGAGAAGCGTGGCTTAAATGCGGTGTATCGAGGTGAACCGAGTCGTTCAGGATGATACATCAGAAAGAAAGAAGAAGCATAAATAACAGCGGGAAGGAGAAGCATGAGAACAACAACGACGACGCACATTTTTATAGCAGCGAAATCTAATCAAAGATGCTAAAAGAGGAGCAAAATTAACAATGACAACAAAAAATAACAACGACAAGTGAAGGAAAAACAAAAACTAAGACAGTATAGAACAGCATGATAATCAAAACTACGAATAAAGTAAGCAACAATCAAAAAGAACATCAAAAACAGCAGCAACAACGAAAACAATATCAGCAACTTGCAAATAAATCCCTGGAGAATCTCTAAAGCGGTCCACATGAGCTAAGAACGACAACAACAACAACGAGGATTTTCTTTTTCCAAATAAATTGAGAACCTAAGAACTTTGAACTAGTATTTTAAGTACTCGATGGTCGGTATTTAATACTTGAAGGAGTCTTGACAGTTGTCAGGCTGTAGAGTGCAAAGGTTGTGCTCCGTTGTCTAGGGGAAAGGAGGAGAGGAGCAATAACACCAACAACAACAACAACAACATTAACAATAGCATCTTTTAAGTAGTGCACGATGACAACATATTTTATATAGAATGTCAGTTTGAAATGGATTTATCGTTTATTGAAAAGAATAAGAAGAAGAATACAATGACCAAGAAGAAGAAAGGAACACTAAGACAAACACTAAGAAGAAGAAGAAGTAGTAGAAGAGGTAAGGAAACATTTCAGTACTTTTCCAGCCCAAAAATAATAAACAATCAACCAGAAACCAACCAAAACCATGTTGTTGTCAATTGTATGGATAATAATTTTGTTGTTGTTGTTGTTGTTCTTACCACGTATCCTTCTGCTGGTGCCTAAATCCTTAAGGATCAACACTGTGTTAAACATTGAATTCTAAATGAGTATGGAGATTGTTAAGAAGAAGAATAATGACATGTCTGTAGAAAGGTAGAAGAACTCATTAACGATTCCGTTCATGTGACTGCGTTCGAACAACACCAACGTAGCATGTCATCAACAGTAGCAACATGTTTAACATCACTAGCAACAACATCAGTCATCTTTCTGTATCTCTCTCCCTCTCTGTCTCTCTCTCCCTCTCTCTTGACTTCATGACATCACGTTCTGAGTCTTGTCAGAGAGTTCATTTTGTGAGGGAACGGAGTGAGGAAGGAAGAATGGGTGACTGGGGTCGGTGGACGGGTATCTCATCTTATCGATTGATTGCTTCCTTATAAGTTCGCATTTTGTTGTTGATGTTGATGATGATGATGATGATGATGATGGTTATGATGGATAACTTTAAACTAGTTTTTCTTGGTTACTTTTCCTCTACTAATTTATTCCTCTATCATTTATTGTTGATGATATTGTTATTTATTTGTTTCTGTTGGTGTTTCCTTAATACTGATCGGATTTTGTTGTAATTTTTTCACATTTTCTCATTAAATGTTTCCCGGCTTTCTTTAATATTGTTACACATTCACATTATGAGTATGAGGATGATGATGGGGATCGTAACAAGGATGATGAGGGTGAGGATTATGATGATAAGAATGAGGATAATAATGAAGATGATGATGAGGATGCTGATGAGGATGAAGATCAGGATATAGATGAAGATGAGGATAGATGAGGACTATGATAAATTCTATTATGATTGCGAATAATGACGATTGTATTTCCAAAAATGCAAAAATTGCTATTATTAGAAATAAATTCCCTTCTTTTTCCAATTCTAAGTTTTTAAATAAATTTTAAATTTACTTCATTTTAGTTTTAAAATAAATGAAACATTTGTTGAAATTTTTCTCATTCTTTCTCTCCTTCTCTGTGTGTTTTGTGTCATTTTAATGAACTTGAGCTGAAAAAAGTCCCACTCAATTTTGCACCTCTTTAAATTTGATGTCGCATAAAAATTAATGAAGCTTTTGCGGCGAGTCCATGCAGAGATTTTTATTAGCGACTTTTTTTTGTACTCTCCCTCTCTCGCTCTTTCTCTCTACTTCTCTGTCTATGGTAATTTTTTGAATCTTTTGTGGTCGTTTTATGGTGACCATCTAATAAACATTTTCATTGTCTGCGGTAGAAACTCACTCGCTTTCGCCGTGGTTTTTGAAATCGTCGTCCACAGAGTCGGCGTCGGTGTCGACGTCATCATCACCGGGTCCATGTTTCCTTTGGGTTGGTATATATTTTTTTTGTGGAGCTCGTTCCCTTCCTCCCTCCGCCCCCCCCCTCCCTTCACTTCCCCTGAGTGACCACTTAGCGTGTCCTTCTGTAGTCATTCGTGTCCATTCGTAGTGTTGTGTGCGTGCAGTTAAACGCTGTTCAGGGTTGCTTTTTCCAGAATTCTAATTAACGGTTATTAATGCTGATATGGCGGATATCGGGGAAAAGAGAGAGCGAGAGAACTTTTATTTTTATACTATTTTTTCATATTATTTTCAAATACCGTCACTTCAGGCTTCTGCTCCCACTCCATCCCACTTCATCCTCCTTGTTTCGCCGATTCGTTGGAATATTTAAATTAGATTGTCATCAGCAACAATATTATTCAAGTATTCAGTGACGTTGTTGCCGTTGCTGTTGTTTTCACATTTAATTAAGTCCGCTTTTGATGATGCTCCGATTATATTGTATATAAAAATAAATTATAAATCGATAATCGATGTGAAAATAATCTACACACACTATTTTATGTTATTTCACTTGTTTGTCATCGTTTATATTCTTTTCTGTGAAATTAAAAATGTAATCAAATTAATTTTCTCTCTCTCTCTCTTTAAACATTCTCTCCTTTTAAAACAATATCGATTTTAATCTCCACTTTTAATTGCTCTTTGAAACCGTTTGCCAAGCATTAAAATTCAATCTCAACCGATTTCAACAGTTGTTAAAAATAAACTTCAAACAACAACAACAACGAGATCATCAAATTAGATTAAACAAGGAGAAAGTGAACGTTTTTCCGCTTCAAAGAATCTTCATAATTAAAGAGCTGTAAAAAGCGTTTAACGAATAAAACCGAATGTCAGAGAATAAAGTTGATCAAATTTGAAAAACTGCGGTTTGTTTACGGTTTTTGACAACCATCAACAGCCGGAGAACCAACAACAGCAGAACCAACAACAGCAGAACCAAGAAGAAGAAGCTTATTAAAGCCAAGTTAATTGATGGCGCTGTTAGCGAAGGAAGAAGCGATGAAAGACTGACAACGGAAGAGAATTGAAGTTGGTGGATGAAGAGTGGGAGAGAAGAGGGTGAGGAACTACAGGAGGATGGAGTTGGGAGAAGCTTCCTTTGAACATTATCTGCGTTGAACCAATTGTTGCGTCGGGATCGAGTCGCGAAGGGGGGAGCTGATGTCGGCGAGGGTTTGACAGCCACGCTTAATTGCAAGAAAAGAGAAAATTATTGGAGGGAGGATTTCTTTGGGGCTATTTTACTACATCTCTCTGCGGTGGACGATGTGGAAATCTTTTATTCCAACAACAACTAGAATATCACAATAGAACAGCAACTTATTATATTCCAAGGATGATGACTGCATTTAAAAAACGTGGCGACGGCTGCTCCTCGGTTTAAAGCTCCCCTTGAAACTCGAAGCTTCCCTCCTTCCTGGCCGCCTTCTTCTTTCTTCATCTGCTTTACAATCCCATGACAGTTACTCCACCAACACCAACAACAAATATTTAAATCGATTATTTTACGTATTATATGCAACATTTATTATGA
This sequence comes from Myopa tessellatipennis, assembly GCA_943737955.2. Taxonomy (NCBI): domain Eukaryota; kingdom Metazoa; phylum Arthropoda; class Insecta; order Diptera; family Conopidae; genus Myopa; species Myopa tessellatipennis. The sequence continues at coordinate 54,456,410 of OX031316.1, forward strand.
TGGATGTTCGGTTAACAAAGCGATGGAGAGAGCGAGTATATGAGAGAGAAAAAAAAAGAGAGACAACCAGGGAAAGAGCAACATGTAGAGTGTGAGAAAAAGAGAGGGTGCACCACGTTTACTTGCTTCTGTTGGTTGTGTTTGCTTTGTTGTAATTCGCATTAAATTGAGACTAATGTTGCTGTTGTTGTTGTTGTTTTTGGTGGTACTGCCGCCGTTATTATCGCTTGTGTTGTTGTTGTTGTAGTTGTTGTTGTACTGTGTGCTGCAGTTCCGCCATACGGTCCTTATTTGTTGTTCTCGTTGTTGTTGTTCGGCTTTTATGCATTTTTTGCAATGCAATCAATATACATTGTATGGTCGATAGAAAGAGATGAACATATGCATGTTGAAGTAACGGGTTCAAACGTTTAAAACCAGCAGGGAACAGAATTTTATTTGTTTTTTCTTTTTGCAGGGTTTCTATTAAATGCAATCACTCAAGTCGACAATAAAATGAATGAGTAGATACACGGCAATCAACCCAGCCCCCGTCCCCCCTTTAACAGGATGAGGGTGGGGGGAGGGGGAGGTACGCGGGTATAAATATTTTCATATTTTGTTATTGTATTATACTATAAATTAATACATATAATAACGTAACTCTCTCGTTTATTTAACCTGGCAACATCGATTAGTGTTTTCGATTGTTTTTTCTTTTTATTAAATTTAAACAATTGAAATATTTTTAATTATTTATATTGTCAATGTGATCTCTTTTATTGGTTATATTTTATTCATTGATATTTTTATTGGTTGTTTTATTGGTTGACGTTTTTGTTATTGTATTGTCTGTGCTTTCTTTTGTCAGCTGTGATGACAAATGATACTCATTCAGTCAATCGAAATGAAGTCAGCTGAATAATGAGGATGATTGTGACGATGATGATAATCGCCTGATGGCTGTTTTTTCTGTCATTTATCTTTCATGTCATGCATTAATAATGACATCAATCAGTGTTGAATGTTTGTTTAAAATGTGGAATCAAAATAATACCAATAATTATATAATTTATTCTTCTTTTATTCGATTTTCATTATTGGCTTTGGTTTATTTAATTTATTTCACCACTTAAATCAAAACGAATGAAAAAACGAACCTTCTGCCGACCGCATAAAAACTTCGTGCCGATTGCATCAACGAACGAGCTCTCGTATTTTCGTAACTTACTAATAATTTTCAATTGTTTTGCAACAACAAAAACAATCGTACAACGTGAAATAAATCCGTATGTCTATTACTTTGTGTTGTTGTTGTTTTGTTTGCAAATTGGGGATAAAATTACTTTCCTCGTTATTTCTCTCACTAAAAAATGTTTAAATTGGGGGCCAAACGAAGCAACACATGTATTAAAAGAAAAATAAACTTTTCTTGTGCATAATGAGCCGAACTCCTCGTTCTGCGTTCGGCTTCGTAGAATTTACACACATAAATAAACTCCTAAAAACAAAAAACGTTGCCAAGAATTGCATGACGTCGCTGCGTCGTTGTTTTCGCTGCGTTGGTGTTGCGTTAGCAGAGACTTGATAAATGTTGGCTCATTTTAACTTAAAGTATTGTTTTATATTTTCTCTCCTCTTTGCTCCGCAGTTGCTGCGGCCACCGCTTCGTCCATCAATTGTGGTGTTGTTTATACCCTACATCAGAGTATATTCACTCTCTACTCAACTTACCCTATATTCACCCTCACCCTACTCACCCTACATTCAGTTCTTCCCTTTGTAACACGCTGAGCTGAAATGAAAGTAAAAAAGAATTTCAATTTACTACATTTACAACATTTGCAGAAAATTAATTCAATTAAGAAACAAGGAAGATGATATTTGAGAAATTCGGTATTATTTCTTATTTAAATACATATATTGATGTACTGTTTAATATATGTATTTGCTTATGTACATCCATCATGATGTGCGCCTCATTCCCCAAAGAAAATTCAATTCAATTGCTAAGAAAAGCAACCATTTTCAATTTCAACAACAAGTGGCTCTCAAGTGTATTTCGAGAAAACAGCTACAACAACAATTACAGCGACAACCACCTCCCTTGTTGATTGTTCTGTGGTCTCTACTTCTAAATTCGTTGAAAATTTTATGATTTTGTGGTTGTATGTATTTGTTATGTTGAGTGCATATGTATTTATATACATACATATGTATTTATGTGTATATGTTCTCCTTATCCTTCTAAACATATGTATGTATGAAGTACACGTGTCACACTCACGTTACACTGCTGCTGCACTCCACGTAATGCGTCACGTTGCGTCACGTTACGTCATTTTACGTTCCGTCCGATGTTTTAAGGTACGATTTGAGTGCACATGACGTTTTAGAGGAAGGGATCAGAAGTGTTGGGGTGTGGTGGAGGTGAAGCGGGGATTTGGTGTTTTATAAGGGAGTTAAGAGAGAGAGAGAGAGAGAGAGAGAGAGAGAGAGAGTGGGAAAGAGAAATCCACTCATATTTCACTCTTAAAGCATTTGAAAAATAATTTTTATTTAACATGTTTATATGTAAAAGAAATATTAAAACTGAATACTTTCGAGTATTTATTAATTCAAAGGTTGCCACCCTTTTTCAAATTAAATCAAAAACGGGGGCGATTTACATTTAAGAAGATATTCTTTACTCCCACTCCTTCTCCCCCTTCGTTTCCCCTTTCCGACATTTTCCTTATGTGCCCATTAATTTTACTTCCCTCTTTACATCTTTTACACTCCTCCCCTCCTTCTTTTTCTCTTGTTTTGTAATCATTTCCACCCTTTACCTTCCCCTCCCCCCTCTTTCCCTCCTTTCCTCTATTCTTTTCTTTCTAATGTTTCTATAGAACAGAAAGACAGAGCTATATCTTTACCTCCCTCTTTCGAGAGCCCGCGTACTTAAATAATTAATTGAATTTACGATATTACGTGGTACTTAAAATGGAGAAAAAATACACGGATCTCTGTGTGTTGTATACAACATGTTGGTAGAAATCGTTAAAAGAATACCCGAAGGTTCAGGCTCTTAGCGCTTTCTCCCTCCCTCTCTCTCTTCTCTCCACTTAAACTTTCCCTTAGAACCTCTGTAATACTTTGAGTGGTTTAAATGCTTTAAGGCTTAAAGCAGTCGAAAGAATGCGTGAGGAGAGAGAAGCGGACTCTCATGTTGCTATTGAAGGGGGAAGAGAGGAAAGGGGAGCTGACAGAGTGGGGAGAGAGTGGGTGAGAAGAGGTCAAGAGCTAAAAAAAACTATTTCAGAAACATAACCACCGACAATCCTTTCGAACCCTTGAAATTTAAGTAGTTAGGATTGTTTTTCTTTCTATCTCTATTCTCTTCTCTTTCTCTCTTTGCTCCTTGGCTGATTTTTGTTTGTAAGCTGGATTTCTTTGTTCCTTTTTTTAGTCTTTCCGTTTTTCGTTTCAACCAACGCGTATCCTGTTCGACGACTAACGATATGAGTACTAAAACTGGTACCACGTCTGACGTAGTCTCGGAAGGATGAGTCTAGCTTCAGGTGTGTCCAGAGGTTAACAACAGCAACAACAACAAACATTAAAGAAGTGTTCAAGCATTAAAGCATCCAAAGAATCACACGGATGCTGTTGCTTGTCGTTCGGTCGACAAACTTTGTCTGTAGTCTAGACGATTGTTGCTCTTGGATTTTTTATAGCACTTTTCTTTCTCATCCTTCTCCTTACTCTTCTTCTTCGTACTCACTCCCTCATTTCTCATTCTCTCTCGTTCGCGTTTTTTGGATCATTTTGTCGGATTTAGTCTCAAATTTAGGCTTTTATTATCAACCACGTCGTTGGCCAACGGACCCTCTAATCGACCAACAAACACGCGACCGTCATAAAACGTAAAGAGCATCCGTGTTGGTTGGAATAACAACAACAACAACAACAACAACAACAACAACAATAACAACAACAATAACAGGATATCAAATTAAGATGCAGCAACATGAGGAAAAACAAAATATATTAAATTCAAACTTAAAAGGTTTTGTTAACTTAAGTTTGGATTCTTAATAAAAGTCATCTCATAAAAGTTCAAAGAAGAAGCGGAAGCAGATTACATTTTCAGGGGATTAGAAGAAGATAAGGAAAGAGGATGTAATGAGACATTTAATGGCGGCGTGGGGGCGTAGGGGGCGTAGGAGGCGTGGGGCGCGTAGGGTGTGGTGAAGCAAAATGTTGTTGAACTTTTCGGGACGTTTTTAGTTTTTAAAATTATACTAAATTTTGAAAAATGTATGAGATTTTTCAAATTTTGTGGGGATGTTGGAATTTTGGTGATTTTTAAAGATTTCCTGAAATTTTTCATTCTATAATTTATTCTCTTGATATATGTAAATAAAGTATCCAATAGAAATTTAAAGAAATAGTTTTTTCTCGGGTCATAATAATGAATAAACCTCTGCTCAAATATTTGATAGAATATAAATTTCAGATTTTGCCCCTTTGGTTATGAAAAATCATTTCCTTCATGTCATGAAAATCCACCGCTATTGAATCGATTTAACTTTGTTGTTTTAAACAATTTATTAGAAAGACAGCCAATGTTAAAGCTCCTTACGAGTACATATAAAAAATACTGCTTCTTGTCAGACAGAAATACGAAAGCACATAAACACACAAGGAACAAGAGCACACATCTACATGAACAATAGGAAACACACTCATACAGACACATGTACATGTACATGTAAGAAGAAACACTCCCGAGCACAAGATTCAATATTTGTCTTGACGCCACGTTGGCTGTCAGCAAAGCGAAAGTGCAGCATAATGACAAGAAGCAGCGTTGGGAGCGAAATCAGTAAAGCGAACAGAAGCAGCAGAAGGAGCAGCCACCGGAACAGAAGCAGCATCTCGACCGAAAGCAGCATCTCGAGTAAAAGCAGCTCCAGACGAAAACCAGCATCTCGAGCAGCAGCAGCATTAGTGACAGAGTCATCTTCGTAGCCAGCAGCAAAAGCAAAATAAACCATGAATGTTTTTTCTCTCTTTTCTCTCTTTTTACGCTCAGCGCAATTATCGAGGAACAACGTTAGTTTCTTTGACCTGACCTCAAAGTGTCGCAAGTCAAGAAGTTATGTGTTTTCGGTGGTACGAATAACATGAAGACGTGGAGAAGGTGAAGGGCGAATGGATGACGACATGAAAGTGAGTACAGAGTAGCAAGCAGCGTCATCATCAGCAGCAGCAACCGAGATTTTCAGTTAAAAATGTTCACTTTATTGTGAACCAGAAAACGGGGGAAAAAATTACAACGCTTTGTGATTGCACTTGTTGTTGTATTTTAAGTATTCGAAATGATTTCCATTTTGATTTGATTCAAATTTCTTTCTTTTTATGATTCTATGGTTTTCGTGATTCTGAAAAAAGCCTTCTAAGGATTCTTTTTTTGTCCTTCAACAAAAAAGATGTGATTCTCTTCTGGTTTCTTGCTTGAATCTTTTTTATAATTAAATTGTTGCTCACTGATTTAAGCAATGGTGAAAATTCGATAAATTTCCCAATTTATTAATCATTTCTTAATTTATTATTGTTTCCCCCCTTTCCTGTTTACTTTTTAAACTCTTTTATCTTTTTTTTTACTTTGATGAGTATTTTTTTCCACTCTTCATCTTGCGTTTTCTTTTCCATTGGTTTTTATGTTCAATCAGGCGATTCATCGCAATATCTTGAATTAAATGGAAATCTTCGGAGAGTGTATCTAATCTCTCATCTACCATATCATTCATATAAAACCTGTAAAACATAAAATATTGAAAATCTTGCTTGATCCCAAATTTTACAACCTTTTTTATGTTGTAATAACGTTGAAACTTCCCAAGTTCAAGTTCTCTTCTCCCCTTCAAAGGCCTCTCCTTTGTCACCCCCTTCCAACCTTCAAAGTACAAAATTATTACGTTTTATTTTTCTTTTTGATGACTGTCCTTCGCTTAATAAAACTACAAATAATAAAAGGAAAAAAACTAATCGTACTCCTTGGAAGTAGAAGTTGAGGAAAGAAGAGATCAGAAATGTAGATTAGTTGTTTGGTGATGGCGCGGTGAGGGAGGGTGGTGGAGGAAGGAGAGGGCGGAAGAATTATTATAGCCCTCGTTTGAGGGCGCACTTAGACTCCTTCACTTTGTTGACACTGCCAAGAAGTGGTACAAATAACAGTAAAAATAGTGGTTAGAAAACGCCGACGACGAGTGCTCATGGAGCGGATGTGCGCCCAACTTAACGATGATGTTGTCGGCATATTTGTTTTATGCATGACATCACTGCGTTGGGGTCACAGGGCGGGGCGAATGCTTGATACATAATTGTTGTTGTTTCCCTGCTCCCTCTCCTTCGTTTGAACATTATTTTTCATTTTCTATGTTACTTCTTTTTGAATCATAGATTTGTGAAATTATGTATTTGAATTTAATGCCATTCGATTTGCAGATTCGAAAGATCTGAACGAGTAAAGTAATATTATATTTTATCCACATAGAAAACCTTATTTTGAGAGTAAAGTTTCGGCGGCTGTACCATGGCTCTTAGTAAAGTTATGTAAATTGTTTATCAGAAGTTTAATCTTAATCTTTAATTTACTATATACCGGAAATTTCTTTTAATTCTATTTGAAAATACCAAAGATATACACTCATATAGTGAAGTTAGTTCCATTCGTCCTTGTGAAATTTTGATTATTGTAGTTTTGAAACTCGAAATTTAAAATCGAATAACTTTACTGTAACAAGGATTACTTTAACCACCTTCAGCACTGTTTTAAAGACCACTCTCTATGGATTGTATATCAAATTTCCACTTCATTCGATATACTTATTCAGATAATATGGACTCTTAGAGAAATTTGTCCTTGTAGCACAATTAATTCCGAGATTAAAAGTCAGTACAGTAGGAATACCTTTCAGTAGGAATAAATCAATATACTATATGATATTTTAACGATATACAAACTGTATGCGGACTATATATGCATTATATATATTGGTATGTATGGAATTTGAATTGTCAAATCAGTCTAACTTATAAAAGATTTTTTTTATTTGTTCCCAAACTAGAAGATCATAATTATTATTATTAGCAGAGTTTTGGAAGGAAACTAAGTTAAAAGCTTTCTTTAATACTTCTAAATTAAACCATAAATAATTTAAAGAGTTTAAAATGTCTCTACAAAATCAAAAAAATATCCTGTTCTTAGTTTTTGTTCTTTAAGGAATTTTCATTTATTGTTGAATGTTTTTCAATATGCCATTGTTTTTGTAACAACAATCATCCATCATCATCATTGTCATGATCATCAGCGTTGTTATCATCATCAGCATTATCATCATCATCAGCATCATCATCCTGATTCCGTGTAAAAAATTCCTTCTAAATGAAAAATAACTCGAGGCTTAAAATTTCATTATAATGACCAACTTGCAAAAAAACACACGAAATCAACAATTAAAGAAGACAAAGAAGAAAAAAAGAATGAAGAAGAAAAAAAGAATGAAGAATAAGAAAAGAATAAAGAAGAATGCGCCAAAAGCAGTGACTCATTGGGAAGTCATAAATTAAAAATGTTGGAATGAACCAAGTAATGAATTTGAAATGAAATTTCGAGATAGAACGAGTATTTGTCTAAAAAAATTAAACACGTACGTCAGACACGACAGACAAACATGACAAATGGATTGGCAAACAGACAGGCAGCTAGACATGCACACTGAAGGTCAGATAGATAGTGAGATGGATAGAGGGTAGATAAACGACAAAACAGAACGTTCGAAAGACGGATAAGCGGTTGAAGAGATGACGTGGATGATGTGGATAAAAATGTGGTAGAGAGTTGATTAGAGCAGAGATTATTTGAGAGACTGTTTGATATACTGTTAGACATACATACATACATCATGGGTGAGAGATGGTTTTTTAAACATTTACCCAGACATTTTTACCAAAGAATTACATAGGTTACATAGATCATTAAGGAGACAATTAAAGAGACGTTTAGATGAAAGACAAACATTTTCACAGATGGTGATTAGACAGAGTATCTTTATGTCACAGTGTTACCACGTTACAGAGACGTTTAAATGGACATCAAATTAAACAAACGATTACATTTATATAAATAGTTACACAAAGTAAGTAAAGATTAGATGTAAAGATTAGCTGAGTAGAGAAGACTTGAGCGGATAGTTGAGTATATTTATCAGACAGTAGACTAAATGTTGAAAAGTTTTCGAAATTATAAGAGATTTTGTTTGAAAGAGTAAAATAAGATTCACCTGGTCTATGAATTACTGATTGTATTCATTCAATAGTTAGAATTCTCACTGCGTACTCGCTTCATGCTTATTCAATACTCACTCGTTACATACTCCATCACCTCATTCTACTCTCTCGGTACTCACTCGTTCTAATCACTTTACTCACTCTACCTACTCTGGTCACTTTATTCACTCACTCATTCACTACACTCTGGTCACTTTATTCACTCACTCATTCACTTTACTCTGGTCACTTTATTCACTCCACTCCCTCTACTCACTTCGTTCACTAAATTAACTTAATTTGTTACTCATTCCACACACTCGTTACTCCATCCCCAAAAATTGTACTCACTCGTTGCTCACTCTATTCACTGCTTACTCATTCGATCCACTCACCTCACTAACTCTACTCGTGCCCTCACTCACGCTACGCAATCTACTCACTCGATCTACCCACGCAGTCTGTCATCCATCCGTGGTTGGTAAAAAAAAAACTTAAAATCGATTTCATTGCAACTAACTTAATATAGTCACAGGGGCCATCAGACTTTAAAACCAATAGCCCAACAACAATACAATACAAGGACTACGGGAAACACAAACAAAAAAGAGAAAAAAATTCAATTTGGGAACAAACAATGGCGACATGAATGACGAATCAACATGGCTTCAAAAGCAATCCCAATCGCAGTTGGAGCAGCGACGTAGAGCCTCGTCGCGAGATGGCGACAATGATGACGACGATGATTCAGGGAGTAGAAAGAGCGGGATTTGCGGGTATTGCGGCTAAGGATCCCGAACCAACGAACCACTCAAACTAACCTCTGGCGCGAAGAAGAAGCTCGTGTTTCTCTGTTTCATGCGTGTCTAGGATGAGTCTAGTTTTACGTCACAAGGAAAGGATGAGAGTGACGACGTTAAGACGGGCCACAAAATAATACCGAAAAAAAAACAAAGAAACAGAAGATCTGAAATACAAAATGAGGAAAAAAAAGTCAGCTGTATGTCGAAAATTTCGAAAAATAGAATAAAATCCAAAGAATAAAAATAATTCCCACTTTTGAGCAGATGAAAGGAGGAAAAACTATACAATGAATAAAAGAGAGAAAGAGAAACAAAGGAAATCGGAGGAAAGAGAACACAAGAACCCGAATTTAGAATGCATAAAAATTGAGAAGGAAAGTAGAGAAAGAAGAGAAGTACATATGATTGTCTGAGAATAGAGAGAAAGAAAGTTATATTTGGTGGCTTTGTGTTCATTGCTTTGTTGGGGATTCGTACAGGACCTTAGCAACAGTCTACACAAACAGACACACACAGAGAGAGACGGAGAATGTGCATGAAGAGTGAACTAAAGTATGAAGGCACTCAAAGTCTGCGATGGATTGGAAGGAGCCGGTAGGGTATCAAACCCTCACTGAATGCAAAAGATAACAAAATCGTGGAACAACAAAAATTATGCAACTTCTTTGAAGCGAGTGAAGCGAATAGAATGAAAGAAAACCAAACGAGCGAAAAATGTAAAAAGGTGAAAGAAGTGGGAAAATATAATAAATTTTGAAAATAAACTTTTTTATTTTTGTACGAGTAACAGACGAACATTTCTTCCATTAGAGTAACAAGAGCGGTTTTTCAAGCACCCCAATAAAAACAAATACAACAGCAACCGCAGAAACTAAAACTTGCCGACGGGACACCAGACTTTGGAGTGGGGGACCGTGGGGAAAATTAGAGGGTTCTTTTTCTGCAAGCATGACTCATGTTGGAAAAGCTACAATGGTGAATAACAAAGAACAACAAGAAAGCTGAGAAAAACAAAGTCTCTGGAGGTATGAACCGATAGAATAGTGGTGTTGTTGAGCCGGTGTTATTGCTGTTGTTTATTCCAATGGTTTCGCTATATTCTACGTGGGACTCCCCTAAACACGCTCCCCCAAAATACACCGGTTGTTTTAGTATGAGTTGTTTTGGTTATCGCGGTTTTTCTTTTGTTTTTTTTTTACATTCATAGTACGTTTCCCCGTATTTCTATAGGGTGAAAAATTAAAGTTAATTGCAAAGGAAAAAAAAAGAAAAAATCAAAATCAACACATAAAAACACATTTAAACTTGGTTCAAGTTGTGTATCATGTTAAGTGGCACGGACAGACCCTCCTTGTGGACCCCATGTTGGGTGCTGTACACATAAATTATGTCAAACATTAAATACTAAATTTATGTAACACACAACCAGTGACATGTTTTTAGCCAACTAAGGACTAACTAATTAAGCAGTATTAACGTATTATTATAAAGAGTTATAATCCTTACATCCTAACTTTTTAATTATTTTTCATAATTTCGCATGATTTATCATGTATAAATTTACTTTAAATCTACATAACTAAGAGGATTTCTATTAGATCCACATTAAATAATGTTATAGTAACCAAGTCAATGCGGATATTTTTAGATAAATCATATAATGATGGTTATTTGGGAAATATTTCAAAATTTATTATTTTTACGTTAAAATACAACTGAAATATAGCGGATGTGTGTGGTAAAATGTCCCAGAGGGGAATTAACCACAGATTTGTCCAACCTGGATAAGCGAAAGTATAGCGAAAGTATATTTATCTGATAGAAGTTACCATAAATCTCAGTTCTCATGGGAAAGCTCTAAAATGTATTAGAATAAAGAGGATTTTAAGCGGAACGCAAATCTTTTAATGGCAGTTTTTCATATTAAAAAGCCAAATTATATTATTTTTAAGGGGATTTTACCATGTTATCAGTTTCAACTATCTAAGGGGAAGTATAGGGGATTTCCTTCCATTCCTTTCCTTATCAGTTGGAATGGAAAACGTTAAAATATATTAATTTAAAATCGATTTTTAAGCGGATGTCCATGTTATGACTTTCTAAGAATCACTTAATGACAGTTATAAACACTAAAATGTATTATTTTAAGCGAACTTTTATGCGGAAGTATAGCGGATTTTTACAGTTCAGTAACATATACATATGTAAATATAAAAACAATCTAAAAAAGAACATTTTAAATCGAAACTTTTTGTTAGCGTGTCATTGAAAAGAGATTACATCGATGTCACTTTCCTTAGCTGTCGTTTTTGCTCATTTTATATTCCGTTCGTCGATTCCAACGAACACTCGGTAAGGTGCATGAAATTCTATATCATGAATTTATTCCAAAATTGCTTCCATTGCTTCCTCGTTGGTTTGGTTTTGAAGCCGAATTGCATTAAAGCCCCTTGGTTGTTGTTGTTGCTGTTTTTGTTACCGCTGCAACTTTATCCAAAGGATTCACTGGCACCCTTTGCAACTGTGGTTGCCACATTAGGGAATCAAAAGAAAAGAAAAGAAAAGAAGAAGGGGACAAAAGAAACGATCAAATAAATTCAAAGAAAACAAGAACAAAAAGAAAAAACTACGTTTTATTCTTATTTTATCGTAGAGCGAAAAATACTCGACTGGTTGGTTGGTTATAGTACAACAACAACAAAAACAACAATAAGGATATCGCCAACAAGCAGCTTTTGCTATACGATATCCTTAAAGTAGTCCTTCGTTTCTTCGGTTTCGTTTAAATTTCGTTTCCTTCTGTGTGTGTGTGTGTCTGTGTTGGCATCACTGTCGTTGTCGTCGTTGATGTCATTTTTATTGTTGCTGTCACTATTGTTGTTGGTCTTGTTGTTTTAGTAGTTGTTGTTGTCGCCGAGGACTTCCTTTCGTATGCAGGACATGCATTTTCATAGTGAGGCAACCCTTGAGAAATAAGTTTTCCGTCGTCCTGCATTCGCGAAACTTGAGAGGGTTGATCCGAAGCTTGGCGAGTCGGCGGAATTAGTTTTGGTTTATTTTTTGTTGGTTTCTTTTTTTCCTTTGGGTGTGGCACCCTCAGACGTCATGTGTTATGTTGTTTTCAATTCAAGAAGTTTCTGATATTAAATTAGCAAAGTTCTTTTCATACTCTTGGGTTTTAATGTTCAAATAAAGGTCTTTCGCTCACTCTCCGTCTCTATCTAGCTCGCTGTGTGTCTCTCTACTATCGTTCTCCTTGTCTCTTTCGAATTTCTTGATATGATTTCAAATGCCTTCAACATTTTTTAACTCAATCTTCTTCTCACATCTTATCAGCTCTTTTATTTTTCTTATAACTTTTCAGCATCATCTGTATTATATATTTTATAGCCTGTTATTGAGCCTTCGCTTTAATCATTAATAGGCGAGTATACAAGCATTCATTCATCACCATTCGAATCAATCGTTTACTTTTCAATATTTTGTAATGTTCTTTCTTTAAGTTCCTCTATAAAACTCAAGGATACCCACAGCATATAAACGCCTGTGAGACTGACAGACAGATACTGATACTGTATATCATCGGATAAGCTTAAGTTTTCAGTACTACGTTTTTTACAGTCTTTTGTTTTATTTGATTTTCCTTCAAACTCATGTAATAAAGCATGTGAACTTCAACATGTGTAAAGCATGTTGTTTAGATGATGGCATGGGAGGCAGTACAAGGAATCGATGGGGGAATCAATGGGAGGCAATATTTTTCAATTCAATCCCAATCAAAGGAACACTTTAAATGAATCTACAAAATACATACTCATACCATAGATTTATATACATACATATCTATAGATCTATAAAACAGAGAAATTTATACATTACTCAAAGATGTGCAGAAATGTATGAGGAAATTCTCGTATACATTGTAGAAATGTATACAAGTTTATAGAGAAGTTCTTTAAAATTGGATGGGGAAACGTATAGAAATGTCTGAAGATGGATGTGAAAATAGTCGCACATAAGAATGTAGATTATTTGAAGACATGAGGAACTACATATGTGAAGATGGATGTGGAAATATTTGTGTATAGAAATGTGTTAAAATGTGTGAAGTTGAATATGGAAATCGAATATTCAGATGTGTAAAATAGTCGGATGTGGAAACACTTAGTCGAATATAGAATTATATGGAAGATGTGTGGAAATGTGTATCCTGTGAGTGAATATACTAACTTACTATCGTACTACTAACTAAGAAATATCTACAAAATGTGTGAAAATGAGCAAAACTGTGTAAACGTGTCTGGTTATATGCGAAAAATGGATGAATACACTTAGAATCTGCTCCATGTGCTTCGATATACATAAATTGGAATAATAAAAGAACCACACCAACAAAATCGCAATCAAAGTTGGAGGTTCATTACACCAACGTCATGTCATATCGTCATGTCATGTCATATATTGTTGACAACAAGCAGAGACATTCACGCCGAACAAAGGACAAGTGCATCCATGAGTATACATATGTATGTGTATGTGTGTGTGTTTCTAAGGTCTTTTAAAATAGGTTCAACTATTCACACACAGGAAAACCTCGTTTTACTCATTGTTTTCTTTAATTTTTTCAGTCCAATTTACTTGAGCCATTATTTTTGAATAAATTCGCTTTTAGCACTCATTTATTTCAGTTAGTTTTTGAGTATTTTGATTCTCTCAAGGATTCTCTTGAAGGCCATAGAAAAACGTTTCTTCTTGATACTTCTTGAAATATATATTTAAATAATATTTATTCTCTTTATTTTTAGGTAAGAATGAAAAATGTAATATTTGCAATTTAAAAGAAATTCGATTTTCTGAAATTCTTCTCGGCTGAAAAAAAGGTTTGTATTTATGTGCTTTTTATTTATTTTGAAATGATATTTCACATTGTTGGCCATTTGGGAGACGCTTTCATGACTGAAGGAAAATAAGATATGGAAATAACTGGTTAATTAACTGGTTCTCACTGGTTTTTTACTCCTATAATTTCTACACTCAAAGAAGAACTTCCATATCGTCCTCTTCTCATCCTCTTTCCTTCTTTTTGTCTGCCGTCCCTTTATTCTCCTAACTTCCCACTCCTTTGTCTTCTAGTTCCTTCCTTAGTTCACTCTTCACTGTCTCCTGTCTCACTGTTAATCTCTCGTCCTTTTCTGTCTTTTTTAAACTTTTTACTTCCTACTCCTTCCCTAATTTCCTCTTTCTCTGTCTCTCGCCAACATAATTACTTCTTTTTCCTTCCTTGAATCCTTCCTTTATACATTTTCAGCTCTCTCGCTATACTGTATCTCTCTCTATCTATGTTCCCTCACTTTCTCTCTCCCGGCTTTCGCCATCGCTCTCTCCTTTCCCCTCTTTCTTCCTCTTCCTTTTCTTTTCCTCAATTTCTAAGTGTCATTCAGTTAGTTTTATCTACATTCCCTCACTTCCCTCACTACTTCCCTCTTCTATCAGTAGACTCTATCAGTCTCTCTCGCAAACTTATTTTCTCTTTGTTACCGTTAACTGCTCTCATATCCTTTACGTATGCTTTGCATGTCCTTTGCGCTGCACTCAAATGTGAATCATCTGTAATATTTTATGCGGTTGTTTTTGTTGTTCTTCGGTTGGCGCCGCTCTGGCATTAAAATTGTTCGCATTGTCTTTGCGCAAACTATAATATAACCGTTGTTCATTGTTGTTGTTGTAATCCTAGTTCCATATAATTACGACTCATACCTGAGGTAATGAGTAAAAATAACGTGACAAGGCACGGAATGAGACGAGGCGAAGGGAAACAAGGCGAATACCGTTTAATTGGAGGCGCCTCTTGTTGTAGTATAGTGCTTGTTGTTGTCCATTTATTGTTATTGTTGTTCATTTGTTGTTAATTTTAGTTTTCTTTTTTTATGCTTTATTTTTGTCCGTTTTTCGAACATAAGTCTAATATGAGTAATCGACTTGCGGCAGGTCCTTTTTTTTCTACATATGTGTAAAGAAATTCGAAAATTCGAACTTCCTTATTTAGATGCTTTTGTTGTTTCGCTTGTTATTCTTGTTTCAACCCAACCAACCGACAAGACGACCAACCGTCGCATTGCCAGCTTGAAGAGATCTCTTTTTTCTTTTAGATTTTGAAATTTTCCATTATTTTCATAAATTTGGATTTTTTCTGTTTTAAAGAATTTTCATGTTCTTTCTTTTCTTATTTCTACGCATTTTTGGTCACTCGCACAGCTGTTTCAGTTGGTTTTTTTTTGTTCCCCTCTGAGTTCCTTTTCTGCTGATTTCGTATGTCAGAAAACTTCTTTATCTTTTTTATCCTTCCGTGATTTCTTCCTTTTTTCGAACAAGAAATGTTCGAGTGGGGTTTTTTTTCTAAAATTGATTACCGGCTTCTGGCTTCTTCACGAAAAATAAAGACAAAGAAAGAAAAAACAAAACAACAAAATATTCGTTGAATTGCATGTTAGATAAAAAGAAATTGCAGCTCAACCAGCCGCACTACTGTAAAGAGGGGAGGAAAAGAGGTTGGGAAAAGATGAAGACAGGAGTGAAGAGAAAGAGGAAGAGAGACAGTCGTTGAGAAGAGTGAAGCGGATAGGAGAAGAGAGGAAAAGGGGGTAGTGGCTAGAAGAAAAGTGATAAGAAGAAAAGGAGAAAGGAAAAAAGCTATCAATGGAGAAGAGAGGAATGGGAAGGTGTAGAGAAGGGTAGAAAAGAAGAGAGTTTGTGGGGCTGTCGAATGGCTACGGTTCTCTCTCTTTCATCCCTCTTTCCGTCCTTCTCTCCCTCCTACTCACCCAATCTCCGTCTCTTCTCCCATTCACGACATTCTTCTTGGTCACATTCTTAGCGCATGTGTAAAAGTATCGGAATTTTTCAAACACACACAAAACAACACCAAAAAAATCCTGAGAAATGCTGTCATTTGAGAGAGAAAGCAAAGAAAACGGAAATCAATATTGTACAATAGAAAGAATATGTTTTCCTCTTATAATTAAATACAATTTTGAGTTCTTTGAGAAGTAATATTATATGAAGAAATAATGAAAATTATATGTATTAATAAATAATGAAACGTGAATTTAGCAAAACTAAAATTTTAATTTATATTTTAAAATTCGAAATCGAAGTCGAATATCGATGAGCGCTTTTCGCTCATTCGGAATTCATTCGGTGCGTACACGGACACACGAACGCATACACACACAATCTCTCTCACACACTCAGACATTTCCACTTCGTGTTAATAATATTGGGGAAGTTTTTTGGGGGGTGGCAGCTCTATCGGCATTAGTTGTTGTCCTTCGCGTTGTTGTTTTTCGCACGAGCCGACGACGAGCTGGTCGATGAATGGATGTGGCGTGGGAGGGGGGGGGGGGTGAAGACCTTCGTTCGGTTAGACGACGACAACGACTCTTGGTGAAAAATTCACAACGGTATTATTTAGTTTGTCTTTGTCGTTCGTAGCGGTCGTTTAACGTTCCTCGTCGTCGTCGTACAACAGCACGATTTTAAAGACCAACAACAACAACAACAAGAATAAGAAGAAAAATTCAACATTTTTGCAATAGTTTTGTCAGCTTTTTTGTAAAGAAACGAGAAAATCAACCCAACAGAAGAACTGCAAAATATTTTCAGGTGTTTTGCTTCTCCTCCGCCTCCTCCGCCACCCCCAACAATACCACCCTCGCTATCAACGTTTGTGGAATTTTTGTAGAATCCAATTAGAAGTAGAAGAAGAAAAGAAAGAAGGAAAAAAGCAGCCTTACAAAAACTAGCGTAAAAATTCATTCAACATAATAAAAGTTAGAAAAACGCGAAACAAATACAAACATCAACAAAAAAGACTGTAAAAAAACCGTCAAAAATCCGACTGTCAAAATCAGTCTCAATCTCAGTTTTAATCTCAGCAGCTTGCCGAAGAAGTAGAAGGCGAAGACGAAAGGGAGAAAGAAATCGAAAACCATCCAATTTTTCTACAATCGTTAGAATTAAAAGTTCAACAGAAACAAACCGAAAGGAGAAAGAAATAGAATAACAAAGATAATAAAGATAATAATAGAAATAATAATAATAAAAATAAGAGGAAAGAAAATTAATTTTGTAACTTTTAAAAATTATCATCGAAACAGATTCGAATTTAATTCCAAAAAGTGATCTGAAAAAGCGGAACGTTTAATTTTCATAAACTCACTCACTCCCATTTTTGTGTCAGGCTTCAACACAAAAACGGTACATAGCACAACATATCAAAACGATTTGTTTTTGTGTGTGTGTTGCGTTTGAATTCCAATGAAATTCAATTGAATTGTAAGACTAAAAGTGAAACAAAAAACCCCGAATCAATTGCGTAGAAAACTCATTTATTCTTGTGTGTTGGATTTACTCATCTTTCTCTGTCACTCGCACTCTGTGTCATCTCTCTTTATCACTCTCATTCTGAACACTCGTTCATTCGTTCGGAATCAATCAAAAACAAGTGTGTACAATCGATAAGCAAGCAGCAACAACTACTACATCAAAATGTTGATCGAATTAGTGAGAGATTCCGTCATGCAGTGCTTCTGTCATACATGTCGGGCACCCATTTTGCCCGCTGGTAAGATTTCGATTATTTATCCTCCTTTTGCAAGAAAATCCATTGAAAACGCTGTCAAACGTCAACAAAATAATCCGAAAACCATTCTTCAAAATAAGAAATCTTTTCAATTTAATTTCCTTTTCTATTTAAAACATTTTCTTCTTTTATAATAAATAAACATTTTGTTCAGGAGTTATTCGTTAAGAACAATATGGTAAAACTAATACTTTTAAAGGTAAAAAGCTTTTATTTGATATTTTATAACCTCGCAAACAAAATACGTGTTTCGGAATTTTTAAGATCTTGAATAACCCTTTCTTTTCTGCTATTCTATTCACTATAATAAGAAATCTGATTGTTCAGATAAAACGAGATCGGATTGCATTAAAGTCGTTAAAATCATTTTAATAGTGATTTCATTAATAACACTTTCAATATAACTTTTATAGATAGTATACTCGACTTGTACCCAAACAACGAATTCTATTCCATTCCATTCATCTGTCTATTAAAGCAGAACATCCTTTAAACACTCTTCCTTTTCAAATCAGCGTAACTCAAATCATTACGTATTTAAATAACTGATATGTGATATAATCTGATAAAACCTAATACACGTATGGTTTATAATGCCCTAAAATAATTTGTTTGATAGTCATTTAAAATTTTTCTCAGGTTCTTCGGATAGGAGTCTCAAAGAGCTTTTTTATATCAATGTTCTGTACTTATAACAGTACTAGTAACCCATTTTTGGATCGCCTTCTGGCATTTAAGAACGTACTTTGATAACTTTCTATTCTCAAGCAAGCTTTTCTGATTTCTTTCTCTTCGCAAGAAGTCTTCTTTAATCACCTTCTGTAGAACGTCTTTAAAGAAAGGACTCTTGATATTTGTTGTTCCCGAATATCTCTTTTTTATACCTACATAATTAATATTTGGTCCCTTGCCTCTTCTCAGAGACTCAAAGCATCGAATTTCATAAAACTTATCAAAAGCTTTTCATGAAAAACTTTTCAAAAAAGGTTTTTAAATAACCTCTAAACAAAAAAAAAACGACATCTATATTTTACTATTTAATAGGGAAGAATTTTATGTATTTATGATATAAAAAATACTCATTTCCTTTTAAAATTGCAAGATTTTACGGCTTTTTTGCCTTTATTATTGCTAAATGCATTTGATCAAATAAATTAATACTTTATTGATAGTTTATGTTTGATGCATACGAAACTCATTACTATATGAAATTAAAACTAAACGAATTTAGCAATCATTAACCAAATGATTGCTAAATGATTATCGAAATAATTGCTACATGATTAACGAAAGAACTGGTAAATGATTACTAAATAAATGGCTAATGAATACTAAACAAATGCTAAATGAACACAAAATTAATGTTAAATGATTTCTAAATGAATGTTTAATGATTGCTAACGAATATTAAATGATTGACAAATGAATCCCCTGATAATTATTCATTATCTAAGTTAGAATTATTGTAGGCTTAAAAATTCATAAACTTGTTATAAAGTAATCAATACAAAAAAAGTATAAAAGCAAAGGTACTTCATTTCAGTCATTTAATAGATTCAATACTTTTCTTGTTGTTTTATTATTGATAAAACAATAAAATTGTATCATTATTAAAATCGATACAATCATCATACAATATATTATTACCATTTTCACAAGAAATATAAAGAATGAAAGCAAAAAGAAAAGCTTAATTTTAGTTTGAGTTTGTTTGAATTGATTACTTACTATCCTTTCTTATTGTCCTACCTCACTTACTAGTTAATATGAAATGCCTGAAAATAGGCAACGAATATATTATAGAGTCTGTCAATTGTCGTGTGTTTCTGTGTGTGTGTGGCGGCGACTGGCGCCATGAGCCATGAGTAGAGTCATGAGTCATCATTTTAATGAAATGGAATCATGACATGCGACTGCGAATCCTTCTCGTCCTACTTCTCTTCCCGTTTCACCAACTTACGTGGTTTACCACTCCTGACAGACACAGACACTCTTTCCCTTTTTCACTGTCTATATTTTTCTTTAAATTTTGATTTTCTCTTTTTCCCTCTCTCTTTTCTCTGTCTTCTTTTCTCTCTTTTTAATTAGTTCAAAATCGGTTTTTCAAACTTATTACTATTGACTTTGCGATGATGTTGAAGAGTTGAAAAGTTAAAAAAATTAAGAAGAGAGACTCTGTTTTTCTTTTAGTTGGGAAATAGAAAGCTGGAATAAGGAAAAGGAAAAGGAAGTAGAAAAAGAAAAAAGAGAATCATTACAAAGTGTTCTTTAGAAATAATTTTGAACAATTATAGTGATTAACCAAGAAATAGAAAGACAGAAACTAAAGATAAACAGAGGAAGAACAGTAACAGAAAGGGGGGGAGGGGGAGGAATAAAAGCAACAAACTAACTGGGATTTTTGGCTTTTTTATTTGAGAATATCATCAAACGTCACTTTTGATGTCTCCTTTCTTTCTTTATTTCTCCTGACATTTAGTCAAACATATACATACATGCGTACTTTTTTACCAACTATTGTATTGTTTTTTGTTTAATCATTATTTTCTTTTCTGCTTTAAGGATTCTTTTCTCTTTCAGTGTAATATTCTTTTTATTAACTTTTCCTCCGTGGAACTCTTTAAGTACTGCAAGGAATCCCTTAAGGAATACCGATAAGTTTTCTCCTCGATCTTCGAACATCGAATACGCTACGGTCGGCTTATTAGCGTTGCTCTAACCTGTCTTTATATTGACTCTTTCTTTACTCTAACCGAAATAATGAAAGAGTGACCAACATGTACATGATACGATCTTTCCTAAGTTTCGTCAAAGATTGATTAACTACAGAAATTCTGACGAAATTTTAAGTATTCTTTTCATTTTATTGAACATTAAACTTCAGGAGGCAACTCTTTTCATAGACCAATGCATTAAATATTTGATTTGTTTCAACGTTCGCTCTGTAAAAGTGATGAATCATCAAATAAAGCGTTTTAATATCGATCAAAAACGAACAACAGGAATAAACAACAAAACCCATTAAAATTTGATTAATGACTCAGATGGCTTGAAGGACAATCAAATAAATAAAAATAGAAATAATAAACGAAAATTAAGAATAAAGAAGAATTAATTCAAATAACGACAAACAATTTTTATAGTTTCAAGGTTTAAATATTGCATAACAAAAAAAAACAAACCTTTAAATAGATTAACAAAAAATAAAAGATTAAAATAAAATAAAAAATATAAAATAAATAAAACAAAATTTTTAAAAAATATAAAAATATATAAAATAATAACAAGAAAGAGAATAAATAATAATAAATACACTGAAATAAGAGAAAAACGGCAAAAAGGATAAAAAATTAAATATTAAGAAAAAAAAAGTAATAAATAAGAAAAAAAATTATATCAATGAATAAGAAAGTAAGAACAAAAAAAAATACTAAAAAATATAAAATAATTAAAAGTACATATATAAAAATCAAAAAAAATTAAAAACCATATACAAAATTAAAGAATGAATTAATAATAGTAATAATACCTGAAACTTGAAATAATTCTCCTGAAAAGTAAGAAAAATCGACGCTGTTATGGGTTGTGGCTAAAGATTCATATTTTTGTCATCAAGGTCCCTTTTTTCTAATTTTTTATCGTTTTTTTGTGTCTTAATGAAGCTTTGAAATTTCTTCCTTTTGTTGTTTCCTGTTTTATTTTTTTTTATTTTCTCCTTTTAAATTTTTTACTTTTTTCATGTGAAAGTAAACACAACGCACAAATTTACACAAGACACTTTTCTTTATGGAACATTTTCTTAGAAATGTAATGTTAATGTAACTTAAATGGTTGTGGTTTTGTTGTTGTTGTTGTCCCGTGAGTTTCTTTTTGTACGGTTTTCTCCTTAGTCGTTAGCTTCTCTTATTTAAATGAAGGCAATTTTGTTTTTAAGATTTTTTACTTTTACCTTTTGTGAGTTTTTCTTTTTTGTTATTGTGGCGCTGATAATTTTGTTGTCCGTTAATTTAAGCTTTTGTTTTGTATTTGTATTTTTGTTTACTTTTTTATTTTTGTTTACTTTAAAGAAATCCATGTGTATGTATGTATGTAGGGTGAGCCATTTGCTGGTTTCTTTTTGAACGTTATTTGGCAAATTGCAACACTGATTCGTTCAAATATTTGACAATTATTTGGTGTCAAATCCTGCGATACGAAATCGAATGAAATTTGAATAACACTGGAAAGTAATCGAAATAATCAATAATCAAAAAACCTTTTCTCCCTGTCCTTTTAAACAGATATTCGAATGTCAGAAATCGCATTTCAGTGTCTCTCGGTTTCAGTTCAAAAGGCACACAATTTCCTTGTTATGGAATCATTCCCATGGCTCTCAAGCGTATAGAAATGGCTGGTTGAGTTACCCCCAATGATTCTGCAAGCTTCTCTTGCGTTTTCTTCTGACCTTCTTCGAGTAATGCCTCTAATCTTTTATCTTCGAATATCTTTGGCAGTCCAGAGCGAGGCTTGTCTTCAACGCTGGATTCCCCATCCGCGAAACATCGAAAACATTCCCTACATAGTTTATCAGTGCTAGTATCACCATAAACTTTATCAAGGATTCGATGGACTTCCTTTTGTTCCAATAAAAGCAGAAAATCAAAACCTCCCGCAAATGCTGCTTGTTTAACACAAAATTCGACACTTCACAATAAAAATCATGGTTTTGTATGAAACTCAAAGCGATATAAACTGAATATTATTAGTGTATTTTATCAGTGGAAGTTCTCTAAAACCGTCTAAATCAGCTGTTATTATGAACCATTCACAATAGCTGGAGCACTCTTAAGAGAAACGAAATTATTTATATCCTGATAGTTTTTTAATGATGATTTGGGTTTTTTTTTAAATATCTTCAATAATTACAACAACAAGACCTCAAGTTTTCTTCTAAAATGCTTTAAAACTTTTTTAATATTTGTTCGTTCGCTCGCAACGTAACACAACTCATTACAACGCAACGCATTAAAATGTCGGAAAGTTTTGATGCGTAAAAATTAATCAATGCCGAAGAGAAAAAGAGGTTTCTTATTCTTTCATTTCATTTATAGTATTATATTTCTGAATTTTTCTTTTCTTTTTCGTCCTTCTCATTTCTTTCATCTCTTCAAACTGAAAAAAGCAACACTTTGACATTTTTTCATGCATGAATTTCATGCAATTTTGCTTTCTATATTGTTTGGTTCTTTACTTTTGATCCATGTATTAAAAATACATACATACCTATGTATGTGTGAGTGGGTGCTTTTTTATTTTCTTCGTTTCTTTCTTCATTTCATGTAAATTTGTTTTTTTACTTTCCTTTATTTACTTTCTTTTTTATATTTACATTTTTGCTTTTATCTTATTTTATATTGAAATTATTTGTTCTTTCTTCATTTTATTTAAAATAATAATCTGACAGCAGCATGAAAAACATGCTTGAGTGACTGAATGAATGACTAACGTACGAATATATTGAATGAAAGACTGAATGAATGTCAAACAAACACTCCAACAGACAGACTGTTAGCACTCTGGTGACAACGAAAGCTATTAATATAACGCCGCGCGATGTGACCAGGTTTTTTATTAAAAAATAACAACCACAAATAAGGGTAACAACTACAAACGAAGGTAACAACAAAAAACAAGGGCAAAAACAACAACGAATCCTTGAAACAGGAATAATAACAACAACCTAACCTACTCAAAGCAATTCTTTTCATTCGATCACTTTTTTTCATACATTATTTATGATTTTCATGAATAACGGTGCATTTTTGACGTTTTAATTTTAAAAAATTATTTTTTTTTATATTTTCTTTTATTTTTTAATTAAAATTTCCACCAAAATAATGTAGATTCAAATTTTATTTGCTTTTTCAGGTCTTCAACATCTTTAGTAAATAACGATTTTCTTAAAAATAATACAATTTATCGTGTACACAAGAACAGGAAAAAACTAAAAATAGCCAAATATAGATATATTCTATATCTATATAATAGTATATATAATAATCTATATAATAATATCTATATCTATTATATATAGATATATTTTATATATCTATATATATATTTTGTATTTTATATATTATTTTATATTTTATATATTAAGATATATTTTATATCTTAATGTTGTTTTATTACTATGAAGCATTAAACTCTATTTACAACACCTTTTTATCGTCTCATTGAAATACTCGTAGTTTATTCTCCAACCTTTCTGTCAAAGTCGTAAATTGTACTCAGCGAAAGAAGGAGACAGGACAGATAAAGATAGAGATGGAGACATACTTCCTTTATATCCCACCAGCCAAGAAGACGGCTTTTCTTCATTTTGTCATTACATCTGCAGATTCTTCTCATCCTCATCCTAATCCTCTTCAGCCTCTTTGTCTGTGTCCTCCTTCTCCTCGTCCTTTTGGTGTTACGTTGGATTATTTTGTGGGTTTTGAAAGGATCTCTGATATAAGACGAAAATCTCAGCTAAAAATAGCCGTTAGCAACAGTGTTTGCGGATATAACAATAACAGCAAATACAACAACAGCAACGACGGCGATGACAACTACTTCGTGTGTGTAGGTGTGTGTGTGTGTGTGTGTGTGTTTGTGATACGGATAAAGCAGCACATGTGTTAAATAATGGAAGTGACAAGAACGAAATGAAATAACAAAATTAGGAAAATTAGTCGTCTAATTTCGATGAATGATTATTATTAAACTTTGGCTGTTGTATTTATTAAAAATGCCAGATCTAAAAAACGAACAAAAGTAAAGACTCCTTTCTTCAGTCTCGTTTGACTTCATCCTTTCAATATTTGCTGAGCCTTTACTTTTTCCTAAAAAGTTTTTTTTTAAAAAATCCCTACAATTTTTTCCCTATTTTAAAAATTTTTTTATTTTTTGTTTTTTTTCAAGTTTTCTTTTTTCCTGTAATTTTAAATAAAGACAGATAATTTTTCCATTCGTTTTTCTTCTAAAAATTGGTTTCTTGAAATTTTATTTAGCATTTAAATTTCCAGAGTTGCCAGCGTCTTTGTTCAGTAAACAACAAAAGCTCCGAAAGTTTCCGCATAGCCTACGACTCAGTGATGCTGTTGTCGCAGCAGCAGAAACTTTTGCATCCGATTCCGAATCTAAAAATTCTGTCACGTAATCGGGAAAAAATTTGTTCATATTATAACGGTTCATTTTTCTTCATTCCGTTACGTTTTTCTAACTTTTTCTTATATTTGCAAATAAACTTCATTTTCTTTTCTTTTCTTTTCTTTTCTGGCAACAGCATCTCCCAGCGTCTTCCAGCATCTCTCAGAAGAAACGTGGAGAATCCGCTTCTATTTTTTTGTTTTGTTTTCTCTTCTCCTTTCTCACGTACACAACGTACCAGACGCATAGATAATGTGCGTTATTAATTTATTCTTTCTTTCATTCCGAGAAAGAAACCATTTCTACAAGTTTTTCTTTTTTGCTATTTTTCTTGAAGGAAACGAAGAAATTTTAATACAAATGAAGAAAGGTTCTCAAAGGGGGACAGACAGTATCAGACTAGTGGAGATTGGGGAAGGGAGGGAAAGATCAATAAAAAACGATCGAAATTTGAATCGGATTAGCGGAGACAGAGATGAATTGTTCTCTTTCCAGATGTTCAAAGGAATTCAGAGAAAGACTTTAAAAAATTCGAAATTTAACAAAAATTGAGAGAGAACGAAGAACAAACGGAACCCAAGAAGCCAGACTTGGCTCAGAATCTGACATATAATAAATCTGACGTTTATTCTAAATGTCCAAGTTCAATAATCATTAATCGAATGTTGAAACTTTTTTCATCATCGTCAAAGAAAACTTGATTTAAATAAAAGATGGCGACTAATTTTAGTAACTTCTCGCTCTCACTCCCTTCCCTCTCCTTCCTTCCTGCTCTCTTCCACTTGTCCGCTTTTCCACTTATGATTCTTGACGTGGATCATAAAGTATAATTTTTTGGACTGCTGTTCAAAATTGCTTTCAAAATGACATTTGTAAGTGTCAAAGTTTTTGGTAAACTCATTATTAAGTTGGATTTACGGGTTTTCTTCATCTTTCTTCTGGCCCCCGTTTTCCCTTGTGTTTTTTTTTTTTTTTGGTTTTCCTTAACCGTTTAAAGACTTGGAGAGAGCAAGGAAATAAATGACTTTGTTCGCTGTTGTTGTTTTTATCGCCGTTGTCATTTCTTTGTGTTCTTCTTCGTCTATTGTTGTTTTGTTGTTGTAGTAGTACTTATTGTTGTTGTTAATATAGTCGTAGCGTCAAATTAACTTTATTCATTTAACATCAACGGTTAATGCTATGGCCACAATCCGAAATCGCGTTATTGTCGCTATTCAATTGAGCTTATTTTAATCGAATTTCCAAACCTTTTATACTTGTACCAATTTTATTCTAGAAATTATACTCTAAAAACCATATTTTTGATGATAGAGCACCAAAATTTGGAAATTTCAAGTCTCAAAGTCAAAGTAATCTTACTTCTCTATGATTAGTTTGATAACTTGTTGTAATGAAAACATTATGTATTGAATGGGTGTATGTATAAAAAATATGTACATATTGACAACTTGAATATGAACTGAAAAGGTTTTCGCATTTATTTTGAATAATTTTTGAATATTTTGAAAAACAGCGTTTTCAATGAAAAATTTTTTAACATTTATAATATATATTAATATTTATAATTAATATTATGAGTAAAACATAATAAATTAAAATTAATGAACTTTTATTATGTATTTTCTCTCTTTTTCCCTCTCTTTCTCTATCTTTATAACACAATTGCTCTTATTTTGTATCTCTTTTTTTACCATTTATTTCTTCTCCGTATTTTTATTTATTTTTTATGGTCTTTTTGTTGTTTTTGTTCTGGTCTTTTTGTTGTCCTTGTTTTGGATTTTTTTCTGGTATTTTTGTTGTTTTTTTTCTGTGTTTTCTTTTTTTTTCAATATTGTTGTTATATTAAATTTAATTTTAAAAACGTAGTTTCAAGGAGATCAGCGCCATTGAAGAAAAACAACAAAATTCGCTCGAAACAACCTCGACTTTCCAAGAAGGTTAAATTTATAAGTGAGTATTTTAAAACGCCAGCAAAAGCATAAATAAATAATTAATTCTTTTTTAAAAAGTCTCTATTTTTTATTACTTTCTTTAGTATAAAATATTGTTTACAAAATTGTATGAAGAGCTTCTTTTAATTTTATTAAATAAATAGACAAAATATTAAATTTAAAAGGATTGAATTCATTAAATAGACAATTAATTAAATAATCAATTAATTAATTTAAATCAATAAATAAGTATTTATTATAATTAATTATAAATGAAATTTCATTGTGTTTTTCCTGTGAAATCGTAAAAATTGACTCAAAAATGATCTGAGAAATGATCATAAAATTATTTGCCCTTTTCTTCATTTCTGTAAAACATAAAAAGAAAATTAAACTCAAAAAAACGAACGGACAACTTAAACGATTTGTTGTCTCCAGGAAGAGTCTCGGTGAGTTTGTGGGTGTGGAAGGGGGAGGGGCGGGGGTGTCAGGGTGACGATGGAAACTTCATTTAGCAGTGGAAAATGTGACTCATGGGAGTCACGCAGAGAATAACAACAACAACGCCAACAAACAAATGGCGGAAAATTCAACAAGAAAGCAATCAAAACAGCCGGCGTCTGGACGGCGCCGTAGTAAATCATTAAAAACAACAACAACAACAAAAACACGAGGGAAAACAACCAACAACAAGAAGAGCAAAACTAATGAATATAAAACTAATCTGCAAAAAGCTTTGATTATAAATTTTATATTCCTTTTTATTGTTTTTTGTGATGATATCAGTGTTGTTGTTGTTGTTGTTGTTGTTTTCCTTGAAATTTTGTAGCGTGACCCGGACCAACTTTCATTGTGAATACGAATGAAGAAATCATATCAACGGTATTTGAGACCGTTAAAGTAACGGAAAATGTATGAAAAATGTATTTTATTCATGTTCATAAAATGTATAAAATCTTCATAATTAAAATGAAAATTCGGAAATGCAATGATAGTTTTTAAACTTAATTTTGTTTAAGTTACTCAGTTTTTTCACCTCATTCATTCATTAAGTTTTAACATTTTTAAACATTCTTTCTTCAAGTCGTCTATTTTAATTTAATTATATATAAAAACCACTCCGTAGAAAGCGACTCTTTCTTTTTTTTACCCTTTTGTTTCGTATTTCGAATTCAGTATTAAAACAATAAAAACTCGAGTACGATTGAGTTGGGTGAGAATAAAAGCTGCTTCGTATAAAATAAATAAATCCAGCTCGGGGAAACAGACAAAGAAAACAACAACAATAACAACAACAACAACGTAAGCTGCAGCTTAGAAGCTCGCGTATTTAATGGATAATTTCGTCATGGATGGCAGCCATTTTGTTGGGTGATTGCAGCCTTGCAGTCAACACAACTCGACAGCTTGCGAAATTCTGACGCCAAAAAAACCCCCCACAAAATCAAAAACAAAAAAAGAAGAAATAAGAAAAAAGCCGGTGACAAATGGGTTAAATAATCATTAATTCCTTTTTGGATATCATTTCGTTTTTTGCGTGCGTCGTTCAGACTCCAGCCAAGCGTATAATCTGTAGAAAAAGAAGTAGAAAAAGTAGTTGTAAAGAGTAGTAGTGAGAAAAGTAGTAGTTAGAAAAGTAGTGAAAGTATTTAAGTTGTAAAAAAATTAGAGATAACGAAAGGAATAAAAACCTCAACGTTTTTTCGTTGTCTTTTCCACATCAATTTTAATGAAGTAAGAGATTTTAATTACAAGCTTTTAAAGTAGAATCTTTTTCTTAATGAGGCTTCATTGATTTTGTATACTTTTTTATACACTTTGGAAGCTCTTTTGGGAAAAATAGTACTATCAAAAAGTATTTGTATATGTATGTACATATGTATTGTATGTATGTATGTAGGTGTTGTATTATATTTAAATACCTTTGTCATTATTTAATTCATGCATTTTAATGACGCTATCTAGCAGTTTGCTACTCCTTTTGTCTGGTAGTAGAAAAGGTATGAAAAAATCAGGACAAAAAGTAGGCCAAAACTTTGCATCGTGTGTTTTGTAAATAAATCGTTTATTATTTTCTATACTTTTCATATGAAAATAGAGCTTTTTAGGAAGAAGTAGTAGAAAAAAAATAGTAGCCATTAAAATAGTAGTTTAAAAGGTTAATGAACGAATTTTCTTTGTCTAGTAACTTTACATTTTTTATTTATTTTTATTATTCTCTCATTTCTGACTCACTTTTGATTAAAATAACATTAAGTTTGACAAAAATTATTGTAAAAAAAAAGTACTCCGGATTCATCTTCGTAATGAGCATCACCATCAGTATCATCATCACCATCATAATCTTTCAACTACCGCAGTCACTTCGAAGCACTCACTGGATCTCATTACAAGCATCATTCGTCTTCAGACAACAGTTTTTACTGCTTTTTACTACGCTTTTTAGTACTCTTGACTACATTTTGAGTACTTTTTTATGAGTACTGTTTTTTTTTAAACTTTTTTATAGCTGAACAAAGAAATAATATGAATGAATTCTATTTACTCGGGCTTTTAACACAACATTTGAAGTAAAAAACTGAAATAAAATACGGCTGACGTTGTATAAATTTTTAAAACGAAAGGAGCACAAAAAAGTAAAACTATAAAAAGAGAGAGGAATTAAAATATAAGAAAACAACACAACAGCAACCCACAAAAATCATCACGTCGACAGAAATGGAGTTATTCTGATGTCTGTTGGATTATTTTTTGCTCAGGCAACATTTTTTTGTGATGAATGGGATGATGATGAATGAGATGATGATGAATGTGATGATGATGGTGATGGCGTCCGACGGATGTAAGCGGATGGCTTATGGGATGGTGAGGGAGGTTCCGGGTGGTGTTGGGGTTTAGCTCTAGAAAATGGAGTAATAAAAGCGAGCAGCGACTGACTGATTCATTTAAACAAACAGAAGAACCAACAAATGAAAGGAAAATAATATCGTATAAAAAATATAATACAAATATAACCCTAAATTAATATAATATAGGGTGGGCCATCAGCTGGTTTCTATCTGAATTACTTTTATATTCAATAATAGTTGAATACTAACTAACTACTGAGTGGGAATTGAATTAAATTATTAAATTGAAAAAAAAGACCAACCTATAAAAGAAAAGCCAATTAATTTCATTGATTAATTTTAACTTTAATCATTGGGATGTTAACACAGAAAACACAGAAAACACAGAACACAGAAAATTCTTAGTTTTTTGGAACTTTCTTAAAAAAATAACCAATCTTTAAACTCGATCAAATAGATTTTTGAATTTTATGTGAAATTCTGTATATGAAAGAAAACAATTTATCGCCACAGTTCTTGTTGTTGTTCTTATCTGGTTATAATTGTTGCTGGTTTTCGTGTGATCAAAAATAACATCATCATGATGGAAAGGTCATTGTGAGGTCAAACGAAATCCAGTCAATCCCTCTATTGCAGTAGTTCCGAGCGCTAAGCTTGGTACAACACGAAATTCAGTTAAACGCGAAGTCATATCGTCAATTTTAACCGAGAGAACAACAACAAAAACCGATGATAAACAACAAGCATTCTGTTGGAATTCTGATCTGTCATTCCGCTTACATTCTGCGCGAGCGCTGCTGCTTCTCTGCTCACCACGATTGATGCTGCTGCTTTATTGTTTTTCGAGTGGATGACAAAATTTATGATGCAGTCGAGTTGACAGCAAATGAAGAAAATATTTACTTGTCATTCACAGAGCGACAAAGAAACATACACAAACATGCATATACATGTATGTATGTCCATACAAACACATACACACACACTCGCATTTATATGTATGTACATATGCAGCCATATTTAAACTGACTTTATTAATGTGCTTCTTGTTCATCCGTTCGTTCGCTCCATGTTGTTCTATTTTTTTTTAAATAACGTCATTTTGTCACTCGCTCTTCCAACAACAAAAAACCGCAATTTCTCCATGGACCGAATGCACATTAAGGCTGTCGCCATTTTGCATTTTGTATGGATATCGCAAGGAGAGAAACAACAATAGCAGGAGGAGGGGAGGAACAACAATAGATGGAGGAGGAACAACAACAATAGGAGGAGGAGGGGGAACAACACCAAGAATAACAAGAACCAGGCACAATAATGATGCACAATATTCACAACAACACCGAGATTACACAACACAGAAAGCACAACAACATGAGCCATATTGCGATGTGCAGCTTGGCATAAATAAGCATCAGCATCAGCAGGAACATTATGTGTCACTGGCATTTTCATGCTTTCCAGTCCGGTTGACAATTTCAGGATGTTGATGTTGATGTTGATGTTGCTGTTGCTGTTGAAGTTTCTGTTGCTGTAGCTGTAGCTGTTGCTGTTGTTGTTGCTGTAGCTGTTGCTATTTCTGTTGCAACAACATATGCATTTACTTCATATCTTTTGTTATTTTGACGGTTTTTCCTTCTTTTTTTGCTTGGAAAACAATCCATTTTATTTCCGTTTTCTCCGTTGATACGGTAATTTGAAATGTCGACATTTCAAAGTGATTTTTTTACCATGCTTCTGGTAAATTTTTATTATATTCTTGTTCTTTCAATTCTTTAATTTAATTTTATGAAATTATATTAACAGCGTTTATTTTACACACGATATATGAAGTTCATTACAAAAAACCTTTTGAAAGTTTTTCATACAGAAAGCTTACACAAAACTGTGTACATTTTATAGTGTGCTTTCATAAGTAAATAAAAATGCTTTCACTTCACCTTCGGAGATAAAAGACATTCATTAAACAAACGTGCTTTGAGGCGATTTCAAAAGCTTTTCGCTCGACTGTAAAATTTAGAAAAAAAAAAACACTCTCAACAAAGAAGCACATCTTAACAACAACAACACACAACAACTACAACAATACAAACAACAATAACAGTTGTAATATAAAAACAAACAGCGGAAATGTAAAAAACGTCAAACAACAAAAAACTGCTTTATTTTTGTGGTTATTTTTCTTTGAGCTACTTTGAGGTTAAAATGCTTTTAACGGTCTCATGGTTTGTAGGTGCTGTGGGGGAGGTTGAGGGTGATGTGGATACACACTCCATTCAAGATGTTGTTGCTGTTGTTGGCACTTTTACAGTTCTTTAAACTGATAAATTAGCAAATTTTTCGATGAACTCCTCATGAATTTCTTACCTTTTTATAAGCATTTAAAAATAATATTGTAAATTTTATTGAACATGGATGGATCAATGATGAATGCATTTCCCGATGAGTTCTTTGATGAATTCTTCGGTGAATTTCATTTTAAAACTAATCTTTAATCATTTACTCTTGTCTTTAATCTCTATTATAATATTTAAAGACCCTTATGTGGGTCTTTATTCAATCTCCTCCACCCTCCAGTACCAACCACTCTTCATTTTCATCTGTAATCAAATCCGACCCCGCCCTCCCCCCGCCCCCTTTTCACATAACTTCATTTAGTACACATGTCAGCACGTTCGCTCGCCCAAGATACGTGACAACGTTCATTATTGTTGATTAACTTTTCTTTTATTTCTTCCTTGCTTTCTTTTTGCTCCTCCTTAAGTGGACGTCAGTATTAGTTTTGCAAAAAAGGGAAGAAGAAAACAGAAAAAGGAAGTAGAAAGAGAAAAGCGTGTCTACGTGTGAGTAGTTCTTCGAGTTCGAGTCCAAATCCACCCCACATTTTAATGAGCTTTACTAATAAGTTTAATTAACTCACTGTTTCTTTTATTGCTGTCCGGAATCGATTTTCCCCTCCCCCCCCCCCTCTCCTCTCTCACTCTCTTCCTGGCTCTCACATTGCCTCTTAATTGACTTGATCTAAATCAAGAAAACAGGAAGAAGATTAAACAATTGTTCAAATTTCAAGTGATTTAAACGTTTCAATCTTTTTTAAACAATTTTTACGTTTTTACAGAAACTGGCGAAAAAGTCTCCCCGAGTGATGGACGAAAGTATACAGTATTTAAACATATTTTTCATGTAGAGAATGTAGCTCAGCGATGGATTGTTGGCTTTAGATGTGAAGAGTCCCAGGTTCGAATCTGAGTAGAAGATTTTTTAAATATGGCAGATGGACGGACGTACTTACGTTGTTATGTTGTTGCTTTTAAAAAACTTTGTCATTGGAATATAAACCCAATGTTCATTTTCTTCCTCATCCTTGTGAATTGCTACATGTGAAATCAATGTAGCTTAAACAAGGAGTCGAAAAAGAGTCTGAAGTTCATCAAACTTTATATGAAAATTTGCCATAATTTGGGTCTCCTCTTCTGCCTTCTTTACTCCAGCACGTATACTCCCAGCTCCTTGTCTCTTTTTACCCCCACCAACTACTTATCTTCTCTTTCTCTCTCTCCCTTTTCTCTGTCTTTCTTCCTCTCTTTCTCCCCAATCCATCCAACCATCCTATCCTCTGATAACAACACAAAAACACATTTTTGCATGTTTTCTTAATATTGGATAGTTTCTTGGAGAGTCACAAGTTTTTGTTGTTGCTTTCTTACGGTTGTTGTTGTTTTATTATGGTTATTCTTTTATTGCTTTTTCATA
This sequence comes from Myopa tessellatipennis, assembly GCA_943737955.2. NCBI lineage: Eukaryota > Metazoa > Arthropoda > Insecta > Diptera > Conopidae > Myopa > Myopa tessellatipennis. The sequence goes on from OX031316.1 coordinate 54,489,852, forward strand.
AAAGTGCCGCTGCAGTGTTTTCGCCACTCCTGCTGTAAAAATACGAATAATATTAAGAAAGGGAGAGAAAAACTGCAATCACTGCAGTGCCACTTCCTTGAGAAAGTACGACGGTTGGTTGGGAGGGTGGGGGAGATTCGTAACAAGGATTAAGGGGAGTAAAGAGGTGTGGTTCATTGGCTTGGCTCCTTCCTTCTTCGACGTCGCTTTCTTCTGCAGTCAGATTTCGTTGCACCGACGTTATTCGTATAGAGAAAAGTAATGCGCTGGTTTTTTTCTCGCGATCGATATATTGTATGTTCAAAACAGCTGCTACTCGTCGCCATTAGCAACGTGTCAAAACAGCGTGAAAGCAAGGGAAACAACAACAACTACTCAGCCAATCAACCAACAACACTTGCAACTGACATTTCAGTACGTAATCCGGAAATTTTATAGTGTTAAAGTTTCAATTGTTTTTTATTGGAATGCGACAAAAGTTTTGACATTTGTTTGAACACAGCAATAAAAACAACAGAAATCAAGCAGAGTTTCTCTCTCTCTCCCTTTTTCTATCCCTTTCACTTCGGGTTGTTGTTTCTCATTTTTCTCAACAACAGCAAAGTTTTGTTCACATTTTTAAGGAAAATAAAAAAACGAATCCTTCATGGACTTGTTTCTTGGTTTATCTGCTCGATCTCTGTAATGGAAAAAATTGTTGATGATGATGATGATGTTGATGATTCATCAACATTTGTTTATCGTTTCGTTTCAAGCAGGAAAAACAACTGAAATAACTACTCTACACGAACAAAACATACAACAAGAGTGTAACAACAACAACAACAGCAACATCAAGTACAGTGGCAACATCAAAAACATCAAGTACAGTAGAAACACCAACAACATAAACGATTTCTTTCCAATACTGCAGCCGAAGCTTACTTGTGAGCGAACGAACGAACGAACGAGTGGCTCGGAAGTGATTTTGTCTGCTGCTCCACCGCGTTATTATTACAAAAGCAATCAATGAAAAACCACACAAAAACAAAAATCATTTCATGATGCAGCGATTTTAATTTCGTTTTTGCTGCTTTAACTTTATTGTTGTTTTAGTTGCTGTTGGATTTCGTTGTCGTTGTTGCTGGATTTCGTTGTCGTTGTTGCTGGATTTCGTTGTCGTTGTTGCTGGATTTCGTTGTAGTTGCTGCTGACTTTAATATGCACCAACAACACGCAAGTCCATAGTGTGTTATAAGGCAACAACAGCAACATTTATAAGTACCACATCTACAAATAGCACGAAATCGCTTACGAGTGGTGAAACCCAAAAACAACAAAGCACTCAGCACTCAGTACAGTAGTAGAACAGAGAAAACAAGCGTCACTAGTAGATTAACACCAGGAACAACTGCATTGGAACAAGATATCAACAACAATGCCAGCTACCGTAATAAGCTCAACAACAACAACACTAAATAGAAAAACGTAGCAGCAACAACAGTAACTAGTAACTCGTACTCGAACTCGTTATACTTGCAGTTTCAGTTCTAGTTGTTGTACAATAGAACAACAAACTTGAAATGCGGCAAAAGCACCGATGAATCATCTTTTCGTTTGTCCATTTCTCCTCACCGGTGCCCTCCCCCTCCCTGTCCGTAAACCCGGACGCCCGTCTATCCACTTGTCTGGTTTATAGACTACCCTTTCCTTCTGTCTGCCCTCTACTCGTTCCTCCGTAGATCTCGCCTTCTCGTCCTCCGTCCCTACCTCCCTCCGTCGCACTCCATCGATTCGTCCACTGGTTTTATTTGGGTTTTTTGGGAGTTCTTTCCCAAGCGACGTTGGCAACACAGTTCATTGCAGTACAATAACAACAACAATTGAGGGCACCGTGGCACAAACCAACAGCTAGCAACTCCAAAGATTCCGTGCTAGGAAAATCTCGAAAACAAAAAACACCGACTTATACTCGTAAACTCATACATAGTATGATTATGAACACGATTATATACGCGATTATGTATCTGCATCGCGTTGCCCACCAGGCAGAAACCCACAGCCATCTATGTGGACTCGAGGCAGACAGTCGACCATCCAACCGTGTGAACCGAGCCACGAGTGCCGCCGAGTCGACCCGGCCAAACCCGCGACCTCTCTCAAGCAGCGAGTCACGATTCCTTCCTGCTGACTTTCAGATCCTTCCATCTGCACTTTGCCATCGTTGTTCGCTCAGTTCGCTTCGTGTTCCTCACCCATTCAGAGCCAGAGACAGACTTCAGCGCTGTCTACTCGTTGCTGCAACCAATCGAGTTGAGTTGAATCACTTCTTCACCGTCTCGACTGAAGCCGGTCGTCCGTCATCAGCATATCGTGTGTGTGGGTTTGTGTAGTTTATTGCGTCTTCTAAGTTTTTGTCAATTTAAAAAAGTACAGCGAAGAAACAACACTGATTTCGCAAGATTTCGCAAAGTAAATTTTACTAAACTGTAATCATTTGAACGAGTTTCATCAGAATGGTCGCAATTACCATATGTAAGTCTAGAGAAACACAACAACACTTTCAAAAACATCTCAATCACTGTCGGAAATGTCAAAAAATGTTTAAAATTAAATAAAAAAATTATTCAAGTAGAGTAGATTTCTTTATTTTGCATTTTTAGTGGTTTTTTCTGAAAATTCTAATGAAATACGGTGATCAAAACGTAAGATCGCCCAAGAACGTGAACAACGTACACTGCATCGGCACGTGTTACGTACATAACTCGTAAGATTTTAACTCTTACATGTGCGTAGCGTAAGCATTGACATGGGTTACGTAACCCTTTACGCAACATTGTGGAGAGGAACGGAAAGAAACTTTCGAAAAACGAACAGTTTTCGTAACTACATATTCTATTAAGTCAAATAGTTCTAGAATAATTTTTGATGGTTTTTATCGTTAACATCAACCAGTTCAAAAATAAAGGACTCCATAAAGAAACAACAAGAAGTGTGTCAAAAGCAACAACAAAAGCCACAAAAGCTACCTCATTAACAATAATAATAATAATTATAACAACAACATTAGCTCACCTTACTGTAGAATATGTAACCCCTCGTCCTCGACCTCTTCTTTCCCTCTCACTCTTCTCTTCTTCAATCTTTTCATCATCATTACTTTTAGAAAAAAGTTGCCACTAACCACATGAGACCCTTGAGAAAAACAACATCACCAGCAGAACCACAGACATGGCGACCATTTGCAAAAAAAGGAAGAAATCATATTTCCAAGTACGTTAAAAAGTATGCAACATTGCTTGCATAGCAAAACAACAACATATGTAAGTGAGCGAGTACATCCTACGATAAGGACTCGTTATACTCGAACTCGTATTCGTAATTGTGTTCGTTGAGTTAGAACTCGTTGCACTCATATTCGTTGTACTTGCATACGTTCGGCACACTCGTTGAAATCGCATACATTCGTATTCCTATTTTTATTTCATTTTGGAGAGAGAGAGAGGGAGAGAGAGAGGGAGGGATAGAGAGAGGGAGAACGATAGAGAGAGGGAGAGAGCCAGAATAATAAAAATGCATCATGATCCTCATTGTCTTTTTCTGCACTCGAGTGAGTCATACTTTTCTAAAGCATACTTTTTGGCTGGCACAAAAAAACAGGGATGGCTGCCAAAACAGGGATGGCAAACAGCCAACAAACGGGGAAAAAGACGGAACACAAATGTTGACATCACCGTCGTCATAATCACGTGTTTAAAATTCAAGCATAAAATGTTGCATACTTTATGGCTCCATCGTTTATATACACAGAAAAAGAACACACCACATGAAGAAGACACAAAAAGAGTTCATGAAAGAAAGAAAGAGAGAGCCAGAGATAGACACAGATAAACCCCAAAGTGGCATAAACAGACTGACAAATGGCAAGGAAAGCGATGTGGCCGAGTATGTTTCTATGTGATTTCAAGGAAGTGAGAACATCCTGTGGGAATTTGTTATTCCATGGACTGAATTGCGACCAGACAGGCTCGGAGCGGCAGACAGACCAACCGACAAGCAATCAGACGCCGGCAGATTCGAAAAGGGTCCAAAAATACGAGGATTTCATCGCCAATTTGTCGCCATGTTTACTGTCATGAATGTGTTTGTGAGTGTTTATGAATGCAAATACACATATACGACGAGTGTGTGTGTGTGTGTGTCTGTATGTGTGTTTTTTTTGCTTTTGCTGAAAGTGTTATTCAATTAAGTGGCAATTAAAAAAGCTTTTAGAAATATAATAAAATTTCAGAAGAGCACCAAAACAAAGAATTTAAAGATCTGGAAACACTCTAAAGAATTTAATGAACTTAGAACTATTATAATATAACTTACAGAATTTCATTTAAATAATTTAATTTAATGATTTCAGAATTTAAAAGAGAATCTTAACTTTAAAAGCTGCTCATAGTTTTACGAATTTACGAACTTTTCGAAGGGTTTCACACCTTTAAAGTGATTCGATTTCGAAGAGGCTAAAAGCAAAAGTCTTGTAAAATAAAAGTTTGGACTCGTTTTAACACGTGTTTACCTTCTCTTCCTCAACCATCAACGATCATCAATTAATTTGAATCTCCATGCGATTATTTTCCAACTAATTTGCGTTTCCATTCCATACGATTTACTGCTGCTGCATTGTAATGTGTTGAGTTTGGAAATAATTTTGAATGCTATGCTAAATTATGCTGAATTGCATAGTTCTTCCTCCTTTCATTCACATGATTTCCATCCACTCAGCTTACATGCAATGATTTGCACATACTATCTACAAATTATATCTCGCACATCATCGCTGTGCATATCATTAGCAAAGAACAATCAGCATAGAATAGAATAGAAATGGTTGGCAATGCTGTCGTTGCCAACATTACGATGAATTAACATTTCATGCATGCCAACCGAACAACCAACCAACAAAAACATGGATAATTTTCCGCTTTCTTCTTTCTCTCTGCCACTCCCACCGCCTGCGACCCGACAAAATGAGTGTATTGCAGTCTTCCTCCCAACCCACCTAATTTTGGCTAATTTTGTCCCACAAAAAGACTTTTAAAAGTGCTGCAAAATAAAAAACCCTTTATAGTGAATTTTCGAGTAATAAAACGAGCAAAAATATTCCGGACACGTTTCAATAAGTTTTATTTTCTTCTTCTTTCTGTTATCCTTCAAGATGAAAGAGAAAATAATAAAAAGAACAAAAAAATAACCAGTTTAGAAAAGATGTCTTTTGTTAAGCTAAAAAATTTATTTTTAAAGATTTCGCAAAACCTTTCAAAAGAATAAAAGTTTTCAAAATATCTAATTTAAATAAATTATGTGATTAAAGAAACCTTCGTCGACTTTATTTTCATTCATTCATTAAAATTCATCAACTTCTTTGCTCATCGCGTAATAAATGCACTTTCAGCACTTTTAATTCTGAGTTCGCAGCGAATTTAATTAATTAACTTATATAAACAACGACGAAGCGAATGACGCGTGCTTTGAAAATTCACTCTGTTCAGAGTAATCTTTGGGAATTGCGAAGGAGGAGGCAACCAAAGCGTCGATTTATTTAGCTAATTAAAAGAGAGAGAGCGAAAAAAGTTATTCAATCAAAAGGAAGATGAATGAAGTTTTTTCTTTGGAAATTTCTTCAAATGAAATTAATGAAATTTTTATTAAAATGTTTAATTTTTTAACATGCAATTTAACTGGTTTATTCTTTGTTTTTATGTTTGAAAAACTCATCCGATTTAAAGTTTTCGTCCATTAAATAATGTTATAAATAAATATTTCCACTTTAAAAAACTTCTTAACTCGTGCATTAAATTATTCATTAAAATTATATCGTAGCTGAGAATATTAATTATTATAATAGTATTAATTCATGGTGCATAGCAATATTTTAAAATTCAAAATATATGCGTGCTCATGAAATGAAAAGGTGCTGAAACACCTACAACAACAACAACAACTAAAAGAGCATGACTGTTATTAACAACATTCCTTTGATGTAATAAATTTTGATGGTGTGTATAGAGACATGTTTTCTTAGCTTGTATGTGGTTGTAACCACAAAAAGGACGACGACGATGATAACGGCTGATGTCACACTTGTCATCACGGTACGGGCATCACTCACGTTTAGTGGTGCATCACTCAATCGGAGTGAGTGGTGAATGCATCGTGATGGCAAGTGTGACATCGGCCAACGGCACCAACGATGATGGCAATTATTATGTTTATGTTGTTGAAACTATTAAATTGAAATTGTTCTTGAAATGCCCATAATTCAGGTCCAAAAAAGACAACAGGCAGTATAGAGAAAGTGTTGCTGGAGAGGGTGGGGGGTAGGGGTAGATAACACAGAGTGATGAAGGAAGTGCAAAAGACGGTACAGGAAGGATGTCACTTTATGCAAAGTAATAATCGTCGAATGTAACCACAACACAAGCTAATATTTGAACTGAACCAAAAGTGTAACGAGAAAAGAGAATTTTGTTGCTCATGATTATCATCATAACCATCATACTCATTGACATCATCATCGCTGTCTTGGATACGAACATGGATCTGAACAACAGCATGTCTAACAGTTGAATCCATGGAGTACCACGTAAAACACGTATTAATTTAGGAGATGCATTTGTATTTGCGTCATTCTGCTTGCATGTGGTGCACATGAAGACGAGCACCGACTGAACAACCGCCTCCCCAAGCCGCCCAGCAACACGTCTTGTTGCATGATTATGCAAGAGTTTCTGCACCAGTCACTCGGTAAAAAACAAACCATCAGAGACGGTTGAGCAATCAGCATCAGTGACTCATCAGTCGCTCTGTTCGATGCCGACAGTTCATGAGAGAGAGTGGTAGAGAGGGAAAGAGAGAGAGAGAGAGAGGAAGAGAGTGATTGAGAGGGAAAAAGGAAGGAGTTCAATGATTCCACTCTAAGTCGATTCACTTTCAAAAAGCAAAGAAATCTTTCCGCATTCTATTCAATTGATTCTCATAACTAACAAGAAGAACAAGAACAAGAATAGGGGGAAGGGGGGAACCGGATCATGTCGGCTTTATGAATACTTGTGGAAAACAATTTCTTCCAGGAACTTCGACAAGTTTGAATACTTTGAAGATGTCAAAAAATTCAAGGAAAATTGTGATTTATAACAATGACTATGATGTGTTTATTATAATGATTGTGTTTTTGCTTATGATTATAATTATGATTGTGGTGATTATGGCTGTTTATTGGGTATTGGTTATGGCTGTGTATAGGTGTATATGGTTCTCGTTGTGGTTATGGTTATAATAATGATTATTATGATTATGATCACGAATATCTATTATATAATAAAAATGCTAACAAAGACAATGATAAACCAACCTTGAAAATTCCACAATATTTTTAAATAAATTAATTTTATTTAATACTTACTTACCTTTTCCTTACTTTTTTCTAGCCACTGAGATTCGTTGCCAGGAGAAATCCAAGGGTGGTCTTTGCTATGAGGTCATCCTGGCCGAGCCGGCACCAAATGTTACGGTACCAAAGCGTCCCGTTACACCGGGTAAAAGTCTTTCGGTCGAAGAGATCGAGCAGAAGTTGAAAGCCGCCGAAGAGAGACGCATTGTAAGTATGAGTAGAAAGAAGCAGCCCCCGGAGACATCGAGAACCTTTAAAAACTCTAAAAAAAATCATTTTTTCCTCGTCATCTTCTTCTCTTTCCCTACAGTCTCTGGAGCAAAAGAAAATGGCCGATTTAACTAGTAAACTGGCTAAAATCGAAGAAGCAACACGTAAGAAAGACGAACTCAACAATGAATTCATCAACCAGACCAAAGAGCAGCTGGAATCGAAAATGGAGCAACATGTTGGGAAGCGTGAGGCGATTATAAGCGATTTGAAGGAGAAGTTGAAGGTAGGAGAGAGTGAGAGAAAGAGAGATGAAGGAACTGGCATTTGTTTCCTTTTTCTTGCAGATTCATTCGCAAGAAATCGAAAAGACACGCGAACAATTGGAGCAACAAAAATATATTGAAAAGGTGGCCATCGAGGAGAAATTGAAGACCGCACAAAGCTTGCGCGATGAGAATATTAAGAAAATGTTGGAGCGTCTAAAGGAACACGTAAGTCATGCGTCAATCGTAGCCTCTTGTCAATCGCTTGATTGATGATTGCATTTGTTATTCCAAGTCAAGCAAATTTTCTTTGTTGGTGTTTGTTAAGTTTCTCAAAATACCTGTTTTCCTTTCGTTTTTATGAAAACGGCACATTTTTGAAAATACGTTTATTTTTTTTAAATCACCCCTCTTTTTGAAAAACTCTTTTTTATTGCACTCGCCCATGTTTATATCTCGAATGTAACCCTTCATTTATCATTTTTTTAATTTTTTTCCACCATCCTAAATCGAATTTTTACTGTGGTTTGGGCTTTGAACTGAACTTAATTGATTTTTTTGCACTGTTAGAACTTCATTTCAGTATTCACAAAACTCTCTCATTCTTTGGTTTTATGGGTTTTATTTTATTATATTTTTTAAAAGCTTTTCTCTTTGTCCAAAATCAGCACAAAAACTGATTATAACTTTGTATTTTTGCTATGATTTAATGAACGCATTCTACTAAAGCTATGTAATACTAATTAAACATTTGACCTTGTAGAACATTTTGCAATACTCTACTTAACCCTCTTAAGCTCTACTTAAACTAACCTCTCCTTAGGTAACTACTAACACTATTTACCCTAATAACTTATTAATCCTTTAACTACTTCAAGCTTGAACTAACAAACGCTCTTTCAGTAGCTACTAACTACTTCTTTAACCCTTTACTAACCTCTTAAAAACTTCTGAAACGGTATCATTTAATTGTTATGCAAACATTTTCATCATTGAAATAATTCACAAAGAAACAAACAATTTAACAGTTTTTTTGTATAGTAGAAAACCAAAAACATGCTCTCAAATTTTTGTAATTTTAGAACACAATCAAAATTGCCGAAATCAAAAATCAAATCGATCAATTGGAATCACAAAAAATCGAAGAGAAGGCCCGCATTATTGAAAATAAATTGTACACCGCCGAACAGAACCGTGAGAAGGAGATCCAAAAGAGAATTGAAAAAGTCCAAAAACTTGTACGTCGTTTTCTTTTCTTTTAATTTATTAATTGATCTTCAATTTATTTTGATGTAGTTTTTATTTTGATCTAATTTTTACTTCTTTAATAAAAGTTTTGTGTATTTTTTAATGCATTTTTAGTGTATATTTTAATGCATTTTTAGTGTATTTTTTAATGCATTTTTAGTGTATTTTTTAATGCATTTTCAGTGTATTTTTTAATGCATTTTCAGTGTATTTTTTAATGCATTTTCAGTATATTTTTTAAATTCTTACAATTTCACGGATCATCGTCAACTAAAAATATGATAATTATAAAACTACTGACCGATCATTTTTTTAATACATATGTATTATATGTACATAAAATTCATCATTCTTTTGCCAAAATCATTTTTTTTTTTAATTTTCGAATTTATTATTCATCGTGTTTTCTTCTTTTCTTTGCCGAAATCATGTTTAAAAGAAAAAAGTACTCATTTTTTACCCTAATATTTTGGCAAACTAGAGACAAACACTAAGAAAATGTTTACCTACTTTTTTGTTATTGTTTTCTTTGTTTCTTGAATCTTTTTAGGAGCGTCGAGCTGAGTTGGTGCGTCAGAACAAAGCTGCCACCCAGCAACCGCCGCTCTGCGATGAGAACAACGTCGCTGCTGCCGGCGCCATTGCAACCTCCGGCTAGAAAAGCGAACGACGCCAGCCGCAGGACAGATCGAAGAGAAGAAGCAGAAGAATTGATGAGGTGAAGAAGCAGCAGCAGCAGGATGTGGAGAAGAATTGGAAAGAGATGCGGAAACGAGGAGAATAATAATAAAACGCACGTTCGCGCTTCGGCAGAACAACAGCAGCAGCAGAGCAGAGCAAATAAAATAAAATAAAATTAATATTGAAAAATGAAAAAACAGATACAACTACAAAAACAACCACAACAACAACCACACTAACATTAACTAACTTAAAATTAATATTTAAAATTTCATTAATTTAAATATTAAAAATATTAAAGATTAAAGTTGAAACAACAAAATTACACGTGTTCAGCGTTGTTGCTTATTTTCCTGGCCCATTGGATAGTATAGTGGGGCAAAATTTGAATATTCTTCAAGAAAATAAGAAAAGCAAAACAAACCAACACGGAAAATTATTTAATCAATACAAATACAACAATAAAACATGCATTCAAACTAATGAATTTCAATATGTATGCAAAGGAAAAATAAAAAAACAAAACAAATAAGAAAATTAAAACTACATAATTTCAAAAAAAATTATAATTTATAAAAAATAATAATAAAAACATTATGTATTTAAAAAACAAAAAAAGGAAGAACACAAGGAATAAAAACATAATTAAAATAATAAAACAACAGAATCAATGAATGAAGTTTATAGGCAACTTTATAGTTGGCGATAATAATAACAATAATAATATCAAATACAAAGGCAAAAACAACAACTACATATACAAGAACACAGAGCTGGGAAAAGAACAGCAACAACAATAATAAACTACTAAAGCAGCCTATTATTATTATCATAGTCTTAAAAAACTAAAAGAAACGCATAACAATTCTTTTCATTCGACTTTATCATCGTTCTTATTTACATTCTTCTCATTCTGATACTCATTTTTATTATATTCTCATTTACCACATTATTATTACTTTTAATATTACTATTATTACCTTCAATACTATTATTATTACCTTTAATGTTATTATTATTATTATTGCTTTGCAAACTTTCGTAACTTGCTTTAAATAATATCTAAAAAAACAAAAAGAATGTATTAACTTAAAAAGAAACACAATAAAGCAAAAACTATCACTACACCAACAGCAATAACTAAAAGGGGCCTGTGTGAGTGTGTCGATGTGTATTTGATGTCCCCAAGAATTTAGATTTTAAACAGATTTTAAAAGATCTAAGCATCCCACGATAAGGAAAAAACACCACTCACTCAGAGTTTAATTATTCCAGACGTAACGTAACGTGACGTGGAGACGGATTCAACCTATCATACGTATAATGAGACCAACAAGTACAATTTTCGCTGTCAAAATTCGTGTTGTTTCTTCAGCAAATTTATTGTGCTGTGGTCAATTGTGAAAATAATAATTATTGCAATGGATTTTCATACATTATTTTAGTAGAAATACACAATTCAAAATAACAATTCTTACTCCTTGTTCGGAATTATGGTTTTCCTTTGTTTGCATATCAAAAACATATGCTTTTTGTTTACATTTATTGTAAGAATATGGCACCACTTCATTATTTTGGAAATAATGGAAATAATCTTCTTCGACGAAGAAGATGTACAGCCTTATAATGTAAATAGTTTGAAAATGCAAACGAAAACACAAATGAAAACGAAAACGAAACAAGCCAAGAAGTGTAATAGAAGCTTCTCGTTCGTATTGCAGACCTTCGTTGTTTGCAGACAGAAAATATTGCCATGTGTACAATATTTAAAGCATTTTTATTAGTAATTTTTAGAAATCCAAAGATTTCGTGTAGAGTTCAGTGCAAATGCACGGCGGCAACACTACACACAAAACAAATCTCACGCATGAACTAAGAGTTGTCAACTTTGTACAGAAAACAAAAACAAAGAAAAACTGCTTGATCAAACAACTGTTTGCAATGTAATATGGGCCGAACTTGAAAATACGACCAATTTTACACTAAGCGATAGCCTTTTCGCTTTCGTGTCGTTTATCAACTTTTTTCCTGGAAACTGCCGATCCATTATACCAAGCGTAGCTGATAAAATCTGCATAGCATGTGAAAATACCAACAACAAACGTTTTTTGTGTTTAGTGTATTTCAATCGATCTATTATTCTCCGTTGTCAAACAAACGAAAAATCACGAAAAGCACAAAAAAAAACGCGTGAAAAACGAAAATTTTGTTTATCCATTATAAGGTTGTTAAGAAATATTCTCTGCACAGTTATACTCGCAATAAATAAATACCAGCTCTGTATGGAATGTATCCACTTATGGAAGAATGTAACCATGTGCCTACTTTAAACTACTCGAATATGGGCAAACGGCATAACGTAACGTACGATTCCAATAGCTGCATTTTTTTAATGAACTGTACAATTCTTCGCCATACAAATGACACTTACCCAGGTTTTATCCAGATTTCTATACAGATTATTACGGGAACCGTACATTGGCAGCCGTAAGACAGATTAAAGGATCCGTCGCGGAACTTATCGATACGTCTGGACTAAATGAAACTTCTAAAAATAGTTATTATCTTACATAGAAATAAAAACCGAGTGTGATTTTTATTTAATAATTTTCTAAGAATTAATTGATCAAACGAAAAGCAAATAAAAATTGGTAGCAAAAAGACAGGAAAATAAAAAAAATTGCTTCATTTTTGCTTTCATACCTACATGAGTACATTAGATGCCCACATAATTATATACATATATACCTATATACAATGCATATATATATCTACATATATTTATATGTACAAGTATTTTTTCTAATTTAAAGTTTAATTAAATTTTAAGTTATCATTAATTTTTGATTTGGTTTTTTAAACCTATTTTATATTCATTCTTTTTTATAAATAAATCATAATAATACTTTAAAGAGATTAATTAAAGTAAAGTAATAAAAGTTTTTGGAAAAAAACAATCAAAAAATAAAGTCTTTTATTTTATAATTGTTTCAAAATGTCTGTAATTTATCTGTCTATACTTCTTTTCTACTTTTTTATTCTACTTGCATAAATTTTCTTTCGTTATGTAGTTAAATTTTTTTATTTTTATTTTATTTAATTTTAAAATATTTATTTAATGTTTATTTTTCTAATTTAATTTTCTTTAAAATTCGTAAAAATATTTCACAAATAGAATGCAAAAGGAAAATTAGGAATTTCTCTTGATATATTTTTTTAAGGTGTTTAACAAATTCTCTTAAATTTCGTATTCATTTTGTTGTTCCGTTTGTAAAATAGCTGTGGCCGGTATAGAAAAGTACATATTTATGATCAGCGTCATCTTCTGAGTCGTTTTATGAGTCGAAAATGGAGAGAATCGGACCGCTGCTACTCCCACTTATTAATTAAATATTAATGCAGCCGATTTGAGAGCTGAATTCTCAGTAGTTCAGATCAAAAATTGAACTTCTTGAACTTGAAACATATTCCCGGATTTTTGCTACGGGTGTAGGGTTTATCAGCTGCAGCCTGGCCAAAATCGACACTATTTCTGGTTGTTTTTAAAGATTTCTTAAGTTCTTTTAATCAATTTTAAAAAACTATTCTAACTTTGGTTGCTATTTAGTAGTATTTCCTCTGCTTTTTTTCTTCTTCAGCTAGATCTTTCGATTCTTAATTCATTCCAGATTTTTACGTATTCCTTCCTCTTTCGCTGATTAATCGTATTTAAACTAAAATCAGCCTCAAACTAAAATAATAACAATTAATCTAACTGTTGCATGTGAAATTGCTATTTTCTAAAATATATATCCCTATATAATGACGGTAAACATACACTACCATATACTGCATACATATACCCATATTTTATGTAAAGTAAGTAAAAACAAAACCTCTTTTTCACCCCTCATAATTACCATTTGGCAAAAGAAAATAGGCAATTATTACACTATTGAATTTATTATATATTCTACTATAAACTATAGAAAAACACACATATATTACATACATAGATATATAAACCGAATACAATTTTAGCTTATTCCAAAACTATCACCTGCTACAGTAACTTAACAATATACGATAATTATGTATATCAGCTCTACTTCAATTTAGTCAGCATGAATGAATTAAAAACCAATAAAACTTTTCTGTTATTAAATAAGATATACTTAATTGTATAAAAATAATATTAACACAAATTTTATTATTATAATATACATACATATATACATAAATATATATTAATACAATATATATGTATACATATATTAAAATCAATTGAATAAAGAAAAAACATTTATAATTGGAAGCTTTAATTGCCGTTTCATTTCAAGAAGTATTCAAATAAACGTACATAATTAAAAAATGCTTGTATTATACTTTAAAAATACTTTATTTATTTGAACATAAACTTAAATCCAAGCCATTACTACTTTATATTGTAGATTTATTAAATATCAAAACTAAATATAAAATTCGAATATCAAAATTCGATATCAGAAACTTAGAAATTCATTGTGGAACTCTTACCACATTCTGGCATATTATCTTTTCAAATCGCCATCTCTATCGGGGATAATCGAAGCAGACCAGATCGAGTAGGTCGCTTTATCCCGATTTTTATAACTAGGTCGCGCGTCAATACAAGCACATGCTTGAATCAAGAGTCCCCTAAGCCTAGCGTCAACGCACTAAGTCTATGCATGCTGGCACAGCCGGAAAATATCAACCTCAACAAGGCCCATCTTGTGTACTTTTATTTATTAAATTTTAATTAAAAACAAGGAAAAACATTTCGATTTTCGTAGACATTTATTTCAATTAAAGATTTCTATATGTAAGTTAATCTACGTATTTATATATATCTATATATTTTTGTGGATATTTATTAAGTTCTAATATTAGAAAAAATCGAATATTTTGCATCTCAATAGATTTAGCAGGTTTTTGGGAATTTTTTGTACAGCCTTCATTCTGCACTACATTAAAATAGAAAATACTAAGAAAAAAGAGATGTTTAAAAGCAAAATTATTTATATAAGACACATATCTGTGGATGTGTGTGTATTGGATGTGGGGATGAGTGGATGTGTGGACATATGTGGCGATGTGTGTGTGTGTGCATATTGTGTGTCAAGAAGGAGCGTATTCGTATTGAAGGCAACTTGTTAATGTATGCACATTTACAACTACATAATATTGAAATATTTTAAAAGATTTAATAATTTCTTTCAAGATTAAATAATTCTTTATGTTTATATTTAATACTAATTATTAATGTTTTTATATTAGAGAAACTCTGTTTAAATCTAATGCTTAAAATTTTCAGTTTAAAACAATAATTTATTGGCTAAAATCGCCTTAACAAACAGAATATTTTTATGATGGTATCACAACGATACCGCTAAATATAATGCTTTAAAATCTAGCATTTAATCTTAAAAACCTCCAACAAAGGAAGACAAATTTTTCAAAAAATGGAAATAAAGTGTGTAGTTTGTCGTTGTTCTCCTTCTTATATAACGTATTTAAAATTTATTTTAAAATTATTCGTTACAAATTTAACAAAACGCTGATGGAATCTTAAAGATCGCGTTGGGTTTAATTTGGAATTTTAATTTAATTTTGGTTTATTGATGTTTCTAAATTTTGAATCGCCGAGATTTCATACCTTAATTTTAAATTCATCTAAAAATTTACAAAATTTAAATTTATCTAAAATTTTACAAAATTTACAAATATTCAAAAAGATGCTAGAGTTATCCCCAAACAGCAATTTCTAATAAAGAGATTCACATACTTAAGTTACAACTGCAGTTGTTCATATTCCAGTTGTTGACATTTGTGTTGTTGATGTAGTTGCTGCTGCGGTTGCCGCAATTTTTAGCACATGAGCCGCAAAGCAGTTGACTGCCAATGAGTGCTCAGTCAACTCAATGATCTGCGAACGACCCCGCACATAAAAACGTTGACTATTCTGCGGTGGTACGAATGTCATCAGCCTCGGATCACTGCTATTGATCCATATCTCTTCGTCATTCGACGCACTGAGCAAAATATGTTCGCCGGTGTTGATGGCGTTCGTCAGTTGCGTAAAGTTGGGGCTGGGTAGCGTATGACGAAAGAGTACGCGATGCGATGGCGACACATGGGAAATATTGCAAGCAATAACCTGAATCTCCGCCTGACCAGCAGCAGGAACAACAGTATCAGAGTTCGCAAACTCAGTAACTACATCTTTGACATCATGGACGATGTGTTTTCCGACGACTTCATTCGCATAAGACGTTAACTGAAATAAGAGAATCATGTTGCTCTGTCCAATTTCCAAACATGGATAATATATAGAGCCCAAATTACGACCGATTTGAAAATCCAAGTCATAATTCATTAGAACATCGCCACTACGGTGGTCCCAAATCGTAATCTGCGTGGCACCAAAGCCGACGAGTTTGTCGTCTACAATGAAATAAATAATTAAAACAATAAATTAGAAAATGTGTTTTCAAGTCCATCAACAGTAATTAAAATTTTTTGATCGCAAAATTTGGATATACATATGTATATGGGAAATTTAAACAATTGACAGCTAAAATTACATGAACAAAATACATGGGACAATCGTAGTTCTCAAGATGTGCATATACTGTACATGTACATAGATAAAGTGTATAAGGTTTGCACATCTACATACTCGATCAACTGAGCAATCCGTATCAATTGCTTGCATTCTAAGTTCTCGTTATTTAATAGAAAACTTTTATCTGGTTGAAAGACTAACACTGTGCGATCAATTTTATCTATTATTACATCTAAAAGTTTTCAATGGTTTCAGATAGAAAGACCAATTATACAGTACACTAGAGCTTATTGATAACAAACAACCATTTTAACAACCATTCTTATATTTACATATGCTGATCTCACCATCAGTACACTCCAGATAACAAATTTCGTGGCGCATGCTTTTAAATTCACGAATGCTCGCCAATGTATCCAAATGAGGTGTCAGTGAATATTTACATAATCCTGATCGCATTTTACCCAAGATGTTTTCTTGCGGCCAGGACATGACGAAATAGCGCGAATCGGTTATTGTAGTATAGATAACATTGGCAGGAAAGCTGAAAGAGGAAGTAAGTGTTAAAATTTAGGAGGGAAAAAGACGTTTACAAGCGTGTCTACCTCTGTACAGAATCCAGTTGAATGGAGTGCATTTTAGCATGCACCTCCTCATCGTTGTAATAATAAATATTTATGTACAATGATAAAAGATTGCAATCGCGACGCTCCTTTTGCAGTTCCTTGCAACGCATCTCTATGTAAATCGGTATGGAGTTATGCACACAAATACGATTCGAATACGGAGTATTAACCTCGAAATCTGAAATCGAGCAAATAATAAAAAAATATAATAAACTATTAAGATTTTAATAACGCACCGTACTGCAAACGTTTGAATTCGCCCAGGTGAAGCCATTCGCCCAAAGTATCCAAAGCAGGTGAAGATGATTCCGCTTCACGCTGTTGCTGACTATGCTGTGCTTGTTTAGTCTGTTGCTGTAACATTGTTGTTGTTGCTTGCAGATTAAGAATATTCAATAATTTCGAGTATTTCCAGAAGCTAAGCAACATTTCCTGCACGACTATTAAAACATCCAATTCATAATAAATGTACAAAACTTTTCCATTAGCTGACTTGAGGGGATTTTTCAAGGGACTAGAAGGCGGTGTCAACTGGTGGATGCCATTAGATGGCTCTGGTACACTTTGTGTAGCCATATCTTTGGTGTACGCTGGATTTTTATCGATGATAAAAGTACGCTTCGAGGGGACTCCGTCGAGAATGTTTGTGTTGCTGCACTCTTTGGTAGCCTGCTCATCGTAACAGTTGGTTGTCGATGAGACAACAACTAATTCGTTCTCGGCGGCTTTTGTTGAGACCGGAGAAGATCTCTTTTCCAGAGATGATATCAAAGGCTGCTGTTCTTCGTACAGCGCATTCAGTAGTTGAGCGCCTGCGCAATCGGCGATAGACTCAGCCGTGGGGTACACTTCATGTGATCCAGCGAGAGATTCGATTAGATACGGAATGGGAGATTCGGAAGCACACTCAACAGGAGAAACGGCAGCAGATTTATCAACACTCTCTAACTGAGATTCAATAGCAGATGATTTCAAAGTGTTTTTACTTTCATTGGATAGTGCTTTCTTACGACACGATGACGGTGTTATGGACTTACTTCCTCGTAACCTCAATATATGAGTTGATATTTTCTTCTTCACTTCACTATTCCAAGATTTTTTCTTTAATTTATCAATATTTTGCACTGGTAACGTTTTCCGTTTGATTGTTTTAAATATAACTATTTTACGATTACGTAGCTGACGTTGTGCCGTTGTATTTAAGACGGAACGCGTCAGTAGGTCGCCCAAGCGCCTTTTATTCCTGCGTTTTAATAAAGCCCCGCCATTGCGGTGAGCAGCTGTCATGCAGGTTTTGAAATTACTGTTATGTTCCGCCTCCATCGTAACAGGTCCAGCCGGCGGAGGGAGAAAGTTTTCAATATGTTTTTGAGTGGGACCCGGTTCCTTTCTTTCATCCAGTTTGCCGGTCACCGGAGCAGTGTTATCAACCGCATCAGCAACAGCATCAGCGGAAAGATTCTTAAACTTCTTGTTATCACTGTCTATGGATTGAACTATAAATATTCTGGGTTTGGAACACCGACTGGCTCTCAAATACCCTTGGAATTTCATGTGGAGCATTTGTTCAGTGGTGACCTGCCCCAGCTCATTAGCTCCAGCTGCTACATCCATATCACTGTGGGTGCTCGGAGATCGTTGGAAGCACAGCTTGTGTTGGGAATTTTTATCGTCGCTTTTAACATGGGTTTGACTGTCATGCCGTGTTGTTGGTGGGCTGACTGCAATGACCTGTTCCTTCGACTTTCGTTTCTCAATCAATAAATCATGATCTTCGTTGGCACTTTTTTGGTCGGATGTTTCACTGGGCGTTGAGAGACCAATCGTCGTCAGCGGGTATCTACCGTCGACGATGGAAGGTGTACCTTTTTTAAGCTCTTGATTTAAAGTATTTCGAATGGGCTCTGTTATTATTTTAATACATTTCTCTGCAAGCTCTTGCGTCTTATCGTCGGCAGCTATGTGACAGATAATTTTTATTTCGGATTTTGGTACTGCTTCAGCTAACGTCTTGATGTTTCTCAATACGATATTCTTACCACTGACATCTTCATTTGCTGCTAAAGATCCCGATGCACTAAATAAATGGAATAAATACCGAAAGAAGCGGTTAAGTTTGTATAGATTTTTAAACGAATTTTGAAAAAGTTGGCAATATAACAGATCAACTACCGTCAATTGCAATATATCTATATATATATGTACATATACATATATATAAAACAAGCTAGCAAAAAATTAAACCAATACAAATTCAATTTATGACAACACAAAAGTTGATTGATACAATTTAAAGTACCTTTCATAATTCTCCATCTTCATGTTAAACTCGCCAAAATCAGATACTGATTTCTCGTGCCGCTCGATTTCGCGTAGCTGCTTCATTTTGAGAGATTCCAACTGTTGCCGTACTTTTTCGCTTTTCTCCTGTTCATGTTGCTTACGGCGCACACGTAACGAACGACGCGCTATTTTGCTACGTGCCAATTCCTCAACAGCTGTTGCCACCGCGGTAGCGGTCGACATACCAGTTAAACCGAGATAATTACAAAACTCGTGTTGTTGATGTAGACCGTCATGCGCCTGACGCACTCCTTCGTGCTGTTGCAGAGACGGAGCAACCAAAGGAGGTGCTGGTAATTCTTCTTGTTCAACGATGTCATCTTCCCCGCTCTCACTTAGCAATACAACATGTGGGGAAATCGATTCCTGCAGTATTACATTATTATTGCTACGCAGCGTATTCTGCGGCGAGCATGGCACATGTTTAACCGGCACAATGGGTGTTTTGAAAATTTCTCCCTTTTTCTCACGTAAGTTGAGATGCTTTTTTTCTGAATGGAAATCCAAACGCATTTCTATCAAACGCTTCGGTTTGTTATTATTACTGGCACTTTTTTCTGTTTTTTTATCAATTTCGCGTTTCAAACGGTTCAACCTAAAAACCGAATCCTCGTCAACGGATGTCCCGTCTATTTTCGAAGACTTCGGTGGACTGAGCTGAGCACCCACAGCAGCACTATTCACGTTGCTTCGATTGGTTTTAGTCACAGGCAGCTTTGTTTTTTCTGTAGCTGATGCTGCTATTGTTGTGGTTGCTTCTGTTTCTCCCCTTACTATAGTTTCAGGATTTGTATTCGTCGTGGCTGGAGGGCCACCTTCTGAACTACTGCTGGGACATAACATCTGCTCATGAACGTGAAGCTTGAGTAAATTTTGTGGTGCTTTCTTTTTATGGAGGGCATGAAAGTCATCTGCTGCTGGATCGGTTGATGTGGCTTGTGAAGAAGGTGAGGAGGAGGTTGCTGGTGCTGGTGTTGTAGAGCTTTGGGTTTTCTTCTTCTCTTGCTGCTGCTCCTTCTGTGGACGCGTCTTCTTCTCCTGTCGACGAAGTTGTGAAGCAGCAGCTACAGCTGAAGTCGAAGGTTTATCACACTCTTCCAAAAGTTCCGCATTCTTTTTTTGCGACTTCTTAAGAATAACATTCCGAAAATGTAGAAAATCGTATTCGTTTTCTTTTACCTCCAATCTACTCTTCTTAGATCTGAGAGAACGGCGTTTGCTATCCTCGATGCGTTGAAAAATAGCATCAAATTCGTTGACATCTTCAACATCACTGAGTTCTGGGTCACATTTCCATGCCCGTATTTTATCGGCTAGTGTCATTTGTGGGTTACGCTGGGTTACGACGGCCAACTGGCGTTCGAAGCAATCACTCGGTAGGGTATTCTTGAGCAGAGGCTGACGTTGTACAAATTTGTTTGTAATGCCACCTGGATGTGGGTTTGAGGGTGAGCTGACAGGAAATTCGCTACTCGTTTCTGTAGAACATTTTGTGTTGCTGTTGAGTTGCTGTATGTTGGGATGTTGGGTGTAGCGCCTTTGGAGTCGCTTTTGGCGCTGACTGTGAGTCGTAGAATTGGAATTTACTTCGAACACTACTTGATCGGTAGGTGGTGTTTGCGGTATGACCGGTAATATTATAGGTTCAGTAGGCGGCGTCAAAGGTGCATCTGTGAAGAGAAGAAAAATTAATCAATTAAATAGCCGTAACACATGCGGTGTAATATTTGCGAAAATATATTGCTTTTCAGAATACCAACCTTCCTTTTGAAGCTTATGCGGCTCTTTCTTGCGCTTAATAGGAGTCATTAACTCCTCTACACTGATATCAGAGCCACCTACACTAAGCTGCGAATCGTAGGAGCTGCGCTTGCCGCCCAAAGCCCCGCCACCGCTGCTAGAATCTTTACGTTCCAACGTTTTACTCAAGTGATGACTGCGATTCGTCGTGTCTGGCAACGCATTCGGAATATTATTGCGCGGTGAGGAAAACCCAGCAAAACCTCGCATTTGTCCGGACATTAGACTTTGTTCCGCGTCCAAATCTTCACCATCATCGCTCGATATAATGTGAATATGCTGCATAACTGCAGAACTATTGGCGAGTTGCACTTCCTTCTGGTCAAGTCCGTTATTTCGACGGGTGTGGATATTTGGGTGCTGCTCTGAAGTGTTTGCATTCAATGTTTGTGGAATATTTTTAGTTTCCCGTAATTCTATTTCTCCCGTTTCAGAACCAAGAGTTGGTAACGCCTTTGCCGAGTGCAACAAACGCGGCATCGAATTCCAAAAATAATTGATGTTAATTTGTTAGTTTTTCCTTCAGGTTTAAACCTTTTTTGTTTCTATTTAAAGTTTTCTACTCGGCGATTATTATTTTCTTATTGTCTATTTCAATGTTGTGCACAATATTTTCTCAACCGAGTATCAGCTACTACTGGTCAATGTTTTGATGTTCTTTGTGCAAACTCTGCATCGGTTTCCAATTTTTATAATTTTTCATAATAATCCAAACGAACAAACGAAATTTTTCATTTCCCAAATTCCTTATCACGAAAAAAAAAATCCTGTAGCACCAACAAATTTTCTCTTCTTTCTTTAATTTCCCATTCGTAGAAATTCTTTCACATATTTTCTTACTCTGCGTCATTCACAGTATTGCCACACTGACAAAATTTGTTAAGTATAGATAAAATGTCATTTCGTTTGGTGGTGATGTAAAGCCTTTTTTATTTCAAATTTGTTTTATTTGTATATCTGAAAAATTAAGTTTCCATAAAACAAACGACTTCCAAATATGTTGTGGAAATAAATTATTTCCGTCCGTAGGTTTTGGTTTAAGGCTACAGTATTATTTCCAACACAATCTATAAAACGTGCAACGTTGGAAACAAATGCAGAACAGCTGCCAAGCTCAGATTTTTTTTTCATTTTTTTAACCGTTATTTGAGACCGTTATAACCGGATGTGGCCATATTTTTTCGGGAGCTGGTCAGCCCCTAGGATCTAGGATTTATGACCGTTTGAAGGTCAAATAAATGGTACTAATAAAAGGCATTTATTTCATAAACTAAGTAAGTTAGCGGAACAAACGAAGTACTGTTGGAAAGGTATTTTTAATACCTTTCATTTATGTAATACACATTTTTATCCATAACAAGGCTGTCAAGGAGTTATATTGATTTTTAGAAAAATGTGACAAGTTGACCTTGAAACAACAATTTTTTTCTTCCAAACGGACACATTAAGGCATAAAACAAATTATAGTTATAGAAAGCTTGTTCTTCTACCTTTAAAATGGTATATAATATATTATACCTACTATTGTATTACATTACTTTAGCTTTACTTTTCAAAATTTCAATTACATATCTGCCTGCGCCGCTCTAATGGAAAACATTTAAAATTAAAAAAATTTGATGACAAATCGCGTGAAATGTTGTTGGTAAGTTAGAACGCCGCAGGCAAAAATGTTTTACATTTCATTTTCATTTCAAATGTTTTTTCTGTGTTTACACTTGTTTGTTTAGAGAAAAGTAAAGCTAAAGTAATGCAATACAATAGTAAGTATAACATATTATATACCATTTTAAAAGTAAAAGAACAAGCTTTCCATAACTGTAATTTGTTTTATACCTTATGGTGTCCGTTTGGAAGAAATAAATTGTTGGTTCAAGGTCAACTTGTCACATTTTTCTAAAAATCAATATAACTCCTTCATAGCCATGTTATGGACAAAAATGTGTAGTACATAAATGAAAGGTATTAAAAATACCTTTCCAACAGTACTTCGTTAGTTCCATTACCTCTCTTATTTTATGAGATAAGTGACTTTTATTAAACCATTTATTTGTCCTTCGAACGGTCATAAATCCAAGATGGCTGACCAGCCATCAGCCATAAAAATCAGCCACCACTTCCGTTCCTGATGGCCCCATCTAACGGTAAAAAAAAGATGAACAAAATTTGAGCTTGGCAGCTATTCTGCATTTATGTCCAACGTTGAGGTATTTTTTATTATTTTAGGGAAAAACATTCTTTACTTTAAAAGGATGTAGAATATATTTACTAAATATTTTCCCGAATGGAATACATAAAATAATATGTCAATTACCTAATATAGCTGCATTGAAAGTTATAAAAACCGCTTGACATCGCATTTGGTGGGTTTATCATCAATCGATCTTGGAGATCGACATACTCACATTTAACAAAATATATCTTTACTAAACAATTTGTCAATCCAAGATTGCATATGTTACAAATACGTCGTTTTTTAGCTTTTCTTACAAGTTTCTTTATTTACAATAAGTGATAAATGAAAATATATGATATAAATTTATAGAATAAATGAAAAATTACTATTTTTACTATATATAATTTTCAGTTTATAAAATTTTTCGTTTCCACAATCGTTTTATTTGTACTCTGAATATAAGCTAGTACAATAATAAAAATAGTTTTTGTGTATTCAGTTTTAAATATCAATAATCAGAGATTTTTAAATTGATTCATTATAATCTTAAATTCAATTGTAACAATAATGATAATAAATTCAAACAATTAGGCAATTCACAGTTTCCCTCATAAGTCGTCATAAGTTGTGTATGAAAATCTATGTTAGTACGATTACAACACTGGCAGGTATGTATTAGGAAAATTTTTAACACTTTATAAAGCAAATTTGCACAGTTCTAAGTCATAATTTAGTATCTCATAACTTATGAGGGTAAACTGTGAATTGCCTAAATAACTACGGAATTGATACAATAAACACAATTCAACCCTTAATCACTGCAATAGGTCGCAGTTTGATGCATTTTTTACTTATGCCAGCAGCATGGCATGTATCCACCACATCGGTGACATTTTTATACGATTCAGGAGCCTCCTCCATCACCAGCTTGGGTGAAGCGACTCGTATAGCGATGCCAAGTGTTTCAAGTTTATCCAGCACATCTTTGTAGTCAAGATTACGACGAGATTTCGCGCGTGACAGAGCGCGGCCCTAATAAATTTAATACAATATTAATCGTTAAACTAGCAAAAATCAAAAAAAGTTTTTACTAACTGCTCCATGACATGTTGATCCGAAGGTTTCATGCATACCGCGTTCAGTGCCTGTGAGTACATAACTGCAGGTGCCCATGGTGCCACCTACAAGCACTGGTTGTCCAGTCAGCTGATAATCTACTGGAATCAAAGGATGATGTGGTGGAAAAGCACGTGTGGAACCCTGAATAAGAACTGTATAACTTTTCTCTCCTATAATGAAACAATCCCCGCCACTTGAAAACATTTACTACTTACTTTCCTGTGAACTAACAGCTTTTTTTCCTTGCCATCAACGATGTGGTTCTCTATTTTAGCAATATTGTGGGATACATCGTAAATCAAATGCATGTCCAAATCATCCGGTGTGGTTTTAAACATTTTAGCGAACGCTTGACGTGTCAGGAAAGTCATTGAGCTACGATTAACCCACGCAAAGTTAGCAGCCGCAGCCATAGCTTTTAAATAGTCTTGGCCCTCCACCGAATTAATACGTGCGCAAGCTAATTGACGGTCGTTCGTCTCTATTTGATCACGTTTCATAGCTTTTTCCATTTGGACGAGAGCATCAGTGGCAACTTGATGACCAAAACCACGACTCCCAGAGTGGATCATGACGCAAACCTGACCTTTTTCTTCAATGCCCATTTTAGAAGCGCTCCACTTATCGAAGATTTCCTCCACTACTTGTATTTCAGCATAATGATTACCTGCACCAAGTGTACCAAGCTGGGGTAGACCACGTTTCTTAGCACGCAGACTTACTTTCGAAGGATCGGCATTTAACATGCGACCATATTCTTCGCAGTGCTCCTTGTCCTCTGCCCATACGTAACCCTCACGTAAAGACCAATCCATGCCCATTTCCAAAGCTTCTTCCAAATCATTCGCATTCATTGGTATAATTCCCTTTGAACCGACGCCCACGGGAATGTGATCGAACAAGGACTGAGTTAATTGTTGCTTCACCGGCTGAACGTCCTGCTCGAAGAGATTTGTGCGTAATAAACGAACGCCACAATTAATGTCGAAGCCAACACCTCCTGGACTTACCTATATAAGATATTTTTATAATTTTCTACAAAATTATTTTTACAAATTTCCTTACAATCGACTTCGGGTCATCCATATCAAACGCTGCCATATTGCCAATAGCGAATCCATATCCTGAATGTATATCAGGCAATCCAATCGAACGTCCCACAATTCCTGGTAACGCGGCAACATTTGCAATTTGCTTTACACCAGGCAAAAACCCGCCGACAGCTCCCGGGCGACATGAGTTTTTCAATTCCTCCAACATAAGCCGTTCCAGATGATCATTTACATAAAAGCAACCCTCGACATTCATATTCGGCTGAAATCCTTTCTTAATGCGCCAACAGAAATCGCTAATCTTCTCTAGATACTTAAGCTCTTCATTATATGGCCGAACAACCATTTTGGTCTATTTAAATAATAATTTTATCATTTATTTGAAAAATGTCTTGGGAAAGGAGTTGCCGGTGTCACCGCCAACTCGTCCAGGGAAATTGATTGTAAAACGTCAGAATCTCCAATGATAGCTAAAACTTACAAGGTGTCTCAGAGTTATTAAGAACATTTTAGACACCTACAAATCGCGTTCCTAACACACGAAATGCGAACACCAAAAATGAAAAAAATGCGACGATAGCTAATTCTAGTCGTCTACTAACTCCTCTGACTCTAGCTCAGAATGTTGCGTGTTCAAAACACGTCGGAAACCAGTGATGGTTTGTTGTGAACGCAGTTACCGTAAGCAACAACTTTATTTATTTTATTTCAACAAATTTTTCTGAAAACTCGAGCGTTTTTCAGATATTTTTCAGTTTAAAATTATTAAATATTAAAAACTAGTTCATAGTATAACGACACAAGAATGCCGTAGAAAAAGTGCGCCTTTCACTGCATTTCATATGAATTCTCAAGGAATAAACCTGGAATTTATTTATTATTTTTGTACTTATGTGAAGCATTTCAATATTCACGATTTATTCTTAGATTATTTTGATTATTTTAAAAGGCTTTTTCTAGTAAAATGCTGCAAGTATCCCGCTGAGAAAAATATGCTTAGAAATATAATGACCTCTACATAAAATTAAGAAAATTATATAGCCTAATTACACATTTTTCTTGGGAATAAATTATTAAATGAGAGAAGAAAATTTTAAAATTGTAAAAAATCGCTTTTCTCCGAAAGTAATGATTTTTGGACAAAATTTTATTTCACATAAATAAGTGGTATTCCAAATTCCTTCATCACGGTAATTATCCTATGCGGATATCTTTAATAGTTTAGGAGATATGGTGATAAAAATACGTTTCAACGTTCCGTTTTGTCTGCGCTCGTTCTCGAATTATAGCCCTTTGAAATGCTAAATTTTAGTTCCTGTATCTCTTAAACCTTATAGTTGGATTAATATTAAGATTATCTGTCATTTATGTACAGTATAATTTTATCAAAAACCGTTCACTTTTGTAGAAAAATAATTTTAGATTTACTATTATTTTCAAATAAAATAAAATTTTACTCTTTTTAGTATTAAAACTCGTTTTGTTCTTATCGTTATCTTCTTGCACCGATTCTGATGAAAGAAATATTTTTACAAATCTAAAGAACGCTACTTTCTTAGTACTGTGATAACTATGTGGTTTAATTGTGTAATGAATTAATGAAATTAATAGTGCTAAAAATGAAAAATGTTATTTTTTCCAAAAGTGAACTGTTTCCAAAAAAATTTCATTTTATATAAATGAAAGTTACTCTTAGTAACTACCAACGGTACCAATATTATCGTGATATCTTATAGAAGATACAGGCGGAAAAATTCCAAATTGCATTAAAAAATTTGGGCGATGGGTCAGCGCTCTATTTCTTCCATATTTTCTTTTACATACATATAATTAAATTACACAATTTTAGATATAATTTTAAAAATATTTATTCTATAGAAAGTTTTAGGATTCTATTACAATACAAATATTCCACTGAGCATGTTTTCGAAATTAAACGCGATGTTGTCAAGTGGCTAAAAATAAAATGGCTGCAGAGACAGTATCAAGTGACGACGAGAAGCAACCAGCTCTCACCTTGTCTAAAGTAACTATTGAAAACAAGAGAAAATAGGTAATCATCATAAGACTGTACTCCAAATAGGCAAAGTAGTCTGCAATTAAGTGAATAGTTAACAAAATCCTATTAAATATAAAGCAAAAATGTCTCAGTGGACTGTTTACAAGAGTTGAAAATGGCAGAAGGAGAAACATCCAAAAGTAACAGAGTAAATACTATATACCTAAAATTGAGCTTAGTTTCGAGTTCGAGTTCGAAACGAGTATTTTTGTGAAGCAGTTGGCAACGTAGCAATGCGACGGCAACGTCGTCACAGAATTTGCGAAAAATCAAAATGGCGTTTTTCGACAAATGAATAGATTGGTTGAAGGTGGCGACGAAGGAAAAGTGTGAAATTTTTTTCACTGCATTGTAGTTGAAAAAATTTTTTCATTTGAAAATTGAAATAAAACAAGCGGATGCTATTGGAAAAATTTATTAAATTCTAAATCAAGTGAATGTTTAATGTGTGCATTAACAAAAAATTCGGTGCTGCGACAATTATATCATGAGCCAGGTGAGTGCCAAATGATGAATGTTGTTTGTTTTTATTGAATTTGAGTGCTTTAAAGTTGTATTTTCTTAAAAATTTCACCGAATTTCAATAAAATGTTGCTTCAAGCATAAATAATACAAATTTCAAAATTTAATTGAACTGGGGTGTGGTTGAAATCGTACATTTTTCGCAACCATCACGCGTGCAAGTCGATAAAATTTTGAAGGTCTGCAAATTTTCAGTAAATTTCTTATGAGGTGGTTCAGAAAAATTGAAAAATTTTTATGAAATTTCAATTGTTTCACTCCGATCTTTGTGAAGGAGGCTTCCAGAAAGATCGTCGCTGCTGAAGATGTAAAATTTTTGAATTTTTATTGGGGACCCATTTTAGTAAAATCCTATTAAAATATGAACTTCTCTTTGATTTCAGGCATTTTCTGGCGAAAAATTACACTAAATGATGTCCTTTTTATGTTTTTCAAGTGTTTTTTAAAGATTTTCACTGATTACGTAATCCTGATTCACTGTGAAAGCGTAGAACATTGATACTGATCTCTGGCCACCTGGAATTTTGCGGGTTTTTCTGTGATTTTAGACTCCATTCAGTGGTCAAGAGTTAAGTTTAGTAGGTTTTGCCAGTGCTAAATTTACCAAATCCTAATTTTCTTTCCAGCAATCTTTCTAGAAGTTGTTCTTTTCCATTTTGATAGCATTTTTGATGCTTTTTGTCCAATTTTTGGAGATTTTCTGATATTTTTTGTCCTTTCCCCCAATTTCTATCTAGGATTTGCCAGTAAACCTCCTCAAATATGTAATACATTTCTGATTCAACTTTCAATTTATTTTTTCTATTTTTATTGAAATTTTGCTAACTATTACATTATTTTAGGGAATTTTGATAGTTTGTTTCATAATGATGAGCTTTAACCAAATTTGTTTCAAGGATTTCATATGATCTTTTGCTTTACAGATCAGTAACTAAGTTATTTTGTTTTAATCTACTTTCTTAGAAATTTATTGTAAATAAATTCAATTTGTTTTAGGAGTTTTAAACGTAAATTTCAAGGAATTAAAGGCTTTTAACCTAAATTCTATATAAAGTTTTGTAAATGTAATGTATTGTGTTACCTTACTCGTTTATACATAATTTAAATGCACTGGAAAGCTCCTCGGTGACGTTTATGAAGATATTTTTTTATAAAAGCAAATACTGTTTAACGAATTATATTTTTTAATGTACTGAAGGGTTTTTTAAACCTTTAAGGGGAATAAAGAATTAAATCGATTAAAAAAGGTTGAAGGTTTTATATGAGGATAATAATTATTTTTTTAAATGCAAGATCAATCGGTAAGTTTTAAGTTTCTTTAATATTTTTATGTTTTTGTTTGTCACTTAAGTTATTAATAACTTAAACTGGACTGATTTGTTAATCTGGATTTTCTGTATTAATGCTTGATAATGATCCTTAGTTGAGCTGAATGTAATCTTAAACATAGGTATTTAAATTGTGAGAAAGGTTACAGGATCGTAACAAATGATCTGATGTTATTGTTAGTTTCCTTTCGCATCGTGAAATGGATTTTTTCTTTTTTTCGTACCGTTATATTGATCTTTCTTATATTATTATATTATCTTGTTAGTTGAATTCAAAAGGAGTGTATTCATAACAAATTAATTACATTATTAATTAATTAAATAAGAATTATTTTTTAATAATGATCTTATATACCATAGAAAAGAAGTTTTTTCGCAAATAGTGCTTGAACTAGAACGGATTTAGTTGATATAAGGATTTAAGCGTCATGGATTATATTTCAACTACAAGCAGCTATCCTTTGAAGAAAGGTCTGGCATTTCCGTTGTGTCCCGTGTTGGAATTGGCATATGATCACGCATGATTAATCAATATTTTTATATTAATGTAAACCTGATTTCATGATTTGATTAAAAGAAAACTTGAAAAGCTTATTTTCAAGGTATAAATAAATCTTTAAAATAAAGCAATATAAAACATTAAGCAGTTTTCATCTATTTTATCAATAGTGTGCAAATTTTATATTAATATTTTATATTTATATTAATGATATAATAGATTGATATATACAGTGTCGGACATAACATATCGGACTGGCAGATAGTGCTGCTTGTTCTCACTCTCATAAATTTAATTTGATTTTCATGTCCCTGTTTAAACAACAACAAAAATACATATACGTTTCTTCTGTCCCAGGTATTTCAATAATAAAAATTGAAGTAACATATTGAACTCGTCAAGCTTAATCATCTTATGAGGCTATTAAAAATACTGTTAGCCGCTGACAGCGAAGCATATGCGAATTCTTCAGTTGGGAAATAATGGAGTAGGGTTGCTTCTCCGCTTTTGGTATTGATCCTGTTCATCGAATAAGTAGAATTATGGATAGGTTCATCTATAAAGATACTGCAAAATATGATGCTCCCCCGTGCAGAGTGGAATATGTCCCTCTCCTTGACCTTTGAGCACGACAATGATCCAAACTTTGTTTCAAATTAGATAGCAGCAAAAGGAATCAATATTCTAAAATGGCGTGTACAGTCCCCATATATCATAAGCAAAACATGACTGGATTAATATTTCCAACAATATAATTGACAATCTCATTGCATCTATGCCGTCAAATATTTACAAATTAGTCCAATATGTTATGTCCGGCACTATATATAAAATCATTTGCTTTTGGAAATTCGCACCCAGACATATCTAAGAAACATTTACAAACATTACGAAATTCGATAATTATTGAAGACAAATGAATTGAAAGTGATATAGAATAATGTTAACTGATTTCAGGTTGAAAATGAAAATTGATCCAATGATAAAAGAGACCTATTTTAGGCATTTTGCAATACATTAATTTATTTATTTTGGATTGAAAAATATTACAGACTAGGATGGACATCAAGTTACGATAAGAAGCCTTAAACTATTATCATAAAAAAGTGCTCTAGACATGCAAAAATCAATGTTATGATAAGTAAAAATTATCTACAACGAAAACTAAACTGGCATCAATAGAGACAACTATTTCAATAAATAAATAGAAAATAAAATTAATACCATTAATTTATATATTTATAATTTTTTGACAAGAATTTTTTTTTACAAGATGAAAATTTTGAAATAGAATTATTTTTCCAGTTCCTTTTTTTAGGTTATTTTTTTAAAAATGTTGTTCCTTCATTATTTAAAGCGTTGAATACAACTGTATTCCCAATGATTGTCCTCTCTTGAATTTTATTTCAATTCTATAAATTTTTAAAATGCTATTCAATATGTAGCGATATGTTTACATTTTTTAATTAAATTAGTAATTAAAGTGGTATCGTCAATTTTTTTAACACTCAATTAAAGGAACACGATGAATCCTACAATAGTATAGGATCGGAAGAAATTGATGCTGCCACACGCGTTGAAAACAATGCTCTTGTAAGTGGTAGCGGTAGTTCCTCTGGATCCGAGTCCGATTCAGATACTTCATCATCTTCATCTGCATCCAGTGGACGGAGTTCACCTGATCAGGACGACGAAGGAGACGATACAAACGCCAGAGATGCTCAACATCAAAATCAACAACACAAACATCATCATCATCATAATCACAAACACCGCCATCAACAACAGCCACATCACCACCACCATCCGAAATCGCAACATCCTACAGATGTTGAAGAGAAAACAGCGACAAAAACGATGGCGGCTGGTCATGCACCGACAGCAACAACAGCAGCAGCTACAGATGGTGCGCACAATGAGCCAAAAACAAATGGATTCTCCGAAGATAATGAATCGGATGATTCTGACACAAATTCCGATTCTAATACTGACTCCGATGATGAAACAGACCCCAAACAGACTCAAACCACAACAACCACAACCAGCGAAGGTCAAGAAGATGTTGCAAACTCCAGCGGCGTTGCGAACTCTTCAAATACAACCAACGACGCTGAAGAGCTGGATGAGGAAGAAGAGGAGGACGAATCGAATGAAGACATTTCAAACAGGGATGATGAGAGTGAAAACGATATCGATGACAGCAAGAAGACCACAACGTTTACATCGAGGCCGGCGAATACAACGCAAATTACAAACACAGCTCCAATGAAGTCCTTTGAAAATGGCAACGATGAAGACGACGGTGAGTCGGCTGAGTCGGAAAAAAGTTCAGCTTCTAGCGTTGAATCACCAACAGCGAGCAGTAGCAGCAGCAGTGTAAGTGAATATTGAGTGAAAGGACTAGCTAATGAGATGAATTCTTATAATAAACGTAAATTAACAGGAAGACGACGAAGATGATTACCAGCCTACACGCTCAAGGCGAAATGTGCGTAAACCACCTCCAGAAAAAGTAAAAAAACCTGTAAAGAAAAAGACGAAAAAACAGAAGTAATTATTTTTTGCATTCTGAAATTGATATTGATATTCTATGTGTGCTTTTTATAAATACCCTCAAAAATATAATTGTTATTCTTCAAACTCACTCAGCTGGGATTCGGATGAGAGTGATGAAAGCGATGCCGAAAGCGAAGATGCTCCGGCACTAACAAAGCGGAAACCATCAGGGAAAAACAACAGCAAACAGCAGCGACGTAACAAAATCACAAACTATTCCACGGATGAGAGTGGCGAAGATAGCAAAAGGTTAGTAAAGAAAAAAAGTAATTTTTTTAATATATTTTAAAAGAACAAGTAAGAGTGTTAAATTTGGCCTGGCCTAAGTTCATATATCTTATACCCATTGGATAAATATATAGTTGAATTCACTGGTCGGCCACGCCCATTTTTTTGGTCGATTTATTCTGATAAATCGGGAAACAGAATTTTATGATTGAACTACTAGCTGAGAAATTCAGTCCTCAAATCGGATGCATTAATATTTACCCGAAAAGTAAGCGTGACCCGAGTTGTTGGTTTTTGGACTTAGTACAAGTAACAGCCCCACATACTCGTATTTATACTTAAAAAATGTAACGCGTGTGAGACTTAAGATTTTTAAAATAAAAATCACTTTTTGGTTTCGTTTTGTTTAAATAGCTTACATTTTCCATTCATATATTCATATACATATTAATGAATTAAATGCATATTTCTATGAATGGAAAGTACATTTTGTTTGTCGAAAAGGTATAAATACTCCAGACTAATATGATTTTACTACCATTTAGTTCTCGAACGTTGAAAGTGTGACCTAAAAATTGTGAAAACCTGTATCTGCTTGTATCTGAGATTGAGAAAACCCGTATCCGCACCTCAAAAAAATCATAAATGAGTTCTATTAGTTCACCAAGTAAGAAATGTCCGATTTTGAAACGAAAGTTTAGTTTATTTGATTATTTCTTTTTTTATCCAACCATGGTGCCGAACGAATAATATCCATTTTTCATCAACCGTTACAATGTGATGTAAAAAGGATTCGATTTTATACTGTAACAGTAAAGAAAGGCAAGCTTCGAACCGATTTCTTTCTTGACACTCGTTTAACTCATACGGAACCCATCGATCCAGCTCTTTTACCTCACCAATTTGTTCTAAGTGATCCAAGATTGTTGGATAAGAAACGTTACACTACAGCTTTCAGGTTATCATTAACCAACTTACTCGCCGGTATTCCACGTGGTTCATTTGCAAGGCTAAAATCACCCAAATGAAACTTATAAAACCAACGACGTAAGGTCCGATGGTTAGCTGCACCTTCTCTAAACACTTCATTGCTGTTTCGAGCTGCCTGCGATGCATTGGTTCCGTGACGAAACTCATATTTAAAAATTACCCGCATTTGTGATCTTTCTATTGTCTTATGAATGCTTCTCTATATCAGAACATTCAAAAGGGAACTACGATCTGCACTATGAGTTTGGAAGAGTAATGATGCACTTTCATGATTTGAAAAAACATAAAAACCGTTATTATCAAGTGTAAGAGATATGAACTCTCAAACTCAGCTCTTATGAAAATCGGACATTTCATACTTAATGACCTAATAATAATGTTCAGCAGTATGTTTTTTCCAACCTACACACATATAAACATTACTGTAAAACAAATAGGACTGGAAGTATTGGGAGTATAAATTGGTTCGGTCCGTTTCTTGCAAATTCGCAAAACAAAATTAATGAAGTTGCCAATTCTGAACGTTTTTGGGGATTGCTTGAATCAATCTGACGGTAACAGCTCGTAATAGATGATTCCCTTAAAATCCCACCATACTGAGACCATTATTTTCGTTGGATGCAATCCTTCGAGGTGATTTTTAATGGCTGCTGTGACCCATGATCTTTTACGTGTTACATTATAGTAGACGACCCATTTTTCATCTCCGTCACCATTCGTTTCAAAAATGGGTCGATTTCGTGGTGTTTCCGTAGCGAATTGCAGATGGATATGTGTGTGGCCAAGTTAGCCACTTTTAATTGATGCGGCACTTAAACATTAAGCCGAGAAACATTATACCCAGCTGGCACAAATTGCGCTCCACTTGTGTGGGATATATACAATGTCGTAGTCATTTCTCGTATCAATTGGGACCAATGCATTTACTTCGATTACAGCCTTAACGTCACTTGAATTAATCTCCGTTGAGCGACTAGAGCGGGGCGCGTCACTGACGTCGAATCTCCAGAATGGAATTTGGCATACACCTTTTCGCATACGCATTCTGTTAAGGAATCATCTCCATACACACCGCATATCTTTACCAATATATACATCCATGCCTTTTTTGAAATAATAGAACAAAATATTACGATAATGCAGGATATTTATTTCCATGTTCACAGCACACAGAATACGGATATTAGCCAAACCAAACACAGCTCAATATAAACAGTGAAACATTAGACAGGGCAACAAAATTGAAAAAAATCATGCGTCTCTTAATAAAATTATGTTTTCTGAACAACATGGTCAAATACAGGGTTTGGGAAAAAGTATTCGGCGTTTTTCTCATCGCTGCTCTGTAAAGTGTCATAACTTTGAAACGGTTAGTTGCATCTAACTTTTTTTTTTGCTTAACAGGTGACAAATCAGCAGATAATTTTGAACATTTTATTGAGATTGGTGCGTCGTTTTAAAAGTTATTCCAAAGCAATTTTATAATACTACGACAAAAGAAAGAATGCTACGAATTGCCATCTGCAAGGCGTCAAAAGAAAGTTACAGTTGAAGAACATTTGATTGATCATTTCGTTGTTCAAAATAAAAAAATCTAAATAGTATTTTCAGTTTTGAAACTATTTTATTACTGATTTTTTTATATTACTGAATAACATCTCCTTCATCGCAAGCGCCATTGCGTTGATATTCACCGTAAAGAGTTTACCCGTCTTCATTTTCTTTGCCGATCTGGTAGGAGGAGTGATCTCTGTGCCTTGGTCCCTTGGATCCTCCCTTTCATTGTTTTTTGCAGGTGCAGCAGGGGGACAAGTTTTCTTTCCTGCGCCCACTGGGCCTACATCCCTCCGGGTTGGGAGGTTTAGGGTACTCCTGTCGGGGTTTCCCGTGTTTCTTGCGGTTTAGTCCTGCAAGCCAAGTATTGGTAATGTTTTTTTTTTTTTTACTCATACAAGTATTAATACTGCGGATAAAGGGTGGTGGTCCAACTGTACAAAGATTCGTTCTATACAGATGGGGCTAGGAAATTCGGAGGAGTTGAGGTATCCAGATACTCCGTTAGCCAGGCTGATCCTCGGTTCAGGTGATCCGACCCACTAGTCTTGTAAAATAAATAAAAATAAATGTAATTATTCTTACATCAATAAAAGAAAGTGTAAAATGCGGCCAATTCTGAGAAAAAATAAAATAAATAATTATTGATGTATAGAAATTAATTGAAACCTTAAATAATTCTCCTGAAAAGTAAGAAAAACAAACTTATACTGTTACGGGTTGTGACCACAGATATGTATATCAGAAAACTGAATGATTGCCCATATTTGAACATGTGAGTCACTCGCGGATTTATGAGTATAAGTGCTACTTACGCATCGTATGTATTATATTGTAATTTAGTAAGGATTTAAGGATTCAAGTATAATTAAACTAAAAAATTCAGTTAAAATGATCTTATTTCTCTAATTTAAGTTTAAGTTTAAAGTAAAATTTAGTTTTCTCACACAAACTGGTAACATTGAATTAATGCTCTTTAGATTTGGTACACGTCGTGCTGCTGCCGCTGTTAGTTATAAAGAAGCATCCGATGTTGAAAAAACCGATTCTGAAGATTTGCTTGAAATTGAATTCGATGAAAGTCAAGCTGAAGCTGCTGCTGCGGCGGCGGAAGAAGAAGAAAAATGTGAAACCATTGAGCGTATTTTGGCCAAACGGAAGGGGAAGAAAGGTTGTACCGGTAATCAGACAACAATTTACGCTATTGAAGATAATGGACAAGATCCAAATGAAGGTGTTGATGAAAATGATCTCAGCAACACAGAAGTGCAATACCTAATCAAATGGAAGGGATGGTCTTACATACACAACACTTGGGAATCGGAGGAGACGTTACGCGAACAGAAAGTCAAAGGCATGAAAAAGTTGGATAACTTCATAAAAAAGGAACAGGATGTTGCGTATTGGCGTAAATATGCTGGACCAGAAGATATTGACTATTTCGAATGCCAATTAGAATTGCAAAATGATTTGCTAAAATCGTACAACAATGTTGATCGGATAATAGCACGAAATGAGAAGCCAGATGGTAATTGTGAGTACCTCTGCAAGTGGCAATCATTGCCGTATGCCGAGGCCACTTGGGAGGATGCCGCTTTGGTGGTACGTAAATGGCAACGTTGTGTAGATCAATTTAATGACCGTGAAATGTCTAAATGCACACCATCACGGCACTGCAAAGTGCTTAAATATCGTCCAAAATTCTACAAAATAAAAGGACAACTTGAATTTTTACGCAATGAGACGTTAACGTTACGTGACTATCAACTAGATGGATTAAACTGGCTATTACACTCATGGTGTAAAGAGAATTCTGTCATTTTGGCCGATGAAATGGGTCTGGGAAAAACAATACAAACAATTTGTTTCCTTTACGCAATGTTTAAAGTACATCATTTGTACGGACCGTACTTGTGCGTTGTGCCTCTGAGTACAATGACGGCGTGGCAACGTGAATTCGATTTGTGGGCGCCCGAAATGAATGTTGTCACATATTTAGGTGATGTCAAGTCACGGGAGATGATACGCCAGTTTGAATGGCAATTTGATGGTTCGAAAAGACTGAAATTTAATTGCATTCTTACCACGTATGAGATTGTTTTAAAAGTAAGTAAAGTATTGTTTTAACACATTTTTTCTGTAGAGTTGTAACCAAATTTAAATTGTTTTTATTGAACTCAATGTTTTCTAGATTTTTTGTTAATAAAATACAGATTAATCGTAGTAGAATATTTTTTGAAGTCTTAAGTTTCATTTCGAAAAAATAATATCCCTGAAACTAAATAGCATGGTCTAAGTACATAGCGAAACAATAAATAAAGCTTAGGAGAACTATTAAGCAAATTGTCCATATTCTCACTCTCATTTTTTCTATCGCATCCAAAGGATAAACTTTTCCTTGGCACTTTGCAATGGGCTGCTTTGCTTGTTGATGAGGCTCATCGTCTGAAAAACGACGATTCTCTTCTCTACAAATCTCTGAAGGAGTTTGACACAAATCATAGACTACTAATCACTGGTACCCCGCTACAAAACTCTCTCAAAGAACTTTGGGCCCTTCTTCATTTCATAATGCCAGAGAAATTTGTGACTTGGGAGGATTTCGAAAAGGATCACGGCAACGCCGCCGACAAAGGTTATTCCAAACTCCATCAACAATTGGAGCCCTACATTTTGCGACGCGTTAAGAAAGATGTGGAGAAATCGTTGCCTGCCAAAGTCGAGCAGATTTTGCGCGTTGAAATGACCTCGTTACAAAAGCAATACTACAAATGGATACTCACAAAGAACTTTGATGCATTGCGGAAGGGTAAAAAAGGCTCAACATCAACATTTTTGAATATAGTGATTGAGCTGAAAAAGTGTTGTAACCATGCGGCTCTAATACGTCCCTCGGAATTCGAATTAATAGGTATGAATCAGGATGAAGCGCTGCAGACACTACTAAAAGGTTCTGGTAAGCTGGTGCTGCTAGACAAGCTATTGTGTCGTCTCAAGGAAACTGGGCACCGTGTTTTAATCTTCTCTCAAATGGTGCGCATGTTGGATGTGCTAGCCGATTACTTGCAGAAACGTCACTTTTCATTCCAGCGGCTTGATGGCAGCATAAAAGGCGAAATGCGACGGCAAGCGCTCGATCATTATAATGCCGAAGGTAGCCAAGATTTCTGTTTTCTGCTCTCGACCCGTGCCGGTGGTTTGGGCATCAATTTGGCCACCGCAGACACTGTGATTATCTTCGATTCCGATTGGAATCCACAAAACGATTTACAGGCTCAGGCGCGGGCGCATCGTATTGGACAGAAAAATCAAGTGAACATCTATCGTCTAGTTACGGCACGTTCGGTGGAGGAACAGATAGTAGAGCGTGCAAAACAGAAAATGGTACTGGATCACTTGGTGATACAGCGCATGGACACAACTGGTCGCACGGTGCTCGATAAGAGCGGCAGCGGAAATTCTGCAAATTCGACACCATTTAATAAAGATGATCTCTCTGCTATTTTAAAATTTGGTGCCGAAGAGCTGTTCAAAGATGAACAGGAGCATGACGATGAATTGGTGTGCGATATTGATGAAATATTGCGACGCGCTGAGACACGTAATGATGATCCTGAGATGCCGGGCGATGATCTTCTATCCGCTTTTAAAGTAGCTAGCATAGCAGCGTTTGAAGAAGATGCCACTGCGGGGGGCGTTGATTCTAATACAATAGCAGGATCCAAAGACGACCATGGGGAGGATGATGACACCAAAGATTGGGATGACATTATACCAGAGGATTATCGGCAAATCGTAGATAACCAAGAACGTGCCAAAGAAATGGAAGATCTCTATTTGCCTCCACGGCGAAAAACAACAGCTGCTGTCAACCAAAACGACAAAAAGCAGAGAAGAGCACAAGTGGATGATTCAGGGGGTGATTCCGATTATGATTGCGGATCAGATGCTAGCGCAGATGCAGACGGACGTCCGAAAAAACGTGGCCGTCCTGCAGTTAAAGAGAAAATTATTGGCTTCACTGACGCTGAGATACGTCGCTTTATTAAGTCGTACAAAAAGTTTCCAGCGCCACTGATGCGTTTGGAGGCCATCGCGTGTGACGCAGAACTGCAGGAGAAACCTTTGACGGAGCTCAAACGCGTCGGTGAAATGCTACACGATCGATGTGTACAATTTTTGGAAGATCACAAAGACGATCTGAAGGCTGGGCCTGTAGTACCGGCGGCCACAGAAGAAACCTCTAAGCGGAAGCGTAGTCGTGCTACTTACTCGGTTAAGCTGGGTGGTGTTTCATTCAACGCTAAGACGTTATTAACCTGCGAGGAAGAACTGCAACCGCTAAACGAAATCATGCCCAGCTCTGCAAACGAGCGTCTACAGTGGGCTCTAGACATCAAAACACGTCCAGCTAACTTCGATATAGATTGGAGTGTCGACGAGGACTCCAAACTGTTGTGTGGCATTTATCAATATGGCATCGGTTCTTGGGAACAAATGAAGTTAGATCCAAGTCTACGGTTAACTGAAAAAATACTTTTTAATGATGCGCGCAAACCGCAAGCCAAGCATTTACAGTCCCGTGCCGAATACCTGCTCAAGATTATTAAAAAGAACGTTGAACTTAAAAAAGGACGCGTACAGAAGAAACAACGTAAACCGCGCAAACCGAAAGAAACCAAGACGGGCGGCACCACGATCGGATCGACGTCAGCTATGACGCCGGAAAGCAGATCGCGACATATTTCAGAAACACACGGCGAAGATGTGTCGCAAAGCGGTGTTTCTGGTGCAACGGCTAACGAATTGTTGGATATTCCACGCCATGAGCGTAGAGCAAGAAATCGGGACAACATGAACAAAGTATATGCTTCCAATGATGACACAATGCACGATGTTGCCGTGGAAGTACCATTGTCTGCAGCAGCGAAAAAGCGGCTTAAGCGTAAATCCGCGGCAGCTGAACGAAAGGCAAAGAAGCAATCAGCAGCTGCAGCTGTAGGAACAACAAACAAGCCGATGCATTTTACTGCCAATAATGAGCCGCGAGCGCTGGAAGTTTTGGGCGATCTTGATCCAAATATCTTTAACGAATGTAAAGAAAAAATGCGTCCAGTGAAAAAAGCGCTTAAAGCGCTCGATCGTCCCGACACCAGTTTAAGCAACCAAGAGCAGGTACGGAATACGCGCGAATGTCTGCTATCGATTGGAAAACAAATTGATGTTTGTCTCGAAGCGTACAAGGAACCTGAGAAGAAGGAGTGGCGCAGTAACCTGTGGTACTTTGTGTCAAAATTTACGGAATTTGATGCGAAAAAGTTATTTAAACTTTATAAAAACACGATCAAAACGAGCGAAGGTGGTGGTGAAGGGGCTGCTGGGACAGAAGAACAAGGTTCATCTCAATCGCCAGTCAAGAAAGAATCGCAACAAAACAATCAGAATGGAATGTCATTTCAGGAGAACGATAAAAGCGCCAAAAAGAAGAAAAAAGATAAAGATCGGGACAGAGATAGATATCGCTGTAATGACTCTGAGAAATCGAAGCGAATGCCACCTGGTGGAATGGATTCGTCATC
This sequence comes from Myopa tessellatipennis, assembly GCA_943737955.2. Taxonomy (NCBI): domain Eukaryota; kingdom Metazoa; phylum Arthropoda; class Insecta; order Diptera; family Conopidae; genus Myopa; species Myopa tessellatipennis. The sequence goes on from OX031316.1 coordinate 54,530,676, forward strand.
ACCTGTTAAAAGAAAACGCGATGAAAATGATGTTGGACCTGATGGAAAATTAACAGCAGCATATAAGCGAATGCATCCTGATTGCGGGGCAAGTAGGTGAGTTGTCCATAAATAATGGAATTGGGGGCGTAGAAGCATGGAGAAAAGTATTTGTATACTCTTTTTTTTTTTGCTTCTATATTTCTACATATATCGCATAATGAATAAATTGTTTATAAAATATTTAACAGAAATCGTGACCGAAGCGATGAGCGCAACAAGCACCACCATCGTGATGATTACTACGGTGGCGATCGTCGCAATTCGATAAATTCACCTTCGACTCCGAACAACAATCGCAGCATGCAGCATGTAATCGGCGGAAATTCTCGTTTGCCAGCTGGTCCTGGCTGTGTTGGCACCGCAGGCAACTACGCTCAAACCTCATCAGGAGATGGACGCACATCATCACCGTATGTTGATGGCGGAGATAGATGGGGTCACAGAGAACGGTGAGTGAAAAGTTATTTTATATTCACAAAACTGTTTTTAATATGTATAAGTAAATCTCGCTCTAGCTATGGACCCAATGACTATAAACGCGATCGTTATGATAGCTACAACAATCGTGGTAATACTAGCAACAGTGGTGGCTATCATCGTGATCACAGGACTCGGGATAGAGATCGAAGACCCGAGAAAAGAAGGTTTGTTTTTGTTAGCAATTTTTTAATAATTTGATTTAAAGTATTTATTAAACGACTAATTAAAAAAAGTATTTTAATTGTTTTATAAAAGAAAACAAGTCTTAAGTGATTATTGTAATTCAATATTTCAATCAATATTTTAAAATTTATTAAGAATTAATAATTTCATTCAGATATCCGCCACCGCTTAATTATGCTGGTCATTATATGCCTCCGAATTACTATATAGCCAACGGTATAATGCCGCCCACTCCTGTGCCGCCTCTGCATGTCTATCGCGGAGATTCACGTTATACAGCGAGTGCTGCCGGCGATTGGCCGCGCGACAACCGAATGGATTATCAGCAATCTGATTTTAGACGTGGCGGTGACTACGACAGACGTTCACAAACATAATTCATAGTGGATACACACATGCACATATACAAAAAGTCTGCGTATGCCAGACTATATATATATTTAAAAAGGAATTAATGAATTATTGGAACTAAAGAGGTTAAGTTATTTATATATAATTTTAATGCAATGTATAAAGGTAGAGATTATGACATTCATTTTAAGCTCCATCAGTAAACACAAGAATTCCCTTTTTTTTGCTTTTTATTTGAAAACACAATAAATGAGAAATTATAAAATATACATGTATACAAGCATTCGTATCACTATCACTAATATATGTGTATGTAATTTTGTATTTAAATTATAAGTAATATTACTGTTCTACCATATAAAATAATATATATTGTAATTTAAAAATTAGAATGTAGGTTAAGAACAAAAAACGCAACTAGTAATAAAAAGAATTCAATAACTGTAATTAGATGCCTAAAGTATATGACATGTACAGAATGGAGAATAAACTTTTTTAAAGAAAAAAAATCATCAACAATTTGTACTTTTATCGTAAATGAGTTAAAATGAGTTGAAGCATAATGCAAATTTTGCATTTTAATCATTTTTTCTTTTTGTTATACTTTGTTTTAAATGGAAAAAAGATCCGTTTGTAGCTAATAGCAAGTTTAACTAAAATTTAACATATTAATTAAATACAGTTAAATAAAATGATATGTGTATATGTAAACTATTATTGAAGGATGATAACTGGATGGGTATTTTATATCAATATGGTCGGTCGTGGTGGAAATTCCGCCCAATAACGATTCCCATTTTTAATTAATTCTTTTTGATTATAAGATTTTTTAATAAAAAATTCAAATTAACTGTTCGTCTATGAATAGTAACCTTTTCTTACTCAATAAACCAAATCATCTTCGATGTTGATAAACATTGTACTGAGACGTAATACCTGATTACCTTTTAATGCAGATGAAATTTCGTCTCCTTTCCTTTTTTGTGCAGTAGAGAAGAAAAATACCTACAAATCGGTATATACCGATTACATTGAATACATTAATATACATTGAAATATATTTCAATGAAATTGAAGGGATGGAACCCTTTCGTGTGACCTATTTATAAATAGATTTTACATTCGCAGATAATGCAAATGTGAAACTTTACATGCGGTGTGGATTTTAAAGCATTGAAAAGAACTAACTTGAATATTTGAACTATTGAAAACATGGAAGAAATGGGTTTTAGTACACAATAAACCATTTTGTTGTCTTTGGCGCTGACCCCAACAAAAATCTCTTCTTACGTTTCAAAGAGCGTTTCCTCCTAAAATTCTGCACCAACTCTAATGAAAAAAATTCGCGCAGAAAACAAGTGGTCTCTACTTTCTTTAAATTTAGAAAATTATATGGACTATTTATACATTATTCTTCGGCAAAAATTAATAAATGGTAAAAAAGTAGTAAAATTATAAAAATTCGTTTTTCTCGTAATGGGTTTTAAAAAATTTTATTTTAAATAAATAAAAGTTATTGAAAATTCCTTAATAACGGTATCAATCCTTTCATATATCTTTAATAGTTGAGAAGATATAGTCTTAAGAATTTCAATTTTCGACGGGCTATAACTGGATAACTATACAAGAGAAAAAGGTTTTTGTTGTAATCAGCATAAAAAAATAAAACAACAAATAAATTGGAGTGGTTTCACAACGGTAAAGTTAAGCCCTATGTAATTTTTGCAAAACTTCGGTGTTGCTGTACTGATATAGCTTAGCTTGGTTTTAAAAAGTTTTTAAATTTAAGGTTTTCACAATCTGTAAGGTTATCAACCCGGTAGGTTAAGTTTAAATAAATAAAATTGACGAAAATGCAAACCTGATTTCAGGCAAATAGCCTTTTTCACTAGTACGGACCAGAATGGTTTCTGGTGTCCCCAGAAAAATCGGGTGACACAATTGTCGCGTGTAAAACAAATTCATATATTCCAAGTCCGTAGTTAATCCTTTCCTTTAATTTCGAAACAACAATAAATCGTGTGGTACTCGGAACATATAGTATATTCTATATGTCCCATGTGTAAGCACAGCATTGAAAAACAACCGAAATTGTGTCCTCATTATAGTCTTCTCATTGTCCCTTTTTTATAAAATTCTGTTTTTTCAATACTAAACGTGAGTACTATTTTTTCATCACACTGGAATACCAGTTTCATTCAAATTTGCCCTCGTCGGAAACAAGTTCTTTGTTTGCCCTGGCTCAAAGTTCATCGAAAACTCTAGTTGACTACAGAAAACAATAATTTGGCAGATTGTTCAATCAAAAGTTTGTGGTATGTCCTGAATGATACATAGCTTGGTGTAATATCGGCTTAGTCAGTTCAAAATGGACCCAGATGCAGGAAATCAAGCGTCGTCCCTTTCCGGAAAGTTTGCATCATTCGCGTTGTTGGATTTGGAAACAAGTGGCCTACCCGTATTCAACAACAACAAGACTGCTATCACAGAACTATGCGTTTATGGATTTTCAGCAGACATATCGAATGAATCTTTAGAGACTGAACCCAGCTCTACAAATGAGAAAGCGCATCCAGTACCATCAACGCCGCGGGTGCTGCATAAATTAACGTTGTTGCTAAATCCGATGAGGATGATACATCCGGAAAGCGAAAGGATAACAGGTTCATAATAAAATTTGAATACCTTTTGTTATCAACTACATACATTCATGTTATTCCTGGTCATTGTCTATTTTCGAAAGGTTTAAACAACTATATACTGGAGCCGGAATCAAATTTTGATGACAACGCTGCTAACACTGTGATCGGATTCTTACAGCATCTACAGCAACCTGTTTGTCTGGTGGCGCATAATGGCTGGGGTTTTGATTTTCCAATAGTGAAGCAAGCATTTGAAAAGCTGCAAAAGGTTTGTTAAGAAAATCAAATTTTTTTTTCTATCGAAGCCCATCTATGTACATCAAGCGAAGAGCTAACATATCATTTACATTCGTACCTACATACATGTTGGATGTATGTCAGAAAATAATGTATGGAAATAATTTTCTTATTTCTAGAATCTACCTACCGACATGGTTTGTGTGGATTCACTGCGAGCCTTTCTTGAAATTGATAAAAAACGAGCTATCTTTTCGGCGAATGAGGAATTAAACTGCAAAGTGGCACCTACAAAGTTGGTGGTAGATCAGCCGATAACAACACCGCTGAACGATTCCATAATAAAAGGTGGAGAAAAAGGCACAGCAATGATAGATTCCTTAACAGACGATATTAAAGACGAATTTACATTGCTAGAGGATGCTTTAAGTGAAAACTCTCAATTCAATTGGCGCACGTTTAACGAATCCACACCGAAACGTGCACCACGACCACCGCATTCAGTTTCCGGTCCTTATATAAAGCGTAAACTTTTAGTAGAATCTGATCTGAAGAATTCGCTCCAGGAAGAAGCAGTAACACCTGAAAAAGAACCTTCTGCCAAGAAACCTGCAATTGATAAAGAATCGTCTACACCGACCAAAGAATTTAAATCACGTCGCTCATTGAGATTCGATGAGAATGCTTCGCCTGTGATCAAAAAATTTCCACCACGCGGTGTTTATAAACTTCAGAATATGTTCGAGCGCATTTTTGGGAAAGTATCATTGAATGCTCATCATGCTGAGGCTGATGTGAGGATGTTGATGAAACTGTTGTTGCACTATGGTGCTGATTTTATAGCCTATGCGGAGCAACATGCTAAACCGCTTTCGGAAGTCCCTCGACTTGGTCGTTATTGAAATACCGTTGCATGTGGTTTTTATAAATATTAAATATTATTTACCGTTTTTAATTTGTAAACAGATGTGTAATTTATTTATATTGCTTTTGTCCTAAATTTTTAACCCAATTTTAATTGTAATTGTCTTTTAAAAAATAATACTAGAATAATATACATACGTATATTTACACTATACTAGTATTGCGAATATAGTGTTTACTTATCAACTTTTAATAAAATTTTTACTATATAAAGTATTTTTTGAAGCGAATTTTATTTTGTTTTTATAAATCCATCGTTAGTTTGCCAGGATAGATGATTTTCTATTCTTTGTTTCTTGATGACACTTGAAGAAGAGAATTATTTCGACAGCGCTCATAATTATCATAATAATAATGTTCCCAATTAGTCAAATGGTAGAAGTAGTGTTAGCATTTATGAATTGAACGTAACTGAATTATTAAAGTGAAAACACCCAAATAGAGGATAGAAAAACATTTTTATTCGAGATAAAATGTATTAAATACACATATAATACTGAAGTAATATAAATAAAATGAATGAACAAATTTTTGTCTAAAACACTAATTTTGTTTATTAAATTTATAATGTTCATTAATTATATAAACTAAATTTGTTTTATGATGGCAAATTTAATACTTCAAGTAATTTTTTTACTGTTTAAGAAGTATTTTTTTAAGTTGAATTAAAAAACGCACACAAAAAATATGGCAATCACGTGTTTCTTGTCGCTTGGACAATACGAACAAATAATTTAAGAGTAAACAGAGAAACACAATGAGGTGATGATTTAATCTACTTCGGAACCCTTCTTTGCTGACCAGTGCAAGTAGTTGGGCTGCGTCGCGGCTTCGTATTCTTGAACCAAGCAATCGACAACATCACGTGAGTCATCAAGTTCTGACAGATCATCTTTAAAAATGTCCTCACGACGAAACTGATCCAAGAAAGCACCCCGTTTCTTTAGTTTATCATACTGACTGAGGGCGCGTTCAAACAATGAACAGATGCTGGTGTGATTAGCCAGCATCAAGCCAGAAACTCGATGGCTACTTTGAACATATGGTGACGAACGGGACAAAGCAACCTGTATGCTGGTCGGTCCCCATGGTATAAATTGAGCCAACTTGCGTTCTCTAATGCGCTGCAGTGATTTGTGCACCTGCGTGGGATCCACTTCACCCTAAGTGACAAAGAAAGAGAATAGAACGGATTTAATAACAAATCGATTAAATTGATGTTGGTGGATATTTCATTTTGTGATTAGCTATGATGTTCTCACTTGTATGATATTCAGGATTGATATGTAGCAGTGATGATTGGTTTTGTCCGGTCCCGTAGATACCATCATATTCTTTGGTTGCAACAAGCGACGCATGACATCCAAGACGGTCGTCTTTCGTACATTAACAGTTTGCTGCACGAAAGATATGAAATACATACATAAATAAATTATACAAATATATACTATAGATTCATTTCTCAAGTATATAATAAATAAATATACTATAGATGTCACTCACATCGTTATCTGTCGAAAGAGGGGTATAGCCTGTCATAAGGAAATGCAATTGCGGTGTCGGTATCAAAGGCGCTGTTAATCCAATCAAATTGTTATTCATGTATGATGGATAACGGAGTGTTGTCGTGCTGACGGACATAATAGTCGAAACAAGCGTGTTGATTTGGGTGAAACTGGGATTTTGTATATGTAGACGATCGGTTGCAATGCGATTGAGTGCTGTGTTGTCCAACACTACAACACAGTCGGCGCAGCTGGTGAGCCGACGCAGGGTCAGCATTGAATTGTACGGCTGCACGACTACATCGCTGATTTCATCTTGATTGGGGAAGACACTGTAGGTTTGTATAAGTTTCTTGGGAAAACGGTCAGAAAGGCGTTCCATAATGTATGAACCCATGCCAGAGCCAGTACCGCCAGCAATCGAGTGGCAGAGAACAAAGCCTTCTAAAGAATCGCTGCCATCAGCTTCGCGATCAATGATATCAAAGATTTCTTCTTGCAATTTCTCTCCCTGACTGTAGCCAGAAGCCCAATTGTTACCAGCACCACCTCCGTGCTTGGAAAGGTAGACGTTCTCAGGATTATAGAGCTAAAAAAAGGTATAGTACGTATATATAGATACTATATAGAAAGAGTTCTTATCTAATTTTTCTACCTTAGCATACGGGGAGCTCATAATAGTGTGAATAACTCTAGGCTCTAAATCAAGTAATACAGCCCGCGGTATGTAATGATCATCATCAGCCTGATAGGTAAATGTAATGAATAAAGAAGATACATAATTCATGTTTTCTGTAATAATTCGGAACCTGATAGAAGAACACATCCTTGCGATCCAAGCCATCAGTGGCAAAATCTTCGAGCACTCCATTTGGGGAGATACCGTGCTCAAGGCAAAGGCGTTTCCAAAACTCAAAACCAACTACAAGAGATGTCAATTTGTTTTGTATTAATAATTTTATTATAGTGTATATTTCTCAAGTACTGACTTTGATTACCGCACTGGCCCAGTTGCAATGTAATTATTTCGCTAGGCATTTTTTAATTCTCTTCTAAATGATTAACGATTTTATTATATGCTTTCAAGTTGTTCCTCTGAACAAATCAATGTTATTGTTGTTTTCGCAAAGAAATTTAAAATTTTTGCAACAGCCGGTTTTAGGTTTTTATTAAAAACAACCTTGACAGCTCCTTCTCATTGTACGGAGATGCTTTGAAATGGGCTCCCGCCCATAGATTCGTATATACTTCACGTAAACCAGAATAGACGTATGAAGACGTAACGACACAGAAGTCGCTGACTACTTTTGTCTGTGGGACTTGTCAAAATAACCCGGGTTCTTATGGGAAACGAAAATAAAATAAAATGTCGAAATTGCAAAATTTTCTAATTTTGTCGTGACATTCAAATTATCATGACATCAAAATTATGGTGTGAGTATATTAATTACACTAAAAATGATGGTAATGTAACCATTTTTTTCATATTTTGGACACAAAAGATTTAGCATATCGGTCGAATTTGAACATTGTGACGAACGTAGGCTTACGTACGAACCGTAGAGAATACGGACTACTTGTCATCAGCTGTTCTTGTTCTATGCTTTGATTACGAAATCTACTCGTTTGCTTGCGTAGCATTTGGGGTAATAGATGAAAAGAGTGCAAACGTTGGATTCCAAATGTACCAACTTTTCACCTTAGTCAGCATATGCATTGTTTATATTTTAGCTGGGTTTTTTAAAGAACAATACAGAACTTCTCCATACAAATAAAACTTGGGTTTGATCCAGGTCTCTAACTAGGTTATAGGTAAGTGCAAAGATTTTCCAATTTTTTGATGTGTCAACTTCACGAATTCAAAAAACGTCAAAACATAAAACTGAAAAGTTATTTTGTATAGAAACCTGTATAGTTAATTTAAAAAACGCGTTTAACAGCTGCGTTTTTTAATCAACTGTACAGATCTTCGCCATAGAACTGATCTTTACCCAGGTCTCTAAAAACTAAAATTGAAAAATAATTTTGTATGGAGACCTGTATATTACATTAAAAAACCTGATTAATATTGCTTTACGGTTGAAAGATAATCCAATGAAGCTGGATGCGATTTCAACATTCATTATATGTATGTCTGAAGACTAAGAACATTTTCTACGAGTGTATGTGTATGTAGCCGCTAGTTTTTAGCAACGAAGACAAAAATACATTTTCTCTTCTTCTATTATTTGTGTACATATATATCATATATCAAATACATATTCAATGAACAATGAATAAGGGTGAAAGGAATTTGGTAAATCTGGGTTTGAAAAGTTAAAGTTTTATAACTTTGATGCTAAGGTTTTTTATTTAAAGTTGAAAATTATAAATGTGTATAATCTCTTGTATTTATTAGTCTTGTACCATTTCCAGTGCTACCAAACTATTACATTCTTTTGCGCTGTCAAATATCCGATCTCATGACCAATCTATTACTATGCTTAATTTGACACTAGTTCTTGCGATTCTTCTTCGCTTCCTTTCCTTTCTCTGTTTTTACTCAAGATGGGTGAGTGCTTATTATAAAAACGCTGTCGAATTTTCAAGAAAATCGTAAAGCATCCTTAAAATTGTCTGTGACAAACGAAGTGTCGAACGGGTCAAACATACTTTATAATAATATGAACGGAATACGATTATTATTGTTCATGAAAAAGTGGCATTTTTCTTATATTTTCAATGACAAAAAAGCCGGAGTAATAAAGTGAATCTGGGGCACTTCGAAAAGCCAAAAAAGCTGACATTTTTATAAATTGTAAAGAAATTGTGTTCATGAGAAGATGGCTCAATTTGCTTCTAACCTTAAAAAAAAGGATTTTCTTGAATTTTTGCTGCAAATAAAAGTGACGATTTTTCTTTCACCAAGTATGATGAGGTATTAAGTGTGTTATTTTTTCTTTCAGGTATTAGCCGCGATAGCTCCCATAAGCGCCGTGCTACTGGTGGTAAGCGCAAGTCTCTGCGTAAGAAGCGCAAGTTCGAGTTAGGTCGCCCAGCTGCCAATACAAAGGTAAGCCAAGCAGCACTCCCACAGGACAAATTAACTACATAAGCAACTACAAGCTTCGTTCAACTTTTTACACCGCTTTTTCATGTTAATTTTCTTTCACATTTTAGATTGGCGTCTCTCGCGTCCACGCTGTGCGCACTCGCGGTGGAAACCATAAATTCCGTGCCCTTCGTTTGGACTCTGGCAATTTCTCGTGGGCATCTGAGGGTATCGCTCGCAAGACTCGTGTCGTCGATGTGGTCTACAATGCCTCGAACAATGAGTTGGTACGTACCAAGACCTTGGTAAAGAATACCATCATCATCATCGATGCTACACCATTCCGTCAGTGGTACGAATCGCATTACGTGCTGCCACTGGGGCGCAAGCGTAACCCCAAACATCAGCAGAAAGAAGACGAAAATGATGTGCTGAATAAGAAACGCAGTGAAAAAGTTATGAAGAAGTATTTGGAGCGTCAAAAGTTTGCTAAAGTTGAGCAAGCTTTGGAAGATCAGTTTATTTCTGGACGTATCTTGGGTGAGTTGTTTTTCTTTCCCCGATCGCCGATTTCTGGTTGGTGATTTATTTTAATGTCGCGACCAAATCTAAATATCAAATGATGTTAATTTTTCAAAGCGATTCCGCAACTTTTATTGTGTCAAACTTGTTCTAAGTGCGACTCAAGCCTGCGGGGCATGATTTATGCTTGTCATAGTTACTCTGATGATTTCTTGATTATTTATCTTTTTATATTTATTGTGTAGCTTTTTGGATTATTTTTTTTTCGATCTGATTTGTTTATGTTTCTTCTTGCAGCCTGCATTTCATCCCGCCCTGGACAATGCGGTCGTGTCGATGGCTACATTCTGGAAGGCAAGGAATTGGAATTCTACCTTAAGAAGATTAAATCTAAGAAATAAATAAGTAATTTTTATCATAAAAACAAATGAATTGACTACTAAAAGAAATTGTCGTGGTTTTTTGTAACAAAGAACTGAGACAAGAAAATTATTTATTGATTTATTAAGCGATTTGTATTTGAAAGGTGTTGTCAGGAGTATAAAACAGATGAGTATTTTGATATTCATTTGTAGCTTTTTATATTGAACTGTTGAAGTACGTTTGTTCGAAATGGCATCTGACGGAGTATCTCAAAGCATTGATCAATAGGAGTGAAATGTGTAGAGTATTCTAAAGTGCTAATCGCCATATTAAGAAGTTGGATATTTTAAAGGCTATCTAAAAAAGGTTATTTGAAACGGCGGGGGTTCAAGAAATTGCAGAAGGCTCAGCTTGGGGCTATGCTTGTACAGAAAACTTCATAGATTAGGGAACATTAGTGCTCTTATACGAAGTTGCATTCGTAGATTTGTCAGACGAATACAACGCGTTAGTTAATGGCTTGGTATTTGCGAATTGATTCGAAGCATATGTAATATATGTAATTTATTCGAACTTTGATGACAGTTTTAAGTAATTTTCTTATGTCGACCAGTGTGGCCTGTATTTTGCAGTTCTTTTGGGTATTTAAGAATTTGTCGCCGAAGTAACCAAAGAAAAATGGCGCTTATAAAAAATGTGCTGTTCTCGGCGATTCTCAAAATACAGATCGGAAATCTTGACATCTTATTGCCTTGTTGGGTCAGCCTGTTTATCTGTGTAATAAAAAGTGAAGCATCCTGTGCGAGTGTCTAGGCTAAGCTCCATTTAATTGAGTTATTTAGTTTAGTTTAGTTAATTCATAGAGAAAGAATATTCATAGAGAAAGAATATTCTTTCTCTATGGTTAATTTTAATGGTTTTGTTGTTTTTGTAATAATTAATTAAATAAATTAACATAAAAAAAAGTGGGCCATCAGAAAGTTTCTTTTAATGATTCGATTTTTCGCGACTCTCGGCGATTTTGTCGACTTGTCTTAAATTATGTGAATTTTCTGAAACTTTCTGTTTGATATTTAAAAACGCACACACACATGTGTATGCAAAAGAAGACGAAATTTCCATCCTCATGTCCTTTTTAAGTTAGTAAAAACTAATTATTATTTGATGCAACTAATCTACTTCTCGTGTTGTTATTTTTCCCCCGAAACTTGGTGACAGAATAAGTTATCGTCCAAGTTTTAAGTACAGGTTCACCGGCAAAAACTAATCTCATCGATGGAGTCAGCCGTGCGATACGTTGTCGATGTATGTAAGGTATCTTGAGGACGATGAAAGAGGCGAGCACATGATTCAAAAGAAAACCACTAACAGGAAACGGAGCAGTTGATGAGGCAACGCTATCACCAGCACATCTCAACTGATCCATTCATTCATCCATCCATCCGTTCAGTTAGAAGACCGAACGAAGAAATGCTATAAACGCAAATTCTTGCATCGTTCTTTGAAGATGTAAAAACGAAAATAAAAATGAAAAACTCTAAACGAAAAAAGGGAGAATTTCTTTCTTTATTATGTATTATTGTATTGATATTATAACCAATATTGAAGTGTTATTATTATTTAATTCCTATTTAATTTAACTTTTATAGCAATTTATTTTAACTGTAAATAACGTCTCTGCTAAAGACAAAATTTTCTGTCTCTCTCGCTCTCTCTCTCTCTCATTTCTTTGTAATTCAGAGAGGTCCTGTGTATGTGTATGTGTGTGTTTATGGCTCTTTGTAAACCTCTGAAGCATATAATTTGTTGATGTTCGCAAAACATGATGCATGATTGCCACAAATTGCAATCTGCAAACTCAGTTTAAATTTAAATTCCGAACTCGTCCGTATTTATTGGCAAAGTACGAAGAGAGGGCTCTTTCTTGCTTACCATGTAATTTTTGCCACTTCTGACAAACGAACGAGTGCAGTCCATTAACTCGGTCAATATAAAGGATGCAGCCAGCCAGCCATTAATTCTAATTGACTCACTGATGCTTCAACGTACCTTCGTAGGTAGGTTGCAATTCATTGTCATGATTCCAAAGTATCATGATTCCAGATAGAAGAAGAAGAAGAAGAATAGATTCCAATAGAAGCAAAGACCAGAGTAGAGAAACGTAGGAAACGAACGAAGACAAGAATCGAACATAAGAGAATAGAACCAGGAAGGAGATAAGAAAAGAAGACGGACAAGGGAACCAGGGGCGGACAAAAAGTAACCAGCAGAGACCAGGGTGACTTCCAGGAGGTGGTCACAAAAGAAGGAGCTCCCTGGTACAAGGAAGCTTTAAGTTGGCTTTCATCAATTGCCTTAAGTTGTTGACCAATCAAACTCAGCAGTGACGCTGCACTGCAATGATAAGAATCTAGTAATATTACAAGGAATGATAATAGAGTACAGATAGAAAATAGTGGAGAAATAAAGTCTTTCAATTCAATGATTTCTCTTAGATATAAAATTTTGTATTCTCAGCGAAATGGAGGAAAATCTCTCAAAGGATACGAACAAGCATCTCATTTGGGTGAGTGCTCACATACAGATGGTCTTCAGAAAAGGCTGGAAAGTTAATTATTACACCAATTTTAGTAAGTGGAAATATAATTCATAAATTGTTATGTATATATGACCCCTCCTTTTCCCTCAAAAACAATTAAACGATCACTTTTTCGATCACCTTTGAACTTTAAACTCTTGAACAATAATGAACAATAATTAACACAAACATGAAATATTAACACAAAAGCTAAATCGTTGAATTCCCCAACCAAATCAGTTTGGAAACTACAACAACAATAAAAACAACCACAGCACAACAGCAACAGCGGCAACAACAACAGGGACAGCAGCAATTTGTGAACAAGCATACGATAGAAAGCTAGACAAAAATCTATCAAAATTGCTTGTTCTTGCAAGTATTCAACAATAACAACAACTAAAACATGCATCAATGCACACAATTGCGGTGATTAATCGGTATCGACAATCATTGAGTATGCGGCGCTTCATACATAACGGTAAATTTTGGAAAATTTCTTCGACATTCGGTCAACAGAAATTTGAAGCCTATTATTATGAGGTAAACAACAAAATATTTCACATGTTACGCTTGTGGAATATAAGATTAGTGAAGTGAAGAGTGAAGAGGGGGGCAATGAAATGAAAAGGGGAGGGAGAAAAAGAGAACAAGCACGAAACAGTTATGATGACAAATGTTACCAATTGTCAAATGGCAAATTTTCGGTCATAAATTACGAAATGCACATGCATTGTAAACAAATTCTAAAGCCGCACACACACGTGCATACAGCAACACAGACGCACATCAACGCACCGTACAGGAGCATGCAAACTCACACAAACCTCACACACTCACACAGACATCGTACAATTGTTCGTGCATCGTAGGCTCGTAAACACACACTCACACAAGCCACATACAATATAATGACACAATACAAGCCACAAATTTTCGGCTAAAACATGAAATAATACGGTGTTTGGTACACTTGTAATCAATATGTTTTTGTTATACAATATGTACATATGTTCAGTTTCAGTGTTCTTTCATTCCTCTTTTCTACCTCCTTCATTCTCCACTCTCTGGTCTTTCTTTCTTCCATACATTTTTCAATTAATAACTATTTTGAGGATAGCGATTTAAGGTGGAATATATGTAGTGTGTAGGGGTTTATACGCTACTGTTATGCCTACCTTCTAGCATTAGCTAAAATTTCTACAGGTTTAAAGTTTAAATTCTATTCCCATATGAAATGTATTACAGCAAATCGGCCCACAAAAACGGACGTGATCCATCCACTGAATTCACTTACGAATTCGTTCTACGGGTGTAGGGTATACGAGCATCGACCAGGCCGAATTTAACACTCTTTCTGCTTCCGTTTCCATTCCTTTTTCGTTCCTTTTCTATCAAGGAACTATTATCAAGCAACACTTTCTTAAAGATTAATTAAACTTAACTCGACAACAATGCAGTATATCTAAGAGTCAGTCGATCGTTAATGAAAAAACGTAATGTAAAGAATACATGGAAGTGAAAAAAAGCCACCAAACACCTGGACACTTGTTGCACAAATCCAGATGGATGTGGATCTCTGTATGGATCTGTTGGATGCGCAGTGTAACGAAGGAGGACGGCGAACAACATACAGAACGACATACAGAATGAGGATAGATAATTAAAATGTCACATCTAAAGCAGTAATTATCGTGTTATCATTAGTAATGAAAAGAAAAATAAATAACAGTTTTCAGTTAAAGGAAATTCCAACAAGAAAATAGGGCATTATAGAGTAGAGTAACTGTAAATCCTGTAATGATGATGTACAGAAGCACCTTTCTGTCGCTTTCTCTATTTTTTTATTCGATGGTCGCTTTCACTGGCATTCAATACAGGGTGTGTGGGGCATTACAAAAAAAAAAGAAACTCAAACGACTTAAAATCTTTTAAGCTGGAGTGAGCTGTTGCATCTTTCAAATGAAATCAACTCAACTCAACTCGCATCTGTAGTAACTAACATCCACAGGTGTATGTGTGCGTGTGTGTGCTTGTGTGCTTGTGTGTATGTGTGCTTGTGTGTTTGGGTGTGTCTGAAAGTGTGTTCGTGTTTGTGCGAGATTCACGCTGTTAGCTTGATGCGTTGTAATCATCTGGTTGGCTGCAAAACGACAGCAGCGACAACGAGTGCGAAGCATTGCGTCAGTTTCAGGTTTATTTAAACTTAATTAGAGGACGCCCAGAGGCACTCTGGGACACTCATCCATTCATACGAACAAGCACACACACACACACATACACACCGACTCATTCAATCACAGACATACTCATTTAAACATTATACACACTCCTTCAAATACAAACACATTCACTAAAACACTCTGTAAAATCCACACAGCAACCATCTGTGGCCATCCATCGTCTGTCTCTCTGTCTGTCTGTCTATCTGTCTGTCTATCTGTCCGTCTGTCTCTCTGTGTGTCTGTCTATCTGTCCGTCTGTCTGTCTATCTGTCCGCGTGTCTCTCCATTTGCATGTGTTGGGTGATGTAAAAATGCTGCATACTTTTAGGCGCTTGCTTTTCATCAGTGTTTGATTTTTTTCCTTGTTTTTAGTGGAGTTTTAGAGTGATTTTTTCCTTGTCATCATTAGCGTTAATGACAATATTTGCCATGTTGTTTTTTTGTATTTGTTTTTTCTTTGAAGTGCCCTTTGAAGTGGTGTTTAGGTGACGCTCGGTTTGAAATGACTGAATAAATAAAAAATCCACTTTGGATCATCGTTCATTAAAATGGCGAATTTTGCACTTTTAAAGCCAACTAAACCAACTTTAAAAAAGTAGAAAACATGTCAATGAAGCACCATTAAACTTGATATTTTGCTGGGTCTTTAAAATCTCTGAACTCCATTTCTACGTATTGGAAAATCTCTAAAATCTGGTAAACACGCGATTTTTAAATAATATTTTCGTGTGTGTGTAGTTTAGCACGTCATAAATTCAAATGGAGAATTTTTAATGCTCACATCACATTTAATTCAATTACTCATAATTAAAGTATCTTTGGAAAATCTCTACTTTTACAACATTTAACCCTCCACCAACCAATGCTGATGCTGATGCTTATTAATAATTTATGCAGCAATAATTAATAACTTCAGTATCTGGCATCTAATCTTATGCACGTTTTATGGAATGCATTAATAATGAGCTTCAATTAAAATACCAAACGATGACCGGATTCTCGCAATTCGGTAGCCTCCAAAAAAGCCACAAATTTGCAACAACAAAGCGTCGAAGCGAACATCATCCAGCTATCGAGCCAGTGTGAAGTGTGTGTGTGTCTGTGGGTGTTATTGGTAGTTTGTATGTTTGTGTAAATTCCGAATTCTGCCACCAACATGATGACCAACACACGAAGAATCCATGAAATCAGCCCTCTGAGGTGATGCACCCAAAAATATTCACCTTCGTAGGGCAACACGTCCAATAAATTAGATTACTTGTATGAGTGCAGAGTAATGTGCATGCATGTGGGTTTGTATGTGTGTGTGTGATATTGATTGCACATTTTAAGACCATAAATAATCGAAATTTCTATGCGCTGCATGCGTGTTGATAGCTTACGATGCACGATCTTCTTCCCCGCTTGCTTTTAGCGACATTTTCGTTATATATTTCTTAAAGATTAAATTTAAATTGTTACTAAAATTTAATATATTTTATAATACTTAAACTTGAATTAATATTTTAAATTAATTGTTATAACTAATTATAGACTAAAACAAGAAAAGATGACGAATTATCCTTGCTTTTGAATGCTACTTTATGCAACCAAAGTAATGGAGTGTTAGAGAGAAGGGTGAGGGGAAGGATGAAGTGGACAAAGGATCGATTATTTGGTTGGTTTGTCTTCTGGTTGGCCTCTTGGCTGTACTCTTGGTTGCTCGGTTTGTTGATTCATTGGTGAATCGGGTGTTTGTTGCCTCGAATGCCTGCGTTAGCTGGTTGTTGTTGCTTTGGCCTGCGCTACAAGCGTTGCCACGACGTTGCTGCAACGTTTGAATCTACATTCAATGCGGTGGCAAGTGGCACATCGTCCAAATCGTAAATAACGCGATTGCTTTTATGCAGGTTGTGCTCTACTATAATTTCAACGTATATGAATATATATACGCATGAGAGAATGTTTGGACATGTGTTGTTGTGTAACTGCACTGGAAAATTTTTCTAATCTATTATTGACTAAATTAACACTGAATTATTAACACTAAATGTCGGCAAATTTTGTTAAAAATGCTTTGTACTTTAGTTATACAACATTGCAGTTATTTAATAAAGCCGACTTTAATTTTAGTAGTGAAATTATACAATATTATTTTATTTAATTTGAAGTAAAAGAGTTTTCGTGAAAACATTTGAATAAGTTTTGTTGTTCCTTGTTTGGTTTCGTGCTTTTGTACAGTACTATACAAGAGTTTGAACATTTTGTACAGACCGGTGGAAAACTTTGCGCTTAGCTTTGTGTTGTTCCAACGGGTAAAAGAGATAAAATACAGAACTTTATATAGAGATTTACTTCTTTTATATACTTTTCTATTCTAAATTCTATGGCTAAATTTTTAATCTATTATATAAAAAGAACAAATTATAAAGAAATGGATTTATGTTTAAACACTGATTTATTTTTATTTATTTACATCTTTCTTAAGCCTAGTTTTTAAGTCTCTTTTTAAGTCTCTTTTTTAGGACTGTTTTTAACGGTGACTAAGACTGTGTTAAGACAATTAGTACCATTTTCAGCTCTCTTTTAAGACCCTTGTTCGGTAATTTTGATGGCTATCTTTTTAAATGGATCTGTTTTTCAGTGTATTTTTCTTACGCGAAGAATGTGATTTGCTATGATTGGAAATCTCCTCACACTTGATATATGCATGTAAGTTCGTACCGTCGAGTAGCCTGATAATAATTAAACACATATTAGCTACCTACCATGCATACATATAAACGTGTGTCTGTGTATAGTATGTATGTGTGCGTATGTTGAATTATGGCGGCTGTGTTTGAGGTTTTGTGTAGAATGTCGAGATGAGCCTAGGAACGTACGTGTTTGTGTCTTCCCCCAGCTTCCACTAAATTATTAGTTAACTGAATTCCCTAATTAATTAACTACTCTGACCACAGTTAATGTTACTACGTAAGGCGACTTCTGAATTAGCGTTGAGTAGCAGCTCAGTTCTTGATTAGTTACTCAGTCGATTTGCATTTCCATCGATGCGAATTTTTAATTCCTACTTTAAGGCAAGTAAAACACACTAGACTAGTGTAAGTGAGTAAGACTTTTACAAAAAATAATGGAAGAAATGCAACGAAAAGAGAAGATAAAAAGATGAGTAAGAATAATAAAAATTGAGCATGTTTGAAGAAAGAATAATCACTCTTATGGCATAAAAGTCAAAATGGAATGAAAAGCTGTGAAACTGAAATCTTTTATGTACTTAAAATAAGAAGAAATAACAAGAAGAAGAAGAATTCAACAAGTACTAAATAAAGTACTAATATAAATAAGTACTAATAAACAACAAGAACAAAAGCAACAACAGCACGATAAAAGCCACGACGCAGTCGTTTCTTGGTTCGGTCACGTGTTACGTTAATTGAAAGTAGACGAGCGAACACGAAGATGTGCATGACGACGGCTGCTTGTTGCTGTTGCTGTTGCTGCACTTCTGCCATGCAATTTGAGAGCATAAAAATGGCAACAGGAGCCTGCACGCTGCTTAGCGCTACATCCGGTCACATGGACAGACACATGCACGCCCTCATAAAACACTCACACCTACACACATTCACACATTCACATACAGTACTTTGACAACAATAGAAAAGTTGAATAAAATACTAGCGAAGTGATTTTTGTTGTTGTTATTGTTTTCAGATCGGACTCTAAACTGTGGAAGCGGGCGCGAGTTGGATGGAGAGTCGTGCAGAGTGGCGGCATCACGTGAACTTAAACAACCGTTAGAAGTCGTGACAGCACACGTGCGAAATGTCAATGCACGAAAATAGAAACACACTCGGACACAGGAAACACACAAATATACGTACATATACAATATACATACACATAATGTCTGAAAACACGTTTTTGATAAATCACATAAAAGTGCATTTCTTCGTATCCGCTTCCGTTTCTGCTTCCGCGCTCGAAATAGCTTGCCTCTCTCCTTTTCCTCCTCGTCTTCGTTGGTCACTTAATAAGGAAGCTCCTTTTCACATCACTGCAACAATGGAACGGGTGAAGAAAGAAGTACAATACACGTATTTTATTTATGGTTGGAGCAGATAATAAAAGCTGCATTTGTCTACGTTAACTGTAAAGAATCATGCTCTGAGTGGTCGCGAATGCCATGAATAGCGTAATTGATAATAGACGTCAAACGTGCTTCGAAAAGGATTAAAAAAGACTGTTTTTACCTTTAAAAAAATTTAAAATGAATACAAATTTCAGGATTTTAAAAAAGTGATAAATATGGTGAAAATGTTAATAAAGAATTGTTGTGATTGTTATTTTATTCTTTTGCTCTTCCTGTAATTTTATTTACCTTGATTTCATTTAATTTATTCATATTGTATTTAATTTTTCTTTTCTTTGGCTTTAATTTATTTTATTTTATTTCCTTTTATTTCATTTTATTTTATTTTATTTTATTTTATTTTTATTTTATTTTAAATTTAGGTTATTTAATTTATAATTTTTCTCTTTCATACTTCTTTAGTAATAACACTCTTGTCTCATTCTTTTTTTAAACAGTTTCACTGGCACATAAATCAGAAAATTCAAATATTAAAAAGTCGCAAGGCCATCAAAACTGTAGCCAATCCAATAAAAACCACACGCACACAAATGCAAAGCTCTTTAAATCCAAACATTGGCAGTTAATAAAATGTACATTCTTCTGAAAGCACCTCAAAGTATGCCCCATAAAATGTGTCAACAGGGCAAAACAGCGGGCTCTGTCGCTGGGATACTCGTAAAAACTGCGTGAGCTCTCAATAAAGAGTATAATAAATAAAAACAAAATTACAACAACACCAACGAAATCAATGCATAAAACCAGAACAAAAGCCAAACTGAGAAGAAAGGAAAAAATGAAACCAATAAAAGAACTTGAATGAGAAAAAGAATAAAAAATATATAAAAACAAAATACAGAAACTGAAAAATATAAAAATATACAACGAGTGAGAAAAACATAAAAAAGTGAGAAGATAATAAATTAAGTAAGAAAAAAGAATTAAAATTTAAAAAAACAATTAATAAAAGTTATGAAATTAAGTGTAAAAGTTTTTGTTAAAATAATCCACAAAAAAATACTATTCTGCGAGTTTAAATGATAAATGGACAAACAATATATTATTTATTGATGTCAATAAATGCAAAGGTTTAAAATGGCCCACAAACGATTAATTTGGTTCCAAAAGAATCCATCGTTATGAGAATATTTCTGGTTATTTGGACTCACAAACATGTCAAAATGGAGTTGAACCAAATGATTCATCGGATCTGATCTGCTCTCATCCTTTGATCAGTGTTACTTATGGCATTAAATCAGATCTGGCCAAGCTGATTGATCTGATTAATGTGATGTACATAAGCGTGATCTGATCCTGAGTCAGATTTGAACCCACGCGGACTGAATTTGAAAGACATCCGACACAAAATGCGACAGGATTCAAGTGATTGACATCCTGTTCGAAACTGTGTTTGTTACTATTTTCACTCATCTGAATTGGATCCATCCTGATCCTTAGGCTCTATATTGCCGACTTTGACCATTCTAACCTCTCTGACCTGCCTGGTTTTCTCCAATTTCGTAGTTCTCCATTCTAAGAGTTTTCGAAGCATTATGATATTCCTGAACTTATTTTCCACTGCTTCTCTCTCTTTGATGCTGTGCTTTCTCTCGTTCTCCTCGTCTTTCTGCCTTTACTATCGCTCTCTGCTCTCTGTCTACCTCTCTTTAAAATCAGCCCATCAAAATTCGTCTCTCAAGCTATACTCTAAGAGATCTTTTTGTAAATAACTAGTATTAAACCATTTAATTAACTTGTTTCTTATGCGTTTCTTGAACTTTTTAGCATACTTTTAGGCGTCTGCCTGGCTGGCTCTTCGGTTTACGAACAGTCGCCGGTGCTAATAAACCACTCGCAGTCAACATTTTGCGGCAGTCGCTGTTGTTGATTACGATGTACATCAATCATTTTAATGATTGAAGAACGCTTCAAGCGATAGAGGAGATTATAAATTGGTGAAGAGAAGAGAAGAGAGGTCAAACGAAATGTTATCAAATGTATAGTGGAATAGAGTATAGAAACAGTGAACTGAATAATATACAAAATAGATGAACAAAAGAGAAATATATTTGTTATAATGTAAGGAAATCTCACATATGAACATACAATATTTATCGAAATTTTTATAAGAATTTAAAATTTTAAATTTATTGAAATCTTTAAATTGTACCGAAACAAGTACAACACAAATAAATTTTTTCTCTCGTTTTTTACTCTGATGGTTTAGTTGAATTAACTGGTTGTTGTTGTTGTGATTGATTTAATTTTCCTTCCTTGCTTCGTTTTCTTATTTTTATCGTATCTGTCCTTCGTTTAACAGCGTCATTTTGTATTTCATTTAATAGAGTTACTTTGAAAAATGCTCCTTAAGTCGCAGAGAGACCGCCAAACAAAAGTACGCGTCTAGCATCTCCAGCGCAAAGGATCTCGTAGTTGTTGTTATTGTTGTTGTTGCTGCTATGGCGAGGCTGCAGTTCCTATAGGAAAACAAACAATCAAATGATTATTTTATTATCCTGTTGCACGAAGTAGAAACGGAGACAACGGAGAGAGACGGGAGACTGATAGAGAGACAGAGAGAGTGAGAGAGAGAGAGAGAAATACAACGCAAGGATTTCGAGGCATCGTTTTGAAGAAACTGAAGAAAAGCGCTGAGCTTTTATCCTTTATTTATGAGTTCCTATTTTTATAGATTTTGAAAGATGAAGAAAATTGCACAGAAAAAATAGAAAAGAAAACAAATTCAGACAAATACCACAAAGAAAAGTTAGAAAAAAAGGAAAAAACTAGGAGAAAAGGAAAGGAAAAAAAAGACAAAAGAAAATAAAAACAAAAAATAAAAATAATAAATAATAGATTAAAAACAAAAAATTAATAAACACAGATAAAAGAAAAAATTCAAAGTTATAAATAATATAGTATATATAAGTACATATATAATATTCGTACATATATGATGGGCCATCAGCTGGTTTCTTGTTAACATTTCCTTTGTGATAATCTAAAATTTGCATTTATAATTAAATTGATAAAGTGAAATGCTAAAAATGTCAAAATATATTTCAAGAAATAAAAAGGGTGGTAAATCTCCTTCCCCTATTAATGGAGGTTTGTGCTTTAAGTTTGTTAATGTTTGTTTCACTTCGTTATTCTTCTTTTTCTTCTTCTTCTTTTTCTTCTTGTTTTTCTTCCTTTCCTTCTTCTTTTTCTCCGTCCTGTTCTTCTTCTTTTTTGTCTTCTGGATGTTGTTTGCTCGCTTAACAGCGACGTGGATCTCTCCTGGAGCTCGTCGCGTTCTTCATAATAATTTTCCTTGTCTTCATATATCTTCATCTTCATCTTCTTTTTCTTGCTTTTTCATTGAAATATTCTTCTTCTTCTTCTTCGTTTTTCTTTTTGTTTTTCTTCTTCTTATTGTTCTCCTTCTCCCTTCCTTGTAGTAGATCATCACGTTGCAAGTAAATGAAAATCTTATGAAAGGTTTTATTTTATTATTTGTCTCTTTCAATCTTCTTACAACTATGTTCGTTCTTCTTTAGTAGTTTTTGTTTTAAAATTCCTGCCTTAAAATACTCTTTTTGTAGCTCGATTAAATTACGTTGTATTAAATTACAAGAAGCTTCAGATTAAACTTAAAAGTAAAATGAAGTCAAATGGAAAGAAAAACAGGCTTCTGGAGAAGTTTATGCCTGAAGTTGTTGTTGTTGTTTTTGTTCTGTGTTTATTTCCTTCTCAGTGACATTTTATAAAAATAACTCATTGCATTTAAACGACTTCGGAGTCGAATGAGTTTCTGAAAGGCTTCAAAAATGTTCAGAATTGTTTTCTTCTCTAGGGATTTTCTTAATAAATCTCTTTACTCGTATTATATTTAAATCCGTCGTATTTGTTTTTGTTGTTGGTTTCCTGATTTTTGTTGTTATTATTATTTGTTATATTATTTAAGTACGAGTATTTACTATAATCTTCAAATTGAAAATCTTAACAAGTTTTTGTATATAAATAACAACAATAAATAAAACCTCACCTTAAATAGAATTCATCCCAAAAGTATGCAACATTTAAAGTGGTCATGGAATTTATATGAAGTTGCCTTTTCTCCAAAAAATATTCAAAGTTTTAATTTCGTTTGGAAAATGTTTACTCTTGTATTATTTTTTCTTAGAGTTCAGTTATGCTTGTAGTTCTTCGGTTGGCAACGCTACAACTTGCAGGCGTTGCCATCCAGATGACTCTCGAGTGAGTACTAAATAAATTAACACTTAATTAATGGCCATTAAAACCGCCCTCAACTAAAAGTGGGCTGTGGAAATGAGAAGAAGAAGCAGCAGCAGAAAAAGAGGACGAAGGAAAGGAAGAGAAGAAGAGGGAGGAAAGCATAAAGACGAAGAAGAAAAAGAGAAAGAAACAGTTTAGCTTCTGCTGGAACAATTTATAGAATCTCGGGAGTGGATTTTAGTTTTTTTTCTTTATCTTGTAGAATAAATTCGTAAATAAATTCCAGGAGTTGGAGGGAGGGGACGAGAGAGAGACAGAGAGAGATATTGTGAGATTCTCTTTCTCTCTCTCTTTTAGAACCAGTAATGCATCAAATCTACATTCATTTTTAGTTCATTTCTGAGCACGGGGCGGCATGGAGTGGTAAAGAACAGCATGGGTACCTCTTCTGTCCGCCTTCTCTTCTCTCAACTGCTGGATTCATGCTCAGCTTCTAGATTCAGCCGATTCAGCCAGCTTTGGAACCATTAACATCGAGATGCACGCTGAGTTTATTTTTTGTCGATCTATTAATTGTTTGTTGTTGTTGGTATTTCTGCTGATGTTGCTTTTGTAACTTTTTCTATTTTCTTCCTGGTGCCACTTTCACTCGAATTCCAGTTACAACGTCGCTTGGAGCTGCGTTCGCCTTCGGTATCCAACGTAACAAACGTTTTTAACGGATTTTTTGGCCAATAAACTAAACAAGTTGCAGCCGATTAACTTTTGCCAAACTAGACGCTGTTGTTGTTTTGCTCGTTGTTTTTGTTGCATTTTTATAGTCCCCAGAAAACACTTACGTTGCGATAAAATGTTCATCATAAATTTTCTTCTTTCCTTTTTCTTTCCTCCCCATCTAGCACTTTTCTTCCTCTTCTTCTTCCTCTTCCTCCTTCTCCTTTCCGGTGGGGTTTGGTAAAAAGTACCGTAGCGCAATACAGTGTCCATTGCAAGTGCTTCGAAGTTGCTGAGTACTTCGTAGAGTATTTTTTCTCCCTTGTTTACGTTTGCTTTCGACTTTTTGAAAAATATTTTTGAAGAAGTGTTTTTTATCGTGTTATTGTTTTGTTTTTGTTTTTGTGCTTTTCTCATATTTCGGCCACAATTTCGAACTCAATTTCAATTTCAAGAATTTAAGAAGCTCACAAAAAATTACACTGCGAAAAAATGGGGGAAAAATCCAATAAAAGGAATTTAAAAAAAAATAATACAAAAATGTCCAGAAATATAAAAAATATTGACTTTAAATCAAATAATTACAAATGCAATACTAATTAAAATCAGTTTACAATGAAATCAATAATCAAGCGTTAAGGAAAAATCTCAATTTTAGAATGTAATGTAAAATCTCAATGTAAAAAAAGAAAAATAAAGAGTAATGAATAATAATAGGATAGTAATAAATTATATATAACAAAATAATATCGAATATCGAATGAGAATAATAGTAAAAAATCCATTGAAATTAAAGTAGACGGAAAAAATTATTCAAATGCATGGATCATGTTTTTGTAATTTATTTTATTCACATGTTATTGCATATTTTTCACCTTTCTAATCAACAAGTTTAAAATTTCACTTTGTAGCTGAAAAAAATCAACAAAACATTACAAAAACATTGACAAGTTACGGAGTCAATTTTTACTTCAGTTTGACAAACAGTTTTAATTCTAAATCAGGTTAATTTTGCACTTCAGTTTAAATGGATGGAAAAATGTTAAAAATTGAAATTGAATTTGTTTGTTTTTAATTTTTCAAAAAGGAATAAAATTAAATATTTAAAAACTGATTCCCGTGCATTTCGCTTTCGATGACAGCGAAATAATGCCGCGTTTATTAAACACGAATTAATCTCGTTTCTAATTAAGAAACCATAAGCTTATGTTTAGAGACAGAGATTTATTATTGAGTACATCATCATCATTTACGCTATATGTCCATGGAAAGCTGATTAAACTACCCAGCTAATAAGCAATCAATCAATCAATCAGTCGATTAGTCAGTCAGTGAGTCAGTCAGTCGGTTGTGAGTCCATCAGTTGTTCAGTCGCATCATCAGCAGCAACCAGTGAAGCTTCACAACATCGATAAATAAATACGATTTATTTATATATAGGAATAAATATTCAACGCACCGGAAGTGCAGTCAAACTGGGAACAGTTTTCAAACATTTATGCATGAGATAGACAGCAAAAGACTGGACCAAATAACTTTAAAAACACGAAAAATAGCAAAAAATAGGTAATAATAATAATAAAAATGCTAATAAATAAATAACAAAAATAATAATAAAAATAAAAGTAAAAAAAAATTCGATGCTCATATTTTAAACAATCGATCGGCATCAACTATGAAATCGCATCTGAGGTGAGCCGGATATCCGATTGGTGAAGCAGGGAGTGCAGCTGAAATTTTAATGATGAGCCAATGAATATCAACAACAGTAACACTAGTATTTTGATCACCATTATTATCATCAACATTAACAACGGCATCATTATCACTGTCAGTAGCTAAGAGTTTTTGACACTTGTTTGTAGTTGTTTTTTTCTCTCTCTTCTTTCAACAAATATCCACAAATTTTGCAAAATGCTGATGCTTCGTTTTATTCACTCTGAAATTAAAACAAAAAATAATTCAATTGGAATTTTATTCGCTTCGATTTGACATCTAATACTTCAACATTTGCACAGACACTGAAACTCTTTAAAACTCTAAAATTTCAATTCTAACAACTAAAATTTAGAATTGACTAAAACACATATGTTGAAAGAATGCAACAGGATATTTTTCATTCACTTTGACGTATATACAATGCTTTTATCCACTTAAATCGCTCTTCAATTTTTAAAATTTAATTTATTTTATCCGAATTTTATCTGAATTTCGAATAAAAAACTGCTA
This sequence comes from Myopa tessellatipennis, assembly GCA_943737955.2. Taxonomy (NCBI): domain Eukaryota; kingdom Metazoa; phylum Arthropoda; class Insecta; order Diptera; family Conopidae; genus Myopa; species Myopa tessellatipennis. The sequence goes on from OX031316.1 coordinate 54,557,031, forward strand.
TAATATATTTGAATGATGTTTGAATTATTTATAATAAATGCAAATATAGTTTTATTGACAGCACTTTGTATAGCATATACGGCGAAATAGCCTCTAATAAATCTAAAATAGTATATAGTATAAAAACGGGCGGACCACACCTTTTATTATACATTCATTAATAAATCGAATCTACAAATTTATAGAGTTAATTCTTTGGGCCACGTTGTTTATTTTATTTTGTTTTTGCTGAACTTTTGTTGTCCCCTAATCGTCCGGCTGTCTTCTGGTTGCTACTAAATTTTGCTTAATTGATGCATAGTTTCGGGCATATCAAACTGATGCTGATTACGTGTGCTGATTATGGCGAAAATAAATGAATGAAATCAGTCAGTGGAACGAAGCAAACAAATTTGCCAAAATATTCTGTGGACACAGAGCCCGGAAGATGTGGACAGAGTGAAATGGACAGACGGATGTACGCCCTACAAATAATCAACAACAACAACAACAGCAACAACCAACGTATGCCTAACTTCCGGCTTGACGTATCCTGAGCGCTTCACCTGAATTACAATTAAAGCTCGCTCGGTGAGCAAATAATTCAAATGTTATGATGATAAGAGCAAATAATGAGTGTGGTAGATAGAGTGCCTGGAGGGGGGGGGGGGGGAGGAAAAAGATTAGAGGATGTGGGAGTAAACAAAAACAAAGCAGAGGAGCTGCAGATGGTTGGTGATGAGGGCAAATCGGTCAGCAGCCACGAAGTTGAATGGATCCTTGCCTTAAACTCATTCAAAAGGAATTAGTATGGCCCACTTCAAGATTACCTCTATTAAGGGTGAACCTTACAGATTGATAGGAATCTGTGAAGAAACAATTTAGTGTCTGCTTGTCATGCATTCGTAGTAACTACAGTGTACTGTATCAAATGGAATTGGGACTGAGACTAGTACCGGTACTGGGACTGCTACTGGTCCTGCTACTAGTTTTTAAACGCCAAAGATAGTCTTTATGTTTTTATCTTCATTTATAAGATTTCCAATCGAATTATTAACATTCAAAATACATAGATAAACAAGAAAACTCGCTTGAAGGATCCTTTTAATGAGGTAAATATTCGCTTTCTCTACGTGCCTCTATCTTTATGATCTGTCTATCACTCTCTCTTCTCTGTCTTCTCTGTCTATCTCCCTCAAGTTCTCTCTCTCTCTCACCCACTGTTTACTGTTAACTTAATCATGCTCACGTGCTCGCATTTGGAAGTGCTGCTGGATGTCTTTTTTGGGTATTTTGTGCTTGGTTCAGAGCCACACAAGCAAATAAGCAAACAAACAAATATACAACAAATATGAATACAGCCATCCAAACATTGTTAATAACGAATGTACATATAATATATGAGCAAAGGATATCCTACGGCAATCAAAGTATACAAGTATACAAATCTACAGAGAAAACTAACGGGAGATAATTGCTATCATTAGTAAAGACAGACATCCCACACACATACATACAGACACACACACATACTCAGGTAACATACATAGGATCATGTAAACACAAATTGTGCGTGTTTCCTGTTCTACGAAATGCAGACCTCATAATTTTAACTTCATATGACTTTGAGTGGATTCCTGTGTGCGTGTGTTTGTATGTATGTATGTGTGTTTGTAAGTTTACTATTTCAAGATTAAACACATAGACGCTCACACATACACACACAGACCGAGTCCTATACAGATCCTTTCCTAGTTAAGAGATAAACGCTCTTGATTATAATTCACCGCAAGCATTCACTTCACTTTCACGTCTTTATAATAGCTTGTAGAAAGCGAGATAAATAGAGTAAATGTATGCAAAGGAAAGCGAAAGGATTGAGTTTTCCTTTCTTTTTCTGTTAAATACTTTTATTTTAAAAGAAGGTACATACAGGTATTTAATATGCTATACGAGTGTGTATGTATTAATTTTATAACTTTTTCATGAGATGCGATTTCAAATGACTACGAAACTATGTGGGAAATCTTTGTTTATACATACATATACATATATGTTACATACTCATATATATGTATTATATATAAATCAGAAAGAGTGCCTCCACGTCGTTTCACTCTTTGTCGAACTTTAAACTTCTTATCTCTTGTATTTTGTTGATGTGAGTAACTTTTTCAAACCTAAAAGCGCTTTCATGCTTTCAAGTCTTTCAGTTGCTCTGAATTCTGGCGTTTGCGTTCTCTGCTTGTAGTTGGAAAAATTCCTTTTATCATAGAAAAAAGAAAATAAAACGTAATGCGTCTTTTGAAATCATTATCACCATCAAAAGAAGAAGAGGAAGAATTCAAAATATGGGGCAGATGCATCGGAATCATCATCACGGGAATCAGATTCAGAGAAGCGTAATGAAAGTTTGAATCATCATTAAAATAATCATAATTAGAGTAGAATCAGAATTAGTATCGGAAATAGAATCATTATCATGAGAATTATTATTATTGACATCAGACACTCCATCAAATCATTAGAATAAAAATCAGAATAATCATTATCATCATCTAAATTAGAAGCAGAATCAGTGTAATAAATCATTATAGAAAACCGAAGTAGAATAAGAGACATCATCATTAGCGTCAGAATCATTATCATAATCATTAAAGTCATCATCATCGGAAGCAGAATCAATGTAATCAGAATTATTATCAAAATCAATATCAGTAGAATCATCATCGTCATGCACATGATCCCTGAAAAGGAGAACAAACAAAGAATAGAATTCATTCCTCATGTGCGGTCAAGTTTTCTTTGTGGTTGTTGTTGTGGTTGTTTTTTTGCTATGGGCGCTCTAAGCTATGCAACGATTTCATTTTGTTTATTTGCTAACTTATTGTATCATATGTTTTGTGTATCAAGTTTTTGGAAGTTAAACAAAACTTTTGACCGCGATTGTGAGTGATTGTGAGAGGGTGGAAGGGGGTGAAATGGCGAAAATGCAACCGATCAAGTAAGCGCTTTCAATGTAAACATGATGCAATAAATAAGCAGCAAATAAAATGGAAGAAAACATTTTTTACAACACAACAGAATTTATGCAAATATTAATAAAAACATCTGGAGATCTGAAAGTCAAATAAATAATGTTTCCGAATGATTTTTGCAATGAAAAAGGATTTGTATATATGTAAATATCTCTTTAAATAATGGGAGATCCTGAAAAGTAATTAAAGTGTTATAATGTTGAAAAACAATACTACAAATATAAACAACCCAAAAACCATAAAACTCATAAATAATAAATAAAAAATATTATATGCAAAAAATATAAAAGACCTGGAAATGTAAACGATTAAATGAAAAATGTTAAAGTAAGAATAATAAATAAAGGTTCTATAATTCGATATTTACAATTTTAAATTCTAAAATTAAGGCAACTAAATTCTCAGATTTCTGCTTGTTTGTTTTTCTTTTAAACCTGTCGATTCACAGAGATTAAAAAAGAATTAATTAAAAACACTTTTAATTAAAACAATAAAATTGTATTAATTAAAAAATGGGCCCCAAGCATTGAGTCTGCCATCGACGATAAATTTTTTCTCTCGACTGAAACTTCAAAGAGGTTCGTTCGTTTGCCATTACACGACTCATGGCGTTGCCACACATCTACACTTTCTTATGAGGGCGTAACTCGTATAAAACGGAAGCCAAAGAATAGCCTTAGATTGCACCTAGTTTTTAAATGTTTGCTGTTATTTTAAATGTTATTTGTTGTCTTTTCTTTTCGAAGAAAGAGGTTCCTTCTCTATCGCTTTCTTCTTAAGATAGTTTAAGAAGACTTTTAAAAGACTTCCTCTCTGTCCTTCCTCTTCCTTCGCGTCCTCATTTCAATTAAATGATCTTCAGTTATTTTGTGCCGTAGTGTTGACAAAGAAGCAAACCACTCTTTCCTAAAGGTTTGCAACAACAACGATAGCCACAGTCAAGTTCTAAAATAATCTCAGAATAATCTCTAAAATAATCCGTTTTTTTTAAAATCGTACTTTTATCGCCATGTGGTTGTTCGCTCTCCTCTTGAACTCTGATGGTTTGCTTTTGAGCATGTTGACTGTCTAACCAGAGCCTGGTTTCCAAGTGCTTAGAGACAGAAAGAATGAAGAATAAGAAACATTTCTTATCAGGAAACAGACACGAAATAGAGACATTATAAACAAGTTCAATGTACAAACAGAAAGAGTGAGAGAGAAGAGTACAGATACACAGAGAAGAGCGATAGACATGACAAAGAGTGAGACAGGCACAAAAAAGAGTCATTCAGACGTACGAAAGTACACTCAGTCAGGAGCAGGCTCAGAGACTCCCAGTTGGAGATACAGAAAATCGGACACACGGATAAATACTGGGTTTGGCTTAGGACAAAAATGTCATGTTTTCTGTTGGATGAGAAGGAAGGCGATGAGGATACGACGACTAGGATGACAAGGAAGACGAAGAAGACACGGAAGACGATATACTCGTACAAGAAGACAAACAAGACGGACAAGAAGACGAAGCAGAAGATGAAGAAGAGTGATTTTTCTCCTTCTATAAAATGAATGCTTTTCCAAAAATTTCTTCTTCTTCAATGGGAGAGAAAAAAGAGCTTTTGTCTGAACATTTTTCTCCTGAATCCTCGCTTCTTTACAACGAAGGAAATTCACCCAAATCTACAAGCAACGGAAAAACTGTTATACGCTGTTGAGAATTGCGTTTGTGTTGTGTTCTTCACCGATTCCGTTCTCACATACAAAAAATGTCCCTTCTGTTAAAAGGAGAAGGCTTTCTATCCAAGGGATTTTATCAAATATTCACCACCCTTTTATATGTTGTTGAGCTCCTCGCTGCGCTGTTCATTTAATAATTCATTCAACGTTCATTTCTCCACTCAATGTTCATTTAACAGAGAACAGCAGAGTGGAACTAGGAAAGGACAACAAGAGAGTGAAAAGGAGAAGAAGAAGCAGTTAAAAAGTCATCCTGAGTTTGTTAGTGTGACTTTCATGCCATTCTCCAAAAAATCACCGAAAAATGTGGGCTGGAAAAGGAATATTTATAGGAAAAGTACTTATTGTGTATCACTTTTTAAAAATAAATGAATGAGAATATTATTTTTGTGGTTGTTGTTATTGTATTTGTAGTTAATTTCTATTAATTGGTTGTTGCATTAATTTTCTTGTCACTCCGGGGCATTCATTCCATTCTGTCGAGCAGAATAAAGAGTCACCCCATTTTGATAGGTGACGTGTGACAGTTTGACCGGACCGGCCCAGTTTTCCGGCCCACCAAAAAAGGAAGAAAACAACCACAATTTCATTGTGTCTATCATATTTATTGGAATCGAAACAATGTGATTACTATTTCTTATTAGAATATTTTTGACCATAAATACTCAAATTAGAAAAAAATAACAAAATACAAACCACGTTAAACTGTTATTATTCTCACCATGTTTATTATTAAAACGCGATGATTTATGATGTGCTGTGAAAATGAGAAGGTGAAAAGTACCGTAAACTGTGATAATGAATGACTGATTTGATTGATTGATGTGACTGATTTGATTGATTGATGTGACTGATTGTTTCATGTGATTTGTTCATGGTAACGACCGCATGATTGATTGACTGATTGATTGAGTGACTGATAGATTGTTTAATTGCTTGTTTCAGTGATGATAAATTAATGCTGGTGTTGTCTTTAAGTCAAACAAATGAAAATCGTGGCTAAATTTGTTGTTCTTAGTGATGATGATGATATTTAAGTTGATGTAAATGTTGTCAACATCATGAGGTTAGTTAGCTTTTATATCTATTTTCCTTTTTTCTTGATTTTTTGGAAAGAAAAACAAAAAAGCAAAAAAATAATAAATATGAAACTTCAACTCGCTCGACTCTATTCGCACTCAGTTTACAGCCTTCGTTAATGATTTCGGTAAAAACCGAAGCTTCAGTGCAGTCGCTAGAATTGGTTGTTTCTTCAGCTTCTCACTCACACTTCTTCTATAGTTAATGGGTGCAGCAGCGCAGTCGGCAGGGAAAAAACCAAAAAATACGCATGAATAAATCAAAGAATTGGCGGCGCCACGCAGCAGCAACAAAAAGCAGTGAACCCAATATATTTTAAACAATTTACATTTTATTTTCTCTTCTGTGTTGTACATAGACATGTGTATGTACACAATGATTTTAAGCATCTTAGTTTGCCAAGAAAATGTGATACTTTTGGCTAAAAAACAGTTTCGGCCATTTTTAAGGATTTTAAAATGAACACACAATCGTTTTAATGGCCAAATCACAGAACTGAAGCACGATGCAGCGCTGCTGTGCTCATTTATATGACTTTTTAGAGCGAATAAACAAAAAAGAGAATCAGAAGTTCAGAAGTTTTCAGACATCGCGGCGTCGTTGTGTGAAATCCGGCTTCGTTTGTTTGGCGTTGTGTCAAGTGTGGCGCTGGCGTAAATGTTGTCTCAGTCGTCGTCGCAGTCGTAATGAAAGTTGCTGTTGTTGTTGTTGTTACAGTTGCGCTCGTCGCGAAGTTCATTGACTCGTTTGTAGACACACACAACCACACACATAAACGCACACATAAACGCACTCATAAACAAACAAACGTAAACTAATTTTCGAAATTTATTCAATTTTATATTTATGTACATTTTTTTTAATTTGTATACATTTTTTTACATGCTTAAATATATTTTAATCCCCAAACATTTCGATTTTTACGAATAAATAAAAATGCACACCCTTCAAGTCGACGCTTTGAGTTTTTTTTAACCATTTTTGAAAGGGGAAGAAGAAGTAAACAATATTTTATATAATTTCGTCATTTCTTTGTTATGTGTACATAATATTTTGCAATCTTCTTTTACTTGCTTCTCGTCGCTGTTTGCAGACATTAAAATGCGTTCAGTTATAATTTTGTTCTTCCTTTTACGGAATACGAAACGAAATTCAACTGTTAATGTTGTTATTGTTGTTGTAGTTGTGCATGTTGTTGCTCTTGTTTTCTGTGGTTATTTTTTCCAGTTCGTAAAACGAGGGAGGATTCAACGAAGTGCATTCGTTCTGTCAACATGCGACATGCAGCGTTGATTTAGATGACAATCGTTGCTTCATTTCGTTCTAATCGTTGTTGTTGTTGTCGTTGTTGTTATTCTCATAGTTGTTGCTATTCTACTTGATCTCATCTCTCGTTGTTGTTGTTGTTGTTGCTATTGTGGTTCTGTCCGCTATAATTGCGCTTGTTGTTTTTGTTGTTGTTGTGCTTCCTATTGTTGTTGTTATTGTTATTGTTTTTCCTCTCTTATGCGTGTGTCTCTTTTGCATTTTTGGGGATGCTTTTTATTGTGTTTGAAGACAATGACGATGATGTCATACTTGGGATGGTTTATCATCTCTTTCTAAATGATGGTTGTTTATTGAGAGGGTGGAGAGGGTGAATTCCTGAATGAATTCTTCTAATTCTTTTAATTTTCTTCTTTTAAGATAAGTTTTCAGGTCCTTTAAAAGATCCGTTTAGGTCATTTGCTACCATAAAAATGAAAAATCATAAAAAAAGATCCCTGCACAATACTAACCTCTACCCGTCTCTCTCTCTCCCTCCCTTCCATTCTGTGAAGGGTTGACGTCATCGCTTCACCATTTAAATCAGTATCAAATTGAAATGCTTTTAGATTTCGGTGTTTTTTTTGCGTCGTCTTCGAACAACAACAACAACTGCATATCAGGTGACAAATAGTGTGGTTTTAAAGTACCCAAAAAAGGAGAATAAAATTACGACATAGTAATAAGAGCAACAGTAAAAAAAAACCCGAATTCTTTCTATTAAACGTTATGCTTAATTTAAAAAATTATTATATTTCAGTATTTTTTAAAGTCAAATTTTCAGAGGCTTTTTTAAGCTGTCATTTATCCATTCTATTATTTTTTCGTGCATTCTTCTGTTTCTTTTAATACTGAAAGAGTGAGTATTGAGAGAGTTCCATTCTATTAACCACCAGCTAATAAAAAATCATTATAAAAGCAAATCCAAGTCTGTCATCGAGATACTCGTGTATATAGTATAAGTATGTATCGTATATTAGAATAACGGTGTTCTTATTAGACTACATTTTAAACTTTTATTGCTGTTGAAATGTAAAAATGTTGATGGTATTTAAAGGATTGAGGATTGCAGTGTAGTGAAGTGAAGAGAAAAATTCATAAAATAATTGTTCCTCTCTCCATCGCGGTATCTGTTTGTCTCTTTTTTTATGACAGCCACTTTTTCAGGGAGAGCAGTAAAAACAGTCGTCATCAACATTTACAGCAGCCACTCCGCTGCTAATAAAAAGGATATTCACTTTTTCCTTTTTACCTGTTAGTAGGACCGCTCTATCACTCTCACCATCTATCCATCTCTCTTCCACTGCCTCTATTCGGCTCTTCATATCCCTACTCTCGCCCCGTCTTTTTCTATCCTTTCCACTTCATCTACTGCAGCACTTAATCAGCTGAGTTTTCAAAAAAGTAAACAAAAAGGAATGTTTATCCATCAACCAGATCGCAAAAAATTCTCTGGTAAAAAAGAAAATGTCTCAAATCCGCGAGAGGTGCCCATCTGTTAATCTGGCTGATATGATTTATTTCTGAATTTTTATACCCTACACCTTAAGGTAAGGGTATATTCACTTTGTAACGAAATGTGTAACGCATAGAAGAAAGTATATATATTCTTGATCACCGTGAGCTCCTGAGTCGATTTAGCCATGTCCGTCCGTCTGTCTGTCTGTCTGTCTGTCTGTCTGTCTGTTGAAATCACGATCACAGGAGAACCGGTGATGATGAAATCATGATGAAATTTTGCATAAACATTGTTCCTTGTGGTGGGCAGGTTGGTATTGAAAATGGGCAAAATCGCTCCACGACCACGCCTATTTTTTATTAAAAATGTGATATCAGCGTTCGTTTTTGAGCTATTACAACAAAATTCATTTCAAAATTCATTCAATTCAATTCATTCCTGGGTATAGAGTAGCATTATCCGTTAATATGCCAAATATGGGCGTGATCCGCCCACTTTTAGGTTACACAGGCAAAAGAGGGTTATATTGTTAAATATATAAACTGCCTGAATAAAACTTTAGATAACAACTTGTTAAATTTGTTGTTGTTGTAAAAACATTATTACATCAAAACTGGGTGCGGTCCGCCCACTTTTACACTACATATACAGTATAGTAGTATGAAAACAAGTTTATTACCACGGAAATAAAGTTTAAATGAACACAATTATAAAACCACTAAGCTAGTTTATTTGTTTTGAAAAAGGTAATGACCACGCCTACTATTTATACAGAGGCGTAGCTAGGACTCATGGAACCCGGGACGGTTAATCAACTTGTAGCTCCAAAAATTCCTAGAATTCAATAAGTCACTACTTGATATCCACAACTGCCGCGCCCCAGACATTGTGCCGCCCAGAGTGGACCGCCACACCCTAGCTTCGGCACTTTTTTCAAAACTTTTAGGTGTAGGGTATCTAAGATTCGGCCAGGCCGAATATAACTTTCTTACTGGTTTAAATAATGTTTCTTTTAATTAAGATATTTGAGAGTTTTCGATAAAGAGATTATTAGTCAATATTCTACAACAAATGATGATTATAATTTATAATAATAATAATAAATAATGAATTTTTTTTTTCATTCATAAATTTATAAATAGTTTATTTATATTTTTATTTCATTTGTTATATTTATTTATAAATTTTGTATTTTTTTTGGTTTTTGAATATTTGAAATATTATACAGAACTATGTATTTTCACCATACAAGAAACAGCTGAGTTGACATCTCGAAAATATGCAAGCATTTCTTGTCATCTTTCGTTCTCCCTCTCACACATACTAACACACCGGCACTCACACTTTTGAGATACGACAGTTGTTTTTCCATGGAAATTTTTCACGACATCATCAGTTGAAGAAAGATGACGTAATTCTTGGTTATCAGTGCATTGTTGTTGTTCTTGTTATTCTTTAAACCTCTTGTCACCCGCTCCATTCAACAGAGCTCTGTTTGTGTGTGTGTGTGTGGGGGTTTGAGTGCCGACTAATCATAGTTTTGCTTCTTCTCCACCCACTTCACAGTTTTCGATGACGACTACGTTGGAGTCGATGTTTTTGTCGTTGTTGTTGTTGCTGTCGTTCGTAGTGTATGCTTACAGTTGGTCCATTATTGGGTTTTCTTCTCTTGTGTGTGTTTGTCAAATTCGCAAAATTGTGCAGAGCGAGAGACGTGCGTAAAAATATTCGTGTGTCTTTCGGTGAGAGTTTTGGTGAAGGTGGGTGGGTGTATAAGTGTGTGTGTTTGTGTGTGGAGTTTTATGTTGCCGAAGTTGTTGTTGTTGTTATATTATTCAGCTATACTCTGTCCTCATAAATGCTGCGACTGTCATTTTCGCTGCGCTGTTGATGTTGTTGTTGGTGGAATCGCTGTGGTTGTTATTGATTTTTTTTGGTTTCGTTGGCATTCTTTTTGGTGTCGTTGGTGTTCAATGAATGGCGGCGACAGTCCGTCCGTCTGTCGGTCGTCGATAGCAGAACGCATTCAAACTTGATGACTGCGAAGGATGCGATGTCTGCTGCTACAACAACAACATGAATAGCAACAATGTTGCTCATTCCGCCGCAGACGGTGGCTGCTGTCGTCCGCCAAACCGGCGCCTGAACTTTTGGCCATATTTTGGAGTTGCGCTGTCTGGCGTACACAAACACTCACACTAACGCACACTCAGAAACACGTACACACACACACACACACACACATCATGTAATGTTTGTTATTTCCTTTCTGATTGAAGAGGATGATGCGAAGGTTGAATGTACACAAGTTGTTGTAAATTCCCGGTGATTTTGTTGCTTACATAAATGAAGCTAATAATGATGATGATGATGATACCAATGATGATCATGATACCAATGATGATGATGATACTAATGACGATGGTGATGCTCTCGTTTCAAAAGAATTGCAAGATTTTCGACGAATGTCTGCAGCAGGAAGTTTCGAATGAGTTGAAGAGTTCAAACTCTTCAATTTTTTTGAAACTTAATCGCAGTCCTCAACATTTAAATATTACGGAAAATCTAAAAATCCTACTAAAATTGTTGAATAGAATAATTTTATGAATTTTTTCGAATTTTATTGGCATTTATGGGCCTTTATGATTACTATTTAATGTGATAAATATTAATAATTTTCATAAATCTTTTATTACTAGCAATTCTCATTTTTCTATTAATTATTTTTCTTTAGAAATGCTGCAACTGAAATTAAAAAAGTTTATCCGTTAAAACGAATATTTCGCATTTTTATAGTTGAGAAAATTTTTAGAAATGTCACAGAAAAAAATGTAAAGCGAAACTATTTTGAACACAGTAATTAAAAAAGTTCAAACTACGCAACAACAGCAGAGATCCAGAAGGTGAAAAACGAGGACTCACTCACCACCCACGCAACTGGAAATTCGAGTGCAAAGCAGAGCAGCAGCAGAGCAGAAGAAGCGGCAGAATCATACAGTCGCCAAGGTGATGGGGAACAAATTGAAAAACTGCGTTAAATCATCACGGAAATAACACAAAAACGGAAAAAATAATACAATAAATAAAAAACTAGTACAATAAATGAGGTTGATGCATAAAGACACTAAAAAAGATGCAAAAAATAGTGAGAATAATAAATAAACAACAGGAAAAAATGCAATAATAGAGAGACATCCACTTAAGTCTAGACGAATAACAGTAAAACAGAAAGAAGAGACGAAAAACCAAACAAATAGCCACCTCAAAAGATGCATTATTCATATATTCATTAATTCATTCACCATTCATTTATTCACTCATTTATTCACTCATTCGTTTATTCATTCATTTGTTTATTCATTCATTCACTCATTCATTCACTCATTCATTCACTCATTTATTCACTCATTCGTTTATTCATTCATTCGTTTATTCGTTCATTCATTCATGTGTTCATTCATTCGTCTAGTCGTTCAGTCATTCACTCATTCATTCACTCATTTGTTTATTCATTCATTTGTTTATTCATTCATTCACTCATTCATTCACTCATTTATTCACTCATTCGTTTATTCATTCATTCATTCGTTTATTCATTCATTCATTCATTTATTCATTCATTCATTCGTTTATTCAATTCTGCCAGCGAACGGGTTGTTTTCAGTTTCAGTTTGTTTTCAGTTTGTGAAGTGGAAAAGAACGATAAAAGGATTAAAGAGAGTAGTCGAAGAAGGGTGGAGGGGAGTGGGGAAGTGATCACTGTGAATTGAGGAGAAGAATTAAAGGAAATGGTGCTCAATTGATGCTTCATACTGGCACTTAAATTATTATTCAGCGCTTTATTTTATTATTATTGTTTTTAGTTTATTATTCGTCGTTGTTTTCATGTTCTTGTTGTTTTTATACTAATGCATTCACCATGATCAAAATATGATGAGTCCAAATTATGCAAAAGAATGGAGTAAACAATAAAAACAGGTAAACATCGTAGATAATGAAATAAATTCAATTTATTTTGATGTCTGTTTAAAAGTGGAGAAGATTTGTGGGAGATAATAAAAAATACAAAAAATTTGCATAAAAATGCGGCATCAAATAAATTAATAATGAAAAAAATCTGCATTATTGATCAAATATTGAATAAATAATGAAATGAAGTGGTAGTTATTGTTGTTGTTGTTGTTGTTGTTGTGTTACTCTTTCCTCTTTGATATGGTTGTGGTCTCTAATGCAGTTCTTGTTGTTGTTGTGTTCGTCACAAGTTCCTTACAATTATTTTATTGTTGTTGTTTTTATTGTGTTTCTTGTTTAAGTTTCTGTTTTCCTTCGCATTCTTCTCTCATTCTAAGTAGCGCTTGAATTGTCTGTTATGCCTGTCTGTGTGGGTGGATGTGTGTGTGTGTTTGTGTTTGTGTGTCACTTTCCTTTCCCAACATATGCATATTACTGTAAGTTTTAAGTTTGTTTTGTTTTTAATGTTGTTCCTTCCTCTATTCGGAGAAGATCCCTGTTCATCTTCTCCTCTCATTCCGTCTCTCTCTCTCTGCCTCTTTCACTCTCACTGAAGAACATAGAAATACAGCTGACCGTATATAAGAGGATGCCGACTGAATTAATGTGCTAACATCAGCAGGCAGACAAGCAGACAAACAGATGGAGTGTAAATCAGACAAACCGAAAGACAGACAGACAGATAGACAAGCAAACAGACAGCGACACAGACATTCAGACAGACATCTCTGCCATCTCAGTCGCGTTCATCATCACCAGCATCACATCATCATCATTGTTTTGTGTTGTTGTTCTTGTCTTCTACACTCACTGATGTTCCCGTCCTTTTTCTCCTTCTCTTGCCTTCTCTTTCCTCTCTTCGCTCCGCTCTCTTTCACTCTGCGTTTGCTTATAATTTTCATGTGCATTAAATTTCATGCAAATTAGCTCAGATCTCAGAGCGAAGTAGATGTGCATAGAAATTTATTCATTTATTGTTTGCATATTAATTAGCATGTTATTCATGTTGTTGTTGTTTCTGTTGTTGTGGTTAGCATCGTGGTTAGTATTACGTACACATATCATGGTACTTCACTATAATCACTTCGAATGAATCATGTTTTCAAAGGAAAGCCTTTGAGACAAAGCAGGAAATAACGAGCAGGAGGAGAGATAGTAAAAAGATGTAAGGAACGAGGAAAGGAGGGAAGTAATAAGAAATACGAAAGAATAAAATTAGGATAATGAGATGAGAAACACACAAAAGAAAGAAATCACTTCTATAAATTCACAGAGGGAGGGGAAGTGATTAAAAATTGCTTCGGTTTATTTTTCATAAAATAATTCGAACTTTCTTTTGCAATCAATAAATTCAATCAATTGAGACTATTATGTATCTATGAATTATATATCTCTATGTACTTCGAAAGTTTAAAAGCACTCGATGTTCCATGTGAATGTGCGTATGTGTGTGTGCGTCCCTTTTATCGATGTATATAAACATGTATTGCGTATATATTTCATGATTGATTTATTTATGGACTTCTGATTCCTCTGCTCTCATTAATTACACAAGGAATTTCGTGCCTTTCATTGCGAAATGGAGTCAAGTTGAATCACTTCGGGTTACGTTGGGTCAAGCTAATAAAATAAATTAGCAAACGCATTCATTCACATAACAAGTTGCAACGAGTTTCGTTGGTCGACGTCACACTTGTCATCATGAAGCGAGCATCATCACTCACGTTGATTGGTTGATTCGCGGCATGTGACAAGGACCAAATACTCAGGAGAAAATATTTTAAACATGCTTCACTAAACTAAGTCTGGCTCCACTCCTCATCATCCTCATCGTCATCACCATAATAATAATCATCACGACCAAAGTTTGTAATCGTTTCTACGCAAAGCAACGATGACGTCAGAGTTTCTTTCTTTCTTCGTTTGTTTCTTTGTTTTCTGCGACTTGAGTCGTGTTTAATTGCTCATAACAAATCTAGTTACGTAAACAAACAACGTTACGACGTAATTTCGACGTAACTACGGCTTCATTCACGTTTTTGTGCTTACAAATAATAACAACGAAAGACATAAAAATATAAAATCACCGCGTTTTCACAAGTTTTGCAGTTTTGCTGTATGTAAATGTTTTTGATGACGTTGTTGTTCTCCGTTGTTGTTGTTTTCCGTTGTTGTTGTTGTTGCTTTCTTTAGTTCCTTGTGCAGCTTTAAAATATGCAACCGCTCCATCATGCATTCCAAGAATTATTCATTTAAGCATTTCAATCTTTAGCAACATTAAACTTTCTGCTTCTTATCCTGATTCTTCCTTGTCTTGTTCTTCTTGTTCAGTTGTGTAGATTCATGTTGGCTTTACGTCGATGTTTCTGCTTTATTTTTCTCTTCTTCACCATCTTACGTTCTTCTCTTACGTTTTTTTCTTTTTCGCTCTTCTTTATCCTTCTCAGTTACAAAACATGAACAATTTTACGGAAGTACGGCTGCTGCATCTTTTTTACCACTTCCGTTTCCGTTTTAATATTGAGGAAAAAAACAACAACAAAAACAATACAAATACCAACACAAACACTGGCAAATATTCGAAGCGGGTGGAGTGGGTTGTTAAAAGTTACGCAAGTTTTGTGAACTTTTCCCGTTACGTTATGATTAAACTTGCACGGAAATATTTTTCTTTGCTTCAAATTTTCTCGCTTACGTAAAATCGGCGACCGCTTCGTCGACGCATTTGTCATTGTAGATGCTGCCGCAGACGCATCCGTGTATTTGTTGTGTTTGCGGTAGTTTTCCGCAGTGTTGTCGTGTGCGTCGCAGTTTTCGTCGTTGGGGTCGTCTTTTCGCTTGAGCTCGCCGTCTACGTACTCGTTGCTAGTCGTTGCCTCCACTTCGGAGTCGTCGTCGCCGTCGCATAAACTTCACTTAACTTTTCACTTGCTACTGCTAAATATTTACCTCTCCTTCGCTCTCCCACATTCTTCACATTCACGCTTTCGTTCTCGTTGTTATTCTTACTTCTAAGGATTTTGATGCATATTTTCTTGCGCTAGAAACTTCACCTTCAACGGTTTTTTCCCTGTTGTTTTTGTAATTATGCTTGTTGTTATTTTATTAGTTTTTGTAGTTGTTGTTGTTGTACTTACTGGTGTCCATACAGTAGTTGCTAAACTTTTTAACACGTGAATCCGTGTTGCACCGCGTTGGTAACCATTGCAGCTGGTGCCAAAGTATTATTTTGTTGTAGTTGTTTTAGTTCTGTGGTGTTGTTGTTGATGTTATTATTATTGTTAGTTTATTTTCCACACCAAAACACACCCACAAACCGATGTAAACAAGAGTGTCACTTGAACAACTTTGTCAAAAAGAGGAAAGAGAGAGAGATAAATGGATCTACAATGTTATAGTAGTCGCAGTAGTTGTTGTGTTTCTCTTTCTTACTGCCTTTCAGAACAATTCTCAGCCCACCGAACTTGTGAGCACTTCTGCACCCCGTAACCCACCCGCCAGGGAAGAAGTCTTTTCCATCCATCTTCCTCCTTCCCCCCACCCTTCATTACACTCCTCCTCACCCTCAACCATAACTATCAACTTTAAATCCCATCAATATACAGCTTCTGCCAACTTGACGCATAGAATGGTGCCATAATAACCCGTTATGCGTGTGCGAGCGGCTCACTCGAAAACTTTTTGCCAATAAATTAATAAAATGGCTGCATTCGCCAGGGTTGCCATCGTATCGCATGATCCGTTGCTCTGCGCGATCGTCTGCTTTGCATTCGACGGACAAACAACACGCGCCAGAAAGTTTCCACCGATGCTGGGAACGCATCTTTTGCTATGGATGTGGCGTGAAATATTAACCTATGTTCGGGTAGGAGTCATGAAGCGGGGGGGGGGGGCACAAATCGTATGAGCCCTCATTTGAACAGTAGTGTTGTTGTTATTGTGGTTGTTGTGCTTGACAAGTTTTGTTTCCATAGGATAAAATGTATGAGAGACCTTCAAAAAGTCGCGTGCACCAGCTTTTTGCCAAACTTATTTGTTTACATTGTAGTCGTCGTCCTTCCCTCCTTCTCCTCCCTTTCCACCACATTCTCGCACTCTTTTCGTTGTAATGTTGATTTTTCTCCTTTTTATGCTCACTTTGTTCGTGAAGAGTTTCTCGCTTTAGTGAATTTTAAAGCGGCTGAGTACGAGCTTTGGTACGATCTCTCTTTTTTCCGCATTGAGAGTGTCTGAGGTGGTGGTTGCAGAAAATAATGACTACGGAAAACTAACTGTTAAATAGTAATTATTAATTAGTTGGTTTTTAGGTGAAATCTTCTTCAACTCACTCGACTTCCCGTCATCTGTACATCGGTATCAGTCGTTTTCATCCTCATACGAGTATATATAAATAAGTACGATATTTCATCTCTGATAATGAAATTATCTTCATCGGGTTTTCTTAGTTCTAAGAATATTTTCTCATCTGTACATTGGTCTATATTCAATTCTACATTTTCATCTGTCATCAGTTTCCTTTGCTTCAATCGCTCCTTCTTTTCATCACAATATATTTGTCTCCTTGTCCCAGTCTCCTGTCCAGAAATAAGAGCCCTTTTTGGATTAATCATGAAATCTCTTTAATTATAAAAGTCACCTTATTTAATTGAATTTAGTTAAATTTTCTTCTATTCTGACACAATCAAAAATAACTCTGCCGTTTCACGATTTCTGATTTATCTCCTTTATCTGCATTGATTTCTGAACTTAAATTTGCTGCAATACATACTCTAGACTTGATTACTTTACCGTAACATACGTTTTACAAATTAGTCAGGTATCAAAATTTTCACCAAAGTACTTTCCAGAAACTACTTTGTTTTGTACGGTACAAAATTATAACAATTTAGCTCAAACTTGACATACTCACATATCTACAATGTATATAAATTATGCAGGAGGATGTAAAAGAGAGAGAGATAGAGAGAGAGAGAGAGAGAGAGAGAGAGTGTGGGTAAGTGCGTGCATGTCGAAAGGAGTCATTGTCTGGAAAGAGGTTGAAGTTTATCCTGGTTTTAGCAGGCTAATTAAAATCACTTTGTGTGGCTAAATATCTGAGTGCTTTTGTGTCTGTACGAGAGTAGAATATCTTTGTGTAAGTACGTGTGAGTGTGTATGTGCCACTGGGAGTAGCGAATAAGACCGGGAGTGAGCTATTTCTATTACCCAGTAGTAAAAGCCCAAGCAGCAAACCATGGTACCGTAAGTCTTGGAAACCCTGGTATATCTAGGTCAAAGTACTGAAAATTGCAGATCCGAAACAAAAGTGGGCTAAACCAATCTTAAAAGACTTTATCTTTTATTTCTATTTTACAAAGCACAGAAATCAATCGAGAGACAATAGGATGGGTTATATAAAGTCGTATAGGAAGAAATAGAGACAGAGATATACACAGAGAGTGAAATTTTATATAATACTTTCTACTTTTCAGATCCAATTTCAAAACTTCTTTCAGTTCAAACTTCCAAAGTTCGAAATTGTAATGATTTTGTAACCGCTTACTGAAAACCGATCTCAGTTTTTGCTGCAGGGGAACAAATGCATTCTCCCCTCTTCTATTCTCTCTTCTCCTATCTTCCCTTCTCAATCTTGGCCACTTTTTTGTTAACGCGCGTCGCCGAGGCTCAGATGAATAATACGATTACTTAAAAGCTTTTATTTGTTAGAATTTGGAGAAGAGAGTAACTCCATGAGTGGAAAAGTGAGGAAGAGAATGAAGTCGGCGGGGAGAGTAAAGTGACTGCAACCTGGACGCTTGGTTGGCTGGAAGCTGTGGCTTAGAAAAAAAGAAATAATTAAAACAAATGAGAGATCATGAGAATGGTAGGGTAGAAAGTGAGTGGTTGAAAGGAATAAATTAATGAAGAAGGAAGGGAGGAAGAATGAGAATATAATCGTATGGAAATGCAGAGAATGTATTTGATTCTTCACTTAATGAGCTGCAGACATGCTAATTATTTGAAAGCTGCTGATATCTGAAGGGCACGAGATAAATTTATGGCTCAGAGAAGACGGCGAGAGAAGTGGCGAAAACGGAGAAAGGAGATATGAAGAGGCGGAATAGGAGAAAAAATGCTAAATGGTACTAGTGTATAGATAATGTTCGATAGTGATTTCGTAAAGTAAAAGATGCCTGCCCAATTTCGAATTTATTTCAATTTTAAACTTCATAAGTGCTTCCTGTGAAATCCTCGATGTTACTCTAAATTAATCAAGATTCTTCATTCCATTTCTTGGATTCAATTTCAGTTTTAATTTTCTTTATGCTAATTAATAAGCAATCAATAAGCTAGATCAAAAAGAAATTATGAAATAAATCAATAAGGTGTCCAACAATAGCAACAACAACAAACCATCGAACGACGTCCAACAACAACAGAAGAAAGAAGAAGAAAGAGGAAGAAAAATTATGCAATACAAAAGCTCAGCTGCGGCTGCACTGAGAAACGCGCATTTCCACAAATGAAATTTTTTAATTATTCAACAACAACAAAAATTGCATGACATTTTTGCATATTTCTTTGTTGTTGTTATTGTTGTTATTTGTGTTTGTTTTTCTGCCGTGCTTCGTTTTGTCTCTGGTTATTTGCTCGTTCTCGTTCTGAAATCGTATCAACGACAGAAATGCCACAGTTTTTATTAAAAGATATGCAGCACGATAACTCGGACAGTTTGTGAGACGCGTGCTTTTAATTATAAATTCGCATCGAAGAAAAACAATTAATTTTGTGGACAAAAAGAAAGAAAGAGAGCGACAACGTATCCAACCGACACCAAGGATAATCATTTCGTTCTTGATTCGAAGCAACTGGTTGCTTGCACATGGTTGAGAGGGTCAGAGAGTGAGGGAGAGAGAAAGAGAGAGAGAGAGAGAGAAATAGAGAGGGTGATGGATGGGGGCAAATGTGTCAATAGGTGGCTTCTGCTACAAACGATGCTTCCTCTTCTGAAGATTTCCTGAGCTGATGAGCTTTTAACCCCTTAGTAAAATTCTAACGGATTATTAAATGTTTTCCTGTAGAGAATTTTACGAGACTCACATTATTACTCAACCTTAACATAATCCGACCCCCTCCCCTTTCAGGACTTCATCCCGTTCTCGATTTAAATGACCACCCTTCCAAAATGTTTGTATGAAGTTTTGATGTCTTTCTTTCTATCTCTCTCTCTATTCTTCTTTGTCCCTTCATATCTCGCCCTCTCTTTTTCTCTGTCTCTCTCTTTCACACTCTGTGCTCTTCTGCTTTTCACTCCCCTTCTGATTCCTTTGATAACTAAAAAACACAAGATTGGAAGTAAAGAAAGGGTGCATAAATGGTCAGAAAGTGTTTATAGTTTCAAGGATCTGGCAAACTTTGCCTGGCGGGGGAGGAGGAGGGTGAGTTTTGAACAACGGCGGTATACTAATGGAGGTACACTAAAAGTACAGAAGCTCATCTAATATTTTGTATAAACTTCATTTAAAACTGTTGTTCAAGTTTCACCCTCTTCTTACTTTTTTGCATATTCTTCTTCTTCTCCTTCCTCTTCATCATAGTTTCTTTCTCTTTCTCTTGCATATAGTTTGATATTTTTTAATGATTTTATATAATAATTTTTGCAGTGAAGAAGCATAGAGTAGAGGAGAAGCAGTGGAGGAGCGGAGAAGAAGAAGAGAGCTAGCGGAAGGTAAACACGGGAGCAGCAGATCTGAGAGGAGAGTAGAAGAGAAACCAACAGGTATTTCGAGAATTTTCTAATAGGTTGGTACTGATATTATTATAATTTAAAAACTTACGTTAAAATTTTAAAAATACTCGTTTATGGATTTAAGTTTTTATAATGCGAATAAGTAATTGATGGTTTGTTGTCTTTATAATAATTTCGTTCACTGTAACGGCAGTTTCTGTGTTCGGCTACTTCACTGTCGTGTATTTTATGAATAACGATCACAACTTTGACATTATTAAATGCGAAAATCTTGTATGCAAACCAAAGAATAAACAAAATGAAGGAAAAAATCACAGACTAAAATAACCAAAAGAAGCGAAAATAAAAAACTGTAAAAAGAGCGATAGAAAAAAGTTAAAGAAAACGAAACATAATGCAGAAAAATTAAAATACATATTAAAAAATAAAAATTAAGTGACAAAGAAGACATTTTAAATAGCAAAATTTAGAAATAGAAGAAGAAAGGGAAGCCGAAGAAGTGGAGAACGAAGAAAATAAGGAAGGAGAGGCAGATGTCGAAAAAAGGACTTGTTGACAGTCGACTGAAAATAAGCTTCAAAGCTTCTGCTTCTTCATCCTCTTCTTCAGGTTGCACACACAAAGACTCAAGACTTGATTGTTGATTCTGTGAATTTTTCATGGCTGATTTTCTTCTTCTTTTTTTCTTTTTTAACTTATTCTACTTATGCCGCTTCTTTTATTAGCTTTTATTTGCTTCTTCCTCTTCTTTTTCTTCTTCGTAGCTTCCATTTTTCCTTTGAGGCGGTAAAGTTTAATAAACCACGCTTTTGCCTTGCAAAGGTTAAGTGACACGAGTGACATAAGTTTCTATACACTTGGAATTGGAGCTTAAATGATGGGGGAGGGAAGCGGTGGAAAGCGGAGGGGAGTAAAGGGAAGCATTCTTGGGGGGAAGCTGCTTCCATTCTTTTATTCGTCAAACTCAGACAGACTTTGATTATAACAAAGGAAAGGAGAAACAAAACGCAAATTGTAAAAATAAAATAAAAAAATAAAAAATAATATGCGAGAAAAATGAATGGGAAAAACCACAAAAAAGAATAAAATTTTACAAATAAAAGCTGAAAAGAAAAGGAGAAAACTAAAAGAAAGAAATAAATCCAGAAAAAGTGAAGAAAAACACAGAAAAAGGTATAAAAAACAGAGAAAGAAAATCCTTTCAAAAACCAGGAAAAAGGGAATTAAAGAAGAAAAAAAGCTATGAAAAAGAAAACAAAAGAAAATAAAAGAAAATAGAAGAAAAGAAAAGAAAAGAAAAGAAAATAGAAGAAAAGAAAAGAAAAGAAAAGAAAAGCAAAGAAAAGAATAAAAAAGAAAATAAAAGTAAAGCAGAATAAAAGAAAGTAAAAAGAAAGTAATTGCGGAATAAAAATAAACTTAATTCTTTAGCGTTTTCCTTCTACTTTATAAACTTGTTGTTGAAAGCTTTAGAATATTTATTAGATTTTAATAAAGAATTTTGATTCGAGTGTAAAAACCCTCAGCACTAAATTAAGTAAATTAAAAGCTTTACAAATCTTCGGAGAATTTCTAAGGGAGAGCCTCTTCAAAGAATGAAAGAAGAAAGAGAAGAAAAATTTACGATGTGTCACCAACTTCTTCAAACACGATAAAAGCTTTATTTATAAATTTATTCAAAAAATAATTTAAGCAAGCACAACATATACCAAACATGTACAATATTTAAAACTTTAATTGTATGCTTTGTTTTTTTAGTGTAACTATAATACGTGTATGCTTATCTTTACTGAACTTGTCTTTTATAGACACCAATAAACATAACTGCTTATAAATGTTTATGGTTATTTCTTTTGTTCACTTTGTTATATCGTATTTTATCGAATTTTTAAATGTATTTTCTTCGATTCCAAATCTATCGATCGAAAGCATTCGGACAATATTTATTGAATGTGTTAATATAAAACTATTTTATAGACTTCCTCAAAGACTACCATCGAGAGGGTTACGTCTCGTCACCATCAAAGATTTATTTCCCTTGAAGTAGTTTTCAATACCAAAATTGACCCAAAGATCAAAATTTGTATTCATTCATGAGAAGGGGCAGCGGGGGGAAGCATGAATAATAGGTTTCAAATTTCGTATTCAAGCAATCTCAAGTTCTTGGATTTTAAATGTTCTAATCAAGTAATAAAGATAATTTTAGATCAAATAAAAAAACAGTTCGATGTTTCGTTCAACTTTTTTATCAAATTTTAAATTTTTTATCATAGCACAGCATATGATATCAATCGGTTTATTGCGCTGTACATATATTGCCCAAGATTAACTATTGAAAACTTCCAATTACATATAGTTGGAATAGTTTTTACATTTCTTACAATGATCCCCGAATTATTCAGTTATTTTCAGTTCAATCGTTCAGTTGGTATCACGATTAGTAGAATGATGAACTATATGATATTTGTTCCGGTGATCACCTTTCTGGCCATCGGTCGCTCTGCTGCCAAACATGAAATCAGTGGCCGGATTTACAACGGTGAGGATGCGGTAAGGGGCCAGTTCAAGTACATAGCCGCTGTGGTAACGTATCAATACAGTCCGACTCTTAAGAGAGAAGCATGCGGTGGTACAATCATCCGACCAAACTGGGTCTTGACAGCCGCTCACTGTGTGGATGGGTAAGTTAGGGTCACTTTCTTGTGGAAATTCACAACTGCAAAAGCGACTTGAATTCCTACAGAAAAGAATGGGCCGCCATCTACTTGGGTGCGGTCGATAGACAAGAAGCCGAAATCGAATACGAAGTCGAGGAAGATGACATCATCGTGAATCCGAACTGGAACAGAGAATTTGTACAGAATGACATCGCATTGATTCGAATTCCGACGACCGAAGAGTGCGATAACATAGCATTCGTGCGGTTGCCAATCCGATGGATAGACCATCCGCTGGACACGTTCACAGGCATGATAGCGATTGGAATGGGATGGGGTAAGAAGGGTGACAGCGGTCCTCTGCCGAATCGCTTACAGCGCGCCGAAATGAAAATAATTAGCAATGAGGAGTGCAACCAAATTTTCCTCGATATCGTAGAGAAGGACCTCTGCGTGAGCACGGCGCCACCCTACGGATCCACCTGTATAGGCGATTCGGGGGGCCCATTGGTGTTGAGGGACACCGGCGAGCTGATAGGGATTTCCTCATCCATTCCAGATGATAGCTGCGAGTTGGGAGACCCAGTAGTTTTTATGCGCGTCACAAGCTACCTGCCATGGATAATCGCAGTAACCGGGATTATATTATAAATGTTCTTTGGAGGTTAAAATACAAAAAAGAAAAATAAAATGATTTTAATATTAGTATTTGAGATAAGGGTTTGCCGAACTCAGATTTATTAGAATTATTGACCCGATGTGGTTAAAAAAATCACCCGGGGCTAAAAAATCACGTCTGTCTTTTATTGATTGATTTCTTTCAAAGCTGAATAGAAGTCCAAATGAATATGATCATTTATTCAGATATTGATAATAGATACTTTAGGAATAAAATGGACATTAAAACTGCGATAAAGGTGAATATGAATCATGACAATAACTGTGTAATCTCGGGGCCATTTCAGGAAAAGTAAAAACTATCCCAACGAAATATAATTGGAAGTATTCAATGGTTTGCTAGGGGCAATATACATATGTATAGCGCAATAAACTGATTGATATCATATAACGTGGTATGGTTAAAAATATAAAATTTGATAAAAAAGAAGGACATCGAACTCTTTTCTTTTATTAGTGGCTAATTTATTTCTATTACTTATTTAGAATGTTCAAACTCCAGGTTCTAATTTAAGAAAGTACTTCTTTAGATGTCTTCTACGGCAATTCTATCGATGGAGTTCTTTGAGGGTTAAAGAAGATTTTGTAATAAAAAATGTAATTAAAACTTTGCAGAAACCTCCGATAGAACGATTAAGAATCGAAGAAAATACAAGAAACCAAGAGAAAAATATAATAAGGTAAAGAAAAGATATAATCGCAAGCATAGCTTAGCAATATGATATACATTATTCAGATTTCGATTATGTTTCTTGAAAGAACAGAAAAAGGTATCAATATATCAAGCACTGAAAACTTTATCCCAAAAGAATTTATAGTTTATAGTAAAATTATTGTGTTCATAAAGTTCGATCACAGAAGATGAAAAATCCTTTAATCTAGTTACAAAACACTATGGTAATTAAAAGTTTAAAAGTACAGTTCACTCGCGGTAACGTGAACGAAGAAAAACCTTCACTGTTAGGAGATTAATCCCGCTTAGGTTTGTGGAAAATTATTACGTAAGCTTTATTATCTTAAATATTAATTAATTTTAAAACATACATTTCATTGTTGAAGTGATTAATATCAAAACATTAAATTTTAAAAAGACTAACAAAAATTACTGTTCCGCCAGATTGCACATAAAAGTTTCTACAGTTTCTGGTTTTCGTTACGCCACTATTTTTTTTTATAAGCCTGTAACATTACAACCACTTTTTAAGTGCTCTTTAAGTACTCTTTATCAAAACAACGGCGAGCTAAGCGGGATTACCTCGATATTTTCAGGAAAATAGCTTTCTTGGTTAGTAATACCGGTTACTGCGGTAATCCATGGCAGGTAGCTTGTGACGCGCATAAAAATAACTGGGTCGCCATTCTCGCAGCTGTCTAGCGGTACACCGACGGAAACACCAATCAACTGTCCCGTGTCGGCTAACACTAATGGCGCACCAGAGTCTCCCATACAGGTGGATCCGTAGGGTGCCTTCGTGCTTACGCAGAGGTCTTTATCTATGATATCAGGATAGAATTTCTTGCATTCTTCGTTGGTGATAATTAGCATTGTAGTCCACTGCAGCCGGTTCGACAGAGGACCATTGTCACCCTTCTGGCCAAAGCCTATCCCAATCGCTAGCAGGCCCGCGAATGTGTCCGCTGGAGTCCCAATCCATCGGAATGGCGTCCGCACGAATGCGATGTTATCGCACTCTTCGGTCTTCGGAGTCCGCATCAATGCGATGTCGTTCCCTGAGTCGTCCGATTTCCACTCCGGATGCAAGATGATGTCGTTCTTGATGACTATGTAGTTGATTTCGGCTTGATTTCTATCTAAGACACCCAAGTATATGCTCGCCTTTTCTATTCTGTACTAATTAAAGTGGCTTTGCAGTTTTGAGTTTCAATAAGAATGTGACCATAACTTACCCATCCACACAGTGAGCGGCTGTCAAGACCCAATTCGGCCCGATGAGTGTACCACCGCAGGTTAGTCTCTTCGGCGGATCGCCGGGAGTGTACTGGCGCGTTATCACAACAGCCATGTATTTGAACTGACCCTTTACTGCATCCTGACCATTGTAAATCCGACCACTGATTTCATGTTTTGCTGCAGAGGGACCGAAGGCCAGAGCTGTGATCACCAGAACGAAGATCACGAAATTCATCGGGCTATTTTTTGCGATACCGACCGAACGAATGAACTGCAAATAACTGAATAATACGGGGATCTATTAGTAAATACTTAAAAACTATCCAACGAAGTCTGATTGAGAGTATTCAATAGCTAATCAGGGGCTATATATGTATATATGGGCAATAAACCAATTAATATCATATAACGTGGTATTATAAAAAATATAAAATTTTATAAGAAAGTAGGACATTGAAATATATGTTCGTTGTATTTGTTCTAATATTATCTTTATTATTTCCTTAGAATGTTTGAACTTATTCATTTTTCGCCCCGCTATCCATTCTCATGAATGAATACAAATTTTAATATGAGGATTAATTTAATACTGAAAGCTTTTCAAGGGAAATGGGTCTTTGGTGGTAAAGACAGGTTCTTTTTTGAGAACTGTCTTCAGATGTCTCCTATGGTAACCCTCGATGGAAATCTTTGAGGATATAACAAGGTTTTATAATATTGAATACAATGAAAACTTTACAGATACTTTCGACTGGTAGACTGGCAATCGAAGAAAACACCTTTACAAATCCGATAAAAGTATAATATAGTAAAGAAAATAGATAAATATTCATTAATACTAATAGCAATTACGAGTCGAGTATAGATAAACATCAAAATGTTATGATAACAATAAATGATACAATGATAAAAATAAAGAAATATACAAGTTTGGTATATTTTGTGTTGATAAAGTATGTTTTTATATTTACGAATATATGCATGTAGCTTTTTAGCGTCTTTTAAGAAGTTGGTGGATGCAGTAAAACAAAAAGAACACAAACTTCAAATTAACAATTAAAATTGAAACTGAATTGAGATAAGAAATAACGTAAGTTGAATATAAATAAACTTGTCCATTAGCAGTTTGTTTTTGTTTTTTGTTCTTTTCTTTTCCTTTCATATTCTAGCACCTTCCCCTCCGTCTCCAAGCTTCTTTTCCCAAAGCCGTCTTTTCCCAAATCTTCAACTCTGTTATTTATTACTTCTCTTGATAGTCATCCACTAGTTAATTAGTAGAAAAAAAATTATAACCATAAAAACAAAAATCGACGTTGAATCTCAAGAAAAGTACAGCATAAAAAAATAACGTATAATGTAAGGCTTATAACAAATTACAACAACAACCACAATAACCACAAAGACTGACATTCGCTCAACAAAAAGAATAAATTGAAAGCAAAACTTATTTTCACATGTTTTTCGACGCAGGTGGACTAAAGATAAGCTCTTAACACGTCAGCTACTTGTAATAAAATCGGTAAAAGCATTTATTTTTTTTCTGGTCGGGGCTGTCAAACGATTTCCTTGAAATATAAACAAGAAGAAGAATAGTAAAAGAAGAAGATGACGACGACGTCGAAAAATCATTAACACATGTCTCAGGATGTTGATGGTTTTTCAGAGCTTCTTTAAGCAGAATTGTTTAGTTTTTATGGTTCCTTTTGTCTTTTTCCCCATTTTCTTTTGTTTCTTCTTCTTCTTGGGTCATTTAAGTGCCACTGAGATGGGTTGAAGTGATGTTTTGTGGGCTGGATTGACAGGTATCTTGTGAGGCTCAGAGAAACACCTGGATCCTCGTTCTCGCAGCTTTTTTGTGGAATTGCCGATCCGCTCGCCGGTTCTTTAACAACAATATTCCTCAGAGTTCAACGTGAGTTCAGATTTATAACAATCATCGAGTGATACATAAACTAAAGGTCTTTTATCCTTTCAGAAGAGCAATCAAACCACTCTCATCAACATCTTAGAACCAGATCCGTAATATAGAACTTGTGTTTATGGATGATTTATGAACGAATGGCTGAATAAATGGTTTATGAATAGAGGTCACATCCTAGCACAGTGACATAAGATACAGATTCTTTAAGATATAAAAACATTTCAAAGAGTCTTCCAGATATTCATGTTCTCAAAGTAAAAATTGGAGCACATACAGTAGTGTTTCCCCAGTGAGTTCCTCAACATCGAATTTTTTGGGTTCCGATTGGACCAGATTTTCAAATTTTTTCTTTTCATTTCCTATCAGAAATCGTGTTGATTTAATCAATATGCAAACTGGATTTTGTTGTTAATAAAAGTTTTGTTTACAAGTTTCGTTATGGGCGAACGCAATCAAGTCGACCAATGAACCAGAGAGAATGCAGCTACCTTCGGCCTGATCGAAGCTGAGAAACCCTACAATTTCGTAAACTCTGCTGAAAGTTTCTTATACTTTTTTATAACTACCTTGTTTGCGTTACAAATGAAAGGACAAACTTAATATACTGAAGGACCTTCCACAAACCTCGTGTGTAGGGTATACAAATAAGGCAGCATACACAATGGAGTTAAGGCAGGTGTGGGAAGAGTGGTGCCTAAGGGAGGAGGGCAAAGTAGAGTAAAAATAAAGTGAATCTATTGAACGATGATGCATTTGAAAGAGCATTGAAAAATATTGGACGGATCGAGTCGCTGAAGCTTGAAATATTGCGATGCAAGCAAATTGTGCAAACTCATGGGCAGAGAAACTGGGGTGAAAAAGGGGTGGAGGTGGGTTTGGAGGAGGCATGGCACTGGTAGAAACTGGAGCGAAATGACGGCAACAAGAACAACATAAACACAACCTTATTGCTGAAAGAGCAAACATATTTAATTTGCATTTTGATTTTGAGCAAATATTTTGTTGTTGCGATGCTCCTCGATTCAAAAGTTCAACGTTATAAACAACATTTATGATGCTGAAATACGAGGGAAAAGACGGAAGCTGAAGGAAGGGACTGAGAAGGAAAAACACACATTAACATGCAAAGAGGGAGAAGGAGGAGAAAGCGAGAGGGAGTTGCTCAGAAACAGAGCCAGGTTCCGGAAAAGCTTAAAATAAATTTTAGAAAAGTTGTATACAGATTTATGTAAAGGTCATAACATCAAAGTCAGTATAATGGTTCATAGATCATCGTAATTAATGGAAAGGGGAGGGAAAAGAAGAGTAGAAGTGTCGTTGAGAGTCAAGCTTCGCTTCGCTTCGTCATTTTGGGCAATATACGGGACACAAATGAAGAGTTGATTGAAAATAAGCCAAACAATGGAAGCAGCAGTGGCACAGAGTGACCATGGAGGGTCGATTGCCGTTAAATGCTGCCCCCTCGCCCAGTGAGTTAGTCAGTGAGTAAGTGAGACGGATGCCATGATACTGAGCCAATAATTACAGAGCGTCAGCAGGAAGTACAGCAACTTTTCCCCCTTCGCTAATGCTTCGATATACGTTCCTCGATCATATCTACAAGGGCAGAACTGCCCTGGTATTTCGGTTGATTCAATTAGCATATTTTACCATGGAAGCAATCAATGATGGACTGTAGCAGGCAGATAGACCGACAGACAGACAGACGGAGACGTATAAACAGACAGATACACAGACAAGTGATTTGATGGCGAGCTAGCGAGATAGAAAGGCAATCGTTTATACAGAAAGTAGATTAATAGACTGAGCGGAAGTCAGACGCTACGAAGAACCGATGGACACTCCTGCGGTTGTACGAATCGAGGTGCTCATGAGAGACTACTTATCAGTACGTCCGAAATCAATCAAAAACCAACTAAATAATCAACGTTCAGCGAGCTCGCCGGCCTGTGGACCAACCGTAGGGAAGCAACACTTGAAAATGGAATGAACCCGGACAAAGTATGCAAGCCAATCTGAATGCAATGACATCTTACGCAACCCAACGCAACTCAACTCAATGCAGTTCAGAGTGAAAGACTAACAGACGGAATACTCAACCCATTCAAACGCAATTCATCAGAACTCGAAGTAACCAAGATTTGGACTGTTTCGACGGACTGAATTGGCAACGCAATCGGTTCTGCTTTAGACAATAAACTCCTCTACAACGCGCAAGCGACTGACGGAGAGCAACTGAATTTAGTCGCGAGTGAAATAAAATCTCGAAGCCTCCATCAACCGCCCACCGTCCACTCCCCGCTATTGGAAACGGATGAAAGAAGGGAACAAACTGAACACAACGAAGCAACAATCAACACACTTCAAACTAGCAGAAGCAAAAGATAGAAATTCAATTATCGTGGCCAACGCATGGACGGTGCGATGATGTCGAGAGAGAAGGGATGAGAGATATATTTTTACCCTTTCCTTGCTGGATTTTCTGATCAGCTAACGAACGTCGTCTTTGAGGTTTGTCGTTGAAAACTTTAAATACCAATATTATATAGTATTATAGTATATTTACTGAATCTTGTCTACAGGACATGAATGAATACATTGAAAATATAGAGTGGGCCATCGGCTGGTTTCTTTTGAAAATTGCTTTTCTTTAAAAGCGTCAAATGCGTATAAGGTTGTACGCATCCATTTCTTCTAGTACACTTTTCACGCACCCATTAGTAATTATGTTGTTGTCTTTCTCCCCGACACATTGCCCCCTTCCACCACCAAAACTCCTTTGCACAATCTTCAGATTCGCCCTCGTGATTTTTGCCGGCATTTAGCAGGATATTTTTTAGTAGCAGGATACTTTTTCCGTTTCTTCTTCCCTCTTATTCTTTCGTCCATCCCGAAGGCATACAAATCGGCAGGAAGAACAACAGATTTCAGTGGGTGCAACTCTTTAGGATTGTTTTGTGCACTCGCTCGAGTGAGCACTCATTTCAGGACTCATTGTTTTACTCACATTCTTCTCACGACTTTAATACTATCCCTCACTCTCTCTCTCTCTTTCCCTCTCTCTGTCTCGCTCTTGGTGTCCTAATTTGAATCCACGATAGATGCTTTCATTTATTCTACTCAAATTTCTTAAAAACCGCACTTCATAAATCAGAGGCATTATAAATGGGCGTAAAATGAAAACCTCGCCTCTTAAGAACAAATAATAATGAATGAATATAATGAATAAGGGAGAAAAGGAGCTGAAAAAGCGCCAAACAGAAGAAAAAACATTTCATCCCGAAATAAACAGCTTGTTTTTGGTTTACTTGAGAATTGAAACAATTAAAACAACAATTCAACAGCTACAACACAACAACAACAACAACAACAACAGCTACAAGAACATAAACAAACAATACACAACAACAACAACGTAGAAAAAAATTAAAAACAATGTTTGAGAGGCTGTCTAAATAAAAGTTGATCCCTAAAACATTGATAAAAAATACTGGAAATAAAGAAAATCGAAACCAAGCAAGCACAACAAATATAATAGAACAACAACAACAACAACAACAAACCACGTCTGCTTCGAAGTGGAACTAATAAATGCATCATTATTCTCTTGTATCCTCGCCTCAACATCCTGAAATTGTTGAGATTTCTTCTCAGCAGATTTTAAGTGCAACGGAAAAGGTTTTATTTCATTGTTTCAATCCTCCTTCCAACTCTCCCTCCCTTCTTACCCATTTTCGTTACTTACTCTTTCTCATTTTGGTGCACTTTCTCATTTTTTGTTCTTTTTCACTATTTTATTGACTCAATTTTGTTGAGTTCGAAAATCGTGTTTTGTATTTCATCTGGAAATTGCTAACTTTGTCTTTATGAGATGATGGAAAAGCGGGCGAGGGCGAGGAGAGAGATTGGAGTGAAAAGGTTCTCTTTCTTGCTTTAACTTAAAAATTTCCGATGTTAATGAATTTTCTGAAGTTTTAGATAGTCTTTTTGTAAATACGAATAACAAAATAAGCTTGTAAAAGAGTGTGTATAAAAAAATGCAGTTTAATTTAAAGTTAATTGAATTTTAAAAAATGTTTCCTTTTTTGTTCTTTTCTGAAAGCTTTGGCTTAAATCCATTTATGAACCGGGTTTTTTTTAACAAATTTTTGGTAGCACTTTAGCCCACTGTCCTTCCCTTTCACACTCACATTCGCTGTCATGATTAATAATACGCTTCATGCAAACGGCTCAATTGAATTTTAAGAGGAGTAACAGGCGCAAAAAAGGAAGGCACATAAACAAGAACACCACCAAACACAACAACAATATTGCCTCCATTAAGTAGTAGAGGAAGAGAATAAGAAAAACCAGCAACAACAACAACAGCGAGTCATCAATCCGTCGTACTTTAGACTCAACCCGGAAAGTAACGACCAAAGCTGCTCACACAAACCCAGGCTGAATTTTATAAATACACATATACACACATATACACACATACTTCCACATATTATTTCACACACACAGCGATCGATCGTCATGCCGTACTCATGATTTCGTATCTTCTTTGCTCTGAAAACGCTTCTTAGTATGAACGAGCGCGTTTGTGAAATCGCACAAAATTACTGCAGTTCAGAGTCGCGTTGCGTCATCGCTGCAGCTGCAGCTGGTCGATGTTCAGAAAGGCGACAAACTTCGACCATCGACTGCAGGAAAATTGCAAAGTAAGCTTTTAGTTGGACATGCACTCATACATACATACAGTCCGCACACATTTGCACATGTACAGCCACACATACACACATATCCACACACATATTGGTGCATGTGTGGGCGCTTCAGTAAGTCATGTTTGTTGTCTGAAGTGAATTAATGGACTTGTGGCGTGATTGAAGTGTGTGAGAGCGGCTCAAAGTGTTTGGGCGCGGAGTTTTTTAGTTATTTGTTGTTTTATTGTTGTTTTTGTTGGACTGTTAGTGGATTTGTGGAGTATTAGAGCGATTGTTCGAGTAGCTGCTCCTACTACTGTTCTAGTCGTTGTTTATTTAGCGTAATAGTTGCAATTCATTTTAGTGATTCTTTTGGTTACGTTTATTTTTCTGCTGCACGATAGCGAAAAGTAATCCGTAAGTGAGATAAATAGGCAGGCATTTATTGTAGTTACACGGGGGGCCTGGAAGCGGAAGGAAGGGGACGAACATTTTTAAAAGGCCTTTAAAAAACCATCTGAAATAAATCGCCTTGGGAGCAGCTGGTTTCTAATTAAAACCTTTAATAAAAAAGAATAACATCAGATTAATTCAACTCAATAACACATGAAATAAAATCTTGAAAGAAGAGAATTTAATTATTATTATAATATAATATTAATAATATTATATTATGGTCATTTATAATAATTTGTGTAATAATATAAATATAATAATTTTTACTATTGTATATTATGTTTATTGTTTATTAATTATTTGTGTGTTTTAATTATTTTTATATATTTTATTATTATTATACTTTATTTTTAAAAATTATTTATATTATTTTCACGTAATTAATTTCAGTTTTGCCCTATTTTTAAATAATGTTTCTTATTTTTTTAAAAGTGTTCCTTTTAAAGTATTTTATTTGATATAATTTCCATTCATTCATTCAATTATTGCACTCATCAATATATGTACTTTTATAAATTCTGCTCACCCATCTTTTATCCACTTAATTCTTTTCCATCTTTTTCATTATGAATCTTTTTTAAGCTGCTTAAAAAGTTTAGAAGCTGAAAAAAATCAGAATCGTCTCATTATTCATTCATTAAATTTTTCAATGCGCATCATTTCTATAAAACTTTCTCTTCTAATCCGCTTAACGTCTATTTTGAGATTTTCTCTTACATTTTGTTGTTGTTGTATTTTATTGTAATTTATTTGATTTAATTATAAAGTAAAATTTAATTCCCGATTTACAGATCGAGTATTTTATTACAAATATAAATATAAAATTATATGCAAAATAAATTAATTCAATATTTAATAATCAAATCATAGAAGACGAAAATCTGTTTGATTGAAGTACGAAATGAGGAAGGAAGCAGGGAGGAAAGGATGGGAGGATGGAAGCGAAAAAGGAAGAAGTCGCTGAGTAGCCGAATCCTGAAAATTTATTATGCTACAAAGGATAACAATTTGTATCACTTAAGCTGAACTTAATTGAATGATTTTTGATTTATGTACGAATTGTCGGAATGACAGAGTGACAGAAGCTTTCCAGTGCTGCCAACTTAATTAGATTCCTCAACCGCAAACTGAGGCTGAGTTGACTTTCGCTGCGATGCGATGTTGCTTGAGTTACGCAGCACTCAATCATTATTGAGGCAATTCGTGCGTCTCGCTCTCGTTCAGGTCACCATCTCTGCTTCATTGAGTCCCTCTCTCTTTCGCTCTTTCTTGGTTCTGTAATTCGCACGCGGGTTACTTACGGATGGCATGATTGATTGCTAAAATGATTGCTCGAACAGGACGATGAAATTAAACTTACACGATTGTGAGAGTGTTTCAACTCGAATAAACATCGAGTACAACGATACTCGAGAGCAGGATGTTCCGCACTCATTATAGACACAATCGGAATCGAATATCATCTGCAGAATTAAAAACATATTTAAATAAAGTTGTTGCTGCAGTATTTAAATGAAATCAATTCAGAATTCAATTCTGAATTCAATTCCTTGCTGAAGGAAACAAATTTATTTTAAGAAAACCTAAAATTTGCCTAAAAATTAAACGAAAAAATCTGGAAATTATGAAAATTAAGAAAAATAATCTAATTTTTTAATTTTAAATAATCTATTGAATGCCTTCAATTTAAATAAAACAACGCGATTATGTTTTTTTTATTTTTGTTTTCTTTTCCCTTAATATTTAGACACCTTTATTTCAATATCTATATTTTGTCAGTGTATTATTATTACATGTATTATTATTAACTGTAATTATTATCTAATACATATTTAATTATAAATTATTATAATAATATTTAATAATAATATTACGAGTAAATAATATTAAATAATTTAAGATTACAATATTCTCTAATATTATATTTATTAATACTTGTTTTCTTAAATTTGCTTACAACAATTTTTATTTTTCTTTGTTGTGCTTTTCATATAAATAATCACTCCTTATATGCATTTTTTTATAATTAATGCATGTTTAAGTTAATCGTGTATACTTCCTTTTTTCGTTTTTTTCCATAGTGAACTCTAATAGCTGACTTTTATTTTATATTATTTTATATTATTTAATTTATATTTATGTTATATTATTTTATAGTATTTTTTGAATGTATTTATTTTTTTATGTATTTTTTGAGTGATTTTTCTCTTTTCTGTTTATTTTTTTTACTAATATTTTTCTACTAATAATAATAATTAAGAATTAGAATTGTTTAGGCTCGAGGTCAATTTGAAAACATTACGTCTTTGTAATGGTCTGCTTCTGAGTTTCTTAACAACGTTGTAATTCACAACAATGTTGTCCAACGTTGGGCTCATATAGCGGCAGTTGCATATAAGAAAACACATCAACTAAGATCGCTGATGAGAAACTTTGGCAAGTTTCGAAATAGCTATCCGATCTGCCAGTTGGAGTCAAATAAATTTGTTGTTGTTTTTTTAAAGTAAATACAACAAGATTTGTTGTTTTATATGCATATTTTATATGCAGAAGACGTAATGTTTTCAAATTGACCTCGAGCCTAAACAATTCTAATTCTTATACAATTAAAGGTCGACTAAACA
Source organism: Myopa tessellatipennis (assembly GCA_943737955.2). Lineage (NCBI taxonomy): Eukaryota > Metazoa > Arthropoda > Insecta > Diptera > Conopidae > Myopa > Myopa tessellatipennis. Next base: position 54,592,290 of record OX031316.1, read on the forward strand.
AATAATAAGTCAAATTATTATTAAAAATTACAATAATAATAATTTTTATAACATGTATTTAATAAATAAATTTAATTAAATTTAAATTAAAGGAATGTTTGTGAAATTTTTTACAAGTTTCTTTAGTTTTTTTTAGTGAGAAATAATTTTCGCTTAAATAATTAATTAAATTGATTCTTTCCGAATAATTATTAAAAATTATAATTATAATATATATATTATATAAAAATTAATTCATATGTCATTAATATAGTTTTTTATTTTTTATATCTTTTTTTTTTTTTAACTGTACAATTATTTTATATATATCATTAATTCTGTTTTTTATGTAATTTATATTGTTTTAATTTTTTTTGAATACTTTTTATTTGTTTTAATTTTTACTATTTTTCCAAGTTTTTTGTTTTTTTCTTTCGTATATTTTTCGATTATATGAGTGACTATTTTCCACAAATTTACAAAAGCAACAGGACTGGTGGTATACGTGGGAGAGAAAGAGACAGATAAAGTGTCCTTTAATATCACATATTCTTTATGGACTGTTTTTTCTTTCTTCCCATACTTTTCCTGTTCTCTTTTTCTCTGGATTAAATTGTATTTGTATGTGTGTAAATGTATATTGGAAACCTGTTTAGAAATTGTTGTTGTTGTTGTTGTAATATATTTATAACAAATAAATGCCGTTAGATGGTGCTACATACACAGATACGTTATATACCAATATATTAGAAAATATGTATTGTTGTCCGGTTGTTATTGTTATTAATGCTTTGCACTATTGCTGTTGTATATAAATAAATGTGGTAAATGAATATATACAATATATATATTTACAATATACATATATATGTGTAAGAAATATCATTCATATGGAAGTAACCCTTAGAACTTTCTGCAAACTAAACTAAGAAACAGTTTATAGGAAGGAAAAACCATTTTTTAAAGCATTTATTCCATTGTTTGGAATGACCACTGTTTTCGGACGATCTTGACGAACCTCGTCTCTGACAATAGCGTGACCTTGCATTGAATTCTTCAAACCAAGTTTAAATCGGTCTCTAGGATGGCGCTACATCATCACCAAGAGTAGATCGAGGAATTTCCGGGCACTGTTCCTGCACCACGTTTAAAATCCTAAAATAATCATCCAAAGAAATCTTTCTCGAGAAATTTCCATTATTTAAAAAATATGGTTTTCTTTAAAAGTGTATTAAAACGAAACTAATCGGTGGATTTTCAATCTGTCAATGTTGGTAATCATTACAACTGTCAAACTTTGCGAGTGTGTGAACTATACGTCAATTGTTCCATTAGAGGTACCAGATTGCAGAAACGTTTATGGTTACTTCCGTATAAAATTAGTCTAAAATAAGAAAGAATAAGAAGAAGATAGAAATGTTTCCCTACAACGTTCTTCTTTTATAAAGTGAAGTAAAGTCTTTCGAAGTTTCATTTCAGTTATTGAAAAGATACTGAAAGAGAAGGTGAGAACGAGTTTTAATGAGGTTTTCCTCTTGATACAAATACTATTCTTATGAATCTAAGGCGAAGATTCTAAGGAAATGCCGACAAAGAATAATGTGCTTGTGTGTGTGTGTGTTTATGTGTTTTTCCCTCTCTTATATTTTCTTATTTATTATATTCTTATATTGTTCTTTTATTTATTAGCAGATTTAAAGTTTGAACAGAGCAAAGAGACAAAATGCAACACTACAGTAACTCATGAAGACGATGGGGTAATTTTTTTAAAAGAATATACTTTTCTAGTGGCTGCTTCTGGCGGTGTTGTTGTCGTTCTTCTTCTAATGGCCGTTTTCTCCATTGTTGTTGTTGTCCTCTTCACTTCCATTGCTCGTAGCTGCTCCTGCTGTCGCTCAAGAGTCGCCTGTTGCACTCGACACAAATTGTTTGTGCTGCCGGTGTCGCCGTTGTTGTTGTTGTCTTTGGAGTAGTTGTCATTTTCATTGTTGTTTATCCTTTTGATTATTAATAAGTGTTGTTTTAACACTTGATGTGTATGCTTTTGTTCTCGTTCTGGTTGTTGTTGTCCTTTTATTTCTCTTGCATTCCTACGTTCAACATTTCTTTCATTTTGCAAAACATTGGCAACTCTTAAATGCTGCCTTTTGGCTGTAATCTTTACGGTCCGGATGCTGCTACTGTTGTTGCTGTTGCTGTTGTTGTTGTTGCTGTTGTTGTTGATGCTGTTGTCTTTGCCATTTTTAATATTATTATTGTAATTGTTGTTTGTCTGCTTGAAGTCGGTGCTGCTCTTAATTGTTTTTGTTGTTATTGCACTCTTCACACAGCATTGCATAAATAATTGTTGCATCGCATACAGCAACAAAGACAACAACAAGACAAATGATGCTGCACCTGGCATCGTGGCAATTAAAACCGTGGATTTGGCAGCACTGTTGGAATTCAGCGATGATACATCACCTGAAGGAAAGGTGAGAAAGGGGAAAAACAAGTTAATGAAAAGAGAGAAAGAAAGGAAACGAGATGAAAATGGGTGCAAAATGATGATTAATAATTCATTCATTCATTTATTCTGTTTGTTAATATTTTGCACTCGTGAGAGAAAGGAAACGGAAAGAGAGAGATACAAAGAGAGAGAAAGTGAGACAGTCAAGTAGAGTGAAATGATTACTTGGACGTTACATGATATTAAATTTAAGAAACAAAGATATTAATTAATTAATAAGAAATAAGATATTAATTTTAAGCAAAAACAAGAACAATGAAATAAAGAATATTATAAGGAGTCACTATCTCTCTCTCTTTCTCTTCATCTCTCTCCGCATCTTTCTCAGTTCTCTTTATTTATACATCCTGAAGGCTTTCTTATCCTGAAGGCTTCTTTTTTGTGCTATGCTAGAGAAATGATGCTGCGAGCGAGTAGAAGAAGCAAAGTAAAAGGAACAACAACAATTTAAATAAAACAACTGCATCGTATGACGTAAAGAACGGCACAAGCTTTAGCATATATAGCCAAATATATGTATATACATACATGCATTTACAATGTACATATTTACTTACCTTTTATATGAGTCATATAGGTATCTGAACGATCGCCCACGTTTTCATCATCCAAATCGAAGTAATCCTCTGAAAAAGTGTTCACAAAATTTATGTTAGTTCCCGATGTGGAATGTTTGTGGCGCTCCTGTTCGATGGACTTCTCTGTCGACTTCCAGTAAACATCATGAATGTGAGCAGTACAACGTATCTGGGAAAAAGGAAGAAGACGAAGAAAAGATTCAATTTTTATGTATCGAACTATAAAAGAGAACGGAAAGCACCAAAAAAAGTCATCAGAAGAAAAATGTTCTATACAATCTATATACATATATTCGCTTTTATGAAAGATGTCATTAAAAGACAACGTGGAGAGGATAATTTTTCTTTTGTTTTCTTTTATATCCAACAAAAAGTTAATTAATTCATTTCTGAAAATTATGTATGAGTATAAAAAAGAAGTAATTTTTCTTGAACAAAAAAGTTTTCCTGTTGTCGCTAATTGAGGCCATAATTGATGTCTTCGATGAGAGGGAGATTGAGAGAGGGACAGAGAGGGGCAGAGACAAAGAGGGACAGTAACACAGCAGCAGAGGATAATAAAAACCTTTAAAAACCATGAGGATGGACGCGTGCTGAAGACACTAACTACGGTAGCAGTCTTATTTACTATCCGTCGTTGTGTCTCTCTCTTTTTCTCACTATTTGCCTCTCTCTGCCTGCCTGTCTCTCTCTACTATTTTTGATGTTAAACGCGTATCCTGCGTTGGGCTTTCATTTTATTACTTTGGTCTCATATGTGGACATGTTTGGAATGGACGAGCAGCAACAACAACAACAACTGGAGGAGTAGCACCAGCACCAGCAGCAGCACCATCAACATCCTCATTCAAGTGTGCGTTTGTCATAAACTATTCGAGAATTACGAGCAACGCGTTCTGACCAACCAAGCATTGAAAACAATTAAGCAACACAGCAACCACAACCAACAACAATCATTGCAACAACTACAATAAAAGCAAAAAATAGCAGTAAAAAGAGAAGGAAAAAATCCTGAGGGAGGCAACAGCTAAAGTGTAGCTTAACAAAGAGCGAGGATGTGTCACTGTGGTGGGGCGCCGTTCAGTTTGTGTGGACACTCGCGCCGAGTGGATGTGAGCGGCATAAAAATAACAAAAAACAACACAGCGAAACCATGTTCATAACAACAGTTATAAAAGCAATAAAAACCACAACAACAATAACCAAAATACAACAACATCATCATCCTTGCAACGTGATGTCATTAAATAAAACTGTCGCTTGTATCATTCGTTCGCGGTTCTTGCGTTCATTCGCGCTACGTCGCCTACGCATAACTTCACTTGAAGCTAAAATCTCTCATCTTAAATGATGGCTAATTAAATAGCACATGGCATAGAGAGCCCTCTGGCTCTGCTGACCAACATTTAATTATTACACTATTATTTTTTGTTCATATTTTTATTTTCATTTCCTTCATTTTGCTTACCTTTAACTTTCCGTAGACGAAATGCTGCGGAGTGACAACGAAATGAATGCCTGATAGCGAGGTCTCCATCTCTCGGGCATCCTTCGGTACCTTGTAATGTCGTATATGTGAAGGATTCGTCTGAAAGAGAGACAAAAACTATGAAAAGGAAAACGAACACGTTTGTTGATCAAAGATATTCTAATGTGAGCGAATGTGAGAATATCTGTATATAGAAATGTATGTTATTCTATACTCCATTTTTATAGATGTTGTACTGTATTAAATAGTGGTTCAAAGGTCGCATGTTAAAGGTCCTTTTAATTTAGAGTATCTCCAAAATGTAGAAGAAGACTGACTTTAGTTTCATCCTCTTCAGTTGGCTAAAAAAAATCATCTCCGCCCCCTGAAAATATTCTTTATTTATTTGTAGCTTTCGTATTTCGAGAATAGTTTTTAACTCGAAGTAATTGTCAAACTAGTTTCGAGCAAATTGGCTCAAAAACAAGAACTACAACAAATTACACCTTATCCTGCCGATGTCACTGCTACCTTCGTTACTGTGGAGCAAAACACACATAAATCAAGCAAAACTTTGAAAATGTTCAACAAAATTGCATTCTGTATATTAAATAAAAAAATTTAGCACATGAAAATCCTTTCGAGAGAAACATAAAACAAAAAATAAAAAACCCTGTCGTATATAAAAGCTTAAACTAACACAAATATACATACACACACACACTTAGTATTAACTTAGTTACGGGTGGACATGCTCCAAAGGGCGGTACAAAAGCAAAAAAAGTGAGAAAAAAATATATTATACTATGTATGTGTGCGAAAACTGGACATAGTTTGGACACAACAACAACAATTATAACAAGAAGCACCTATAAACAAGAAATGAAACAGTTGCAACATCGGGAGAAAATCGGAGAGAACTACAGTAAAAAGTTTAAAACAAATGAAGAGAGGAAGCTGAAGAAAAACTGAAGGATGGGGATGGTAGCGGTAGCGGGAGGAAAAGTTTGTCAAAGTGGGATCCAAGCAGGCGAACACGTGATCAACCAGGTGACCAGACAAGAGACAGCAGGGTTAGCATAGAAACAGGTGAACAGATTGATAGAGAAGCAGGTTGGCCGAAAGATTGGGCAAAAGCAGGAATTCAAAGAAGTCAGAGAAACAGTCAAGCAGACAAAAGAGCCGAGAAGCAGGCAGTCAAGAAAATGAAAGGACAGGCAGGCAGCCAGGCTGGTAGTATGGCAGGTGATCAAGCAGGCGGTGATGGTTTCAGGGACCCTCTTGCTTTGATTTTGGTGTTCGTTCAAAGTGTTAACCGTTGGTTAGTTATTCGGTGTGCTTGAAATGCGTATGTATGTGTGTGTGTGTGTGTGTATGTGGATGTGTGATAAAATTAGAAGTCACACACATGAACAAAAACACACACACTCGCGTACAACCGCCGCGTTGCTTGCTTGACCCGGTGACTCTCAAAGGCAGAGATGTTTTTTGTTGTTGTTGGATGCCTAACAAAGAACATTCATCTGTCGATACAACAGTTTTAGAGTGATAGAGAGAGAGAGAGAGAGACAGAGAGGAAGAGATAAAACATTTGTTGTTGTTATTGTCTTTTGCTCTCTCTTTCTTTAAATGCTCGGGTTGTGTTGCGTTCCGTTGAGTTGCTGGTGTGCAAATGAAAGACTTTCCGTGAGCTACACAGTTGCTTGTTGTTGTTGTTATTTTTGTAGTTGTTGTTGCAGTCGGTGCATGGACTGAAAGTTGAGCCTGAGCTCCGAGTTGTTGTCGGTGTCCTTGCTGTTGTTGTTGTTGTTGTCATATAACCACCTTATAATTATCCGCAATTTTGTTGGGATTTCCTGCCGCAAAAACGTTCGCCATTCGAGTTCATGTGAGAACGGATGAGTGTGAGAGTGAGAGGGGAGATCTGAGAGTATGCATGAGTATATATGAGTGTGTATATTTGTGTATGTGTGTGTGTGCCTGTGGAAATTGTGCGGTTTTCTGCATCCATGCCGCAGCGTGTTTCGTTTTTCCGATTCTTGCAGTTGCAATGATTTCATCGTACTTCACACTCGACTTCTCTTCCTCTCTCTCACTCCTTGTCCCATTATCCTTCTCATTCTTCTGGACTCTTCCTTTATCAGTGAGTCTTTAACACTCCCAACGGTTCACCACAAATTATAAGCTTTAAATAAGTTTTTCCGAACAAAAGTTCACCATCCAGAAATATTGTCACCATTGTCACAACAACATTGTTGTTGTTTTAATACTGCTGTTGAAATTTCTCAGCTGCTTTTTGGAGAAAATCTGCTAATTTGTTGCATTCCATGCATCCAGTCACCAGATGTCGCTAGTATTTTCCTTTTATTATTAGTGGTTCCTTTTCCTATTTTATTCTGAACAAATAAACATTTTCTGTTAAAGTTTCATTTGGTTAAATTTAGCGATTTTAATTTTAATTTAATTTTTAAAATAGTAACAATAGCACAACCAAAATAGTGAAATCCACTTCTAATCACAACAACAACTAAACCAGATTTGTTTGTGTGCCAAAAACACAATCAATTAATCGCAGTTACTAAATTATTTCCACTTGTTTTAATTAGATTCCTAATGAAGTAGCATCGGAATGGCAACAGCAACAACAAGCATCCTCTGTTTTGTTGTTGTATTGATGTAGATGTCTGTAGTGGCGTTTGTTTTTGCGGTTTCAATGTTGAATTCCAAACATTAGTTGCACGAATGCAAAAAAGGACACTTAAAGCGGCAACACCAACAACTGAAACATTCGAAACAGCCGTCGGAATCCTTAACAACAACAACAACTGCTAGTCTCTCTGCTCTCGTGTTATTTCTGCAAAATTTGTACGCGTTGCGTTTCGACTTCAATTCACTTGATGCCATCAACTGTTGACTGCCTGCCTCTTTTTCACTCATCCCCCCTTCCTCATGCTTTGCTTTGACATATCCTCCCTCTCGATCCATCCTCCTTCTCACTCTCACCTCCTTCCCCTTGATACTCCGTTCATCATATTCTCCTCATATTTAAGTTCAAATTTTATCATTCTTTCGCCTCAACTCTGCTACACTCTCCACCCTTCTCCCGGGAAATTCCACTCCCTTCTCTATCTTCTCCATACTCTCTCTTTCTCTTATCTGCCTCTCTCTCTTCCACTCATTTCGATTCGTGTTGTTGTTGTTACTATTCGTTTTTAGCCATCCTACTCGTCGTTAGCTGAAAGTGTTGCTTGACTGACTGCATCTGTTGTTTGTGTTCGTTTATAAGAAGAGGACTCGATGAATCTGAGTGGAGAGGAATGTACTCACCCTCTTCTGCTCCCCCACCGTCTTCTTTTCCCCTCATTTCTATCGTCCTCCGTTGATGAGTTGCTTCAAACTACTTTCGATTTATAAAATCGTTAACGTGGTCGTCCTTTTAAACGTTGGAACAAGAAACTCGACCAAAATGCTTTAAATAGTTAATTGTCGAACTTGAATTTTGAATTGGGCCTGGGAGTTCTGTATTCGAACCCTGAGAGACTTTAATCAATCAATTTAAGGTATTATTAAGAACTTATTACCATCCTCCATAGCGAACCCATACTTTTGTAAAAAATTTTATCAAAAATGTCAGAGTTAACGTCGTAATTTTCTTGTTATCAGTCGTTAATCGTCTTTGTCTTAAGTCGATATAAAAACTTCCCCTGTTAAACATCAAAAGACCCTCGCTTGACGTACATCGAAGTTGTATGCTTGACCTGTGAACCTTGTGGACCACGTAGACTGCAATCGACCATCCGTAGAAGTTAAGTGACCGTTCATAGACCTCAACCGTCACCATCCATAGGTTTACCCAAATTTATAAGCAGACTTTCACAAAATTTGAATCAATCTGCGATCAACTAACTGATCTCTGGAAACTAACAATACTCGACTTAACAGAGACCGACAATTATTGGATATGCTTTAAGCTTTACAATATAAGGCATTATAGTAGTGTAGGCGTGGTTAGCCTCTGCTTATTTCGCTGTACGCATGCTGTAATGGGTAAAAAAATGTCCACTGTGTGAGATACGAGGTCGACATTGTATATCGAGCACCATATAATGCCGGTTTACTGTCCCGCTGTTCCATTATCAGTGTTTTAATTGTTGAAAAATGGGCGTGGTTCGACTACTTTAACCACCTTTAGCACTTTCGACTTCGATCAATTGTCGTAGTTCGAATGTAGTTAAACGAAACTGTAATTTTTTTAGCCAATTTTGACAGATAATCGTAAATTATCTTTTAGAACAACCCCGCCCCCCCCCCACTGCCACCTCCACCGTCTCTAGCGTACCTTTTCTAGCAACTTCTGTACATATAAATTCGATGGAATGCTTAGTTAGTTGGATTGTTGCTCACCTCGTAGCCATTTATTGTCCATGTCAGATTAGCTGCCGGTTTTGAGTGACGCGATGTACAGTTTCCACGCACGATGTCTCCGATGCGATAACGTGACCGAATACCGTTAATTATGGGATCCTTGCCGGGAACTTCTGAAACGAGACCAAAGCGAAGGGTTATTTAAGTGTACAGAAATTAAAAAAGGAGAGCGATGAGAATGTTGATGGAGAGTGGCGGGGGAGAAGGTGGGGATGAGTCCACCATTACTACGGTGGAGTAATGGGGAAAGTAAGAAGTGAAATGTTGATGACCATGATGATGATGGTGGGGCTGAGTTAATAACAGGACAACAACGACAACTACGGCCATAATTTAGCGCAATGTAACAAATTAGAACAAGGGTAGTGACAACAACAACAATAACCAAGACAACTACGAAACAGGAAAATCATGGACCGAGCATTGGCAACAACAAAGGAACAGGAGAGCAGATGCTTCAACAGGAGGAGAATCGCGACAGTCTTATCGACAACAACAATAAGAACAGCAACCGGTACAACAACAAGAACAACATTAATTACAACAACCAACGTTGTATCTCACGAAAACTGTGCTTAACCACAGCTTTGCACTGACAAGCGTTGCAGAAGCACAACAGTGACAACAACAGTGACAACAACACTCACGACAACAGCAACAACAAGGATGTCCGAACAACAAACCGAATACTTTCTACAGTAACGGAAGCAACAATAACAACATCAACATTATCGCCACCACCACAACCAGAAACACCAACAACAAAAACTATAAAACAATAAAAAAACAAGCGCAACAGCGTGACATGTTAATGAGTCGATTTTATGTCATGTACAGCAACTGTGACTGTGTAGCGCTTGTGTGTGTGTGTCTGTATGAATGTGTGGATGGTGAATGTGTGTGTGTCTCGTGAGTGTTTTCGTATGTGTCTGTGTGTTTGTGTACTTTATATTTATTGCTGTTGTTGGCATCGCGTACATAATTTTTACACCTGCTTTTGTTGTAAATCTTCTTGTTTCGGTCACATTGAAGCATGATGTAGTTGTTGTTGCTTGTTTGCTGTTGGTTGTTTTTGTATACTTTTGGTGTTAGCTGGGTGCCAAGCTGGCTAAATACTTTGCTAATGACTTAAGCTCAGTCTCTGGTTATAAAATTAATTAAAACTTTCGGACTGCATTAATTAAGTGGCAGTTAAAAAAACTTACAAATATTAAAAATGAAAATAAATAAGAATTAAAAATCATGAATTCCTTGAAATATTTAAAAGTCTTTAAAATTCATAGAATGTTTAGAATTTCAGAAAAGTTGTACTTCCTTAATTTTTTATCTGAATTTTTCTAATTTTATACTTGGATCAATTAAATTATTCGCTGTAACTCGGTTGAGTTCGAGCGCCGAGACTTCAAGCGCTTAATAAATAACAAACCGGAAAAATAAACATTAACTCTTTCAACAAAGTCTGGCAACGCTATCAGCTGCATGGCAAAAGTTTCAAAGCAAAAGTTTTCCTGCCGCATTCGCAATTTTGTTGTTGATAACTCGAAAACGATGTCCAGCTGCTGATCGACATTCTCCCTATTCCATCTCTTTTGCTCTCATAGATTTTTTTTGTTTGTTCTAACAGCAACTACAACAAAAGTCAAGGATGTTTTCTACGTTTTGCATATCTAACACTTTCTACTTTATTTTGTTTACAATTCTGTCTGGTTTAATTAACATTTAACGAGTCATCTCCATCCACTGCCCGAACCCTTTCCGACCCTTCCATTTGACCCTTTTACACCTGCTCTACTCTCGAGGGGGAAAAAACAAAAACAACAAAACAAACCAAATAAAATGTTTGCCTTTTTTCGTTTTTTTGTTTCTTCCTTTTCCCCGAAAAGTTTTGAAAAATGATAAAAGTGTCAAGCATTTCAGCACTTTTTTTATCATCGCCCAAATTTTCCCCTGTTATCGTATTTTGTGAATATTTCCCAATAGAATTGTTTTTTTATGGTAATTTTTATTAATATTTTTTATGTTTTCCCCTGATGATGATTTTTAAGCACTTTTTTAATATTTCTGACCTTTCAATCCTTTTGTCTATCAGCAAAACACTAACAAATAAAAATGGTGTCAAAAGTTTTAAGCAGATTATTGAAACTGCAAAAATTATTTGCTTTGGTTTTATTTTAAAACTTTGCGTGATATGTTTTTATTTTTTGCCTTTTTTTGCTATTTGCTTGCTGACTCATTGATGAATATATCTGCCATCTCTTTCGCACAGCCGAATTTTATTTTACACCATCATTTAATATCTTCATTTTGCGCATAACTTTTCGCATTTTAAATGGAAATGCCTTCAAAACTTTCCACTGTTGGTGGGGCAAACACAGTGGGCCAAAAAGGGCACCATAACAAAATGGCATCGCTTACAGTTAATTAGTTTATAGTTGCGATTTTCACTGCGGAATTATTTTCAACACCCTTTTTTAAGTTATAATATAAAGTTGGACATGATAGAATGTTTAAGGAAGGAAGGGGGAAGGAAGAATGGATTGAAGAAGAGAAGAAGGGAAGAATGAAGAAAAGAAGGGAGTAGGAAACTTGCTGGCTTTCATTTCTTCTTTTTATTGATATTTTGCGAGTTTCAAAATTTTCATCATTAGTTTGATAGTAATTTTTACTGTAGATGATTTAATGTGGAATAACAACGATGTCGCCTCCATAACAAGGACCCGAAAGTGGAAGGAAGTCCCAAGAATCACTCGTACTCAAAGACTCACTCGGATAACAAATTCTCATTCGAGGTGCGAGCTCTCACTCAGTAACATCGAATCGAACCGAATACTCGCCAGTCGACACTAAAATTATAATAAACGACAATATTATAGTCGTTAAATTCCTTTGGCATCCGTTTTAAGCGTTGCGTTGCGTTGCTTTTGAAGTGGCGATGAGATCATCTTGTTTCCAGCTTCCTTCCTCGTTTACTGTTGGAATGCGTGAAGAATTGGAGTGAGTAGAGGAATAAGTTGAAATGAGTACGCAATTATTTCTTAGAACTCTACAAGTTTTCTGCTTATAAGTTTCCTAAGAGTATTTCGATGCTCTTTTAGACACGCTTTTAAGTGCTTCAACTGAAGCCTTGTGAAAGTTGACATTCCCTCGAAATTTAATTGTGGGGAATTTTTTGTTTGGAAGGTTTTTTAGTCATCGTGGGATTAGAAGGAATTTTCAAATCGGTTTATTTTTACTGTGGCAGTCAAACCCATTTCAATTCAATTGCAGAATTCCTCGAATTCTTTCCATCATTTTGAATCAAATCAACAATGAAATTGCTGATGATGATGACGACGATGGTGATGCCTATCATACTGATTGAGTTCTCCATCTACGAGTACTGTGGGAGGGTAGAGTTTCATTCTAATGAAATTCTAGATCGAACAAAAAAACCAATACTTTCACAGATACTATGTGCTTGAGTGGAGTTTGTCCTTTTTATGCTTCAATCTACAAATTTGCACACATTTTCTTGCATCAATAAATTCCGCTTTTAACACACACATCCACACACCAACACCCACGCAAACATTCATCATAGTTTAGTTATTCGCAAGGATTTCATAAATCATCATTTAAAGTTCCGCATAAAATGTAATAAATTAAAATGACTCAAATTAAATCCGGACGAAAATATTATTAAATGAATCTGTTGGTTGAAAGCGCTAAGAAGCTAACCGGAAAGACAGACGATAAGACAGATATACAGGGAGACAGAGGGATAGAAGGATGGACAGAAAGGAAGATGGACAGTTAGAGGAACGTATTATAGATGGATAGTCAAAATATTATAGAACTGAAATAAAAATCGCGCATAAAAACAACAACAACCAAAACATCGGTGAAGAGTGAAACGAATTCGAGTAAATACACTGAAAAATATATTCGAAGGTTCAAAGAAGGAGAAAAAAATCACCACAAAAGATTTTAAATTATTACCACGAATTCTTATGATTTCTTAAATTAAATTGAAAGGGTGGATCCATCCCCCTCTTCAATTCCACGAAAAACAGAGGATGGAGTAAAAATTAAAGTAAGTGGGCGTGGTACTTGTATTAAGATTGAATGGTTCGTGGAGAAAAAAATTAAAAAGAAAAGAATCTGAAGAAAATAAGAACCATAATGATGACGGTAATGATGATGGTGATCATCATCATGAGAAGGATGATGGTGACAGTGACCATGGTAATGATAAGGATATAAATGATGTGGATACGGATGAGGATGTGGGTGGTGATGAGAATGAGATACAGCCGAACCGTAGAGTAGATTTGAAGGAGGTAAGAAGAAATAATAACAAAAAGAAAATCAACATGATGACGAACGGGTAGGAATTGGAAAGTGCTGCAGAAAGCAATTTCTATATGAACCACTAACTAAGCACTTCTCGCAGCAGCGAGGCAATAAATTGTGGAAATTATTTTGAGGTTTACACACTCAAAACGACTCTGAAATTCAGAGTAAGAAATTCTAAAACGTCGTTTTCTTCTTCCTTTTTCGAAGTTCAAATTGTACACTGAGGAACAAAACCGACCAACAATATTTGAGCCAGTAAAACATGCAGCTAAAATGAAGCCTCAATTAATTCAAAGCACCACACAGAAGAGACTAAATAATTCGTTATGGTTCGATATGTTAGAAATAACGAATTTTCTAAAAGCAGCCATTCACTCGAAATCCTTTTAAACGGTTGTGGAAATCCTTTAAAAAATAAGACTTTTTCTATTCACATGCAGTTGTTGGGTATTTTTTCTGCTTGTTGCTTTTTAGAATTTCTTCTATTTTCTGTGGTTATTTTTTCTGGGTACCATGAACAGCTTTAAATTGACTATTTCTAACATTTGAGCCAACAACCGAAGAATTACCAGGAGAAAAAACAACATGACAAACAAACTTGAGACGATGTCGTTGTTGGCGTCGTTGCAATCGTTGTCGTGGCTGCAGTCTGCAAATCGACGTCGTACAGGCCACTTTAAATGGTACCGAATATGAACCCCATACACACACATTCGCACGCATACACAAACACACACACACACAATACACTTAATAATCTGAAGAGAGACGATGCTCCGTATAAGCTTCTATGAAAACTGAAATTAGAAGGAGTAAAGAAAGAAAAGAAAGCACAAAAAAGGTGACACGATGGAAGAAGAGCAAATAAAAATCTCCAAGCAGAAGCTATTTCGAGGGGGATGTGGGGAGGACGGGTAGGAGAGGAGGAGTATACATGTTTCTATGTCTGTACTTTTGTTTGTGTGGCTTCGAGTGTGTGTCCAGCAAATGAATCGTGTGTATGGATAGATGGATATGGGATATATATGTATGTGAGTGATTGTGTGTGTGTTTTTTTGAAAGAATGAGTGTGTGTGTGTTTTTTAAAGGATGATTTTTTTGGATTTAGCTCCTGATTGTGTTATTTTACGAGATGTGTTGTGTTTCTTGGTTTTTAAAAGCCATCAAATTGATAGACGTGACTACCAACAACACGAAAAAAAAATAAAATAACAACAACAACAACAACGACTAATATACGGTTGACGCTCACTCCAAAGACGATCGAATGAGGTGTGTTTTTAGTGCTTTTTTTTGTTGTTTCTTGTTGTTTTAACCTTCAACCTGCACAATCTGTATAAATTCTTTAATACCAGGTACCATAACAACAAAAAAAAGTACCCACAACATAAACAATAAAAGAAACAACAACACTGGCAACGATTTAATAGCAATTTTGCGAAGAAAATTGATAAAACGAGCAGCAGCTGCAATTGAAATGGAATTTTTTCAGAATATCTTTGAGAAACAATGGAAATTGATTTTAACTGAAGTCCACGTGTTCGAATTTGAAATGCCTTCGGAAGATTTCGAACCATTCTTAGTATTCACATTGAGTCAATGAAGGAAAGAAAAATAAATAAAATGTGATGAGAAGAATGTGGAAAAATTCTCAAGACAATCAATAACAAAATCTGAGAGAAGTCAAACAGTGGAACAGTGGACGGAAACTTTCTAAAACATTCGAATAATTATCTTTATATATTGTATAAAAAAATCTATATCTTGTCTAATCAACTTTCGTTTTTAAATGAATATCTACGCAAATAAATCCCATCGGATTTTATTCTTCAAAATATTACAAATCCTTAAAAATAATAACCAAAAACGCGTAAATTTTTATTTGAACTCAAAATTATCTTGAATTCCTTTGATATTCTTTTAGGAAACAAGATTTGAGACTGTATATCTTCATCATGATAATTGAAAAATTTGATGTCATATAAGAATCTCAGCAAAGTTTTTCTTTCTCTTTGACATTCTTCTTCTCTTCTTGAGCTTCTTCACCTCTTCATCTCTTCCACATTTCTTTCAATCTTCTTCATTTATTTTTCCTCCTTCCTCTCTCCCCCCTCCAACATCTTTCATTATGTCTCTCCTTTACTCTTATGTACATATATTCTCCCTACTCTAGCCATATTTTCTTCTTGATTCTTATACTCCATCACTTTCTTTCACATTCCTTTGTATTTCCTTGATTTATTTTACTATAGTTTTATTTGCATTCTCTTTTTTGCAAAAATTAATACGTTTTACTTACCAACAACTTCGAGTTCACCCGCTGATATTAAAGTGTGAAACGACGGCGCATCCGCTGAGACTTCGCAGCTGTATTTGCCAGTGGTTGCCATATTCACCGATTCCAGGACCAACTGGCTCTCGTTGGAGGCAGAGCGCTATGGAAATCAGAAGAGCGGAGTAGAGAGAAGAGGAGACAAGAGAAAATTAAATAACATTAAAAACGAATGAACAATAAAAATATGAAGCAAAAAGATTTCACAGAGAACATTTTATAAAGAAATTTTTATGCTCATTTTTGCTAAATATTGAAAGAGCAACAATTAAGTAAAAGAAGAAGAAGTAATTCTAGAAAAAGAAGAAGATAACCTATTCCTAGAGCTGTCGTTTATTTGTGCGCAATCAAAGCTAAGCTCGCAATCGTTAATGAACCCAAAACCACGTTAATCCTTTTTAAAATTCACAGATTTACACAGGAAGAGAATCGCTAGAGGGTATGGGAAAGAGAGAGAGACACATAGAGAGGGAAGAGAAAGCGAGAGAGGCTGTGAAAGGGTCTGGGAGACGTTAACAGAGAGGGTTTTATAAACGACAGAATGTGAGATGATGTGTGTTAAGTCGTGCGCGATTCTTTTAGAAGCGTGTGTGTGTGAGCATGTGTGCAGATGTGTGTGTTTCTTAGTGTATTTATGTGCTCAAGCACGATGCCATAATTCAAAGCAGCATTTTAGGAGAATAAAATATTTGAAGCAAACTAATCCAAGCATGCGAATGGGTTCAAATTTCCGACAACAACAATAAAGTTTTGCAGCATCTATAAACTTGCATCGTATATCGTACGTAGTCAGAAAGAAAGAGAGAATGAATGGAAATGGAATGGAAAGAGAGAAGGAAGAAAAGAGAGAGATAGAACCGAGACGTCGAGTGAGAGAGAGAGATGGAAGGACATAGAGTCAGAAAGGAGTCTGTTGCAAATTGCAGCGATTGCAGTTTACATAAGTTCCACTCTACTTTCGTTTGTAGAAAAATAAACCAAAATTATTCTGTATGTGTAATGAACGATTTCGGAGATCTCACAGATTTAGAATAATCTTTGAAGTCTGTTAATGGCTTCACAATAAAAAAACCGCACAGCTTTTACGGATATAAAAGACTTAAATACTAGTTTGCAGAGACTTAACACATTTTACAATAATTTTGCTAAATTCGGAACGTAATATCGTTAAATTTAAAACATCCTTAAAATTCTCGAACTTTCATTAAATTTTTAAAATTCGTCAACTATTAAAAGTTTGGTTAAACTTTCTAAAGTTTTGTTAAACTGTTTAACATTTGTCAAATTCCAAAAATTTCAAAAATGTTAAAAAATTAAGTAGATTATTTATTTTTAGCATTTAAGCGGGGAGTATTTAATAAGAATTAAAAAATTAATTAAAAATCGCTCATACGTCACGATGTCTGAAAGTTTTAAACTGATCGAATTTACAGTAACTTCAACCGCTTTCTATTAAAATCCATTCACTGAGTACAAGAAGAAGACAAAGTTTCGTTAATAAAAACATGACACAACAACTACAACAACAACAACGGAAAACTTCAAAAAAGGAAGAATTTTCCTCTTGAACTGAGTTCAAGCGACTGCTTCCGCTGATAAGCAAACAGAAATGAGCGTTTCGATTACGAAATTCGTAGATTTTATGAGGCTACGAAAGGACAGGGAAGCAATAACAATAACAGCAACAATAACAACAACAACAACAGCTAAAACTGCAACAATGTGTACTAATAATAGTAATAATAAGGTTTTTGGATAAACTTTAGTCGTTGCTGCTGATGTCGTGTTTGTTGTTGTTTCGTTATTGTTGTTGTTTTGTTGTTTCCTTATTGTTGTTGTTTTGTTATTGTCGTCGTTGTTGTTCTTCCTCATATTCTCATGATGTTTCTCCTTCTGTGTCTGTCTCTCTGTCTACATTGACTTCGATATACTTGCATACTAATTACAATATAAACAGACGCTTAAGTAGCCACCAGGGGCCATTAAACAATCGTTTAATAGTGTTTCTACAGTGCAAGTGTAGTTGTGTTTTATGACTCTAAGAGTGTGAGTTAGAAAGAGAGTTGGAAAGAGCGAGAGAGATAGAAACATAGTGATCATAATTGTTATGTGCATTCTGTACGTCACGCAAGGCAACTCGACGGGGGAAAAGTCAGTTCTTTGAGTACAGTCTACCCCTGCAGTCACTGTGTGCCAATTTAGTCCTTTCACACTAAGTTTGTGCTGGCAAATATTTGAAATTCAAACAGCTTCGAAGTTGTGGCTTTTTATCAGCGAAACAAAAACATCAACAACTATAAAAGAACTTTCTTACAGCTGTAAAGGGAAAGCAATAACAACAATAATGACAACATATAATGTCACATGATATAGAAATGCCTTTTATTTATATATAAAATATATTTTTGAATTTTCCAGTGTATATTTTGAATATGATACGAGCGAGCGTAACAAACAAAAACTATATTTTGACCATTTTGTTGTGTAAGTGTTCAGAAAGTCCAGAACAACAGAGGAATACAGGAAGAAGTATATGAGTAGGAGGAGCAGAAGCAGTACAAGACAAAGAAGAACAAGGAAGAAGAGGAACCATTAAAGCAGCATATGTAATCCACCGGAGAGGTCAATTTTGGGGTCTCGCTTCGTGTGTAAACGTGATGCATCGTGCAATCGTTAATAGTCTAATTTTTTATTTTTTCCCCTTCAATTTCATTGTGCTTTATACTCAACTTTGTGGATAAACTTTTTCTGTAGTCCGGAAGAATGAAGCTAACAAATAAACAAAATCTTAATCTCAATCTGCTTAAAATTTTATATGAATAAAATTATGTCGCTTGTGTGTCGCTTTGAAGAGTTTTCTATCTCTGTCTCTCTCTATCTTCCTTCCTTCCTTCCTTCCTTCTTTACTTACAGACTAACATACTTACTTACTTACTTACTTACTTCCTTACGTCCTTCTCTTTCCCTCCTTGCTTAGTTTGTTTGTTTTTCAAGTTTAGTTAAACTTGAACTCTGAAGCAATTAGAGAGAGAGAGGGGGGGGGGGGGGAGACAGAGATAGAGAGAGAGACACGACCAACCATGAGTGTCTGTAAGTTTGTTCGTTCTGCGAGTGTGCTTTTCTGGAGTTTTTTTGTGTGCTTAGTTGAGCGTCTCTTCACGTTTGACTTTAAATATTAGCTTCTTAACGTTCGAGAGCAGGTTCAAAGTTGCCAAAACTGAGCATCTGTGCACCGAGTGTTGAAAACATGCTGTCGAAATGCTCTGTCTAACTTTTGGCTTAAGTAACTCAACTCTGCTAATTGATGTTGAATAAAAAGAAAATAGAGAGAAAAAAAGACAGGGAAACACGACAAAGAATAAAAATAGAAAGAAGACAAAAAGACAAACCTAAAATACGTTCAGAGTTTTGAGAATTCAGAAGAATTGAGAAACCATCTCTTGGTGGCAACTTCGAACAATCGACTAAAATATTGCAAATAAAATTTATTTTCTTGGATCCTTATTTAAACACTTTTTGATTATTATTATTAACCATTATTATTATTATTAATGGTTAATTTTTAATTTCGTTTTCTATTGAAACGATAAAAAATATTTAATCCAGTTTAGCCTTGTTTCTTTCTTGTTATTAGTTTATTTTATTTTTTTGTGAACTGTTTTTAATACTCTTCATGTATGCATTCAGGCTTATTTTATTTTCCCTTGATTTATTTATGTTTTTATGCCTTTGTTATTCTTGTTGTTGCTGTTAGAAGGGAGGGAATACTGTCCCAATTATAAGATTCGTTTTCGGTTTGAAATTCGCGACTTTTGCGAAGCTGACAAAACAAAAGAGTTGATATTTTTATGAAAGTATTTCTTCTGGCGGAATCTGCTTCGAGGGAAGGAAGTGTTTTGAATCGAAAACTAATTATTTAGTGTTCGCTTTTGTGCGCATCTAAGTTATAGGAAGCGAAGCGGAGAAGAGAGGGATGATTTGCCGAAAAATAAATAAAAAATCCATAAAAACTCATGCTTTTTCTTTCCTGTGTCTCAGCACGACGAAGAAGAAGCATACGAAACAGAAGAAGCATATGTATTTGTGTGTCTCTTGACGCGGCAGCGACGAGATGCAACGACCTTTTTTCAGGGATTATGAAAAGCTGGAAAACTAACGTTTTTCGGGAGGAGTTCAACTGAAAGGAGCAAAAAAAAAAACACACAAACACACACATACATACAAAGTTAAGAGTACACCCCCATACGGACACAAATTTAAGGAAGGGACAACAAACAACATCAACAAGAACAACAAATAACAACAAAAATATTACGAAAACGGGGGTTTGCATTGAACGCTTTCAAATACTTTGAATAAAATATAAACATTCATAAAGAGCTCGCTGTAAAGTCAACCCTTTCAGTCCCCTCCACCACCTGAACCCCCGCCCCTCTCATCTTCCCCTTTCCTATTCAGGGTTGTTGAAACATGCTTCACTGATTTCACTTTCGGTTAACACTTTTTCGCCTTTTTTCTTTCATCCTTTTATTCTTTTTAAGTTGGTGTGATTTTTTTATTGCTGCTTTTGAAATTTATTTAAAATTTCACTTTTAAGCTCGTCGGTCGACTTTCTCTGTTCTTGTTTTGTGTGTATTTTTTGTTTTTTCTTCACTTCTTTCCATAGTATTTCGGAAACTCTTCTTTTTATTCTATTCGAATTTGTTCTATTCTTTTTATTTCATTCATCCTCTCACTCGTTTTGTTTTTCTTTTTCCTTTTTGCTAGTTTTAATTTGCTACACTTTCGTGATTTGCCGCATTTTCCTTCATAATTTTTCATTCATCGTCTCTCTTTTTTCTTCCCTCTCCTGACTCCTCCATTTTTTCCACATTACTTTCCCATTCACTCTTCTTCCAACCGTTTCTCTTCTCTTTCTTTTCACCGTTCGTCACTTATGCTACTTTTTCTCCTTCCACCTTTCTTCCCTCTCCAGCTTAACGCCCCTTTATTCTCTTCCTTCGTCCTTACACTTCTACTGCCTTCCTGACACTTCGTTCAACTTTCCACCCCCCCCCCCTCCCTCCTTCGTTCTTCGCATCGTTTTTCATACGAGTACCTCTTTAATTTGGTTGTTGTTGTTATTTTTGTTGTTCTTCTTTATAATTTTGCATCGTTCCTCGCTGCACTCTTCGCTTTTACGCTTTTGTTCGCTTACGTTTTTCACGATCTGCACTTTTCATTTTATCTCCTTTTTTCTGTGTGCATTCTGTGCTCTGTGAATGATGATGCATCGCTTCGGATGGAAAATAATCCGTGATTTATTCGCTTCACGTGTTCGTCGTCGGCGGATTCAGTTCAGAGCAGTTCAGCTTAGCCCCATTCACTCTCCCCTGCCTCTCCTTTGAACTACAAACTGGAGTTTCTTGCTTCATAAATAATAATATATCAATTTCCTCGTATAGATACACATAAGAACAAATCAAAAACAACCTTTGATGACTTTTCTCTCTTCTAGCGAAAGCGGTGTCAATATTTTTTTAATTTATAAAATTTATTAATAATAATTGAAGTTTCAAAAATGTTCCTTAAAGAACATTCATTAACAATTTATTGAAATTAGTAAATAATTAAAATTTCAAACAAACACAGAAATTCAAGAACAATGAACAAAAACTTGAGTAGAGCAGACAATCTGTCTAATTTTTTAGTGAGTCGCTTTTCGGGGAGTCCGACACACAGTCACATAGACTGACGTGCTTCATGACAGCAAAACATGATCCATATCATCACGTATAAAATTACTTTTGTTTTTGCTTTATTTCGACTTTTTATATGAAATTTCATTTTAAGTTTTATTCGAATTTTTATTTTATGTTTTTATTTTGGGTTTTTTATTGCATTTTTTATAGACACACTTTTGAGACACGTTTTTTAAAAACCTTTTCTTATGTACTTTTTTATACACTTTTTAGAATTTTCATTTCTGTCTCATTCATTTCGACTTCTATGGCATGTCTTCAGCTGCGTGCTTCATGCTGCATGTTCACAGCATGCTTTTGATGGTGTTTCGTTACAAAGTCTCTGTCACTTTGTCCCTCCCTTTCCCTCTTCTTCCGCCCCTCTCTCTTTCACTCAGTGCCTTTCTTTTGCGCTTTTCAACTGATGTTTGTTTTGTTCTTTTATATGATTTACTTTCATAAGTTCTTGTTTCGGTGTCAGTTATGGTGTTGGTGATGATGTTGATGATAATAATTGTGGTGTTAATTATTATGACGATGATGACGTTGATGATGGGTCTTTGTTCTTAAACTTGATGGTATAAAACAAACCACTTTTAAACAAATTTTGAACTTATGATAGAATACTTCCTGATGATCACTTTTATGGAATTTTATCACTGCAAAATTTCTCTCTAAATAAAAAAATCAAATGCTCTTTAATCTAAAATTCGATATAATTTTAAATACGAATCTTATCTTCAAAAGTTTAAAAGTTTTAAGAAAAATAGTTATTGCAATTTTCACACTATTCATAAAACTTCCCCTTACTTCCCCTTACTTATGAACTCTTTTCTCTCCCTCTCTGTGTCTCTCTTCCTAACTGTCTCTTTCTCATGTCCTAACTGTCATCTTTTATAGTACGTTTGTCATTTCGGTGAAAATTTTCAATTGCTTTCCACCAAATTATTTGGAGCAAAACGGAACAAATAAACACCGAATGTAGACAGAAAAGAGAAAGAGAACGAGAGAGAGAGAGGAAGAGAGAGAGGGAGAGAGAGAGAAGGAGAGCGAAAGGCAAACATATACACAAAATTCTAAGGAGGGGAGAGAGAGAGAAGGAGAGCGAAAGGCAAACATATACACAAAATTCTAAGTAGAATAGTACACAGAATTTTGTGGAGTGACTGACAGTTTGTCAGCTTTTTTCGCGGAATACAATTTCGCAGCTCGGAGAGAATCACTTGTTTTAGGCACCGAATGAATTCCGATGACTGAATATTTTATGAATGGAACTCGACTTCTATTCAACTTGTATAATAAATAAAAATAAATGGCATGAAATTCATTCGTCGTTGCCATTATCAACAGCAACGAAGCGAACAACTTTTTTAAGAAAAAAGTGAGAAATTAGATCCGGTGAAGAGCCAATCTATTCAAATGCAATTCTATTCATCAAGTCAGTCAGTCAGTCATCAAGTCAGTGACTCACTTATGACTACACTGATTTGCGTATAAAGTCACTCATCCAGTCTGTGAGTCACTCGCTTAGTTATTCCTTATGTCAACCAGTCACTCGTACAGTCCGTTACTAACCCAGTGATTCAGTCACCAGGTTTTGTGCACTGCACAC
This sequence comes from Myopa tessellatipennis, assembly GCA_943737955.2. Lineage (NCBI taxonomy): Eukaryota > Metazoa > Arthropoda > Insecta > Diptera > Conopidae > Myopa > Myopa tessellatipennis. The sequence continues at coordinate 54,615,248 of OX031316.1, forward strand.
GGTCAATTTTCAGACTCAGTCACTGTTCGGAAGCCTCAAAGTATGCTAAAAACTAAGTTCGGTTTTCCTCAGTTTTCCTTCTCATTGTTCTTCTTCTTCGTTTCTTTATTAGTTTCGTTAAATGTTTGGGCAAAACTTTTATGATCGCCGCATACTTAAAAGACTTCATCAAAGTTTGCGTTGATGAACGTGTGAGTGAACAATAAATTCTCAAGCATTAAAGTCGGGTATTTTCGAAGTTTCGTGGTGTACTTTTAGGACATACTTTGCAGTGTGCTTTGTTTAGGTAGATGCAACATAATTTTACTCCCTCTCCGAATTCACTCACCTCCACCCGGACCCCGGCAAACTGAAAGACTTTCATCGCCGGCGTCTCCTTCGGCGTGTAGCGATAGAATTCACGACGGCCCTTGTACCACTTCACCGAATACAAACTGTCGCCTTCCATGTCGTAGTAGCACATCAGGGTTGCCTTCTCGCCGCGACGCACCGCATGCGGCACATTTACGCGGACGTCACGCAGCGCAGCGATGAGTTGATCTGCAAAAAACAAGAAGAGAGAAAAAACATGAGAAGAATTATAAATAAAAGTGAAAAATTAAAGGGAGAAATGAAAGGGGAATTAAATAAACTTCAGTGCAGAATAAGTGATTGCTTTAAATAAATCAAAATTGTACTGATTGAATTAATTAAATAAGATTGAAAAGAATGAATAATGAATTTAAAAAAAGAACTTCAATTTGAGTTGCAAAACGGATCGAAACATAAAACAGTTTCCGAGTTTTATTCACTTCTTCTAATTTTGGTCCTTTCAGTTTTAATTCGTAGCTTTGAATTAACTTAAATTAAAAATCAAATTTAAAACTTTTATTGAAACATTTGATTATTGATTTTTTTTAAACTATTGAGCGCTGCTGTTGGTTTTTGTTTGGTTTCATTTTAGTCAAACTTTCCATTGGAAACATTTCGAAATTTATTTGAATTGAAAAATTTAAAAAAGAACTACGAACATGAAAAACTAAACTAAAAACTAAAATCAAAAATGGAAGGAGAGAATCGAAAAAAGATTTCATTTCTATTTCATTGCGATTCCTCTCAGCGTTTGTCTAAAATTTCACCTGGCAAAAAATTCACACTCAAAAATGCATCAAATCAAAAGTTGTTTTAAACGCGTCTGTCTCTCGTTTCGTTACAGAGAAAGATATACAATTTTTGGTTGGATCTTTTTTGGGTTCTTTTTTGAGTTGTTTTTCTTTTTGTATTTTTTTGTTTAAATTTGTTTTTATTTCTTGTTTTTCTAACAACAATTTTGCGGCTTCGTGCGGCTTTGATTGATTTGTTTTTATTTTTTCTTTGTTTTCATTCGAACTGATTGCATCATTTCTTTATTTTTACGGTTCTGTTGTGAAAAATAAATATTGAATTTTGTGGCCAATTTTATGAACGAAGAAAATAAAAGAATTTATTTTTTTCTATGAAATTCAGTGATTTTTAATTCACTTTTTTATTACTCTGAATTTATTTTGATCACATTATTTTATTAAAAAAGGCTTTCATCTTCAGTTTTCAGTCTTCATCACGTAATACTCTTTCTTCAAGGGAATAGAAATCTAAAAACTTGTGAACACATTCTTCAGATGTTTTCAAATTCTATATAAAATATTAATAAAGTTCTTATTATAAGTTATGGTATTATAATATTACAGGAAACGTTAATGTTATTGGGAGGGGGCGGATAACGAGGAGAATTAAGGATTAGGAAATAAAGAGATGGGTGTAAAGAAAGAAAAATAAAAAACGACGATGAAGTTTAAAATTATGATGTTTGACTCGTTTAAATTCAAAGTTCTTTAAGAAAAAGAAAAATAAAAAAAGGAGATACCACAGAAGAAGAGGAGGAGGAAAAAAGAAGAGCATCAACAACAAAACAACAACAAAAAGAAGAAAAATGTCAAGAACAAGAAGTCTATCTTTATTTTTGTTAACGTTGTTGTTGTTGTGCTCTGTTTCTTCTATATATTATCGTTTATTGTCGTATATTATTGTTGTTGTCGCAGCTGTTAAATTGTTTCGCTCAAAATTTTCTCAAAGACTAAAACACTTAAAAAAGTTAAAAGCTTTGAAGTATGAAAAGTTTGAAGTGATTTTATGGTTAAGAGCAGTTAAGGGGGAAGGAGGACAAAGCGGGTGGGAGGAGGGGGTAACAGTGACTAAGGGACACAAGGACACTGAAATAATGTAGACATTTTTATTAAGCAAAAGTATCAGCAAAATATTTAAAAAGGGCCTTCAAAATTCTTCAATAAATCTTATTTCTTTTACCTTTTCATAAAAATAATTAAAATATCTTACTTTTTATAAAAACGTAAAATTCAAGTGAAATTTTTTTAAATAATTTTTACAAAATTATATAAATTTATATACAGATTAATTTAGAATTAAATATTAATACATTAATAAATTAAAAAATTAATAAATTAATTGAATTAAGTTTTTCTTTCGTGAATCATTTGAGTCTCTGAGTCTCTGATTTTCAAGGATATTTTTACATGTTATATCCAGGTTAATAATACAATTAAAGAGTACAAATTACTTCAAACTTGGGTATAAACACGCACTTAAAGTCTATTTTTAGACTACTTCGAAGTACATTCAACATTATTTTCAAAGGTTTCCCTTTCTTGCAATACAATTTTTTAGGCAGTAATTATTTACAGCTTATCGACGGTATTTTTTGGTCAAGAAAAAATCAAGGAATATGAATGCCTAATAGTATGCAATGATTATAATTGCTTTAAGTTTGTTTCCTGTGTAATCAACTGAAAAGTGTTGAGAGAAAAAAATACAAACCTACGATTATCTGAACAAAACATAAAACAAAATTAAAATAGAGTAAGTAAAGAAGTAAGGAAATTCAGAAAAAAAGATAAAAATAAGTGAACAAAAAATAATATGAAGAGAAATAATATTAAAACACAAATGAAAATAAATGAATAACAAACAAAAATAAACAAAAAAATTAATAATAATGCAAAAACTAACGAGTAAAAATAAACGAATTAACATAAATGAAGAAATATTAAAAAATAATAAAAGTGACAAAAAGTGTAGATGTAATATATGTATATACATGCAGTCATGTAATGTTATTACATTATTAAATCTATTGGATTAACAGATAATACAGAATAATTTCGTTAAGTTTTTAGATTTTGTATAATTCTTGAAATTTTTGAAATTTAGTTAAATTTGTGAAAATTTTCTTAGGTGACATTTTTTCAATTTTTACTATTATTAGATTTTGTATAATTCTTGAAATTTTTGAAATTTAGTTAAATTTGTGAAAATTTTCTTAGGTGACATTTTTTCAATTTTTACTATTATTTGCAATTTCAATAAATTATACAATAAAACATCATATAAGAATATGAAGAAAATTGTTAAATTTCCTCAGATTTTGTTAAACATTCGTTAAATGTATAAAATGTTCATGAATTTTTATAATTTTTGGTTAAATTTATGAAATATTCACTAATTTTTGGAGTTTCAATGAATATTTTATGTATTGTGAACATTTTTGGAAATTCTGTGAATTTTTGTAAATTTTTTAAAATTCTTAAAATTATGAAATTTGTATGAATTGTGTTTATTTGGAAAATGTATGATATTCTTTATAAAGAATATACACAAGAGTTTTTTAATATTTGATAGCGACTTTAAATATGAATTTGAAGTGCGAAAAGCGATTTCAAAATCAATTCCCAGTGAAGACTTAAAAATGTGCTGTAGAATCGAAAATCGTGGCTTACTTCCGGGCTCTAAATTAGGTGTTTTCTGATGACATTATTTTTATTTTTTCCCCTCCTCCCGCCCCTAAAATGTTGATATCTGCATACGAAAGTGAAATTGAACAAAAAACAGCCATTTAATTGCAATTATTTTGGCAACACTTGAAGCGTTAATATTTTAATAGACTATTTTACCGCCAGACGTTTGTCATCACGATTCTCGATCTCTCTCTCTCTTGCGTCTCTTTCTAACATGGCACCACTGTCCATCTGACACACAACAATCACAACACACACTCGCGCATTTGAATTTGTGTGGAAAAGCTTTAAAGCTCTACGAAAGTGAAGCCGCCTGAATCAACATGAATTGCAAATGAATCACAACGTTGAGTCGCATACAAAATGCTTTACTTTGACGACTAGGAATGAAAAATGATGACGAAAGGGCGGAAAGAGAGGAGAGAGCGGAGGAGAGGAGAGAAGAGAGGTTCTTCCGTCGGTAGTAAAAGGTTTGGAGTGAGTTTGAACAGCATCTGAGTTTTATTCTGTGTGTCCAGAAGGATCGTCATGCTGTTGTTGTTGTTCTTTTTGTTGTTTTCTATTTGCTGTGTTCTTTCAGTTTCTCTTCTTTCCTCTTCTCACTATCGTCGACTGTTTGGCGTCTGTTTAAGCGTCTGTAGCGCCCTTTTTCGAGGACGACCCGATTCGAGTCTTGTCCAAAAAGATTAACTTTAAAGTTAGTGCTTAAGTAGCTATGTTGATATTGAGTGCTGGACGAGTAAAAACTTCGAAGACTTTTAAAACTCAAAGTCGTTAACATGCAGCAAGCATTTCGTAGCGAGCGACTCCTGCGCGACTCTTAAGCGATTTCAATGCAAAATTTTATTTTTAAATAAAACATCTACTCGTAGTTAGTAGTTTAAATCTATACCAAACAATAGTTATTTTTGTAAATTTTCTGAGAGTATTCAATCGTTGTTTTTTCCTCATTTCATGGATGATATTAAACATTCTAAAAAAATTAACAAAAAACCCCCCCAAAAAAATAAAGGCTTCAAAAATAAACAGAATTTTGTGTCCACTGAAGCGAATGATTCCTTGCCAACCTTGCGTCTGTTTTGAATGTGAATTTAACGAATCGAGTTGAAAACGGACGCTGATGGCGCCGTCACTCTGGAAAGTTTTTCTGTGTCCTCTACAGGATAAACAGGACCATCCGACGGCAGCAGGTGTTTTAAGTTAGACGCACATCTAAACGTATGTAGAACAATTTTTTAACTCAAAATACATCAACTCGGAGCGTGATTTAAAGTAGTATCATTTATAAACGACGATCGAAAGCATGGAGTGCACGTGGATCATTCATTTTCTGTAGCATATCCCTGGGCTGCTGTCCATGTTTAGACTGGGGTAAAAAAGTGTTCATGTTTTGATGGAATCATTTGCGAGCGACTGGAAAAAAGTAAAACTAAGTGTAAACTAAAGAAAGCAAGAAGAAAAAAATGACTGAAGCATTTTCAGTGGACCGAAAGGTCCACATTTTCAGGAGGTCTTTTCTTTTTTGGCGGAGAGAGAATGAGTGTAAGAGAGAGAGTGAGTGTGGAGAAGGTTGAGTAACGTAGTAGTTGAAAAAGAGTTTCGAGTGAGGGGAGCAGAATGTGGTCAGCGATAAAACAGACAGAGAGAGACGGAAAGCGACAAAGAGAAAAAGAGAAAGAAAGTAGGAAGAACAAACGACAGCTTGATAGATGAGAGAAACGGAACAAACAATCTAACCATATTTTGAAAAATATGGAAGTTCAAAAATCCATCGAATCTCTAAAATCTACCAGAATCGAAAATGTACCGAAATCGTAAATGTACCGAAATCCAAAAATCTATCAAATCCTCAAAAATCTATCGAAATTGTTTAAGTTTATCGCTAAATATTTTTTAGTTAGTTTTTTAGCAAATCAGGATATCTTCTGTGAACACAGTTTTTTGAACAATTTTGTTATTGTCCTTGTTGTTGTTATCCTTCCTCTTCTTGTTACGGATCTACTTATGCATTTTCCTCTTGTTGTTGCTCTTCTTAATGTTTATTCTCTTCTATTTGTTGCTTTTCTTCTTGTTGTTCTCTCATCTTTTTATTCTGGTATCGTATGAAGATAAGATGAATGACCGTCATTGATATTTTGATGATGTTTTCGCTTTCCTTTCTATGCTTGGATCCTTGATGTTTTTTATTAGTTGTTGTTGTTGCTGTTTTTCTTCTTCTTCTCCCTTTTTAGTTACTGTATTAGCATCAGTTGGCTTTCAAAGAATGTTAGGATCGATGTAGTAATCGTTTCAGTATTCAATTTGTTTTGTGTGTTGTTCTGTTGTTGTTTTTGTTGTGTAATCGATAGTCAATTTGTTGCTAGTTTTTGCTGGTTTGTTTTTCTTCCTTATCTGCGTCTTTTGTTTCTTTTTTTTTGCAAAAGAATGGGCAACACTTCATCAGAGTATCGTTGACTCAACCAAACTCAAGTTCAGTGTGTTTTTATATCCTTTTCATGTTGTGTCTGTATATTGGTAATTTTTTGTGTTGTTGATTTTCTTCTTCTTTTTTGTTGCTTTTGTTGCGCCTGTCCTTTTGTGTGTCTAATCATCATGTCATCGAATCGAATTCATTCAACAACTTTGAAAGAAAGCTCGTATTTTGATGCTCAATGTTTTGCTGCACTTCGTATTCAAATATTTTTTAGGCTGGAATGAGAGAGAGGAAGTGAAAGTAGTCAGTCTGTATTAATTGAGTTTTGTTCTTCTTTGACTCTTTTTCTCTTATCATCTCGAAGCAAATTCGTTCAAAGTTCAAAGTCCGGAAAATATTCTTTAATTTGTTATCACCGGCAAAACTATCATCAACAACAGTATCAAGCATTCTTGTTGCTTAAATTTAAAATTGAATTAGTTTTTATTTAATGTGTCATTCCATTATTTCGCAGTCAAACCAACAACAGGCGTAAATCATGTAAACAACAGAATAATGCGTACATCGCATTACTAATAAGATTTTCTAATTTAATCACACGCTTCAGATGTTAATTAAGTTCGATATTTTACTCGTACATAATCTCGTTCGAAGTTCGACGCTGATGAATTTAGATATGAATGAAGCTACCAAAAGAGGACAGAGACAGAGAAAAAGAGAGAGAGAGGGAGAGAGAGAGAGAGAGAGAGAGGGAGAGAGAGAGAGAGAGAGAGAGAGAGAGACGTTGGAATGGACAAAACGCGGCATCGTCGTTGTCATTGTTGTTGTAATGGTTGATGCAATGATTCTATCGGTTTATTTGTTGCAATTAATTTCGTCTTAAATCGAGAGCAATAACAAATACAACAACAACGAGCAGTTGACCACTAACACCAACATACAGCCTGCTATCGTGACGTTTGCTTATCTTCTGACGCTAACTCAGCTGAGCTCAATCAGTTTGCTTGAATTACGTGACACAAACAGACATAAACACACACGCACACACTCACACTAATATATCTACATAGGTACATCGTCCTCACCATCATCGTCATCGTTGCCATCATCGACGTCACCGAATAACGAATTCTGTCGGTTGATAAGTTGACATGATTACTTGCTTGTGTGTTTGCGTCTGTGTGCATGTGTATGTGTGTGTCTGCCAGCTTGTGTGCATGCGTGTTTATTAATCGTCTTGCGTTTTAGTATCCGTTCCATTCACAGTTGTTGTCTATTTTAGCGCATGGTTGCTGCAACAAAGCCGCTTTGCTTAAATCCCGATCCTCGGCGCCGTTCTGAATTTTGCTCGATTCGAAGATTGGTTTCGAAACCAGGATAAATCAACGAAGATTACCATCATCGCTTTTGTAAGCTGCCCCAGGAATGCAATTAAATTTTATTTTAGCTCTCAGGTGTTGAATAAATCGATTCAAATTAACTCAAATAAATTAAATTATAGTTTACAATTGCTGGAAATAATAGAGAAATGTTTATAAAATTGTAGGTTATAGAAGAATTATTAAAGATAAATTATTAAATAATACGTCACTCTATCAAAATTGGTGACTTTTTAAATTTAATTCTTCACCAGCAACGAAGACAACACATTCTAATGAATTGTAATAAATTCATCAACACTTCGAGCGACATAAATTATAACCTTTCATGCCTGACGGAAATTAATACTCTTTCCGTTTCCGGTTTTCCCGCACTTGCAAGAATAACAGGAAGCCGCCGCTGATTTTATCTCTGGAAACCATCCGCCGATAAACGACGATCATCATCGTCACCGTAATCGTCCATGGCCACGGTTTTTCCTCACGGGATCGTGGACGAGGTTAACTAATGATGAAGCTAGAAAAAGCTGCCTTGGAAAAGGTTCACCAGCTGCTTTGCGAAAACGTGCGTGACGCTGACTTTTCTTTTGTTTTTTCTTCTGAGTCGCACAAACTTTGTCATTGCTTAGTTTATGTTATGTTCACCAATCAATCTTGTGAATGAAGAGGAAGAAAGGAGGATGAAGGAAGAAGAAAGAAAGGAGAATGAAGGATGTCGCAGATTTGTCGCGAAGAAGGGGAAGTTCGATTAGGTTAATTAAAGCTGGACAAAAAGTGATTAAGTGCTGTTTTTCCTGATTATCATTATTATTATGAAATGAATAGTTAGTTATTCTTTTTTAATACATAATTAAATTCGCTAAAGAAACATTTCCTTTGTCTTTTTGATTCATTCATTTAAATTGCTGTTATTTATTTCTAATTCAATATATTAATCATTTTCGTTTTTATAAATCTCAAAAATGGTAGCCTTGTTTTTCAGCTGGCCTGAAGGTGTACAGTATTTGTTTTTTTCTATTTTTTTGCTGCGCGTCAAATTGAAAAATTAGCCACCATTTTTTCTTTGGCTTTAAATAGTTTCTTCTTCTTCTTCTCTTCGTAACAGCGTAACGTAAACGCCTAGCAATTTGTTTCTATTAACATGTTGGATGGCCTCAAAGCAGGCCATCTGAGTATTTATCGCAGTCAGAATGTGTGGTTGGTTCTGTATCAGTGTTGGTATTTGTTGTTGTGGTTGTTGTTATGGTTGTGGTTCTTGTTATTTGTGGGGTTTGCCGTTTGCTTTGCTTAATTAATGCAGTGTTTCAATTCAATTTATAAAAGTTAAGGAACACAACATAAACGTATTTATCTACCCTGGACGAAAAAATTTTCGAACTTCAGTTCCAAGTATGCGAAAAGAGTCTTCGTTTCGTGAAGAGGCTTGCTTTTCGATGGTAAAGAAAAAGAGGGAGAATTTGAAATTTTGTGTAAAAAAGTATGAGATAAAAAGGACGCAGAGAGATGTAAAAGTTAATTAAGACTCAATAATACGAGCTCAATTCAAATAGGATCAATTTAATTTCAATGCAATCCCTTAAACCAACATATTAAACCTGTAAAGAGCAATAAACAACAACCAAATGTGGACAAGATGAGAGAAACCATACAGGATAATCAATGCACTTAAAGCATCTTTAAAGGATATTCAAAGCAACAGAGTCACCGAGTTACTCGTAGCATTAAAAAAATGTTAATCGAACCGAAAGAGCGTGGTAAGCACATGAAAAGTACATACAGTTATTGAGAGTAAGTGTAAGTGTATGTTTGCGTATGTGTGCGTCTGCAAGTGCTTCCAGGTGTGTGTATTGATGTGGTTGAAACTGTTTGAAGCCGTCACCAGCTTCATGAGGCTGCATTTAATATGTTTATTTTTCTACCTTCATAAAGTAGCGCCTCCTTCCTTGTCCTTCGTATTTCTTTCTTTCTCTCTCTCATTTGGTTTCTACTCATTACAAGTATATTAATAAACTAAAAATGCAATCGTTTCTTTTATGGTAACTCTTTTTATTCGTCACAAGGCGAGCCATTCCTCCTCTTTTGTGTTGGACTGCGTTTGAATGGGTTTCTATCCACTTTTTCAACTCTTGAATTCTGGTGGGAAAATAGTTTAAATGCAAATTTTTTTTGCCCAAGTGTTGCAGACATAAAATAATGCATAATATAAGCAGAGCATAAATTTTAATCATTTCCACATTATGTTGTGAGCATAGAGCAATGTGTGTGTGTGCGTGTGAGAGGGCGGTGGGTGTGGCAGCGCCCCCAACAAAACATTGGCGTTCATTGAAAAGTTTTACAACGCAAAACATTTTTCATGTATTCAAGTATTTTTTATTTTATTTTATTTTATATTCCCGCATTCTTTTTTTGCTTCAACTAATTAATATTAAAAATGTTAAACCTTTTAAAAATGTTATAAATATTAATACAGTGCGGTTTTTTACATAATTTAATTGGCCATAACTTTAATCATAGCATTGAAGCTCTTTCATTTCCTTCTCTTCTCTTATGTAAATTACAAAATTTCATCTAATTTCGAAGTAATGTTATTTTAATGCTAGTCATTGAAATTATTGAAATACTTTTTATATTTTTTCAACTTAAATCCTGAAAAATAAATCGTGATATCGTAAATGTGAAATCGAAATCACATTGTAATTTAAACACAATTCTTCAGCGAAGTCTGAAACATCTTTTAGTATATCCTCGCCGAATCTTATGACCTCGGTTCCGATTTTATTCGAAGCACCGGCACCGATTTCTACGTTATTAATAAAAAAACGTTATAAAAGCGAACTCATCAACTTCGAGCGTGTTTTTATGCGGCAAACACTTCAGCCGCGGTTGGGTTTAATAAAGCTCTAAAGTTTGAATGGGTTTTTGGCTATAAACGTGCCCAAAAACGGTGGTCGAATTGAGGAACGCTAAAAACTACAAAGTCACAACACACGGCACAATAAATACTCCAGAATGTTTCAAATTTTATGCAGCACACAGAAGAAACTCTGGATGCAACAAGAGCAACAACAACAATAATGACAACAACAAAAACAACAACTATAATAACAACAATAACAACAAGACAACAGAAAAGCATACAAACAGGCACACTAAAAAAAGTTTGCTTGGTGCAGTTTATCGCGCTTCAGAAAATCGTTTTCCCAACGAAACTTGTACTTGTTCTTTATCACTCCCTCTTCTCTACACTTGTTACTTCACTTCTTGATTTTATGTGAGATGATAAGATGAATCAAGAGGGAAAAAGAATGAAAGAAAGCGGTGCTTTGTTGATTGCCATGACGTCATAAAAACGTGATTTACGGCTACTGGAAAAAGCGAACAAAATGTCCGATTGATTTTCGGAGGAATTTTTCTGGTAAAATATGGAAGAAAATATTAAGTATTTTTGTATGGTTTACTATTGAGCACGACTGAAGCAATATGAGATCAATTTGCAGATCCTGAAGGACAAATGAAGAAATCTGTGGTTCATTTGGACAACTATGAGGTACTTAGGATTAATCTAATGTACTATGTTTAAATTTCTTCTATTTGACAGATTTTACTTCGGTTTTACTTCATTCAATTTCAAAACTTAGCTTGAGATATAAATACCCTAACAAATTCCTTTCACGAGCGATATCCCTCATAAAGAATATCTACTCAAATGACTAACAGAACTGTGAACAATTACAGCAACAACAACAACTATTGAAACGCTTCATTACACATAAAATAAGGATAAAGTATTTAAGCATAGTGAAGGGATCTCATAAATCTTTTCTAACGCGGAAACTTGAAGCAATTCGAAGCATTCGACGGATGGAGGAACTCAACGAATCGAATTCAAAAGATGGGCAAAGCTTCATGTGGGTATTCGATCGGTCATCTTAGTTAATTGTTATGTGACGTTAATGACAGATAACCACCCTTATATTGGGGGTTGGAAGGAAGGAAAGAAAGTAGCGGACAGTCGTTGAGAGGACAGGAAAAGAAAGAAATTCGGAGGGGGTTACATCGAAGTTCACAAATTAAGAGCTGTTTGTAAACGGTTCGAGTTTTTGAAATATTTCATCACATTACGAGGAAAGAAATCGATAAAAGCAATAAAAGTAACAACAACAACGAAAACAACGGCCTTATAAAAGGGGTCTTTGATTTATTAATGTTTAAATGGAAAAATTAATGCAGTTCATCGATTTATGGATCCATGAAAGGGTCTCGCACTTTCGGGGGAAAGACAACGAGTATTTCTTTGTTCCGGGCAATAAAGAAAAAAAGTTGTTTGAAAAAAAGTTGTTTCTCTTTAAAATCGGCAAACAGATCAAAGTTGAAAAAAATGTGTATTCAAAGCGCATCGAATTATTCCAAGAATACTTTCAAACTGATTTTTTATTCGGAAAAAATCATTGTTTTTGTTTTTGTTATCGTCTCGAGCTTCTGTTCTCGGTTTTCTTTTGAGTTCAAGTTTTTTGACTTTGGTGAGTTTTCGATTTTTTCTTGATTTCTTTTCCCCCTTTTCTACTGTTTTGATTTTTTCTTTTATTTCCCCCAATCTTATTTACATTTTGTTTTTCCTTCCTTTTCATATTCCTTTTCTTTAATCTTCTGATTTTATTTATTTTACAATAAATGTTTTTAAAGAATTAGAATTCAAGTGTTTGAGTTGCATAATTTTAAGTTTTTCTAGGTTTTTATTTTAAGTTTTCCCCCGCTTTTTTGTTGTTTTGTTGCACGGTGTAGAAACGACTGCATTGAAGCACTTCTGATGCACTTGTTAGCTGTTTTTTTTATGTGTTGCTTTGTGTGAGTGTGTGTGTGCGTGCGTGTGCGTGTTTGTGTGCGCGTGTGTGAGTGAGCAGGTGAGTGGATCAGATTCTCTGTGAGTTTGTTAGTGTGTATCTTTGATGCGTTAAAAAAAAAAAAGAAATCAAATACTTAAAGTACTTGCAGATGTTTGAAGTGCGTTTGCTGTATTGATTTCGAAGTTAGTACAAAGGTCAGAGTGGATGGAATAAAAAGTAAAAAGATAGAAATAATTGAAATCAATGTGTATAATAATGAAATTGATGTAAGCATTTCATTTGTGATTTTATGTTATGCTATTTTATTTTGTGTTATTTACTTTTCATTTATTTTATATTTCTTAACTTTTCTTTTATTTTATTTTGTTCTATTTTACTGTATTTAATTTTATTCTATTTTATACAATAATATTTTACTATTTTTTAAAATTTTACTCAACTGTTAATTTTCTACTATTTTTGTAATATGTGTTTTCTTTTAATTTAAATTATGTTTTATTTTTGAATTGCTTTATTTCACTATATTTTATATTATTTCAAGTAAATTGATTTCGTTTCAGTATATTTGTTTATACTTGTAACTATTATTATTTCTCTCGTTTTTGTTAAAATTTCTTTTCACATTATTTCAATATTATTTTTGAATTTATGGAAAATATCTGCATATTGTATTTCTGTGTTATTATAGCATTCAGCTCCAGTTATAATAAATTGTTGTCAATAAATCCACGAAATCGTATTATAAAAAAATATTTGATTCATTCACATCGACAATAATACGAAAATATCATTAATTTAGTCATGGTTTCAGTAAACAAACCGCACAAAATCATGCCACGCCCCCTCCCCTTTCTCGAAAAAAACCAAATAAATAGCAAAATGAGGGAAAATAAACATAAACATTTGGTGATAAAGTAAAATACAATTCAACAAAATTATTCAACAGCGCACAAGAAACACGAAAAAATAAATAATTTAATGATATTAAATCTGACCAAAAAATAGTAACAGTAAAGATAATAATAAAAGTAAAGTAAAAACTGTAGCAGCAACAACAACAACACAAAGACGATGAAGTTACAACAAACAACAAAAATGGCGCAGAAAATCTAAGCAACATTGCAGAAATATTTGCACCTTGAATTTTAGGAGTTCAGAAACAAGAAAAGCAATAACAAAAACAATAATAATAACAAGAAGAAGAGGAAAAAAGCACAAGAAGAAAAGAGGGAGGAGGAGAAAAAGAAGAAGGAGAAGGAGAAAAATAACAAAACTAGCAACCATTTTGAAGAGTGAAGCAACAATCAGGTAAACAGTTTAAGTTGCAGCAGCAGCAGTAGCAACAAACTTTAGGAAGCAACAACAACAACAATAACAACAACAAAGAATGCAATACTATATTCAGAAATGAAATGAAGCATATTTTTATTTCTCTGGTTTGCTTTTTCCATCATTTTCTCAGCGCTTTTTTTATGATGCATCTTTTTATTGCATTTCGTGGTTGGTTTTTGTTTTTGTTTTTTTCTTTCACCAACGAATGTAGCAACTACAACAACAGCAATACAAATAACAACAACAAGATCGAGGCAGCATCTATAATAGCTTTTTAAACTTTGCCACTCAAACAACGCTTTTTACATAAAAGAAAGGAAGTGTTCCGCATCATTTACGATTCACACTTTGTTGCTTCTGTTGTCTGGCCCAAAGGATAACGTTTTATGTGTTTTATTTTTATCATTCATTTATTCAACGAACCAACTATTCAACCATCAATCCATTCATCCATCCATCTCAACATTTCACCATCTATGTTTATATTTTCATATTTAATTTAACCGAATGTTTTCATGATTGCAGTTCATTTCATTCAGATATTATTTGAGTTAAACTTTTGGTTCTTTGTTATTTTTGATTCTTTGTTATTAAGTTGAAATTGAAGCCTCAAACTCAGATTTTGTTGTTGCTTGTGCTTATTTGTGAATTATTTGAAGGTTTTCTTCTAATTTTAGTTTAAAGTATCTCTACAAAAGTGAATCAGTTCAAAAATATTCTCCCTGTGATGTTAGTGAAATATTAGCATATCAATAAATTGAGAAAGTGCTAAAATATGCTCTTTTTATGAACACGATAAAAAATATTGTAGGCAATAAAAAGGATAAGCTTCAAAGACAGAAGGAGGCGGACATACAGACAGAGAGAGAGAGAGAGATAGAGAGAGAGAGAGAGAGAGAGATAGAGAGAGAGAGAGAGTGAGAGAGAGTGGAGTGGAAATGGAAATGGAGTAAAGGCTGAAATGAGGCAGAGGAATGTACAAAGAATATGAATATAAGAGGAATGAAACGCCAAGAAAGAAGTGAAGAGAGAAGTGAAGAAGTGAATGTACACCGAAAGGACTAGAAAGTCCTTTGTTACTGCTGCTGAGTGCATCTGACGTCCTTTGATGGATTTTGCCGTCTCGGATGAGGCGAGAGTGGGTGGAAGGAGGGTGTTGTAGCTGGAGAATATTTAAATTATACAAAGTAAGCACAAACTGAGCATATTTTTTTATGGATGTCCATTTTCTTTTACCATTTTTACCATAGAGATTGAGCTGACGAAGAACGTTCACAATGACACGTCAAATAAACCGCTGTAATGTGAAAAAATAACACTTCCGTTAACAACTTGTTAATACGATGATAAATTATGTTTTTATAGCTTCAAATATCGAATGAATGAATGAATAACATCGGTTATCACATAATAAAGATAATAATAAAAATTCCAAAATATTGTTTCATAAAAAAAGTATGCGTGACCTTGATGATGCGTGACCTTTACAAATGATTACATTTCACAAGTCTATACATTGTATCAATCTGACTATATGTATTTTTTTGGAATCTGAATTAAAAACGCAAATTTTTATTAAACTATTAAAACCTCGGAAAGCACTTAAAACTTGTTGTTGTTGTTTTCGTTTTCGTTTTCGATGTTGTTGTTGTTCCATTAAATTTAAGTACCAAAGCGATTCAATGTCAACAGAGCAACACTTAAAAAGTGCATGAAATCACATCACATCGCATGAAAATAAATAAACGAGTCCATTAAAAAGCTTGACATTTTTTCATCAAGGGAATTCAATAGAATTCTGCTCTGCAGTTTTTTAAAAATCGGTTTAGTTTAAAGTGAAAGCGATTAATGAAGTTTAACACACACAAAGAGAGAGAGAGAGACTTAGAGAGGGAGTGTGAGAGAGAAGCGGAGGAAAGTAGAGTCAACCAAATAAACAAAAAAAAAAAGATTCTCCTTCTATCCTCATCCTTCTCAACATGTTTACTATTAAAACACTCAATCCACTCATTCAACACATACATTGTTGTTGTTTTTAGTGTTGTCGTTGTTGTTGTATGAAACTTTTTGCTCTAAACAAAAAGGAAAAGAAAACATTTTTAGATAAAGTGTTACGAAATGAAATTAAAACGTTACAAACTAAACTAAAAAAGCAAAAAGGACGAAAAACAAACCCGTGATGAAAACAAAAGAAGCGTTCAACACACGAACCAAAAATAAGACAACAAAATAAAGGACAATAACAACAAAAACAACAAAAAAAGTTGCGTCAAAATAATAGTTAAAATCTGCATCTGTGTTTTTGTTTGCTAAGAGGGGGAAAACAACAACAACAACGCAAACCATTGTATAAAAGAGAACCTTAAATTAAATTATATTAAAAGAATTTAAATCATTAACCTATCGACTGGCCGAAAAAAGGTTAAAAAAGAAGACAGTAAAGATATAAAGATTTAAAAATTATTAAAACTCTCTCAACTCACAATTTTTTTTTCATTCTTCGTTAATTTAAAATTAAAATCTCAACTGAAACTTATAAATAAAATATATTAACTCTCTTTTAATAGTCTTTTCTAAAATTTACTTCTCCATCGCTTTTAATATTTCGACAGTTAAATATTATTGTTGCTCCTAAATTCATTCCCAATTCATGCTCCAACTCTTCCAACTCAAGCGTTGCAAGCCCGTCGCTTTTACAAACTGGCTCCCCCCCCCCTCTTCATCCTTCACCTCTTCCCCTACTCAACCGTTTTATTATTTTCCTTACTACAGAAAAGCGTCCAAGCTGTGACAGCTTATAAACTGACCCTCTCCCTGTCCCTTTTTCCCTCTTTCTCTCTCTCTCTCGCTCTCATTCTCTCAATATCACTCTTTAACTTAAAGTCCAATACAAAGTTGACGATAAAAGAAAAAAGAAATTAAGGAAAACTTGTAATAAAATTAACACAACAAAAAGCTTAAAATTCAATTTAAAAATATTTTTGTCATTAATTTATTTTCCATTAGTTTGCTGAAGCTTGACGTTGATAGTGTTGTCAACTCACTCACTACTCAAATCAGCAAGCAACACAGGAAACAAGAATGTGAAAGAAGTAAAAAGTTAGAAAAGTAGCTGGGTTAGACTACAAAATGATGGACATCCGAAGGACCAACAGAGATGACCGAAAAAAGAGATAGAGAGAGAGAGAGACAGCCGACAGAATACACAACCATGAGACGTACCAAACAGACTGACCAACAAAAACAGCAACAACAACAACCACCAGAGACAAACAAATAGACACCAAAAGAGACTCTCAGAGAAATTCATAGATGCTAAAGATGGTCAAACAAACAAAGAAGGAGACAAATTACCGGATAGCTGAGAAGAGTGTCTGAGTTATAGGACCAGAAGATGGTCAGTCAGTCTCTCCGTCAGTCGATTGTTCAACTGGTCAGTCGAAAGTCGAGAATCGAGATGGTCTGTCGAGTGTTCAGGCGCTCAGTCGGAGGTCGGAGGTCGAGTCGGTCAGAGAAGATAACTTGACTTCGACTTGACTGGTCTCTGGACATATTACGGGATTCATTCTTAGTCGGTCCCAAAGAAGTAGAAGCACAAAAATTCTCTATGGATTTCTATAACTGGAACAGTGCTGATGACACTCATTTAAACTTAGACAGCGAGAGAGGGAGAAAGAAAGAGAGATAGAGAACAGAGGGAGAGCGAGAGAGAGAGGGAGAGAGAAAGAGTGGTAGAGTCTTTGAAGCCAACATAAAATTATTATTTAATGTGAAGCAAAAAGCAAAACCAAAAAAACTGCAAGAAGCGAGCTTAAATTCTCTAAACTGTGGCCATAAGAAAATAATAACAATTAAAGTGTTGCTCGGTGAGAGTTTAAGGCAAGAGTAGAGAGCACTATGTGAGTGACTGAGAAGTGAATAAAAAGTTGAGCAGATTAAAACCAAAAACACTTTTCATTGTATCCGTAATACTGTAGATACGAGTATAAATAAATAAGGAAAGAAAATTAAAGACAAGACGAAGAGAAGGAAGGAACGTGGAAGGCACATAGGAAGGAACCCGAAGCTTCGTTGAGGAATGATGTTAATTTAGAAAATGTAAAAAGTGGCCAAAATTGCAGATATTTGAATTTGTGTTCATTTTCCTCACTACATTATTTGTGTAAGCAGAGTGAACAGTCTCAGAGTTTATCTACAACCATGGACAACAGTCTGTGGGGTACGAAAAATCACACTTACTCGTACATACACACTTACCTTTGTTCTACAAATAAACATCTGCTCTTAAATAAATTCATCCACTTCTCATTTTTATTAACAATTTTATTATTAAATCGGAGTTAAAAGGATTAAAGGAATCAGTTTTAATTCAAAAATCATTTAAATTAATATTAGATTCGTGACTCAGAGATATAAAGTATTTGAATAATGTATTATATACACAGTAAAATTTTGTATACAGGTTTTTGTATTCAGAAATCCAACATAAGGAAGAATTGCCAATTATTGCTTTTAACTGTACATTTTTTGTAATGAATGTTTTTATGGGATATTTCTAGAGTTACTGAAATTTTGAAGTTTCTTAAGAATGTAGAAAATTCTTAAAAAATAGATGTAATTAATGAACTTTAAACAAAAAAGTAAACAAAAACTTGAATTCATCAAATGTTAACAAATATATTTGAGTGAAGGAATGATATTTCTATCGTTAACGATTTAATGATTGTACGAGTATATAATTAATGATGAAATTGAGACATTAATGGAACAAAATAAAAGTCACTCGAACTTTACAAATTTCATTACAGAAGAAATGTTTTCACAAAAGAAATCTTGTAAAAGTCTAATATCTTATCATCATCTCATCTCATCAGAGAGACTTCTTTAAAATTCCAGTCATTTCACATTATAAATCACAATATAAACCTCAAGATAACCACAGTATTTGATTTATTAATGGATTTGTTTTTGTGTTTGATTTCAAATGTCATTTCTTCCATTATAAGTTATCAAATTATATACATTATCCTAAAACTCTTGCGATTGACGATGACTTGTTTTCTTCATTTTCATCTCGAAGAAGAGAAGATATATTTTCTTGAACTTCTCAAAAGGAAGCCGAAAATTCGTCAATTGATCACCAGGTGAAAAAAGCTTGATAGTATGGTAGAGTGTTTGATAGGGTCCGGAAAGGAGGAGGGGCAGGACAAAAGGTGGAAAGATGTCACTCAATTCATGTGAAATTCTAGCAGCAGTAAAAAGATTGCATAAAAACAAGTGGAACATTTTTTGTTCACTTCATTTATTTCATTCTTTTGCTTTCACTCGCGAGTGTTGTCAGCAATTCGGCGATGACAGGAAGCGATGTAAAGCGATTTTTTACCTTTTTGTAGATATTCGATAACAAGGACCGTAGACCGTGAAACGGAGTCCGGCGACTGGTCACTAATGATTGATACTGCGGAGGCTACCTTGACTATCATTTATCTTATCCTTTTTTAGCGAATAATTTAAAAAGTCTTTCCCATAAGTCTTTCCATAGCGAATAACTTCTATGTCTTTTCCTATTTCCCGATATTATTTATTGAAGCCCAAAACTTGGGAAAACGTTTATATCGTGAATAGCTTTTATTGCAAAAGTAGCATTAAGAAAGCTTAATCAAAATGTGTTCTCTCCAAGAGCACCGATATGATTCGACCACTCAATCGACACCAATCCATAAGTAATCGCATACAAATTGGGATTTCTCTCTCGTACCCACGACGCAGACAGACAGACCAAAAAACCAACTTATCTGAAAACAATAAGAGTCAATATTACTATCATTACAGCTCCGTACGAATGCCACACTCATCCTTTCATTTACCAGTGCGAAGTATCCTGGGGAATCTGTGGTTTTTATTGGATTAAAATTGGACCCAACAGAGGCAAAAATACATAGTTTCCAAAAAAGGAAAATACGGGATGAAGAAGAAGAAGAGGACTTGATTGAGTGGTTTAAGTAACCCAGGCAACAGCAGCAGGCCACAAGACCAAAATCAAAGCAGGCGCACGTTTTAATTGAATGACAAGTCTTTGGGTGGGAATATAAAAAACCAAACCAAATAACTGAGAGGAAGGAAGGGAGAGAAAAAAGCAGGTAGAGTGGCAGGGTTTTACAGTTTACATCGCCGCTGCGTTGACGTTGATGCATCAGCAGCAACAACCGCAAAATGCAATGAGACGAAATTCTTCTCTGAACAATAAAAGCAGATCAATGTTGAGCTTTTCTCCTATTCTTCTTCTCCTTACTTCTCTCCCCCTCTTCCCATGACCTCTTTGAACCTATTCATGGCTTCGCCCGATTTCAAATTATCATCAACTGCAGCCGCCGCCGCTTGCTGATGAGTGCGGTTTAGTGTTTGCTTCAGTATTTGATGCAGCGTCCGTGTGCACACGTGAGCGTTCACAAATGATACCCTTTTATGTGAATGGGTAGAGTATAATTGCTTTTCGCTCCTGTTTTTGTTTGGCATCCTTTCGAATGCATTTCTTTGGTAGCAACTTTGATTTAATCAAAGTGCACATTTCTAAAACAGTCATCAAACATCAGACGTCAGTGTGCACATTTTCTGTCAAACGATTTTGATCTGTATACGACAGATTTTCGTTGTCAAAAATTATACATGCACGCGTATATGGTTTGTTGAGATCTGACTTGAATGAAGATTAAACTTCATTCAGCCATCCAGTTGGACATCCTCAGAAGTAGGCTCACTTAAGTCCATTTAAAATACATAAGTACACACATTCTTTGCCTAAAGTTTCTTTCCCTCTGTCCGTCTTCCCTTCCCTTCACTCTTTGTTTTCCTCTCTCTTTCACTATCTCTTTCTCTCTGTTTCAGGTACAACGTAATTTGTTCCATTTGCACTCTAAATTGAAACTGATGATAGATCTGGATAAAAAAACCTAAATTATGGACAACAAACGATTGTAATGGGAGATGTTTCATGAAGCTAGTAATTTAAAGTGAAAGTCATCCATTCGGTGTACATATAATATTAAAAGAGTGCATTTAGTAGAGTGCATTAAATATAATTTTGTTGACCGGACAAATTATTGCTTTTACAACTACTAAAGCGTAAGTTTAAAATAAAATTAGTTGAAAATTGTTTAAAATTGTTTCAATGTTATGAAAAAGGAACCATATCGAAAGTTCATGGATTACGAACTAAAAACAAGATTATTTTATGTCTAACTTCGTTGAAAGCGATTTAATCTAAAATTGTTCTCACTATGGAAAATATTAATATTATGAGTTAATATAATGGATGAAATTTTATAAACAGCAATCCTGGAGATCTCGAGAATATCGCAGATTTATTCCTCAACTTTTTCTATCATAGAAAGAAACAGAAAGAAAGGAAGAAATAAAGAAATAATAAAATCGTTTTCTTTAGAAATAAAACTTA
This sequence comes from Myopa tessellatipennis, assembly GCA_943737955.2. Lineage (NCBI taxonomy): Eukaryota > Metazoa > Arthropoda > Insecta > Diptera > Conopidae > Myopa > Myopa tessellatipennis. The sequence continues at coordinate 54,636,496 of OX031316.1, forward strand.
TTTACAGCATATGATTCCCTCAACCTGAAATAAAGCTGATCGTAAATACTGTTTACATTCGGTGTACGCCCACCGGCCCCGCCCATCGCCAGAGTTTATTAAGGCGACTCCACAAAACCAGAAACTATGCATGTTTAATGATGATAACCAAAAACGTGCCACCGAATATACCATCGTATGCATCACGGCAGACGTGGAGAAACAGCAGAAACGAGCAACATTCCTCCAGAATCGGCCACAGACAGGCAACCAGCGGAGTCAGCGGAGGGTAATCGAGTTGGCGAAGTGGCACGCAGCGTAGGTAGCGAAAATTATAAGTTATTAATTTTTGGCACTACCGAAAGCGGAAAACGTTGATTTAATATTCAACACCACTTTTCTTGGGTGTGTTTAATTTTCAACCCCACTATTGAGGCAATAAAAGCAATAAGTTAAGTGCGAAGTAAAGAAGTGAAGTAAGAAGTGAAATTGAAGTAAGATGAACTTTTAAATCATATAAAAACATGCTAAAGAGGAATTATAATCGCTCGCCGCGCCTATTTTTATGGCTCATTTCCGTTTGTAGTCTAAAATACGATATTGAAAGGAAGTTGAAATTCTGATGTTTTCGCCAAAAGCAAGGAATGCGCGAAATACTCCTCTTTAAAAAAGTTCGATAAAAGAATCGATAAAATAAGAATTCCTTAAAAATCGCAATCCTTAAGAATCCTTAAGAAATTCATTGAAAATTTAAGTAAAGAGCCTAAAAGAATGATTGAATGAATGAAAAGCAATTTGGAAGCAATTTTTTTCAATTTCATGACTTCATGATAGAGTTGAGTTCATTTGTACTCAATGAGTTTTCAATCCTGATGAAAAATATGTTCATCTGGACCCAGGTTGACATGACAGCTGACACGTTTTCAGCTGACACATTTTCGGCTACCGAACGACAGTCACGTCGCTGCAACATGTGAAAAGTTCCATTTACAATACTATGGTAGAATCAGGAACTGAGGAGTAAATCGAAGAAAAGGACAGCAGCACCATCAACTCAAGATTTAAAGACATCAACGCAAAATGTTTTGCTCTCATCGAAACTAATTAAAGGTCACCAAGAGGTTAATTGAAACCATTTCACATTTAGTTACTAAATTATTATTCTTAACTTCTTGTATATATGTACATACTACATATAACTATAACTGTTATGTAGTCTGTTTAAGCTTTTTTACTGTTTAAGTATTTAAAAATATTTAAAAATACCCCAAGAAATTTTTATTAATGTTCGACATTATGAAATGTTGAACATTTTTGAAATTTTGTTAATGTTGTTAACTCATTAAAATTAATTTATTTTTTATGCTATGTACAATAAAGAAATATTATCTGACGTAGAAAAATAAATTAAATAAAATCCTGGAAACACTTTTTTCGTCTCTTTCTTTCTGTTTCTATTCTTCTGTCTTCACTAAAATTAAGAACCTCTAAAAAATCTTCTATAATTTCATAGATAGAGACAAAATCTTCTTTTTTACTCTTTAGTTGTTCACAAGAAATTCACAAGAAAAGAGAAAAGGCGCTCAACTCAAGAGATTCGAAATAAATATGAGAAGATATTTAAAAGTCTCAACTTTATTGGAATTCATTTTTTCTAAGATTCCAAGGTTTTTGTTAAATTTTCTTTCCGCAGGGGATCACCAGATAAATGTCGAATAAAAACAAAAGCGAAGAAAGTGGGCGAAAGACGATAATAATTGGATTATTTGGTAGTTTCTGGTGAGAGCTGTTGTTGGTTCTTTGTTGTTACTAAGCAACTTGGTGACCCTGTTAAAAGTAGTCTTTACTGTTGAATGTTACAGAATTGAGACAGATAGAGATAGAAATTACAACAACCATAGCAGTATAGACAACAATAAACGTTGCAGATAATATAAAAGAAGTGCTTAAATATCGTGTAACATTTTATGGAAATCTTTTTATTTTACTCGAACTTTTAATTGATCCAAAGTGGTATGAAGAAAATGGTTGAGTGGGGAAGGAGCTGTCTTTGAAGAGGGTTTTCTAAGAAGTTGTGTCTTCAAAGAATCCAATGGTTTATACCGATCTTAGAAAGCATTGTTTCTTGGCTCTTGGTTTGTAATACAGCGAACTGAGTTCCACTTTATTAAAGAATTTCTGGCTGAAGTATTTACGAGTAAATACGAGAATATGTGGCTAAATACCATATAGCCCCGGGCCGCTGAAATTGTTATTGGTGGGCTTCTTTGTATTTTCTTATAAAGAGCGGCGCATTATTTTTAGAAGCCCACGGACACTGAATTATAATTCTTAGGACGACCCAGAGCGATATACAGTTTGTTTTCGTTTTTAAGGTTGAGTATTTTTATGCTCTTGTTTTAACTTGTTGCTCATTTATTCTTTCAGTTGTTTAGGTTACTTCGGTGTTTTTTGTTGTTGTGGCTTTTCTTTTTGTTAAAGTCAGTTATGTTGTTGCTGTTGTTGTTTTTGTTGTTACTTACATCCTTTGCACATGTTTAACTTGTCGACTAGGCTCTCATGTTCCATTATGTCACTCAAAATGTAACGCTTTAGGGCTCACGTTCACGTCACATCCCCATGGAGGTAAGGTCATGTGGTGCCGTCGCTTCCTCTCGCTCACCTTCTCCGTCCTTCTCTTCTCCTTGTATTTTGCGTGTTGTTGTCAGCATGTTTGTATTATTGTATTGCTATGAGGCTTTTCTCGTCCTTTAAGTAGTACATTTTTTTTTATTTTCACGTTTAATTAATTACCACAGCATGTTTTTTCCATTTTCTCTTTCTTTTTCGTTTTTCTCGCTCACTTTTTCCAGTTTCTCGCTCCAGTTTCACTGCGATTTCAGGTTCGCTGCTGGTATTCATCAAGGAATTCCTTCGTAGGTATCTGGAGAATATCTTCGTTTCTTCCTTTGAATTTCTGTTTAGAGCCAATTTATTACTCACACAAAATTACATTCGCCTGAAACACATGTCCACATTGAAATTAATTGTCATGTCAGGTTCGTTGTGATGCGGTTTGACAAATGATCTAATTCTTTTTTCACCTTCTTTGAAAACGTGAAATAAATGTTGAATAGAAAGAAGAAAAGAAAAACCAGAAAAACAGAACTTACAAAAGTCAATTAAAAGAATTACTCTCAAAAAACTTCGATTCAAAGACGTTAATTATAGAATATTTATTTCAATTAAGTGACATTAACTCAGACCGAATGATTGCTTTTTAATATTTGTGAATTATTTTAGATTGATTCTTTATTTAAGTTTTCTAATCTATTAATTTACAAATTTGTTATTTGAATAAATACTCGTACAAGTATAATCTCTATAAATCTGAATGAATGAATTTTGTGTTATTTTTTAATTACAATTATTTAGTGATGATATCCAACGACAACAACAATAATAATAAATGCCAAAATAATAATCCCATTCGATTAAATGTACTTTTGTATCATATGTACATATATACTACACGAAGCTATACCATATATGTATAATGTATATATACTATACTAAATATAATTAAATTGAGTTTTGCGGTTGCAATTAATTTAAGTAAATTATACAAGCAATGAATTTTAATTGCTTTAGAATCAAGCGAAGTGAAGAATAATGAAAATTTAATGCACCGTAATGAGCGGGAATCCAACGATTTCCAATATGACCGTATTTACAGTTAGCTGCATGGTCCATATGCTAAATCAATCGTGATTCGAATGAAATGAATAAATGGAGCTTTTTGGTCACAACTTTATTTGGTTCTTTTACAAAATTGTTGTTAACGGTTGTTATCAAAGGCAACAACAACAACAAAATCAATTCGCAATGTTTATTTAGAGGAAGGTTGTAAAAATGTAAATTATGAAGACTGATGGGTGGAGCAGAGGGGGAAAATATACATAGATATCTACAAATATGCAAATTCCGAAAAAGTCAGACCATTTTTATTCAACAACAACAAAAACGGCAAACAATAATAAATATAATTTTATACAGGAAATAGAGTGAAAATGAAAATAAAATGAAATAATAATCAATCTTGCATGCTGCAAATCAATCAATCAAAATAAAGCGGAATTTGAATTAAAATAATAAATAATAAGCAAAGAAAAAAACAACAAACACAGTGTAAGTAACAATTCAGCTAAAATAATATAAAATAAATTAAAAGAATATAGAATAAAGTAAAATAGAATAAAATAAGATAATAATAAGATAAAGTAAAATAAGATTTAATAAAATAAAATTGAATAAAATAACGTAAAATAAATTAAAGCACAGAGAAAAACAAAATAGCAACAAAGATTTGAAGGTTAAATCGTGAAAGTTGATTGCTGAAACTTTAAAAATAGCTCCAAGCCTTTTGTATATTTAAATACTATAAATATTTAACCTAGAATTAAATAAATGTTTTTGAAATACGTATTTGTTCCGTTATTATTTACAATATAATGTTTATTTATGACTTAATTGCATACAAATTAGTAACTTCATAACACTGTACTCAGTACACGCTCATTCACACCCACACATACACACACACACATGCACAAACAAATACATTCACGGAAAAAGTGTACATGTTAAAGCATGCTGTTTTTTTCGTGCGCTGGTGTTAAAGAAGTGAAACTATTAATTTAAAAACACTTAATTATTGTTTTATTCCGGTGCGTTTGTCAACATATTAAAAGCACACAAACACAATCACACAACGTTGTGCATGTTGAAATGTACTCATGTTCAAACACTTTAACAGCATAAATTAATAAGCAAATAAATTAAAATTCGATTTGCGACAGATTATTTATTTTTTCCCCATTAAAATGTAAAGCAACTCTTTAATAATTTCTTTCCAAAAAGCCATTAGTACATAATAACAATAATAATATTTGTTAATATTAAAATCATGTGTACATATACATATATCATTAAAAATTAGTAAATAAATGTAGTATAAATAAATGTATTGTTAGAATATGAATTAAATAATATTTAAAAAAATTTAATTTTGAATTATTTTACTTATTAAGATCCTTAACTATGAATTTTAAGAATTTCTTTCTTGTGTTTTAAGAATTTGCCTAAATCTTACTTGGCCTGAAAATAATGCTTTAATTTTTCAGCTCTTAAGTTCACTTGTAGACTCACATTTCACTCCTCGCCTAGTTTGATTTTCATATTGAATCCTGATATACTCCGTCTTAATGTGAATTTGTTTAAATCTTATTTTGAATCCCTTGTGTTATCATTTTTATTGTAATTTCGTTTTTTGTTTTTTATTTTTAATTGCAATATAATTAATGCAATATAATTGAGCTCATGCCGTTATATTATATGTTCAATTAATAGTTTTCAAGCTGAGTCTCAAGTTAATTATTTCCTCCTTTTTTCTCCGTCGCTCACTTTCTCTCGCTTTCAATTTGCAACCGGAAAAATGAAATTTACTCCTTTTGTTTATAGTCGTATTTCCTGTCAGGATTCATTCGTGGTTCATTGTTCATTGTTCATTCTTTGTTGCTTTTAATTGCATCACAGTTATGAGCAGCAAATACGCAATAAATGTGGTGTATTTTATAATGATTATAATTATTGTAACAACTCAGAAGAATCGAGAAATGTTGAAAAAATCCAATTTAAATAAAACAGAAAAAAAGCAGCCATATTTTTCCACATTTGTTCGGGTGCAGCTTAATTTTAATTGTTTGTTTGATTTTGTCCAGTTTAACTCTGAATTCTCATCATTGACTTTAATTGTTGATAATTGAATTCGCAACTGAATGAATTCGTTTGCTAAATTCTTGAATTGCTACATTGAAAAAGTGAACAAGAAAATCAAAAAACACAATAAAAAAAATCTAATTGATTTCATTACAAAGACATAATGTAACACAACGTAATGAGGTGTTAAATTTTTTTTTTTTATTTATTTCTTTACTGAAATAAAAATGTCAATAATAATGTCAATTAAATATAAATTAAATATGTATTGTGTACAAAATTTAGAAAAGAATATAATAAATAATTTTTCTTATTTTATTTTTTAAAGCCTCAAAAATGTTTAATAAATTGTGCAGCAATAGTTTATAATTATTATTTTATGTTATTTTATAATTATTGTTAATTTGTTTAATCTTTTCAATTTGTTTAGTTTGTTTTAATTTATTAAAATTATTTATTAGCTTCATAATTAATTCCTTATTTCCTTATTTTATTATAAAAGTTAAATTCTTATTTTATTACTTTAATTAGATGTTTCATATACATATAAATATAAATATAATAATTAATAAGTAATATAAATATTAAATCCATCAACTCTTCAGACTCACCTTCTGTTATCAGGCAGAGAAAAATTAACAGCGCTGTTGAGGTTGTTACGCACGTGAAACCATTTAAAAGCATTTTTATCAGTAATCGAAATGTCCGTATATTATTCGTTTATCTTCTTTGTTTATATATGTACACTATATATGTAGATATACTATATATCTGTACTATATTTTTGTATTGTTGCTTGTTTACTGCTGTTTGGTTTTTATTTTAACTGCTAGCGGAATAACTTTGCTCGTTTTTTTTCCGACTTTTGCTGTAAGTAAAAAAGGAAAATAATAGTTATATATTTTTATTTTTATTTATTTATTTTCTTTAAGAATTTCTGGTTTTTATCTTTTGTTCGTTCATTTAATTTCAATGAAAGAATTTAATTAAAGAAAATTACGAAATCTTTTCTCTCGTACAAACAATTCTAAGGAACATCAGCCACAACAACGACAACAACCACAATAACAACAAGGAATGCAATCGATTTGTCGAATTAAATAATTCCATCAACAAGGAAAGATTCTTGGCTATTGAATTCAGTCCATTCCGCTTCAATCCCTCCCTCTGCCAGTCCCACTTCCCCACCTGACAATCACTCATTCCTCATGACAACCACAGAAAGAGAAGGACAAGGAAAATGAGTGAAAGAGAACTCCGAAGGATCTCTCTCATCAATTAACTAATTGATGCTTAGTTTAGTTTCCGTTTCCGTTTCAAGCAAACAAATAAAAATTTTATAGCATCACCTCGAGTGTGGATGCAGCTCATGTTGTGGAGAACGTATATCGTTCGTCGTATCGTTGTTCCTCCGAACTTCCCTACCTCCCTACCACAGTTAGCCTACCACCGTCCCACAGTTAGTTCTTCTCTTCGTCTTTTCTTCGATCCTTTCATCCTTTCTTATGTTTAACTTCCAGTCATTCGTTCGTTTGTACCTTCATTCGATTGCTCTCTTAATGCCTCATCGTTCATCTGTCTGTCTGTTCGCCCATCTACCTTCGCCCATCCGCCCACTCGCCTTCCCGATGCTTCGATGCTTCTTCATGTCGGATAATCTGTCTCTTAAGATGTCATTTCAAATCAATCTGAAGGACAACCGAAGGGAGAAAGAAAAGCAGCTGCACTTAAATTAAGTGGGTGTAAGGCATGAAAAGACGCTTAGCGGAGTACCTGAAGGATATCCAATAATTACTGTTGTACGCCAGTCCTGGAATCACTGTGAATCGGCAGGATAGACTACAATGTGACGACATCATTTCGCACCGTGTAATGAAGTTAGTTTAACAGCTTCTTAAAAATATTTCATTATGGTTTTTGTTGTAACTAAACACGATGATATTAAAACGATTAAAATAAAATGATTACTTTTCTTCCTCATTCCCTTTCTGTTTCGGTTTGTCTTTCTTTTTCTCTTCCTTATTATGTCTGTTTTTCTCCCTCTTCTCCTCTTTCTATTCTTTTCAAATTTTTTTAATATCTTTTTAATGAAAATTATTTTTTTAATTTTTTCCAATGATTCCTAACTGGAATTAAAACAAGAGTTATAAAAACCATAAAAATCTTTAAAAATCCAACGATTTTATTTCGAATTTTTTTTTTAAAAAACATATTTTTAAAAAATTCAAAATGTTTTAATTTAGTTTAGAAGTTTTATGCTTTCATTTGAATTCCATGTTTTTGACATCCTTTCAGAGAAATTAAGAATAACTACAAAGCCGATTACAATCAGTTCTTTGCCTCAATTCTCTTCTTCGTCCGTAGCTTTTTTATTACTTTTTATTGTTTATATTATTTATTGTTTTTTAATAATTTGTTTGTGGTTTTCTTCTGTTTCTTATTCTTAACATAATTTTGTTGGTTCTTATCTTTATTGTTTATTTATTTCTTTTTTTTATATTTCTATATAATCTCCTGTACATATTTTTGTATTATTCGTAATTTTAAATATAATTTCTATTCCCATTTTTCGTCTTCGTTTTCGTGGTCTTCTGATGTAATTTTTCTGTTGTTCGTTTGTAATCTTTATCAGCTTATAGTGCATAAATCTCTGTTGAACAAAATTTGTTGTGGTTCTGTAGATATTTTGATCCTTTTTTTAAATATAGCTTCATTATTGTTTTTGCTGCACTCTAAAATTTGCACTCTAAAAATACCCTACACTTCCACAGATGAACCTTTTCGCTGATAGATACTGCAACTGAAAATATAAAAATTTGGTGAATGCTTCGAACACTTAATTATTCCTTAAACTTAATTAATTAGTGATCCTTTTGCAATTCTTTTAGAAAATTCTTTCGAAATTTTCTAACCTAATTTCTTTTATTACCGATTAACGATTAGTTTAGTTTAATTAAATGTGAATCCTGAAAACTCGAGTCTTTGTTGTTCTTTCTACTTCTGGATCTTTGTAACAAAGCTTTATATAATTTTATGAATTTTTTTTTTTCATTTCACACGTGTTCTTGAATTCGTTGTAATTTTATGTCTAATTCGAAGTTTTAATTTTATATTTTTTTAAATTGTTTACATTATTTTTACATTCAAAAGTATTGATTTTTCTTATTTTTGGTTCAGTCGTTTCTATCGTTTTTGTTTTTTTTTTTGTTCAGTTTTCTGTTTTTTCTGTTTTCTGTTTTTCATTCTTCTTTTTTCTTGTTTTTTTGTTCATTGTTTTTAATTTATGTTTTACAATCCTTTTTTCCATCCTTTCCTTTCTTGTTGTGTAAGCTTTGATTTCATTTCTTTTTATGTTGATAACTTTGACCCAAAAAATATCCAAAACATTTGTATTTCGGTGCAAAACATTGCAGAATCAACGACGATCGTTGACAGCAACAACAAACAAAATAACAACAACAACTACAATAATGACATCTAATAATATTTAATTGTAATCGTTTTGTTTTCTGTGTTTCCTTTTTCGGGTGGCACGGTTTTTTGTTTGGCCGTCGTCGCTTTGGTTCCATGGTCGCGTTTTTGCGGCTCTTTGAATGTGCGAATAGTTAAAATGTTTGCTTGTTTTGGCACCGCAGAACAAAACAACATCGTAGAGAACAAATTTGAGTGAAATAGCAGCTTGTGAAAGGAAGATCGGGAGAAAAAACGAAGAAGGAATTGCATTTTTGGCTTGAATTGTTTTTGGGGATTATTTTTTGTTCTTTTTGTTGTGATTATTTTTTTCTCTTTTCGAACAACATCTGTTTGAAAGCAGGCTTTATTCAAGTTTTATGTTTATCAATGTATTTTTTAAGTATAAAAATATAAATGAATAAAAATTAATGGCATTCAAATTCTCAAAAAAATTCCACGTTTATCATAAGCCTGGTCTAAGTCTTGTATTAATAATAAATCTGAGTCTCTGCCTGTTTTTTCGATGCCTTTTTTAAACAAATTTCTTAATATCTACAGTCTTTTAATTAATGATCTTTAAAATTGTTTAAAGTTTGTGCAACGTTGCGTATGAGTAGCATTTAATTATTTGATTAAATTGTTTACTTTCTGAGAAGCATGCTCATGTAATTCAACGCGCATATTAATGATCACGCTCACAAAGCGTCAGTAACTCAATAAACCATTAACAATTCTTAATATAAACAATAAGTATATATTATAGACTATCAAATTAATATATAAACACCACGCTCATGAGTCAGATATGAACATTTAATACTTGTATGATGATTTAAAAGTGATGAAGACGTCATTTCAAAGAAATAAATATTAAACACTAAAATTTGTATCAGTAATGAGTTTGTTTGTGTTATTGTTTATCTGTTTTGTTTTTTCTTCTTTAGTTTTAAAGGTGTTGCAAATGAAGATGAATTAAATTGCAAAAGTTTTTCTCTTGCTTTAGCGAAAATTCTTCTAGAGAGTGGAGCTTCACTTTAACTAAAGTAAGGAATAAAAAACAAAACTTCTACGAGCATTTCAATCTTCTGTTATTATGGTTTTTTGATATTGTTGCTGTTTTTATTGTTTTTGTTGTTTTTGTTGTTTTTGTAGTCTTTGTTTGCAGCAAAGGCCAAGCATCTGAAGCTCGTTGAAGCGCTTTTGAATAGTAGATGGAAGCCGCTGGGGTGGTTGATGTTGTTGTTGGTTATAAAGCAAGTAACTAAAAATTTACTTTTTGAATTACGCGTGAGAGTAAATGAAGTAGTTTACGGGGAATTTGTAGACCTTACTTTAGCCCGGTGGCCAGTTAAAATGAAGTGAAAGAGTACAAAAGAGTAAAAAGGGCAGCAAAAAAAAAACAATCCTCTTAAGTTTGCAACACTCATTTTCTGGGAGGTTCCAGGAGTTTCGAGGCTGCAAGCTTCAGACTCTGTTCTCCACTTCATATTCTCTCTTTTCGCTCTCCTTTCTCTCCCTCTCTTCATCCTTTTCCTTTCCTTTTTCACTCTGGCTCAGTGCGAGTCGAAGTACTTGTAATATTATTGAAGGATTAAACTTCGACAGGATGCAGAGGATGAGGCAGCAGCAGCAGGCAACGTCTAAATAGATGTCGAAGTGGCCGCTGCTGTGCTCGCAAGAATGATGAAGTGCTTCATTTTCATTTGAAGCGGAGAAAAAAGTAAAGCAAAACGCAGAAGAAGAACAAGAAAAGGAAGAGGAAAAAACAGCCAATTGAATTCTACCCGCCAAAGCAGCTTGAGTGCAACAGCTCAAGTGCAGTGAATCATTAAGTAAAAAAGAAAAAAATGACGTTGAGAAGAGTGTAAAAATATAAAAAAAAATCACAAAAGTGGCGTTTTTCGACTGCAATTAAAATGCATGAAAATGTAAATTGAAAGATAACAGAAGTTGAGAAGATTGGCTGGACTTAAAAAATAGAAAACTTAACTACGAATGTAGCATAAAAAGGACGAAAAGAGAGAAAACGGAAGAACACTAAATTGAAAAAATTTGCGAGTTTTCAATAAGAAAAAAGTACAAAAAACCAACCAGGAAAAAAAAACAAGCCAATGAAGAGAGAACAAAAAAGTGAAAGCAGCGAAAGAAAAAACATTGAAATCAAGGATAAATTTTTAAAGTATGAAATGAAAATATTGTGTGAAATGAAAATGAATTTCTATGTAAATTATAGACCTGTTTACTTCAGGCCCCTTGAATAAAATTTTTGAAGCTTCTAATGAATAAATTTATGTAAAATTTTTAGATCCCAGATCAATTTTAAATTTTTTTTACATTATATTATACATTAATCTTTTTTAAGACTAAGTTGTTACAGAAGATAAGTTTTCTTTCATAATATGGATTAAGTTTGTTTTTGTCGGAACTTTTTTTAAATAAATGCTGGTTTAATATTAGGGTGAATCTTTTTTTTCATATCAAGCGCATATTCATATCAATAAACATTGTTTTTGTATAAATTTTTGCTTTTTTTTACTTACATTTGATTTCGTCCGGATGTCATCCATTAAAATGCAGTCAACGGCAAGAAACAACAATTTATTTGCGGCTTCATCTTATCTCACGAATTATTTAAATTAATTAAATTCCGTCTACTCTGAACACACACAGAGGCAGACTCACGTTCCAGCACAAAAAAGCAACAAAAAAAAAAAACGTTTACAATGCAAACCAAGTAAACAACAAGAACAACAATTGCATTAAATCCACCGATGTTAAGGACTTTGAACCACGAGAAAGCACGAGGATATGCTACACTATTTTATCGCTGTTGCTATTGTTGTTGCTATTATTGTTTCTTTTTATTGTACACAACGTAATCTTCACGGACGATAGTCAGAGCAGACACACACACAATCAAATCAACACGCAGACCTGCGGATTTACACACACTAACGTAGTCGCTCACGTGCGCACACGGACGAGGATGTGAATGCAACAAATGCTCGACTGTATCGTGCACTTCAATGACTCGAAATTAAAAGCATTGTCGAAAAAGTTGTTGTGACGCACGCGACTGCAGCAAGAACAAGAAATGAAGCGAACCGAAAAAAGCGCTGATTAGAAAAAACCACAACAATTTTTCATCACCAACCGTTTGAGGGCAAAGAAAAACAGGCGAATTTTGGCCACAATTCGAAAACCAAACGTTGCAGATTAAATTAAATTTCTTTCACGTAGCTAGAAAAATATCCTTGCGATATTAAGGTAAAAACCAGCGTATTTATTCTTTCCTTGGTTTAGTTTAATTTTTTTTTATTTTTAGGTTTTTATTTCTTGGATTTTTTGGATTCTGAAACGCGTCAGCTAACAACTCAAACAACGTTCGGTTGCCAAGCGAGCAGAAGGACGACTGACGAACTGAGCGAACTCAGCAGCCGAACAACGCAGACAAATCATCGGCAGCGAATGCCGAAGTCCTGCTTGCAGAATCCTTCAGCTGGCGGCTGCACATTCACCATGAGCGCAGTTCCAGCCGAGTTCTCAGCGAGATGGTGAGTTCATAGAAAAAATAGAAATCACAGATCCTTGATTGAGACACCACATGAGCGAGATTTTGAGATTGAAGAGCATGAAATACGTATGAGCAAAATACTAGCAGCAAATGCTACAAACAGCAAAGAAGAGAGCAAAAAGAGCGAGAGAGTGTTCGAAAGTACTCACCTCAGCCAAGCGCAGCTGTGTTGTGGTGACCTAGTAATGAGCTCTGTTCGGCGGCGTTGGTTCCGTTGTTGTGGTGATGGACTCGCTGTGGTGAGGACTCCTTTAGTTTTCCTTTAAATTTCCCGACAATGCAACAAGTGTTTCAACCTCCTCTTTGAGTAGTTTCTGAGTGTCGCTCAGTTGTGGTGACTTCTGTCAGCTGTTTGGTGGGGAACCATGATAATATAGTGTTGAGTATATTAGAAGCCTTGAGAGGGGTTGAACTTTATTGCTCCTGTGTCATGATTTGAAAAGGTGAATTGAGATTTCGGAGGAGTAAAGTTTAGGGTGTAAAATAAATCTTTAGGAATGGTATAAATTGGAGAGGAGAGATGAGAGGTGCGTAAATTATTAGGAGAACATTTAAGTAGAGTTCATGGAAGTCAAATGTTGAATTTATTTAACATTTTTCCTAACTCTTAGACTCAATTTTTTAATCCTTACAACATTAATTATAAACTCTATACGAGAACTTGACACAAACCAATTTTCACTTCCACATCCTTGTGATTTACTTCATCAGAATTTGCACTTTGCACCTGAGCAAAAACTATTGTTTGAAAACAAAAACCGCAGAAAAGGCAACGACAGCATCGCAGGAAGGGCGCCAGTAATAAAGCAACAACAATAATGACAAAGAACAACAATAAACACAGAAATATTACCAAAAACAACTGCAAAATTACGTGCAGTAACAATAACAAGGATAACAAGAGCATCATAAATATAACCTTAGCAGTATAAGGAACAACATGAACAATACCAACAACAAATAATAATAAAAACAACAACACATACACTAATAATGACAAGGAGAAAAAAGTTTTGTCATTCGATGTAATAATCGCATTTTACAAAAGTTTTTAATTAAAACTTTACGCACGTTTTCACAAGGTAGGAATACTTTTCTTTTTATCCACTCATGCATACACAAAGTGACACACACACATACATACGCAGAGTCATCGAAGTCACACTCAAGTATAAGTACTTAGATGCTTCTGTATTGCGTAAAACCAACTCATGCAACGTGCGTATAATCAACCGAACCATACAACTTCAGAGAACGAGAAAAGAGCAATTTATTTATTTGCAAACGGTAACGAAACTTCACAGCAGACACACAGGAGTAAATGAGGACAAGGACGAGAACGAGTGCGAGTGTTTCGTATAACAAGCAGCGCATCCTTTCGTGAAAAATTCGCATCTGCATCCGTAACCATGACGTAATCGTATTCGGGTCGGATATTCTCAAGTATTTATTAATTTAGCATTGTTTTCTTTTAACAGCTTTCATAATTAGCTGAGTTCTGAATGACTCTGCTGCAGGATACTGCAAGAATCTGGCGAAATGTTGAGGACGAATGATTTGTGAGAACTTTGGCTAAGGTCTGGTGGACTCTGGTAGAATCTGCTGGAATCAGGAAGATTTTGAATAATTGTGGAATATCTTTGGGAAAACTGGAAGGTTTCTAGCTGAATATGGAAGTCTCTGATTTTCTGGCTCCCAGAGACGCGGTAAGGATCTGACAAAAGCAGGGTAAACAACTGCTTGGCTTTGAATAATACGCTCGGTGATTCTGGTTACGTTTCGTTCAATTATACTTTTAAGCTCTTATGTTACGGTCAGAAACTTTTTCATGGACGATTGTGTGCTAAATTGTGTTATATTTTATTATTGTGTCTCTTTCTCTCTCCGTCTCTCTTTCTCTAGTCTTCCTTCCTGTCTATCATCCATTTTAATTTTGATGAGTCTGATAAAAATTATTCATTGCATACTTTTAAGAGCGGCAAACCATAAAAATTGTATGTTCTAGTTTATTTGTAAAATGGGTAGGTGTGCAATGGTGTGTGTGTGTGTGTGTGTGTGTGTGTGACCATGCGTCCTATATACCCCTCTCTATCTTGTTATTATTATACTCGTAGCATAACTTGTTTTGCATACACGGTGTGCAGAAAGCAAACAGCGATGCCAAATTAACACACTCACATGTAAACAAGCAAGCATACAGACACACACTCACATAAACACACAAGTTGAACACACATTCAACTGTACAGAAACTTTTGCACCGCTTCAGCGTCTGCTTTGTTAACAGCGACAGATGAAGCAGTTTCCGCTTCTTTTCCTGTTGTTGCTATTATTGTTATTAATGTTGGTGGTTGTAGTTTCAGTGGCTGTTGTTATAGTGGTTGTTGTTGCAATTGTTGTTGGAACTTGTTGTTGTTAATTTTGTATTCCTCTCCTTACGCTTTCCTTTGCCATTCCTTTAGAAACAAACGCCCTCCACTCCAAAATTCCGCATAACACATGAAGGTACAAATTAGTTTATGAGTTCGTCGACTGCATTTTTCACCATGGAATTATTTCATTTAAAGCGGAATGGAGGCACTCTGCAGAGGTGCAGCCGTGTGATTAAACATGCACCCAGTAGGAAACATCCATGGTATGAAGCTGGTTCTACTGACAGACTTTCTTTAGGCATTGAATTTAACTTCTGACTTAAATCTTGTGGTACTTTATTTTCTTTCTATACGTATTAAGTAACAATAATCTTACTTAAGCTGAAGTTTGAAATAGTATTTAGCTTTAGTATCGATAGATTCACTTCCGCTTGGAGTTCCCATTCGTTTGGAAATAGTTAAAGTGGATACAAGTGACACTTAGAATACAGAAATGTATTTTCTATTAGAAGGATATACCTCAGGAGTATCTTCTAATGATTATAAAATCTCTAACACACCTAAAAGTATGCCATATGGAATGTTATCTAGATCTCTAGAGTTGGAGATTCATTAGTCTAGCGGGTGTTTCTTCTAAATTGCATAGAAATGCTTAGAAATATGAATGCATGTGTATGTGTGTCTGCAGGTGTGTTGATGTGTACGTGAGTAAGTTTTTCGTTAATTGGTTTCAGTGACAAGCTTGCATTTCATTTTATTTTTCACTACTTTCGTGTTGCGCGAGGTTTTCTAGAATATTTTGAATATATTTTTGCAAAGCATACTTTAAGTGCACATTTTTTGTTGCTTAATTTTATCGTTTTATTTGCTCAAAGCATGGCAACATTTAGGTTGTTAGGTTAGCTTTTTTGTTTTTTCTTTAGGAATTTTCCAAAGTGTAAAATTTTTGGCTTAGCGAAAATGTTGATGAAAGTTTGTGGTTTAGATTATGCAATACACTATATATTGCTTTAATTATATTTTCCAAACGTTAAAACAAATCTTTAGAAAATTATATAATAAATTGTAAGGTATAAACTCAGGAAACTCACTGCCGAGCTTTTATTTTCTTCTTTTTTCTTTGTTTTTCTCTTCCAAGTGATCCCAAAGACGTTGTATGCCTCTTTAGAAATTAAATACTCAATTTAAAAAGAAGCAACAAGTGAAGCAAACATTTTATTTGTTCATGTTTGTCTGTAAAAAGAACTGCTTGTGTAACGATGTTTTGTGTGACTCTAAATAAAGAGAGGTGTGAAAAAAAATGGAAAAGCTTTTTCTTTGTTTGCCAACTGGAAGAATTTAAGAAGTGTCTCCCCACAAAAGAAGATATTTTAAACATTTCTGTCACGTTCTTTACAGTGTGTTGACAATTTTTCACAATTATTCGAATTACGTATGATGAGAATAAGAATTAGGATGGAGGTTGACATGGAGATGGAGATGATTGTGAGACTGTGATGAGGATAATCGTTAGGATGATCAGGATAATCAGGATGATAAAAGTGAGGACGATGAGGATGATAAAGAAGATGAGGATAATTTAAGGATGATGATGAATGAAGGATGAAGAATGACGTTGATAATGGTGATACTACTGATAAGAAATCAAGAAAGTATCAGTGGGATGATGATGTCGATTATGATGAGAGTCGTGAACTTGTTGATCGTGATAAAAATGCAATACAAGGTGATGATAACTATAATAATGATTCAAAGTATACCCGGATACTAGGTACTTATTTCCAACATAACTTGATGTTCTTAACACTTCACATCCTGGTCTATTCTTCCGTCCTCCTCTTATATGCTCCTCTTATCTCTTCCCCTTGTCGCCTACAATTTTCCACTCGTAACCCACTTTGACAGGGCATTAAAAGTTTCCCTCTTCTTGACTTGAAAGTGTGAAAACTTAAAAGATTTCAAGAGAGAGGACAGGAAAAAAATAAATATTAATGTAATATTTTTAGTTCTAAAGCAGACAATCTGCCACACCCACCACTCATCCTCACCACTATATCATTTTTTCATACTTGCCGTCATTTGCGACACTTAATTAAATTTTAAAAAAAACTACTGTATATAGTACACGACAACATATCGTATAATTGAACACAGTTTCTCATTTTGCTGGCAATTAGTTAATGAGCAAGAAACTAGATCGTGTCTGGTGCAGAGAGACGAAAAAAAATACGAAGAAGAGGATGACATAGGAAGAGAAAAGCGGAAAACTCACAGGCACTCATAAAATAACCAAGAAAACATCTTTTCATTTTGTCTTCATCTTGTCTAACATCTTTCTTTTTGTTAATGAGACAAAAAGAAAGGAGGAAAACATGTACATATGTAAAGAAAAATCTGAAAGCCATGAGCTTAAACAGGGTCGTAATTAAATTACATTACAGATAAGTTAATATCATGAACATGAAATAAAATGAATTAAAACGAAATGATTTTAATTTCGTATTTCTTATAAAAGACAATAACATAAGAGAGCAACATGTATGTATTATATAATGTATTTATATTATATCTAAAAGCATGGCAGACTTTCCTTAAAGTAAGTAAATAGTAATGCCGTGGTAATTACCTATCTACGACTGCTTCTGGTGGTTTTGAAGAGGAGGAAATGGGAAATGAGGGAGGGTGGTTATTAATATTTATTTCCACACTTAATCAGCTCAAAACAGCGAATTCTTAAAAGGCAAAACACCCTGTAATTTTATATTGGATGGCTCTATTATAAAGAGTTTAAAATTTTGTTTAATTTATGAAAAATCGCACAATATTCAAAAATCAATTAACTCTATAAAATAGCGGAAAATATTACAAACAAAAGGGTCAAAATTTATTGTTATAATTTTGCAAATTAAATCTAATAAAACTTAACAGAAAAACAGAGCTCTTTTCAGCGTATTGAATTTTATCCTCCCTCTTTTTTTGTCCCAACAAGAATTTATTACTGCGAACATTGATTAAAATTTAATTACATAGAAACGGAAAATGTTGACCATTAAAATGGCCATCGCCGTTGGGGGAACTCTGTGGAATTTAATTTAGCCAAACTATTGACCCAACATTTAGAGGTTATGCACGACCATCGATTGACGTAAATCAAAATAGCAAACTATTAATATTAATAATAACAATAATAATCAGTATTATCGGATGAGTATTATTGTTATTATTATTACAATCAGTATTATTATTATAAATATTCTTATTATTATTATTATTATTATTATTATTATGATTTACTATTATGCGATATACATCAATTTTGAATCGATATAGTGGTGGTCGTTGTTGTTGTTGTTGTTAAACTAAATATTTCGTACTTTGTTTTATCCTTGCCACAACAACAACCACTCAGCCACAACGACACTTAGCCCTAAAGTCGATCTGGAACTCTGATTATGATAGTATTTCAGTTGTGGACCAAAAAGCGGACTCAACTAATTTTTACTTCCAATATATTTTGTAACTATTCAGCTCAAAGGTTCAGAAGAAATACTCGTAAATTTATAACTTTATTTAGTTTTTATTAAATGTTGGTTCTGATTATTTAAAGCTATCTGAAAAGCGATTGCATTGTATATTTTATGGCTTGTGACTTTATCGATGAACAGAGAGTCTGAAATTCATTGATTCATGATTCGCTTACTGGGTAAGGGGAAGCATATGAAATAAGAGCGTGTGTGTGTTTCTGTGTGTCTCTTTGTTCATCGAAATCATCATCATCGAATCATCATCATCAGCGAGAAAAAGGTTTTTATTTTTTAATAGGATTTCTTTCTCTCTCTTCAGTGAATTCGTTGCACAGCAATAAATCTGCATTTTTTTGTTCACTTCCCCAGCAAAATCAACCAATCGATTGCATGTTTGTTGGCGTTCAAGTGGCTTAAACAGTGCCCAGTAATAACAGTTTATTATTTTTTTTATTATCTTTTATTTTGCAAATTTATTCAATTTTCAATATTTTGCGGAAGGAGGGTGGGGAGGAACTTGTTGACACGTGGCTGATAATAAAAAAGTATTTGAGTCCGAATGATTTTTTTATGTTTTATGGCTGCATACTTTACAGCACTTTGTTTGTGTTTTTGTGATGGGAAATTAATGAAAATTGAAAATGATTTCAATTATCATGAATTAGCACAGACATCGCAATATAAATACGATATATTAAAAATGTTATTAGTAAAAATGTCGGATGGAGTTTTATTAGTTTTGAACTTGTGTAAATTTAAGAGGAAAGTTAAAGTGAGAACAGCTTTTGGGCCTATTTAAAAATTTAAAAGAAGATTTTATTATGAAAAACTTCAATTATTATTATGAAAAAGAATAGTAAATAGAATTGTAGACATGCGAATAAATAATCATTAACCTAACAATGAATAATGAATAGGAAAATAATTCATAATAACCAAAAATTTATTTCATTAATTATGACGGAAAATTAATTATGGTTAAATAAAAAATCACATAATTTGACAGCTCAATTTGAACAATTTATTAATTCTGTTGTTTTTATGTATTTTTTTAAATTTTAAAACTTATGACTTCGAATTTTAATCGTGTTTTGAAAAAATACGTGTGAAATATTTTCATATGGTGATAAATTAATGGAGAGCAAAATCGCAATCAACAATGAAACATTGAATCAGCAACGATGATAAAAACAAACACAACAGCAACAATCACAGTCTAAGCTGTAGTTCGTTTTGTTGTTGCTTTTGTGCTCTTGTTGTTGTTGCTGTGGTTTTTGTTATTTCTTTTTTGTTACTGCTCTTGTTGCTTTTGTTATATATAGTACAACGTCATAAATTACTATTT
Source organism: Myopa tessellatipennis (assembly GCA_943737955.2). Classification (NCBI taxonomy): domain Eukaryota; kingdom Metazoa; phylum Arthropoda; class Insecta; order Diptera; family Conopidae; genus Myopa; species Myopa tessellatipennis. Next base: position 54,656,500 of record OX031316.1, read on the forward strand.
GCCATTTTCTGTCAGCTGTCAGAAGTGCCAATGCCAAAGTCAATGACGTGCTACTTGTGGCTGTTGTTGTAATTGTTATTGTTGTTGTTTTCTGCATTTCTACTATATCGTTTCTTGCTGTTATCGACCGTTCGTCGGTTTCAGAGTTCATTTTCATAGCCTGCCGGGGGAATCCAACGCATACGTGATTCGCTTCTCAATGACATGAATGCAAAACACCAACAACAACATGGAAATATAAAAAACTATGAATAAAAAGTTCTTGCATACTTTAAAGGGTCTTTCATGCTTCATGTTTACTTTTCACATACTTTTCATGTTGTGGTTGACAAGCTGATGAAATCATTCGAACGTTCCTTCTATGTAAATGAAGCCGAAGATCTGATGGTCAATGAAGATCGTTACCGAATGTTGATCAATAAAAATAAATAACTTTTGGAGTGTATAAAGCACACACTGCTTCCTCTTTCTTTTTCTCAGTTTCTCTGTCTCTCTTTTTTCTCTCTTTAAAACGTATATTCATACCATTTTATATGAAACTTATCATGAATACTCTTATCTGAATACTTACAGTTCTTGATAGTGATCATCAAATTTAATAAATCATTAGTATCTTCTTTATATTCATAATGAAAAAAAATGGTCACATATTACGAAAATGGTATATATATTATTTATTGAGCATTAAATATCTATTTACAAATATTCATATACATAGATTTATACTAACAGTTTTCGCGATCTTTAACATAACTAAGATTAGAAATATAGTAAAAAAGTTGATATTTCAAATAATAAATTTAACACTTTTATATGATTAAATGATTAAAAAATTAAACTATTTTAGGGTTTGAGTATAGATTTGAGTTTCGGTTTGTTTATGAAATGACAGTGATTTATTTTTTATAAATTATCGGATCCTTTTGAAAAATGAAATGATTTAAGAACTTCTTGAAGTAAACAAAGTGCAAATCATTTACAAAATTAACAACAATCAATAGTGTTTGTATATTATAGTTTTTTTACATCAATGTTTTTTGTTTCGCGTTTGAGTAGCCACAAAAAAATAAGCAATTTTTGGAAAATCGCAAATCATTTTAAAGGCTGTTCTATAGATTTGCTTGTGTAGTTTACAATGTTATCAACTGAAAATAGTTCGACACGCCTGCAGCATTCCTCGGCCATGCATTCACCATGTGCTGATGCTACGCCTACACCAAGCCACGCCTATATAAAACCACGCCATTAGTACAACGCCTCTTACATTAAAACTCTTTCTCTCTCACTCTCTCTATTCGATCGCCTTTGGTACGAAATTCACAGCAAACAAATCATGTTTCAAATTTTAATTGCTGCCTGAAACACTGCGCTTTTGTTGACTGTTTCGCCCGGCGGCCGCAGCAGCCTGTTAAGTGGCAGCCTTCTCTTGCCGCGTCCAAGCCGCGTCCAACGAACGGCGCCCTTTTATGGCCATCGTTTTCTGTATTCAGATCGAATCGTGGCAGGAACAAACAGAACGACCGCTCTTCGACCATCCAAGCGAGCAGCAACAACGTGATGACCAACGGAAGGCGTGAAAGCGACGCGGTGCCGCCTCCGCTGGCATTCAATGAAGAGGCGTCTTCCGTGGGCACGAAATGAAAGAGAAAGTCTATTATTAAACCGAAGAAAAAAAGGAAGAAAGAGAGAAACAAGAGGTAAAAGAAAGAAGAACAACAAGTACTTTGCTTCATTCAATTACCTTGTAGTTGAGTCAGGTACGTGTCCTTCTTGTCCAGCAGATCGCCATCGACATCCTGCAGAGCGTACTGATCGTAGGGTTCACTGGGTACTGCATTGGCGGCATTTTCGTTGCTCACCGCGTGTTTGTTGTGATCTTCGAGCACCGTCTTTTCGATGTACTTTCGATAGACGTCATGAATCTGAGCGGTGCAACAGAGCTGCAAGGATGTACAGAAAAAAACCCAACATTGTGAATAACTCTTTGACTTAACTCTCTTAAATGTCAAAGAGAAACGTCAAATAAGAAGAGGAATATAAAAAAATTAACATTTTTTTATGGTGGTAGTTTTTTCTCCTTTCAATCATAACCACGTTGTCGTTCTTTTTTTGGATCACTTAATCCACTTTAGAATCATAAGCGAAGTCTGTCGAACACTCTCTCTTACCCCCTCCTTCTCCACCCCTCCCCCCCCTTACCATCCTTCTTCACTCACCTTAAGTTTGCCATTCAGCAAATGCTGCTTGTTGACGACAAAATGAATGCCAATAATTGATGTTTCCATGCCGCTGCGTACATCACGAAGAATTCTATGATGGCGCACATGTGAAGGATTCACCTGAGGATCAACCAAAGAAAAAACGGATTAAAAAGGATGATAAGAAAAAAGAAGAACAGTGAAAAAGTATTAATATTCAACTGAGAGAAAACAAGATGTCATCAGCTTTTGTGCCGAGAGCAAAACAACACTTTAAAACACACACACGCAGAGGCACACACAGCTAAACAAACACATACTCAGATTGACAACAAAAGACTGAGAAAGGATGCTGTGAAATACGATATGATGACATGACTGACGGAAGGTAGGCAAGCAGGCAGACTTAAAAGTGACCTGGCAGGCATGTCGGAAGCCAGACGCTGCTGCATGAGTTGAGCATCTCTGAAGCTTGCATATTTTAGTTCCTTAGAGAATGAAGAGAAGACTTCCTTCGGTGCTGCCGCAGGTTGACGAGGCCTGCTTTTTTGTTGTTGTAGCTTTATTTGTACTTGCTTCAAATGCCTTTGATTGGACACAAAAATTTAGCTCCAGTTTATATGCTGAAAGCTGTTTTTGTATTCTTTTTACAAGTTTTTTGTTTTTTTTTTTTTAACGAATACCATTTTAAAAATGCATTTATTTTTATTATTTTTTACTTGTCCCCTGCTATTGTTCTATTATTGTTATGAGGTTGTTGTAGTTTTGTTTTGCATTCTTAAATTTATTTTGTTCTTTGTTTTTCTTTTTCTTATTATGTACTTTATGACCTGTTTATCTTTTGGCCTTAGCAAAGTTTTGTTTTTCTTTCATTAATTTTCTTTCTGATCACAATCGAGTTTCAGGACGAAGTTTCTTTATCATGGCTCAGAACGAAGGTACCACCGAATGTCAAAGGAGCAAACTAATCAACGATTCCTTCCCTCGCCGTGTGTAAGTCAGGGCAACAGAATACCAACACGTATTCAATGAAACTGCTTCCAAAAAGCTTTGACTCGTATGTAAGAAAAATCTGATCATTCAATTGTTGAAAGAAGAATGAATCGAGTGGTGGATGGGTGGGGGAGTGTGAGAGGGGCGGTGAGGGGGGCGGTGAGGTCAAGAAGGTGCCAGAGCTGCTCAAGGAACATGATTTCTAAACGAAATCGACTGATAATGAGTCTGCTTCTGATGGAGATTGAAAGCACCTAAAAAGCGGGTCCTTCTGCACTCTCTGCCTCCCTCTCCATCGACCAATTAAAAGACAGAGTGGAAGAGAGAAAACTATAGCCTGCAGTATAGTAAGGTGAATTATGGATCAAGCATAAAAGCACAACAACTACAAGAATGCATTCTGAGATCTTCATCGTCAAAGCGATTTCATTGTCCTCGGAATACAGCAATTGTCGTTGTTGTTGTTATTGCTTGTTAACCATTCTTCCACAGCAAATTAATCGAAAGACGAAATACGCATTTCCGATGTTGATTTGTTGTTGTTAATATCGGGTCTTAAGCACTCGTTCATGAATTTCGAACAAAAGAAAGCCAATTTTTTGACTTGAACTGTACTCGAACTCGAGTTCAAACTCGATGGCACACACGGCGATGTACTCTTTGTCGTTGCTTCGTCTGGCTCTTCAACCGATTCATAAATAATGAACCCGAGTTTTGTTGTTTACTTCAAATGCCGGTGCACATCTGACGCGGTACTCACACACAGACACAGAATTCATTCACCAGAGAATAACACCAACAACACAAGCCTAATCATGTTGCTTACCTCTTCATTGTTCAGGCTCCATGTAAGATTTGCTGCTGGCCTCGAGTGACGCGATGTACAGTTGCCACGAAGGATTCCTCCAACTCGGTACCGAGGACGAACACCGTAAATCATCGGACTGCTATGTGGAGTCTCTGGAAAGAGGGTGAGTAAGGAAAAATTTCTTAAAAATTTTAAGGAGAAATCGATTTACAATACTCAAAAATCAAATAATATGGATCGTTACTTTTGGGACCATGCAAAAGTTTTGCAGCGAACAACAATTGCAGCGACTTCAGATCTGTAAATATCCTTTCACAACACAAAACAGTGTTGGCGCCACAGCCAAAAGTTTTTACTGGATAATTATTTGGCCAACAAAAGACATGCACAAAAAATACCCAATTCAAATTGCAACTTCTGTTATCTGTCTCTCAGTCGGTCTCTCTTAGGCACTTATAGACAGAAACTTATCACTGACCCTCAGGGAAAGCTTTGAACAGTAACTTTTTATGTATGTCGGCTGCATGAGACGGGGGGCAAAAAGTTGTTTATATACGATATCATTTCTATTTACAAAACAAAGTTGAATGAAATGAAATGAAGAATATCATCACACAGACAGAGAAACAGACAGTCAACAGAGTAAGTTTTTAGTTTGGCGTCAGAGAGTCTAGACAGTCGTCTGTGACACGCTTCACTGCGCAGTCACGGTACTTAGCCAATCCAGTTCACAGACCCGAAGGGAATCCCGACTCGTCTACCTGCATCAATTATGGATGATGTCTTTGCGGAAGTCCTGCAAAATTCAGATGAAATCTGGAGAATTGAGTCACTCACTCACTCACTCACTTAATACTCAACTGCATCAACTAATCAATTCAGCTACACAGAACCCGGTGGAACAGCCAGAATATGCCGGAAGGATGGTTTTAAGCAGACATCCTCGAAGATGACAGAGCAAGAAACTGAAAAATTCTATTGAATTTTTAAATTCATCGGCTGATTCAAGGAATAATATCCGTCAACATAAAAACAATGAAGTCACTCAGATTGGGAAGAAGTCCAAAGAAGAAGAGCATGAAGATGGGAGGAGGAGGAAAGACGGAAGAAGGAAAGGATCAAAGTCAGAAATTCTCTGCTTTAATGGAACTTTAATAAAATTTTAATAAACTTTTAAAGAAAAGAAGAGAAGCTTCTGAATTTTAACAAAATATTAAGAACTCAACGAAACTTCAGAAACTTTAAATTCGTCTTCGTCAAAACTCAACGAAACTTGTAAACGGTCTGAAACGTTAACGAAACATCAAAAACATAATCTAACGTTACTATAAAAATATAACAAAATTATTGTACTCACCCACCACCTCCAACTCCGCGGTCGCAATGAGCGTGTGAAAAGAAGGCGCATCCGCCGAAACTTCGCAGCTGTAGCGTCCGGATGCGAATAAAGTAACCGATTCCAGAACGATTTGGCTCTCATTTGAGGCGTGACGCTGCAAAACAACACCAAAAAGAAGCACTTATTAGAAGACGATCAAGTAAAGCAGTTCAAGAAGCATTGATTACAAATTAACGTTTGGAGAACTTTTAAAATTAATCAATTAAAGGGTAAATTAGATAAAATTAATCAATTAAAGGGTAATTAAAGGGCAAATCTTTCAGTCTTACTAGTGATAGGGTGATAGGAGTTTATTAACACTGCTATCTACGTTTTTAGCCACACCTACACTTTCCATCACCATCCTTGTCTTCTCAACTCCCTCTCGTTCTGTCTCTCTTTCGAGTATCTTTCGCTCTCCCTCTCCCTATCACTTCCCTGTATGAGAGTGCTGCACGTTTATTATATGATTATGGTCACCGGTTTCTCACTCACCCACCTATTTAACTGTTTTTCTCTCTATCCCTCTCTGCCTCTTTCCCACCCTCTATTACTCCTATTATTTTTTTTTCTTCTTCGCTAATTGCTACAATTTATATTTATTGTCCTTTTTATAACATTCGACGTACAGGTTCCATGGCAGGATTCGTTCTTCATTTCAGACTACTCTTAATAGCAAAGTATTTATTTTATTGTCATCTTTATTGTTGCTAAATGAGTTTCGAAAGGGTCGAATCGAGCCGAACCGAGTTGAATTAGTCGATGATAAGAAAACTTTTTTGCCTCGAGATCGTGAGGATAATTAAAAGTTTATCTAGGGGCGTGGCAGAGATGTTTTATGGTTGTTTATGCTTTGTTTGGCAGAGATGTTTAACTCTTTATATGAGATACGTTAAGAAAGCCAAACACAGCACGTGGTTTCTAAAAGAAACTAAACTACTTTCATACTTTTTTCATTGGGGTAGGTTAGGAATAGACGTGGATGGTTGTAGCTATCGGTGGGGGGGGGGGGGGAGGGGGCAGGGTTGATGGTTTGGGTAGCCGCAGTCATTTAAGTTGTGCCTAATGATGTGGTTGGTGAGAACTTGAAATCGCGTTTATTGACGACTACTAAAAGAAGGTGAAACTAGGGAAAAACGGTTGAAAAGTAGCTGCAGACGTGCAAAGTTTAACTAACTTACTTTTCTTCAGGTTATCATTTTTTTTTAGAACTTTAATCTTTAAAGTTTTAGTGGTGGATAAACTTCAATTTCAAAACTAATTTCTGGAGAGTTAAAACAAACGATTTCCTCTGAAAATCTAGAGACTTAAATTAAAATTTATTCTAGATTGAATTTTCCTTCCTTTTTGTTAAAGAAACTATTATTTGAAGCAACTTCTTTTCATTTAAAGATGATTCCAATTATTTAATGGAAATCTTTTTTAAAACCTTTCTTTTTAATGAAAGAGTACTTTTATTATATATATATTCGTATCAATTTTTTAAATTTTATTTATAGGGTATTGTATATAGTTATAAAATATATATTCTTTCTTAATTTGAATTTAATTTAATTGGTTCTAAAACTAAATTAATTTAAAATTTTCTATTTATTTAGATTTATTTATTTTTGTTAATCTATTGTTATTTATTAATTTTTCGTTTTTCTTATAATAAATATCGTTTAAGTAATTTTTATATTATTAATTAATGTATTATTTTTTTGTATAATTTAAATTTTTTGTCAAAATTTATATATCAAATATTAGAATATTTAGAGAGCAAAATAAGGAATTATTCATTTAACTGGAGTTGCATGTAAACAAATAAACGGCAAAAGTAATTAAAATGTGCGATCATCAAAACAAATAAAATGTAGATCATTGAAATTTCAAATAAAATAATAAAAAAAAGCAAGGTTAAGCAAAATTAACCAAGCATCATTACACACGAGAGAGTGATGAGAAGTATTCGAGTGTATTTATTTCCCCCGTCCCTCACTCCATCCCCCTACCTTTTTCTCTAGCTTCCGACAACGTTTTTAGGGTCTGAGAACCGCACATTCAAACGGAAGCGGTTTTGGGTTTGTGGCGCCCCTGCAAACAAATACTCAGCTTTTAGAAATTAAAACCAAAATCAAAGACGTTGTTCATTTTCTCAAATATTGTTTTTAGTGTTTGCAGGGGAAAAACACACAAACAAACAAAAAAGAACAAAGGAAAACCCAACAACCATAGCTGCAAATTACAGCAAAAACAGACATAAAAGCAGACAGCTAAACAGACAAGCAGACAGACAGACAGGCAGAGAGACATACAGAGGGATAGCAGAGGGACGCAATATCTACAATGAATACAAATACAAATACAAGTACAATACAAATGAAAACAAATAAAATGGCAATAACAGACAATAAGTCTTTATATGTATGTGTATGTATGTGTGGTTGTGTCTGTATGCATGTGTGTAGGTGAGAGTGCCTCCATTTGTGGAGACTGACTGTAGACTCTGATGCCCTTTAATTTTTTTCTTTCATTGGTTACGTTTGCCTGCGTTGCGTGAACATCATCTGCAGCTTGTAATTAGGCAGAGTTGTTGTTGTTGTCGGTGGTTTTATGTTTTGTTGCTGGCTTTAGTGCTATTGTCGTTGATGTTGTTGTATGAGTTGCTTGCTGATTTCAGCTGAGAGAAGACCAGGTAGCTTAGAAGTTTGAGAGGAAGCTTCGTTATGAATCCCTTCAAATCTTCCAAAAAAAAAAATCCAAAAAAATTCAAATTTATATTTAGAAATTTGATTTCAAAAAAATATATCTATATAAAAATAAAAATTTTAAAAAATGTCTTGTTTTTCTTTGAAGCTTTCGTTTTCTTGTCGGTGAGTCCCTCTTCAGTGCTTCTTCATTTCCCACTGGGTTGGAATGCGAATCTGTTTTCTGTGCGAATGTGTTTCATTGGTTGCATATAATAATTTGCTGGCGTAGCTTTTATGTCACTTTTTTTGGAAAGAAGAGTTGTTTGTGTACGTTTATACGTGAGTCGAATGTAAAAGATCGTGTGAGTGTGTCGGTGAGTTGGTGATTGTGCTTATGTTTTAGTGCAAATGTCGCAAATGGTTGTTTGTATTCAACAACCATTGATTATTCTTTTATGGTTGTGAAGTCGAATCTAAAGAATTTTTGTCTTATTTATTTAATTCCTTTTTAATTTGTAATTTGTGTTTATGTTTGAAGTTACATTGGTATACTTTATTAACTTTAGTTACTATTTTTTAGATGATACTTTAAAATGTAAGCAGTTCGAAACTCACATCAACTTTGATGCTGGCGAACTGAAAGATTTTCATCGCTGGTGTCTCCTTCGGCATGTAACGGTAGAACTCCTGGACGCCTCTGTACCACTTCACCGAGTAGAGGCTGTCGTCCTCGACGTCGTAGAAGCATCTGAGCAGCGCCCGTTCGCCGCGCCTCACCGCATGCGGCACCTGAACGCGCACATCGCGCAACGCATGAACGCAATCTGAAATCAAAGAGAGAGAGGCAGATGATGAGAAACAGGGAAGAAAACGGAAGACAAAACTTGTAAAATTCAGGAAAAATATGCGAAAAATCTTTTGAAATCTTTGCAAAAACTATGCAAAGTTAAGAAATTTTTAAACGAAAGACGAAAGTAAAACAATTGACGAAATGCAAAAGTTCCTTCCTTTCCTTTCGCTAATTTTCAGTTGTACTTTTTTTATACTCTTTATTATGCTTTTTAGCTTGTAATAAATCTATAATTAAATTGAAGTTCTTGCAATTTTATTATTTAAACAACTAAAAATATTTGCTTTTCTTCTTAATTTTAGAAGTTGATTTCCTTTGTTCAGTCTAGCATTTTTTTTTAATAAAATGGGGAAAAAACAAACGATGTTTTTGAAACAATGTTCTTTAGCAGTCCATTAAAATAATTCGCTTCATTTACAGTGAGAGAAGAAGTGCCTAGACAATGACACCATAACATAAACGACAAAAAGAAGAAATAAAATAAAAGTTTTCAAAATTCATAACTTTCAGTTGCTTGGTTCGAGCAGCACTGAAACTTTTGTATCTAGACTCCTGTCCTACTTAGTTTATTTTTATTTAGTTTATTTTCTTAGTATTTATTGAGAACCAAGTAGTGGAAAACTCAACACCTTCTCATACGGCGACCCAGAAAAGTACACCGCCAAATTATTTGAGTGTCAAATTTAATTCCGTTCATCGGCAGAGAAGAAGTCTCAGTTATGTTTTATGTGATGTTCGAGCTTTTACTGTACTTACGCTACGTTCAACTGAGTTGTTGCTCAAGGGTGGAGAAGTGAGAGCTGTACGAGTGAGTAACGAAGCAGAAGCTGTGCAGACGATGTGCATTAAATTTGCATCGATGATGAATTGAATTGCATTGAATTAGATTGAAGTCGAAGGTTGATGAATGAGGAAGGGAAGAAACAAGCGTTTAAAACGGGGTTGTAGTCACGACGACGGTGCTTTCGCGATAGTCTCGGTGACTGTTATTGAAGGCGATGAAAGAGGAGCAGGATAATGAGCAGCAGGTGGACAAGGACGGGTCTGAGATGGAGACGAACACGGAGACACCGCGTGCTACTAAATTAGTTACGTGAGTACCATATAGATGTCTCATATTTCAAGGAAACCGTGTCGCTTTTTTTCAGTGAAAAAATGAACGTAGGATTAAACAAGCTATTAAAATGAGTAACTGAATATTTAAATGAAAGGGAAACTCTGTATCTGGAGACAGATAAGGAAGAAAAAGGGACAGGGGAAGAGAAAGAGCGAGAAATAGACAGAGAGGAGGATGAAAGCAGGTAGAAAGGAGATATAAAGCTTGAAAGATTAGATAAGTTAAAGTAATTTACATTATAATGTGTTTATATTATAGAGAAACTATGACCTGTAGACACGATTTTACAGTTCAGTGAGTTTTTAAATATGTACTCGTATGTTGATTGCTATACACGAAACTGTAAACATAACTACCACACTGTAAACAATAAAAACCTAAAATGTAAACTTTCTTCGCTATTAAGAATTACTTGCATTGTTTTCTCTTCGTCTTTCACTCTTTTTCTCTCCCTCTCTCCGTTCTTCTCTCTGTCTGTCTCTGTTTTACATTGTATTATATACATACAATGTCATCTCCAACATTTATTTATTCTTCCATTTTAGTTCATTGTTTTAAAATCGCGAATTTGTCGGCTTTGTTGGTTGAACAAATTTGTTGCTACTTGCTTCCTTCCTTCTATGTCTGTACTCCCCTCTCTCCGCCTGCTCCCCATCTCTCCATCCCTCCATTCGTCTGTTATTCCTTATTTCGCAACTTACACTGAGCCTTCTGTACTCTTCTTTCTTCTCTCTGAAGTCCTTCCGTCCTTAGACACCTCTTCTGAAGTGCTCTTCCATAAAGTTTGGCCAACATTGTAGACATTCGCTACCGTCTGTCACTTTATTCATTCATTCATTCATTCATTGAAGTTGGAAGCAGTTAGTAACTTCATTTCCCTTAAGCTAACACGCGGACATGAAAAACGAAAGAAACAGGAAGAGAGAAAGAGCCGATAGAGAAAGAAAGTAGGTGTATAAGAGGGAAGTATTTAAACTCTCTTTAAAATCCTTTCCCAGAATCACATCAAATTTTTTCATCACAAATTTTATTAGTATAAAAAACTACCGACTGAAATTCCAAGTCTTTGAATATTGAAGATCTTCTTAGAAACTTAAGAACGGCTATAGAAACTTGCAGACAGAGTCTGCAGAGTCTGTATATACTTGAGTCGACAGAGTATATAATGCTCCATTCTCCTCAAACTGGAAACTATGATGATAAATTGTCGTAATCGATGAATGAATAAAGTGAGTGCGATAGGAACTAATGAATAAAGTCTGGAAAATCCCTTTAATATTCTTCTCTATCTTAGAGTGGTTAATTTTTCAATGCTTCTAGAAATTATTTATTACACAGCCTTTAAGTTCCAAAGGAGTTTTAGCAACATCAGAGTGGTTTCTAAAACTATGCAACCAAAACCGACTCCAAACTTCAAAATGTTTAAGTGACCAAACTTTTGTTGCGACCGACTGCTTTAAAACTTCTTGACTTGAGTTCTTATTATTATCTTTTGTTAATTTTATTCAATTGTCCATCTGTACATTTATTCATTTTGAATTTCTTTGTTTTGTTTTATAAAAACTAACTACAAACGGAATTTAACTATCATTCAATTGTCTTGGGACGACGAAGATGACTTCTAAAGTCCCACAAGACTGCTTCTTGAAAAGTGTCCCTGTAAAAAAGTTTTCCTAAAAAATTCTTACTTTCTCTCTCTCTCTCTCTCTCCCTCTCTCTCTTTCTCTCTTTGTCTCTCTTAAAATGAAGTCTATATTGTAAACTAGGACAATGATGAAAAGTTAAGTCATGGCTGAATTAAAGTTGGTCGCTTCTTCTTTTAGGAAAAAGTTTTTCTAATTCCTGTAAAGCATTCCTAAGTAAATACCAAAGAATGGGAAGCAGAAGATGAGTAAAAAGACGAAGAAGAAGAGGGATGAATGAATACCGGTGAATCCAGAATTAAATTTCTGCAGATGGAGACATAAAAAAACACGAAAATGGCAAGGTTCCGTGTCTAAAATAATAATAATAGTAATAATAATATAAATAATAATGATAATAATTATAGTATTAATGATAATATTAATAATAATATGCAAAAATCTAGTAACTTTACTAGTCTCGTTTTTGTGTTCAACCCGGTAATTAAAAGTTTTTTTGCCTCGAAGGGAACTACGAGTACGTGGATTTGAGAGGATTCTCTTCTTTTAGTTCCCGTCTTTCTTTCCTGTTGCACTGGCAACTCTAAGATTCTCGCCTATTTTCACAGTTTTTTAGTTTGTTTTTTTTTTATTAATTTGCTTTGGATTAAATATACTTCTTAATTTTATTACGTGACACATTTAACTAAATTATCACGAGTTGTTAATTCTTTCGTAATAATCGTCCTTGTAACTTTGGTGTTGGATAGGTTGTTGTTATTGTTGTTGTAGTAGTTGCTGTATCAGTTGTTGTTTTAGTACATATATAAAACATTCATCATAACTGAGCAAAGTCTCCGTCTCATCAAACGACGACACAAAATTGCGCCGCATATTATGAATATTATTTACAGATACATTACAGTTGCATTACAGTCTCTCATCTGTTGCAAATAAAGAAAAAAAAAATGGAAAAAAAAAACCACAAAAAAAATGGAAAACGTAATCCTTTTAAACAACGAAATACCAGTAAAAACGGCAGAAAGGGCGAAAGTATCCTTTTTTTACAGTGATAGATGTTGTTGTTGTTGTTGTTGCATTGTCGTATTCTTGCACACACACAGACACAATACAGAAATTGCAACAGGAGCAGAGGCAGGCACAGCAACTCTCATGTCTAAAGGAGCATCTACTTTAACAACAAATACAACAATTACAATATCAAAACAATAACAACAACTTAAGCAACGATGCAGGACCACAAAAGACGCAGTATGAATGACATAAAGACGCGTTAAAACCGCATCATGTCAGTGCTGATGTATTGTAGGGAGAGTGCGACAGGGAGAGTGTGAGAGAGACAGAGAGAGAGAGGGAGGGAGAAAGCAGAAGATGGTAGAGGTTCTCCACAAGGGTAACAGATTGAAAACAGAGGACGATTGAGAACAGACTCCATTGAAGAAGTGGTCCCCGGCTGCAGACAGAAGCTTCTCTCGAAAGGTACTCAAAGACGTAGAGTTGCATGGCATCCAGTCGAAAGCTTTGTGACGCATCATGTCGCGCCGCGTTGTGTCGTCACCGTCGTCGTCGTTGAAAACTTCGAGCACCAAAAGAAGAATCCGCTACGTTTATAAATGAGTATACAGGATAAGAGACACATGAATGACAGTGATCGCTACATACAACAACAATGATAATAAGAAACAAGAACAACAAACAACCACTTGAACAACATCAACAACAACAACATTATAAAAGGCAAGGAAACAAACAAACACTAACTGAACAACTGTCACTCGTTGAATTGAAGATGAATGAACGGATTACAAACGCAGACGAAAAAACGGACTCTCATCTCTCACGGAGCCTCTTCCTCTCTCTTTCACTCTCCTTCCTCTTTCTCTCTCACTTTCACCCGCTGACTGGTGGATTGTTGCCGCGGGGAAACCATTAATTTGAGTGTTTAAATCTGACTTCCGATAATTTATTGCGATTATCGCCTTAATCGATGCATCGTATAAAGCGATGGAATTAGAGTCACCGAAGCCGAAGCTAAGCAAGTCGCAGCTGTAATCAGAAGCATAGACACAGTCACACCCACGGCCACGCCTACACCCACAATTCAATCCACTCGCGTGAAATGTTGCCGCATTACATGAACCCATTCATTATTCGTACTTCGCTCATGCTGAATACTCGGCAACAACGTTGATGTCGGCGTTGTAGTTGTCGTTGTTCTTGTTGCCAGCCACAGGACATTCTGCCACCAGCTCCTTCACCTCACCATTTCCATGAGGTTTCAGGAATGCAGGAGACTTCAATGCAGATACCCACCTCGAGCGGACATGACAGCATGTCTGACATGTGACAGTCGCAAGCGATAAAAATAGCCGCCACAATTTAAAGCAATGCAAATCACTCTCTCCGGCTGTCAGTTGAACTGATTACGTTTGTTAAGTTATCATTTCGCGTGGAATCAATTTAATTGTGTCATTAATTAAATTAGTTAGAGTGTAATTAATTGCAAAGAACCATTAAGAAATATATACGGTTAAGTTGCTTAACAAACACATATTAAAAGAAAGCTATTCGACATTTTATTAAAAATGAAGGAGTTAATAAAGGATATTTTATATGTAGTTAATCAGTCTTAGATTAAATATGGTATTACAATTCAGTTTTTTAATTGCGATTTAATGATGCGATTTTGTTCACTCAGGCTGCTTCAATTTATGACGTTGATTTGTTTTCTTTTCGCTTTGAATTTGTTTTCTCTCTCAAACTTTTTGGACCTTTCTGACTTGAAAAAGTAACAACAGCAGCTGCAGCAGCTACGTATTGCAAGCACGAGCATCGCGACTGACAGAAGATTTCTTTTTTATTACTGCAACCAACATTTTATCACTGTTACAACAACACTAACACCAACAGCGGCAAAAACCGCTTCAAAAACAACAGCAACATTGAACAAACTTTGTGTTCATATTTTATAGTCACTGTTAAAAGTCCTTCACAAGTCCTTGTTAACCACTTCAGTCCTTGTGTGCAACTCCACGAAGACGACACGCAACATTTCAATACTTGCAACAACGGAAAATCACTCGTTTATGTATTTACTCTTTCATTGCTTTCATTTGTTGTCTCTGTTGTTCTTGTAGTTGGCTATCATGATGATGGGTTGCGCAGTGAGGGGGAAGTAACACTCCAGAAAGGGTTTGTGAAGCGTAGCGTTAGGAAGCTCATGAAATAATTTGTAGTAATTTTTTAAAGGGATTAATCCTTTCTCCACACGAATCACACCATGAGTCTTTTCACTCTCTCTCTCTTTTCCCTTCCTCACTCATTCTTGCTCGCTCGCTTTCCCTTAGCGATCATCTGTAGAGCTTCAGCTAATTAGTAATTAGTTTTTAAAGATATATCAAGAAAGTTTGTGGATAAATAATAAAGACGCTCACACGGAGAAAGCAAGAGAGCGAGAGAGACAGCGATGTGTAACTTTGAAATATTTTCACGCAGTACAGCGTCAATATTGGATAAAACAACAAAACAACTGCCAACTTAAACTCTAACAACGTCGTCTTTTCGCAAAAGAAGCTGCTTTTTTATACGCTTTTTTCGTACGTACTTTTAAAGCGATTAAGTTTCCAGGAGTGTAAATTTAACGAAAAAAATCACAGTCAAATAGATACACACACATAAAAGCACACACATACACATACTTGCACATATATAAATACATACATATATAAATATGTATTCGAGTATAAGTTCGTGACTGTATGTGTTCGAGCATACGATTCAGACTCGTTTTCAGTCTTCAGAATGTATTCAGTCGAAAACGATCGTTCAGCAATAAAATTGCAATCACAGTGAAGAAGAATAAGCTTAAAAAGAAGAATAAGAAGCAGAAGAAGAATAAGAAGTTGAAGAAGAATCAGCAGCGTTGAAACGCTTCTTCGATTTCGTTGGTTATTGATTATAAAAGTAACAAAAAATGTAACTGTTTCAATTTCAGGAGAGGAAAATGCAAAAAGTGGCTTGTTTACTTGTTCACTTTGGCTCTTAAATTCGGATCTTTAAACTCGGACTTTGAAGAGCTGCTGGATTTCTGGTTTTTATATTTCAAGGAAAATACATCGAGCTTCAAAATATGAAAGCAGAAGCAGAAGTAGAAAAGAATAAAAAAAATCGAGAAATTAAAAAAGTACGAAGAACTTAAAAATAAATGTTCCTTTGTAGATGCTCTTCCCTCCCTTCTCTCTTCCTTATTCCTTCTCTTCTACTCATTCTACGCCCCTCTACACACCTCCCCCTACTGTACAGCTTCCATCGGATCAGAATCATAAGAATCAAGGCTTCCATGCATTCAGCAGCTGTTGCGGGATGTGTGCGTCTGAGGCAGCGCAGTCGGAGGCGGTTGTAGCTTAACACGTTTAACAAGCGAGACGCGATGTCGAATTGCATTAATGTTGGTGTATTGAAGTGTGTAGAGAGAGAGAGACTGTGTGTGTGTGCTGTGCATGTATTTTATGGTCACGGATGTATGTGTCCGTGTTTGTGCCGGCTTGTGTGTTCATGCGTTTAACAATTCCTCTTGAACATGCTGTGGATTCAATTTTACTTTATTGCATCCAGTTAAAAATAAGCTTTAAGCTATTTTGTAGACATGTTTTTCGAACTTCAATAGATTTATAAAATCTATACATTTTTATAAAGTTTCAAAATTTCGATGTGTTTTCAAAATTCTGATATATTTTTAGAGTTTTAATAATAGTACAAACTGAAGTAAGGAATTATTTCAGTGCAGGAGAAAGCAAACAACTGGCTCCCAAGTCATTTAAGCTTCTCAAGTCATGTACTTTGTAAATATTTCGAGGGGAAACTCCTTCCTCCTTTCATTTATAAGAACCGTTATTCAGCTCTTTAAGCAGCTCGGTTATCATGTGAAAAATACTTTCGGGATCCTTTTTCTTGACCTGCCTGAATAAATCGAATTTAATCTTTGATTCTACCTCAAAACAAACAACTTCTTCACATCTAATAAACATTCCTCCGTTTCCTACTTCCTCTTTTTCTTCTTCTTCCTAATTTTTTTCTCTTCTTCCTCCTACTTCTTTTTCCTCTCCTCCACCAACGTACAATAAATTCTTTCATTTATAACTCCCTCTTGGATAAAAATCATTTTAAAAACACATGAAAAATCATTAGACATGCATTGAACTCCAAAGTGACTCAATATTTACCGAATCCGGAACCCGTATTAAATTTCGAACCGCAGAAGGAATCACTGAAAACCGGACGACAGAAGAGTGGGTCGGTCGGTAAACGAAGATTGGCGATGACGATAACGGTGATGTTGATGATGTCGATGATGGACCTGCTCAACTCGCTTTGGTTGACTTCACCGTAGTCGCTTTTCAGGTCACACTTAACAAAATGATGTGAAGCGTGGAGCCGAGAGGTCTGCATAAAAATAAATAACGTCAATCAGGACGATGTTTAGGAATCACAGAGTCTCATAAAGTCTAACAGAACCACAAAGAATATGGCAGAGCCTCACAGAGTAAAGAAGAGAGGAGAGGAGTGGATGAAATGTAATCGTAAATAGAAAGTTCTGTGAGCACTTCTTCCGAAAAAATTAAGCCTTTTTTTATTCAAGCAACCTTTTTGCCCTTCTTGACATGGCACTGAAATCGTTCGACTCTAATGGGTCAGATTTTGGAAACTGATAAATATTTATGTTTCCACGAAAGAGTTCAACAGAAGAACTATAGAGGATCATGAAAAAGGCGAATCGGTAAAAAGTAGAGGGAGAAAAAAAGGACCATTCAGTGTTTACAGAGCTCGAAAAGAATTCAAGGAATACGGAGAGGAAAAAAGTGATAATAACAAAAAAAAGATAAAGGACGTCCAATGAATGAGCTGTTTACGCTAAACACTTTAAAATGGTCGCAAAGAAGAAGCGATGGCGTAAAAAATGGAGCAAATGACCGACCACGGTAACCTATTCCTGTGCCCCGCCTTTTAAACGTGGACTCTTAATGCATCCTGTTAAGCCTCCGATGATGGAGTTGTTTCTGTTAATGTTTCTACTGAGAGTGTGTGGGTTTTTTTTCATTGTGTACGCTTTGTGTTTCTTTTGTGTGCCCCTTCTTTTATGTAACTTTTTGTGTACTTTCTTAGACAAAGATTACATGGACTAAAGAGGTTGATGGGAAAGCCACAAATTGAGTGCGTGAGTGAGCGAGTGAATGTTAACTTGGCTAGCAAAAAATTTAAACCATGTGACGGAAGCGAACGAGGATGACGAAGAAGACGAGGACGAAGCTTAATAAAAAGCTTCCGCCTTTTACGCACACAAAAGCATCTGCAGCTGTTGATGCTGTTGTTGCTGTTGCTTGCATTGTTGGTACCTCCTGCATCTTGAACCTCAGATATACAAAAGCTATCAAAGGACATCGTAAGGAGTCGACGAGCAGAAGTATTAAGAGAAGGTTAAGCAGCACCAACACAGCCACTGAATGAGCGGAAATTATTTAAGGTTCGTGCAACACGAGAGCATAAAATCTGATGCACACCAAAGCAGAACCAGGAAAAGGACGAGGAGCTCCTTCAGATTCCGTTTGTGAAGAAGAAGTGCGTTGGTGGGATTTAGCTTCATAAGGAACAAGCAGGAAAAAGTACAAAAGAAAGCAAAAAGAAAAAACATCTCAAGAAATGAGATGAAAAAATGTGGGTACAGCAAACCAAAGTTTAAGTTGAAAAAGTCGGCGGCTCCTTGAAAAAGGACTTCATTCGAAAGGTTTAGTCTTTTTACCTGGCTTCAAATTGAGTGAATACTTGAGAAGATTTTGATTGAATTACTGAGATAAAAGTTAAGTCAATTTATTGAATGAAATCGTGATTATTTGCTTTCTTTAAAATTTCTTTTAAATTTCCTATTCTTCTGAACTTCTTTATATTTGTATGGTTTTATGGTTTGAATTAATATAATTTTTAATTGAATCGATGGTTTATTGCATTTTTTATGTGTTATAATTTAATAGTATTTTTATTTTAGTTATTATCGTGTTTTTTGTATGTTTTATTTGTCTTTACTATTTAATTAAATTGTCTTGTATTCTTTAATTATGCATTGAGTTCGACAGATTGAAATCTTTGTTTCTTTTTGTTCGTTTTAGAATTCGATTTAAATTTTTGGTCCCAAATGAATCTAATATTATTTTGAGTCACCTCCCTCGGCATTTAAGTTGATTTCAACTTTTGTCACCACAAAAATAAAAACTAATTTCGACATGAGTAACTTTTCAACAACAAGAACAACAGCAACAGCAATAGAAACTACAGACCTAAGCAGCTAGAGATTTGGTAGCTTGGGTATCACACACATACACATACATACATATATATACATACATACATATCTACATACTCAATATGCATTCAAATATGCACATGCAACACAAGGAAACTCAGACTGCAATTTGTACTGCATCAGTTCAGTTTAGAGTGCTAAACCGTGCAGACGTGTCTCCCATCTGTTTTACATAATGTGCGACTTTTGTGTAAATTGTAATTCTGTAATGGAATTCGGTTTTGGAGAAGACTCTGTATGCTGTTTGATTTGTGGTCGCGTTTCTCATACCAAGTGTATCAATTTGCCAACAGACACCATAAATCTTTTAAAAAATAATTCCAATTTAATGTGGCGTTGTAATTACTGCACTAACATTTCGGTTAATTTCCAAAAAAAATTAACCTCTCTGTCGCAGCAAATTAATGATCTCCAGAAAGAAGTTAGCAATTTTGAGCATACGCTAGCTGCCAGAAGAAAAACTAACGGACAATCTGTGACGTCAAACTTTTCGACTAATAAAAACAACATAACTCAGCAAGACAACGCTTCTGAAGAAATTATTGTTCTCTCCTCACCTACTACTCTCATTTCAAGTGCGGTTGCCGAACCAGAAAGCGTCGTTGTTCCCGCTTCATCTTCTGCTTGTGCTTTAAGTGCAGGTGTGTATAATGAAGCCGCAGCAGTTGAAAAGGAACCGAAGAGAAGAGTAGATGACTGGGTTACCGTTCGAAAGAAGAAAAACAATAAATCCAATTCTAATAACAAAAACAAAGTAGTCGGTCAAGCTTCAACAACAAGTGATTTACAAGTAGTGCATGATCTAAAATTCATGCACATATCTAAATTTAAAGTAAACACTGATCCTGAGGCCGTGCGAAATTTTGTTGCGAATCGATTGAACGTTTCTTCTGATGTAATTTCCTGCAACAGGCTCGTGAAGAAGGATGCCGATGTCTCGAAATATCGTTTCATCAACTTCAAAGTTGGCGTACCAATGCCATTATTCAAGCGAGTCTTTAACAAAGAGTTTTGGCCTTTATCGGTTAAAGTGAGCAAATTCACTCATAGACCGAAAAACATATTAAGCACCGTTCCGGACTCATCCCCTAAACAGGGACCATCAGCCTGTCTGGATTTTCAGACTCCGCGCCTACCTCAGTCAGTGGATCCCTGAGTTCTTCAAATTACGATTTTTCTATTTATTACCACAACGCTGGAGGTTTGCGTACTAAAACAAACCAGCTTTATTCGGCGGTAGCCTCTCAAAACTTCGATGTTATTGCTATAGTGGAGACTTGGTTGACAATCAACTTTCTCTCAACAGAACTTTTTGACTCCAGATATGTGGTCTATCGGCGTGATCGAGATATCAATTCCGGATTATCAAGGGGCGGTGGAGTACTGATTGCAGTCTCTACTAATTTCATCAGCAAGGAAATTATTCTTCCTAATATTCAAACTCTCACTGAGCAAATTGCAGTCTCAGTTTCTTTCAACTCAACTAATATTTGTAAGAACGAAATTGTATTCATTTTAAGCTATTTGCCCCCAAATAGTCCACTATACTTATTTGAAAATCATATATTTAATATTAATCACATTATTTCTAATTCAGGTTGCAAACAGACTCCTTGTGTTTTGGGAGACTTTAATCTTGGGAATATTGCTTGGAACTATTGTCCAGATGATAAAACGCTTCTCCCATTTAACTTGAACCTTGCAATTGAGAAGCATTTTTGTGATGCAATGTACGCTCTTAATCTCTCTCAAGTTAATCATATTGTAAATGACCTAAATAGGATATTGGATCTTATATTCCTTAATAATGACCTAAATTATTATTTAACTAGGTGTTACATTCCCTTGACTAAAGATTCTATACACCATGTGGCTATTATTCTTAAGTTCAGTTTTTATGATTTTTCATATCCAACTGAGAAACCATCGGAGATTCTTTTTAATTTCAGTAAGGCAAATTACGCGTTCCTTAATTCATATTTTAACAGTATTAACTGGGTGTCAACTCTGAAAACATTGGACCTACAGAATATGTATTTTACTTTCAAAGCGATCCTGGATGAGGCCTTTGATCTATTCGTACCTAAGCGAGTTTCGAGATCGCGGACTCGTTTACCGTGGTACAACAAGCGACTTTGTCATTATAAGAATCTGAGGAATAAGTCTCACAAACTTTTCTTAAAATCTAATCTGCAGGCGGATAAAGAGAAATTTATTCAACGAAGGAAAGAATTTGATTTTCTATCAAACTTTCTTTATAAAAAATATATCTCACAAATTGAAAATAATATAAAAACTAGTCCAAGAGCTTTCTGGACTTTTTACAATTCGAAACGTAAATATTCAAGTTTGCCAAAATCAATGGAATACCAGAACTTGTGTGCTGATAATCCTCAAGATATTTGCGCCTTATTTGCAACGTATTTCTCTTCGGTTTTCGTGGAAGATGATCCCAGCATAAATTTCGATTATTCCGACCAGCTGGTCCAACATTTAGATATCGGTTTTATGGTAATATCCGAAGAGGAAACTATGCAAGCTCTCTCAAAATTAGACCCTAATAAGGGTGCTGGATTCGATTTGCTCCCACCGGTGCTTTTGAAGAATTGTGCGCAGTCGCTTTGTACTGCGCTTACGTTAATTTACAACAAATCTCTGGCTACTGGCACTGTCCTTGATGTTTGGAAAATTTGTTACGTAACACCTATCCATAAGTCTGGTAAAATAAATTTTATACAGAATTATAGACCAATTGTAAAAATGTCCATTATACCAAAAATGTTAGATAGTATTGTCAATAACCGCCTAACTTTTGAAATTAAACATTATATATCTGAACAACAGCATGGTTTTTTCGCAGGAAGATCCATTAGCTCAAACTTAGCTATTTTTAGTAATTTTTGTATAAATGCAATGGATAATGGTTTGCAAGTTGACGTACTTTATACGGATTTTGCCAAAGCCTTTGACAGAGTCAGTCACTCCATTTTATTGCATAAATTAAATGAAATTGGATTTCACTCAATATTTCTGAAATGGATAGAGTCTTATTTATTAAGAAGAAAACTAATTGTAAGAACTGATGGGCATTTTTCTTCCCCTATTGAGGTAAAATCTGGGGTACCTCAAGGAAGCCATTTAGGACCTATTTTGTTCATACTATTTATTAATGACTTACCTGGGATTTTCAAAACTTGTAATTGCCTGATGTACGCTGATGACGTAAAATTATTCATGACCGTTAAAGACCTTTGTAGTTGTACACTGTTTCAGGATGACATAAACTCGCTAATTGCTTGGAGCACCGCAAACAAATTGTGTTTGAATATTTCAAAATGCAATACGCTAACTTATACTCGTAAGCAATTAGCAATTCGGTATGACTACTCCTATGATGGAATAAATCTCTTTCAGAAAGTTTCCTCGATCAAAGATTTAGGAGTTTTATTCGACTGTAGATTTTCTTTTACTTTGCATTATGATTACGTAATTTCTAAGTCCAACTCACTTCTTGGTTTCCTAAAGAGAAATTCTACAGAATTTTCGGATATATTTACATTAAAAACTCTTTTTGTGAGCTTGGTAAGATCTCTTCTTGAATTTGGTTGTATCATTTTGGAATCCTTCCTATGATTGCCATACTGCGAGATTAGAAAAAATACAGAAGCGTTTTACCAGATTTGCATTGAGACGATTTTACGGCCCTGAAAACATGCCAGCTTATGTTGAGCGTTGTCGCTTGTTAGGGCTACATAGTTTAACCCAAAGAAGAAAGACCCTGGAGGTACTCTTCATTAAAGATATTATTGATAGCAAAATTGATGCTCCAGGTCTATTAGAAAATATAGATTTTTATGTCCCTATGAGAACACTTAGGTGTAGGGATCCTTTTATTGCTAAATTCCATAGAACAAATCTTGGGAAATATGAACCCATCTCAAAATGCTTGTCTGTTTGCAACATGGTATCTAATGCCTTAGATTTCAGTTCAAAAAGATATAAATTTAAGAATGATTTGTTAAAATATTTTGATACACATTAATTGTATATTTAGTTTTTAAGTAATCTGTAAGGGCCACCCAGTAGATGTAAATAAATAATAATATTACTATTATTTTTTTGCTAATATTGCGATTTAACAACTTAGATCAACTTTCGTACTTTCACTCTTCCCTTCCTATCCTTATCCTTATCCTTGTCATCTCCTTCCTCTCTTCTTCCTACCTCGTTCATTCCATTCTTCGTGCCTATTCTATCGTAACCATATCCAGTGATTTGTGCGTCTAACGACTTCAGACCGATGAAAACTATTTGCTGTTGTTGTTTTGTGGTTTCTTCTTATTATTGTTGTTGATTTGCTTTCTTTTTTGTTTCTTAATATTTGCTATTTTTCATTTTCGTGTCAAAAATCTTTATAAAGAAAATAACAAAAAGAAAGAAAATTAATACAAAACAGAAATGTTAATATGACTGTCACAAAGTCACAATTAACGGTACTAAATAACTCCGTCGGAATTGGGTTGTGAGAGCGGTGAAGTGAGGGATGGAACACATGGCGTGTTGAGAGAAAGTTCTTAATTCTGTCAAAACACAAACAACGAAAAATTGAGAAAAGTCAATAATTTGGACATAAATTTAAATCAGGAAGTAGAGGAGGGAAAAAGGGAGAGGGGAGTGGTAAGAGTGATTGAGAAGGACGGGTGGAAAGTCACAGCAGGTGTTGACAGGAGGTGACGACCGACAGAGGGGTTGCCTTGGTGAGTGGCGACAAGGAGATGGGTTACTCCAATATAGAGTGATGAGAAGAGAGAGGCGATGGCAGATGGATTGGGGAGGGATGGTGGGTGACAGAGCAGTGAGAAAGAGAGAAGATTCCGGATATTGAGAGATGAGGATAGAGAGGATGACGGAGAGAGAGTAAGGGAGTGGGACCAAATCATTGATTATTGATTCAGCCTGTCCATCTCTAAACTGACGCACATGTGTTAATAACATTTTTCAATTTCCAGTCCCTGCCCCATTTTTAGTTCTTCTAAATTTGTATTGATTGATACAAAATCGGCTTAAGTGAAATTCAATAAAATTCATGCCATATATTTCATTAAAGATATCAATAAAGCAACAAAAAATCATAGACTTTCAGGGCCCGCATTTGTTTTCCTAGTTATGCTCTGATTTTGCCTCTATTTAACTGGAAAGATACAACAACCACCCTCTCGTCCTCCTCTCGTTTCCCGTCCTCTTTCTCCACTATCCCACATTTAACAGATCTTTAATATTTTTTCGAATAAACGTAATATATTTATTACGCATAAATTTTCACTTTACTCGTACATCAGAGAAAGTTTTTGGCACATCCATACATTGTACATATGTATGTATATTGGAAATCTCTAAATTATATGCAACCCTTAAAACAGTTCACCCCTACTTATAAATTACACCCCTGCAAAGGGGGATTAATAACAGGCGTCTCTCCGATGTTCACTCAATTTATTAACATCACAGAAGGGGGATCAGATTTGTTTTAAGATCTCTTTGAGTCATCGGTTTGTTCCTTTGTTGGTCTGTTTGTTTGACCATCAGAACGATTGGCGTAGCGACGACTTTCCGGGTGACTCAGCTGGAATCAAAGTTCATCCCAATCGATTGATTTTAGAAAACGTTCCATGAAATGTTATTATTATGTAAATAATAAGAGGATGTTCTTGTTCTTTATATTGTTAGTGTTGCTTTTAGTGTCTTTCTTTTCGTTGTTGTCAACTCACAATTTTATCACATCAATTTTATTAAAGTGCGTGAGCGATTAAGTATTCGTGTGTGTGTTCGTGAGCGTGTCCATGAGTGTGAGCGTGTATGTGATTGCAAAGCCGGAAGGATGGCACTCAATTTATAGGTGATTGAACTCAGACAGAAATCGTACAGTCGACCCAAGAAAGACAACAAAGGCAACAGAAAACAACAACAAAAGTGTCTGGTTTCAAAGCTGATTAAATATATTCTTGGTTCAGATGCAGACAGAATTTTTTACGCTACAATAAAATCGATACAAATCATGAATTCAAAAACATTTGATATATTTTCTGGCATCAATACATAAATATATTCTTGCATAAAAATCAAAAGTATTATATATCTATTATATATCGTATAATAATAACAATCGTTTTTATAGTTTTTCCTATTTTTCTTGTTTTATTTTTCTTAATTTTTGTGTTCCTTTTTTTTGTTAATTTTTGTAATTTATTTGAAAATATTTCTACTTTAAATTTATTCTTATCGAGGGTTTTGAAGTCACAGAAAATTTTGATTGCATGATTTTTTACTCGTTTCTAGTTGGCATGCATATCGTTGGCTCGCCCTCCGTACCACGTCCTGGGCAGGGTTAAGCGTCCAGCTCGGAATCGGAACCAGAAGCAGCTCCTTCGAATGCTTCTTCTTGAATGCATGTTTGTATCGTTAACCATCGCGTTCGCTTATCGCTCCACACGTTTTCACAGCTGAGCTAACTTTACATTTTGTTTCAACAGCATGAATTCATTCTTTACTTTCTGTATTTTTAAGTTTTCTCTTTTCTTTCTTTTTTTAATTTTTCATTTTATTTATTTTTGTTTCGTTGCTTATTTGATGGTATGCATAGAATTCTTATTTTACTTTATGTTGTGGTGTAAAAGGAAATGCACAATAAATTCGCCAAAAGAAAGCCAAAAGAATCCACACAAAAAAAATTAGAAAAAAATAATAAAGCATGAATTCGTAAAGTGTTCGTTTAGCATGCGAACGGTTGTTTGTAAATCCTTTTCATTGAGGTATTTATTGCTCTCTCTTTGAAGGGTGGTTGTTGTTGTCGCTGCCGCTGATTTTACTCTTTAGCTCACCAGATTTGTTTTTCAACAATGGCTCTGTAAAGAGTTCTGTGGGTTGTGAACCGGTAAATTCCGGTAAATATATTGGTAAAAATATTACAAATGTGCTGAATATCTAAATCAAGGACTTTACGAAACATAAGTGCATTTTTGAGGTTTAATCCCTACTCCACGATAATAACTCAATGCGAATTGTTAAGAATCTTTGAATCTGGTGACTCCTTAATAATTGTGACCTTCTATGGTAACCCTTTACCATGATGACTTATTAATAGTGACGTTTTAACATAATTAAAAACCCAAACATCACTGGAAACGAGAAAACGTAAGAAACTTAGTAGAAACTTCTAGTTCTGCCTCTTCTCTCCTCCCCTTCATGCTACTTCTGCTTCTTTTAATTAATTGTTTCGGTTGTTAAAAATTCGAAAATTTATCGCATTTCAGTGAGTTATTTATGGTCTTTATTACAGCTCTCTCTTCCTCTCTCTCTCACTATATCGCGGAGATTGATTCTGAGCATTCGTTGAATTTATTGTCAATGACACGTCATCGACTTCATTACTGTCATTTCCTGTGGCGTGTTCGAGAAAATGTCGCTTCACAATTAATCTGAAACATTAATTTAAATCTGATATCAACGAAGAGAGCAGAAAACAGAACTCGGCCCATTCGAGTGCACACGCACCCGAGCGTGGGCATGTTTAAATGCATATACACGAGTGCGGATGTGTGTGTTTGTGCATGTGTTCAAGTGATGTGTGCATTCAATACAAACAATTGCATTGCTACAAATTAATCAGAAATAAATCTGCACACGTCAGAGCAGAAAATACTTTACAGAATAAAATCCAATTAAATTCAGCTCCCGAAAATATCCTATCCCCCGTCACTAAATCACTCTCTCTCTCCCTCCCTCTCTGCTCTTCACCGTCGCTCGTTATTCAGAATCAATTAACTCAAATGCAAAAGCAAATCCAAATGAAATGAGACAAGTTCTCATTCATAAAACTATGTGAGAAAAACTATGCTTTTCTTCAACTTCCTCTGCCCTCTATTCACTTCGAAATTATGGTCATTTCATTTGTGTTCTCACCCCTCACATTTCGTTTCTCTTTTTTTTTCTTGTTTAAATTCATTTCATGTGATTTCATTTCACTTGCTTTCCATGTCCAACAAATTGAATGTTCCGATAGATTCACGTACTCTAAACAATGGATACTTTCAACAATGAGTCTAATTTTCTTGAGGGTGGTTTTGAACTGTGAACCATGTGTTTGACTCCTTCTTAGAGGAGGAATTGTGACTGATAATAATACAATATAAAACACACAAAAAATGTTCCGCATTTCATTCTTTAAACAAAATTACAGAAATTTTTAAAACTTTACTAAGGAAAATAGAAAAAAATCAATATTATATTATATAATATATCAAGATTTAGGTTTAAAAATTTCATTAAATTCTTATTATTTATTTTTTATACAGTTTCTTTCATAATATTTTTAATTTAAGACTTGTTTGTCCTATACTTAAGTCTTAAGATAAAAAAACCTTAAGATAACATAAGATAAGATAAAAAAATGCTCCACACCACCATCACCGTGATATCGGCTGATGGTTAAAATATTCACTTCATAATTCTGCTTTATTAACAAGTGTTACTCAGAAAAAAAAATTTCATAAAATTTGCATATCCTCAAATAGTTGCTGCTTCTGACATCCTTAGAAAAGCTTCGTTTCTTCACAGCTTCTTTTAAAATTGTAACGTGTCACAGCTGGAAATCATTTTCTTACCCTAATAAATGGGTTGATGCTACTGTAGTTGTTGTTGTTTCTATAATATTTGACAAGTAAATACTATTGCGGAATACGTAAAAAAATATGGTTTTAATAAATGCAAAAATGGGAAAAGATTTGCGTTTCGTTGAAATTCCTTGATAAGTTTTCGTTATTGTTGTTGTTGGTGATGATGCTATTATTGGTTCTATTATTGTTGATGTTGATATTATTATTCTTATTATTGTTGATCTTATTGTCAAGAATTCAAAGAGAAACGCATAATTTGTTTAAACATTAACATATTCCACTTCTCTATTATAGACGCTCTGGAAGGGCGGTAAAGGTTGAAGGGAGGCGAGACTTATTAAGACTTTCTTTGATTTCCATTTTAGGTAAAATTCTTAGAAATTCTTAGAAGAAAAAACAACTTAAAAACGAGAATTATAATAAATGAATCTGAAAGCTGAGAAAGATATTTTTTCAAAGTTTAAAAAAAAGAGGGGAAAAAATTTGAGAATAAAAAAAACTATAAATACTCTGCTTAAATGTAATTAAAATTAAGAAAATCGAATAATTTAAAACTAAAAAATTTGAAATAATAATAACGCAGTTTTTTTCTTCCTCCACATTATTTTTCTTTGAAATATTTATTCACATCATATTTTCTAACATGATATCCCATCACAGCAGGATTTTTCTTCATAAATTTTTATTAGAAAAGTTTCTATTAAAAAAACTCCAACACAAAGCTTTGAGTTTGTGCTTGTTTGTTTGTTTGGTTTTGTTTTCGGTTTTATTTTATTTTATTTGAATATTATGTGAATATTAAAATTATTTAATAATATTCAGTGCTTCAAAGAAGAAGAAAAACAAAAGATGAAGGGAAAGAAGACAACTAAGAAGAAAACAATGAAGGAAAGGTGAGGAACAAACTTCAGAAGACGCAAAACAAAGAAACGACGGCTTATAAAAGAGCAAGTGCTGTAGTTTTTGTTGTCTTTATCATCATTTTTATACTTGTAATCTTCATCATCTTCATCACCATCAACATCATCTTCATGGTTATTAATATTATCGTCATAAGCATCAAAATCATTTCCACGTTCATTATCACCATCATTATTAACATTCTCAATTTTCTTCTGTTCTCTTCGTTTATCGTTTCGAAGACTCTTCAAAGCGCTTAAAAATATTATTGAACGTTTGTAAGAATATCGAGGATTATATATTCAAATATATTCTCTATTAAATAGGAGAGTTAAGTGACCTGATTTATTCCATAGAATGTTTCCAATAAATAAAGTTTTTCCAAGCATAAAATCTTAATAATAATAAATAATATAAAATATAATAATATAATAATAATAATAAATAAATAATAATAATAATAATAAAAAATTAACTAAATAAATAATAAAAAATTAAAAGAAATGAAATAATAAACTTTTCAACAATTTTAACGAAAGAATTTAACGAATTTTCTAAAGTCAAAAATTCGAATTTCACATCGAAGAAAAAGAGAAAGAGAAGAATAAAAGCCAAATTCAAAGAAAGAAAAAGAAAACCTTTTACTTTATTCAGTTAATAAGCAGAATTTGATGTCAAGGTAGAAGAACAAGGAAAAGACACACTGATAGCGCATCACCCACAATAATAAGAACAATGCTAGCAAATCTATCTAAAAAAATAAGAACAACAGTGACAGGAAGAGCAACATAATTCTGCAGTTCTCCAAAAAAAGAAAGACAAATCAATAAAGTAAAAAAAAATTAATGGATCAAATAATAAAGACCCACAAACAACCAATAAACTCAAGAGAAGAGAAGGGAGGGAAAACAAAAGAGGAAGAGTTGTGTGGAAGAGAGAGTACAAACAGAGGACAGAATATAAGAAGTTCCAGTAGAGAGAGTAGAGTGGAGTGCACTCGAGTAGATTTGAGCATCAATAAAACAGAACTGAAGGCAAAAACACGTGCAACAAAAAACTTCTGACGTTATCGCCAGTTACCCATGAAAAGCATAAAGTGTTGTTGTTGTTGTTGCTCCTTTATTTTTCCACTCCTTCTTTTTTTCTTTCTTTTGGGGTGATTTCTTTTTTGGTGTCATTTCTAAAATGTCCATTTTGTCGCTTTCCGGTGATGCAGCAAATTTTCGATGAAGGATGACTTCATGCCACTTGTTGTTGTAGGTGTTGTTTTTGTTAGTATGATGGTGGTTGTTGATTTTGTTGTGATGGTTGGTGTTTGTTGCTTTGGTTTTGTTATTGTTGTTGTTGTTGTTTTGCGGAATGATTCTTCTGTTTTGCAAACGACTTGTTTATGAAATATAATAAATTCTCCCCATCAATATTCATCTCTCTCATTTCTCCCATCTTTCTTTGTTGTGGTTATTATTTTCTTTCTCTTTTTTCGTTTTACTTGTGTGAATCTAATACATATGAAATATAATACAATAAAGTTTGTGGAGAACAAAAAAATATAAGGAAGAATTAGACGAAGAGGAATACAAAGAATAGATAGAAGAGTAGATAGAAAGAGTAGGAGATGGAAGTGGAGAAGGGGAAGCAAATTAAGAAGATAACTAAGAATGTGAAGAAAAAAATATAAAGGAGGAAGAAGAGAAGAAATAAGAATGTGTGATGTGATGCTGAGTTTCAGATAAATTTTCATCAATCAAGTGAATTTGTATCAAATAATTTTACACGTCAATTGATGATTAAATCAATCAATCAGTGAACCAATTCCTTCAGTCAATAAAATATTTCATAAACTGTGTTAACTCACTTTATTCTTTGTGTTATTTATCATCATAATCTTTACAACTTATTGTTAGCTCAAATTACGAACGAGAAACAGTTCTTTTGTTTTCCAGATCAATTAGGTTTTATCTCTATCGCTTTCTCTCACACTTCCTTCACACTCTCTATTTTTTAATTGTGGGTAGTTTTTTCTAATTGGACGTTTGGCACATCACGGTTTTTATTTATTATTTTACTCGTATGTAAAGAATTTTTTTGTTGCTGACATTTTGCGCCTTTTGTTTTTATCTTCTTTTTTTCACTTATTTGCTTTCTCGTTTTTTGCCTTTTTTTGCTAATATGTTTCTAATACTTTTTTGGCTCCTTTTTCATTCGCTCTAATTTTTGCTTATTTTAATTTTTGTTTTTCTTTTGATGAATTTTTCGTTTCTTTTTTCTCTTTTTTGGCTCATTTTTCCGCTTCTTAAAGCACTTTTCACTTTTTATTATTTGTTTTGGAAATGTTCATGCCAGTTCTTCATCGCTTTTGTGCATGTATTCCTTCATTTCTTTCCTGCTTTTTATCTAAAGAATTCGTTGTTTGGGGTTTGTGGCTGACACGCTGTAACTACACTCTATATACGCCGTATATTCTATACAAACCCTACATAAAGAATATTCCCTACACAACCTATGCACTGAATATACCCTACATACAGTGTTTGCTTTTAATTAATTCGTTGAGTGCGGTAATAAGAAAAATAGTTCATAAAATTTTTTATTTTGTTTTTTTTTTAATGTGCAATTTTTCCTCCTTCAATTCTTCTGCTTCTTTTTGTTCTTTAATTTCATGGGCGTTAGTAAACGCCAGAAGCGATTTACACACCATATCCGAATAAAGAACTATTTATTTCGACCAAATTGGAAAATAAACAAAAGAGAGAACAAAAAAGAAGGGGAAGAAACAGACGAAGAAGAAAAGGAAGATCAAGAAGAATACGAAGAATCTCCGAAGAAGGTTTTTTTAGAAGAAATTTCAATATATTCGCCATATGTTCGATATAACTTCGCTTGATTTATGTTCTTCATGAACTTCATTACTCATCTCTATTCATATTCTACTTTATGTATCTATAAAATCCCGTAAACGAAATCAATTACAAGAAAAATCACATAATTTGCAGGCAGACTAAATAAAGAGTTGCCAATATCCTGAAGTACCTAAATTAGGCATTAGGATAAATGAACATATGCCAAAGGGAAAGCAATATCGACACAACACACAACAGACGATATAAAAATCGAGAAAAAAGCACTAAAACTGCTTTATTACGAGAGAAAGAAGGAAAGAGAAGAGAAATAATCTCCCTCACTATAGCCTCCCCACAGCTCCTAACCTGTTCGGGGGTTTGAATCGAAGGATCAGAATAGAATGTAAAACAAGTGTTCGAGAAAAATTAACCCGAAGGAATGAAGGACAGAGCAGAACCGGAGAGAATGTGTAAAGCATATAAAAACAATATCCATTTAACAAGGAAAAAGGAGAAGAGAAAAGAGAAGAAGAAAGGACATTTTTTCTATTTTATGTGCCAGCATAATGCTTTTAAGGACTGATTCATTTATAGCATGAATTAATTCAGTATCGATAACGAGCATAAGTCATGCAGAGGATTCAAAGGATATGTCATCAGGATTCAGTGGATCAGGAATTATTATCTTTAACCATGATTAAGTCATACAAAATTCGAAATAAAGTAGTCCAATATTTAAATTGTTAGAGATTTTTAAATAAAATAAATACTAAAATGTTAAAAGGGGGGGTGTTATTATAAATCTTTATTCTGTCTGTCTGTCTTGAGGGATCCTTATAATCGCTTCCACAGGGTCGACCTTATGTGGCCCTTAAATAATTTCGATGGATATAATTCAAAAAATTGTTTCAAATAATATTTCATAAATAATTTTAAATAATAAACAACGAATTATCACATCCTTCACTTCTGTGGTGGTATGGTCCTTAAATGTACTTAATTGGGTCCTTTTTATGTACGGTGTACAAATAAGTTTCCGCGGTTTTTTATAAAAAGTGAGGAATTTATTGTGAAGGAACAGTACATTACGTTTTATTCAAAGTATTTTCCATCATTTGCCACTACTTTTCCCCATCTTTCTGGCAACATTCGGATACCCCGTCGAAAAAACTCTTCATCTTTTGACGCTATCCACAAATCTACCCAATTTTTGGTGTCTTCATATGATGTGAAGCGCTGCTCAGACAGACCATGTGCCATCGACCGGAACAGGTGAACATCAGAAGGGGCTAAGTCTGGTGAATACGGCGGGTGGGGTAAAACTTCCCAGTTGAGTGTTTCCAAGTATGTTCTTACCGGCGCCGCAACATGTGGACGAGCATTATCGTGTAAAAGAATAATTTTGTCGTGTCTGGAGTAGTAATGGGCTCGTTTTTCCTTAAGTGCCCGACTCAATCTCATCAATTGTGTTCGGTAGAGAGGTTTGGGACGAATCTTCCACCAATAATACTTCTAATTCCATGTCTTCGTACACTTTCGGCCTTCCACTGCGTTCTTTGTCCTTCACTCACCGTTCCTAAACTTTTGAAACCATTCCTGACAACTTCTCTCACTTAAAGCAGCTTCACCATATGCTTCTAGAAGCAATCGATGCGCCTCAGCTGCAGATTTTTTCAAATTAAAGAAGTAAATCAAAAGTTCCCGCAAATGATGCTTATTCGGCACAAAACTTGACATTTTTGCAGGAAAAAAATTACGTGATGCTGATACGGAATCACTAGTACTTTAAGGTTATGGTGTTGCCGGATGACGAAACTTGGGATATTACGTTTTACATCTGACAATTTCTCCATAACCTTCTGGTGGGGCCATCTTTTGACAAACCGCGGAAACTTATTTGTACACCAATTGTACAATATATTTTTCCATCTGCTTCTATTTTCTTTTCTTTCGTACTTTTGTCGTTTGCAAATTACGCAGATTTATTTCCATAAAGAATTCTATTTCTTTTGCCATAAAAGGATGTTTTTGTGTATTTGTTTCTTGGCCTTATTTCTTCATCTTGTACCTTTGTTGCATGTTCGTAAGCACCATTAAACCGAACGTATACAACGAAATTATTCCATCGGATTCAGTATCTGAGTGTTCTTTTTTTGCTTCTTTTATGTTGATCTTTCCTTGTTCTGTCTCAGAAGGGAAAACCCCTTTTTTTGCTCTATCAAGTTTCTTTTATCATTTCATCTTTTCTCTTTTTGTTGGCCCTTTTTTGTTTTTTCTTCTCTTGTCAGTTGAGAAAGGAAATTCTTCCAAATAAAGTTATAAAATGATATGCAAAATCGTATTGAAGGACATGCTGTTGTACATCCTCGTGCATATGTTGCAATTGGCTGAGTTACAGTGAAGAAGAAGAAGCAAAATCGGCATTAAGCACTTCCGGGTCTTGTGATGTTTTTTTTATGTTTTTTCTTTTTTTAATCTTTATCCGTTGTGTTCTGTTGATCAGATCTGTTCTGAGTGAGCAAGTGAATTATTTATTTTTCATTCAGTGTTCTTTCGGTTTCCATTTCAGGATTATTTTATCGTTAATTTTTTTTTATTTTTTATTTCTCATTTAAAGCTTTTAAATCGTTTTTTTTTCACCACACTGTCGTGGTTATGTGGGTGACACGAGCCACTTTAAACACACTTTAAAATTTACCCATGAATTCGGCGGTTGGTTTTTATATTCTACGAGTATTGTTGTTGTGAAGTGTGATATAATATAATTTAATAAAGAATAAATGCGGTTAGAACAACAACAGCATCCATGATGCATTGAATAAACCACAGCGTGATGTAATAAAATCCTGCGTAGTTATCACTAGAAAAGCAGGATTACAGCAGGAACTCGGTTGGTGGTCCTCCGGATATTAAAATCCAACAGAGAAGCGTTAAGACTTTTTGTATTTGGTTTTTTATTATTCTTGTTGTTGGTCGATTGCCATTGTTTTCAGTGTTGTTGTAGCGGATAAGCAACACTTTATTTAAAGCGATTTTATTTTCCCACCTCGAGTGTTGTAAGTCTCTCTCTCATTGTTTTTTATTTCTTTCATTTCCCTTTATTGGAATTGATAACTGTTTCATTGTGTAGTGATGCCACGTTTCCTTTTTTAAATTGCATGAAGCAGCGCAGGAGCCACAAGAATGGAAGAGTGATCGAGACAGCGGATTGGAACCACAGAACAGGAGAGAAAAAACTGATATGAAGCCGAAATAAGTAACTCAGATCATATCGACCGATGCATCACGCAAGCTTCATTAAAATGGATGTGTTGTGAACTAAGTTTTTTTAAAAAAAAAGCTATTTAAAGCTCTTGCAGAATATTTCACATGGTTCTTATCATGATAAAGTATGTAAGAGAGAGAGAGAGAGTGTGAGAGAGAAAGCATCAACTTATTTGGTACGTTTTAGATAATTCGTTCTCTTTCTCTGTTCTCTGCCAATTCCGGCTAGATTCCGGATGAACAACACCCCATCGTGACATTCATTGGACAGCAAACATTTAATACAGTTGTGCTTACAGACCAAATTGATTTATTGCTTTGAAAATTGATGATACACGTGTTTTTAATTCATTCTTATAATATTATTGAATCATGAATATTAAAATAAATAAATGTAATCGAAGACAACATTGTCAATGTTGACATTGTCTTGTGTCTGTCTTCATGCGGACAGTTTGCATAAACATGTCGTCAATGAAAAATTGCTGACGAAAAATAGGAATGTCTTGCAAGACATCATCGACGACAATGTCATCGACGATGTTTTGCACTACATTTGTAGTGCAATGTATTAATGGCAGCAAAAATAGGAAAGACGATGATCAAAGATGAGCAAAATTCGATGAACTTTATAAATCAACTGAATAGGAAGAAGACGTGCAGGAAGAAGAAGTGGGAGAAAAGAAGATAGAAAAAAAGAAGAGGAAATAAAAAAGAAACATAGAAAGGATAAGAAATAAAAGAAGAAGGAGAACTATTGTATAATCGAAATGGACCAACAAGAATACAAACAAAATTTCTCTCAAGTGGATTGATTTTCGAGAAGAGGAAATAAAAAAGAAACATAGAAAGGATAAGAAATAAAAGAAGAAGGAGAACTATTGTATAATC
This sequence comes from Myopa tessellatipennis, assembly GCA_943737955.2. Lineage (NCBI taxonomy): Eukaryota > Metazoa > Arthropoda > Insecta > Diptera > Conopidae > Myopa > Myopa tessellatipennis. The sequence goes on from OX031316.1 coordinate 54,692,080, forward strand.
GAAATGGACCAACAAGAATACAAACAAAATTTCTCTCAAGTGGATTGATTTCGGTTAAACAGCCAGCCAGATAGTCAGCCATACAGATGGACAAATTGGATAGACAGATAAGCGCAGAGACAGACACAGTCTGTCAGTAAGTCAGTCAAGAAGGATGTCGAAAAGACAGATGTCGAAAAGACAGTCACCCAGTCAATTAATCGGTGAGGCAGCCAGGCACTTAAACACACATGATCTGTATGAACGTGAAAAATATTACAACTAAAAAGATGATTGTTGTTGCTTTCAATTGTTGTAGCTTCTGCTGCAGTAGAGGATGATATTGATGATGATAATGATGATTATAATGATGGTCGTGATGACACATTCAAACAAACACAAAAAATTTGTCCATAAGCAATGTATTCTTTGCAAAAATAATCGTAATTTAGTTTTATTCTCTACTCTATTTTTAGAGTTAAAATGTGAATGTATGGGAGTGTGTTTGTGTGTGTGTGGATGTGCGTGTTTGAGTTTGTGTATATTTGAGTGCATATTCTTGTGCATTTTTCTTTCCCGATTTTCGATTTAATCCTTCTTTTTGTCGCTCTGATTTGCTGAATGTTGAAAAAACTGATAAAACGATAAACTGTTTAAAACATTAATTAAAAATGAAGCGAATTAATTTTTTCCCCCTTTTTTCTCTGTCATAAAACATTTAGTCATGGAATCTTTCATTAATTTATAGTTCCTGCTTTTGGTTTGTTTTAAATTATTGAATTTCACGTTTCGATGCAAGAAGAAAACAAAATCAAAATAATAAACAAATTTTTTATAGAAATCCGAAAGAAAACAACAGCAAATCATGATATGGAATCAGTTTCTTAATTCGTGAATTTGTAGTCGCAACATAGCATAAAATTCAAAGGTACGAGTGATGGACAGAAAGCGAGAGAGAGGGAGTAAATCAGCAAGAGAGCGAGCGAGAGAGAAATTGATAGAATGAATGCTGAAACTCAATCATATTTGTATGGCTCAATCGACAGCAAACTTTTTGCAATTATTATTGAAAACAACCGCAACTCCAACAACTCGACAGCGACTTCGACATCGCCTGCTGCTGACTCAATTTGCGAGTTTCACAAAATTTGCTCGATTCTGTTGCATGCGTAATTTTATGATGATTTTCATTCGCTGCATTTCGAGTGCCTGAAGTTATGCTATAGAATTTCAAGTATTATTGAATAATTTCATAAACACAGGTACACAGACACACACATACACATATTCATAGATTCAGTCACTTTCACACACACACAGAAGCTTCTGTTTATTTGCTCATCCATTCGTTTTTATTACTCGTTCCTTTGAGAAAATTCATCGGATGCTCGTTTTATTTATTTTCCGGTTTGCGTTTGCTTCCCTCCGCTTCTTGTTTTTCTGTTGTCTTTTAAAAACTTTTTAAAATTCCGTCACGCAGCATGGCTTTGAAACAGTATGGTTGTGTGTTGTTTTTGCTGTTGCATATGCAGTTAACATTTTAAAGATTCTGCCTTGGAGCTAGAAAACACACGTGTATGTTGTTGTTGTTTCCAATGTTTTTGCTGCTGTTTTGTTTTTTATTTTGTTGCTGTTTTGTTTCTTCTCATTACTTCGTTTCTGTTGCTGCTACCTATTTTGTTGCTATTGTTTATTTGTTTATTCATGACATGTGTTGGGATTCTTTGTGTTTCTTCTCTCTGTTATTTTCCTGTATTTGACGAACACAACGAGAGGCAACGAATGCAACGAGTATAGAAAAGTCACCAAAATCTTATTTTAAACAACTTTTCACTGCATATTTTATAATTCACATCACGATGTCAAATTTTGCTTTATATTGTGTAAAAAATCTTCACACAATCAACAAGTGGACACGAAAATGTTGACAAATGTTATTTTCACTACTTTACGATAGCAGAAATTCTATTACAAGATAATATAAAGGATGGAAGAGAGTGAGAGAAAAGCAAAGTGTATAAACAGTCTTGAATGCATCAAAACTTTCTCTCCTTGGAAACCAGCTTAGAATCAGCTTAGCTTCACCTTCTCCACTCTCCTCTCTCAACCCACTCCGCCATCCACCTTCCTCACGCTTTCCTAAGCTTCACCTGATTTAAATTCACACCGTAACACGGACATCCGTTCAGGATCAGTGCTCAATGTTCCGCTCGAAATCGATGCGGTTTGGTTACAGTTTATTTTCAATCTTTAAATTCTCATAGAATTGATTTTTCTTGTGTTTTTTGTGTTTCTTTTAACGCACGAAAAAGTGAAAACCTCTCTTTTACTATATACTTATTTAGCAAAAGAAACAAATGAGTTACCGAAGCATTTCATTTGTGCTGAAGACTCTGACCTCTTGGAAAGTTCAACGAGTCCAAATTTCATTTGAAATACTGACTTTTTCCTTGATTTTGATACGAATTCGAAATAAGTCTTTTTTGAGTTCCGTGCTTTTTTCATGCTTTCAATAACATTCTACAATGAATTGTACAGTATGTTTAATAATAACTAATAAATTAATTAAATATTCATTTCTCATGGTTTCAAAGTGAATTTACTTTATAAGTAACACTTCTAAATGCAACTGTGATGAATGCAAAACCCTACCCTGTTTCTTCCCTTCCCTCCCTTTCCTACTATTCCCATCCCTCGTCCTCGTCACCTTTTTAAAACACCAACCCTCAACATTTATAAAAATTCTTTTTAGTTGAGTTGTTTTTATTCTTGGCTTTCTTTGTGGTTTATTTATTTTCTAAAAAGACGAAAAAGCATCATCTAAAGTATAGTTAGCAAAAAGGACATAAAAAAAGCAGAGAGAGAGAGAGAGAAGGAGAAATTGAAACCATTAAAATTTCTAAAAATCGCTGATGGCGATCCAACGAGGCAAACAATATTTCAACAAAAGCGTTGATGCAAATGAGGAGATTTTACTAGAAACAAAGAGGAAAACAACAAATACACAAACACACGCACATGCATACACACATACACAGAGAGAAAGAGAGAAGGATCACATATTAACACCAAAAGCTCAAAAGAATAATAAGAAAACCCTAAAAACGACCGCAGAAAATTACTAAAATCCAGATCAAAAAAAGTTTAAAGAAATAAAAAACAATTAAAAAAAAGTTTGAAAAAACCACCATTGAACGGTATTACAAAAAAACACAGCAACCGGCGAACCAGGAAGGAGTCGAAGCAAAAACCGCGGAAACAGCAGCAATGCCAACAACAAAACAATTACAACAAGACAAACAATGAATGTCGAAGTTATTGTCGCAATAGTTGGCAACGCTGTACTCTGGGTATACAGCTTTGTGGTTGCTATCAATTCAACAGCAGCACCAGCAACAGCACGAGAGGCAACAACAACAACACCATCCACAACAATACAACAGCAGCAACAGGGTTTCAATGTTTTATAGAATGTATGTATAAAAATGTATAGAAAGGACAAAGAGGAAAAGAGAAGGATTGACAGAGGGATGGAGAGAGGAAGAGACGGAGATAGAGAGAGAGAGAGAGAGAGAGAAAGAGCCTGAGTTTCTTTTTCATGGTATTCTGTTAATTTGGTCACTGTTTTGATGCTCTCCAGTTGAGGAATATCCTACTGTTGACGCAGATGATTCCGATTCTGCTGGTCCATTCAAATAGCAGCATGGAAGCAATAATAAGGGACTGGTACCCGAACTCTCTGATACCCAAACCTCTCACTGTGTTGCAATCGCAATCAAACGCATTGCTTTTGATTCTGTGATGCTTTGATGATCAAAATGAGCATGGAAACCAAATCATGTTGCGAGTGATTCAATTTCGAGTATAGCAAATGGTAGCAAATGATACCGAGTCTACCAAGTAAGTGTGTGTGTGTGTAAATGTGTATTTCAGGTGATTGTCAAAGCAGATTGTCTCTGAACTCCGATTCAGTTATAATGACCATCAATTAACACAGCGCTTTGAGGCATAAAATCATGCCATCACGTGTTTCTCGTATATACGTGGGAAAGCAATTTTCACACTCTTTAAAATCAGGAATAATTGAATTAATCAAAAAATATCCAATTTTTTCTTTCAGGTGGATCTTCTTCCGGACATTCGGATATAGCGACGATATTTGATCGATAGTAAGGCGAAGCATTGTTTCAGCTACTTTCAAAAATATAATAATTTATTCATTCATTTATTCATCCATTTATTGATTCTTATAGAGTTCAAGGAACAGAATCGATGAAATCTGAATCTTTTGGACACTTTCGTTTATAGCGGCGATATTGTATTTAGTAAAGTGAATTAAAGAATTGAATAGAATTTTTGAAACAGATTATATAATGGATAAAATAATTGAACAACATTATTGTATATTACAATAATTTACGATTTTTTAAAATACCGAAATTCAACCCAGTTTTTAAACTTTTCTCTAAAACTTTTCATTTCTTTTCTTTCTTTCTTCTTTCTTGAATTTAAAGAAAGGTCCTGGAAATTTTTGCAAAGCTACTTTCGGGTGTGAAAAAAGGACACTCTATTCTATTTCTTTCATTCCAACTGAATTTAAATCCGGTTTTTTATTCGTGTTACTGCATTTAAATGCAGTTAATTCGTGGAAATACAAAACCAACAACAGCAGCAACATCAATATCAACCAGACCCATTCATCAGATTTACTGAAATTATTAAGTGTTCGGTTTTCATTTAATTTGATTTCGTTTCGCTTTATTTTATTTCTGTGCATATATCATTTTTCACATCAGCTGCAGTGGTTGAAATATATGAAGCCACCGCTAAATCGCTGACTACAAATGGTAAAAATTTAGCAATCATCAGCAACCTGATACAAGTTGAAAACAACAATAACATCATCAAAAACAGCAACAATTAATTCGCATTCTTGCATTGACAATGAATCATTGAAATGCCTCAACAGCAATAAAATATAAAAACACGAAAATACAATAATATTCAAACTAATCTAAATGCATTGCAACAACAACAACAAAAAAAGAAACAACCATAATAATAAAACATTTCCATTTCCACGCCAACATTAGACCATTTCCACGCCAAATTTTTAAGTAAACGTGTGTAGGGTATATGAACTTCGGCCAGGCCGAAGCTAACAGTCTTTCTGGTTTTAATTAACATTAATTAACAAATTGCAAATAAATAAAAACTTTGGAAACATTTAAAAAACATCTGTTAATTGGTTTTTTTCCATTATTTTAATTCTTGTCAATATATATTATTTTTATTCGATATCGTTTTTTTGGAAAAATTTATTTTTCATGAAGTTTCAGTTTCTTTATATATATTTCTCTCCCTGTGTCTCTGTCTCTCGCTCTCTTTCTGTGACCCTCTGGCTCTTTGGTTGTTTGATTTGATTAGGTTGTTCATTAGGAGTAAACTAACAAAAATCACAACAAACAACCAACAATATTGAACAAAATACCGACAACAATAACAACTAAAATTGTTCGCCAGTCGTTTAGTCACGTTACGAGTAATAAATCTATGAGCAACGTCACGACACGTTAATGTTCACAGTGACTAATTTAAGCGTTTAACGCGCTTTTAATACGACAATTAAAATGGAATCAAATTTCGTAATTAAATACAGATATATACATATGGTACATATATATATATACATGCATATACTATAATATAAGTATATAACACTATTTAGGTAGTGTTTACCTAAAAATATGCAATCATTTCGTTTGTTCGCGTGTGGAGAGTTACTAAATTCCGTTTTATACTTTTGTTTTTTTTCAAACTAAATAAAATCATCAATTTAGCTATTTATCGAAGTCTTTGAATTAAATTTGCACTTAAATTTAATTAAAGTTCTAACATTTTTGGAGTTATTCTCAAATATTGTAATGTGAAGGTTTCTAAAAATGTTGATTTCAAATTTAATGACATCCACTTTCTTGGTTCACGTTCAGCTAAACATTTCATTTCTTAAATAAAGTGCTCAACCAAAAAATTGGCGGAACCGTGCATTTAATTTAGGTGAAGCTGAAGCACGGTGCTGCGCTTCGAGTATGCTACACGTTGTTGTGTAGAGTAAACAGTGCTTTGATTGTGGAAATTCTGCAATTCTCAACTTAAAAAATGAAACAAATCGGCCGTCATTTCCGACTTCAAGTATTCGGTTGATAAATTGTAGAAAGCAATAAAACCACGTTTAAACCATACGCATACAGGAACACACACACAGACACACGAACAGTCACACACACAGTCATACGTAGATTGCAATCGTTCACAAAGCAAACCGTATAAATTACGGTTGGTCAAGCTATTGAACCTGGCGGCAATTTTATAGTGAGAACCACTTCGATGGCGATCCGGCAGCTCAAAGTTGCTTCAAACACACACCCACACACAGAGGAAGCACTTATTCTATCGCAAAAACACATACAGACATACGCACACTCACACACATACTTGTAGGTAATATTTTGGATCCATTAAAAGAGTATTTATTAACCTTTGAATATTGTGCTTTGCTGCAAACAGTTGCACTTCTTTGATGTTCATTTAAGTGTTGTTGTTGTTACTACTACAGTGGTTGTTGTTATAATTGTTGTTGATGTTTTAGTTGTTGTGGTTTTGCTGATACTGATTCGTATTTATGAAGGAATACGTACTGCATTATTGGAGAAGAGGAAGAAGAACAAGACGATGCAGTAGTTGACTTAAAATTGATATCCATTAAAAGTTATTGTTTATCTGAATGCATGAATAATTCGTGTGCTTGCATGTTTATGATGTTTAATTAATACTTCGATTCGATCGATGATTAATTTTCAACAATGATTTTAGTTTTGAGTAACTTCTTCGGCTTTAATCTGAAAATCCTTCAAAAGTCCTTGAGTTCTTTGGATTGATATTGCAATTATTTTTGTATTTCTCAGTTATTCATTTATTTATTAATTCATTACTTTTTCTTTCTCATTTAATTCTATTGTACATTGTTTTTTATTTAAATTTCAATTTATAGTTTTTATTTTAATCTCATTTTGTCTCAGCATATTTTGAATTTCATTATTATCAAAGATTAATTTGTTTTAAATTCCATTTAAATTCAATTTTAAATCCCTTATTTCAATCATCGTTTATTGAATTTTAGTTTTAATTTTATTTTCGCTTTAATTTTAGATATTTTTAATCTAACTGAATTTTTATTATATTTTTACTGTTATTGATTATAATGATTTATTGAAATCAGATTAAATATCGTATTAAAATCTTTTTTCAAATTTAATCTCCCTCAAATTCTGGTGTATAATCAGATGTAATATTCCCGTACATGTAATCAAGTGTATTATTATTATTAAAATTGGTTTTTATCATTGGTTGTTTTCAGGTAAATAATTCAAAAGAGTGCGGCGATGTTAAGCACCGGAAATTTAATTTAAATCAACACTTCAGCGTTCAGCGATACTCCTTTCCGCGTACACATTTTTTTTCACATCCTGTTCAATCCTCTTGAGAATAAAAAGCAATAAAAGAACTGTATGAAAATCCAAATAATCAGTAAACTCATTTCCGGAACGTATTCGTTCAATTCGAAATCATTCGTTCGGTTGATATCCTTTCATGAGGGAAAAATTCACTCATTTCGTGGGTCTGCCGCTGTAACACACCCTGTACCACTATGCCAGCTCTACGAATCGGCGTATAGACAGCATTAAATCAATTAATTCATGCAACTGGCTGTATAAGTAACAATAACAACAACAACAAGAACAAAATATTCCCGGTTACATCCTCAGAAGCAGCAATAAATTTTAAAAACTTTCCGAATTGAAAAAACCGAAATTGTTCATGCAGCGATACAGATGAAAAAGAAGAAGGAGAAGATGGAAAACAACATTTTATATACTATGTAGTTTTGCGTCTGTACCGATAAATTATGGAAAAATAATACCATGAAAGTCCTCATCAACAAGGAAAAGAATAACGAAAACGATTTTTATTTTGTTCTGCTAAAATTTGTTTGTTGTTAAAGAGTTGAAAATTTTCCCCGATTTTCGGAAAATATAAGGATATTAATTTAAGAAAAATGGAATGAATATTGTGCAATATTATCGTTGTTTCTTATTTTGTTTTGTTTCTTTTTCAAGTTAAGTTTCATGAACTTCAATTTTTCATTAAATTGCATTTTTAATATTTTACGTTTCTTCTTGGTGGAGGATGAAAATTTCACCAGAAGTGCTTATCGAGTTTAACTCGATGAAGGGCAGTAAAGGGTTAAACGCGTGCTTAATGACGATATTCGCACGAGATCAATGAAAATAAATTCATGATTCTGTGTCTGTTTCTGTTCCCGAAGCTGTTGAAATGCAGTTAATACTCTTTTACTGTGTTTTAAGTTTTATTTTTTTCAGTGAGAGAAAAAGGGTTGAAAATATTCAATTCCCAAAGCGACAAAAGCTTCAGCAATAATAAATGGGGTGGGGAGGTTCCCCCATTATTTCCTCAATAAAATATTATATTCAATTTTCACTGCAATCGTAGTCGGGAGATGAAGAGAAAAGAGAAGGAAAACAGAGAAAAATAAAATAAAATAAAAGGGTGCATAAAATGAAAATTGAAATATTTAATACGGTTGAATAATAAATAGCGAAGAAATAAAAAGACGGAGGAACAACATTAACATAAATAAGAAAAATGATACTAACACCAACAACCACCACAACATTAGCAAAAGAAAAGTAATGACAACAATAATAACAATAACAATCGAAACAACAACTTAGCAACAACAACAAAAACCAACAAATCCATTAATTTGCAACGATTTCTTGTACTTTTGCTTCTTTTATATTTGTTCTCTTTTATTTCCTTTTCTTCTTCCTATTCTCCTTCTTCTCATCCTTCTTCTCCTTCATCTTTCTCTTTTTTAATATTCATGATTTAATTTTAATATCCTTGTTTTGTTGGTTGTTTATTTATATTCGTTGTTTTTGTTTTAATACATTCATGTTCTTATTTATTGTTGTCGTTGTCGTTGTTGTACGTTGCAACGTAACTCAACGTATTGGAACGAAACGCAATGCACCGCAGCACGCATTGAAATTGAATTGAGATGAGCAGCAGCTGGGTTGAGTTGAGTTTACAACAAGAACAACAACAAAGCAACAAAATATTTCTGGCATCCGAAACGTGTTGCAGCAATCAAATTGCCATCGTAACCCATCGCAATCTATCGCACCCATTCACCCATTCATCCATTCTGTTCACCTGCATTCGACCATCGGATTCATTCTCATCGCCAGGCATTCAACTGATATCGAAAACACTGCAAAACAGGAGCGGAGTGCGGTGATTGTGGCGGTCTCATCAGAGGGCGCTTGTGTTTAGTAATCTAAAGCTTTTTATCACATATCAAAGGATAATTGATGCCTCTCGTAGATCTCTTGGGTCTTCTGTTCTGTCAAGCATCCGACGATGTTTGTCATCTGTTATCCGTAGATGTCGGCGACCGGATATTTGTTTGTTGATGTATCGAAATCCTTTGCCCATGTCTTAGTAAACGTTTGTCATTTGTCTTTCAAAGGTCTCTTAAAGATCAGTTAATGTCTCTCAAGTTCCAAACTTCCATTATAGGACCCTGTGAAAAAAACTTTGATGATACTCTTAGTTGGCCACACTCACTCATTTGACCTGATTCCGTCCCTGTGCTGTGAATGTTTTTAAATGTAAATGAATGAAGTTCAGATTAATTCAAGCATTGGTTTTCAATATAAAGTGTATTGTCACTTTTTTATTAAAGCATCCATGAGATCGTAACTGAGTGCATGTGTTGGTGTGTCAATGGGTGTGTCTGTGTGTGTGTGAGTATTTTTGTTTGTTTGTAGTTCTGCCCACTGTCAACACTGTCAGCAGTTTATTATTTCTGAAAATCCTTTAGTTTGAGTACAATTTGTATGTTCAATGGCCTTGTTTCTGTTGTTGCTGTTTTTTGTCTGCTGTTTTATCCACTGAATTGTTTCCTCTGTGTAGCTTTTGTTTTCCTCTTTCTTGTAGGTTATTTTTTACCAAAGAGGAGGAAATTTGTTTCAACAAAATGTGGGATTAAAAATCAATTTTTGGAATTTGCAATTTCTTTCCAACAAATTTCACAACAAAATAGATGATAAAATAATAAAAAAATATTTTAAAATAATTTTTTTTAATAATTTTTAAACACATTAATCTAATGGTATTTTTCTATAAATAAACACAAAGTTAGGTGACAAAATCGAACTGGATCAATATTTAGCCAATCAAAAGCATTAAAAGCAACGCCACTATAAAAGGTAGACCCTGATTGGGAATGAAATTAGTTACAAAAAGCAATCGAGTGATAAACAAACATGGAGTGAGAAAAAAAATCACAATTTGTAGAAAATTGAAAAATTTGTATATTTTTTGTCGCTCATCGAACACAAAAAAATAATGTTCGTAATAATGTTGATGTGTTGTTATATTCTTGCTATTATTTTGTTGTTGCTTTCTTGTTGTTCTTATTTGTGCTGCTTGCAACATTGATTTCTTTGACATGTCATCGATGTTTTGTTACTTTGTTTGACCTTTGTTGTCGTTATTTTGTCGCATTTTTCCACCTCACCATCATCATCATGTGTCAATAACCTGTCAGTTTATAGATAAAACATGTCTGGGAAGGGGTGAGTGATGAGCGGGAGGGAGGGTGATGTTGATGAGTTCAATATCTGTGGTACTCAGTACCATTTCGAATGTGTGGCTGGGTTCACTTAACTCACTCCACACACGACGAACGACTCTCTCTCTCCTTCCCTCTCTCTCATACTCTTTCTCTCTCTCCTTCACTTTCTTTCTTTTCTTTGTCATTTCCTTACGTAGTTATTGCCTTTTGCTGTTGATTGCTATTCGAGGCAGATAAAATGTCTGAAATGCAGTCAATCGAAGTGGTTTTCATACAAAACTGTGGGAGCCAAGTGTCGCGGGGGGGGGGGGGATGCTGGCGCTTTGATGGCGTTTATTAAATATGCTTTCAGGCAGTTGAATTGGAAAAAATACAAAAACAACACACACACTTTCACTCAATTGACGTGACTCTTTTCAGAACTCAGAGACATCGTTATATTTTAGGAAATCTGTTTTATTTACATAATTTGTGCCTCTTTTTTTGTCTGATTCACTCACGTGATGACAGTGAAGTTGTCAAAGAGGAGAGAGAGAGAGGGACAGAGACAGACACAGAGAGAGAGAGAGAGAGAGAGAGACAAGGAGGGATGTGTATATGTAAGTTAGTGTATGTGTTCCATTTCCGACGAGATTTGCGAATGTCATATGCATGTGTGTGTGTGTTTCAGAATACGACTGACAGACGTCATCAGTGTCTACGATGGCGATGATGACGCCATTTTACGTATGCAAATTTTGTCCACTGAAAGCTTATCTCACTCTGTAACCTTCACCACCTATCGTAGCTGAGTCTTAAGTTCAATTTGCTAAATCACTTTTTTTCTTTCTTCTTGTTAATTGTTCTCTCTTTCCTTTCTCTTTGTATTCACCACCTTCGAGGCTTCCCCCTTCATAATTGAATATTCTGGTTACATTTTTCTTCAGTTTTAATTTCTACATAAATTCTACAGAGAAAAATAACCGGTGTTATAATTCACCCTCTCTAACACCGGATTAAATTTTTAATCCTCTTTAGACATTGCAATAGAGGATTAGCAACACGAAGAGTTTTGTATATATTCCTCTTCATTTAGAAACTCTTCGCGTTTCCTAACCTTAACACAGATTATGAAATTTCGAGAGGTTTAAATAATAGTTACGTATGCCTTATCTTCACTTATCTTTTTTTATCCTTTATTGCCTTATCTTTTATTGAGTCATTTGTAATACTCTATAGTAAAATATAAAGTCTATTTAGTATTTTCTTGCCATGGGTTAAAGTGAACTCTGCAGATTTCATATGGGTTGAAAATACTCTTAACCCATTCTACCAACATGTGTTTACACGACACGTGCATAAGCCTCTATAACGAATGAAATATAAAATAAGAACCGGAAATCACATAAACGAGCACGCAAGCATTCGTATGCAGAACCTAAGCAAATAAATTAAAATTAATTAAGCATTACGTACTCGTATCTTGAGTACACGTACTCAGAAGGTGCGTGAGTGAAGTGTAGTGAACGAAATGTAGGGTGTAGAGAGAAAAATAAACAAAACACGAAAGCTACATGAAGTTGAAGAACGAAAGAGTTACAAAGTGAAGTTTTACGAAAGACAGAACCATTTGCATGAAAAACAAATCGCGGAAATAAAAAAATAGGTTAAGAAATCTAAAGATGTGGAAGAAATGTGGAAAAATACATTAGATTGTAGAAAAATTTACACCGCAAAGAATCAGAAAAGAAAACAAAGCAAAAAAACATCCAAAAGAAAAACACAGACCGAGAGAACTAAAGAAGAAATGCATACACAAAAATAAGAAACAAATTTTAACATAAAAGAAAACAATATTTTCCACCGATAAATTTATTTACGTGTGATGTAAGAAATTGTTGACTCAAAAAAATAAATATCAATCCGGTGATTTTCGCACATTTCCAGAAAAGCAAACAAAATCAATACAAATTGAAGAATATTTTTAGGATCTTCGAGACCGAGCTCTCTAAATCTTGTATTTTCATCTTCTCCTTCTTTGCAGTTCCTTGTTTTGTGTTTGTTTTTTGTTTTTTGTTCTTCTTTATTGCTATTCAACTGTAAACTTCAATAAACGTTCCAGATGACTTTTATTGATTCAATGATTTGGATGATCTGAATGATGGCTTTGATGACTCTATACTTGGAATTGACGGCAGTGATGAGCACAATTTAGATGGTGGGAAAGATAGGGAGAAAGAGAGATTGAAAGTGAAGAGCCAAAAACGATGTGAATTGTATGGATGATGATTGTAATGATGATGCTGATGATTATAATAATGCAGAGTTTAAATTAAGACGCTCATAATTGAGGTTCTTATGATAGAAATATTATGGTTAACTACTTGACGGATTGATTGAATGCCTCAACTCATTACTTCGTTGATTGACTCACTCACTTAATAAATTAATGTAGCACTGATTTGCTAAATCACGGATAACCGTGAACATCTAAGATTTCACAGAAGATCTGATTAAAGGCTGTACGATTACCTAAATAAGGACTTCATCTCCAGCTAAATAACTTTTCTAGACAAAATCATTCCATTTATATGTATCACTAAATGTTTCGCAGATATCGTCACTGACTCTGTCCAGAAAATGTCTCACCCTACTGATTCCTTCACTAACCGATGGCCATATAATAATGGTTGTTGGAGAAAGATGTAGGATAAGAATGCGTCTATAGGTTCTTTTGACTTTTTATCCGTGAACCGTCCAACAGGGCGTGATATCGAGGGATCATCTTTACCGAAAGAGTCCTCATAACGGAGGGTAGAAGTGACTCTCGATGGCAGACTCGGATAAAGGCTAAACTCGATATGATTCCAGAGCATATGATGTTATATTTCTCTTATAATGAACTCTTCTATATGAAGATGTTTCTCTTCTGGCTCAAAATTAAGCTTTGATGGAATTTTGATGATTACTTACTTTGTGTGAAAACTCCCAGGCAGGTGATTATGAAGATAATGATCTGTAATTCATGGTAGAATAACATTTTTTCTTTGGCAGTACTTAGATGGAAGATGTTAATACAACTCTGAACTCTTCAGTGATGTGAATCTAAAAACAAAGAAGAATGTTTTCTTTAATATTCTGTTCCTTAAATTAAGTTGAGATATTGGGGTCTATAAAATATTCTCTATTTAGATATCTAATCGATATCTTAACTTAATAGCTTAACTCATTAAATGAATAGTAATTTAAATCAAAGAAAGTGAAACCTTTTTTATACTAATTCAGTTAATTGTCTCAACATCCTGTTAAATTCAAATATTAATGAAATCCTTACAAATCCTTGGCACATTAGCGAGACCTTAATTAGTAGGTCGATTTTGTAGAAGCTCGCCAAAAAAACCAAACCGCAAAAATTTAACTTGTGGCTGGACTCAACCGCAACGCTCGCAACCACGACGATGAGTAAATCAGCAACATTTTTGCGCTCACTTAAGAAGTCGGGCAGAGTAAAGAGAAAATGTGGATGGTGTTTTCGGGTGTAGTTTTTGTTTCATTTTGCTTCTAGACAATAGAAGAAGCTACCAACATAATTCAGACGACGACGACGAAAGTCTCATCTTGAACCCTTTGGAAGAGAAGAAAAGAGCGATGAGTAGATAAGGAATAGTAAAATTTTGAAAAGCAGAATAGAGAAGAGTAGAGAGTGGAAGGGTATAGAAGATGTTAGCTAAGGAATCCTTTTTACGGAATCCGTTTTGATGGAACTCTGCTGGAAGCTAATTAAGCGTCAAGAGGAGGCTTTTAAAGTGAGTTGAAGAAGATTTCTTGTAAAGAATTTAAAGATTTTAGTATTAAAATTTGATATTTAAACTAGAGCGCATTACTGAAATGAAGTAGTTATACCATTAAGTCATTAAAGTCATCAGACTGAAGAAAATTCAATCATAACCACGTTTAAGTTTTTAACGAATTTTATTAAATTTTTCATCTTCTTCAGTAATTTCAGAAAATGTATGTTGTGAACATATCATGTTCGAGTCGTGTTAGGTTAGGGTCATAAAAAAGAAGATGTGAATTTTTCCCTGATGCAGGAATTTGATGAAACCATTTCTTAACATGGACCATCATCAGAGCAACACAACCATCATTAAATGCAGCATGCAGCAACAACAACCATAACTATTATTATTATTAGTTCTCTTCCAACCACACTCTCCACCTGCAGCTGGTGATGTGATAGTGTTGGTGTGATGGTGATGGTAGTGCTGATCATGGTAGCGATGATGATGTTGACTGTGCCTCGGTTATCTAAAAGCTGCTGGTAGAACCCTGCCTTTTAGCAGCTGCATCTGGTGCTCCTGCTGTTGATAATGCGTTTTAATGACCACATTCATATCCTTGTTCTCATCTCCTTTCCCCCCTCTCGTTACCCATTCCTATTACCTTCGCCTTTATGGCATTTTTCTTGGTCCCAGTCAAATATTTAAACAATTTCCTCTACAAGTTGTAGAAAATGAAAACGTTGTGGTCATATTATGCGATTGGCTTTTGTTGTTGTTTTTGAAACACTCGCCAAGAATCTGCAAAGTGCAGGGTTCCTGTCTTCTTCTTCTTCTTATTTCTCTGTGTTCCATTGCTTTCTGCTCTCGTAATGAAGACGCTGACAGTGAACGGTGAGTGGTGCATCGCGATAAATGCATCTCCCCCACCTTCCAATAGCCGGTAAAATATCATGTTTTGTTCACATTTAATCGGCTTGCTTTTCACCGTTGTTTATATATATATTTTATTTATATTTGTGCAAAATATTTGAGTAAAATTGGAAAACATGTATTGCTTTTGAGATTGTTTATTGGTTTTCATTGTTTGTGCGATAAACAAAGGATAAAAGCATATAAAACGAAAAAAATACAAACAAATACAAATTTGTACAAATACAAAAACGAAAAATACAACAAATTTAACGAAGGAAGGAAGAAACTAATGAAAGTAACTGAACGAAGGTCCAAGACTCTAATGAAATTTCAAAATTTTAACAAAGATCCATAATTCTGATTTTTAATTTTTGTTCATTTGATTATATTCTTTCATTTCTAATGAATATCTTCATTTGTGTTGTTTTCTGTTCATCCAGCCACTCACGACTGCAGTAACTTCGACTGCATCTTCTTTTTGTTAGTGAAGAAGAAAAGGAAGAAGAGGACGAAAAGGAATCAGATGCGTGCAATTTAAATTAGCTGCATGATTAATATTAGTATGCATAACAGGAACAACAAATCCGGCATTCTTCTGGCTGCACATCTGCACGTCTGGAGACTGTCCTGGAGAGGTCCTGAAAAGATTCCTCAGCGAACATCTTCCATTCCGTAGCATTCATCGCAGGAGTCACGTTGCAGCTTCGGCTCCGTCCCCATTCTTTCCCCACCCTTTTCGCAACGAAGTTAGAAGAACGTGCTACGCGCTCCGAATGAATTTATTTCAATCCCGTCGTGGGCAAGCTATGTAGGAGATCGATGCATGGCGTGCGTGGCTTTCATGCAACCATGATGGATGTGCATGTGTGTGTATGAGTGTTCTTATGGATTCCTTTCTTTCTACACGGATACGTGCGAAAAACAGTGTTGTTTGCGGGGCATCCGAGAGACTGCAACAATCCTGGCGCTCGAAGTGTGTCGCAACTTCGATTTTATGACGCGTACGCATTCGAAATAATTTCGAAAGCGTATCGAAGACAAAGACCAGAATTTAATTACAACACCTTGAAGGCAACAACTTGTGGCTTCCCTAAATCAACGAAACACTTCCGAAATCTTGATCAATCTCGACAAACATTCAACAAACCAACAGATTTGAGGCTTCTATTCAAGTTTATTGAGTCTTCTTATAAAACATGTCTTTTATAAAATTTAACAGAAAGTGCGAGAAAATTAGACAGAGAAAACATTAAACTAAACCTTAATGAAGTTATAGGTATGTCTTTTCTATAACTTCCTCACCCTCATCTTCAATCTCATCCTCATTAGATCAGGTGAAATAAATCAATGTAACGTTTCCACAAATTGAAAAATTCTGGAAAATTCTTGTTTTTATTCGCCTTTTTCTTGGTTTACAGTTTCATCGTCATCAGCATGAGAATGAAAATATTCCAACGGGTTGTAAGTAATTTCATATGCTTATATACGCATGTGTGTTAAGGTTGCATGTGCATCTATGAATTTGGCTGTGTGTGTATCTTTAAGATGTATGAACCACATCAAGTCAATTGTCGCAAGGAAGATTTATTATTTATCCTTTCGCTCCTTCCATCGTCCCTTTCGCTCTTTCTTTCGTTACTGCCAGTCTTCTGAGCATAGCGATCCACGGCGACGGTGACAGAGCAACGATGTTGATGGAAGAGTATTAAAGAAGAGAATACTGGAGGATGATAGTTGGGAAAGGAAGAATTTCAATAGCTATGTATATATACAGACAACTATACAGTTACACAAAAACAAAAGATAGATTAATGCAAACGATTCGCATTGAATTTAATTTATGCTTTAGAGAAGATGGACCGAGCTGAAGAGATTATGTCTCGCTTAATGTCGTTCTCTTACTATCTCTCCATCTCTGTCTCTCTCAAAGCAAATCAATATCGACTTTAAGCTCAGCTCAGCGGCAAATTGGAAAGCAAGCCGATGATTTCAAAAGTTTCTGGTCCACTTCATTCTCAGTCAATACACGTCATTCATTAGACCAACATCATTGAATAGCTAATCAATGAACCATTTAGTGGGTCATTCAAAAAGGCATTCAATACTCTATCCATTGATTATTCATACTTAATTCCCTATTTTATGCCCCATTCAGTATCACATTCATTAGTGTTTTTGATGGCTCTTAAAGACATCCATTACGATCTCGAATTAAGAAAAGGTGGCTAAGCTAATGGTCCATGTTGTTGGCAGTGCAGCTTTCTTTCTTCCTTCCGATTACTTCCATTCCGTTTCCTGCCTGTGAACATTTGCTTTGTGGACTTTATAATATGTTCGATGGCTGGATGGCCCTTTATTGTTGTTATGTTTATTTTTGGGAACAATGGCAAATAAGCCGAAATACATACAACAGACACAACAACCGACCAAAGCAAGCTGAGTCGATACGGTTTTCCGGTTTCGTTTTGGCTGTTGATGGCGGAAATGCGCTACGATGTGCTCCATATTCTCAGGTGTATTTTGTATCAAATGCCATGGAGCTTTAGTTCACTTCCCCTTCTCTTCACTCTTTACGAGTTTCTGTGTGTTTCTCTTCACTTCTTAGATTTCCTGTGCTCTTTTTTCACTCCTGATGCTTCTGCTGTTCCTGGCTCCTGACTGCTTCTCTCACTGCAAATCTTTTGCAATTGAAAACATTTTCATAAGTCAATTTATTTGCTCAGTGATATATGACTCGAAAGAGTTCTGCAGAAAGGACATTGGTTGGTCCTTGGTTTGTTTGGACAGATAGGGAAAGGAAGAGAAAGATAGAGCGAAGGAGCGAGAGAAAAAGGAAGGAACAAGTATGCTTTGCATTTAGAGAGATTGTTATTTATATGTTTACGTTGTTTTATAGAAGTTTCGTCGATTCCGTTCGAATTCTTCATATTTAGTTATACAGGATCTAGATGGAGCATTTGTGTAAATATACAATATAAATATATTTGTCAGTTTGTAGCCATTGCGTCTGAGGTTTCATCGTTCTGAAAGAAAAGCCAACAACAAACAAATATTCATTTCGAACCTTCCAATTTTGTTTATAGATTTTTCCCCTGCTCTTTTCTATGATTGCATTTCGATACAATAATTTATTTAAATGCATACAAAGTATAAATTTTTAAAAAAAATGCATTTACCCTCCCGCTCCCTCTCTTTCTGTGTCTTTCTCTCTCACGCTTTCTTGCCCTTTATATTTGTTCTTTATTTAACATATTATTGAGTATAGTTTAAATATGAGCAGACCTGAAAAATGACAGGAATTATTTTCGTAATTGACTCTTGTATAGATTCCATATTTACTCAAAAATGCATCGAGTTGAAGATAAACAAACACAAATTTTGTTCAAAGTTAACTCGGATCTTT
Source organism: Myopa tessellatipennis (assembly GCA_943737955.2). Lineage (NCBI taxonomy): Eukaryota > Metazoa > Arthropoda > Insecta > Diptera > Conopidae > Myopa > Myopa tessellatipennis. Next base: position 54,710,858 of record OX031316.1, read on the forward strand.
ATATTGCTTTAAGTCGTGTCCTTCGTTGAATTTCGGAAATTTCGTTAGATTTTTTTAATCTAAAATCGTTCACTGGTTTCTGAGCTCCTTTTCAACCTTCAAATCAACTAACAAGGAAACAACCAGCAACACCCAACATTCATCAAATCAACCAACCTGTTTTCATTGTGTTTTCTTTTCTTCTTTGCTCACATCGTACACTTGGAGTTCATTTAAAATTCAGGATAGCAGCATGAAATGAATAATAGAATCAAATTTCTTCTGAACTCGACTGCCGTAAGAAACATGTTGCTTTACTGGCAACAGAATCGTATTGCATTTCTTGTATGTTGGCGGGTGTATGTGTGTGCGTGTGGGTGTGTTTGTGTGTCTCCTCAGTAAGTAATTTGTCTTCCTCACTCAATCTCATGAAAGCTGAATCGATGTAAAGCTGGATTTTCGGCAACATTTCATCGTCTTTGACTTCATTTGTGCAAATGTAGCAACGTTATCTTAATCAACCGCAAATAAGTTGATTTCACTCTGACTCTAACGTTCTCTCTCTTTGTACCTCTCTTTTACTTTCTCTCTCTCGCTATCATTCCTTGTTTTATCTATAAAGCTATTTGAGCTTTTGTTTATATTATGGTTTATTTTCAAAGCCTTTTGTGTTGATAATAATACTGGATTTAAAAAAACATTACAACTAATATTAGAAAAGTAATGAAAATCTGATAAAACAAAGCTGAAATACAGACTCAAAGATAGGATGATATTTAGTAAATTATAATCAATTCAAAAGTCAATTCAAGTCAAAAATTAATTCAATCCTATACTCTTTGATGATAATTGGTGGTTGCAGTGTATAGAGAGAGAGATGGGGAAACAGATAGATAGGGAGGGGAAAGAAGAGATACAGAGTGTATGGCATTGTATTGTTTTGTAATATAAGAGAGTGAGTGTGAGTAATAATTTCGTACGAGTACACATGAGAGGCTGAGTGGATCTACACATAGACTACTCTGGTTATAATTCCTTGATGTCAAATTTGTTTATCAACTCATCTTGAGAAATCTAGAGAAGTTCTCAAAGTAGTTTTTAATAACTTCTACATCTACAAGTGGACTAAACGTAAACTAAACTATTCACTTGGATTTGTAATCAAAATTATTATCTTAATCATATTGTAATATTGCAAAAACTTTTTCGAATTTTTAATGTTAATTTTTCAACTTTAAAGTAAGAAAATAAAAACAGCAGCATTTTTTAATAAAGAACGGATGGAGCACGATAAGAAGTCAACGGCAATTCCTCCAATTCTGGCAATCGGAAGCTACCAGAGAGCTACGGGCAACGAACATTACGCAACAATGTCGCAAGGGCGAGTGTCACGAAACAGCAGAATGCTTGTACATTTTTGAACATTTATGTCCCAAGTGGATCAGCCTTGCCATGACGCCGGACGAAGAATCCGAAATGAAGCAAACATTTTTTGGGAAGTGTGGAATTCCTGGGATCATTGGGCGTGTTAATGGAACGCACACACGGATAAAGTCCCCAGGATATGACCCAAAACATTTGTACTATAACAGGAAAGGATTCTATAGTAGGAATGCGATGATTTTCATGTTTGTTGTTATAGATTTTTGATGTAAACATGCTAATTCGATTTGTCGACGCCAGATTTCCGGTATCAAACCATGATTCCTTCGTTAGGCGAATGAGTGCGGCTGAAGAATATTTTCGGAATCAGTACAATCCCAGAAAGCATAACACTTGGCTTCAGGGTAAGATTCTACAATAATTTACTTTAAACTTTTCTTAATTATATAATTTTATCTATGTATAGGAGATTCCGGATACCAACTATTGCCATACTTGATGACGCCATACTGGACACCCCAACAACGCCATGAGGTTCATTTTACAACTAAGCTCCTCAGTGGTCGAAATGTCATCGAGCGCTATTTTGGGGTGTAAAACCCGGTTTAGGTGTATTATAGGTGAAAGAGGTCTCCATTCTTCATTCGAAATGGCAGTGAAAATATATGTACATAGTCGCGATTTCACCAACACACTATCGGGAATGCAGAAGATGACAAATCAAATGCAAATCAAAATCTAATGCATATAAAAAATCACAACAACAAATACAGACAAGTTGTACATAAAGAATAAAAAACTCGTTATAAAGACTCGTTCTAGAAAAGCAACAACTAAATGGAGCAGCTACAACAAATACACTAAGGGATAATAGATAGTAATCCCAGCAACAACTACACCACAGCAAACCGGGAAAAAACCTACAGAAAATACGCAAAATAAATTAACGAAGTCAACAACAACAACAACAACAACAAACATACGCTGGTTTGTGTTCTAGCAAGCATTTTTAGTGGTACCTCACAAAAACTTTACTATGGTGCTTATGTTGAAATAATAAAATTCTTAAAAAATATTTTTTTTTTCGCGAGATTAGATTTATAAATTTAGCAAAAATAAAGAAAAAAGAGGGACTTTATGAGAGTAGTATTTATTTTGTTTTTCCATTATATTTTCGTCATTTAAATTGCACCAAAATATATTAACATTGGTTTTTCTCTTGGAAATTAGCAACAATGTAAAATTGTAAACAATCGGGTATTCTAAACAATTGCAAAGTGCAAAATTTTAATTTGTGTTTATCCAGTGCCCTTTTTTAGTGAATTATAATTTTGAAATATGTATCCTTTAGGTAATTATTAATAATTAGTACCAAAAGCTGGACCAGAATATTGCCACCATTTATTGTTCCTCGAGATTCAAACCGAACAAACGTTAAAAAACCTAAGCCATGCCAAAAATAAGATTGATATAAGATCTGCAGTGATTACTCTTCATAAGGAAGAAAATTCCGTGCGGATAAGTATAAGTAAGCTTCGCACCATACAAAGGCACAAGGATTATGGAACTCTTGGGCACCTTCCGCGGTCCGGAAGGCCAAGATCAACAACAAATCTTGAAGATATAGCAATGACAATATCAAGCAGACGGAACAGAAGAGAAACGGCTCCAAAAATACAAGCCGATATCAATAACAGTTGATTAAACCCGGTGTCACTAACAACCGTAAAAAAGCGGCTAAGAGATGCTGATCTTTGTGGAAGGATTGCTACAAAAAAAACACTTACTTCGACCACGAAATAAAAAGAGAAGACTTCAATGGGCTCGAACCTATGTATAAGGAATGGACTGAAGAGGACTTAAAAATGTTCTTTGCACCGACGAATCAAAGTTCAAGGTGTTTGGGTCAAATCGAAGAATTTTCCTCAGACGTAGTGCCCAAGAGAAGATGCTACCGGAGTGTGTAATACCAACAGTGAAGTACGGCGATGGTTCCGTTATGGTCTGGAGATGCTTCTCAACCAATGGAGTAGGCGATTTAATTCGAGTCGATGGAATTATGCGAAAGAAGGAGTATCGAAAGATATTCCAGCACAATGCCATACTATGATTGATCGGCGAAATTAATATCTTGTACCTAGCCAGAAGAAAGTTTCGTGTATTATTTACCTTGTAAGGACTGATTAGAGAGAAGGATTTCAAACTGCCTTATTTGCATGGAGTTATTAAGACTCATAAAGTTGAGTAGCTTTGTAGACCAATTTGTAATACACAAGGCTGGTATACTTATCCTATACAAAAAATGGTAAACAATTTGTTATCAAGAATCTTCCGTGATAGGTTGAGTCAGTCCAATGTTAGGAATATTGAACTAGTCAGTTACGTCAGGTACCAATTAGTCCAGGTTATGAGTTTGTTAAACATAACGGACATGTATACGAGTATGAGCCGTGAGCGCATAGTGAATTGTTTGAGGTATTTAGGGGGTCTAGTTATGATATAATAGAATTTTTGGTTTGGATCGTGAGTTATTCTGTAAATGTTTGGAATTTTGTTTTGAGGATGCCAACTTATTTATGTTTAGGGCTAGAGGTTATAGACAGGTTATATAGTTAGAGGTTATAGAGGTTATATAGTTATAGAGGTTATATAGTTGCGATTCACCCATACTGGCTACATTGTTGTTGGATTATTTCTTAGAATTACATCATGAGGAGCTTTTTGAACAATTTGGTATAACATATTTTTGAAAGTAAGTTGACGATTTTTTAATTTAGGAAGTTTGAGGGTTTGACAGATTTGAAAATGATTGTTAAGAAGGAGGCGGAAGGATTGAATGCAGAAAAAGTGATCTCTTTTTTAGATGTGGTTTAGTTAGGCCGGAGACTAGGTTATATTTCGCTACTTATAGGAAACCAATGAAGGCACCTCGAACAATAAGTCCCAAGATAAGTTGAGTTGGAAAATGTCCACATTGTAACAGTTCATTGGTAACACTTTAAAACGTACTTCAAACCGTACTTTTTTGATGCAAGATTTGCATTATAGAGAGCAACAACAACAATTTTTTATGAATTCCTAATCAAATGTGGTTGTAGCTGAGATTTTTTGTGTTGAAATTAAAAAACATATCGACGAAGTCTATAAGTCAGGGTTTAGATGGTTGCGAATGTTGGGGGATTTTTCTGAAAGGATAGCTATGTTGCAGACCTACATATGTACATATATGAGGTTTTGGGATTTCCCCGATATGGGCGATACTAGGCAAGCTAACAGTGATGAGCAGGATAGGGTCGCGGTGAAACAGAACGTCTCTACTGTGCAAGGGGTTTGTCGTAAACCTTGTTTAGTTTCTGGGAAGAAGTCCGATAAATATGTCAGTGAAAGTATATGTGCTTTGGTTAGTATGTTGTGCAGGGAAAAAGGATTGGGTTGGCCTTCGGTGTCAGAAGCACTCACTATTTTTGAGAAGTTGGGGTTGTCACTGCAGACTCCAAAAGGCGTTACTTCTGCGTTAGACGAGGGGCGTAATTTAAATTTTGGGGTGTTAAATTGAAGAGAATAATAAGCATATGGGTGGAGTAGATTTAATGGACGGATTGATCGGCCGTTACCGCAAACGGATGTCCGCCTTTAGGCGAGGTAACCACTTTTACCTGTAGCAGCTAAACAAATAATTAAAACTGACTTCATATTCGTTTTTCTTAATTCTAAATTTGCCTAAATTGATTTTTTGAGGTCAATTAAAAATTGTGGCATTTCTGTATATGTATATACATATAATATAATATCATTTTCATTTTAACAGATTCAGCGGAAATTTCTGCATGACTAAAGTTCTTTGGGCAAATTTTAAGCGAAATCGGCCCTAAAATGAAAGCACTTTATGGGCAACAGCTATTTTGATAGATATTAAATTAGCAGCCTATTTATGCTTTCTGGCATCGGACAGCTACCAGAAATGCGTTGCCAATTCCTGCCTTTCGCTGATGTCCCAAGTTACTATATCAAGAGTTGTTTCCGAATGCCTTGATATATTCGAGGAGCACTTTTGTGGAAATTGGATTTCTTTGGAAATTATGGCGGAAGAGGAAACGCTGGTCAAAGGACATTTCTACTCGAAATATCACTTTCCTGCTGTGATTGTTTGTGTAGATAGCACCCGTATCAAGATCATTTAGCCAAAACAGGATCTGAAACATTTGTACTATAACCGTAAAGGATACTATACTATAAATGCGATGATGGTAGCTGTGATATTTTTATCTTAATTTATTTAATATGTTTCCAAATTACAAATGGCATATGATAAATTTCATATGACACAGGCGGAGAATATAAGTGGATATTGGGTAATATGAATTTTTTTATCAATATCGTATTGATGTTTTTGTAAAATTTCAGGCGACTCTGGGTATCAGTTATTACCATATCTGATGACCCCTTACAGAAGGACAACTGAACACCATGCAGTGAGTTATAATGAAAAACTATCCAACGCACGCAATGTCATTGAAATGTGTTTCGCTGTGCTGAAGAACCGCTTCCGGTGTTTACTTCGAGAACGAGGTCTCCATTACTCGCCTCAAAAGTGCACCAAAATTATAAATGCGTGTTGTGCTCTCCACAACTCCTGCATTTTTTATAAAAATTACTGGTCGCACCTAGAAACTGAAAACGGCGGAGTTGAAGAAAGTTTCGCTACAGTGCCATCATCTGAATTGTCGATAGGTATACGAGACCGGATAGCTAGGAATATGGTGTGAATTAAAGTAAGAAAAAAATCTGTCCTTTTCAGGACAAACATTTCCAAAACATTTTAATTTTATAATTTCATTTTTATTTTCAATAAATGCATATATATAAATTTATAACTTCAGTCTTATTCCATTTGTAAATATAAATTTTTTTTAAAAAAAGAGGTATTCTATGACTATGATATGTATTATGTTTCGCAATCAACTTCGATTTCCCTTTAACCATCCTCTTTTGCAACTGCAGCAATGGCAGTTTGTTATGCTGCTATATCAGATACAGCTTTGACTAGTATCGAGTGGTTGGAAATCTGCAACCAAATTTTAAATCTACATTATTTGCGATTATTTAATGTGATATAAACTTTACCTGCTTTCGAAGCAATAAGAGGTGCTCACTTTTGAAAAAAATTTTGATATGGGTCAATGTCGAACCTTCTTCCTCAGCCGCATTCCTCACCAGGTGTCCTTCTTAGCGGCCCATTGCCCCTACCGGAGATGGCACCTGATGAGTGGGCTGCTATCCGTAAGTGTAGAAGCCTCGCAACTTATTCCTCCAAAGGTGTGAGGATAAGTGGCTGTAAAATCCTCATTAATTGGTCTCACCTTCTTTTTCACTCATGATTTTAACTCCCTCTATATCTACAATTTTAAACATATGTAAGTGCACATATGACAATTAACTAATTAATTACCTTCTTCCATTCATGTAGGCTCCTAACTGGAGACCCCTTGGAGTTTGAAAGTGTGCGAATCCGTTCCCATTCCTCTTCATCCTTTACTCGGTTGGAGCCAAAAACAGGTACATCTCTAGCCAAATCTGGAATATTTTCCATCTCTTGCACCAGTACTTCGAACTGTCTCGCTTTCGTAAATTGTAAAGAATTAATAAAATATTAAAAAAATAATATCAATATTTATTATTTCTTTAAAAACTTTATTGTTTTACCTTTTCTTTATTGTATCCATTTGTTTATCCATATTCTTAATTCTGTATTTGTTGTATATTATTAATTTTCATAGATCACAAGAAAATAACGGGAAACAACGATTTTTTTACCACAGTCGTATAAATCGAAAAGAAACAAAGAAAGGAAAAATTTTTCTTCGCCGAAATATTATACCCATTTCCCCGTCCTAACATATTTTTCTCCAGAAAAAACATTTCAAAATAACATTATGTAATATATGTTGGTTTATTTTATTGTTTGTATTATAAATAAAAATAAATAAAATAAAAATAAAAAATATTTTTATACCCTATACCTTAAGGTAAGGGTATAGTCACGAAATGTGTAACGCATAGAAATAGAGACGATAGGTATAGAAAAGACACGTAAACTACAAACGTGTCAAACTACGTAAGACACGACACCATGCTTAACAAGGACGCGGCGTAGTCTTTGTGAATAGAAAAAGACGACAAACAGCTGTTTTAGATGACGCGTCCGAGCTATGCATAAAAAAGCGATTGACATTTTAAAAAAAGATGAAGATTATGACGGTCACATCGATAATGATGGTGATGGTGATGGTAATTGTGATGATGATGGTGATTATGATGATGACGACAAAGACAGTGATGACTTTGTGGCATTACATTCAGAATTTAAATAAATTGTGTTTGTCCAGTTTGGTAATTTTGTTCTGTTTCTTAATTTTCGTTGGTAATGCATTTACTAGATTAGTTTTTTACCCTTTATGAATATTTAACTAAGGAAAATTGATTTTTACACGGTTTAAAAGTCTTAGCGTATTAATCACAGGTTTTGCTACCTTCTACCCCAATGTGCGACGAAGACAGCTAAAATTGATCCACTGAATAAGGCCCTAAACATTGTCATTTACAGGAGAAATAAAGTAAGTGAATGTATAAATTAAATCTTGTTTTCTATAATAAATAACACTAACAACAAATACAATTTTTATTAAATAACTGTTTCTTCTTCAAAGTATTTTTATTTATTTATTTAATATTACCAGTCTACAATACGAAATTGTAGATGGCACTGAGAAGGCAATGGCGACTGAGGCCTTCAGCACATTAATATACACATATATGTATGTATACATTAACATTTATATTATCTTCAAAGTAATTATTGATACAATTTCAGATTTCGCTCGAACTTCCGCATGAATAAGGAATGCGTCATGCAAATTTTAAGTGAAGTTGGTCCCAAGTATTCTACAGCGTCAAGGACAACAGCAATTCACCAATTATGAAATTAGCAAATTTTTGGCGTTTCGTGGCCGCTGGTAGCTACCAGAAGGTTGTCGGAAATGAAAACGCAGTGTCCATGTCTCAGAGTAGAGTCTCTTGAATGTAGATCCCCCACGTAGCTAAGTAGATCCACCACGAAATGTTTCCGGAAGAAAAGCTGCTTAGTAAAGTAACATTTTATGATCAATGTGGGATTCGTGGCGTCATCGGCTGTGTGAAGGCCATACACATAGAGATAATATCCCCTCCTCTAGAACAGGAACATTTATATATCAATAGGAAGGGCTTCTGTAGTATTAATGCACTGGTGACTACGATATGGTCATAAGATACGTCGATGGAAGACATTCGGGCGCAAACCACGATTCCTTATATATATATGTTGGTTTATTTTATTGTTTGTATTATAAATAAAAATAAATAAAATAAAAATAAAAAATATTTTTATACCCTACTCCTTAAGGTAAGGGTATAGTCACGAAATGTATAGAAATAGAGACGATAGGTATAGAAAAGACACGTAAACTACAAACGTGTCAAACTGTGTGGAGGGTGAGCGGCGTCGTAGTACATACAGCATCGAAGTCTGAAGCTGGGAAAAGGAATACGTGGTTGTTAGCTAAGAACCTTTAACCGGAGGTAACCGGAGATACCGCTTGTTGCCGCATTTAGCGACTCCTTATCGAGAGCCAGCACAGAGGCACGAAGTGGAATATGCCAACGAAGTGGAATGGCCAACAGGAACAGCCACTGCAGTTCGAGAGCAACTAGCAAGAATTATGTTGCACTGAGATAATATGGAAAAAAATCGGTTCTTTTCAAAACCAACACAAATACATATATATTAAAGAAATATTTTTTCCCACAATACCATAATTAGATTCACCATTTTCGACCAAATTCCAATTTAATAATAATTTTTTTCGAATGTTTCGCCTCGAAAGTACACATGTATTATTATTTTGATAATGCTAAACTTCATACCAACCTTTAAATGAACAAGGAATGCTTCATTCTACTTTTGGGTGAAGTAGGTCCCAAATTATATGATTATTATTATATAAATTATAAGTCTCCGATATTAAAATTGGCTACCTTTTTACAGTTTCTGGTAGCTACCAGCAGGCTTTGGGAAACGAAATTGCGGCATCCATGTCGCAGGGGAGAGTTTCCAAGACCAGTTCGGAGTGCTTCAACATCTTCCAGCAACAAATGTTGCCTAAGTGGAATCGGTTCGAGATGTAACCGGAGGAGGAGTTCCAAATCAAACAAAAGTTCTTCGAAAAATGTGGAATTCCTAGTATTATCGGTTGTGTGGATCTTACGCACATAAGGATTAGGTCCCCACTCCTTAACAGAAAGGAGTATTATAGCATAAATGCAATTATGGCAATACGTTCAATTATCTTTATATAACTTCAAAAGCAACATTTATTGGGATCGCCGTTCTAATAGGATGGTCGAGAGTATTTAATACTGTACGAATCCTCTCCTATTCTTGTGGTGCTCCTTATTAGCACCAAATACGGGAGCACCTTTTGCCAGCATTGATTTTCCTGGAACTGTTAGGAATCGATAAGCTTTCCGTTCGTTGTTCAGAAATATAGCACCTAATCTCAATTCTTACTAACTAAACCTAACTTTGACAAAATAACTTTTATCAAAGAACGAATACCGTTATATTGTTAAACTTTTTAAGAAGCTTTTGGAAAACTTGTTCAAACTCTAGTCAAGTAGAAATTATTAAATACTTGAAACTTTTGCTTTGCTTTACTTTACCAAGTTAAAATAAAAGTAGGTTTTCACAAAATTTCAAATACAAAATAAATACAAAATACGAAAAACCGAAATACAAAGTTACAGAAAAACTAAGTTAAATATTAAAAAAAGGAATTAAGTTTGGGGCAATAATATTCAGCAGTAGCAACAAAAGCAACGAAAACAGGAAGCAGCGAAACACCGACCAACTCGCTAGACAAAAAGAACGGACAAGATAAGTCAACTATTTCCCGATACTCCTCCAAACATCCTCTGCACCTCCACATCCAACATCCTCTCCCTCTTTCTCTCTCTCAAAGAATTCAAAGCGGAACCACGAAAAGTTGTTAAACTTTGGCACATTAAATTGTTAAACAAGCTGGAGATCCTATAGCAAAGAATAAGAAAAGAAGAGAAGCAGCTGAGTACGAAGGCCAACAACGATTCGAGAGCATCCAACGATTCTCAAGAGTCAAGGCTGCGGTTACAGGTTAAAAAAGAAATACAAAAAAACAGTCTCAAAACTCTAAAGTAAGAAGAAGTAAAAGCAGGAAGAAGAAGGAAAATAAATGTGAAAAAGAAGGTGCAGAAACACAGAGAAAGGGAAAGTAGTAGAAAACAGTGTTAGCATAAAATAACTGAACGAACGGCAACGGAAGAATTTAAAATGTCACACAAAAAATGCAGCACGTTGCAAACGGATGGAAGGAGGAAGAAAAGGAAGACGGGAGAACGAAGGAGGAAATGAAGGAAGGAAGGCTGAAAGGAAAAAAGGTGGAAAGAAAGGAAGGAAGAAGGTTTAGGATAGGTGAGAAGAAGGGTTAGGATAGGATGAATGTGGGTTGGGAGAGGAGAAGGGAAGGGGAGAGGGGCCTGCAGTAACATGGGAGCTGTGGCTTTCCACAATCTATCTTCAATAAACAGCCAAAAATACGATTCTTTTGGGAAGCATCGCCCATGAGGGGGAGGGGAGGAGGAAGCGGCACTGTTGAACATGTATTATTTCGAAGAACAGCGACGCAAGTGAGATGTTGAGAGAGCGAGAAAGAGAAGTAGATAGTGAATGTTGTATCGTGGACTGAATACAGCATTTAAAAACACTGAAATGAAAAGGTAGTTTAAAAGTACTTAAATTGGTCTCATATTACATCAGTTGTGCTCAACAGTAAACCAAATAAAATTACTTAAGAAGACTTTAACCGATATTTTGGTAGTAAACTTCTTCACTAAGGTAAAAGTACATACTTCAAAATTGATTCTCTGAGCAATAATTTTTCAATCCTTATACAGGGGCCGTAAATCACGTTTTTATGGCAAAAACGAACAACAAAGCACCGCTTTCCTTCATTCTTTTGATTCGTATGATCGCACATAAAATCAAGAAGTGAAGTAACAAGTGTAGAGAAGAACGAATGTTAAAGAAGAACAAGCTTCGTTGGGAAAACGATTTTCTGAAGCGCGATAAACTTCACGAAGCACACTTTTTTAGTGTGCCTGCTTGTATGCTATTCTGTTTTCTTGTTGTTATTGTTGTTGTTGTCATTATGCTTTTCTGTTTTCTTGTCGTTATTGTTGTTGTTCTTGTCATTATTGTTGTTGCTGCTCTTGCTGCATCCAGAATTTCCTCCGCGTGCTTCATAAAATTGTAAACATTCTGGAGTATTTATTATGCTGTGTGTTGTAACTTTGTAGTTTTTAGCGTTCCTCCATTCGACCTTTTTTGGGCACGTTTATAGCCGGAACCCGTTCAAACTTCAGAGCTTTATTAAACCCAACCGCGGCTGAAGTGTTTGCCGATGAACCGCATAAAAACACGCTCGAAGTTGATGAGTTCGCTTTTATAACGTTTTTTTATTAATAACGTAGAAATCGGTGCCGGTGCTTCGAATAAAATCGGAACCGAGGTCATAAGATTCGGCGAGGATATACTAAAAGATGTTTTAGACTTCGTTGAAGAATTTCACGATTTATTTTTCAGGATTCAAGTTGAAAAAAAATATAAAAAGTATTTCAATGATTTAAATGACTGGCATTAAAATGACATTACTTCGAAATGAGAGGGAATTCTTTAATTTAAGAGAATAGAGAAGAAGCGATTCAATTCTTACTCTCGTGAGGCATCGAATATCTGCTATGAAAACCTAATCACAGTGATGTTTATGATGATTATGACCAATTAAATTATGTAAAAAAACCACACACGCTGTTACACATACACACATATACGCCCACACAGATACTGTATTAAAATTTATAACATTTTTAAAAGCTTTAACATTTTTAATATTAATTAATTGAAGCAAAATAAAGAATGCGAGAATATAAAATAAAATAAAACATACTAACATGAAAAATGTTTTGCGCTGTAAAACTTTTCAATAAACGCCAATGTTTTTTTGGGGGCGCTGCCACACCCACCGCCCTCTCTCACAGAAACACACACATTGCTCTATGCTCACAAGATAATGTGGAAATAATTAAAATTTATGCTCTGCTTACATTATGCATTATTTTATGTCTGCAACACTTGGGCAAAAAAAATTTGCATTTAAATTATTTTCCTACCAGAATTCAAGAGTTGAAAAAGTGGATAGAAACCCATTCAAACGCAGTGCAACACAAAAGAGGAGGAATGGTTCGCTCTGTGCTGCATAAAAAAAGTTACCATAAAAGAAATGTGGAGCCACTTTATGAAGGTAGAAAAATAAACATATTAAATGCAGCCTCATGAAGCTGGTGACGGCTTTAAACAGTTTCAACCACATCAATACACACACCTGGAATACTAACGCACTTGCAGACGCACACATACGCAAACATACACATACACTTACTCTGAATAACTGTATGTACTTTTCAAGTGCTTACCACGCTCTTTCGGTTCGATACACATTTTTTTATTGCTACGAGTAACTCGGTGAATGCGATGCTTTGGATATCCTTTAAATTATGCTTTAAGTGCATTGATTATTCTATGTGGTTATCGTAGTATCTCTCATCTTGTCTACGTTTGGTTGTTATTTATTGCTCTTTACAGGTTTAATATGTTGGTTTAAAGGATTGCATTAAAACTGAATTGATCTCATTTGAAATAACTAAAAGAGAGATTCAATCCACGTTGATTGTTCTCTACGTATTCAGAGGGAACAAAGGGCCACCAACACTTGAAAGTTAGAAGAATTAATGGAGGTAAGAATGGAGGTAACTAATTCTTATTTGTGGCGACAAGTTGAGTTACGAAGTCGTACCGGAGACTTAATTCTTTTGCCTCGGGACTGGAATGCCCACTAAAGCTTAGCTTTCGTTTGGTTCTTCTGGACAGATGCGACGTTGGATTTCGTTGATCCAAAATATAGGAGGCAGGTCGGCCTCCCGCCCTAACAAGGTGGTGGATCGGATCATTTGGTACTTTTCGGTTCTTGGAGTTCTCCGAACGTACTCTGAGTTCGGTTTCAAACCTGCCGATTCTGTCGCTGATTGACGATAAATTCAATTACTAAGCATGTTTAGATCATGCCGTGGGATATCCATTTTAATCTATGGACACATTCTGTCCTTCAAGAGTTCCTCGCTGAGCTAACATGTGATCCATCACGGGAGACAACGAGTGATAAACGCTTACTTCTTAACACGTCAAGCATTCATTACTTATGTAGACCATCCACACTTTGGACACAAACAAATACAGACGCAAATCCTCACACACACACTCTCACATGCATATTCTGATGTAGTGTTCGTGAGATAAATACGATTATGCTGTGCTTCTTAACTTTTTCTGAGTATTTATCGCAGTCAGAATGTGTGGTTGGTTCTGTATCAGTGTTGGTATTTGTTGTTGTGGTTCTTGTTGTTTGTGGGGTTTGCCGTTTGCTTTGCTTAATTAATGCAGCGTTTCAATTCAATTTATTGGCCTGCTTTGAGGCTATCCAACATGTTAATAGAAACAAATTGCTAGGCGTTTACCTTTCGCTGTTACGAAGAGAAAGACGAAGAAGAGACTATTTAAAGCCAAGGAAAAAAATGGTGGCTAATTTTTCAATTTGACGCGCAACAAAAACATAACAAAAAAAAAATATTTCACACTTTCAGGTCAACAGAAACAAGGCTACCATTTTTGAGGTTTGTAAAAACGAAATTGAATTTATTAACATATTGAAATAGAAATAAATAACAGTAATTTAAATGAATGAGTCAAAAAGACAAAGGAAATGTTTCTCTAGCGAATTTAATTATGTATTAAAAAAGAATAACTAACTATTCATTTCATAATAATAATGATAATCAGGAAAAACAGCACTTAATCACTTTTTGTCCAGCTTTAATTAACCTAATCGAACTTCCCCTTCTTCGCGACAAATCTGCGACATCCTTCATTCTCCTTTCTTCCTTCATTCTCCTTTCTTCCTCTTCATTCACAAGATTGATTGGTGAACATAACATAAACTAAGTAATGACAAAGTTTGTGCGGCTCAGAAGAAAAAACAAAAGAAAAGTCAGCGTCACGCACGTTTTCACAAAGCAGCTGGTGAACCTTTTCTAAGGCAGCTTTTTCAAGCTCTGTCATTAGTTAACCTCGTCCACGATCCGTGAGGAAAAACCGTGGCCATGGACGATTACGATGACGATGATGATCGTCGTTTATCAGCGGATGGTTTCCAGAGATAAAATCAGCGGCGGCTTCCTGTTATTCTTGCAAGTGCGGGAAAACCGGAAACGGAAAGAGTATTAATTTCCATCCGGCATGAAAGGTTATAATTTATGTCGCTCGAAGTGTTGATGAAACTTATTAGAATTTATTAGAAGGTGTTTCTCTTCGTTTTCGTCTTCGTTGCTAGTGAAGAATTAAATTTATTAAGTCTCCAACTTTGAGAGAGTGAAATTATTTAATAATTTGTCTGTAATAATTCTTCTATAACCTACAATTTTATAAATATTGTTCTATTATATCCAGCAATTGTAAACTATAATTTAATTGATTGGAGTTAATTTTAATCGATTTATTCAACACCAGAGAGCTAAAATAAAATTTAATTGCAATCCTGGGGCAGCTTACAAATGCGATGATGGTAATCTTCGTTGATTTATCCTGGTTTCGAAACCAATCTTCGAATCGAGCAAAATTCAGAACGGCGCCGAGGATCGGGATTTAAGCAAAGCGGCTTTGTTGCAGCAACCATGCGCTAAAATAGACAACTACTGTGAATGGAACGGATACTAAAACGCAAGACGATTAATAAACACGCATGCACACAAGCTGGCAAACACACACATACACATGCACACAGAAGCAAACACACACGCAAATAATCATGTCAACTTATCAACCGACAGATCTCGTTGTTCGCTGACGACGATGATGAAGATGATGGTGAGGACGATGTATGTACCTATGTATGTATGTATGTATACGTGTGTGTATATGTGTTTGTGTAGATGTGTGTGTCTGTTTCTGTCACGTAATTCAAGCAAACTGATTGAGCTCAGCTGAGTTAGCGTCAGAAGATAAGCAAACGTCAAGATAGCAGGCTGTATGTTGGTGTTAGTGGTCAACTAGTTGTTGTTATTGTATTTGTTATTCCTCTAGAGTTAAGACGGAATTAATTACTACAAGTAAACCGATAGAATCATTGCATCAACCAATACAACAACAATGACAACGACGATAACGCGTTTTGTCCATTCCAACGCCTCTCTTGCTCCCTCTCTCTCCCTCATTAGAAGCTCTGCTTAGTAATGCGATTTACGCATGATTCTGTTGTTTACATGATTTACAGTTGTTGCTTATTAATTGAATGACAGATTAAATAAAAACTAATTCAGTTGTAAATTTAAGCAAAATGAATTCTGTTGTTGTTGGTAATTCTTGTATAAATTAAAGCACATTTTCCGCATCAGACTTTGAACAAGTTTGCTTCAAGTTGATAAGAGAAAAAGGGCCAAAGAAGAACAAGCATAATTAAGACTGACTGCCTACTTTCACTTCCTCTCGTTCACTCCCGCCTCTACCCTTCACTCTATCTCTTCTAAAATCAAAAATTAGATAATTAAGTGAAGCAAAACATTGAGCATCGAAATACGAGTTTTCCTTTCAAAGTTGTTGAATGAATTCGATTCAATGAAATCGGTCTTTTCGGTCCACTGAAAGTGCTTCAGTACTTCTTTTTTATCCTTCTTTCTGTCTTTTATTGAACTTTTTTCCATCAAATGATTCAATCAAAACATGAACAGTTTTTTAGCCCAGTCTAAACAAGGACAGCAGCCCAGGGATATGCTACGGAAAATTAATGATCCACGTGCACTCTACGATTTCGATCCTCGTTTATAAATGATACTACTTTAAATCACGCTCCGAGTTGATGTATTTTTAGCTATAAAATCGTTCTACATACGTTTTGATTGTAGACTAACTTAAAACAATAAAAAGCAATAACTTTACTTAACTTTAAAGTTAATATTTTTGGAAGGGACTCGAATCGGGTCGTCTTTGAAAAAGGATGCTACAGACGCTTAAGTAGCCAAACATTCGACGCTGGTGAGAAAAGGGAAGAAGAGAAACTGAAACACAAAGCAAAGAGAAAATAACAACAACAAGATTGGAAAAATAATTGCAATTAAACAACTGTTTTGTTGTATTTCACTAAGTATGTATGTGGAGGTAAAAGAAATACCTTAAACTAAAATTGTTTGAAAGCTCTTTTTAAATATTTGGTTGATATATTTGCTTAATAAAGATCTATACATAATTTCAGTGTCCTTGTGTCTCTTAGTCACTGCCTACCCCCGCTTTGTCCTCCTTCTCCCCCCGCTTTGTCCTCTTTCTTCTCCCTCCCCCCTTTCAACTGCTCTTAACCATAAAATCACTTCAGGAATTTAACTTTAAACGATTCAGAAATCTTAATTTTAAACCTAATCGTCGTTTTTTATTCTTCGTTCTTTACACTCACCTTAACTCTTAATTCTACTCATTTCCCCCCCCCCCCCCCACCCCCAGCCAGTCAACATTAACGTTTATTATAATATTATCATAACTATTAATAGTAATACTTATATAAGCACTATTATATGAATAGTTTGTTAATATTTTATACACATATTAAGAGGAAAACTTTAAAAAAAACTGAAGAAATGTATTCACATGCTTTCCAATTTTTGTATACTCGACAGTGAATAATGTGATAGTGATAGAAGACTGAAGACTAAAGACCGATGACTGAAGCCTGAGAACTTAGGACGGAAGTTTTAATCGTTTAAAAGCTTCTTTTTTAATAAAAACATGTGATCAAAATAAATTCACAAGAATACTAAATCAAACGAACACTGAATTTCATGAAAAAAAATAAATATTTTTATCTATTTTGTTATTTTGTTCTTCGTTCAAAAATTAGCCACAAAATTCAATATTTATTTTCCACAACTAATTGAGAGTACCATAAAAATAAAGAATTGATGCAATCAGTTCGAATGAAAATAAAAAATATCAAAAAACAAAAAAAGTAAAAAGAAATCAATGAAATATTTTGGTCGAATCCGAAAAAGTGTTGTTAGAAAAACAGGAAATAAAAAGAAAATTAAACAAAAAAAAAAACAGAAAATATCCAACCAAAAATTGCATATTTTTCTCTGTAACGAGACGAGAGACCGACGCACTCGGAACAAGTTTTGATTTGATGAATTTTTGAGTGTGAATTTTTTGCCAGGTGAAATTTTAGACAAACGCTAAGAGGAATCGGTTTAGTTTTTCATGTTCGTAGTTTTTTTGTTTTAATTTTTCTATTCAAATTCATTTCTAAATGTTTCATATGGAAAGTTTGAATGAAATAAAAGCAAAAAAAAACCAACAGCAGCAGCTCTCAATAGTTTCAATAAATCAATATTCGAGTGTTTCAATTCTGGTTCAAAGTTTTTATTCTGGTTTTTAATTTGGTTTTTAATTTCAGTTAATTCGAAACTGTGAATTAACACTGAAGGAACTGAAGTGAGAACAAGTGACCAAAACTGGGAAACTGTTTTCTTTGTCTTGAATTCTACTACTCGCCGAAGGAGGCGCCGGCGATGAAAGTGTTTCAGTTTCCGGGATTCGGGTGGAGGTGAGTGAATTCGTAGAGGGTGTGGGTGTGTGAAATGATGTTGCGTCTACCTAGACAAAGTACACCGCAAAGTATGTCCTAAAAGTATACCGCAAAACTTAGAAAATAATCGACTTCGCACACGATCACGCCCACGTTCATCGACGCGAACTTTGATGAAGTCATTTAATTATGCGGCGATCATTAAAGTTTTGCCCAATAATGTAGCGAAACTAATAAAGAAGACAAAAAAGAAGAAGAAGTATGAGAAGGAAAACTGAGGAAAGCCCAACATAGTTTATAGCATACTTTGAGGCTACCAAGAAAGTACAAAGCAGTGACGGAGTCTGAAAATTGACCGTGTGCAGTGCACAAAACCTGGTGACTGGTGACTGAATCACTGGGTTAGTAACGGACTGTACGAGTGACTGGTTGACTTAAGGAATAACTAAGCGAGTGACTCACAGACTGGGTGAGTGACTTTATACGCAAATCAGTGTAGTCATAAGTGAGTCACTGACTTGATGACTGACTGACTGACTTGATGAATAGAATTGCATTTGAATAGATTGGCTCTTCACCGGATCTAATTTCTCACTTTTTTTCTTAAAAAAGTTGTTCGCTTCGTTGCTGTTGATAATGGCAACGACGAATGAATTTCATGCCATTTATTTTTATTTATTATACAAGTTGAATAGAAGTCGAGTTCCATTCATAAAATATTCAGTCGTCTGAATTCATTCGGTGCCTAAAACAATTGCTTCTCTCCGAGCTGCGAAACATTATTCTGCGAAAAAAGCTGATAAACTGCCTGTCACTCTGTCATTTTGTGTATATGTTTGCCTCTCTCTCCCTCTCTCTCTCTCCCTCTCTCTCTTCCTCTCTCTCGTTCTTTTTCTCTTTTCTGTCTACCTTTGGTGTTTATTTGTTCCGTTTTGCTCCAAATAATTTGGTGTAAAGCAATTGAAAATTTTCACCGAAATGACAAAAGTACTCCGTCCAACTTCACGCTGTAAAGGATGACAGTTAGGACATGAGAGAGAGACAGATAGGAAAAGAGACACAGAGAGGGAGAGAAAAGTGATCAAAGGAGAAATGTTTTATGAATAGTGTGAAAATTGCAATAATTATTTTCCTTAAAACTATTAAAGTTTTGACGATAAGATTCGTATTTAAAATTATATCGAATTTTAGCTTAAAGACCATTTGATTTTCTTATTTAGAGAGAAATTTTGCGGTGATAAAATTCCATAAAAGTGATCATAAGGAAGTATTCCATCATAAGTTAAAAATTTGTTTAAAAGTGGTTTGTTTTGTGGCATCAAGTTTAAGACCAAAGACCCATCATCAGCGTCATCATCATCATAATAATCACCACCACTATTATTATCATCAACATCATCACCAACACCATAAGTGACACCGAAACAAGAACTCATGAAAGTAAATCATATAAAAGAACAAAACAAACAACAGTTGTAAAGCGCAAAGAAAGGCACTGAGTGAAAGGCAGAGAGACGGAGGAAGAGAGAAAGAGAGGGACAAAGTGACAGAGACAGAAGTGAACATGCAGCATGAAGCACGCAGCTGAAGACATGCCACAGAAGTCGAAATGAATGAGACACAGAAATGAAATATCTAAAAATGTGGGTAAAAAAGTATCTAAAAAAATATTAAAAAAAGTGCCTCAAAAAGGTTTGTATAAAATGCTATAAAAGGCCCAAAATAAAAACTTCAAATTAAACTTCGAATAAAACTTAAAATGAAATAAAGCAAAAACAAAAGTAATTTTATACGTGATGATATGGATCACGTTTTGCTGTCACGAATCACTTCAGTCTATCGGACTCTTCGAAAGGCGAGTGACTAAAAAATTACACAGACAGACAGATTGCTCTATTCGAGTGTTTGCTCATTGCTCTTAAGTTCCTGTGTTTGTTTGAAATTTTAATTTTAATTACAAACTTAAATACATTGTTAAGGAAAGTTTTTAAGCTAAATTTTTGAAACTTTAATTTTTATTAATAAATTCTAAACATTTTAAGAATATTAGCATCCCTTTCGTCAGCACAGACTGTATCTCTATGAGGAAATTGTTATTTTATTATTTATGAAGCAAGAAACTCAAGTTTGTAGTTCAGAATCCGGGACAGGGAAGAGTAAATGGGGCTGAGCTGAACTGCTCTGAACTGAATCCGCCGACGACGAACACGTGAAGTGAATAAATCACGGATTATTTTCCATCCGAAGCGATGCATCATCATTCGCAGAGCACAGAATGCACAAAGAAAAAAGGAGATAAAATAAAAAGCGCAGAGCGTGAAAAAAGTAGCGAACACACAAATACATATGCTTCTTCTGTTTCGTCTTCTTCTTCTTCATCGTGCTGAGACACAGGAAAGAAAAGCATGAGTTTTTATGGATTTTTTATTTATTTTTCGGCAAATCATCCCTCTCTTCTGCGCTCCGCTTTCCTTCACAACGATGCGCACAAAAGCGAACACTAAATAATAAGTTTTCGATTGAAAACACCTCCATTCCAACAAGCACATTCCGCCAGAAGAAATACTTTCATGAAAACATCAACTATTTTGTTTTGTCAGCTTCGCAAAAGTCGCGAATTTCAAACCGAAAACGAATCTTATAATTGGGACAGTATTCCCTTCCTTCTAACAGCAACAACAAGAATAACAAAGGCATAAGAACATAAATAAATCAAGGAAAAATAAAATAAACCTGAATGCATACATGAAGAGTATTAAAAACAGTTCACAAAAAAATAAAATATCCACTCGAAAAATACCAAAAATCCTGCAAACTACCGAAAAATATAACAATAAAAAAATATAAAATTATACACAAAAATTATTGTTAAAAAATAAAATAAACCACAATGCAAAGTAATACATTCTTTTGATTGTAAATAAAATAGGCTTAAATAGAATTTTTTTATTACGGATTACATTTGAATTAAAATAATAAACTAATAATAAGAAAGAAAAAAGGCTAAACTGGATTAAATATTTTTTATCGTTTCAATAGAAATCGAAATTAAAAAAGTAGTTAAATAAATACTAATAATAATAATGAAAATACCAGTGTCATTAATGAATAACCATTAATAATAATAATAATGGTTAATAATAATAATCAAAAAGTGTTTAAATAAGGATATAAGAAAATAGATTTTATTTAAAATATTTTAGTCGATTGTTCGAAGTTGCCACCATAATATTGTGTTTCAATTCTTGTGAATTCTCAAAACTCTAACGTATTTTAGGTTTGTCTTCTTTTTAATTTTATTCTTTGTCTTTGTCGTTGCCTTTTCCTATTTTTTTTCTCTCTTATCTTTTTTATTCAACATCAATTAGCAGAGTTGAATTACTTAAGCCAAAAGTTAGACATATTTCGCCAGCATGTTTTCAACACTCAATGCAAAGATGCTCAGTTTTGGCAACTTTGAACCTGCTCTCGAACATTCAGAAGCTAATATTTAAAGTCAAACGTGAAGAGACGCTCAACTAGGAACACAAAAAAGCACCCAGAGAAACACACTCGCAGAAGGAGGACAGGCACTCATGGTTGGTCGTTTCTCTCTCTCTCTCTCTCTCCCTAATTGCCTCAGAGTTGAGGTTAAACTTGAAAATTCCTTTTCTAAACTTCAACAACTACTCAAAAACAAACAAACGCAAGGAAGGAGGAAAACATTAGAAATTAAGTAAGTAAGTAAGTAAGAGTGTTAGTCTGTAAGTATGGATGGAAGGAAGGAGGGAAGGAAGGAAGGAAGGAAGTAAGGAAGGAAGTAAGGAAGACAGAGAGAGAGAGAGACAGAGATAGAGAACTCTTCAGAGCGACACAGAAGCGACATTATTTTATGCATTTAAAATTTTAAGCAGATTTAGATTAAGATTTTGTTTATTTGTGGCTTCATTCTTCCGGACTACCGAAAAAAGTTTATCCACAAAGTTGAGTATAAAGTACAATAAAATTGAAGGGAAAAAATAAAAATTAGACTAACTTTTAACGATTGCACGATGCAACTCGTTCACACACGCAGTGTGACCTCAAAATCGACCTCTCCGGTAGATTCAATATGCTACTTTAATGCCTCCTCTTCTTCGTTTTTGTCTGCCTCGTTTTCGTCCTCCTCCGGAAAATCCTAAAATACACTTTCTATATAAATAAAAGACATTTCTATATCATGTGTCACTAAATGTTGTCATTATTGTTGATGCTTTCACTCTACAGCTTTAAGGAAGCTTTTTTATAGTTGTTGATGTTTTTGTTTTGCTTATAAAGTCACCAGTTTGAAGCTGTTTGAATTTCAAATATTTAGCAGCTCAAAGTTATTCGTTGTTAGTGTGAAAACACTAATTTCGTTACTTTTGTAATGCTTCGAAATCATATTAATTGAGAACACTTTTCTATGGAACTCTGATTCAACTTGAAATTCTTTCGAAACTCTTTCTGAAATAGTTTTAATGAAATAAGAAAATGAAAATCTAAAATTATTTAGGAATTCCTGTCACAACTTTAATTAGAAAATTAGTAAGAATCTTAATTTCGTTTCACGTAAAATTATTTTACTTTTATTATAATAAGTTCGCGAGATTTTTATTTCAATGTTGATCTCTCTTTCCCTCTCTCGCTCTTTCACCTTGCCACTCCCAATCTTCTTCTTCTTCATTCTTGCGGATTCATGTAACGACTACAGTTCATTTTCATAGAACTGGTTTTCCCCCGTCGAGTTGCCCTGCGTAGCACACAGAATGCACATAACAGTTATACTCTCAGTGTCTCTCTCTCTTTCTTTCTAATTCACACTCCTAGAGTCATAAAAACACAACTACAATTGCACCGTAGAATCAGTAATAAACGATTGTTTAATGGACCCTCGGGGCTACTTAAGCATCTGTTTATATTGTAATTAGTAGGTTAGCGAGGAGTGGGGGGAAAAGGGATAAGAAATGACGGGGAAGGGAGCACAGGGGACCACGCATTCATTGAAAAGCGGATTCGCAAAATATTGCACTCGATGTCGAATGTCACAACAATAACAAAACAATAAAATAGCAACAAAACCCATAACAAAAACTAGATCAGCAGCAACGACTAAAGTTTATCCAAAACGCTTATTATCACTACTACACTAGTACACGTTGTTGCAATTTTATCTGTTGTTGTTAATGTTGTTGTTATTGCTTCCCTGTCGTTTTGTAGCATTATAAAATCTACGAATTTCCAAATCGAAAAGCTCATTTTTGTTTGCTTATCAGCGGAAGCAGCCGCTTCAACTCAGTTCAAATGGAAAATTCTTCCTTTATTTCAAGTTTTTTGTCATTGTTGTTGTTGTTATAAGATGTTTTGATTCTTTGTTATAAGAAACTTCGTCTTCTTAGATAGATTAGATAGATTTTAATAGAAAGCGTTTGAAGTCATTGTAAATTCGATCAGTTTCAAAATTGATTTTTTAGACATCGTGACGTATGAGCGATTTTTAATTCATTTTTTAATTCCTATTAAATACTCCCCACTTAATTGGTAAAAATAAAAAGTTTCGTTAATTTTTTAACATTTTTTAAATTTTTGAAATTTGTCAAATGTTAAAAAGTTTAACAAAACTTTAAAAGTTTAACGATAGTTTGTAAATTTGAAGAAAGAATTTAACGCGATTACAAACTTCCGAATTTAGGAAAATTATTGTAAAACGTGTTAAGTCTCTGCAAACTAGTACATATTTAAATCTTTTATATCCGCAAAAGCTGTGCGGTTTTTTTATTGTTAAGCCATTTAAAAAACCTCAAAGATTATTCTCACACACAGAATAATTTTGGTTTATTTTTCTGCAAATCACAGTAGAGTGGAAGTTAAGTATCCTGCAATCGCTCCAATTTGCAACAGACTCCTTTCTCACTGGATATCCATCTCTCTCTCACTCTACGTCTCTCTCTCCCTTTCATTCTCCCTCTCTCTCTCCCTCTTTTCGACTCCTTCTTACTTTCCTTCTCTCTTTCTTTCTGATTGTACACGTAATACGGTGCAAGTTTGTCGAAGCTGCAAAATTTTATTGTTGTTGTAGGAAATTTGAACCCATTCGCATGCTTGGTTTGCTTCAAATATTTTATTCTCCTAAAATGCTGCTTTGAATTATGGCATCGTGCTTGAGCACATAAACAAACTAAGAAACACACACATCTGTACACATGCACACACACACACACGATTCTCAAACTCAAAGACTCCCACACGACTTTACACACATCATCTCTCATTCTGTCCTTTATAAAACTCCCTCTCTTAACGTCTCCCAGACATTTTCACAGACTCTCAAGCTATCTTTCCCTCTCCCTCTCTCTCTCTCTCTCCCTTTCTCACACTCTCGTACAGACCTCTTCCTGTGTAAATCTGTGAATTTTAAAAAGTATTAACGTGGTTTTGGGTTCATTAATTATTGCGAGCTTAGCTTTGATTGCGCACAAATAAACGACAACTTTAGGAATCGGTTATCTTCTTCTTCTTCTTCTTATATTACTTCTTCTCATTTTACTTAATTGTTGCTCTTTAAAATTTTAGCAAAAATGTGAGATAAAAAGAACCAAGGAGAAACAATGGCTAGAATAAGAAGAATATACATAACAGTAAACGAGAGGCATAATGAAAGATGTGGGAGAGAGGCCGGGAATAAGAAGAAATGAAGAAAAGAAAAAGAATTTTGGAAGAGGTGAAGAAGCTCAAGAAATGTCAAAGGTTCGAAGAATGTCGAAAAAAGGAAAACTTTGCTGAGATACTACACACCATTGATCAATCAAACCCAAGCAACTAAAATCGAAGTCGAAGCAGATTTATAAATGTAATAAAAATAAACCAAATAAACCTTTCAAAATGAATCTAATCTGAAAATTTTGTAATCGGAGTGTTTCAAATTACCGATTTTTTTCAAATTGTTGCTTTCGAAATCCATAAAGTTATTAAAAATTTGGTTCGAGGCATTCAATTTGGAAAACTCAATTCTTTCAAAGAAAATGTGTCAATTCGTTTTGAAAAGGAAACCGTTCTAATGTCCCTGTTCTCACATATCCTTCGGTGTGAAATCCTTCTTAAAATATCTTCCAAAAGCACTAAAAACGCGCCACACACGAATATTATCATCAAAAATATATTTGCTGAATCGGGACACACACTCCAAGACACAAACAAAGACATAGAAATACGTACACTTCTCCTTCTTCTCCCCGTCCTTCTCTATCCACCCATCCTTGTCCTCCTCCATAGCTTCTGCTTGGACACTTTTTATTTGCTTTCATTTTCCTCTTTTGTCTCCTTTTTTGTGCTTTCTTTACTCTATCCATTTGAGGTTTCATACGAGTTTAGACGGAGCAGCTTTTCTCTTCAGAGTACTCAGTTCAGTCAGAGTTCAATGCGCTTATGTGTGTATGCATATGAGTGTGTGTATGTACATACATGTGTATGCATGTATGTGGTCCATCTTAGGTACCACTAAAGTGGCCTGTGCTACGTCGATTTGCAGAATGCAGCCTCGACAACGATTCAAACGACGCCATCAACGACATTGTCTCAAGTTCGTTTCCAATATTTTTTTTTCTCTTGCTAAAATGTTAGAAATGGTCATTTTAAAACCGTGTATGGTACCCAGAAAATAGAAGAAATTGTAGAAAACAACAAGCAGAAAAATTGTCTGACAATTTCATGTGGATAGAAGAACTCTTATTTTTTGAGTATTTCCCAACCGTTTGAAAAGAATTCGAGCTGCAAATTTAAAAAACTTTGTTTTTTTCTTTATTTTTTATAGCGACACTCACGCCAGAGTTGTTCAAAGTGGCTGCTTTTAGAAAACTCGATATTTCTAGCATATCGAACAATAAAGAATTATTAAACCTCTTCATCAGCTTCTGTGTGGTGCAATAAATTCATTTAAGCTTAATTTTAGCCACATATTTTAGTTTTACTGGCTTCAAAATTGGTGGATGCTTTTGTTCCTCAGTGTACAATTTTAACTTCGAAAAAGGAAGAATAAGAAAAGAAGAATTTCCTCCTCTGGATTTCACATTCGTTTTGCGTGTGTAAACCTCAAAATAATTTCCACAATTTATTGCCTCGCTGCTGCTTGAAGTGCTTACTTAGAGGTTGATATCGAAATTGCTTTTTGCCGCACTTTTCAATTCCTACCCGTTCATCATGGTTTAGTTGTTGTTGTTGTTATTTCTTCTTACCTCCTTCACATCTACTCTACGGTTTCACTGTATCTCATTCTCATCATCACCACATCCTCATCCGTATCATTTCTATTCTTATCATTACCGTGGTCACTATCATGTTTATCATCACCATCAACCTTCTCCTGATGGTTTATAACCACTATCATCATCATTACCATTACTATGGTTCTCATTTTCTACGAATTCTCGGAATTTAAAGTTTTTTCTGCACGAACCACTCAATCTCAATAGAAGTACCACGCCCTCTTACTTTAATTTTCATTTCATCCTCAGATTTTTGGTGGAATTGAATTAAATTAGGAAGGGAAGGGAGTGGATCAACCCTTTCAATTTAATCTAAGTTTTTGTTTTTGCTTTTTTAACATTCGAACATATTTTTCAGTATACTCCACCCCGTCATTCTCCGTTTCTCCCCGATGTTTTGGTTTTTATTTTTTTTATTTTTAACTCCTTGTTCAACTCCGTTTCTCTAACTGTCCATCTCTCTGCCTGTCTATCTGGTTAGCTCCCTAGCGCCATCTATCAACAGATTCATTCAATAATATTTTCTACCGGATTTAATTTGAATGATTTTAATTTATTACATTTTATGCGGAACTTTAAATGATGATTTATGAGATCTTTGCGGTTAACTAAACTAAGATGAATGTTTGCGTGGGTGTTGGATATTTATGATTGCAGATGATATTATTATATGTATGTGTGTGTATGTCCCGACCACAGAAACGATTGGGTTTTTTTCTTTGATCAAAAATTCCATTAGAAAGGATTTCTACCCACATACACAATACTCGTAGATGGAGAACTCAAGCGCTATGATCATTAGCATTATCATCATCATTATCGTTGTCGTTTATTTAATTCGAAATGATTGAAAGAATTCGAGGAATTCGTGGTTCGATGCCACCGTTTTGAAAGAAGAGTAAATTCCATTTAAAAATTCTTTCTAAACCAATGATGAGAAAAAAGTCTCCCACAATTAAATTTCGAGGGAATGTCAACCTTCAGAAAGCTTCAGTTGAACCACTTCAAAGCGTGTCTAAAAGAGCATCGAAATTTCAACTCATTCCTCCACTCACTCCAAATCTTCACGCATTCCAACAGTAAACGAAGCTGGAGAGAAGATGATCTCATCGCCACTTCAAAAGCGACGCAACGCTTGAAACGGATGCCAGAAGAATTCAATGACTATAAAATTGTCGTTTATTATAATTTTAGTGTCGACTGGCGAGTATTCGGTTCAATTCGATGTTACGGAGTGAGAGCTCGCACCTCGAATGAGAATTTGTTCTCCGAGTGAGTCTTTGAGTACGAGTGATTCTTGGGACTTCCTTCCACTTTCGGGTCCTTGTTCTGGAGGCTACGTCGTTGTTATTCCACTTCTACCACTTTTTTTTTATTCCTCTTCTGTTGCTTTTGTTTTTCTTATTCTTACACTTTGCTTTCTGCTTCTTCTTCTAATACTGCTCATACCTGATGCGCACCTGGAGCCTGTAGTTTAGAGCTAAGCAATTTTTATATGATTCTTGCCATCAATGACTTCATCTGGCGCCATCGTTATAGTCTTTTATTTTCTCCTGTTTCCTATTTTTTCTCTTCTTAAACTGTTTTTACCTTAAAAAAGGGTGTTGAAAAGGAGTGCGCAGTGAAAATCGCAACTATAAACTAATTAACTGTAAACGACGCCACTCTGTTATGGTGCCTTTTTTGGCCCACTGTGTTTGCCCCACTAACAGTGGAGAGTTTTGAAGGCATTTCAGTTTAAAATGCAAAAAGTTATGCGCAAAATGAAGACATTAAATGATGGTGTAACAAAAAACTCGGGTGTGCGAAAGAGATGGCAGATGTAATCATCAATGAGTAGGTAAGCAAATAGCAAAAAAAGGTAAACAAATAAAACAGAGTTTAAAAATTAAACCAAAACAAACCAAATAATTTGTGCAGTTTCAATAACCTTTCAAAAACTTTTGGCACCATTTTCATTTGTGTTTGGTTTCTTTTCTGCTGTTGTTTTATTTTATGTCAGTGTTTTGCTGATAGACGAAAGGATTGAAAGGTCAAAAATAATAAAAAAACTGCTAAAATATCATCATCAGGGGAAACATAAAAACTATTAATAAAAATTACCATAAAAAAGGAATTCTATTGCGAAATATTCACAAAATACGATAACAAGGGAATAAAAGTTGGAGCGACGATAAAAAAAGTGCTGAAATGCTTGACACTTTTATCATTTTTCATAACTTTTCCGGGAAAACCGCAAAAAGGGGCAAACTATTTATTTTGATAGTTTTGTTTTTTTTTTGCTTTTACAAAATAAAAGGTCAGATGGAAAGGGGGAGGGGGCGGTGGATGGGCATTCATTAAATGTTAATTAAACCAGAGTTGTAAACAAAATGAAGCAAAAAGTGTTTGATATGCAAAACGTAGAAAACAACCTTGTTTTTTTTGTTGTTGCTGTTTTTTTAAAGGAAAACTGATGCTAAAACTAACAAAAAACCAATAAAGAAACAAAAAACACTAAATCAATGAGAGCGAAAGAGATAGAAGAGGGAGAAAAACGTCGATGAAACGAGCAGCATCATCAGCTGGACATCGTTTTCGAGTTATCAACAACAAAATGGCGAATGCGGCAGGAAAACTTTTGCTTTGAAACTTTTGCGATGCAGCTGATAGCGTTGCCAGACTGTGTTGCCAGAGTGAATGCTTATTTTTCCGGTTTGCTATTTAATCAGCGCTTGAAGTCTCGGCGCTCGAACTCAAGCGAGTTACAGTGAATAAATTAATTGATCCAAGTACAAAATTAGAAAAATTCACATAAGAAATTAAAGAAGTACACTTTTTGCGAAACTTCTTACAATTTAAGAATTTTTAAAATGTTTAAATATTTTATGGAATGGTTTTTAATTAATTTCTTAATGAAATAAATAATGAAAATCATTTTAATATTTGTAGGATCTTTTTTTCATTTTTAACATTTTTAATTTAAAATAGAACTTCCTTGATCACACACTTGTTTAAATCGAGTTTTAAATGCCATATAATGCCATATAATTAATGCAATCCGAAAGTTTAGACTGAAAGAAAGACTGAGCTTAAGTCATTAACAAAGTATTTAGCCAGCTTGGCACCCAGCTAACACCAAAAGTATACAAACACAACCAACAGCCAACAAGTAACAACAGCAACAACAAGAAAAACATGCTTCAATGTGACAGAAACAAGAAGATTTACAACAAAAGCAGATGTAAAAATTATGTACGCGATGCCAACAACAGCAACCCAGCAATAAATACAAAGCACACAAACACACAGAACAACTCACGAGACACACACACATTCACCATCCACACATTCATACAGACACACACACACAAGCGCTACACAGTCACAGTTGCTGTACATGACATAAAATCGACTCATTAACATGTCACGCTGCTGCACTTGTTTTTTTATTGTTTTATATTTGATTGTTTGGTGGAGGCGATATTGTTTATATTGTTTTTATTGTGGTGGTGGCGATAATGTTGTTGTTGTTATTGTTGTTTTCGTTACTGTAGGAAGTATTTGGCTTGTGGTTTATATCCTTGTTGTTGCTGTTGTCGTCACTGTTGTTGTCACTGTTGTGCTTCTGCAACGCTTGTCAGTGGCTGTGGTTAGCACAGTTTTCGTGAGATACAATGTTGGTTGTTGTTTTTGTTGAAATTAATGTTGTTATCGTTGTAGTATCGGGTGATTTTTATTGTTGTTGTTGTTGTCGATAAGACTGTCGCGATTCTGCTCCTGTTGAAGCATCTGCTCTCCTGTTTCTTTGTTGTTGCCGATGCTCGCTCCATGATTTTCTTGTTTCGTAGTTGTCTTGGTTGTTGATTTTTTTTGTCACCATCCTTGTTCTAATTCGTCGTTGTTGTTGTTTTTCCTGTCGATTCTACTCGTTCATTACCTTACGAATTAAGAGTGTAATTAACTCACCATCATCATCACCCCTTCACTACTAACATTTCTTCTTCACTTCATCTTGGTTACCCAGCTCCCTCCTCTCCGATCATCTTTCCCGTCCCTCTCCAACGACATCCTTTCTCACTCATTTCTGTACACTTAAATAACCCTTCGCTTTGGTCTCGTTTCAGAAGTTCGCGGCAAGGATCCCATAATTAACGGTATTCGGTCACGTTATCGCATCGGAGACATCGTGCGTGGAAACTGTACATCGCGTCACTCAAAACCGACATTTTTTTACCCATTACAGCATGCGTACAGCGAAATAAGCAGAGGCTAACCACGCCTACACTACTAGAATGCCTTTATATATATATTGTAAAGCTTAAAGTATATCCAATAATTGTCGGTCTCTGTTAAGTCGAGTATTGTTAGTTTCCAGAGATCAGTTAGTTGATCGCAGATTGCTTCAAATTTTGTGAAAGTCTGCTTATAAATTTGGGGAAACCTATGGATGGTGACGGTTGAGGTCTATGAACGGTCACTTAACTTCTACGGATGGTCGATTGCAGTCTACGTGGTCCACAAGGTTCACAGGTCAAGCATACAACTTCGATGTACGTCAAGCGAGGGTCTTTTGATGTTTAACAGGGGAAGGTTTTATATCGACTTAAGACAAAGACGATTAACGACTGATAACAACAAAATTACGACGTTATCTCTGACATTTCTGATAAAATTTTTTACAAAAGTATGGGTTCGCTATGGAGGATTGTCATAAGTTGTTAATAATAACCTTAAATTGATCGATTAAACTCTCAGGGTTCGAATACAGAACTCCCAGGCCCAATTAAAAATTCAAGTTCGACAATTAACTATTTAAAGCATTTTGGTCGAGTTTCTTGTTCCAACGTTTAAAAGGACGACCACGTTAACGATTTTATAAATCGAAAGTAGTTTGAAGCAACTCATCAACGGAGGACGATAGAAATGAGGGGAAAAGAAGATGGTGACGGAGCAGAAGAGGGTGAGTACATTCCTCTCCACTCCGATTCATCGAGTCCTCTTCTTATAAACGAACAGAAACAACAGATGCAGTCAGTCAAGCAACACTTTCAGCTAACGACGAGTAGGATGGCTAAAAACGAATAGTAACAACAACAACACGAATCGAAATGAGTGGAAGAGAGAAAGAGAAGAGAAGAGAAGAGAAATAGAGAGTATGAAGAAGATAGAGAAGGGAGGTGGAATGTCCCGGGAGAAGGGTGGAGAGTGTAGCAGAGTTGAGGCGAAAGAACGTTAAAATTTGCAAAATTCTTAAATATGAGGAGAATATAAGGAACGAGGAATCAAGGGGAAGGAGTTGAGAGTGAGAAGGAGGATGGATCGAGAGGGAGGATATGTCAAAGCAAAGCATGAGGAAGGGGGGATGAGTGAAAAAGAGGCAGGGAGTGAACAGTTGATGGCATCAAGTGGATTGAAGTCGAAACGCAACGCGTACAGATTTTGCAGAAATAACACGAGAGCAGAGAGAGAGTAGCAGTTGTTGTTGTTGTTGTTGTTAAGGATTCCGACTTCTGTTTCGAATGTTTCGGTTGTTGTTTTTGTCGCTGTTGTTGGTGTTATCAATTCAAGTGTCCACTTTTGCATTCGTGCAACTCATCAACATTAAAATCGCCAAAACAAACGCAACTACAGACATCTAGAGTAGAACATCTCAATAGAACAACAACAAAACAGAGGATGCTTGTTGTTGCTGTTGCCATTCCGATGCTACTTCATTAGGAATCTAATTAAAACGAGTGGAAATAATTTAGTAACTGCGATTAGTCGCTTGTGTTTTTGCACACAAACAAACCTGTTTTAGTTGTTGTGATTAAAAGTTTCTTTCAAAATTAAAGTTAAATTCGCTGAGTTGAACGAAATGAAACTTTAACTATAAATGTTTGTTTTTTCAGATTAAAATGGCAAGAAACAGGAACAGGAACTAATAATAAAAGAAAAATATTAGCGACATCTGGTGACTGGATGCATGGAATGCAACAAATTATCAGATTTTCTTCAAAAAGCAGCTGAGCAACTTCAACAACAACAGCAACAACAACAGTATTAAAACAACAACAATGTTGGTGACAATATTTCTGGATGGTGAACTTTTGTTCGGAAAAACTTATTTAAAGCTTATAATTTGTGGTGAACATAACACTCACACACACACACACATACACATACACAAATATACACACTCGAATGGCGGATGTTTTGCGGCAGGACATTCCAACAAAATTGCGGATAATTATAAGGTTGTTATATGACAACAACAACAACAGCAAGGACACCGACAACAACTCGGACAGGCTCAACTTTGAGTCCATGCAACAGCAGCAGCAACAACAACAACAAGCAACTGTGTAGCTCACGGAAAGTCTTTCATTTGCACACCAGCAGCTCAACGGAACGCAACACAACCCGAGCATTTAAAGAAAGAGAGAGCAAAAAACAATAACAACAATAAATGTTTTATCGCCACCTCTCTCCCTTTCTCTCACTGAAATTGATGTCGGATGAATATTCTTCGTTAAGCATCCAACAATAACAAAAAACAGCTGTTCCTTTGAGAGTCACCGGTTCAAGTATGCGGCGTGTATACGCGAGTGTGTGTGTTTTTGTTTATATGTGTGTGTATACTTCCAATTTTATCACACATCCACACACACATCCTGCTCCTCGGCTCTCTTGTAAGCTTGACTGTTTCTCTGACTTCTTTGAATTCCTGCTCTTGTCCAGTCTTCCGATCTGCCTGCTTCTCAATCAATCTGTTCACCTGTTTCTATGCTAACCCTGCTGTCTCTTGTCTGGTCACCTGGTTGATCACGTGTTCGCCTGCTTGGATCCCACTTTGACAAACTTTTTTCCTTGCCTGTCTGTCTCTCTGCCTGTCTCAAGTTTCTGCTTGTTTGCTTTGAGGATATTTTCTGTCCCATGAAGAAGCTAAATCAACATTGGTTCAAGTTCTCGCCACTCGCCTTCTTACGCAATCCTATGCTTGTGTTTCATACTCCTTTTCCTTCTCTAAACTAGGACTCCTCCCCCTCCCTCCCTCCCTCATCCAGTTTTTCTTCAGCTTCCTCTCTTCATTTGTTTTAAACTTTTTACTGTAGTTCTCTCCGATTTTCTCCCGATGTGGCAACTGTTTCATTTCTTGTTTATAGGTGCTTCTTGTTATAATTGTTTTTGTTGTGTCCAAACTATGTCCATTTTTCACACCGAGTATAATAAATTTTTTCTCACTTTTTGGCTGTTTCGGTACAACTTTTGCCTTGTTCCTCGTACTGAGGTAATAAGCTATGATTTGTTGTTTGCTCTGACGCCCCATTCAAACTCTGACACACCCCCTTACCGCCCTTTGGAGCATGTCCATCCCTAACTAAGTTGATATCTTGCTTTTCTGTTGTTGTTTTTGGGCCAATTTACTCGAAACTAGTATGACAGTTAATTCGAGTTAAAAACTGTTTTCGAAATCCGAAAGCTACAAATAAATGAAGAATATTTTCAGAGGGCGGGGAAGTATTTTTGTTTAAGCCAAGAAGAAGGTGTGAAATTAAAGCGATTATACTTCTTTTTGTTTTGGTTTTCTCTAAAATAAAAGGACATCTGAAATGGGACATTCGACCCCAAATTTAATATAGTATCTTAATACTTAAGGCAAATGTATATGACAACATAATCTATGTACAGATATTCACACCTCTTTCGTTAAGATATGCCATGAGTGTCACTCCCTATCTATCTCTTACTCTTTGTTTCCCTATTTTTCTCTGTGTCACTCTGTTCCTCTCTTCTCCATGTGCTTTTTAATTAGCCATCATTTAAGATGAGAGATTTTAGGTTCGAGTACGCGATATCGCGCGAATGAACGCAAGAACCGACGAACGAATGATACAAGCGACAGTTTCATTCAATGGCATCACGTTGCAACGATGATGTTGTTGTTGTATTTTGGTTGTTGTTGTTGTGGTTTTTATTGCTTTTATAACTGTTGTTATGTACATGGTTTCGCTGTTTTTGTTGTTATTTTTATGCCATTCACATCCACTCCAGCAGGACAAAAAAACAAGAAACTGATCGGCGCCTCACCCGAGTAACACATCCTCGCTCCTCCTCCTTGTGTGTGTGTGTTTGTTAAGCTCTCTCGGGTTTTTTCCTTCTCTTTTTACTGCTATTTTTTACTTTTATTGTAGTTGTTGCTATGATCGTTGTTGTTGTGGCTGATGTGTTGCTTAATTGTTTTCAATGGTTGGTTGGTCAGAACGCGTTGCTCGTAATTCACGAATAGTTTATGACAAACGCACACTTGAATGAGGATGTTGTTGTTGTTGTTGCTGCTCGTCCATTCCAAACATGTCCACATATGAGACCAAAGTAATAAAATGACAGCCCAACGCAGGACATGCGTTTATTATCAAAAAGAGAGGAACGAAGAGAGACGGATACAGAAAGAGAGAGCGAGAGAGAAACAACGAACGGTAGTAAACAAGATCAGAAACTGCTGCCGTTGGCCGTTGTAGTGTCTTCAGCATGCGTCACATCCTCATGGTTTTTAAAGGTTTTTATTATCCTCTGAAGTTGCTTTAGTCTACTTCTTTGTCTCTGTCTCTATCTGACCCTCTCTGTCTCCCTCTCCATCTCACTCTCGACGAAGACATCAATTAAGGCTTCAATTAGCGGCAACAGGAAAGACATTTTGTTCAACAAAAACGATTTCATTTAGAAACTGCATTAAATACTGCATCAACAACTGCGTTTAAATGTGTACTCAATTTTGTGGATGATATTCGATTCCGATTGAGTCTTTAATAAGCACGGATCATCCTGTACTCGAGCATCGAACTCGATGTCGATGTTTATTGGAGGTAAAACACTCACAATCGTGTAAATTTAATTTCATCGTCCTGTTTGTGAAATTATTTTAGCAATCAATCATTCCATCCGAACCTTCTCCCTCACCTTCTCCGTAGCACTTAAAATTTGCTGAAAAGGATTCTGACCTTTCAACGATTTCAGGATTAGCATTCAATTCAGGTTTAGCAATACTCGTAAATATTTGTATTAATTAAGTTTGTTGGTCGTTGTTTCGTTGTGTTCAGTTTGTTCCCTTTTCTCACCCTTTTCCAATAGCGTGAAATGGACGGTAATTCCGAGGTTTAATTGCACTCGCGATTTAATTCACATCCTCTCCTTCAATCACTTGTGCGTAGTTGAAGAGTTTATTGTCTAGAACGGAGGCAATTTTGTTGGCAATTCAGTCAGTCAAAACAGTCCAAATCTTGGTTACTTCGAGTTCTGATGAATTTGAATGATGCGTTTGAATGGGTTGAGTATTCAGTCTGTTAATCTTGCACTTTGAACTGCATTGAGTTGAGTTGCGTTGGGTTGCTATCCACTTTTCAGTTGAAAGTCATTCAGTTGCGTTGTGCTTCGCATGCTTTCCAGGAAATAGCTTTGGGTTGCGTTGAATTTGGATGCGTTGGGTTGACGATGCACTCAGATCTTTTAGATTACTTTGAAAAACGTTGAAACGCGTTAGTTTGAGCTGCTTAATGTAGTGATAAGTTGAGGTACGTTTAAATACGTTACCTCTGTTGCGTTTTGGATACGTTTTTGCTTCGGTTGAGTTTCGCTGTATAAGCTATTGCTTTTCTATCTCGCTAGCTCGCCACCGATTCACTTGTCTGTTAATCTGTCTCTCGTTCCATCTGTCGGTCTATCAGCGTACTATAGTCATCATTGATTACTTCCATCGTAAAATATGCAAACTGAATCAACGAAATACCAGTGCAGTTCTGTCCTTTGTAGATATAATCGAGGAACGTTTATCGAAGCATTAGCTAGAGCGAAAAAGTTGCTGTAGTTCCTGCTGCCGATCTGTAATTATTGGCTCAGTATCATGGCATCCGTCTCACTTACTCACTGAGGAACTCATTGGGCGAGGGGGGAATTTGGCAGCAAGCGACTCTCCGTGGTCACTCTGCGTGGCTGCTGCTTCCATTGTTTGGCTTATTTACAATCAATTCTTCATTTGTTTATCGTCTATTGACCAGAATGTTGAAGCTTGGCTACCCTCAACATTATTTTTGTTATTGCCTTTTCAAATTCTCTCATTTCTAAGGAATTCTTTTGGAAATCATTTCACATTTTAAAGGATTTTATTCAAATTCGTCCTCTAAAATTCCATCACAAGTATAAAAACGAAAAGTAAAGAACCAAGAACCATTAAACGGACCATGATGGTCTGTGACCTTTGTCATACATACGTCATCATCCTTTCACTATTTTATTATTATGAATTAACTTGATTTTGTTGTCACTTAAATGACACGGAACAAGACGAATACAAAAATATCCATAAAAACTAAACAATTCTGCTTAAAGAAGCTGTGGAAAACCATCAATATACTGAGGCCTGTGTTAATGATACGGTAACAAAAGATATTCTTCTTCTTCTTTTTAACATTTCAGGAAAATCGTTTGACAGCTTCTACCAAAAACCAAAAAAATAAGTGCTTTCACCGATTTTATTCCGAGTAGCTGACGTATTAAGATCTTATGTTTTGTCCACCTGATTCAAAATAAGATTTACTTTAGATTTATTCTTCTTTTTGAACGAAGATTATTTTTGTTATAAGCCTCACATGTGTTATGTATTATTTTTCTTGTTATTCTGTGGTAACAATTTTTATCGTATCCATTTTTGAGATTCAACATCGATACTTATTTTGATAGTTGTAATTTTTTCTCACTAGATATGTCGTATGTCGGTTGATATTGATGACTCTCAATAGAAGTATTAAATAACATTGCTGAAGATTTGTGAACAGACGGAAGGGAAAAGTGTTAAAATGTTAAAAGAATAGGAAAGGTAAAAGAAAATAAAACCAAAAACAAACTGCTAATTTTCGAGTTTATTTATTTTCTGCTTAAATTCTTATCTCCATTCACTTTCAATTTGAAGTGTTTAAATTGAGTTGGCTTCTTTTAATTTTACCATATTCATCAACTTCTTAAAAGACGATAACAGCCACATAGAAATATTGATAAACTTAAAAAATTATTTTATAAAACACAAAATATACCGAAATTGTATCTGATTCTTTATCTTTACAGTTCATCTATTTATTTTTATTAGCACATTTTTATCCTTATCTCTACTATAGACTACTAATATTTGCTATTATTGTTAATAAATATTTATTTATTTTCGTTACTATATTGTATATTATGAGATTTTTAAATGTATTCTATTCAAATACTAATAATAAAAACACGTCAACATTTTAGATTACTTTTCTTTACTTCAACATCCAAAGAACATTTATAATCTAATTCCGGTTACTGCGATAATCCATGGCAGATAGCTTGTGACACGCATAAAAACTACTGGGTCTCCTACCTCGCAGCTCGCATCTGGAATGGATGAGGTAATTCCGATCAGCTCGCCGGTGTCCCTCAATACTAATGGGCCACCAGAGTCGCCTTTACAGGTGGATCCGTAGGGTTTCGCCGTGCTCACACAGAGATCCTTCTCTATGATATCACCGAATATTTGGTTGCACTCCTCGTTGCTAATTATTTTCATTTCGGCCCACTGTAAGCGGTTCGGCAGAGGGCCGGTATTACCCTTATTACCCCAGCCGATTCCAATCGCTATCATGCCTGTGAACGTGTCCAGTGGATGGTTTATCCATCGGATCGGCATCCGCACGAATGCGATGTTATCGCACTCTTCAGTCGTGGGAATTCGAAGCAATGCCATGTCGTTCTGTGCGAGTTCCCTGTTCCAGTTCGGATGCAAGATAATGTCTTCCTTCTGGACTTCGTAGTTGATTTCGGCTTCCTGTCGATCGACCGAACCCAGGTAGATGTTAGCCTTTTCTCTTCTGTAGCAATTGAAGTGGATTTTCCAGTTGTAATTTTCCACAAGAAAGTGACCTTAACTTACCCTTCCACACAGTGAGCGGCTGTCAAGACCCAGTTTGGTCGGATGATTGCACCGCCACATGTTCCTTTCTGAAGAGTCGGATTGTATTCATACGTTATTACAGCGGCCATGTATTTGAACCGACCATTTAGCGCATCTTGACCGTTGAAGATCCGGCCACTGATTTCATGGTTCGCAGCAGAAAGAACGAAGGTCAGGCCTGTGATCATCAGAACAAAGATCATGGAATTCATCGGGCTGCCTTTTGCGATACCGACTGAACGATTGAACTGAAAGCAACTGAATAATACGGGGAAAATTCGAAAAACTTAAAAAGTATCCGAAGGAATTATAATTGGAAGCATTCAATAGCTAATCAGGGGCAATATATGTATGTATAGCGCAATAAACCGATTGTTATTATATGAGGGGTATAAAAAATATAAAATTTTATAAGAAAGTAGGACAACGAAATGTTTTCTTTTATTATTTGCTATAATCTATTCGTTATTATTTCTTTAGAATGTTTAATTTCCAGGAACTTGGAATTGTTTGAAGACGAACCTTCAAATCTATTATTCATGGAAGGTCTTTGATTGTACAGAGAGTTTCTTCTTTAAGAGCTATCTTTATATGTGTTTCATGATAAACCTCAATGGAAGACTTCCAGGGTACAAGAAGATTTATAATAACAAATCCAAAGAACACGTCACAGATAATTTCGAATTATAGATTTGCAATCGAAGAAAATATATTTAAAAATCCGATAAAGCAGAATATAACAAAGTAAACAAAAGAAATAATGATCAACATTTCTTAGCAATAATGTTTATTAGTGTCTATAAAAGACGAGTTGAATGAAGATAAGGACAAACCTGTTATAATTACACTAAATAAATGAATCATAAAGTTAAAGTTTTAAATGTTATACAAGTTTGGTATGTGCGCTTGAATTATTTTTCTACAATATGAAATTTATGAATATAACTTTTATCGCCTTTGAAGAATATCGTCGAATAAAATCGTATATCCTAAAAGAAATTGTGAACATATCTCGATGTTAAGAAAGGGAGATTAAGAGTGCTTTGAATTTCCTAAGGAAAGAAAGTTTTTAAGATTATACAAAAAATTTAGAGTCTTTCTACGGAAAAGGTTTCGAACGGAGGTTCAAGTGCCGAATTGCATAAAGTATCGATGATTGAAAGAGAGAACTAAAGTGTTTTGATGGCTCTTTTATACGCAGGATTTTACTCAACTCGGAGTAATTTTATGGGATTTTTAAGATGGTTCTTTCTTCTTTCATTTCTTAAAACGGATCTCTTTTAAAAGTTCTGTGTGAAGATTTGTAAAGCTTTTCATTTACTTAATTTAGTGCCGAGGTTTTTTACAACCGAATCTAAATTCTTTATTAAAATCTAATAAATATTCTAAAGCTTTCAAAAACAAGTTTATAAAGTACAAGAAAAACACTAAAGAATGAAGGTAATTTTTATTTCGCAATTATTTTCTTCTTTTTACTTCCTTTTATTTTCTTTTTGTTTTTTCTTTTCTTTTCTTTACGTTTCTTTTCTCCTCTTTTCTTTTCTCTATTCTTTCTCGGTCTTTTCTCTTGAATTTAGTACTTTTAGTTCTTTTCTTTTCAGTTTTTGTTTTCATTTTTCTTTTTTTTTCAGAATTTTTGCCTGT
Source organism: Myopa tessellatipennis (assembly GCA_943737955.2). Classification (NCBI taxonomy): domain Eukaryota; kingdom Metazoa; phylum Arthropoda; class Insecta; order Diptera; family Conopidae; genus Myopa; species Myopa tessellatipennis. The sequence continues at coordinate 54,750,865 of OX031316.1, forward strand.
TGTTTTTTATGCTTTTTCTTTTTTCTTTTCTTTGAAGAAACGAAGAAGAAAACGAAGAGGCCGAAGCAAATAAAAGCTAATAAAAAGACGAAAAGTAGAGTATAAGTAGAATAAGTTTAAAACAGAAGAGAAGAACAAGAAAATCATTCCTGAAAAATTCACACAATCAACAATCAAGTCTTGAGACTTTGTGTGTGCAACCTGAAGAAGAGGATGAAGAAGTAGAATCTTTGAATCTTATTTTCAGCCTATTTTCCACAAGTCTTTCTTCGCTCTTCATCAGTTTTTTATGTTGCTTTCCTTCGGTTATTTTGTTCTCTAATTTTTCCTTAGTTTGATTTATTCTTTGGTTTACATACAAGATTTTTGCATCTAATAATATGAAAGTTGTGATAATTTTTCATAATCCATACGAAGACGACGCAAACCGAAGACAGAAGCGGGCGATACAGTGAACGAAATTATTAAAAATATAACAACCAATAAATTATTTATTTAGTAATAAAAACTTCAATATACGAGCATTTTAATATTTTGGGCAGTGCAAGTTTTAAATTGTAATAATATTAGTACAAAACTATTAGAAACTTTTAAGAAATATCTTAAAATACCTGTTGGTCCCCTGAAAAATGCTGTTCAACACCCTTCGAGATTCACCTCTGTTTCTCTTCTACTCTCCTCTATAATCCGCTTCTTCACTGCAAAAAATTATTATCATTAAAATTAAAAAATCTCACTGAAGAATAACATGAATTGGAAGAAGAAGGATATTCAGAAAAAAATAAGAAGAGGGTGAAATTTAAGCAACCGTTTTTAATGAAGTTTATGCAAAATATTTTTTTATGAGCTCCTGTCCTTTTAGTATACCTCGCCTTTTTCCAACACTCACCCTTCTCCTCCCCCTGTCAAGCTTAGCACCTCCTTGAAACTATCAACATTTCCTGACCCTTTATCCGCCCCTTCATCACTTCTTTCTCGTGCTTGTTTAGTTATCAAAGGAATCGGAAGGGTATGAAAAGCAGAGAACGGGGAGAAAAAGAGGGAAAAAAACAGAGAGAAAAAAGAACACAAGGTGTGAAACAGAGAGAGAGAGAGAGAGAGAGAGATATGGAGGAACACAGAAGAATAGAGAGCGAAAGAGAGATACCAAAAGTTCCTACAAACATTTTAAGAGTGTGGTTATTTAGGAGTCCAGGAAGGAGAGAGGGTGGAATAATGCTTGAGTAATAATCTGAGTCTGGCAACGCAAAATTTATCCAAAAAACCATTTAATAATCCGTTAGAATTTTATTAAATGGTTAAAAGCTCATCAGCTCAGCAGAAGCAGCCACCCATTACAACATTTGTTTCCCCCATCCATCATCTCTCTCTCACACACACTCTCTGTCTCTGTCACTTTGTTTCTCTCCATCTGCAACAACCAGTTGCTTTGCATCAGGGACGAAATGATTATCCTTGTTCTTGGTTGGATACGTTGTCTTTCTTTTTTCTTGTCCGCAAAATTAATTGTTTTTCTCCGATGCGAACTTATAATTAAAAGCACGCGATGTCTCACAAACTGTCCGAGTCGTGCTGCATATCTTTTGCTGCCACAAACTATGTGGCATTTCTGTCGTTGATATGAATGTAGAAAGAGAAAAGAAGAAGAACAACAACAAAGAAATATGCAAAAAATGTCATGCAATTTTGTTGTTGTTGAATAATTAGAAATTTTGGTGCTGGACATCCTTCGATGTTGTTGTTTTTGCCATTGTTGGACACGTTGTTGGAATATTGCATAATTTCTTTTTCATCTAGCTTATTGATTACTTATTAATTAGCATAAAAAAAATTAAAACTGAAATTGAATCCAAGAAATGAAATGAAGAATCTTGATTGATTAATAGCAACATCGGGGATTTCACAGGGAACTATTATACTTATGAAGTTTTAAAAGGAATAAAATTCGAAGTTAAATCTTCTACCTTACGAAATCACCAACAATTTCTATAGTTTGGTAAATCATTTAGTATTTTCTCTTCTATTCCACTTCTTCGTTTCTCCTTTCTCCCTCTTCATCACTTTTCTTGCGTTCTTAACTGAGCCATAAATTTATCTCGTCCCCTTCAGATATCAGCAGCTTTCAAATAATTAGCATGTCTGCAGCTCATTAAGCTGCATCTCTGAAGTTGAGCTGAAGATCAGATACATTCTCTGAATTTCCATACGATTACATTCCCATTCCTCTTTCCTTCTTTATTAATTTATCCCTTCCAACAAGCCACTTTCTCATGATCTCTAATTTGTTTTAATTATTTCTTTTTCTAAGTCGCAGATTTCAGCCAACCAACAGTCCAGCCTGCAGTCCCGTTACTCTCCCCGCCGACTTCATTCTCCCCGTCAGTTTTCCTCTCATGGAGTTACTCTCTTCTCCGAATTCTAACAAATAAAAGCTTTTAAGTAATCCTATTATTCATCTTAGCCTCTGCGACGCACGTTAAAAAAAAAGTGGCCATGATTGAGAAGGGAAGATAGGAGAAGAGGGAGTAGAAGAGGGGAGAAAGCATTTGTACCCCTGCAGCAAAAACTGAGATCGGTTTTCAGCTCATAAGGTTTTCAGCTCATAATAAGGATAAAAATCAACATTAACAACGGAGAGAGTGCGGGAATGTGGTGGAGACGGAATTCATACAGTTTTACTTCCAACCGTCATGACGCCTAATAATTTACATAGGTAACTATTTCACGCCAAAAATATAGCAAAAGATGCGTTCCCAGCATCGGTTGAAACTCTCCGGCGCGTGTTGTTTGTCCGTCGAGTGCAAAGCAGACGATCGCGCAGAGCAACGGATCAAACATACGATACGATGGCAACCCTGGCGAATGCAGCCATTTTATTAATTTATTGGCAAAAAGTTTTCGGGTGAATGAGGAGAGCCGCTCGCAAACGCATAACGGGTTATTATGGCACCATTCTATGCGTCAAGTTGGCAGCAGCTGAATCTTGATGGGATTTAAAGTTGATAGTGCGATGGTTGAGGGTGTGGAGGAGTGTAATGAAGGGAAGGGGGAAGTAGGAAGATGGGAAGGCGATCATGACTTTTTCCCTGGTCCAGGTTATATCCGTGAATTTTGCCAGAAGTGTTACGAAGTTCAGTGGGCTGAAAGTAGTTCTCAGAGTTAGTTCTAAGGATGTTGTTCTAAGAGGTAGTAAGAAAGACAAAAACAACAACTACTACGACCACTATAACATTGTAGATCTATTTATCTCTCTCTTTCATCTTTTTGACAAACTTGTTCAAGTGACACTCTGGTTTACATCGGTTTGTGATTGTGTTTTTGTGTGGATTGCCATCTAAAGTGAGTAAGCAATCATAATTTATTCATAAAAATAAACTAACAGTAATAATAACACCAGCAACAACAACAACAACAACACACACAATACTAAAACAACTACAACAAAATAATACTTTGGCACCAGCTGCAATGGTTACCAACGCGTTGCAAGAAAGTACAAGAACAACAACTACAAAAGCTAATAAAATAACAACACGACTAACAACAAGCATAACTACAACAACAACAGAAAATCTGGTAAGTGAGAAAATTTGAAGCAAAGAAAAATGTTTCCGTGCAACTTTAATCATAACGTAACAGAAAAAGTTTCATAAAACTTGCGTAACTTTTAACAATTCCCGGTTCTCTTTTGACTTCGCTCCGGCCGCTTCGAAGCTAGCATTTGTATTGGCAACTGTATTGTGTATGTTGTTGTTGTTTTTTTTCTTAATATTAAAACGGAAACGGAAGTGGTATAAAAGATGCAGCAGCCGTACTTCCTTAAAATTGTTCATGTTTCGTAACTGAGAAGGATAAAGAAAAACGTAATAGGAAAAAAATAAGAGGGTGAAGAAGAGAAAAATAAAGCAGAACATATAAAGAAAAGGCAACATGGATCTAAGAACTAAACAAGAAGAAGAAAAAGCAAAAGGAGAAAGTTGAACGTTACCAAAGATTGAAATGCATAAATGAATAATCGTTGGAATGAATGATGGAACGATTGCTGCACAAGCAAGCTACACAAGGAACTAAAGAAAGCAACAACAACGAAGAATAACAACAGCGAAGTACAACAATAACCGGGAAAGAACAGCAATGAATAGTTACAACGTCACAAACAACAACGTCATCAAAAACATTTACTACAAAACTTCAAAACGAGGTGCTTTTATTTTTTACTGTTTTTGCTTTTATTATTTGTAAGCACAAAAACGTGATTGAAGCCGTAGTTACGTCGTAACGTTGGCTACGTAATCAGAATTGTTATGAGCAATTAAACACGGCTCAAGTCGCGGAAAACAAAGAAACAACGAATGAAGGAAGAAACTCTGACGTCATCTCTGACAAACTTTGGTCGTGATGATTATTATTATAATGACGATGAGGAAGATGAGGACTGAAGCCAGACTGAGTTTAGTGAAGTATGTTTAAAGTATTTTGCTCCTGAGTATTTGGTCCTTGTCACGTGCCGCGAATCAACCAACCAACGTGAGTGATGATGCATGCTTCCTGATGACAAGTGTGACGTCGACCAACGAAACTCGTTGCAACTTGTTATGTGAATGAATGCGTTTGCTAATTTATTTTATTAGCTTGACCCAACGTAACCCGAAGTGATTCAACTTGACTCCATTTCGCAATAAAAAGCATGAAATTCCTTGTGTAATTAATGAGAGCAGTGGAATCAGAAGTCAATAAATAAACTAAACATGAAATATATACGCAATACATATTTACATATCGATAAAAGACACACACACACATGCACATTTACATGGAACATTAAGTGCTTTTAAACCTTCGAAGTACATGCATCTGCTCTGCTTTGCACTCGAATTTCGAGTTGCGTGGTTGGTGAGTGAGTCCTCGTTTTTCACCCCCTGGATCTCTGCTGTTGTTGCGTAGTTTGAACTTTTTTAATTAATGTGTTCAAAATAGTTTTGCATTACAATCTTTTATCTTTTTTCTTTGACATTTTTAAAAATTTTCTCAACTATAAAAATGCGAATATTCGTTTTTACGGGTAAACTTTTTTAATTTCACTCGTAGAATTATTATTATTAAAATTCGAAAAAATCCAAAAAATGATTCTATTCAAGATTTTTTCTAGAATTCTTTTTAATTCCGAAATATTGAAATGTTTAGGATTGTGATAGATTTGCAACTCAATCGAAACTTCCTGCAGAGACACTCGTCGAAAATCTGGCAATTCTTTTAAAACGACGGCATCATCATCGTCGTTAGTATTATCATTATCATCATGATTAGCTTCATTTATAAAAGCAAAGTATACATTCAACCTTTGCATCATCCTCTTCAATCAGAAAGGAAATAAAAAACATTGCATGATGTGTGTGTGTGTGTACGTGTCTCTGAATGCGTATGAGTGTGTTTGTGTGTGGGTGTGTTTACGCCAGACAGCGCAACTCCAAAATCTGGCCGAAAGTTCAGGCGCCAGTTTGGCGGACGACAGCAGCCACCGTCTGCGGCGGAATGAGCAACATTGTTGCTATTCTTGTTGTTGTTGTTGCAGCAGACATCGCGTCATCGTCGTCATCAAGTTTCGATGCATTCTCGTATCAACCGCCGACGGACGGACACAGGGACGACAACACGTTTTCTGTCGCCATTCATTGAACACCAACGACAATAAAAAGAATGCCAATGAAAACCAACAACAACCACAACGATTTCACCAACAACAACATCAACACAGCATCAACAACTGCGTCCTCAACTCCGTAACGACTCCAGCAGACAACAGAGAAAGAATTAAAGAATAACAACAACATCAGCAACATTTAAACAACAACAATGCAATGATAACCAAGAATAACATCCTCTTTCCTCAAATGATGGCGTGAAAAATGTCCCTGGAAAAAACCACTGCTGAAGACTGCCGCTGTACCGCAGATGTGTGAGTGCCTCTGAGTATGTGTGAGAGAGAGAACGAAACATGGTGAGAGATGCTTGCATATTTTCGGGATGTCAACTCAGCCGTTTATTGTATGGTAAAAATAGTGCAGTTCATTTGTTCCTTTATTAATTTGTTGATGTTTAATTTATTAAAATATTCAAAAACCAAAAGAAATACAAAATTTATTTATAAATTTATGAATGAATAAAAATATAATTATTTTTTACAATTATTGTAACTAATATTCATCATTTAGAATAGTAACTTATAATCGTCATTATCGAAAAACTCTCAAATATCTTGATTAAAAGGGACATTATTTAAAAAATCCAACAATAAATCATTTCAGCCAGATTAACAGATGGGCAACTCTCGCGGATTTGAGACATTTTCTTTTTTACCAGACAACTTTTTGCGATCTAGTTGATGGATAAACATAATTTTTTAAAAACTCAACTGATTAAGTGCTTTAGTAGAAGTGGAAAAGATAGAGAATTTTATTACCATAAAAATTTAAATCGTACAATATATACTAGTATCTCGATAACAGACTTGGATTTGCTTTATAATGATTTTTTATTAGCTGGTGGTTAATAGAATGAAATCTCTCCGAATACTTACTCTTTCAGTATTAACACTAGAACGGCCAAAGCCGTCAATTTGACGGCAAGGTGAAGTAAAATGTTAATATTTTCCTTCATATTAATGTTATGAAATTTTTCTTCCGCTACTTTTCCTAACTTTTAGTAATCCACCTATTTCATTAAAATGATTGTTTTTCTAATTTCCCGGCCCAAGATATTTTACGTTATACCGTAAACGGCCATAGCCGTCAATTTGACGGCATTGCTTTTTCGAAGTAGCGCAACTATTGCCGACGTTTTGAAAAATATCAGAATATGAAAATAGAAAATAACGGAATATTTTTGAAGTTGTTTAGCGTGAGCATTTTTTGTTGATAGGTTTAGCGAGTGTAAATCTCTGATATGAGTTGTCGAAAAAGTTAACCGCTTTGGAAATAGCTGTAGAATTAGCTGCAATTTGCGATTTACCGAGTGAAGAAAGCGATGATGATATTGGAGAATCTGACAGCCTTAGTGATGATCCAAAGTTCATGCCAGGGGAAAATTTCACTTCGTCTTCGGATGAAGATGAATTGGATGAAGTACCAACCACGTAGACTTCAAGACAAACAAACACAGGTCTTCAATTTATTTAGATTTGCTGTGGTCGAAAGTTTGGGGACCAAATGTATTCAAAGAAACAATGAATAAAAGTAGATTCAAGGAAATGAAAAGATTTATTCGGTTTGATTTGAGATCGTTAAGATCTGCACTACTGCATACAGATAAAAGCCTCTGAAATTTGGAATAGATTTATAAACAATTTGACTGGTGATGAGCAGATATGAGTTATATCCTACCAAAGTTCGCTGCCCATTTCTTCAATACATTGCCATAAAGCCAGATAAGTTTGGTATAAAATTCTGGCTGCTGGTAGATGTCGACACGAAATATTTATGCTCTGGTTTCCCTTAATTGGGAAAAGACGATCACCGAAAAACGGAGTCGTTACCAGAATTTGTTATAAGGGGACTTTTGAAACCTTACCTGAATAAAGGACGAAATATAACAACCGATAGTTTTTTCACGTCATTGAAATTGGCGAATAAATTAAAAGCTGCAGGTACTGCTATTGTTGGAACAATTCGAAAAGCTCGACTAGAAATACCAGCCCTTTGTAAAGACATTAAATTACCGAGATATGATTGCTTTGTTCTCAAAGCCAATGATGATACCACACTGACATTCTACCAAGGAAAACCAACCAAAAGTGTAATGATACTAAGCACTATGCATTCTAATGTTGATATTGGCAACGGCAATAAAAAGATTCCAGAAGCAATACGATTTTATAATGATACGAAATTTGGGGTAGATGTCGTGGATCAAATGGCTTGCAAGTATACAGTAAGAGCAAGTACCAGACGATGGCCTATGCACGTTTTTTATAATATTTTGGATTTGGCTGCTATAAATTCGTGTTTAGTTTATCCTAAGGTCACCAGAAAAGTCATTTCTCGGCATAATTCAAAGTATGTTGAGGGTAAGCCAGGATCGAGTAATATGAAGGGTGTGCAAGATCTTGTTAATAGTGGAGAGACTTTAAGCAGAAAAAGGAGACAATGTAAAGTAAAACGCAAATGCAATAACAATCGTACTTTTGAAATCTTTTTCAAATGTGGAAGAGCTGTTTGCGGCAAGTGTACTAAAGTAATATATAAAATGTCTATTTGTATAAATTGCGTAGATAATTAAAAATTAACTTTTCTATTAATTTGTGAGATAAAGTATACTTTTTGAGTCAGTTTTGGTTCTCTGCTTCAATATATTTCAAAAGTTGCTAGTAGCAAAATTTGCCGTCAAATTGACGGCATCGGCCGTTGAAGGTATGTCAGAATGCTGGCCGTTCTAGTGTTAAAAGAAACAGAAGAATCCACCAACAAATTTAACAGAATGGAGAGGTAACAGGATTAAAAACGCCTCTGAAAATTTGACTCTCTAAAAAATATGACTCTAAACTCAAATATAATAATTTTTTAAACTAAACATAAACATATATAATTATTTATAATAATAATATATAATATTTACTAGGAAAAATTCAGTTTTTTATTACTGTTACTTTTATTTCTATTTTGTAATTTTATTCTCCTTTTTTTGGATATTTGAAAACCACACTATATGTCACCCGTTATGCAGTTGTTGCTATTATTTTTCTTGCTCTTATTGCTTTTATTGTTCTTATTAATGTAGTTATTGTCGTTGTTAGTGTTGCTTCTGTTGTTGTAGTTACCAGTATCATATTGAGCTTGGCTGGAATATTCGGCAATATTGCATCATCATCGCTCATCCAAAAACACTGTCCACTCCTTTGCTTCAAACTACACTGCTTCTGCTGTCTTCTCTACTCTACTCTGTTGAGTTCTCTTCTACTTTTGCTAGATTGTAGCAGAAATACACTGCTTTACCCTCTGCTCAGCTGTGTTCTCTGCTTCGCTGCTTCTCTCCTCTGTGCTTTGAATTTGTCCATGTTCGAAAGCTCTCATTTCCCTCGAGTGGACTAGGATTCTGTCATTTTTGGGGGATCTTGAAATTTCCATGATACGATGATGATGATGATGTGTTGGGCGGATTGCGCTGCAACCACCGACATCGACTACTGATTCCGCTTCTGGCTGCTATTTGATTTATTTAAGCAGTAAACGCAGCAGCGTTCAAAACACAACAGAACACAATACAACAGAAAACAACACAACCAACACGAGTGTAATATTGTTTATAAACATGTTTATATACTGGTGTCTACACATTGGTCGCCGGCAACAAAATGTTTTATGTTTCGTTGCGATTCTGCAACATTTTTTTGGTATACAAGAAGCATTTTTTTTCGACGCCTGAAGACTTGATTTATGCTGCAGTAATTGTTCTCATTTCCGACGTTTTTTCCAATTTTTTTCTCTTTTTATACAAAAATGTTTTTTTTTTGTGTTGTTGCTGTTGTTGTTCGGTGCTTGCATGCGATTATTTTGCGGATACTGAAGTATGTAGAAGATTTTCAGCAGAATTCACTGAAGCTTGTTGAGTTGTATTTGTAATCGTGGTTGTATATCTACATCTGTATATAGTATACGTACGTATATCAGTTCATATATTTTTATCTTCTGTCCAATGATGTATATTTTGTGTCTTTTGTATTTCGTAGATGCGCAGTACTCACGAGCCGCATTTCGGCGGTGATTCAGCCGGAGGAACTCGTGTTGTGTTGCATACTTTTTGGCAGTGTAGCAACGAAGAACCGCCGACAGCGACGCTCTTGACGATTATTTATGCTGATGCTCCGTCGCGTGGAAAGTTTTCGTGACTCATTCGGAGACGACGCAAAAAAACACCAGATACTCAAAGCATTTGAATTTGATGCTGATTTAAATGGTGAAGCGATGACGTCAACTTATCAGAGGGCATGCTGGAGAGAGAGAGAGAGAGAGAGAGAGAGAGAGAGGGAAGGGGAACAACAACAACAAAGATTAAAAGGAAACCGCTGTCACCTAAAATTTAGATATTGTTTGTTTTTGTGTGTGTGTCTCTATAATGTTCTCCAAATATATAAAAAACCATCAATGATTTGCGCAAGGAGTGCAATGCAAGAACACAACAACAACAACAACAACAGCAACTTTGATTACGACTGCGACGACGACTGAGACAACATTTACGCCAGCGCCACACTTGACACAACGCCAAACAAACGAAGCCGGATTCCACACAACGACGCCGCGATGTCTGAAAACTTCTGAACTTCTGATTCTGTTTTTTTGTTTATTTGCTCGGAAAAGTCATATAAATGAGCACAGCAGCGCCGCCGCGTGCTTCAGTTCTGTGATTTGGCGACCAAAGACCTCAGCGACCTATCATGATAATGTTGATACTTTGCTCATCCTATCTTTCCAAAAAATAAACAAACAGAGAGATCGATATAAAAGCTAACTATTTGTGTATCGTCATAATGAACATAACTCATGATCATAATCCTCATCTACTTCGATATCATGGTCATCGATAAAAACAACAAATTTAACCACGTTTATTGATTTGTTTGATTTAAAAGCTACGCCGCCAAATTATCATCATTGAAGCACGCAATTAAACAATAAATCACTCAATCAGTCAATCTGTCGGTACCATAAACAAGTCAATCAATCAAATCAGTCATTCATTATAAGAGTTTACGGTTGAGGCGAATGTAATCACGGTTCTTTCCACCTTCGCATTTTCACAGCACATCATAAATCAGCGCCATTTTAATAATAAGCATTTTTTTTGGGGGGGGGGGGGTGGGGTTTAACTGGGTCGGACCGATCAAACTGTCACATGCCACCTATGAAAATGAGGTGACTCTCTATTCTGTTTGACAGAATGGAATAAATTACTGTGTGTGACGAGAAAATTAATGCAACAACAAATTAATAGAAATTAACTAAAATACAGCAACAACCACAATAATAATACACACATACACACACTCGCTCTCATAACTTTATTCCCAAAAAATTGTTATTAAGTTAAAAACCTATAAATATGATTTCTAACTTTTCCTTTTTTCCCCGTCCTTCTCTTCACTCTTTTCACATATTTTCAAGCGTTCATATAAAAAACACTGAACTTTGAAAAAAATTGATTTTTTAGAAAAGGGCGGAACCATGCTTCTCCATCTTGTTGTTCTTCTTCCTTGTTTCCTAGTCTTCCTCTTCTTGTCTCTCTTCTTCTAATCGAACAGAAGACATAAAATAATTCTCTTATGTTTTTATTTCTCATCTTCTTTCTAAAGTTTTCTGTTACTTTTTGTCTTTAACCAAAACCGCTATTTTTTCGTGTGTCCGAGTGTTTGTTTCTCCGACTCGGAGTTTCTGAGCCTCTGACTGTCCCATGTCTATCTGTCGCTCTTCTTTCTCTCTGTCTTTCTCTCTCTCTCTTTCTCCCTTTATGCCTTTTTCTGCCTTCCTATTGCTATTACTCCCCTATCTCTTTTGTTTCGTCTTACATTAAAAACACTTTCTTTTTAATTAAAAAGCTGCAAGTGATTTTTTCGATTACGGTTTTACATTTTTTTTATCGTATTTCCCTTCAGTTCTCTCAATCTTCCTCCTTAATTTTCTCTGCTTTTGTTTTCTGTGATAATCATTTTTTCTTAGTTTTTTGTTTTACTTCAAAACTGTTTGAAGTTGAATGGCGCGCCATGGAATACTCTTTGAAGTTCCAGCGGAGAGAAAAAATCCATCGTCGATAAATTCTCAATGCTCGGGGCCATTTTTAAACTAATACAATTTAAAATAATACAATATTGTTTCAATTAAAAGTGCTTAAAGGAAACAGAGAGGTTTGAAAGGAAAACAAACAAGCGGAAATCTCAGAATCTTGTCTTCATTTAATTTCGTTTCAAAGATTTGACATCATTTAACACTTTAAAATACCTTAACACTTTAAAATCATTTATGGAATTATTATTGATTCTTTATTTATTATTTTTATTCTAACATTTTTCATTTAAAATTGTTCCTTTCTAAGTTTTTCATAGTTAATTGCATCTACTATTTTTTGTTTATTATTAACGCGTTTTATGCTTTTTGGTTTTTTCCAATTTTTCACATTCTTTTTCAACATTCTATTTTCAACATTCTATTTTCAACATTCTGATGATTCAGATTCTCCTGATTATGATTTATATGCATTCGCTTCTTTTTGGCATTCTTCGTTTATTTTTCTTTTGATAGCGATGTTTGGTTTTAAAAGACGTAAAAGTTTTTTCTTTTTTCTATGATAAACATTTTTTCCAACTTCAAAGTGAAAAGTACAAGAATTCAGAGCAACCGAAAGACTTGAAAGCGCTTTTAGGTTTTAAAAAAAGTTACTCACAACAACAAAAAGTTACGAACAATACAAGAGATAAGAAGTTTAAAGTTCGACAAAGAATCAAAGAGAATGCCACATGAGGCATTGCCGTGGGTCGCTACTTGAGATTTACAATCATATATACGAACACATATATGTATAAACAAAGATTTTCCAATTAATTTCGTAGTCATTTGAAATCCAATTTCATGAAAAAGTTGTAAAATTAAATACATACTCGTATAGCATATTAAATACATGTTTTACCTTTTTTACAATAAAAGTATGTAATAAAAAAAGAGAGGAAAACTCAATCCTCTTGTTTTCCTTTGCACTCTAATTTACTCAAATTATGTCGCTCTTGCAAGCTATTATAAAGACGTAAAAGTGTAATGAATGTTTGCGGTGAATCACATTCATGAGCGTTTATCTCTTAACTATGAAAGGGTATACGACTCGGTCTGTGCGTGTATGTGTGAGTGGCTATGTGTTTAATCTTCAAATAGTAAACTTACAAACACACACACATACAAACACACACGCAAGAATCCACTCAAAGTCATATGAACTTAAAATGATGAGGTTAACCTTTCGTAGAACAGGAAACACGCACAACTTGTGTTTATATGATCCCGTTTGGGTTACCTGAGTATGTTTATATACTTATCAGTGTGTATTTGTGTATATGTGTATGTCTGTGGTATGTTTGTCTCTACTAAAGATAGCAATTATCTGCCGTTAGTTTGCTCTGTAGATTTGTGTACTCGATTGCCGTAGGATATCCTTTGCGCATTTATTATACATTCGTCCTTAACAATGTTTTCATGTCTGTGTTCATATATGAATATACAATGCATATATGATTGTTTGTTTGCTTATTTGCTTGTGTAGCCCTGTACCAAGCACAAAATACCCAAAAACGACATCCAGCAGCACTTCCAAATGCGAGCACGTGAGCATGATTAAGTTAACAGTAAACAGTGGGTGAGAGAGAGAGAGAACTTGAGGGAGATAGACAGAGAACACAGAGAAGAGAGCCTGATAGACAGATCCTAGAGATAGAGGCACGTAGAGAAAGCGAATATTTACCTCATTAAAAGGATCCTTCAAGCGATTTTTCTTGTTTATCTCTGTATATTGAATGTTAATAATTTGATTGGAAATATTATAAATGAAGATAAAAACGTAAAGACTATCTTTGGCCTTTACAAACTAGTAGCAGGACCAGTAGCAGTCCCAGTACCGGTACTAGTCTCAGTCCCAATTCCACACTACACAGTACACTGTAGTTACTACGAATGCATGACAAGCAGACACTAAATTGTTTCTTCACACATTCCTATCAATCTGTAAGGTTCACCCTTAATAGAGGTAAGGTTGAAGTGGGCGTGCATACTAATTCCTTTTGAATGAGTTTAACTCAAGGCTCCATTCAATTTCGTGGCTTCTTACCGATGTGCCCTCATCACCAACCATCCGCATGTCCTCTGCTTTGTTTCTGTTTACGCCCACATCCTCTAACCTTTTCCCTCCCCCCCCCCCCCTCCAGGCACTCTATCTACCACACTCATTATTTGCTCTTATCATCATAACATTTGAATTATTTGCTCACCGAGCGAGCTTTAATTGTAATTCAGGTGAAGTGCTCAGGATACGTCAAGCCGGATGTTAGGCATACGTTGGTTGTTGCTGTTGTTGTTGTTGCTTGTTTGCGGGGCGTACATCCGTCCGTTCATTCCACTCTGTCCACATCTTCCGGGCTCTGTGTCCACAGAATATTTTGCCAAATTTGTTTGCTTCGTTCCACTGACTGATTTCATTCATTTATTTTCGCCATAATCAACACTCGTAATCAGCATCAGTTTGATACGCCCGAAAGTATGCATCAATTAAGCAAAATTAAGTAACAACCGGAGGACAGCCGTACGATTAGGGGACAACAAAAATTCAGCAAAAACAAAATAAAATAACCAACGTGGCCCAATGAATTAACTCTATAAATTTGTAGATTCGATTTATTAATGAATGTATAATAAAAGGTGTGGTCCGCCCTTTTTTATACTATATACTATTTTAGATTTATTAGAGGCTATTCCGCCGTATATGCTATACAAAGTGCTGTCAATAATACTATATTTGCATTTATTAGAAATAATTCAAACATGTTTCAAATATATTATAGTAGTTTTTTTATTCAAAATTCAGATAAAGTTCGGATAAAATAAATTCTATAAAATATGCAATTTAGTCAATTTCGAAGTTTTAGTTGTTAGGATTGAAATTTTAGAGTTTAGATAATTTCAGTGGTTGTGTAAATGTTGAAGTTTTAGATGACAAATCGAAACGAATGAAATTCCCATTGTATTATTTGTTTTTAGTTTTCGAGTGAATAGAACGAAGCATCAGCATTTCGCAAAAATTCGTTGGCTCATCATTAAAATTTCAGCTGCAAGCGCTGCTTCACCAATCGGATATCCGGCTCACCTCAGATGCGATTTCATAGTTGATGCTGATCGATTGTATCGATTGATCGAATATGAGCATCGAATTCTTTGTTTTAATTTTATTTTTATTATTATTTTCGTTATTTATTTATTAGCATTTTTTATTATTATTATTACCTATTTTTTACTATTTTTCCTGTTTTTAAAGTTATTTGGTCAAGTTTTTTGCTGTCCATCTCATGCATTAATGTTTGAAAACTATTCCCGGTTTGACTCCACTTCCGGTGCGTTGAATATTTATTCCTATATATGAATAAATCGTATTTATTTATCGATGTTGTGAAGCTTCACTGGTAGCTGCTGATGATGCGACTGAATAACTGATGGACGCACAACCGACTGACTGACTAACTGATCGACTGATTCATTGATTGATTGCTTATTAGCTGGCTAGTTTAATAAGCTTTCCATGGACATAATGGCGTAGATGATGATGATGTACTCACTAATAAATCTCTGTCTCTGAACATAAGCTTCTGTTTACTTAATTAGACACGAGATTTTTTCGTGTTTAATAAACGTTGCATTATTTCGCTGTCATCGAAAATAAAACGAACGGGAATCAGTTTTTAAATAATATATTTAATTTTATTTCTGTTTGAATAATTAAAAACAAACAGATTCAATTTCAATATTTTTGTAATGTTTTGTGGATTTTTTCCATGTGTTATACTTTCCAATGTTATACTTGTTGATTAGAAGGGTGAAAAATACGCAATAAAATGTCACTAAAATAAAATACAAAAACTTTATCCAACATCATTTGAATAATTTTTTTCTTCTACTTTAATTTCAATGGATTTTTTGCTATTGTTAATAGCTCTCATTCGATATTATTTTGTTATATAATTTATTACTATTCTATTATTATTCATTACTATGTATTTATCTTTTTATACTTGAGGTTTTTCCTTGAGTATTGATTCCTTGAGCTTGATTATTGATTTGATTGTAAACTGATTTTAGTTAGTGTTGCATTTGTAGTTATTTGATTTAAAGTCAATATTTTTTATATTTCTGCACATTTTTGTATTATTTTTTTAAAATTCCTTTTATTGGATTTTCACATTTAATTGACTGCCAATGTTTGGATTTAAAAAGCTGCGTGTTTTTTAATGCTTTGCCCACATTTTTTATGGCCTTGCGACCTTTTAATATTTGAATTTTTGATTTATGTGTCCTTGAAATTGTAAGAAAGAATGAGACAAAAGTATGAGTAATAAACCAGTATAGAAAAAAATATAATTACAATAAATGAAACGAAATGAAAATAATTTAAATTAAGTATGATTAATAATGAAATAAAGCATCAATAGCTTACATAAAAAATGTATTAAAACAAAGTAAAATAATACAAAACACAAAAAAAAGAAATTAAACTTAAAATTAAATTAAATTAAATTAAATAATTAGCAAATAACTAGAATAAAAAACGTAATATAATGATTGTTTGTGTATTTGAGCCATTGCTTTCTTTATTAAATTTTTTTCTTTATTAAATTTGTACGATTTTCATTCCTTTCTTTTAAATTTCCGATTAACTTGTATTAATTTTTAATATTTTGAAAGGTGAAGAAACTTTCTTTTGATCCATCTCGAAACACGCTTGACGTCTACTGTCAATTATAATTGTGATGACATTTGTGACCACTCAGAAGATTATTTACAGTTATCGTAGACAAATGCAACCTATTTTATCTGCTCCAACCATAAATAAAATACATGAATTGTATTTCTTTCTTTACTCGTTCCATTGTTACAGTGATGTGAAATAGAGCTTCCTTATTAAGTGACCAACGAAGACGAGGTGAAAAAGAAGGGGACACGTAGACAAACAAGCTATTTCGAGCGCGGAAGCGGAAACGGAAGCGGACACGAAGAAATGCACTTTTATGTGATTTATCAAAAACGTGTTTTCAGACATTTTGTTTATATATATCGTATATATATGTACGTATATTTATGAGTTTCCTGTGTCCGAGTGTGTTTCTATTTTCGGGTAATGACATTTCGCACGTGAGCTGTCACGACTTCTAACGGTTGTTCAAATTCACGTGATGTCGCCACTCTGCACACCTCTCGAAGCTCGTCCGGCTTCAGGAGTTTCGAATCGGATCCTAAAACAATAACAACAACATCAACACATTATCAGTAACAAAAGCAACTTTAGTAGTATTTTATTTAACTTTTCTATGGTTGTCAAAGTACTGTGTTTGTATGTGTATACATATATGAATGTGTGAGAGTGTGTAGGTAAGTGTGTTTTTTTTTTAGCGGGTGCCTGTGTTGTCCATGTGACCCGATGTAGCGCTAAGCAGCGTGCAGGTTCCTGTTGCCGTTTTTATGCTCTCAAATTGCATGGCAGAAGTGCAGCAACAGCAACAACAACAGCAGCCGCCGTCATGCACATCTTCGTCTTCGCTCTTCTTCTTTCAATTAATGCAACACGTGACCGAGCCAAGAAACGACTCGGCTCGGCTTTTATCGTGCTGTTGCTCTTGGCTTCTGCCTTTGTTGGTTTTGTTGTTGTTGGTGCTGTGTATTTAGTATTTGTTGCGCTCCTCTTCTTCTTCTTCTTCTCCTTGCTTCTACTTATTTTGAGCACATAAAAGATTTCAGTTTCACAGTTTTTCATTCCATTTTGACTTTTATGCCATAAGAGTGTTTAGTTTTTTCTTTTGTTGCTCTTTTGTAAATGAATCTGAATGAGAAAAAAATGCAAAAAGAAAAATGAAAGGAAACCAAACAACAAAAAAGGAAATAATTAATTAATTAAAGGTTTAGTTATTGGAGATGTTTTCGTATTATGTTTTATAATATTAAAAATATTATAATCGCGAAGAATCTTGTTGAGTCTATACACAACTTATTGAAATATTGTCAAGAAAATTCGTACATCAAATTAAAGGAAATAAAATTGTATTAATTCACTAATAAAATTAAAGTCGGCTTTAATAAATAAGTTTATTCTTGTGTAACTAAAGTACAAAGTATTTTTCACAAAAGTTGCCGAAATGTGGTGTTAATAGTTTAGTATTAGTTTAGTGAGAAAGTATTATGTATATATAAAATATAGAATATATAATATATTAAATTGAAGTATCAATTTAAATTTAATTTTAACAAAAATACAGAACTAAAATGTCCCTGAAAGAAGGCGGGGAAAAAGATTTTCTCCTGCATCGTAGGCTATCAACACGCACGCAGCGCATAGAAATTTAGATGATTTATGGTCTTAAAATGTGCAATCAATATCACGCACACATACAAACCACAGACATGCACATTACTCTGCACCCATACAGATAATCTAATTTATTGGACGCGTTGCCCTACGAAGGTGCATATTTTTGAGTGCATCACCTCACAGGCTGGATTTCTCGTGTGGCGGTCATCATGTTGGTGGCAGAATTTTGGAATTTACACAAACATACAAACTTACAATAACACCCAGCACACACACACACCCACTCAGGCACACATACAGAAACACACTTGCTTACTTACTCCATTGCTGCTGGATGACGTTCGTTTCGACGCTTTGTTGTTGCAAATTTGTGGCTTTTTTGGAGGCTACCGATAAAACGTGCAGAAAATTAGATGCCAGATACTGAAATAGTTATTAATTATTGCTGCATAAATTATTAATAATGCTGCACTGGTTGGTGGAGGGTTAAATGTAGCACATATGGTACATACATATGTATATGGTAGATATGTGTGAGGTCAAAGTAGAGATTTTTCAAAGATACTTTAATTATGAGTAATTGAATTAAATGTGTGGTTAGAGAGATTTTCCAAGTTGTTAATCGAAACAACGAAATTCGACATTCGACATGATGATCCAATGTGGTTGTTTTATTTATTCAATCATTTCAAAGTGAGCATCACCAATTCAAAGCGCACTTCAAAGAGAAACCAAGTAAGCAGAAAAAACAAAATGACAAATATTGTGACTAACGCTAATGATGACAAGGCGAAAAATTGCACTCTAAAACTGCAAAAACCACAAAAAACTGCAGCTAAAATCTAAAACACTTCAAACACTGATGAAACTGAAGTGAATGTGTTCGAATGCGTCGGTGTGTGTGTGTGAATATATATGCGATGTATATATATGCAGTTGGGTGTGTTTGTTTGTATGCATTTGTATGAGTGTGTGTGTGTCAAAGAGTGCCTCTGAATGTCCTCTAATTAACTTTAAATAAACTTTAAACTGACGCAATGTTTCGCCTCGTTGTCGCTGCTGTCGTTTACAATTACTCAAGCTAACAACGTAGAAATCTGCATTAAAACTAATACACTTCCACTTACGCACACATACACCTGTGTATGTTAGTTACGATGGATATGAGCATCATCATTATCAGATTTGTAGTTACTCTACTCTGTCAACTGTTCATGCTTTTTTTAACATTAAAAGTACACACACACCTATAAAAACACACACACCTACGAAGACAGAGGAACACACACTAAAAGTAACGAGAGAAATATCTGAAGTTAGCAACTTTAAAACACTTTGTAAGAGGAACTAAAAAATTACTGTTACAGAAAATCTTTTAGCTTTATAACTAACTAAACCATGTTCTCTGTATTGTTACTATATTTAAAGTTAATAATTTTTTTTGTATTGTAAAACCTTTAAGATTTAACATACTTTATAGTTTTTCTTCTCGAGTATCGTTCTATAAGCTGCTTGTAGATAATTACTGCTTTAGATGTGACATTTTAATTATCTGTCCTCAATACTCATGGCCATCAATGTCAAAATTCTACGAAGCATTTTACGTTATTCTGAAGTGCAATTTAATTATTCTGAGATCTTCTTCACGGTTTTTTGATGTGTCTCTAATTTTCTGCAGTACAACTGAAGTTATTTTGAGGTCCATTCGTATTTTCGTGAGTTACTTAGGTTTAATCTGAAATACTGCGTTTACTTTTCTTCGATTTTACAGATTTTACTTCCGTTTAAATTCATTGAATTCCAAATTGAGCTTGAGATATAAATACGGTAACCAACTCCATTCACGAGCAATATTCATCATAAGGAATATCTAATTAAACATTAATATCTATTAACATCTAATAACATCATCTAATAACATCTAATTAAATGACCAATACAACTGGGAACGATTTGGATATTTGATTAGATATTCACCTAACATAAGGATTATATTACATATTTGATTATATTACACCTAACATAAGGATAAAGCCGAAAGTATTTAAGCAGAAAGAAGGGATCTAATAAATCTTGTCTAATACGAAAACTTGAAGCAATTTGAAGCATTCAAAGGATGGAGGAACTCAACGATTCGAAGTCAAAAATTGGAAAAGCTTCATGTGGTCATTCGATTGGTCATCTTAGTTAATTTTTATGTGATGTTAATGACAGATAACCAGCCTCATAATTGGGGGTTAGAAGGAAGGAAGGAGAGTAGTTTAAGGAAGAGGAAAATGAAGAAATTCGAACAAGGTTACAGCGAAGTTCACAAATTAAGAGCTGTTTGTAAACGGTTCGAATTTTTTAAATATTTGATAACATTACGAGGAATGAAGTCGATAAAAGCAATAAAAGTAACAACAACAACAAAAATAACGACCTTCTAAAAGGGGTCTTTGATTTATTAAGTCTTAAATGGAAGTATAAATGCAGTCCATCGATTTATGGATCCATGAAAGGGTCTCGCAACTTCTTGGGAAAGGGCAATAAAGGAAAAAATTTGTTTGTTTGTCTTTAAAATCGTCAAGCTGGTCAAAGTTAAAAAAATGCGTATTCAAGGCGCATCGAATTATGTTAAAAATACTTCCAAAGTTATTTTTTATTCGGAAAAAATCATTGTTTTTGTATTTGTTATCGTCTCGAAGCACTTGCACATCGTTGAAGTGCGTTTGCTGTATCGATTTCGACGTTAGTTCAAAGGTCAGAGTAGATGGACTAAAAAGAAATATTTTGAATCAATGTGTATACTAATGAATGTAAATTGTAATAATTTTATCTGTGATTGTATATTTTATATAATTTTATGTTGCGCTATTTTATTTCTATTTTATTTTATTCTATTTATATTAATTTTCATTTATTTTATATTTCTTAATTTATCTTTAAGTTAAAATAATTATAAAATAAAATATTATTTTACTATTTTTTAAAATTTTACTCAACTGTTTTAATTGTCTACTTTTTTTTATTATGTGTTTTCTTTTAATTTAATTTATTATTTATTTCCAAACTGCTTTATTTCACTATATTTTATATTATTTTAAGTGAATTGATCCCGTTTCAGTATATTTATTTATAACTATTTTTATTTCTCTCGTTTTTGTTAAAACTTCTTTTCACATTATATCAATGTTATTTTTTAATTTATAGAAAATATCTGCGTATTGTATTTCTGTGTTATTATGGCACTCAATTCCAAGTTTAATAAATTTTTGTCAATAAATCCACGAAATCGTATATTAAAAAAAATTTGATACATTCACATCGACAATAATACGAAAATATCATTGTTTCACTATCATTGTCATGGTTTCAATAAACAACCAGCACAAAACGATATATAAATAGAAAAATAAATAGCAAAATGGGTGGGAGGGGGGCGAACTAAGTATAAAGTAAAATAAAATTAACCAAAAATTATCAAACAGCGGACAGAATATAAAAAAGAAATAACCTGATATTAAATCTTACCAAAAAATAACAACAGTAAAAACAATAATAAAAGTAAAGCAAAAATTGTACCAGCAACAACAACAACACGAAGACGATGAAGTTACAATAAACAACAGGAATTTTGAATTTAAATTTTAGGAGTTCAGAAACATGAAAAGAAACAACAAAAACAATAATAATAAGAAGAATGAGCAAAAAGCAGAAAAAGAATAAGAAAAGACGGAGGAGGTGAAAAACAAGAAGGAGAAGGAGAAAAAAATAACAAAAGTAGGAACCATTTTTAAAAGTGGCCCAAGCAACAACAAGCAACAAACAGGTAAATAGTTTAAACTTTAAATTGAAGCAGCAGTAGCATCAAATTTAAGGAAGCAACAATAATAACAACAACTGCAACAATACCAAAAATAATAACAACAACGAACGAAATATGTTTATTTGCGAATTATTTAAATGTTTTCTTTAAATATTAGCTTAAAAAATCTGTACAGAAAATTACTCAATTCAAAAATGTTCTCCCTGTGATGTTAGTGAAAAATTAGCATATCAATAAATTGAGAAAGTGAAGACAACGACGCCAGGAAATACGCTCCTTTTACGAACAAGAGAAATAATATTATAGTCAATAAATGGGATAAGCTTAAAAGGCAGAAAGAGACAGTCAAAAGGAGCCAGAAAGAGAGGAGGGAGAGTGGAGTGCAGATGAAGTGAGGTTGAAAGTGGAAATGAGGTCGAGGCATGTAGAAGGAATGAGAGACGTGCAGAAAGAAGTAAAGAGAGATCTAAAGGAACGTAGAGAGATTCACACCGAAAGGACTAGAAAGTCTTTTATTACAGCTGCTGAGTGCAAATGACGGCCTTTGATGGATTTTGCCATCTCGGATGGGGCGAGGTTGAGGGGAAGAATGGTATTGTATCCAAATCATACAAAGTAAGCAAAAGCTTTGCATATTTTTTTATGGATGTTTGATTTTACCATAAAGATTCAGCTGACGATGAAAGTTCAAAAGGACACATCAAATAAACTAAAGTATTGCGGAAAAATAACACTTCCATTAATACGGTGATAAAATATGTTTTTATAGCTTCAAATATCGAGTGAATTAATGAATAACATGGATTATCACATAATAAAGATAATAATAAAAATTACAAAATATTGTCTCATAAAAAAAGTATGCGTGACCTTTACAAATGAATCTTTCTTTTGAATCCGAATTGAAAACGCAAACTTATTAAATGATGAAAACCTCGGAAAGCACTTAAACAATAACAACAAAAACAACAAAAAAAGTTGCGTCAAAATAATAGTTAAAATTAAAGGGGAAAACAACAACAACCTGAACCATGGTGTAAAATAGAAACTTTAACAGCTCTCAGCGCTGCGTGAAATAAATGCTATTAACAGCAACAACAACAAGAACAATAATATTACCAAAATCATCAGTAGCAACAAAAACAACAACAATAGCCGTGAAATAGGAGAACAAGAACAATAAAATGAAACACTATCAAATGAAACAAGAGCAAAGTTGAAAATGAATGAGTTTGCCAAATGGGCGGTGATGCGCCCTCCCATTTTATTTTAAATGTTGTGTTAAATTAAATTTAATTACTTACTTCTCTATCGCTTTTAATCTTTCGCCTGCTGATGTTTTGCAATTATTAAATAAAAACTATTTCTTCGTCAATAATAGTTTTGACTTCTTCTCCTCCTCCTCCTACTTCTCATTTTATCATTCCTCCTTCCACGTTATTCTTAAATACTTTTATCACCCCCTTATTCACAAACACTTCATTTTTCGCTTCTAAATTCATGTGGCTCGTCCCACTCAACTTAAACTTTCTCTCAAATGTTGTGTTAAGTTCTGTCATCAAATGCGAAACTGTTTCTGTTTTGCATACAACACAAACGTTGGACACCCTCCACTTTTACAAACTGGCTCCCCCCCTCTTCCTCCTTAACCTCTCTCCGTACCTCCTTCTATCACTTTATCTCGCTCTCACTCTCTCAATATCGGTCTAAAACTTACATTCCAATAAAGAGTTGAGGATAAAAGAAAAGAGAAAAGAGAAACTAAAGAAAACTAGAAATAAAATTAAGACAACAAAATGTTTAAAATTCAATTTAAAAATATTTTTGTCATTTCTTTATTTTCCATCAGTTTGCTGAAGCTTGATGTTGCTAGTGTTGCCAGTGCTGCCAACTCACTCACTACTCAAATCAGCAAGTAGCACATCAAACAAGAATGTGAAAGAAGTAAAAAGTTAGAAAAGTAGCTGGGTTGGACTGAATGGAGGATATCCAAACAAACGGATGAACAAACAGAAGGAGAAATAAACAAAGTAGAGGAAAGAGAAAGAAAGAGAGAGAGAAAAGCAAGAGAGAGACAAACAAATACAGATGCTAAAGATAGACAAACAGATGTTCGAATAAAGGAAGAAGGAGACAAACCATCGGACAACTGAGAAGAATATCTGTGTTCCAGGACCAGAAGATGGTCAGTCAATCTCACTGTCAGTTGATTGTTCAACTGGTTAGCCGAAAGTGTAGAATCGAGACGGTCTGTCGAGTGTTCAGGCACTCAGTCGAAGGTCGAGTCGGTCAGAGAAGACTTCGAATTGACTGGTTTCTGGACATATATTACGTCACTGGATTCCTACTTGGTCACTAAGAACTCGAAGCAGGAAAATATTCTATGGATTTCTACATCTGGAACAGTGCTGATGGCACTCATTTAAACGTAGACAGCGAGAGAGGGAAAGAGATAGTCAAAAGAGGGAGAGCGAAAGAGAGACACAAAGAGTGGTAGAGTCTTTCCGGCCAACATAAAAATGTGAAGCAGAAAGCAAAACCAAAAAACTGCAAGGAGCAAGTTTAAATTCTCTAAATTGTGCCCATAAGAAAATAATAACAATTAAATTGTTGCTCGGTGAGAATTTAAGGCAAGAGTAGAGAGAGAGAAAGACAAAGAGAGAGATAGAGAGAGAGATAGACAAGGGACAACTAAAGAGGAACACTAAGGAGTGGACTGAGAACTAAAGGAAGGAAGGGTGGAAGGCAAAAAGGAAGGAACCCGAAGCATCATAGAGGAATGAGGTTAATGTAGAGAATGTAAAAAGTGACCAAAATTGAAGTTATTTGAATTTGTGTTCATTTGTCTCACTAACTGAATTACACTAAATTATTTGTGTGAACAGAGTGAATGGTCTCAGAGTTTATCTACAACCAGGACCTGTTCATGGACAACAGTCTGTGGAGTAGGAAAAATCACACTTACTCGTACATAGGCACTTACATTTGCTCTACAAATAAATGTTTTCTCTTAATTAAATTCATGCACATCTCATTGTTATCAACATTTTTATTATTAAATCGGAGTTATAAGGATTTTAATGCAAAAATCGTTTAAATTAATATTAGATTCGAAGCTCAGAGATATAAATGATTTAAATATTGTATTATATATGTATATGCATTATAAAATTTTGTATACAGTATTTTGAAATCCAACATAAGAAAGAATTGCCAATTAGTGTAACTGTATATTTTTTGTTCTGAACTGCAAAGTTGTTATAGGTAATTCCTAGAGTTACTGGAATATTAAAGAATGTAGAAAGTAGAAAATTCTTAGAAAGCCGTGGGACTTTAAACAAAAAACCGTTCTTTTTAAAAAAACTTGAATTATCAAATCTTAAGAAATATATTTGAGTGAAGGAATGATATTTCTAACTTTACGATTTAATGATTGTATATAATTAATGATGAAGTTGAAACATTAAGGGAACAAATTTCATTACAGTAGAAATGATGTCACAAAGAAGTGGTAAAAGTTTTTATGATACCTCATCTTATCAGAGAGACTTCTTCAAAACTCCATTCATTGCACATATTATAAATCACATTATAAACCTCAAGATAACCACAGTACTTGATTTATTAATGGAGTTCTTTTTGAGTTTGATTTAAAATGTCATTTCTTCCATTATAAGTTATCAAATTTTATAGATTATCCTAAAAACTCTTGGGATTAACGATGACTTATTTTCTTCTTCGTCATTTTGAAGAGGAGAAGATGTATTTTTTTAACTTCTCAAAAGAAAACCGAAAATTCGTCAATTAATCAATTTCTCATTTACAAAATACTCACCAGGTGAAAAACAATTGATGGTTTGATAGATGGGTTGATAGGTGCGGAAAGGGAGAGGACAAAAGGAGAAAAGATGTCACTCAAATTATCTGAAATTCTAGTAGCAGTAAAAATTTAATAGAAACAGTGATATAAAATAGCAACAAAATAAATAGGGTTGAATAGGAAAAAAGTCAGTGTTCTTTCTTTTTCTTCTTCGTCTACTCTTATTTTATTATCTTCTTATTCTTATTTCTTTTTTGTTCACTTGGTCTTTTTTATCTTCTTGCTTTCGCTTGGAAGTGTTGTCAGTAATTCGTCGATGACAGGAAGCGATGTAAAGCGATTTTTTACCTTCTTTTACCTTACATTCGGCAACAAGGACCATAGACCTTGAAACGGAGTTTGGTGATTGATGACAGACATTACGGCGGCTGTCCTTGACTATCATTTAACTTATCCTTTTTTAGCGAGTAACTTTCGAATGTTTCCATATCGGTTTTTTTGCATAGTATTCTTTTTGGTTTTTGTGTACAGTTTGTGTAGAACACTTTTTTCGAAACTCTTCTGCATGTTAATTTAGTTTTTTTTGTTTTTTTTTTCTTTTTTTTCTTTTTTACCGATTTTTGGACTCTTTTCTTTCGATTATGTCTATTATGTTCTTTGTTGATTTTGAATTTTTAGTGATTTGTAGTGAAAATCTTTCATCACTTAATCCTCTCATCATTCTATTCTATTCAATAACTTTCCAGACAATAAAGCAGACAGATCAATGAAAACAATAAGAGTAACTATCACTATCACCATACTATCACTAAAGCTATCTTGAAAGTATCCTTTTATTTAGCATTTGATAGTATCCTGGGGAATCTGTAGTTTTTCTTCGATCAGAATTGAATTCAGACCAACAGAGGCAGAAATACATTGATTCGAAAAAAGGAAAATACGGGACGAAGAGAAGGAGAGGATTAGTACCTTGATTGAGTGGTTTAAGTAAACCAGGCAACAGCAGCAGGCGTACGTTTTAATTGAATTACAAGTCTTTGGGTGGGAATAATAAAAAACCCAAACAACTGTGAGGAAGAAAGGTACAGAAAAAAGCAGGTAGAGTGGCAGGGGGAGTGGGAGCAGATAATAGAAATAGAAAAGAACAGTTATACAAGATTGTGCCGGACAGCGTGAGCGTAATTCGACCTCATCATGAAAGCACTCAGTTTCGATGAACAACAACAATAACTGAAAAACAATAGAGAGATCAGACTGTACCCGTTTTGCACTTTCAACATTTACACCATATACACCGCCGCTGCGTTAACGTTGACGCATCAGCAGCAACAACCGCAAAATGCAATGAGACGAAATTCTTCTCTGAACAATAAAAGCAGAGCAGCGCTGAGTACGCACTTGGGTAAAAGGTTTCTTTCCGGTTGATATTTCCTTCCTTTCTCATTCTCACTCCCTCTCTCTCTCTTTCTTTCTTTATTTCTCATGTTTTCATGGTTTTAAAGTTTGTCTTTCAGGTACAACGTAATTTGTTCCATTTGCACTAAAAATTGAAACTGATGATGGAGCTGGATCAATAAACCTAAATTATGGACAACAAACGATTGGAATGGGAGATGTTTCATGAAGGCAGTAATTTAAACTGAAAGTCAGCCTTTCGGTGTACATATAATATTAAAAGAGTGCATTTAGTAAAGTGCATTAAATTTAAATTGGTTGACCGAACAAATTATTGCTTTTACAACTACTAAAGCGTGAGTTTAAAATAAAATTAGTTGAAAATTGTTTAAAATTGTTTCAATGTTATCAAAAACAAACCATATCGATACAGTGTTTGAAAGTTCGCTGAAAGTTCATGGCTCACGAACTAAAAACACTGTCTAACTTGGTTAAAAGCGATTTAATTTAAAAATATTCTCGCTATGGAAAATATTAATATTATGAGTTAATATAATAGATCAAATTCTACTAAACGCAATTCATGAAGCGTTTGTGAATATCATAGATTATGGTTCAGCTGTTTTTATCATAGAAGAAGAAGAAAAAAGAAATAAAGAAAGAAAGAAAGAAATAATAAAATCGTTTTCTTTAGAAATAAAACTTATTTACAGCGTATGATTTCCCTCAACTTGAAATAAAGCTGCCGCAAATACTGTTTACATTCGGTGTCCGCCCACCGTCCCCGCCCATCGTCAGAGTTTATTAAGGCGACTCCACAAAACCAGAAACTATGCATGTCTAATGATGATAACCAAAAACGTGCCACCGAAAATACCATCGTATGCATCGTAGACGTGGAAAAACAGCAGAAAGCGAGCAACATTTCTCCAGAATCGACAGGCAACCAGGAGAGTCAACGGAGCGTAATTTACAAAGTGATTTACGCCAAAGCGAAGGTAGCGAAAATTATAAGTTATTAATTTTTGGCACTACGGAAAGCGGAAAACGTTGATTTAATATTCAACACCACATTTCTTGGGTGAGTTTAATTTTCAACCCACTCAAAGCAATAAAAGCAACAACAGTTAAGTGCGAAGTAAAGAAGTGAAGTAAGAACAACTTTTAAATCATAGAAAAACATAGATTTGCTAAAGAGGGACTATAATCGCTCGCCGCGCCCATTTTTATGGCTAATTTCCGTATATAGTCCAAAATGTGTATATTGAAAGGATGTTGAAATTCTGATGTTTTCGACAAAAGCAAGGAATGCGCGAAATATTTCGTTTTGTTAAAAGAAACGATAAAATAAGAATTCATTTAAAATCTCCAAATAAGAAATTCATTTAAAATTGAAGTAATGAACCTAAAGAATGATTAAATGAATGAAAAACAATTTGGAAACAATTTTCTCCAATTTCATGACTTCATGAAATAGTTCATTTGTACTCAGTGGGTTTTCAACCCTGATGAAAAATACGTTCATCTGGACCCACGTTGACCTGACAGCTGACACGTTTTCAGCTGACACATTTTCGGCTACCGTACGACAGTCACGTCGCTGTAACATGTGAAAAGTTCGATTCTCAATCGTATCGTAGAATGAGTAACTCAGGAGCAAAGAATCGAAGCAGAATATACCAGCAGAATCAACTAAACCTTTAAAGATATCAACACAAAACTTTTTGTTATCGAATCGCGACACATTTTGAAGGTTACCAAAGGCTGAAACGGTTTCCAGTTTAGTTACTATTAAATTACTATTCTAAACTTTAGTAATTATATATCTGTTATTGTTTAAACTATTTAACTGCTTAACTATTTAATATTAAAAAAAGTACAGAAATTTTTGCTCTTTAACTCATTAAAAATCATTTATTTTTTATGCTATGTACAATAATAAAATATTATCTGATGTGGATAAACAAATAAAATAAAATGCTGGCAATATGTTTTGTCTTTTTCTTTCTGTTTCCATTCTAATGTCTTCACTTAAAGTAAGAACCTTGAAAGTTTTCTAGTCTCATAGAGAGATACTCTACTGTTCACTTTTTCACAAAGAATAAAGGCACTCAACTCGAGAGTCTCGAAGTAAATATGAGAAGATATTTAAAATTCTCATCTTTCTTGGAATTAATTTTTTCTAAGATTCTAAGGTCTTTGTTAAATTTTCTTTCCTCAGGGGATCACCAGATAAATGTCGAATAAAAACAAAAGCAAAGAAAGTGGGCGAAAGACGATAATAATTGGATTATTTGGTAGTTTCTGGTGACAGCTGTTGTTGGTTGTTTGTTGTTACTAAGCAACTTGGTGACCTTGTTGAAAATAGTCTTTACTGTTGATTGTTACAGAATTGAGACAGAGAGAGAGAGAGAGACACAGAGAGAGAGAGAGATAGAATTTACAACAACTATAGCAATATAGACACCAATTGAAATTACAAGGACTCGGCTACATAACAACGCTTTGTAATGCAGCGAATTAAGTTCCAGTTTATTGCCATGGTTTTAGCTTTGACGTTAATTTTGGCGAAGTATTTCTGGCTTAAGTTTACGAGTGAGTTCAAGAATATATGGCTAAATACGATATGGCCCCGGGCCGCTGAAATTTTTATTGGTTCCCTCTATTTTCTTACGAAGGACGGCGCATTATTTTTAGTAGCCCATGGACACTGAATTATAATGCTTAGGACGGCCCTGAGTATATATTCGATATACAGTTTGTTTTCGTTTTTCAGGTTGAGTATTTTTGTGCTCTTTTTTAACTTGTTGTAAAGCTAATCTTTCAGTTGCTGTTATTGTTTTTGTTGTTACTTACATTCTTTGCACATGTTTAGCTTGTCGACTGGGCTTTCTCTTACCTGTATTTTGTGTGTTGTTGTCCGCAAGTTTTTATTATTGTACGAGAGCGTAATGAGGCTTTTCTCGTTCTTTAAGTAGTACGTTTTTATTTATTTCACGTTTAATTAATTGCCACACCATGTTTTTCTCCTCTCTTCTTCTTTTTCGGTTTTCTCACTCAATTTTTTCAGTTCCTCGCTACTGCGATTTCAGGTTCACTGCTGGTATTCATCAAGGAATTCCTTCGGAAGTATCTGGAGAATATCTTGGTTTCTTTGCTCGAATTTCTGTTTAGAGCCCACTTATTACTCACAGAAAATTACATTCGCCCCAAACATATGTCCACATTGAAATTAATTGTCACGTCAGGTTCATTGTGATGTGGTTTGACAAATGATCTGATTCTTTTTTCTCCTTCTTTGAAAACATGAAATAAATATTGCAATGGAGAGAAAAACTAAAAAATAAGACCAAACCAAGAAATAAGTACAAAAGTTAATTAAAAGAAATACTGTTTTTAAAATACACATTTGTTCCATTAAATTATTATTATTTACAAAAAAATGTTGTACATTTATATTACAAAAAAATGTTTATTTATGACTTAAAGCCATACAAACTAGTAGCTTCATAAAACTGTACTTTGAGCTCTTTAACAAACCTTTAGCGAAAATTGCAAATGATCGGTGATAAAATCTGAAAATTGTATGTTTCATTGCTCTACCACGCGCACGAAGTCGTATAATATAGTATAATATAGTATAATAACTATTTACATATAGTATAATATATGTAGGTTATATTGCAATTTTGAAAATGATGAGGAAATTCCTTTACAAATATGTTTAATATGTATTACATAATATATGCAGGTTATATTAAAATTTGGAAATTTATGGAAAAATTTCTATACAAATAGGTTTAATATGTATTACATAATATAATGTAGGTTATAATAATATATAGATTATAATATGTAGGTTATATTGCAATTTTGAAAATTCTGGAAAAATTCCAGATATTTAATCCAAATATTTAATTCCAAAATTAATTAATTAATTAAATTCCAACTATTTAATATATAATTGCTGTTTATGGATTTTCCAACGATGAATCAAATCGTCGTCGTCGAAACGCTCATCATCGTCCTGCACCCCGTAAACTTCTTCGGTTGGCAGAGACTTCTTCCATTTCGTTGGGAGACAAAAGCTCGCGTGCATCCTGGCTTAAGTTCTCGTAGGTCAACCTCATGTCCTCATGTGCCAATATGAAGATCTTTAAAAGGTTTAAATCGTTGTTGTTGGTAATCCGAAAGTATGGCGACTCAGGGATGTAGATTCTGGCGATCAAACGCATGAACAAAGAGTCGGCGCACCTCTTCTTGAGCTTAAACTTGAAAAGCTCATTGAACAATATGACAGACCGCTTATTGGACAGGTATATACCGCCCACAAAGGCAATCGTGATCAAGACGAAGAACACCAGGATGAGCAGCCTAGAATTTTTCAGATCATTGTAGAAGCTGATCAGATGGTTCCCAAAGAGAAGATCGCGATTGTTTTACCTCAGCTCGAAGTGGAAAAACCCAACAAGCATACCGATGCAGATGGATATGAAGAGACTGGTCGGATAATATTCCCGAAAGATTTTATGAACCTTTTGCCAGATTTTTCCAACCTTTATCATGATGATTATAAGTTACTATCTCGGATGAATTTATTTTTTAAGTGAAAATTTTATTCACTGAATTTTTCAATAGAATTTTGATTTGTTTGAGTTTTCCCGGGTAAATAGATTTTCAGAGACTGAGTGAATATCTGATTTATTTGTTAAGTAGATTCAGGTACATTATGCATACTAATATATAAATGCGAAAGTCTGTCTGTCTGCCTGTTACCTTTTCACAGCTGAACCGCTGCATTGATTTTGAGAAATAAATGAGAAAATAATTTCACCAATAGAAGGGGACATTGCAGAATATCTTAGAGAGTTTGGAGTTTCTTAATTCAATTCTTTGGAGTTGTCAGGTATTCTTTCTCACAAACTAAAGTTAAAGGTTGGTATTGCGGTACTCTTGATGCGAAACATTGTGCCACCCAGATTATGTACTTGTACAAGTTTACAAATTAAACATTTGGGGCGAAATATTGTTTAGGCAATTATAATTAGTGGCACAGCTAAAGGAGAAAGTGTTTTGATTCCACAAATCCGAATTATACCGACAGATTTGCCTTTTTAGTTTAAAAGATTGCAATTTCCAATTGCTTTTGGAATGACAATAAATAAATCGCAAAGGCAAACACTTAAAGTACACTTAGAAAAGTCGTGCTTTTCACATGGGAAATTCTACGAAGCGTGATTCCGTGTCTCCAATCCTTACAATCTATATGTAAGCGCAAAAGATGGGAAGACCCAAAGCATTGTTTATAAAACTGTATGAAGTTAAGATCATGCAATAAATAAGAAACCGTAATTGCTTTACTTTTTAATAAATACATATTAATAAAATACGGCTCGATATAAATACATATGTACATACATTAAAAATTAGATACACATTACACTATACCATCGCCCACTACTCTACCACGCGCACGAAGTCGCGGGTAACCAGCTAGTAGTAAATAAATTTATATATTAAATAATATCATATATGTATATATCATTAAAGATTAATCAATTAATATAATATAAATGATTATATTGTTTGAATAATAATATATATTAAATAATATTTAAAAGAATTTAAATTTGAATTATTTTACTTCTTAACTTTCTTGATTATAAAATTTAAGAATGTCTCTCTTGAGTTTTAAGAATTCAATTAAATTTGACATGGCTTGAAAAGAATGATTTAA
Organism: Myopa tessellatipennis; assembly: GCA_943737955.2. Taxonomy (NCBI): domain Eukaryota; kingdom Metazoa; phylum Arthropoda; class Insecta; order Diptera; family Conopidae; genus Myopa; species Myopa tessellatipennis. The sequence goes on from OX031316.1 coordinate 54,783,721, forward strand.
TTTTGCAGCTCCTAGATTCGCTTGTAGACCCACATATCCCTAATGGTCTGTAATTCGTTGAATGCATTCATTCATTGCTTTCAATCACTTTGAATGTTATTTCGAATCAGTTTGAATTATAGTTTGAATTTCATATTGAATCATCATATACTGCGTCTCAAGTTGAATTTGTTTAAATCTTATTTTGAATCATATATATATATATTCATTCATTGAGTACTCTTTTATTCAATTGAGTTTATCATTTATTATTTTATTATTTTATAAGTGTATAATTTTATATAATTTATTTATTTAAAATTTTACGTGTGTAATACATATGTATTGTATAATAATATTAATACGTATATGAATTTCTATAGCATTTCTGTAAAATCCTTCAACTCTTCACACTCACCTTCTGTTATCAGGCAGAGAAACGTTAACAGCGCTGTTGAGGTTGTTATGCATGTGAAGCCTTTTAAATGCACTTTTATTTATAATCGAAATGTCCGTATATTATTCGTTTATCTTCTTCGTTTATATATGTACACTATATATGTAGATATACTATATATCTGTGTATATGTACATATATTTTTTATTGTTTGTTTACTGTTGCCTTGTTTTTGTTTTATTGAAGATTAAAGCTGCATGCGGAATAACTTTGCTCGTTTTTTTTCTTAGTTTTGCTGTAAGTAAAACAGAAAAATAATACAGTTAAATATTTTTATTTATATTTATTTATTTTCTTTAACAATTTTTGGTTTTTACCTTTGGATTTTTCATTTCATTTCAATGAAAGAATTTATTTAAATAAAATTACGAAAACATTTCTCTCGTACAAAACAATTCTAACGAATATCAACCAAAACAAGTACAGCAACCAAAACAACCACAATAACAACAATAACAACAACGAATGCAATCGATTTGTCGAATTAAATAATTCCATCAACAAGAAAAGATTCTCGGACATTGAATTCAGTCCATTCCGCTTCAATCCCTCCCTCCGCCACACCCACTTTCCTGCCTGACAATCACTCATTCTTCATGACAACCAAAGAAAGAGAAGCACAAGGAAAATGAGTGAAAGAGAACTCCGAAGGATCTCTCTCATCAATTAACTAATCGATGCTTAGTTTAGTTTCCGTTTCAAGCAAACAAATAAAAATTTTATAGCATCACCTCGAATGCGGATGCAGCTCATGTTGTGGTGAACTCATGTCGGTAGGTCGTGCCTATGAAACTACCTTCCTTTCTCCCTCCTTCCCTACGTCCATTACTGCTTCTCTTCGTCTTTTCTTCGATCCTTTCATCCTTTCTTATGTTTAACTTCCACTCATTCGTTGGTTCGTACCTTCACTCATTCGATTGCTCTCTTAATGCCTCATCGTTCATCTGTCTGTCTGTTCGCCCATCCGCCCATCCGCCCACTCGCCTTCTCGATGCTTCTTCATGCCGGATAATCTGTCTCTTAAAATGTCATTCCAAATCAATCTGAAGGGCAACCGAAGGGAAAAAGACAAGCAGCTGCACTTAAATTAAGTGGGTGCGGGGCATGAAAAGGAGCTTAGTTGAGTACATGAAGGATATCCAATAATAATTGTTGTATGTCGGTACTGGAAACATTGGAAATCGTGAAGACAGGCTATAAATAAAAGCTACAAGGGATGCATGCATGATTCCAGTTAACAAGAGTTATAAAAACCATAAAAATCTTTAAAAAAGCATGGATTTTATTTATAATTTTGTTGGTTATTTTCTTTATTGTTTATTTATTTCCTTTTTTTATATTTCTACATAATCTCTTGTACATATTTTTGTATTGTTCGAATTTTTAAATATATTTCCTCTTCCCATTCTTCTTCTTCGTTTTCGTGGTCTTCTGATGTAATTTTTCTATTGTTCGTTTGTAATCTTTATCAGCTTAAATCTTAGTTTAGTGCATAAATCTCTATTGATCAAAATTCGTTGCGGTTCTGGTAGCTATTTTGATTCTTGTTGTTTTTAAAATTTCTTTATTATTGTTTTTGTTGTTGCTGTCCATATTGTCGTTATTTCTGTTTCCTTTATTTTATCCATTTCTTTAGAACAGATTTCATTTGGTTATTAACTGGGATAAAAAAATATGATATTGTAACGAAAGCAGATATTGCAACTGAAACTATAAAAATTTGGCGAGTGCTTCGAACAATTATTTTATAAACTTAATTAATTAGTAATCCTTTTGCAATTCTTTTAAAAATTCTTTCGAAATTTTCTAATCTAATTTCTTTTATTAGCGATTAACGATTAGTTTAGTTTAATTAAATGTGAATCCTGGAAACTCCAGTCTTTGTTGGTCTTTCTACTTCTGGATCTATGTTACAAAGCTTTATATAATTTTGTGAAATTTTTTTTTTATTTCATTGTGTTCTTGAATTCGGTTTATTTTTATATCTAATTCGAAGCTTTAATTTTATATTTTTTTAAATTGGTTACATTATTTTTACATTCAAAAGTATTGATTTTTCTTATTTTTGGTTCAGTATTATTTAGAATTTTAATTTCTTTGTTCTCATTTCTTTCTTCCTTTTATTATAGTTTTCTATTGTTTTTGTTTTTTTTTTGTTAAATTGTTTTCGGTTTTGTTTATGATTTTAATGTGTTTCCCGTTTTTGTTTTCATTCTTCTTTTGTTGTTTTTTGTTCATTGTTATTAATCTATGTTTTACAATTCTTTTTTCCATCCTTTCTCCCCACCTTTCTTCTTGTGTAAGCTTTGACTTCATTTATTTTTATGTTAATAACTTGGACCCAAAAAACATCCACAACATTTGTATTTCGGTGCAAAACATTGCAGAAGCCAGACGATCGTCGACAACAACAAAAACAACTACAACAACAAGTACAATAATAACATCTAATAATATTTAATTGCAATCGTTTTGTTTTCTGTGTGTGCTTTTTGTAGGGTGCCACGGTTTTGTTTTTTGGCCGGCATCGCTTTGGTTCCATGGTCGCGTTTTTGCGGCTCTTTTAATGTGCGAATAGTTAAAATTTGTGCTTGTTTTGGCAGTGTAGAGAACAACTTTTTGTAAAATAGCAGCCTGTGGAATGGAGATCTCGGGAAGAGAGGAAGAAAGGATTGCATTTTGCCTTGAATTGTATTTGAGGATGATTTTTTATTACTTTTGTTGTGATTATTTTTTCTCTCTTTGAGTAAAATCTGTTTGAAAGCGAGTTCTATTAAACTTTTATGTTCATTGGTAATGAATGTGTGTTTTAGGTATAAAAAAGTGAAGTTTGAGCAACGTTGCGTATGCGTAACATTTAATTCTTTGATAAACTTCTTTATTGTCTGTGATGCAATATTCATGTGATTCAACGAGCATATTAATTATCACGCTCACAAAGATCTAGTGACTCAATAAAACATTAATAACTTTTAATATAAACAATAAGTATATATCATAATCAATAAAATTCATATATGACCAGCACGCTCATGAGTCAGATATGAACATTTATTTTTTGTATGATGATTTAAAAGAGAATAAGAAATCAGTTCAAAGAAATAAATATAATATTAAACACTAAAATTTGTTTCTGTACCGAGTTGTTTGTGTTATTGTTTATTGTTTTGTTTTTTCTGCAAATGAAGATGAATTAAAATGCAAAAGTTTTTCTCTTGCTTCAGAGAATATTTTTCTAAAGAGTTTAACTTCTACTGAAGTAAGGATTAAAAAACCGAAACCTCTGTTGTTTTTATATTGTTGCTGTTTTATTGTTGTTGTTGTTGTAGTCTTTGTTTGCAGCAGAAGCCAGGCATCTGAAGCTTGTTGAGGCTGAGAGACGATGTCGATATGGTGGCTTTGAATAGTAGATGGAAGCCGCTGTGGTGGTTGATGTTGTTGTTGGGGTTGCTCTGTTAGTTTCAGCTGCTGCTGTTGTTGATGTTGTTAGTTATAAAGCAAATTACTAAAAATTGACTTTTTGAATTACGAGTGAGAGTAATTTACGTGGAATTTGTAGACCTTCCTTTAGCCAGGTGACCAGTTAAAATGAAGTGAAAGACTACAAAGGAGTAAAAAGGACAAAAAAAAAACAATCCTCTTAAATTTGCAACACTCATTTTCTGGGAGTTTCCAGGAGTTTCGAGGCTGCAAGCTTCAGACTCTGTTCTCCACTTCATATTCTCTCTTTTCAATGTCTCCCTCTATTCATCCTCCATTCTCCTCTCGTTTTCACTCTCCTAGTAATATTATTGAAGGACTGAACTTCGACAGGATGCAGAGGATGAGGCAGTAGAAGCAACGTCTAAAAAGACGTCGAAGTGGCCGCTGGTGCGCTCGCAGGAATGATGAAGTGCTTAATTTTCAACTCCAGAAGAGCGAAATAAGTTAAATAAAAAGACGAAGAAGAGGAACAACAAAAAGAAGAGGAAAAAACAGTCAATTCAATTCTACCCGCCAAAGCAGCTTGAGTGCAACAGTTCAAGTGCAGTGAAGCATTAAGTAAAAAGAAAAAAAAATTCAAAAAATTGAAAGATAACAGAAGTTGACTGGACTTCAAAAATAGAAAACTGAGAGAAACAACTAAGAAGTGAAAGCAGCGAAAAAAAACAGTTATTGGGTTCGATTTTCTAGAGTCACTAACGGGTCTTTAAAAAAATGAAAAACAAAACCATTAGAACTAAAAACCAATAAAATAAAAACCGATAAAAACAAATTAAAAAAAAAAGTAAAATAAAAGATTAAATTAATAAAATCATCACAACTTATGAAGGATTTAAAAAAAAAAATTTTTCAGTTTTTGCCTTTATTGTTATTATTATATTATCTGTGTTGTTCTTAAAATTGGATTTACATTATTTTCAATCTTGCATGCATTCAGTGGCTTCTGCCTTCCAAACCTCCGTGCGTTTGTGGTTCCTCTATCCTCTAAGCTCATCCCTTCCCCCTCTTTGCTGTGGCTGCTGCGGTTCCTGACATTTGAATTGATTGAATAAAACTTATGAAAAATTAAAGGAAATCCGATTAATGTCTATCGAAATGGTGACAGTCGTCTTTGAAGTAGACTAAAAAATATTTAGAGAAAGTTTTAGTTGAATTAATTGAATTTCAATTATTTTAATCCCAGATAGATTTTAAATTAAAGGACTTTTTTATACATTTATTACATAGAATTTGGGTATCTCTTTTTTAAGATAAAGTTGTTACTTGAAGGTGAGGTTGATTTGAAGATGAGTTGTCTTTCACACAAAATGAATATTTTTTATTCCATATCAAACACTTATCCACAAAACATAATTTTATTGTTTTTGTATAAATTTTTGTTGCTTTTGTGTGCTTTACTTACGTTTGATTTCTTCACTTTGTCATCCGTTAAAATGCAGTCAACGGCAAGAACAACAATCTGTTTGCAGCTTCATCTTATCGCATGAATTATTTAAATTAATTAAACTTCTGATCCACTTTGAACACACACAGAGGCAGACTCACTTTCGAGCATAAAACCTGTTACAGTGCACACCAAGTAAACAACAAGAACAGCAATTGCAATAAATTCACCGACGTTAAGGACTTTGAACCACGAGAAGCCACGAGGATATGCTACACTATATTATTGCTGTTTTTGTTGTTGTTATTATTGTTTCTTTTCATTGTACACAACGTAATCTTCACCGAAGATAGTCAGAGCGGCCACACACACAATCAAGTCAACACGCAGCCCTGCAGATTTACACACACTAACGTAGTCGCTCACGTGCGCACACGGACGAGAATGTGATTGCAACAAATGCTCAAGTGTATCGTGCACTTCAATGACTCGAAAAGCATTGTCGAAAAATTCGTCGTCACGCACGCAACTGCAGCAAAAGCAAGAAATGAAGCGAACCGAAAAAAGCGCTGATTAGAAAAAACCACAACAATTTTTCATCACAGACCGTTTAAGGGCAAAGAAAAAAAGAAGAATTTAGAAAAATATCCTTGCGATATTAAGGTAAAAACCAGCGTATTTATTCTTTCCTTGGTTTAGTTTATTTTTTTTTTATTTTTAGGTTTTTAATTCTAGGATTTTTTGGATTTCGAAACGCGTAGCGAACAACTCGAACAACGTTCGGTTGCCAAGCGAGCAGAAGGACGACTGACGAACTGAGCGAACTCAGCAGCCGAACGACGCAGACAAATCATCAGCAGCGAATGCCGAAGTCCTGTTTGCAGAATACTTCAGCTGGCGGCTGCACATTCACCATGAGCGCAGTTCCAGCCGAGTTCTCAGCGAGATGGTGAGTTCATAGAAAAAATAGAAATCACAGATCCTTGATTGAGACACCACATGAGCGAGATTTTGAGATTGAAGAGCATGAAATACGTATGAGCAAAATACTAGCAGCAAATGCTACAAAGAGCAAAGAAGAGAGCAAAAAGAGCGAGAGAGTGTTCGAAAGTACTCACCTCAGCCAAGCGCAGCTGTGTTGTGGTGACCTAGTAATGAGCTCTGTTCGGCGGCGTTGGTTCCGTTGTTGTGGTAATGGACTCGCTGTGGTGAGGACTCCTTTAGTTTTCCTTTAAATTTCCCGACAATGCAACAAGTGTTCCAACCTCCTCTTTGAGTGCTCTCTGAGTGTCGCTCAGTTGTGGTGACTTCTGTCAGCTGTTTGGTGGGGAACCATGATAATATAGTGTTGAGTATATTAGAAGCCTTGAGAGGGGTTGAACTTTATTGCTCCTGTGTCATGATTTGAAAAGGTGAATTGAGATTTCGGAGGAGTAAAATTTAAAAGTGTAAAATAAATCTTTAGGAATGGTATAAATTGGAGAGGAGAGATGAGAGGTGCGTAAATTATTAGGAGAAAATTTAAGTAGAGTTCATGGAAGTCAAATGTTGAATTTATTTAACATTTTTCCTAACTCTTAGACTCAATTTTTTAATCCTTACAACATTAATTATAAACTCTATACGAGAACTTGACACAAACCAATTTTCACTTCCACATCCTTGTGATTTACTTCATCAGAATTTGCACTTTGCACCTGAGCAAAAACTATTGTTTGAAAACAAAAACCGCAGAAAAGGCAACGACAGCATCGCAGGAAGGGCGCCAGTAATAAAGCAACAACAATAATGACAAAGAACAACAATAAACACAGAAATATTACCAAAAACAACTGCAAAATTACGTGCAATAACAATAACAAGGATAACAAGAGCATCATAAATATAACCTTAGCAGTATAAGGAACAACATGAACAATACCAACAACAAATAATAATAAAAACAACAACACATACACTAATAATGACAAGGAGAGAAAAGTTTTGTCATTCGATGTAATAATCGGATTTTACAAAAGTTTTTAATTAAAAATTTACGCACGTTTTCACAGAGTAGGAATACTTTTCTTTTTATCCACTCATGCATACATACACAAAGTCACACACACAGACACACATGCGAACTTATACCAGAGTCACCGAAGTCAAACTTAAGTAGAGGTAGAAGTACTTAGATGCTTCTGTATTGCGTAAAACCAACTCGTAGAACGTGCGTATAATCAACCGAACCATACAACTTCAGAGAACGAGAAAAGAGCAATTTATTTATTTGCAACCGGTAACGAAACTTCACAGCAGACACACAGGAGTAAATGAGGACAAGGACGAGAACGAGTGCGAGTGTTTCGTATAATAAGCAGCGCATCCTTTCGTGAAAAATTCGCATCTGTTCCGTAACCATGACGTAATCGTATTCGGTTCGGATATTCTCAAGTATTCATTAATTTAGCATTGTTTTCCTTTTAACTGCCTTCATAATTAGCTGAGTTCTGAATGACTCTGCTGCAGGATACTGAAAAAAGCTGGCGAAATTTTGTTGAGGACGAATGATCTGTGAGAACTTTGGCTAAGGTCTGGTGGACTCTGGTAGAATATGCTGGAATCAGGAAGATTTTGAATAATTGTAGAATATCTTTGGGAAAACTGGAAGGTTTCTAGCTGAATATGGAAGTCTCAGATTTTCTGACTCCTAGTGACTCGGTAAGGATCTGACAAAAGCAGGGTAAACATCTGCTTGGCTTTGAATAATACGCTCGGTGATTCTGGTTACGTTTCGTTCATTTGTACTTTTAAGCTCTTATGTTACGGTCAGAAACTTTTTCATGGACGATTGTGTGCTAAATTGTGTTATATTTTATTATTGTGTCTCTTTCGCTCTCCGTCTCTCTTTCTCTGGTCCTTTCTTCCTTTCTATCTTCCATTTTAATTTTGATGAGTCTGATAAAAATTATTCATTGCATACTTTTAAGAGCGGCAAACCATAAAAATTACTTTAGAGCTGTTTGGGTGAGAGTGTATGTTCTAGTTTATTTGTAAAATAGGTACGTGTGCAATGGTGTGTGTGTGACCATGCGTCCTATATACCCCTCTCTATCTTGTTATTATTATACTCGTAGCATAACTTGTTTTGCGTACACGGTGGGTAGAAAACAAACAGCGATGCCAAATTAACACACTCACATGTAAACAAGCAAGCATACAGACACACACACACATAAACACACAAGTTGAACACACATTCAACTGTACAGAAACTTTTGCACCGCTTCAGCGTCTGCTTTGTTAACAGCGACAGATGAAGCAGTTTCCGCTGCTTTTCCTGTTGTTGCTATTATTATTATTAATGTTGGTGGTTGTAGTTTCAGTTGCTGTTGTTATAGTGGTTGTTGTAGCAATTGTTATTTGCACTTGTTGTTGTTAATTTTGTATTCCACTCCTTACGCTTTCCTTTGCCATTCCTTTAGAAACAAACGCACTGCACTCGCAAATTCCGCATAACATATGAAGGTACAAATTAGTTTATGAGTTCGTCGACTGCATTTTTCCACCATGGAATTATTTCATTTAAAGTGGAATGGAGGCACCCTGCAGAGGTGTAGTCGTGTGATTAAACATGCACCCAGTAGGAAACATCCATGGTATGAAGCTGGTTCTACTGACAGACATTCCTTAGGCATTGAGTTCAACTTCTGAATTAAATCTTGTGTTACTTTATTTTCTTTCTATACGTATTAAGTAACAATAATCTTACTTAAGCTGAAGCTTGAAATAGTATTTAGCTTTAGTATCGATAGATTCACATCCGCTTGGAGTTCCCATTCGTTTGGAAATAGTTAAAGTGGATACTAGTGACACTTAGAATACAGAAATGTATTTTCTATTAGAAGGATAAACCTCAGGAGTATCTTCTAATGATTATAAAATCTCTAACACACCTAAAAGTATGCCATATGGAATGTTATCTAGATCTCTAGAGTCGCAGTTTCATTAGTCTAGCGGGTGTTTCTTCTAATTTGCATAGAAATGCATAGAAATATGAATGCATGTGTATGTGTGTCTGCAAGTGTGTTGGTGTGTAGGTGAGTAAGTTTTTCGTTAATTGGTTTCAGTGACTACTTTCGTGTTGCGCGAGGTTTTCTAGAATATTTTGAATATATTTTTGCAAAGCATACTTTAAGTGCACATTTTTTGTTGCTTAATTTTATCGTTTTATTTGCTCAAAGCATGGCAACATTTAGGTTGTTAGGTTAGCTTTTTTGTTTTTTCTTTAGGAATTTTCCAAAGTGTAAAATTTTTGGCTTAGCGAAAATGTTGATGAAAGTTTGTGGTTTAGATTATGCAATACACTGTATATTGCTTTAATTATATTTTCCAAACGTTAAAACAAATCTTTAGAAAATTATATAATAAATTGTAAGGTATAAACTCAGGAAACTCACTGCCGAGCTTTTATTTTCTTCTTTTTTCTTTGTTTTTCTCTTTCAAGTGAGCCCAAAGACGTTGTAGGCCTCTTTAGAAATTAAATACTCAATTTAAAAAGAAGCAACAAGTGAAGCAAACATTTTATTTGTTCATGTTTGTCTGTAAAAAGAACTGCTTGTGTAACGATGTTTTGTGTGACTCTAAATAAACAGAGGAGTGAAAAAAAAATGGAAAACCATTTTCTTTGTTTGCCAACTGGAAGAATTTAAGAAGTGTCTCCCACAAAAGAAGATATTTTAAACATTTATGTCACGTTCTTTTACGTTCTTTACAGTGTGTTGACAATTTTTTACAATTATTCGAATTACGTATGATGAGAATAAGAATGAGGATGGAGGTCGACATGGAGATGGAGATGATTGAGAGGCTGTGGTGAGGATAATCGTTAGGATGATCAGGATAATCAGGATAATAAAAGTGAGGACGATGAGGATGATAAAGAAGATGAGGATAATTTAAGGATGATGATGAATGAAGGATGAAGAATGACGTTGATTATGGTGATACTACTGATAAGAATTCAAGAAAGAATTATTGGGATGATGATGTCGATTATGATGAGAGTCGTGAACTTGTTGATCGTGATAAAAATGCAATGCAAGGTGATGATAACTATGATAATAATTTAAAGTATACCCGGATACTGGATACTTATATCCAACATAATTTGACGCGCTTAACTCTTTACATGCTTGTCTATCCTTTCGTCTCTTCTCCTCTTATCTCCTCCCCTTGCCTTCTACAATCTTCCACTCGTAACCCACTTTGACAGGGCATTAAAAGTTCCTCTCTTCTTGACTTGAAAGTGTAACTTAAAAGATTTCAAGAGAGAGGACAGGAAAAAAATAAATATTAATGTAATCTTTTTAGTTCTGAAGCACACAATCTGCCACACCCACCGCTCATCTTCACCACGATATCATTTTTTCATACTTGCCGTCATTTGCGACACTTAATTAAATTTTAAAAAAACTACTGTATATAGTACACGACAACATATCGTATAATTGAACACAGTTTCTCATTTTGCTGGCAATTAGTTAATGAGCAAGAAACTAGATCGTGTCTGGTGCAGAGAGACGAAAAAAAAATACGAAGAAGAGGATGACATAGGAAGAGAAAAGCGGAAAACTCACAGGCACTCATAAAATAACCAAGAAAACATCTCGGAAAGAGCGAACACGACAAAGTTAATGAGACAAAAAGAGGAGGTGAACAAGAGGAGGAAAACATGTACATATGTAAAGAAAAATCTGAAAGCCATGAGCTTAAACAGGGTCGTAATTAAATTACATTACAGATAAGTTAATATCAAGAACATGAAATAAAATGAATTAAAACGAAATGATTTTAATTTCGTATTTCTTATAAAAGACAATAACATAAGAGAGCAACATGTATGTATTATATAATGTATTTATATTATATCTAAAAGCATGGCAGACTTTCCTTAAAGTAAGTAAATAGTAATGTCGTGGTAATTACCTATCTACGACTGCTTCTGGTGGTTTTGAAGAGGAGGAAATGGGAAATGAGGGAGGGTGGTTATTAATATTTATTTCCACACTTAATCAGCTCAAAACAGCGAATTCTTAAAAGGCAAAACACCCTGTAATTTTATATTGGATGGCTCTATTATAAAGAGTGTCTGTTGAGTGGGTGTCACCGACTTGAGGAGACACTCACATATAAAAATAAGTGCTTTATATGTTGGTGTATAGTTGAAAGGCGGCAGAAATTCAATCAAATTAAGCACAAATATTATCAAACGTATGAAAAAAGCTAACAAAAAATGCATTCATAACAAAAATTCTGAAACATTAAAAATTTTGTTTAATTTATGAAAAATCGCACAATATTCAAAAATCAATTAACTCTATAAAATAGCGGAAAATATTACAAACAAAAGGGTCAAAATTTATTGTTATAATTGTGCAAATTAAATCTAATAAAACTTAACAGAAAAACAGAGCTCTTTACAGCGTATTGAATTTTATCCTCCCTCTTTTTTTGTCCCGACAAGAATTTATTACTGCGAACATTGATTAAAATTTAATTACATAGAAACGGAAAATGTTGACCATTAAAATGGCCATCGCCATTGGGGGAACTCTGTGGAATTTAATTTAGCCAAACTATTGACCCAACATTTAGAGGTTATGCACGACCATCGATTGACGTAAATCAAAATAGCAAACTATTAATATTAATAATAACAATCAATCAGTATTATCGGATGAGTATTATTGTTATTATTATTACAATCAGTATTATTATTATAAATATTATTATTATTATTATGATTGCATTTTACTATTATGCGGTATGCATAAATTTTAAATCACCGTTTTGGCGGTTTATGCTATAGTTGTTGTTAAAATAAATATTTCGTACTTTGTTTTATCCTGACCACAACAACAACCACTCAGCCACAGCGACACTCAGCCCTAAAGTTGATCTGGCACTCTGATTATGATAGTATTTCATTTGTGGACCAAAAAGCGGACTGAACTAATTTGTACTTCCAATATATTTTGTAACTATTCAGCTCAAAGGTTCAAAAGAAATACTCATAAATTGATAACTTTATTTAGTTTTTATTAAATGTTGGTTCTGATTATTTAAAGCTATCTGAAAAGCGATTGCATTGTATATTTTATGGCTTGTGACTTTATCGATGAACAGAGAGTCTGAAATTCATTGATTCATGATTCGATTACTTGGTAAGGGGAAGCATATGAAATAAGAGCGTGTGTGTGTTTCTTTTAGGGTGTGTTTCTGTGTGTCTCTTTGTTCATCGAAAGTCATCACCATCATCAGCGAGAAAAAGGTTTTTATTTTTTAATAGGATTTCAATAAATCTGCATTTTTTTGCAGATTCAATTCCCCAGCAAAATCAACAAATCGATTGGATGTTTGTTGGCATTCAAGCGGCTTAATCAGTCCCTAGTAACAACAGTTTATTATTTTTTTATTATCTTTTATTTTGCAAATTTATTCAATTTTCAATATTTTGCGGAAGGGTGAGGAGGAACTTGTTGACACGTGGCTGATAATAAAAAAGTGTTATTATTTGAGTCCAAATGATTTTTCGATGTTTTATGGCTGCATACTTTACAGCACTTTGTTTGTGTTTTTCTGATGGGAAATTAATGAAAATTGAAAATGGTTTCAATTATCATAAATTCACACAGCCATCGCAATATAAATACAATATATTAAAAATGTTATTAGTAAAAATGTCGGATGAAGTTTTATTAGTTTTGAACTTGTGTAAATTTAAGAGGAAAGTTAAAGTGAGAGCAGCTTTTGGGCCTATTTAAAAATTTAAAAGAAGATTATTCAAAAGAAATATTATATGAAGGACGATAATTATTAGTATGAAAAGGAATAGTAAATAGAATTGTAGACATGCGAATAAATAATCATTAACCTAACAATGAATAATGAATAGGAAAATAATTCATAACAACCAAAAATATATTTCATTAATTATGATGGAAAATTAATTATGGTTAAAAAAAAATTAAACAATTTGACAGCTCAATTTGAATAATTTATTAATTCTGTTGTTTTTATGTATTTTTTTAAATTTTTAAACTTATGACTTCGAATTTTAATCGTGTTTTGAAAAAATACTACTATATTTTCATATAGTGATAAATTAATGGAGAGCAAAATTGCAATCAACAATGAAACATTGAATCAGCAACGATGATGAAAACAAACACAACAGCAACAATCACAGTCTAAGCTGTAGTTCGTTGTGTTGTTGCTTTTGTTGATCTTGTTGTTGTTGCTGTGGTTCTTGTTATTATTTCTTTTTCGTTGCTGCTCTTGTTGCTTTTGTTATATACAACGTCATAAATTACTATTTGCCATTTTCTGTCAGCTGTCAGAAGTGCCAATGCCAAAGTCAATGACGTGCTACTTGTGGCTGTTGTTGTAATTGTTATTGTTGTTGGTTTTGGCATTTCTACTATATCGTTTCTTGCTGTTATCGACCGTTCGTCGGTTTCAGATTTTATTTTCATAGCCTGCCGGGGGAATCCAACGCATACGTGATTCGCTCCTCAATGACATGAATGCAAAACACCAACAACAACAGTGACAATGGCGGAAGGAACAATAAAATTAGCAACAACAACCGAAAGTTTCAAAATTTGACATGGAAATATAAAAAACTATGAATAAAAAGTTGTTACATACTTTAGCTGGTCTTTCCTGGTTCATTTTCACTTTTCACATACTTTTCATGTTGTGGTTGACAAGCTGATGAAATCATTCGAAAATTCCTTCTATGTAAATGAAGCCGGAGATCTGATGGTCAATGAAGATCGTTACCGAATGTTGATCAATAAAAATTAATTACTTTTGGAGTGTATAAAGCACACACTCTGCTTCCTCTTTCTTTTTCTCAGTTTCTCTGTCTCTCTTTTTTCTCTCTTTAAAACGTATATTGAACATTTTATATGAAACTTATCATGAATACTCTGAATACTTACAGTTCTTGATAGTGATCATCAAATTCAATAAATCACTAACATCTTCTTTATAATCATAATGAAAAAAAATGCCCACATATTCGAAAATGGTATATATTTTATTTATTGAGCATTAAATATCTATTTACAAATATTCATATACATAGATTTATACTAACAGTTGTCGCGATGTTTAACATAAATAAGATTATAAATATAGTAAAAAAGTTGATATTACAAATAATGAATTTAACACTTTTATATGATTAAATGATTAAAAAATTAAACCAATTTTAGGTTTGAGTATAGATTTGAGTTTCGGTTTGTTGATGAAATGACAGTGATTTATTTTTTATAAATTATCAGATCCTTTTGAAAAATGAAATAATTTAAGCATTTCTTGAAGTAAATAAAATGCAAATGATTTACAAAATTAACAACAATCAATAGTATTTTTGTAGTTTTTTACATCAATGTTTCTTGTTTCGCGTTTGAGTAGCCACAAAAAAATAAGCAATTTTTGGAAAATCGCAAATCATTTTAAAGGCTGTTCTATAGATTTGCTTGTGTAATTTACAATGTTATCAACTGAAAATAGTTCGACACGCCTGCAGCATTCCTCGGCCATGCATTCACCATGTGCTGATGCTACGCCTACACCAAGCCACGCCTATATAAAACCACGCCATTAGTACAACGCCTCTTACATTAAAACTCTTTCTCTCTCTCTCTCTTTCTCCATTCGATGGCCTTTCGTTCGAAATTCACTGCAAACAAATCATGTTTCAAATTTTAATTGCTGCCTGAAACACTGCGCTTTTGTTGACTGTTTCGCCCGGCGGCCGCAGCAGCCTGTTAAGTGGCAGCCTTCTCTTGTCGCCTCCAAGCCGCGTCCAACGAACGGCGCCCTTTTATGGCCATCGTTTTCTGTATTCAGATCGAACAAACACAACAACCGCTCTTGGACCATCCAAGTGAGCAGCAACAACGTGATGACCAACGGAAGGCGTAAAAGCGACGCGGTGCCGCCTCCGCTGGCATTCAATGAAGAGGCGTCATCCGTGGGCACGAAATGGAAGAGAAAGTCTATTAATAAGCCAAGGAAGAGAAGGAATAAAGAGAGAAACAAGTGGTAAAAGAAAGAAGTACTTCGCTTCATTCAATTACCTTGTAGTTGAGTCAGGTACGTGTCCTTCTTGTCCAGCAGATCGCCATCGACATCCTGCAAAGCGTACTGATCGTAGGGTTCACTGGGTACCGCATTGGCGGCATTTTCGTTGCTCACCGCGAGTTTGTTGTGATCTTCGAGGACCGTCTTTTCGATGTACTTTCGATAGACGTCATGAATCTGAGCGGTGCAACGGAGCTGCAAGGATGTACAGAAAAAAACCCAACATTGTGAATAACTCTTTGACTTAACTCTCTTAAATGTCAAAGAGAAACGTCAAATAAGAAGAGGAATATAAAAACATTAACATTTTTTCTATGTTGGTAGTTTTTTCTCCTTTCAATCATAACCACGTTGTCGTTCTTTTTATGGATCACTTAATCCACTTTAGAATCATAAGCGAAGTCTGTCAATTCTACACTCTCTTTTACCCCCTCCTTCTCCACCCCCCCCTCACTACCCTTACCATCCTTCTTCACTCACCTTAAGTTTGCCATTCAGCAAATGCTGCTTGTTGACGACAAAATGAATGCCAATAATTGATGTTTCCATGCCGCTGCGTACATCATGAAGGATTCTATGATGGCGCACATGTGAAGGATTCACCTGAGGATCAAGCAGAGAAAAAACAGAAAAGATTTAAAAGGATGATGATGACAAAAAAAAAGAACAAGGACAATGAAAAAGTATTAATATTCAAACGAGTTGAAAAGAAGAGAAAACAAGACATCAGCTTTTGTGCCGAGAGCAAAACAACACTTTAAAACACACACACGCAGAGACACACACAGATAAACAAACACATACTCAGATTGACAACAAAAGACTGAGAAAGGATGCTGTGAAAAACGATATGATGACATGACTGACAGAAGGTAGGCAAGCAGGCAGACTTAAAAGTGACCTGAAAGCAGGTTGGAAGGCAGACGCTGCTGCATGAGTTGAGCATCTCTGAAGCTTGCATATTTTAGTTCCTTAGAGAATGAAGAGAAGACCTCCTTCGGTGCTGCCGCAGGTTGACGAGGCCTGCTTTTTTGTTGTTGTAGCTTTATTTGTACCTAGCTTAAAATGCCTTTGATTGGACACAAAAATTTAGGTCCAGTTTATATGCTGAAAGCTGTTTTTGTATTCTTTTTACATGTTTTTTGTTTTTTTTTTAATAACGATGCAAGGAATACCATTTTAAAAATGCATTTATTTTTATTATTTTTTACCTTTGAATACCTCCATTGTTATTGTTCTATAATTTTTATGTTGTTGTTGTTGTTTTTGTTTTGTTTTGCATTCTTAAACTTCTTTTTTTCTTTGTTTTCCTTTTTGTTATTATGCACTTTATGACCTGTTTATCTTTTGGGCTTATTTTTCTTTTGTTTTTTGTTTTTCTTTCATTAATTTTCTTTCTGATCACAATCGAGTTTCAGGACGAAGTTTCTTTATCATGGCTCAGAACGAAGGTACCACCGAATGTCAAAGGAGCAAACTAATCAACGATTCCTTCCCTCGCCGTGTGTAAGTCAGGGCAACAGAATACCAACACGTATTCAATGAAACTGCTTCCAAAAAGCTTTGACTCGTATGTAAGAAAAATCTGATCATTCAATTGTTGAAAGAAAAATGAATCGAGTGGTGGATGGGTGGGGGAGTGTGAGAGGGGCGGTGAGGGGGGCGGTGAGGTCCAGAAGGTGCCAGAGCTGCTCAAGGAACATGATTTCTAAACGAAATCGACTGATAATGAGTCTGCTTTTGATGCATAGTGAAAGCACCTAAAAAGCGGATCCTTCTGCACTCTCTGCCTCCCTCTCGATCGACCACTGAAAAGAAAGAGTGGAAGAGAGAGAACTAGAGCCTGTAGTATAGTGAGCTGAATTATGGATCAAGTACAAAAGCACAACAACAAGACGAATATATTCTGCGACCTACATCGTCAAAGCGATTTCATTGTCCTCGGAATACAGCAATTGTCGTTGTTGTTGTTATTGCTTGTTAACCACTCTTCCACAGCAAATTAATCGAAAGACGAAATACGCATTTCCGATGTTGATTTGTTGTTGTTAATATCGGGTCTTAAGCACTCGTTCATGAATTTCGAACAAAAGAAAGCCAATTTTTTGACTTGAACTTTACTCGAACTCGAGTTCAAACTCGATGGCACACACGGCGATGTACTCTTTGTCGTTGCTTCGTCTGGCTCTTCAACCGATTCATAAATAATGAACCCGTGTTGTGTTGTTTACTTCAAATGCCGGTGCACAGCTGACGCGGTACTCACACACAGACACAGAATTCATTCACCAGAGAATAACAGCAACAATAGAAACACTAACAACAATATCACAGCCTAAACAAGTCACTTACCTCTTCATTGTTCAGGCTCCATGTAAGATTTGCTGCTGGCTTCGAGTGGCGCGATGTACAGTTGCCACGAAGGATTCCGCCAACTCGGTACCGAGGACGAACACCGTAAATCATCGGGCTGCTGTGTGGAGTCTCTGTAATAGACGAAAGGGTGGGAGGGCGTCAGTAAGGAGAGCTTTTTTAAAAATTTTAAGGAGAAATCGATTTACAGTACTTAAAAATGAATTAATATGGATCGTTAATTTGGAGACCATACAAAAGTTTTGCAACGATCAACAATTGACTTCTGATCTGTACACAGATCCTTTCACAACACAAAACAGTATTGGCACCACAGCCAAAAGTTTCTGCCGGATGATTATTTGGCCAACAAAAGTCAAGCACAAAAAATTCCAAATTCAAATTGTAATTTCTGTTATCTGTCACGTAGTTGGTCTCTCTTTCACTCTCTCTCTTTGTGACTTATTTGCTCTTCGGTCAATTACCACTCCATCCTCATTGTTACTCAACCAAGCAGGGTGATTAAATGAAGAGTTGGTAAACCCAACGAAATTCTTCCGTTTCGTCTTTTTCGCAAGCGATTTTTGAGGTTTTCCGATTTCTTTGGCAACGGAAGAGTTGAAGGAATTTCGTCTCATAGACAGAAGCTTATCACTGACCCTCAGGGAAAGCTTTGGCCAATAAGTTTTTATGTATGTCGGCTGCATGAGACGGGGGGCAAAAAGTTGTTTATATACGATATCATTTCTATTTACAAAACAAAGTTGAATGAAATGAGTGAAGAATATGATGAACAGAAGAATGAAAATGAAGAACAGAGTAAGTTTTTAGTTTGGCGTCAGAGAGTCCAGACAGTCGTCTGTGACACACTTCACTGCGCAGTCACGGTACTTAGCCAATCCAGTTCACAGACCCGAAGGGAATCCCGAGTCGTCTACCTGCATCAATTATGGATGATGTCTTTGCGGAAGTCCTGCAAAATTCAGATGAAATATGGAGAACTGAGTCACTCACTCACTCACTCACTTAATACTCGACTACATCAACTAATCAATTCAGCTACACAGAACCCGGCCGCAGTTCCAGAATCTGCTGGAAGGATGGTTTTAAGCAGACATCCTCGAAGATGACAGAGCAATAAACTGAACTCTATCTATAGAATTTTTAAATTCATCGGCTGACTCAAGGAATAATATCCGTCAACTTAGAAACAATGCTTTCACTCAGATTGGGAAGAAGTCCAAAGAAGAAGAGCATGAAGATGGGAGAAGGAGGATAGACGGAAGAAGGAAAGGATCAACGTCAGAAATTCTCTGCTTTAGTGGAACTTTAATAAAATTTTAATAAACTTTTAAAGAAAAGAAGAGAAGCTTCTGAAATTTAACAAAATATTAAGAACTCAACGAAACTGCGGAAACTTCAAATTCGTCTTCGTCAAAACTCAACGAAACTTGTAAACGGTCTGAAACGTTAACGAAACATCAAAAACATAATCTAACGTTACTATAAAAATTTAACAAGATTATTGTACTCACCCACGACCTCCATCTCCGCGGTCGCAATGAGCGTGTGAAAAGAAGGCGCATCCGCCGAAACTTCGCAGCTGTAGCGTCCGGATGCGAATAAAGTAACCGATTCCAGAACGATTTGGCTCTCATTTGAAGCGTGACGCTGCAAAACAACAACAAGAACAACAAAACAAACACTAATTAGAAGACGTTCAAGAAGCAAAGATTACAAATGAACGTCTGGAGAACTTATAAAATTAATCAATTCAAGAGTAAATTAGCGACTCTATCTCTCTCTCTCTCTCTCTCTCTAGCATACCCTCGGCCTCTTTGTCCTCTCTATCACTCTCCTTCTCTCTCTGTTAGTCTCACAAGTTTATTAAATCTGCTGTCTGCGGTCCTCGCCACACCTGCACTTACTCTCAGCTACCTTCATGTCTTCTTAACTCTCTCTCGCTGTCTTTCTTGAGTCTCTTTGTATTTCTATCTCTTCCACCCTATCACTCCCCTGTCTGAGAGTGCTTAAGGTTTATTATATTATTATTGTCTACGGTTTCCCACTTACCTACCTTTTTAACTCTTTCTTTCTGTATCTTTCCCTCTCTGTTCCTCCTGTTATGTTTTGTTCTTCTTCCTTAATTGCTACAATTTATATTTATTATCGTTTTTATCCTATTCGACGTACAGGTTCCATGGCAGGATTCGTTCTTCATCTCATAGTACTTTTAATAGCAAACTATTTATTTTATTGTCATCTTTATTGTTGCCAAATGAGTTTCGAACTGGTCGAGTTGAGATAGTCGATAATAAGAAAACTTTGTTGATTCGAGATCGTGAGGATAATTAAAGCTTTTCCTAGGGGCTTGGCGAATATGTACTGTTGTTTATCCTTAACTCTTCATATGAGATACGTAAAGAAAGAAGCCAAACACAGCAAGGGGTTTCTAAAAGAAACTACACTACTTTCATACTTTGCTCATTGGAGTAGCTTAGGAATAGAGGGCGGTGGTTTTTGGTGGGGGTGATGGTTTGCAAGGTAGCCGCAGTTATCTAACTTGCGCCTAATGATGTGGTTGGTGAGAACTTGAAATCGCGTTGATTGACGTCTACGAAAAGACGGTGAAACTAGGGAAAAACGGTTGAAAAGTAGCTGCAGACGCAGAACAGAGCCCAATCAACTGCAATTAATGGAAGTTTTTGCAAAGTTTAACTAACTTAGTTTCGTTCAGGTCTTCAATCGTTTTTTTTAGAACTTTTAATCTGTTTTAGTGATGGATAAATTTTAATTTCAAAATTATTTTCTGAAGAGTTTAAACAAACGATTTTCTCTGAAAATTTGGAGACTTAAATTAAAAAGAATTCTCGATTGAATTTTAAAAAACTCCTTTCTTTTTTTTTTAAAGAAACTATTATTTGAAGGAACTTCTTTTCATTTAATGATGATTCCAATTATTTAAAGGATATCTTTTTTACAACCTTTCTTTGTAATGAAAGAGTACTTTTATTATATATATATTCATATCAATTTTTTAAATTTTATTTATATTTATTGTATACATATATTAATGAAATATAGGATATTGTATATATTTATGAAATATATATTCTTTGTTAATTTAAATTTAATTTAATTCTTTCTAAAACTAAATTAATTTAAAGTTATTTAGATTTTTCGATTTATTTAGTTTTTATTTATTTTTGTTAATTTATTGTTATTTATTAATTTTTGTTTTTCTTATAATAATTATCAAGTAATTTTTATGTTATTAATTAATGTATTATTTTTTTGTATAATTTAATTTTTTTGTCAAACTTTATATATTAAATATTAGAATATTTAGAGAGCAAAATAATGAATTATTCATTTAACTGGAGTTGTATTTAAACAAATAAACGGCAAAAGTAATTAAAATATGCGATCATCAATACAAATAAAATGTAGATCATTGAAATTTCAAATAAAATAATAAAAAAGCAAGGTAAAGCAAAATTAACCAAGCATCATTACACACGGGAGAGTGATGAGAAGTATTCGAGTGTATTTATTTCCCCCGTCCCTCACTCCTTCCCCCCTACCTTTTTCTCTAGCTTCCGGCAACGTTTTTAGGGTCTGGCAAACGCAACTTCAAACGGAAGCGGTTTTGGGTTTGTGGCGTCCCTGCAAACAAATACTCAGCTTTTAGAATTTAAAACCAAAATCAAATACGTTGTTCATTTTCTCAAATATTTTTTTTAGTGTTTGCAGAGGAAAAACACACAAACAAACAAAAAAGAACAAAGGAATACCCAACAACCATAGCTGCGAATTACAGCAAAAACAGACATAAAAGCAGACAGCTAAACAGACAAGCAGACAGACAGACAGGCAGAGAGACATACAGAGGGATAGCACAGGGACGCAACATCTACAATGAAACAAATACACATACAAGTACAATGCAAATGAAAACAAATAAAATGGCAAACAGACAATAACAGACAATAACGCTTTATATGTATGTGTATGTATGTGCGGTTGTGTCTGTATGCATGTGTGTAGGTGTGAGTGCCTCCATTTGTGGAGACTGGCTGTAGACTCTGATGCCCTTTAATTTTTTGCCTTCATTGGTTACGTTTGCCTGCGTTGCGTGAACATCATCTGCAGCTTGTAATTAGGCAGAGTTGTTGTTGTTGTCGGTGGTTTTATGTTTTGTTGCTGGCTTTAGTGCTATTGTCGTTGATGTTGTTGTATGAGTTGGTTGCTGATTTCAGCTGAGAGAAGACCAGGAAGCTTAGAAGTTTGAGAGGAAGCTTCGTTATGAATCCCTTCAAATCTTCCAAAAAAAAAAATCCAAAAAAATTCAAATTTATATTTAGAAATTTGATTTCAAAAAAATATATCTATATAAAAATAAAAATTTAAAAAAATGTCTAGTTTTTCTTTGAAGCTTTCGTTTTCTTGTCGGTGAGTCCCTCTTCAGTGCTTCTTCATTTCCCACTGGGTTGGAATGCGAATCTGTTTTCTGTGCGAATGTGTTATATTAGTTGTCGCTGTTGGTCGCTGTTTTTCAGCATAATTTGTAAGCGTAGCTTTTATATCACTTTTTGTCGTGTGAGTGTGTCGGTGAGTTGGTGATTGTGCTTATTTTTTAGTGCAAATGTTGCAAATGGTTGTTTGTATTCAACAACCATTGATTATTCTTTTATGGTTGTGAAGTCGGATCTAAAGAATTTTTGTCTTATTTATTTAATTCCTTTTTAATTTGTAATTTGTGTTTATGTTTGAAGTTACATTGGTATACTTTATTAACTTTAGTTACTATTTTTTAGATGATACTTTAAAATGTAAGCAGTTCAAAACTCACATCAACTTTGATGCTGGCGAACTGAAAGATTTTCATCGCTGGTGTCTCCTTCGGCATGTAGCGGTAGAACTCCTGGACGCCTCTGTACCACTTCACCGAGTAGAGGCTGTCGTCCTCGACGTCGTAGAAGCATCTGAGCAGCGCCCGTTCGCCGCGCCTCACCGCATGCGGCACCTGAACGCGAACATCGCGCAACGCATGAACGCAATCTGAAATCGAAAAGAGGGACAACTTTCAAAAGTTGAAAATGAAAAAAGAATTTAATAATTTTTCTCTATCTTAGAGTGGCTAATTTTTGAAGCTATTCTTCTAGAAATTATTTATCACATATCCGTTATGTTCCAAAGGAGGTTTAGCAACATCAGAGTGGTTCCTAAAAGTATGCAACTAAAAATTACTTCAAACATCAAAGACTTTTGGAAAAGACACCAAAGTTTTGTTGCGACCGACTGCTTTAAAACTTCTTGACTAGAGTTCTTATTATTGTCTTTTGTTCAATTTATTCAATTGTCCATCTGTACATTTATTCATTTTGAATTTCTTTGTTTTGTTTTTTATAAAAACTAACTCCAAGCGGAATTTAACTATCATTCGATTGTCTTGGGACGACGAAGACGACTTCTAAAGTCCCACAAAACTGCTTCTTGAAAAGTGTCCTTGTAAGAAAGTTTTCCTAAAAAATTCTTACTTTTTCTCTCTCTCTCTCTCTCTCTTTCTCTCTTTGTCTCTCTTAAAATGAAGTCTATATTGTAAACTAGGACAATGATGAAAAGTTAAGTCATGGCTGAATTAAAGTTGGTCGCTTCTTCTTTTAGGAAAAAGTTTTTCTAATTACTGTAAAGCATTCCTAAGTAAATACCAAAGAATGGGAAGCAGAAGATGAGTAAAAAGACGAAGAAGAAGAGGCATGAATGAATACCGATGAATCCAGAATTAAATTTCTGCAGATGAAGATCAAAAAATACGAAAATGTTAAGCTTCCGTGTCTAAAATAATAATAATAGTAATAATAATATAAATAATAATAATAATGATAATATTAATAATAATATGTAAAAAGTAACATCTCATTTTTGTCCTTAACCCGCTGCGGCAATTAAAAGTTTTTCTGCCTTGAAGAGAAGTACGATTACTTGGATTTGAGAGGTTTCTCCTCTTTTAGTTTGAATTTTCTCTGGATTAAATGCTTCTTAATTTTATTACGTGACACATTTAAGTATATTATCACGAGTTGTTAATTCTTTCGTAATAATCGTCCTTGTAACTTCGGTGTTAAATAACTTGTTGTTATTGTTGTTGTAGTAGTTGCTGTATCAGTTGTTGTTTTAGTGCAAAACATTCTTCATAACTGAGCAAAGTCTCCGTTTCATCAAACGACGACACAAAATTGCGCCGCATATTATGAATATTATTTACAGAGCAATCATCCTGAAATATTTGTACAGAAACAGGCACGCATTCACACACACGCAGAAACACACATATACATTTAAATACATCCAGTCTCTCATCTGTAGCAAATAATACCACCAAAAAAAAATGGAAAACGTAATCCTTTTAAAAAACGAAATGACAGTAAAAACGACAGAAAGGGCGAAAGTATCGTTTTTGTACGCTGATAGATGTGGTTGTTATTGTTGTTGCATTCTCGTATTATTGCACACACACAGACACAATACAATAAAATGTGAAACAAAAACCGAATCACTGCAGCAGCAAAACAACAGAAGCAACAGAAATTGTAACAGGAGCAGAGGCAGGCACAGCAACTCTCATGTCTAAAGGAGCATCTACTTCAACAACAAACACAACAACAACAATATGAACAACAATAACAACAACTTAAGCAACGATGCAGGACCACAAAAGACGCAGCATGAATGACATAAAGACGCGTTAAAACCGCATCATGTCAGTGCTGATGTATTGTAGGGAGAGTGCGACAGGGAGAGTGTGAGAGAGACAGAGAGAGAGAGGGAGGGAGAAAGCAGAAGATGGTAGAGGTTCTCCACAAGGGTAACAGATTGAAAACAGAGGACGATTGAGAACAGACTCCATTGAAGAAGTGGTCCCCGGCTGCAGACAGAAGCTTCTCTCGAAAGGTACTCAAAGACGTAGAGTTGCATGGCATTCAGTTGAAAATACTGTGCCGCATCATGTTGCGCCGCGTTGTGTCGTCGTCGTCATCGTCGTAGAAAATGTCGAGCACCAAAAGAAGAATCCGCTACGTTTATAAATGAGTATACAGGATAAGAGACGCATGAATGACAGTGATCGCTACATACAACAACAATGATAATAAGAAACAAGAACAACAACCAACCACTTGAACAACATCAACAACAACAACATTATAAAAGGCAAGGAAACAAACAAACACTAACTGAACAACTGTCACTCGTTGAATTGAAGATGAATGAACGGATTACAAACGCAGACGAAAAAACGGACTCTCATCTCTCACGGAGCCTCTTCCTCTCTCTTTTTAACTCTCCTTCCTCTTTCTCTCTCACTTTCACCCGCTGACTGGTGGAATGTTGCCGCGGGGAAACCATTAATTTGAGTGTTTAAATCTGACTTCCGATAATTTATTGCGATTATCGCCGCAGTCGATGCATCGTATAAAGCGATGGAATTAGAGTCACCAAAGCCGAAGCTAAGCAAGTCGCAGCTGTAATCAGAAGCATAGACACAGTCACACCCACGGCCACGCCTACATCCACAATTCAATCCACTCGCGTGAAATGTTGCCGCATTACATGAACCCATTCATTATTCGTACTTCGCTCATGCTGAATACTCGGCAACAACGCTGCTGTCGTCGTTGTCCTTGTTGCCAGCCACAGGACATTCTGCCACCAGCTCCTTCACCTCACCACTTCCACGAGGTTTCAGGATTGCAGGAGACTTCAATGCAGATACCCACCTCGAGCGGACATGACAGCATGTCTGACATGTGACAGTCGCAAGCGATAAAAATAGCCGCCACAATTTAAAGCAATGCAAATCACTCTCTCCGGCTGTCAGTTGAACTGATTACGTTTGTTACGTAATCATTTCGCGTGGAATCAATTTAATGGTGCCATTAATTAAATTAGTTAGAATTAGAGTGTAATTAATTGCAAAGAACCATTAAGAAATATATACGGTTAAGTTGCTTAACAAACACATATCAAAAGAAAGCGATTCGACATTTTATTAAAAATTAAGGAGTTAATAAAGGATCTTTTATATGTAGTTAATCAGTCTTAGATTAAATATGGTATTACAATTCAGTTTTTTAATTGCGATTTAATGATGCGATTTTGTTCACTCAGGCTGCTTCAATTTATGACGTTGATTTGTTTTCTTTTCGCTTTGAATTTGTTTTCTCTCTCAAACTTTTTGGACCTTTCTGACTTGAAAAAGTAACAACAGCAGCTGCAGCAGCTACGTATTGCAAGCACGAGCATCGCGACTGACAGAAGATTTCTTTTTTATTACTGCAACCAACATTTTATCACTGTTACAACAACACTAACACCAACAGCGGCAAAAACCGCTTCAAAAACAACAGCAACATTGAACAAACTTTGTGTTCATATTTTATAGTCACTGTTAAAAGTCCTTCACAAGTCCTTGTTAACCACTTCAGTCCTTGTATGCTACTCCACGAAGACGACACGCAACATTTCAATACTTGCAACAACGGAAAATCACTCGTTTATGTATTTACTCTTTCATTGCTTTCATTTGTTGTCTCTGTTGTTCTTGTAGTTGGCTATCATGATGATGGGTTGCGTAGTGAGGGGGAAGTAACACTCCAGAAAGGGTTTGTGAAGCATAGCGGAAGCTCATGAAATAATTTGTAGTAATTTTTTAAAGGAATTTATTCCATTCTCCACACGAATCACACCATGAGTCTTTTCACTCTCTCTCTTTTCCCTTCCTCACTCATTCTTGCTCTCTCGTTTTCCCTTAGCGATCATCTGTAGAGCTGCAGCTAATTAGTAATTAGTTTTTAAAGATATATCAAGAAAGTTTGTGGATAAATAATAAAGACGCTCACACGGAGAAAGCAAGAGTGCGAGAGAGAGAGAGAGAGAGACAGCGATGTGTAACTTTGAAAAATTTTCACGCAATATAGCGTCAATTTCAACAACAACATCGTCTGTTCGCAAAAGAAGCTTTGCTTTTTTATACGCTTTTTTCGTACGTACTTTTAAAGCGATTAAGTTTCCAGGAGTGTAAATTTAACGAAAAAAATCACAGTCAAATAGATACACACACATAAACGCACACACATGCACATATACAAACATATCAAGTATGCGTTCGGGTATATGGTATGTGATTATATACGATTCAGACTCGTTTTTATCCATAAGAATGCATTCGGTCGAAAACGATAATCGTCCAGCAATAAAATCGCAATCAGAGTGAAGAAGAATAAGCTGAAAAGGAAGAAGAAGAAAAAGAACATAATGAAGAAAAAGAAGTAGTAGAAATCGTAGAAGAAGAATCAGCAGCTACAGAAACGATTTCAACGATTCTTTGATCTTTCGATTTCATTGTTTAATGATTCTTCAATTTCAAAAAAAGCCAAATTAAAGAGGGTATAAAAAATGATTTTTAAAAAATTCACCACCTTTACCACACCTCTCATTCATATACCACCAACGCCTTCCCTCCCCTCCTTCATCGCTCTCTAGTATGAAGTAGTAAAGGGAGAGAAAATGAAGAAAGTTGCTTGTTTGGTTGTTCACTTTGGCTCTTAAACTTGAATGTTTCTTTAACGATTTTTTTAAGCTGCCGAGTTTTTTTACAAGGGAAAATATATCGAGGTTAAAAATATGAAAGCAGAAAAAAGTAGAAAAAATAAAAAAAAATGCGAAGAACTTAAAAATAAATGTTCCTTTGTAGATGCTCTTCCCTCCCTTCCCTTGCTGCCGACCAACTCCTCCCGGGCTGTACAGCTTCCATCGGATCAGAGTCATAAGAATCAAAGCTTCCATGCATTCAGCAGTGGATGTGTGAGAGGAAGGGGACGGCGGGGGCAGCGCAGTCGGATGCGGTTGTAGCTTAACACGTTTAACAAGCGAGACGCGATGTCGAATTGCATTAATGTTGGTTTATTGAAGTGTGTAGAGAGAGAGAGAGACTGTGTGTGTGTGCTGTACATGTATGTTATGGTCACGGCTGGATGTGTGCGTGTTTGTGCCGGCTTGTGTGTTCATGCGTTTAACAATTCTTCTGGAACATGCTGTGGATTCAATTTTACTTTACTGCATACAGTTAAAAATAAGCTTTAAGCTGTTTTATAGACATATTCTTCGAACTTCTTATTTCTATCTTTCTATAATTTCAAAATTTCGATGTGTTTTCAAAATTCTGATATATTTTTAGAGTTTTAATAATAGTACAAACTGAAGTAAGGAATTATTTCAGTGAAGGAGAAAGCAAACAAGTGGCTTCCAAGTAACTTAAGTTTCTCAATTCGTGTCCTTTGTACATATTTAGGCGAAAATTGTTCCTCCTTTCATTTATAACAACCGTTATTCAGCTCTTTAAGCAGCTCGATTATCATCTCAAAAATATTTTCAGGATCATTTTTCTTGACCTTCTTGCTTAAATCGAAATGAATCTTTGATTCTACCTCAACTCAAACAACCTCTGCACATCTAATAGACTTTCCTCCTTCTCCTGCTTCCTCTTCGTATTCTTCCTAATTTTTTTCTTATCTTCCTCCTACTTCTTTTTCCTCTCCTCCTCCAACGTACAATAAATTCTTTCATTTATGATCCAGGAGTGGATAAAAATCAACATCATTTTAAAAACACTTGAAAAATCATTAGACATGCATTGAACTCCAAAGTGACTCAATATTTACCGAATCCGGAACCCGTATCAAATTCTAAATCACAGAAGGAATCACTGAAAACTGGACGACAGAAGAGTGGGTCGATCGGTAAACAAAGATTGGCGATGACGATAACGATAACGGTGACGTTGATGATGTCGATGATGTCGATAACGACGATGGCGATGATGGACCTGCTGAACTCGCTTTGGTTGACTTCACCGACACGTAGTCGCCTTTCAGGTCACACTTAACAAAATGATGTGAAGCGTGGAGCCGAGAGGTCTGCATAAAAATAAATAACGTCAATCGATGGACGATGCTCAGGAATCACAGAGTCTCATAAAGTCTGACAGAACCCCGAAGAATATCGCAGAGCCTCACAGAGTAAAGAAGAGGAGAGTAGAAAGAGAGGAATAAAGAAGAGAGGAGTAGAGTGGATGAAATGTAAGCGTAAATAGAAAGTTCTGTGAGCACTTCTTCCGAAAAAATTAAGCCTTTTTTTATTCAAGCAACCTTTTTGCCCTTCTTGACATGGCACTGAAATCGTTCGACTCTAATGGGTCAGATTTTGGAAACTGATAAATATTTATGTTTCCACGAAAGAGTTCAACAGAAGAACTATAGAGGATCATGAAAAAGGCGAATCGGTAAAAAGTAGAGGGAGAAAAAAAGGACCATTCAGTGTTTACAGAGCTCGAAAAGAATTCAAGGAATACGGAGAGGAAAAAAGTGATAATCACAAAAAAAAGCTAAAGGACGTTCAATGAATGAGCTGTTTACGCTAAACACTTTAAAATGGTCGCAAAGAAGAAGCGATGGGGTAAAAAATGGAGCAAATGACCGACCACGGTAACCTATTCCTGTGCCCCGCCTTTTAAACGTGGACTCTTAACGCATCCTGTTAAGCCTCCGATGATGGAGTTGTTTCTGTTCATGTTTTTACTGAGAGTGTGTGGATATTTTTATTGTGTACGCTTTGTGTACATTTAGTATGCATTCTGTGTGTGTTTTGTGTGCCCTTTCTTTTATGTGCCATTTTGTGTACATTTTTAGATAAAGGTAATGATTACATTTTCTAAAGAGGTTGATGGGAAAGCCACAAATTGAGTGCGTAAGTGAGCGAGTGAATGTTAACTTGGCTAGCAAAAAATTTAAACCATGTGACGGAAGCAAACGAGGACGACGAAGAAGAGGAGGACGAAGTTTATTAAAAAGCTTCCGCATTTTACGCACACAAAAGCATATGCAACTGTTGATGCTGTTGTTGCTGTTGCTTGCATTGTTGGTACCTCTTGCGTCTTGAACCTCAGATGCGTCCTGGCTGATATACAAAAGCTATCAAAGGACATCGTAAGGAGTCGACGAGCAGAAGTATTAAGAGAAGGTTAAGCAGCACCAACACAGCCACTGAATGAGCGGAAATTATTTAAGGTTCGTGCAACACGAGAGCATAAAATCTGATGCACACGAAAGCAGAACCAGGAAAAGGACGAGGAGCTCCTTCAGATTCCGTTTGTGAAGAAGAAGTGCGTTGGTGGGATTTAGCTTCATAAGGAACAAGGAGGAAAAGGTACAAAAGAAAGCAAAAAGAAAAAACATCTCAAGAAATGAGATGAAAAAATGTGGGTACAGAAAACCAAAGTTTAAGTTGAAAAAGTCGGCGGCTCCTTGAAAAAGGACTTCATTCGAAAGGTTTAGTATTTTTACATGGCTTCAAATTTAGTGAATACTTGAGAAGATTTTGATTGAATTACTGAGATAAAAGTGAAGTCAATTTATTGAATGAAATCGTGATTATTTGCTTTCTTTAAAATTTTTTTTAAATTTCCTATTCTTCTGAACTTCTTTATATTTGTATGGTTTTATGGTTTGAATTAATATAATTTTTAATTGAATCGATGGTTTATTGCATTTTTTATGTGTTATAATTTAATAGTATTTTTATTTTAGTTATTATCGTGTTTTTAGTATGTTTTATTTGTCTTTACTATTTAATTAAATTGTCTTGTATTCTTTAATTATGCATTGAATTCGACAGATTGAAGTTCTTTGTTTCTTTTTGTTTGTTTTAGAATTCGACTTAAATTTTTGGTCCCAAATGAATCTAATATTATTTTGAGTCACCTCCCTCGGCATTTAAGTTGATTTCAACTTTTGTCACCACAAAAATAAAAACTAATTTCGACATGAGTAACTTTTCAACAACAAGAACAACAGCAACAGCAATAGAAACTACAGACCTAAGCAGCTAGAGATTTGGTAGCTTGGGTATCACACACATACACATACATACATATATATACATACATACATATCTTCATACTCAATATGCATTCAAATATGCACATGCAACACAAGGAAACTCAGACTGCAATTTGTACAATATTGCGATTTAACAACTTAGATCAACTTTCGTACTTTCACTCTTCCCTTCCTATCCTTATCCTTATCCTTGTCATCTCCTTCCTCTCTTCTTCCTACCTCGTTCATTCCATTCTTCGTGCCTATTCTATCGTAACCATATCCAGTGATTTGTGCGTCTAACGACTTCAGACCGATGAAAACTATTTGCTGTTGTTGTTTTGTGGTTTCTTCTTATTATTGTTGTTGATTTGCTTTCTTTTTTGTTTCTTAATATTTGCTATTTTTCATTTTCGTGTCAAAAATCTTTATAAAGAAAATAACAAAAAGAAAGAAAATGAATACAAAACAGAAATGTTAATATGACTGTCGCAAAGTCACAATTAACGGTACTAAATAACTCCGTCGGAATTGGGTTGTGAGAGGGGTGAAGTGAGGGATGGAACACAGGGCGTGTTGAGAGAAAGTTCTTAATTCTGTCAAAACACAAACAACGAAAAATTGAGAAAAGTCAATAATTTGGACATAAATTTAAATCAGGAAGAAGAGGAGGGAAAAAGGGAGAGGGGAGTGGTAAGAGTGATTGAGAAGGACGGGTGGAAAGTCACAGCAGGTGTTGACAGGAGGTAACGACCGACAGAGGGGTTGCCTTGGTGAGTGGCGACAAGGAGATGGGTTACTCCAATATAGATTGATGAGAAGAGAGAGGCGATGGCAGATAGATTGGGGAGAGATGGTGAGTGACAGAGCAGTGAGAAAGAGAGAAGATTACGGATATTGAGAGATGAGGATAGAGAGGATGACGGAGAGAGAGTAAGGGAGTGGGACCAAATCATTGATTATTGATTCAGCCTGTCCATCTCTAAACTGACGCACATGTGTTAATAACATTTTTCAATTTCCAGTCCCTGCCCCATTTTTAGTTCTTCTAAATTTGTATTGATTGATACAAAATCGGCTTAAGTGAAATTCAATAAAATTCATGCCATATATTTCATTAAAGATGTCAATAAAGCAACAAAAAATCATAGACTTTCAGGGCCCGCATTTGTTTTCCTAGTTGTACTCTGATTTTGCCTCTATTTAACAAGAAAGATACACAACCACCCTCTCGTCCTCCTCTCGTTTCCCGTCCTCTTTCTCCACTATCTCACATTTAACAGATCTTTAATATTTTTTCGAATAAACGTAATATATTTATTACGCATAAATTTTCACTTTACTCGTACATCAGAGAAAGTTTTTGGCACATCCATACATTGTACATATGTATGTATATTGGAAATCTCTAAATTATATGCAACCCTTAAAACAGTTCACCCCTACTTATAAATTACACCCCTGCAAAGGGGGATTAATAACAGGCGTCTCTCCGATGTTCACTCAATTTATTAACATCACAGAAGGGGGATCAGATTTGTTTTAAGATCTCTTTGAGTCATCGGTTTGTTCCTTTGTTGGTCTGTTTGTTTGACCATCAGAACGATTGGCGTAGCGACGACTTTCCGGGTGACTCAGCTGGAATCAAAGTTCATCCCAATCGATTGATTTTAGAAAACGTTCCATGAAATGTTATTATTATGTAAATAATAAGAGGATGTTCTTGTTCTTTATATTGTTAGTGTTGCTTTTAGTGTCTTTCTTTTCGTTGTTGTCAACTCACAATTTTATCACATCAATTTTATTAAAGTGCGTGAGCGATTAAGTATTCGTGTGTGTGTTCGTGAGCGTGTCCATGAGTGTGAGCGTGTATGTGATTGCAAAGCCGGAAGGATGGCACTCAATTTATAGGTGATTGAACTCAGACAGAAATCGTACAGTCGACCCAAGAAAGACAACAAAGGCAACAGAAAACAACAACAAAAGTGTCTGGTTTCAAAGCTGATTAAATATATTCTTGGTTCAGATGCAGACAGAATTTTTTACGCTACAATAAAATCGATACAAATCATGAATTCAAAAACATTTGATATATTTTCTGGCATCAATACATAAATATATTCTTGCATAAAAATCAAAAGTATTATATATCTATTATATATCGTATAATAATAACAATCGTTTTTATAGTTTTTCCTATTTTTCTTGTTTTATTTTTCTTAATTTTTGTGTTCCTTTTTTTTGTTAATTTTTGTAATTTATTTGAAAATATTTCTACTTTAAATTTATTCTTATCGAGGGTTTTGAAGTCACAGAAAATTTTGATTGCATGATTTTTTACTCGTTTCTAGTTGGCATGCATATCGTTGGCTCGCCCTCCGTACCACGTCCTGGGCAGGGTTAAGCGTCCAGCTCGGAATCGGAACCAGAAGCAGCTCCTTCGAATGCTTCTTCTTGAATGCATGTTTGTATCGTTAACCATCGCGTTCGCTTATCGCTCCACACGTTTTCACAGCTGAGCTAACTTTACATTTTGTTTCAACAGCATGAATTCATTCTTTACTTTCTGTATTTTTAAGTTTTCTCTTTTCTTTCTTTTTTTAATTTTTCATTTTATTTATTTTTGTTTCGTTGCTTATTTGATGGTATGCATAGAATTCTTATTTTACTTTATGTTGTGGTGTAAAAGGAAATGCACAATAAATTCGCCAAAAGAAAGCCAAAAGAATCCACACAAAAAAAATTAGAAAAAAATAATAAAGCATGAATTCGTAAAGTGTTCGTTTAGCATGCGAACGGTTGTTTGTAAATCCTTTTCATTGAGGTATTTATTGCTCTCTCTTTGAAGGGTGGTTGTTGTTGTCGCTGCCGCTGATTTTACTCTTTAGCTCACCAGATTTGTTTTTCAACAATGGCTCTGTAAAGAGTTCTGTGGGTTGTGAACCGGTAAATTCCGGTAAATATATTGGTAAAAATATTACAAATGTGCTGAATATCTAAATCAAGGACTTTACGAAACATAAGTGCATTTTTGAGGTTTAATCCCTACTCCACGATAATAACTCAATGCGAATTGTTAAGAATCTTTGAATCTGGTGACTCCTTAATAATTGTGACCTTCTATGGTAACCCTTTACCATGATGACTTATTAATAGTGACGTTTTAACATAATTAAAAACCCAAACATCACTGGAAACGAGAAAACGTAAGAAACTTAGTAGAAACTTCTAGTTCTGCCTCTTCTCTCCTCCCCTTCATGCTACTTCTGCTTCTTTTAATTAATTGTTTCGGTTGTTAAAAATTCGAAAATTTATCGCATTTCAGTGAGTTATTTATGGTCTTTATTACAGCTCTCTCTTCCTCTCTCTCTCTTTCATTCTCTCTTGGAGATTGATTCTAAGTATTCGTTGAATTTATTGTCAATGACACGTCATCGACTTCATTACTGTCATTTCCTGTGGCGTGTTCGAGAAAATGTCGCTTCACAATTAATCTGAAACATTAATTTAAATCTGATATCAGCGAAGAGAGTAGAGAACAGAACTCGGCCCATTCGAGTGCACATGCACCCGAGCGTGGGCATGATTAAATGCATATACACGAGTGCGGATGTGTGTGTTTGTGCATGTGTTTAAGTGATGTGTTCATTCAATGCAAACAATTGCATTGCTACAAATTAATCAGAAATAAATCTGCACACGTCAGAGCAGAAAATACTTTACAGAATAAAATCCAATTAAATTCAGCTCCCGAAAATATCCTGTCGTCCGCCACTGAATCACTCTCTCTCTTCCTCCCTCTCTGATCGTCACCTCGCTGGTCATACTCCGAATCACTGAACTCAATGACAAAACCAAATCCAAATGAAATGAGACAAATTTTCATTCATATATCTGTGGAAAAACTACGTTTTTCTTAAACTCTCCTCGTCTACCCTCTACACACCCCCCAAAATTGTGGTCATTGGTTTCCTCATATTTTCTGTTTCTCTTTTTTTTCTTGTTTAAATTTATTTCATGTGATTTCATTTCACTTGCTTTCCATGTCCAACAAATTGAATGTTCCGATAGATTCACGTACTCTACACAATGGATACTTTCAACAATAACAATAATTTTCTTGAGGGTGGTTTTGATCAGTGAACCATGTGGTTGACTCCTTCTTAGAGGAATTGTGAATGATAATAATACAATATTAAACACACAAAAAATGTTCCGCATTTCATTCTTTATACAAAATTACAGAAATTTTTAAAACTTTACTAAAGAAAATAGAAAAAAATCTATATTATATAATATATCAAGATTTAGGTTTAAAAATTTCATTAAATTCATATTATTTATTTTTTATACAGTTTCTTTCATAATATTTATAATTTAAGACTTGCGTTTGTCCTATACAATCGCCTTAAGATAAAAAAATGCTCCACACCACAATCACCGTGATATTGGCTGATGGTTAAAATATTCACTTCATAATTCTGCTTTATTAACAAATGTTACTCAGAAAAAAAAATTTCATAAAATTTGCATATCCTCAAATAGCTGCTGCTTCTGACATCCTTTCAAAAGCTTCGTTTCTTCACAGCTTCTTTTAAAATTGTAACGTGTCACAGTTGGAAATCATTTTCTTACCCTAATAAATGGGTGTTGAAGCTAATGTAGTTGTTGTTGTTTCTATTTGCCAAGTGAATACTTTTCCGAAATACACGGAAAAAATATGTTTTTAATAAATGCAAAAAATAGAAAAAGATTTACGTTTCGTTGAAATTCCTTGATCTTTCTTTTCGTGATTGTTTTTGTTGTTGGTGTTGATGATGATGATGCTATTGTTGGTGCTATTATTGTTGGTGTGGTTTTTATTGTTCATGTTGTTGTAGAGAATTCAGACAGAGCCGCTTAATGTGACAATATTTAAGTAAGATTTGTTTAAACATTAATTTTTTCTTTTTCTAAGTTGAAATTAGGCAAAACTTAGTAAGATTTTCCTTGTTTTACAATTGAGCTAAAAGTCTTAGAAATGGAAAACCAATTTCAAAAAGAAAACTAAACTAATCTGAAAACTGAGAAAGGAATATCTTCAAAGTTTCCAAAAATAGTGGGGACCAAATTTGATCAACCAAAAAAAATAACTATAAATACTCGTCTTAAATATAAATAAAAAAATTTAAAACAACTATAAAATTTTAAATAATAGTGTTATATTCCTTCGCATTTTTTCTTTCTTTCCACATCATATTTTCTAACATGATATCCCATCACAGCAGGATTTTTCTTCATAAATTTTTATTAGAAAAGTTTCTATAAAAAAAACTCCAGCGCATAGCTTTGAGTTTGTGTTTGTTTGGTTTTGTTTTCGGTTTTATTTTATTTGAATATTATGTGAATATTAAAATTATTTAATAATATTCAGTGCTTCAAAGTAGAAGAAGAAAAACAGAAGACGAAGAAGAAAAAGAAGAAAGATCAGAAGTCGGAAAACAACGAAGCGACGGCTTATAAAAGACCAAGTGTCGTACTTGTTGTTGTTGTTTTTGTTGCAAGAGAGGATGAGTTGATGTATGTGAGTATGTTAGTTCGCGCATCTGTGTGTGTTTTTTCTCTTTCAACATTATGGAAAATTCTGCTTGTTTAACTTAAAAATTGCATAAAACTGCGCATCATTATAGTCATCTTTATAGTTGTAATCTTTATCATCTTCATGGTTATTAACATTATCATCATAAGCATCAACATCATTTCCATGTTCATTATCACCATGATTAACTTTCTCAATTTTCTTCTGTTGTCTTTGCTTATCGTTCCGAAAACTCTTCAAATCGCTTAAATTTATTATTGAACGTTTGTATTAATATCGAGGATATATTAAAATATATTCTCTATTGAATAGGAGAGTTAAGTGACCTGATTTCTTCCATAGAAT
This sequence comes from Myopa tessellatipennis, assembly GCA_943737955.2. NCBI lineage: Eukaryota > Metazoa > Arthropoda > Insecta > Diptera > Conopidae > Myopa > Myopa tessellatipennis. Next base: position 54,820,371 of record OX031316.1, read on the forward strand.
TTTTCCAAAAAATAAAGTTTTTTCAAGCATAAAATCTTGAAGAGTTTTTCATAAAATGTTTTTTTATTGAATTCTATCGTAAAAAGTTTTCTAATATTCAATAAAGCAATAAACTCAATGGTTAAGAATTTCCTTTATTTAATAATATCAATAATAATAAAAAATTAAAAGATATGGAATAATAAACTTTTCAACAATTTTAACGAAAGAATTTAACGATTTTTCTAAAGTAAAATATATTAATGTCATATCGAAGAAAGAACAAAATCTATAAATTATCACTTTATCAGCTCGTCATTGGATAAACTTGTAGAAAATAACAATAATTCGCATAACCAGAAACAGCAGACTGGAATATTTGAGGGTAAGCAAAAGTATATCAATCAAAAAGTAAAAAAATGTAAATAGCTTCAAATCCTTCGATTGGATGACACTCGAAGGAGGTGGATAAAAGGCAAATTCAAAGAAGAAAACAAGAAAAAAGATCTTCCTTAGTCAGTTAACAAGCAGCATTTTATGACAACAACAAATATATAAATATATTTAAAATATATTTAATAAATAAATAAATAAACAACAAAATCATTAAAATCAACCAAAGCCACAAAGGAAAAAGAGTAACAAGGAACAACACAGCATTCACAAAAACCACAATAATGCTAATAAATCTGTCTACAAAAAATAACAACAACCACGACAGTAACAACAACAAAGTTCTTCAGTTCACAAAAAAAGAGAAACAAATTAATAAACTCAAATAAAATTAATGGATCAAATAATAAAGATCCTAAAAAATCGGCAAACTCGATGGTAGAGAAGGAGGGAAACAAGAGAGGGAAAGGGGTGTGTAGAAGAGAGAGTGTGCAAAAGGAGGACCGAATATAAGAAGTTTAAGTACAGAGGGTAGACTAGACTAGAGTCGAGTCGAGCATCAATAAAAAAAGAAATGAAGGCAAAAACAATTGCAACAAAAAACTTCTGACGTCATCTTCAGATAACCATGAAAAGCATAACGTGTTGTTGTTGTTGTTCTTTTATTTTTCTCCTCCTTCTTTTTCCTAGCTTTTGGTGTCAATTTTAAAATGTCCATTTTCTCGCTTTCCGGTGATGCAGCAATTTTTCGATGAAGGATGACTTCATGCTACTTTTTATTGTTGGTGTTGTTTTTGTTATGGTTTTTGTCATAAGGTGGTGGTTGTTGATTTCGTTGTTATGCTTGGTTTCTCGTTTTGCTATTATTATAGTTGTTATTTCACCGAAAGATTCTTCTGTTTTCCAAACGAGTTGTTTATCAAATTCATCAAATCTTCCCATTAATATTCAGCCCTCTCATTTCTTCCTTTTCTGCCCACCCGCTTCTTTTCCTTCCAATCCTCTCTACACCCCCTCCAGCAAGCCACACTCCTTTCCCTTTAATGAATGGTTTGCTTCACAGTTTGTCTCTTTGATGCTGCTTGTTCTTGGGTTTTGTTGTAGTTATAATTTTCCTTCTCTCTTCTCGTTCTACTTTCGGGAACCTAATAAATATGATATCTCAATAATTTATAGTTTCACACGATCTCTTTTAAATTTGTTGCTGTAAAGTTTATGGATCAAAGAAAACTTATTTTTTCTGGAAAGGGAAGGAAATGAAGTAGACAAAGAATATGAAGAAGTAGCAGAAGTAGAAAAAACGTTTTTTTAGAAGAAATTGCCACACATGCGTCAGAACATCAAATTCTCGCTTGCCGTAAACTATATTGCCCTGACATTAATAAATGTATGAGAAAATTACATTCATATTAAATTATAACTTCTTCGAACGCAGTTCATTCGACGGATACAATTAGTGTAGATTATAATACATCATAATAATTGCTTTTTCAATACAGGCGCTCCAGAAATTAAAAAATAAATGAAATGAATACTTCTAAAGACAGTGGCAAAATATTCTCTCAATTCTAAAGAATGCTCTTTGTCATTAATAACGGAATAAAACTTTCTTCATATGTTCGCTTAATTATCTTCCTCGGCGAACTTTATATTGCATCATGATTGATGATGATGATCTAGTATTCTATTGTAGTATAAAATCAAATAAGCCAAATTACAAGAAAAAAGTCACATACTCTGCAAGTAGATAAAACCAGACTAGAAAGAAAATAGTTGCCAATATCGTGAAGTACCTGAATTAGACATACGGATAAACGAGTTCCTACGGACAAGGACAATCCTAGGAGAAAATAATATAATATAATAATAACAATAATATAACAGACCAGTTAAAAATCGATAATAAAAACTACTAAAAATACTTTAAGAAGAGAGGAAGAGGAACGAGAAGAGCAATAATCTCCCTTTTAATATCCTCACAGCCCCCACATGTTTGAAGGTTCGGAATGGAAGGATTAAAATGCAAAGTAAATGTTCGAGAAATATTACGTGTCTATCCGAAGGCAAGCAAAACACAAGAGAACAGAACATAATGTGTAAAGGATATTTAAAAAATATCCATTTAAAAAAGGAAAACAAGAAGAGGAAGGAGAAGAAGAATAGATTTGGTATTCTCTTTTATATGCCATCATAACGCTTTTAAGGACTTTTTAATTTATAGTTTCGATTAATTCAGTATCGATAACTAGCATAATTCATGCTAGGGATTTAAAGGATGGAGTGGATCAGGATTTATTATGTTTAAATATGATTAAGTCATATTAGAATTCAATACAAGATTCGATTTTTTAATAAAATAAATATTGAAGTCAGGGATGGTATTATAAAACCTTATTCTGTACGTCTGTATGTCTTTCTTAAGAGATCCTTATAATCACTTCCGATTATCGAGGGTCGACCTTATGTGTTCTTTAAAAAATTTCGAAGGATACAATTGAAATAATTGTTTCAAATAATATTTCCTAAATAATTTTAAATAATAAACGACGAATTATCACATCCTTCACTTCACTGCTGGTATCATACTTAAATGTACCTAATTATATTAGGTCCTTTTTATGGTACGGTTTTCCATTTAATTATATTTTTCCATCTGCTTCTATTTTCTTTTCTTTCGTACTTTTGTCGTTTGCAAATTAAGCAGATTTATTTCCATAAAGAACTCTATTTCTGTTGCCATAAAAGGATGTTTTTGTGTATTTGTTTCTTGGTCTTATTTCTTCATCTTGTTGCCTTTTTGCATGTTCGTAAGCACCATTAAACCGAACGTATACAACGAAATTATTCCATCGGATTCAGTATCTGAGTGTTCTTTTTTTGCTTCTTTTATGTTGATCTTTCCTTGTTCTGTCTCAGAAGGGAAAACCTCTATTATGGTCTATCAAGTTTCTTTTATCATTTCATCTTTTTTCTCTTTGTTGGCCTTTTTTTGTTTTTTCTTCTCTTGTCAGTTGAGAAGGAAATTCTTCCAAATAAAGTTATAAAATGATATGCAAAATCGATATTGAAGGACATGCTGTTGTACATCCTCGTGCATATGTTGTAATTGGTGTCGTGTTGCAGTGAAGAAGAGGAAGCAAAATGGGCAATAAGCACTTCCTGGTCTTGTGATTTTTTTTTATGTTTTTTGTTTTTTCTGTTTTTAATCTTTATCCGTTGTGTTCTGTTGATCAGATCTGTTCTGAGTGACCAAGTGAATTATTTATTTTTCATTCAGAGTTCTTTTGGTTTCCATTTCAGGATTATTTAAAGCTTTTAAATCGTTTTTTTTTCACCACACTGTCGTGGTTATGTGGGTGACACGAGCCACTTTAAACACACTTTATAATTTACCCATGAATTCGGCGGTTGGTTTTTATATTCTTGTTCTTATTTTTGTTGTTGTGAAGTGTGATATAATATAATTTAATAAAGAATAAATGCGGTTAGATGATGCATTGAATAAACCACAGCGTGATGTAATAAAATCCTGCGTAGCTATCACTAAAAAAGCAGGATTACAGCAGGAACTCGGTTGGTGGTCCTCCGGATATTAAAATTCAACAGAGCAGTGTTGTTGTAGCGGATAAGCAACAATTTATTTAAAGCGATATTATTTTCCCACCTCGAGTGTTGTAAGTCTCTCTCTCAATGTTTTTTATTTCTTTTATTTCCCTTTATTGGAATAGATAACTGTTTCATTGTGTAGTGATGCCACGTTTCCTTTTTTGAGTGAGCCACAAGAAAGGAAGAATGAAAGAGTGATCGAGACAGCGGATTGGAACCACAGAAAAGGAGAGAAAAAACTGAGATGAAGCCGAAGTAAGTAACTCAGATCATATCGACCGATGCATCACGCAAGCTTCATTAACACGGATGTGTTGTGAACTAAGTTTTTTTTAAAAAAAAAGCTATTTAAAGCTCTTGCAGAATATTTCACATGGTTCTTATCATGATAAAGTATGTAAGAGAGAGAGACAGAGAGAGAGAGAGAGAGCATCAACTTATTTGGTACGTTTTAGATAATTCGTTCTCTTTCTCTGTTCTCTGCCAAATCCGGCTTGATTCCGGATGAACAACACCCCATCGTGACATTCATTGGACAGCAAACATTTAATACAGTTGTGCTTACAGACTAAATTGATTTATTGCTTTGAAAATTGATGATACATGTGTTTTTAATTTATTCTTATAATATTATTGAATCATGAATATTAAAATAAATAAATGTAATCAAAGACAACATTGTCAATATTGACATTGTCTTGTATCTGTCTTCATGTGGACAGTTTGCATAAACATGTCGTCAATGAAAAATTGCTGACGAAAAATAGGAATTGTCTTGCAAGACATCATCGACGACAATGTCATCGACGATGTCATCGATGTTTTGCACTACATTTGTAGTGCAATGTATTAATGGCAGCAAAAATAGGAAAGATGATGATCAAAGATGAGCAAAATTCGATGAACGTCATAAATCAACTGAATAGGAAGAAGACGTGCAGGAAGAAGAAGTGGGAGAAAAGAAGATAGAAAAAAAGAAGAGGAAATATAAAAGAAACATAGAAAGGATAAGAAATAAAAGAAGAAGGAGAACTATTGTATAATCAAAATGGACCAACAAGAATGCAAACGAAATTTCTCTCAAGCGGATTGATTTCGGTTAAACAGCCAGCCAGATAGTCAGACATACAGATGGACAAATTGGATAGTCAGATAAGCGCAGAGACAGACACAGTCTGTCATTAAGTCAGTCGAGAAGGATGTCGAAAAGACAGACAATCATTCAGTCAATTAATCGGTGAGGCAGCCAGGCACTTAAACACACATGATCTGTACGAAGGTGAAAAATATTACAACTAAAAAGATGATTGTTGTTGCTTTCAATTGTTGTAGATTCTGCTGCAGTAGAGGATGATATTGATGATGATAATGATGATTATAATGATGGTCGTGGTGATGATGTTGCTCTGCTGCTTCTGATATTGTTCAATGATTTGCTCAATTTGCTCAAAGACCCGGTCGAGTTAGAGTGCAACTTATATGAATGTCATGCACACACAAGTAACAACAACTACAACTACACACTGCCATACATGCATGAACACATGCATACATACATACATATGTACATTCATTCGTACACTCGCAGTACTTTCTGATGTCTGTCTAAAGCAATCAGCACGAAAGAACGCATGGATAAACCAAATATTTATCATACACACACATACAAGCACATTGACACTCACTTATGCACAGAAATACATATACACAAATACGCAAAATAATCCAAAAACACATTCAAACACACAAAATTTGGAGTGTGTTTGTGTGTGTGTGGATGTGTGTGTTTGAGTTTGTGTATATTTGAGTGCATATTCTTGTGCATTTTTCTTTCCCGATTTTCGATTTAATCCTTCTTTTTGTCGGTCTGATTTGCTGAATGTTGAAAAAACTGATAAAACGATAAACTGTTTAAAACATTAATTAAAAATGAAGCGAATTAATTTTTTCCCCCTTTTTTCTCTGTCATAAAACATTTAGTCATGGAATCTTTCATTAATTTATAGTTCCTGCTTTTGGTTTGTTTTAAATTATTGAATTTCACGTTTCGATGCAAGAAGAAAACAAAATCAAAATAATAAACAAATTTTTTATATAATAGAAATCCGAAAGAAAACAACAGCAAATCATGATATGGAATCATTTTCTTAGTTCGTGAATTTGTATTCGCAACATAGCATAAAATTCAAAGGTACGAGTGACGGACAGAAAGCGAGAGAGAGGAGTAAATCAGCAAGAGAGCGAGGGAGAGAGAAATTGATAGAATGAATGCTGAAACTCAATCATATTTGTATGGCTCAATCGACAGCAAACTTTTTGCAATTATTATTGAAAACAACCGCAACTCCAACAACTCGACAACGAATGCGATTGCGACTGCGGAAACGATTTCGACAGCGACTTCGACATCGCCTGCTGCTGACTCAATTTGCGAGTTTCACAAAATTTGCTCGATTCTGTTGCATGCGTAATTTTATGATGATTTTCATTCGTTGCATTTCGAGTGCCTGAAGTTATGCTATACAATTTCAAGTATCATTGCATGATTTCAGACAGGCACACAAACACACACACACACATCTTCATAGATTCAGTCACTTGCACAAAAACACAGAAGCTTCTGTTTATTTGCTCATCCATTCGTTTTTATTACTCGTGCCTTTGAGCAAATTCATCGGATGCTCTTTTTATTTATTTTCCGGTTTGCATTTGATTCCCTCCTCTTCTTCTTTTTCTGTTGTCTTTTAAAAACTTTTTGAAATTCCGTCACAGTGCATTGCTTTGAAACAGTACGGTTGTTTGTTGTTGTTGTTATTGTTGCATATTCAGTCGACATTTTAAAGATTCTGCCTTCGAGCTAGAAAACACACGTGTATGTTGTTGTTGTTGTTTCCAATGTTTTTGCTGCTGTTTTTTTTTTTTATTTTGTTACCAGATTTGCTTCACCTTCTCCACTCTCCTCTCTCAACCCACTCCGCCATTCACCATCCTCACGCTTTCCTAAGCTTCACCTGATTTAAATTCACACCGTAACACGGACATCCGTTCAGGATCCATCCTCAGTGTTGGATTTTCTACGCCATTTCTTTCGCTCGAATTCGATGCGGTTTCGTTACAGTTTATTTTCAATCCTGATATTTCAATAGAATTGATTTTTCTTGTGTTCTCTGGTGTTTCTTTTAACGCACTAAAAAGTGAAAACCTCTCTTTTACTATATACTTATTTAGCGAAACAAACAAACGAGTTACTGAAGTATTTCATTTGTGCTGAAGACTCTGACCTTTTTGAAAGTTTAACGAGTTCAAATTTGGTTTGAGATTTTGAAATACTGACTTTTTTCCTTGATTTTAAAGTGAATTCGAATGACAACTTTTTTGACGTTTGTGCTTTTTATACTGCTAAAAATTCGGAATGCATTCTACAATGAATTTTACAGTATGATTAATAGTAACTAATAAATTAATTAAAAATTCACGTTTAAGGGTTTAAAACTAAATTCATTTTACATAACACACTTCTAAATGCAAACCCCTCCCTTTTTTTTTCCTTCCCTAACCGTCCCCACCGTCTTCGTCACCTTCTCACATTCCAACCATTATTATTTATAAAAATGGACACGCTTTTTTGAGTTGTTTTTATTATTCGCTTTCCTTGTTTTTTTTTCTGAAAAGACGAAAAAGAATCACCTACAACCGAAAAAAAGCAGAGAAACATGGAGAAATTGAAGCCATTAAAATTTCTAAAAATCGCTGATGGCGATCCAACGAGGCAAACAATATTTCAACCAAAGCGTTGATGCAAATGAGGAGATTTTACTAGTACAGTACTAATACACAAGTACTAATACACAAACACACGCACATGCATACACACATACACAGAGATAGAGAAGGACCACATATTAACACCAAAAGCTCAAAAGAAAAATAAGAAAACCCTAAAAACGACCGCAGAAAATTACTAAAAACCAGATCGAAAACAATTTAAAGAAATAAAAAACAATTAAAAAAAAGTTTGAAAAAACCACCATTAAACGGTATTACAAAAAAAAACACAGCAACCTTAGAACCAGGAAGGAGTCGAAGCAAAAACCGTGGAAGCAGCAGCAATGCCAACAACAAAACAATTACAACAAGAGAAACAATGAATGTCGAAGTTGTTGTCGCAATAGTTGGCAACGCTGTACTCTGGGTATACAGCTTTGTGGTTGCTATCAATTCAACAGCAGCACCAGCAACAGCAGGAGAGGCAACAACAACAACACCATGCACAACAATACAACAGCAGCAACAGAGTTTCCATGTTTTGTGGGCAATTGTTTGCATTAGTTTAGAATAGAAAGGACAAAGCGGAGAAGAGATGGATTGACAGAGGGATGGAGAGAGGAAGAGACGGGGATAGGGAGAGAGGGAGACAGAGAGAGCCTGAGTTTCTTTTTCATGGTATTCTGTTAATTTGGTCACTGTTTTGATGCTCTCCTGTTGAGGCATATCCTGCTGTTGGCGCAGATGATTCCGATTCTGCTGGTCCATCTGCTGGTCCATTCACATAGCAGCATGGAAGCAATAATAAGGGTCTGGTACCCGAACTCTCTGATACCCAAACCTCTCACTGTGTTGCAATCGCAATCAAACGCATTGCTTTTGCTTCTGTAATGCTTTGATGATCAAAATGAGCATGGAAACCAAATCATGTTGCGAGTGATTCAATTTCGAGTATAGCAAATGGTAGCAAATGATACCGAGTCTACCAAGTAAGTGTGTGTGTGTGTAAATGTGTATTTCAGGTGAATGTCAAAGGCGATTGTCTCTGAACTCCGATTCGTTTATAATGACCATCAATTAACACAGCGCTTTGAGGCATAAAATCATGCCATCATACGAGAAACAAGTATCTACGAGCGAAAAATGAAATGAGGGCAGGAAGGAGGAGGGATGGGGGCACCAAAACTGAAGAGGGGAATGTTCTTTCAGATGAATCTTTATTCGGACATTCGTTTATAGCGACATGTTTCGGTTTTCATTTAATTTGATTTCGTTTCGTTTTATTTTATTTCTGTGCGTAGATCATTTTTCACATCAGCTCCAGCGGTTAAAATATTTGCGGCCACCGCTGAATCGCTGACAGTAAATGGTAAAAATTTAGCAATCATCAGCAGTTGCTACGAATTGAAAACAACAACAATAAAACACAACGACCATTAAATACAGCAACAATTAATTTGCGTTCTTGCATTGAAAATGATTCATTGAAATGCCCCAACAGCAATAAAAGACACAAACATCCAACAAAATCCAAAGTAATCGAACCGCATTACAACAACAAAAAAACAATCATAATAATGGATAATAAAAAACAATCAACTGCAAGGATTTCGAACTTGTTTAATCGTTAAATTCTTATTAAAGTAAACCGAATTTAGATTACGTTATTATTATTTTTAAGTATTTTATTTTTATATTTTTCATTATCTTTTTAATCGTAGCTCTTGAATCATTAATTTTTTTATTTTAATTGTTTTTTCCATATTCTTTTTTCATTTTTTTTTACGTTTTTTTTGTAATCAACTAGAAAAAATTCTATTTCAATCAACTTGTGTCAATTACAGTTGGTTCTTCCTTTTATTTTGTACATTGTACATATTCTAAATTCCAACATTTTTGCCAATAATTTAGTGGACAAAAATTTATTGATATTTTTTTTAGTTTAAATTATTAACACTTTCTTCGTTGGTGTTGTTTTTGTAGTTGAATTATTATTTTCATGATTTCATTGTATATTTAGTTTGGTTGTATTTATTTCTGTATGTGTATTTTATTTTTTTAATTAATATTAATTAACATACTCTAATTAAATAAAAACTTTGGAGAATTTTAAAAAACTTCTATGTTAATTAGTATTTTTTCCACAATTTCAATTCTTTTCAATATATATATTTTCAATGTATGTATAATATTTTGAATTTCATTTCGATGTTGCCTTTTTTTTGGAAAAATGAATTTTTCATAAAATTACAATTTCTTTACATATCTCTCTCTCTTTCTGTCACTCTCTGACTGTTGTTGATAGACTCTCGTGGTTTGATCGTTTTAAGCGTGTTCAAGTAGAATTAAAATCAAATCAAGAAGATTTCAGTTGATTAGAAGAGAAATTAAGAAAAAAACAATTAATTGAATTTTTATGAAAATTCAAAAAAAAAACCAAAAACAATAATAAAAATTGTTCGCCTGTCGTTTATTCACGCTAGAGTAATAAATCTATCAACATAGTCACGACACGTTAATGTTCACAGTGAGTAATTTAAGCGTTAAACGCGCTTTTAAAACAACAATTAAAATTAAATCAAGTTTCATATATACAGATATATATATATATACATAGTACATATGTACATAAATATACATACATATACTATTAATATTTACATATATAATATATGAAAAACATGTCTATCAAAGAGAGAATCGAAAAAGCGCGAGCAAAGCCATTCGACAAAGGAAGGAAGTAATAATAAATTCGTGATGGAGTGAGAGTCTCGTTTAGAGGGGGAATTGATGGTGGAGAAGGAAAGGAAAGGGAAGGAAGGCTGCTACCGAGAAGGAGAGAAATGAAAAGAAAATATTAAATATAAATAACTCATGAAATAAATAAGTTTTCTGTTCCTTGAGTTATTTTTAAGTTTTCTTGGTCGCTTTTTCGTGTCTTTGTTATTAACAGTGACTTAGTTAATACAACAAAAATATTACTAGAGTAGTAAGAAAACAATAGAAACAAAATAACAACAGCTTATAATTGAAACGTGTTATCGAATAAAATATGTTCTTTTAATAAATGCCGAGTCATTTTATTCAATTCACCACACCGCATGGTGAGTAGGTGAAAAGGTTTTAAATTTGGAAAAGCATTTAAAACATGTTTGTAATTAAAAGTAAAGTATTTCTAAATATCAAAAGCGTGTGCATGTGTGCCTCATGACTTTTAGCATCCTGAGGGTTTATTTTTCGCTCTATAAGCTTTGCGATTTCATGCAACACCTTTTTTTCTTGGCGTTCGTAATTTTTTCTTTTTGCACCTAAAAATATGCAAAACTTTCATTCGTTCGCAGTTATCGCGTGTGGGGAAGTTATTAAATTCCGCATTGTTTCTTTGGTTTTTCTAAAAACTAATTATCAACTTAGTTATTTATAGAAATATTTGAATTAAGTTTTCATTTTAGTTTAATTAAAGTTCACACATTCTTAGAGTTATTTTAAAATATCAAAATGTGAAAGTTTTTAAAAATGTTGATTTCAAATTTAATAACATCCACTTCCTTGATTCACTTACAGTTAAATATTTCGTTTGTTAAATAAAGTGTTCAATGAAAAATGAGCGAAATTCATTCTTTAGCGGAACCGTGAATGAGGTGAAGCTGAAGCACGCCCTCGAGTATGCTACGCGATGTTCTGTAGAGTGAACAGTGCTTTGATTGTAAAAATCTTGCAATTTTGCAAAATGTGCTCTCAAAAACAAATCGCCCGTCATTCGTCATTTCCGACTTCAAGTATTCGATCGATAAATTGTAGAAAGCAATAAAACCACGTTTAAACCATACGCATACAGTAACACACACACAGACACACGAACACTCACACACACAGTCATACGTAGATTGCAATCGTTCACAAAGCAAACCGTATAAATTACGGTTGGTCAAGCTTTTGAACCTGGCGGCAATTTTATAGTGAGCACCACTTCGATGGCGATCTGGCAGCACAAAGTTGCTTCAAACACACACCCACACACAGAGGAAGCACTTATTCTATCACAAAAACACATACAGACATACGCACACTCACACACATACTTGTAGATAATATTTGGGATCCATTTAAAGAGTATTTATTAATCTTTGAATATTGTGCTCTGCTGCAAACAGTTGCACTTCTTTGATGTTCATTTAAGTGTTGTTGTTGTTACTACTACATTTGTTGTTGTTATTGTTGTTGCTGATGTTTTAGTTGTTGTGGTTTTTCTGATACTCTTTCGTATTTATGAAGGAATACGTACTGCATTATTGGAGAAGAGGAAGAAGAACAAGACGATGCAGTAGTTGACTTAAAATTGATATCCATTAAAAGTTATTGTTTATCTGAATGCATGAATAATTCGTGTGCTTGCATGTTTATGATGTTTAATTAATACATCGATTCGATCGATGATTAATTTTCAACAATGATTTTAGTTTTGAGTAACTTCTTCGGCTTTAATCTGAAAATCCTTCAAAAGTCCTTGAGTTCTTTGGATTCATATTGCAATTATTTTTGTATTTCTCAGTTATTCATTTATTTATTAATTCATTACTTTTTCTTTCTCATTTAATTCTATTGTACATTGTTTTTTATTCAAATTTCAATTTATAGTTTTTATTTTAATCTCATTTTGTCTCAGCATATTTTGAATTTCATTATTATCAAATATTAATTTGATTTAAATTCCATTTAAATTCAATTTTAAATCCCTTATTTCAATCATCGTTTATTGAGTTTTAGTTTTAATTTTATTTTCGCTTTAATTTTAGATATTTTTAATCTAACTGAATTTTTATTATATTTTTACTATTATTGATTATAATGATTTATTGAAATCAGATTAAATATCGTATTAAAATCTTTTTTCAAATTTAATCTCCCTCAAATTCTGCTGTATAATCAGATGTAATATTCTCGTACATGTAATCAAGTGTATTATTATTATTATAATTGGTTTTTATCATTGGTTGTTTTCAGGTAAATAATTCAAAAGAGTGCGGCGATGTTAAGCACCGGAAATTTAATTTAAATTAACACTTCAGCGTTCAGCGATACTCCTTTTCACGTACACATTTTTTCACATCCTGTTGAATCCTCTTGAGAACAAAAGGCAACAAAAAAAACTGTATAAAAATCCAAATAATCAGTAAACTCATTTCCGGAACGTATTCGTTCGATTCGAAATCATTCGTTCGGTTGATATCCTTTCATGAGGGAAAAATTCACTCATTTCATGGGTCTGCCCCTGTAACACACCCTGTACCACTATGCCAGCTCTACGAATCGGCGTATATACAGCATTAAGTCAATTAATTCATGCAACTGGCTGTATGAGTAACAATAACAACAACAACAAGAACAAAATATTCCCGGTTAGATCCTCAGAAGCAGCAATAAATTTTAAAAACTTTCCGAATTGGAAAAACCGAAATTGTTCATGCAGCGATACAGATGAAGAAGAAGAAGGAGAAAAAGAGGATGAAGAAGAATAAGAAAAGCAACAACATCAACGAATTTTATTTTGTTCTGCTAAAATTTTTTTTGTTGTTAAAGAGTTGAAAATTTTCCCCGATTTTCAGAGAATATAAAGATATTAATTTAAGAAAAATGGAAAAAATATTGTGAAATATTATTGTTGTCTCTTATTTTGCTTTGTTTCTTTTTCAAGTTAAGTTTTTCAACTGAATTCTTCATTAAATTGCATTTTTATCATTTTACGTGTTCTTCTTGAGGATGAAAATTTCACCAGAAGTGCTTATGTTTAATTCGATCGAGGGTAGTAAAGGGTTAAACGCGTGCTTAATGACGATATTCGCACGAGATCAATAAATTCATGATTAATCATGCAGTTAATACTCTTTTACTGTTTTTTATTATATTATGTTTTATTTTAATTCAGTGAAAGAAAAAGGTTAAAAATTCAATTCCCAAAGAAACAAAAGCTTCAGTATTAATATATGGGAATAAAAAAAAGGTTCCTCAATAAAATATTATATTGAATTTACACTGCAATCGTAGTCGGGGGATGAGAGGAAAAGACAAGAAAAAAAGAGAAAAGAAAATAAAAGGGTAATAATTGAAATATTTATTTCGGTTGAATAATAAATAGTGAGGAAACAAAAGAGGAGCAACGGTGGAGGAGCAACTTTAACAACAATAACAACCACAATAAAAGTAATAATGACATAAATAAGAGAAATGGGACCAACAGCAACAACTACAACTACATTAACAACAGCCAAAGTAATAACAACATTAATAATAACCACATTAAGAACAACAACGTTAATAATAGCAACAACACCATCAACAACTTCACAACAACAACACAAACCAACAAAATCTACAACTGCAAAAACGACTCATGAATTTTGCAACCATCTCTTGTACTTTTGCCTCTTTTTATTTTTGTTCCTTTTTTCCCCTATTCTTCTTCTTTTATACTTGTTTATCCACTTCTTCTTGGTCCTCTTTTTTAATTTTCATGTTTTAATTTAATGTCCTTGTTTTGTTCGTCGTTTTCTTGGTTTTATTCGTTGTTTTGCTTTTAATACATTCATGTTTTTCATGTTCTTATTTATTGTTGTTGTTGTTTTCGTTGTTGCTCTTCTCTTTCTTTTATTTATATTGCACAATTGTACAATCATATTTCTGAGCGAAATTTCCATTTTAATACGAAACGCAATGCAACGCAGCACGTATTCAAATTGAATTGAGATGAACAGCAGCTGGGTTGAGTTGAGTTTACAACAATAACAACAACAAGAACAACAAAGTATTTCTGGCAACCGAAACGTGTTGCAGCAATAAAATTGTCATCGTAACCCATCGCAACACATCGCAACCCATTCATCGCATTCATTCTCATCACCAGCCATTCAACTGGCATCGATATGATATCGAAAACACTGCAAAACAGGAGTGGAGTGCGGTGGTTGCGGCGGTCTCATCAGAGTGCGCCAGTGTAAAGCTTGATTGACGCCTCGACTTCCATTAAAGGACCCATAATTCCAGTAAATATCTGTTGTTAGCCTAGGAATAATTGATCACTTTAAGGAATTCCGATCGACGTTAATTTAAAGGCGTCTTAGAGAGAGCCCTCGTAAGAGAGAGGTTGTAGTTAGCCGTATTAATTCATTTGGCCTGATTCCGTCCCTGTGCTGTGAATGTTTTAAAATGTAAATGAATGAAGTTCAGATTAATTCAAGCATTGGTTTTCAATATAAAGTGTATTGTCACTTTTTTATTAAAGCATCCATGAGATCGTAACTGAGTGCATGTGTTGGTGTGTCAATGGGTGTGTCTGTGTGTGTGTGTTTGTAGTTCTGCCCACTGTCAACACTGTCAGCAGTTTATTATTTCTGAAAATCCTTTAGTTTGAGTACAATTTGTATGTTCAATGGCCTTGTTTTTTTTTGTTGCTGTTTTTTGTCTGCTTTTTTATCCACTGAATTGCTTCCTCTGTGTAGCTTTTGTAGCTTTTGTTTTCCTCTTTCTTGTAGGTTATTTTTTACCAAAGAGGAGGAAATTTATTTCAACAAAATGTGGGATTAAAAATCCATTTTTGGAATTTGCAATTTCTTTCCAACAAATTTCACAACAAAATAGATGATAAAATAATAAAAAAATATTTTCAAATAATTTTTTTTAATCATTTTTAAAACACATTAATCTAATGGTATTTTTCTATAAATAAACACAAAGTTAGGTGACAAAATCGAACTGGATCAATATTTAGCCAATCAAAAGCATTAAAAGCAACGCCACTTTAAAAGGTAGACCCGGATTGGGAATGAAATTAGTTACAAAAAGCAATCGAGTGATAAACAAACATGGAAGGTGAGTGAGGAAAAAAATCACAATTTGTAGAAAATTGAAAAATTTGTATATTTTTTGTCGCTTATCGAACACAAAAAAATAATGTTCGTAATACAAACAATGTTCGTTGATGACAGAGTTCTCTGAGATGACTGAGAGTAAAGCTTCTGATACACAAGAGGAATGTGTGTATGAGTGACAATCACTGTGTTTGTGTGCGTGTGTGTAGCATGACATGCGACACATCATAACATCAGTCATGCGTTTACTATAAATTCAAACAAGTTCGTTGAGTTTACAGGTACAGCAGCAAGAACAACCAGCAAACAACGACAACATCGAAAGGAAGAACCGAAGCAAGTTAACAATAACAAAGTGCTTGAGATATCAGCGATTTTTTAAAATATGCACAAAGAATGGATGGATGGCTGAATGGGATGACTTTTATTCGTTGTTGTTATTGTTGTCATTTTCGTCTTTTGTTGTTGAACATTTTTTCGATGTTGTTATATTTTTCTTCTGTTTATTTTTGACTGATGTGTTGTTATATTCTTGCTATTATTTTGTTGTTGTTTTCTTGTTGTTCTTATTTGTGCTGCTTGCAACATTGATTTCTTTGACATGTCATCGATGTTTTGTTACTTTGTTTGACCTTTGTTGTCGTTATTTTGACGCATTTTTCCACCTCACCATCATAATCATGTGTCAATAACCTGTCAGTTTATAGATAAAACATGTCTGGGAAGGGGTGAGTGATGAGCGGGAGGGAGGGTGATGTTGTTGAGTTCAATATCTGTGGTACTCAGTACCATTTCGAATGTGTGGCTGGGTTCACTTTGCTCACTCCACACACGACGAATGACTCTCTCTCTCCCTCCCTCTCTCTCATACTCTTTCTCTCTCTCCATCGCTTTCTTTCTTTTCTTTGTAATTCTTCTTTACTTAGTCATTGCCTTTTCTGTTGATTGCTGATCGAGGCAGATAAAATGTCTGAAATGCAGTCGAAGTGGTTTTCATAAAAAACTGTGTGAGCCAACTGATGAGGGGGGGAGGGGGGATGCTGGCGCTTTGATGGCGTTTATTAAATATGCTTTCAGGCAGCTAAATTGTAAAAAATACAAAAACAACACACATACTTTCACTCAATTGACGTGACTCTTTTCAGAACTCAGAGACTTCGTTATATTTTAGGAAATCTGTTTTATTTACATATTTTGTGCCTCTTTTTTTGTGTGATTCACTCACGTGATGACAGTGAAGTTGTCAAAGAGGAGAGAGAGAGAGGGAAAGCGAGAGAGATGTGTATATGTAAGTGCGTGTATGTGTTCCATTTCCGACGAGATTTGCGAATGTCAAATGCATGTGTGTGTGTGTTTCAGAATACGACTGACAGACGTCATCAGTGACTACGATGGCGATGATGACGACTCTATTGATTTCGCTTTACAAGCAAATTTTTCAGTTCACGGATTTTATTTATTATTACTTCTTTTTTTTCCAGAGCACTCTTCTTTCCATGCACCCCTTCCAACCCTCTTACCTCATACACCAGCCTTTCACCACTCACCACTTTCCCCTTCCCAGGCGACGCTAAGTAATGTCAAGTGTTTGACATTCAAAGCAGTTACGTTTGCAGGAGTCTATCAGCTTATGTTGTTGTTGTTGTTGTTGTTGGTACTATATGTAGGATTCAGAGATATGATGAAGCTTAGCTGAGATTGTCATCAATAATTGACAGCAAAGTGAAGAGAAGTGTTGATGTATGCAAATTTTGTCCACTGAAAGCTTATCTCACTCTTTAACCTTAACCACTTATCGTAGCTGAGTCTTAAGTTCAATTTGTTAAACCACTTTTTCTTCCTTTTTTCTTGTCAATTTTTTCTGTTTCTACGGAAAGAATTACAATATTTATATGTATTGAACTCCTTTAAGGTTTTACGCTTTCATATTTGAATATTCTGGTTACATTTTTCTTCAGTTTTCCTTTCTAAATAAATTCTACAGAGAAAAATAACCGGTGTTATAATTCACAAACATCTTCCTATCTAACAACGAGTATTTTTAATCCTCTTTAGGATTCGCAATAGAGGATTTGCAACACGAAGAGTTTTGTATATGTTCCTCTTCATTTAGAATTTCCATTGCGTTTCTAGGGGTTTCAATAAGAGTAACATTTGTCTTATCTTCTATCTTGTGTATATGTTTCCACCATTTATTATCTTGATTTTTATTTAATTCTTTGTGATACTCTTTAGTGATACATAAAGTCTCCTTAGTATTTTCTTGCCGGGGGCTAAAGTAAAGTCTAAAGTTAACTCTACAGATTTCATATAGGTTGAAAATACTCTTAACCCATTCTACCAACATGTGTTTACACGACACGTGCATAAGCCTCTATAACGAATGAAATATAAAATAAGAACCGGAAATCACATAAACGAGCACGCAAGCATTCGTATGCAGAACCTAAGCAAATAAATTAAAATTAATTAAGCATTACGTACTCGTATCTTGAGTACACGTACTCAGAAGGTGCGTGAGTGAGGTGTAGTGAACGAAATGTAGGGTGTAGAGAGAAAAAGAAACAAAACATGAAAGCTACATGAAGTTGAAGAACGAAAGAGTTACAAAGTGAAGTTCTACGAAAGACAGAACCATTTGCATAAAAAACAAATCGCGGAAATAAAAAAATAGGTTAAGAAATCTAAAGATGTGGAAGAAATGTGGAAAAATACATTAGATTGTAGAAAAATTTACACCGCAAAGAATCAGAAAAGAAAACAAAGCAAAAAAACATCAAAAAGAAAAACACAGACCGAGAGAACTAAAGTAGAAATGCATACACAAAAATAAGAAATAAATTTTAACATAAAAGAAAACAATATTTTCCACCGATAAAATTATTTACGTGTGATGTAAGAAATTGTTGACTCCAAAAAATAAATATCAATCCGGTGATTTTCGCACATTTCCAGAAAAGCAAACAAAATCAATACAAATTGAAGCATATTTTTAGGATCTTCGAGACTGAGCTCTCAAATTCTTGTATTTTCAGCTTCTCCTTCTTTGCAGTTTCTTCTTCTGTGTTTGTTTTTGTTTTTTGTTCTTCTTTATTGCTATTCAACTGTAAACTTCAATAAACATTCCAGATGACTTTTATTGATTCAATGATTTGGATGATCTGAATGATGGCTTTGATGACTCTATACTTGGAATTGACGGCAGTGATGAGCACAATTTAGATGGTGGGAAAGATAGGGAGAAAGAGAAAGAGAGATTGAAAGTGAAGAGCCAAAAACGATGTGAATTGTATGGATGATGATTGTAATGATGATGATGATGATTATAATAATGCAGAGTTTAAATTAAGACGCTCATAATTGAGGTTCTTATGATAGAAATATTATGGTTAACTACTTGACGGATTGATTGAATGCCTCAACTCATTACTTCGTTGATTGACTCACTCACTTAATAAATTAATGTAGCACTGATTTGCTAAATCACGGATAACCGTGAACATCTAAGATTTCACAGAAGATCTGATTAAAGGCTGTACGATTACCTAAATAAGGACTTCATCTCCAGCTAAATAACGTTTCTAGACAAAATCATTCCATTTATATGTATCAGTAAATGTTTCGCAGATATCGTCACTGACTCTGTCCAGAAAATGTCTCACCCTACTGATTCCTTCACTAACCGATGGCCATATAATAATGGTTGTTGGAGAAAGATGTAGGATAAGAATGCGTCTATAGGTTCTTGTGACTTTTTATCCGTGAACCGTCCAACAGGGCGTGATATCGAGGGATCATCTTTACCGAAAGAGTCCTCATAACGGACGGTAGAAATGACTCTCGATGGCAGACTCGGATAACGGCTAAACTCGATATGATTCCAGAGCATATGATGTTACATTTCTGTTATAATGAACTCTTCTATAAGAAGTTGTTTCTTTTCTGACTCAAAAATAAGCTTTGATCGGATTTTTATGATTACTTACTTTGTGTGAAGACTCCCAGGCAGGTGATTATGAAGGTGATGATCTGTAATTCACGGTAGAATAACATTTTTTCTTTGGCAGTACTTAGATGGAAGATGTTAATACAACTCTCAACTCTTCAGTGATGTGAATCTAAAAACAAAGAAGAATGTTTTATTTAATATTCTGTTCCTTAAATTAAGTTGAGATATTGGGGTCTATAAAATATTCTCTATTTAGATATCTAAACGATATCTTAACTTAATAGCTTAACTCATTAAATGTATAGTAATTTAAATCAAAGAAAGTGAAACCTTTTTTATACTAATTCAGTTAATTGTCTCAACATCCTGTTAAATTCAAATATTAATGAAATCCTTATAAATCCTTGGCACATTAGCGAGACCTTAATTAGTAGGTCGATTTTGTAGAAGCTCGCCAAAAAAACCAAACCGCAAAAATTTAACTTGTGCATGGACTCAACCGTAATCCATCTCAACCACGACGATGAGTAAATCAGCAACATTTTTGAGGTCACTTAAGAAGTCGGGTAAAGAGTAAGGAGAGAATGTGGATGTTTTTTTTTTGGGTATACTTTTTTTTCATGTTGCTTCTAGACTTTCTAGACGACGAAAGTCTCATCTTGAACCCTTTGGAAGAGAAGAAAAGAGCGATGAGTAGATAAGGAATAGTAAAATTTTGAAAAGCAGAATAGAGAAGAGTAGAGCGTGGAAGGGTATAGAAGATGTTAGCTAGGGAATCCTTTTTACGGAATCCGTTTTGATGGAACTCTGCTGGAAGCTAATTAAGCGTCAAGAGGAGGCTTTTAAAGTGAGTTGAAGAAGACTTCTTGTAAAGAATTCAAATATTTTAGTATTAAAATTTGATATTTAAACTAGAGCGCATTACTGAAATGAAGTAGTTATACCGTTAAGTCATTAAAGTCATCAGACTGAAGAAAATTCAATCATAACCACGTTTAAGTTTTTAACGAATTTTATTAAATTTTTCATCTTCTTCAGTAATTTCAGAAAATGTATGTTGTGAACATATCATGTTCGAGTCGTGTTTAAGGTTAAGCAAGGTCATAAAAAAAGAAGATGTGAATTTTTCCCTGATGCAGGAATTTGATGAAACCATTTCTTAACATGGACCATCATCAGAGCAACACAATCATCATTAAATGCAGCATGCAGCAACAACAACAATAATTATTATTATTACGTTGTTCTCTTCCAACCACACTCTCCACCTGCAGCTGGTGATGTGATAGTGTTGGTGTGATGGTGATGGTAGTGCTGATCATGGTAGCGATGATGATGTTGACTGTGCCTCGGTTATCTAAAAGCTGCTGGTAGAACCCTGCCTTTTAGCAGCTGCATCTGCTGCTTCTGGTGCTCCTGCTGTTGATAATGCGTTTTAATGACCACATTCATATCCTTGTTCTCATCTCCTTTCCCCCCTCTCGTTACCCATTCCTATTACCTTCGCCTTTATGGCATTTTTCTTGGTCCCAGTCAAATATTTGAACAATTTCCTCTACAAGTTGTAGAAAATGAAAACGTTGTGGTCATATTATGCGATTGGCTTTTGTTGTTGTTTTTGAAACACTCGCCAAGAATCTGCAAAGTGCAGGGTTCCTGTCTTCTTCTTCTTCTTATTTCTCTGTGTTCCATTGCTTTCTGCTCTCGTAATGAAGACGCTGACAGTGAACGGTGAGTGGTGCATCGCGATAAATGCATCTCCCCCACCTTCCAATAGCCGGTAAAATATCATGTTTTGTTCACATTTAATCGGCTTGCTTTTCACCGTTGTTTATATATATATTTTATTTATATTTGTGCAAAATATTTGAGTAAAATTGGAAAACATGTATTGCTTTTGAGATTGTTTATTGGTTTTCATTGTTTGTGCGATAAACAAAGGATAAAAGCATATAAAACGAAAAAAATACAAACAAATACAAATTTGTACAAATACAAAAACGAAAAATACAACAAATTTAACGAAGGAAGGAAGAAACTAATGAAAGTAACTGAACGAAGGTCCAAGACTCTAATGAAATTTCAAAATTTTAACAAAGATCCATAATTCTGATTTTTAATTTTTGTTCATTTGATTATATTCTTTCATTTCTAATGAATATCTTCATTTGTGTTGTTTTCTGTTCATCCAGCCACTCACGACTGCAGTAACTTCGACTGCATCTTCTTTTTGTTAGTGAAGAAGAAAAGGAAGAAGAGGACGAAAAGGAATCAGATGCGTGCAATTTAAATTAGCTGCATGATTAATATTAGTATGCATAACAGGAACAACAAATCCGGCATTCTTCTGGCTGCACATCTGCACGTCTGGAGACTATTTGAGAAGACTCCTCAGCGAAGATCTTCCTTTCGGTAGCATTCATCACAGGAGTCTCGTTGCAGGTTCGGCTCCATCCCCATCCCCGGTCCCATCACCGACCACGACCTGAACTCCCATCCTTTTCGCAACGAAGTTCGAAGATAGTTCTACGCGCTCCGACCGCATTTATTTCAATCCCTTCGTGGGCTGGCGATGTGGGATCGATGCATGGCGTGCGTGACGTGCATGCAACCATGATGCATGTACATGTGTGTGTGAGTGTTTGAAATTCTTATGGATTTCTTTTTTTCTACACGGATTCGTGCGAAAAACAGTGTTGTTTGCGGGGTTTCCGAGAGACTTCAAAAACTCTGCCACTCGGAGTGTGTTGCATCTTCGATTTTATGACGCGTACGCATTCGAAATAATTTAGAAAGCGTATCGAAGACAAAGAAGCAGAATTTAATTTGAACACTTTGAAGGCAACAACTTGTGGCTTCCCTAAATCAACGAATCCAGTTCGAAATCTTGATCAATCTTGCCAAACATTCAACAAACCATTCTTCTTTCTTGCCTATTGACTCTTCTTATAAAACATGTCTTTTATAAAATTTAACAGAAATGGCGAGAAAGATAGACAGAGAAAACGTTAAACTAAACCTTAATGAAGTTATAGGTATGTCTTTTCTATAACTTCCTCACCCTCATCTTCAATCTCATCCTCATTAGATCAGGTGAAATAAATCAATGTAACGTTTCCACAAATTGAAAAATTCTGGAAAATTCTTGTTTTTTTTGCCTTTTTCTGGGTTTACAGTTTCATCGTCATCAGCATGAGAATGAAAATATTCCAACGGGTTGTAAGTAATTTCATATGCTTATATATGTGTGTGTATTTTCAAGATGTATGAAGCACATCAAGTCCATTGTCTCCTGCAAGGAAGATTTATTAGTTTTCCTTTCGCTCTTTCTGTCGTTGCTGTCAGTCTGCTGAGCACAGCGATCCATGGCGACGGTGACAGAGCAACGATGCTGATGGAAGAGGATTAGAGTGTCGAGAAGGGGAAGAGCAAAGGGGGGAAGGCGGAAAGGAAGAATTGCATTACCTTTGTAGGCAACTATACAATTACTTAGAGACAAAAGATAGAAAAATGCAAACGATTCGCATTGAATTTAATTTATGCTTTAGAGAAGATGGACCGAGCTGAAGAGATTATGTCTCGTTTAATGCCGATTTCTTACTATCTCTCCCTCTCTGTCTCTCTCAAAGCAAATCAATATCGACTTTAAGCTCAGCTCAGCAGCAAATTGGAAAGCAAGCCGATGATTTCAAGAGTTTCTGGTCCGCTTCATTCTCAGTCAATACGCATCACTCATTAGACCAACATCATTTAATAGCTAATCAATGAAACTTTTAGTGGATCATTCAAAAAGGCATTCAATACCCCATCCATTGTTCATTCATATTTTATGCCCCATTCAGTATCACATTCATTAGTGTCTTTGATAGCTCTGAAAGACATCCGTTACGATCTCGAATTAAGAAAAGGTGGCTAAGCTAATGGTCCATGTTGTTGGCAGTGCAGCTTTCTTCCTTCCTTCCTTCCTTCCGATTACTTCCATTCAGTTTCCTGCCTGTGAACATTTGCTTTGTTGGACTTTGGACTTCATAAGCTGTTCGATGGCGGGGTTTTCCCTTTATTGTTGTTGTGCTTATTTTATACATACAACAGATACTGAATCATGATGATACCGACCAAAGCAAGCTGAATCGATACGGTTTTCCGGTTTCGTTTTGGCTGTTGATGGCGGAAATGCGCTACGGTCTGCTCCGTATTCTCAGGTGTATTTTGTAGCAAGTGCCTCAGGTGCTTCAGTTCACTTCCCTTCTCTTCACTCTTTACGAGTTTCTGTGCGTTTCTCTTTACTTCTTAGATTTCCTGTGCTCTTTTTTCACTCCTGATGCTTCTGCTGTTCCTGGCTCCTGACTGCTTCTCCTACTGCAAATCTTTTGCAATGGAAAACATTTTCATAAGTCAATTTATTTGCTCAGTGATATATGACTCGAAAGAGTTCTGCAGAAGGGACATTGGTTGGTCCTTGGTTTGTTTGGACAGGTAGAGAAAGGAAGAGAGACAGAAAAATAGAGAACGAGCCAGAGAGAAAGGAAGGAACAAGTATGGTTTGACTGTTATGGAGACTGTATGGAGACTGTTATTTATATGTTTACGTTGGTTTATAGAAGTTTCGTCGATTCGGTTCGAATCATATTCGGTTTGGCAATCATATTTAGTTATACAGTATCTAAATGGAACATTTGTGTAAATATACAAATATATTTGTTAATTTGTAGCCATTGCGTCTGAGGTTTTATCGTCCCGGAAGAAAAGCCAACAACAAACAAATATTCATTTCGAACTTTTCAGTTTTGTTTATTTATAGATTTTCCCCCCTGCTCTTTTCTATGATTGTATTTGCTTTTGCGATACAAGTATTTATTTAAATGCATTGAAAATATAAATAAAAAACAGAATGCATTTACTCTCCCGCTCCCTCTCTTTCTGTGTGTTTCTCTCTCACGCTTTCTTGCCCTCTATATTTGTTCTTTATTTAACATATTATTGACATCTCTGGAGTATTGATAACATTTATTATTTGGTCTTTTCGAATTTTACTTCGGGGGAAGTTCAAATTTATATAGCTTCTCAGTGAAGTTTCGACTATTCGACGAACTCTTTGATTGGTACTTCATAGAGTATAGTTTAAATATGAGCAGACTCGAAATGTGCCAGGAATTATTCTCGTAATTGACACTTGTAGAGATTTCATATTTGCTCAGAAACCCATCCATCGAGTTGAAGACACACACAAATTTTCTCCAAAATTAACTCGGATCTGTGTAAAAGCGATCGAATGTGGATCTGAAGTAAACATTTTTTACTTAAAGTTAGCCCAAAGTGAGATCATTTTTTTTAATCCAAAATCGTACACTGGTTTCTGAGCTCCTTTTAAACTAACATCCAGCCCAACATTCATCAAACCAGCCAATCAACCAACTGTTTGTGTTTTCTGCTTTCATTGTGTTTTCTTTTCCTCTTTGCTCACATCGTATACTTGAAGTTCATTTAAAATTCAGGATAGCAGCATGGAATGTATTTGATTCTATTAAATTTCTTCTTAAGTCGATTGCCTTAAACAACATGTTGCTTTTCTGGCAACAGAATCGTATTGAATTTCTTGTATGTCGGCGAGTGTTTGTGAGTGGGTGTGTATGCGCTTGTGTGCGTGTACTGAGTAAGTTCATTTATCCTCTCCCCAATCCCAAGAAATCTGAATCGATGTAAAGCTGGATTTTCGGTAACATTTCATCGACTTTGAATACATTTGTGCAAATGTAGCAACGTTATCTTAATCAACCGCAAATAAGTTGATTTCACTCTGACTCTAACTCTATCTCTTTCTACCTCTCTTTCACTTTCTCTCTCTTTCATTCCTGTTTTTGTCTATAAAGCCCTTTGAGCTTTTGTTATATTTTCTGGTTTACCTTCAAAGTCTTTTGTGGACAAAAATACTGGATTTAGAAAAACATTACAAATAATATTAGGAAAGTAATGAAAATTGGATAAAACAAAGTTAAAAAATCAAAGATGGGATGATATAAAGTAAAACAAAATCCAAATGTACAAAACATCCTTTAATCTTTGATGATAATATGAGATTGTTGTGTATAGAGATAGAATTAGAAGAGAAAGAGAGACGCATGAGTAGGGAGATAGACAGAGTGTATTGCACTGTATTGTGTATGTAGTAATATAAGAGAATAACAAAAGTGTGAATACGATATACATACGAGTACACATGAGAGACTAAGCTAGATATCAAAGGGACAGTGAAAAGGGAAGGCAAAGTTACAATAAGCTACTTTAATGGCTCCTCTGATTATATTTCATCGATGTCTGATTTATCTATTAAATCATCTTGAGAAATCTAGGGAAATTCTAAAATTAGATTTTAATATCTTCTACATCTTTTATTAAATGGATTGGACTGATGTGCAGTAAGAGTTCAATATTAAAAAATAGCATTTTTGAATAAAGGACTACTTGAATTTGCAAGGAATGGACTAAACTAACTAATATTCAAGCTTTAAGATTATATCGAAATTTTATGGAGTTTTTAAGTTATTAATCCATTAAATGGGATATTTATTTGTTTGTCTAATTAAAGGTATCACCAAGTTTTCAGAGGCTCCTAAGTGTCTATCGCATGGTTTAGATCTCCAAAGACCTTTATATAAGTTCTGAAGTGATTATGAAATGGTTGGACTACACAAGACTTAATCTCAATTCAAGTACTCTTGGAAAACTTGTTCAAACTCTACTCAAGTAGAAAATATTATGTATTTCAAACTTTTGCTTTGCTCTACTCTTCCAAGATTAAAATAAAAGTAGGAGTTCACAATATTTGAAATACAAAATAAATACAAAATACGAAAACCGAAAACCGAAATACAAAGATAAAGAAAAACTAAGTTAAATATTAAAACAAAGGAATAATTTTGGGGCAATAATATTCAGAAGTAAAAACAAAAGCAACGAAATTAGGAAGCAGCGAAACACCGACCAACTCGGTAGACAAAAAGAACGGACAAGATAAGTCAACTATTTCCCGATACTCCTCCAAACATCCACTCCTCTACAACTCCGCCTCTCTACATATCCAACACTGTCTACCTCTTCTATCTCTCAAAGAATTCAAAGCGGAACCACGAAAAGTTGTTAAACTTCGGCACATTAAATTGTTAAACAAGCTGGAGATCCTACAGCAAAGAATAAGAAAAGAAGATAAGCAGCTGAGTACGGAGACCAACAACGATTCGAGAGCATCCGCTGACTCTCAAGAATCAAGGCTTGCGGCTACATATTATAAAAGAAACAAAAAAGCACTTCTAAAACTCTGAAATAAGAAGAAGTAAAAGTAGCAAGGAGAAGAAGAAGAAGAAGAAAAAGGAAGGACACAGAATTTAAAATGCCACACAGAAGATGCAGCACATAGCAAAATAATGGGGTGGATGAAAGGAGAAAAGAAAGGATGGTGAGAAGGAAGAAGTGGAGTAAAGGAAGGAAAGGAATGAAATATAGTGAGGAAAAGGGATAGGATAGGATAAGGTAGGAGGGAATGAATGTGGAATGGGGGAGGTGTATAGGAGGGGCACCTGCAGTAACATGGGAGCTGTGTCTTTCCACAATCTATCTTCAAAAAACAGCCAAAAATACGATTCTTTCTTGTTTTCGTTACGGAAACAGGTAACGACCACGCCTACTATTTATACAGTGACGGTTAAGCAACTTGCAGCCCCAAAAATTCCTAGAATTTAATAAGTCAATACTTGCTTTCCAAAACTCCCGCCGCCAAAATTTTGTCGCTACATAAAATAAGATGAATATTATGTAGGTGAGATGAATGCATTCATCATTCATTTGAGATTCATTGCCATTTCATTGCCATTCATTTGCCATTCAGTGGAGAGTCGCGAATTCGTTGTGCTCTTTGCAAAAAAACTTCTACCGTCTATTGATTTGATTGCTTTGAAGAATATCATATAAGCAATAAATGGCTTAAATTTGCAACCACAAATTAAATTTTCAAGTATTGTTATGATAAATAAATTTTAAATAAATAAACCATTTATTTTTTTACCTTGTATTTTACGTTTATTTGCAACGTTGATTTTGATTGGCAAAAAAGATTTAAGTTCAGTTTTTTTAGTTACAATTCTTCTGCTTCACTTCCCTTTTTTTTTAATTCAGTTGTGCACTTTTATTATTTAACCTTTGTTCTTTGAACAGTATTGTTTTCAGTTTAACAAATTTTTGCCTCCAGTTTTGTTAGGTTTTTCCTATTTCACGTTTGAGAAAATGCTGTAAAATATTGTGTCACAATGAAAAAAAAAGAACAGCAACAACAGAAACTGATTGTATATACGTTGTATAGTATTCATTTATATGTTACTCGCATTCATATAAAAAGAATAAAAAATAAAATAAATCGAAACAAAAAATCTACATGATTGCATTAGGATTGAGCGCGCCATTTTCAAATTTCAGTTGTTAAAATATACACCCGCTACAGGCCGCGATTTCAAAAACGAAAAACAATTCTGGGTAAAAAGTCAGCGTAAAAAATTGGAAATGTTTCGAAAAAATTCGTTACAGATCAAAGCTTTGTAATATAAATTTCATACAAGTGACAAAAGGGATGGTGAGTGTGATGCGGAGGGAGGGAGGAGCGGAGGAAATGTCACTCTGGACAAAAAATTGTTAAAAAATTCAAATCAATGTTAATATCACGCACCAGTTAACACCTTAATCCACATGACTGTAACGAAAAAGAAGAAAAACAAAAAAGGAAACAATAAAAAAAAAAAAATAAAAAAACAATAAAAACCAATACAAAAAGAACAGGAAACAACAAAAACATCACTAAATGCATTCTAACGCATCACTAAAAAAACTCCAGCAACGACGCAAAGTAATAAAACGCTTAACACGAAAAGGAACAAAACCAGGAACAAAAATTACAAAATAAAATTATTGGAACTATTATTAACCATAGACAAAACTTTTACATCATACTTTGGGTACAATTTGCTGGTTTTTTTTTTGTTGTTATTTATGTACGTTACCGAAAACGCGGAAAATTACGTAAAAAACCGAAAAATTCACGTCGTTGTCATCATCGACTTCCTCACTATATTTGCAAAGACACAAAAGCAATATTCGCGTGTGCAAATGCACTGAGTACTCGGCATCAACTGAAGTGAAGACTCAGATTCAGGACATTCGAGAAGGACGAGAAAGAAGCTGAACGATGAGAGCGCTTCTCACTTTGGCTGCAAAGTGGTGAGATAATTGAGGGAAAGTGGTGAATAGGACGAAGAATCTGGGGCTTGAAGTTGGGCAAAAATACTCGAGAAAAGCGTTTACGGCCGAGGATAAAAAGAAAGACTAAGCAAATGGTAGATAGAAGATTTGGTGAGAGGCCACTCTAAATTTTGTGTACCTAATATGTTAAATTAATATGTAATGTTTGAAGTTAAACCTAATATGTTAAGCGCGTCTAGTTAACTTATATTAAACATTATTAACCCTTTTTTAAATTCCTTTTTTTTAACGATATATTATTTCATTTATATTACATCGAATATAATACCTATAATGAAATAAAACAATCAACCTCTTAATTTATATTAATAAGTTTTATTTTACTTCCTTCAATTGTATTTTCTTTAAAGTCAATAATTGTAAATTTAAATTATTGCTTAAGTAAAAGTTTATTTAGGTTTCATTTGAATAATATTTAGCATTAAGATCTAATCTAGGTTAAGAGATTTATATATCTCAATCTATGTCAGCTCCGGGAGCAAGAGCGTTTAATATTCATGTTATTGTTTTCTTCAATGTTTTCTTCTTTCTAATACTATAAGTATGATACTGCTGTAGATATATGTTTTTAAGATAATACATTATAGTCTTTAATTTTTGTCCACAATTGTAATTTGAATTTTGTTTACTTATAATGTTGTTGAAAAAAGGCTCAATAAATTTAAATTTCAATTTCAATTTGAATAATATTTGTAGGGAAATATGAATATATTTCGTATATTTCGTATATGAAATTTATTTCGTTATTTGTAACAATGACAAAAAAAGATTCTATGTTTTTAGTTTAAATTTAAACTCACCATGGAGAATAAAGGAAATCTCTCAATGACCCCTGAAAGCTGTGCTTTTGACCTTTTCAACTGTTATAACGAACGGTTCTCGTCTTTGCTAATATTTAACGTGTTTGCATCTTTGATGAAAGCTTGGTAGCTTAAAGCTTAAATATTTAAACGACGAGTTTAAATCGGAAATTCACGAAGAAGAATTTTTTTTCTTGTGTTTTTTTTTTGTTGTTTTTTTCTGTTTTTTGTTGTTTTGTAATTTGAAAATCGTAAATTGAAATTTACGGGAAAATGAATCCCGTAAATTTTTAATACGAAAAAAATTCATGAAAAAAAAATTTCTTTTTTTTATTATTTTTTTATGTATTTTTTTTTTGTATGTTTTTCTTATTTTGTATGATTTTTACTTTTACTATTTACATACACAGTTTGCAATTATCAGCAACTGCTATCGAAATTGTATCAAAACTTAAATTATTCAAATTACTTCATTACTTCATCAAAATTACTTCGAATAATAAACGCTGCTAGTCATTTATAAACAATCAATTTTGATCGAATTTTCTAAGAATTCCTAGGATGAAACGAGTCCTTCTAGTTACTTAAATATTCCTAGTTAATATTAAGTAATATTAAGTAATATTAAGTCCATTGTTGCTATTGCCTAAAATTTGGCTCTATTAGAAATCTCATATTATGTGCACGTTTCTATGTACATATATTGTACATATATGTATATATTGTATATTAAAAACCTTGGCAAGCAGCTCCTTTGAAAGGACATTACACTATATATTAATATACTTACATTTTTATGTGTTTGTAGTCGTTTATGTGTGTGTGTAGCTCTGTGTGTGTTTATCTCTAAAGCCTCGATGTCATTAAGAGTTCAAAATAAATGAGCGCAACCAACACATTTTGTGCCAATAAAGTCATCATAACGACGACAAAAACTAACTAAGTAACTTCGTAACGATTTGTTACAAAG
Source organism: Myopa tessellatipennis (assembly GCA_943737955.2). Lineage (NCBI taxonomy): Eukaryota > Metazoa > Arthropoda > Insecta > Diptera > Conopidae > Myopa > Myopa tessellatipennis. The sequence continues at coordinate 54,851,001 of OX031316.1, forward strand.
GATATCCAACGAAAGGACTATCTAAGAAATTACTGAATGGATGAATGAATGAATGGATATTCAGAAATGAGGTTAAAAATCTTTGTATAACCATGTAATGTCGTTACTGATGTGGTTGTTGTTGTTGATTTTGAAGCGATAACTTTGTTAAGGAACAACAAAAAGGAAGAGTACGAAAAAGGATCAGAAGGACCCGGCGTTGGCGACAGTTTACGAGTACGAGTGAATGTGTGTATGTTATGTGTGAAAAATGTTGGCCAACATAATTTTGTAGGTCTTTTCCCAAGTTGCTGGCACCCTCAAAAAAAAAAAGAAAAATAATAATAACATAAAATAATAATAACATAAAATAATAATGATAAATTCTGAAGTATTTCATTTGTCACACACTTTGTTGTGAATGTTTATGAGTAAAATACACACACATTCATACATACACATATGTAGATACATAAGCAAACGTACATACATGCATACACACACACACACATACGTACACATACATTCACACATATGAATGTATGTATGGCGAATAATGCTTCATCTCTTTTTTCGCTCTCTGATGAAGTAGACTTTCATAGCCAAAGTGTTGCCAACAAATATTTCAACACTGAAAGAAGAGCTGCAGAAAATTTTAATGCAGACATCTGAATGTGTTATTCACGGTTCGGACGAAGTAGTAAATTTTTGTCTTTGGGACATGCTACGTTCAGGGTTGAATGGACCAACAACCAGGAATCAGCTTTTAGCTCGCATTTCACAGAATTAAGCATACAATTTAATTACATCCTCAAGCGTACAAATCTGGACAGACGTTGGCGGGAAAAATGAGAACGAAAGAAGATTCGAAGAAAGGTGACTGACTCGATCTCGGACTTTGTCTGCTCCGTTCTCTTTGGAAGTCCTTCCTCTCAATATTTTTCCAGTAATAGATACTTTTATATACAAATATAAAACAATATAATATAAGAGATTCTTATTAAATATTCTGATGACCTTCTTCTCTCTTTCCTCTCTACAATAACATCTATGATCAGCTGTCCTAAAATGTCTTCCTTAAGTTCTACGAAGAGATCTACATATTACATTTCGAATTTCAACTGATTTACCAATTTGTCGAACTCTGTTGAATTAATTTAACGATAAAAGGTATAGAAATTGATGAAAATATATCTGAAAAAGCTTAAGGAAAAGATGCCAAAAGCACGATTTCAGAACACACGCAATATCCATAGAAATGTGGCCAAGTAACGAATAAATCTGAGCAACAAATCATCAAAAAACACATTTAATTCACAAACACATTTAATAAATTAAATTCTTTTCTCACTTTTTTTATTTTTCTATAGTTTTGTACATTTTTATTCTGGTTCTGTTCCTGCTGTTCTCCTGCGTGAATGCAAACAATTTTCTGCTCTTTATTGGCCTCGAAATTAGATTAACTCGTTGGCGTTGCTGGCATCGAAACAGATTCCACCACCACCCACGATTCCTGTTGAGTCCTTCTTCCTTGACATTGTCGTGAAAATATGCAGAAAGTTTTTTTTTTATTCTCCATTTGATTCTCGTTTTATTACTGCTGCTGCTGCTTATAATATGACTGAATTGATTTGATTTGACGACTTAGTCTAAGCAATGACAAAATCGTCCTTGATGCGAACATTGTTGTTGTTGTCCTGTTGAGCTGACGAGTTGGAATTCACACAGATTTTCCGAGCGGCCGCTGGCATCGTGTTAAACTACAAGCTAAGGAATGAGCAACGCTGTCAATCGTGAAGTAAGTTCAGCTGGCTGTTTTCCGGTTTGAATGTCTACCAACTCCACCTACCAACTCCCTGTCTGTCACCCTGCTGCGCCATCAGGTTGACAAGGAATGTTTTGAAGGCTTCTTTTTTGTCCTAGGAATAAGTGAATGACAGTGAATAAAGATTTCTGTCGCCTGCAGAAATTCTACATGTTCCTCTTTCTATTTTGCACAATTAAATTTCTTCCAACTGCTTTGGTTTTGAATTGAATTTGGTTTTTTCTTTCTTCGTCTTCCCTGCATATTTCCTTGAAGTATGCTTAAAATATACAGTATTAGGGAACTAGAAAGTCAAGCTGTTGTAGAAGATATACTACTCAGTAGTGAATCTCTTTTGAGTTCTATAAATGAATGTTGAACAATTTCTATATATTTATGTGGGAGTGACAGGCTGCCCAACCATTTATCTCCGAAGCAGAAATATTGATATCTGTGGATGGGTTACCATGGCCCAAGCTTTGTGTAGACTTTCGTCGTGTAAGAGGACAAAATATGAGTAAAATGGGATAATCGGGTGTGGTGACCGTACAAAGAAATATGCTCCTTGGTTATATCTGAATATCTCTTGGTTGATTTTCAATATCATCCTACAGAAGAAAAGTCTGATTGAGTAAGTCAACAGGGACCTAAAACCAGGCTGCATTTCTGATTTTTACTAAAGTTATTTTGAATTAAATTAAATTACTAGGAATAAAAATTAACTGAAAATCGCTAAATAAATTTTCAAATCGTTAAAGCTACCGGTATTACTGACTGATAACAACTCCCCCTATTTTATCAGTAGCGCGGTGAGCAGCTGTGATAAAACATGAGAAACACCAACATTTTCTCATTCCGTTTGCAATATATCAAGCTTTTGACTGAATTAGTTCCAAACACTGACGGATTTTCGTGAATGATGACGCATATGCGTTTGTCGTTTTGTAAAAGGGTTAAATAAAAGTTACATAGATTTTTGGCATTATTTTTTTCAAGTTTCAAACGTTCGTCAAGAAATAATTGAAGTGCTTCCTTTTATTCTCTCAGTGCATATGCTTATCAGCAAAATCTAGAACATTCATGTGTTTGTGTCTAATTTTTCGATCAGCTTGCAATTAGAGTAACCATATGCAATTTTCCAAAAAGTTGAAAATTTCTATTGCAAGGTGTGGAAATATTTTTTAATGAAGTTTTAAAAACGCTGCCATATTTAAATACTTATGTTTATACAATTTATATTCTTCTGCAGTAATTCGAAAGATATATGCAGATATCTGTAGATATATAGAGATAATTCAACATTTGCTATGCGTTACAAAAGAAGAGACACACTTAATATACCCCTTTCAACTCCGGTTGTTGGGTATAAAAAATCTGGTTGCAGGATAATTAGTATATATGTATTGTAAATTAGTATCTTCTTAGCTACAAATATTAGTTAATATATAATAATGTATAAGTGAAGCAGAAGTTAAAGGTGCAGCTTAAATTTAAAGGAGCAACAGAAAATCTCGATTACTTGGCATTTTTATCGCACTTCATTGACTACACCAACGAGGACGAGTTCATTATAGATGCAGGAATAAGATGCTAACAAAGCGGAAAAATGTTTTCCTTGTTCTCACATAAATATTCTTGCATCCTTGCATGGCAACTGCACTTAGCAGCAATAAAATTAGTGTGAATACATTCCCACTCACACATTCACACACACACACACAAACACACACACACACACACACACACACACATACAGATGCATAAGCACATGGTTTACTTGTTTCGCACATAATTTACGATCATCTGGCGACACTGTGTTTAATCCTTTGGGTATGAAAAAAAGAGCAGGAGCAACAGAAACAGCAGCGTCGTTGCAAGGATCATTGGTTACACCAGTAAAGCTTATAAATCGATTAAAATTATATTAAGTTAATAAAACAACGACTTCAATGGGTGGAAGGAAGAGAAGGCAAGAAAGAGGGAGATAGAGTGAGAGAGAACAAGTTAGTGGGAGGGCGAACGAGGAAGAGCTGGAAAATGGGTTAAAGTGAAATAATGATATTGTATGTAAGATACAAGTTTTGTCAACACGCAAAAAACAAGCTTGAGAACAAGGAACATGTCATGGTAGAGTCCTCCACACAAACTTAGTGCTTGTTCTTCTTGGAACCTAAAAAAATTGTAATTAGACTTAAAATATTCGCCCTTAAAGAATGAAGCTGCGAGAACAGAGAGGTTAAAAAATAGCGAACGAAAATTCAGCAGGAGTTCTGAGAATTTTTTTTTTGATCGGAATTATTAAACCCAGAAAAAACTGAAATTAGAAAATTAAAGTGTTAATCATTTAGAAAAAAATATATTTTTTAAAAATTTTCGAGACCTTTAAAAACTTTTTTCAAAAACTTCATAAAATTCAGTAACTTAACATTCACACTACAGTATTTTTATTACTCTTTGTGACTCATTGGATCTCTCTTAAATACATGTAATTCTCTTCCCAATTCCTTGATTTTATTCGATTTTATTATGCTAAAACATACATTTAAAAAAATTAATGTATACATTTCATTTCTTGTGACTTGCAGAAAGAAGCATCACAAATCGTCAGAGTTCACTGAAACCTTATAAAGAGCATAAGTTTTAATGTAATCGCCTCAACGGCGTCTGCAGACATTGCAGAAAATTATGAAAAGCAAGCGAATAAAGTGAGTCAGTCGTTGAGTCATTCATTGAAGTCCCTCTCAGGATGGTTTATTTTAAGCTCTAACCTCTGTTAAGAGGTTGTCAACTGGCGCGGTGTCCAAACCATGTGGTCCAACCTATCATCGCAAAGACCAGCAACAAAACAATCACAAGAAGCCTTCAAAAGCAACACAACCACGAGTAGTTAAACACTTTATTTTGACTCTCGTAAAATATTTTATCATTTCGCGGGGAAGAGTAAGAAGAAAAGGCAGAGAGATTGAGAGCGTGCGAGAAATAAAGATTGTGAGTGAGAATGAGAGACAAGGAGAACGTGGCATAAACACTCTTAACAACTCCATGAAGTTTATGATTAAGTGGAAGTTAAAGAAATAATCTTCTTCGAATTAAATTGAGGGTTTTTAAGTTCATTTTTAAGAGCATTTGTTTGCAATAAAAGACAATCCTTTGCAATACTTTATATGATAATATATGCAAGAAAACGCAAAGAGAAACTTTATAAAAAGAGAGTATCCTATACGGTAAAACGATCGAAACCGTTATTAGTGAAATAAACAATTTCTTTGGGGTTCTTTAAACATTTCTTATTCTTCGATTATTTTTACTACTTCTCATTAAACACGTTCTTCTGTACTCAGTCAAAATCGGGGCTCAGTGACAACCTACGCACGGAGCGATCGACAACATCAAAGCGCTCACCTCTCCGCTCTCCGCCCGCTCACCGACATTGATATAAAATAAGTTTAAAAAGCAAAAACAAAAAGTCTGAAAAAATAAATAGAATAAAAAAACATTTAAAATCACATCTAAACAAGAAATCAATAAAAAATCTATTATTTTGAATGTGTTTTACTGAAATTATCAACGGCAAACAAAACAAACAACAACAAAATGAAAATAAATAATAAAACAACAGCACAAACCAACGATTAAAATAAATAAAATTGTTATTTCTTCCAACTACTCGACGTTTAAATAAATAAAGAATCCAAATCCGAAACCACGCATATAATAAATAATATTTTTTCCGTAGTTTCCCCCCCTTTTTTTGACTAAGCTTCGTGACCTTGAATTTAGCTGACGTACCGCGCTTCGACCACGTTTCTTTGGAAGCTGTTTTTTCAATCATTCTTCCTCTTCCTCAGCTTCGCTATCGTTCCTCTTTTTACAAAAACGACCAACTAAAATTGACAAATTTATGTCCGCAAAATAATTCTACGTTCAAATTCAAAAATTAGGCCTGTATTTTTTACTCTCTACATTCACTGCATTTTTCTTTATTTTTTAAAAATTGATTACTTTAAAAAAATTAACCTTCTTCGTTTAAAACGCAATGCTGAGTTTTGTTAAATTTTTCCCCATTTTTTCTTTTGGTTTTGTGTTTATTTATTTATATATGTATGTATACACATTTAACATATTTTTTTAATCTATGTTTTAAATTAATTAATCATCGTGCCGTAAAACTCTTTAATTAAAAACACAAATTTGAGGTAAGTCTCGGAAATATTATAAATAAAGTTTGATTTTATAATAAAATCTTTAAAATTTATTGATATACATTTTTAACATTATATTATTTAGTATTATTTTATTTACATTATTAATATTATGCATTTTATTAATATTAATTACAAATGTATTGAAATCTTCAGATCAAGTATTAAAAATACCCAAATTTATTGAATGTTCTGGGTTACAAACATTTCTTCCAGCAAGAAGCTTTTAGAAACATTTTCATTTTCTTTCATTTATAAGAAAATCATTTAAACGTTCGCCTGCAACATGCGTACGAGTAATTTTGCATATAAACATTGCAAACGCTTGAGGTCAGTTGAATATTTTTCAACATGTTGAACATGTTGAATAAATCCAACCAACCAACAACTCACTCGCAAGAGAACAAAGGAAAGCAAATTCAAGTGAAAATAAAAGTTTTCTTCGGTTACACCGCCTGCGAAAGTACGCTACGCTACATTTGAAAATTTAATGCATTCATTTACCATTTCTATTTCTAATCCTTTGATTTTTCCATTGATTTTCACTAAAGGCGTCTTCTGTAGATCCTCGTTCCAGCATTTTCACTTCTCCTTCCACTTAGGGTATTATTATTAAACTTCCTTCCGGTTTAGGGTATTAAAAGCAGAAAAAATTAAGAACAATTTCTCAAGTGATTTCTTTAAAAGAATAGAAAAGAAGTAAAGGGAATCATTTATGTTGATTGCCTACTTCTTAAAACGCTCTCCCACTTATTTTGTCTCCTCCTCCACCCTTCACGTAGCCTTTTCTTCATCTTCTTTTCCTTAATCTCATCAAAGCATTGATTTTATAGCCTTTGAATTTTTCTCTGGTTTTTAACAAGAAAGGTCAGTGAACTCCAAAACACCGTTTTAGAGATTGTTTTTGTTTTTGGTTTTTTTTTCCTGCTCATCAGTTCAAATTCTTCAAAAATTGAGTTTCTTTCTGTTTGTTTCTTTTTTCAAATACCGTTTTTTTGTTAAAATTGAGTTAATGTTGAAGTTGCATAAAATTGTTTAAGTAAATTTTCAGTTGCACTTGAATTTTTCTTTTAAGAAGAAGCTCGAGCTTGTTAAAAGTTGAGACTTCATTTTGACCACGGAGAGTCACGGAGAATCACCGGAGGTGCACCGCCCTGACGCAGTGCTTTCGAGAAGAAGAAGAATTAAACCAGGATTATCTAAAGTGACTCTTAGTGATTTTTTAATTCTAAATTTAATAGAGAAGAAACAGTTTTTCTTGTTTAAATGTACAAGCATTACAATTCTAAAGAAGTCCTTGAATTAAATTAAATAATTAAACTAATTTGGTGCTTTTTCGAGTATCTTATATCAAATGAAGTTTTATAAACATTTTCGAGAATTTTGTGAATTTCTGGCGCTCCACTGCGTTAACCTGGTGCCTCATCTGCTGGAAAGGGGCTCCTCCATCATCATCTCTACGGATTTCTGATAGTTTTTTCTGTTGAGGCTTACGAAAAAATCAGAAAAAATCAAGGTAAGAATGGTGAAGGATTTTTTTGCTGTTTTCGGTAGGAAACAAAAAATGGTGGTGATGATATTTCCTGTAAACTGTAAAAAACTTTTTTGCACTTGTAGAATTTAAAGAAATATAGTTTATGAGAAATTTTATCTCAAAGTACGATATTTTGCGTAGAAATTACATTTTATATCAATTGATTTATATGAATTGAAATTGATTGACTTTATTCTCTATACTCTAGTTAATGTTTAAGCTGGTTTTTTGATATCGCAGTTTTAATAATTTTTAACGAATAATTTAGAGTCACGTGATTCGAACATGATTCCGAAAAAATTTTGGCGCCTAAATAAGGACTCCATTTTATGTTAATTGAATTCATGTTTAATTTCGGTCTCACTTTTCATTTTTTCTTATCTGAAATTTTTTTATATTATTTCCATATGTTTCATTTTTTCATTTTCATTAAAGACAGATTCCTTCTGTGATTTTCCGGAAATTTCCTGAACCTGATCGGTGTCCTCAACAACAACAACAACTAGAACACCAACAACATTAACACAATAAAACAATAGTGGATTTAAAATGCTTTCTTGTACCACGATCAATAAACTGATGTTAGCGGCAACCACACAACATAGTAAAGCGACCTCTAGCGGAGGCGGCAGTGAAACTCAAAGTGAGATATCATCGGCGGAAAGCGATTGGAGTGATATACGAGCGATAGCTTTAAAACTTGGCGTCCCAAATCCTGACGATTTGCATACGGAACGCTTTAAAGTAGATCGTCATAAACTCGAGAATATGATTAAAGGTAAGAGAATTAGAGCTATATAAAGAGAAAGAGAGAGGGTGAGTGAATGTGACCCAAATATCTTTATTTTCGAATTTCTTTCAGCGGAAAGTGCTATCAGTGGCATGAACGGTGCTCAATATTTTTTCGAAAATGTAAGATCATCGTGTTGATAATAACTTATTAAATTTATATATTATATTGTACAACATATAAAACATGTATAATATTTAAGGTTATGAGAACTACCGAAACTTATATAAGCTGGCCTTGTAGACTTAAAATTGGTGCCAAAAGCAAGAAGGGTGAGTAGAACATAAATCCATTTAATTGAACTTTAAATTGAAATTACTCAAAAGCTATGGAAGCAAAGTGGAAGATTTTCTCGATATCTTAACCACACTGCTATTACTTCGCCATTAATAATGGGGAAAAATGTCAAATATTATGAATCGGGTTTTATCATCATGCCATGTATTCGGCGAACTCAATTTTTATCGGATCAGATGGTTATAGGATCGTATATCGAATCAAAAACGCCCCCGAGTCATTATTTCAATCAATACCATAAATCGACAAATCTTTGTTATCGCTTGATCTTCGTGCTCAATTGATATCGATTAATTTCATTTCGAGATCTTCTCTGCAAACGGTTTAAACTATTGAATTCCTGAAATTATTATTGAAGGATTTATATAAAGAGAATTTTATGAACTTCCCTAGTTTATTTTATTATTCTCACTCTCTTAATTTATTTTTTCTCTGGTACAGATCCTCATGTGCGGATTGTTGGTAAATCTGAAGAAGTGCATCGGGCCAAAGAACGTATACTGGCCAATCTGGACTCGAGAGTAGGTTGATTCCTTTCATTTTCAGTTGTTCGTATATGTTTATACTTATTTTTCCACGTACATATAATTTTTATTGATTGCATTTTTTCACATTTTAATTTTAGGTTTAATTTTAAGATTTGATATTCGATTTAGATTTACTTCCCGTTCCTTCCCAATAATACCACATTTTTCAATATTTTTTTAAAATATGTATTTGTTTTATTTTAATTGTTGTTGATCGAGTGTAGGGTACACGAGTCATTATGAAGATGGACGTCTCGTATACCGATCACTCGTTCATTATTGGTCGCGGTGGCAACAATATTAAACGCATCATGGAAGAAACCTCTACGCACATCCATTTCCCCGACTCAAATCGCTCGAATCCGTCAGAGAAGTCCAACCAGGTATCGCTGTGTGGTTCCCTGGAGGGTGTGGAGCGTGCTCGAGCTCTAGTTCGCCTTTCCACACCGCTGTTGATCTCATTCGAGTTGCCTATTTTAGCACCGGGACGTGTGCAACCGGATCACGAGACACCATATATAAAAATGGTCGAGGCTAAATTTAATGTTCAGGTACATGGAATTAAACAAATTATCCAGTGATGCTTCCTTCGAAAGATAACCTTATCTTTTTTTTTCGTTTTTCTTCTCTTTCTCTCTCTCCTCGCCGGGAAATGAGTAGGTAATTTTTTCATCTCGTCCCAAACTTCACTCAGCGCTGGTCCTAGTGAAAGGATCCGAAAAAGAGGCTGTCCGTGTGCAGGAAGCTACACTTCATTTGATCGAATTCACCTGCGAAGGTATCGCGGTGAGTAGAGAGTATTTTAATATGTGTTCAAAGCAGAAGAGTTACTTCTTTTCTGAATTTTCTTGTGTTTCTTTACCTTTTTAGGGACAAATGTTGGTCAACATGCAGTTGGAAATCTCACCGCAGCACCATGAAATCGTTAAGGGGTCGGATAATTCCAATCTTCTAAGCATTATGGAGCGTACCAAGACAAAGGTTGGCTTTATTATGGAACACTGATTTCCTTGTACCCATCTATACCTACTTTACTAAATTTTACTCGCCGATCTGATATGTTTAAATTATATTTTTTACCCAGATTATTTTCCCTGATCTCTCCGACATAAATGTAAAACCAATTAAGAAATCACAAGTGACCATCACAGGAACCATTGACGGAGTCTATAAAGCAAGACAGCAACTGCTTGTAAGTCCAACACATACCTTTGGAAACCGTTTTCAAATGATTTTCGATACCTTTTCTAGGGAAACTTACCGATTGCTTTGATTTTTGACTTCCCGGACAATCAAAACGACGCTTTCGAGATCATGGCTCTCAGTACAAAGTACGGCGTTTTTATATCATTGCGTCAGAAGCAACGACAGAGTACTTTAGCCATCGTAATCAAGGGTGTGGAGAAATTTATCGGTATGTAAAAATATATGAACATAACTTTGAAACTTGTGACACTGTGAAGAAGTACGATGTCGCCTTGGATGAGATCTGATATGTCAAAAAATCTTCTCTCATCCTCTTTATCACATCAGACAAAATCTACGAAGCACGACATGAAATTCTACGTCTGAACACGCCGCTTATCAAGCCCGCAGTACCCGAAACTTACTTCTCACCGAAGGATAATGAATTGGGTCAGAGCTATCGCACCACATTGACTTCTCTGCTGGCCGGTTATCCGGACAGCCCCAAGACTCCGAAGCTTGGCGGGACCTCGGGAGTTTTACCGTCACAGTATGGTAATCTTAGTAATGGCGGCAACAATAACAACTCAAACATGCCCAACCAGAACATGAACAACAATAACATGAACATGCCGAATTTCAATAATAACAACAACGGCAGCAATACCAACACTAACAACAATGGCCAGTATTCGAAGTACACGACAACGCCTACTAGTATTTGTGTTCCCACTCAGAAATATATGCAAATCCACAACAGTAACAACAACAACAGCAATAACCCCAAGTTCCAGCGAACGCTTACGAATCACACTAACAACTACTTACAAGCGATGCCGCCACACGGATTGGCGGCGCCCTTAATACCGCCCATGATGCAGCAGCATCAGCAACAACACCAACATCAACAACAACAGCATCTAGTGCAGCAAGAACAACAGCAGCATCAACAGCATCAGCAGCAACATAAACAACAGCAACCGCCTCCCGTGCTCCAAGTACAACCGCCGCGTTCGTCTCTGTCGCCGCGCAACAGCTGCAGCAACACCAGCGGCTACCAAAGTTTCAGCAGCAGCACCAATTCTCTAGAACAAGCTTATCCGTCGTACGGTTCAGCCGGCTCAGCTGGTTTGGGTGGCCCGGCCGGCGGTATTGCTGCTGGAGGGGGCAGTGGTGGTGGATCTGCACCACCCGGCCTCGGCATCGTTCCGAATTTACGCACTCACTACTCACCCGATGCGATGTATAGCAGCGAAGCAGGCTGCAGTCGCATTGGGCGCCGATCTAGCGATGGTGTTTTATTGGAACTTGGAAACTCTGGACAAAGTTTGGGAGGTCATCTCATGAGCGGTGGACCCGGCAGCGCCGAAAGCTATCGCAATCTACATTTTGACATGAAGGTGAGTCAGAGATTCACCTCTTCTCCCCTCTTCAATCCTTCTTCTATAAATGCTCATAGTCTCTGTTATGTTCTCATGAGTATTATTCTTCCTTTAATATCTCTTAAAGGACATTTTACTCTCCTTTTTTTCTCCATAATTTAATAATTCTACATAATCTCTTCTCTTCCTCCAATATTTCCTTCGTTAATCTTTCGCCTTCAATATCTCATCAATTCTTTGTATCTTTCGTCTCTTCCGCAATTTCTGTCTCACTCTCCCACGCTCTCTCTCTCTCTCTCTCTCTCTCTCTCTCTCTCTCTCTTCACTTAGCACAATCGTTCTTTCGACTTTGACATGAAGCGCGCCATGGGATTTAAGGCCATGGAACGTCCACCGGTTAGTGGCGAGTTGCGTACACCGAACGCCAACTGGATGGGCCTGGCACTAAGCCGCACTTCGCCCGTACCCATTGACGTGGCTGTGGATGACTTCTCATCGCCATGGAACCGTCAAACCGGTGCTTCCTCTGCTGGCCCCATGTCACCGTACGGCTTGGGTATAACAACCGGTGTTGTTGACTCGACACCCACAAATCGTCGTCTGAATTTATCCCAACACAAAGATATCCATTCACTACTGACATGTCTCGGACTGGAGCATTATATAAGTGAGTTGGAAGTCTAACTTTCACTTTTATCTAATGTAATCACATTTTTTGTTTTTTAGAGACTTTCGTCTTGAACGAAATCGACTTGGAAATGTTTGTCACACTGACCGAGGATAATCTAATGGAGTTGGGAATAACGGCATTTGGGGCCCGCAAGAAAATACTCGTAGCTATTCATACGTTACTCGCCAACGAAGCCAGCTGCTCGCAGATGCCATCCACGTCCGCTTCAAATACATCTTCTCCTCGTTTCTCGGGCTCAGCTGCACCGGGTGCAGAGCGTCGCCCATCGAGCCAATGGTGAGCCCTCCGGAAAGCCCTCGTGTAGACGTAGACACCGACACGAATTTCACCATAAATATTCTTAGAGAACAATTCAGTTTGCTCTGAAAAACGTTTAAGAACCTTTTTGAATCTTACATAAATTTATTTAGAACCTTTTAAGAACTCTTAAAAAAGACCCTAAAATATTTAAAGTTATTTCATTAAAGAACCTTAAATAACGTGTCCTTAATACTATATTAAGGAACCTTAAAGTTTAAAATATCTTTAACTTTATTTTATAAAGTCCTTAACATCTGTTCCTTTTAAGGAACCTTACCGCATTATGGTGGCCTTTATCAAACCTTAAGTAACCTTAAAGTTTGCCGTAAAGGAACTTAACAAACCTTAGACTTAAAATTGTTCAAAATCCTCAAAAAAACTTTAAGCGTTGTATATTAAAGAGTCCAGTTTGTTGTCCTAAACATTCTTAAAGCCACTTAAGGTACCTAAAAATTGACCTACAGAGCTTTAAGAAGACTTAAAAATTCGTAAAGATGCTTCAAAAGTGTTAAAGAATCTTACACAAACTTTAAGGATCCTTAAAGGGATGTTACAGAACTTAAGCGAACGTCTCAATATCTCAGAAGAGAAAACTAACCCAGGAAGAGCCAAGAAGGTTCTTAGCAAACCGATTTCCTTGAAGACCGACGGATCGTTATTATTGATATTATTATTATTGATATAATTATGATTCATATTATTATTATAGATAAAATTATTATTGATATTATTATTACAGATAATTGTTTCAATTTATATCCTTTCTTTAGTTTTTAGTTTGCATGCTGATTTATTATTTATAAATTTATTAATTTAAAAGTTTATATTATTGAAAACTATTTGAAATTTATTGTGAATTTGAACCATGTAAAAAACTGTCCAGATTGAAAAAACGAAACCTTGAATAATTGTTAATATTGTAAAAGTTCTCGCTTGTATTAGACTCATACTTATAGTTAAAGCGTACAACAAAGCTTCGTACCAACGTAGCAAATCAAACGTAGCAGAAATGTAAAGCGTAAAGATAAAGCTTAAACTAAAGCTTAAACTAAAGTTGAAGCTTAAACTAAAGTTAAACTAAAGCTGTAGCTATAGTCAAACTTCTGAAGTTGTTAAGTTAAAGCTAATTACAAGAACAAAAATTGAAGCTAAAGCTACTGCTAAAGATGCTCAGAAGCTAAAGATGCTAGAACGAACGTCTAGAAGCTCTGGCGACGCATTGAAAACTATTAATATTGATTGTTTAATATTTATTTATTAACGCCTGACTTGTACTCACTTCTGTACTCACTTTTGTACGTCGGCCAGAGATTTTCTTCCGTTCGTTCGTTCGGTCAATCGAACATTCGTCCATCCGACGACGACAACAACAAAAGCTTTGTTGTTAGCAAAACTATTTGTATTTAATTTGCTCCTCGTATTTAATATTAAAATCATTGTTAAAATTTGAATTGAACCCGAAAATGTCGCATTTTAACTGTAATTATTTATTAATTAGTAACTCGATTTTCTCATTTTGAAAGGACAGAAAGAGAATGAAAACAAAACAACAAATGAATATTTATATCGATTATGAATCACTGTTAAATGAAATCTAGAATTACAAAAAAAAAAAACAAAAGCCAAGAAAAATGTGTACAAAATATAAAATTTGAAAAAACCACAAAAAATTAATTATAAAAAAAAGAAACAAATGAAACTAAATTAAGATACGAATATATATTTGAAAAGAAATGGAAAATACGATACAAAAAATAGGAATACAAAAAAAAAGAAAGAACTTTTAATCCAATCATGAACTGAAACTGAAAAAAACAACAATAAAACTATTTAAATTATAAACAAAACTGTTTTTCGTTATTTATACGATTAAAAGAAAAGAAAGATTAGCTGAAGAAGGAAGAAAGTAAAGAAAAAGAAAAGGATGAAGAAGGTGACAAAGAAGAGGTAGGAGAAGAGGAAAATGCAGAAAAAATAGGAAGATGATAAGAAAGAAGAATAAAAAGGTGAACAAGAAAAAAGGAGGAACAAGAAGAACAAGGTGAAGGTGAAGTAGAATGAAAGCAGAAAGTGAGTATACCCTTATCACTTCGTGTGTAGGGCATAATTATAGAAGAACTTATTAATAAAAATACTATTCAAAATACTAGTAATAATAATTGCTTTATTATAATAAACAATTGTACGAAGTCTCATATTGCTAGCGTTATTATTGCGAACTTATATTTTGCAAAGTTTTAGCATGCTTCTAGGAAGCGTCTAGGATGCTTCGTGATGGAGTTATAAGCGTTTAAATTTTGCTTTCTTTCAGATCGAATTGCAGAACCTGACATCGTAAATAATGTATACCATTTTGCAAAGCTGGTCGCGCGAAGAATTACTGTGCGAAGTTTCATGCATTATTATTATTCAGCATTATTTTTACGGATTTTCAGCTGGCAAAGTTTTAGGGTTCTGCGACACTCCGTTACGGAGTAACTTAACTTTTAATCAATCAAGTTTCTCGTTAAAAAAAATACATTATTTTTATTTCTTTTCGTTTTTTACTCATTTATTCACAATTTATTTATTTATTTACTCGTATTTCAACATAAAATTCTTACATATTTTTTTTACATACATAATATTCTTTATTATTATTCAATATTTTTTTATGTTGATGTTGCTGTTGTTTTTGTTTTTATTACAATATTATTTTCTGGTATAAACTATTGCAGTATTTATTACACATTATTTTCTGTTCTGTTGTTATTTTTTTGTTCGGTTATTTTGCTTAATAATTCGTACATGTATATAATTTTTCTATTTATTAATATTTTTCAACTCATTTTTTTTGTTGTTGTAATAAATTTATTTAATACCTTTATTTTATTTGAACTTAATTTGGAATGAGAGAAATGTATTTTAGAACTGTACAAAATAAGAATTCATGATTTATATTTAATAAATATTAATTAATGTATTTAAATAAATTATTTTTATTTAATCTTTTCATATTAAATAATAATGTTTATTTTATCTTATAGTTAAGGTATATTATATCAGTTATGGTATCGTATTTTATTTTGTTTAATTTAATTTTTTTTTGTCATATGTCTTAATTTTCATTTAAATTAATTTTTTTCTATTTTATATTATTTTACTTTATTCCTCTTACCTTATTTTAATTTGTTAAATTAACAAATTAAACTTTAATTTGTTTAATTTTAGTTTCTTTACTATTACTTAATTTTATTTTATTTTCATTTTATTTTATTTAATTTTATTGAATTTTATTTAATTTTGTTTCATTTTACTTTATTTTATTTTATTTTATTTTATTTTCATTTTATTTTGAATTTATTTTATTTTCATTTTGTTTTGTTTTATTTTATTTTATATTATCTTTTTTATTAAAGTTGTAACTTTTTACAACTCTTTTTTAAACAAGGTGTTACTAATTTTAAAAAATCTACCGAAATAATATCAATCTATTGAGATTGAGCTCTAGTTATTATTTACATAATATCTAAATTTAATTACTTAATAATAATTATTTATCAACGTAATTATATTTCTTGTTATTTGAAAGCGTTATTTTATACATTTTTGTAGTACAATAAAATATATTAGAAAAATATTATAAATAAATGAATTATAATAAATAAATTAGAAGTTATATTAAATATTATAAACGTATATTTTTATTTCATTTTCATTTCACTTCATTCATTCATTTTTCGTGTTGGACTAAGAATATAATTCTTTTATATCAAATCAATCAAGTATCATCAATCAATCAAGAAAATCAAATTTTACATATATACAGACATACGTTAATTTATTTGATTTCAATGATAGGTATAGAAAAGATTATATATTCTTGATCAGCATCACTTCCAGTCCGTCTGTCTGTGTGTCTGTCTGTATTTCTGTTGAAATCACAATTACAGGAGAACCGTATAAGATATGAAAGTATGAAAGATATGAAAATAAAATAATAAAACATGAAAGTAATATTCTTTGCTATTTTCTGATGTGAAAATGATCGAAATTGGTCGACGACCACTGCAATGTGTTATAATGAATATTCATTACCTCTTTTTTGTCCTATTAAAAGGGACATATTTCCCTTCGTTTTTGAGTTACGAATATGAAAATGTTGCATATATACTGGCATTATACGTTAATGTACCGAATGTGGGCATGATCTGCTCGCTTTTAGTTTAAGTAAGCCGAAAAAGGGTTTTATTGATAACTATACAAATTTTCTGAATAAAGCTTTGCATAGCATTCTATGATCCAACAACTTGTAGTTTTTCTTGTGTTTTTCTAAACTAAACTGCAGGAAGACAGACGACTCAAAACGAATACGAATATAATTTTGTTGTTGTTTTCGTAACTATAAATTTTTATAATCACTAATATTTTTATCATTCCTGTAAATTTCTAAGTTATGAATTACTTTTCTTGGCAGATTTTTCTGTTATTCCTTAAATTCCGTTGTTCTATTCTTCCATTTCTTCTTCTTCTCCTTCTAACTAATATAAACACCATTAAAATATATTCTTGTATTCATGATCTTATTCTTATGGTTATTATTATTAAACTTTACCGGACTGTAACATCAACTGTACTGTACTTTAAAAATTGTATACTGTACTATGCTGTATTTTGAAAAAATCTTCATTCTCTTTTATTTACACTTGAATTTGTTGCTGTCAATCTTAAGGAACTATTTACCGTTAAATATGTCAATTTTGAAATTTCTTGCTATCCAATTTTAAGCATTTTTTCTTTGCACATTTAAATTTTGCGGATTTTTCCAATTCTTGACTTTTAAATTAAATCGTTTAATTTCGGTTTTTGTTTTTTTTGCGCTACTAGAAAAAGCTACAATTTTGGTGCTTTTGTTTTTTTAGCCAATCAAAAGAGTTCCTTAAAATCTTGACGCATAGGAAATTCGGTAAAACACAATAACAAAGAATGAAATAAGAGTTAAAATTTATAAAAGTAAAATTGTACAAACGTATTTATTTTTAATTCACATAATTATTTTTTTCACAATTTGTCAGTTAAATATTTTGATCCTTAATTAAAGAAACAATGGAAAAACTTTCTGCTATTTTTAAATTTTATGTATTTTAAAAATCAGCGATACTTTTTAAAGAAAAAAAGACTGTTTTAAATAAAGTAGGAAGGAAAAAATAGACTAATAAATAGAGTTTATTAAATTATTAAAAAGAAAAAATAGATGACTAAAAAGTCACGCGTAAAAATCTATGCGTCTTTAAGCGAAATATTTTAATGATATTAATTTTTAAATTTTTTATTTAACTCTAAATTGTTTTTGATGCTTATTTCAATAGATAAATAGTTTATTTAATAGTTTTTTTAATTTTTCAATTATATTTACAACTAATTTTATTTTATTTATTTTTATATTTGATTTTATTTAGTTTTTTGCTTGGTTTGGCTTAGGTTTTTGTTTAGTTTTTTGGTTTAATTACTTTTTTATTTCTTTTGCTTGGTAGAAATTTTAAGTATACTTTGATTAACATACAAATATAATTTACAACAAACTGCACAAAAACCGCATATTTATTCATTATACTTGAGTTTATTCATATTCTTATTTTGCTTTTAAAGTAAATTTTTTTTACCTTTGAATATCTTCGAAACCAAACCAAAAATTGAATGAATTATTTCTATATACAAACTTAAAATCTTAAAAACAAACACATACAACGATTATTATTTTATTTTAAAGTACATTATTTAATAAATAACCGCAATCATTGAATAATTGCAATTTTCGAATTAGTTTATGTTCTTTCTGATGTTGTTTCTTATCTTTTGACATTTTAATTCTAATTTTAAGCATCTACGCTGATTTGGTATGAATTTAAAGCGATTACTTAGCGAATATCTTAAATTTAACTTTTCTATTTTAGACTTAAAGTTTTTACCTCTTTTATTATTAGCATTATTATTTTGCTTTACTTTTTTATAATATATGTATTTAATTTTTAATTTAGGGTTTAATTTGTTGTTTATTAATCTTAAGCACGCTATAAATAAACATTTTATTTTCCTTTTTTAATTACAGTCCATGTTTACAACAACAATTTCCATCGTAGATAGGTACTTAATAATGCATTATTAACTATAATAATAACAACAAATTTTCAAACTTCCACCGAACTGAAATCGATATCCACTCAGATCGAAGCCTCCGTTTGGAGAGTTTCAATCGATAGCAACATCATCAGGTTGCCACAGAAATCATGCAATATTTTAACATCAGCAGGATATCGGTTGATTTCCTTCTGTCGACTTTGTTAAGTTTGCCATTCGGCCAACATCTGTTGTCACCATTGTCGCAGAGGCAACTCTGTCCTGGTTGCAAGGTTCTCTGGCAAATCTTTTTTGTCCACCTGTCAAAATCAGCAACATCGTCGACGATACTCGTCTTTGTTGTCTCGGACACAAGAGCTTCTGATGCCATTTTGAAAATGTGTCGATGTACGATTGCTTGCTCAAGCAGAGTTGCCACTCAACATCATGAAACGCGCTGTCGGTATCGCAGCCGCTGCAGCTCTCGCAATCGTTGTCGCTGTCGCCGTCGCATTGACAATTATAAAAGCATTTCAACTCTTTGATGTGCTGCAACGTGTAAACTTGATGTGACGACAGGAAATCGTTACATAACCAAGCAGGATCCAAGATGCAAGGTGATTTATTTTGACAGCTTCGCGAATTCAGTGCATGTTGAAAGAGTTGCTGCTCTTTCCGTTCTGCGGGTTGCTCAAACTGGATTTCATCCTGTTGTTGTTGTTGGCTGTCATAATTTTCTTTCTCTTCTTCTGGTTCTGCTTCTTCTTCTCGATATTGCTGTAGTTGTCGTTGTGTACCGCGTTTTTGATATTTCAACATAAGAGCAAAGTTTAAGCTTAAAATTATGCTCCATTCAATGATGTCAACGTGAGCGATGAGGAGTCTGCTACTCATGAATTCCTCACCAAAGCGCCATCTGCTGTCATCATCATCGTCATATTCAGTAAAGTAATCTCCGTTGTCGTCCTCATTCTCATCATCGTTGGTCTTGATATTTTCGGACCGTTTACAATCTTTCAGATTCGCGTTGATTTCCATTTCATTTACGATTTCACGTTGCAACTGAATTCTCCTGGAAATGCTTCGAAGGCTTCGTTTAACATCTCGTTGTACTGATGTTGGTCGCGTCAACGGCGTTGCGTGGATTGGTATGGTTGCTGGCAACAAGAATTTGGAAGCGACCAACATTGTTGCTTGAACAGTGCTACCTGGATGTTGCTGTGATATTTCCTGACGTTGTCCATGTGGCTGTTCTTGATGATGTTGCTGTCGTTTTTGTTGTTTTTTCTGATCCAAAAAGTGGTGTTTTATGGTTGTTACTGGCCACGTTACTAATAACGATGATGATGTGGTTAACAGAAATGCTTCTTTCGCTGCCGTCACAAACTTTGTCAAATACAAGCGAAACATTTTGTTCAATTTTATATACGACGAACGTGTACTGGGCGTGGCAGCGGAGGTAACATCAGCAGCTGCAAAGAATAAGTAAATATTAAAGCTATCATCGAGCGTATAAAAATCTGTGTTCTAACATTTATTTTTAGCCCACATAACAAGGGTTACTTTCTTTTCTTCAGAATGCTTTTTACAGAAGTACTACAAAATTAAAAAGTTTTCATGTTCAACAAGATTCTTATTGTATGTATATTCAATCATATATTAACATAGTGTCTCAGCTCAGGTATTTTTTAAGTAGGTTGGTTGCATGTTGTTATTGCAGCAAGCTCTGAATATCGTTTTAAGTCTTCTTGTCGTGAGCTGACATAAACATCAGTCTCATGAGTCTTTATGGTAATGCAAACAACACTAAAAGTCACTCACAACGCGACATGCTCTGACTTGTAATGCCTAATGTAATCAGTTTGTAATTCTCAGAGCTTGTTACTTTTTATTTTTACTATTATTGTTAGTGTAGACCAAAAAAAGAGGAGAGAGTAAAGGAGAAAAACTGCTGACTTTGTGAACGAACGTCGTAAATTTGCATTTACATTTTTATCATTCACACTTCTTACATTTCTTACATTGCGAGATTACATTGTTTTTATGGAAGAGAGAGAAAAAGAGAGAAACTAAAAGAAGAAATAAAGAACGAATAAAGGTGAGGGTGAATCTAGAACCTGACCGTCAAGATGTTGATGTTAAGTAAAGTAATCCTTTTAATGTTCAAATAATACACTCGAAATACAGTCCAAAGGATAGCTTAGAGAGGCATAATTTGCATATCTTAGGGGGGAAAGGAAGGAATTCACAGAAAGAGGAATACATTAGTTTCTAATTTCTAATAAAATCATTAATAAAAAATGGACATCTAAAATCCAAAAAATACTAATTATGCGAAATACCCTAAAATTTGATTGTGTGTTTAGACTTGAAAGATTGTTATATTTACTGTTGTATGTACTCGTATATATATACAGACAACCATTCAAATTTTCTTAATGTAAGGTGAAAATGGTAATGATATCTAAATATGCAATTCCAATATGAATTAATTCGCAATAGTATAACCTATAAGAGAGTAAGAGAGGTGGGCCATTAGGTGGTTTCTTTTTAAAAGTGGTATAAAAGAATCCTGCGTTGAATGTTTTCCTAAATTTAATGTTTTTCTGAAAAGAGTAAACCTTTCGATTAGTTGTGTTCCTTGTGGGCTTATTTAGGATTTTAAAGTTTCCGAAACTTAGGTCAGTTTTTAAGTAATCCGTAGTTTGCGAAGAAGACTGTAGATTTGTGGAAACAAAAGGCCTCTAAGTTCTCAGTGCGCAGTACCCTCTACTTCACCTAAGTAAGTAGATCGTAGTTTAGTTAGACTTAAAGTAGACCTACTAGGGTCTCCTTAGGATTGAGGATTAGTAAGACTGTGTGTTAGTTAGTTAAGACTGTGTGTGCTTCGTACAGGAGCCTTTCGCTCACCTTTTTAAGATATTCACTGTTTCAATAAGAACTTAAGACTCTCCTTAGAACCCTCGATACTTCCTAATGTCGTATTTTAAAATTAAGATAGATGTTCCCAACCCTTCCTTCTCACACTCTTCGGCTTACCCGAGTAGTACGTCAAATAGGACTCGTTGTGATCTTCAAACCCATCTCCGCTCGCATGTTGATCATAAGGATATGCATTCATATCATATGAGCGACCCGAGGCCATGATACGTGGACGATCTTCCTCGATAATGTTCTCGATTTCTTCGGTATAAATATTAAAAATGGTGGCCGTACATTTCAACTGGATAACAGAGAGAAATCGTACAAACGGTAGAGAATTAAGCAGATATAATTTCTTGTTTTGTTTTATTCATTATTACCTTCATTTGGCCTTTAATAAAATGCTGCGTAGTAACCATAAAATTGATAGCACTCACAACGGATTCCAAATTATGTTCTTCGTATTTCTCTATTTGATAGGTTTTAATATGATGCGGTGGTACCTGTAAGTATAGCATAAATGTACACAATTTCAAAGTTTTATTAAACTTAAAAATGTTTCTAATTTTGTAAAATAAAATAAAATTCTATTAAAAATATTTTTACTTAAATAAGTTTAAATTTATTAATATTAAAATTGATTTTGACAACTTTTGATAATTGTATGAAATTTAATGAAATCAAAAATCTCTTAAAAAATGTTCTAAAATTCTTCTAAGCCACGAAGAAATTTTGTGGTGATGCCAAAAAACCAACCAACATTTTGCCAAAAATATTCAAACATTTTAATACTATTATTTGTTGTTGCTTTTGTTGTTGGTTTTCTTATTCTTCATCGCTATGGTATTCTTCTAATGCTTCTTCTCCTACTTTCTCTTGTTTCTGTTGCCTTCTGTTGTAATTTTTAACTAACTATTGTGAAATTTCGTCGCTTTGTGTCGTCGTTTGTGTCCCAAAAATTGTTCATTTACACTTTTATACGCCAAAACAATCAGACGTCATCACAGAGAATTATGACCGTTAGGATGGATGAGGCTCGTCGAGAGGAGGAGAGAGGAAAGGAGAACAGTGAGGATACAATGGAGAGGGATGGAATGTTATTCCCCCTCGGTTGGTCATCGTCTCGGTTGCGTTGTTCAGAGTCTTTTTTGTGCGAATCTTTTCTTTGGACTTTTTGATTCAGAGTCAGAGAGATAAAAGAAGAGAGAAAAAGAGAAAAGAGAGAGATGATAGAGTGCGGTCATGCTGGAGAGACGGAGAGGTGAAAGAGGTGGAGAATCGAAGAGAGAGGTGAGGAGGAGGGATTTGCTTTGCCATTTTCAGTAGTCATGTCACTAAATTTGTTGTTGTGGAGGGGGAATTCGGCAAGTAATGCGGAAGGCTGTAAAAATGTGAGAACTATTTTCGGGTGACGTTTCTCTCACCCGAAATTCTCTCAGCCACAGTCTATGTGACATAATGTGTGTGGCTTTAAACCTTGCGACAGGACATGAAAAATTACGACAGCTTTGTTTCTGGTTTTCTGTCTTATAATTAAATGTTCTAAAATGAAAATATATTATACAAAATATATAAAAATTTAATGAATGTTTATATGAATAAATATATTTATGAATGAATATAAGTATTAATCAACGAATCACTGAATGAAAAAGTGTACATGAATAAATGAACGAATAAATAAATAAATGAATAAATTAATAAATGAACGACGAGTGATCGAAATGAGTGAATGAATAACTTCTGTTGTTATTTAAAACAGTTTTGGTTTTTGCGAAAATGTTTAGAAATAGCTTTAAAACCAATAAAAAAGCATAGAAAATAGTTCTTTAATGAAAGAACTAATGAAAGAATGAAAGAATGAAAGAAAGAAATGGAAAGTGAAATGGAAAGAAAAAAATTAATAGCTTTTGAATCGTCCAAAAAATATATCCGTGCGACTTTTTAAGCAAACGGTTCAGTTCAGCAGATTTTAGATACTCGACCAACATTTACGAAAAAAAAAACAACAGAAGAGTAGAGAGAGAAAGAGCGAAAGAGAGAGACAGAGAGAGCGGGAGAGAGATAAAAGACCTCGGCAAAAATATGACAGGGTTTTTAAGCGTTCTTTCAAAGTACGCAAAATAACATGGAAAAGCTTTTCTGTGACATGAACTGGTTTTTGTGATAAAAATAAAAACCTGATACACTTAAAAGCGGTAAAATAAACATTTTAGATACTAAAAAAAAGTATCTAGAGAAACGAAAAAATTGTACGAAAAATTAATAGTGCTGAAAAAAGTAGTTTTATAAAAAACAAACCGTAAACAATTTTAGAAAAAGGTCCTTTCTTTTTTTTATTTTATCTGAGGGTTTATTTTAAAAAAATTGTCTTTATTTGTACTCAAAAATTATTATAGTAGCAGAAACTTAAACTTAAAACTAAAAACCGAAAAAAGTATTATCGAAAAAAGTGTTCAAACTCGAAAGAAGAAATCAAAATCAACCCATTAAGCTTTGGCAGCCCATTTTTTTAAAGGAACCACTACCAACAATTTTTTGAAATCAAATAGAACAACAACAGCAACATCAACACCAATAAACAATAGTGAATTGCAACAACAATCATTTAGTGAAAACATGAGTAAAATCGCTATAAACGCTCTTCTATTTTTGTTGTTGTTTTTGTTATTATTGCTATTATTCTTGTTCCTATTGTTGTTGTTATTTGAGATTCGAACTTGACAGTTTTTTGTTTTTTGTTCTTTTTTTTGGAATTCCGAAGCTTTGTAAAATCTGTTGATATCGCTCATAATTCATATTTTCAATTCCTGTTGTTGTTGTTGTATTTGTTGGTGGTTTTTGCAGTCTGGGTTAGTTGTTGTTTTTGCTGGTTTTCTTCATTCCAACCTATTTTGCTCTCACATGTTGAGGTGGATATGTGAACAGAGTCACATGGAATCTGAGAGTGTGTTTCCTCCTCTACATCTTCTCTCTCTTTCTTTCTCTACGTCCTTCCTGCTTTATCTTTTTATCCTTGTTTCTTTTTTACTTTTAGTATTATTTTTTCACCATTTAACTTGTGTTTTGTTAAACGCTTGTGGACTGTTTTTTTAGCCAACAATCTCTTGAGTTAGGATAGGAAATAATATTCAAAGGACAAAAACAAAAGCAACAAAAACTCGAAATCTTTTATTTTTTAAAAATGCACGTTGTTTTCTTTTTCATTGTATAGAGTTTTTCAAGGGAACTCGGAGATAAGAGAGCGCTGGGAGTTCGGCCAAAAACAAGGTGTTTCTGAAGCTGTCACTTTTTGTGTAGAGTTGCTCTTAAATTTTGTTGTTGTTGTTTGGGATTTAATACTGTCGCTGTTGTTGTTGTTGTTGTTGTTGTATAGTGCGGTTTCTGTATTTACTATTTTTTAGTGCATAATGTTGTTGTCGTTGTTGTTGTTATTATGATTGCTAGAACTGTTTTCGCCCAAGTGCGAACCTGTTCAGCGGCCTTGTATACATCGTATACACATCATGTGATATTTTGCAGTTCTTATCACCAGCATCCGCAGCAACCACCATCACAACCCCCTCAACCGCGGCGGTCCTCTTTCGCATCCGCGGTTTTCTTCCGGTTTTATCGGGGAGTGAACAAAAAATCAGGGCTGAGGTGAAGCCATGCGAAACCATTCACCAACAACAACGACAACAACAACTTCACCAGATCAATTTAGCGGATATGCAGATACTTTTTATACTGGTATAAAAATGAAGTCTTTATAATTATTCCTGTTGAAAGGGGGGAGAGGGTGGGAAGAGAGTCAATATAATACATGCTGCGTACTCGTTGATCCAATAAATATTTAATTCGACAAATTATATATAAAAACTCTTGTGATTAAATAATGACGATGACGATGATTAAATGATGATCAAAAAAATGGCTATAATTTGAAGGCATTTGTCGTTTTTTAGGTCCCTAAAGTGGACCCAAGGAAAATATAATTAATCATGCTCATTAAATAGCCGCCAAGAAATCAAGTTTCTCACCAAGCAACCCCCCAAGCAATTCACCGACCGTCAACCTGTCAAGCTGAATTGCTAATAAATATTTCACAAAATCCAATCAAAGTCTGGAAAAGCAAAAGCATTCGTCTTCATTCATTCAAAATGTGCCACCTTCAACGACATCGCTCGAGGAACGATGGTGAACGATGGCATGATAACAACAACACGAATAGCAACAGGGGGTTGGGGGGAGGGTGTTAGCCGGCGAAAACTTACCACGATACCATTAATTGTCCATGTCAAATTAGCAGCTGGCTTGGAGTATTTAATTGAGCAGTTGCCATCAACCAAATCGCCGATGCGGTACCTCGGCTGGATGCCCGTCACCGAAGCCTGTTGTTCCGGCAGCTCTGCGGGTGGGAAAACAGAACAGGAAGAACAAGGAGAAGAAGAAAGGAGGAAAAATTAGCTGCTGTTGAAAGCATGATGAAGAACGAGGAAGTGAATCGCTCTGTGAAGAGATGCGAAATGAAATTGCATTGCAAAACTGACAGAACGGAAAAGAAAAACATTTTCTCTAAAAAAAAGAGGGAAATGAAACAATTTTAATTAAAAAAAATGCTTGAAAAAATCAATTACAGATTATAAATGTATAAATGAGTAAATATTCTTTAATCGAATAAAATTATTCTTTAATCGATTATCACTTTAAGGAAATCTTTTTTTTAATCAATTATTTATGTTACTCATTAAACAATTACTATAATTAAAAATTTAATAAATAATAATAACATCCCATCAACAGTTTAAAGTGCAGTTTTTTTGTTTTTCTTTTATTTTTTCTGTGTTCGTATTTCGCGATATTCTTCATGAAACCCTAAAAAAGTGACTGTATTGGTTTTATTTTTTTACTCACCGACGACTTCCATTTCACCGGACACCATCGCGGTTGTGAACGATGGAGCCTCTACGGAGATCTCACACGTGAACTTGCCCGAGACGTTGAGAGGAACCGCCGACAGGACGACGTGACTCTGATTGGAGAGATTGCGCTGTATTGCGGAGGAGAAGAAGAAAAAGAAGAAGCAGAATCAGTAAAATAGTAATATGAAATGAGAACATAGTATTGTATATGTGAATATATATATAGTGAAAATGTTACAGGAGATAAAATTAATTGAGGAAGGGTCACAAGAGAAAAGAGGAAAAAGCGGAAGAAGTGAAAAAGGTGGGAAAAGTCAAAAGAAACTAAAACAAACCCTTAAAATAAAAAGAAAAAAAGTTAATATATCAGAAAATGAATGAAAGTGTGTGTGAAAGAGAGACAGAGAGAAAGAGAGAAAGAGAGCGAATGTACATTATAGAAACAAAAGTAACTGCGGTGAGTGTTGATTTCGGTGAAGTATTCGATTTTTCCAAATTAAAAACTGAAAAGTGAAGCAGAACAACAGAACACCGGAGATCTTCGTAGAAATTACAATTATGCCAATCAATGGAAAGGAAGATGAAGACAAATAAAGGGAAGAAGAAAGAGAACAAGAGAGATAGGGAGAGCAAGAGGGAAGGCTCAAGGTAAGTGGGCAAAATAAAAGTCACAGTGATGGGAAAAGAATCAAAATGATTGAGATGGATTCTCGGGAATTGCGAAGAGTCGCTTTTCTTCTTCCTTCTTTTTGCACACTGTATTCTTCCACTCTCTCTCTTTCTCACTCTCTGTCACTCTTCAGATAAGGAAAGCGTGAATGAAATAATTAATGTGACTCAATGGGAAGAATCGTGAGTTATTTCAGCCGAAAAGAATTAAGATTTTTATTTCATTGGACATCGTTTGATTTCTTTGAATGAAGGAAGAACGAATCTCAGTCTCAAAATTGAGTGTTAAGTTCGATACATTTATGTTTAAAGAATTTTAATAGAGTGTACAAAATTACTCCAGTCGGAAACATTGTAGATTAGTCACACTGGCCACGATCTCATTCTATTCGCTATATCAACGCTACATTATCTATCTATATTCAAAGAAAACTATACTACAATGTTAGAATGGTTTTTTGTTATTTACAGAAAACGTTATCTCTTTAATTCAACCTCCATTAGATTTCTGTATGATGTATTAAACAAGCCTCTTATACTAGGCTATAAAATGTGAATTACAACAGCGAATACTCACTCATACACTCACCACACGGGTGCAATGCATTTGTGTGCAAATATTATATTCATACATGGATAAATGAAGAACTTGATCTACATGTAGCTCTTGTAAGTTGTTCTCCGTCTCTCGTCTTCTCCCTCTGCTATATTATCGCTCTTACTCTGTTTCTTACCATCCTCTGACTCTTGCTTTCTCTTGCGCTTAAAATGTTTAACGAGCTATTATAGTTGACCTCAAATATTAACAGTTTTTCCATTAAAAAAGTGTTTTTTTACCAAAGAAAAAAAATCAATGAATCCACTCTTCAGGTAAGAGTGATTGTGAGTATGTGTGCGGCTTTGAGTGCCTGTGTGAGTGTGAATGTTGAATGTGAATGTGTGTATTCGTGTTTGTGTGAGTGTTCGAACACCTAATTAAAAACTGTTCCGTGAGTTCGGTTAAGAATGAGTGAGAAAGAAAAAGATGGTAAGTCAAATAAAGGAAGAGTGAGACGGAAAGTGAGAGAGAGAATAATATTATTGTTCTTTTAATTTTCCACTGAACACGTTACTCATGCTATTTGCATAAATGTCGATGCAAGCAATTTATTTATTAACGAAATGGTAATTTTTAATTTTTCAACAAAAGAGAGAGAAAAACGAAGATAAAACAGAAGCAACTCAATAAAATTAAGTGTTCAGTTCGAAGCTCATGATATATTCTGAGTTATGAGACAGACACAGCTACTCCCCCCCCCCCTTCCTGCCTCTCTATCCAACTGGACAGGCCCCTCACCAGTCATCCCCGACTTACCTCCACATTTAATCCTGTCGTGAATCCAAACACTTTCATCGCCGGATTCTCTTTCGGTGTATAACGGTAGAATTCACGCCTTCCCTTGTACCACTTCACCGAATACAGAGTATCATTTTCCATGTCGTAGTTGCACACAAGCAACGCGTTGCTGCCACGTTTGACAGCCTGCGGAATGGACACGGCGACATCCTTCAAAGCAACAATGAAATCTG
This sequence comes from Myopa tessellatipennis, assembly GCA_943737955.2. NCBI lineage: Eukaryota > Metazoa > Arthropoda > Insecta > Diptera > Conopidae > Myopa > Myopa tessellatipennis. The sequence continues at coordinate 54,879,852 of OX031316.1, forward strand.
TAAGAAAAGGAAGCATATGAATTAATAAATGAAGAAAAGAGATAAGTAATGAGTGAAGAATTGATTAGTTGATTGATTGATTTCAAGGGAGTGAAAGAGAGTGTGATAGTTTGATTTCTTTCACTCCTTCTTTTCTTCAGTTGCAATCATTACGCGTGCATCATCATTACTTTATACATATTCATTTCGTCCTTCATTCGCAACTTTCACAGAACTGAAAAACCCAAAACCAACAGCAACAACAGTAACATAAATCTCTGAAAATTGAGTTTTAAATAGTTGTTGTACTGAGATTAGTTCTCATTTCAGGCGAATCGTTTTTCTAAAAACTTTCAGTCTGTTTCCATGTTGCTCTGCACTCTCCTGTCCTTGTCCTGTTGCCGACCTGTCCTCTTCTTGACCCATCCCTTTCCTGTGCGGTGGACAATCACTGTGACCAGGTATTCGTTACTCTGCCAATGTTTAGATTCTGCTTTAGCCTGAGGGTAGAACAAGCAAAAACCTTGCATTCAAACCGAGCATCGAAACCGAAACCGAAACCAAGTCGAAATGAAAAACTCAAACGTGGACTGCAGCGGCTGGACCGACCGCAGAGCAACAACTCCCCGGGCGACCAATGACGACGATGATGACGACGTCGCCGTTGCCTTCAACCGCACTCGGACCTGATAAGGATAATGAACGAGCTTATAAATTGCTTTTGAGGCGAGGGTCACCAGAGCGATAGCGCAGGATTTACACCTCGCTCAGGTATTTAAAAAGGACATCGTTAGATGTTCGATCGCAAGCGGCAAGCGACAGGCGACAGGAGGTAGGAGAGCTGCTGCGTTAGCATACGTTTTCCTGTTTTACTTACATTCATATAGCTTTTTTTCCTTATTTTGTTTGGCTGTTGTTTTTAAAAGTTAGGTTTCTCTGCAAAAAGTTTCTGTTTTGGCTTTGACATTTGCTGCTGGCCCACACATGATAACTCAAGAGAAAGAGAAGAGGAGAAAGGTAGAGAGAGAGAGAGAGAGAGAGAGTCGGGCTGGGAGATTGGGGGAAAGAGTGGTCACTTGTTGGATTAGAGTTTCTATTTAGAGAGAGACAGTGAAACGTTGAATGAGAAAAAGTTTTGTAATCAACGTTTGTTTAGAATCGTAACGTAGTTTTTACTACTTCATTATCATGTATTAAAGTTGTTTTCTTTGCGGAGGCGATGGAGAACGAGAGGGCGAGAGAGAGAGAGAGAGAAAGGACTACAGGAGAAGGATGACTGAGCATGAAATCCGTTGCCTTTCCTTGCCCTCGTATTTTGTCCATGTTTAAAGTTTGCTTGCCGGACCATCTGCTATCAGATTTTATTTATTTTATTTACTTTTTAATGCCCTGCAATAAATTACAAGCGTATTTTTCGCTCGGACAGCAAGTAAGAGCATTCAATATACATACACGAGTTATTAAACTGAAAGCGTTAAAGAGAACTGAAAGAAAGACAGAAAGGGATACACAGTGGAAGGGAGAGGGAGAGAAACCTATCCGGCATCGATAGTAATTAAGAAAATGACTTCTTTCTCTCTTTCGCATTTCCCATTTCCTTCGCTCTCTCTTTTTAATCTAGTTTATTTAATTTAACTTAATTTAATTTGAGTAAATTTAATTTAATTCATTTAATTTTATTCTTTTTAATTTTATTTTATAATTTATTTTATACTATTTTATTTTGTTTTATTTAATTTACTTCAGTTTAGTTTAATTTAATTTAATTAAATTAATTAATTTAAATAAATTTATTTTTTTATAATTTTTTTTAATTTTTTTTAATTTTTATTTTATTTGATTTTAATAGCTTATATAATTTATATACAAGTTTGATATAATTGTATCTGCATATAAATCGTTGGTCCTTAATGGGTTAAGCCAGGCTTTACCAGTTTCAATGAATACGAAGAAGATGACGAAGAAGAAGAAGATGACGGATAAGTAGAAGAAGAAGAAGCCTAAAGCAATGCTGTGTAATGTATTGTATAAGCGAATGTTAAAAGTGCCAACGGAAGAAGTAAGAAAAATTCACGTGAAGAAGAACCTCCCATTTCGGTTGTTGTTGTTGTTGTGATTGTTGTTTTTTTGTTGTTGTTGTTGAAAACTTGAAGGTAAGCGAAAGTCAAGGAAGTCACTCAAGCAAATCAAGTCGTGGAGCTGCAAGCAAACAAGCACGAAAGTGAGCTGCTTAGCAAAAGAGATTGTCTACTAAAGCGAATGAATTTCTTAAGCTTTCACTTCACTTCTCTCGGTGAGAACGAAGACGGTGCTCGGTATCTATGACATTCTCAAGTTTGATGTTGTTGTTGTTGTTGTTGTTGCTGTTGTAGTTATGGTGCATGCTGAGGACTGTTGTTGTCGTTGTTGTTGTACATTTTAGCATTTTGCGGAATCTGATGTTGATATTTTTATCGCATTTTCCTGTTAAGCTTTTGTTTTGCATTCGAAAAAAGAAAATATTGTAAAAATGTCTGAAGAAAGTGCTTTCGTTTTAACAAAGAAAAAAAAAATAACTTAAAAAAAAAAATAACTTAAAAAAAATGCAAAAGAAACATTTTCCTGGAAGGACGAGTAAAGATATTATATTGATATTTGTTTCGTTTTTTAGTTTCTCTTTTCTTTTTTTTTTGTTTTCGCGTTTGCAGAAATTCTTTAATAATACATTCAAATTTCTAATGAAATATTTTTAAGTGCCCCAAAAAAATGTATATTTCATGTAATTATTATATTTCGAAGTACAATTATTTAATTAGTTTAAGTAATTTAATTTAAAGACTATAGAGTCTGTTTAAAGTTGAAGAATTATAATAAAATATTAATTTTTTGGGTATCATTTCAATAGCCAGAGCATAATTTAAGGTCCCATACATCAATCCATCCAAACACTCTTCCATCCATTTATTCGTCCATATAAATACATGTAACTTGCGGGTATTTTCAGCGGCATGAAAGCAGTTTCAGAGGTGAGTAAAATTTCACATTTAATGCACGATTAAAATTAATTTCTCTTCACTTTACACTCCATCGTTTTTACATCTTTCGGTCAGCGATGAATTTATCATGTTTGCCACACAGGCACACACACACGCACACTCTCACAGCGACACAAGTTACATTATGATCTCCATTAAAGTAAAGCGCACTATACAAGTACCATATAAAGTGAATTTGTTCAACTCAGTGATTCCCAACATTCGATAAACGTAAAACACGAAAAAATGTCCCAGTACAAAAAACAAGTAAGTAGTCCATTAGATACAGACTAATGGAAAGGTTAGATATAAAATAAAAGCTAAAGTGATTTGAATTGGTAATAAAAAAAGACGAATCACGAATTCATTACAATTTTTTTTTGACGAGATTTATAAATATCATACAGAGAAACTTAGTATGAATTCTTCGCCTATTAAAGTAATATAACAATTAACGCAAAAACATAATGAAATTCAAAGAGTTGATATTTCTCTAAAATTATAGAACTTATAAAAGCAATGAAAAATTATGATGAAAAACTTTCAGAATGAAAAGTAAAGAAGAATTAACATAAATGAAGATTTTATTGAAGAATAATAAAGATCATGAAAGAAAGAAACTGAAGTGCTCCAATGGAAGAGATTCTGTAGCTTTTTCTACTCTGTCTGTTTCTTGCTGGGATGAATTAAAACTAGGAGAGTTTGTAGAGAGCAGAGCGGTAGATTGCGAGAGAGAGAAGTGTAGAAGAGGAAACAGATAGAGTAGAGAGAGAGAGAAAGAGAGAGAGAGTGAGAGAGAGAAAGAGCTAGTGTGAAAGAAAAAGCGATTTATACACTTCACACTGAATAGTATTAGATTCCGGTCGTGAAAATTTGCTGGTGTTTCTGTTGTCTCTGCTTTGTTGTTGTGGGTGTTTACTCACTTCTGGGCTTCAATTCATCCCATCGAGATTGACTGATGACGAAAACATTTTTTCGTCCATTGACCATTTCAGTCGCTGGACCTGGACTGAAATTGCTTTGATCCTGGTGTGAATTCAAAGTATGGGAATGCGTGGCGTGTGTGTACGTTGTCTGTGTGTGTATTTTATTTACACAATATATATGTATGTATGTATGCGGTAACCGTATATTGGGAATAAAATCGGTATGAAATCGTGTCGATATAAAACCGTGTAAGTATGAAATCATGTCTGAATGTAACCGTGTGTGTGAATTGAATCGGTTTATATTGCCATCGCTTTGTATGTGAATATATTTTCGTGGTCCCATGCAAGTCCATGTTCGGGGTTATGGACGAGTGTGTGTTTATGCGGGCTCGTATCTACACGTATATCTCCAAAATTGTAAAATTCAAATTTTGTATGGGTTGAGAATTGTTTGGTGTTTTCTGTTACTTGGTCCTGGTGCTGGTTACCGGATTGTGTTGGTTATTATGTCGAAATTCAAGTATGTTTGTTGGTCTGTTGAAATTTGCACGTTGGGATTAAAATTGATAAATGTGCTGGCCAGTCGGTCACTCATCATTGTGCCACTTCATTCAAATAAGCTCTAAAGAATGGCTTTGGTAACAATATATTTCTCAATCTATTTAAAGGTCTATTTTTTATTTCAAATGCTGATAATTGTTATTAAGATATTAATTAATAAAGAAACCAAAACTTCATTTATCTCACAAAAAAGTTCTCTCATGGTCAACAAATAAACTCAACTGAGATCCATTGGAAGAGTGAAAGGGATACAGAGAGTGTGAGAGGGTGAGATATAACGAATCGATCTAACCGACTCAGAGGTTTTAATTGTTTTCTACTCCTGTGTTTCAATCAGTGATTACAAATGTATAAATATGTTAAAAAAATAAAATTTATCAAAATTGCTTTTCGTGTAATCGACAAAAAAAGGGAGAAAGGGTGGGAGTGAGAGGGAAAGGGAAAGGGAAATAAAAAGCAATCAAAAAACAAGGTAAATCTAGTGAAGCGACTGAGGAAAAGTTTTTTAAAAAAGACCTTCCAAAAACCATTCTGTTTTTCATAGCTTTTTATGTTTTTCTACAATTTTTTTTCAAAGTTGGTAACCTTTACCTTTATTTGTCTGAACAAGTTATTTTCATTGATATTGAGTTCTTCGTTGTGGTCATTATTTTTGTGGAGATAACTTATTTGATTTTGTTCACAGATTTTTTAGCATTTTTTCCACAAACCCACCAAAAATGGTAAAAAGTGGTAGTGTATTTGTTGTTGATCATTTTGTCTCGAGCCCTCAGAATCGCTATGTTTTATCTACATTCACGTATATAGCCACCATCAAAGGTTGCAATTGGATTTAATTTTAAATGAAATTGTGTATATTCGTATGCATGCCCTTTACAAAGACAACAACAATGGCGACAACAACAATAGAAAGAAAATACAAATAGTCTCTTTATATGTATGGGTATATCACTGTATTGTCTGTATTGTCCGTATTGTGTCACTGTTGTGACGTAAGTTTTGTGAATTTTTTGCCACATTTTTTATAAGTTGTATGCTTTTAGGCGTGCTTTTATTTCGTTGCCGCTTTTTTATGAGCTCATTCGGTCCCTCTCTTGGTCGGTCGTCCTTTGGAATTCGTTGTCAATGATGATGGCTCGTTGGTGTCCAACAACGAATTGTTATCAAGCTTGATGCAATGCAGCATCGAAAATGAACGCTTTTATTATTTGGCGGCGAGTTCAGTGAGTGGGCGATGAGTCCATGAGGTGAGATGAGGTGAGTTTATTGCACTAGAGAGGTAGCAGGTGAATTATTCGACGTTAATTAAGATAACGTGACAATTGACAGTCCAACAGTGCCATTTGTTCAGCTTATAAAAAACCACACACATATACACCCACATACACACATACAAATAGGCACACACAACGAAAGATTGGAAATTTCATCAGGAGCAAATATGAGGTGGGGAATAAAACGATAAACATAAAAAGTGCCAAAAAAAATAAGGATTTTTATATTAATAAAAAATTTAATTGCTTTATTGGTGAAAAATGTGCAAAAAGATTTTAAAAAAAGTTTTGAATTTGCACAAATAATCTGAAAGGTTTTTAAACATATTTTTTGGTATAGCTTTTTATTAAAAAAATTATCATTATCTAGGAATGTAAGAGATTCTTGTGAATATTTCTTGCGACTATTTAATAATCGTTAATTTGTCTTTGACGCAATCATTTGTGTTTTCTTCTTCTGCTCTTCCTTCTTCTACCGCTTGAATGAGATCATCTCCACAACCACATCCACTTGTTCTAGAAAAAAGATTCTTTTACAATCGTTCTGGGTAATTTTGAAGTCAAAGCATCCTTTAAAGTTTCTGGAACACGCTTAGAATATCGATTTCTCATTCGTTGCGGCAGTCACTCAATCGCTCAGTCATCACACTCATCGTAAGGATGGAAAAATATACACACACTCTCAAACATGAATGAATAATGCTCACAATGTTCAACATGATGAGGCGGGTTTTCTTTATAAAATTCTCAACAGACTATAATCAAAAGACGAATTCGAGCCGTTTCTCTTCTTACATTGACTTACATATGTAAGTCACACAACTTAATGAACAAAGAAATAAAACAGAAAAGGTTTTGTAAAGTTATCAGAGAAGATAATTTACATACAATAATTTATACTAATAATTTTTTTATAAATATGTACAACGATTTTATATTCGACTCTATTCAACTTCATTCAATTTTTAATGTTTGATTTGATTCATTTCATCATTTTAAAAAGTCATGAGTCATTTTCAAAAAATTTTATAGAAAAATCTATAGAATACAATTTTTAATTTGCAGTGCTTAATTAAAGAGAGCGAATTTTTAATAAGAATTTATGATAAAAAAATCAAAATTATTTTTGTAAAAATACATACAATAGAAAAGGATGAACAAAATAGAAAGAAAGACTTTTATTCAAAGTCTGAATAAATTAAAATAATGTGAGAATATTTCTAGAGCACAAGAATAAATATCAATACGAAAACAAGTCGTCTAACCAAAAACCAATACAACAACAACAACCACAAAGAAGTAGAAAAGTTTTTTCGACACTGAAGATTGCAAAGCAAAAGGAATCCAACTAAAATGTAATCAATAGACAGATTTCGTTATAGAGTTGAATTCGCAGCTCAAACAATTTTTCAGTGATGTTCACAGAAAATATTTCCAAAGTATGCAACAAGATATCAATGGACAAACAGATTTCAATCAACAAGCAGACATCAATCGACAAACAGAATTCAATTCAAACAGATTTCGATCAAAAACATCATCATTTCACAGTCGCTATCAAGTCTTCCAATTAATTCGAAATCGATTCGATATTTTGACAACAATAACTGAATGCAGCAACAACAGTCAAAGACTTTGTTTAAACGCAAGAATTAATACTCGTATTTAGGTATGGAATATTATTCAAATACTGATCGGAAATTTCTAAAACTTTGATAATAAAATAAACTTTTAGAACCCAGAACGGGAACCAGCATAATGAAGATAATAACTAATATTTAGATGTTATCAGTAAAGCTGATATTAAAAGTACAATAATAACAAAATAGAAAAATTGGATGCGTCAGGCCAATCAGGTCGATATGGTCACTTCTATAGATTTTCCAGTTCGATTAACTTGTTTCAAAAGTTTTTAAGATGGAATTTAAAATTCCGCCCACTTTAAAATTTCAAATTTTGTTCAAGGTTTCGCTTTTTTAATTAAGGTTTGGATTTGAACTCTGAAAGAAGTTTGAAAGATGAGTGACTTTTATTTGCCACGATTCCGGATTTGTATTACAGTATTTTTAATTAATCAAAGAAAAATTACGGAGAATCTACTTAAGGAGTATTCAAATAGTTATCAGGTATCAATGAGTACTTAGAAGTATTCCTAAGGTTTTACTACGAAGATTTCTCTTTCTGTCTACTTACTGACTGTTTGTCTGTCTATTTGTCAACTCCAACAAATGCCATGGATGCAAAATCACGTATAAGAAAATCTTTTTATTGTACTGATGACGAAGCGAATAATGCTGATGAGAATTGTAATGATGAAAGTTGAAGATGAGAATCGGGATGAGGGTAAAGAAGTGAGTGATGATGTTGGTGAAGAATAGGGGGACGAAGAGAGCGGATACGAGGGAGGCGAAGTTAAAATCGGGTACGATGGAATGCAGAGCACAAATAAAATGAGGAGGGTGACGAAGACAGTTAAGAAAGGAGTGGTGAAGAGAGTGAATAAGATGATGATGAAGAGGGCGATGTTGATGACAGTGACGATGAAGCTCGCGAAGAAGATGCTGAGAACTGAAGAACAGAATAAAGAAGAATTAATGCTGATGGAGATGAAGGTTCATCATGTTGAGGATTATGAGACCACGATGATGCTGGCAATAATAATAATTATGGCAATGATGAAATGATGATAATGATGGTAATAACGATGACGACGTAAAATGATGAGGTCACGATACTTCCATTAGAGATGACGATGATGATAATAATGATGATGATGGTTATTTGCAATCCTCAATGGGATTTAAAATAGATTTGATTAAATATTGAGCATCGATATATTTGTTCAACATCTCAAATAATTGACGATGAATTGAAGGATGGACGAATGAATGAATAGCTGGATGAAGGGAAGGGAGGGGCTTTATTGTACTGAGCTAGGCTTCTAATACCTCAATGGGTGTTATGAGTGTCTTCTTACGATATGGATTTATTGTGAGATTGATGCTGTAACCACTGCGCGAGCGAATGAGTGAGAGCGCAGGATGGATCAGCATGTAATCCTCTCTGAGTGCTCCAACTGTGGCATTAATTATGTCTCCGTATTTAACACTCTCTAGCGTTGGGAAGCGAACAAATTTCAATGACAATTAATTAGCAAAGATCCACTCTACTCTGCTAGGGATATTAATGGAGTTTAGAAGTGGTGCGTTGGTGCAGAGGGAGAGAAAGTGCGATGAAGGATGGGAATTTCAGGGAAATTATAAGAATTTTTCTAGCACTTTTTAGATATCTAATTGAAATATTCCTCGTTGGGGTACAGCTACTTTTGAGTTCAGATTTAATACAATAATTCAGTACAAAGATTTCGAAATAAACATGTTCAATGTTCAGTGATGAGAAAGTGATTCGAAAAAGAAACTACTAAAACCCTGAACTGTCAAAATCATGACAAAGAATGTGCGAAAGCAGAAGAAAACCACTGAATTTTTTAAACAATCTCAACAGGTTCTCTGTCTCTCCATCTCCCTCTGTGCCCCCTCTCTCACAACGGATAGAATTCTGAATGAATTCACTGGAAACGCTTTTATTTGATTTGGTTGTTGGTTGAATGAGACTTGGGCAAGCACCAGGCACCGGATCATTAGAAACCATGAACTGTAACCACAACAGGTGGAGTTAAGAGAGAACCAGAGAGACAGAAAAAGGGAGAGAGAGAGGGAGGGACCAATGTCGAGAGTAGATAGCAAGTGGTTTCTGTGGTTGAATGTGTTAAAATTTGTGGTTTTCTATTGTGTTCTATGAATGGACGATGAAGATAAATACGATGAACGCCTGAAGAAGAGATGACCTGAGACAATAAAAGGGTTAATCGTGGGAGCGTGAAAATGCAAACAGAAACAGAAAAAAATTATACAGATTTCCTGCATGAAGCATAAAATATGTAGCTGAAGTTAATTTAAGTTATTTAAACCACATATCAACAGCAGGATACATTTTTAAAGTGGCACCATAGAGTGTCCTCAACATTTCCGGTCCAAACAGGAGACGGGTCGAGGAGTGGGAGTGAGAGTGAAAGAAAGGGCGAGAGGCCGGAGAGAAGAGAGAAAAACGACGGACATTGTTAGCAACCGGTTGCTGGTGCTGTTGAACTTCATGAATGAATGCGAGAGGACTGTCAAAGGATGAAAGACAAACAGAGTTCAGAATGATACTCAAAGGGACATACAGATACACAGAGAGGCAGATAGACAGACATACTGAATGTACATAATGGCAGACAAGAGTCACCGCAGCGTAACGTTTTATGGACACGCATAAAAACAATGTTTTAAAAAAAGAAGGCGATGAAAAGAAAGAGTTTTGTATAAAAAAAGTCGCCCACTTGCGAACTTCATGCGATTGGTTGAACCGGAATCGGAACCGGAACCGGAAGTGGAACCGGATAGTATATAATGAAATATAATGGCAACAAAATACATATGTTAAGCTCGTTCGCAGTTGGATCATGTTTTAAATTTGTTTTCCTTCTGGTTTTTTCGTGTCATTTTCAGGCTTTAAGCGAAGAACAACGACAGCGAAAATTGCAATATAGAAGAGTTTCTATAGATTAGGTTTGTCATTAATATTTAGGCGAATATAAATAATAGCATAGCATCAGTTGATTTTGAAGGTTTCAGAGAGGTTAAACATCTGCTAATAATATTCAGTTTATATAGCTTTGACTTTCATACAAAAACCTTGATTATTGCTGTGTGAGAAAAGTTGAATTTTATGTTGACTAAGTACAATTTGCTGGAATTTTCTGCTTTTATTTTAAGAAAAGGTCAGTTGAAGCCCATCGAATACTTGTCGATGTTTATGGTGACGCTGCTCCAGCCCATAAATCATGTAGGAAATGGTTTCGACGTTTTAAGAATGGAGATTTCATCGTTGAAGACAAGCCCCGCTCTGGACAGGCAAAGAAATTCGAAGACAATGTATTGGAGGCATTACTCGAAGGTCATTACTCAGGGTTATTTTGAATAATTTTTAAAAGTTGTTTCTTAAACTTCTGAAAATTCGATATTCTCATCCTTTGCGTTGTAAATTTTAATTTTAGCGATTTTTAAATGGCTAAAAAAATAACGAGTACCTCAAACGTCATTCTAAATGGATACCAGAAAAATTAATTTAACCACCAGATTGTTTTATTTAAACAAAGAAAAATCTTTGTTCCGAAAAAAACCTCGCATCGGCTGTTGTTTTTTGGCCCTTTTAAACAAATATAACGACGTAGGAGTGAACAACAATGACAACAACAACTATCAAAATTGAATGTCTGCTGACGACGCAGACAAAACGGCGGACAGAACAGGACAGGATAGAGAAGAAGAATGAATCCAAAGCACAAACACCAAAAAAAAAAGAAAGGCAACAAAAAAACATGCACAACAGATGCGGGTAGAAAAATCAAAACATTCGCTATTAAAACTCAAAAAAGCAACAGAAACCAAAAAAAAAAAGACAGAAAAAAGGCAAATGGCAACGCTGCACAATGTTGCCATCATGTTGCTGAAGTCTATTTTTTTGCATTTCGAAGGTGGTTAAAATTTTGTAATTAAGTGTTGGCCAAAAAACAACAGACGCCAGCCACGTTTTTATAACAACTTCATACAAAACATTCACATGCGGACGCCATTTTTGTGGTGGCGCTGGTGATGGTGAGATGCAGAAAAAACGCTCCAAATATGCTGGTGCGTTTCTGGGGTTGAGAAGAGGAACAGCAGGAGGAGAGGGTCCCCGTGGTTGTTTGGTTTGGATTGTTTTTAAGCTTTTCTCCGAGCTGAGCGAGATTTCAATGATGTCGCACAACCTGCTGCGTTGTTAATAAAAGTTTTTGTCTGTTAGAAAAAAGCAAGTTTTTTTGGGCCGCGAGAGTATATTGCAAATGTCTCTGAATATTAAAATTTGTATCCTAAATAAAATATACAGAAGAAAAACCAAGTAAGTGTGTTGACTCCGGCCGAAGCTCAAAAACCCTACATCCATAGAATAAATTCATCCTCCTATAGGCGTGGCACAGACAAACGGACAGAGGAACAGACAGACGAGCAGACAAACTTATAGACAGACGGACGGAAAGCGGAACAGAGGGACAGACAGTTCTAAATCGACGCAGAATGTGACAATGGTCGATAATATTTATACTTTGCTATAACTGCCACGCCTCCTTTACAAGGAGGAGCAAACTTCGAAGCTGTCCAGAACCAGATTCGAACCCGTGCTACAAGATTTCGGTGAATGGCGAGATGCAGTGCCGTCGTTTTAGTTTCATTGCCTTACATGGCTCAATATAATTCACAAGCACTGAAGTATTTTTCATGAAGTAAACTTTTATCATCAGTATTCCTCGAATTTTGACATCGACTTTCGAAATCCAGCGGTTAAAATTTTATACAAATTTTAGAAGTTTATAAAACTAAACACACAAAAATGTGCTTCATTATTTCAGTATTTCATTAAAAAGTTTAAAACTTTATCTAAATTATGTAAGTTTAAAATGTTTTGTTTCATTTTTTAGTATTTAAAAGTTATTTAATACTTGTCTTTGTGCTTTCCTTTCGCATGAATACTTCGGCGAATTTGAGAAAGCGAAGGAAAGGAAGAAGAATGCAAAGATTCCGTCTTCTGAGGGCTGAATATATGGGAATATGTGCATTTTATTTGACATATTGATGGCAATATTGATGACAAATAAATACAAATACAATTGTGTGATAAAAATTGTCAGTTTGGAGACTTTCCAAGAAGTTGTTCCTATCAAAATACACGATGAAGGAAAAAGAATCAAACCAAGAAGAGGAAATATATCAGAAGAGGAAGGAAGAAAAAGCAGAATATAAAAATAGAAAATAGATTCAGGAATTGTACGAGTACATGATATGAATAGCGATGGTATTATAGAGCAAAGTTGTGTGTGCTTGTTGAGTGTTTCTCTCTTCCTCAGACGCCTTCAGTCACATTGTCTCTCCATCCATCTCTTTCTTGTCCCTCTTCCTCACTCTTCTTGATGTGCAATTGTATAGGAATATGTACGTATACAATCACTTATTGATATCAAATTGAGCAAAATAAAAGAAAAACGATTTTATTAGAGAAGAACAACAACTATAATAACAAAAACAACAATAACAACAACAGCAACAACAACAATACGAGTAACACAAATATTACTCTGAGCCAACATCAAATGGAAACCACATGAACAACAACAACAATAGAATCTGAAATTGTTTGCTATTCTTGTACATTCGAGTATATTTAATGCAAAAATACAACGGCAATAACAGAAAAAGGAAATAAACACTGCCAACAAAAACAAAAACAATACAACATATTGTACCTTCATAGTTTTTGTAAACTACCAGAACCACAAAAAAATAAAAAGAAAAAATAAAGAATAAAAAAGATAGAACAGATAATTTTCAACAATAAATCACAAGCAATATTTTTCAATACATCACAAAAGTCCGAAAGGAATCGAATCGTATATTGAAATAGATAGGAAAGAGAAGAAAAGGATGAAGAAGAATTCGATGAAGAAGTAGGAGAAGAAGAGGAAGCGACAGTATATAGCGAGAGCAAGCTATCTATGCATCTCAGATGAATTGAAGTATGAGCAGCGAGATATGAGAAATGGAAATGCAACATTGAAACCAAATAAATAATAATTCTGAAACATATGAATGTCCGGATCCGAGAAACTTTAGACTCGTCCGTGCTTCATCCAAACTACTCACAAAGTATACCATCAACATGGATCCCATGGAACTCCAAGAAGGAAGCCAAGAAAAGTGCAACTTGGAAACTTTCTACAGGGTATTGAAGGCCCCGGTATTAAGGACGGTAGTGAGACAGAGACAGAGAGCGAGAGACAAACGATATGAGCGTCTATGGTAACCCTTCGTTATCATGCTCAGCCGCATCGATGTCCTTCTCATTTCACTGCAAACACCGAGTTCGATCATTGAAGTCAACGAATTGGAAACACAAATAAAACATGATTTATTTTTAGTTTTTCGTTCTGTCTGTAAATCCAAGTTAAAAACTTCTTTTTACCGTGGGGAATCTTCTCAAATCACCTCAGCCTCACACAATCCCCCGCCCCGAACAGCTCCCTACTTCTGTTCTCCCCCTCCGCACCGCTCTGTCAACAATTCTCTTTAGTCTCATCGAAATATCAATTTTTCTTTTCTTTCAAATGTTTGCATGATTTGCATACGTAATGTGAGTGAGAAATGGAGAAAGGACAGGTGATAAGGGAAAGGAGACGGTTTAAGACAATAGAACAGGTGTGGTTATGGAGAGGGCCGATTACTCAGTTTTGAGGCCTCTCTAAAGTATTCGTTGTTTCTATTCCAGCGTAGATTCATCTAGTGACAGTATCATGAGTTCATCCATCCATCGATCCATCGATCCATCCATTGAACCATCCATCCATCGATCCATCCATTGAACCATCCATCCATCTATCCATTTGTCTCCATGATACTCAATTTTTACATGCATTTGAATATATTGAATATATATACTCGTGAGGATAAGAGATGAAGGAAATGAGAGCTAGAGAGACGTGATGGAAGAACTGTGAACACGATGGGGCACGTAAAGCGGGGAAAGAGAGTGATCCTTGGAGACGTTTATCGAATGTCACGTATTTGTAAATTTTTCCACATTTGTTTAGGTTTCTTCAAAAGTTTAAGTTTGTTGAAGAGAAGAGAAGAGAAGAGAAGAAAAGAACGAAGAAAGAGCGCAGATAAAGTTTTCAAACCCTGTTTGTTGCTCGAAAAAATTACGTTGTTTAAATCAATCACGTTCGATTTTGATAGCTCGTGCATTTATCTTCTTCTTCTATCTATCTATCTATCTCTCTCGCTCTCTCTCTCTCTTCCTCTCTCTAACAAGAAACTGTAATGTTCTTAAAACCATCATGTACATTTAATTAATTAATTTATTTATTAGTCTTTTGAAAATCCGTAAAAATTTCGCTGAATACCACAAAAACTCAACAATAATAAATAATTTGAAACAATTTTTTTCTAATAACATAGAAAATATTAACACCACCTGGCATCACATTTTTTCAAACAATGTAATCAACAGCTGTGTTTCCAGCTGTCAAAAAGCTGTCAAAGCTTTCAAAGTCCACAAGTCCTCAACTCGAACAACGAAAAGTGAACCAAGAATATGCAGATATGTATTATTATCATGCATGCATGAAGTCAGACAGGAATGAAATCTCGTCAGTCGAAATCAGGAGCAGATCAGAGAAGAGCCGCAGAGCGTTCGTCTTCCTGTCTCTGAGGTCAACAAAAGTTCAGTCTCATGTTGATTTTGTTGTTGTTATTGTTGCTGCTGTTATTGTTACCGCTGTTGTTGTTATTCCTGCTGTTGTTGTTGCTGCTGTTGTTGTTGCTGCTCGTGTTGTTGCTAGTGCTGCGTTGCTCTGTTTGCAAAAGTTTTCTAACGCATGTGGATTTGAATTTCAAATACGTTATGGGATGAAATGGAATGGTACAAGGTATGGTATGGTCTCGGATGGCTTGGTCTGGTATTGTTTCCAAATACCACAACAAAAAAAAACCAAAACAATGTACATCTACATCGATGTCATCATCGTCGACGCATCTACGTTGAAGAGAAACCGTATCCATTTACAAACTTTGCGGACATCATAGAAGGACTTTAATTGTACTCGTATCTCAAGGAAACTTGTTGTAAGAGGGGGGGGGGGGGCGGGGAGTGTGCTGGGAGAATAAGAACAAGAAGTCGATAGCGAGGACAGAATGTTCGAGAAGGTAGAAGAGAGTTTGGTAGAACTCATAGAGGTGGAGACAAGATTGGATTGTTACTGTGATCGTTGCTTAAGGGGGATTGGGGTCTGATAGGAGGGGGGACAGAGGTTGCACAGAAGACGGTTCACAACCTGGTTAATAGGATGTTTTGTTAGGTGATGTTTTAAACAATGATCAAAAATGAAATCGTAAACTTTCAATGTTTTAATACTGCTGTAGTTGTTTTTGTTGTTGTATCTATAGCCATTGCTTCTTACTTTTCTTACCGTAAAAGGTATTCAATTTCATGTTTGAAACAAACAAAGAAATATACACACGCACACACGCCCACACACACACACGCATAAAGTAGCTTTGGCAAACACAGAAATTGCAACAACATTTGTTGCCACTCAAACCAACAACCACAGGAAAGGAAGAAGCAGAATAAAAACAAAAGCAGAAACTGGAGAATCATCAGTGGAAGAAGAAGAAGATATAAAACATACAAAAGTAGCAGAAACAATGATAAGTAAGAGGAACAACAGCAGCAGCAGCAACAACAACAACGAAAGCGAACTTGTTTTAATGGCAACTTTCTGTACATAAATATTTTGTTGCTGTTGAGTTGTTGCTTGAACTCATTGTTGCTGAGGTTCGTTGTTGCTAAAGCTGATGCAGGTCAACCTTGTGTCCAGGTTGCAAGTTGCTGACAAGAAGGTTATGTAAAAGAGAAAAACAACATGCAGCATATCCTTCTATTCATCAGTGGATTCTAGCGAGATGAACAGAATGAGGGAGAGAAACAGCGGTAGAGAGAGAGAGAGACACAAAGACCTGCGTGGATTGTGTCTCACTCATCTCACCAGAGGGCTGCGAGGGCAATTTTTCAAGCTTGTCCTCTGGCAGGAAACCAAAAGTAATATTCATTGAAGAGTTTTTTTTTGTCGAAAAACCCTCACGTCGAATGACAGAAGAACAAAGAAATCTTTTTAAACACTTTTACGATTTAATTAAATAAAGCCAAAAATAATTTTTCTGTTTATTTATTCAAACACAATTTTGGGCACGTTCTTCTTAAGAAAATATTTAAAATGAAATGAAGTTAAATTTCAAAACTTATGAAGTTTTCAAAACTTGAAATTTCACCGCTCCACAGCTTCCTCTTTCCTTCTTTCTGCCTTCTTCTCTCTCGTCCATCCATCCATGATGTTCTTATTGCTTCCACATAATTTATTTCGAAATGCTAAGAAATCAAAATTGAAAAATGCTTGCAGTACATTTAACATCATCCCGTTTTACCCCACAGAGAAGGAAGCGACGAAGTGAAGAATTTCTACCTCGAAAACTTTTCCAATTTCTAGTTCAAGAAACAACATTCGGAAAATGGAAACACAGACATTTTTATTAATATTAGAACTGAACATTGATCCAGACAACAAAATCAATGTTGGTGACTTCTGATTCCAACCCCTCTACCCCCCCCCCCCCCCTCCCCGCTTTGGCTTTATAATGGGCACAAAACAATCAATCGTACAGAATCGCAAAAAAGCGAGTAGAAAAAACAGCCACTTCCATAAACAGTTTGAAGTTTTATCAACAAAGCGCAGTTTTTTCCTATTTCAACCAGAATCCGCGAAGCTTCTGCTGGGGTGATGAGGGGTGGGGGTAGTATTAATGGCGATACTGTTTATTTATTTTAACCAACTTTCGTTTAATTTGTTTTCTTTTTCAATGACAAATTTTGTTGTTTGTCTTCTGTGATTTTTTCTATCACTCCAACAACAAATCTAGTTCTGTGTAGCTGGCAGAGAGGAGTGGCTCGGATTAGAAAAAGCTACCGTGGGAAGCGGAAACCGTGGGGCGGTTACCAGGCGGTTCTACTCCTCGATTTCCGATGACGTTGATGCTAATTTTGTGTCACTCAGTTCAGTGAATGTGTGACAGTGTTTTTGGCGCACGAACTCAAATGAAAAGACAGCCAGTGATGAGCGTGGAAGGCGGCTTCGGTGGAGTTGTCGAAAGAGAGGAGGGTCGCACGGTCGCTGCATGCAGATGATTCGATCTGAGCAGCCATCGAAGTGAGGCAAATTAAAATTCCACTTTGTCGCTGGGGAATTCAATTATTTTTATTATGGCGCAAGGAAGCCATGGCACTAAATGGGGTGAGAGCGAACCCATGCCGCGGGAATCGTGCGGAGGCAGGTTGAAAAATTGGTACCCAGGGCCGGAGATGATGTGCGTGTGTAGCAGCATCTCGTCTGATAGATGATAGTCTATATTCGCTGTCGAGGATTTTTGTAACGCAGCCAAAATGAACAAAATTTTTGGCGTTGTTGCGGACATCTTTTTTTTCAGTCGAATATTTCTCCTGCTTCCTGAAAATTTCATTAAGATTGCCAAATTTATGCTGTTTCTTCTTCTCCTCGTCCTCACCCTCTGCTGCTAAATATTCAACCAAAGTAGGTGAAGGTTTCAAAATTATTTTAAAATAAATAATAAAACTGTCTCTAATGAATGTAATTTTTCTCGTTAAGTTAAAAAGAATGAGAAATGAATTCTTTTGCAGAGTAACGCAATTCTAAGTCAATTATTTTGGGAGAGAAAAGTTTATGAAATATAAATCGAACACACTCTAAGAGAAGTTTTAATAATAACAATTTGATGGAGCCGTCTTTCATTAAATTAATATTAGCAATGAATTTTCTTCTCATTTCTTTCATATTTTCTTTTCCTTTTCCAATTCTGTTTATTTGTTTTCTATGCTTGTTAAACTAATCCATTGATAGATGTTATATAATAATAACAAATTCATTAATGAGCATCCGATTCATCATTAGTTTTCGATACTCATGATCCACAATTGAAATTCAAGGACGTAGAAGATAGAACAAGCAAAAGATTGATTCTCTGCAATGATTTTCGACAATAATATGAACTTATTTATATTTATTGTATGTATAAAGCTATTTACTAGAAAGAGAGAATGAGAGAGAGCAGAGTTTGCTTGTGTATCCACATCTCTTTTATTGATGTACTTGTATTGTTCCTGTTCTGTGGACAAGAAAGATAACAAATCCTTTGCTTATCCTTTTGCTATCGATTCTTACGCTTTGTTGTGAGCAACATCATCATCAACCCATCACAAATACAACTTGGACTTGTATTGATGATGGACGGCCATTGTTCATGTGTGTGTGGCTTTGGTGATTCTCAAAGTACACACGATATGTCTGTGTGTGTGTGCGTATGTGTCTGTGTATGTCACTCACATTTGAGGGCATTAGTGTATGAATGAGACACAAATCTAAAGCTAAGCATGTCAAAGCAATTAATTTAAGGATTGTCGAGACACAACATTCAGCATGTGAGAAAAAAAGAAAAATTATAACCTTTATACACTGTAGAAATATTGAAGCACTTGAAAGTTATGAAAGCTTCTTCTAAAACTATTTTAATTGAATTTGATTTGAAAATAAATCTGTGGCTGTTAAGTGGATGTGATTTTTAAGGATTTCTTCCAACTTCGTAAGTATTCCAGGATTGAAGAAAATTATTTATTAATTTTGATCTTGAGTTACTTTGACTCCAAAAATATAATTTGTTGTTCTTGTTTCATTTAAATTTGTGAAGTATTTTGTTCGAACAAATTAATATTTAATTCACTCAAATGATATCAGTGTAATGATGGATGAGAGAAAGTGTATACACATGTACATATATTGTGCTATACGTACGTATGTATCATTGTCTGTGTCTGTGTATTTGTGCATTTGTTGATTCTGTGCCTGTGTGTATGCATTCCATTCATGTGCATGAATCTCTTTTGCACTCTACATGCCAATAAATGTTTTAATATCACTTCGAACAAAAGTGTCACTTGAAGTTGGCAAGCACATTCAACACACGAACACACATGCAAACACATGTATACTGTATATCCACCACATACACAACAAACCTGAGAGCCGAATACATATGCATGTATTCTCGTACCATGTCACATAAGAACACTTTATAATAAATTATGAATCGTTGAAATATTGATGGTTAAGCGTTGACATTTCGATTAAATTCCGATTTACAATATATAAAAAACATAACACAAGCTAAAAAAAACAAAATTAACGACATTATTTGGACAGTTTTAAGTGAATAAAATCCAGATTAATTTTAAAGGATTCACAAATGCACTTTTAATTTGAGAAAATACTGTAAATATACCGGAAAGAACTGAAATGTCTATTAAAACCAAATGCTTGGTTTAAAGTATTTACAGTATTTTCAACTTCATAATTCCCAGGAATCCATAAGTATATTTGTAAAATTTAACAACACGATAACCTGGTAAGAACTTGGAAATTGATAGAAAACTATCTAAAAATATACAAATTATGATGGTAATCTGAATTTATTCAATGCATCTCATCACTGGTTGATTAAATTTCTATAACTTCAACCTCATTCTATCCAAATGTGGCCAAATCCGAATTTCTATAAACAAACACAATATTGAGAAAACTCAAGAACCGTATAAAGGAAGGTTCTCTGAATTATATTATAACCAGAAAACTACATGGAATAACCAATCAACTCTTTAATAAAATCATAGGAAGTGGTAAGGATGAAAGAGTTATACTCAAAATCAAGCTTCAATTGTGTTTCAATTTATAGAAATTTCGATAATATTCAAGAATGATATAATAATAAAAAGATTTCTCTGCTTGGTGTAGGAGATAAAATTATGAAAGAAGAAAAAAAGTAGGAATAAAGTGAGTGAGATAGGAAGGAATAAAGGAGGATATATAAAGAAAAGTGGAGATGTTTCAGATGCTTATATGTATTAACCATTGACTGAAAGAGTTCCCTAAAAATACATTAAAAATTCTTGGTTATCCACGTATAGCCAAAATTTGAATAAAAATTACACATATGAAGGTATTGAAAAGAAAAATGTTATTATTTATTTAAAGCCTAAATAAAGCGTTTTTAAAGTCCAATTGAAAATTTCTCAAAACCAATTAGATATTTCTGAAGTCCATTTCATTATTCCGAAGTGCACTTTTAAAAATCTGAAATCAATCTGCAATAATCTGAAGTACATGTGGACAGGTTCGGTAGTTCATGTTTGTGTACGATTTCCTTTACTCGCTGCACTAAAATCTCTTATGTCCAGGAATTTACGGAGAAGTAAAACGAAGGTTAATTCTTTCCTAATCCTTTCCTAATTCCTAGACAACACTGATTACATCAAGTATTGGTTATTATTAAACAAGACATAACCATTGCTCTGAGGTTAAGTGTTCTTTCTGTGTAAATTTAAATGCATTTATAAATGTGGCCTGCTGTTAAATGTTGACTATTACATTATTAGATATTATGCTTAGAATTCCTTTAGATATCATCAGATGATATTATATATCGTAGAATAAACGGAAGGAAGAAGGAAGGACTCACAATTGTGTTTGCTTAATTAGTAACATGAATAATAGTACGGTGCCACAATTCATTATTATTACTGTTATTATCTTTGCGTTTAAATGTGTATCATACGAGTACATACGTCTATCTGCGTTACATCTGAGCATTGGTTTTGTATTTACAAGATTTACAAACGATAAGCGAACCGAAGCTAGTGATAAACGTTAAGAATAATTGGAATCATGTTTCACTTAACCTTTCCAAAGAAGCTTCTATCTTCTTTGAATAAAGACGACGACGAGAGTTTAAGCAAAGGATTAAATTTTACTCTGTACTAATTAGAGACAAACACGCTTGAAGGCGGCTATCTACCATCGTTCCAGTGATCTCATCTGGATTCATCCCGTAGTCCACAAAGCATGTCAAGGTTTGTGGACAGGATCTAAGTGAGCAAGTGCGTGACCAATAAATAGTCAACAAGGATGATGAAAAGATTCGGTCGTAATTTTAATATGAAGTATTCTTTTTAATCTTTCTTTGTTTACACATATTGAAAGGTAATGTGATTATGTTCGATACACTATTCTGGTCTTTACTCAAGAATGAAATGGACGATACGAAGAGGAAGAAGATGGAGAGCAAGAAGAATAAGCCGATGAAGAATCAACATAAGAGCAATAATTGGAGGCAGCAAAGGTCAACACTAAATTCCTTAAATTAAGCTTTACAGCAAAGAAAGTAGAATTCGATGGTAGTCTTTAAAAAGGGGAAAAAACAACAACAAAAACGACAACAACAACAGCACCAGAAACAAGGAGGATGATGACGACGACAATGAGGATAATAAAATTTCCAAGGAACTAAGAATACGAGTAATAGCAAAAATAAGAAGAAGCAAATAAAAAAGGAAGAAGAGAATCTCATAATTGCTAGAAAATCTCATTTAATCCTCTTGAAAGCGACTTCGGCACGAAAAATTATGAAAAACCGTCAGTTCTGTGATTTCTCGCAACGCACCCTCACCACCTCACATCCTATACACTATCACCATTTTTATGGTTGGTGTTGTTGTTTTTGTCGTTGCATTGGAACGTTTTTATTTATATTTTATTTGTAGCAAATAGTGAAAAAAGAGGAGAAGAAAAAGACGAAGAAGGACAGAAAAAAATCTTGATTCCGTAAAGAGTGGAAAATCAGTTTAAGAAGCGGAAAGAGATTTAAGCTAAGAAGGGAAATTATAATGTTAAGAAATATTAAGATAAAAATTAAATAAAAAAACAAGATATAAATAAGGTAAACGTTATACAATATATAATGATATACATATGTACAGTGTATTATATTATAATATATTTTAGTAATAAGGAAAAGAAAACACAAGAGAAGGAAAAGAACCTACTGACAAAAGGCAAATAAAAAGTCGGGAAGAGAAAGGATACAAAAACAGGGAAAACAAGAAACAAAAAACTAAAGAAAAGAGACCAATAACAGAATACGAAAGCCAAAGGATATACCAAGAGATATGCGAAAAATACAAGCAACTGCAGATAAAAAAGAAGGCAAGCATCAAAAGACGAGAAACCAACAAGAAAAGACATACAATAAAATACAACCGAAAAGGCGATTCCAGGCAAGAGGGAGACAAATAGAGGGAAAGAGATAGAAATAGAGAGAGAGAGTGATTAGAACAGATGACTGTGAACAAAATTCCATCTTAAAGACTGTCAGACTCTAAATAAATTTCAATCCAGATCAAATTCAATATCGGATACTTTTTAATAAAGAATTCAATTTTAAGTTCAATTTTTTTGGTTTCTGTTGTTATTTTCTATATCCGCATGAGTTCTAAACTAAACTACATTTGAATGCAAATATTTGCAATGCTTCAATGTTTATTTTGTGCGCAAAATTTGCATGAAAGTCTGTGTTGTTGACATAACAACAAAATCAAACACACAACAAAATGAAACAAAACAAACTATTTTGCAAATTATTGCATAAATGAGAAGATTCTGTTTACACATTTTATCGGCTGTCATCGATATTCAGTCATTCATTTTTTCATTCGTAATTAAATTGAGTTGAAATCGAATGAGAAGAGGAAAAAGTAATGAATTGTTATCGAGTACTACGTGTACGTCGAAAGAGTTGGAATCGAAAAACAGAGAACGTCAAAAGATTCTATTCTCGGAAAAACCAAAATACCGTAATAAAGAGCTTCAACCAATGATGGGATTTTTCAGAAATATTCTACACAAAAATATCGTATTATTGAATATTTAAAAATAGCAAGAAGTTCCGGTTTACAACTCAATTCATTCTACTCAAAGGTCGTTAAAAATACAGAAAAATGTTCCTGAAATAAACAGATGCAAACAAAGAGACAAACAGAGACAAAAAGCGACCAACAGAGATCAACAGAGACTAAAACTAAAAATCCTATTCGAACAACAAAATATTACATCAGTTTTACACAACATAAAAACGGATATTAAAAAATTTGTTTACATTTTTTGATTTTTTAGTATTTGTATCCAGAGTTCGGAATCGGAAATTTCGACTCGATTCTGTTTGTGGTCGTGAAAAGTTTTATTTTTTTTTCGTTTTTCTTTTATTTCATGCCTCAAATTGATTTGGTTTTGGTTGCAATTCGAATATTTTGTTGTTGTTATATTTTGTGTATATTTTTCGTCCCGTGGAACGCAATTTTAAGAGCGGAACAAAAATAAAAACAATAAAAAACCCAAAAAATACTAGCAACATCATCAATTGAAAGGATCCAAAACGTACATTCAAAACTCAACGAAGTTTGGTTAATTTAACGAAATTGAAAAAATTTAAAGAAAATTCATTGAAATGTTTAACATTTACGAATTTTTCATATGTTCTTCATCTTGTTTAACGAACCCCGAAATCATGTCAAAACCTAAAAACTTAAGGAAAGTGTGAAAACTGAAAAGAAAACTCAAAAACTAAACGAAACTTAAACAATTTTCACTAATTTCAAAATTCGAAAAATCACTAAATTTTTAAAAACATTTTAATGTACGAATAATATGCAAAATAATAATATAATAATATATTATATATAATAATATAATAATAATATAAAATAAAACAATTTCTTGAAATACAGACAAATCTGCGCAATTTTAATCCAATCCGAAACGGTTACGAAATTGAATATCGAATTGAAATTTAAATTTTAAGTTTAAACTAAATTAAAACTTTTTTTTTACATTTAAATTGAATGGAATTGTAAATGTGTTTTTTTTTTTTTCTAACAATCGCTGTACAATACATATGTACATATGTAAATGTGTATATAAATTACAATTGGGCTAAAATTTCAAATTCTTTGGAAATGTCAGATTCTTATTTAGCACTCACCGGGTGACAGCAACAACACAGCCGCAGTCAGCAACATGAACCAATGCAGCAGCGCCTTCGTCAGCAGCAGACTTTTTCTGCAACGCACACTTTTGTAGATGTTGTTGATGTTGTTGTTGTTGTTATTGTTGCTATTGTTGGCGGCCATATTGAAGTAGAGTTAGAGTTGGTAAACGTGTGTGCACAGTATATACGAATGTAGATGTCTGTGAGTGTGTATGTAAACTCAACTGAATAAAATTTATTTATCTTATTTTTTATTTTTTTTTTTGCAAATAACTGTCAAATAATTTCTATTTTTTTCTTTCTCGCTTCGTCTTTCCTCTTCTGGTTCTTTATTATTATTTTTTTTATTATTATTCGATCCAGCTCATTCTCTCTCACAGTCACAGTTTATTGAGAGAAAGGATATCGTCGTCGGAGGGGAACAAAAGGAGGGTGTGCGCAGAATGACGACGACTTCGAAATGTTTATTAAGAATTATTTAGAATTCGTTTTTCAACAAATGTTCATGTTGAAGATGTTGAAAATTGGAAATCGAATTCAATTGAATTTTCATTTCGATTTAATTTCAAATTTATTGTTGCTTTGAATTCGCATCGACGTTGTGTTCACATATTTCTAGTGTGTGGGTGGTGAGTCTGCGTATGTAGGTATCTGTGTGTCTATCATGCGTGTTGGTGTGTGTTTGTATTATAGCTTCTGTCGCTATGCGTCTCCTCTGAAGATTGCTCTTAATGGGGATGCGCATTCGTGGCTCCACGCAGAAACCATCTGAATTTTGTGGCTACTGAAAATACCAAGAACGAGAAAAGAACAAGAAATAAAACGGTATATTATACAATATTATATTAGTATATATTTCTTAAACAAAATATTTTACAAATCAGCAAAATATTCACTCAAGTTATTGAATATGTGAATGAAATTTCCATTAATAATAAAATGTTGTTTATTAATTTACTAACATAATTTTCATATTCAAAGGGTTTAATTATTGAAATAAAATTTATTAAAGCAGTGAAATTTTCAAAAATTTTTGAATTAGAGTAACTTTTTCGAATTTAAAGGTTTTTCAGAAATTTTTTGTCTTTTCCAATTTCGAACCCCCTTTTTTTGGTAATTTCATTTTCTGACTTAAAACACTTACTGCGATTTAAAAAAACTTTACAGGAATTAAAAAGAATTTCCGATCGATTGCTTTTAAAAGTAGTTGATTTTTTTAGTTACTTACTAAAAATGTTCCTTTTAAGTAACGTGTGTAATTCTATTTTAGTCATAGATTCTATTTTTTCATAGATATACCTATGAAGCGTATATATCTCTATATATGTGCGTGTAGCTACGTACGATTATATGTATAAATTGCACCTTTTCATTGAATTTCCATACCAAAAACAAAAAGTGTTCAGTTTGAAAGCACCATTAAATTGACTATAATCTTGTATCTTTTTCAAAAGCCAACTCTAATTTAATTAAATTGACTCTGTCTATTTGAGATCGAGCTCGAATGCTTCAAAAAGCTCGATTGATTGATACTGAAAATGAAAAGGGTTTTCCTACATCGCTCTCTCTTTTTTCCATTTCTATCTCTCACCCTCTCTTTCCCTCGGTACAATTAAAATGAAAAACAAACTCGAAATCCGCGTGGATTCATTGATGGAAATAATTGCGTAAACAAGTCGATCCTTTCGACAAGTGAATATCCTTTTTTTCTACACTTTATGTTCGCCAAAACACTTTAATCTCTTTCACTTTTTTCTGTATTTCTCTTGTTTTCTGTACATTTTAACTACTTTCTACTAATTTAAATACGATGCAGGGTTTTTACCCCTTTTATTCTTCATTCATTCACTCATTCAACCTTTCATCGTCCTCGTCGTCTCAGTTTTTAATATCGTTGTTGTTGCTTTTTAATTATTTTCTTTTATTTTGAGTAGAGTTCTTTTAATGGCCGATTTACCGTACAGAAATAAGCTTTTCTAGCTAAATTTTAAAATTTTTTTCATACCTTTTCACCTTTTACTTTTTTTTACTTATTTTCTTTAATTCATTTTCTTCTCAGATCATTTCTAGCTTTTTGGTCTCTTTTACTAAAGTTTTTAAACTGTCATTTTCAACTCGTTTTTACAGTTTTTATTAGTTTCTGATAGTTGTTCAACCCACTTTCTACTCTTTCTTGAATATAATTTTTAGTCGCTGTTTTTAGTCCTTTCCTTCACTTATTATTGCTCCTTTTAAACGCTTTTTTTATAATTTTAACTATTATTGTTACTCGTTGTTTTTATTATTTACTCTTTCTGAAACTTATTTTACAACATTTTTCGAGTACTCTCTGTAGCCGTTGTTTTGATCATCTTAACTATCTTGAAGATCTCTTTGTATCTTGTTCTTTTCTACTTTTTTTAAATTCTTTATTTAAGTCGTTTTGTTATCTTTCTTTTGTTTCTTTTTAATTCCTTTCGTTACCTATCTGTGTTAATTTGTTGGTTTATGTAGTTGCTTTACTCGTTGTTTTCAAAAGCTTTTAAAAGAGAAACATATCACTCCTTTATATTCTTTGATCCACTAACTTTTAACTCGTTTCTTTAATTTGTATTTACTTCATTTCTGATTAATCTTTCTCTCACTCGTCTTTCTCTATCCTTTTTCTACTTTTTTCTTGTTTTTTTAACTTGTTCTTTCCATTTCTTTATTTATTATCGTTTTTACTTCTTTCTAACTTTTTTAGGTCTAATTTGCTATTTAGCCGCTTTTCTTACGCGTTTCTACTTTGCTTGTTACTATTTTCTTGTAACAGTTTTATTGCTCTTTTTTTAGTCTTTTTCTGTATTTTCTGAAATCGTTTTTTGCCAATTTTTTAATATTTTCTATTTTATTTTAATAATGTATCTGTATCGTTTTTTTTATTATTATTTTTGTAAATTTCTTTTCTATACTTATTCAAAAACCTTTTTATTCTTTTATAACTCTTTTCGTAGCAATCCGTTCAATTTCTGAAAGAAGAACCATAAAAAGAAACCAGAAAAGAAAAACAATAAAAGTCATGAAAAACAAATTTAAATCCAAACACAAAACACAATAAAATCAACGCTACGCTACGAATGACTTGAACAACATTTTTCGAAATGTCAAACGGAAAAAACGAGAAGAAGAAACGAATAAAATGAAAGAATACAATACAACAAGAACTTTTTACAAACAACGAAAAACTCATTAAAATTTGCTATTATGTAATTAAAAGTTTCATTAAAGTGATTAAAAATGGAAGAGACACAAAACATAACGACGAGAAAAATGCTCCGTTGTACTGCTTAAATAACCAAAGCAGATGTCAGAAAATAGAAACAAATAAAACGGAGTAAATTAAAAACAAACCCAAAAACAAACTAAATGCTACATAAAAGACAACGAATGACAAATAAACAGGACAAGTGTTGTTTTTAATGTTGTTGATTACAGCAATAAGTGTTTCGAAAGAAAAAAGGGATTAAAAGAGATAAGAGAGAAGAATCGCGAAATACAAAATTTTATATCCATCAACTGTATTGTTAAAAATTTCAAGTAAGAAAAAAAGTTTATCCAAAAAGACTGAGAAGAGAAATCGATAAGCAAGGAATTCAGGTGAAAAACGAAGGAAGGATAAACTTAAGATCAAAAGAAAAAGAAGAGCATCAATAAGGGGAATAGAAAGAGGAAGAATAATAAAAGAAAAGGAAATGAAGAATAAATGAAGAAAAAGAAAAATTAAGAAAAAGGAGAACAAAGGAAAAGCAGGAGGAGAATAAAGAGAAAGAAAAGAAAAAATTGAGGAAGAATAAAAAGAGTTAAGAAAAAACAAGGATAATAGAGGCAAACAAGAAGAATAAAGGATAATATTCTTAAGAAAAAGTATGTAAAGGTTAAGGATATAAAATGATACAACAAAAAAGGATCTCTTTCAATAATCAATCTATAGAATTAGAAACTAGACAATACTTTCTTCAATTTAAAAAGAGACAAAGTAACTAAAAATGTATTCAAAGATTTATAGTGGGGTGGAAAATCGATAGAGATATACTTGTAGATACTTTGTAGATAGATATACTTTGTAGATACTCGTAAATATCAAATATTTTGAAAATATATTACATCACTTAAGTTAAGAGAGTATCACTCCTTTATGGGTCACTAGTTTTGCATTTTAAGTGTCGAACGATCGCTGATCTCTGTCAAGGTGGTGCTAATTGTTAGGTTTATTAACACAAGAACTTAATTTTGAACTCCTTATTTCGATACAAGCAGAGAGATTGGTAGACAAAGGAACAGACACACAGCCATACGAAAAGATACACTGATAAACAGACAGAAAAACAGACAAGCAGACATACATACCTGCGGAAAAAAGGAAACAAAAAACAGATGGATCGGGGGACCGACAGACACATGAATTAGAAGGATGAACAGACAGACAGATAAAGCAGCTAGCAGACAGACATACAAATCAGCAGGTGAACAGACAGACTCGAACTCGGCGAATATATGTTTATAAATGCTCGACTTTTTTTATGGTTCGAATTTGGAGAAAGAGAGAATGAATGCATTCATTGTATGCATTCTCAAATGTTTATTTGTATCCTGTATCTACTACTATTTATCTATCTAGAGCTTGCGACAGGATGCTCATGGCTGTATAAGGTGGGTCGTGGAGGGGAGGGGAGACATGTTTGTTTGCTGGAATATGGCAACACTTGACGGGCACTTGGAAAGATGGGAAAATAGTGAGTTGTTGTTTTTCGAGTATGTTACTGTTGCTGCTGTTGTTGTTGTTGTTGTTGTTGTTTCTATTTGTCTCGCTTTCTAAAATGCAAAATAAATAAAAATATTATAAACTTTACTCGTGGGTTATTTTTTTGTTGTTGTGGTACGTTTTCGTAACTCGAAACCCATTTTTCTGTTAAAAAGAAAAACCGTATGAAATGCATGAACGAAAATGGCAGAGAAACGAACAGGATGGTTGAGGAGGTCAGGGGAAGAGGGAAGATTTTAATACCGTATTTGTGGGTCTTGAAAAATGCATAAAACGCTGGGGATCAGAAGATTTCGTTGCTGTCGTTGTTTGTGTCGGTTCCTGTCTTTTTATCTTCTTTCTTCTTCTATTTCTTTTCATCTTCTCTGTCTCTGTCGCTTTTACTTTATTTCAGCATTTATTTATTTTTTAAAGAGAAAATGTAAATTCGTTTTGTACAAATATGCAAATAAAATGCTTTTCCGCATTTTTGGTTGCATAATTTTAGGCAGTAATTTTATTGCCTTACTTTGGTAGAAAAACAACGTGCAATAAAATCACACGCCCCCACAATTGATGTTTTTTACTATTTTTCCACTACTTTGTCAAAGATTTTCTTACTAACTTTAAATTTAATTAAAATAAATACTAAAATTGATTTCGAATTTTTAACTGCTTAAACTTTTCTGCTGCTTTTAAAAATGTTCTTATAATGTATACAAATTCTTTGACTACTCTGTCCCTAGTTTTTTTTTTGTTACTTCAGTAGTAGAATGTTTTTGCTACTTTTTAGTAATTGTCACTCCTCTTTTCCTACTTCTTCTGTGTTCTGTTACTGAACTAGCTTTGTATGATATTATTTTTCTCTTCTTCTGCATTACGTTTCGCTACTAATACTTTTGTTACTACTTTTTCTCATACAATTTTCTTTCAGTGAATGCGTATGTATTTATGTTTGTATGTGTGGCTGTGTGTGTGAGTGTAAATTGTTGGCAACCTTACTTAATTGCGTTTAAATGTGCTGCTCATTATGTTAAATACTGCATTCTTAAAAGCAGTCATTTTATTTCACTTTCTTTTTTAGCGATGGGAGGGGTTTTCTATTCGTCCTCTTTTTGGCAGCTGTTTCTGCTACTGTTTCTTAATGCGAAACTTGGCAAACTTTTAGGCGGAAATGCTACACGCGGACTGCATAAATAACTCCCAGCCTACTGTAGAGTGTGTAAACAGGATGTTAGAGGAGTGTGTAAGAGGATGGTATCACCTAAATGGCTGTTGTTATTGTTGTTGATTGTTGTTGTTGTCCTGTCCTGTTAAGATGACCGGACAGGTTGTTATACAGGCTGAAGAGAGTACAGAAACCCTTTCAGAAATGCAAAGACTAACAAATACAATCCAGAAAGACTAAAAGAGGCGCAAAGATACTAACAAAGAGAATGTACGATAAACCGTTCAAGAGACGAAGATCGAAAAAGGGATTAACGCATAAAAGACTTAGGCAGGACCGAAAAGACGACAGACAGAAATGTCAAAATATTACAAGGAAATCGATAGACTAAAACAAGTATCGACCGACTGAAGAAGGCCAAAACGAGTTCAATAGAAATATCTTAAAATGGACCAAGACTCTGAGAGATAAACAGATTTACAGACAAAGATATAGTACATAGAGATCATCAACAGAAAAGACAAATAAATTAAATTAACTAACCGAAAATGAGAATCACAGATGACAGATGAACATGAACAGAGAAGAAACGAGACAGAGCCTAGCAACAAAATAGTTGCTAGTTAAAAGTAAAAAAAAAAGATTTGACAGAGAGACTGATATAATAAGAGACTATCAGGATCAACAAAACACGAACAGAGAAGCAAAGAAACTGAAAAATGGAAACAGACACTGACATGTAGACACAGAAATTGACAAATATATCTAAATCTGCAGTGAAAAGATTATATTACAAGGACAAAGAGACTGTAATATGTGCCACATAAAGAGAGAACCAGAGATGAACAGGCGGAAGGATCAACATCCAGGAGTGATAAATTGAGAGACAGCTGCAAGGGAGAAAAGAAAGAGAGAAGATAAAAGAAAGAGGAGAGAAGATAGAAGATAGAGATGTAATATAAAAGATGCAATATATAAATACAAAATACAACATATTGTACAAGTTGGAATATAGAAGGTAGAAGATAGAACATATATGAAGGAGAGAAGAGGGTGAGGGAGACATAAAAGTGAGGCAAAGGAGGAGACGCCATTAATTCAAAAAATTGTCAAGCGAGGAGGATATCCTTTAAATCACACCTTCCACTGTTCTTTGAAGGGTGGCACATTGAAGTCGCGTTATCCGTTTTGAAGGTTTACTCTCTCTCTCCGTCTTCCTCACTCGTTGTTGCGATCCTTGTGTTTATCCAACGTCGCCTTCCTTCACCACACATTCATACATTCATTTCATATGTTTCCGAGCCAAACATTAAAGAAGAGTAGACTCTCATACTGTCTCTACGTCTGTCAGTATGTCTGCCTGTCTGAGTAGAGTCTGTCTGAAGGATGTTACAGCTCAGCTGCTGAGCAAATTTGGTTATTTGCAAGCTTAAGCTAAGCCAAGAAAGAGTGATGAGCCAGCAAAAGAAACTACTTTTTTCGTACTCGTATATAAAAAAAGCTTAACAAAAGCGCTCGTTTAAATTATAAAAGACGAAGTTTGGCATCAAAGACGATTTATAAACGAGAGAAATTTCCTCCTCAACAAGAAAGATCTTTTATTTTCTTCTCTCTGTTTTCTTTTCCTTTTGCTGTGGAGATTCTTAATGTGTTGACGAGGTTTTTCCGGCATTCTTCAAATCTTATTAATTTAGCGATTAACAATTGTTAACATTGGCTACTAAATAAGAAGGAAGAACACATGAGAAACAGGGAGAGACGAGGAAGGAGAGAGACGGAGAGATAAAGAGAGATAAAGAGAGAGAGACAGAGAGAAAGAGTGGGGGAGTAAAAGAAAAGGTTATCCTTTATTATTTAATAATAAAAAATCAAATCTCAATAAAATAAAGCCAAATTCTAAAAAGATGAAGAAAAATAAAATCATGAAGATGCTGATGATGCAGAAGATAAAAAATAATGCGATTTCTTAGCTATTCACGTGTAGCTTGAAGAAAATCCGCTTTAGTAAGATTGCGTAGGCTGTAATCGAGAGAGAGAGAGAGTGAGAGAGAGGGAACTGAGGGGGGCGACCCGATGTGGTTAAAGAACAGAATTTCTGAAAATCTTAGAATTTCAATGACATCCAGGACATTTTCCAGGTTTCTGCACGAATTTTAAACAACATCTCCTCATCATCTTCAAGAAGCACGACGAAAGCGAAGCAACAAAATAAATTCAAAGGCGCTCGTGTGTGAAACCAACACGTCAATCAAAAGCATGTTTGTCATTCATGTCTGCTCTTTTGTTTTTTGGTTTTCTGTTTTTCTTATCCGCTGTTGCTCTACTCAAACTAGTTCAAGAATCAGTTTTAATTCGAATTTTCAATCAATCAAAGCAAAGAAATTGACTTCGAAAAATTTTCAAAATTAAAAGAACAAAAAATTAAAAATATTCAGAAAACATCGAAAAATATTACAACTATTATACTAAGAAATTATATTAAGAAATTCTATAAAACCATAAAATTTCATTGAAAGAAGAAACAAATTTAACCAAACGCTGAAATCTTTCATCCTGAAGAAAATCTAAAAGAAAGAAATCACGAAGAACAACGAACTAAAACCTAAAATTTTAAATCTTGTCAGCTACAACAACAACAAATCTCTAAGCTCACTGATTAACCCTTGCACGCCCCTTTCAACTATTCACCCCTGTCGGCTGTCAGAGGCACACATGGTAGATGTGTACTATGACATGGCTGTGTGTGTATCTCCATAGAGTGGGTGGGGCAGACACTACACGAGTGTGAGATTGTGTGTGAAATATATGCTGACTCATTGCTGTTGTTGAGTCGAAAATCATTTCTAAAAAAGATGTAACAAAAAAGGACCTTCTCTCGGCTCATCGACGCCTTAACATTAGTTAAACATAAATTTTACAGACGACTAGGCGTGCATTCAGGCGTACATTTAATGTGTGTTTAATGTGTGTGTGTGTGTGTGGGTTCACTTTCAGCCGCCCCCATCTGATGGTCCAACAGGACACTCCGATCCCAAACATAGCAAGAAGCTTCAGGACTTCTTAGGTTCCAAGAAGGTTCTGCAGCTGCTGCTGTATATCGTCTTTCCTGGTTCTCGTTGTTGTTGTTGGTCTTGTTCAAGTTCTTGTTGTTCAATTTAAATACTTTATAACACTCTGCTGTAAAATATCCGTAAGAACGCTTTTGTGGCCAGTTCTCACTGAATCCTTTCTAAGCTCTTCATATTTCAGTGGAAAATTTTCTTTAATTGGCTACAAGAAAATGTTAGTAAAGATGTCTTTCACTTCCTCTTCTTCTACTTAATCTGTCTCTTCTTTGTCTATTCTTTTCTCTTCTCTGAAAGGATACAAGTTGTTCAGGTTTGTTTAGAAACTTTTTAAAAGACTTTTATCCTCGAATACATTTGATCGACTTTTTCAAGGGGCTTTTTTTCTGGTTTCATGCAGAACCTTCAAATACTGGATCTCGACATCGTTGCCATTTGTAGGCACTTAGAAAAACTTGAGTACTTTTGAGTTTTCCTAATTTATTTTGTAAATTTGTTCGTTTATTGCTACATTTGGCCAGGACGAATGTCCTCAATAAGAACGAATAGCATCTCGAGTGTGTCGCATGGCCGCTCGATTGGTCCTCTCCGACTGTGCTTTCTGTCTGGCTGTTTGTCTATTCGACTGTCTGTCTGTCTGTCTGTTGGCTTACTTTTGAACTACCTTCGTTGGAAGCCATATGACAAGTGTTTCGTTCATTTTTATGCTTTCTTCTTCTGTGTTGACATTTTTATTGTGCATTCGTATTTTTTACTGTATCGTGCTCTTTGCTCTCTCCCTTTCACCCTCTTCCTTGGGCATTCGGCCAAAAAGATTCACGTCGTCGTAGTTGTTTCGTGGTCTCTGAAGTGTTTTTGATATTTGAGGTTTCCATGCGAGTGTTTACATGTGTGTGTGTGCTCTTGTGTGTATCTGTGTGTGTGTGTATGTGTGTGTGTGTGTATGTTTCTGTGTGAGTATTCAGCTAAGAGTCCTTCAAAATTGGCACCAAGGATACTTTCGTGGTTTCGTTCGAAAGAGAAAAATTTCTACAAAAATATTCAACTACTTAAAAAGAGCAACAAAAACAGATCAAAAAGAAAAGCAAGAGCAAAAGAAAAAAAAATTAACGAAAAATACAAATTTTAAAGAAAATAGGAAAAAAGTAAAAACATAAGAAAATACAAAAATATAACAAAGTATTTTAGATCAAAAAATAGTAAAACACGAGTATACAAAATATTAAACGAATTCAAGTGGAATTTAAGTACAACAAAAAAGATACTTGAAAGGTTATAAAAAAAAACCGTCATAATTTTTTCTTTTTAATTAGAAAACAATTTAGATTAAAAGATCAAAGGATTTTATTTCAGTGAAGCTTTTTTTAACTGCTTTTCAAAATCAACTCAAATCATTCGCTCAATTTTAGTGCATGTGAAATTGAGGCTATATAAATACAAAAAAAAAATTCCAAAAACAGCATCAAGGAAAAAAAACTGTTGCAACAACAAATCGCATTGTACGTGTATGTTGCAATTTTCATTCTCTGCCAACACTCAAAAGTGTTGAAGTTTTATTTGCAAATAAAATTTTAAAATCCTAACAAATTCCCGTTCAAAGTTTTAAGAGATTTAAAAGCTCCGTGTGTGTGTGTTGCTTTTTATGATTTTGTATTTGTAGTTATTTTTTTTGTTATATTTTTTCCTTTTGTTTCGTTTGTTCTGTTTTTATTTACTAATCTTTCTCTCTTTTGATTGATGAGACATTGTTGTTGTTGTTGACTATGGTTTGGTTTCTTATTGTTGTTGTTGTTGTATTTTTCTTGGGATTCTGCTTTACCTTCTCTTCTTGAAATTCTTTCCTTGTGTATTTTCAGGTTTTCCATTTGTTTTGAAGACAAACTTTAGCAATAGAAACACTTGAAAATTGCAAAAAACTATAATAGAAACTCGCTATCTTCCCCTCGTTTCCTTCGCTCCTTCTTTTTCAATCTCTTACTTAAAAATGGGTCAAACTTTTTTATGCTTTTCGACTGCACTGAAACGATTTCTAAAACGTTTCCAAGAATTTCTAAGAAAACAAAACCAAATACAAGTTATTATTATTTACACTTGTACGCATCATAAAATACGTAATTCATTTGGTATGAAGGAGAGAGAGAGAGAGAGAGAGAGAGAGAGAGAGAGAGAGAAAGAGAGAGAAAGATTTAGGTTCTCCATGTAGTTGCTTAAGTTTTTAAATGGAAACTAAGCTAAACTAAACAAAGTAAGTAAGTATAAGAGGATGTAGGTTAAAAAATAGAGTAGGAAAAAGACAAATGATATCAGAGAAGGGCGCGGAAGATAATAAAACGATAAATGGTAGGAGAGAAAAAGAGATTACGATGGTGGAAGAAAACTTGAACGAGACAGGTATATGTATATCGGATGTATAAACACCAGGAAGGAGTCCTTGTAGCGTCATATGCGAAATATTGTTTTAATCATGCGAGGAATGTATCCATTAGTGATATTGTTGATGACGAAAGCTGTTAATTTTATGACGACAAGATCTATATATTATATTATATTGCCACAAAGGATATAAAAATCCATCTACTCTAACAGTTATAA
The DNA here is from genome assembly GCA_943737955.2 of Myopa tessellatipennis. Lineage (NCBI taxonomy): Eukaryota > Metazoa > Arthropoda > Insecta > Diptera > Conopidae > Myopa > Myopa tessellatipennis. The sequence goes on from OX031316.1 coordinate 54,915,825, forward strand.
ACGCTTTGAGATAACCAATGCATTGTAATAACCTATCGACTATAAGGACCTATTGCTTTCAATTACTTACTGGTTAGGATATCCAGTCAGTTATAACAGCATTTTAATGACCTATCGGTATAGTGATCAACTGGATGAAGCAGCTTATGGTTAGACTATGATTTCGGTTATTGGTTTTAACATCAGTCATGTGAGTAACAATAAAATCAGTATATACGAGTATAGCAACAAAGTAATAGACTTCTGTATGCACAAATAACCCACGATCCACACAGCATATAATAAATATGAAGAATGGCCTACTTTTATGAGAAAATTTTCGTATTTTTATTTGTTTTATTTGGTCCGAAATACATTAGAAAATAAAAAAAGTCCTTCAAAATTAATAAACAAAAAAAAAAAATAAATAAAAATTGAAAAGTTAAAACGAGAAAATAAAATAAAATTCTGAGAAAATTTACTAAATTTAGTAAACAAAATTAATATAAAATTAAAAGTGAAATTAATACAAATAATTATATATTCTATTATATTGCATAACCCATAAAAAAAAATTTAATAAAATTTAATAATTTTTTTGAAAATTATGAAAATCACATCCACTTTTGCCAAAAATATTTACCTTTGAGATAACAAATCATAAACTATTGTTTTGTTTTATAAAGTGTTGTTGTTATTTTATATTGTATGTACGTTACAGGTTCTTTTTCTACATTGATGTTTGTTGTTGTTGTTTATTTTAGTTTATATAAAGTTTTATAGGCTTTGTGAGTTCATAGTAGATGGTTATTCTTCTTGTTGTTGTTATTTTTTTGCACTGGATCATATACAACGATAAAATAAAAGCAACAACAACAATAACAAGAGTTACAAAAGCATCAGCAGCAGAGTGTGCTATCTAATAAAGTTTTAAGAGTACGAGTTTTTTTGGGGAGTTTTCAAAGGAAGAACAAAAAACTACAAACAACAAACAACAACAACAAAAGAAATAACCGCACTATTATTTTAGTATTTATTTTTAGTCGAAGAACAGCAACAACAACAACTACTATAAAATCAGTAACAACAGTATAGAAAATAACAAAAAACTAAGAATAAAGAACACAGCAACACAACTCTTTCTGTGCTCTTTACTCTGCAAAGAAGATGCACTCAGTTTTAACGGTTAAATGTTCACACGTTTGTTGTTGTTGTTGTTGTGTTACTCTATTGCTCTTGATTTTGAGCTTTTGCACTTTTTGCCTGCTGCTGCTGCGAATTTTTAACGTTGAAGTTGTTGTTATTGTTATTTACACGTTCAATAAATTAATGATGTGTTTATGATTACAATTTGATAACAATGGGTTACAATTTGAATTGATAAAAAAAAAGAATATACATACTCATGTAACTTCAGATGTATTTTGGTTTTGTTGTTGTTTCCTGCTTTTTTTTTTGTTTTTATGTTTTTTTCTTTAGTGTGTTTTATTGCTTCACATTTTTGTCATTTTTTATTCACTTTTTCACCTGCTTCATTTATAGTTTTCCAGCATTTTAACTGAACAATTAAATTGCTATTAATTTTTATGTTTTTAGAAATGTTTTATTTTATTTTCGCTTTTTAATTTGTTGAGAAATAAGAACCGAGCTATTTTAGCAGTAGACTCTCAGCGGCAGCGCACGACACACTCGTCCTTTGGCTTTATAAACGCAACTAAATTTCACTTCCTTCGTCGCTTCAGGTGCGTTGTGGGAATCGAGAAAAAAGTCCTCTCTCACTCGTTAAGGAGAGCATTCGAGGCACGACATTCCACGAAGTCAAGAAGTCTCTTCGTTTCGTCAAACTGCCTCACCCGGGATCCCCTTAAATGTCTCTTGGAAAGGATGATTCGTGGACCATTCGTGCCTACTCGTGTACACGAGGTGTGTATGGAATTCTCTTTTCCTCTCGCGAGAGAGAAATCCCTACTTTTAGTATACATGCCATCTACATACATGGAGCTTTTTTACGGAGGTTCCATTAAAAAATGTTTACTAAAGTTATAAAGTTTTTTAGGATTTTAAGAAAAAAACATAAAATTTTCTAATTCTAAAGATTTTATACATTTTTGTATATTTAGAGTTCTTTCCTATATACAAAAATAGCTTAATAGTTCTTAAAATTTGTATTCGGATTGTGATGTTATATGATAAAAACTCATCAAAGAGATGGAAGAATTTCCCACTATTTCTTTACAACAATGATGTGTTGCTAATAAAATGTTGCTAAGTTAGTGTTGCTGAGCAAATTTGCTTCCAAAATGTGGAACCAAAATGTTGCTTAAAAATGTGGAAAAGCGTTCTCTTTGCGCGTTTATACCTCCTTCTGTTGACAGTGACTCATATAAACTGCTCTTGTCTTTTTCCCTCTTTTGCTCTCACTCTATATTTCGTAATATTTTCTCAGACTCAACATAATATTTCTTTGCACACCTGAGTTGTTTAACAGAACATCAGGTTGTAATTAAACAAGGTTGAGAAAAGCTCGTCTTTACTTTTTCAATTCTCCAATATTTAATATTGTATATTATTCACAGTGACACGGTGCAAAAAAATCTCATTTGCTTTTGCCAAACAATGCTGGGCAAGTAATGACGAACAGCGGAATTCATTCCATCAGCAGGAAAAATTAAAAGAAATCTAAAAGTTAGTCGAATGAAATTAATATAAGAAAGAAAAGGACCAAAAGAAAAGATATTCTATCATTATCATTATCGTCGTTATCATCACAGTCGGAATTTTTATAAAAATCTTATTTATTATTATAAATACACTCATCATGATCATTCTCGCCCCCATCCTCATCTGCATTCTTATCCTCATGTTCTTCCTCATTCTCGTGCTCATTCTCATCCCCATTCTCATTATAATACGCATCCTGGTCGTCATCCTTATCCTTATTTTTCCGAAGCGAAAAGGTTACAATCACTTTGCCATTCCGTTTGCAGCGCACTAAAGGGGGCGTGGCAGGTATAGCGTACATCAAGTGTATATATTCTTGATCAGCGTCGACCTCCTAGTCGATTTAAGCCTGTCCGTTCTGAAACGAAGATTTTATACCCGAGTCCACCAGGTTACACCGTCTCAAACGAAAATATACTCCCAAAAATGGGAGTCATGAAACTGGGCACGAATATTGTCGCTCATGTAGCGCTTCTCCCAAATCGGACTTTCAAAGCTCATCTGACTTCAGAGCAGAATTTCTCAGCCGGTATAAAGTTCCAGATATAAAGTTGAAATTCGATTCCCGGATTTAATGTATCAGAGCAAATCGGCCCACAAAATTGATCTTACTACTTTTAAATTTTTGAATATATGTATGTATCTACATTTGTTTAAAATATTGTATGTATCTTAACTTCGATGACCGATTATAAGATGAATTTGACGCAGATGCTCATAATGCTCTAAAAGTTATACATAATTTTTTTATCTTTTTTGTCATTTGTTTTCCCTTACAATCTTCACTTCTCATTCCTTCCCTCGTTGATTTCGTTGTAATCGTTTCTTTGCCCATCATTGTGACATTCAGAAATTTAATAACTGTCAAAGTGATGTCGAAGCTGGTGAAAACGGTGTCTTTCTCGTTATTCAGTAATTTTTCAACATGCACTCAGCTTGCATCAGAAAGGAACGAGTAAATGAATGAATGAATGAGTTCTGCCGCGTTCAAAGTGATTTTGTTAACAATTTTAATTATTTTCTAAACTTCTAAATGTCATTTGTTGCAATGATACGGTGGAATCAATACTGATATTCACATTAGAAATATAATTAATATATTAAAATTCTTAACGAAAGACTGACTCTTAACAATGATTGACTTTCAAAATATCATTTAATAAATTGATATTGATATTTAATTTCATTTAAATATTTTGGATAAAATTTTTTTTTCATTTTGATTTACTGTCCATCCGACTATTTAATGAAACCGCACGAATTCGTGCAAAATGTTCAATTTCAAAACATTTCTAGTTTGGTTCTGGCCGCTAAGCCACCGCGACGTCGTAGTGACGTGATTATTGGATCCCTTAGAATCCCTTTAATAAATGAACTGATGAACATCCAACGTGTTAAGTCTTTATTCTAGTTTCCCATCCTGCAGCATTGTGAACTCGCTCCTCGACTATGTACCCTGATCCTCTTTTTCTTTCCCGTCTTTCCATCACCTTCATCATAATATTTTTTCTCTTCGTACAAAATGTAAAAAGTCGAACTTTTCTCTATATTTTGCATACATACCTGCCCCAAATTGTAGGTTGATCCAGTAATTTAATAAAATAACTGAAAACTCCGTTTTTACAAAATCACAAATTATTTAATGAAAAACTATTAACAACTTTACGATTCAAAGTCTTACATTATTTCAGTTTTCTTATTTAGAAAGTGAAAGAATACATTTGTCGAAATTAATAATAGAACAGGAACAACCAAAATAACAAGTGTTCTTGTGGCTAAGTGTTTTGTCATTGCTGACAGTAGTATTATCGTGTAACATCGTTCTTTTTCCCCACCGACATTTCTTTAGTAGTTGTCATTGAATTTGCTCTACGGAGGAGTCGTAGTGGAAGTCGTAATGGCAGTCGGAGTGGAATCGGTAGGAGTAACTGTAGAACCATCCGTAGTAGTTTCCGTTGGAGCTGGCGTAGATTATGGCGTAGGAGTTTTCGAAGTAGTTTGGTTAGTAATTTTGGGAGTACTTGGCGCATTACCTGTTTCTATAGTACCCTTTGTTAGAAGCATCTGTAGAGTCAAACTCCTCACTTGACGCTGGTTTCCAAATAAATTGCAAGAATGATAAATACAAAAAGGTAGATCAAACGCATTTTCAATCTCTTATTGGTTCCTTAATGTATCTGGCGATTTCTACACGACCGGATATATTGCATTCCGTACTTGCCCAAAGAAACATGGATCCACATATCGAGCATGAGTCTGCAGCAATGCATATTTTAAGATACCTACAGTATTACAAGACTGAACTACCTGTTAGACGATTTGCTGATGCTGACTGGAGAGGAGATTTAGTTGACAGAAAGTCTTATACCGGATTCGCATTCTTTTTGGGAGGAAGTGCATTCTCGTGGGAGTCGAAGAAACACAATACAGTAGCATTGAGCAGCTTGGAGGCTGCTCAAAAATGGGCGTGGTCCGCCCACTAATTAAACAATTCAATTACAGGAGAACGAATAGAGATATTTTCATCAAATTTGGCACGAATATTGTCTTTCATCACAGGCTATTAAAGATTGAAAAGGAAAAAAATTAGACCATTGCCACGCCTAATTTTTAAGTAAACGTGAGTAGGGTATATGAACTTCGGCCAGGCCGAAGTTAAAACTCTTTCTGGGTTATATTAGGCCTTATAGAACTTTAGGGGTGTGGCTGGCTTATTAGGCTTAATTGAACTAAAAACCTTGAATTCGACTAGACTGAATACTTCTTCTAGTTTTAATGCTAGATTTTTAACTTTCAATTAATTATAATTAAATAAAAATACTTTTTTAAATACATTAGTTAGTTATTTAAGTAATTTAGTAGTTTTTGTAGCTTTTTTTAATGCGTAATGTGCAAGCAAAAGAAAACTTAGAAGTCAAAAGAATTTTTGGGGCAATTGACTGAACGCGTTTTTTTTCAAGTTGACCCCGAATATTTGAGGTACAGACGAAAAAGAAGAAAACCAGAATAACAGCAACAGCGACGAATTCTAGTCAAGCACATTGATACGCTTATTTGTATTATTAACAGCTACGATCTACGGATATGTGTCAATATTATTTGTCGAGTTACAAAAATTGTCAGCAGCAGAGCAGCAACTTTTGTTTTAATTGAATGTATTCTGGTGGCTCAGCTCTTTTCTGTAGATTTTGCGATTGAATGAGTGAGTGAGGCATGTGTTTGTGTCATCTGTGTTTGCATGCATGTACACGGATTTGTTTGTATGCTTGTGAGCTTGTGTGCCCTAAGAATTTAATTAAATGCCTATTTTGCTTAATTTTCCAGAAGCTCTTCTCTAACAACCTCATTCTTTTCCTAATCAAACGTGTGCATGGAAGTGTATGTTTATATATGTATATGTGTATCTGTTTATTGTTTGTTGTTTTTCTTGTATGTATGTCTGTGTGTTTGTGTATTTTGCTTACACACGTAACGATTATCCTGGCAAATGACAGCTCCTTGTGAGCGTTTTTGTCATTCGCACCTACGACGCTGATGCAGTTAGATTGCACTCGAACGCATTCGTAGTTATCCACATGGCTGTGTGTGTGTGCATGTGTGTATGTATGTATACACGTGCCTTGTTTGCTTTTATATACGGATTTGTTTGTTTTTGTTGAAGGATTCTACAATCTGCAATCCTTAATCCGTAGCCAGCTCAATGACGCCAACAACAAGGACGATGAGAAGGAGAACGAGAACTAGAAGTGGATTGATCGAGAAGTAGAAGAAAAACCAGAAGAGTTAGAGGAGGTAGGGGATGACTGAGATGATGCTGAACACGAAGATGATGTCCGTGATGATAATTATGCTATTACTGCTCCAAATGATGATCTTCAGCATCATTCCGATGATGATGACTGAGGATATCTTCTATTTCATGAGATGATTAGAATGATGAGAGATGATACTATGGAATAGAGTATTATTAATGGTATTCAGGATGGATCTCATGATGATATGTACCAATGTATGTATATTAGGATGGTGATGATCTCGTTTATGATGATCGATGAGTCATAACTTCGATTTTCATTCTAAAGAAGATGGCGATTTCAATGATGATGGTGTTTTGGACGATGATGGTGTTGCTTTGGACGATGATGATGTTGTTTTGGATGCCGCTGATGTTAATTCGGATTTACTATCTTTGTTGTTTTAATATTGGATTTAATGTTGTTCTTTATCATGTTTTTGAAGAGAAAAGATGATCATTCTCACTACAATATAGAGTGATACTGCTACAGATGTCGATGTTCACTATGATGATGATTATGTTTCGGTAAAGATGAAGGCGATAATTACGCTGGTACTGGTAATCATGATGATGGTGGTGATGCATGCGGTCTGTAATCGTTGTTTTTTATTTAATGTGTACTATTCTTCAATGACTGTTACGAAGTCTGACTGACTTCTGTGGATGTTCAAGTATAGTATTGCTTCTGTTTGCGTGTGTGTGTATGTGTGTCCGTGTATGTGTGCATAGTATACTCGCAGCAATATTAATATTTACATTTGACTGTTATTTCGCCTGCTTGTCCAGAGATCTACAGGACTCTGTCTTTGTTTCTGGCCTGTTGTGGCAGAATATCCGATACCGTCGCACTCTTTCTCCTTCTCTCTCTATCTCTCTCTCTCGCTCTCGCTCTCTCTCTCTCTATCTCTCTCTCTCGCTCTCTCCCTCCTCATCTCTTCCACTCTGTTTTGACAGAAAAGATACTCTTTGTAATTGAAAAATAGAAACAAAAACAAGAAGCAGAAAGAACAACAATAATAACAATTTAGCATAGAAACGTGTGAAGTGTAAATATTGTTTGATGTTTGTTGTTGTTGTTGTTGTTGTTGTCATCTGTTTTGTCTTTCAAGTGATAATTAATGTCATTTTGTTGTTGTTTTTGGTTACTATCAACAAAGATAATACACGAGTAAACACACAAACAGAAAGGGAGAGAGAGAGAGAGAGAAAGTAACAAGGAGACAGAAACAACAAACACATTAAAAAATTGCTGCTTGCGTGCTTTAAAGTGTAAGCTTCGAAAAATGAAACACTTTGAATAAATTGATTTAATTTAACGAAATTCTTGACTTTGATTTCAATTTTGTTTTTATATTTTATTTTTATTTCACAAAATATTTATTTTTGCTAAATTTCATTGGCAAATATTTCTATATATTTCTAAAATTATTCGTAATTTATTTCAGAATTTTTTTATATTTTTATTTTGTTTTTTTTTATTTTTTTTTATTTTAAATTTTAATATTTCTTGTGTTTAATTATATAAAGGAAAATTTGTTTTTTTGTAATTAAATACAAAAGAAAATTTAATGGAATTGAAATTTATTTATTTTTCAGTTTTTTTATTGTTGCTTGTTTGCGGTAGTCTTTGTTTGTTGTTTTTGTTGTTGTTGTGATGTATCAGCATGTATACAAATACAACTCACAAGAGTTCAATTAAAGCTCAATAAAATTTCATTAATAAAACCATGCAAATATAATAAACACAACGACTGAAAGCTACACTTTTACGAGTAGCACACACACACACACACACACACACACACACTCACACACACACACACACACGTACAACTACTGAATCACTGAATCATATTCTCAAAGCATCATCCTCACAAATCACTCCTGGCGACAATCACATTTATTGCACTTTTTATTGATATTGAAATATTAAATTTTCTTTGCTTGTTTGTACATAAAAAGAATACCTGTGTTTTTCATACTTTTTTTTTATTTGTTCGTATTGAAAAGTGAATAAATTTCGAAGTTGTGCGTGTAGCTTTTCCAGGAATCTTCTTCATGAAGCTTGTTTTTCTCCCGTCTTCATGATGACGTGCACATTCATCATGTTCTTCGTCGATCTTCGGGTTGCTGCGGTCGTTGCTCGACCTGATCGTGTGTATTTCGTGGCTCGCTCGTCGAACGTGTGCTTCGTCTCGTGTGCCACAGAACACTATTGAAAAGAATGCACCGCGATTCGTGTCTCGGTTGCATAGAAAATTTTGACTGCTTTGTGTTTTCCTGTTTTCTTTCTTCTTCATTGTTATTTGAAAGTATGAACACTCAACTTGTGAATAAGAATTGTAATTAATTAAGTAAACATTTTTATATTTTTCTTTATAGTTGTATTTTTTAAACATTCGAATTTAAGCTTTAAAGCACTTTTAATGTAAACAGCTTGCAGAGACATCGCTGTGGCTCAGCTGCCGAATAACATGACCGAAAAACATTTCATTGCGGTCACTTACTGTGTATCACTCTCTCTCTCTCTCTCTCTCTCTCTCTCTCTCTCTCTCTCTCTCTCTCTCTCTCTCTCTCTGTATGTGTGAGTGAATGTGTGTATAACCGCAACTACATCGATACACCAACACGTACACAGAGTCACACACTCTCACAAGAACACCCACCTTTAAAGTGTAAACAATCAAAAAAGAACAACAAATAATTTTAATACACATTAAAAATGTTCCCAATCACGTTTAACAGCCACAGTAACAACAACACTAAAAGCGACCGAAGTGGCATCAGTAAAAAAACCGAAGAAACAACAAACAGGCGAGTGGGGAAAAATGACCGCAAACCACTTGAACCGAGCGGCTCTGTTTACAAACATTCGGTCACTTCGGTGACTCGAGTCTCTTCGGTCGCTGTGTGGATAGAAGAAGAGTCGGATGCTTCTCGGGTTGCCGAAAAGAATGCGCGACGATTCTTGTGGAGCTCCCTATCTTTCTCTCTCCCTCCGACGCACTTCTCAGCCAACAACTCGCTAGAGTCAGTCGGTGGCTTGTGTGTGAGATGCGAGAGCAACTGATTCTGGAATCATTTCTGGAATAATTTGCGGTCATGTTTTATTGGGCCTTCGGGATCCATTAAAAACACTCATGATTTACGTGATGGGGATTTTTTGTCTGTTGTAACAACAACAATAACAACGGTTGGAAAATCTGCATTCGCTGAAATAAGTGAAAATTTAAAAACCAGAAAAGCGAACTTAACGATGTCCATTTGAAGGTTAAAAAAGGAACCAAAACGAATGAATCGAATGGCGTTTAATTTGTCGACACACTAAAAACGCGATTCAGTCCACCGATTGAAGCAGCCAACCTGGACCAACGACGTTTCCTCACTTCCCATCCCCCCGATAGCCTCCTCCACACAACCACAATCTGGTCATTCGGTTGCTGCAACCGCAACCGCAGCCGCAGCAGCAGCCACACATTTTGCCGGGCATCGTTGCTTATCAATGCAGGAATAGTTACCAAAATTCATAAATTGTTTCAACAACAATGTTGCTGCGTTTTTGTTCTTATTATTATTGTTGTTGTTGTTATCGTTGTTGCTCTCTTATTCGCATTCGGTTTTATCTCAGGCACATCGTCGTTGTGTGCCGCTTTCGATGGCAGCTGATCGTTTCTGGACTCTCCCCGGCTTTCTCACTTCATCCCCTTCCTCTCTTCTCCCTTCCGCCCTCAAGCATCGTTTTCGTGGTGGCACGCCTGCAATCACACGACGCGGTTTTAAATTAAATTGAAAATCAAGCGTTTATTTAATTTCGAAACGCTAATGAAAAATCATAATGCGGAAATTATCGCCCTCTGTTTGTCCCTCTCACTCCCTCTATCTGTGTCTCTTTTCATCTCATGGATTCCTTTCTCTCTGCTCTTTTAAACGCAATCAAAATTGTTGCTTTTTTGTTGCTTTTTGTGTGGTCAACATTTTGCGTTGTCTATAATGTTGCATTGCATAGTTTCAGGTTCTCACTGCAGCGAGTGCAACGTATGCATTGCATAATGTTTGCTTCTACTCTTTAGTGAATTCCTCAATTTTGAAAACTATGAATTTTGACTTTTGGAGTTTTGAAAATTCGCTGTTTGCTGCTTCTATTCTTTAGTGTGTGGTTTTTTGCCCGATTTTGTGGCCTTCTGAATGCTTCACTGAACAGTTTAACGACTTGTTTCATGCACAGCCAATTAATTTGCAGTCCACTGAATATGATTTTCCGATTTAACAGTATCGCTTCATTTGTTGTTGTGATTTGACTATATTTCAGTCCCCTCCCGATTATTCTTTCTCTTTTCCTTTCTTAATCATTTTTCGTTGACTCGATTTTCGGAGGATTTTCTCTATTTTATGTTCAAGTAGTTGCAAATATGAATACAACAGCAGTACTTTACTTCTACTTTAAATTCCACTTACATCCCGATCCTTAAACTGCAATTTTGTGTCTTTTTGAAATCTGTAGAAAAGTAAGCACCTGTTTTTTGTGTGTTTATTTATTACTCTCCGTCACTCCTTCATTTGTATCACTTTCGTATTTCTTAAAAATGCTCACATTTTTTGCTACTTTCTGTTCGCACTCTTCTGCTTCTTCTTCTTCTTTTTTTGCGTATTATTCCGTTTTTGCTGCTGCTTCTTCTGCAGTGCGAATGCTAGAAATTTTTGCCAGGAAACTCAGTCGTTGCATCAACACGTCCTGAGAATAGCTTTTAAGCTTTTAGATTGTCGCTGTTTCTCTCCCACGCTTCTCACCCCACGACAATTCAATGTGCCCCCCCCCCCCCCCCACAAATACTGTTGTAAACGACACCCAGCTTCGTTTTTACTTTGTCGGGCCTTTTAATCGCCTCTTCACGAGTGTCGCTGCGCTCGCAAATGCAAATTAATTTCAGTTGTATTCATTTTTTTGTTGATTTTATTGTCCACTAACATCCCAGGGTCATTAATTACATCAGACGTTGACAGTACTTGAGAAAAGGAGGGAGACAGGGAGAAAGAGACAAAGAAGAGGGAGAAAGGGAGGGTGAAAGATAGCAAGATTAAAAATTCTTGAACATATTGTTGAAAAAACAACAACAATAAAATGACTGTAGATTAAACATTAAACTAAAATAATTCAATAATTACTCAATATAATAAATTAAAAAATTAATGGAATAAATAATGCATACAATTCATGAATTGCATAATTTGAATGAATTTCAGGTTTAATTTAACGAAATTAATATTTCAAAAATTAATTAAAATTCCATTTTATATAAAATTCTTTTAAATTAATACAAATTTAATAATAATAACAAATTTAAATAAAATACTTGGTATTTGTTGTATATATTGTTGTTGATTTAATTTTGTTGTCAAGTCTAAAACGGTATATAAAATAATATTCATATAAAATTTAATTTTATGAATTATTTTTACGATTCGATCCGGCGCTTCATTTATTGTATCGTTTTTCCGCCTCATCTTTTAAAGTCATCAATTAACGTTAAACGTATTTATTGCGCTTTAACGAGTTCTCTCGTTATTTTTAAATATTTAAAGCAGGTTATTAAATAAGTGTCATAACTGTACAGCAATTTTATTGCGTTTAATAAATTGAGAAAACATTATATAATAAAATGACACTTTAATGAAATGAATTACAAACGACTCGCGTCCATCATTCATTAAAACGTATTGAAAATTAAATGATTCGTATACTAAAGAGAGAAAGAGCGAGATAGAGCGAGACTACTTTTATTCTCATTTCAAATTTAAATGAAAATAATAGTAATTAAAAATTACAATCACGAGTGATAAAGAGATCGATATTTCGAACAGAATTCATTTTTGTTCAGCTTTGAAACTCCATCCGAGTTTCATTTGTTTATTAAAATCATCCGATCTGATATCGTTAGTCATTATTTTTTGTTAATTAAAAGTTGTAGTATAGAATGTAACTCTTGTTGAACTTTTAAAGAGTTCTTCTACTCTATACAACTCTTTGTTGTATTCTTTGTATTTTATTTCCAACTAAAAATAAAAATCTCTTCTTTCTTCGTACTCATTCATCAATCTACGGCGAATTTTAGAAAAAGCTAACGTTCCATGCAGTTCCAAGGATCTCGTTATCAATGACCTGCTTTCCAGTGAGACGGACCACTACACCGAAAGGGGTGTTCACCCATACACACACACACACACACACACTTTTTACAAGCACACATAACTTTTAGACTTGCATATAATCGAGTGCAACGAGTACATCGTCCATGATGATGTTTGATTTCGCAGAAACTTGTATTTTTAACTGTATACTCTTATAGAAATACCTTGCTATGCACATATGTATCTATGCATTTTTATAATATATACAAACATACTATGTATAGCCATACTATATATTGTACACACATCTACAGACTCTTATATATAGATACATACTCGTGTTTATTGATGTGTTCCTTTTTCTATTGCTTCGTGTGAAACTTTAAAGATGGACCTTTACCATTCGAATGCGAATACAAATAGTTGGAAATAAAATCCAACCTGGTTGCAATAATTTTTACTTGATTGCATTTGAAAGGTTAAAAAATAAGTGCAGTGAAGTGTACACGATGAGTGAAGAACAGAGGACCTAAAAAAGTCCCAGGTTTATAATTGGAAGTGAAGTGTGAAGTATCTATAAAAGTGTGAGCAGTGAAGAGTGCGATTATTAAAAAAAACATTTGTATGTATGGATATTTCAAATATGTTTTAACTCTAATCTGAAGCATCTCGCTTATTGTTCATCTACAGCTATAGATAAAAGTATGATATTGAAATCTATTCGAGATGTGAGATCTATGAAGTCTCTTTCAGATTATTCGACCTCAGTATTTTGAAGTATATTGGTTGTTGCCACTTAGTCGCAGTCCATATGAATTCAATCTCAATATATTCGACCCTTCAGAACCTCCGCTTAGGTTAAATCATATTAATTACTATATTATACTATATACTATACTATACTATACTATACTATACTATACAATTTAATATACTATAATATAATATAATATAATATACTATACTATACTATACTATACTATACTATACTATATGTAGTACATGTAGTATAGTATACTATTGTATCTACTCTACTATAGTATACTATTTTATACTATAACTAAAGTGTGAAATAACATGTTTCATAAAAAGTATCACTCTGAGTTTCCCTGCCAGAACGCGCCCAGAACTTTGCTCTGGGTCGAGTTCAAGTAAATTTAATATGAATCTAAGATAGCGAGAAATAAAAACAAAAGTAAAACCAAAGAAGAAGAAGAAAAACACACGCAACGATAACCAAAGAGCATTAGATTGTGAAGCAACAAGGCGTGAATGGAAATATGAAAATGAAGACGCAGCAGAAGCAGAAACACTTGTCTATGAAGCATAAAGTAACCTTTGCTGAAGCACATATTTAATTCAAAGAAAAGTATGATTCACACGCTTCAGAGAGTGAAGCAGCGACGACCTCAAACTGAGTCAAGAGGTTGCTTGATTCTTCTTCTCTCCTTTAGTCTCACTGCGTTTGGTTGTGTCTGTCTTTATCATTCTGTGTTTGTGTGTCGCGGTATCTTGTATTTGTGTTGTTCTCTTTTGTTTACCTTTATCACGCATTCTTTGCTCTTAGATTAAGAATAAATTAAAGAAGAAAGAACATCAACAACAACAGTGAATTGAAACCATTAATATTCATGGGATCAAAGGTACCGACATTGAACTTAAGCTCATTTGACAAGTGCAACCTAATCGTAGGTGTGAATAGCTTTTTAAGCGTTGCCGGTCGGTGGAACCGCTGATGGAAGGGTCGATAAAAGAGTCGCTTATTTATACATGGTTTTACAAGATTATTTTCATCGCTTGTTTGTTGGAATCCAAATCGAAACAAAAGAGAAGGAAAACTTCACAGATTATTATTACTAATTTCTCATTTAATATTCTTGTTTTTTGTTGAAAGATTTTCTTATTTATTTTATTCTTTTGACCTTATATGGTAGTATATACAACAACAAAATACAATATTGGAGTCTATTAAGATAAAGAAAAAATATGATCAGCATTAAAATCGGAATAACATTCAAATTAAGTGGAAGTTGAGCGAGGTTCATAATTACGCCTCGAACAGGAGTGAATCAGAATTGTTGTTGTTGTCAACGTCTGGTTTTGTTGTCGATGTTTGGTGTTGTTGTAACCGGCTGTCATCACTTCTGTTCACTGATTCGGAATCACAAACGTTGACGTGTTCGATCAAAGCTACATAAATTTTTTCAATCGATTGACTCTGCAGTCAAGCATGCGATGGAATGTCACGTGACTATGGACAGAGTTCAAAGTAACACAGGAAGACTCGAAAATGAACACAAGCACAGGCAAATCGACTGCAAGTGTGTTTGTGCGTTTTTCTCTGTGCTTCTGTGTGTGCGGCTGAGTGTGTGTTTGTCTCGAGAGGTGTGCTGTTAGCTCGACTTACTTGAAAGAGCTCATGTACAAGTTCGTGAACAGTGGACAGAACGACAGCATGGCAGCTGGGCGGACATCCGGACCAACTGGTCGGATGGGCGGCCTGAACTGCGGGTCGACCAACCGGCAAGTAAGTCAAACCACAAACGTGATCAAGTTTATTTAAATTTCATTGCCGCCAGTGTTCAAGGTGTCAAAACAACCGACCCGAATGCAATGGAAAAGCATAGACACATGGCCAAACTCATAGATAATCATAGAAACAGATACAGGATCGGTGTAGGATAAAAATAGATACAGGTCGATAAAAATAGATATCATATCTCGTCGGTGGTATGGTTGTTTTGAAGGACCGACCGAGATACAATATACCAGGTACAAGAGATAGAATACAAGAAACGTGTTTAAGACTCTGACTTGTTTAAGAATACTCTTTACTAAGTTGTTGAATCTTCTCTTTTGAAATGCTTTTAAAAATGCCACAAAATTACGAATTCTAGTGTTTTTACAACATACTTTTTTATAATTCTTAATTCTTGCTTTCTACATCCACGATTCATTTAAACGTGTTTCATTTCAATTCTTTGCAATTTATTAAATTCGGTCATGTTTTAATTCGTTCCCTAATTTGGACGTCATTCATTCTTTTAGCGCATTCAGCACTGGTGCTTTTTTTTTGGTTTTTCTTGTTATTACTTCCTGTGGCAATTTTGCGTTTCCGTTTTACACATCCTTTCGCAGTTTTTCTTCATCGTAGCAACAGCGATGTGAGGAAGGATGCAAGGAAGCGTGACAGCAAAAAAGAATCTTCGCAAAATTTATCTACGGGAGAAAACGTTGCTTTCGAACACACACACACACAATCATACACACACTCACACACACATACATAGACATACTCACACACATACAGCAAGACACATATAAGATGCGTTGAGAGAACAGAAGAGAGAATGATTGCGGGCAGAGAGTTTGATGACAAGGAAAGTAAAGAGGAGAGTAGAGCGTAGAGAACAGGGTAGAGTAGAGCGTAGAGAACAGGGTAGAGTAGAGTAGAGAAGAGACTCACAATTTTCACAACACTTCTATGCACTGCAATTGAAATGAATCACATTCAAAGGACATCGCATCAAGGACGACATCGAAACCAGCTCAGTTAATTTAACAGACGCACAGCAAATGAGCGAAATCTGCAACGAAGAAAGCGAGGACGACATCGCGTCTTTTATTATCCAGCACTTAATGCAAACAGGAGGGGGGGGGGGAGGCGGAGGGTGGGCTGGGGTAAGACGGTGGAAGCTGCTGAAGAGGGTTTAATGAGGCAGAGTGCGCCATGCAAAAGTCTAACCGTGTAGTATCCATGACAGGATGTCCGAGAAATAGTTTTGTTTTTTCTTCGTGGTACTTCGTGGCTTAAATTCTCAAGAAAAGTTGCAAGTAAGAAGCAGAAGAAGCAGCAGAACCACCAGCAACAACAACAACATCAGCAGGTGAAGCAAAACGACGGAAGTGTTTGTGGCAGCAGCAGCAGCAGCAGCGGCAGCGGCAGCGACAGAGGAAGGCTACAAAAGCGTATCCGGTTGCAAACGTTTCACTTTCGGTGAATTAAGAACCATGAAATTGCAAAAAACTGCCAACACTTTTGAAGCTGACGAAAAGCGGAGAAAGGGGGTGAAAAGGGGAGAAAGGGGTAGAAGGAGTAACTCAGGTAACTCTGAAAGAAGGAAGGATTTTTTCAAAGGACGAAATCGAGCAGCTCTTCGGCAGGAAGTAAGAAAATTTTGCAGGCCGGATGTTCTAAACAGCTCTAAATTGTTCAGAGGAAGAATTAAATAGAAAGAGACGAAGTAATAAATTATTTCTTTGAGAATATTGAATCTTTTGCTACACTCACTCTGATTCTGGTTGCAGTTCTTTTTTTCTTGTTTTTTTATCTCATTTCTTTTACACTCATTGAATATTCTTCTAGCAATTTTCACATCCGCTTGGAATTCGTCCGCTTGAATTGTTTTTTTGCTTTCTTCCTTTCGTCCGGTTCGCTTCCGTAAATTCTGAGTTCGACATTATGAAATGTTTAAGTAGATGAGCCACGCCTACTTATCCACTTGTTGCTTGCTAATCGCAGACGAATGTACGAGGGTAAATATTTAGCTATCGAAATATTCAGTTGGTCGTCTGTTTGGATCTCCTTATCTCTCTCTCTCTCTCTCTCTCGGTCTTTGTTGCTTCCACTCTCTTTTTCTCTCTCTCTGCATGCGACGTTCACTCTCTCTCTCTCTCTGTTTGTATTAATATACAGTATTTCACAATGATTCCCTTCGGACCGGATCAAAGGCACTTTATTAGCGTAGTTAATTAGTTGGTTGTTAGTCAAGCGTACATGAACCAACACAAACAGATACACCAACACACGCACACACACACACACACACAAATACACAAATAATGAGTGAGTGCTTGTATGATGTAATGTAACATTATATTAATGTACATATTTATTATTACGTAATATGAGCAAATAGAAGTTTGTTTTTGAAGGATTCTGATTGTAGAGCGTTTGTGTGTGTATGTTTTATGCATATGTTTGTGTGACTAGCATAAAATATCACATTTTTGAAAATTTAAAAGAGCTCTCGGATACACAATATAGTATGTAGAAGAAATACAGACAGAAGCAGTAGAGTATGTAGTCTCTCTCGAGGAGTGTCTCGTGTCTTGAGGCATGAAATTGCTTAAATAAACCTACCGATCAACTTAACGAAGCTAATAATTTCAGTTGCCCTATTTTTTATGATACTCGCAGGACCAAAGATTATTTCTGCTTATCAAAAGAAAGAGATTGGAACGAGACAGAGAGAGAGAAAGAGAAAAATAAGAGAAAAGCTAACATTTGATATAAAAATTGTGATCTATAAAATACTTTCTTTTGTGTCCGTGTTTTCCGTGTGTCTCTATCTTTTTATCTATCTCTCTCTTTCTATGTATCTCCCTCTTTATCACTATCGACGGCTTTGTATGTCGTTAAATACAAAACTCCTACGACTTATATCGAGGGAACCGTTTTGTTAAGTTTCTCACTTAATTTAGTTACCCTCAGGGCAAGTAAAGGACAACTAAACTAATACAAAGGATTGAATGATCGGGGTAAAGTGGAGAAGAAGAAGAAGAAGAAACAGGACCGGGTCAAGGTACCCAGAAGAAAGTTCTTAAATGAGTTTATTAAGTGGCTTAACGTGTGCTTCCCTTAGTAACGCTGTCTCTCTCTTACCACCCTCCCTCCCTCCCTCTCTCTCTCTCTCACGGTTTCTCTCTCTCTCACGGTTTCTCTTTCTCTCTCGTTCATGACTCTCCATCTCCCTTTTCGTTATTTGTCTCTATCTCTTTATCTATTTCGCCATCACCTTCTCTTTTCCTCTCTCTCTTCCTCTCACTCTCTATTCCTCTTTCTCTCTCTCTCTCTCTCTCTCTTGCTCTCATACTCTCTGACACAATTTATACTATCTTTTAGAGCCACCGGGAGGGACTCGAGGTCCAAATAATTGACTTTGCTGTAAGTTTGATTATATTGGTTCGCAAACGATGGGTTGGCGGGTTGTTCGGTCGTCGGTCGCTGAAATCATCGTCGCCATTCGAATGGGAAAAGTTTTTTCTCCCTTCGTGCTTATACGAGTATCGCGGGAAACTTTTTGATATCCTGCTAAACACTTGCTTAATAGCTGTATTTATATTCAGAACTTGTTACCGAAAGGATCTCACAAACATTGCTGCATGTTGCATCATAAAATGGGTCAAAGAGAGCGGGGTAGGGAGTGGTTGGGGTTGGGAAGGAATTATGTTGACGTGACGAATATTTAACATATTTTTTAAGGATTTTTCAGGGATTTTTCACGGATTTTTGACGGATTTTTCATGGATTTTTCATGGATTTTTCATGGATTTTATACGCATTTTTAACCCCTTTCTCCCTTTATTTTTACGAAATCGTTTACTAAACAAGATAACATTTCTAAAAATATTATAAGTAAATGGAAACAAAACGGAAAGAGAACCGAAACCGAATGAATTCGATGCCATTTTATGCAGTTTCTCGGGATACATTCACACATTTTCACCGCATGGAGTGTACAATCTTCACTAATTAGCTTGAAGAACAAATAAAATATGTAAACGCAATCAGAGTTGAATTAAAAAAACTTCGTAACTTCGACTTCATTAATTAATCGAAAGCTTGGAAGCAGGGACGAGAGAAGCAGAGAAACGAAACCGACACCGACACCGAAAAGCAGCACAGACATCAAATATGCCAAAATTTAGAGCTCATCAGCTGAAGCTGCAGAAATGCAGTAGAAATTGCAATCAGCAGAATTGGAGAGAAACAATAATGACAAAAACAACGAAAGGAAATGGCAACAAATTATTATTTGAAGGAAATGTAAACAAAAACATGTGCGAACACAGAATGAACCGCTTGTTGATCGGTTAGTAGAACAATAATAATAATAATAATAATAATAATAATAGCAACAGCAACAGCAACAACAGGATAAGCAGCAGCAGCAGGTATTATTACCAAATTATTACAACAACAAAATAGTAACAACAAAACAGCAACATAAACAACAACAAATAATTGAAACAGCTACGGCAAAAATATGTTATTTGT
Organism: Myopa tessellatipennis; assembly: GCA_943737955.2. Classification (NCBI taxonomy): domain Eukaryota; kingdom Metazoa; phylum Arthropoda; class Insecta; order Diptera; family Conopidae; genus Myopa; species Myopa tessellatipennis. The sequence goes on from OX031316.1 coordinate 54,935,507, forward strand.
CGCTGACGGTGTTGCTGTTGCTGTTGTTGCTCTGCATACGGCAACAATTGAATTTATGCAAATACTGTTGTTATCGCAGTTGTTGTTGTTGTTGTTGTTATTGCTGCTGCTCAATACACACCTGTTCGTGTCTCACAAGCAGCTGCCACACCCATTCGCCCGCGAAAATGAAGCCAACCAGCCGTCAAATGAAAATCTGGATTTACATCTATTTATTGGTTTAATGCATATTTTAGTTAAATTTATGCAGTCGTTGTTTTGGCTGTTGCTCTTTTGGTTGGATATTAAAATTGCTGTTGTTCTGCTGCAGACTTCATTGTGCTTGTTATCAAAGCTGAAGCAAAAGCAATATTAATTGCACGCCAAAAAGTAGGCAACACTTTTAATAGCACGATGCTTTGGTGATGTTTGTGATGTTGCTTGCATTTAGACGAATCGTGCGAAGGGAAAAATGCTGAAATGGAAAGAATTTAATTGAACGGAAATGATTTTCGCCGGCTCAGTGGAAAAGAAAAACAAATTCAAAACTACTGCACACTTTTTTAAAATGCAGTATTCATGAAATATTTGCAACTGAATAAAATATATAATTCGGAAATATAAATTTGAGAAAATATTCATGTAACAGAACACTTGAGGCGCCACTACCGGACTCACTTACTTTGTCACTCAATCCCAGCGCTGCTAAACACACACACTTCACCCACCCACTCCTTTATCACTTCCTCACTCAATAACGAACTCATTAACTAACTCATTAAATCACTGTCTCACTCACTTTCTCAGTTATTCCAACACTCTCTCAGGCAACCGTTCACACACCCGATTCACCCATTCAGTCACTCACTAACCCCTTTGCTCACTCAACTAATTCCCCCACTCAATCACTTATTCACTCGCCACTCCGCCCTTCAAAATTAAGAGATTAAAAATATGGCATCGAGCTTTCATCCGTCGTCGTCGTTGATGGTTTATTTTGTCGCTTGAGATGAGACAAATTGGAGAATAAAAAGAATATTATTATTTGGCAAACGTGCAACGATTAACATCAAAATTATGAGCCACATTAACAGAAGCCACAAAAAACATCCCTCGCTTCCCTAACCTCCTCCCTGCCCACTCAGAAGCTTTATCCACCCATCGTACTTGGAGGAAAATTTAATGCATGTAAAACATTTTTTGGCAACGACAACGAAAGCGATGATTTTTCACAGCATATAATTTGAACATGATTGAGTACGAATAAAAATAAAACGAGTACGAATAAAACTAAAACGACTACGAATAAAAATAAAACGACTACGAATAAAAATAAAAAAGTGAGAAAAAATGGAATAATAAACTTGTACAAACAAAAAATGCGAGGCAAATGTGTAAACATTTTTATGAAGAGTGAAATTATACGGGTGAAAGTATAGGCTACAAAATTTTAAAAATATGAGTACAAAATTAGAAAGTAATGAGTAAATATACGAGTATGTGTAATTTATGAGTAAATTACTGTATTTATAAAATAACATTTACATTTATTTATAAAATAACTTATGAAATAAGATTTGTTTAAAAATACAGATATAAAATGAATAGAAATTGAATAAAACAAGTAACAGATACCGGGAGTTACATGGATCAGTTACTACAGGATATGTTCCATGAAGGAAATAAATATTTGGCTGTCTATGAGGACCTCAGCATCGTAGGCATGAACGGCATGAGACCAATGAATTCAATCCAGAAGTTAAGTAATAGAGGTTCGTAAGTGTAATGAAAGCATATTAAGTGAAACCTTTTAAGATGCTGTTTTATAGTCTCAGGATTATTACGTGTGAAGAGGATAGAATACAATATAAAGGGTTTAGCAGACATCACAAAGAATATAGAGCGAGCATAAATAATAATAAATAAATAAATATAATATAATAAATTTAAATATAAGAAAAGACTTTTATATAGCAAGATAGTTATATAATAGTTACATAATATGTATAATATTATATTCATTATATTCATTAAAATATATATTTGCTTAAATTTTTAGTTTTACTTTCTTATTGAAAAATGAAATAAAAACTTTTTGTTTATTTGTATAAAATCGAAATAAAGATCGACTGGATTTCAAGGGAGAAACAAGAAAAACTTTTGAGAGCTCGTAAGCATTAATAAATAACAATTTTATTGAAATTGTTGAAAATTTCTTAACTTTCGGAATATCAGAACTTATCAAATACCGACGAAGACAAAATAATTCATCTTCATCGGAACCGCAAGCATTTCAGCTGACAGACTCTGTGAACAGTAAACGGAATTGCGGATGAAGAAAGGGCCATGAGAGGGGGGGGGGGGGTGGAGGGGGTGGAGAAGCGGCTGGCGAGATAGTGATTGTTAAAAGAAAACAAGTATTGTTCTGTCTTCTCTTGTCTTCTTAATGCAGTCTCTGGCGTGCAGCTCGGCGTCGGAAGTCTGCCCAGGATGCAGAAATGGCTGCCCCTAACAAATACATGCACACTATTGCAGGTTTTCAATTATAAACTTTCGCTTGCACAATTGAAACTTATTGAATTACAACAGAATATTCGAGAGCAGAAGTTTGTGCATCTTGTAGGTAGATAGGAAAAGCATCCAAGAAACTCTGCACTCGCACTTTGAAGATCCGCGCTTCTTTGCTCTACTCTAAACACCTGTAGAATATTTTTAGAGGTACTATTTTACTGTTTTTATAATAACGTTCTGAAGTGTGCGTGCGAGCCATCAACCGAACGATCAGTGCCCCCAATGAACCTACCTACGAAGTGACCTCCAGATAATAAATATACCAAGAGTATATGCCAATATAAGTGGCAACAATTCCACGAACCAATCAACCGACCACGTTGTCGAACATCGAAAGTCTTCTGCATATTAACGACAACGATGAAATTAATTAATCGGGTTGACCCAAAACCACTTCGAAAGTTTTACAACTTTTTGGCCAACAAGTTTTCAGAGCGAAAGAATCCAACAGAATTTTGAATGAAATCTCGATAAAGTGGTTCTTCTGTTCACTGTTCAGAGGCAATGAAATGAATATTAAACCATGGAAGAGAGTGGAAAAGCTTCCCAAAAATATGCAGCAAAGTGAGATGCCGCAGGACGAAATTTCAGACCGACCGACGATGGTGTGGAAACAGCATTTTAGCTTCAACACCCATCGACATCATTCGGGGCTGAAGCGCTCAAGGATATTTTCCAAAAAATACTGTATCAATTATTTGAAAATAAAAAGACAAACAAACAAACAAAGAAAGAAAATTATTGCAATATTTCTAAAATAATTGGAAAGAAGAAAACTAAAATTGGTAAAAGAAGTCGAAAAATTATTAAAGGAATTTAAGGAAAAGAATCTTGAAAATTTGTGCAATTTTCTTTTTCTTTCAAAATGTTTAAAATTTAAATCAAAGAATGAAACGAATAAAATTTATAAAATATTGATTCAATCCGCTGTTTCCGGAACATTTTAAATCCTTTAAAAATTATTGCCTGAGCAATGGAATTATTTGAATGCCTCCCTTTAAGATTCTCACAAAGGTTCCACACTACGTACTCGGTGATGCCGAGGGTAGGGGCTGCTGGTGAGCCGGAAATCTGCTCATAAATAACAGGACAGGCAGATAAGTCACCCCAAATATACGGTTATTTTAGCGCACATATGTACGTTCATGTACTTCACAGGAAGCGTATCAGAGAATGAGGTGTACATTTATATTAACTTCAGTTTGACTTTGTTCAGTTATTCTTTAAGAAAGACGTATGTCCTGACGAGAGGAAGATCCAATGCAAGATGTGAAATAGAAGAAAGGTTTCGGAAATAAGGAGAAATACAGAAGTATTGAAAGAAGTTCAAAATGAGACCCATTAAAAGATTGGGAGTAAAACGCATCGAAAATTATAGAGAGAAGGTTACATAAAAATCAGAAATAAGTCTCTCAGAAAAGAGGTTAGAGCGAGACACAGATTCCAGAAAATATCTAGAGAAATATATTTTAGAAAGACTCCAAGTAAAAATTTCCAGAGCATTATCAAGAAATGACCCATTGAAAGATTTTAAAAAGATCAAAGAAGAATTCATGCCTTCATCCAGAAAACTATATTAAAAGAATACTCCGTTATGGTAAGCTTTAAGGGAAGATTAAACCTCTAAAGAAAGCAAAGGAAGATCACGTCCAAACCATGGAGGAATACAAGCCCGAAGTGGAGGAAGAAGAAGACATTTGACAGGGATGACTTAAATTCATTCCACCATTAAAAGTTGATGTCGTCGTGAGAAAGGGTGAAGTTGCATGTTGCAGGTAATGAATATTTAGAATGCTACTTGGCAGGTTTACCTTCACTTGTCTAGAACCTGGCAATAACAACAACAATATAAATTAATAGCCAGGTAGAAGTCGAGGAAGCCGACTAAACACTATGGAAGCAAGCAAACAAGCCGAGAATCCTTCATTGTGATGACGTCATATTGAATTAAGGAAATTTAATTTCGCCATCATGTTGCTGGCATTGTTTTAAGTTTTAAGGATGGTTTGTTTTAAGGATGGTTGCATGCGACAACAACGTCCGGAACTGACGCAGTGATAATAATAATGACTTTAATTACTCGTTGGAGGTCGTTCTTGGCAAATTAATTAAATTACGCGGTTTAAATTGACTCATGTATATAAGAGATTTAATATACTTGTTAAATGTTCTACATAAGGAACAACACCAGGAAGGAAAACAACGAGAAGAAGAAGAAGAACAACAAGAAGGAGAACAACAATAAGAGAAGAATGAGAGGAAAGAACAAAATACAATGTAATACAATAGAATGTATTTAGTAGTTTCTTAGTACTGACTGAAAATTTTAATTTCTCCGTCGAGTTGCAGGTAGAACTTTAAAATTATAGCCAATTATTTTCGTTTTTGGTTTTTACATCAGCTCTTCTTTCTTATTATTGCTGATTTATTTCGAGCATATGTGAAGCGAGCAACCAACAACATCGAACCGCATCGCTTCTTCTCTCATTCGAGACAAAACTACAGCAAACTCCGAAACTATTAAAAACTTAAAAATACAACTGAAACAACAACAAATTTAGAGTCTAACTTGAAAACAAACAGAAGCCCGAACAAGTGATGGTTTGAACGGAATCGTTGGCAGGATCTCATAAACAACACGAGCGACTTCAGGAGAGAGGCGCGTTCTACTATTCTGTTTCAGTTCTGCTCAGGATCTAATCAGCAACAAATATGTTTTTTATTGAAGTTTATTGAGTTTTATTGAGAAATTTCCAAACACCTTTATCGCAAAATCGGCAAAATATTATAGTTTCGTTCTTTATTAATTTTATTTACACCTTAAATATAAATATTTCAGGCCTTGTTTTCGAATGATTAAGTTTTCACTTCAGAGCCGTCCCTGACATCTGGCAGCGATGTACACCGAGAGAAAGCATTAAATAGCGGATTTTAATTAAAAACTTTTGCTTACATTTGTAGATGTTTGCAGCTTTTGCAACGTACATAAGTGAGTCCATGTTTGCCGAAGGTGTGTTTGCAAAGGAGCAAAAGATGTATGTGTGTTTGTGTCTGATGTGTGTGTGTGTGTGTGTGTGTGTGTGTGGGTTTAACTTGGTAATATTTCGACGTTCAAAAACCTTTATGAAGGTGCAACTCAACACTTTGTTTGTGGGAGAAAAAGGAGCAAAACAAAAATAACAACAAAAATAAGAATGAGATCAAGAAGAAGAAGAAGTAGGAATGTGAATAACTTAGGAACAGACAATCGTTCACCTTCTCACTCACACATTCACACTTACAGTGTTTTTAACGCAGTTATTACGCACTTTTTGACTCACTTTCTTGTACATTCACTTATTTTAGCTCTCTCTGTGTCTGTGTCTGCTCTCTCATGCCCTCTCCCTCCCTTTGTAACATTTTCTGGTTTCTCTCTTCTTCGCAGCATTCACTGCTGCCGCGCATCAGCATTTCGGCCAAGTTACTTGCTTCAATTCTTTTATTTTTCTTCTGCTTTCATTTGTGGCAGTCAGCAGAAGTTTTTTGGGCTAAGTTTTAGATTCTACCTTCGAAAGTGCCGTTGAGAAGTTGAATTCGAAGTTGAAGTTAAGGTTTACTTTGACTACATCGACACACACACACACACAAACACTTTGAAATTTATTACTCTCGAGGAAAGAGAAGCAGAAATCCTTCCATCATCCTCGCTTGTTTTGCAGAAAAACTCAATTAAGAAGGTCGTCTTCTTCTTCTTTTAGTTCTTCCTCTAGTTTGTTTGTATTTTCTCTTAAATTTTGTTTCATTTTGTGCGGACAAATACAAGTGCGCACTCGCGTGTACAGAGAATCGTACTAAAACACACACTCATTCTGTACTCCTGTACACCAAACAAGCCACCCCTCTTCCAACCCCTCCACCCCACCACCACCCAGCCACCCATAAATAAACAACAATAATTTTGCATACATGTTAACAATTTTTGTTTTTAATAAATTGGCACTTCGGAGAGAGTTTATTAAAAAAGTTTGCCTGCTAAAAATTCTTCACCTTCGTACAGAGGAAATTCAACAAAAACAACAACAATAAATATTTTGGTTATCATCTATGTACATGTATGTATGTACATATGTATACATGCATCTGTATGTGAGTGAGTTCCTTTTTCATGTATGTATATACTATGTACTTATGTCTGTTCATAAACCAAGTTAATGATGAAAGTTATTAAACTAGTTCTGAAATTAAGAACTCTAATATTATGCTTGTTTTGTATACTTGCTGTTGTTGTTGCTATTGTTGTTATTGTTGTAGTTGTTATTGTAGTTGTTTTCACATTCTCAGTCAGTCTTTTTATTTTATATACGATATTTTTAGTGAAAAATTTTCAGAATTTGCTCTGAATAAAATAAAACAGAAAAACTAAATTAAATAAAACAATAATGTAGATATAATAATGAATAAATATATGATATGTATAAAAAAATAATAAATATTTAAAATTGCTTTCGTTTCATTCAAAGAACTTCGATGATATTAAATTTTGCAAGTAATAAATAAATAATAATAAGTAATAAATAAGTGAACAAAACAAAAAATTAAATAAAATGTCAAAGGAATAATCATGAAAATAATAAAAAAATATATTTTTAATATAAAACATGTAAATCTAATAAAAGCAAATAAAACCAGCAAAAAATGGCAAATAAATAAGTATTAAAATATTAAAATCGACGCAAGCAAAAAAAGCACAAACAACTTTCATTACTTTGACAGTAATTTTTTAGAACTTTCCTCATTTTTTGGTGGCTTTTTTATTTCCTTTTTTTTACTTTTTCATACTTTTTCCCAAATGCATTTTTTGCTGCTTATTTTGCACTTTGTTAAAGTTGACAAAAATATTCATAACTTTTCATGGAATTTTTGCTTATTAACGCAATGAATTTGTTGTTTTCGATACCCAATAAAATGTTAATTATGATGTCATAATAGATGTCACTACTGCTGTTGTTATTGTTGTCATTTTAGTTCGTTTTTTTATATACTGTTGTAGATATGAAACACAACACAAAATCAACAAAGAAGCTACACACAGAATAGTTGTATATTGAATTCGAACACAAAAAAAGTGATATAGAAAAGAGAGAGAGAGAGAGAGAGAATGAAAGAGTGAGAGAAAGAAAGAAAAGAAGAGGACCAACAAATAATAATCATATTTTGCTTTTCCAAAGCAAACATAAACGCACAACACACACACAACAAAAACAAACGCATAATAAATAATAATAAAACACCATTAAAATATATTTTAAAACCATTAAAGCATTATTTTAATAGTGAAAAAAGTTGATTTTTAAATAACCAAAGAGGGGAGAAGGAAAGAGTTTGTTAGCAGGAGTTCATGACACAAACACAGACACATGCAATATATACTTAAAGTACTATACATTACATATGTGTATATATAAACATACAGTACACCCGCGATACCGTGAACTAATAAAAAGCGAGTATATTCATGGTTACCAGATTGTTCACGTTTGAGATTGTAGAAAATGATTATAGAAACTTGGTTATCTTACCTCATGAAGGATATTCTTACCTGTGTTCAATACGAAAACCATATACATTCATTTAAAAACAGCCAATTAATGGTTGAGATGATTAGAATCGTTAGAAGACTAACAAAAATTAATTTTTATAGCGGAATCCAAAAAAAAAACCTTTTTGAGAAGCCTGTGAGACAACAGCCACTCCTTCAGTGCTCCTTAAGATGTCTGCTTTATCTGTTAATGTTAAAAACTGTGGGCTTTTTCACTGACCTTTTGCCCGTTTTTACAACAATTGTTCTTCGCCGGATTGGGAATGTTTACCGTGTGGATGTTCCTAGTTTCGCGACTACACTGTATATATACACATGCATAGATACATATGTACTCTAACAACTTGACCAGTTCGTTGTGAACTCGAAACTGCGTAGGGGGAAAAACCTCCTCACTATCTCTCTCTTTCGCTCTTATCTCTGGGCTCACATAAATCTGTTGACCGCGCAGAAGTGGCTTTAAATCTTCAGCTGTCTCTGGTTAGCAGACACACATACACACTCAGGCACACACACACACATATACAGTTTTGCATGCATGCATGAAGAGACGAGACTCTGTTCACCTGAGCGCGATGCAGCAACAAAGCACACCGCAAAATTCAACGCAACACTCATGCGAATATATTATTTGGTGTTGTTGTTATTGATGCTGTTGTTGTTCGCTTTTTCTGCATGTGAAAAAGTGTTCCTCGGTTTGTCAAACTCAGAGCACTTAAAAAAAACAACCACGATCGTTGGAGGATGTGCGTGTGTGGAAGGAAGTTGGGAGGAGGGGTGGGAGGAGGGTGAAAGGTGGCCGGAGAATGGCGGAGAGTTGAGGTGTAGGGGGCACGGTGTTTAGAGGTGAGTCGGTGCTAAAAAAGTCGGTGCTTATCGCGTGCTTTGCGTCGTCTGTTGTTTTTGCTTTGTTTGGTCCGCTTGTCCTTAGCGAATGTCCTGCAAGTCCTTTAGCTTTGATATATACATGTAAGTGTGTGTGTGTGTTTGATTGTGTATTGTTGTTGTTGCTGTTATTTATTATATGGTTTTTTTGGAATTTTTTCGAGTAGTTTTTAGAATAAAATAATTCGCCCCTTTTTTGGTCTTCTGTTCTTCCCTCTCTTATTTTATCTGGTGTTTTGTTAAATAAATCTTAATTTTTGTCATTTGCTTTGTGGTTAAAAGCAATTATTTCTTGTTACAAATTTTTTCGGTTAAAAAATTTGCAACGTTTTCACTTAAATAACCGCAAGGTTAATTTTAAAAGCATTTTTTATATACGGTACATCATTCTTATAAACTTGAATGATATCATTTTGAATTGAATTTTATTTAAATTAGTTTTTCTTCAAAATTTTTTTTTGGTTTTCTATATTTTGTTATTATTTTCTTCTAATTTCGTTCTTATTTTATTATTATTTATATATTATTCTTATATTACATTGTCTTGGTTTTTGTATTTTTTGTGTTTTTTTTTTAGTTTTCTCTTGAATAAACTCAATAAAAATGTCAAAAGAATAATTGACAAAAATTGTATTTCCACTTCGAATATTTTGTTTTAATATTCTTTTTAGAAGAAGAATCCACAACAACAACTACAACAACAACTAATTCGCGCGTGTTTCAACTTCCAAATAAAGTCAATAAAATATTTGAGTAGTTTATAAAATTTTTTAGCAAATAAGTAATCTTAACAGACTCAGAAAAGGGAACAACAAAGCCCAAAGAAATGCATATGATTTTATTAAATAAAAAAATATGCAAATAAGGAAAAATATGAAAGCTTTACGAAGTGGTGAGGAGGGGGGGGGGGGGGAGGATGGCGGCTGTGGAGGGACAAAAGCAATAACAACAACAGCACAGAATAAAAACACTTGCTAACCACAAAATTGGCAAACCTTTTGCAAGCCGTCGAGTGAAAATATTTTCTATTCACTCTCTCTCTCTCGCTCTCTCTTTCCTTCTCTGTATCTTTTCTTGTCTCTGTCTTTCATGGCTTCGGGTTAATTTAAATGTTGAGCTTGCATAAGCACGAAAACTACCAAAGATACAAAGCAACAACAATAAAAACAACAATGGCAACAACAATAATAACAATAACAACAGAAGCAACAACAACAATAACAATAAATTAATAAACAACAACTTTTTTACAAAAACAATGACAGTAATATGAACAACAACAGAACAGCCAAAAATGTTAACAACAACGAAAAATGAGAAAACTATCACAAAACCAACAACAATGAGTAGTATTCTTGTACAATGCCAATTACTCGAAATAAGCAACAACAAATACATGGATAGGTTAGTCGACAAGCGACTTGCAACCCAGTAAAGCAACCCGGTTGAAAGTAATAGAATCCATTTTCAGAGGTTGAACAAAGCTGAAGCTGAACATCGCTTGTAGAAGAATGACTTAAAAGAGAGCATTAATTTTAGGTTATCTTACGTTGTAGAACATCATTAAACGTTTTCCTTAAAGGATCGATTTTATAGATTAGTACATGTATTAATACCCATTCTGTCAACCTTCCACCCGGAATTTGCGTTTCCACCACACTTAAACGCCTCCAGCATGACTTTCCATGGTATGTGGTTGCTGTCACTATCTCTCTACTCCCCCCCCTCCCACCCTTCATCACCTGCCACTCCTTCCTCCCTTCCTTCGCTTCTTCTCCTTCCTCTGTATCCTTCTTTCATTAATGATCACATCTATTTTATATCACATTCTCTATTTTATAATGCATAATTTTTAGCACGGTTCTTCAGTTTCTTTACCTGTTTTCTTGTCGTAATAATTGTTTTTGTAGTAAATTTCTGATTTTCATTCTAATTACTTAGAGTTTATTTTGGATTTTATAATCGAAACCGCTAGGGTTTTTTTCGTTCATATTTTTATAGCAGTTTTATTTTTTATATACGATACTAATTTTCAAGGTTTTTTTGGAAACGTACAACGATGCCAGAGGAAAAGGTGTGAAGAAGGAAGGAGGTGAAGCGGGCAGGGGAAGGAAGCAAAAGCACTATACTCATATATATTAAATGGATATTCTTCTAGACCCCTATATTCTAAATATTTTCTCCATTTTCGCAGAAACTTCTTCTTCGTGTCAGTTTCTTTCAGTGTCACTTTCTGGCTCTGTATTTTTTCTTCCACTTCTTTGTTATTATAAATCTTTTTCTTATTGTTTTATTACTAATATTGGAGTTCTTCTTCTTCTTATTGTTGTTTTCCTTCTATTTTATTTCAGCTTCTTGCTTTTGTTTTTGCTATTATTGTCGTTGTTCTTATTCTTGTCCTTTCTTTCCATGTTGTTATGGTTGTTGTTCTTCTTCGTTTCGTTAATATTGCTCTTCGTATTTTTCTGTTTGCGGTTTCGTTGTTTTATTTCTTGGTTTTCTTTTCGGCATCTTCTACTTCTTTTTGTCGTTGTTGGTTTAGGTTTCATTGCTTTTCTTGAATTCCATTTGACACGTTTATCAGCTTCCAGTAATTTCTTTTCTTGCGTTTCGGTTGCAGTTCCTCGCTCCGATATTGTTGTATCTGTATCTCAGAGTTCCGTTTCCGAGTGTGGCTCTGTATGTTTGTATGTGTGTGTGTGTGTGTCTGTGTAGCTCCTGTGTTGCCCTGTGTTTGTGTGCATTCAAGGATATTGACTGTAATTTCATTTGCTTTGCGGTTAAAATTAGCTTCGCAACGTGTTTATATTGCGAAATATTTCTACAAAATGCATTTTCTAGCGTTTGTTTGTTTTTCTTTCTCTTCTTTTTTTAGTGGCGTTTTAATTTGTTGCTCAATTTGTTAGTTGTTGTTGTTGTTGCTTGTTTATTTATTTGTTTTGAGCTGTTTTCGGGAGTTTTTCCACTCTTCATGGTTTTTATTTCTTTGCAATTTTTCCGCTTTATTATTTTATTGGCCATAAGTTATTCTCTTGGCCAACTAATTTACATGCATGAAAATATTTCAGAGAAGAAACAAAACCAGTTTCACTCAATTGATTTAAGTTAAGCCGTTTGTTAATCTGTCTTAATAACTGCATCGAAAAACACATTTTAAAAGGATTTTCTTTAAAGGATTGGATTAGGTTTGAGTTGAAGTTATTTAAGTTGAAAAAAACATTAACAAAGCAAAAGAAAGGAAAACATTTAAAATAATTTCGATTTTTTTATCCGATTTAGAGAAGCTTTAATATATTTTTCCTAATTTTATTCACTTTTTTCGAATGAAACAAAGAATTTTAAAGATTTTTTTAAAGATTGATTGTGTTTCTGATTATTATCTACTGATAATATTTAAACCTTTTTTAGTAGTTATTGATGTTCTGATTATTAATTATAATCGATAAAGTTTTCTGGTAAGCTTTATAAACACATTTTATGCATTTTCTATGTTTTCATTGAAAACTGATATTATTTATGTTTATTTATTTATAAACTGTTTCAACGCTACGTCGATGGGTTTTCTCGTGATATAAATGAATTAGTGGAAATCAATTTTGCAAAATAATAGAATAAAATGCAATTATGATAAAGTGCTTGTAATCCACGAACTAATTAACTGACTAAACATCTAATCACTTAGTTGATCATGGTGATTAATGATTATTGTGTTTTGTTTTGTGTTGCGGTTCGAGTAACAAACAAACATATAAATTTAAAGATTTTCCACTGCAACAAAATTTCACTGAAATGTTGGTTGAATGGTTGAAATATCGTACGTGTGTTCCCTATGTTCCTCTCCCTTCGCTAATCGGCCAGCATCACAGCTGCAGCTAACCACAGCTGCGAAATAATTTGATTTTGTTGTCGACGATTAATTGATATTAATTGTTGGATGCGAATTTATCGTAAGCTTGGCTGTTACAAGCAATCATTTACACTACACGATGGCATACTAACACACTAAATACACTCCACATGCACACACACACACACACACACACATACATTTATATTCACTTAGAGACTTCGCTCGCCTCTACACATACAACAATTGAATGAATTCCTTGCTTTGAGTACGTTTCTTTGTGTGTTGGAGTGTGTATATCGTGTGTTTATGATGTGTATATGATGTGTATAAGAGTGTGGGTAAGAGTATGTGTGTGTATACGTGTCTGATTGTATTGCTTACCTTATTGTAATTATGACAGCTTTCCGATTTATCTACGCATACAAATTGGACTGAAATTTATGTTTCTATCATAAAATTTTATTGTCGCTGCGTATAAATTGGAGTGCAGATTGTATTGGTGCATGTGTGTCTGTGTGCGTGTCTTCCTCTTATATCCTAAATTGATTGCTTTAATGTCATAATGTCAGAAATATTACGTGTTTACTTACGAGATTTTACGAGATGGCAGAATTCGTCTGTTAGTCCTCAAAATAAAATTCAAAGTAAAACCAGAAAGAGCGTTAAGTTCGGCCTGGTCGCAGTTCTTGAGAGCTTTATTTTTATGTGAGACGAATTTCAAAGGCACAAATAAAAAAGTGACACCTTCCACGATTAAGTCGTTAGTTTTCCAAATTATTTAGCATGATTACTTTTAACTATCTAAAAAAGTACTTAGTAAACATTTGTGATCTGTGATAACAACTGTTATTAAGCTATCAGCTTCAAGATATGCATATAAAAGGCACTTTTGCTTTCATGCAGAAATATAAGTCGATTGTTCTACTGATCTGCACTTTATTGATGTATAAAAATGATTTATTGATGTAAAATCTGAAATGTATTTTTCTTGTTTTTATATTATTTTCCATTTCATTCCATTATTTTCCATTTTAAATTTCGCATTTCATCTCCAAGAATTTTCATTTCGTTTATTACCATTTTACCTCCTCCTCACCCTCCTCATCACCTCCCTTTTCAAACATGGTTTTTTAATACTCTTTAAAATAGATTTACTATCAAGCGTTTCTCTTAAGTTTCGAATACTGAGTGTTTCGTGTTACGGTTTTCTTTGTTTTTTGATATTGTTCTGGATATATAAGAGTTGCCACCACCGCCCCCCTCCCCCTGGTCGCTCCCCCTTTAAGCAGCAATACTTACGCTACTTTTTATGTTATCGGCTACATGGTATAGCTTTGCAACAATTCAACAATCTTAATGTTGTTGTTCTTGTTATTTTATAGTGCTGTTACTGTTGTTGTTGTTATTGCAATTTAATGTGTATTTGATGCATAGAATAATAAAAAAGCCGTGTTATCGACGGCAATATAGTAGTAACATCACACACACAGACGCACATGAACCCCTTTTTCTATTTCTTCCTCACTCTCTTGCTATTGATCTCTCTTTCCCTCAAGTATAAAAAAATTGTGAAAGTTTTCAAGTGCATTCGATATTCGATATTTAGATGTTACTTTTGATGGCGTTGGCCTTTTTTGTACAACACCAACAACGGCAACAACGACAACAACAACAACAACGGCAACAACAACAACGACAACGACAACATATTCGAAGTCTCACATTCTTAAGGATGAAAGTATTGAATCATTGAAATAATGCATGCTCCCATGTTCATATGTATATCATTAGGTGTGTCCCTGTGTGTGTATGTGTGTGCCTGAGGCTGTGTGCGAGTATGTGTGTGTATATACATATTTTTCTTCTTCGTCGTCTTCTCCTTCGTCGTGTTTTAGGTAGTTCTTTTTTTCTTCTCCTTTTTATTCCTCTTCCTAATTTACTTGTTATTCTACTTTCCTTCGTCTCTTTCTTTTGGTTTTCCATTTCGGCTTCCTTTTTATAGCCTTATTTCTCTCTCACATTCTTTAGCATGTGTTTTTTTTTTCCCGTCCTTTCCCACATATTCTTCTTCTTATTTCATCATCATCATCATCACCATCTGTTTTTTGTCATAATCCTTTTCATTGTTTCCTTTTTCTAAGCAATCTCCGCTTTTTCTACATTATCTTTTTCGCGCGACATCCGTGTAACCGATAAAAAGTCGCGCCTGCAGAGACTAATACACCACGAAACACCTTTTGCCAGCCTCCTACTAAACTCCTCTTCACCTCCCCTCCACGCCACGTCCTTTTAATGTTTACTAGAAAATTCACTCACTACACTTGCTCCTCAATATCCTTGTCATTTAATATTCTTTGTTGCATCTTTAAATATGTGACGATGCAAGGTTTTTCGTTATATCGCTCAGTCTTCATACATCTCTCTCTCTCTCTATTTATCTCTCTCTTTCTCTACTTTTCTACCTCTTTCTTTATTTTTTCCAATGCGTCTCGGTGTATGTGTGTACCATGCATGTATGTTTATTTAAGTTTGTGTATTTGACATGGTTTTTGCTTCTAACATAAGCTAATAAATTTTTGTGCACATTTTCAAAGTGTAAGAAAATCTATTCTCAAGGATCTAGAGTCAAGGAAACACATCAGAAAAGGAAGACTGGCAGACAAAAAAATTGAGGAAAAAGGAAAAGCAAGCCAAAGGAAAATAAGGGAAAACGCTATCGTTGGGAAAAGAAAATAAATAAGAATCGATTAAGTCCCGTATTTATGAGCAACTCTTAGTTGTAGGCAACTGGAGTGCGCGATACTTAAGGTTCAAGGGATCCTATTGAGTAAGTTGAAGAATCGTAGAACCGATAAGTATTAATCCTTAGCTGGAAAAGTACTTTAGCCTATTTAGTAAACTGAAAATATTGCATTTAGCAACTTAATACGGACTGTAATCTTCTTGTGGACGGTACCGAAGGCTTGAAATATCAGCAGATTCGATTACTTAGTATATATGTTTATCTTTTACGTAAACCAAGTGTGAATTATTTACTAGGATAACATGATAAAGGAACATTAACTCCATTAATATGCAGTCTTTTGAGTAGCGAGGTATGCAACAAAAGATATCAGTTGCGATGCAATAATGGTATAAAGAATGTATTTGAGATTAATACATACAACACAAAATCCGACAGATTACTTTTTTATATACAAACTTTCTTATATTGTAATAAAAACAACGTAATACAAATACAAACAAAATTGAATTAAATATTAAATGTATATGTATATTAAATATATGTATATTTATATTGTAAGATTATATATGTATCTATTCGTATATGTATGTATGTATATTTATCAAGAGATGTTCCAACTAGACAAATTTTTAGGCGCTTTCAAATATTTTCGCTTTTCCAAATCATTAACTTTTGATGAACATTTTTTTTAATTTTTTCTCAATTTTTGTCGTGTTTTTCCTCTCACTACGTTTAGGAATTTTTATGAACGCATAAACAACAACAAACAAAGCATGGAATAAAACCTCCCGAAGAATAATTCGAATAAATGTGCGAATAGGAGTGTGAATTCTAAATGTTAATGAAAGAGAGGAAAGCAGGAGAGGGCGAGAGAGTGGGAACAGAAAGCAGAGGACGAGAAATGAAAATAGAGAGGTTGGCGAGGTTGCTGCATAAAATCACTGTTGCCAGGAATTTAAATTGCCATCAAGTATGGCGAAAAAATTTGTAAACAATACCATTCATTCAGTAGGTGGCTCTAAAAAAAGAGGAAATAGAAGAAGCACCAGAATAAGTAGAACTCAGTGATGTAGAAACTCACTTAAACGTGTTGGAAGCGATTCTCTATAATTTGGTATATTCTTTTAAGATTTCTTGGAGATTCTGGAACGAAAAGAGCCAATGGTTTTTAATTTATAATTTTTAATCCTTTTAATTCGTGTAAATATTCCATTTAAGGCCTAACTAAAACCAATCCAGTGACTAGAACAGTCAAAACTTCAGTCAAAAACTGGTTCGTGTCCTCACTCTCTTTGTTAATCTAAAGGTGAAAGTCTTGACTTTGTATATGTACTAAAGTCGAATGGTTTGTATTCTTTTATATTAGAAATTATTTATTTTTAATATTATAAATAAATGTAAAGCTGTATTATTTTCTATTCACTGGACTTCTAGTGGACAGATCTATTTATTATAATTTAAGCGGTCGCGCAAATCAGTAGTTAGTAAGAATCAGTCGAGTAATGGAGTGTGTGAGAGAGAAAGTGAATATAATTGTTACATACTTTTAATAGTAAAAGCTTCGTTGCACTTCAGAACTACAAGTTATTCGGGCTTTGGTGAGTTAAGTGAAAAAGGTTTTCATTCATCGTTATCCTTCTCCATTCTTTTCGTTGCCTGTATTTCGCTTTCGCTCTGTCTAATAGTTGCTTTCTTTCCCTCGCATATCCGGCGATCTGTTGTACTAGGAAATTACTGACAGTTTGCGGTTTCGGTCTACTCAACTCGACTGCCCCAAGTCTCAGCTCAGAATAGTCTTCTTCTTCCTTTTCCAGCGGTACTGCTGGCCATCCAAGCTGCTCCATCGCCATCGTAGTCGTCTGTAATGTAATTTAAAGTGTTACCGCATCAGAGAAGTGCATCGTTTTTTTGCATATCCACAGCTTGTAGTCCAAGTACCGTTTTACACCAACTTCGTCATATTGTCATTCTTCTAGCTCTGTTTTTCTTCTCGTTTTTTGTCCTTCCTCGTCTGGTTCCTTCTTCGGTCTGAACACTTTCAGGAGTTTCTAAGGTTTTGCTACTGCATTTAAGTGGGCAAAAAAGAATGCAAAAGTGTTTTATTACAGCTGCAATATCTTGCCACTTATCTTGGCCGCAGTCCTGCAAGATCTGTGTACATACAAGCGTATGTATGTGTGTTTATGTATATACATGTATATTTGTGTGTGTGTGTGAATTCGTTGCTATGTTATTAGACTTTGCCCTGTACTTGGTTATTATTACAAGTTGTCACCAAAGTAATATTTGTTGTCATAATTTAAGATTATTTTCTCCATTTCCGACTGTATACAGACCCAGGTATTGTTGTTGCTGTTGTATTTGTTTTTGCTTCCACTTGTAAGTATTCCTGCTGCTGGGCTTCGTTGGTCTTTGGATGTTACTTCAATTTCAGTTGCAGCTTCAGTTTCAACTTCAACTTCAACTTTAGCTTCAACCGGATATGAAAACTTATTGCGGTGATGCCGGGCGCCATTGGGAACATAGCTGCTTAGTTGGTTGATATTTTTTTCTATCACGATTTTTGGAATTCGTTTCGACTATCAAGCAAAAACGTGTACATTGAACTGAGGTACACTGTGGGAAGATGGAAGAAAAACTTCAGACGACATATTAGTAACTTTATTAAGTTCTATTTACAAATTTAGCTGTTGTTACAAAAGTATTTATACTCGTTTGTATAAAACTCTTGACTTTACCGTTCGTTTACCAAATTTAGTGTAGACAAGAACCGTTAATTGTGTATTTTACGGTTGTTGTGCTTGTTTCTGTGCTTCAATTAAAGTGGTTGTTTTCTCACTAACTGATAAGTTGTTCGTTTTGCCCAGCTTATAATTCCCATTAAGTTTATGAAAAGCAGTAAGTGTGTGTAACTGTTTGTGATGCTATTGATAGTTAAATATAATTTAATGTTGTTATTGTTGTAGATCAAATATCACTTAATGAAATTAATAATCACTTTAGTAATTTGAGGCATGTAGAACTTGAATTTTTAGGATTACATCTTTAAATAAATTTATAGTCTATTAAATTTTAAGTTTTAAAATTAATACTATTAGAAATTTCAGTGTAATTGACAACGCCAAAAATTATGTTGCATTTTTTCAGCTTTCATCACGTTTCTGCTGCTGCTGTTGCTTTTTGCCGCCCTAAACTAAAGTCGTCAGCACACACACAAACATACACCAACACACAAAAATACTCACATAAATACACACTCACACACACTCACGTTGGCTCTCTCCAGCCAGATTCTTTCCATCAAAACAGAGCAAAGTTATTATTCAATAGAGAAGCGGAGAGCAGAGTGGAGTGAAGCTGAGGAGAGTAGAGTAGAGAAGAGCAGAGCAGAGCGGAGGTGCTGCCTGGCTACTTGAGGCGGTTCCTTTGCAGTGTTGGCCAGACGACGCCTGGCTTGATTTCGTGTTTCAGGCCGAATTTCAAGCATGTGAACGGGATCTCGTGCTGCTCATGTTGCTGCTGCTGCCGCTTCTGCTCTTCATGGTCAGTATCTGTGTAAATGTCTGCGGCAGGGAGTGTTCTGTGAATGTCCGTGTTTGTATGAGTGTGCGTGGCCGGGTGCTAGTGTTCGTGCTACTGCAAGGATGATTACGAAGACTTGTTATTATTATTTTCGCAACGAAATTAAATTATAACCAACTCATGGCTGGCGGCATCAACAGACAAGCAGATTTACGCCAACAGAAACACATACACACATACACACACACACACACACACACACACACACACACAAACGCAGACTCAAACGCACTCGAGACGACACGAACACTGTTCTCGCTGCTGCTTCTTCTTCAGCTGCAATGGATGCCCGTTCGTTCGTATAACAAACAACTGTCAACAGCTTACGAGGCGTGCGAAGAAGATTTCGTGCGTGTCCGATGTCGCCGAAGATGATGATGTAGTCCCCGTTGTTGTTGTTGTTACGCTTGTAGTTCCCAAACTTCCCAAACAAACTGACATACTCTGGTTATTGTCGTTTATGTTAGCGATGGAGTGAAGTTTATGTAACACGTATCTATTATTGAGCTCATAGTATTTGAAAGAATTTCAGAGATTATTTATTTACTTAGAAGTTTATAAATTACTTAATTAAAAATTAAACTTTTAAAGTGTATTCAAAATTAAAATATTGATAATTGCAACATTTCACTTTACTGAACTCAGCTCAACTAACCGCGTATATTTGCTGAGATACTTAATTAATTGGCAGCACCATCAGCACACTATCAGCTACAATGACAACAACAACAATAATGACAACAACAACAACAACAATGACAACAACAACAACAATGAAAACAACAACAACTCACTTGAAACAACAACTTCAAACAATTATTAAGTAGTTAAAAGCAAAAGTTTTTCTATAAAAGAAGCAAGATTTCAATAAAATGCATTTCTGCGAATTTTACAATACAAAGAAAAAAAAATGACAACAACAACAGAAGTAATGCTAATAACAATAACAACAACAATAAATAGTAAACATTAAGAATTTGTTCAAAGGAAGAAGAAGAGTAGAAAAGTGCTTCGCAAGGTTCAAGTTTTAAGTTTATTATAGAAACTTTTTAATAAAGTTATGTTTGATATGATGTTGTTCTTGCTATTGTTGTTGCTGTATACTTTGTGAAGCTTCTGTTGTTGTTGTTGGCGTGAAGTAGTGATGCTCGGTTAATTTTATGAAGTGCCAGCGATAGTAAAAAACTCGCGATTGGCATTAAAACAACAGCCATTCAACTCAGTTGGCTGTTCTGACCCCCTTCGAACCCCACTTAAACAACCCCTCCTCCATTCCCTGACCATTGAATGACCACCCTGTCTTTTTTTTAAGCTCCATACACTTCCGGGGTTGAAGGAGAGGAACAGAGAGAGGAAGCTCGAGAGAGAGAGTGAGAGAGAGAGAGGATGTAAACACCGCAGTGGCTGATGATGGCGTTGGTGGTGATGATGACGATGATGCTGCTGTTGTTGTTGTTTTTGTTGTTGTTGTTTTTGTTATTGTTGTTGTTGCTGCTGTTAGTACAGCAATCGAGGGTGTGGCTCCCGTCAAGAGCGCCCCGGATGTCATGGATTTGTAAAGAGTTTACTTCAGAGTTGCTGAATCTCTTGTCTTCACAATTCTATTAGCTGCTGTTGCTTCCTGCTTCGTGTCATTCTAAGCTGTTGCGATTCTTCAGCTGCGCAACGACGACGATGAAGCGCAGGACGATGAAAAAGAAAGCCGCGTGGCTCCCGACCCTCCCAGCTACTTGGGGGCCGCCTTAAGTTGGAGATGTTGCAGTCATTTGCGAAAGGATGTGAAAAGGATAACCGTCGAACGAACTGATTGTGTTTGCTTTTCATTAAAATCGGTTTCCAACATTCTTGATTACACTCGACTCAACTATTCCTGTATATGCGGGGATTAACGAGCTAGGGCAGAAAGGGAGGGGACTGGCGAAGAGGGAGCGGAAGGGGCAACTAGTTGTTGGTCAGCAGTTTTTACGATGACGATATTGTTTGTAATACAAAAGGAAGCAACAGCAACGTA
Source organism: Myopa tessellatipennis (assembly GCA_943737955.2). Taxonomy (NCBI): domain Eukaryota; kingdom Metazoa; phylum Arthropoda; class Insecta; order Diptera; family Conopidae; genus Myopa; species Myopa tessellatipennis. The sequence goes on from OX031316.1 coordinate 54,956,709, forward strand.
TTGAGTGAGTTACTAGCAACATTTAGCTTTTTCTTCAAATACTATATACAGAAAAAAGGCTAAAGTGAAGCTGCTAAAAATAAATAACGACTTTATTTGGTTTTACCACACAAAAGCTTCTTATCATCTTTAAGAGGCTTAAGGGACTTTCTAACCTTACTTAAATTGCTCCATTGAGTCATTAATCAATCATGAACCTTGGATTAGTTTCTCTCTCCTTCTCTCTCCCACTTTCTCTCTTTTTATATCTCTATCTCTCTCCGTTTCCATCAAATTAGTTTCATTACTCTTCTACTTTTTCCGTCTTTTACTCTTTTTATATTCGTGGTTTTTTCTTTACTCTCGCTCTCTCTCTTTCTATCTTAAGATGAGCTCTGGAAATTAACGTTAAGACATCAGGAAAAAGTCTCCTGTCACAAGGCTTCATATAAGTTTTTCGGTGACGAAAAAGTGACTAATTTGAAGGGCGAAAGACGGCAGCCGAGGCTCCTGCTGTCGATTGATCTCTTGGGAAACTCGTAGCAGCATGAAAGACCACTTTTTGTTGCTTATTTCAGTTCCAGTCTCTGCTGACCGTCGAGCATCATTAGCGTAACTGAAATGTCAATGACATGAGCCGCCCTCATGACCTCTCGAGAAGCTCTCGCGATTACTAATGAAATATCATCCAACGAGGAAAGTCATAAAAATCGGAAAAAGGTTGAATGAAGAAGTAGCAAGATTTCGGCCGAAGTAAAAATAACATAAAAGTATATGAACTGGTTAAACTCTCCTTCCCTCTTTCTCTCTCACTATCTCTCTCTCTCTCTATCTCTCTCTCTCTATCTCTCTCTCTCTCTCTATCTCTCTATCTCTCTCACCATCTCTCTGTCTCTCACTCTCTCTCTTTCGTGACTGAAATTCACTGGGAAACACAAGCCTGAAATCCTAATGAATGAATTGTATTTTTCTACTCCTTTTCCGTTTCTTGTTTTCCTTTCTCTCCTTTTTTTGGTTTTCATATCATCCTTTCGCATCACATATTCTTGATATTTGAACTGTCATTAGAGAAATCGAAGCTTAGACGCAGCTCATCTGCTCATTTTACGGGCATTTCGACTACAATGCAACAAATTCTCTAAAATTTCCGATTGCAATGCAATAAAATTGCTTAAAACACCAAAACTCCTGGCTTCTTTCGAGATGTGTTATTGTGAATATGTGTGTGTGTGTGAGTTTGCCTTTTCCATTTCAAACACTAAAGATTTTCTTCCTTTTCAACTTTATTAGTTTGTTTTTATAGCTTTCTCTCGAAGATTTCTGTCATCTTCATCTAGCAGGATGTTTTCTCAGAAGACGTTGAAGTCTTCCGAATTGTATTTAAGACTGAGATACGAGATGTAAGCCTCTTAAAAACGATTCCTGCAATTCTCTTGGTTTCTCTCTCTCTTTTATCCCTTTGCTTCTGCTTAAAAACCAGAAATGTGACTTAAATTTAAAGTAGTTTAATTAACTCGAAAAACAAGTAAATTCAAAAAAAGGAAGAATAAAAATATATATGTATGTATGTACAATATATAACAACTTATAAAATATTTACGGATATAAGAGTTTATAAATTTAAAAACTTTTAAAAAAATTGCGAAAAGTTTTCAAGCAGCTTTTAAGCGAAACTTGAAACCGCCTCCTTAAAATCAATGACGTCATAACTTTCAGTAAAAGGATTATTTTTAAACATGTCAAAGAATCAAATAAGAAGCTATTGGGTAAAGTATATAAAGACAACAATAACAACAACAACGACAAGGAAAGAGTTGTTCACATTATTTTTGATAGGAAATTTAATGAACCGAAAAATTTTATTTGGAATGTTTTTGTCGAAAGGAAGAGAAAGAAAATAAATCCTCTTCAACAAAAGCTTTTTGATTATTATTCAATTTAATGAATCTGTCAAATGAAAGTGTATTAATTCACTTCAAGATTATTTTTCAATCACATTCGAAGTGTTGCCACTCAAAGTGTTGCGTTTTAATTTGAGTAACCAAATGCTACATTAATTGAAGTGTAACGAAGAAGAAGAGCAGGAAGAAGAAGAAAAACAACAACAATCGCAACGAAAAAACCTGCACCGTATTCAATTTAATGTCGTTAATTAAGTTCAAAGCGCTCCTTAAAAAAAGGATCGAAGTGGAATAGAGGGATAAAGGCACCAACAGAAGTACTCATGATCTCTGTTAGCAACACTTTAGCGAGAACAACATAGATCAAAACAACAACAACAAACATCCAACACGAGGAACAACATCATTTAACTGTAAAAGAAACAACAACACCAACAGCAACAATTCACATCATGAAACGACAACAACAACAACAACATCATCATCATCATCATTATCAGAAACATAATATAATCTTTGATTCGCATGTAATCACAGGACAAATTTTCAGTTAATTAAGCAACAAGGATTCGATTAAGGATACGTTTTAAAGCGCATGCATCTCAAGTGAAACTCTGAATGAATGGAGTGTCAGTCGATGTGTTGTTGTAGTTGTAGTTGTTGTCACAGTTGAATGTTGTTCCTGTTTGTTGCTCTTTGTTGTTGTTGTACCCGTGGTGATGGAATTGTACTGAATACAGAGCAATTAAATAGAGTCTCATTGCCAGTCGAAATCAGAGAGACAGTGATAGAGTGGGGGGGGGGGGGGAGGGTGGTTGGAGGGAGACAAGAAAAACAGTGAGAAATAAAGTGAGTGAGAGAGTGAGATTGTGACGAGGGATCCGCTTCCGTTCCCACTTTCAATTAACTGAATATCATTGATGCACACACAAAACTAATGATTGTTTTTGTGTTTCTCTCCTCCTATTTTTGTTGTTGATACTCCTCATTTGCCAGTGACACACCTCTCACTGAGAACCCCGAGAGAACTTATAGAGCACTAATGAAGTTGCTAATAATATGGATTTTTTATTGGTTTTTTTGATTCTTCTTTCATTTTATGATGGAGACAGTCAGATATATTAGATTAATAGATTTAGTTAGTGATTAAATTCAAAAGGGAAACTTTTGTTGATGACTAATTAAAGGAGAATAAAGAGCTTATCGAAAGAGATTAAAAGCACAGAGATAACATGGAGAGCAAGTAGAGGGTAGAGAGAGATATAGAGAAGACAAAATGAGATACAGGAGATATAGTGGTATAAGAGAAAGAGAGAGAGAAACAGCAGTAAAGATAGAGAAACGATAGAGTGGTATACAGGATAGAGAAGAGACAAGATAAGGATAAATAGATAAGGATTCACTTTCAAAATCCATAAATTATTTACAAAATATTAATTAATGTCTATTGTGAGAAAGAGAGACAGAGAGTGAGCGCGAGAGAGACAGAGAAACAGTCTCTGCATATTCATATATTTATAAATACGTAAAGATTTGCATAGTATTTGTTTCAAGTTTCAAAACTTCATTTTCATTTCAATATAAAGAATAGAAAACCTCAGATATAACAGATGTTCGATGGCACAGCAGACACATTTACACACATGCCAACACACTCATTTGCACATATACAAATACAAATACTCAAACACATTTAGACATAAAGCAGGACGTTCAATTTACACATTTACGGTGAGTGTGTGAAATCCTTGTGTATGCATGAAGTATATAAATTCGAATGTCTATCTGTCTGTATGTCTCTCTATCTCTCTCTCTCTCTGTATTTGCCTGTCTCTCTGTTGGTTTGCCTGTATGTATGTCTTCTGTGAGTCCCTCTTCATGTTTCCTAGTTGCTTATATTGACAGATTTCACCAAAGTGTATGTAGTTTCCAGCAAATGCAACTGTTACAAAACCAACAACAACAACCATATTTGTTCATTCTCACCTGCATGCAAATTACTTTGTTTATATTCTGTACTCGTATCAACGTGTCCTTGTGTTTGCCGAAGAAGATCCTTTCTACGTTACACTTTCTATTCGGTTCATACATCATATAATACATTCGACTTCATCTACTCTACTCCATTCCGGTCGACTCTACCCTTGTCCATCACACTGACTAAATGCTTATAAGTACGTGTGTATTTTTGTGGAGAAGTTGCAAATGATTACCTCTGGCAAGCGTATTATTTGCCATGACAGAGTTGCAGCAGGTCGATGGACAAGCGGAAAAGCAGGCCAACGAACAGGCAGGCAGACGCAAGGCAGGCAGCTGAGCGGGTATTCAAGCTCATTGGCGGCATTCAAGAGATAAAACAATACGTTTCCATTATTTAATATTATTATTAATATTATTAATAATACTAATAGAAACATAACAATTTTTAATGCTTTTGGAACTGAAAAAATGCTTTTGAAACAGATTGATTCAAAGTCTTAAAAGAGCATGGAAAGAGTGAGAGGCGGAGAGAAAGAGCAAGATAGAGAGAGAGAGAGAGGGATATAGAGAAAAGTGTCTAACAAATGAACAGATAATTAAACAGAGCATATAATTCTTAAATAAAGATAAGCATAATAAATAATGTTAATAAAGGTTTAATAGAAAAAGTAAGAGTCGACAAACGATAAAAAACACGATAAATTTTACATGCACATCAGTCGATAAAATGTCAAAGCTAACAACTTAAATGTCAAAAATATTGCAGTATCTCTGCTGAACTCAACTCTGCCCAACTCAACTCCGCTGATGTTGTTTTTGTTCAGCTGCTGCGCTGCTCAGCCTCTGCCGTTGCTGTTGTCAGAGTTACCAACTTTTCATGCAATAAACTTAACATGAGTTGCATGAGAAAGTAAAACGTTTTCTTCTGCTGCCGAGAAGAAATTGATTTAAATCAAGTATGAAGTGCATGAGTACAGGACGTGCTTGCAAGAGTGTGCTTGCATGTGTATACTGTGTGTGTGTGTGTTTGAGTGTGCATGATTGATATTAACAGGCCATTTAACAATTTATGCAATAAAATGTCGTTTAATGCTCACAGCTGCATTGAAAGAGTTTCCAGTTTATAAGTACTCGTACTCACTGGCAATACTTCAATATTGATGGCTTGAATGATTGAAGGGATGAACTGATGGCAGGATATGAGGAGGTGAAGGGCAACAGGATGCTGTCAAATGTGTGTCAAGATGCGGAGAGCAGCAGCAACCACAAATTACTGCAGTAAAAAGGAACGCATAACGACTTTGTTTGTGATTGTTTATTCATATCCTTGAGCGAGGACATGTTCTGCATAAATAACAAATTTTTTAAAATATTAATTTTAGAGAATTGTAAATTCGAAAATTAATCACATTCTTGATTATAATCTTAAATGGAATCCTTAAAATATTGTCATTTTCTTAAATAAATGAATTGAGCGGATTTAAAGTTCTTAAATTCAACGATTTTTTTAAAGATTTAATTTAGTATAAATTTTAAAATTTAACGACAATTTCAGAACTGAACGAATATTCCAAAACCTAATGAGCACAAATTAACGAAAATATAAAAAATGGAACTCAAATTTTAGTATTTAATTAGAATTTCGAAATTTAACGAAAGTTTAAAGCAATATTTCCAAAGTGAACAAACAAGAATTTCAAAATCAAACAACATTCTTAAACTTTAACGAATGACTCAATATTTAAATTCAAAACAAGAATAAGAATTTCTTTAAATTAACGAGTACTATGTTTGTAAAATGCCGCAGCTTTTTAAATATTTTCAATAATTTTCTTCATTTGCTATTAATTGAAAGTCTTGAAATCGTATTCGAAATTCTAATTTTACTTGCTGCTTCTTTAGTGCTTTACTCAATCAATCCGCTGCACAGTTCTCCTCTTCCCCGACCCCTTCCCCTCCACAACTTCACCCTTCTTCCACCCATCGCTCAGTCGCACTTCAAAGTTATGCAGATCAAAGAGCTTTTCAATTACGAGTGCAACCAACGCAACCTTCGCATAAAATTAACAGCAGTGCTGCCAAACAGAAGTGCTGTCAAATGCTTATAATTGCTTTATGTTGGGGCCATAGCAACATCTACAACATCTACAACAACGAACAGCAACAACAAACAACAAACAGCAACAACAACTACAAATGCTAATCAGTCCCATTCATTGTTTGGCACAAGTTGCTTGTTTTTCCTATTGTCTGAGTTCCACTTAAAAACCAGCTGAACTGAAACCAGAATTCTAAGTGCAAATAATTCAGGGAGCTCTGTAGATACTCCTCCGGTTGCCCTCGATGTCCCTTAAAAGTTTGACGCCCCGAGTTACGCGGAAAAACCTTGTGAAGTCGGTCCAAAGACGTGTCGCTAAATTTTACGGGAACCTTTCGCTACGTAGGTTTAGCTATCTCTATCTCTATCTCTCTCGCTCTCTATCTCTGTCATCCAGCATCCATCACAGAGTTGCAAAAGTAGAATATAGTTCCTTCCTAAGTAAAAGTCTTTTCTTCACTTTGTTGTTTTTCTAAGTAAATATCCTCCCATTAAGTTCGTCAATCTGAGACATCACGAGTCTCGTTAATTTTCAATGAACTAAAACAAAGGGCTTGAAGAAGAAGGAAAGGGTTTCAATGGAACAACAAAAGCAACAGCCACAGAAAACCAAGAAAAACAATGAAGCGATTGAAATTAAGATTTAATTTAATCAATTCAATGTTTAAATTGAATGTTTAACGATTTGATTGACGAAGAATTAACTCTTTTAATTTACAAGAACTATAATAAAAATGTTGATAAAACCGATCAATTTTTAAGTATAAAGAAAACATTTTTAACATTATAATTAACAAATATTTTGGAATCCTCTGTGTCTTTCTTCAACTGAATTCTTTATCAATGGACACGTAATTCTGTTTCTAATCTTTTATTTCTTGTTTGATACATTTTTTATACTCCACCCATTTTTTTTTGTTTGTTTACTTAACTTTACAATCCACTTCCTTTCCTTGTCCCCTTCCTGCTCCTTCCGCCCCTTCCAACCGTTTCCTCCGTCTCTCCGTTCAACTGTTCATCTTTCATAGAGTGCAATAAATTAAGGACTCAAAAATTCTCTCAATTCTATGTCATTAATCAAATTTCGAAAACACGGCGTCTGGGAAATATTCTCGCTTCTCGATCTTGAACACAACATAAATACGTAAAATGAATTTTAATTACGTCATAATGAGGTACTACTTGACTTCAATCGAGAGTCAAGAAAAAGATTCTGCTGTGTTTGCTGCTGGGGCGAAAAGGACAACTGCAGACACCCGATCGAGAGAGAGAGAGAGAGAAAGCGGATTGCGACAGAGGGCGTTGCACAGGTTGCCAGAGGGCAGGAAATCGTAAATTTCAAGCACGTTTTTTATTAGGTGGATGTCATTTATTCAATTTTGTGGACAAAAAAACAAAAAGATAAAAATAAGGACAACCAAAGTAGAGAGGGGGGAAAAGACAGAGACAGCGGCTGAGACGGGGAAAATAATTAGAAATACCGAAAATAAAAAATTACAGCAGATCACTTAGTAAAGAAAATACAAAGATTACTTGATTATTATGCGTCCGAAGTCACAAGGTCAGAGCTCAAAAAAAATGGAAGGAATCAAGCAGGTGAACCTTTTTATCCAAACTTTGACAGCTATAAGAATTGGTAAAGATTTTCATGTAGTAGAGTTTAAGTGAGGGAAGGGGCGGTGGGTTTGTTGGACGTAAAGTGGATGTTCTGCCTCTTTCAAAGCTGAAAAACCAACCACATCAAAATCTTTTTTACGGGCGGTAAATCTTAGCCATTTTGACAGCTCGTCAATGACAGCGAGGTGAATTTTTTCAACCTAACCTCTTCTCACCGTCAATATGCTGTCAATATTTACTGTTACACTTTTAAACCTTCAAGAGCCGGTTGGTTGTTTGGTCGGCTGGAAGCGCATGTAGTTCGGCAACCATCCATCCACAATCCACCACAACTTTAGTTCGAAGGTTTTTTCTTTGTTTTTGTGAATTTTTGGTTCGGTTTCGTTTTTTCTTTATTAAATTTTTTGCATATTTTCTCCTCGGGTTGCTTTTAGCACCATCAGCTGGCCCTCCAACGGCTCAGGCACTACATCCCGGCCTCCAGCGCTACGAAGTTCACCCGACACGCAGTTGTTTCAAACAGATTTTTTGTTCCAACAAACTTTTTTGTTGGAATATTTTTTCTTTGCTACTCTATTCAATGCTTTTATTTCCCTTTGGTTCCTTTGGTTTTTTTCTATTTCTTTGTATTCACATTTTTGTTGAAATTTCACTCTAATTTTTCCTATATTTTCGCTTCATCTTCTTCTGTGTTTACTTCGGGGCATTAAATTTTGAAGTAACCACAACCTGATGATGGATGCCGCTTCTGATGCTGGGTGCCAAGCGGCTACTAAGCGAAAAGTGCGAATGTTTGAGGCGAGTAAAACAGCTCGAGTTCTCATCCTCGTCGTCAGCCTCATCCTTGTCTTCATCCTCATGCTTATCCTGGTTCTCGTCCTTGAACCGCTATCCACTGCAAAGCTGTTGCAGCTCGCAAAGTTTTCGTTCGCATTCATGATGCTGGTGCGTGGAAATGATGGAAGAAATGATGATGGCCTGAAGGCCCGAATGGATGAAGATTCTGTGGTCGCTGAGTTTCAGATAATGTGGGAAAACTAACTAAGTATATTTAGATGAAAATTGTAATAAGCTCGCGAAATGTTGCATTTTAAAAGTTTTACATTAAAGCGGAAGTATTTCTTGTTATTATTTGCTGTGGTTGTCAGAGTTATTTATGTTGTTGGCGTTGTTGTTGTTGCTGTTATGGTTCTGGGTGTATGGTTGTTGTTGTTATAGTCGTTGTTGTTGTGCTTGTTGATACTTGGTACATGATTTATTACTTTCGCTTTAATGGATTGTAATAAATTCAATAATTTGCATAATAAAAGAATTTCAAATACGAACGATAGACTTCGATATGGAGGAATTTATTATCCTCATTGAATAAAGTTTGCAAAACTATTTTTTACGCTAATTGCAACTGATGCCAAAACGACTCGGGAAACTATTACGATATCTTATACATCCACTGTATCTGGAGGAATCATTAGAGGCCATTAGACGGATATTACATAACATTCTTGTACCGCATAAAATGGTCCGCATTGAGAACTGCGGTGATATTTTTTCGGTCATCATGTTATTTAATTTTAAATTTATTATTTAACATTTAATAATAATATAATAATAATTGTTATTTATTGAATTTGCCTTAGTATTCAATTAGGGAACGTCTTATATTTTATACGAATGTAATTCTTTCCTATAATTAAGGACAAAGAATGTGACTAAAAATGGCGGAGAAATTTAAATTCTCCATGCAGCAAATGCTAATATATTTTTATATAAAGTTCTGATGCGTTTATTGGAAAAAATAGACGTGCATATATAAAAAAGATATCATATCTAAAATAAGGTTTTAAAGAATAAGGTTTTTGATACAATAAATATAATATAATAAATATAATAAATATAATAAATATAAAAAAAGGCTACGATAACCCAAATAAAAGAGTTCATTTACTATTGTATTTTTACAAGGCCAAAAAAATCACATGAAATAGGAAAAAAAACAATAATATTTCTCTTAGTTCTCGGTTTTCAGTTAGGAGGAAACTTTATTAAAACCGTTTTATTCATCTAATTTCCAAAATATTAATTATATTATTACATAATATTACATTAGTGTTATGTTTCTCTTTGCTAATATACTCTATCTACTAGATTATACATGCTTAATATTATACAATATATTAATCTTATAGTTAATTTATTAATAAATACTATTCCTTTCTCTTTATCTTCCTCTCCCTATCTCTTTCTCTCTCCTTCATTCTCTCTACTAAAAATAATTGAGTAATTGTTATGTATTACTGAACCCTCAAAATAAATCTTTCTCTAATTGGGGATATCATCCATTTAGAGTGGCCTGTTATTTATGGGTTCTGACTCCGTACTCCATTCCATTGTTTACCCTCATGTCATTCAGAATCAGAAGTATATTTAAATCTCTGCAATCGTTCTACTCTCGCTGGAACACTTTCAAAATAAGATAACATTAAAAACAAATCACTTTTTTAAACCTAAAAGAAAGCACATAGAAACGGAAAAGCATAAAATACAAACACAAACGCTTTTCAATCTGCCAACAAATTTTATTTAGAACTCCAAACTGAGCCCCACTTGATCCTTTCCTATGCTTGCTATTCATGCGAAGTTTTATTTATAGACAACATGTCCTGTTCATGAGCTTCACCACAGCGCTCAAAACAACAATCCTACGTAAAAAGGATAAAGATGAGAGAGACGGGAAAGGAGAGAAAGGCAAGAGTAAAAGAAACCCCCGTCTAAGTGAATCAAGAAATATAGCTCCGGCTAGCTTAGTGGATGATGTGGATAAGGAAACGGTACGGGAAGGAAGAAGCGCCCATTCTTCGTTGCCGTAAACCGCAGAAGACGCAGGAGAATCGCGACCGGCGACAGAATACAAAGAAGATTCAGCCAAAGGTTTCAGGTTTCATGTTGGCCGCAGCGGCAGAAAATGAATCCGAACACGTAGTGCAGCAAACGAGGATGATGAAGACAAAGACGAACCGGACATGACGATGCTCTGACGAAGCGAGCGCTCAGAAAAATAGATAATGTAATTATGATTTATATTTTGCTCGGATATGAGAGGGTCACACACACATACACACACGAACACACAGATATACACTCATTCGTAGAAGCACAAATGCTTGAAATGTGTCTAGGGACCAACTCAAATCGGTTCTCTCAAAGAAAATGTCCTTTTTCAGCAATTCCGGCGAGGATATAAACTTTGCTCACTGCGAGAAGTTTCTATTCACTCACAAAATTAGGTTAACACTGGCGAATTAAGGACATTATTATTCGAAGACCAAAGACACCGAAGAATCATCCTTTTTGGGGAACGCCGACAACTATTTCGGTCTTTATTACTCTCTCTCTCGCTTGCTCTATATACGTCTATCTCTGTCACTCTCTCTCCCTTTCTGCTGAATAAAGAGTTCTTTAGGAGGCCGCTGGAAATAACTGCTATTTTCCGAAGCTGGGCACGCAAAAAAAGAGCCAACGGCGAAGAGTTAAGAACTGTCTGGGAAACATAAAAAATGGCGGGGGCAACTTCAGATATCTTCTATAATACAAGATGACGGAAAGGGAAAGACTTGATTTCTTTCAGGTTGATACTATTCAGTAAGATTATCCTTCTAATAACAGTTGATATCCTTTTACATTGAAAATGTACTCGTATATAAATCGTTATATTATCTCACTTCTTAACTAAGATATATGCTATTCGCATTGCATTGTTGTTTAGGCTTTTGATTTCAAATTATAAAAAGGATATGTACATAGTATACATATAGTACATAGTATAATATATGTATAGACTTCAACTAATATGTAAAGGATTATATATTGTGCTAATAGACGCAGTTCTACATTTATAGACTTGTACAGGACTATATAGACTATAGACTATAGACTATCATGTCCTTTCTGCTGAACATGATATCATCAGAGTATTTTAACTTCGTTTTGCCTCTTCTTTCTTTCTTAATATGTCACAGCAAATTGTATCCAAGGAATTTAAGACTCCTTTAAGTTCGTATGTATGACGCATGTATTAAGTAAAACCCAAAATGCAGTCGCATTGAGAACTCGCCGAAGTAAAGTCGCAACAAACGTCAAAGGGAAATCCTCGCAGAGCGAAATTATTGCGTTACTCGACTCAGCCACAAGAGAGTGAAACATACGCGTTGCAAAGTATTTTAGATTGAATGAATTTTGCACCTGAGCTGCGTTACATGCAATACGCTGCTTCATCAAATTCCACACCCACACACAGACACAGATGAGGTCCTTGGTAGAAACACAAAAGCTCCTTTGTGATAGCAGAATGTTGCAACTGCGAAAAGAGGCGAAAAAAAACACAAAATGCATCCTTTGGAACACATTCGCTATACTCTAAAGCAGCCACCACAGCAAGCAGCAGCAGGACTCGTTGTCATGGATTCTGTTGCTGCTGCTGTAACGTTATCGAACCGTTTTTGGGGCAACATCTGCAATTACGTTATATACGGCACGCTGCTTTTGAGGATCACCTGCCACTCCCCCATTCGCACCGCACCCTCATCTGCCCAGCTCGAAGTTTGGAAAGTTTGCCTTCCTTTTTAGGGGAAGAAACTTATTGTGATTAAACCCTGTCCTGCAGCCCTCTTAACTTACTAACCACCAGTCAACAAACCGGCCCACCTCCTCCACCTCCCCACAAACACCGTTAAGTTAATTCAAACCTTTCACGGTTAACTTTGGTGTTGTTTGCAAAATTTTGGTTGTTGACATGCAACCAATATTTGCCTAACTTTACGCATGTACCGACAACGGTACATCTGTATGTGCGGCAGCCATCGCGGTACCTGCAGGTTCTGGCGCGGCCGATGGCTGGATGCTTGGTTCGAAGGACAAGACAAACACCTCGATTCGTCGATAAATGTCACTTTTTGGTTTTCGGAACCGTTTTTGGAGGGGTGCATAAATAATGTATTCAACTTGGCCTGTTCTATTATCTTAGCTTCGTGACTATAGTGTGCCTTGCAACATGTTGTGCTGAAAACCTTCCACCAACCAACAAGGATGTTACATGTGTTTTGCATTTTCCACGATAAACGAAGTCTTCCGCTGTGGTTGTTTCTTGGTTGCCAAAATATTGCTGCATAATCTTTTGCGGCCAAAATATGTGCTCAATCGAAGAACGTCGAAGCACCTGTACACTTTGAAAGCGTACTCACAACATTTATAATTCAATATTATCTATCTTCTGGTATTTTAGTTTATGGTTCTTCTTTATTAATTGAAATATTAACAAACTTTTAAGAAATAAGAAGGGTTAAGAATTGAAGAAGTGGGTTTTCTTAAACACTGGGTCTTGAAATCGATCTCGAATTGAAACTGGAACCAACATAGAGACAGAACCTATAGTATCCAGCTCAACATACAAGTACACAATGAAAATATATAGGTACTATAGGGGCATATTACTCCAAGTTGTCATAGCTAATCACAACCAAAGATAAGCCTTGGTTTTTATACACTTCTCGTTTAAATAGACTCGACAAAGTTTTTGGGGCTAAAACAGAAAACCGCTATCATTAGCAACAGAGAATTAAACAACAACAAAAACAGCAGCAGCAACCACACCGCCGTCTGGCCAGAAGCTCTCCGTACAAATTCGCTGAAGCTAAACATGTGGTCAGCGAGCCAAGAGAAAAGCAGCATCAAGGTACCTCGCCAGCGCTCGACCACAACTGTTGCCATCAGCACCAAAGCACAAACTTACACAGGGTCAATCTTCCCTTCGCTCTCTCTCTCTCGCTCTCTCTTTCTCTCTCCTTTCACCAACTCTCTTTCTCTATTGTCTCCCGCTGCGAGCCACAAAATATTTCGTTAAAGCAGTACGTTGAAGGACGACGGTGCAGCTAATTTTGGCGCTGATACGCGTTGATCGCTCGCAAATCCCGCCGTGCTCGTGAGGATAACAATCGACCCGATGCTAGGGCAACTGAAACAACAACAACGGATGGCGCACACAGCGTTAATGTGGTAATTGTTACATTCTCTAAAAGAGAGTTTGTCGTTGTGTGTGTTTTTGTCCGTGTGTTAGAAACAACGCGGCTCTGCTTTGTTTACAAATTCGAAGGTAAAAACTGTTTATTCACAGATTCACTCGTATCTGTTGGATATCCTGAAGCAGCGAGCCGTTTTACTGAGCGGCTTAAACGGCTCGTTGGTCGCCGCTTGTCAGTTGTCGCTCGTGTAGCTGCGCCTGTCGTGTTATTATATTTATACATATACATATTATATATACAAGCATATGTATATCCCTGTGTATGTGTGTATGTATGTGTGTCTGTAACATAACCCAACGAGCAATCTTTTTAACCAAACCTGACAAATTCCTTTAACGGAGGTCTAAAAATATTTAAAAAATAGCTAACTGACCCTTTTCAAAGTTCTGTGCTTTCCTTTCTGTCCTTTCTTTCGTCCTTTCTTCCCAAGATAAATGGTTGCAACCCAGAAAGCAATCGTAGGTTTCACCTTTTGTCAACTCATGAAGATGTCTCAATGACTACTTTTTGTAAGCTTCCATTTCCCTTAGTTTGGCTTAGTTAGGTCAGAAATCTGTCATCAGAGGTGACCGCAAGTACTACTTATAAACTTATAAATCCAAAATAGCAAGACTAGATCTCTAGATCCCTTGTGTCACCTTGTATCTTGGATAACCCTTTAATGGGCCTGACTGTAGACATTAAGAGACCCTTTAAATCTAGGACAACCGTTTTCCATTTATGGGCAAAGCCCGAATGTACAAAAGTTAGAAAACTTTGGCCAAACGTAATGTGGCATGTTCTATTCTAAGAAAGTAGGTGAAAAGTGTTGGAAAACGAGTCATAAAAAGTTTTTTCAATCATTGAATAACAAGAATCTTTTTGGATAGAGTCTTTAAGTTTATTGTCATGTAGAAATATCTTAAAATTCTCACACTCTCAAAAAAGAATGCTTTATGATTCACTTCAGTTTCATGTAAAATAATCTTTTACATTCTTAAAAACGAGTCCTAAAAATGACTTTTGAAAAGTTATCCCAGAGATATCCCAGGTAATTCGTTTTTTTTATATATTCCATATTGTTAAAGAGATGTAACACCTTCCTTCCTCGCATGTTTTCATGTGTTCCTCGCAACCGATAAACTTTGAGATTCAGTTATACAAAATAACTGAGCCTATCATGTAAAATCGAGTCAATTTCTCAAAATACTGAAATTAGGAATACCCGATCCTTAGTTAGCTGGGATTTCAATCGATGATAGCGCTTTGCTTTCACGTATGTATGTAATTATGTGTCCATGCGTTGCGGTTATTTTATTTTCAACACATTTGCGTTGGTTTTGTCCGGAATCGTCGGATTTGTCGTACAGACTGTGGAACATGAAAGCGCGAAAAAGTTCGGTTACATTAAAATTTCCACGATCCGGCTATTATGTACATATCTACACATGTATGCCCCGGTTCCGGTTGGTTGGTCAGAAGGTCGTTCATCGGTTCGTGTGATGCTGCTTAAACTGCTATTTGTTGATAGGAGACTTTAAAAAACGAATAAAATTATATTACAATATATTCAATCCTCGAAAAGTATTTCTTGAATGCCAAATCTTTTATATATGAAATATACATTTGTGTGTTGTAAATAATCTCATATTAGACATTTTTTATTACATTTTTAATAAAGTTTTAGATCCGCTTTTTTCGGTTTAAAGCCAAATTACAGAATGAGTTGAGTCGAGTCGAACAAAATACTCGTAAAATCAAAGCTGAACCCTTAAAAATATGCTTAAAAATTGTGCTACAAACTAAAATTGTTATTAAAAGCATTTCATCTTGAATGCTAAAAATTTCCTTTTCAGTTTTTATGGCCTTCCTTTCTTTTATGCGTTGCTTTAGAAATTGTGTGCTATAGTTACTAACCCCCCAATACTACACTTCCATATTTTTCACTCTTTTCACAAAAACTCAGAAAAAATCTTGTGTCATGGAAACAAGTATTAAACCATCAGAGAGAAAAACAAGCAAAGACTACCACCAAAAAAGGTTCCCGAAAAATGACCCCGAGAGCATACTTTGGATAATATTCGCTTCATAAAGACAACAGCAACCCATCCGAAAGCCGCAAAAATATCCACTAAAAAGCGTTTGCAAACAAAATAAAGAGAGAAAAAATTAAAACATCATAAAACATCAGGGAAAAGCTGCTTAAGGATATGCAAAACTAAGTAGAGAGGAGCTCTAGCAGCGCAAACATGAAATGAAAACAAATAAATTATATATTATATAAAAACAAAAAGGAGAGCGAGAGAGAGAAATTATATGTATCTAGCTTACAATCTCCAAGATTGTAAAAATTTTATGTATTCTCGTACAAACTTAGATTAGTGAACAGAATAAAATGAAAGATTTTATAGTCAGAAATGCATACACTTTAAATGCAAATAAAATTTATGTTTACACATTATATGTACCGAGATATCGTATATAAAAAAGAATTACCACATAAAACTAAATATAGGAAAAGATTAAAGCGATATATATTACTCTTTTATTGAAAAAAAAATTTATTGACGTTTAAAAACTTATGAAAGATATTTAAGCGCCTAAAACTATCCTCGATAGCGCCTCATAATATCTATAAACAGGATCCAATAACAGGAACAGAATTAATCCTTCATAATGCAGGTAATAAAATAAAAATGGCTATGCATACATATGTATAACCATTGAAATATTATATAAATATATTTAAGATAGTCTAGTGAGGTAGAGAAATGATTGAGATGTCAAAAACTACCACATTTTAAGCTTTAAACAGTACTGATAGAAATGAAGAAGGGAATACAGACAGTCTTCAAAATACTTGATTCCAATTGGTTTTTCTACGCTTTTTAGATTCAAGTTAGTCAGATTCAATTATTCGTTCTTGAGAATTCCTCCGATACTGTGACCGATACTCCGACCTAATCGAATGCTAGGGTTCTTGAAGTGATTGAATCAATGAATCTTTAAATTATCCGATAATATAAATGTATATACTTATATGTACATATCCATAAATTCCGTGTTATTAAATGAAAGTTCAACATTTCTTTGTATCTTTTTCTAAATTAGATTTATCATGAATAATGATGATTATCTTTTCCTGAGTTTTTATCTATCATGTCCTCTACACTACTCTTCTCTGTCGCTTTATTATGGAAAAATTCTTCACATCATTATTTTTCAATTTAAACACTTTCTGATGACAAACAATTTGTATAAAATACATTTCACGATAATATATCGGAAACTTTATTACGAGTAGATTTTAACTTCACAATGATGATGAACAAAAGATATTGTATGCAGATGAAGAGCAAGAGTGAACTCTGATGATATGTATAAAAGCATGTAGCATGAATGTATTCGTATAAAGATTGGAGAAAGGAATAAATATAGAAAAATAAATTGATGAAAACCTAAACAACTTGAAACGTGTTGAAAAATTCAGGCGCAAATTTGCACAAAATACAAAACATGAGGTGATGATAAAGCAAGCAACACATGTTACAACGTATGTCACTCATGCATGGTGGTGGATTTGATGTGATTGTGTGTGAGTGTGTGTTAGAATGTGTGTGTATTTGTGTTAGGAAATGTTAACTGTCGCTATGTTGGTAGTTCAGTTCTTCTTTTTTATGTTTTCTTTCTAATGCTTCATCAACGTTCCAATGGATCTCATCCAAGAAAGACTTCGTTGTTGCCATGGACGACCAGATAGTGACTGTATATAAGACAAATTTCCAAAGTGTTTTCCGAGTGGAGGAGTGCTTGAGGGGGCGGGAGAGGTGGCAAGGGGCTGACTCATTTATTCTTCATGAACAAAATATTGTACGAAAATAAATAAGTTCAAAATGTTCGTGTAGATGAGAGCAGATGACGATGGAACTGGCAACGATGTTGGTAATACGAATGATGTTGATGATAGAGATGATGTGGAAGATGGCGATGGTGTTCAAGATGTCGAAGATGGTGTCGACTGACGATAAAGTGGATGGTGACGATGGTTGTGAAGGTGCCGCTGATGTTATAAACGGCGATGAGGATTGCGCTACCGATGATGGTCATGATGATGATGATTTTTCGTTTTCACGCTTTTGCGTCGCAATCAATTTTCACAAATTTCGTGTAGTGTTTTACAGAGAGAAAGGAGAGAGACAGAGTTTTTATTAAGGTTATTTTGCTGTTCCATCTTCTCGCATGTTCATGGGCAATTTATCGCTTGAGGTGAACCTGTATTTGATGATTATTTGACACTTTATTGTTCTCACATCTCGTACTTTTACAGGGGCGAGTGGATTCTCCCATTTCTCGTTTCTTATTCGGATACATGGTATACTATACACTCTTAAACTCTACTTAAAGGTATAATTTAATACCTAAACATGGAATCTTTTTGCATCTGCATTAGGAAAGAATTGATGGGCGGATAGAAGAAGAGTCTCATCACTGGGTGGGTCCTATTAGACCTACTTTCTTATGGGTGAGCCTTACTAGACCCGCTTTCATTTAGACCCCTCTGCTCCGAAACTAGGTCTGATGTAGAACTAGTTTGCATTTCTCATTTGTATTCAGAAAGGTAGATTCTCCCATCTTCTCCATCACAGCGACTCAGTTGTTGACATAACATTCGATTGTAGCAACTAAAAACAAATAAAAATTAACAATTCATGTCATCACCAACGCCGAAGTCGTTAGTTGTGTAACATGTGGCACACAGATGTAGTTACACAGAAGTCACTCCAGAAGTCACCGCATAATAAACATACCCAGCCCTACTGAACTCTATTTCTCCCTCGCTCTCTCCCTCACACACACACACTCAAGGATGGTCTCCATGTACTTTATTTGAATCCATTTTATTCCAACTCGGGATGCGTGAATTTGAAGTGCTGTGCATAGAAATAACTATCCTCTGCTCATCATGTTGAGCGCTGAAGCTCGCCGCTTTTTACTCGCATCTAAAAGTGAGCGTTGTGCAACTGATTTAAATGTATGCGTGTATGTCTGCATGTATATTCAACCTGCGTACATGTATGACATGCAAAGAGATAGACACTTTCAGTTGGTACAAACGTGCTGCGTCCTTTCTGACGAGTACCTCAGCATCGTCTACTTATATTCATTTCTGCGTGAAATAATTGTGATTAAATACGCTTAGAAATATGATGTAAAAAACAAAAAATGCGTTGGTACTCAGAGAAGGAAAAGAAAGAAAAAAGGAAAAGCATCCGCATCTACGAGTAAAGAGTAATTCAGTCAGAGGATGAAAAATTTCCAGGATTCAGGCTTCTTTCAATGCTCTGTGTTTGCCATTCACTGTCAACTAATTAGATGAGCGTCTTATTTATGCTTTTCCATTAATATTCATTCGCTGCGTTGATTCAGCTTAAATAACAACGATAAATTTGGCAAAATCACAGCACGAAAGCGGTGTCAGTTCGATGACCTGAGAGATCACTCAAATCTATTCTAATTGACCTGGCTTAAACGGGTTGTTGTACAATATATTGCAATGATGAGGATATATTTTTGTAAATACAAAATATTCTAATTGAGTTGAGAAAAAACAACATTTTTATTCGTCTGACAGAATTTTAATAATTTAAAATATGTTCTTTTTTTTTAATTCACAATATCGACAAATAGCGATGACGCAACGATTGCTGGCTGCTTCCTCTCCCAGATGTCATTGAGTATTCATCCCAGAGGATGCATTTCACTATGCTACCGTTAAATTGTTGTTGTTGTTCTATGCTTTGCACGTGCGAGAGAGAGTGAGAGAGCAGCTACGAAATGATGGTAGGTGGAAGAAGAGCAACTGTTGTGGATGTGTTCCATTTCAGCTGCTGTGGAACCTGGTGACTATGCAGCAGCAATTAAGTTGTTGTTGTTTTTATTTAATACGATATTAAATGGATTAGGAACATTTTACAACAACAGCAACATCGAAAATACTTTACAAGTGAATTATTTCGTTCCATTAATTAATTAAAATGTTTGCCACAGCAAATTTCGCAACATCATCAAATAATTGTGCTATTTAAGTATTAATTATTGTATTATTTAAGTTTTAATTGTTGCTGCTGAGTGTTTAAATTTTTTTACCTGCTGCTGCTAAACTTTTTATGTCTTTATTCTTGGAACTTCTCAGCTGTTTTCATTTTCATTGCATATTTAATGGCGCAGTTTATAATATACGAGTTTTGAAATTCAAATCGACACAACAACAACAACAACTCAACGACAGCACAGAAGCCACACAAACACGATGACATGTTTATACAAACTCATACACATATTCACACACACACACTCACATACAATAATGTTAAAACGTACAACAAACACCACAGCAAAAAAATCATGAACATCAACCACATGAAAAGGTGAAAATCAAAGTTTTAACTCAAGTGAAAGTAAATCAAGCAGCAAGAAGAGACAAATGCGCTACCAGTGTATTCGTTGTTGTTGCTGTTATTATTAATACTGTTGTTTCATACACTCATTCAAACATGTACTAAGAACACAATCCACACACATGAGGCTGACAACAGCAACAACTACAACAATGAAACCAACAACAAAAACAAGGAAACAAAAGATACTAAAGAAATCTTGTGGTAAAAGCATGTTGATAGCTTGAGATGTGGACGGACGGACGGACGGACGAACGGACAGTAGATGTGTGTGTGTGTAAGTAGATGTTGTGTTCACATCATTGAATATGTGGTGGCATGTTCGTGTGTGTTCGTGTGTATGTGTGCTTCTCTTTTGAAAGGATGAGAAAACTTAAATCAATAATTAATTAAATTTCAGTTTAATGAAATCTGAGAAACTCAAAATTTGCATCAAATTGCATCCGATGTAAATTAATGTAAAGAATATATTCGAAAAACGAAATTTCTAGAAATATATATCAGTTTTTGGGAATTGGAACTATTAAAAAAAATAAGAAGATACGAAATAATACAGTAAATAACAAGAAAATATCAAAAAATACAAAATTATGATAAAGAAAATAAATAATAAAAAGTTTACATATTGAATAATTTCGGAAAAAGACAGCAATTTTTTAAATTTTAATGAACATGACGCAGAAACAACAACAACACTTTGATTGCTCGTTTTGTTGTATTATTTAATGAGTTCTTAGAAAAGACGACACGAAGCAACGAAATGCTGAATCATCGTCATCATCACCATCGTCATCATCACCATCACCATCACCATCATTAACGCCATCGTAATCATCATTGTCATAATCATCGTAGTCATTATAATCATCATCATCGGCGTCACTCTCTTCGTCATCAACGCACAAATAAAATGCTTCATTTAAATTTTTAATGACGACGTGTTGCAGTTAATTAACAGTTCTTGTTGCTGTTAAACAAACAACAACAATCAAACGGAATGGAAAGAAAAACAAAAATAATAATGAATACAACAAAAACAGCGGAAATTCATTCATTGAATTACACACAATTTAATTATATGAACATTATTTGATTTTTCACGTTTGCGTTAAGTTGCAAGCTTCTTAGTTGATTTTAGAAACTTCTAAATTAACAAATGAATAAAATAACATAAAAACTTATACAAAATGTACATAAAAAATACAACAAAATTATAATGAAAACATTTATTTTTTATCCCTCTATTGTTAAGAATTGTAATGAAAGAACATAAGTATTTACTGGTGTTGTTCTTGTTTCCCTTATTATTATTATTATTATAGATTTTGCTGTCAAAAATTCGTAAAGCAAACAATTAATAAACTTTAATTAAACTTCTTAAACAGCGTACGTTGCTCAATTAAGAACGAGTCGAGAGAAGAACATTCATAAATGAGCCAATTTATTAAACTCAGCAAAGAGCAAGCAAACAAACAACTTACACACATAAACACACACACAGACACACACACACTGCTTTATACACCTACACTGTCATATTCATGTACAACAACGTAGCTGTGATGTCAAAAGTATTTAATAACTTGTGGTGAAAAATATCTTCTGTCGAATGAAGGATTTTCTCCGCCTTTGTAAACACTTTCAAACATCCAAAAATAGCGAAAAACAGACAGGAGAAGGAGAGAAAGCGACAGAGAGATAAAATCATAGAAGTGTGGTGAAGAGCGGGAAGGAGAAGAATGAGGGAGAAAAGGGAGAGAATAAAGAGACATGCAAATATACAGCAAAGAAACAGGAAAGTAACAAAAACCTGTGAGACAATGAAATCTGTTTGTTAAGCGGAAGCGTTTAATTTTGTTTACGTAAAAATTACACATTTCATGTAGCGAGGGCGAGAATTAATGATTTTCGCCGAAATTAATGACGCAACAGATGCCGCCGATGAATCGCATCCTGAAGGAAGACGCTCTTCCTTGGCTGCAAAACCTGATAAATTAGCAAATGTGAAAAATTGCCATGGAAGAAAATTAAAAAGGAACCACGGCAGAAGGACGAAAGATTTTCGTGCCCGTCTTTGTTCAGCGTTTCTTCAACATAAAGTTGAGTTGTTGGCTGGGAGAAAATACAAAATACAGACCTCATTTAATCATTCAAAATCTGAAAAACCTTGTTAAACATGATTTACACAGCGCCTTCGTTTGTTTCAATTATCTTCTTCCAAAAACAAGCAAACAAAGAAAAATTATCTTGTCTCCAACGCGATTTTATTTAAATAAATTATGGACATTTTTTAAAATTTCTCTTGATTTTTAAAACTGTCTATATTTTTATTTATAGCTTCGAATTTCTTAAATTAAAATTTTAATTAAAAAGGAAAAATCGAAAAATAATATAGAAGAAACCACACACAAAAAAATCACACAAAAAAAATCACACCAACAGAATCCTTTCAAGAGTGGAATAAATCCATGAAAGTCCGAGTTACTTTCATTTCCATTGCATACTTTTAGGGATACACTAATTAAATCGTGTTCAGTTGAACCATATTTCGTTAGCTGTTGCTTAATTGAAGGTGTTTTTCATTTGCATATCCGGAGCAGGAAAGCTGCAAATGTAGCCCTCGAATGCCGCCGAAGCCGCACTCATTAAAAATCAACGGCATCAATATGATTATAATCATTGGCATCAGCATCGAACCGGCATCATCATCATCATTTAGCCAGGCTGCATTATCATCAGCACAGCCGCATTCACATTTCGGTTATTAATGATATAATTGCGCGCTGTGCTAATTACTTGTGATTTATGGCGATTAATGCGAGCTGCGCGATATGCGAGCGAAATGACAGATTCAGAGTGTGTTTAATTAAGCAACAACATGTGTGTTTGTATGAATGTTTGTCTATGTGTGTGTATGTGCGTGTGTGTGGTTGTTCGCTTATTTAGACTCTCATTCGTAGCTGTGCAGACGACAACCGTGACACGGAGGATGATGTTGCCACATGCAACAAACCACATGCAACTCGATTGATTGAAAGAGGATTAAAGAAAGATTCGTTTCGGAAGGTTTTTTTTCATGGCCTTCAATAAGTTTCTGTAATTACTAACAACAACTGCTCTAACTTTATAATAATTGCAGAAACTTACTTCAACATAAACTCAACTGCTTTTTGTTTGTTGTTGCAACCTTCAAACATCTCTACAAACTTCTGCATGATGCAGCAAAGCAGCTGGGGTCGTGTGTGCCCCCTGCCCCCTGCCCCCTGCCCCCTTCCGCTCGAGTGACTGTTACGCATTTTGCTGGTGGTAAGCCGCAAACAACTTCTGTTGCTGATGCTGCTGCTGGAATATTTTTGTTGTTTCTGCTGCTGCACTTGAACTCTTTCAAAAGCTATTCATTACTTGCAGAAGGCTTGCCACACCCTCACAGAGGAGGCGCAAGTAGGCCAAGTACGATCTTTGGGATTTGCAAGCCCTTGAAATTTAAATACATTAAAATTTCATTAAATTAGCTCGCGTTTTACATTACTTCGTGTAGAAGTAATTAAGTAATTCAACTTTCAGAGAAAAGCTTTATTCAAAAATATTCTCTTTGTCATGTTCATTTGCAAACAAATATGTTATTTTTGCAAATATAATATAATATTATAAAACTTTATTAAGCCCATTTCAAGGCCTCGTTGAAAAATTGGTTCAAGCATTTTGTTTCGTCTTTTATTTCGAATTTTCAAGATCCGTATAGAAGGTCTCTTGATCCCTCTGTCTTTATAATAACACATAACTGCAAAGATAACTTTAACATATGAACAACTGATATTAATACTCGTACTATACACTCATTCAAAGATGGTCATGGTTCGGTCGCGTTTCCATGTGCCAATATTTCACAGTGTACTCTTAATACAAAAGATCCTTTCGAAATCTTATTTGGTAATCGGTTAACAATGCATGAATGATTCATGTTGTAGCTTCAGGATTATACTATTATACAATTCAGTGTAATTATTCTGATTACTTAATACTCTGTTTTAGTTGAGATTGTTTTAGTTCGTGTTTCACCATTTTCATTTCTAGTAAGGTTACGAAATTATTCTCAGATTTGTAATCACTTAGCTATTTACAATTGTTACAACGTATTCAAGATAATCACCATGATAAATCGGTGCTTGAGATATACTCATAACATTGAGTGATGTTTAAAATTTCCAAGAAGATACGTGAACTTCTGACGTGAGGCTTTATTGTCTTTTTAAGAGAATAAATCAGTCACAATATTAAAATTATTGCGCACTCAAAAATACACACACACACGTATACCGACAAGTGTCATAAATACACGTACTGCTGTGACACACACATACGCAGAGAGCTACTTACACTTTGCCACACAAAGACACATCTGCAGCATGCATAACAACTTAACGAACTTACACGAAGTGCAATAATGTAATCTAAAATAAAAGCCCCGAAGGACACTTTATGTGTGGGGGACATAGTGAACATATGTGCAAGTGCTTGTGTTTATTTTTGTATCGGCGTGTGTGTGTGTCTCAGTGTGTCTCTGCTCTAACGTGGCACGAGCTGTATTTAACGCGCTTTACTCACTCTCTCACAGAAAACTTCAACACGAACATGAGATTCAGGACAAAGGCACACACACATACATAGACACATCCCCACATACAACAAACATCTGCACGAATAGATAGTCTCAGTACAATATACACAATCACCAACTCACACACTCACACAAATACTCACACGTTTATATTTAATCATGTTTGCCACTGAAGACACGTTATTTTAATATGACGCCGGGAAGGATGCGCTCGATAAAATGTTCGAAGGATGTCTGCTGTGTGTGATGTTCGTTGTAAGTGTATTAATCGTTGTTGTTGTTATCGTAGCTGCCACCCCCAGTTTAAAGGTTTTATTGTTGTAATATTGTGATGTGGTTACTGTTGTTGTTGCTATTAGAAGCTTCTTTATGGTTGGTTTCGAACTTATTTGTGATCTTCGCGGTTTATCAAGTTAAATAATTAATATAGAAGAAAAGAAAATTACTCTCTAAGCATAAGGATTTTCTGACTTTCAGATGTTTTCTCAGTTATCTATTTTTCACCTCTTTGTATAGTATAAGGAATGCGGAAAATAATGCTACTCTATATATATATAATAATATTGTTTATATTATAATAAAATATTAAAATAAATATAATAAAATAATAATAATAATAAAATAAAATAATCGTCTTCCCGTTTTATGAAAAGTTATACTTTTTTTTATTAAACTTGAATTCGTTTTGCTGGAATTTCCATCTGAGAGCTAACAAAATAAATAAAGCAGAACAATCATGAAACTGAACTTCAGTTACTGAAGTCAACAAGAAAGAGAATATTAAGAAGATATCCAGAGAGAGTGAAACAGAAACAGAGAGAGGAACGATAAAGAGAGATGGAGAGCGAGAGAGAAAGAATGAAGAAGTTAAAGAGAAAATCAAAGAAATCACACTGTCAAGAAAAGTGTCGCAAACACACAACTCTAAAACCTTTAATAAAATTAAGGAAAAATGCTACAAAAACAAAAATGAAGAAACTTAAGTTTAGTGAATGCATCTTCTGTTCTGATTCTGTCTACCATAAAAAATCTTTTGGCAACTCAGACAAAACTTAATTTTTGTCGCAGCGACGCCTTGAAAAGTTAAAAACATGGATCGCAGGCAGACAGAATGATAGGAAGCCAACAACAACAACAGTAATAATAAAAGCCAACACCAACACAAATACAGACACACACACACACACACACACACACACACTCGTTCAGTCTTAAGAGAGCTCAGAGATTTCATACAAAATGAAATCTGCGTGTTTTGAAAGCTGTCACCGTCAAGCGGCGTTAATAGCGTCAAAGAAACACAGCTCCCTGGGTTTTTGGTGTTGTTGTTGTTGTCGTGGCGTGGTGTTCATTCCTGTTGTTGTTGTTGTTGTTAAAATTCATGCTGTGGTGTTTCTCTTGGTTCCAATGTCGTTATTGGCGTTTAGTGTAGTGGTTATTTCCAGTGTTGTTGTTGTTGATGTGGTTATTGTTGTTGGTATCCTTTGTTAATGTCGCTTTTTGTTGTTTTCACGATTTTGATTTCTTGAATGTCTTTTTTCGTTTTGTTTTGTTTTTGAGAAATTTCAGTAAAACACCCCACCGAATCTCCCTTGTACAACAACAATAACAGGAAAAACAACAACTGAGGAACTGAGTTTACAAAAGTATTTCTTAATTAATTTCTACAAATAAAATAAACGCAGAAACAACTACAACAGCAGCAGGGGAATCTTTGCGGTGACGATGAATGCGACACGCTTTGCTGCTGCGTCAAGAGAAAGTGAAACGGCGATGGTGTGGAGTGGGAGCGGTTCGAAAGGGTTACCAGTGAGGGCGGAGCGGGGTGGGTCTCAAGCATTTACTTGCAAATTAAGCAATTTAAGTTTCGACAATTGAAAAATGAATGCGCGACACCCGCGCGACACCCGCGCGACACTCGGAAAGGAATTTAAAATTGTTTTACTCGATGAAAGTGACACGAAGAAAGCTCGAGTGATAGCGAGAAGTTCTGTGTTTCAACTACGTTTGAAGTGCAGAGTGATGCGGAGAAAGAGAGAGAAAGGAAGAGAGAGAGAGAGAGAGAGAGAGGAGAGAGAGAGGAAGTGAGGAATGTAAAGAATCTTATGTAGTCACTGTTGTGGTTACGAAGCAGTGCGCGGCACGAAAATTTGTCGACATAAAGAACACAGCTGTTGAGACATCCGAAAAGTGAGGGCGAAAAACACAACAACAAGCGACAGAGCAGAGCAAACAAAGCATAGCAAGCGACAGAGTTTATTATTTATTTTTCTTTTTTAGTTATTGTGTTTAGGTTTTCGAAAGAAGAAGCAATAAGGAAAGAGTTGGATAAGGAAAAACATTGTACATTCTCGTATTATGGAGAGAAAATTCTTAAATAATTGCGAATATAAGACAAGCGAAAGTGTTAACTTCCACACATTATATACGGTGCAATTATATGACGTGGTTGTTGTTTAGTAGTTTATCAACGCCGCCTAAAAATATGCCACACTTTCCTAACACTTGTTACAATTTATTGGTAGTTTTTCATTTGAATTTGTTTTTTTTTTAATTAGTATCATTTGTGTTGTCTTATTATATTTTTTATTATTATGATTTAATTTTTTTATTATTGTATATTTTTTACTCTTATTTACTCTTATTAGTATAGTATTTCTTATAATCTTATAAGATAAGTAAATCTTATAGTATTTGTTAGTATTTTTCTTCCCCTTTTTTATTTCTTTCTTAATTTTTTTACTGTTGTTGGTATAATTTTTCCAAATTGTTTCGTATTTGTTGGTTTTTATAGTGTTCCTCCTTTATCCTTAATTTTTTTATTCCTTTTTGCTGCACACTTTTTAGCGGTGTCGTCGTCGTTGGCGTTGATGTCGGTGTCATTTTCTCCTCCTTCCTTGTTGTTGTATGCGTTTCCTTTCTCCGCTTTGTAGTGTAAATTAATGTCATTGTGGTTGTTGGCTTTCATTGTTGTTATTGCTTTTTTTTTTATTTCACCCCCCTTTTTTTTGTTTTTAGTTCTTTGGTCGCGGGTTTCGTGGTCTTTGTTTTATTTCCTTTCTTCCTAGATTTAACAGGAATTCGGCTTTTAGTTGTTTGGCTCGTTTTTAATCAAAAATTGAGATAAAAAACAGAGTAGAACTTTTGAAAATTAATTTATTTTAACATTTCATATGATTGATAAAAATTTCCAAATTTCAAGAAATTTAAATTCAATAAACTTTGAGTCCTGTTTTGAGTGTCATTTATTAAAAATCTTCCCTGTGGGAGTTCAGTGGCCTGTTTGTATTTTTTTTATCCTGAAACACTTTATTTATGTGTTTTTGTACTTACTTTTTTTAGCATTTCTCAAGCATTCGTTAAAAACGACGTCCAATGAATGCGGTTAAAAGTCCTGAGTTTTTCATACAAAGTCTGAAAAATCCGCCGGCCGATTGTGAAAGTGGTTTATACGAGTATTTATTTCAAGTCTCACTTTATACTTGTATCAACTTTATTGCCAGCATTTCATTTAAACTGTTCGGGACTCGCATTATTATGATCATTAATTCTTCACCCATTGAAAAACACTGAAATTTTCACTGACCACAAAGACGATAATAATAAATTCCACTTCCACCACAACGTCACCGTCGTCATTATCATGATCGTCATCACCATCGTCATCATTATCGTCAACGTAGTCGTTTATGGTCGCTTCCTCTCCTTCTTATTCTTCCTTCTGTACAACAACAACAGCATTAAAATTCAGAGAGAAAATTCAGAGGATGGAAAAAAGCCAAAAACAACAACAGCAAAAACTATGAAAACCAATAATATGCAAAATGATTGCATTTCTTATTATGAAAATGCATAAAAATCGCATATAATAACAACAACAACAACAACGACTACAAAGAAGCATTCATTCACCGGTTATGGATTATAAAAAAATAAAAATTAAATGAAAAGCAGAAGAAGAAGACGACGGAAAAATTGTAGGTATTTGCATCGCTCGGTTCCGAAATCATGACTTTTGGAACGAGAACCAAAAACGATAAAAATACTTTTCTGCACAGTGTATAAAGTGAACTTGTTTATCGCATAGAGTGCGATACTTAAGCTAGCGTGGAAAAGAGTGAAGCAGAGAGGAGGCAGGAGTGAAGCAGGTCGATAGAGCCAGAGCAGGGACGAAGGAGAGGAAGAGTCGTAATGGTAGCTAAGAGGATCTGGTTCCCTGTGAGCTGGTTCGTTGGTTGCTTACTTCGCCGTTGTTGATATAAATATAAACTCAAAGAAATAACATTCAATAATATCGAAATTTATGTGGCTCCAAAAAATGCAATGACAACTTTTTTCTATATTCTGTGGTTTATTTATTTTCTTCGCTATATTTTGGCAAAAAGAAAAGAAAGAAAGAAAATACGTATAAATTTCAATTTAGGATGGAATAATTTCAACTTTTTTTCGTCGCCATCGAAAGTCGATGCGCACTTTTTATTCCTACGGTCAAAAGTGAAGATCAAAAATATTCCCGGATGAATTTCATTTCATTTCATTGCATTTTTACTATCTTCTCTTTATTTTTAATATTTTTTATTAAAGACTTGAAATTCTTATAATCTTTTAAATTTTCCGTTCCCTTAAAATTGCATTAAAACTTTTGTAGTTCAAATAAATTTCTCGAAATGTGTATTAAATTAAATTTATGGATTGAAATCAATTAAATTATGATATATGGTTATTCTCAAATTTAAATTTAAACATTTATTCGTTAGTTTAAATGATGTAACTTAAATGATATGATCTACTTTAACATAGAAATATTTAGTTTCTTGTTATTAGTCTATAATTTAGTTTAAAAATCTTTCTTTGATTAGTGAAACTTTCTGATGGCTTCATAAACCTCATAAAACTGAAGTAAACATCCTTGCCAACATCAAACTACATATAATCACATGATATAGATTCATATGAAATATTATATTAGACTAAGATAAGGTACGGGATATTGCTTCAGATTTGAGGATATGGTAGATGTGATATTATAGATATGACTTATACTGATCCCCCTAAAGATGTGGTTTTAATATTATAATGTAGCATATGTAAAATAAGATGACCAAAGCCACCAACTTATTGAAATTCCAGTTTAACTACAAGTGTATAGACCAGAAATGGACCATATATGTACCTGCTAATTGGCCTCCAAGACTATATAGAAAAGTTCATTCAATAGTAGGACATAATAATGTAAAGAAAGATTGAATTATTCTGCAAACCGAATCTCGAAAGCAAACTGTACTCAAAATGTACCCAGTTCTGTCTGATGTACCGCATCTCCATAAGATATGTACGAGTCTGTGTCTCACAGTATTTTATATACCGGTTCCCAGCCCACACCAATCAGAAGTGTGTTTGACTTCACCGGTTGTAAGATGTGAAAACATGATCTCCTCACCTGTACATTTGCTCATTTTCCTGCTTTCCTTGCACAGAACACCCAGTTCCATACCGACCCCTGCGCGCCCTGCCTGCCACTCCATTCCCTCAAACTCAGTGCGCTCCATTTACGAGCATCCTTTGAATAGAATTTTGTGGTGCGTGCTCATTGGGATTGCATTCCTTTGAGCGAATGCGTTCTAATTGCACAAAGCTGCCTTCTTTTTCTTATTCTTCTTCTTCTTCTTCTTCTTCTGTCTTGACTGACAGAAGTTAGTTTAGAAAACCTCGAATGTGCTCCACCGGCAAGTTGTCAGTCAAGTCAAAAATGTCTTGCTGTTTATGATTTACATTCGTATATAAAACGTATTGTAATTAGATTAAATTCGCAGGTGAGTTTTTATTTCTGTGTTTATAGCATGGCATACTTCTAGGCTGATGTATAATAAGTATATAAGTAAGTACTATTGAGTACTATTTAATAAATATTCATTGATTTTCAAAGTTTAATACAGAACGCGGTTCAAGAACTATTTAATCTCTCTTCTACTCTATTTATATTTAATATACTCTGTCTTCTATAAGAATGTCAGAAATTCTTGAGTCCAGAGTTATAATAAAAGTGCTTTTTACTCTCCATCGAAACATAAAGAAACTATTATTCTCTCTGAGATGATGAGCTTTACCCTTAAATTCAGATTTGTTTATTGTTCACAGTAGGTGAAGAAAATCTCTCTTAACACCCACTTAAACACCACATTATCATGTAGTGTTAATCCCCTAATTCGTATTCTTTCCCATGAAACCATCAGAAGAAGAGTTGCAAGGAGAACGAATAAAAGTTAGGCCATCAAAGAGGTCTGCAAGGAAAATAGTAGGCCATCAAATAGATCTGCCATCATTAGAAACGCTTGTATTAAAGAGAGTCATAAAAGTGGCACTCAAACAGAGATACTCGCTCATATAACGTAGGGGACACACACATCGATAAACTCATCATCTAACAAAACAATTACCCTCAATTTGACAGCTAATTTGCTGCAATACTTTATGCTGAACGAGTGACGATGACTCATTAGAACCGCATTCTTGGCAACATTTCCACCAATTTTAGCACTTTAACAGTATTGAATGCCGCATTTAGTCGTAAAATGTTATGACAGCTATTTACACAGTCACACGTAGACACGCTTAGCCCATTCGGAACTCTCGTATGCACACACATCAACCTCCCATATGTGCCACGCCTTTATTAGAGAATTCTTTCTCGCCTGACAAAGAACACAAACAACAACATCAACAACAAAAGAAAGGAAAAAGAAGAAAGAATCAACAGCAACAAAAGAAATAATGAAGGGAAATAATGATGATGATGTGATGACGATGACGATGATGGTGATGGTGGTAATGATGCTGATGGGAGTGATGAAGAGGTACCCTTTGTGAGGTGCCATCTACAAGTGGGCGGTACACTAGCAGGGCGGCTTAGACTAGCTTCTTTCTTATGCTGCACACCTTCAAATGTGAAAATTATATTTAAGCATTCGTAAAGAGTGGAGTTTATGAGTGGGTGGGGAGCCAGGGGAAGGACGAAGCTGGAACATAAAAACTACCTTCTGGAACGACATGCAATTTACGCCCTCGGTACTTGAGTGTGTGTGTGTTTTTTGAGTGCACATGAAAGTCGCACTATCGCATATCCGTTTCCGTTGTGCGCGTGCTTTTATGAACCCGCACACGCACGTGGGCGAGTGAACACACCCACGCCCATACACACCGCACCGTGGGTACACATACACTTCGCACGAAAAAGGGTTAAACTATATTAAAATTTTATTGTTATGAGCCACAATAATGAATGTGCACCACACTGAATGGTAAAGAAAACGAGAGAAAGACTAAGAAAGGCAACTAAGAGAGTGAATGTGAACTTAGCATCGCAGCGGAAACGGAAGTCGGTTGCCATGTTGACATCGTATGTACATAAATATAAACGGATAAATAGAAAGAAGAAACTTTAAAAGAAACAGTGTTAAAAGTTGCAAGTGTTCAAAGGAACGAGCTCATTTTATTACCAGGTACTTCTAGCGGTTAGTATTACACTAGATTAGACTAGATCTAACTTATGCGCTCCGATATTTCCAGGAACTCACTTCGATAAATTCTCGTTGATACTCGTACATCCTTCAGAATTACAAATTACAGACACATTTGGAGAAATATTCAAATACAATTGTGGATCTGAAGAAAGAATTTAGAGTAGACTCGTACATCCTTCAGAATTACAAATTACAGACACATTTGGAGAGATATTCAAATACAATTGTGGATCTGAAGAAAGAATTTAGAGTAGACTCGTACATCCTTCAGAATTACAAATTACAGACAGATTTGGAGAGAAATTCGAATACAATTGTGGATCTGAAGAACGAATTTAGAGTAGACTAGAGGACTACTTGCTCCCTCCTCCTACAAGACTAAATCTGCGGTGGAACAGACAAGAGTTGGATTGGATTAACGTCTCATCTTAGTTATAATACCATAATAACGCTCAATAGGAAGGAAATGATTTACTATACGATGATGGGACACTTATACAAGAATTAAAAGAATTCTACATTACTATTGAAGAATTATTAATTTTAATCTATTATTAATCTTAAATCAATCTCTTGCTTTTATTTGAAACTCTTCAGTTTTCGATAGCGTTTACTTACTCGATTCTTAGATTTCTGGATCTTGTTTCATAAAAGAAAAACTACTAGCAAATCTCTTTAAGATATGTATTTCTATAAAAATAGCCACTAATTGAATCGAATCGAATCGATTACATTTTGAGAAAACCTCTAAAAATTGAGTACCTACTTTGAAGAACCGACCAGCACATGTTGGCTGGTGGCTGGGTTGAATGTCTTTCCATTCATTCCTCTTCTTGCTTAAAAAATCGCATATTTTTGCGGTTAAATTTAAACGCAGCAGAAGGCGCTATCGTCGCTGTGTACCGACGACCAGCTGTTTGCGAGACGTGGCGCTGGCATGCTTAAAAATGGGTGCTGATTATATTTTAAATAATAATAAAAAGCACCACAGGCAACATTGAGGACGAGTGGCAACATTGAGACGCTGTTGCTAACACGAGTTGCTGCTAGATGGCTGAGTGGCTGGCTGAATGGTTGGAAGCAAAGAAGAAGCAGAAAATAAAATTGAAGCAGTGAAAACTTTGCAACGCATACTACGGGGAAAAGCTTGGGAAACTTTTTAAGAAAGTTTTATGTATGTATGTAGGAATACTTATGAATGTGTGAGAGTGGGCTTGAGTATTACCGGGTATACAGAGTGTAAGTGAAATCATTATAGTAAATGCACAGCATGTTTTCCTAGCTTGTTTGGCGCAAGCATTTAATTGGCTTAAAAACGCAGGCAGGCAGGCAAACTTAGTAAAAAGAGAAGCTAAAAATCGATTTTCATAACATCTACTGCTTAATATTGCATAATATTACATAATAATGTGGCATAATAAAAATGCGCAATAATATTCCACAATCAAATGGAACAATGTTCTTTGAATTCTTTTAAAATGAGTAAATTTTTCTCCCTTCTCTTCTCAAAGTAATCATAAAAATGTTCCTCACTGCTTTTGTAACGAGCGTTCGAGAAGCTTTTGAATGTAGAATTGTTACAATGTTCCTAACATGATGGAAGAAGAACATTGTGGCAATTGCACATGCTATCGTCACACATGCCCTGGGCTATCGTCACCGCGATGGGCCAATTAAAAATGTGTTGCTCCTTCGCTGCTGCAAGTGTCGCTGCTACGCGTGCCTCTGATGCGGTTGCTCGCTTCGCTGAACCAAAAATAATACTAATTTCTATCATCAAGAATGAAAGCGTTGAAGATGATGATGACGATGGCGGCGATGGCTATGGCCAATGACGATATTGATGCTGACTACAACACCAGCTAAAGAAGAGCGGAAACAGTGATGCGAACGCGTATTGAAAGCAACACTAATCACATCTGACAACGTTATTGCAACAATTCATCATGCAGAGAGCAGTTTGTCAGCAGCGTGGTACTCATTCAGTCAACGCAGTCACTCACTCGCGCAGTAACGCAGTCGCTCAGGGATCGCTTCGCTGACAGCGTGTTTAAATGCAGTGAAAACCACGACAACTCGTTAGTAAATCCACACAACACATGGAACAACTCACATCAACACAGCACTCACAGAAGCCCACCAACACTTAACTCTCTCTCTCGCTTGCGGTCTCTCTCTCTCTCTTTTTCTGTATTAGCTCTCTGATCCGCAACCTGAAACCTTCTCAAACGCGCTGCAACCGGTCTATCCTTGTCTTTAGCATCTTACGTATTATCCTTGCCTTTAGTAAATTATGTATTCCTTTTCCTGAAACACTCCACTTCTGTAAATCCGTCCTTTCCTCCGCCCCCCATGGGTTTTACTATATAGTGAATATACTACAAACTACTGTGACTTCAGAATACTTCTAGTCAAACTACTGTCAATAAATTCTTTTCTAATCAGCGTCTTTTTCGAATATTAGCCCCAACTCTTCTCCCACTTCCTCTTCCCAACCTTTTCCCCCGCTCTTAAGCTGCATAACCTCCTCTAAAGCTGTTTTCCCATCCTTTTGTCTTTACTTTGTAGCATTTTTCTCGCCTCACAGTTTGTTCTCTCTTTCTTTTGTTATCACATGAGATAAGCTTCTGTCACGCGTGAGCTTGACAGCAAAGAAACCACAACTCATATATTATTGTATTTGAAGAGAAGCTGAAGAAAAATAGATCACTTACTTTTAGAAGCTCAGCTGCACCAACAGCTAGAACATTTTTCAGTGTTACCAACTGCAGGGAAAACTGTCAGTTGTCTCGTCGCTGTCGTGTATAATTTCGATTCCAAATTAAAGCAACCGGAAATGAACTGTCATTATTTCGAAGGAAACTCGAATTTTTGATTTTTAATGACAAACTCTAACCACTGTTGTACAACAACTCAAGGTATTTTGTGCAAAAAGTAGGCGTGGTGTTTAACTAATCTGACCCACTTTCAATATCAAATCGCTTCACAAAGAACTGATATATTCAACAAAATAATTTCTCAAAATTAATATTCGTCTTCTCGGAGTCGTGATTCCAATGAGCTTTTCCAATAAATGCCACGCCTCCCTCTCCACATAGCTAAACAAAAACACAAGGTTAACATCCCCTTTGAACACCAGATGTAGGGTTTTAGAAAAACCTCTTAAAAGTGGATGTCTGCAACTTTTAATATGCGAAATTATTTAATTAATTTATGTTTTGTATTTCTTATTTTTACAGGATGGAAGTGTTGGTGTGTGTTTGTATTTATTTGTATGTAAGTGATTATGTGTGCGCTGTGTGTGTTTGTGTGGGACTTCATCTATGAGTATATGTGTAAATTGTTAACTCCAATTGAGGCTCGAGTGCAATGCACCGGATGTTTTTGTTTTCGTCACACTCTCCCGTACAGCACAACAAAAGGCAACAGAAGTACTCATTCAAACACACACAAACACACATAAATACTCTCTCTCTCTTCAAGCACACCTTCCACGCTCTTCACTAGCAGCATCTGAATAACATAATAAAGAAGTCCTTTCGTCGTACGTCGTTTTGTGCTCGGTTGAGTTTTGAAATTTTGTCGGCGCTTTTGTTTGGTTGTTGTTGTCTCCGTATTATTGTTGTTGTTGTCTCCGTATTGTTGTTGTTATTATTGTTGGTTCTAACTACAGCCACTGCTGCTTTATTGCTGTTGTTGTTGTTGTTCCTGCTGCGGCTTCTACTTTGTAGTAGTTGCTGTCGCTGTTTTTTACTTTGTTTCCGCATCTGCTTATTCTTTTGTCAGTTCCTGCATACATGTATACATATATGTATATATTGTTAAGCCTGAGTGTACGTGTGTGTGTGTGCGAATTCTTAATTTATGCAATTCAGGTGACTGAGCTCTCAGTGCTCTCTGTGTTTGTATGCTACTCATATTTTTAACCCACTTAAGTGACGTTGAGAACACCAACGACGACCGATTCACCGACCTCACACTCCCCTTTGCCCCTCTCCTTTGCTGATCCTGCTTCTATTGCTACTTCTCTGGCACTCATCATGCTTCACACATTTAAGTGAGACGCCGCCAACGTCGTATATCATCAACAACAAACAGAAACTTAAAAAATAACCAAGGAAATGAAACAACCAACAAAAGGAATTCTAACAAAAATTGACGAGAGAAAACTGTGTATTCTTATGCTTTTAAAGCATAAAGAAAAAACAAAAAAATAAATTAAATATTAGAAAAAATAAGACAAACATTTAGCCATTCATTCATTTATCATTTCATTAACATTTCGACAAAGTGACTCGTTTTGTTTGAAAATCATCAGGTGCACTTTCAAGCAACTCTGAGAGAATCGGAGTCATTCGGTGAAACAGTAAATCATTTCAACATTCAAATCATTCATTCAATCACTCAGTCATCCAGACACTAAGTCACTCAGTTACTAAGTCATTCGGTCAGTCAGTCGTTCAATCCTTTCACTGTTAATGAGTTCCAACGAAGAATACTCGTAGAATGGTCTGCTTTTATGCGCTCAACCATGAGTTTGACTGAGTTTTTACTTGTTTTCTGGTCCTTTTTCAACTATTGTTCTCACAACAGAACGTAGACGGATTCTATTTTGGGGTATTCATTTAGGGAGCACTCTTGAACAAACACTCTTGGAACAAAACTTGTCCTGTTGGTCTTTAAAGTGTGTTAGTTGGTTCGTGAGTCAGCTAACTGAATGAGGGAGCAAATTACGCTCTATTCCATTGTTTGTTCAGATAGTTATCAATATCATCATCATCAACATTATCACCATCAGTTTGAGTATCATCCTTTTCATTTATTCGTCCTGAAGAGGTTTTCCTCTTCATCATATTGATCACAATCAACATCACAATAATGAACAATTTCCGTAGTCATCATAATGAACAACTCTATGATGCTTGTCATATTTGTTCATGATCATCAACATGATGATGATCAAATTCATTTCCAAGAGAGGTTACTTTCTATCATCTAACTTTTGTAATTATTTCGAAGTAATTATAAAGCATTTCGAAAAGTTTATGTTATTTCTATTGTTATATTTTTTAATCATCAAAGTTAATCATAGAAATATAGTAAAACAGAGAGGGACGGAGATAATGGAGGCAAAAAGGGATGACAAGGAGAGAAAATTCATCAAAAAAATAAACTAACCTGACTTTGATGCACCAGATTAAAAAAGAGCACATGAAGAATTCTTAATTAAACATCAAGATTTCTTTTTCAAAGCATACTAATTGAAGCTTTACATATCGAATATCGTGCTTTACAAAATGTGAATCTATGAAAAATTGTGTGATTATCAATAAGAGTAATAAAAGGACCGAAGCACTGAAAATACCAACAACAGCAGTGGCAGCAGTTGCAATTTTGTCAGCAGTGAGCAGAAAAATGACTTTCCTTCTGAAAGAAAAGCCACTGAAATGACTCGAGTGACAGACAAGTTAACCGACCAACCGTCGCGACAGTACATTTGATCAACACCAGCAACGATGATGAGTTGCATCGGAGTCACTATCACCCGGCAACACACGTATATAGTATATCGGGACGAGTATACACTTGCGAAAATACCCCGAGAATTGAAAATTCCAAAATTCACTGAAGCATGGAAAATGATAAAATCTAAAGTTTTATGACACAAGAAAGGAATGCGAAGAGACGAAATGAGATGGGGTAAAAAAAGAGTATATCAGAAAAGTAACGAAAGATCTGGAAGCGGGATGAAGTGTAGGAATCGGGAACAAGCGTTTATAGAATGAGAGAAGAAGAACTGGATGGAAATAATTATAATTATTTAATAATTATTAAAGCAAGAAGAGAAGAACAACAGGAAAGAGAGTCGCAGAACGGTGAGAGAAGAGAAGAGCGGGGAGAAAGGAGCGAGAATGGAAGTGATGATTTCATAGATAGATGGAATTAAATAGAAGGCGGACGGACTGAGATAAAATGGAGAGAGGGTTACAACACAAGACCGAAGAAGACTCATGAAAGAAGGACAGGGAATCCGTCGGAAAAGCAAAAAGTCAGACAGGAGAGAGAGTCAGAGATCAGTGCAACCGACATTCGAAAGGACCCGCTGACAGACAGCTGGATAGACAGAGAGTGAGACTAGCAACAAACCTCGCCAAACTGCAAGCGCGTGAATGTAAAAAATATTCAGCAACATCACCAGCAGCAGCAACGTCATGTGACAGCAATTATGTTGTTTTTGTTGTTACTAATATTCATGCAGTTGTTGTTGCCAATACATGTTCTTGTTATTACAGCTGGCAACGCTTCTGTTGCTTAGTTTTCGATGTTGGTGCTGCTGATGGCTTCAATGACTCTCACTCCGAATCTGACTCTCGGTCTCTTTGAATATTCAGCATGTATTCTGGAAATATTTTGTCATGTCATCGCTGTCGCAGTAATTTCTTATGTGCGTGCATGTGTATGGGTGTGTGAGGTCGCGCGTATGCGGTTCGTATAATTTATACGCTTGCAATGTTTCAGCGAAACACAGCAGAGCGGGGAAGAAGAGAGAAACTATGAGAAACACACTCGCAGGATTACACACACTCACACATACCCATATATATGTATATACAAACATATATAAACACACTTTGGTTGAAATTTTCCCATTTGCGAGTTGCGACGCACTAAAAATTAATTTAAAATTTATGCAGCGTCAAGAATCTTCGCAACTTCAGCAGCCAAAAATAACACGCAACACCAACCACAATAAAAAGAAATGAGAGCGAAAAACCACAACCACAACCACCAGCAACAACAACAACAACAACAATAACAGCAAGGACAACAAAAATTTCGAAATTCATTGCATATCCTGTGGAATTTACGAATTTCCTGTCATCTCGCTGAAAGAATGAGCTACATAGTAATACTGTTGTAGTTGTTGTTACTGTTCTTGTTGTAGTTACTGTAGCCATTGATGTAATGCTGTTGATTCTGCGAAGATTTACTGTTCTTTATTTTCTTTACTTCTGCTCTTTTATTATTATTCGTGTTCGTAGAGCGGAGTCAGAAGGACGAATTAGGAGCTCCTCCTTCGGTTGTCAAATACGTTTAAATTTCGTTACTTCAAAATGTAGCAAAGTATTCAGAAAAACTCTGAGGTTCTTTGGTTTCTCATTCCTTTGCTTTTACATACCGAATACAGCCTAAACAATTCATGGTCATTGAGTGCTTATCATTATTATATCATTGTATAAACAGAATGAGAATTACTTCATATTACAGCCTAAAATTATGCCATTCTATTAAGTGTAATCATAGCAATATGTAAATATTTCAAGAATCGTACGTTGCAATTAATTTCAACACAAAAAATGTCTTCTCCCTTGTTTATTATATCGATTAAACAAGGAAAAAGTTTCTCAGCTTCTGTAACACTCTGTATATCATTAAAAAGTTTTCACTAAAAAGTGTTAAAATGTATTCTCTGCTTCCGCCCAACATCCACCGATCACAAGCTCGCTTAGCTTTGTGTGAACCGTACCACGTAGCGTCCTCGCCAATGTTAATTGCTGTCAAAAACACACAGAATCCATTAGCAACATTTGTGCCATCCAACAGCCAACAACGACAAACGAACCAAACGAGTTGCGCCTACTTTAGTTAAGTCAAGTTTTTTTACACACTCGAACATCGCTGAAACACCGACGGAGAACACCGAAAACAAACAGAAAACGAAAAAAGTCGCTGACAAAATGAAAAGCATCCTGAACATCCTGCCGCCTGCCTGAGAGGTCACCATCGACGCAGCGCCTGCAACTGAAGAGACTCGGCAACTGAAACCAGCAAAGATAGATGACAATGAGTGCATGCAAATTATACCCCAAACAAGTGCAACTACAACAGTTGCTGAGAAAACAACAACAATGCTAACATTAATGGAAATTACAAAAATAGACCTTCCCACAAGAAAGTCTCAAGGCGTTTTTATTTCATGTTGTTCGACTGTAAAATTACACTGCACACATTAAGCAAGAGTGAAAGAAGACGAAGAAGACGAAGAAGACGGAGAAGAAAGTGGCAACACTGTTGGGGTGCTCGGGTATCATCATCATCATCAACAGTATTTACAGCAACAACTTCGAATATCAGCAACTTGACTATCGTTGGCATCATCTGCATGTAGACAACTGAAAATTGTTGCTACTCCGGTTCTTTTTGTTGTTTCTCTCATACTAAATCCACTGCATATGATCCACATACAGCAACATCACCACCATCAGCTGCATCTCCTTCGAGTCCTTGCAGTTCTTGTAACGTTTGCACGACTGTTTGTGGTGCACACATTTTATTCCCCTGGCGTTGAAAATACGTTCATGTTTTTTGGGTTATCTTCTTCTTTATTTTCAATCCTTTTGCAAAATTTCCTTTTATTTTTGAGTTGTTTCCCAGCCACTTTCCCAGAATTTTGCAGTCTTCGTTTCTCGAATGGAAATTTTTGCCACTTCGAATGAACAACTGCAATTTGGGACCTTCTTCTGGGCGGTGAGGGGTCGGGCGGGCGGGTCGCTCTGGAAGTGTTCAGGTTAAGCGCAACATGGGTGTTGATGTCATGTACGAACACATACACAAACACGCGCAGATACACTCTCTTATTCCCCACGACCAAGCTCCTAGGTTGCCAGTGATACATTGTAATTTAATTCCGCCCGCTGCCGCTGGGGCTGGAGCGCCACCGACTGCTGTATAAAATCGTCATTAGAAGGAATTCATAAAAAGCACAAATTATAATCACACGAATTGAGGTTAGCATGTATTTGAGTAGATTTGAGTGGTGTCTCTGGTTGCAACTCGAAGTAGTTGTCGCTGACGTAATGAGTTCTCTAAGAAAGCCAACAGCAGCAAACAGAAAGCAGTAGCGACTCCGAAGGAGGCTTTCAGACCTCAAGGGGAGAGTGAGGGGCATACAGCTTCTGAATAGTACAGCAGATGAGTTAAATTTAAGAAATTAATTGTAAGTGTTGCTAAAGTTTCTCTTCGATAAGAAACATGAAAAAGCGGGGAAAACGTCTGAAATATTGAAAGTTCTAAGCAAATTATTTTGCCGTCCAAAAGTTTGTAGAAGCCGCTGTGAATGTTTTAAATAGTTTGGAGTATTCTCTGTCTTTCAATCCAAGAAAATTAATTTATTGAATTTTAATGATTCTGATCAAAGTTCATTCTAAGCAAAGAAATAATCAAAATAATAGAGCACATTATGTAGGGTATTGAAAGTCTAAGTAGCTCTTTCAGTTTATAAAGTTGTCTTTTATGCTTGCTCAAAATATTCAAATTGAAATCCGATTAAAAATTCAAAAGTTGAAGGCTTACTTAGTCATCTTCCCTTTCTCTCTATCCATTTCACCCCCTATCTCTTTCTCAGCTCATCAGAACTCTTTTTGTTACTGTGACTTTCTTATTTTTATAATGCAATTTTATTGGTTTTATATTTCAATTTAGAGTTTTTAGTAGAAGTTCTCTCATTCAAACAATGTTGCAGGTGTTTTATTGCTCTTAATAAAGTCGGATTTCTTGTAAATTATTCAATACATATATTGTGCATTTTTTATGCATATTTTTTAAAAAGAAACTCTTCAACATTTTGCAGTAGTTGTTTTTCCGAATTACCGTATTTCTACATATATCTATTTACGATAATATTTCCATTGAAATAAAGTTTCAATATTCATTGATGGACATCTACTTGAATATACCCAGATATCTATCTATGGACAGTCCCTTGTACATGTATATAATGTTATTCTGTGTTTTTTTAATCCGTTTGAGGAAGAAGAAGAAGAAGGGAAGAAGAAGTTTTCTCTTTTATGAAAGTTATTATTCCTCTTTTTTGATGGTTGACTCGACTTGACTTGAACATGATGTTGTTTTATTTTATAGATTTATTATGCTTTTTATTGTTCTTCTTACTTTCCTTTCTCTTCATTTTCCTCTCTTTCTCATTCATACTCTTCCTCTTTGGTGGCTCTGGCTCTTTTTTTTACATTTCTAGCAACCAGAATGTGGTTGAGATTCTCGATTTCAATGTTGTCGAGTAGTAAAACATTACAGGCACCACTCGTTTGCTCCATCTCTCACGCGCCCTCCCTCACCCCCAGGCGTCCCCTCCACATCCTTCGGAAAGTTCTGCTTGAGTATCATGATAACTACCAATGGCTGGCTTTTGAACAAAGTTCCTCATGACTCTAATGGACAATCGAAAATTCATCGAACCGATAATTTTGAGGATTTTTCAAAGTGCCAATAATTGAATTTCTTTCGTGAGTGAAACGAGTTGTGCGAATTGTGAAGGATGGAAGGAGCAGGGGAAACAGATAGGGATACGGATGCGGATGCTGATGCGGATGAGGATGAGGATGCGGAAGTCAATGACAGAAAATGGCCATTGAATGGGTGCATTCTTGTT
Organism: Myopa tessellatipennis; assembly: GCA_943737955.2. Classification (NCBI taxonomy): domain Eukaryota; kingdom Metazoa; phylum Arthropoda; class Insecta; order Diptera; family Conopidae; genus Myopa; species Myopa tessellatipennis. The sequence goes on from OX031316.1 coordinate 54,999,380, forward strand.
CTTTTCTGCTTCGTTTTTACTTCCATCCACTACGAGTTACTCTTCATTTAAAGTTTTTGTTTTTGATTTTATTTTCTATTTGTTCTTTTTACTGGGTACAAATATTTTAATTGGCATCAAATTGCGAAAGACTACAGCTACGAAATAAATTGTTGTTGTTGCTGCTGTTGCTTCGAATTTCGTTTGCAGTGGAAACTTAAGATTGGGGAAACAAGCAGAGATAACAAAGCAAAAACAAAAGCAGGGACGTGAAATAAAGTAAACAGAGATACAATTTAAGAGCTGCATGCATATTAAAGAATAAAATAGTGTACAACAAATTAGTAGAAAAATAATCAAATAGATGAATAAATATTCATCACAGAAGCTTTGAGAAAACGGATTGCTTACTTTCAGGCCCGCATTCTCACGCAGAATGAGAGTTCTTCTTGACATGAAAAGGAGAAAATATATTTAAGCATAATGAAATCCAAATTTAGTATTCAGACTTAGCAGATGCCGGTGTCGGTGTTGCTGCTGTTGCTGCTTCATTTGAAATCCTTCTTGACAGCAGTAACAGCAGCAGAATGCGACAGTGAAATATTGTAGACAGCAACACTTAATCAGTTAAAGCAATCGTGCAAAAAGAAACAACAACAGCAACAACAACTGAAATATTTTAAAGACACAAAATTGTGATACAGTAACAACAACAAACATTACAATTAAAAACAACACAATACAAAGAAACATACGCTTATGTGAAAAAGAGTCGCGGCAACTTTTCTCTTCATGAATGAGTGAATGACGACAGACTGCTGAACTGAAATGATTGATTGACGCACATCTGAAGCAACCATGTTTTTATGTACTGCAACCAAACATATAAAGGATCAGGTACATCCGCGCATATGAAACTTTGCTTGACATTTTTAAAGCAACATGACACTGCGACAGAAAGATCAACACAAGCAACAACCATCATCAAAAGCAATAATAACGACGACAGAAGAGAAACGTAAAGAGTAAAATAATATGAGTAAATAATAATAATATGAGTAAAATAATATGAAAAGAAATATAACAACAACATTAAAAGGAATCAAGGACTTTTAAAATAACAGGATAAATAGCAGGATCACAGCACGACACCATTTCTGACCTCGATTTTTAGACGTAAATTGGTCCATTTGAACTCATTTGAGAAAAATCTAAAGACTTTCTAGGGAGTATATAGAGATCAACTAAACTTTTTGTGGGGATCCATGTAACTCCTTGTACATGGAACTCATTGTAATATCGCTACATATATTCATAAAGATACAGAATCTACTTCTTTTAATATACTATACATAATAGTAAATTAATACTATTATTACTTCCAGTAGTTAAAACTAAATAAAAACACAGATTTTTTTTTGTTTTTTTGTTTCTTTTAATGTCACAGTTGATCATCGTTGAACCATAAATTATTCTTTATATAATATTTTTGTCTTCGTTTATGTTGTTTTATTTATATTATTACTTGAAATATATTTTGTTATTACTTTACGATGTGTTTAACAGAATTTAATTTCAAAATAATAATAATGCAGCACAAGATAAGTTTCTTAATGGTTTCAAAGCCTTCCAAAGACTTCAAAATGTCAAGCATCAGTTTGAAAGCATTCGCTTAATGTTCATTATGTTATGTTATGTTTTTAAATAGCGTGTGATTATATTATGGTCACATATACAATATATATATATATACTAACATGTAAACATACACAACATACACACATATACTATAAATATAAATATAATATATAAAAGCAAAAATGTCCTTTAAGTTGACATTAATAAGAATTAAATTCAGTCACTTGTTTATTAACTTAACCTTTATTTACAAAAATAACAACAGATTTACAGTGGATATTATATTAGAATAATTGTCTAACATTTGTCCGTTTATTACAATAATATTGATTAGTAACATATATTATATTTAAGAAATTATGCAAAATATTACATAATAATGAACTTCTTTAAACAAATTTCGTTACTGGGTTCAGTTAATTTGAAAATATTTTTTGTAATCTTTATTTTATTCTAGTTTGTTTTAATCCATTTTATTTTTAATATTATTATATTTGTAAGTATGTTTTTTTTCTATTTTATTTTATTTAATTTAATTTAATTCATTTTAATTTTATTTATTTTATTAGTATTGTTTATTATTATTAATTTTATTATTATTAGATTAAAATATAATAATATTTTCTTTATGGTTGTGTAGACTATTTTTAAATTTTTGGCTTTATCGCTGTCTTCTCTCTCGCTTTATCCGTCTGTCTACCTCTATCTCTATCTCTCTCTTTCTCTCTCTCTCTCCCTCTCTCTCTCTCTTTGCTCACTGCTCACTTTTCATTATGTATTAGATTCACGTGTGTTTTTCTGACTTATCACCGTCGTGTTGTCGACACACTGTTATTGTTGTTGTTGTTAATCGTCACCGCGACTGTTTGTGCAGAATTCTTCTCAGTGCCTTTGAATTCCTCTTCTCTCGGTTTTTTTGAGCTCCTTCTTGATGTCGCCGTCGTAATATTTTTGGCCATCACTGTTGTGGTCAAAACATCACCCGTGATGATGATCGTCAACGTAAACAGTAGCAACAGCTGCATTTCGTGCTGACCTGTGGTTGTTGTTGTTGTAGAGGCAGAAGAGGGTTGATCTGAAAGAAGAGAAAAGATGGTTTTTAAATTTAATTGAAACTTCAATTCGATTTAAATTAAATAATCAAAGAAAACAACCAAATTATAATAATAATATAGATATAATAATACAAAAATATACATAATCAACAAAAAATATAAAAAATACCAAACAAGTACAACATTTTTAACAATTTTCTTTTTATTTCATTTCTCATTTCTTTTCTTTCGGATGTTCTTTTTTTTACTGCACAAAAGACGAAGCAGAAGAAAACGAAGAAGTGCAATTTTATTTCGTTGACAAAAACCTGGTACTAAAATTTCACTCTCTTGATGCTGAAGAAGAGCATTTGTCTTCTTCTGCTTCTTCTTCTTCTCTTCCCCTGAGCATTAAAAATCTACTTGATTAATAGAGAAGTTTTAAGCGCCACAAAAAGTTATACTTTACAGAGTGTTTTGCAAAAACATTAAAAAACATTAAACAAACAAAAACATAAAACAAAGAAACATTAAAAAACCCTGAAATAATTGAACCACTAAACATAAAAGAGTTCGTGTAATCGAGAGATGTTTACGCGTGTGTGTGTGTGATAAATGTGTGTGGTTGTGTGTTTGCAAGGAAATGTTTTTGCATGTTTATATAAAGTAAATTCGTACTTTGACGTTATCAATCTTTTTTAATGACATTCGTAGCAGAAACAACATCAAATACTTCTTTGATAGTTTTTCTAACCAAAAATAGCTACAACGACTATAACTCGCTATTTCTCCATCTCATTCTCTCTCTCTCCCATCCTCTCTTTCGCTCCCTCTGTCTCCACTGCTATCTCTCTCTTTCTCCCTCTTCCTCTCTGTCTTTGTTTCGCTTCTACTGAAATAATGCTTTATTTGTACGTAAAAAGTTTTGACAAAGTGTCTGGTATTAAATCAAGGGCAGAAGAAACTCTCTCTCTCTCTCTCTCTCTCTCCCTCTCTCTCTCTCTCTCTATCTCTCTTTCTCCTTCTGTCTGGCAATTTCGCTTAACCTCTTTCTATATCTTTCTCTTTCTTGGGTTAACTTATTTCGCTTTTTTATGTATGTAACCACAAAATGTTTATGTATTTAATTCTTTTTTCCTTTTATTTAATACTGCAAGAAAAGTGATGGAAAACACAGAAAGAGAGAGAGGAAAGATAGAGAGGAGAGAGATGCTCTTAAATGTAGCTTGCTTATTCAAAGCTTTGTTTATAAAACCTTCTGTTTTTAATATTTATTTGAATAATGAGGAAAAGTAACAACAACAAATAGTATGGTTATAATAACAACAACAACAAGATCAAATTTAACTACAGCAAAAACAACCACCTCAACAGTCACTCCTCGCAGATTTCCTTAAATGTATGTATGTATGTATATAAACCACGTGCAGAAACACACACATACACACATACATTACACATATTTTCTTGTCCAAACGATTACGGGTGGCTTTGGTGTTGTAGTTGTTATTGTTTTTGCTGTTGTTGGCAATTAATTCCTCTCAGATTAATCTCACCAACGGGGGCGATTTTCTCTGCTTTTATGGAAGCATGATGACGATGAGCGTAGGGGCAACAGAGAGGATGGACTGATGTTGAAGGATTTGATTCCTACAAGCATCCGTCTGAATTATAACCAAACGCAAGGTAGTCTTTATACCCAAGTATAAAGCTGCCATAAAGGTCTCTTCAGCTCTCAACCGCTCTCTTCCGATCTCTTCCACTCTACTGCTGTTCATTCCACACTTATCTCATTGCTCTTGTATGTACTTTCATCCTGTAAACTCGTAATTCTTACGCTTAAATAACACTTAGATTCTTTGATTAATGTTGCCCAGGATTATAGACCTGAGATGAGATTTTATTAGTTTCTCTCCGTCTCTCTCTCAATCTCTTCGTCCCCACGTCTCGCAACCACACAAAACATAGAGAAGCTCACTTATTTTGAGTTAAGATTCACATAAATTTCTAGCCAAACAGTTATCTAAACAGCTCTCTATCTAAATCACACCAACTCGAATAACCAACTCAACCAACCCAACCAATTTTATCAACCTACCAACCAACCAACCGACCAACCATTCAGACTATAAAAAACCCTTCAAAATGGCTGTTTTATTAGTAATGTGAATATAATAAATAAATTTATTTGGTTCTACGATGTGATTGTTAAAAGACAGAATTTTTACTTTCCTTTCTCACAGAAACTCTTCTCTTCTTTTTCACTTAACCAATCCTTCCCTACCCAACCCCTCGCAGAAAGAGTTCAATTTTATGGCTAAGATTTTAAGTGCATTCGGCTTTTATTTCTTGCATGTTTTTGTATTTATTTTTAATGACCTTTAAAGGATAATATTTACGATTACTTCCATGAAAGAATCTGATCTGATTAGAGACTAAAAAACATTATGTGAACCATTGGATACGTTTTGTGAGCTATCTGAGAATGATCTATGAACTTCGAATATAATGTAAAAGCACTTAGATTACTATATGAGTTATTGAATACAACGTATGAGCCACTTATTTTGATCTATAGGCTTGGTAAAAGAAATTCTAGGCTACTTAATGAGTATGCGTTCTAAGTATAGTGCTTCTCTAAGTACAACTTCTGATCTACTATAGCATAGTATACAAATAATAATTCCTTTTATTTTTTAACATTTGTATTATTTTCATAGATTTATTAAATGTGAGCCACTTTCTATATAAGACAACCTACTTGATTTGCCTCTGTAAGGTTTCTTAAGAGTCTATTATTCAGTTTTTGTATTTATATAAAGTTCTTTGTGTGTGTTCCTTGTTTGAATTAGATAATAAAATGTATCAGTAATCTTTAATTAAATTCAGCAGTTATCAGTAATCTCATAAACTTACTTTTATAATGGGTTAAATAAAGCTCATTCTCTTCGTTGAATTCGCCGTCCCCATTCGACTGATCGAAAGGGTATAAATTCACATCCGGCGATCGTCCTGAGGCCAAGATACGTGGACGATCCTCTTCAATGATTTTCTCCGATTCCTGAGCGTATATCTCATGAATGCGAGCGGAACATTTAAGCTACATGAAGACAGAAAGTATGAGAGTAGTAAGAAAAGGAAGTGTGAAACGACGATTATGACGTCATCGTGATATTGCCTTATGATCCTTGAATTAAGGGGGAATTAAGGGGTAATTTTAAATTCTAGTCGCACCTTTAATCGTCCTTTGATGAAGTGTTGCAGTGTGACAATGAAATTGATTTCCAAAACCGAAGACTCTAAATTTTCTTCAATGTGTTTCTGCACATCATAGACTCGTATGTAGTTAAACGGTACCTGGAAGAAGAAGGCAAAAATTGAGAAGAATTCGCATTTTTGCGGATGTAAAATAATCCAATAAAAAATGAAATGAATTTGAAATGGAAAATAAAAAACCACAACAACAAAATATAATCCCACAAAATATTAAAAAATTTCTTTGGTTTTCGAAAATTGAAGAAAAGAAATGGTCACTTTTATCGTAAATTATGATAAAAAGTAAGGACGGAAAAAGTCTTGTGAAAAAATGAATGAAAGACGAAAAAACTCAGTATAAATGACCAAGAAATGTGTTTCAAATCGCACACATAAAATCATCCAATAACGGTAAATGATTCTGGACCGTTGGACGCAAAAAGAGCGAAGAAGACGAAGAAAAATAAGCCAAAGAAAGGAAAAAATCATGTAATTTATAAACGTCGCAAATTGGATAAAATTGGAAAAGGGCAAAAATCGGCGATGAAAAAATAAACTGAAATGAAAAATACTTTTATTCTTTTTATCTCCTTTTTTTCTAGATATCCTATTACGTCATATTCACCGCACTAATGCGACGTAACGCTACAGAACGTAATGCTGCATGATGTGGGGTATTTTATTGAAACGAAGTAAATCCAAATCCGAATACAAATTTAATAAAAATCGACCCAAAGAGAAATTACGTTGAGTGGAGGGACGGAGAGGGGAGGGGAGGGTCGATTTGTCGATTGCCTAAAATTATTATACGATTTTGAAACTAAAAGCAAAGAGTAAGCCAAAAGCAAAAATTCACCACAAAGTTGATGAACCGAAACGATAAAAATTGTATGCGGCAAATAAATATTAAAAAATATTCAATATATATATATATTCATTATATATATATTCAATATACAAAATAAAAAATTTGTAAAAATAAAAATCTCGAAACTTCTAGGCTTTATTCCTTTAAATTAACATTATGGAAAAACGTTATATTTTCACAGAGTATAAATTCGCTGTCGTCAAACTCAAATTTTGATTTAAACAAATGTTTCAGTTCTTGTAAATCCAATTGATTCAGTTTTTGGAACTTCAAGGTTTCTTTGTCTTTAGGTTTATCGATCGAATAGTTAAGAAAGAGCAGGCTAGTAATAAAAAGTATGGTAAAGAATTCGAAAAACCTGACCGTCTGTTGATGAGATCCACCCCACACATTTGGTTGATATCCCTCTATCTTTCTCGCTTTCCATCCCCCTTTCCCTCTCCCCCACCCTTCCTCTTTCTCCCTCTCTTCCCGTCTTTTCTGCATAATTTTCTCTGGTCTCGGACAACACATGTTACTCCATGACTGTTGGTCAAAACATCTTTTGGTTTTTTCTTTGTTTAATCTTGTAGCCTCACTTTTTTGATTCTTTGTCCCATTTTTTTGAAATCTGTTTCTTTGTCTTTTCTTATATTCCAAGCCACATGCTTGGATATAATATTAAATAACATCGAATATCAATATTTGTACCGATTTCCAATTAGTTTTTTATTATATTTTTTCATCTTCCATATCATCGTCTTTCTTCTTCTTAAAATGTCCTTTCTATTTCAAGTGTCTCTCATTCATGTTGCTTTGTTGTTTCTTTTGATTTTGTTTTCTGCAATTTTTCTGCTCTTTCTTTCCCTCTTTTTTGGGCATTGCAAAAAACTAAAAAGTAGCATGATTTTTTTTTAATTTTTGGTTTCCCTTCTCCTGGCTTGCCTGATATATTTTTGATTTGTTCTCGAGTTTTGCTTTTTTGTGCTGTTTAGGTTCCGTCTTTTTTAGCCCATAGTTTTTCTTAGTAGGATGAGCGAGAGAAAGTTTTTTGACTAAAAGAGAAATTCTGATTACTTGATTTCCATTTAATTTATGCTGACCTTTCCAAGCGAAGGCTTTATTTTAATTGATAGAAAGAAAAAACATTCCTCTCTCTGTCTATCTACTCTCTATCCCTCCCTCTCTATCTTCCTTTCTATCTCTCTCTTACTCTTTGAGGTTTAAATTCTGCTTCATTTGAAAACCTTAAACGTGATGCGCTGAGAAAATATCGCTTAATTGATATGAAATTTTATTTTGTTATCTAAAATTTTTTACTATTTTGTTTATATCCAATATATCTATATCCATATATATCCATATAAATATCTATCTCCATAAATTTATAAATTCAAATAGAAAATCTAAGCAAATACACTTATTGAAAACTAATTAGAAACGCAATATTATGGTGAGTTCTTTAGGCCTACGCTAAATGGTGGACCATAAAGTTTCTAGAGATTCTAGAATTAGAATTCGATGGTCTTTAGGTGGATTTTTCTTCCAATTAAAGCAGAAAATCAACAAAATCAACAAAAATCAAAAAATTCATCATTTAAAACATAGTAAAACTCAAGATTTTTGTATGAAACTTAAAGCCATATAAACTCAATATTATCAGTAGATGTCTACGCTATCTGTAAACTTCAGAATTATAAAAGGGATTTATAGTTAATTGGAAGTCTGGATAACACTCTACACTATGCATTTGTTGCCATAAGCGTCACTTTTCTAATCAACATAGGAAAAAATCAAAAGAGCATATATTATCTTCTCTTTTCTCTTCCTTTTTTCTACTCTACTCACCTGAATATCATTGATCCACCAGGTTAAATTCGCTGCTGGCTTTGAGTAGTCCGATGAACAGTTACCGTTAACAATGTCACCCAGACGGTACCTCGAATGAATGCCCGTTATAATCGGTCGTTGTGTGGGCAGTTCTGGAATGCAATGAAATGGAGAAAGAAACAGATACAGGCAAGGATAGAAGGAGAGAGAGATCGAAGGAGAGAGCAAAATACAATTTATGAAATTCAAGATGAAAATAACGAATTTTGAGAACAACAAAAACAAAAATGCCAATAAAAACAATGCCACACCCACCAACAACTTCCAGTTCGCCGGATACGATGGAGGTGTGAAAAGATGGCGCATCCGCTGACACCTCGCATGCAAATTTGCCGGAAATTGAGAGCGGCACCTGACGCAAGAGCACCCGGCTGGCGTTCGATTGTGAAGTCTGCAAAAACAAATACAAAAGTAGAGCTTTTTACCAACATGCATTCAAAATGTATGAACTTTGTATGTATTTACTTATGTATATATATAGATATGTATTTATAGATATATAAGTATAAAAAATGCAAAAATCTCAAATAAGATTGAGAGAAAACCTCATAAAAAGGTAATAAATAATAAAAATGCAGATAAAAGTTTAGGCAAGAAAAATGGACTACGGAAAAGAAATTAAATTAAATTAAATGTTAAACAAATAACAAGAGATAAAGGAAATAAAGTAATAATTAGAATTTTTAAAATTTTTTAAAAGTTTCGATTAATTTATTAAATATTTTGTAATTTATTTTAAATCTCGTTGTGATTTTTTGTCAGTTTTTTTCCAGTGCATGCTTATTAAACTGCTACTTAAAATCTTTCATAAATTCTCATGTTTTTCATTGTTTCATTTCTTTCTCATTTCTTTGTTTATCTTGTACTTTTTCTTGTTTATTTTTCTTCCGCTGTTTTTTTGAAACTACTTTATTTGCATTTTAATTTGAGCTCCGCTCCTCCTCATTTCTTTCCTTGCATAATTTCAGGCGGTCTTAATTTACATTTCGTATAATTTTAATCTTTGCTCCTGATTTCTTTGCACTTGCGTTCGTCCATTTCTCTCATCTGTCCTTCCTTTGTTCCCTCCCTCTCTTTCATCCACGCTATTTCATCGTCACTAGAATATTCAATCGTTCGTTAACTCTTCACAGCCTCTTTATTGAATCCTTCCACTTAATTAAATGCAACCAGAACATCGAATGAAAGCGAATATTCGATGGATATTCATATAATACATACATATATACTGTGTATATTGTACGTATGTACATCGTACGTATATACGTCGTACATATATAATTAAGATATACATTGACACGAATGCATTTATTTAAAATCAAAGAACAAAGAAAAGGAGTAGCAATGAAAGTCATCACAGTCACCTTTTATTACAAACATGCAATCTTTTTAAAGCTACATCGACAGATAAACAGTGACAGTGAGAAAGAAGGAAAGAGGGGGGAAGACAGAAGTAGATCAACAGAAACACAGACAAACATGAAAACAGACAGACAGACATTCAACGAAACAGACAGACAGACGGGCAGAAGGACGAATCGATGAGTTGTTGATTGGTTGCTTGGCCGAAGCTTCAATGGATGGACTCTCATTAATTATATTTAATTCCGAAAACAACAACAACAACGAGAATAACATTACGATGACCAGCAGCGATGTGAGGCAACTGAATGACACGTGACGAAAGGTTATGTTATGTTATGAATAAAATCATCATTTATTTTAAAGATTACATCGTTGTTTGTTTCATCGCCTTTTTTCTTTTCCTACAGATTTTAAAGTATCTTTAATTAAGTTAAATCATTTTAAAAACTCACTCAATCTAATTATAACAATACAAACAATTATAACAATAATTTAAATGAAATTTCAGAATTTCTTTAATAAGGTATATTATTAATTATAATAATATTTATTAATAAATAAGTTTTACAATAAACAATTAGTAATAATTAATTAATAAATATAAAATAATAATATATATTTATTATAATTAATGTATAAATTATATTTTTTTTTTTTGGTTTTTTCGTTTTTTTCTGTACTCACGTCAACATTTATGCCATTCAGCGAAGGAAATATTTTCCAAGCAGGATTTTCCTTCGGTGTAAAACGGTAGAACTCCCGACGACCTTTGTACCACTTCACCGTATACAGGGTGTCATTTTCAATGTCATAGTTACAGGCAAGTAACGCGTTATCACCACGTTTCACCGCCGCCGGGATCGAGACGGTGACATTACGAAGGCCTGCAATAAAATCTGTAGACAAGAGAACGAAAAAAGAGAAAAGGAAATAGACATGAGTTTGGTGACATTAGAAAACATTACAACTATATTTCTAATCGTCTCAAAGTTCCAATTTAATCAATGAAGCGCACAAACGATTATGTTTTAAAGATCATGTCATACCACATTAAAGCTTTGGTACTCGTGGTACACATTTTATATTCACTTTAAATCATAACCAAATTAAATATGATGTCATTATTCATTATAACTTCTTTCATATTTTCCAAAAGAACGAATTTCATAAAATTTGTTACGAGAGCGTGTCATTTAAAAACGACTTTCGACAATAGCAACACAAAAAATAACCTTATTTAAAGCTTTCAAGGTGAGTTGAAAGTCGAAACAAAAACCCGGAAAAAGTGGTATAAACAAAAAACAAACAGAGAAAAAAACAACAGAGAAAAATTACCACAAAAATAAAGGTGGATGCAAAAAATCACCAAATCAAATAGACACCATTTTAAAGACCTTGAAAAGTTTACTTACTCGTATAATCGTAATTAATAAACAAGTACTAAAAACCTTTTACGAATTGCTGCCAGCCCAGTTTAAAAACTTCGAGAGACTTCCTAGTCCATCATAGATTTAGACCTGGCTAACTGAGTACCCAGAATCTGAGTTCATTCAACTCGTATTTAAGTGTAGTTAAAGATTAGTATTCGTATAAATATGTATCGTATAAAAGCTTCATGACATATATTCTTTAATGTTTTATTTTAAAGTGGGATGAGTTGAAAAATAGTATCTACTATACACCATAGCTACACGAAAAGCTAAGCAAATCTTAGGACATTAAGGAATAGGCTATCATAAGATTAGGTTCGAGTGTCGTAGCGTATTAAAAGCTCATCATAGAGTTTCTCAGTCTATCACAAATGAAGACTCATCAAAATTATTAAAATTCAACCACCTTTACAATGTCTTGAATGAATAATATGTTTGTACCTATATACATATTTTTGTGTTATTGTAGTCTATGTAAAGTTTTAAATCTGAAATTTAATTTGAGAAACATTTTAGATTCATCTTGTGTGATGAAAGTAATATAAGAACCAGCTTTTGCTTCTTTTAATACTAAAGAAATTACATTCAAATACAGAGAAAGATATTTCAAATTCCCCAAAGTTCCCAAAGATACTCGAAATGCTTAAAAGGAAAAAAGAAAGCAAGCCAACAATTTTAATCGAAATTTTGTTTCACTTCACTGTACTTAAGTTCAAAGCCCTCAGAAACGCGAGACGAAAAAAGATGGGAAAAAGAAAAGAAGAGGAAGAAAAATAAATGGAGGTCATACACAAAACCAGTTTTTATAAAGCTCTCCGTCTCTTCCCGTCTCTTGAAGTTTTTATCCAAAATTGAGGTGAGTTCTCTCTTGAAGACAGATAAAAAAGAATTTTGTTGATCGTTTCTGATCGCCTCATAAACTGGGTACAAATAACCATGAAACTTCCTATAAAATGCGGAAAAGCGAAAGTGAAGTGAGTTAAAAAATAATAATAAATATAAAGATATAATATAATAAACAAAAGAGCTTGATCGCCATACCACAACAACAACAAGAAGGCCGATAAAAAATTAACATAAGAGATTCTTAACATTACTCGTGACTATACAAATATAATTAATCACAATCTGTATAATAGTATGTATATATATACATTATAGGAAAGGGAAGAGAAAGAGAAGAATCTCATCTCTAAACTGATCTCAGATCGCTTTAAAGTGTAAACTCATCACAAAAGTAAACTTTTGATAAAATAAAGTTGTTCTTCAATTACACTTTAAACGCTGATCATTTAAACGATCAAGAGAGGTTGGTAAGAGAGAGATTATTTTAAGTACTTATAGATATGTATGTATATAGAACAGTCCATCTCAGTTCTACTCCTAAAAAAATTGCAAGTTGTCTATACACCTCTTTTTGTTTTTACCTCTCTCTCACCTTTTTTACCTGACTCTAATTTATTTTTCTTTCTCACTTACCACGTCTTTTATTATAATTATATTTATTCTTATATTTTTTATTACATATCTGTATTTATATATTCTACAACCCTAATTTTCGACCTTCGTTTTAGATCACTCACGATCATCGAAACAACAACCCAAATAAAGGAGCATATACAGTAACAATGCATACATCGCCATCTCTGTCACTCTCTACAACAAAGTATATCCCACACTCTCTTTCCCTCACCCTATCTACTTTTGCGTTATATACTAGGGTATGTATAACCAAAAATAATGAAGATCACGCGACCCTGTCATCGCTCTTTTATGTGCGAACAGAAAAGCACCCAACAAAACAAACAAACTCTTGTTTAAGCATTTGGAAGAAGAAGAGGACAAGAAGAAGAAGAAGAGACAACTTTATGGTAGCCTACTTTGCGTTTCTGAGCGCCTGATCCATTCTTGTCGAATATTATTGATCATTTTTAAAAACGAAAGTGATTCCGAGTGATGATCATCATAAACTAAAAAGTTATGGAATGAAGAAGAAGAAGAACAACGACATTACTTGGAAAAGAAGAAGAGGCATACTTAAAGAGCGTGTTTTGAAAATATGAAAGAAACCCAAACAAAGCTTACTGATCGCGAATACTGAAATGAATGCAATCATTCACGATCGTTAATCAAGAGAGAGGAGAGCAACAACAAAATACAAAATATTGTGACGTATAAAGAAGCAACCACAATTAAAAAACCAGCTTGTAACAAAGCAAAGCACAAAACTAACAAGAAAACGTCACAGCTTGATGACGTCATACGGTTCTCCTTACCAAATTCAATGAACCCCGAAAAAATGTGTGTATCTACCTACATTTTTCGTGAGTGCTTTAAATGTTGTTCTGCTCCGAATTCTGAGAGCCTGATACGAATTCAAAGAGCACTATCGATTTCTGTACGAAAAATCGAAAGTGAATATCGTCGAAGAAGAAGAAGAAGAAGAAATCACAAATACGTACTAAATAATAAAACATACATAATAAAAACATACACATAATACAAACTTATAGATCAAGACAACAAAAACAACAATTTGCAAAATTACGTTATGAAGAATGTTATGAAGAAGAAACTTTTATTTTAGTGAATAAAATTAGATCAATAGTTTTTAACAAATAATGATCAGTAACACGAGCGATAGAGATACACAGAAAAAGAGGGAAAGAAACACATGTCAGTGACAGTGAAAGAGGATAGAGAGTTTCCAATGTCATTGACCTTGTTAGGTTAAAATAACCAAAACCTTAAAAATCCATGGCCAGGTTCAAGATCTGTTTATAGCAGAGTTTATTAACCCTTTTACATATCTATATAGAGGTCCCCATTTTATAACCTTTGATTATTATATAACCTCTAATACAACCATCTTATATTATAATTAACTATGGAACCCTCTGGAATGTGGGTAAAATTAAGTGGGACCTTACTTGGTACGTATTATGAAAGAGTAAAGAAATATTATTTCACAGGATGAAGAAACAAATCAATCAATAACAATTTTTAAATGTTTATTTCCGAAATTATGTAATATTTTATTATCTGTATTATTTTTATCTCTAAAAAGGAAGGAAAACCTGAAAACGGAAAAGATTAAGAAAAAGAAGAGGGGAAAATAAAATGAAGAAAGAACAAGTACAAGAAGAATTGTAGTATATCGTACTATATATACATATATAGAATGAATATGTATATAATGAAGATGTAGCAGATAATTATTATAAAAATTTCATCAACAAGTTTCTAAATTAAAAGAAAAATCATTCGAGTAATGTTTCGAACAGGCGCTCAGAATCAACAGACAACACGGTACTGTGAATTGCTGAAAAGTTCAACATCAACAACAGCAGCACGAATGGTTTTTTTCGTGTGTATTAATGCTTTATATAAACTCTCCCCTTCCAACTCACGCGATCTACACAAACAACGTGGTTTCAAATTAAGTTCTCTGAAGTGAATGAAACAATGAGAGCGAGGAATGAAAAAAGCAGTCGGTGAGCATGAGAGCATATAAACGAGTATATTGTTTATGCAATATTATGCATCTACCTACTATGTAAATACGGGCATATGTTATATGTATATACTAGTACAGTGCACTCGCGAAACGGTGAACATCCAATAAGGTGAACACCAATTTTCCCACTGACTATTCTAAAGCGCGAACAGAGTATAAAAGCTCGAAAATGTGAACAGAATTTTCGACAAGCTTTCGTTCGTTTAACATAACGTAAGTTGTAATTTAAGGAATCTCCAATTTATTGTCATTAAAATCAAATTAAATTCAAGTTTCTTTCATCTGAATCCTATGCATTATTTATTCATTCGTACGGTAAAAGTATTAATATATCAAATATATTGTAATATAACACAATAACAACACAAAGAGTAGCCACACTTTATTATTATAGAAAAAACCAATTGATTGCTGTGCAGGACGAATGCAGGACGAATGCAGGACGAATCATTCATTGTTTGTATTATCATTAGTTTTTCACATGGGGCCCGCACGTTACGTTACGTTACGTCTCGACTAACTAAGCCCTCCAAGGTTGCTGCAGTGTTTGAACTGTATTAGCACCGTCTTGTTGATGTGTTTTGTTTGCGTTTCTTTTCAAAACATATAATCGTATTTGCTTTTGCATATGATTACTCGATGGAACAGGTTATTAACATTAGTTTGATTGTTGTTATTGTTGCCGTGGTTTTGTTTGATAATCAATTTGGTGGTTATTAAGTACAGTACGACCTCGCTAGTCCGGACAGTCGCTACTCCGGGATAGTTTAGTCTAGAATCCGGACAACTTAATGAAATCTTAAAAATTACATGTGTTTTAATGAATTCTAAAATCCGGATGTTCCAGTAATTCTCATACAGCCGAATTGTATCTGTTTGGACTTACGAGGTCGTACTGTATAAACTAAAGCAGCTCTTTTTTGTACTGACTTTTTATACTATAAACGTTCTAGCCTTGTTTTGTTCGTCTTGTTCTTGTTCTTTTCAAGGAGCTTTATTTTAAAGTATATCTACGTTTTATATTAAATTATATTATATTGTCTGTTTGTATATTATACATAATTATGTGTATACATAATTATATGTACATATGTACATATATTTATATGCATACTCTGCTTTAAGTCATTAAAAGGAAGAATAGATACCAAATCCAACAACAATAACAACAACAAGAGTAGCCGAAAGTATCAGGCGCTTTTGACCTACAGACAACACGAGCTACTATCGCATTTTTTGTTAATCGGCTGTTGTTTTGGCTTTCGTGCTCGCTCTCTCACACGGGAGCTGCTTGACCGTGAAGCTGACGTTAACGTTGACGATAACGTTGTTGATGTTTTTTCCCGTTCAACGTTTTCGACCACTCATCATTCTTGACTCTACTAACAGCCCAAGTGAACTGAGAATCAGGTGTTGCTTCGTCTCACTCACTCTAATCAAAGCTTCTTTACGGCCCCCTCTGTCTCTTTAAAAAGTCTGCCACTCATCGAGCACTCATATTTTGACTCTCACAATTTTCGGCTGTCCCCAAAATATAAAAACCCAGTTTTTTCCACTCTCTGATGTTATTTTTCGTGTCTCATTTCGTTTCGTTGATCTCACAAAAACTGATCGCCTATTCAATTAGCAAACTGTTTCAAAAGTTTAATAATTTTAATTAATTTGTGTTGTGGAATATATACGGTTGTTGATGTTGTTGCTATATTTGTTATTATTATTGTTGTTGTATCTCATTCCATTTTATCAATTGAAAACCTCAAATGAAGCACAAGTCATGATAGGAAAAAAATGGGGTTTCTAAATACTAATAATAATAATAATATAATGTAATATAATATACAATAATAATATAGTATAATATAATAATTCCAATAATTATAAACAAATGCATGTTGAAGTTTTTCAGTAGAAAATTTACCGTAAAAAACGAAGACAAAAATAATAAAAACAATTCTCGAAACACTCTTGAAAACTTGAAGTTGTATAAACCAAAAAAAATATTGAACTTTTAGTAATAGAAAAACAGAAAATACAGAAAGAAAGAAGCAGATAGACAGAAATATTTAAAGAGTGATTAAGAGAGACTAGATTTTGGAGTGTTTTTTTTTTGTTTCTTTGGTTTTCATGAAATTGTTAGAAAAAATCACAAATTGTTTGCTGGATTTCAGAACGAACATACGGTGAAGATAATATATATCTTGTACTTCTACTTTTTAATACTATTATTATAGCATTATATTAGCTAATAACAACAGTTCAAAAATATTATGTCGAATGAGTACGAAGAAAAACTAAAATAAATATTTTATACGCGTAGAATATCGAACCTGTTGCTACATTAAAATTGTTGTAGTGTTTCTCTGTAGAAATCTGCTTCTTCTTCCCATTTTTCTTCAGTGGTAGAGTCGGTCTACGAGATTCATGATGTTTTGTACTAATTTTGATGGGCGGACAGAAATCGACAGACGATAGGCGCCTCTCGACGATTGTCGATAATAAAACTTAAAAATTATTTCTGTTTCAGCAAGAAAATTTTTTTTAAAATTTCTTTAGTATATTTTTTTGTATTTTTCAATAAATTGTGAAGAAATATAGCGAAAGCTTCGCGTGATTAAAGAAAAGATGAAGATTATTCATTAAATAATAATAAATTTATTCAATTTAATTCATTAAATATTGAAATCATCTTCTAACGAGGAAAAAATTGCTCTGTAAGAGCGTAAAATGTAATATAAGTTAAATATTTTATGTGATCTTTTTTAGTTTCTCTCTTTTTATAGTTTGTCTCGTCTCTTTTAATCGATTTTTCTGTCTTAGTATTCTATAGTCTTTAGTTTGGCATTTCTTTAGTTTATCTGTTTTGGTTTGTATCAGTAAATATTAAAACAGTAACAGTGTAACAATAAATATTAAAAACCACAAAAAAGATAAAGAAAACTAATAGAAAAAAAACAAAAACGATATAAAAAATTAAAGCGTTTTAGAATTCTTCATATTCTCTCTTCTTTTTCTTCTACTTCTCCCCTTCTGCTTCTTCCTCTAATTCTTTCTAATTCAGAAGAAGAATTTTTTCACTTTCGTTTTCTTCTCATAAGGATAAGGTTCCTTAAAAATAAGGAATAGAGAAAACAACAACAACAGCCGTACAGTAAAAGCATTAAAAATTTTACTCGCACAACACGCATTATTTAAAAGTAAAAGTAAAAAAACGTTAAAAGATCTTTTGAAATAAATCAAAAAAAATGTATTTAAAATTTTAATTTTTATATTTCTTCTGTAATATTTTATTCCTTTTTCTTTTGTCATTTTATGTGCGTATTTAAAGTCGTTAAACCTTGGAGATGTGAACTGTTGTCATCTCCTTTCTCCCTCTCTTTCACTTTGCCGCAATCTTATTCTGTCTCTTTTCCTCCCTCTCTCTCTTTAAAGTAAGAGGTAACCTTCTCTATCTCTGTCTCTGGCTGTTAACACATATCGTGGCAACTCTAAGCTGTTGCATTGACTGTGATTTTTGTTGTTGTTTTTCTTGGGAAATGATTTTTCTTTGGGTTTATTTCATTGCGAGAGTGCTTTAGGAGTCGTTCTTCTTGTTGTTGTATTTAATGGTATTTCCGGTTTTCATTTTATTTGTTTCTGTTTCTCATTTACTATTTTTTTATACAAAAAAACAAAAACGATTAAAAAATTAAAAAGAAGATAAGAGACAAAAAAGATGGCGTTGAAATTGAAGACCATCACCGTTTCTCTGATGATGTAGTATGTGTCTGTGGGAGTGTATGAGTGTGATAGTCACTGTGTAGGTTGTTTTATTTGTGAGATTATTACACGAGGCCATTAAAAGTGTGTTTTTCTTTTGGTTTTTCATGCTTTTATGTTGGTACTCATGGTCGCTATTGTTGTTATGTTGCATTTCGCTGCAACACGTGTTTCACTATACAACTCCTTCCTTCTATCTTCATACGTGTAGGATTGTCGGCATGCAAGCATGTACGGCATGTATGTATGCCATTTCTGTATGTAGTGAATAATGTATGCTCGAATGTGTGTCACAATGTTAAGGCGAGTGGAGGATTTATTGTTCTGATATACAATAAAAAGGAAAACAACAACGAACAGCACTAGAATTTAATGAAACCGTTTTTATTAGGGTTAAAAAACTACAATATTTAATTACGAGTTTTTTTAGGAGTGAAAAGGGTTTTGTTCCTTTTTGTTCTTATTTCTTTTCACTTTAAAATTTAATGGTTGTTGAATTTAAAGGATTTTTCAAAAATTGTATTCAATTAAATATTGTAAATCATAAGAAAAAGTCGCCAAAAAAGTGTTGATTTCAAGTGAATTCATTATAATTCATTTAAAAATCAATAATATTCCCTTTAGTTGGATTTCTTGCTCTTAATTTAAATTAAATTTAGTTCATTCGAATTTAGTTCGAATTCATTTCAATTAATTTTAATTCCAATTCATTTAATTGTAAGCAGTTTAAATTGGTTTTAGTTATTTTCCCTTGTTTTCGATTCAGTTTAATTCAGCTAAATTAATTAATGCATAAATCCATTAATTCTTCCATTTTTTTTTCTTTCATTGAATTTGAATTAAATTTTTATTAATTTGCCATAATTTTAAGTAAGTGATAATAAATAATAATTAATAATAATAATAATTAAAATAAAGCTTATTATTATACTTAATAAATCATTGTTGCCGTCATTTAAGTCTGCTTTAATTTAGTTTCTTTTAAAGGGATTGTTTTTTCAGCAACAAATTTTTCGTCATCAGTTCAGAGCTTAATTCTCCACCGTTGCGGCTGTTCGTCGCCAGATGGCGCATCACCGGTTGTTCAGTAATCCGTCTAATTTGAGGTGGCGTCGGTGGCAGTACGGTTGCCAACAGGGTTGCCGCCTTATCACAAAAAATGGCGTGAGTTGAGTGTTCGTGATGAATGACGAGAGCGCGATGAGCTCCACAAACAAGTTCCTGTTTGTTTTAAGGCTTTGAAAGGATCCTTTCACACGAAGGAAAACCCATCACTCGCGAAAGGATAACAATCCTGCCGGCTGCAGAACACTTTTCACAGCGTAAGCTTGTCTTTGAAGCGCACTTTGAAAAGCGGCTGGTTTTCTTGATGGATTTATTGTATGTTTGTGTGGGTGAATAGGTGAATGTGTGTTTGTGTTGTGTTCTTTGTTACATAATAAAATAAACACTTAATTAAGCTATATTAAGCAGCTTCTTTTATCCTCCTTCAATAATCAGGCTCCTTCGTTGCTGATATCCTTGCATTACTTTTACAGTTTCTAAGTTTTTCCATACAAATTTTTCACACCTTCGTTTTTTATTATTATTAATAAATGAAGGAGGAAAAAATAGAAATTCGAGAATAAAAACCGATTTAATTAAAAAAGCGGCAGATCCAGTTAAAAAAAGACTTGATTAATATTCTCTCCGCGCGAAAAAACAAAACAGCGGCAACCGCAAATTCTTTTTTTATGATTGCCTCGTCCGTCCGTCCGTCCGTAGATGCTAATTATGTCGGATGGTTGTGTAAATTGAAGGTTTATCACAAGAGCAGATGGAGGCGGGGTTGGAGGGGCTTCCTTTATTCTGATGCTTTTGTTTAGTATTAAAATGTGTTTCCTTTCTTATTGTTTTACCCTTTTTTTATCCTTGTTTTATTTTTTCTTAAATTTTTCGTCTAGCAAAATATTGAAAAGTTGCTGTAAAATGGTGGAGTTCACCTTCTAAACAATGGAAATTAAGTGCCCATGTTTGACCGGCGGCTTTAATTAATTCACAGTTTGAAGCTACTTAAATTAATTAACATATTAATTAAAAAAATTTCTTATTTTATTCAATTTATGATTATAAAAGCGGAATGAAAATGTTGATGATACGGAACTATGATCTTGCGGAACTCTGAAAATGAGTGCAAATTTGAAGGATATTCTTAAAATATTTTCGTTTATTTGTCTGTAAATTTATTTGACTGTGATTTCAAATGGGATTTGATTTGATTTGATCTTGTTTGCTATCTTAATTTGCGGTTAGCTGCTGACTCAACTGGAATTCTCAAGATATCAGACTTGATTTTGATTCTAATTCCTGCCCTGAACTTTTATCTGATATTTGACTATACTATGAATATTATTTGATTTTATTAAAATTTTATAAAGATTTTAGTGTGTCCAATGTTTAAAGTGTATAAAAGTTTTAAATTTTGAACTTTTTAAGGCCACGCAACTTAATCCAGTCAACATGAATCCCGCTGCTTCAATTATTTTCATTCATATTATTTTTTATAGAGATTGTGGACAAAAAATATCGTACACAACAAAATATTCACTATTTTTATTGCATGTTAAATGAAAAGGTTTTTATTTCAAAATTCATAAAAAGCATTTTATTTCATAAACTACAAAAGCATATATAAAAATATATGTACGAGTACATAAAAACAGTTATTCAGGAAGAATTCCAGCTACACAACGTGTGAAAAATATTAATATTATTATTATTATTTATTGTATGGGGAATGAGCAAAATAAGATATGAAAGTAAAGGTACAAAAAATGCAAAAATTGCAAGTAAAAGTTATAAAAATAAAACAAAATCTGTACAAAAATCTATTAAATACACGAGGCTTGGGTTTTATGTATATTATATTTATCAATATATATGTATTTATGTATGTATTTATATATAACTCAAAATATAAACATATCTATAAAAATAACTAAAGTAAAATGCTTGTGAATATTGACCTGGATGAAAAAGTGTTTTCACACACACACATAATGAAATATCTACATATATAAATATAGGCACACATTTACACACATGTAGATGCATACTCAGATACCTGTATGTACATATAGACATATAAATAAGTTTGTATATCAACAACAATGACAATTTAAGAGAATGTCACGCTTAGCAACATCACAACAACAACGACAAAAGCTTTGTAGAGAAAAAACCCCTACATATACATACATATGTTTGTGTAGAGCAATTTTTTGCATACTGTTCGTATTTTACCGTTTAATACATATGCAAATATGGGCAAGGTTTTTCTTGGCCACGTTTAAATAAACGATTTTTATTCAAGCATAAAATCATTAAAAGATTTTCTTGGTGTCAAATAAATCGTTCGCTGGACTGACAGCGCCATCTGATGAACAAAGCGGAGCCGAAAAAAAGAGAAAATGAAAGCGAAAAGAACCGTAAAACATGAACTAAAAGCCATAAAAAACAAAACGTTCAAATATTGTATTTAATCGATGCTAACAATAAGCTGAAGCGATAACCATAAGTTGAAGCATACTTTTAGGCTGTTTTTCCACTTTCGGTGGCAAACATTTTTCGGAGTATTTTTACGAGTTACGACAAAAAACGTTTTAAATATCTTTGAAGCTATTTTTAAGCATTTTTTTTGGATATTTTATACCGCTAATTTTAGATTTTTTTTTGTCCTTATTTTGTGACTTATGAGAGATTTATTTAATCATATTTTCAAAGAGATTGAGTAGGGATTTGTATGCAAGTTTATTCTGTTTCCTTTTGAATTCTATTATAAAAAAGCCAAACCGAAAATTTTTTATAAATTTAGTATTTAAATCGAGTGTTTTGTCCAGTTTGCAAATATTTAAATAAAGGTTGATAATTAAAAACACGTTCTTATCACAAAATAAAATCCACATTTCATTAACAACATAACAAGGACAACAACACGCAATTCAAGAGCTCTTAAATTGTCAAATATTAATTAAATTTTCAATATAATCAAGTTTGGATTTACGAGAGCCGACGCCGCAAAGTCTGCCTCATTAATACACAAGTACAAACAAATACAACAACACCAAAAAGAAGGAAAAACAAAACCGTGAAAAAACCAGCCCAAAGCATTTTTGTTAATTAAACGTGTTTTATTACTTTGCATACTTTTAGAGCTCGTATCCGTAAAATTCGCGGATTACTGCGGAACTCAATGCAAATTAAAACAACAATTAATGGACACGACGATGACGCTCGCAAGCAGGATGAACTATTAGCAGTACATCGGCTCCCACCGAACCTCTCAACAGGACACAACCACTTTACATAAGAGACATGAGAGAATAAAAAACAAAGAGACAGAGATACAAACATGACATAGATACCAACATGACAGAGATACAGAGGGACAAACAGAGAGCGATCGGAATTTATTGAACAAGTGAGAGTGGCAGACAGGGGGATATAGTGAGACAGGCAGAAAGAGGTACAGATAGACAGAGAGAGAGAGAGAGAGTATAGAATACGTACTAATAATAAAATCTACTCCTGGATTAATTTCAATAAATTTTCAATTAACTTTTTGAGTATTTTGGGATCAAGAAAAATTAATTAATTTCTTTTCTGTCCTTAAACCCATCCCGAAGGTCGTCTGTAGTCTTGATGGTTTCAGTTTAAGTGACACTGATAGCGAAACAGCCTCGAAATCAACATAATCAGCAGGTCAGTCAGTGAAATCAAGTCGTTAAGTTATTCTAAAAGAACATGATTAAAAAGGGAAAAGAAACGAAGAAGAAAAATCTAAAGAATCAATTTTCGGAAACCAATCATCATCATCATTAAGCAACTATTTAATTTTTAAGGAACTGTATAGTAATTAATCTAAAGCAGTCTTATGTAAATAGAAAGAGAGAGACACTATTTATTTATATATTATGTATTATACCATTTAATATTAATATTTACTATTATATTTCTTATTTATGTAATTGTAACAGTTAGAAGAACTGCTATTCAATCCGTCAGAAGTAAAACTTCATAACATGACATAAAATAACAACAAAAATAATAATAACGAAAACAACAAATAATAAATAACACCATAAAAGCGAACCACTTTACAAAAAGAAGAAATAATGAAGAATGAATTGTGAATAAAAAGCAATAACAACAACGTTGACCTCTCCAGTGCATTATAGCCAACCACACAAAAAGTACAGCCGCATATCAAAAGTGACTTCATTATAAAGGAGCATGAAATTTGGCAGAAGCTTCGAGGTTTTAAAAAACTTTTGATTGGGGTCCTTAAAAAAGGAGTGTTCATATGACAACAGTTTGGCATTTTGAGGGAACAATAGAGTGCTGCTATCAGGAGTGAGTTGCTAAACAAGTGCGTAAATATTGAAAACAGAAAAAGTTGAAGAACAAGATTAATAAAAAGGATAAACAAAGTTCTTAACTTTAATTCCAAATACAGAATAAATTTCGACGAGGAAGTATTTCATTAAATTTAATAATCAAACACTTTTTGCGATTCGTTCCGTTGAATATTTACAAAGGATTTCGATTTCAATCACGAAACTTTTAACAACAAAATATTATTCGATATCTTCTCCCGGCCGCAGGATACCGAATCAACTTGATGCTGGACACGTCGCATTTGTAATTCAAAACGCGTATCCGTTGACAATTAATACACCAAATCTGCGGAATAAATGTGGCGAATATCGTTGGGCCCAAATATCCAAACATAAATAAAATCCAAACCATAAATTAGACCGGAAATTCGCCGCAGGATGAGGAGTGTCAGGGGGAGGAGCAGTTTGGGGAGGGGTAAAAGTAAACACGAACAGGAAATAAATTGTGTCCAACTTTCGGAAATAAAGTAAACGAAGGGCAATAAAGAAGAATGGAAGAAGGAGGGAGGAATTATTAAGGAATTATTAAGAAGAATGAGAATCACATAGCTCTTAAAGAGGCTCACGTCTCTGGTTTGGTTTTTGTTTTTTTCTTTTGAGGGTTCGTAAATGTCTTAAGCGACGATTTTCTCTCGATGTGGAAACGAGAAAAATTTAAGATTAATTCTTAACGATCAGATACACCCAGTTATAGTTAAAAAGCTTTTTAAATTTAAGAATAAAAGTATTAAATCTCAATTTACGAAAATTCAAAATATTCTACAACGTTTCAGAAATTAAAAACGTAACTTAACCTAAAATTAAACTTAAATTACAATCTCCGCATTGTTGCTGAATTCATTAAAATTTATTAATTTAAATTAAAACCACAATTCTTTAATCTATAACTTTTAACAACAAAACGATCGAAGTTGTAAACAAAAACCACAGCGAGTAACAAATGAAATGCATTTTTTATCAACATGTTTGTTTTCTCAACAACCAACCGCTTTTTAAAACCAATCACTCAGTTGAAAGTTTTAATCAGTGTTTTTTAATTGTTATCTACTCGTACTTAATATAGTATTAATGCGAAACACAACGCCAGCGGGTATAAAATACAGTAACAAAAGTAATAACAACTACAAAAACAACAAGAAAATTGACCCAATATAAGCTGTCGCTATTCGAAACTTTTAATCACTCATCTGCTGTTGCTGCACAGTGGAACAAACTCAACGAATGACAATAAAAAAAAGTAAAGCAAAACTTCAAAATTAATTGAATTATTAGAAAATGTTTGAATCTTTAAAAATAAAAGTATGAAAGTATAGATATAAATTAATCGAAAGTTTAAAGTTAAAACAGAAGTTGAGTTTTGAAATTTCAAGAATTAGTGAAATTTTGTTTTAGTTTTCAAAAACTTTTTACTTTTAACTTAATAAAGGGGATAATGTCCAAAATAGCTGAAAGTTGCGAACGTGTTGATTGTTATATTGCTCTCGATTTTAATAGCTTTCTTTCCGAACAACACCGGCTGCGGATCCATTGAAAATCCGGCGAATGATTGATCCACTCTAATTTGTTGATCTGCTAAATTGAATAGCACCAAAAAATTACTTCAGATGGGTTTTTTGGTCTTTTTTGTTTTTATTCGAATTTTGTCGCTGTATTTGAAATCGTGTAAAATTTCCGAATTTGTTCCATTTGTTTGCAGTTATTTATTGGGATGAAGGCGAAACATCAATTGTTTTTTTTAAATATACTTATTATTGTATTTGTTGTTATTTTTGTTTTCGTTAACACGCCGAATTGCGGTTGTGTAGCGTCGGCCTTTGGTTGAGCTTTTGTTTGTTTCGATGTATGTACCTCTGATATACAACCTCCATCACTAATTTAACCACAACCACAACCACAGAAAATATACGTGGCGATAAATAAATAAATGAATTAATATAGAAACAAATTAATTAATAAATAAATAAAATAAACACAGAGATTAAAAGCGAGTGCTTTTTATTAGTTTCTAGGATTTAAAAGTTGCTTAAAGAAGCTTATAAAAATAAGTAATGTATACAAAAAAACAAAACGACGAAAGTATTTTAGTATTTATTCAGTACTCACTCCAAATTGATAAAGTGAAGATTATAATGGTGAGGAAAAGATGACAGAAAAATCTTATTTATTAAAGCGTATTATAAACGCTTTCAATAATTGGCAACTGAATTTTTACTTACATATAATAACTCGATTTTGTGAGATTTACGTTTGATTCTGTTTGGTTTGATTTAGACATAAATTTAACTTTATGTTTTCTTTATTAAACTAAAACTTTTCTCTATCTCTTTCTAAGCTCTATGTTTTCGTTTAAGTTTTGAAATTAATTAATTATATTTGCGTTTTACCAAACACTCAATTATATTTCAGTTGTTCTCTAAACTACTCACTTTTTTTTGATTACATTTCATGCTACTATAAAAATAGTTAAAAATTTATTTTTAATTAGGTAACTAAAATAATTTTTTTCTGTTGACCGAATATTAAATATTCATCACGTTCAATTCACAGTTAAATATCAATGATTAGCTTCAGTTCGTGGTTAATTAATTATCGAACTCTTCATTATGAATGCAATATTTTCAATAAGCTGACAACGAAATACAATAATTGTAACAATAACGCAAAAATAATAAAATTTATCATCATCCAAAAAAAAAACGTAAAATAAAAATAGCAATAATAATATAATAAATATATAGTGAAATTAATACATTTTAAACAAATAAAATTAAATATAAAGGAACTTTGATAAATATTATAAGTTTGTAAAAGAAGTTTGTTTCTTTTAAAAATGATTCTTAAATTTTTTGAAATTTCAATTATTTTTAAAATTTTAATAAATTTTCTCACAATTCCTCATCAATATTTATTTAATTTAATCAATTAATATTTTTCATTATATATGTTTTTTAAATAATAAATAAATTTTCTGGTTCTGATTATGGCATACATTGTATTTACTGCTTATTTATTAAATATATTCTTCCCTTTCTCTTTCTCTTTCTATCTCTCCCCTCTCTCTCTCTCGTATTTACATAAGATAAGCATTTTATTTGCATTTTATGCGTGCATTAAGCAGAGAAAATAACTTAACCTGTATTTGACTGTAGCCATAAATATAATAACAACAACAACGTACTATTTATTAATGATTAGATTTCTCAAGAAGGTTTTCAAATGTACTACTTTGACATTCTCCGTAACTAGAAAAAGTATGACCCAAGCAAGTGGAATCTTTTTTGCGTTAGGACAGGGCTTCCATTCTGACTGCTTTTACAACAATCTTGTGAAAGGTGTCCTCAAATAAGAGAACAAAATACTGTTGTTCAGTATAATACTGAATGGAGCCACCGTTTATGTTGTCATTATTAGTATTATTATCGTATTCGAAGAATTTGTTGTAGTGTAGCGCTGCTTTCTTAAGTCAAAGCTCGATACAATCACGCAGCTTTATGTATGCGTTTATCTGGTATGCCGGTGGTCTCCCATTCTTCTCTCTCTCTCTCTCTCTCTCTCTCTCTCTCTCTCTCTCTGTCTCTCTTCTCTCCTTCGGCGTCTATGTTTGCTTATTTCGGTCGATAGCCTGCCTGATTAAATCATGGAATTGGTACAAGTCATATATCAGCTAATGAGTCAGTCAGTAAGTCAACCAGTTAGTCAGTCAGCCAGGCAACCAGTTAGTCAGTCGCTCAATCAATCAGTCAGTCAGTATTCTGTTGTTTATGCGAGATTAGTTTCACGGTTGCAGTGAAAGCTTCATTCACGCATCCTTCGGATCCTTTAGATAAAGACAACAAAAATGTTGTTGTTGTTATTGTTTTAAATGTTGTTAGTTGTTGTTAGTTCTCTATGTAGTTAGTATTGTCGTTGTTATTGTTGTTGTTGTTGCTTACATGCTGCTTTAATGTGGTCCTTTAGCAGTAGATTCTTCTCAATGGTTTTCGTCGTCGTAATTATGTTATATTTGCTCATGTTGTTTTATTGCTTTGTTGGCTATTTGTTGTTGTTGTTCATGTTGTATTTGATCTCAGTGTCTATCTGTGTGAAATTTATTGACACATGTTGGCTGCATTAATTAATTGCTGAGGATTAACAGCAAATCCTTCTATGTAGATCCACACAGTAGATTCTTGTTAAGGCAATCAAATGGAATCGCACTACAAAAGCAACATTTCATATAGGTCACATACATACGTACATATGTACAAATATATGATACGAATAAACGAAGATAATATATTTTCTAAATGAAGGGAAAATAAAGGACAGCGTAGAGTATATCTTCAAAATTTAATGGTTTCGTTGCTACGAATTCCTGGCATGCATATAACAATAAAATGTGAGCTACAATACGTTTTTTAAAGTACAATTTTTAAATTATTGTGATTGTTGCCTTTTTTTGTTTCTTCTGAGAATATACTGGCAAAGCATTTAATTCTCGCATCAAATATTTACTCAACTGATTGACGTTTCTATTAACAAAGTGAACAAGAACGAGAGTAAGAAAAACCGCAAACACGTCAACCGAAGAAGAAATGAATGGAGAAAAAGATTAGAAGAGTATAGAAAATGTATAAAAAATGAGTAAAGAAAAACAAACTTATGGAAAAACTTGTGTGTAAAAACGGTGTACAGAAAATCATAAAAGGATTATTTAAGAAATAAATAAAAAGAAAAGAAATTCTTAACTCGTTTAAAAAAGTTGCAACGGCTGCTGTTGATGTTTTGTGGCTAGATGATCACGAAGAAGAGGAAGAAGAAAAAGACGAAGAAGAAGAAGAAGATGAAGAAGAAGAGGACGAAGAGAAGCTCCGTGTATGGTCTGTAAACTAAGCAAACAACAAGCATGGATGCTGCTGTGCTGCTTCTGCTTTTGCAATTGAAGAGGTGACAGAAAATTGAAAGACAATTTTAAGTCTTCTTTTCAGAGTAAAGCAAATAAACACACACACACATGCACATATACGTATATGAAGAGGGTGCTTATGTGTCTCCAGCACTTTCTCTGCCTCTCGCTATCTTTTGAAAAGACTTTTAAAAGCCAATTGCGTAAAGAGGCGACATCAACAGCAAGAAAACATAAAAAGTTGAAAGAAAATCAAAGAAAGGTAACAACAGCAACAACGAGAAAAGCTTGCTTATAACTCATTCAAAGAAATCAAGCAAATATTAACAGACAAACAAATAATCAGGGTGTTCGACACAAAATTCAAGGACAACAGAAGGAGCAACAGCAGAAACAACATCAACACAACCAGCCAAAGCAGCAGGATGTCAGCATTCGACTAACAGAAGCAGGATGTTTATAAATGTATGTACCCGTGTGTATGTACGTGTGTGAGTGTAAGTGTTTACGTGTGTGTTTATGCGACAGTGGAGAGTCTTTGAAGGTGGGTCTGAGTAGCTCACCAGGAAGCTGCAGACAAACACGGAAAGAAGAGGAATTGATGAAGTGAAAAGGATAAAAGAACAACAAGGATATGTTGGGATTAAGTATGTTTTCCCGACATTTATACAAACGAAGAACATCAACGCCGACTCCGTGGAACAACCTGCAGACTTTGAGGGCAAATTTGGTGGCCATCGATTTCGTTATTGCTTTCTTCATATAAAAACGGACCCACAAACGTTTTGATATTAATTTCTTTAAATATTTAAACGAATGGATTTTCAATTATCGAATCCATTCAATGAAGAAAATACCACAAAAAATGAGAAGACAAAAAAATAAAAAAAGCCCAACCTAATTTCATTAATAAATATTCAATCGATTTGCGTTTGCTTAAATATTCAATGGCAACAATTAATTTGTGTGTGCTTGAATAAAACTACGTCTGTCTGAGTGTTGTTTTTAGTGTATTTGTGAGTGCCTGCCTGTTTTTGTGTGTAACTGTGTGAGTGTGGTGGCTGTTTGTAAAGCTGTCACCACAACAGCAACCAACAAGTTTGCTGATATTCTTATTGTTGTCATTTATATTGTGTACTTGTGATGTTGTTAATTAATTAAATCCAGTTTTTTACCCAGTGTATTTTTCACGGCTTTTAAATTTATAGTGTTTTTAACTGAATTCGTCCAGAAAACAAAACAAAACTGATCTGCAAAAAGTACTCTTAGTTAAACCACGATAATGACGCATCAAAATGTGAGACGTATATTATTTGTGTGTGTGCGTGTACATGTGTGTGCATGTTTGTGTGTGAGTGAGCGATAATCACAAATTAATTAATTACATTTTTTTGCTACATCATTTTGCTGCAACTTTTTTTAATTACTAGTATTTATTAATTTATTAGTATTACACAATTTCATTTCCATTACGTAGCTTGGTTTTAGTATTTTTTTATAATATCATTTATTAAGTTTTTGTCATTTTTAATTGTACTGGTTTTTTATTTTTTCCTTTTAGCGGGCTTTTTTGAGGTTTTTAATAACGTTAATTTAACTTTATTTAAGTCCAATTTTTCTGTGGATAGACAACTCTGGGTATTAATGAGTTAATCGAATATCGAGAATCGAACTTGCGGTAAAAGTAACTACGATATATTAACTATATATACATTTGTTACAAAATTTTAAAATATTTATAAAATGGAGAGAATTATGCATAATATAGCATAAACTTCCGAGTAAAGTCTCCCTAACAAAATAAATTTTACAAAATGCCAAAGTAAGACACTCTCCCAACTCTTAATATGGTTTTTATTACCAAAGCTACGCTAATTAATGTCCACAAACCAATCTTTAATCAGTATAATAAAAACGATACACACTCTTCAGGTTGATTCCGTTTTCTATACACAAGGATACGATAGGATAAGGTACTGTATTTGTTTGTGTGTAGAATGCTCTGTATTGAATGTCCTGTTTAATTAATTCCACCAAAATAACTTTATCTCTCTACATAAACATGCATATTTGTACGAGTATAAGTATGTACATATTCTTTTACACGAGCTTCTCAAAATACAATTAAAATGTTTGCATCTTTCATTCGTACATAATTCGCACATAAATCAAGGAGTTTCGTAATATGATGGTCCTTCCTCTTCATCTACTGTTCTCTCTCTCTCTTTCTACTCAACAAAATATGTATTTAAATAGCTTCTCTTCCATTTAAAGTGAAAGTTGAAAGTGCTGAGAAAGTCCACGAAAAGAAAAACAAAAAATAGAGAAACATCAACATTGACTGTACGATTCAGTTCCATCCGCCCCCGCACTCCACCACCAAACAACCGCACCGCATTCACATTCCATTTAAAATGGTATCCGTACGATTCCTCAGAGATGTTTAAATTTCATGTTCTGGTATTCATTTGAGAGATGCGCTTCAGAGAATGACTTCAAATATTATAATATATAAAGCTAATTATATCTTGTTATTTCTTACATTTCTAATTTATGTCCAATTATATTTATAGCTTGTTCTCTGTTGTTGTTGTTGTTTTTGTTGGTGTAGTCGTAGTATTTGCTTGTATAGCGTAACCCCTAACCCTTTGAAGTTTCAGTACTCTATAGTATTTTTTTTTTAAATGACTTTCAAGAATAAACGAAAATAAGCGTATTTTAATGCAATCTTAAGGCATACAGAGTGCTTGGGTATTGTACAGGGCGTTCTTTTAGGGAAAAGATGTTACCATTAAATACCATTGTTCCTAATGGTATTATGATGTGGATGAGAACAATGATTATGATGAGAGTGATGATGATGGAAATGCAGATGATAATTATACTCATAATATTGTTGCTGATGGAAGCAGTGATCAGATCGAGGACACATGAAACTCAGCACAGAGCAGCGAAGTGAAAATCAATTAATCTTGAAAATTTTCCAACTCGATGAAAAATGAATGTGATGAAAAGAACGCTGAGCGCTGCTGCGGCGGCGGCGGCGGCGGCGATCCTTCATCGCCGTTAAGAAAAATGATTTTTATATAAAACTAAAAACTGCATGAGAATAAAAGAAAAACAGGACGTTGCGCGTTATCTAGCCACCCACGTCTTCTCTTTATCAAGAGGAGCTCTCTTCTCAGCTTCTCTTTATCAGGACTCCAGAAATTTCAACCGGACGGAAATTGAAAAATTATTGCGAGACGTTGTATGGTTTTTTATTGCATTTATATCAAGAATTTATTTTCTTATATTTTTCGGATCGTTGAATTTCGGAGTTTGGTGAAATATTTTTCTCCAGTGAATCGAACGTACTTATTAAGCGTCTTGAGAAACGGATAAATAAAACACTTCATGTTACCTGAAATAAAAAATAGAAAAGTAAATATTTTTTGTTAGATCACTGAGTTTTGTTTATTCTTAATTTTAATTTTAAAAATTTAAGTGTTTAAATAGTCTGAAAAATGAAATAAGAAAAAATTCCTTTAAAAGCATTTAATTTCAGTTAAAATTAATTTTTATTGTTATTTCTGTGAACCACCGTTTTTAGGAATGTGAATGTTTAAAATATTTAGTAAATAATTCCAAATTTTTGGATTTCGGAGTTTTTTAATTCATATTTTGGAATATTTAATTTAAAATGTTTTTCAATTTTCATCGCTGTCGCAATTTTAAATTTAAACTTTTGCTATAATTTAAAGTGTTTTTTGTACGAAATCTTAAAGAAAGCGAAATAAATTTAATGAGTGTTGTTATTATATGTATTCTTTAAAAAATTTTTCCATTTGTTCTCGGTTGTTTTTGTTGTTGTTTTTGGTGTTCTTTTTGTTCTTGCTTCTTACACAAAAAAGGCGCGAAATTGACTCAACATTTCCGTGGAAGTCGTTAAGCTAAAATAAACTAGGGTAATAAATTACATGCCCCACTGAAGCGAGGTGTTCCCTCTGTTCCTCTGCGCCCCTGGTCCACTCCTCCTTCCACCTCCTGCTTCCCACACCTCCTCTTCATCGAGACATGCTTTCGCTAAACCTACAGCTTATTTTGAAATTTCAAGTGGCTCAAAATGGAAGAGAAGAATGTAGAAAAAGGAAAAGAAATCTAAGTGAAAAATGCGGCTGCGAATTTCGCAAAGAATTCGTATGGGAAGTCAACAATAACAACAGCAACAACAATACAACAACGACAACCGAGAGACCAACAACGTCGACAACGATAGCATTCGCCAGTAATAACAACAACAACAACAACAACAATAAATCAATATTGGCAATTTTAAATTGCCAACTACGACTGCAACAAGGACCTTCAGAAACACCACAGGATTTGCAGCAGCACCTGACGCACCATCCTCGGTTGACTTCTGGCTTATGTACGGTGAAAGTATTCCCGAGGGAGGACCATTGTTGCTGTTGCTGTTGTTGTTGTTGCTGTTGCCTCGGCGTCTTGGTGGAATTGCACTTTATTAACGTTGCATTAAAGTAGTGCAAGCATTTTCTCGTACACAAGAAACGACAGGACTTGAAGCTGAGGTTGGGGGCAAACCGATGGATGGCGGCAGGGCGGGGTAGTGGGTTGAGGATGAAGTAGCAGGTCAGGGCGGTGTATTCACATGTAGTCTCCAGGTGGAAGTCGCTGACATAGCATAAAAAATTTGTGTTGTGTCGCTGTTGTGACGGAGCGGCACGCTGAGGCGACTATCTTGGAATTACAATGGTATGTGTGTGTGTGTGTGTGTGTGTGGAGCGAAGGACAGAAGGACGAAGAGAGTGTATTTGTGTGCTTTCTTCCTTGTCCCAGAAATTCTCTGTGGGCGCTTGTTGCTTGCTACTGGCGGCATGAAAACTTATCGCGCGCGATTCTCAGCTCCTGGTCCTTCCTCAGCTGCTCCTGATGCTTGTTTTCTGCAGCTTCTCGTTTGCATTTTTTATGGCTTTCATACGACTTCCGGCTGCAGGATTTCTGCACTGTTTGTTACATTTTTGCTTCAGTTGAAATAAAAAAATTATATTTTTCACGTAGAGAGTGTGCTAAAAATATTACTCGTTGCTGTTATTATTAGCTTTGTTGTTGTTTTGTCATTGCCCTCTCCCCCTCCTCCCCTTGTGTGACATTAACATTAACTACGTGCAAAACGTTGTTTCTATTAATTTCTGTCTCTCTCTCTTGCTTTCTTTCTCTTCTTCGTCCTCTTCTAATTTTGTTTCTTGTTTTTTTCTGATGTTTTCTGATTTGTTTTTCTTTGCTTTCTCCCTTTTTGAACATTATTCATTCACCAGTTGGGCCTCGGCTAATGAAAAAGGATATGAATTTTGCATGTTTCGGAAGCGGAAGTGCAGCTCTCTTACATCTTCACTGATGCTGTTGTGCAGAGTTTGCAATTTTTTGAATACGCTTTTTTCGTCTTCATTTCTTTTGTAATGAATTCCTTCCCGAAATTTTTATTATTTTCTGTCTCTTATTTTACTCTCTCTCTCCCCTTTCCCTTTTTCTCTCTCTTTCTCTCCCGATTTCTTTCTCTCTGTCTATATGAGGTGCTCATCTACCTGTTGTGTGCTGTTTTCGGATACCCCGAATGGCCCCAGAACAGGCCCGGTGATGGTACAGGAGGCAGCTTAATTTGCATAACTGTATTAAGTTCTTACCGTTGATCGAAATGCATAAATTTCGGGTTTCGCTGGATGCAGCAATGAAGGATATAAGGATGGTCTGGTCACAAGGCTCGGTTCTACATAAAAAGGTAGCGAAAAAGTTCCGAGGCCGGGAAACGTGAGTCCCTTTTCATTTCGGCTGTCGTACGAAAGGACAACAGAAAGCGGCCAGGATTCAGGCTGTCGTCGAATGAAGTGCGGCAGTTAATGAAAATTGCATTAAATGCAGTCGCGATGATTGCAAAAGGAGTGAAGAGAGGAGCAAAAGATGGTAATAGAGGAAGAGAGAGGGAGGGAGAGGGGATAAAATTGATTTAGAGGGAACGCGACAAAGGACTTTAAATTTTATTTTAAAAGTTAAAAGTTAACCTTTACTTTAAAAGTAAAAATTTTCCAAACTTGTATCTGAAAAATTGTGTTTTTTAAAAGTATTGATTTTCTCAATGATTGATCCTTGGAGGAGCACCCTAAATTTTGGATGGAAGAAGCTTTCATAAATCAACAGAATTATTTATGAAATTCGTCCGAGTTTCAAATTCTCTGGAGTCTTCCTGTCTATCCTTCTCTGTCTCACTCTCTTTCTCCCCCTTTCTCACTGTGTGTCTGTGTGTTTATGTTTGTGTCCATTCATGCTATTTATGTATCTGAATGTATTTTTTGTGCATTTGTTTTTAGATTTATGAGCAGTAACTTCAGAATAATGTTGTTGTTCCTCTGCTTCTCCTTCTTATAGCATCAGCATTAGTAACCCAACAACAAACATGATATTTGCATCTGTCAGTCTTTCGATTTCTTTGGAGAAGCTTCCTCAAAGGATTTGAAAAATAGAAGCAAAAAACTATAAAAAAAACTAATAAAGAAATGAGATAAGTTAAAAATTTTCGTACATTTTTTTAGCAGGAAAGAAAAAAGCACACAACTCAGCCATTTAAGCTACATTCCCAGCAGGTGGAAAAACATCAAATGTTTTTCTTGGTTTTTGTGTTTTTCTTGCTCTACTTTTTCTTCAAACTTCACCTGCTTCTTTGCTTCCCTTCTCTCCTTCTTCCTCACCATCATGTTATGGCAATCATCGTGCTTTTAAGCTCTGTTCTGTTAGAGAGAATAATCAGCACGGGGCACCCACAAACCTGAGGTTGCCATTCAAGGGTGAGGTTGAACTTTAAATTTGGAGAAGTCCGTGTGCTGATAAATATTTTAGGGTCTGAGTAAATGCTTGCCATCAATCTTAGTTTATTTGTATAAATTGTGAGTGCAAAAATGGAAACAGAAGGGGGGAAAATTTAAAATTTATTTTTAAGTACGAAATTGATACTTAGTTTTACAGCTAAACCGGTGCACTTTTGTAGATAGTTGTGCTAACGAAAGGACTTTCTACACTCCGAATTTCACAGTTTTAATTGAAATTTCGGTTTGGAAATTAAGAAATAAATGTAGGGCAGCGAAGACTTTTAGCTCAAAAAATTTGACAGCACAGAGCAAGTTTTGTGAAGCCTCTACGTGTGTCCTTTTTATTACTTTCTTCATTTTTGTAATATATCATCATTTTGGGACTTTCGAAATCTCTGCATGAAACGTTTAAATAAATTTCACGCAGAGCGGGTCATTTAGCAGCAATTTTTAGTACTTTAAGAATTCCTCTATATAAAGTGGCATTATTCAACAGATGGAGAGCGTAAAAAAGATAGAGCAGACGTAAAATAATACTACCAATGAACACACTCGGTCGCTGGATGGAGTGAGTGCAAATAAACTAACATCCGGCTCAGCATGCTTCACAGGACGACCCAGCGACGCAGTGTTGCGCCTGCCAGAGTCCATGACTTGTGTGGGCGGTTTTCTCTCGCTGTTGTTGGAATCCGCCCACACGTGACACACGCAAGCCATGCGTGACCCAGACTCCCAGCACACTGCAGAACACTTGACGTTAAGCGAGGATTTATAAAAACTGTGTAGTAATTTTTTTCACATCACACCGACTTAAATGGCATTTTATTTAGTTCGGGCATAGCGAGTATATTTTATATATATATTTATGTACGTTTTATGGTATTAATTTATTTGTTTGTATGCCTTTGAGATTCCTACCAGATTTAGGATTACGAGTATAGGTTTGAGATCATAACTCATAGAATTAACGTGATTTATCCTTAAAATGAGTTATTTTATTAAAGAGATTATTATCTATGTATTTATAATTGAATCAGAAAAGAGTTTATATGAACAAGGAATATATATACTTTATGAAAATGTATTATCTATGAAAATGGCTCAATATAGCGAGCTAAGCTTTCCTTTGAGAAATTTCCTAAATAACTACTACACTTGATATATTTTGTTCATTTTCAAAGAAATAAATTGTAAGTAGCCCTATTTAAACGAGAAGTTCTATTGGATTTATAGATGTAAACGGATTCCTTCGGTTTTTCTCGTGTGATTTCGTAACCAAGAACATATTTTAGTATTCTTGTTGCCACCACAAAAGCACTTAAGCACTTAGTTTGCAAGCGAGACACCGTAGATTAGAGCAATATAAAATCTTTACTGCTTCTTGGCTGCTGCTGGGCCGCAACGTGCCGGACAATATTGAGTACCGAGAAGCAACCGCAATAAACACTAATGATACCCGGGTGAATAATATTTGCGGGCTGGAAGAACACAACAGAACACAGTGAAAAACGAACCAACGAATGAGAGATGAAGGCGCCTGTGGATGTGGCTCACTCACTCCAAGGATACCACGTTTCAATGGATGAATGAATGAATGATTTCCACGTAATTTCGTTTACGTTTTGCGGAAGGTAAGCAAACAACAGAAGCGGCAGCAGCAACAGCAGCAGCATCAAGAACTCAAGCAATATTGCAGTCAAGAGAATAGAGAATCAGGGCGAAGGAGCAGCGGCAACGGCGGAAACTAGTTTGAAGTCGGCAACAGTTTCAACTACACTGCAAACTGGCGTCAAAACACAAGCAGATAAAGCAATTTAAAGGATTTGCACAGCAATCGTCCGCTGTCAGCAATCGGAGGAGTGGCGGCTTACCTGCAATCAGTCCCACAAACAAACACAGACACACACAAACACTCACATCAGGCTAGATGATCTATACTCCTTCTTTTCCTCCCACTCACTCCTCCTCTTCGCCTTTATTTGCTCGCCCAAATGAAAGTAAGTAATTTCCGTTGTATTACAAAGTGTAGCGAAAGGATTTTTGTAAATGTTTGGGTTCCGGCATCGATTGCGCTTAATTCTCTTGATTTACGTGAATTTCAGCTATCCAGCCAAATCCGTTTCTCTTGTTCTTTTTCTGTGCTTTGTTTCTAACTGAACAAAACTTCTTTGTTGCCAAAGCCTTTTTTTTGTATCCTTTTCTATTTATTTTCTATTCTTTTCTTAGAGAAAATTTTAGAAGTGAGTCAGATTGATTAAATTTTCTACTTTGTTGTTTCAAGTATCGACAACAATAACATCAGCAACAAAGACATTTTACCATGTTTCCTACTCTAAATAATTTGATGAAATTTTTCCCAAAATATTTCACTCAATAAATGCCTTTGTTGTGTTATAAGAAAGTTTCGTACAGTTTGCGATGGGTAAAGGATATTTTCACGCAAATCGGCAGGGATTAGACTCAGAATCCTTTTTAAAATTTAATTTGTAGGGATTAAATAACAACTCTAGAGAAACATCACTAAGATTAGTTAAAAAATTCTCGAAATTCTCTCTCGTTGATATATTGATCAGCATTTAATGCATTAGAAAACCTCGTCCAGTTTTCTTGGAATATAAAATAAAAATTAAACGTAAGCAAACCACGCCCCAGTTTGGCACAGTTTAGTAATAATATAAGAATGGTGTAAAGGTATTCAATTTACCGTAGATTCATACTTTTACCGATCGTAAACTATGTCATTATAGTAGATAATCTAAAAGCCATCGAACCACACCCATTTTTGGTATAGTGATTGATGAATATGTCTTCTTTATAATATGTAAAAGCAGAGATGATTTGATATTACATTTTATGGTTATAGCGTACTTGTGTACTGTGCTATTCTGTTTAAGGAAATGTTTCTATTCTATTTGGAAGTTCCCAGAAATATTTTTATACACTTCATATTGGGTAAAGATTGGCTTTACTCTGCTATTGATCTGCCACGCCTCCGTCTGTATATATGTTGTATATGTAGCAAACCAAATATACGAAAAACTACTAAATTGAAATTAAATAAAATTCAATTCTTAAAATTTAAATAATTAGTATTTTTAATCTACAGTTTTAGTGTTTAAAAATGTTAGTATTTAAAAAAATCACCCTCAAAAAATTCCAAAATAAGAATCTTGAAATATTTAAACCTCATTTAAGACCTTTTAAGCCCCTCATAAAATTTTAGTTCACATCATTAAAAAACACACTAAATCTGGCGCTGAGGCTATAATTCTTTTAGGTATTTCACTCTGTTGCTTATTATTCTATCCATTTCTCCTCCTTACCTTCATCCTCGCTGCCTTCCTTTTCTCCTTCTTCAGAAGGACATCGAAAATGGTTCCCTGAATCGTTACCCTCGGCGAACATTCATCAGAGTTTCTCCATTTTTCACACTGCACACACAAATCAAGCAAACCGCCCCCCCCCTCACTCAATGCCCTCCGCTAACCTTCCTTCCACCTCCCAGTTCGCTGGTAGGCTGTTTAAATAACTACAACAGACAGCAGGTGGCGCTGTTTATATGCTAAGCTTAATGGAGCAACACAACACTGCGGATAGGGGGAGAATCTCGAGAAGAAGCAGAAAAAGAACAAGAAAAATCTTCGCACGCTTCTTAAAGGTGGCAACATTTTTAAGCTAAGTGAAAAAACAGAAAAAAAATAAACAGCTTCAAAGTGTTGAAGTTTTTTTCAAGCAAAAAAACAAGATTTGTGATTACGAAGGTGTGTGGTGAGTGACGGCATTCGAGAGGGCGGGGACAAATATAAATATTTTATTACACAGTCATAACACTAAATAATAATTACAATGAGCGAACGAAAAAAGGCAAGAAGTAAGTGAAAAAAGAAAGAGAAAGAAAACGGTGTAGAAAAGAGGGGAGAAAAGAAAAGGGAAAAAAAGATTCCTGGGCCCTCCTGCCTGAGAAGTAATACAAAATTGCCCTGCTTCCCTTTCTTACAGGTTGTTTTGTCTTCGGTTTTCGTGGGATTTTATTATTTTTAATGAGAACATAAATAAAAATGCCGACAAAATGATGTCCTTTTTGTAACAACTTCTATAGTGCTGCCGAGTCCCCTGCCGGTCGACTTGTTGTCCATTTAATAGCCCCTCCTCACACAAGAGCAACAATGGCGAAAGCAGCTACCACTCAAGCAGCCATTCGACCATCCAGGGGAGCAGTAGCAGCAGCAGGATCGCCACATTCAATATAATCAACCGCAGAGTGTCCTGAAAATCGTCTCTGCGGTGAACAATGTTAATAATTATGTTGAATTTTTCATGCAGTTGGAATTACTGCAACGCCACAAAAACACAAACAACCGGCTACGAAGAGAAGGCGAAAGTCTCGGACTTAACAAGTAGTAATCCGAAGGCGAACGTAGACTGCGACGCGACAGGACACGGCAAACGTTTCAACTAAGCCAAGTAAACTGAATACAAAGCAAAATAAGGTGATGAGGGAGACAGAGAGAAACAGAGAGAGAGAGAGAGAGCTGTGCGCGGTGCGGGTGGATGTGTTCGCTAACAAGGATTGGTTCTGGCAGGCCCTCTGGTCCTCTTAGGATGCACGATTTTCTGCTGCAGAGAGCAACAACCAACCGCGATTTTCTTTTCCATTTTCATTTATGTGAAAATGATAATGGGATGTGTGCGGTGCAACGAAGAACAACAACAAGAACGTGAAAAACAAAAGGAACAAAAACAAAGCAAAATTAAACATAGCTTGCACAGCAGACAGAGCATTAAACAGCATGGAAATAATTAAGGAAGGAATGAAGGAGGAAAGGATTCAACAACCTCCACAAAAGCCATGCTTGGTAATAAAGCGGAAGAGAGAATGCAGAGAGGAGGAAAGGGGAATGGAGACAGGGAGAGAGAGCGAAGGAACGCGCAACCGGCTGATCATAAAACAATTGCTTATACAACAACTCTCGGCCGCGAGTTCATAAAATTATATTTTTTAACAAAATTCAAAAAAGTTGAACGAACCCTTTAAATTTTAGGATTTTTCTTGCTTTAAAAGTTTTAATTTTTTAAAATTTACCCATAATTTCATAATTCAACAAAATTTCAAGATTCAACGATTTTTTTAAAAAATTTCAAAACTTTACGAAATTTAACAAACATTTCATAATTTAACTTTGTTTGAAAATCGAACGATTTCGAAAACTGAATTGAGTTCCATCATTTTAAGAAATTTCAGTGTAATGTTTTTTTAGAGACTTTCAAATCATAACGAATTTCCATAAATTCTAGTAAATAACGTCGAGATAAATTTTGAGATAGATAACTTTAAATGTCAAGATTTCTGAGCGAATTGCGAAGTGACAAAGATGAAAGTTTTTAATTGCTCGACGTCGTGCTACTCATCACAATGACGTATGTGTTGTAATTAATTTAATAGGTCTCCCATGAGTCTCACTCACTCACTCTGTCTCACCGGCGCTCTTTGTCTGTCTCTCTCTCTCTCTCTCTTTGTGTGTCTGGTTCAAATTAGCAGCATCAAATTTCAGATTTATTGTAATGATTGTTAGAATGGCAATCGTTATTTTTGTCACTTTCGAGCGAAATCCAAGAAACGGCTTAGAAAAGGTTTTCTCCCTTCTGTGCCCTCGTCCCCCCACCCTTCCGCAAACCGACCCTCCATCGGCAGGCGTTTTTGCAGTAACCGCATCAACTTGAGTTCGGTTGCTGCTGCTGTTGCAAAAGCCACGTAGAATGGTAAACTTTTGTGACTGCAACTTTTTGCACAGAAGTTGAATAAGAAGAAGTTTTCGATTTTCTTTGCATTATTTTTTTCAGTGTTTTTTTACTGCTTTCTGTGGGATTCAGTCTAATTTTAAGACGTTGCTGCTTCTGTAAGTTTTTCTTAATGCTACAGTTATTTTTCTCGGTTTCTCTTCGGTTTTGTTACTTTTCGGTTTGGTTTTGTTACTTTTCGATTCGGTTTAGTTTAGTTTTCTTTTGTTTTTCTCTTTGTTGAAGTTCTTCTCCTCCGCTCTTTTCTCTTCCCTTTCTTTCGTTTTTCTTCTCGTGCTTCTGCATTTGGTTGCAATGGCTTTGTTGGCTCGGTTGCTTGCTTTGTGAGGGATTTGAAAACTTTTAATCATGCAACTCGAACAGGAAGTTCGAAATGTGCTCGCCTGAATGGTGGATTAACGTGCTCGGATAATAAACTTGACGACGGCGGAGTGGAATAATAGACAACGCGCGGGTAGCACGCACAAGTGCAACACGAAACGGGAGCCTGTGCAGCATCTCAAGGAACAGGCACAAAATAGATGAACGGAGCAGATGAACGGATGAGTTACCGAACATTCTCCATATCAGTCG
Organism: Myopa tessellatipennis; assembly: GCA_943737955.2. Lineage (NCBI taxonomy): Eukaryota > Metazoa > Arthropoda > Insecta > Diptera > Conopidae > Myopa > Myopa tessellatipennis. Next base: position 55,041,643 of record OX031316.1, read on the forward strand.
ACGCGCTGCGTGCATTATAAGTGAGTGCTCTTCATCTTCTGTTCTTCTTCGCTTCACTTTTCACCTCTTATCCACATTCTTTTTCTTAATCTTCTCACTCTTCCTTTGCTTTTGTTTCTCATTCCCTTTGGTAGTCATGTCTTCACTTCGGAGTGTAGGTTGTTCGAACTTTTTTGGCCGCTCCAAAAAGTATGCAACACAAAAAGTTTTCAAAGTTTCACTTTCCGCCGATTGCATTGCATGTGAAGTGGATCATAGAGCGAAGTAAACAGACAAAAAAAAGAGAGAGCGTGTGAGGGAGAGAGGGACAGAAAATATAAGAGAGACAGAAACACAGAGACAGAGAGAGAGAGAGAGAGAGACAGATATGCACTCATCGTTAGTCAAGTTCTTCAATACAAGCATAATATAACAAACAATGCATCGTTCAGGAGTTCGCGTTCCTTTACTTAATGTGCTGTCCCCTCCCCCCCCTCCCAAAAAAGGATCTTGGTTATCTCCTCGGTTATTGTTTTTAATGTTGTTGTTGTTGCAGTTGTTTTTGTATTGCTTTTGCCTCACACAGCCAACGTGGTTTCACTTACGAAATTTCCATTGCATGAAGTTGTTGCTGTTGTTGTTGCTTCAGTTGCTCATGTTCATGCTGCTGATGCTACTCTGATGTTATTCAACCAGCTATTGTTATTGTTGTTGTTGCTTTTGCTGCTTTTGCTGCACTTGTTTGCTTAACTTTTCGATGAATTTGTTTAAAGTTTTTACGCTACGCCCTGGCTTCTGTATTCTTGGCTTCTTTTGCCATCATCGTTGTTGTTGTCATTTTAATTTTTGTGCTACTGTCGGTATTGTTGTTTTTGCTATCCTTGTTATTCGTCATTTTGCTATTGTGTTTGTTGTTGTTGTTGTTGTTGTTATTTCCCTTTATACTTTGCATGCAGCAGGAAGTGTTCGAAGTTGTGTTTATTTCCTAACTAAAAAGTGGTTAAAACAAATTAAACAAAAAAGGAAAAAAGACACAAAGAAAAATAAGAGAGAAATAAAGAAATTCAAAAAAGAAAAGAATAACACGAAGAAGAGCAAAGGAAAAGGAAATAAAAGAAAATTAAGAACTTCCTTAACACTTGACTATTGTTGTTGAGTTTCGTTACTAATTTGCATTTGCTAATGCGTGTCCTTGTGTGATTGTTTGTATGAGTATGTGTACCTGTGTGTATGTGTGGATGTGTGTCTATTTTGAATTTATGTTGTTGTTGTTGTTGGTATTGTTATCAAGGTTGTTGTTGAATATATTTCGCTGTTTCTGTTCTCATCTTCTCTGTGGTTGGTTGTTCGTAGTTTGTTGTTTAATTTGCCTTCGGTTTTGTGTTGTGCGGTGTTTCTGATCAAAAGTTTACGCATAAAATTTCTGTGAGATTTCTAAGAGAAGTTAATTGAAAGTTTTTGGCCATGTTAACCTGACAGAAATTAGTTGTACGAACAGTTTTTAACGAGCTGCTATTCTAAGCTCTTTAGAACACACACAAACAGAGGGAGAGAGATAGAGAAAGAGAGAGAGAGAGAGAGTAATATTGGGAAAGAGGGAGAGTGGGAGAAAAACAGGATAGAGAATATTTAATGACTTCCGGAAGATGTTGAAGACTAAAAAAAACAATAACAAAAGAATTTCTGAATTTACTTCATGAAATTATTTAAAGATTGATTTAGAATTATGTAAAAATTGTATAATAAAGCAATCCATAAAAAGAGAAATAAAGACAAACAAACGACAACAATAATAATAATCATTTGCTCAACTGACTGTCAATAATATTCTTTTAATACAAAACTACTTTAAATTCAGTGATGTTGTAAATAGTGTTTGTTTTGTCGATTTCGTAGACAACAAAATTTTAAGATTGCCTACTTTGAGGCGGCGGCTACAAATGATTTTCATATCTAACGCAAAAAAGACGCCCAGCTGATGACGTGAGTATTTTCCACAGATTTTCGTTGTTCGATGCTTTTTATTCGTCTTTTTTCCCTTTGATTTGTTATCCAACTTCTCTTTAGTTTTTTCTTTTTTATTTGCCTAATTTTTAGTGCTCGTTTGTTTATTTGTTTTCTTAATACATCAACATGGATTCGGAGGAGTTTGTTTATTCTTTCAATTTTCGTGATGGAATCAATTCATCGAATTTTATTGAAATTCTATTTTTTCAGAGTGTGATTGGGATGGCGAATGGGGAAGGAGGAGGAGGAAGAGGAATACATGAGGATGAGAGATGTTGATGGGATGTGTATGAGTTTAAAATAACAACCAATATATTTGTATTCTTATTTTGAGCTCACTTTATTCATCACACAATTTTTTGTAGTGCTGATTTTAATGTGTTGTGTTGTGTTTAATTTTAAGCTGCTTTAAAATTTGAAGAATTTTTAGTATATTTTAAGAATTTAAACCTGAGAAGAAATGACACTGTAATGAGAGATTATAGAATCTGGTCCATTTTTAAAGCATTTCAAGAATTTAAAATACTCCCAATCGCAACTCTCTTTCTCGCTGAAACGTAATCTCTTTTCTCTTTTTTGTCTTTTTATTAAAGCTTCTTTTATTAAAACTTCTTTTCTTTATTCGATGTGAAATTTAATATCTAGAAGAACGTTTTAGTGTTGCTTTTCCCAGACCAAAATAAGGACAATAAAATGAGCAAACAAAAAACGAACAAACAGAAATAAAAGCGCCATCGTTAAAAACCGCCGATTTCAATTTCTTATTTAATAGCTTGCTATCGAGAACTCGGTCACCGACAGAGGAGGTGGGTGGACAGGGGATCCAGGGGCCGACGGGATGAAGGGACGCAGCGTCAGAGTGGAGACAACTGTTACGCTATTCGTGTCTGTTGTAATGGGCTGCGGTGCGGCATGAAGTTGGTAATGTTTTGCGGTCTGAGGAGATGAATGGCTGAGTACTCTGAGTACACCGGGTACTCTGTGAGTACTTCGAGTATTGCGAGTATCTGAGTAGCTTTGTTGGTGTGCCTTTTATTGATGCTTGTGTTCTTACGATGTGATGTTGCACGGTGAACTTGTATTTCTTCTTTGTTTGCCATTTTATGCCGATTGTTGTTATTGTTGTCGGCTGTTATTGCAGTTGCTGTTGTTGTTGCTGCTATTGTTATTGTTATTGTTGCTGTTGTTGTCGGCTGTCTGCTGTGGTTCTTATAGTAAATGGAACTCGTTCGAAACAAAAGATGTGGCTTATTTTTCAATAACTGTCGATGTCGCGGTATGAGTACAACGTAAAGACTTACGTAAAACATGTAAAAAAATGTTTCCGTTTCTTTCGACAGGGTTCACCGATGCACTACAAAGCCCATTGTTTCTTTGCCTCCTTCCTTCCCCTTCCCCCTTTCTTGCAGCTGCCACTCCATCACCATAAAATCTTAATTTATCGTTGTGGCAACCTTTATTGTTTTTGTACCTTTGGCTTTCTTCTCCGCCGAACAAATTGTTGTTGACTGCTTGAGTTGGCAGCACTGGCAGCAATAATATATCTACAGTGCTGCCAGTGTTTGCAAATTGGAGATACTTTAACTGTAAATAAATCTTTAATAATTAAAATTTTAAAATGCAAAAAAAAAGAAAGAGTTCGAGTTTTACAATGAATTCAGAAAACTACATTTGTCTAAAATTCAAAAGATACAAAATTACATTATTTCTTCTAATAAATTGTTTCCAAACTAACTTTTATGTTCATTTATTCATTATTTTATGTTGAAAATTAATTAGTTTTTCTTTCCGGGGATGAATTTTATTAAAGCAACATAAACTAACAATAAGTATAACAACAACAATTCAACTTTCGCTGTTGAGGGAAGAAAATCCGTTACAATTATTATCCAAAAAGTAATCAACAACTAATTGCAGTTCAAGCTGTCAAATACACAGGAAATACAACAATAAACTCCGGCAGCGCCGCTTCAGGAAGGAATCCTCCAACATCGACTCCTCGAAGGAATCGATCGGCATCGACATCAACACCCTCGTTTTCTATATTTTTTCAGTTGATGCGTTCTTTTTATACTGTGCTCGGATGTACATATGTGTATATGCGTTGTATGTGTGTGTGTTTATGCATGGATGTGTGTGTGCTTTGTTATTCCCGTTCCTTTCGCTGATTTCAGTTGCCGTGTTGTGTTGATTGATGAATCTGTCAAAAACTTATGACATGAATAGCAATAAATTATTTGCTCTCTCGCCAACACTTGTTAGAATATCACCGCATCCAATGAAATCACTTCCTGAACCACTCCCTGACTTCCATCATGACTCCTATCCTGACCCTGTCCCTGACTCCTACCCTGACTCCTACCCTGACCCTCTCCCTGACTGCCTTTCTCCTTGTTCCCTCAAAGCACTGCTTCTATTCATCCTATCCGAACAACGCCAACAACGCAATCATGCCAAAGAGTCATTCTTTGTGTTTGAATCCTTCATCTCTCCTTCATCTCTCCTTCACTCTTTCTTCGTTTTCCGAACTGCTCACACTATCGTTCGTTCGTTTGTCGCTGATGAGATGATGAGAAGATCGGACGAGACCAAAGCATAAATTGCATGATATAAAAAGCAGAAGAAACGGCTTACCGTCCACTTCAAGGAACGGACGGTATCAACAAACAATTTGCCAAGAATAATCCGACAAACACTTTGACACACAAAACGCATTCATGCACACACACACTCACAAACAAATAGAAAGGATGGATGGACCCTGCTTTTCTGTCCTGTCCTAAGAATCACCGATATAGAGACCAACTGGCGTCGGTAGAATTCTTATGGAGAGTTTTCATGGATAAATTTCATAATATTTAATATTATTTTGCTTTTATAATACTTTGGTTTTATATTATTTTAGTTTTATATAAATTTTATTAAACTTTATTTTAATTGATTTTATTTTGTTTTGTTTAATTTAATTTTATTTTAATTTATTTTACTTTTCTTTCGCTCTAGTTATTAAATTAATTTTATGTCACTCAGTATTAGTTTTAGTTTTTTTTTCTATTTTCTTTAATCGTTAATTTTATTACAAGGTTTTATGTTTCGCCTTTTTTTAAATCTTTGAACTTTTATCAAAAAGAGATTTCATCAATTTTGATCTGCTTGAAATTTGTGTGAATTAGTTTGTTTATTTTTTTATTGAGTGCAAATTGGAAAACTTTGGACGTCACAAACACAGTGAAACACACACACAAATATTCACACAGACATATTCACCCTCTAACAGACGTGTTCACAAAACTTTTTGCTGATAATTGCTAGTTTTTGTTGTTTGTAATCGTTGTTGTTCTGTATTGCTGCCGGTGTTGTTGCTGTTGCTGGTGTTGCTGATGTCAAACATCAAGTGCAACAACTGACAGTTCAATTAAAGCTCCTGACAGCGTTGTAAAGTTGTTAAAACGGTTTGTTGAACTCCTGCTAAATGCATTTTCTGCTAAAAGCGTGTGAGCGAGAGCGTGTTTTTGTGGTTGGAAGCGAGTGCAACATATGCTCAAAGGTGCAAAAATTGGAGCAGTTTTCAGCTCTCGAGTGGGTTAATTTGTTGAGAATAATCCTCTTCTTTTGTGGTGCTGTTTTTGCATTGCTTGTCGTCAAATAACTCGAAAAGAGTGACAATTTTAGAAGTCATTCGCAAGTCGTTTGTGAATTTTTGTGAATTTTCCGGACATAAATCATTGAATGCAATTTTTCGGGATAAACTTTTTGAACGCGATTTAATTTAATTTGACGATGCATTTTTCTGTGCCTTTTTTTGCTTAAACTTTACCCTTTTTCCCTCTTTCCGTAGTTTTTTAGCTTTTGGTCTCTCTTGAACTGAGCTTTATTAAATGTCTGCTTCTTCTTGCTTACTTCTTCTTCTTCTTCTTCTTGGCTGTCGTTTTATTCTGTCGCTGGCGCTGCCGCTGCTGCTGCTGTTTCTGTGGCTGTTGAATTTCAGCTTCATTCCTGCGTTGCTCATTATTAATTTTTCCCTGTTCAACAGAATCGCTGCTCTCCTTTATTTTTTGTGTGCTCATAATTTTCATTACTTTTACATTCTGTTTGTGCATCCGGGGAAGTCTTCTTTTTTTCGTACTTTTTTCGCACACAACTTTTTGAGTACTGATGTGCGTACTTTTTTGCTAATTGTAGTCGTTGTTGTACTATTATTGTTCTTGTTGATTGTATCACTATTGATCATATTTTACGCGTGTAAATAGTTTAAATAGTGAGTTGCTATATACGTATATAGTATATTATATATTACAATATTATATACTATTTTAAATTTCTTTATATTTGCAAAATTTCAGTAGAATTTCGATATCATTTCGATCGTCTTTTATCCATAATCCCCTTGATGAACTCTTCCGACAGACGGATAAGTTTTTCTAATCTCCTCTTATTCTCTCCTCATTCTTCATTAACATTAAACAGGATGTTTAGTCCTTTAAATGCACATTTCATTTAATTTAGTTATTAAAATCATTTGCACAGTTTAATGTCCAAACTTGTCTCCTCCGAAGCTGGGCTAAGAAAACAACCAAATAAACCAGACCAAAGCGGGTGCGTTTAGCGACGTTTTGGGGCAGCAACAACCAATTAAAGTCATGTCCTTTAATTGTCCTTTTGCACATGTTAGTGGCTTCGTTAGTTAAGTCATGTGTTGTATAAAATAACAGTTTCTTTCTATGGTTGCTCTTGTTATTGGCATAACTTCCGCTCAACATCTACGCTTCCCCTTTTCTCTCTCTCCCGTTTCTCTCTCTTTCTCTCTCTCTCTCTCTCTCTCTCTCTCTCTCTCAGCGATACAATCACGTTTGTTTTCGTGTGAGTCTGTATTGTGGTTTTGTGTCAGTCTTTTATACTGAATCCTTGCATGAGTTGTTACACTTTATTACTACTTTACTCTTTGTAACCTCCTCCCACTCTGTCTCTCCCTCTTCTACTATTTCTCTGTCACTTTCCTCTCTCTAGCTCTTCCATACTCACTCTTAATCTAAGCACTGCTAAAGTTCTTCGCTCCCTTTCCATTCATTCGACTCTATCACCTCTTATGACTCTTTCATATCTTCCAACTCTCCCAACTCTTCCGACTTCCCGGTTGTTGTTGTTGTTGGTGGCGCTTTATTTTTCGTCGTCATCGTTTGCCCACTCCTGAAAAGTCATTTATTTTCATCCTTGTAATCCTTTTCATCCGGTTTTTCATTACCTGCGTCTTTCATTCATATCATTTACCAGTTTGCGGTAGTTTTTGACGCTACAACGGAAGGGGAAGTATTCTCAGTTGATGAGTAACTTTATTTTAGCCAAAAAGAGTTTCCCAGTCTTCCGAATGTACTAAAGACTGTAAAGAATGTACTATAGAGAAACATTTAATGCCTCGGATACATAATAGACGAAAATAGCAACATTAAAGCGATGCTGAAGAAAGTTTTAAGAATTTATTACAAGCTTTATTTTTATTCGTTGTTTCTCGAGTTCTTCGTGAGCTATTTTTATAAATTATAATTTTATATTTAAAAATATCACCATTCATCTATTAAGCAAAATCTTTCTTTAGTTTATTCTTCTAGTTTATCCATTCAAAAACATAGCAAAATGAAACATCAACACTGACCGTAAAAATGCTCATTAAACGAGATCCTATAAACTTGTCTTTGAGAAGTAATTCTATTTTTTTCATTCCGAACTTTAGATTAATTAGGACATTATTACGAAACATGAATATGGGTTTAAGGTAGTTACCCATTGATCATTATCCATAAAATATAACAAGAATATGAGACAATCCAATGAAAAAATTTCCATGTTGGTTAAAGTTGTTTGCTAAACAATTCGCCTTACTTTAAAACATATAAAAAGAAAAACGGAAACACGTTCAAAAGTCAAAATAAAATGAAGAAAGAAAAACAAACAAAAGGAGCCTCGAATTTAGAAAACTTTTTATAATAAAAATAAAGAATGCATTTTAATATAAAGCTTCTTGTTTTTTCATCAGCAAAAAATACGAAGGAAGAACAAATAAGAAAAAAGAAAAACGGACCGAAGAAAAGAACCGAAGAAAGACAGAACTGAAAGCTTTAACTTGACAAACAAAAAATTGTAGTTATAATAATAATAATAATAATAATAAAGGAAAAACAAAGGCAACAACAACATCGGCAAACAAATTTAAGTACAGAAAAAGTTGGAAACATTGAAGAAGGAGAATAAAATTTCAACAACAACAACAGCAACAACAACAACGAAAACAATAACTTTACTTAATAACTTTGCAAAAAAAAAAATAAAAACAATAACAACAATAATAAGTTCACCTCCAACATCAGCAAGAAATGACAATAACAACAATAATATCAAGCGCAATCAACAATAATAACTGCAACAACAAAAAAAAACAACAACAACATCTGAAACAGTCGTTCAATTGTCAAGTGAAGTGTTTTGTTCAGAAAGAAAAAAAATAGAAAAAAAATATAGGGGAGAAAAAGAAAAACAAGAAAAAAGTATAAATTAATCACAAAGAAGATTCTAGTTTTTCTTTTTTGCTACTTTTTCAGCACACGAAATTGAAAAAAGTTACAAAGTAAGCAATAAAGACAACAACAAGAACAACAGCAATAATAAGTACAATATTAATAAAAAACAACAACAACAATAAGGACTGGGAAAGAACCAACTACAACAAGAAGACATTCGATAGGCAAAAAACACAATACAAAAACAAACAGAAGAGAAAAAAAGAGAAGAAGAGAAATCAGAGAGAAAGAGTGGAGTGAAAGTAGAAGAGAAGTTATAAAAAAAGTCGTCGGTGGATAAAAATTTATGATGTGCACATTTTTTCCCGATTAAATGCAAGGACAACAGCGAAGTGCACAGAAAAGGATGACTTTTTTAAAGTTGAAGTGGAAGCTTATTTTATTGTGCTGCTTGTTGTTGTCGCTGTCCATGCTGCTTCTTCCTCTTTTGGGTTTCCATTTCCCCGTTCTGCCGGACTGCCTCCATAACAGTAATAAATGGTTTATGAACTGAAGCAACAAGAACAACAGCGAAAACAACATCAATAATGACAACAAAAGCAGTATTAATATAAAATCTCAGATATATACAATAAGTATATACAATCTTTCTGAAAGTATGTGTGTGTGTATTGTGTCCTTCCTTGTTCGACGACATTTTGTTGCAGTGTAATTTAAAGATACACTTTTTACGCTTTTTCCAGTATTTTATTTTTTTGCTCGGCTTGTTTTTTACTCTTTTCCCTCGCCGCAGCATCAAAAGTAAGTCAACGGAAATGAAAATGATTCCTTTGCAAGGAGGATACCGAAGGACATCCCACCCCGCACAGCCGACCACCACACAAACACAGACACACACAAACCCACACACAATCGCGTCCTTCATGTTTTATTGTCTCTTGAACTCTACCAAAGAGTATACTCTTTTCTACTTTTACTACTTTATGTCTGATTCTTTGCTCCTTCTCCTTTTTCCTCGTCCGTCCTCTTCCTCCTCTTCTTCTTATTTAATTTTTTCTTTCGCTGCCTTTGTGCCACTTTTTCACTATACAATTTTCACGCTCATTTTCGCTTTTGTTTTCTAATTAAAATTCTGCAAATAAAAAATGTAATGAAATAGTTAGAGTTGTTCCTTTGACAACAACGCCCTGTCAGGTCCTGTCCGCAATGGTCTGGTCGGTTCTGCTCTGTTCTGGTCTCTTCAGCTCTTCCTTGATATCACCAAATTAGTTTCTTGGCCAAAGCAATTTTCTCGCCTAGAAAATTGTTGGTTGCTGCGAGTGTAACGCACTCTGAATTGCTTACTATATTGTACTAGAATCAATTTTGGCATCACTAAAAAAATTAGGATCCTTTTCAGAGATCTAAATAGAAAAACTAAATTAAATAACGATTAGTATAAATAAAGTTAGTAACGATTCTTTATTCTTATATACTCATATTTCAAAATTGCAACATTTTCATAAGAAATAAGAAAGAGTATAAACTACGATCTGGCCAAAGCTCAGATACTCTACAGTGTAGAGTCCTATGAGTCTTCAGAGTCCTATGGGTGTAGACTCTACACCTATTCTGAAGAGAGCTTTAATGCTGAATCATCAGATTGTGACAATCATGCGTTGACTTTTTCCTTTAATCCTTTTTAAGTAGATTTTAAACTCCATAGTAACTGTATTATTCTACAGTTATTATTATTATTATCATATACTGGTACATAGTATATCTGCACACATGAAATCACTCGTATTGCATCCAAAACCAAAAGCTTTCAATTAGAATTTTTTTATCCATTTGGTTCTGTGTAATAATTTATTAATTCATGCGTATTAAATGGGAAAAAGTGACCCATTTCTCGAATCGGGAAATCATTACAAAAGTATTTACATTTTTATTTAATTTAATTTCATCATTCGACTATTATTATTATTATTTTTAGTTTTGTATTTATTTTGTATTTCATATTTCAACCTCGCCAGTTGCTTTATTTCACATAAACTGCTCTCGTTCCTGCAACGTATTCAATCCTTATCTCTTTCTTCCTCTCCATCTCAGTCACTCCATCTCGCACTCTCTCTGTTTATGGTACTCGACATTCCAATTTTAATGATCGTTTGACTTAATGTTGTGTAAAGTCGTAATAGTTATTCATTTATATGGTTTTTTATACGTAAATATTACCGCAGCATAGAAATAATGGGACAAATACGAATAAAAATAATAATAATAATAATTTTCACTCATCATTAACGCCACAATATTATCGTCATAATAATAGCAATCATCGTCACCATCATGAAGAGATGAGAAATTCGCAAAATTTAATTTTATTTCACATTTTCTATATTGTGACTAAAAAAAAATATACAAACGACTTTAAAATTTAATTTTTGCTTTTCTAGTTTGTGTATTTAGTTGTTATTTTGGTAGAAGGCTTAATTTTAGTACAATTTAGTTATAATGATAATATTATTTTGCAAATGAAGAGTTTTTATTATTAATATTAAATAACACACTCTTATTGAAACCCAAGAGATATGCTATATTTTTTACATTCATTTTAGTTTAGACAACATCCATGAAGTATTCCAATATAAATAATTCTGACGTTTCGTTGATAATAATTTGATGTGTACATAATTTCATAAAATATTAATCGATGACGATTGGGGATGAGGAATTTACTTAAAAATGATGTAATAAATAGAAAGTTGGTTTTTTTTTAATATTCCTTATACCAAATTTGTTTTCTATAATTTTTGTGTTTAGTTTAGACAACAACCGGGAAGAACTTGAGCATACAAACATGTTGCCAAGCATGGAACAAACAAGTTTTAATATGAAATTAAGTCAGGTTGAATTGTGTTGAGGACCAACTCTTTAAATGGATACAGAAGAGTTAATTTTAACATGTTCTTGCCTATATTCAGGTACTTAAAATAAACTAAAGTGGGCTTTTAAAAGCTACTTAAAGTTGTTAAAATAGAAATGCTTAAGAAAAACGTTTACAGAATAACTCAAAATTCTCTGACAGCGGCTCTTGTGAATTTTTCTCAAAGAGATGAAAGAAAAACAACAACAACCAGAACAACATCACCAAAAACAAACTCAACAGCAAAAAGAGAAGAGAAGAGATTTCTTTCTTGCTAAGATTGAGACCTAACAACAACAACAAAAGTTTAGGATATAAAATCTCATCAAGCTGCTTAAGGACGAATCGTACGAATGAATAAGCAAAAGAATGAACGAATTAAAATGACCACTGAAAATACCATGAAGCAGCATAAAACCACTTAAGAGAGGCTTCGGAGTGTACCGAAGGGTAAAATATTTCGAAAGCAACAAAAAGTAAAGGAAATGAAAAGGGAAAAGTAGCGAAGAAAGAAAACCAAGGGCGATGCGGAGAAGAGGAGTATAAAAAGACCAAGTCGTCTACGAGGGAAGGAGAAATACGAGGAGGAAGCAGAGAATCGGATGGGAGAGGTTAAAAGTAAGCAAATAATGCGGCCGCACGACATCATCTTCAACTCAATTTTCTTCTCCTTTTTCTTCTCTTTCTCCTCGTTCGCTCCTCCTTCTCCTTCAACTTTATTATGATTGACAAGAAAGCAAGAGATGAAATTTCAATTTAAGCAAAGAGGCTGGATGAAAGCAAAATGTTGATGACAAAAAAGGCTCAAGTTTAAGCATCTACTTAAAAGAAAGTACTGGGAGAGAGAGATAGCGCGAGAGAGAGAGAGGGAATATAGAGCGAAAGAAGTTCGGTTGTCAACAGGACCCAAGAGAGGTTTTATTAATTCTGCAAAGAATTTCAATTTTAATTTAGGACACATTCAGAATAATATTTTAGCCATAAAACTGGATCGCAAAATATGACTGCATACTTTATGGCGAATGTAAACAAATTCCAATAAATTTCTAGACCAAATTAGGTTATTTTTCTCGTTACAAAAACAACAAATCGAGTCACAAATTTCAAGGACAAAATCGTACTTGAATCATTTGTTTTTGTTTTTTCTTTTGTGGATATATTGGAAAACTTTCCAACAGCGAACACATTTGAACAATGATTCATTTCTTTTAATATCTAATTTCAAAAGCAAATCAAATCATCTAAAGAATTCCTTTTACTTTAGCTATTTTTACACAAATTGGCAAAACAACATGCATACTTTTAGGCTCATAAAAACTTTTTTCATTTATTTCGGACGTAATGGTTGTCAATAAATAAATCACTTCACTTTAATTGCTTTCTAATTTCATGCCATTAATAAACGAGAAGAGAAGAACAACACACACAAAGAGCGAAAGAGAGAGAGAGATTGAGAGAGGGAAAGAATTCCTTATTTCTTCTTATTTTTGTGTTGCTGTGCACATCGTCCTTCGTTTCTTGGTCCTTCACGGCTTCGAGTCACCCGCTGCGTTGTTTTGTTCAACATGCTCTTTTCTTACTTCTGCTGCTCCCTCTGCTCCCCCTTAGCTTTCTTTATGCTTTCTCTCCTAAATGTGGTCCTAATGCTTTTCTTATTATCAATTTTTGCCAATTAGCAACATTATTGAGACATAAATTAAGCCGCAGAGAGAGCAAGTAAAGGATGTGGTCAAGGTTAAGACGGAGAACGCGAAAAAAATGCTGAATCGAGATGCGATCGAATCAAGAAAGAAGAAGAAGCAGACCACATTAAGTTTGGAAACATTTAAAACTTAAATCAACCGTGACAGAAGGGTGAAGCAAAGGGCGTGGGTAAAGAAGGAAAGGTCAGAGAAGGAAAATAAGTAAAATATTTAAAAATTTCAATAAATCTTTAAAGCATTTTAAAGCAATTTCCAAGAGATTTCAAAATATTTCTAAAATTTCATAAAAATTTCTAAATTTCTGTATTTTTTCCTTTTGGATTATTTAAAAATGTCCTGATTTGAAATTTAAAACACGTTAAAAATGTTTAATAAAAATTTAAAACTTGAATACTAAGAAATGTAAGTTTGTTGTTTCTATTTTATTAAACTATTGAAATATACATTATTAAATTTTAAAATATTTTTCATAGAAACTTATCTTTTCTCTTACTAAAAAATCAAACATTTCTAAAGTTTCATCGTTGACACTAATTTTTTCCACAACACAATAGAATTTAAAACTAGAAGAAAAGTACTAATTTTAAAGACACGAAAAGATAAAGAAAATGAAGAAAAGCAAAACAAGTTCACGGAACTTTTTGATACAGAGAGAAGAATTTTTAAGTAGTGAATTAAGTAAGCTTATTAAAGGATTTTAATAAATCAGTGAAAGTCAAGTAGACGCAATGAGAAGAAGAAAACGAGAGAGACAGAGATAGAAAAAGACAACCAGACAGAGAGGTGTATAGATAGAGAGGGAGCGAGAGCTAGAGAGGGAGTCAGAAAATCATAAGGATATTAAGTCAAGAAGTTAGAATGTATTTTTCAAAAGAATGTCCTTGTTTCATGACTTCGCTCTAATTAATCATGGCTTACGTACAACTGAATTTGCAGAGAACAGAAAGAAAACAGAAAATGAGGCAAGGAAAAGTAGAAAATGACGGGAAAGGAAGCAAAAGAAGATGAAGACGTAGAAACGAATGAAAAAATAATGCACTGTAAGCAGACTTGAAGGACGGTCTTCCATTTTGTTCGCTTCCTGACATGAGGAGTAGTTAATTTTACAACAAAGAAAATGTGGGTAATTTTTTGCTATTATCCAAATCTTCTTATTATTCCTTTGTTACTATCGAAGTAGATTTAATGCTACAATCGAAACATGATTTGATGCTTCATTCTTAAAGGAAAGTGAATAAAAAGTTCACAAAAATTACACAGAAATCAGATGATAGAATTGTTAGAGAAAAGTTAAGGTTTTTCTTCATGTTTTTTATATTAAAGACTTGGCTACTTTTTAAACTTTTTACCATTGAAGTTACTGTTTACCATCATTGAGTGTACTCGAAAAGAATGATGAAGTCTGATCTAATAAAGCAGAAAATAAATGAAGGGAAATAATTCCCAACTTTATAGACTTTTATACAGATAAGCAGATGATAAAGTTTTGTGTACAGAACAAGAGAGGGTAAGAGAGAGTAAACGGGAGAGAGAGAGAGACAGAGAGAAATAGAGCGATAATTCCACACTCAACTTTCTAAAAGCAGAAAAGATGCTCATGAACTACTTATGAAGATACACGATTACATATTCTTCGGTTGGCGCCTAATAACATTGCATGCTTTTAGGTGCTTCAGCGCGCCCGCAACTTAACTCAACAAAGTGCCACGCGCGGCAGGACGAGCCACGTGAACTACGACATGGATTCGGTGGCGCAACACTGTAGTTGTTGCCTGTAATAATGCTATAAATCAGATGCAGATATACAACAGCAATAATACAAAAACAACGAACAGCCAACGAACCCTAACCGGAGTATAGGCGTCCCTCGAATAGCACATATTTGCATATATAAATCTGCATCTGTTTAAGTAAAAGTGTTTCCCTGCCTTCCCTGCTTCGCTCTCTCTCCCTGTCTGTCCGTCCGCCTGTCTGTCTCTTCGTCTGTCTCGTTTCTGGTTATGTTTCGACTCCACTTGATTATCAATTGGCCGGGTTGCCGCTTTGAATTATCGTTTCATAGCATGTTTTGTATTTAATTTAAGGCGATGAGAGCGGCGATGACTGGAAGCGTGATTGAAATGTTGCCGTTAATCACAACAAAACAGCCGCAAACATGCCAGAGCGATGAAAGGTGCTGATAAAATCAAGTGAGGACAGAAGAGAGGGTGCAAAGAGAACGGGTAGAAAAGGAGACGAAAGAGATAGAGCGAGGTATACAGTTGTGAAGAGAGAGAGAGGTGAAAGTATTGAAATTAAGTAGTGAAAATTTAACAGTGGGTATAAAGTAGTAAAAGTAAATCAGCAGGATTAAAACTCGTTCAATTTTTACAGACAAGAAAATGCTGAGAGGTTTACAGTTTTAAGAACAATCTGAGTTCATAATAATTTTTGGAGTTTAGAATCACGATTCTAAAGAATGGAGGAATCACATTCACAGAGACTTTCGGAAATATCCGTTATATTACAATACAAGGACTTCATTTCAGCTATAAGTTTCAACTAGAATACTATCAAATAGAAACTATTCGGTGCTTAAAACAATAACAACAAAAACTCCAGAGTTTAGAACAAAAGAATCTAGTATCGCTATTTATACCGTTCTGGAGAGTTATACACATCTCTCACTATTCCTGTGGCTCTCTTGATCCTTTCCTCTTTCTCCCTCTGTCTTCAATCTCTTCCTCTCATCGTGGTTTCTATATTTTATGTTGATCTCTTTTGATTGCGTTCCTGACTCAAAAGCATTTCAAGTGGCATCGTGGTACAACTAAAGTGAGCTTAAATGACACACACATACGCACACACACACACGTATTCATTCCACTTTTATACACTTCAGAATGCACTAAAATGCACAGCTATAACCACGCCCCTTTCTCTCGACCGCCCTCGAAACATTAGCAAGCGGCAAAAGTTTTGCATAAAATGCAATTGAAATTGTTCGACATCGACAAAGGCTACAACAACAACAATACCGATAGTAATAATAACAACAACAACTGTAACTATGAACAAGAATTCCAAAACAAGAGCAACAACAAGAGCAACAACAACAGCAACAACTGCAATATCTACAATGCAGCTGAACTTTAGTCAAGCATTCAATCAAGAATTAAAAACTTAATTTGCCGCTAACGAACAATGTTTTTGTTGTTCTTGTAGTTGCTTTTGATATTATTACTGTTGTTTGTGTTCGCGTTTAGTTGCTGTGGATGCTGCTGATTCCCCTCATTTTCACATATTTTGCAGTCAACATTTTCAAGCTGTTCAAAAGACTGCTGCAAAGCCGCCCCGGCATCTGCCAGGCTGTCATGCAAAACATGTGTTCTCACTTCACAGTGATTCCACGCACTCACACACACACTTCCTTGGATTTGTATTGATATATTTATAAAGCGTTGCATAGATTTTCGAGAGTTTGGAAAAAGTTTTGCTCAAAACAAACCTCAGTCAGTGAAACATAAAAACCCCCGGCTCAATCAGATCGACGGGAGGAGGGGTGAGAGGGGGGGGGGGGAGTGTGGCGGGGCAAATCATTGCATCATATGATGCCAAGCTATCGAGATATCGTCATGTAGCAAAAGTTTTTGTTTTCACAACAAATTCCACAAAGTTTTTCGAATAAATGGCGAGTTTTCCGTCTTTAGCTTTAAAACGATTTCGACTTGATACAAAATTCTAATTATTTTTTATTTCAACCAACAGCTTAATTGTGGTCTTTAAGACTTTTAAGTTATTTGAAAATATAATTTAGATTTTGCAATTGTTCTTCGAATCGAACGCGTTTTAAAGTGTTTACAAATGCGAAAAGTTTTTTCGGTTATTAATTCTGATGAAGTGATGTATTTTTTGATAAATCGAGGATGTCGTCGAAACCATAAATAACTCTTTACACACCAACATACAGACACACGACACCCCACCACTCACTCTCTTGCATCTCTCTCTCGCAGAGAACAGCGCCATACATCAAAAGATCACGTTTTACCAGCAGCTTAGATGCGATGATTTATAATGCAAAATCGTGACACTTCAACACGAGTTCTATTGAAAAATACTCATGTTCTCAACGGAAAACGGAAACTGGAAAGCTTCCTTTCGTGTGTGTGAGTGGGCGAGAATAGAAGAGTGTGTGTGTGAGTATGTGTTCGTCTAGAAGGTATACAAGTTCAACAAACTTCTTAGTTTGTGCGTAGAAATGATTTCAAAGTTTATATGAAGAGAGACCAAAATAAAATCACCTCGAAACTCGTAAGTTTTTAAAGTTTACATTAAAAGAAATGTATATGTACATATATACACGGTATATACCGTATGAATGTATATAGATAAATATTGAGTTATTTATGATTGCTTAATATTTACTCCTAGCCACTTAAAGTGCAATTTTTCTTACTTAAATATAATTATATGTCTTTATTTGTATTGTATTGTACTGTGTACATCTTCTCTCACAGAGTGCACATCCACTTCCCACATTCTTCGTGGATCCTTCATCCATCCATCAGCAACCAAATGAAAATCGCATTAGCAATCACATGGCAACCCATGACAGCTCAGAGATCCGACTCATCAGCTCAGTACTCATCTCAGTGTAAATAGTTCGGTCCGCTCATCTACATTCATTTTCGGGATGGGATGCGATGGGCTGAATATTCAGTGTTATTAATAATCGATTATCGTTCTTCTTTAAAACATGCTGGGCTCTCTTGAAAAAGTACACCGACAGCTTAATCACAGCTTTTCCTAAACCAGAAAGTGCCTTAAATACATACTTTAGTAGTTACTGAAGGTAGATCAGGATATTAGAGTTATTAAGTCTTAAAAATAAGGGACGCCTTTTGATATTCACAAGGGAATTCCTTATGCTCTCTTCATATTTTAGAATATTTAATTTGGAACTGAAAACACTTTAGAAGGCCGCTTTTTTAAAGGGTCTCTCAATCCTGAATAAAGTCTGAAAACCGCCAGTCATACATTTCTTGGTACTTTAATATTTCAGTACTTACAAAGCAGTTGATAAGACACTAAATAAGGATCCTCCCTCTGCAGGAAGTCCCTGAAAAACCTCCATGTTCTTTGTTTAGGTTCCGGCTTTGGCGATTCAGTCGAAAAATGAGTTTAAGACAAAATCGAATATCTTGTCTTCTTTCCTACGATTTAATTTTGTATTTAAATTTGCTCTCGAATTTCTTCTCCTTACTTCCTTTTGCTATGATTCTTATCCTCATCTATGACTCCTGATTTGCGCTTCGTGGCCATTTTTGCAGATTCATCTCAATTCATTAGCGACATTACGATGAGTTTGAAATTTTGTTTTTATTGCTCTCACGAATTGAATACTTTTTCAGTATTCTATTCTATTGGTTATATTTTAGTTAGTAGCGAAGTTGGAGAGAGTGACTGCCTCCTCCTCTTCACGGAATCAGTTGATCTTTCTGCAGTTATTTCACGTTCCTGAGTACCGAAGATATGAGCGATTCATCCGAATGACTTGCTACCCATCACGTCATGATGATGAAATGAATCTCTTCCTCTCTGGTGAGTGTTTAAGGTTTGCCCACGTTTCGGGCTATCTTTCAGCTAACATCGTACTTCACATGAACATGAATAACGTAGCCCAAATTATTCCCTCGAGTGATTTTGTGGAGGGAATTTTTGATTTTTATTATTAATATGTTGAAATTGAATATACTTATATGCATATACATATTATATATGAGAGATCGAATTTTATATTATAGTATATAAAGATTCTCTAAGACTTATCTTTCATCCAGGAAAACTGTTATTATTGCTTTTTATTGCACTATAATGCCCTAAAGGAGTCTGTAATTTGTATTTTATAACCTTAAAGTGCTCATCATTGCATCAATCAATGCAACTAACATTCTGTACAATTTTCTTAATATTCAATCGATGTAGCTTGCATAAATTCAAAATGCATTTCAAGGACTCTGAAGATGATTTTCAGTAATTGTCAGGATTTTAGTTACTTCCCAGATGAACTTCAATTCTTGCATTTCAGGCCTTAAAAACTCAAGTCTTTTTTATTTCAAGTGCTTTTTTCGTAGCTACATAGTATTTTGTTTTATTTATTTTATAACTTTTTGTTTCTTTTACCATAATATCTTTCATTCTATATCTATAGACGAAAACTTAAAAATTTTTCTATTACAGTCAGCAAAAAATTGCTCAATTCAATCGACCTCCATGAAACTGGTGCCAAATGTCAAGTATTTCATGAAAGTATTTAATTAGCTTTTATAGCAACTCCAGCAGAAAGCGAGACGGTAATAAAAGGTTCGAGAAAAAACTCTCTATGCCACAAATTTGCCGCAATGAATTTCATTAGAGTCAAATGAACGCTTAATGAAGCGATCCAACTAAAATGAAAATTTCATGGGAGGAGTGTGAAGGAGCCCAAAAGTTGCGTGAGTTTCGAGTGCGCGACAACCACACAAAGCAACAAAGCAGAAGCGGCAGCAGGACGAACAATTTTTGACTCTCTTTGAAGCATAATGAAGGAAAAGTTATTAAAAACTAACACACCGCCGTTTGTGTGTCATTTAAAACGGAGCTGATTTGAACGGAGCTCAACTGAATTTCGAGCACTTCCGATATTTCTAAAGGTCCTTGCTTTTAGCACCTTCTATGTCCTTGCGACAGTAGCTCGAGTTCATCGAGTTCATGTTTCTTGTTGATGTTGCTAATTATTAATTTTCATTCATTCATTTTCAGTCTTTGGTCCCGTTCCTTTGTTTCTGTTTTCTCTTTTGTAGTGCTTCTAATTCTGTTAATTTTATTCCAGGAGCTTAATAAATAAACTCAACGTCTGGATGTCGTAAATTAGCAGCAGCTTCCTGCTGAGTGAGAGTCTTGCAGCAATAAAATACACTCCAATTACAAGCAGCTTACTTTCCCCAACAGAGTCAGCTCTCAACTTCAACCAACATCCACAAGAATGGCCCCCTCCTGCCCCCTCCCTTCACGCTGGCATTTCAAGTGACCGCGTGTGCAGCTAATTGATGATTTGTGAAGGAGCTTAATTGATTTAGTAGACGCAATTTCGATGGCCTCAAGGATAATCAGCATTTCACTACAAGAACAAGTATAAGAATTTGGAAAAGCAATTTAAAAGCAGACTTCAGATGATAGGATGCTGGATTATTTTCGTGAAGCTTCTGATCCTGCGAAGCAATTGGGCTTTACTATTGATCCCAATCGGTTGTCATGTGGCCACACTGGCTGAGTTTCCTAGCTACAAATGACGCTCTTTTGTAAATTCAAAAGGTTTGTTAATATGTACTTTGATTTGAAGTTTGTTCAATTTTATTTGCCTTTGTGTATAATTGAGATAAATGTACTTGAATATATTATAAAATCTTTAAAAGCCTTAAATTAGAACGAAAATAAAATACCTTGTGTGCTGCAAAATATTTTAAAACCTTTTTAATATTAATATTAAAATAGTGGCCACACACAAACACCGCCGCACATAAAAGGCACAAACAACATCGCTAAAATTCACAGTTTTTCAAATAATAATAAATTTAAGCGAGCGCGACGCAAAGTGGCCAAAAACTCCAAATGTTCATCCTCTGAACATTTTAACCCTAATAAACAGAGTCATAAATGCAGAACACAGATTCATGAGATTAAAAGAGGGAAAAGAAGAAAAAGCGGACGGGAAAAACTAAAACAAAAACCAGCTGCGAAAAGGACGACAGAATCTGGGCCGCAGACACGTCGCGCTCCAACAGAAATGACGTCTTATTTAAATTAGATCTGCTCCACGCCCAGCAGAACAGAGCTGAACGTCGAGGCGCGAATAATATTTCTGTTCGTCCATTTTGGTGGTTTTATTATGGGTTCTTTTTGTATGTCTTTCTGTGTGAGACCCTGCAAAGCAGCCGGAATGAGCACTGAATGTGCTCACTGACCAGCAGATGCAGTAGATGTGGCGGTGATGGCGGCGGCTGTGGCACCACAGAAAGCCAAGCGACTCGACCACAAGCAAATGCAATGCAACCAAGTAAATGCCCACAATTAAAGCCCGACTGGCACGTTCATTTTTTGCTTTACGCAACTCGTCCAGCAGCAACAACGCGACGACGAGTGCTGAATTATGTATGAAACAGTGGCAAGGACTCTCGTCGCAGGCGGGCAACCCACCTGCACTTCAGCTGCTTCAGTCTATTTGTTTGCTTAGGTGAAAACAAAATGATTAAGAACAATTTGCGAAATGAGCAAACAAAAACAGACAAACAAACAATTGAGCGAGCCAACCGAGAACCAACTCCTGAGGCAAACCAACAACGCGATTCTTGGCGATTCAATTAAAACGGATTTAAAGTGAGATTCAAAATTATGCACAATTCAACTTCAAAAATTTAACTTAAATAGAAGCTGGAATTGTTTTTGGAAAATTTAAAGAAGGGTCAAAAAAGCTTAAAAAAATAAAAATCACTTTTCATCAGAATGAAAAATTTTCGTCAACTTCGCGTGTAAATAAATTCGCTCGAAGTCAACAACGACGACCTCAGCGAGACTTCCAGAGATATGCAAATGATAGTGATTTCAAAATTTTAAACACGTATTAAGCCAGACCTACAAACACATACATTCGCACACCCACACAAACAAACGCCCACACTTTTAAAAAATGTCCCATTTTTCACTGCGGCTTTTGTGAAATAAGCGAACAACTCAAAAATTGCACTTTACAAAGGATGACAACGCAATCCACTGGCACACACACACACACACACACACACACACACACACACACTCGCATTCATAAGCAGGACTGGCTGGTGTCTCTATACAGCCATACATGCACCCACACACTCATATACACTCACACATTTTGAGTGCCGGGTACAGCGGAAGTGAAATTGTACCCGGACATGTTGACGCGTACGTTTTCCGGCGTAATCACGATTTATCTGTCAACCGAATACTAATTAGAATTTTATAGCCGTTCCCGGTTATGGCCAGGACTCGTTCAGTCGCTCATCTCTACACATGGCTCAGTGAGTTGCAAGAGGGTAGCGAAGCGGATTTGTCGTCCGTGGATGGGCTTCATGGGGGCTCATATTTGTTGATCGGTCGATTGATCCTTCATTCGTTCGTTCTTTTGTTTCTCTATTCTATCTCATTGTAAATACATGAAATTTCTCTCAAATGAATATTTCGTTCATATGAAAAAAATATAAAAAATCACTCATGCTCTTGACACGCTCATGCTCATGTCCATGCTCCCGTTTTTGTACGCGCTCACGCTCATTCTTATATCTATGCTCATGTTTTAGTACAAGTTCACGCACTTGCCCATGCTCACGTGTTTGTAAACGCTCACGTTTGTTTACGCGCTCATTCTCATGCACAAGTTTTCCTTAACTGTTTTCCTTGTTCGCGAATCGCTCACGCACGCAATCGAGCTCACAGACACATAATGAACTATTTTTAATTCACAAAATACGCGGTTCACTCAACTGTTGTTGTTTCAAGTGTACGCTACATTTATTACTAACTCTGTCGTGTGTTTGTATCGTGTTGTGTTGCATTTTGTGTTGCATGTTGTGTTTATAGGTAGCTCATTTGTTTTGGCGTATTTGCTCATAAATTACTGTGTTACGCTACATCAGTGATGCGTGAAAACACGTTGTTCTCGTGCGTTAAAGTGACCCGATGTTCACGTGAGTGCACGAGACACAAGCGTGGTACTCGCGAACTCGGCTGAAGAGCAAACAGCAGGTACGAGTACAATGAAAGACTAACTGAATCTTAATGGCTCATTTCTTTAAAATTTTAGTAAAATTAAAAACTTGTTCGATTTTTATAGTATTAATGTTTAAAAAATTTATTACATTATTAAATTTTAAAGAAAACAAATATACTATACTATTATATTTATGAAAATTTGTAATATATCGATAAAATTCGGAATTTCTAAGAAGAAGTCGAAATAACGACAAAGTTTAATAATTTTCAATTAAAACTTCAATTTTTGTTTAAATTTAAAACTGAGAATTATTAAATTCGTAATTTTTCGAAGATGACACTCATGTCAGTTCAATGACCGCAAGAGCTCCAATAATACCAGCATCAAAAACAATGCCAACAACAACAAGAACAATAACCAAACCCAAACCGAGTTCAATGGCTTTCTTATCTTTCCGTATACAAGAGTATCAAGGATACAAGGATATACTTCAGTTGCAACTTATATATTTAGCAAAAACTTAATGATAGATGGAGGGACGAAAGGATGGAAGATAAGAATGATTGAATGGCAAAAGGATGAACGTAAGAAGGAGCTCATGCAAAGGACATGCAAAACTAAAGCTTTAATTGTTGTAGCATAGACTCAAGTCATTGAACTCGATGACTTCGATTATCATAGCAGATTTCTTGTTGATGTCTCTGTGAAGTGAATTGTTACTACTGTGTTACTGTTCTTGCTGTTGTTACTTAATTCTGCTTTCTTTCTTCATTTCTTAGTAATCGCAATGATTAACCCTGTAACGGCTCTTGTCAAATATTATAATCATTCATTTCATTCTTTCGATTTTACACTCGTAATGTTATCTATACTTTAATTGTCATAAAACAAAAGTCTAATATACGAAGTAATATAACCAGAGACAACAATATTCTTTGTACTTCGTCTATTCATTGGCTTATTTTTCATCTCTAGTGATTTGCTCGTTCCGCCTTATCTTGAAAATTATTGAATAGAATTGATTAAACTGTTGTACTTAATAACTGGCAATTAGTTCTCTTGAACACAGTTAATTTTAGTGCTATACATTTGACAGGTGTAAAGATATACACAAATGAGTATTCTGTTATTTTTTATTAGCAACAAAAGTTGATTCATCAATCAAAAGAATCTAGTATAGTATAGCATTATATAATGTAGAGCTTTTGGGACAAATAAGACGAATACATAGATTAAAGAAGTTACTCACCTGGAATGACAGCGATTAATAAACAAAGAAAAGATGCACGATAGAGTAAAAGTGAAGTGAGCCACATTTTGTTGCTTTCAAAGATTCATACAAAGCTTTATTTATATGTCAATATATTATTATTATTAATTATTCTTTGATGAAAAGAGAAAAATATCTCTTTAAAATCGTTAAATTATCTTTTTTTTCTTTTCTCTACTGCACTATAATTTCAATAAAATTGATTTTATGCTGCACTTAATTCAAAGTCGCGCTTCACATTTTATGCTTCGGTTTTCTTTATTGAACTCGCGTGTTTTCCTTCCCATTACTTTTAATGTATTCGCTCATTTTTCGTTATTTAATTGGATTCACTTTAAAATTCGATGGCTTTTTTGCGTTATTATTCGGGTTTCAAGTTTTTACTTTTATTGTAATGCGAAGTTTGCGTGTTTTCATTAAAATCGCATTCAACTTTTATGGTTATATTGATGAGTGTGAGTGAGTGTGTCTGAATATGAGTACGTGTGACTCTCAGTGTACGTGACCCTGAGTATGTTGTTTCCGGGTGTGTTTTCTTTTCAACTTCATTTCGTTTATCTGCATCTTTGCACAGTTTTTTGTGATTTTGATTTTTTTTTTTTGTTGCTTTTTCACCAACGAATTCTCTCTCGTACAACAGGAGTTCAATTTTCAAAGCTATCCTTTTACGTGGCTTTGTTTGATTTCAGTTTCATTTGGTTTTTCTTTTATTTGGTAGTCCTTTCATTCATTCCCAATGAAAGAATTGGATCTGGAAGAGAACAAGCAATCAAAAAAAAAGATATTAGAAAGGCTGCAGTAGAATGCATCAGATGAGATAGTTGAATATATTGACTAAGAGTTGATGTGTTCAAAGGGATTTTTTTTGCGGCTGATGTCAAAATGACAGGCCAGGAGAAATATTGGCAAAACACTCTTGCTTTAAGGTAACAAAACAGACAAAACTATAAGCTTTAGAAGTAAAAGGAATTAAAATCAATAAAAATCACATAAAAACGCATTCCTAACATTCTTACTTTCATTTCTTTTCTTTTCCTTTCCTTTCATTTCCTTTTCTCTGCTTTCATTTCCTCTTCTTTCCCCTCTTTTGCTCTCCTTTCTTTTCCTTTCCTATCATTTCCCTTCTTATCCTTTCGATTGCTTCCCTTCCTTTGGTATTTTACACTCATTCTTCCTGTTTCTTTCCTCACTTCTTTCTCCTCTACTACATCATTCGCTCCTCTCTCCCTTCCTCCCCCTCACCATACTTATTCGTACTCTTTCTACAAGCTTCCCTCTTTTTTATCCTCTCCAGTTTATAATACAATATTCAAAAAATAAAATACAATACGGAGAAAACATCCACTCAATTCCCTTGAATTTTCATTTCAGACAACCATGAAATTGTAATAGTTTTCACGCTACATGCTTTTTCATTCTCGTCCCTCCCTCTCTTCCTCTATCATCATCGCCCTCTTTCGACCTCTCGATTCTCCTGCCTTCCCTCCTTCCTTGCTCCCTACGCGACTGATGTAAGCTGCTGCTGCCCTCGAGTCCTGGCGGATATTCAGCCACGATTAAGTGTCAATATTATTGGAGCGCAGCGATCCACTTATGGAAATCGAAAAGGAGTCGCAGAGCAAACAGTCGAAGAAATGGGAAAAACAGCAACGCGCACGAAATCAACAAAAGCATCAGCAAGGATAACGACAACAGGCTATAATAATGCAGTGCATCAGATATTCATGTGAATTCCTTGAAGACATCTCACGAGCATAGACGATGAGTTGAGGAGAGAGCGAGTGGGGGAAAGAGTCGGAGAGAAGAGAGAGAACAGGAGAGGGATAGGAGTGAAGCTTATGCGTGCTGTGAGAGAGGAATGGAGATTGGCAGGGGAGGGTCGAGAGTGATAGAGTGAGAGAGGAGTGCGGAGAAAGACGTGCAAAAGAGGTGAATATTCAGAGTCAGAGTGCAGTCAAAGCGACAACCGTAGTGCGACAGTAGGCGCGACAGAGACGCGACAACGAAGCGACTTTCTTACAAATAAGAGACTTCATCTAGAATAAATAAATCCTTTCTTATCACAGCACCGACAGACTTCTAAAAGCCATGGAGCCATGAAGAGGCATGGAGCTGAAAGTGCAAACAATATCAAGTGACATCTCGAAGTAACACAGGATATTCGCAGAAGCTCCGAACGGTTGGAGAAATGTTTTAAGTCTTAAAAAAAACTTCTATTATATAAAATAAATTTTATTTAAATTTTTATAGGTTCTCTATTTTAATTGTTTGTGTTTTTTTTTGTAAATTGCATTATTTTTCTTTTTTACTTTATCACTTTTAACTCTGATCTCTCCCTTTCGTCTGCCTCCAATCTTCTCATCTGTCGCTTTCCCCTCTGTCTCTCTCTTTCTTACTCTCTCCCTCTGGCTCTCATTCTTTTTGTAAGAGTTACAAAAGCTTCATTGAAATTTATTTTAAAAGTTTTCTCTAGTTTAACATGTTTCTTTTTTTATTATTTTTTGTTTCTTTTCATGCATGTGTTTAAGTGTAAGAAAGCAACTTAATACTCACACACACACAAACCACTGAGTGAAACAAACACATATACACACACTGCTGCTGTGTGTGTGTCTGTCTGTGTTTTTGTGCTTCCATCACATGTTTAGCCTAAGTTTTGCTCTCGCGAGTCCTTCATCGCTGCTGCCTTTCTTTAAATCCCTCAGCTGAAGTTTTGTAAAATTTGTGCTGTTTTCTTGGCAGTGTTTTTTTTTCTTCTTAAATGAAAATTCTTTTATTTTAGATTCCTATTTTAGAAATTATTTGAATTTCCCAGAGGTTGCAGTGATAAATTTCGTTGCTGCGCGAGAGACTGGGATCGAGTTCAACACTAACAACAACAACAAACTTTATTCGTCCTCGTAAACGTTTCAGAGAAGCGGAAAAGTAGTGAAACAGAAGAGGAGCCTAAATGGCGAAAACAGTAGAGAAAAAAGAAAGGAAAAGAAGGAAGGAAAGAAGAAAAGAATCTGGAATGAGTTTTAGAGTAGGGATGAGCTAAAGAAAACCTGCCCGATTTTTTCAAAGCTTTCCTAATCCACTCGATGTGTTTTTCCATCGTGTTTTATATCGTATTTAAGAATGAAACTGTTAAGAAGTTTATGTTCCTCCTGGGAAACGATTAAATACAAATGATTTCCAAATGAAATGAAAGAACACTACGCTCACTCTCACTCTCTCTCTCTTTTTCACTCCATCTGCAAGTATACAGTGTCTACAGACAGCTGTGTGATTTTGGCGGTATTTTTCTAAGTTTAACTGTATTTTGAAAACTTAACGAAAGTTAAAAAAATTATTCACGTAATGGAAATTTCAAGAATCTCTGATAATTTAACAAAATACCAAAAATATAATGAAATGCTGAAAATTATTTGAAATGAATTGTTTTCATCCTCACTCACATCTCACAAAAAATACTCACATCACTCAAATGATTCGGAAAGTAATTAAAACCAAATCTCTTACTTGAGTACGACAGGGATTTATTCCTTCATCTTTACCCGTCACTCCCCTTCTCTCTCACTCTATCTCTTTCTCTCCCTCTGTGGCTCCTTTTCTCTCCCTCGACATTGTCTTTCATTCATTTACACAACAAAAACACGCGACCGCAATAATTTCAATTTATATTTGACGTGTTTTTTTAGTTCCTTTTCTTCTCCAAACAATTTTTGTGCAGGAAGAAAATTGCTTTGAAATCGATACCAAAAAGAAACCAAAAAAGAAAGAGAAGTACATACAAAAATTTCAACTTTACTGCGGAAAATCATTTCTCTCGCGCCAAACTTTAGCAATTTTTGGGTTTTTCTATGTATTTTTTGGGTGCTATTTTTACTTTATTATTGCAATAAAAAAATGAGGAAAAAATCAGGTCCTCTTTTGAAACAACAATAAAATACAAGTGTATCATAGACGAAGAAGAGAGAAGAATAACTACATCCATCAGTATGAAGGAATGTACATATGTATGTGTGCATGTATGTATGTATGTATGTATGTATGTATGTATGTTTGTATGTTGGTATGTCATGCATGCTGCAAGTGAAGCACATAAGTACCTCGAGAAGAATTGAATGTCCAAATGACAGCTTAAAAGGACACTCGCTACCAGTGCTGCCAAAGCTGTCGAGGGGATTCTTCTTCTGGTTACTCTTCTTCATATTCTTCCACTGCTGCATTACAATTACCAATATATTACACACAAACACACGTACACGCGAACACGTCTGGGTCTCGGTCTCGGTCTGGATCTGGACAATTCTTTCACTTGCCAGCTCCCAGTGTCCGTATCGCTGTGTGTGTGTGTGTGTTTGTCTGTGTCTGTGATAGAGTTTGTGTGCGAAAGCGTGTGAAAGTGTAACTGCAAATATATTTTACATCAAATTGCTAACTTATACTCAAAACAACAACAAAACTATACGTAGTCCTTCTGAGCTTTTATACCCTACGTGAGAGGAGATGCGATGCTCAGTTTGTCCCCTTGTTTGCAAGAAGGCGAAGGCGGAGAATATGACATTCCTTTGAAAGATAAACAAATCTATTTCTGGTCATGTTAATCATGATCACGTCATATCTAAAGACAAATTAAAACTCTATCCAACCATTTGTCTATATAGAGTAAGTATGTCTCTTTATACATCCATGTATAATGACTTGAATATCTACAAGATGCTCGGTTTTGAACAGATGCTCGATTCAAGTTTTGGCTGTGTAGAGCGTAGAGTGTGTAAATGCTTCGAACAGACCGAATGTAATACACTTTATTATTATTATATTTTTATATTTTCTTCTTCTTCTTTTTGGTGTAAAAAAATTCCAGTAAGCATTATAAGAAGAAGAGGAGGAAACTCCCAGGAAATAACTGCACCTTACTGCGTGGCAGTATTTTTAGATGCATGCTTCTAGGATCGCTAGAACACATACAAGTAAACACACACACGGCCACACACGGCCATACACGCCCATAGATACATAATCCTTTTTTCTCTCTCCCTCTCTCTCGATATGTGTATCCTGTGTGTGTGTCCTCGCCATTATAATAGCGAATTTATCGATAACAAGGAGAAAAAAACACCAGCCAATAAAGTATATCAAATCAGAGTCCATTCAGGTGGACACAACAACTAATGGTGTACGTGAAGGACTTAGTGCATCGATGTGCGAGTGTGGATGAGTGTGCCTGCAACTATTTGTATCCTGTCGATGTCCACATACGTGTACCAATCTCTCTCTTCTATCCTCTATCCTGAAGACTTCATAAGAAAAAGAAAGAATCATGCTTTTAGATTGTTAGAGAAATTTTAAATGGAAGGGAAACTTTTAATATTTTTAAATTCAAAAAGATTTTGAAACATTTATCAATTTTTAAAATATTGAACTTTTTTGAAATGCTTTAAATTTTTTATAAATTGGACCCTCTCCTTAAAGTTCTGGAATTTTTATGGATTTCTAAAATGTTGAGAAATGTTTCAAACTCCGGTAATTATTGAGTACTTGGAGAGTCCGTGTGCTTGAAGTAGGATGTAACTAAATAAATCAAAGGAGCATCCTATAAATCTTGAGTACAAGAAATTAGACTCGTTTAAAACTCTCTTCATTTCCTTGTTTTTATTTTTCCTTGCTGCTCCCTCGATTGTCTGGACGTAGCTTTCCCTCAGTAGTTCGTCATCATAACTCAAGAGTTGAACTAATTTTTAACAAAGTTTCAAGGTTTTTGCCGAGTATCTTCTAATTTAAACTCTCCACTGACATCCGATTTTCTCTTATCGAGTTTTATCTATTTTTTGCTCATCCTTTTTTCTCATTTTGGTTTTTATTCTTTTCTTTTTTTTTGCTTTCTACTATTCTATTTTGTTCGTCTCTTTTACTTTTCTCTGTAGTTTCTTGTATCGTAGTTTTTTGCTAATTTTTTTGCTCATTACTCAACATTAACTTCCTCCACTTGTTATCAAACATACTCTCAAGGATAAATATCACCAGGGATACCTACCATCAACGTCGTCACCATTGTAAAAAACAACAACAACAACAACAACTGAGCTGCCCCCGCTGCACCTTTAAGAGCCCCCGGTCATCCGTTAAAAAGAGCGCGTCACTTTTTCTTTGTCACTTCGAAATCTTTCGCATTTCGTTCGTAGACAACCCCATCATGCCAGGGCCAGGGCAGGACTCAACGTCCGATTGCGTGACTGGCTGTCATGGTCTCCCTCTGTCGCCCTCTTTTTCCATCTCCCGCTTCATTGCATTTCTTTTGGGATTTCTGTTGGACGAAGGTTACAAATTATTTCATTGCTAATTTCTTGAAATCAGACAAATAGTCAAACAGAGAGAGGGACAGACTGAGTTAAGAGAAAAGAGTGTGAGAGAGAACGAGAGAGACAGAGAGAGAGAGCGAGAGGGTGAAAAAAGAGTCTGCTACTGACTGACAAAAAGAATTCCATATTTCCAAGAAAGTATAGAACTTCTGTTTTCTTTTGAGATCCTTTCATTGTCATGATCTCCGTCACTTCATGGTACTTTTTCATCAAGGTTTTTTTCTAGGTTGAATTACGATTCTTTTTTTCTCTCGTGTTGTTGTTATTGTTTTCTTTGACAGTTCTTGCTTTGTTAATAAAAATTAGTTAAAGTTTGAAAAGGCTTTGAAATGAAAATGAAAGGTTTTTGAGAGGAAAGAGAAAAGAAGGCGTGGGCAAGTTTAAAGAGATGTCATAAACAGTAACAGAAGTAGACACAAAAAAGAGAAAGAAACAGATGACGTCACTCAGTGGATTCAGAGTCAGAATAGAACAGAGTCCAAGACGAGTCTGAGGTGGAGGCAGAACTCAAAGCTACAGAGTTTGCTAGTGATGGAGGCAGAGATTCAGAGTTGATGATACAGAAAGGGATACAGAGAAGAGTTTACAGGGAGGAGGTTAGAGAGAGAAGGTTACAGAGAGGAAGTTACAAAGATTGGGTTAGAGTAAGGAGTTACAGAGATGAATATGGGAACCACAGAAGAGTGAGATACAGCGAAATAGAGGAGAACGTTGGAGATAAGGAATGGTGGTAATATCCTTAAAGGATTTAGAGAGGGAGACAGAGTCAATGACAAAGCATCAGACACACAGATATACAGTATTAATGTTGTGGTGGTCCAGAATAGAGAAGTGTGTAGAGAGGAGAGGGAGAAGTGTGTAGAAAGGACAGAGTGAAGAGAAGAGAAAGAAAAGAGTGAGGAAGAATAGACAGGGGGAGTTAGGGGGAAAACAGAAATCAGTAACGTAGAGTGGAAAGTTATAGAATAACCTCTTTGGCCACAAACGTCACATTCACTCAAGAGCATTGTTCTTGCTATTTTCATTATCGTTGTTGTTTTTGTTTCTATTGTTACTATCTTGAAGCCGGTTCGCTGGCTGTCTATCTGACTCAAGGCACCTACCCACTCTTCAGTTTCACTTTTATTTTGCGCTGCTTTTTTGCGTTTTTATTTACTTACGTTCTTTTTTCTTTTGGGACAACAAAACACAGAAGTTTTTTGTTGTTTTTTGTTTCGTTGTTAGATATTCAAGCGTAAAATTTGCCTGTTATGAAAATACTTCCTTTCAGATTTGCGCTGTTGGCATTTTCTGTGTGTATAAAAAGTAGGAGAAAAAAGATGAAGAAGAAAGCAGACTAATAAGTAGCATGAAAATAATTAAATAGCAAAAAGGAAATAAACTAGGAAAGGAAGTAGCTGAAAACAAGATACAGCTACAGAAATAAAAAGAAGAGACACAAATAGTAGACGAAAAAAGTAGTAGAAATCGTTAATTAACAAAAAAGTCTTTGTAGTAGACAGAAAAAATTGGGAAGCCATTAAAGTAGCCATTTTGTAGCAAAAGAAGAAAAGAAGAATGAGTAGCGAAAAAAGTTCCAAAAAAGTGCCAGAATCGGTCGAATTACATTTTTATTCTCACTCAACAAATATTCTAAGATTGTAGATTTTTACTATGTATGTATGCGTTTTGTGTGTGTGCGTTTGTGTGTGTTGTGTGTTGCCTGAGTCCTTTGCGAGTCTTCTGTCAGGACTGCAACAAAATATTGCGTCTCGAGACTTAAAACGCATTAAGCACTCGCTTGTACTCAAATATTTCATGTCAACTTAATGTTTGGCTTAAGCCAAAACAATGAGTAAAGATACCTAAAACAAGTCCGCATCCGTATCCACATCCGCAACAAGAATAAAAGGCGCAAAAAGCATACGATACAAACAGCAGAAATATAAATAGTGGAAGTAGTAAAGTGTAAAAAAGGGAGCAACAGCCATAACAACAACAACAAAAACACTAGCATCAGTACATGAAAAGAGAAGCGCTTTAACGGAAGCGGAAGCTTTCGCTGTCACGAATGCAAGCCGTTGATGCGATTCTCAGTGTCGTTGATGGTGATGGTAGGGTGCTTCAGCTGAACGGGCAAAAGAAGGAGAAATGATGGCAAGCGGCGAGTGGAGACATCATGCATTCGAGCATCCTTCGTTTCTATTCAAATTAATTATGCAAACCATATTGTGCAATTGTTGTTGCTTTAATTTTCTTCTCTTTCTCTTCATCTCGCTCTCTCTCTCTCTTTCTCTCTCTCTCTCGACTTCTCTGTGTTTATTATTCTTACAATAAAGTCAGTGACACGTTAGAAATGAGAAAAGTTTTTGACCAGAATAAATGCAAACATAAATAAATTTCTCTTCTGTTTCTCATTTTAGTTTACACGTTTATTCGTTCTTTCTTTATTTATTTTAGTTTGTTTGTTCTACAGAACAGAAATTTGAATTTTAGCAGCAGAGAGAGAAATGAACAGAATTTTATGGCCAAAGTAATCTATAGTTTATATGTATTTCATTATGTATACATTAAATATAAAGGAAGAGAAAGAGAGAGAGAGAGAGTATAAAAAAGAGTTGCTGAAAGCATTCATTCATTCATTTTCTTGTTTGTAGAATTTTTCACACAGTCAACTTTATGTTTAAATCTAGAACTTATTCTAAATTGTAGTATTGTAAGCTGTATTTTAAAATATATACTATTATACATTTATAAAGTATACTCGTAGCTTGGTTAGTCAAGATTCTTAAACTAAGTAAAGGCTTAGATTGGAAATAGTAATCTATGTAAAGGATAATAGAATAAAAAGTAAGAGAAGATTCCCTGTGTTAGTTCTCTAAAATTTGTATTCATGTATTTTTAAGTAATTTAAGATTGGTAAAGACTATGGTTATTAAAGACAACGTCACTCATGATCTACATTCAAAAACAAAAAGTGTTACGGATGGGTCAAAAATGCCCCCTTCTCCATAAAGAAACTTTGTATTCGTTAACGACGGAGTAACAATTTTATACCACATGCTGTCGAATTTCTAGAAATGTAGGTTATTCGGGGAACCTTTTTTAAATACAAAATTTCAAATTCATTGACGATGTGACGTTTCTTAAGTGGTTCCGGCATCCGCAAAATCCATCCATGCATCCATCCTTGACTTCATCCGTTCTTATCACTTACGTCATTCTTTCGGTGTCCACAGAAAACCATAATAATATTAGGAAGAATGACAAAAACGAAGGAAAAAGCAAGGTGATTCTTGTTGAATCGTTGACATGCTTCAGGTACTTTGATGATAAGCAACAGCTGCTGTTACAATTTGACAAAAAAATATAACACAGCACAAGGACAGCAACAACCACAGCCACAAGAATATTAATAAAAAAACTGATGTAAATGAAACAAAACTAAGAAAAGAACAACAATAATAAAGAACCAACAACAGCAAAAACAACATCTGAACTGAAGCATGAAAGTTACAACCGGAAACAAGTGAGCAAACATCAAAACAAAGCCAAAGCGTAGAACAACCATGGAAAGGACTCGGCTGTTACACCGACTTTTAACTTCAACTCAACAAGGATCAAAAATAAATAAATAAATAAATGAATGATTTTGTTTATGGAGATAAACACAGAGAGGGAGAGAGCAGATAAGAAAGAGCAGAT
The DNA here is from genome assembly GCA_943737955.2 of Myopa tessellatipennis. Classification (NCBI taxonomy): domain Eukaryota; kingdom Metazoa; phylum Arthropoda; class Insecta; order Diptera; family Conopidae; genus Myopa; species Myopa tessellatipennis. Next base: position 55,075,825 of record OX031316.1, read on the forward strand.
ACACAAATATAGAAAGAGTTGCGAAGGAGGAAAAAGGGACGAGGAAGCGGTTGAGTTCTCAAGAGCATCACGATTGAGATGAACTCGTGGAACTCGAACGACTGTTAGAATCCGAACCAGCAGATGAAGAATGAGACGAAGAATAAGAACAAGAACGACAGGCAACCGGAAATCCGCCATTTCTGAAAGACATCGTCGCCGAGCACAAGAGGGCGGTAGCACAGAATGCGACAGATAACAAAGCGAGCAGCATTAAAACTCGTCCTCGTTGGCTTTAAGGCAATTTTAAGTTTTGATTTCCTTCCCAGGATATTAACTTAAATTTGCAGCCGTTTGAAGTGGATTCAATTTTGCACAGAAATTAAATTGGTTTGATGGATGATGAATTTAGAATGATGGGGCGAAAAGAGGGGGAGGTGGCGGAGTTGAGAGCGAACCGTAAGGAGATGTTAAAACTAAAAAAATTAAGTGAAGATTAAGTTAGTCCGCAAAACGGAGCAGAAATTATTTCTGTTTAGTGGAATAACCAGAATTATAAGAAACGAAGAGCTAAAGAAAGAGAGAGAGCGAGACACGCAGAGTAAGAGGGAGAGAGAGCGAACGAGAAATGGGCGTAGTTAATATAAAGATAAATACGTAAACCATTAAATTACAATAACTTTTCGCTAATCACTTGAACTCTTTCCCTGATCCATCACCTTTTTAGTTCTCTTCATCATCCTCTGTTCCTTCGCTTTCCTTCTCCGCTTCCTCTTCAATGTCTATTCTCTAACACGCTGCATATTTTTAACACTTTATTCAAAGCGTTGATCTGGAATACAAACGATTCTGGTAAATGGAGCCAAAGGGTCAAAAAGACAGCCTTTGAATATGCAATGAAAAAATATGCAATGCTAAAAATGTGCATTTTTAATTTTCTTTTTCCTCTGAATTGTTTTTATTTTGAATTCGACCTGAATACAGTTTTAATGATTCGAAAACACACAATAAACTAAATTTTCACAGAAATTTAAAGCAATTTTTCTTTCTAATGATTCTAATAACAAAAGAAAGAGAAGCAAAATGGTTCAACAAATACGTTTTCATTTCTTCTCTTTTCATATTTTCTAAAAAAACGTGTTTCATCAAAAGCAATTCACATAAAAAGTTTTGTGCACTTTTCTTTGTTTGAGTTTTTATTATTTCAAAATGTTGCTACACAGGAAATTTAATAAAAAAAGGAAAAGAAATAGAAATACAACTTTTTTGATGATTTATTATTGATAAAATATTTGTCGGTTTTTTAGAAAAAAATACACTCCGAAATGATGGAGGCAAAAAAAAAACAGTCGTTTTGCTTTCTGAAAAAATATTTTGTCACAAAACAATTTAAAAAAAAAAAGAAGAATAATATTCAAACACAACCAATTTTATAAAATTTTATTTCTGAAATGAAAAACCTTTAAAATACAAAAAAACATACAAATAAAAATCATAAAAGTGTAAAATCCATTTTCGGAACAAAATCAGATGAACTTTAAGACTTTTAAAAAACTTATGATGCTGAATGTTGATGAAAAAAATTTTAATAAACTTTTGACATTTGTTTGGTTGTCTGTAAATGTTTGTGTATATTAAATGTTTATAAACTTCTAAATAAACTCTTGTAAACTTTTGAAATTTCTTCATATTTGTTTGTCACATAAGAAAGCAAACCTGATAGTGAAGAGATCAAAGGAACCTAAGTTTTGATCCATGTTTTTATGCCCTTTTTGTGGGCTTTAGGTTGCAGTGAGTGGAACAATTTCTGTGCTTCATTGAGCAAATATTGGATTTTCTTTGACATGATCAAAGGTGTTTCGGCGACAGCTAATTTTGTGTAGCGCGACAAAATTGTCCCTCTACAGCTGCTTGCTTTTTGTGCTGCAATCACTGCATTGTCACTTAAGTGAACTCGGCTAAAAACTCTCTCAGTGCCGGTCACTCTCGGTCAATTTGTTGCTCTAACAACAACAAGCACAACAACATAGGACCCATAACAACAGCAACCATACAATGTGCTCATGGAGAAGCTTTGCTTCGGAAGGTCCTGGAGGGGCTGGGGCCGGTGGACGCTGCCGGAACAGAGACAAAAGCTTTCGAAGCTAATTAACAGAAGGCAATAAAATCAAAGACACAACCTGAGAAGATCGTGTTTAGAATCACTTCTGCACGAACCAGCTTCCGTTACTCAGCCTGTCTGTCTGCTTTGTGTACCTCACTGCATTTTCTTCTCCACTTGTCCCCCCCTTCTTTTCATCCCTTTCCCGCTACTTTGCTTGTGTCTCGCAATTTCTTTGCTGAACTAATGACGATTGTCCGCTTTGAGGATGACAATCCTGTTGACAACCATTTCGGTGACAAGTCTCCATGACATCTGTTCGATTACGTGATTGAGTGAGTGATCAAATGACGGAGTGATGCGCAGAGTGAATGAAAAAGTAAAAGAAAAATAAAACAATAAAAATAAAAACTGCACTTGTTCGCAATTTTGTTGATATCGGAAAATTGCGCGATTTTCTTTCCAATGAGGCAGGAAGAATTGTACTCTTTGGGAAAAACACCAAAAAATACTGACATAAAAATAGACAACTTTTTTCAAAACTTCACTGACTCATCGATAACTTGAATCTCCCTCTTTCTGTCACCTTTATAAACGTCTCTCCCCTTCCCATCTTTGTTCACCCAACACTCTCTCTCTCTCTCTGCTCCCTTTCTTCACCCTCTATTCACCCTCTCTTTCAACCTGTCCTCAACCTGGGACTCAACTAAACAAGCAACATTTTTGTGTTGCGGTCGTTTTTCAAATGGAAACAATAATAAAAAATCGATTCGATTCGATTCATAGAAAAACGTCTCTTTCTGGTTAATAAAAAAACGAGGGAAATCAAACGAAAAATATGCAGTTATTCCATCTGCTGGGCATAGCAAATGGATGGATGATCAAAGCTGATGCTTGACATGATCACGTTGACAGCGACGACAACGACAGAGATTAGTTGCTGGCAAATGGTGATGGTGCTGATGACGGTGATACTGATGATGACGTGTCACAGTGCAGTGAATGTAAGGAAAAAGAGAGGCGAAGGGACGGGGCAGAAGATTAGGATGCGGCTATTTTACACTCGTTCGCAGTTCACTCGCTCGGCCTGTAAAATAAATGAATTGTAAAAACGTGAACGAATTTTTGAAGGCGCAGCAAAGTTCGACGCAGTTTTCAGTTATGGTCACGATTTATATATTTAATATAAAAGGAACACAAAAAGTAGGCGAAATAGTGAAGCTTCGAAAAGATACTGTACCCTACTATCGGTATTTTTCGTTGTACAATAAAAACCACAAAAAAAAACACAAATTCTAAAGCATGAAGCAAGGATTTCGTCAACTGCGTGGTGCCGCATTTTTACACTAGCAACTGATGGACCGACTGGCCAACCGACGACCGACTGGCCACCTGAACGACCGACTGACTGACTGACCAACCCAACAAACGCAACAGCTGCTTGTTGACAGCTTCTGAGGTGCCAGGAACTTGACAATACCAAAAGTAGCAACAACAATTATAACAACAATACTAAAAACAATTACAACAGCAACAGCAACAACAACGAAAGGAATGCGTAACCACGCGCATAACCTTTTATTTTTCGATGTCAAATTAGAAAAGTTTTCGAAAGAAATTATTAAATGCCAGCAACGAATGCACTAAAAAAGAAGAAGACAGCGCCAAAGAAAACGAAGAACGTTAAAAAAACACAGAAAACGCAACACAAGGACTCTGACTCGGTGTTTTACTCTATTAAATGACCTTTCCGATGCTGATGCTGTTGCTACTTCAACTTCTTCTTATACTTCGTCTTCTTCTTCTTGTTTTTCTTCTTCTTAATAATCTTCTTCTTTCGATTTCTCCTTTTTTGCCGGCTTCTCTAGTGTTGCATTAGCTACTGTATTATTTGCTTACTTAACTGTTTGAAGAGCGTGAAAAACTTGAAGAACAAAATTCTTTTTTTCGGTTGCTACTTCTTTCGGAGAGTTTTCACAGCTGTTGTTGTTCTTGATTTTTCACCGTAATATTACGTGATCCTCTGTATGGCGTTTTTGCCTTCGTCTTCTGACTTTTAGTTTTATGTGGTTTTTCAGTTTCTGCTTCTGTTTCTATTTCTGCTCTATAATAATTTTGTTGATGACCTCGAGCTAATGCAAGTCTGAATTTTTTAATGATGATTGTCAGTTAAAAACCGAAGAAGCATCAGCGGTGACAGTAACAATGGCAACAACAACAAAAATAACAACAAACACAAATAAATACGTGACAATAAAATAGCAACATTTATTTATTTTAAGTTTTATATCTTTATCTTTATATCTATATTTTTATATTCCAAGAAACATTTCTACAATATTTCTAACCTTTATAAAAGGTAGTGTGAGAGAGAGCGAGACAGAGGGAGTGACTTCTTCATCTCCTGTCATATTTGATATTATCTCAAGCAGTTGGAGTTTTACTGCCATCATTAAAACTACATCGAAATGCAATGAGTCGAATGTACGATTAGTTAAAGGAACGAGTCCAAAAATCTAATCGAAAGACTGAAATTTTTCCCCAACAGAGAATTTCACAAAGTTGACTAAAGAACACTGACCAAGAAAATGCGAATGCAGAAAAGGGAATGCGAAAAATGAACCGCATCAAGATTAGAAAAATAAAAACATGGAAAAGCAGAGAAACACTGCCAATCATCGCAGAACTCATGCAGAAATGTGAAGCGAAGAGACGACAATCTCTCTCTCTACAGAGAGAGAGGAAGAGAAAGAGAGGCAGAAAAAGGAGAGAGGGAGAGATAAAGTAAAGAAAGAAAGAGACAAATCAAGCGCCGTTGAGCCATAAAATAGCATCTGGTTCAAAAACTAAAAATAAATAAAAACGATGGACAAAAAGCAACAAACGATTTGAAGATGAGCTGAAGAAAGCAAGAAATCAACTTGTTTTCCGAGGAAAACTTGCAATCATTTTCACGCGTGCACCATTTGCGGTCCCTTGCCCCTTCTAGCCCCTTACCCCATCCAGCCACTGCTGCTATCATAAGATTGCCCTCAACAAGCGTATTTCATCACCATCGACAGCTATTTTGCCGTCTCTACCCCTACAAACCCCCTTTTATTTTACTTCTTCTTCCTTTTTTATCTTCCTTTTTTTTCTTTTTTTCTTCTTTTTTGGAGTTACTTGAGGAAGTCGAGAAAGTTGAGGAAGTCGTCTTCAAAAGCGAATCATGTTTAAAAGTCAAAACATGTTCGCACTCAATTTGAGTTAAATTATTTTTTTTCTGCTAACTTTTTCTCTTTCTTTCATAGTTGAATGCGCTTCACGCTGTAATGCTGTAAATTTAGTTTATTTCTGTTTTATTGTTATTTAGTTTTTTATTATATTCTTGCTTCCATTTTATATATTGTTGTTATGTTGTTATTTTGTGGTGCCCTAAAAGTCATTTGCGGTTCGATGCTTTTTAGTTAATTTGCGGTAAAAGAAAATAAAAAAAGAATTACCTACGGTTTTATATCTTTTTTTCCACATGCTCGTAAGCTATGAACTTTACTCTAATTGAGCTCATGTATAGAATTCAATTTGAACACAAAAAGGGACTTTTTCGGCGTTAGCAGGCCACACGGTTGGCTGAATTTAATACTCGGCCACAGGAACTTAATGTGAAAGGTGTTTTAGTGTATTTCTAGACCCAGAAAAAAGCTGACCCCATTCAAAGCAATAGAAAGCTTTGAAGGAGCTTGTTTCAGAAAGCGTCCTTCATAAAAGACACCAATTTGATCCCACCACAACCAAGAATATTCACTGATTTAGCATTGGTTACCGAATCTTCATTGTTTCTTTTGTTTGAGATTCTTACGATTTAACATTTACGAAAATATTCGCAGAAGTTCGCGGCTGCTTTAAACCTGGTTTTCACACTTGTTTCAGTCTTTTACCTTAAGCTACAACCTGAATGGACGAAATGAGCTCATCGAACGTCTTCACTCGTTTCGTCTATTTTGACACACTGCCCGATCAGGTATTAACAATATCATGTATCAGGTATGTATCAGGTATGTATCAGATATTAACAATAATTTACTCCACAGTATCTCAGCTGAAAGCTATACCTCGGTACACTTGGGAAAAAGGTCGCTCAGTTTTACGGTTCCGATTGATGTACGAGTTATGTGCTTCGCTTAAATTGATTTGTATACGAAACGACAGCGAGCCATAAACTAGAGCAAGTAACTGAGCCGGGTACAGATGTTTCCGATGGGTCGCATTTCTCTTCTTCTTCTTCAAACAAATCTTTTCCCAAGTTGCTTTAAAGTACCAGAGCACAGGTCGGTTTTCAGCCGATAAATCAAATAATTTTGCAGTTTGAGTTAACTTTTAAATCAAATCTATGAGCAAACTTTTCAACCAGCCCGAGAAACGGCAGGAAGCCAGCAGCTTCGAGCGATGCCGGTGCCATTGCAGCATTATGTATGTCCTCTGCTTTCACATTCCTACCTTTTGATCATATGCAAGTTAGGCAGGGTTGCATAGCTTGTTCGACTTCGGCAGCAACCGTTTTGAGTCCTGAACACTTTGTAAACTTTGTATCTCTCTCTCTTCTCAGCGGCTGATGCTTCGTCTTCTTCTGCAACCTTCCAACTTTTCATGTTACGTCTAAACCATGGCAGTTTATCAACACCTGCGTCTTCAAGCGAGTGTGAGCTAAGTGAGGTCTCTTTTGTGGATGCGTAGCTTTTGCAGAGCTCTTTTAAATGATTCAATTTTCACTGTTCGCTCTGGGGAACTGCGTCTCTTGTGGCTCGAGGTGCTGGCGTTGTTTCATATGCATCCATTAACATGAAAAGATGGGTTGGAAAGAGCGGCGGGTGGAAGAGCGGGTGTAGATTTTAAGCAAACTATCCCCAAACTACCAGCAATTTGATGGGAAATACTTCAATTAATTAAGCGAGCGGCAGTAAAGGTACGAACTTTAGTCCCGATCCGAAACTATAGTAACTGAATTGCTCACATGGTTTCCAATGCAATCAGAAGAGTACGAATGACAACACTTTTATTCGTTGTCCATATTTTTAGGCGTGCCACAAACCGGCTAAAAAGTAGGAGTAGGTGAAACAAACTCTGGAAACGAGTTTTGATCCTACGACTTCCTAGTGTCCAGTCTCCCTAGAGTCTAGTGTCCTCTCTTTTCGTCTTCCCTCCTCTCCAATACTAACCACTTCTCTTCTCTCCTCACTTTTTTAACCTTATATAATCTTTTAATTGAATGAGCTTGTTTTTTAGGACATTAATGAATTTTAGGGTTGCGGATATGACACTATTGAAGTATATTTTAGATTCCATTATCTCGGAAGCCGTTTCACATATTTTAGTGGTTTGCCATTGAAGTGTCCTTTGTTGAAAAGCAGGAAATCATTCATCAGCAATTCATAAACGATGAAGACGATGAAGATTTTTATCACTTGTTTACTTAATCATGGCTGTGTTAAGCAAACTTTGCTTCCATCTTACAGACCCTGTTGAAGTGCCCACCTTAAGCACTCTCTTGGAGCAACCAATCTAATTAGCCTTTATTTTGTTTAAGCCATGCAACAACAAAAGAATAACTATTTCTGCAAACGCATTCAATAAAATAAAGATAACAACACTTCACGACGGCGCCAGAAACTTGAGACCGACACTAAAGATGATAATAGTACTCATAAAAATGAAATGCAAACAACTTTTGCACCATCAACACTTATAATTATATGCCTCCAGCTATGAAGGATCCGTGCTGAGTATAGAGAGTTCATGCTGATGGCTGGAAGTGTCGCTTTACGGACGCTGTATAAAATCCTTAAGATATCAGAATTAAATTACAAGATACAAAGAGATTTTAAAATATTATTTTTATGTGTTCTTTGAATATTCAAAGAAGATCAGAATTCATGGAAAGAAGACAAAAGAAAAACGATTGAAGAATATTTAGACAATGTATAGCGTGAGTGCTGGGAGAAATAGGCGTTATTTAAAGTACGGATGATCGCTTCCCTTTATCATTGAATTGACCTTGGAATGACCTCAAACATTAAAACGCCACTACATTTCTCACTTTGGTCTATGCTCTCTATGATTTCTATTTTCTTTCTTTTTGTGACACTATGACACTATATCATTCTACCTCTGTCTGTCTCTCTCTCTCTCTATCTGTTGTTTCACCTCTTTTCGCTTATTTGCTAGAATTACAACAATAGAACCAACAACAATTGCAATTCAATATGAAGCCCTGGCATCACTCAAGGGCTGCCATTGAGTCGGTAGTGGTCCCTTACGGTCGCTTGACAAAAATACTCAAAATACAAAAAATAACCATCAGAACAACAACAAGGACCAAAAGTCACTGTTAAACAAGAACTGATAGCAACACAATTTTAAGTCAACCGGGGAATTTTTCGAATCTAAAATTTCAAACGTCTTCTCTGCAACACCAGCAGCTTTTTATGTTGTCGTTGTTGATGATATTATTGTAGATCTTGCTGGCGGTATTGTTGTTGTAGTTGTAGTAGCTTACACTATGCTTTCTCTGCTGCTATCTGCAGATAATTATGCAAAAATAGTCTGAGCTTAGTAAAAAAGTTCAACATACATTTTTTTCTTTTTTCTTATTCTTATTCCAAGAACAACAGGGATGAGCAGGGTTGCATTTTCTCGGAAACTACAAAACATAGATCCTTCGGGTTCGAAGCATTCTCTCCAGAATTGATTAAAGGATTTTATGGTCTGAAAAATTTTTATACTTAATACCGTAATTTAAAAAAAAAAAGTGCGACCAAACATTTTTTTTCGGAACTTTTTCACCAAATTTTAACTTTGACATTAATTTTCTCAAAAACTGTTTGACAAGAAACCTAATTTAAAAAGCATATTAAGAAGCGGATATTTGGGTTTAAAAATCAGCAAGCAAAAGTTATCTAGGTCAAACCATTATTTTTTAATATATTTTTTTTCGATGTTAAGTCGGATTTTTATAAAATGGCCCCCTCCCGTCTAAACGGGGGGAAATTGACCCCCCTCCCACAATTTTTTTCTTGTCTCGACCCAACCTACACGCCCTATTCTTCTGTCCCCTCTTATGCGAAACACCCTGTATACATTAACATTTATATTGGGTGGTTTTACAAATTTTGTATATAGACAATAATAATAATAATAAAAAACTTTTTATATATTAACGAAACGTTTTGATTAGTCGTGTAACTATACATATATGTATATGAGTATGGTCGATTATTGACACTTTGAACATTTTCTTGACAGAAAATTTCGAAAGTTCTTAAGTATAAATTGGGTCATGTTTATCCTATCTGCAGTTGTGTGTACTTTAAATATTATATATAGAGTTGTTGATGCAGTCGTTAACAGTTCATATGTTCAGCCTATGAAACGCGACCCATTTTCAGCCCATTTGAATAAATAGATCTGTCATATTGTCATCTGAAGGATTTTAGGTTACGTTTGAGAGCAACCAATGTTGCAATCCATCTAACTGCTGTGACTTAAAAACCAACTCTTTCGGCGCGTTTGTTTGCTCAGTTGCACTCGCATGTTTTGAGTGTTAAAGGGCCATACATTGTATTCCGTATAAAAGGCCTGAATTTTCGCTGAATTTCTATCAAACACGTTTGTGGTCTTTGCACCTTGGTCTAAGCCAAGTTTAAAAAATACGTCTGGAAGAAATGACGCCTGCAAAGTTAATATGTTTAATTATTCTTGCCGCTTCAGTGTGTTCTAGTAATGGCGGCTTTTTGCAGGGAAGGATCAGAGAAATAGCCCCTCCTGGCCCTCCTGGCCCTCCTGGTCCTCCTGGTCCTCCAGCTCTTCCTGGCCCTCCTGGTCCTCGTGGTCCTCCTGGTCCTCCAGCTCCTCCTGGTCCACCTGGTCCTCCTGGTCCTCAGGGTCCTCCTGGTCCTGCTGGTTCTGCTGGTGCTGCTGGTGCTGCTGGTGCTGCTGGTCTTCCTGGTGCTGTTGGTGATATTGGTCCTATTGGTCCTACTGGTCCTGTTGGTCTTCCTGGTCCTGACGGTGCGCGTGGTGAGCGGGGTCCTCCTGGTCCATAATTTATGACGATGTTGAAGGATAATACTGCTGCTGACGGTGACAAAACATTTCATGACAAGGAACACTTAATTTAAGTTTTCTTAATTCCGACAAATGTATTCTTTTACTTTTTAAATCAGAAAATAATAATAATTCGTAAAACGGCTAACAATTGTTCATGAAATAAATTGTGATTTTATGAAAACGGAGTTTTCAGTTATTAAATGTATTACGTCATTATGAAAATAAAATTATTAAAAATGTATTAGAAAGAGAGAAATAATATGAAAAAGAGTAGTGTGAAACAGTTAGTAGAAACAAGTAATCGTTGCGTTGTATTCCGTTCGTTCCTTTCCGTTGTGTTGTATTTTTATAATATCCTTTTTGGTGATCTTTGAGATAACATTTCAGGAACACTCATTCATTTGAAAGTGTCTGGTCTAAAATCGAGGCCAATTGCAGGACATTCCGTCAACACTTCTTGGTGTTCAATAATTCCTTTGGGCCTTTCTATTTTCTATGTTCTGGTTGCGCTAACCTCCTGTAAAAATGCTTTCTTCGACCTTTGTAGTATTAGAAGCTGTATTTATATCCATCCAGATGATAAATACGTTCAATGCAGAAATGTCAATGTTATTTGAGAAATTTTATCTATTAGATTTTCTTTGGCAGCTGTATGGAACGAGCGTTTTGTCTACAGTGACCACGCCTCCCTTGGTTATAATTGTAGAACTCGATTAATTGTGGTTGTTTTTTGGTTCTTCTCAATCAATGGGATCGTGGTGCATGGTTCTTGGAGCGATAGTACATTTGTCCTTTCTTCCTATATATGAGACTAAAGTTGTGTCCTTGGAAAATCCAAACACTGAGACGGTAATGGGATCTTGTTTACAGTCCAAAAGCTTTGGAGAAATGTTTCGCTTGATTATGCGTAGAGTACAAACCATTTTAAAATTTGTTTGGAGAAGATTTTGCCAAAGTTCGTAGGATGAGAGAAAATTGTCATTTGTAACATTGTGAGCACGTAATCTTTTAACAAAATCTAGGTCAAATCAACTCTCTGGCCCTGGTTTCATTCAGGTTGACAGCCGGTTCTTTTTCTAAATATGGGTGAATGCGCCACACATAAATTGATTTGCGGGAAGTGAGTACCCAGTATTTTATTCAGTATCTTTCTGGCTTAATGGTCATGTATTGCCGAAATCTGGATCTGCCGTGAAATTCCAGCAATTGTTCATCCACAGTCACTAAATACTTACAATAAAAATCCCGCGGTTAAATATAGCCAATTTTACCTTCAAATGTGACGGTTAACGCAACTTAAACAAAAAACAAATTACTTCATATTTCGCAACTTTTTACTCATCTCATTTTACTCTCAAAGTAAAGTGACGCATTTCACTAGAAGTAACTGACTAAACACAACCATAACGATAGCGAGTCACGACGACTCGTAGCTGTCAAAATCACATGGGCTCTTATCTGACAGGAGCTCTTAAAAAATCGAGGGGTCTACAAAATCAAGGAGTATACAAAATCGTTAGTCCAGGCTAACGTTTCGCCAGATGCGCTGACAAGTGCCTAACGCCAAGTTATTTCTCTGGTATACGACGTTATACAGAATAAGAAAATATTGTATCGTATATTAATATTTCTCCCGTGAAAGGACAAGCAAACAGCTGAAGATTGCGGCAATCATCCTTGTTATTTTGGAGAAGTGTTCTTCATCGAACAACTGGATTTGTTCCAAATTAGATACCTATAAAAATAACTACACTTAACTAAACTTTGAAGTTATTTTGAATAAAATATGTAACGGGATTGTGAGTTATCAAAATTTGAGTAGAGGTAATTTATGTCACCTTATTTTTGTAACCACTTAACATTTTGCAATGGTAAATACATATTCAAAACGCATATAATATTTATAATAAACGAGGTACCACTGTATTAGGCAGGTAAACAAAGAAAAAGAAACAAAAAGGGAGAATTACTCAATACCACATCCAACATCTTTTATCCGTTCTATGAAACTCAAGAGAGCAATTGGTCCATCCAACAGACACTCATCCGTACTCTCATCATTGGGAACGCCGAAGGGATAGAGATAGCGTGAGAGAGAGAGAGAAAGAAACGCTTTGACATACTTTGTGACGTTGAACTAATATTGACACACCTTCGTAGATTATAACTGTTAATGACACAAACACGCGTGTCAAGCTGTTTCGCTTTTGTTGTTGTCGAGAACTCGTTGCTGTTGTTGTTATTCGAGTTTTCCTCCTTTTCTTCCATAGCTCATAGATTCTGAAAAAACTTCAAAAAGAACTCGTACCGTCAGTAAACAGTGAAACATTGCCCCAAAAATTCTTTTGATTTATAGGCTTTTTTATTTTCCTAATACCTATTTTTTTATATGAGAAATCGTTTTCTATTTCTATTCTATTCTATTCCAATTCTAGGTATTTCATTTAATATATTTAAAACATAAGTTGTATTTAACTATATACGATTTAAACTCTTAACCTTAAAAGTTAATATAATAGTTAATAAAACAGAAAATGTGCTGTATTTAGCTGTCCGATTTTAAGATATTTTAGGCATTTTAAAGATCCATTTATATTAAAAACTTTATATGTGCCGTTGGTTAGAGCTAATCTAGAATATTGATGTATCATATGGTATCCTATGTATACATCTTCTGTGTCTAGGATAGAAAGGATTCAGGGAAGATTTACTAGGTATGCCATATCGATGTTGCGTTGGAATGGAGCTTTACCATCGTACGGTGCTAGGTGTTTGTTGTTGGGTTGGAGATCTCTAGAATCATGGCGCAATGCTTATTGTGTCTCATTTATTAGGGACATCATTTGCTTTGGCATAAAATGTTCAGAGTCGCTGGAACATATAGGATTTCGCTTGCCCTCTATACACATGAGATTTCATGAGTCATTTAATATTCCTTTCCATAGGGTGAACTATGGCATAAATGAGCCCATAACGCGTTGTCTGAGATTGTCGAACACGGTGTGAAGGGATTTAGATTTTAGTTGTCACTTACTAGAGAAAACTTTGTAAATAAATTAAGATTTTTGTGTTAGTCTTAAGAAGTCCGTAAGAATAGTTTATATTCAAGTGGATGGTAAATAAATAAATAAATAAATAGCTCTGTCACATTGTCATCTGAGAGATTTTAGGTTACGTTTGATAACCAATGTTGAAACCCGTTTAACTTCAAATGTGACCACATATTAACTCTTTCGGTGCTTTTGTTTATTCAGTTGCACTCGCATGTTGTGAGTATTAAAGGGCCATACATTGTATTGCGTATAAAAGCCCTGAGTTTTCCCTGAATTTCTATCAAACACGTTTGTGGTCTTTGCATCTTCGGTCTAAGCCAAGTTTAAAAAATACGTCTGGAAGAAATGACGCCTAAAAAGTTAATATGTTTAATTATTCTTTACGCTTTAGTGTGTTCGGGATCGTGCAGAATATTTTCTGGTAATCGCGGCATTTTGAAGGAAAGGATCAGACAAAAGTTCTGCGCTTTAGGCCAAGTGAAATTCTGCCCAACAACATACGCTCCTACATCTCCTACGTCAAGTCCTACGCCAACTAATACCGATGCCACTATGGATGCCACTACATTTGCTCCTAGCGATGCCACTCCGGATGCCACTACGACTCCTCCGTAGAGCAACTTCAATGGCAACTAATAAAGATATGTCGGGGGGAAGCAGAACGATGTTACACGAAAATACTACTGTCGGCAACGACAAAACACTTAGCCACAAGAACACTTGTTATTTTGGTTGTTCCTGTTCAATTTTTAATTTCGACATATGTATTCTTTTACTTTCTAAATAACAAAATAACTGAAATAATTAGAGATTTTGAATCGTAAAGTTGTTAACAGTTTTTTTATTAAATAAATGGTGATCTTGTAAAAACGGAGTTTTCAGTTATTAAATTGAATCAACCTATATTTTGGGGCAAGTGCAGGTTCCACATTCTGCAGGAAATCATACTAGCCTCTAATTTTAAGATTAACAATTATTCTGAACATAATAAAAATTTAGCAAACTATTTTAAGTAGTTTGTACTATGAAAAAACAACCGGTAAAAAGTTATAATCGAAAACGTGGCCAAAAAGTAGCTATCTCATGAAATGTAGCAGAAAAAGAAAGTGAGAAAAATAGTCGTCGTAAATATTTAGTGCAAAAAGTACTCGCAAAGGTATTATTACTGTATAAATACTCTATATTAACCAAAATATAATTTTTATATTAGATTTTGTATGAAGGGAAAAGAGGATCAGGGCTCTGGTAGGGTACATAGTCGAGGAGCCCTGGTGGTGATCTCCTACCTTCTGTAGGAAATTGTACTCCCTCTAATTTTAAAAATAAATTTCTTTTGCTTTTTTTTCTTATTCTTATTCCAAAAATAACAGGGTTTGATCAAGAGAGGGGGAAGGAAGTACGTCGTGAAGGTTGCATTTTTTTCTGCTATCGTCCCCAACTTGAAGCACAGTGCGGTAATAGTGGATAGATAATGCAACACTGTGCTAAAAAATTCAAATATTTTTGGGATAAAACAAAAGTGTGATAGAAAGAAAACTAGTATGCAAGAAATTGAGTAAAAGAAGAGCTTTTTAGGCAAAATGCACAAGCTTATTCTGTTTTATTGTTCACACAAACATTTTTACTTTTGCACGATAAGAATGTTTCTGCTCTGGATTTTCAGGAACACTCATTCGTTTGGAATGAAATTGAATTGAAATGTTTGGTCTAAAACGTGGCCAATTGCAGGACATTCCGTCAACACTTCTTGGTGTTCCATAATTCCTTTTGGCCTTAAAGCAACGTCCTGTAAAAATACTCTTCTTCGGCTTTTGTAGTATTAGAAACTGTATTTATATCCATCCAGATAATAAATGCGTTCAATGCAGAAATGGCATTGGCCATCTATTAGATTTTCTTTGACAGCTGTAGTACATTTGTCCTTTCTTCCTACATATGAGACTAAAGTTGCGTCCTTGGTAAATCCAAACATTGAGAAGGTAACGGGATCTTTTACAGTCCAAAAGCTTTAGAGAAACGTTTCCCTTGATTATGTGTGGAGTCCAAACAAATTTTAAAATTTGTATTGCATGTATTGCCGAAATCTGCATCTGCCGTGAAATCCCAGCAATTGTTCATCCACATTCACTCAATACTTCCAATAAAAATCCCGCGGTAAAATATTCCCATTTCAAAAAACACTCACTAAGACTTTATCAACAATCGCAATATACAATACTAACACAAAATGTAATGTGTAATGTAATTGTAATGTTTTCGAAATGGCTCGAAAACGACTCGAAACAGAAAATTATGAAGTTTTTATTAGTTTGAATTATGAAGAGGAAATGGAAAATTTTTTATCCTTGATTCGGAGTTTTAGGAAAAACGATGTCAGTAAAAATTGCCATTTTCCTCAAATAATTATGGAACAAATAGCAGCTAACGTTTTAAAATTTGTCGTAAATGGCCTGAACATGTGAAGGTTAAAAAGAGTTACGCATTTCACTATAAGTAACTGGCTAAACACAACCATAACGATAGCGAGTCACGACGACTCGTAGCTGTCAAAATCACATGGGCTCTTATCTGACAGGAGGTTACAAAATCGTTAGTCCAGGCTAACGTTTCGCCAGATGCGCTGACAAGTGCCCAACGCCAAGTTGTTTCTCTAGTATACGAGTATCTTATTATACAGAATAAGAAATAAGAAAATATTGTATCGTATATTAACCTTTCTCCCGTGAAAGTATGAAGAAAACAGCTGAAGATTGCGGCATTCATCCTTGTTATTTTGGAGAAGTGTTCTTCATCGAACAACTGGATTTGTTCGGTGCCTGTTCGGAAAAGTTCCAGTGCATCCCGAATAAACCCAGAACGCTTTGAAAACCATTTGGTTACTTCAGGAGCTCGGCACTACTGCAGTGCATCACCACGTAAAATTTAGTAGAACGCAGTCCAAAATGTAAGATAACTATTACCAGAAAGAGTGTTAAGTTCGACCTGGCCGAATTCATATACCCTACACACTTGTACTTAGAAATTAGGCGTGGCAATGGTCTAATTTTTTCCGTTTTCAATCTCAAACAGCCTGTGATGAAAGACAATATTCAGACAGACAGACAGACAAACAGAAAGACGGACGGACATGGCTAAATCGACTCAGGAGGTCACGCTAATCAAGAATATACTATACATATATACTTTTCTATACCTGTCACGCCTCCTTTAATGCGTTACAAACAGAAGCAGTAAGTGAATATACCCTCTCACTTCGTGTGTAAGGTATAAAAATAACTAAACTTAACCTTTTGATTAATGTATCTACCTATTTTACGTTATTTTGAATAAAATATGTAACCAAATTTTGGGTTATAAAGTTAGAGTAGAGGCAATTTATGTCACCTTATTTTTGTAAGCACTTGACATTTTACAATAGGAAATACATATTCAAAACGCATATAATATTAATAAAAAACGAGGTACCACTGTATTTAAAAAGTAAACAAAGAAATAGAAACAAAAAGGCAGAATTACTCAATACCACATCCAACATCTTTTATCCGTTCTATGAAACTCAAGAGAGCAATTGGTCAATCCAACAGACACTCATCCATACTCTCATCATTGGGAACGCCGAAGGGAGAGAGATAGCGTGAAAGAGAGAGAGAGAGAAAGGGAGAAACGCTTTGACATACTTTGTGACATTGAACCAATATTGACACATCTTCGTAGATTATTACTTTTAATGATACAGTGACGTGTGTCAAGCTGTTTCGCTGCTCTTGTTGTCGAGAACTCGTTGCTGTTGTTATTATTCTAGTTTTCCTCTTTTTCTTCCATAGCTCATAGATTCTGAAAAAACATTCTGAAAACAAAATTCGTACGGTCAGTCAACATTGAAAAATAGCCCCGAAAATTCTTTTGATTTATACGCTTTTTTATTTTCCTAATACATATTTTTTTATATGAGAAATCGTTTTCTATTTCTATTCTATTCTATTCTATTTCTAGGTATTTCATTTAATAATATATATAAAACATAAGTTGTATTTAACTATATACAATTTAAACTCTTAACCTTAAAAGTTAATATGTATTATACAATGTTTATTACTTTAAAACAGAAAATGTGCTGTATTTAGCTGTCCGACTTTAAGGTACTATGAACAGGCATATTTTAAAAGTCAAAATAGGCCAACCGCAATCCCTTATCTTGTATAAGGCGTAATATGAAAAGTGGTCAAGCCCACTCTTAAAAGGATGCTTACTTTTCTGATCAAATATACTTCAATGGTTTGCGTATAAAATATATAGCTAAATATCAAAATAATTTAAAATATTAATAAGCTAAATTTACAACTTTTTTCGAAAGACGAATAAATAACTTAACGAAAAGAAATAAAAGCAACGAAACTGGAGAAACTAAAATCACTGAACATGTTCTAGACGGAAAATTTCGAAAGTTCTTAAGTATAAATTGGGTCATGTTTATCCTATCTGCAGTAGTGTGTACTTTAAATATTATATATAGAGTTGTTGATACAGTCATTAACAGTTCATACGTCCAGCCTATGAAACGCGACCCATTTTCAGCCCATTTGAATAAATAGATCTGTCATATTGTCATCTGAGGGATTTTAGGTTACGTTTGAGAGCAACCAATGTTGCAATCCATCTAACTGCTGTGACTTCAAACCAACTCTTTCGGCGCGTTTGTTTGCTCAGTTGCACTCGCATGTTGTGTCATGCGAGTGTTAAAGGGCCATACATTGTATTCCGTATAAAAGCCCTGAATTTTCGCTGAATTTCTATCAAACACGTTTGTGGTCTTTGCACGTTCGGTCTAAGCCAAGTTTAAAAAATACATCTGGAAATGACGCCTGCAAAGTTAACATGTTTAATTATTCTTGCCGCTTCAGTGTGTTCTAGTAATGGCGGCTTTTTGCAGGGAAGGATCAGAGAAATAGCACCTCCTGGCCCTCCTGGTCCTCCTGGTCCTCCAGCTCCTCCTGGTCCACCTGGTCCTCCTGGTCCTCCTGGTCCTCTAGCTCCTCCTGGTCCTCCTGGTCCTCCTGGTCCTCCTGGTCCTGCTGGTCCTGCTGGTCTTCCTGGTTCTCCTGGTGCTCCTGGTGCTGCTGGTCTTCCTGGTGCTGTTGGTGATATTGGTCCTATTGGTCCTACTGGTCCTGCTGGTCTTCCTGGTCCTGCCGGTGCGCGTGGTGAGCGTGGTGAGCCGGGTCCTCCGCGGGGTGGTACATAATTTATGACGATGTTGAAGGATAATACTGCTGCCGACGGTGACAAAACACTTCATGACAAGGAACACTTAATTTAAGTTTTCTTAATTTCGACAAATGTATTCTTTTACTTTTTAAATCAGAAAATTATAATAATTCGTAAAATGGCTAACAATTGTTCATGAAATAAATTGTGATTTTATAAAAACGGAGTTTTCAGTTATTAAATGTATTACGTCATTATGAAAATCAAATTATTAAAAATGTATTAGAAAGAGAGAAATAATATGAAAAAGAGTAGTGTGAAACAGTTAGTAGAAACAAGTAATCGTTGTCATCAATGAGTACTACGGTGAAAAGCTGGTGCTAAACAAAACTCGAGGTACTGAAAACACACATACACATACACAGCTTCCAATAATGTGCTCGATAGGGTGCTGGTACCACGAGTGGGTGTGGTGGGGGGGAGGCTGACTTTTTATAATCGCCACCATCAACATAAGCTGCATGTTATCTCGATGACGATGAAGGATGCAAAAGAAAACAAATATTAAAAAAAAAATATAAAAAAAGACGCAATGATAATCTGAAGGGGTGATATTTTGAACATTAGAAGTTCATGTGACAACAGTTTTGTGTCACTTCTTTATTCCTTTCCGTTGTGTTGTTTTTTATAATATCCTGGTTGCATATCTGACTCTAAGCTTTAAGGTAATATTTCTATAGTTGTTGCTTTTCATTGACTTTGTTGTTGTTGTTGCTGTTGTATTGAAGTTTTTTTTATGCACTCTTTTATGTGTCGAAAAAGGTTAATAGTTGCACACTTGGCTTAATCCTCTGAGACATCATCATAATGGGATCGCATTCAGCATCGTCTTCTGCCGTCCTTTTCTTCTTAATCACTCCCTCACCATCTCTCTCTCTCTCTCTCTCTCTCTCTCTGTTTCTCTGTTTCCCTTCTTCTGTGGATGATGATAATTTTTTATTGATGATCTTCTCGTGGCTGTCGGTACGTTCATCGCTTCGCTGCATATAATTGAATTCTCCAAGATTCTTAAAGGTAAGTTTGTATGTGTGAGATATACATACGTATGTATACACACTAAAGTGTATTTGTGGCTGTGTACTTGTCTCTCTTCCCGTCGGTTTGACCGACTGCTTGTTTGTCAGTCTGTTTGTTTGCCCTTCTCTGTGTTTGCTACTTCATTGTCTCTAATGAAGTACGTGTTGAGCTGATTTGCTGCTGAGCCTTCTTTTTATAGTCTGAATGCAAGCAGCTTGAGAGCTGATTGTGTTTACTTTTATTTTTCTTTCTTGATTTGCTTCTGTAAAGATTTAGACGGTTCTTCGACATTCGGTATTTCTAATATTTTTAGATTTTTATTTGCTTATTTCTCGGTCAGGATTTCGTTTGCGTATTTAAACTATATATATAAAGTATATAATATATAGCTATATATACATATTTATAAACGATATACTTATATGTATGTGTATAAAAAATATTTAAGTGTAACTATAAATAAAAATATATTTTGGAATTTTGTGTTGTTATTATATCTTAACTTTCCTGCTCTTTGAACTCTTATATTATATTTATTTTAATATTCTATTATATATTTAGGAAGTGCATCTGTTTTATTTCCCCCCCCCCCCCGTACATCAACCATTTTTAAAATTTTTACTCTGTTGTGTTCGAATTAAAATCCATTCGACTCCAAGCGGAAAAAAGCTCTTCAATTAAACTCACAAAAGCAACCTCAACATCTGCTAGAGAAACAGCAGCATATATTTTGTTGCCATGAAGAGGAAGAAGAAGATAAGATGAAGAAGAGGAAAAATTGTAAGACCAAAAGTAACAAAATAAAAGAAGAAGGGAAAAGCAACAAACTGAAGACTACGAGAAGAAATAGAAAGAAACAGCACAAAGAAAGTCACAAAGAAAGCACAAAAATAAAAAAATACAAGCAAAGAGTATTTAAAAATGGGAAAGAAGAAAAGAATGAAAAGAAAACCAAATGGAAGATCTTTGTTTTTGACGCCTTTGTACTTTGAAAAGTGTGTAAATTGAGTTTTATAGTTTTATAGTAAGTCCTCGTATGTATTATATATATACCTTCATACATACATACTCAAATAAGTATATATACTCAATATATACGAGTATTATAGATACTTTGAATAACTGCACTAGTGATTTACAGCTTGTTTGTGGTCTCTATAAAATGAAATAAAAGTGAATTGAATACATACGACGAAGGTGTAGATGTAGAATGAAGGAAAAGAGAGCGCCAGAGGGAGAGAAGAAGAAAAAGAAGGAAATGAAGAAACATTCACCTGTCTGAGCAGAGCAAATATCTTCAGAATAATGAAGCTGAAGCCTTGAAGCGTTTCAAATTAAATTACATTTTGTGAAGAACAACGTTTTTGTTTCCTTTATTGGACTTTTCCGATTTTCTGTTTTGTTTTATAAACTCTCCGTCAGAATTAAGAAAAAGAAAAATGAATCTAGAGACACTAAAATTGTAAAAAAACACGATCTACATCGTGCTCAGTGTATTTATTCTTTTCCTTTTGGTTTTATTTTTTGTTCAACAACTAATCTTGTTCAGGACTGAAACCAACAGATTTAATGCAAATAAAAAATGCTGCATATAAATGAAGATCCACCGCAAGCAGAGAGAGGAAACAAACACCATAAAGGACACGATTGGCAGATTCTCACAGAGCCAGCAGAGTTGCCAGATACAACGACAAACTGTTTGTGTGTTCAATGGCACATCATCTGCAGGACACAAACACTTCCAAACGAGGTAACGAACGACTGTGAATATGATAAAATAATTTGCTGGGACAAAAAAAAAGAACTTTCAGTCAAATAACCAACCTGCTGAGAACATTACATCAACAGCAATAACAAAAGCAATAACAAAAGCAACAACAAATGCAATAACAATAGCAACAACAATATCAACAGTAACAGCAACAATAACGGCAACAACAATGATGGCAACAACAATGGTAACAACAACGATGGCAACAACAACAATGGCAGTTCCATAGCTTGCATGTGGTAAGATAATAAAAACTGGGTTTAGTAGACTATCAGAAAGACAGACAGACAGATAGATGGATAGAGTAAGTAGTAAAATAGTAGTAATAGCAACGATAATAACAACAACAACAATCACAACACTAAACAAAGGACAAACTAAAAGATATTCATAACTAAGTGAAAACGAAAATGAAAACGGATGCAAATATTACGCTATCATTATTTAGATACTCAAATTTAATGAGGTGTTGTTGTGAATGAGTGAGTGAGTGGAAGAGTGAATGACTGAGTGGATGAATGAATGGCTGAGTGAATGAGTGAGTGGATGAGTGCATTTGTGTGGTACTTATGTGGTGTTTCCTGCTGTTGTTGTTGCCGCTGTTAGCGTTCAAGTTGCGGAGTTGGCGTTTGTGTATAAC
This sequence comes from Myopa tessellatipennis, assembly GCA_943737955.2. Lineage (NCBI taxonomy): Eukaryota > Metazoa > Arthropoda > Insecta > Diptera > Conopidae > Myopa > Myopa tessellatipennis. Next base: position 55,097,733 of record OX031316.1, read on the forward strand.
TCACTGCTTATGTCCTTGTTGTTGTAGCTGTGTGTGTATGAATTGATGTGTGTGTGGGTGTGTAGGGAACATTTATTAAGTGTGGGTGTGTGGAGAACATTTATTAAGTGCGAATGTGTAGCAATTTTGCATTTTTAGTGTCTGCTTCCGCGAAAAAGAAAACAAAATTAATGACTCCCAGCGATGAGCTGCCAAAGCGAGAAGCACTCAAATTAAAAGAGAGAAAAATGTACAATAATTAAAAGGAGCAGTAAAACTAATGAAATAATTTTATGAAATTAGGTCGATGACTGAAAACTGAATAACAACTGAAGGATGAGCTTAAAACTAGGGAATTTATTTAAAATCTATACGAATTTTAAAATAATGTATAGCAAAATATTGAATTTAATAAAACAAACGAATGAATGAGAAGCAAAGAGAGAGAAGGTTCTATTGACTAATGAATTCTGTAGACAAAAAACTGGTAAACTTCTCTCAAAGGTTGTGAAAAGCTTAAAATTTGTTTCACCAAAAAAAGAAAAATAAAATAATTCTGTGCTTTTTTTATTTTTTAACTGAAAGAAAATCTTTGATCGAAACACACTGAAACGAATGAACGACTGACTGGATGATGAAAGGATTAAATGACTGACTGAATAAGTGAGTGAATGACTCAACTTTAGACAAACATTGCAAATATTAAAAGCAAAGCAGACTTTTCGAAAATAAATGAAACTGCACACTTTTTTCAGTGTTGCTCGTATTTATAACTTCTTCTTACGTTTCTTCCTTTTTCTGCTCTTTTTCTATTTTATTTTGCGTGCATCTGAACTAAAACAAGAACAGCAATAACAACTCGTTCATCACAAGAAAAGATTTGAGAGCAGAACACTTAAGCTGCTTTTTAATAGCCAACTAAAAGTTGTTTTACGCAACCAGAAGGAAAAAAAACACGTATTCGAGAGCAAGCCACTGAGTTCACCGCTCTTAACCCGTTCTGCCATCATCTCCAGCCGTTACATCGCTGAATGAGCACAGGACAGAGAAGGAGCTAGCGTAAGGAGAGAAGGAGAAGAGAAAAGATAACCACAGAGAGAAAGTTTTAAATCTTATTTACAAATGTTCATTCGCTCGTCTGTCCGTCCGTGCTCCTGTCCATCCATCTGCCCGTCTCAGACTTTATCGACCATTAAGAAATCTTTAAGAAAACATCAACATTAAGAACGATTACGAGGACAATTTAAATGAGACGTCAGTAAAGACGCTGGCAGTGAAGCCAACCACAAACGCAGCAGCAAGGATGCGAAACGTCAGAGGATAAGCGACAGAATGCGGTGAGGTAGAGCAACCGAAAGAGAGCGAGAGCGAGACTGAGAGAGAGAGAGCCATTTGAGCTCAGCTTAGTTTCGAATGATGTACAGCCAAGAAAATGAGAAGTGAAGCGGCGTTGAATGGATGGAGTTTGAGGTGGTGGCAGAGGGAGGTAGAGGGTGAGAAGGAGAGACAGTAAATGAGAACAGACACCCACACAACAGCTCACAACATGAGCATATGTTGGACTTAGCGAGTGACATCACTCAGGATTAGCGACAAACTTTGTGGCTGATGTTTTTTGATGGTGGTTGTTGTTAGTTTATTGTTGTTCTTGTTGATGTTCATGTTACTCGTCGTTGTTGTTTTGCATGTTGTTACTCTTATTATTGTTATAATGATGATGATACGTTGTGTTACTGTCCTTGTTTATCTTCGGAACGTATTCAACGAAACTTTTTGAAAATTGAACTAAACTTCAGGACGAAGAAAAATTCTTAAAATTTTATTTTACTTCCATTCATACGAACACTGGAAAACTCCACAAATGTGAGGAAAGTCAACGGAACTTTGAAAACTTGACGAAACTGTAAAAATTTGAAGGAAGGTCAATTTTTAGAGTTTAAAGCTTTTTTAATAATACCATGAAGATCTCAAAACTTGACGAATGTTGTAAAATTTAACGAAACTTTAATTTTAACGAAGTTTTGAAAATTTCAACAGAGTTTTCAAAACATAAAATTATTTAGAAGTTTGAAAATGCCAGAAAATTTAAAAATTTATCGAAATTTCAAGAAAATTTATGTAAAATATCAACGACTTCGTCAAAATTTAACAAAATTCTAAATAAAGATATTTTAAATATTTAAAATAATTAAAATATTCAACAAATGCACAAAATAATTAAAATAAGATCGAGAATTTAACAACATTTTAACTGATTTAATATTATATGTGGTTACACTTATTATTGTTGTTGTTGATGGCTCGTGCCGGATGTAGCGTGCTCTGGTATATACAAGTACGGTTTAATTGTTTTTCGCAAATCCTTGGATATGTTATTCTTCTTTTTTTTTTGTTGTTGTTAATGTTAGTCTTTTGATTTTCCTCGCCGTGTTTTTCTTTGTCCATTTATTGTTGTTGCTGATGATGTTGTTTTTGTACTTTTTATTGTGTTTCTCTGTGTTCGGCACTCTCTTCTTGCTGCTGATATCCTGCTGATGTTCAGATTCAGTGTCCTTCATTCATGGTTACGAATGCCGCAGACAACAATAACAATAACAATTACAACACAAACAACAACAACAATAAAGGCCACATCAGAAACACATCAGAGCGTCGTTCATCCTTGTTGTGTGGCAAGTAAAATCCACTTAATACTGGAACATACGATAAAAACATGTTATACTCACATGCACACACACGCACACAGACACATACACACACACACAGGCACTTATACACAGAGAGAAAGTGTATCACTCCGACAAGCAGACGAATGGACGACAAGAACTCATACAACATGAAGCAAAGCATAATTTTTGTTCTTTTCTCTTGGTTCTTTATTCTTTTTTTTATGAAGATTCTTATTCTGTTGTCTTTGCTTGCCTTTTCTAGAGCTGCCAGGAATAAAGGATGCGTTGTGTGTTCAAAGCATATGCACCAAATTCCAGAATATTCAAGGATATGCGAGGATATGCAAACGTATTCGGTTTGGTTGGAGCGAAAGCGAGAGACAGAGAAACCCTGCAGACATGATTTAGTTTTTGTCATAAATTTCAACTCTTTTTCTTGTTTTCAGATTTGTTTTACTTCCCCTCTGCTTCTTCTGCTGCTGCCCTTCACCGCTGCCCTTTGTCATCTTCAACATCGAATGTTTCTTTCAGTTTCTGACACAACAAAATGCTTTATACTCGATACACTCACGGTCCAGGCTGTTGAACTTGTTCATCGTCCATCCACATCCTTGTCCTCATCACCGTCCTCATCCTTGACCATCTATAATCAAATGGAAAACAGATTTTCCTAATAAAGAACTTATTTGTTTTCTGAAAATTTACATCGATTCCAGATCATTTGTCCGCTCTGCCCTCACAAAAAAAAGTAAAAAAGAATACCGAACCCATGATTGAGAATTCTGTCGGAATAAATAAGTTCTTCGAATAAGTTTTGCGGTTTTATTTTCTTTCACTCTAAACTAACTCGTAACTCGATCAACCGACTTGAAGTTGAAGCAAAGGAAATACAGTTTTTGAGCAAGGAATTTTTACTATAAAAAGTTTCGTATATTATTCAAGTTCTGACGAATTTCTAACAAATTCGAACTCGAACTCGAAATGTTTAATGAAAATATAACAATCTGAATGTATGTAGAAGATAAATGAAAATAAAAATGTTATATGGAAATCGAATGAAAAGTTACAGAAACTTATTTGAATTTTACTCATTTCGTGTGCTTGTATTGACTCAAAGGATCTAAAATCAAGAAAACCGAAAATTACTCAATATTTTAGGCGCGTTTTAGGGTTTTGAAAAACTGTGAGAACTTGGACAAAATTATTAAAAATTACTATTAAATTGACACACGTTTCCGTTGTTAATCATGGCGTATGACTGACCTTAAATTCACTGTTCCTGTTTTCGAAATTCTTAACCTTTCTAATGTGAAGTCTTTTTCACGATTTTCTCTTCTGTTTCTTGATGCTCACGGTGTAGAAATTTGAGTCCTGCTGTAGTTGTTGTTGTTGATGATATTGGCTTCTTCTTGTTCCTGACCTATCCATCCGTTGTGGTTATAACGACTCTGCCCCTCTATCACTCTATATTCCTACGTTCTCTCTTTCTTTCTTCTTCTCTCAACGACTTCTTTCTTTTCTTCGGTTTCTTCACGTCCTTTTAATAAATTAATTTAAAGATAAACAGCTTCTTTTTGCCACCTGCTACAGGACTGACTTCTCTATGACAAACAAACTGTTAAAAGCTTCACCTGGACATCCGAAAATCTTGCTTGTTGCTTCACTCACAACTCCACCCTGCCTCTCTGATACTCTTCATCCATTTTCCTCTATCTGTCTTTCTTTCTCCTTGTTTTTTGTTGGTTCACATCATTTATATTCACCACTTCATGAAAAATGTCCACTTTACCTCAAATATCCTTGGACGCTCCTTGTTTCGTTTCCGCTTCCGCTTCTACTTTAGCGGGATTCTTCGGAGACCTTCGTCGCCATCGCCGACGTTGATATCTCGCTTCATTGATTCTTCTTTCTTCTTCTTTCCACAAGCAAATTATGAACAGCGTCGCTCTTTAAGGATATGCTAAGGATATCTTAACGCGGCATCGATTGCAGTTAAGATTTTATCCGTTTCGCCTTCTCTTTTTTTATGCTGTGCGTTGTTGTTCTTTGTTCTCCACTTAGTTTTCTTTGATTTTTTTTTTTTCTTTCCATTTTTTGTTTGTTGAGGTTATAAAAAAATAGCAAATTTTTGCGAAGAGTTCCTTTTGACAGAGTCCACTCGTCATTCGTAGTCAGTCAGTCGCCGGTGGATCGTTTGTCTCCCCTTACCCCCTCCTGCTCATCCTCAAATAAAATAAAAGAGTCTGCTGTTTCTGCTTCTTTTCGTTTCGTATAATAAATCGTTTTCGGTTGAAGACAAATTGTGTGAAATACCGAATCGTTTTTTGCTGTTTCTGTTTCTTGGTTCGTTGTTGCTGGCTTATTTTCTTTATTTTTATTTCTTTATTTTTTTACTTTTTATTCAGTTTTATGTTATTTTTTTCTTGTAAAGAAATAAAAAATTAAAGATTGTCATCAAGTTGATGGTTGTTGAGCTTTTCTCTGTTGTTGTACTTTATGTGGTTCCTGAACGAATTTTTAATGAAACAAGTGAACAGTGACATTTCTTTCGTTCAGTGAAACCCATTTTTAGGGGACGGCGGCGGCGACGACGATGGCACTCAAAAGCAATTTAATTTGTATGGAATTCTAATTAAATGTCACTCATACGCCATGGAGAACGGCAACTATTTCAATCATTACTCTTCGTGCTGAGGGTGGAGGGATGGAGAGGGTGGGAGGTTTATCTTAAGAATTAAAAAGCAAAGCTTACTACTAAAACTAGATTTAAATAAATCCAAGGAAATTAAATAAAACTAACAATTAAACTAACAATTAAACCAAAAACTAAACCAAAAACTAAACCAAAAATTAAACCAAAAATTAAACCAAATATTAAACCAAAAGCTAAACCAAAAATTAAACCAGAAATTAAACCAAATATTAAACCAAAAACTAAACCAAAAGTTGAACCAAAAATTAAACCAAAAATCGATAAAAATGTATAAATTATTATTTTATACAAATTGTATTATATTATACACAAACACTATAAAGGAAGAACAACCCGGTGATTTGGTGGAAGGTAAGAAATTGTTGGAGGGAGGGAGGGGTGAAGCCAGAAAATAGCATTTCAACCTGGAAACAAATCAAAACTTTTGACATAACAAACGCAATAACAACCAAAATATTTTGTAAGTCACAAGTTTTATTCATGTCGTTGTTGTTGCTTTCTGTAGATTCTGTTTATATTGATGTTGTCATTGTTGTTGTTGTTGTTGTAGTTGTTATTCGTTTTGGTGTTTTGTTGTTGCTGCTGCTACTGCTTGTTCTTTTCATTGTGAGTTCCTCAACAATAATAAATAAAAGTGAAATATTTTTTTGTTTGCTTTTTTGATGCTCGTAGATTTTTCCTAAAAGTAACAGGAAAAGTTATTTTCACATACACGCACACACACACGCATGCACTAATATACACACAAACAATATCAATAATCCTCCGTCCTCCTTCAACAGAATTCTAAAAATAAGTTCAAACTCACATTAGTAAAGTTTAACAACAAAGTGACAAGATTTACAAAAATATTACAGCAAATGTCTGATAGGAAGAGAAAGGGGGTGAGGAGGAGGGGGTGAGGGTGAGAAAGATCTCGAAATATTATTCACACAGCAAAGCAGATATCAGAGCTCCATACAACGCATTACTTCTTCCAACGCTTAATGTTTGTTTATAACAACGATGATGATGATGATGAGGACGATGGTGATGATGATGGCGATGATGATGGCGATGATGACTATGACGATGACAATGAAGGTAGTAATAGCGGCAAGAATGATGATGACGACACGTCAAGCATCAAGAATTGTAGTGAGTGTGGCCGAACCTACAATCAAATACAACAGATACTCGTATAGAGAGAGTAATACAGATGCAAATACATCGCGTACGATCCCAATGCTACGAGGTACCTGTTTGTACGAAATTCAACTCGAATAATATGAGTAACACTTACGCCCATTGGAATGTCCTTTGGGCGGTGACAAAGCACACTGATGACAGTCGTAGCTATCACAGCTACGCTAAAACTTTGTCCTCTAACTTTCCATTTTCAGCACCAGAAAAAGTTACGCTGATTTATGAGAGCCAGAGAGGCAGGCTTTCGCTCTCTTTCTCTCTCTGTCTATCTCCCTTCCTTCCGATCTCTGTCTGTCTCTCTCTGTCTATCGTTTCCTAAAATAATAGTAGGTCTTTCAGTAGGTCGTGGATAGAAATAAAACGAGAAAAAGTGTTCATGAATTCAATTTTGCATCCCCGATTTAAGTCTCGTATTAATGAAAGAAATGAATGTTGGAACTGGGTGCATAGTTAATTAATAACAGAAAGATTTAAACATAAGTTCGAACGCAAATTTTTTATTCACTAGATGATCGTCTGAATACGAAAAAAGTAATACGAAAAACATACATAAACTAGGTTACATGAGCTCAAGACAATCACCGACTATCGACTGACATAGTCTATGAAAGGTTTATGTACAATATTGGAAAAAGCCTAGACGCAAACCGCTTGCATACCAACTGTGAGAGTGTGCAGTGAATCAAGCAGTATCGTAGTATTTATTATCACTCAAATGTCACTCTTAGGATTCACATAAGATTTGACATGATTACTATATAAGTTTGTAGTAGATTTTTATACAATCTTCAGTACAGTTTCGCTGCCACATTAAATGTGATTCATTGAATCGTTTAGCTTTTTAAGCTTTTGTAATTAAGAAGAACGCCTTCTGAACTTACAAATCAATCAGATTACAGGCACCAACAACAATCATTTTCATACCTTCGAACTCTGTCTATAACTGCTTCTTTCGTTTCCGTTCCTCTCAATTTTTTTCTTTCTTTTCAACGCCAAACAAATAGGAAATTCAAATGTTTAACAAACACTTACATGTGAGTTGTATTATTTTCAGACACACATACCAACACACTTCTGGGCACTCATACTTGCTTAGAGTCGGCATGCTTTACAAGGACACCAAAACAAAAAAAATCCTTGAGACATTTGAAGTTGAGAAAAGAAGAATAAACGGTAGTAAAAGGATAGAAGAAACAAAGGAGACAAAAGAAAAAAAAAGGTGAAAGCAACGAAAAAAGAATCAAATATGGGAAAAAAGTAAAAGTTGACGAAGAGATAAGAGTGAGCTCCGTGTAAACAGAAGGAAGAAGAGAGCGGCACCAACACACACAAACACACACATTTAAACTCTCATAAACACAGACATGAAGTCGTTTAAGAAAGCAATAAACAAGTAATTCAAGTGCAAAAAAAGTGATAGAAAAACAAAAATAAGAACAAACACAATGCTCAAAGTTCAAAGAGTATAAAAAATGTATATACTATATATTAGAAAGAAAGAGAAAGAATGAAAATTATTAAAAATGGAAAGATAAACAGAAACGTAAGCAGAAAATCAAGCAAATTAAAGTCGACAAACAAAGAACAATAAAAACAACAACGGCAAAATGATGAACGAAGAGCTGATGTATGAGAAAAGATACAAAGTTTGTAGCAGAAGCATGAACAGCGACACAAACACAACACAAAGCAAACAAACACATTCACACATACAAACACATTCACACATACAAACACATTCACTCATTCACACATATTCTCTCTCTTAACACCCTCAGCAGATGCTCTGGCTATAATAAAACATCGTCGACACGAGGCTCGTTTTTATGCCTTCAGGATTTTCAAAGTTTCAGCTTTTCTCGCTTCAGATTCGCATATTTGTGCCGGTTTTAATAATAACCAGCACTCAACACTATACTGGCTACAATAACAACAACAGTATGAAGAATAAGAACAACTCCCGGAAGAAGAACAACAACAGGACGATGATGAACAAGTTCAAAAGTAACCGATTCCATTCCTGTTGTTTTTTTTTTGTTGTTGGAATTTTTGGCCTTGCTGTTATACATTCTATCGAAGGACAAAGTTTTCCACTTTTGTCTTAAAAAAAAAAGAGGAAAAAACAATAAAAATAAAATCAAAAACAGAAACCAAATCTTTTGGAAGAAAATTTTGCGTGATTCTTAAACTTTAAGAGTGTGTGAGTGCGTGCGTATGTGAGTGCGTGCGTATGCGAGTGTGTATCCGTTTATGAGTGTATGTGTGAATAAGTGTGAGTGACCTTTTTATATCCTTTGTTTTCCTTAACTTTGGATTCTTTTAGACAACATTTTATAAGGAAAAACGCGTGTCTTTTGACAAATCTATGCGGAAAACTTGCCTAAATATACAAAACACATAGACACATACATGTACACAGGCATACACACACACATCGACTCACATTTACACACTCTCTCACCGTCAACATTCGTTCATGTTCAACGCTTGATGTTGATTTAATGCCACTACAAAGATTAACTTTAATTAGCAACATGAAACATGATTTATTTGTTTGTTGTTGTTATTTTTGTTGTTGTTGGCGTTGTTATTTGTGTGTCTTCTTTCATAGTCGTTGGATCAACTTACACCAAACTTTTTCCTCTTTCTTGTTGTTGTGGTTGGTCTATGAATATTTTGATACAATGTTTAGATTTCAAATAGATTTCTATTGAGTTAACTTTTAGTTCGTTTTTTCTCGGAATTAATTGGGAAAAAAAGACTGAAATACAAACTTTAAGATAGAAGTTACTTATAATGGGTGAAAACTAAACAACATTTAATAAAAAGTTACTTAAAATTGAGTTAAAATTTAGAGATTAAAGATTTAAAATTCACCATTTGTTTAGTGTTAATGATACAAAGTGAATTCAAAATGGTTTTTAATACAGCAGAACTAAAATTTTAAATTCTAAAAAAATCCAAAATTTTAGAAATATTTTCTACAATTTCAGTATTTTAACGTTTTTAAAGTTTTTGAAATTTGTACGTTCCTTTTTTATATACAATTAAAAACTTGTTGGACTTCGTCTACTAAAATCTGCAAAAAATTGTATCCCAGGCCACTAGCATCGCCTGATCTCCATCAACAACAACAACAACGAGATTATTTCTGCCCTTTGCTCTCTGATTTCTAGCCATTTAACACTCCATTTTAACCCTTCTCAATCTTCTTCCAAATCTTTCAGTTTTCCTGCTTCGGTGGTTGTCGATGCTTCTGCTTCTTTCGATAATCCTCTCACTTTGACACTCTCTTCGAAATGTCAACCTCAGCTCAGCAGCTGTCAGCAGCAGCACTCGATAAACTTGTGTATCTTTAAGTGCTTCACGATGGTTAATTTAAGTTTCTGAACCTCAAAATTTCGAAACTCTGAGTTGAGAAACTGACCCTTGATTATACAGACCAACTCCCCCTTTCCACAGGCCCCTTTCCACTCCCCGCTCTCCAGCAGTTTCTGAGCCAGCCAATTTTGTGCTCTGTTGTTCACAGATGATGTCACATACTCTGAGTTACTTTAAGTGTTTTAAGTGCTGCCAAAAACGAGGCTATTTTGTGCTCTTCATTGATTTTGTTTACTTTAGAAATTTTCGAAACATTTTCGAAACCTTTGTTTGCATATGCAAAAATCTATTTTAATGAAGGGAAGATGAAGGAGAATCGGGGATGTGGATGGTGGGGGAGGTTGTGGTGGCGGCAAACAGGGCACGTGCATCATGTCTCTGGGATTTTCAGAGATGCTGTGGATTTTGATTTTGCTGTCTTTCATTTTATGGAATTTCTTGTGGCTTCTCTGCGGTTCTTTGAGCAGGATTGAAATATTTCACTACGACTGAATTTAGTTAGATTAGAATTTTGTAGAAAACCAAAGAAAACTCTTAAAACTATCAGTGAAAAGCATGATTTGGTTTTGATCTTAAGAATAAAATTCGAACGGATTCCTTAATCGACTTCGAACTTCTGAGCTTTGAAATTTATTATGCTTCTAATGGTTCTGAAAATAATAATCAGTACATATACATATACATAATAATAGTTCAGTTATAATGCAATAATATTTATTATTAGTTATCGATTCTTTCAACGATTTAAACTTTTTGTTTTCCTTTATAAAAACATAAAGAACCAATTTATTGTCCATGCTTCAGATTCTCTTTTTAAACTTTGTTTCTTGTTTATTTATTGATTGAATAAATGACATCATTTCACGTTGTTGAAATTCACTTGAAAATGAGGAAAGTTTTTTTGAAAGTTTTACAGTTTTTCGGTTTTTTGCACAAAATGTTGCTCAACTATGAAACATTAGTAACATTTTTCTTTTGCTTTGGCAAATATATTGATACACTGATGTATAAATAAACGCTCTGAACTCAAATGTGTACAAGTTGTTACTCTTGTTGTTGTTGTTGTTATTGTGTTCAATACTTCGCATGAAACTTTTTCCGAAGCATATTCAGAGTGTTGATCGATATGCTAAAAAAAGCGCTAAAAAAGTTTGATACAGTCCGCTGTTACAAGCATTTTTTAATATTTATTATTTTGAACTCAACCTTTTTTCTCCTTTAGCAAAATTTTGTTAAAAAAAGAAATTTCAATTCCATCAGATTCCATCTTTTTGAATTTAACATTGTTGAATCTATAAATTTCCTATAAACTTTAAGTTCTTCTTATTTAAATTATTATTATTATTATTTGAGCCCAAAAAATTAACGTAAAATTTATTATAATCAATCTTAGGTGCTTCTCCTGTCTCCTATTTCTTATCTCTTATCTTCTGTCTTCAGTTTTCTGTCTTCTATCTTCTGTCTTCTGTCTCCTGCCTTCTGTCTCTTGTCTCGTTTCTCCTCGCTCCTTTTCTTGCATTCTTCATTCCATCACCAGCTTCATCAGCACTTCATTAATATAATCATCGCTCTTCTTCTTATTTTGGATTTCTCCTTCTTTCTTTCTTCTACATTATTCGATTTCAAATACTTTATCATTTTGGTTGTTTCTGTCGCGGTTTTTAATGTTTATAAATACATTTATTTCATTGCCCAACCTTTCGTTTTTATTCCTTTCTTTGTTATTGTTGCTGTATCCTTGCTTTTCCTGTATGTTTTTACATCTGAAATGGTTTTGCTTTTCTCCTTATTTTTTGCTGTTTGCGATTTGATGTCTCTCTTCCGTCCTCGTTTTCAATTTCTTTTTTTGTAACCCATTTATTTAGTAATTAAGTAATTATGAGTGATTAATAAGCGAAATTATAAATAAATCGCAGTGAAATCGAATGAAGTCATTTCTTGGTTCTACCCGTAGTTGTTGTTATTTTAATTTTTGTTGTGGCTGCTGGAACACTGATTACATGGTTGCCATTGAAAATTCTTGCTAATTAAAATGTGAAAAGTGTTTTGTTGCTGTAAAATGTTAACACTGTTTTAATTTGATTTTAGATCGAGCATTTAATATTCGATATTTGCGAAATTCCAAAATTAAGGACATCTTTAGATTTTATGGAAAATATTAAAATTTAACGAAACTTTAAAAATTCGTATTTTATCGAAAATATTCCTTAACTTCATTCTTGACCCAAATAGCACGAATTTTTCGAAACATTTCAAACCCGGTAACTCGGTTGTGGAGTTGAATCTGTCCCAAACACACTCCCATGCAAACATACACACATTCACACATACACAAATACATACACAGGCATACACACGCTTTAGTAAATAAGTTCTCTTATATAATTGATGTTTAATTTAGCCACGAGTCACGTTCTGCCATCCGCAGATTTGATATGAAGTAATAAAATGGCAGCTTAAACTTCTAATAAGCTTATTGATAGCTGGATCCACTGACCGTTGCGCCACGCCTTCTCCGCCTCTCGGCAACCTCACAGAAGTCAACGACGAAAATCGTTGCTCAAGCTTCATCTATCTCACACAAACACAAGGACACACGTATACAGGCAGACATTAGTAATCCTTTTATGTACGTCCTTTCCTCCCCTATACGTGGACATACTCCCCCCTTTACGTGGACCTTCTCTCCTTGACTCGACGTGTACATCTTCAGTATATTAACCCTTTGGTTACTAATAGACTTTGACCTTTCAATACAAAAGAAAAAAACGCTAAAAGAACACAAATAAAATGTTGAAAATGTTGAGCTTTATCTCAATCGTGCAGGAACAGCAGCTGCTGTAAATGGCAGAGTTTGATTATAGAAATAGATGGGCACGGGGAGGGGGAGGGGGAGGGGGAGGAGGAAAGGAAAGAGTGGTTGCGTGATGGCAATGCTTTTGACAGTATTATGTCGTCAATATTTCGTCGCATTGACTTGAAATTCAATTTAGAAAATTGACTGAATCCGGCTCGATTGCAGAAGAAAAGGCCAAAGAGAGAGAAGGAAAGACAGAGTAAAAGAGAGCAGGAACGGTTGCTCGTGTCACTGTCCATCAGTAACAATAAAACCAACAACAACAGTGACCAATTTTTAAAAGCTATAAATTGTTTTTGCTTTATACGTTGGTCAGCCATGCTTTCAATGACATCGAAATAAATTCACGTCCCCCGTCGTCTCGGAGAACGTAGCAGCCACAAATTGAACAGCTGTACACTCTCTCGCTCTCTCTCATCACCCTCTTTGCCTCTCTATCCCACACACACTCACACTTGATGTGCACTTTGCTAGAAAATGAAATCCTTTTAAACTTGATTTCTTCTTTTTTCGTTTGTTTGTTGTTGTTTTCGGTTTCCTTTTGAAGCATCTGCTTGTTGTTTTTCATACAATGTTGGAAATTAAATGACTAAAGCAACCCATCGAAACACATCGAAACACATCGCAACCCAACATCATCGGAATATGAAACACCCAGAGGGACTTCACCATAACCGCAACTCAGCGCAAGCTATCACAGGTCAATCAATTGCAATGCTTACAAACGCATGGAAATCATCATATTCAGAAATCTGTCCATCCAAGGCACCATTTCGCATTGGAACTCACAGCATTTAACCGGACTCTAACCTAAACTTCAACAACGGTCTAACAATTCAATCCATCGCAATACATTTCAAGGCATTTCAACGCATTTCAAGGCATTTCAAAGCATTTCATTAGCAAACGCGAGCCAACGCTATTAAATGAAAGCCATCGAAACGCACTGCAATCGTAATTCATCGGTAATTCGCAGGGATTCTAGCGCCTACATTACAACCCAATAAAAATCCACCGCAATTCAGTCCATAGCAACGCATACCATTTCAATGCATCCCACCAACTCAAGTGAACTCCCAACCTCAACTCGATTCCCAGCTTCAACTCATATCATCTCATTGCATCTTAACTATCATATCATCCCATCCCATGCCATGGCACTCCATCCCATCCCATGCCACTTCACCCCATTCCATTCCCTTTCCCTCTCAATTCAATTGAATTCAATTTCAACTTAACGCTGAAGCAGCAGAGCGTGTTTATCCGGTAGCCAGCAGAACATCCTGGCCAACACTAAATTTGCATCATGGGGCATAAAAAGCGTCCTGCGTCGTCCTGCTCCTCGAATTGTAAACCCTTTGTGTATTTTTGGAGCTCACTCGATGCTCATCCGCTTTTTATGGCCGAAATGAAGAAGATGTTGTTGATACGAGATGTTCGAGCAACATTGACACTTTTAACTTTTTTTACAGCAACGACGACGAAGCAACGAGTACCCCAAAAATGTATGTGTACACACATACTACTACATACTGCTATATGAGTGTGTGCAACTATCGTACATGTATGTGCAAGAGTATGCATGTGTATTCGTATTGAGTGCATGTGTGCCTCTGTGCGTGTGTGTTTATTGTGTCCTGTTTGGGGTTAAGAGTTCATGTTGCTCTCAAGTTCACTTTTCATAATAATCGTTGTTGTACCATATTTTTTTATGGGCCTTGAAATTCGCGATGCTCCGATCATTTTGCTGTTCCAGTCATTGAATCGAACATTATTGTTGTATTTATTTATCATATTTTCCATCCCTGTGTCATTATTATTTATTTATAATCGTCGTATTTATTTATGCATTCATTTATTTATTCATCCTTTCATTCATTCATTCAACTGGGTCGGTTTGCTTTCGTGAACTCGCCTTTATACTGACTCGTTAATAAATTGTTAATTATTGCTTTTAAGGTTTAAGCAAAATTCAATCGAAATACGAGCATCGAGGACGAAATGGACGAAAAATCGACCATTTTTATATTTTAAGTTTCTCATTTTTATTGACACATTTATTAAGAAATATTGAAATAATAAATATTGAATAAATACCATAAAATATAAGAAGAGTTTTTAAAGGCTTATTAAAGGCTTATTTTAAAGGCAGAGAGAAGGAGGATATTTAACGCGATTGTTTATTTGGTCTTTCCATTCACTGTCATTAAATTTATACAATTCTCGTCTTTACTTATAACAAAATGTTATGATAAATACTTTTCCAAATACTTTAACCCTTGACAGTCAGTGTTCTGGGTCTAACAGGACTTAAGTTTTGCCTTTATATAAGTTTATATTCAATCTTTAAATATTTCGTGTTTATAAATATATGTTTTATATAACATACAGTTTTATATGAAACTATACTTGCACTATATGTATGTGTGTGTGTGTGTAAGTATGTGTGTATTGAGTGTGAGTCCATTCACTTGCCACACTTTGTATGAGTGAAAATTTATGCAGCCTGGTTTTCTGTTGCTGTTGCTGCTTCTGCTGTTGCTGATGATGTTGATGATTTGGTTTACAGCTCTGCCAGCGGCTCAACATTGTTAACCTACTTTACAAAAGTTCAAGTGAATGAGTGCACAAACGCACATGCTCGTAAGCACGCAATAACACACATTCACGCACATTCGCTGTGCTGTACTTAAACACATGGACATGCAACACATCTCAAACATCACGAGCATAAACATAAAAAGACATTCGCTCAAATTTATTTTCTTTGACTAAATAAACAGCGTGCGTTTCTCATTACATTGCAACGCAACTGAAACTAAACTCGAGCAAATTGCATTGCATAGTTTCGGGCACGCAAAAGAATTGCTGCCTGCCCGCTGTTCGAGTTTTATACTCATAGTATTGACGTACATACAATATTATTTTATGAATATTTGTTGCTTTTCTAGAGCATGGAATTGTGTGTATTTTTATTTGTTGGATGGTTGGATTTCTAAATTAAGTGTGTCAGCTGTTTTTCTGGTAACTATAACTATCTACATACAAAATACAATGTCTTTGTGTGTGTTTATGTGTGTATTTGCATGGCTGTGTGTGTGTGAAGTCCATCTGTTACAATTGTCAATATGACAGCTGTTCTGAGCGTAGTTGTTGTTGTTTTTATTGCCTTTTTCTAACTGTGTCATAATGCGAATGCTCACTGAAACTGTAAAAAGTGTTGCATATTTTGTGGGGCAGCAAGCAATACAAATAAATGGGGCATAACGGACATAAAAACCACTCTGAATGCATATTTTTTTGTATTTCAAAAAAGAAAATATTTATTTGTGATAATTTATCTTCGTTTGCGTTAATTTTTTTTTCCTAAAAAGAGAATAACAATTAAAAGTTGTTCAGATAATTATATACTTTGTTTTAGTTTCGCTTTAAGTTGCAGTTTTAAACTTTAATTTTAAATTTAGTGAGATAAAAAGCAAAACTTCCGAAGCTTAAATTGGATGTTTTTCGTTGTTTTGTCTCTTTTTTATTCTCTTCTATCTAAGGTCAGACAGTGTTAATCAAAGAAACAGAGCGAAAAGAAGCTAAAGAGCAATAATCAATGCTTATTAACCCGGAATAAGCTGAGCGAGCCACTCAACTGAAGCGGTTTGTGAGAATTTAAAAACAAACAACACATAATCACAAAAAATTGAGGTCGAACGTGGTTCAATAAAAGTTGTTGCAAACTTTCAAGAAGCATTCCATTAAATCCACTTCCACTACTTTCTCTCCTCCCATCCAACTAACGCCTCACGCTCGTGCTCCCTGTGACCTCCCTGCGACCTCCCTGCGACCTCCGCCCCTTCCTGCAACCCTCCCTCCCATCCCACTTCACTACGCCTCAGCACTCACTACTCACAACTCGCAGTTCAATAAAACGAAAAACCTTTCACATGAAATCTTATTATGCGAATATCCAGTATTCTTTATTTTAATTTTATTATTAAGTATTTATTTCGAACTTCTTATTATCATTTTTCTTTTTTTTCATCATTTTCACATTTTTCAACATTTTTTTTTTATTATTTGAATATCTCTTGAACGTATTTTTTTAATTGTTTTTTATACCCTACTCCTTAAGGTAAAGGGTATATTCACTTTATCACGAAATCTGTAACACTTGTTCTAACTTCTGGGTATAGAGTAGCATTATCCGTTATTATGCCAGTGTAATATGGGCGTGATCCACCCACTTTTAGGTTACACAGGAAAAATAGGTTCTTAAATGGTTATGTTGTTAAATATATAATCTTCCTGAATAAAACTTTATATAACAACTTATTCTCCAATAAAACATTATAACACCACAACTAGGCGTGGTCCGCCCACAAAACATTTAGGTGTAGGGTATCTAAGATTCGGGCAGGCCGAATATAGCACTCTAACTGGTTAATTTTCTGTTAGTATATTGCGATTGTTGATAAAGAGTAAATGAAAAGTATTTTATGAAATGAAACAATTTTATGAAACAATTGCTGGAACTTCACGGCAGATGCAGATTTCGGCAATACATGACCAATAAGCCAGAAAGATACTGAATAAAATACTCGGTACTCACTTGCCGCAAATCATATTATGTGTGGCGCATTCACCCATATTTAGAAAAAGAACCGGCTGTCAACCTGAATGAAACCAGGGCCAGAGAGTTGACCTAGATTTGGTTAAAAGATTACGTGCTCACAAGGTTACAATGGATAATTTTCTCTCATCCTACGAACTTTGGCAAAATCTTCTCCAAACAAATTTTAAAATGGTTTGTACTCTACGCATAATCAAGCGAAACATTTCTCCAAAGCTTTTGGACTGTAAACAAGATCCCCTTACCTTCTCAGTGTTTGGATTTACCAAGGACACAACTTTAGTCTCATATGTAGGAAGAAAGGACAAATGTACTATCGCTCCAAGAACCATGCACCACGATCCCATTGATGGAGAAGAACCAAAAAACAACCACAATTAATCGAGTTCTACAATTATAACCAAGGGAGGCGTGGTCACTGTAGACAAAACGCTCGTTCCATACAGCTGCCAAAGAAAATCTAATAGATAAAATTTCTCAAATAATATTGACATTTCTGCATTGAACGCATTTATCATCAGGATGAATATAAATACAGCTCCTAATACTACAAAGGTCGAAGAAAGTATTTTTACAGGAGGTTAGCGCAACCAGAACATAGAAAATAGAAAGGCCCAAAGGAATTATTGAACAACAAGATGTGTTGACGGAATGTCCTGCAATTGGCCTCGATTTTAGACCAGACACTTCAAAATTCAATTTTAGACCAGACTTTCAAATGAATGAGTGTTCCTGAAATGTTATCTCAAAGATCACCATAAAGGACATTATAAAAACACAACACAACGGAAAGGAATTAAAAAGTGACACAAAACTGTTGTCACATGAAGTTCTAATGTTAAAAATATCCCCCCTTCAGATTATATCTGTATCAGTGTTTCTGAAGCGTCCCACAAGCAGCAGCCGGGATTGTGTCTTTTTTTCTATTTTTTTTAATATTTGTTTTCTTTTGCATCCTTCATCGTCATCGAGATAACATGCAGCTTATGTTGATGGTGGCGATTATAAAAAGTCAGCCTCCCCCCACACCACACCCACTCGTGGTACCAGAACCCTATCGAGCACATTATCTGAAGCTGTGTATGTGTATGTGTGTTTTCAGTACCTCGAGTTTTGTTTAGCACCAGCTTTTCACCGTAGTACTCATTGATGACAACGATTACTTGTTTCTACTAACTGTTTCACACTACTCTTTTTCATATTATTTCTCTCTTTCTAATACATTTTTAATCGCAGTCTTGCATTATTGTAATTATTTTCTGATTTAAAAAGTAAAAGAATACATTTATCGTCATACAAATTAAGAAAACTTAAATTAAGTGTTCCTTGTGATTAAGTGTTTTGTCAGCGTCGGCAGCAGTATTATCCTTCAACATCGTCATAAATTATGGACCAGGAGGACCCCGCTCACCACGCGCCCCCGCAGGACCAGGAAGACCCTGAGGACCAATAGGACCAATAGGACCAACAGCACCAGGAAGACCAGTAGCACCAGTAGCACCAGCAGCACCAGCAGCACCATCAGCACCAGCGGGACCAGCAGGACCAGGAGGACCAGGAGGACCAGGAGGACCAGGAGGAGCTAGAGGACCAGGAGGACCAGGAGGACCAGGAGGACCAGGAGGAGCTGGAGGACCAGGAGGACCAGGAGGGCCAGGAGGGGCTATTTCTCTGATCCTTCCCTGCAAAAAGCCGCCATTACTAGAACACACTGAAGCGGCAAGAATAATTAAACATGTTAACTTTGCAGGCGTCATTTCCAGACGTATTTTTTAAACTTGGCTTAGACCGAAGGTGCAAAGACCACAAACGTGTTTGATAGAAATTCAGCGAAAATTCAGGGCTTTTATACGGAATACAATGTATGGCCCTTTAACACTCACAACATGCGAGTGCAACTGAGCAAACAAACGCGCCGAAAGAGTTGGTTTGAAGTCACAGCAGTTAGATGGATTGCAACATTGGTTGCTCTCAAACGTAACCTAAAATCCTTCAGATGAGAATATGACAGATCTATTTATTCAAATGGGCTGAAAATGGGTCGCGTTTCATAGGCTGAACATATGAACTGTTAACGACTGCATCAACAACTCTATATATAATATTTAAAGTACACACTACTGCAGATAGGATAAACATGACCCAATTTATACTTAAGAACTTTCGAAATTTTCCGTCTAGAACATGTTCAGTGATTTTAGTTTCTCCAGTTTCGTTGCTTTTATTTCTTTTCGTTAAGTTATTTATTCGTCTTTCGAAAAAAGTTGTAAATTTAGCTTATTAATATTTTTAATTATTTTGATATTTAGCTATATATTTTATACGCAAACCATTGAAGTATATTTGATCAGAAAAGTAAGCATCCTTTTAAGAGTGGGCTTGACCACTTTTTATATTATGCCTTATACAAGATAAGGGATTGTGGTTGGCCTATTTTGACGTTTAAAATATGCCTGTTCATAGTACCTTAAAGTCGGACAGCTAAATACAGCACATTTTCTGTTTTAATGTAATAAAATTGCATTATATTAACTTTTAAGGTTAAGAGTTTAATTGTATATAGTTAAATACAACTTATGTTTTATATATATTATTAAATGAAATACCTAGAAATAGAATAGAATAGAATAGAAATAGAAAACGATTTCTCGTATAAAAAAATATGTATTAGGAAAATAAAAAAGCGTATAAATCAAAAGAATTTTTGGGGCAATTTTTCAATGTTGACTGACGAATTTTGTTTTCAGAATGTTTTTTCAGAATCTATGAGCTATGGAAGAAAAAGAGGAAAACTAGAATAATAACAACAGCAACGAGTTCTCGACAACAAGAGCAGCGAAACAGCTTGACACACGTCACTGTATCATTAAAAGTAATAATCTACGAAGATGTGTCAATATTGGTTCAATGTCACAAAGTATGTCAAAGCGTTTCTCCCTTTCTCTCTCTCTCTTTCACGCTATCTCCCTCCCTTCGGCGTTCCCAATGATGAGAGTACGGATGAGTGTCTGTTGGATGGACCAATTGCTCTCTTGAGTTTCATAGAACGGATAAAAGATGTTGGATGTGGTATTGAGTAATTCTGCCTTTTTGTTTCTATTTCTTTGTTTACTTTTTAAATACAGTGGTACCTCGTTTTTTATTAATATTATATGCGTTTTGAATATGTATTTCCTATTGTAAAATGTCAAGTGCTTACAAAAATAAGGTGACATAAATTGCCTCTACTCTAACTTTATAACCCAAAATTTGGTTACATATTTTATTCAAAATAACGTAAAATAGGTAGATACATTAATCAAAAGGTTAAGTTTAGTTATTTTTATACCCTACACACGAAGTGAGTGGGTATATTCACTTACTGCTTCTGTTTGTAACGCATTAAAGGAGGCGTGACAGGTATAGAAAAGTATATATGTATAGTATATTCTTGATTAGCGTGACCTCCTGAGTCGATTTAGCCATGTCCGTCCGTCTTTCTGTTTGACTGTCTGTCTGTCTGAATATTGTCTTTCATCACAGGCTGTTTGAGATTGAAAAGGGAAAAAATTAGACCATTGCCACGCCTAATTTCTAAGTACAAGTGTGTAGGGTATATGAATTCGGCCAGGTCGAACTTAACACTCTTTCTGGTAATAGTTATCTAACATTTTGGACTGCGTTCTATTAAATTTTACGTGGTGATGCACTGCAGTAGTGCCGAGCTCCTGAAGTAACCAAATGGTTTTCAAAGCGTTCTGGGTTTATTCGGGATGCACTGGAACTTTTCCGAACAGGCACCGAACAAATCCAGTTGTTCGATGAAGAACACTTCTCCAAAATAACACGGATGAACGCCGCAATCTTCAGCTGTTTTCTTCATACTTTCACGGGAGAAAGGTTAATATACGATACAATATTTTCTTATTTCTTATTCTGTATAATAAGATACTCGTATACTAGAGATACTCGTAAGTCGTATACTAGAGAAACAACTTGGCGTTGGGCACTTGTCAGCGCATCTGGCGAAACTTTAGCCTGGACTAACGATTTTGTAACCTCCTGTCAGATAAGAGCCCTTGTGATTTTGACAGCTACGAGTCGTCGTGACTCGCTATCGTTATGGTTGTGTTTAGCCAGTTACTTATAGTGAAATGCGTAACTCTTTTTAACCTTCACATGTTCAGGCCGTTTACGACAAATTTTAAAACGTTAGCTGCCATTTGTTCCATAATTATTTGAGGAACATATTTAAATTTTTGCCTCGATTTCAGACCAGACACTTTCAAACGAATGAATGTTCCTGAAAATCCAAAGCATACACGTTCAATTTTCAACAATGTTCAACGTTCAAATGTTCAGCTGTTTAGCAGCGAAACACACAAGCAACGAAGAGTAAGTATTGTCCATGTGGACAATAACAACAATGATAAAACAACAACAACGATATAACAACAAAAAAACAGCAAAACAACATTGAATTTATTACGTATTAAAAATCATAAACAACAATAATTGTAAAACATGCCGACATTTTGAAATAAAAATGAAACGAATTTGAATGATTTTTTAATTAATTTAAGAGACGATTACGAACGGTGGCTGGGATGCGGGAAGATAATCGGCGGATATGCAAAGTAATTAAAAATGCCATCAAAAAAGTTTCCTTCATTTATTCCCCCGCTTTTTGCCCCTTTTGCCCTATCATTTATGATCACATGGTTCATCTGATAGAAATCAGATGCAAGAACGGAATTTTTCAATATGTTGCATTTTAATTTCAGTCAAATTGCAAGGGAGGTAGAAGAAGAAAAAAAAAATAAAGAATTTTACAAGAAAGAAAACTACAATTAAAGAAAAAAAATTAATGAAACTCAAAAATTTAACGAGAAATTTTATCCAAAAAGAAAAAAACAACAACAAAAGTTGCCAAAAAACCAACCAACAAGAAAAATTTCGCCTTTTGTTACTACAGAGCGTTTTATGGAAGACAAACACACACACACACTCCACAAGAGGCGTGAATACGAATCACGAACATACACACATGCATACATATGCATACATACACACATGTCATACATGGCCACATTCTTGTATGACAGAATGTGCAAGTGTTAAAACTTGCTTCAGGTCAGCTTGAGTGTAAAAACAGTTCGGAGGAATGAAGGAAGAAAAGAAACGGGGGACAAAATAATCATAAAAAATTCAAAAAATAATATAAAATAAAATAAAAAATTCAAAAAGAAAATAAGGAAAATTAAACATTTTTCAGAAACCAAATCAAATGAAACGAAAAGAAAGATGAAAGAACAAAGGAATGAAGCCATTAAACGGGAAGAAATTCCAAATTTTAATCAAACCATCAAAGTTTTGGCTTTTTTTTTATTTGGGTGGGAAAAATATCTGCATCTGTAACTGTAACGGTAACGGCGACTGCGACTGTAACTGTAATTGTAACTGTAACTGTATTTTTATCTCTACCTCTCGTTCCCTCCGTGCTTTTAGTAGGTTTTTCCACTTTCTTCTTTTGCACTCCGATTTCAATACCGTCCCATTTCACCTCCCTTCCTTTCGCCGCCGTTTCTTCCCGAAACAATTCCATGTTGCTTCCTCTTCTTCTCCATCTTTCTCATCTTCTTTGTCAGTTTTTGACAGCAATTTCTTTTTCCGATTATTATTACAATTATTTTGATCACTATATGCTGTCCTTTAATTGTACGAGAGTGTGTGTGTGCGTGTGTGTGTGTGTGTGTGTGTGTGTGAGTCTTTTTGCATTCGTACGCGACAATTATACTTTCACACATACATACACACACTCTCACACATTCAAATGTTTAATTAAGACGTAATGCCAACTATTAAACAGGCTGTTAAACAAAGGATATTCGGAGCAAAAAACCAACAACAACAATAACAACAACAACAACAACAATAACACCAGCAACGATAACGACAACAAGAACAACAACAGCAACAACACCAACAATAACAGTAACGAAAACAATACCAATCTAGAGAAAAAAAACCCATCTTCTCGCTTCTGATGCTGTCACGTGTCTGTGTATCAGTGTGTGGGTGTGTTTTGCAAGTGTGTATGTATGTTTGTGTTACTTTGTATGAGTGTGTATGTGTTTGCGCGAACAATTCCGAAAATTGTGTGGATATCTAAAAGCGTTTCAGCGTTTGGATGGCTTAAATTTCACGTAATGACAAAATTTTCAGTTTTTTTTATGTGTTAATTTTTTTTACTGACATCCCTCCTCTCCCCGCAAATTATTATCCAACTCATACTCGGCTCAGCATTCACGTTCTTTCGATTCTCCTCATCCTCCTCCCCTGCCTCTTCCCCGAACCCCTTTCGCAACTCTTCGATCCACCCACAAAAACGTGTTCTTTAGTGTTGATGACACACTTTCCCCCCCCCCGACACCTTTTTGTTGCTATTGTTGCTGTATGTAAAAAACAAGCACAGAGCCGCGAAAAATGGTGAAAATGGTGCTGCGAACGGCACCATTTTCGCCGAGTGCTAGCAGATGTGCCACACACATTTTCGCAGGATGGTGTTTTAATGGGTGCTCCGAATTTTTCGTTTCCTTCATGTTTTGGGTGCTTTTTTTGGTGCTCTATTTATTGGTAGCTGGTAACTTGAAATGACCTCAATAATAAACACAATATATACAATAATAAAACATAAAATAGTATCGTGTACCTTTTTATCTCTTCCATTTTTCAGTATGAGACACTCTCTTTTTGAGGACACAATGTTGAACAATCGACTCATTCAAATCGTATCGGTCATTCATTCAGACAGATTCAGTGATTTCGAACTCGCGAAAATACATTCTAGAGAAATGCTCAGTATATGGATGGCAAAATATAAATAAAAGTATTAATAATATTATATTGTATAATTTTTATAATTAATTCTAACCGAATCCGAATTAATCCTGTTAAATGAATACGATGATTGTATGTGTATTCATAAAGTCAAATTAAGTATTGTGCCATCTAAAGCGTCTTTGTTGGTTCGCTAAGTTTATGTACAAAATTTAAGCCTATATAATAAATGTTTATGCTGAACTGTTGAAAATAATACAGCTGTCTAAACGGCATTGCATACTTCTAGGCACTGCTAATATTATGACAAAATTAGCCATGACAATAACCTAGTCACGTAATTCGATAGTAACGTAAAAATTGATATTAACATAAGATTAACATAACGATACTCGAAGTGAGAGCGAATTCTTTAACCTGTCAGCGGATTAACTATTTAATTTAATCCATTTAATTTAAATGCTTTCGACTAAAATTATTATTATTCTTTGCAAGTTATAAAATTTTAATATCTCTGGGTTTTTAGTTAATTATTTTAACAATTCGTTGTAGTCTTAGAAGTGAATTTTCATGTCAATTACTCATAAAGTTTATGCTTAATAATTTATATTTTTTTTTGTGTATCACAATAAAGAATTTCTAATTATAAATGAGCTCAATTTCACGCAACACCATCAAACACATTCAGTTGAAATCACATCCAATACATTCATAGACTACTGTATTTACACTCTCGCACGCAAGCACGCACGCTCATCATCACTATCATTATTATCACTATCATTCTCTTAGCTATCATAATCATCGTTGTCATCATTATCATCTTCTACACCAAATTGGGCTTCTAGAAAGAAGATCGTTCATATTTCTTTGTTGGCACGCGTTGTTGAGTTGCTGCAAAATCGCAAATCACTGTAATTAGAAAAGTAAACAATAGACGAAACCTGTAGCACATTCCGGGGCGCGTAAGTAGAAAAACAGCACAAACGAGGAGCGTGCGAAAGGCGGCTGGATCAACAACGCAGCAGAAAAGGAAGCGGCGTCAATAACATCGGAAGCAGCTGCAACAAGCGTGTCTGAATAGAAAACGACAAACTGCAGAAGAAATACTAAAATAAATAAACACACTTAGACACATCCACGTACACACACACACTCATTCTTATATACACAGATTCTTTTTCTTTCTTTTGTCTTCGTTGCGTTATTCGCAGCTTCGCACGTTCGAGGCTTAAATCGAACGGAGGATTTGTTTTTGTTGTTGCTCTTGTTGTTCTTGTTGTTTTTCTTTTCTATACCCTACACAAGGAACCCTACAGTCCTTGTTGCTGATGATAGTTTATACTGCCAGTAAATATATCCTTAAATTATTTGAAATAATGATTAAGTATTTTATATTTAATTTTTCACCTTAATGATCGGTAGCGTGTAGGGTATATAGGGAAGTGTAGGGTACATATGAGAGTGTAGGGTACACAGGGTTTCGTCGAGGCCAAAAAGCAAGACTATTTTATTTGATACACGACACAAGTTTATAAGATGGAGAAACAGAAAAGGCAAAGCAGAATGGCGACGATGTATTGTTGCCGTTGGTGTTGTTGTTGTTGTTTTTTATTGTTGCCGTTATTGCTGCTGTGTAAACAAGTGCTCATCGTCGGTCTGTATCTCTTTCCCACTCTTTCTCCCTCTCTTTCACCCTTTATTTTCCTCTCTCTCTCTCACTCTCTCTCGCGTTCTCTTTACTGGCATATTTATTTATTTTTCTTTCTTAGTTTGTCTCATTTTATTTTCATGTTCACGTTGTTGTTGTTGTTGTTGTTGTTGTCTCAGTTGCTGTTGCTAATTGCTGCAGTTAGCGTGTTTAACATGAGCACGTGATTCGTTTCCGTTTCCGCTTTTTAAGATGCTGCTTCTAAAGCGTAACAGAAGCGTAAACAAAGCAACAAAAGCGTATCACAAGCACTTGAATGCTTCTTTGAGGTGTTTGTAAAGTGTGTGTGTGTGTGTGTGTGTATTTGTTGTTCTTATATTAATACCTTGTTTCATGGTTGTTGTTGCTTCTCTTAGGTTTATTTTTTTCCACGTTGCATTTATAACGTGCTCAAAGAAATAATTAATTTGTTTAAACTGTTCGCCTGTTTTTATGAACCATGAATTTATATACGTTTATTTTAAAATATGAACTTTTATTTCAAATCATAATTTGTTTTAAAAATCATCAGCTTCTCTTGTTTTATAAACATTTGATTCGTAATTTCAACGAAGAAAGACTGAAGAAGAAGGAGAAGCAGAACCACAATAACAACAACAGCAAGTAAAACAAGAACTCTCAAAATTTGTAAAAAA
Source organism: Myopa tessellatipennis (assembly GCA_943737955.2). Lineage (NCBI taxonomy): Eukaryota > Metazoa > Arthropoda > Insecta > Diptera > Conopidae > Myopa > Myopa tessellatipennis. The sequence goes on from OX031316.1 coordinate 55,124,303, forward strand.
GTAGATCTTAAAAAAAGCTATCTTCAGATCTAATGTTTTATAGTAATTTTTTATATTCTTGGACCAAAGAAAAAGGAAAATATTTTCATTGTTGTCAGATGATAAAGAAAACATAAAAACTAGAATAAAAACAAACATAAAAAACAGAAAAAGAAAAATAAAGAAAAATAAGAAACTAAAAAGAAATTCTTTAATCTACGATATAAAAAATGTAAATATTGTTACATTTGAACAAATCCTGAACAAATCCTCAGTATTATAAAGAAAAAATATTATTTTGTAATGATGCGACTATAAAATTCGACTATAAAAATTCATGGAAAAATTTCGACCATAATAAATTAAGCCATAAAATTGAATGCCAGATAAAAATCGTAGACACAATTTTACGCTTCTTAAAAATAAATAAAAACTACTATTGTATTTGAAATTGTTTCCAGAAAATAAAATATATTTTTGATGAATCAGTTTCACTCTCCTATACTAAGTTTTTAGGAAGTTTTCGAGAGGAGACTAAGGACAGAATTTAAAAGTGTATTCAAATTAATTCACTTGAAACACTAATAAAACCTGAAAACTTTAAATATTCCAAAAGGACTGTTTTTAAAAAAAGGCTGCTGTAAAAAATATGCCACTCTTGAAAAAGAAACCAAACAAACAAAAGAAAGAACAAGAGAGTCGAGGGAAACGAAAATTTAATAGAATTAAATTCAATTCCTTTTCAGCTGTCTAAGCAAATAGCATCAAGTCAACGCTGAAAGCAGAAACTCGACGCGGCGCAGCGTAACAGCTGACAGGAAGTTGCCCCTGCCATCCACCGGAAGTGACATCACACAGTCACACACTGCAAATGTCAACCGAAAGATTGACTGACTGACAGACAGACAGACTGGCTGCTCCCTGGCTTCAGTCAAGGACTGAATCAGCTTGAAGTGACGAAGGGTAGAAATGTTAAAGGAGAGCAACATTTCTAAAGGAGGAAAAATGGTTCCCAAAAGTTTCGAGCACAACAACAAACAATCAGCCGACACCAGAGTTGACGAGCGCGAGACCAAAGTTACAGCTGCTGTTGTTGGTAGTCGTTCAGGGTGATTCTTCCGAGTGAGTTTCCTCGCCTTCACTGCCCCTTCCTTTGACCCTTCAGCTTTCCCATGTCGATCCCCTTCCCTTCAGACCGCAACCCGCAGCTGCTTCCTTCAACTTCGTGAAGCATTCTTTGCGGCGCTTGTTTGCGTGTGTTCCTTGCATTCAAATTTTGGGTGACTCTGCTCTGCGTCTCTGGTATTTCTTTAGGATCTGCTGTCTGCTTTGATTTCAAATTTAGTCTTTCTTGGAGTATTTTTGATATTTTTCTGTTCATTTTTGCACTTTTTTAAATGTGTTCGTTTTTGATGTGTCCCCGTAGAGGCGGCTATAGTAGTTTAGAGGGTATTTCTTGAGCTTTTTCCATCTATTCGAATTTTCAGACAATTTTTAGATAGTCTCACTATGTTATTCCCTTTTTCCTTAAACCCCGATATGCTCAAACTAACTCTGTTTTTCCACGGATTATTATGTATAATGAAGCAATTATTGATGACTTATTTTTGCTAATACCGAACTAATCCAATCTTCCCCAGATACCTACTTCGATCTACCTTATCTAACCCCATTTTGCCTGTCTTTTTCTTGTAATAATTTAACTCTTATTGCTTAATTATTGCCTAGTTTTCAGTTATGAGTTTCAAGCACATAAATTTGTAGCCATTTAAATAAAGGTCTCATATTATATCGAAAAACACAGCCATAGAAACAAAATAAAATAATCAATAAAATAACAAAACAATAACAATAACAAAAGCAATAAAAATAAGCAAAATCAAAACTCAGCGAAACGAATTTTGAAGCAGTCAGGCATAAAAAAGTACATAAATATAATAAAATAAATTTAAGAGAGTTGCGAGGAGGGTTAATACACTGATATATGTAAATAAAACACAAACATAGACACTCACACACATACGCACACCACACATACGCCTACACATGCACACACCACACATACACACTCACACATGCACACACACTCACTCATACACGTATGTTATCTGTCGCAAGTTATGAAAAATTTATAATTTCCTTGCGTTGTTTTTTTCTGGATGAAATTCAAAGCATATGCTACGGGACAGTAATAAAATTAAATAAAACGCAATCGAAGCGAGACGTAAACAAAGCGACTAGCAGAGGATAGAAGAAGAGCAGATTTTATTTTAAGGTTTGGCAAAGAAAATTCTTTTATCAACAAATAAATAAAAATTCGTTGAAAAGAGGAACGTAGCAGTTCTAGTCAAAAAAGCCTAAAAGTAGGCAATTTTATTATTTTTCTGGGTCAAAAAGATAAACCAATGAATTCACAGTAAAATGCAGAAAGGGTTAACAGCAGACACACACACACAGAAACACAATCAGACACACTCGCATCGGATGAAAAACAACAAAGTGATTCTCTCAAACCGCCGTCGAGAGGTCGCCAGCGAGGTTAAAAATATTTCGCTTAGCTGCCAAAACAATAAATGGACAGATAGTCATACAAACAGACAGACGGACAGACAGACGGACAGACAGAGAGACGGACAGACAGAAGACAGACAAACACACATTACAGATGGTTAATCAGATTTGTGGCACATACGTAGAAGGTATTGAAATAAGGTTATCATATTCTACGTTTCTCATATAAAAAATCATATTATATTTGTACAAAAACCGGATATAATATATTATAAGTGAATTTCTTATAAAAAAAGAAACCATTCATGTAAGAAAGAAAACAAATCTTCCAAATCTGTAAAACCAACTGGTAAAAATTTAGAGAACCGATTAAAATTAATCGCCTGGAAAAACAATTTCACTTAAAGTTAAAATGGACTGAAAATAAAATCCGAAATAAAATAATTTCTCTCAGCAAAACGAGAGAAGAGAGAAAAGATGTGCTTTCGTTTTGTGTTCTGTTTTCCGTTCTTTGTTTCATCTCTCAACTAAAAGTATAAAATGTCAAAGTTTCAGTGTTTTTGAAACTTAATTAATGCGCTACGCTTTCGCATGTCACTCGCTCGCCGACGGAATCAGCGTTCTCCCTGCCCCTTTCCCCTACGTCTTCTCTTCTTTCCTCTTTCTCTCTTTCCTCCCTCCCTTCCCACACAAATTCTCTCTTTCGACGCGTGCGGTAGAGAATAATAAAGTTTAATGAGGCTAATTTAAAGCTTAACTCGATATTAAAGTGAGTGTGTGTGTGAAAGCGAAAAGGAAGAGAGTGCAAAAAGGAAGAAAGAGAGATAGAAGAAGGGAGTGTGTGCATCTAGATGTGAGATGCCGCATTCGTCTGTTTAATTTAAAAAACTGTTCTTTTCTTTTATAAAAATCTATAAAACAAAACAGAAAACTGTAAAGAATTGCAAATAAAATGCTTGAGTTTAAATTAATTTTCGGACTAAAGTACTGTTCAAATATACATGAACAGTATATACATGTATTTATATCGTTATCTACGAATATTTACATAGCTATGTGTTCATGTATGTAATCCTCTGTAAATACATTTAGTGAATTAATTCTGTGAATCAGAGATTTAACAGGATTGGAAAATAAAGCGGTTAAATGTTCCAGGATTTTATTCACGTGTAGTTATTTTAGTATGCATAAACGTTTTTTTTATTTACGTCTGCATATATTACAATAAAATAGGCATAAAATATAACGAGTTAAAAGGAAGAACAGTATATAACACAAAAACAACATCCACACATATTCCCACATGTACAAAGTTGGCCCAATGTGATATAATCATATAGAAACCTAACGAGAAATGATAACCATAAAAATGACTATTTTATTTATGATTTACTTTATAATGATCTACTATTATAATGGAGAATATAGCACGTAACTACAAACTGCTGGAACTACCACAGTATTCAGATTGATATATGGTAAATCCCAATCAATCCTTACATTTGTATTGTAAAATAAATATCAAACCTTAAAAATTATCACAAAAGAGAAAGAAAAGACACCGTGATGTCACAAAACCAGAGTGAATCTTTTTTTAAATTAAGTATATATTTTCTATAAACAAATTAAATTATTGGTTCGAAGTTTTTTCAATTAATAATTCTATATTCAGCTCTATGAACTTCACTTTTAATTGTCCGATAGTGATAACTAGGAATGAGATTGATGTTCTTATTTTACTTATACGAGTATACACAGCTATATATACTCGTATATGTATATTGACAGTATACAATATAATATTATATTTTATAATTGACATTATGAAAGCCAGAAAGAAAAACATGACATGTATTCTTAGTTTTGAATATTGACTATTCGATAATAGAGTCGTATAGTGACTACACATGGTTCTATGAATATATACAATATACAACATATAAATAAAAAATCTTAAAAGTGTAAATTTTGAAGATTTTAAATTAAGGTTTATATCTATGGTTATGTTTTTCGTAGTTTCATCAGTACGAATCTAGAGACAAGAGATTATATCGACTCTGGTGACAGAAAGAGTTCCTTCTTATTCTACCAACACATTACTCTCGCGCACACTTTAGGCTTTTCAGAGTATCGACCTCCTCTCTTTTAGGTAAATAGTTTATATAACTCTTTTATAGTATGTTTACAACGACCCTAAATGCAAATTTATAATGACTCAAAGTGTACCACGGCTTTATCGCATTATGTTTTACAGAACGGTCAGCTGTTTATTGATGTTGGAATAAATAGAATTTTTTTAAAGAATGCAGGCAATAATAAAAACCTCGTACATGCTTCAAAAAACAATTTAGTGATTTAGTGTCAGATGTACAGTGGCTATTTTTCAGCCGACTCTCAGTTGGCCAATATTCTCCCCGAACAATTTAATCGGGAGGGATTCACAGCCCCGGTCCCACGTATTTTTAGTTCTCTTGCCTTTGCTTCCATTGATGAGTACATCTTTAAGAGGTTTTCTTTTTTTTTTTTAAATGAGCATAAAAGTTACTCTCCTACAAGTCATAAAATACTTGAAACGAAAAAAAGTCCACTCCAGATGGGAACAAATTTAGGGGCACATTTTAAGAGTTTTCTTTACATACCTTTTATATCCCGAGAAAGACGAATCGGGCTGCGTCTTGTAGACGGTTGAATGTCAGTGAAAAAGTCTCATGAGCAGATTCAACAGATGATGTCTTTTTTTTATGAGATTTTATAATGAAGCCGTAAGTTTATTCGGAGAACAACATTTCAGTTTCACGGTCCTATTGACATAGCTTCTATGGACCGTTTCTTGTCGAAGGTTTGAAATTCCTATTTTTTGTCTAATAATTTTAACTACACAATAATTAAGCTCTCGTACGCGATGACGACAGCAGCCAAAAAATATGCAACAAAAAGTTGGCTGTAATGAAAATCATATGAAAATATTGAAGCTTCTGTTTTTGAAGATCACGTAAAAAATCGCCCTCGACTTATTAATAATGCAAATCGCGTGAGCAACACTGGTGGAAAGTAAAGTGCCGGGTATCTCAAAGCAACCGCTTCCAAACAGACCCAATTCGAAGCGCGTTATCAAAGTAACTGATTTTTCTCAGTATTTTGTCTGTCGCAAGCGGAGAATTTTTAAGGTAATCGCCATCGTTGTCGTCGTCGGCGGAGAATCGAACCGAAGATTAGAGGCGAGATGAAAAGAGAAAAGAGCAGAGAGTACAGAAGAGAGAGAGCCGTATTTTATTTTTTGTTTATCTTTTATAGATTTCCAGGCCATCCTTCCAAAGTGAAATCCAGAGAGTACGCGTCTGCGCTGAGCAGTTGGAAAGCTAGTGAGAGGCTTCGGCTTTGTATTACGATGCTCTCGTAAGGATGCTGCTGAGAGTACAGAAGAGACACTCAGCTGTTGAGAAGAGGAATATCCGGTAGTATAGCTCAAAAGGAATTCCGGTTAAGATGACTGGAACTGGAATGACTGGAAGTTTCTGGGTGCGTGTTCAACTGGAAGTTCCAAGTTCAGGTTACTCCAGAACACTAACGGAATTTACCGCTTCCAAACAAGCAATAAAAGAGAAAAAAGGCGAGAGAGATAGAGAAAGGGAGAATTATAAGAAAACTGGAAATGAGAGAAAACCGGGAAAGCCGAAGAAGACTGGAAAAGAGAAAGAGTCAGGACTGGAAAAGAGAAGAGATTAAGGAAGAAAGCTGATGGACCAGTCAAAGAAATAGAGAGAGAGAGAGGGTAACGTGTTTTTGTTTTGCGGAGCGCCTGGGAGTAGTGTCACAGGTCAACGCAGTCATTTATCACTTTTGACAGAGTTCATTTTTCAAAAATTGCAATTCTTACACGCTTAAGCTTCGGTCCGCCCCCGGAACAACCGATATTCATTCAATTCGCTTTTAATGAACTCACCACGGACTTCAATTGTCGAAGAGTTCTGCAAGATCTTCGTTTGTGAAAAAATCTCCATTCATATTTTGATTATAAATAAATTGGGACTTTCTTCGAAGTGTTTTTTATTCAAAGATAAAAATAAGTTGTTCAGAGATATGAGCAGAATTTATACTTGTTATTTATTTACTCTCCCGCTTCTTTCTTCTCTGTGTTCTCTCTCGCTCTCTATTGTTCTCTCGTCTCCTGTGTTCTCGTAATTATTTCTCGAAAAATACTGGGACATTTTAAGATTTCCAAGAAACTGATTCTTTGAGCACAAATGTTGCAGTTGCAAATGTTTCTGATGCAAATGTTGCAGTTGCAAATGTTTCTGATGCACATTTTGGTGTTGCAAATGTTTCATTTACAAATGTTTAAGCAATAATGTTTCCACAACAATTTTATAAGAATTGTTTCCCTGTCTTTCCTTCCTTACACTACTAAGAGAGGGAGAGAGATAGAGAAACGGAACCCTGTGAAGTGAAGGAAGTAAAAAACAAAACATAAAATACACAAAAATCATTACTGAATGAACTCCAAAGAAAGAAGCAAAGAAGGAGTGAAAAAGAAGAGGATACTTTAATGTTGTGGCTGTTGCTGTTACTTTTGTGTTGTTTCCTTTTTCCCCCCCCCCCCCGATGAGTCCCGTTTAACTGTGAAAGCGGAAGGAAGCGATATTTCCGCCAGGAAGTGAACGCACGCACATGTGTTTAACGTAAAGAAGAAGAAGAACAAGAATTGTACTCGCACACAGACGCACTGCGTAAACAACTAATTGAATTTCCGCGCGCATCCGGAGTTACAGCCAAACGAGAGAGAGAGAGAGAGAGAGAGAGACAGCTGTCAGGATAGCGCAGAATGAAGCAAGGAATCAGAGCGCAGAGAGATAGAAGAGAAAGCAGGGAGACAGAGGGAGAGAAAGGATAGAGAGAGAGAAAAAGATGACGAGCGAAAACTCAGAAATATTTTACAGAAAAAAGGCAAACGTTATCGGTTTCAAGCAACACCGTGGTTTGTTTTTCTGCTCTTTTTTTTTAATATCCGGCAACAATTTTTTTTACTTCTACGCTTAATTAAGTTTTTCGTTTTCGTGTTATTGTATTTTTCTTTTTGTTCTTCAGTTATCTCACCTGGATCAGGTGGGGAAAAATATATCAAAATACTCAGAAATTCGGAAAACCTTAAAGAAGACTACAGAAGATGTGCTTTTTTATATTTTAATAAAAACCATTAAACACCCGAACTAAGCTACTGAAGCAAACTTTAAACAAGAAGAGAGTGAGAGTGAGCGAGAGACATAGAGGAAGATAGTGGGCATGATAGAGAGAGACAGTAAGATCCACAGACAACCTGACAAACAAAGCTGTGTGCTTCTTTGGTTGCTGCGCTTCCTAAAACTACATACAAGAGCTTTCAAATCATCTCTCGTTGTATCTATCCTACTCCATTACTTTTTCTCTCACTCCCGCACACACACACACACACACTTCGTCCATGCCTTTATTCATCTCCATCTTGTCAGTTTAACGATACCGTTACGTTTGAACTTTGCCCCTCCGGTTGATGAGCTGCGTTCAGCTGCTTCTGTGTTTGCGTTTCACCTGCAGCGAGCTACTTTTGAAATTTTGCTTTTCTTTTTAATTTCGTATTTATTTATTTTTGTTTTTAAGCTTGTTTCTTTCTTTAGTTATTCCGCTCTTTTCATCTGCTGAATTTTTGGAGAAAGAGTTGCATGTTTTCAAATGAAAAGTTAGTCGAACGCATACAAACGTAGAATTCGTACACAAACTTAAACATACCGAAGAAAAAATACATCAAAAGTACTGGAAAGTACAACAAAAACACACACAATATATACATACATTTATAAATACATCCTGATGGTACAGTGAAGCGTTTGTGGGGAAATCTAGGCAATTAAACTTAAAACCTATTTTAAAAATAAAATAGTGTAAAATAAGTTCGAACGGAATTCGAACCCTTGACAACCAACACAGTGTTGAAGTACGAGAGCAATTTCTCGCAGAACTTTGAATGAAATTCACACCCATTTTTCTCTTTGAAATTACGTTCGCTTTTATTTTAAAGAATTCCGTTTTGTACCACTGTCAGCAATGAAGCGCAGAAAACAAGCTGGCAGACCCGCATCTATTTTTCGCAAGAAGAAGTGTAACAAAATCCGGTGAAACCATGCGAAGGCACTCGCCAACAACTCCTTCGCTCATCCGACTGACGCTTCAGCTGTCTATCGTTATCTGTCCATTATGCCAAAAAGTCAGGAATGCAAAATGTGCAGATGTTGAGGTGCACAGGAAGGTGGAGAGCCATTAACCACCGCGACTCCTCTACCAACCTATCCACCCTCGCACTCCTCAGCTCAATCTAACCGCCAACCTGCCAACACAAATGGAGCATCTGATGGTTTCTACAAACTTGTAGATTGTATTTTTTCTAACTTTTAACATTTATAAGAGTAGCCGGAAAATGTTGCTGCTGCTCTGGTTATTTGCAGATGCAAGATGCTTTTAAGGAAAGTATTTCCAGGCATCATGAACTCGGATCGTCACTCAAACCGGAGGCTAAAAGCAGACTACGCATAAAAAGTATATTTTTCCGTTATGCCTGCATGCAAAAGTTCCAAAAATAACAACAACAAAATACTAAAACTCACCGTAGAATGAAAATGTTGAAACTTTGATTTTTAAGCTTGGTCCTTGGAACCTTTGCAAGCATATAGTTAATAACTCCTTGTTTCTCATCCGTGGGAACTCGCTCTAAATCTCAGTATCATTTTGTGGCCCGTTTTCAATTTTCATAACCTCATCCTCATCCTTATCGTTATCCTCATTCTCATTCTAATCCTCATCTGAACAGTGTCAACGACATACATAGTTTTTCGTTATAAGATACATTTTCAAAGCATACTTTTTGGCACCTTGACGCGATTGTGATTTTGGATTAAACTCGGGAAAAGAGCGTTAAAAACTTTGTTTTGTTTTAAGTAATGCGTGTGTAAATGAGCAGCATCAGGAGCAGAGGCAAAAGTTTTTGGAATCAACGCCTGAGTAGAGCTCGCCACTCATCTCTCTACCTCTCCACTCTCTTCAGTGTTCCCTCACCACGTCATCGTCATCCTATTTACTAGTTTCTGCAGATTAAAGTATACTTTTAGGTGTTTTTCATTAAGCTTCTTGCTGCAGCTGAGGAGACGTCATTTTAAGAGATTTTCAAGCAACTCAAGTAAAATTCAATTAAAAGTTAAAAACTTAAAAATAATAAATGCGTTTGGTAAAAACGTATTAACGAGCTGTAGACAGAGACTGAGAGAGAATAGAGAGATAAAAAGAGAGAGAGAGAGTCGATCTCTCTTGAGAGAGGGAAACAAATAAAAAATAACAACAGCGCAACTTTTAAATTTGTTTCGTTAAATTTAATATAAATATTTCATTGTTGTTTTAATAACTACTTTTATATACTTAAAAATCTTTGATTTCATTTAACAATTTATAATGTTGTTTTTATTTCTAAAATTTGTCGATTATCATTTGTCATTGTATTTATTACGATTAAATATTAACATCAAAAGAATGTGTTATTCTGATGCATTTGGAATTGTATAAATTTGCGAATATGAATCGGAAGTAATACTTCCGTAACCCAGTTTTTGTAACACAGGAAGAGATCACAAAACCGTAACCGGAAATGTCTGAAGCTACTATGCACACTTCCGTATATTCCGAGAGAAAAATACTATTATATTATTACCACTTCTTAGGTTTTTGACACTAGAAAACCACAAAACATGAAATACATGCAATAAATTAGCAACAATATAAAGGAAAAGAAATTCCAACAAGATATACGAGTGCACAATATTATATTCAGGTTTCAGCTCACACTCCCTCGGCTCCATCCTCGACTGAACCACTCTATATTTCTTAACATAGCCACTTCTTTGTGTCCAGTCCACCTTCTGTTAGCTTCGGCATTTCTTGGCATGTACACTTGGCCATCGTAATCCTTAATTGTCCTTTGTTGTCCTCGTCATTCTTGGGCTCGTTCGTTCGGTGTCATTTTTACGCCTCTGTGACTGTAAGCTGTCCAGAAATGAAGTCACCGCTCTGGGGTCAGAGTCGGTGTCCACTCTGTCCATTCTGTCCGCTGGTGTTAATTCATTACACTGCAGTTTATCGGACACTCTTCCAAAAACATTAACATTATCAGTGTCGTTGGTAGTATTATTATAGTTGTTGTTGTTGTTTTGGATAGCGTTGTTGTTATTCTTGTTGTTGTTATTCTTTACTTCCCACCAGTGAGTGTTTTCTGTGTGCGGGAGAGAGAATAAATTCCGGCTGGTCGCTTGGCTAAAATGAACGTATGACTCATTGTTGTTGGTGTTGTTACTGTATTTGTTGCTACAACAAAATACAGTAAATTCTATGCTAATGTGTTGTTAGTGGAAATTTATGTGTAGAGTTGCCAACCCTGCGGTAGAATTGACACTCTGTTAGTCGGCAAGCGTTGTTGTTTAGTGTGAAATTTTTCTGCATTTGAAATTTTATTAAATAAAAGTGCTGTATTTTTGTGGTTTTCAAGTTGTGGCTTTTTAAGCAAAATATTTGTGTGTAATTTGAATTTAATTTTATAGGGTTTATAAATATAATGTATGTATTTTATTTTATTTAAGAAAATTGAAGTCTGTATCGACAGTTTTCGGGTTAATCGCATTTTGTTTTTATCTTTCATTCCTAAACTCCTTCATTTCATATCTAAACATTTTCCGAAACACGGAAAGGTAACAAAGAAAAGAAATACAAGGAAACATATTCTTCAGGAACTAAGATCCAAAAAAGGCCAGACAAAAAGCGGACGAGACAACAAAGAAGAAAGAAAAGGACCCAATAAAAAGACCATAAAAAAGTGCAGAAAAACCCAGACAAGGAAACAAGAGACGATCACATTAATTACTCGAATCTGGTCGATATTCAAATGGGTGGAGTGGTTACCGAAATAATTGGAAACAAATTCAGCCACTTTGAGAGATTGGAGGAGATTCAACTCTAAACGGTTGTATCTATTTTTTTGTTTGTTGGTGTATAAAGTGGCATCGCCTGGAAGATTGCCAGAGCAATGATTCGGTCGCTCATTCATTACAGATACCGGCGCCTGCCCACTCACCACCTCACCGTCGTATCTGTGCACTGATATTTTTTCCGTTTTTCACTCGTGATGCTTCATGCTTTTGTTGTCGTGGTTCTCTCATCCCGTCCATTTCCCAAATCCTAAGCATATTCGCAGCGTACTATTCGTGGTCCTGCCGGCTGACAAAAGTTATGGTTTCGGTCACATTGCAGACAGGTCGGATAACCCGAGGCTGGCCTTATTGTCGCAGCAGCTGGCCAGGATGTCTCCGAGCGCAGTCACACACACGAACGCGTGCGCGCGAATAGTTCAGAACTTCCCGGACTCCAAACAAAATTCGGGGAAACCGAATAAAAAACACAAAAACAATACAATCCACAACAACAAACAAAAACAAAGAAACCTCATAAAACCAAAGCAAAAACAAAGGAAAACAATGAGAAGAGGGGGCGAATGGAGGGGGTGGAGTAGCGTAGAATTGTACAGGAGTGGAGAGGTGGACTTATGAACGATGTAGCGGGTGGCTTAATGGCGAGTAATAAATGTCTTTCCCAAGTTGATTAAATTAACGAGCGCCACCATCCCGAGCCGGTGCTGGACTCGGAGGGGCGAAACGGGACGAATCTCAACGGGTCGAGATAAAGCTATGGAAAAAATGTGGCAGGCCGGAGAGTTTAGGAAGAGTTGCTTGGAATGGGGTTTTGAACTCGCTCGGGGTGGAACGGGGAGAGTGTCGACCAAAAGAGATAAAGCAGGTCCCGAAAAAAGTGCCACAGGCTGGAGCTGTACAAAGGATGGTTGGACTGAGTTGTTGGATCCAACCGAGAAGTTGTTGGAAGGAGTGGACAATCTGAGGGAGGAGTGGCTACTAAAGTAGTCGGTTAATAATACTTTAATGCAACAATTAGCAACAACAACAAAACCAACTTCATAAAATAATGGTGAGAAAATAATAACGACACCAGCGATTAACAACTGGGAAGGGAAAAAAAACTAAGAAAAGTAATTAAGTGAAAGAATAATTTAAAGTACTATAAATGGGAAAAAAAGTACTCAAACCTTTTTTAGAAGCAAGAGAATTAAATTGATGGCTATAGTTTTCAAATCGAATATAAGCAGAGTATATTACTATGATTTTGTTCTATTATAATGATAAACGACTGAAATGATTGGGTTCTTGGAATTCTGTGGAGTGCTGAGTTTAATTTATGAGAAAAGAGAGAGTTTATCATGATCATAAGAAATCATTCATTTATCATACAATCCTCATTTAAAGATCATTCATTAATTTATTTCTCATCATTCATCAGTCGGAAACAATTTTTCGAATTAAAACTAAAAAAAATCTATTAAAGTACATGGAAGTACTATTTTAAGTTCTTTTAGCAATGCTATACGAGGCATCATGATGCTGCAGCAGCAAAGAGAAGCTTTACGGTTGCTCAGTGACACACGTAGCATCGTGATGGGGCTGTCAAATTCCTCGTGAGTCATCCAAAAGTGTTCCCTCCAAAAATGGCGAATAGCCCCGAAATGAATCCGAAAGCTCTTCCACAGTTCGAAGGCAATCTATTGATAATTGATCCACATTGCTTTGGAAGTAACCAGAATTTTCTTTCTGTATATGGTATAGCATGTCGGTATCATTTCATACATGATCTGTGAAATGATAGAGATAGAGACGTTTTATAAAGTGCAGTAACCATCTGTCTATTATGTGAAGGTTAAAATATGATTTTTTAAAATTAAAGCATTTTTCAACCGTTGTGGAACAGACATGAACGAAGGATGAATTGGAAAAACGTATTATTCTTGTATGCTGTCATCATAAACGATACAACATCTGTTTATGAATAAAAAAAAAGTAACAAAAAACAAGTGGCGAAGCAAAGAAGCAGCAAACATGTAAATGCAATGAAAAGTACTTAAGCAGCGGAAAAAAAACTAAATAAAATAAAACACAAGAAAATAAGAAGAAAAAAGAGAAAACTTTTAAATTTTAAGCAAAACAACCAGCAACATCTAAATCAAAAATACTTTTAAAGAATTTGTATTTCTAAACATTTTATTTATTTACACAAGATCAATTTGCATATCAAGATTTTCACCTCGCCCTTCACTCATAACTCCCTCCCCACCCTCCTTTTTATTACCCTCTCCCACTTCGTTTATGCATCATTCCACGTTTGTGCATAAATTCTTTTACCGTTGGCAATATTTCAAAATTCAACACGTCAACATGTTGTTAGCAGCAGGAGAGCGGGCCGTCAGAGGGGAGGAACTCTCTATTCAATCAGCAACAGGAGGGCGCAAGGCGACCGAGCAGAAGAAGAGGCGGGGCGACAGTGTTTTCTATGCCCCGCAGTTTTTTTCACATTTTATTAGTTTAAAATTGAATTCTGCTCGCTGACAAAAAACCACACGGATGCGGATTCGAAAGCGAAAGCGAACGGAAGTGACGACATCTTCTTTTGTGGTTATTTTTTTTGCATTTTTATGTTTATATATAGTGTTATTCTTTAATTTGCATACAACTGAAATTGTCGAAAGGGGAGAAAAAATGTGTTGCTCTGTGAAAAGCGTTGCCAATGTTTGAGCAGGGGAAAAGAATACTTTTTATCGTTCACACTTTAGAGCTACTTTGAGACAATGCTATAAAATGTCGAAGTCGTCGATTTTCATCTTTCGGCTCACACATGAATAACCACAGACAGACATTTGAGCCGACAGACATTCAAACGAAGGTTCTTCTTATCGACGCCTTAAAGTATGCAACATCGAAGTATTTGATTGCTGATAATATTTATGTTGATGAGAATTTATTGTTCTCTTTTTATTTCATTCCTGCTCATTTCATTTCATTCGCAATTTCTTTATTTACGGAGATGGCGTGGAAAAAAGCAAGTACGATTGTTAACATTGACCCCTGGGACGAATTTATAGAGAAATTTAGTGAGCGGATCAGGACCTTTTCTAGTACAATTCGGGCATATAATATCAACATGTATATTTTAATAAATAAGTAGAGTAAAAGGAGGTCCAAGTCTCCCCTGCTCCATTCTTATTTAACCAAGGATTTGCTCTGATCCAAATATCCCTCCATTCCTTCATAAATCCTTAATAGTATATAATTAATAATATTAATAGTAATATAATTATTATTATTTTTTAGAAGGCTTATCTTCTTACTTACTGGAATATAACTGAAATTAATTAAAAGTGAAGCCCGTCCATTTAAACCTCTTTACAGCCTAAATGTGCCTCTGAAAAATTTAATTGAATTTCAAAACTCATATTCACAAGAAGACGAAGAGGTTGCCACCTCGTCGTAATATTTTTAGCAGGCAGGCGACTCTATGGACTACTTGAAAGAGCGAAATCTACACGAAGTCGTCTCATCGTAGTTTCGCTCCTTAAAAGTGTTTGCAAAAGCCATAAAAAATGCGTCTCTTTTGACCTGACCTGCCCGAGTGTGCCCTGAACCCATCCTGCATCCACCACATCTCTCTCTCTCTCTCTCTCTCTCTCACTCTGACCTGTTCCGCTCTGCTTCTGCTCTGTCATGAGCTGCTTTTATAAAAAACTGCCAACCCGAAGGCTGTGAAATGTAATGACGCTTGAGTTGGGGCTCGCTTAGGAACACGTTAGGCGCTTCAAAGCACTTGAAACCCGTTGATCCACGAGTCCATGCTGTGCAGTCACTCAGTCCGTTTGTCTGTCTGGCTGTCTGTCTGTCTGTCTGTCTGTCCGTTTGTCTGTCTGTCTGTCTGTCTGTCTGTCTGTGTGCCTCTTTTTGTTTGCCTGCCCATCCACTGCGCCAACCGGAATAGTGTTTCGGTGGACATTCTCGGTAATTGTTGCTGTTGTTATTTTGGTGTTTATTTGGCGTGGTTTTTTTCCAAGTCCTCTTAAAGCGTTTCGCACTTCCGGAGAAATGCACGTCATCATCGTCCTGTTAGTGCGAGTATTTGTTAAGCTTCTGGACAAATGAAAAACATTAAAGGCAAAAATAGCAGAACCGAAGCAACAACAAAGCGTTGAGAGCCTTAAAATTTGTTGCCTGTGTTGAAAAACTGTGCTGAGCGGCGAAAAACTCTTCTTGCTGCTTAAGTGACGATGGTGAAGTGAAGCTGGTGAAGTGGTGGGGATGGCGGTGGAGGGGTGGATGTAGTGGAGTGGGTGAGACCCACAAAAAAAAAAAACAATACAACGCGGCGGTGTCGTAATTGCAGCCGCTCTCGTTCACACATTCAAAATAAATGTGCGGCTGTTGCAGAGGAAAACGAAGCACAACAACAATAATAATCACCGCAAAATTAATAAGAAAAACAACAGCAGCAACAACAACAACGAAAGCATTTCACATGCGTGCCTGGACAACACTTTTGAAGTGTGTGCTTCAGAAATTTTGTATGCTTTTTTTGTGTACTTTTCGCCAGTTTTCAGAGAGGTTCCATGAATGTAGTATGTATGTGCGTATGTCTACGTGTGTGTGTGTGTGGAGCTTGTCAGAAAGAACAAGAAACAGTGTAACCGTGGGGAGAGAGAGAGAGAGTCAGAGCGAGAGAGTGGATGTTAGATTGAGCTGTATTTGTTGTTGTTGCAGCGAGCGGAATCTTCTACTGTTGTTGTTGTTGTTGTTGTTGCGCCGACTGACTGAGGTGCCGTTTTTGTTGTTGTTGTTGTTATTATTCTTGAAATAGAGGAATAACTCACGTTATGCTCTGCCATTGGTTTGTTGTTGTTTTTGCACATGAATGTTATGGTTGTTGTTTTCGATTTTGTTGGGTTCGCGTCGCTGCTACTGACCCACGTTGGTTTTCTTTGTTGTTGCTGTTGTTGTTGTTGTTGTTGCTAGTTTCTAACATGGCACAAAACGAAATTTAATTACAGCGAAAACTCGTTATATTTGCATTTTTATTGCCTATTGTTGTTGTTCTTTTTGTTGTTATTTCCCTTCCTCGTTTTTCCTATTGTTTTCGTCGTTGTTAAAGTTTTCGTTTTCTGTTTCATTGTTGATGTTGTTGTGGTTTTTTTGTTTTTGCAGTTATTGGAAACTTTTTCAGTGTCCTGTCCTTTTGTTGTTGGTTTTTTCGATACTTTTTATGGCGATTTTTTGTGAGTAGGATTTTTTGATTGCGAAATCGTTGTCAAAAATCACACCCAAGCCAGAAAAAGGAAAAAGATGTCGTTTTAGGCATCATCCTTATGTTCCTTGCTCTCTCCTTCTCCCTCTCACTCTTCTTTCTTTCTCTTTTTCTTTTCTCTCTCCCCTAGATTTCAATATTTTTGTCTCATCTCTAAAAAAACTGTCATTTTCAATTCTTTCCTCCTGAGCTTGAAATGAAATCGCTTTCCGTTTTCGATCTGTTGGCTTTTTTACTGAAGAAGAAAAGCTTCACCTAAGTTTCTAAATTTTTAAATCTCAAAATCATTACCAACATCAATTCATCAATTAGAGCTGAAAATGAAAATTGATTTCCGTGCAAAATCAACGCGAGCGAATTAATCCTTAGAGAACATTAATAAATTAAATCATGCGCACGTCCTGATGAGTCCTGGCAACAACAACAAAGGCAGCAGCATCAAGGGTAACAACGACATGGGCAACAACAACAACAACAACAACACCAGCAGCAGCAGCAGATACTCGGGAATTTATTAAAAATTAATTTATACACTGACAGGATTTTGTCACCGCAACTCACGCTCTGAGTGGGAACTAACAAAACAACAACAACAACAACAACAACAATAACAACAACAACCAACAAGCCAGCTCACTAAGCAACCAACAACAACATCAACAGTCACCATTTCAGTCACCAACCTCATCCATTTACAACCGATTCGCATCTGCTTCTCTCATCTGATCTCAACTTCTCACCCTCCACTCCCCTACTTTCTCCCCACTCCACGACAATCCAAATCATCAGCTCCTCCTCCTCCCCCCCCGTCCCCTCCCCTTCCCCTTCCCTTTCCATCAACCCTACCGTTGAACATCGTCTGTCAACTTTACTTAATATCGTACATTTTCAATGTTTCAAAATCAGGAATCAGCTCCCCGCCCGCTGAACGGCATCGCACCACTCCTACCCGCCCCCAGCCCTGCCCCCTGGAGAATAGCACCATCCGAATTCGGTGTGCAGTTATGTTGGGCGGGGGGCGTGGTAGCAGCAGAGATCACATGAAATACAAGCGAACACTAGACACTGAAGCTGCGTCTCATTAGCTTGAGTTAGGGTAAAAATCGCTACTGTTGTTGTTGTTGTTATTGTTGTTGCTGTTACTGGTAGTATTGTTGTTGTTTCTTTCGCCTGAAATCTGGCATCACTTTCATGTGGAAGGGGGTGGAAGGGGCGGCGGCATGGAGGTTACTTTTTTATACACCTTTTTTTGCTCTTGTTTGCTGCTCAATTTGTGGGTGGGATAAAAATCAATTTTTGATACATTAGCTTTAAGCTCACAGGCTGTCCGCAGCAACAACAACAACAACAACAACGTCAAAAAACAACAGCAATAACAGGAACAACAACAAGAAGAGTCGTGATGTCGCCATCAGCAGTAGCATTAACATCACCACCATTAGCATCACTATCGACAATAACAACAATAATAACAACAACAGTTCCAACGAGAACAACAACAACAACAGCAATAACAACAACAACAGCAATAACAACATTAATAGAAACAACAACAACAACAACAACGAACCAACACCAACCCGAATCGAAACAAACCCAATGCCGAAGTTAGTCTCCAGAGTCTAATCCAATTTTCACTTAAGAGCTCGCCGGTTCGCACAATTTGGCAGCACTTTTTGATGCTGTATTTCATTTAGTTTCGTTGTTGCTGTTGTTGTTGTTGTTGTTGCTGTTCCATGTTGTTTTTGTTGCTTTTGTTGGCATGCATTCGACAGCCAAAAGAAGGAACAAACTTCGAACTGTTTCTGTGCCGAACGACGACGACGAGAGCCGTATTTTATTTTAGCGTCCAATATTTTAGCGTTTTTGTTGCCGCTGCTGATGCTGATGCTGCGTCAGCTGTTGTTTATGACAGGCCAACGATCAATATTTGTTGTTGTTGCTGCTGCTGTTGTGCAACAGTAACAACTCGAAATTATTAACATCGAGCGACTAGCGTGAAATAATCATTAACGCATTGAGGCCACATCGAATTAACTGGAGCATCGGGGCGGCTTTCTTCCGTAGCATATCGGAAGAAAGCCGCCCCGAAAGAAAGCTTTCCTCCTCTTTTAATGAGAATTTCAACATATTTATACATATTGTATTTTTACCGAGTTCAAAAACAAAAGCAACAGCAACAAAGAGAGGAGGAACTCGTCAAGAAAATCCAGAGAATTGCTAGGAAAATAATTTTAAAGCGACGTCAAAAAACGTAATCACAATAGCAAAAATGAACTTAAACAAATACAACAACAACAGCAGCCAGAAGTGAAACAATACAACCACGACAACAACAACAACAACACCAAATATAACAACAACAACAATAATAATGGTCTTTCCATTCAAAATCAAAGATCAACATTTTAATGATTATTTTATGGATCGATTTTATTGCTGTTTTCGTTGATGATGTGCACTTTGTTGTTGCTTTTAATATCGTTCCGTTGTTGCTTGAGTTCTTGTTATTGTTGTTGTTGTTATCTTGCGCTTCTCATTTTGTTGTTGTTGTTGGTATTATAGTGTCTTTGTTGTTTCTAGTAGTTGTTGTTGGTTTTCAGCAATGTTCTCCGATTCGATTCCTTTGATTTAATCCTTTGATTTACTCACCGCACATTAACGCAAAATTTAATTACTTTGGATACTAATAAATTCTAAAATTATGAATCTTCAGATCCGTAGATTGTAATTTCGAGATATGCTTGAGGAAAAACAAAGTTATTTATACACTTTCATCGCTAATTTTAATTGAATTGAAATGAAATTCAAAAATACAAGAAATAAAAGAAAAATAACTACGATTATTAATAATAATTAAAACACTAAAACATGATCTGAAAATTATTATTAAAAAATAACCATAAAAAGCATATCTTCTAAGTTTCATTCTCCGTTTTTAATACAATAATATTAATACACAACCTCAGAAACAATAAAAAGATGACGAAGAAGTGGAAGAAGTAGAAGTAGTAGAAGAAGAGGACGAAGAAGCACAGAGGAACTCCGAAAAAGAAACACAATTGAAATGAATGTTTTGCAAATTGAATTGCAGATTTTTTGGCTTGAATATTATTCAAAAACTGTCATAAATTCGGCGAGTTTCGACCGATGCCGTCAACCGCATCAGCGACTCAGGTAATAATAACGAAACAGCTGCCAAAACAAAGCCGAACAACGAACGAAGAAGCGAGGAAAACAAACGACAAAACAAATTTAAACAAAATCCACAGCTGATGGAAATTATTTATATTTTGCAACAGAGACCGAAAACTTAAAACGTAAATAAGATGCATAAATCTTAGTGTAAAGCAACAACAAACAGCGATGAAGAAAGAAACAAAAGAAAGAAAAACACCAACCAAAAACATGCACACACACATACACACACACACACAATCAAATACATGAATATACTCAGATTTCCTTTTGTGAATTCTTTGATTTGTTGCCCTTTCAACTCATTTGCTATAAAAGGGAGTAGAAAAGTTGTTCAGAGGCGTGCAGAGGGCTGAACGGTGGGAAGGGGGCGGGGGGGTGTGGCAGAGGAAACACGAATTAAGCAGCAGTTGTAAGCAGCAAAAACTGATTTTGATGATGTTTATTACAATCGTTGCATACTTTTGAGCGTTCCAAACAAAAGCAACTCATTTCGGCAGTAATAAAAAACAACAACAACACACCTACACACAAATACAAACACACCTACACACAAACACACACACACACTTAGACAAACACATCTACAAACAAAAGCAAAAGCCCAGCATCACACTTTTTTTTAAGTCGCAGCAGCTTTTGAAGGCTTTTCTCACTTTTTCACTTTTCTAATTTTTTATGAATTCGGTTTTGTGAATATTTTTTGCAAACAAGTTTTTTCTATGCGCCCGCAAAATTGTGCGAATGAATTTGTACAAATGTGGCGAACATGGAAAGGAGGGTGGGGAGGGGTTGCGGGAGGAGGGCGTTGAGAACTCATAACTACAAAAAGTGCTGCAACAATAAAAGCAACAACATCACAACAAAAACAACGACGGCACTAGAAACATTCCAAGCTTGTTTGGCTTCTAACAGGCGCTCGTAAATTTTAAGCCGAAAAAATCCAAACCACAAAAAAAAAGGAAAAGAATCCACGAACAAAAGAGAGAGAGAAAAAATGGTGTAAAACTATTCTTCAAAAAAACGTTTTGT
The DNA here is from genome assembly GCA_943737955.2 of Myopa tessellatipennis. Classification (NCBI taxonomy): domain Eukaryota; kingdom Metazoa; phylum Arthropoda; class Insecta; order Diptera; family Conopidae; genus Myopa; species Myopa tessellatipennis. The sequence goes on from OX031316.1 coordinate 55,145,276, forward strand.
TTTCCCGAAGAAAAAACGATCAGAAGAAAAACCATTTTAAATTAAAGAAAAACTTAAAAGATTTATTCCGCACCTTTTGACGTGTTTGGCGCGTACAAATGGAAAAATATGGCAACGCTTTGTTCTCTTCACATTTCTAAAAATATACAAAGAAAAAAATATGCTTTAAGTCGATTACAGCGCGTTCTGTGAACATGAGGAATCTTTTCATCAACTTAGCAAAGTATTTGAAGAGAGAGAAGAATAGTGAAAAAGTGTGTGTGAGAGAGAGAGAGAGAGAGAGAGAGGAAGAGGTAGCAAAGGAAAGAGACGCGGGCAGGGATTGAAATTGAGATATAAAAGAACTTCTTACTTACTTTTAATCCTGGAGAATTACACGAATAATTTAAGTCTGTCTCTCGAAATCCATTAAAGAATGAACACATTAAACATCCCAAAGAACGCATTAAATCTATTGAAATGACATCAACTAAATCCAAGTTTAATAAAAGATCGTATCTTAAATCTTAGAATCAATGAAATTGAATTGAAATAGAATGTCAAATTAATTTTGTTTTAATTTAAATTTAATATGATTTAAAATTCAAAACAAAGCATGGTAAATTCGAGTAAAATTTAAGTAAAAAATCAAAATTAAGAGGCAAGATCAGTACAATACAGTATCAATACAGTCAAATCGTAATCGAATTGAATTAAAATCAAGCACAATGATCAAATGAAGCGAATTCAATTAAAATACGAAAGTAAACTCAAGTAAATTCAAATCCAATCAAAGCAAAAGTCAGATCGGACCAAATTAAATAGAGCGCGGTAGAGTTACTGAAGTTCCAAAGAATCTTCAATCCACTGAAATCATAAGCAGATCCTTGCTTCCAGAGGCGATAGTTAATCCCTCCAAATCCAAATCAGACCCTCTACAATGTAGTTAACTACAGTAAATAACTCGTCGTCCACAACATCCACAACAAAAGCATTTCTACAGAACTTTCCTGGATAATTGGACCTTTTTAAGTGATTTAAAGACGCGGAAGGACTCCCTTCTTCTTCTTCTTCTTCTTCTTTCTCGTTTCCTTTTAATAATATTATAATTTCAACGAAAAAATCGGCCACACCCAACACCTGCTGCTTACATTTTCACCTGCTGCTGTTATCAAGATGAAACTTTAGCTGCCAGCTTTCAATAATGCAAAATAAAAGTTGGTAGTTATAACAACAACAACTACACAACAACAACAACAACAACAACCAAAACAACAACGCGTTGAATTGTATAACATCTTTTGTTATTTTAATACTTTTTGCAACACTTTCTGCATTCTGATGGCGTTGAGCTTCCGTTGCTCGTCTGTTCTGCTACGTGCAACAAAAGTTCACTTTGGTCCCTCATTCACCCCTTCCACCTTCCCGTTTCCCCCTTCCCTCCTCGTCACTGGGCGGCTCATGTCAACCGCAACAGAATCAGTCAACAATTTCTGAAAAATAGCAACCCATCAACAACCGTCAACTCGGTCAGAATAGAAACCCAAAAAGGAACCGAAAAACCTGCCACCCACCAAACAACCGCCAGTCTGCCTGCCTGTCTGTCTGTCCGCCTGTCCGCCCACCAGCCTGTCCGCTTGCTTGCCTTCTCGCCTGTGTCAATATTTTGACCCATTGTTCTTGAGGTGTTTCCGATGTTGTATTGAAAAATATTTTGATATTCAAAACTTTTTCACCTCGCCTTTTTGCAAGGTAAACTTTTAAAGTCAGGAAGAGAAGAAGTTGGCGTAAGGGGAGGGGGAAGGCGGGAGAAAAATGAAACAACAGGTGCATTGGAAAAACTTAGCAACCCGCTGGTTTGGACATGAATCACAATGGACAGTTGTGTGGTGCACAAAAAGATGGATCGGGAGGGGAGTGTTTAGAGGGGGGATCAGAATCAGAGAATAAATATTTAAAAGCACCACAAAGTGAGGCAGTTTTTCCCTTTTTTCCATTAAGTCACCACTTGAAAGGGAAACAAAGAGTAAAAGGATGGAAGATGGAAAGAAGGATGAATAACTGAATGGAAGGAAGGATGGATGGATGGATGGATGGATGGATGAAGGGACGGTTGGCTGAGTGACTCAATGGATGGATGCTCGCTCAGAAAAAGTATGCATCACTCCACACTTAAGAGGCTCTCTTACATTATCTTCAAGAATAAAAAGTTGCCCGCAAAGATAACGAATGAGAAGAAGTGAAGGTTGAAGAAGAACCAATATTATTGTGTATCAAAAACGAAATGAAGAAGATATTAATTAAAGTTGGATGGATCGTGTGCCGAACTTTGACCTTCTTCCCTTCCCATCTCCTCTTATCAGCCTCTTGTGATCATCTTCACCTCTCTTTTAATTGCTCTCATCGATTTTTTTTTGCCATTATAGAAATATTTAAAATTTGAAGTGTTTTTCAAGCAAATTATTACAGCAGAAATAAGAATTACGAGCTGCTGGACGTAATCAATTTCAAGAGGAAGTGAGAAAGGAGGCGGATTCAGTGTTGCAGCCTCTGCAAACCCAAAGAAAACTTAACGTTGCTGACCACTCGAAGCCACTGAGTTTTTATATATAACTAGAAAAAGGAAAGGAAGAAAAAGAAGCACTCTATCTATCTCCCTCCCGTTCTCATCCTGTCGCTCTCTCCGTTCATCCTTCATATTTCTCTCTTCTACCTCCTCAGTTTAATTTTTTCCTTCACATTCCAATGCTTTTTACGCTGATTGCAAAAAATTTATTAAAATCGGAGAACACTTCATGTTGAATATGCGGCCAGTGCTGCCAAATTGCTATGCTATCGGCAGCCAATCAGGGTGGCAACAATAACAACAGGCGGAAAAACACAAGAAGTAAGAGGAAAAACAAGAGACAGAGAGAGAAGGGGAGAAAGAGAGAAAGGGAGAGGAGTAGGAGGGCCATCCACTTAATTACTGCATATAAAAGTCCCCACCAAAAAATGTTATGGACAAAATTTCAAAGTAGTCTAAACTTTTGTTTAAAAATCCTTTTTCGCCTCTTCTTTCAGGGTTCTTAATGAAAACCGAATGCTGGAGAGGAATAGAGGGAAAGAAAGAAAGGGAGACTAAGGACCAGGGATGGAGAAGGATTTGATATGGTGCTGGAGTGCTGTCGATGTCATTTTTTTGAGAATTAATTAATTTTTCAGTTGTAAGTTTTTCTCTCTCTTAAACCCTCAACTTCTCCTTCCTCGCATTCTATTTATCCGTCGCTTTTCTTTATTTTCCGATTCAATATGATTTTTAATGATTTTAAAACAATTTCCTGGTTTCCCTGACCTATGCTATGTGTTCCATACTATCTTTCATTCTGGTTGTTGTTATTTTCTTCCAAGTCCTCCAATAATAATAACAAAACCGAAAGAAAATTTCGATTTTTCAAACTGAGTGTAATAAATTACTTTCAATAGTTCAGCTGCCAATAAAACAACAAAATATAAAATTAAACGAAGATTCTTCATACGATAAAAAAACTACAAGACTCCGATCGGTTATGACCTCAACCCAAGCTGGCCATCATCGTGAAAATGCATGGGAGAAGAGATGGGAGAAGAGAGAGAGAGAGAGAGAAAGAGAGAGAGAGAGAGAGAGAGAGAGCAGTAAAGAAAAATGAAGAGAATCATACAAACATCTATGTATACTCAGCCCAACAATTGCACCGGCGGAAGCTGTTATGGACCAAATGGATTTTATTCGGTTAAAATGTACTTCAGTAACGGTATCTAGTTGAATCTACGTACCCATTAAGCAAATGGAGAAGATGTTCTTTGATGCTTAAAAGATGTACCTCAAAATAATCGAAGTTTTTTCCATTATATAATAAAATTAACGTAGTTTTATGAATTTTAAAAAGAAAATTATTATGACTTGTGAGCAGAATAAGAAAATGGAAAGAAAAAAAAGGAATTATTAAAGAAAAGAATTAAGAAGAATTAAGAATTCTATCGCAAATCGTTAATGAACTTTTATTTGATTTTCAGTGACGATCTTCCTTCCTCTGCTAGACTCGAAACTCAGTCTCAGTCACGTTGATCGTTGAGGAGGCTCTCGTTATTCCTCTCAGAGAGAAAGACGGATATTAACTGTTATTACTCAGGAGCTTAAATATTGTGTTGTTCTTGTATACGATTAAAAAGAGTTCTAATTGAAGAAGGAAATGCAACAAGAATGCAATTTTTCCTACTGGGTGCTACGCGTGTCTGAACGCAAGTGTTTCTACAATAATCTGCACACGACATCAGAAACTTGCACCATATTTTTTCGCATTGTTGTTGTAAGTATCGCTGTTAATGCTGTTGCTCCTGTTGCTTTTATTATTGTTCCTGTAGTTTCTGCACTCATTGTTGTTGTTATTGTTGTTGTGGTTATTGTCATTGTTACTCTCCTTCGTTCATTCATTTTCATTTCTCTAGAGTTCGCTGTAGTTGCTTGTAGCGTGCGCGGTTTAAAGAAGTGTGAGTATGTGATTATAGTCATATAGCGGATGTGTATACGCGAGTATTTATGTGTGCCAGTGTATTTGTGGGTGTGTGTGTGTATGGATGAATGCGATGTGCGGCTGTGTACGCTGCATGACATCGCTACTTATGGCTTTAAAACTATTAATGTTCTTCCTGCGTCCTTTTAAGACATCCCATCTTCCTTCCCCCCTCCCCCCCCCCCCCCCCTCACATTATACACTCTTTGCGACAGACATACTTATGGAATTATTGTTTTTTTTTTGCAGGAGGATGCCACCTCACAGAATTTTACATTTTTAAATGTGGATGTTTCAATTCGTTCTCCTGCTTTCGAAGATTTAAGCACATAATGATTCATTATGAGCGAATGGTAATTAATTGTTAGTGATTGATTCATCAGTGATTGCTTCATAAGTGATTAATCCATTAATGATGGATTCATTAGTGATCGACACTTTGTTCTTAGTGATTTTAATCATGTAACCATGTTTAATTATTTAATTGTAGTAATCAACTGGTAGTTATTCCTGACTATTCACTATACTATTCAATATAATTCAACTATTCAATATAATCACTATTATAGGGTTGAAAGTTATATGATGATACAGTGATGCATAAATATATGTCACTAACACTGTATAATAAATACTATAAAAGTATAAATACTATATAATAATAATATAAAAATACCTCTACATACCTCTATAAACAAAGGATATGTTTGTCGCCAAGGACAATATAGTATATGAACTCTTCTTTTGTTCCCTCTTTTTTCATGTCCTTGATCCGTAGCAGTTATTCAAGCATTCGGTATACTTAGTTCAATCATCGCTAATAGAAAACTTATCCTCTTTTATCCAGGGTAGCACATTTAAACGTCAACATCTTTTGGAGTACCTCGAAGAATGCTAAAGCTCAATCTATCGAATGCTATCTCACCATAATCTGCATTCAAAAATGAAGCTTCAGAAATAAGAAGAAAAAATAGAAGACGGAGAAGAAGACGAAGCAGAAGCAGCTTATTTAACGAAGGTAGCACAGGATAACATCGAGTAATTTATGTCAATAAATATTATAGAAATGTGCAGAAAGGATAACGATATATGAAGCCAATACAGAGGCAAAAATTTAGGGTGGAGAAGATGTCAGATGGGAGAGGAAGAAAGCACAAAAATTATCTGGTAAGAAGAAAGGTTCAGAAGGAATTGGAGCTCTCATAGGAACATAAGAAAAATTATGAACTCACGAGAACTTTTGCTCAAGAATAACAAAGGACAACGTGGTGTCATTTTAAAGTACCCCTTTTTCACGAAGAAAAAAATTATTCCTCGTCGATCTTTTTATGGGGGGCAAACGTGAGGCGATAAAAGAAAATGAGTTGGTAATAAAAAAGAAGAGCATCATCATTTTTCCCAAAGAAGGTTTCTATTCTTTTGAATATACTGCGGTTTCTCTCGATGATGCTAACGTTGCCGATGTTCGGTTGCAAAAGGAACAACGGTTTGGGATACATTTGTCTCATATCCTATGGAAAACAGCGGAAAAGCTTCAAGGATTCAACTGTAAGTCTTTAAGCCGAGTCTGATGATGCTTTTAGACTTTTTTGTTTTTCCAATTGGCGGGTACTTTTTTTTATAGCTTGGTCGGGATGATTCGCAACCTCGCGCAACGTTGTTACTTATTTTTTATCCTTCGCGAGACCTTTTTATTTCAATGCTGTTGCTGATGTCCTTGCAAATTCAGCGTTCGATTGAATTTCAGTGGCATTTATGTTGAGCATGATACGAGTATCTGGCGAGTGTATTTGCATGTGTGAGTTGAAGGGTGTCAAGAGGGTGTTACTGCTCTTTTTGCTGATTTTGTTGTTATTGTTACTGGTCCATCCTTTATGGATGTTACGCGTCGATATCCATACATGTTACGAGTTCAATTTTAAAACCATTGCAAAATAATGTAATGCGTTTCCCAAAACGTTTCTTTGGTGGGGCGGATTTTGTTTTTTTTTGTTTTTTTAGTGAGTCCTTTCTCAATCCTTAATCGCTCATCTGCACCATTTGGCGTATATATCGACCGTGTTTTAGACTGTTTTTATATGTCCTGTCTACATAAAGGTCCCGACTCTATGCTTTGTTTGTGAGGGACCCAAGTTCGCTGATAAAATTAATTCATTACTCATTTCGACCTCGTGAAATCTTTTAGAAGTGGCAGATTCTTGAGTGAAACTCTGGAAGTCCGGCGTTCTTTGACGATATTCATTCCAATCTCTGAGGATAATGAAGATGATCTCCGGAGTGGTTTCTTTTTTAAGAAACACTTCTATCATTGCTTTTGTAGTACGTAGGTTCATTTAATATACATATACAATATTCATACACTTTTTAGCTTATGATTTTGATAATTTGTTTAGATTTTCGGGTGCCCGTTTATTGAAATCCTTCATTGTTGGTATTAACTTGAAATCCTAACAAGTGTCGTTTCTATTGTGTTTTATATGCTGGCAGTCATCATAGAAGATGTCAGAGACACGCGAGCCTAAAAAATTGTTTTTCTCAAGGATCACAGATAATCTCAAGCTGCGATAACCTCTCTGAAGCTTTCTTTCCCGCTTGACAGACATGAAGAAAGGAATAAATGCATCAAAACAACAAAAAGATTGCCTTTGAAATTCCATACACGTCATGTTAGATGTGAAGCATATGATTTCGAATCCGAGGATTTGAATTAAAACCACAACAGATAAATGAGATGAAGAGAACCGAGATCGTTCCAAATGAAAATCGTTTTAACTAAATCTAGAAAATTTTAAATCTAAAATTTAAAAAATAAAATTAAAAATTACGTGACTAAGTAATGTAAAGTGAGTGATTAAAATGTGACAATGGTTTGTGTATAATTACTGAAGAGCTATACAAATAATAAGATGTTTTTTCTTTCACATTTTTCTATAAAAAGGATAAATGATTATAAACAAAAAAAATATTATAAAACTTTACTTTGAGTCAACAAAGTCGCATGGCTTAAAAGGGTCGAATTTGGCAAGAGAAAAACTATTAACAAAAAAAGAATAAAACCGCTTTTCGAATGTTTGTTTCTGTGTGTGTTAAGAGCTATAAAAGTGTGAAATAATTAAAAATGCATCAACAATTCTGAGAGAGCTTTAAACCTGCTTTACATATAAAAGCATACAAAAAGTAAACCTTGCAAAAGTAAAGCTTACAAAAGTAAAAAACCGACTTAAAAAAAGAAGAAAATCAAAAAAACATTAATTTTTATTTGAAAGTAAAAAGGTTGAAAACAGAGCTTGTTGTGTTGCACAAAAACAAACACTTCAGTCTTTAGTAACCCTTGCTGATTATTTCGCTGGTGTTGTTTTTGAAAAAATAAGAAAAAATCGCTCTTTGATAGTGTTTCAGTTGCGAATGAGTTAAAATGAGGGAGTGTATGAGTGTCCCTGAGCCACATGTACCTTGCATGTATCTGAATTCAACGTTTGACGTCATCTACATCTGTTTCCCCGCATCGGCAGAACTTTGAAATGCTCCAATTTACTTTACTCTTTTCTCATTTCTAATCTACTCATGACTCTACTCTATTCTCGACGCTACTCTAGTCTTAACTCTGATCTACTCTGAACTCTACTCTCTACTCTCTACTATACTCTACTCTACTCTGCACTCCACGCTACTACAGACCACTCTGCTCTGTTTCGTTGCTTAAGTATGACCGACTTGTGTATCACATCTTTTTTATTGCCTCCAATATTCTGCTGCTCTTTTTTCTCTATCTCTCTCTTTCTTCCCTCTCACTCTCTCTGTTTATCACTCTCTCTCCCTCTCACTCTGTGTTCTTTGTTTGTATCTCTTTCATTCTTTTGGTCGATATTTTATTCCTTTCTTTGATCTTTTATTGACTCGTTATTGATATGAAGTAGCAAGCTGGTGATGTGACGCTGCACTGATTCAATTCATGAACGAGTTGTTGATAAGACATTCAAAAGGATGCTCATTCTTGTCCCTTTTCTGAGATTTTATTAACACTTATGTTGATGTATTGTATGGATGTTGGCGACAGTGGTTTGTGTGGTAAAGGAAACTGGGGAAAAGTCATTCATTCACATGGGGTTTTAGTGTGGGATTCCCTCAGGCAACAGTGACTTATCACCATCGAGTTCAAATATCCCCCTTCTCCCCAGAGTGATGAGTCAAGCACAGAAAGTGTGGCCTGAGAGTTTTGAAATGACAATTTTTGTCCCATTTTATGACTGTCTTCATTCAATGAAATTGTTTTATGTTGTTCTATAGTTAAAACTAGTGTGAATCAGCAGAGTTGAGAATGGAAAACTTCCTTGATCGAATGGAAGGACTTATGCGAGGTCCAGTGATGGCATGTGGATTGTGGTTGAAGTTGAGTGGATACAAAAGTTTATTACAAAAGTTATTGCAATATAATCGAAGACAATACCGTAATCGTTGACTTACTGTAGTTTCTACCTACTCAGGTCCAAGGAATACGTTGTGTAGACCATGATCGAGCCAGTGGATTACAGATATAGTACGATAAGTCGTTAAATTCGAGTATGACACCTCGAGAGAAAAGATTTCAATGGACAATAAAGCGATTGTGCTATAAGAGTTTTGAGTAAAGTTCTCTAGACGGAGAGACGGCTGTGATAATGGTTCATAGGTGGTCATAAATTCTCGGTTCCTTGACTCAGCAACCATCGGCACTCGATGCTTTAAATTAAAGTCTTCGGATGTGGCGAAATTATCCTGGAAACAGCGAACTTTCCCAACTGATATAGCGTTCTCTCGTAAATCTCAAATCTCTACTAAGTACAAAATCTGAACAAAATTTATTTAGTTGCCATGTCAACGTTGATTTTGCGATTTAATTTCTAAAAGATTTTCCTCTACATCAAGCAATTTTATTTGCTTCTCTGCTCTACAAATGCAAATACTTTCATTTAATTTCACGCATTATACGGAGTATCTTATTTATACGGAGTGACTGTATTTATGAAGATGCGTTTTCCATACGTGTGTGTATATGTGTGTATGTATGTATGCGCGCGTATATACAACTTTTAATCTCCTAGAAACATGCAATGAATTTATTTCAATTGAAGACGCTTCTGTTGGCAAAAGTTACTGACTACAACAGAGCAGAGCTTAAAAAAGTTACAACAAACGAAACGACAAGGACAACAACAATAGGAAGTACAACAAAAAACAATAAAAAAACAACAACAAGAAAACACACACAGAAGCTGGGGAAAAAAACAACAAGCAGGAAAATTCAAGGAAATCAAGCAACCGAACTACAGCAACGTATTTATAACGTGACATCGTGGAAACTAAGTCAACTCTGCGAAATCCTATAAAATGTCAAACGCCTACACATACCATATGCTACGATGATCTCTCGTACTCCGCGCTGGAGTACGGAGTGTGTGAAGAGGGGAGGGGCGCCTCTTTTAGGCGCACCGAAATGTGTTTTCTTTTTCAAGGCTGCGGCGACTTTTGGAAGCTTCGCGGAAACTTTGCTAGGGAAGAGCTGCAAATAAATAGCAGAAGGAAGGAAGGAATGAAGGACGTGACGGCATACATACACACCAACGCATGCATAATTGAGTATCTTCTCCCAAAAAGAACATATAGTCACTTACTTATTTCAAGCGAGTAAGAAAAATTCGTTCATAATTCCGTGTCTTCAGTGTTTGATGACTCTCGTTGAATGCTCTTTTGATGCTCCTGGAAGCTGTTTCCACACGAGCCTTCTCTATGGAAGGCTTTCGTCTTGCTTTGTATGTCTGTCAGTTCGTAGTTTTTTCTCTCTCAGTTGTTCCCCCTCTCTTTCTGTGGCTCCCACTCTTTCTCTCTCTCCTTTTCTCTTCTTCCCTATCTACTTATCACTCTATCTCTCTCTGTCTCTCTCTATTAGCATATACTATCTATTAATATCTCTATTACTATCCTCTACTATCCTCATTTCGTCTTTTTCTCTGTGTTTGCATATATTTTACTCTCACTCTCTCTCTCCCTTTCTCACCCTTTCTCTCTCTGTCTCATTCTCTTCTTCGGTCCCTGTTTCGCTCTGTTTGTGTGTGGCTTTTCATTTAAAAGTCGCGGTTAAAAAATCTGTTTCTGACAGATAACAAAATGCATGTACAAATGTTTTGTTGATTACATTGTTGTTGTACTTGTATTGTTGTTGCGTTGTTGTTATTTCTTTGTTGTCCTTGTTGCTGTGGTTCTGTAATTATTGTTGTGTGATGGAGTCCTTTTGAGATTATTTGATTGTAATTTAAAATTTTAATTCCCAGAGCTTTTAATATGTATGCGTTTATGTAAAAATGTGAGTATGTATTTGTTTGTGTTTGTGTATAGCACTAAACGAATGTAAAAAGTGAAATGAACATAAAGAACTCTACCTCTTTCTCTCTCGCTCTGTAACCAAAGTTGTTTAAGCCTAAAAAATAACGTCAAATGATTTGAAAGAAAACATTTTTATTCCAAGTTTAAGTGTTCAGTTTGTTATGTAATCCTTCCACATCATAGAAATTTTTACTAGTTACTTACTTAACGTGTTACGTATTTTACTCGTTACTTTACGACTTTTATATAATTACTATACATCTAACTTGCCCAACCTTTCGTTATTCGTTATATTATGCTCCTTAATTATTTCATATTCGTGTTGCATATTCTACACGTTACTTACTCTACTTCTTACATATTCCACTCGTCTCTTTCTTGACTTGTTCTACACTCGTTACTTCTACTCGTTGCTTACTCTAGTCTCCTTTACTTCCGTAATCAATTCAAATCAATCTCTTCCTGACCCTTCTTTCATTAAGATAAAGCAGAAGGCGATAGTGAGATGTGGTATATCGGTATTGATGATGATAGAACAGAAGTCATCACTGCCGATAGACCACATCTCACTATCGACTTCGGAGCTTGTGTAGCTTTCCACATGCCACATTGTCATGTTGCAAAATTACAATTAAATGTCACCGTAAACAATAAACTATATTTATGTGGTTCCAAAAATCCTTCATAGTTGTACAAGGATATTTCATGATACCAGTGCATCCTTCGAATATGATACTCAGATTATTCGTGTGGGCCAATCTATCATGGAAGTCAAATTAATTGATGATTGCTTTGTTCGCAATACTCTGGTGTCTAAGGATTCATAATTAATTCCTGCTTTTCAGCTACCTCTTTCTCTCTCCCAGAGAGATGATGTTGCTTAGCTAGTTGCTTATCCTTGAGCGCAATCGCGGTAATGAATGCCCAAACAGTAGCCGATAAAATATCCTTCCTATAAAACCACACTAACACACGAACGCATACTGAAGTGCATACACGCAAATACACACACTCAAACACTTTCTCCCTCTCTCTCTCACTCTCTTAGTTTCCTACACAAACAGACACACATACATGTGTATATGCTTAACTTTTAATCAAAATTTTCTCCATGCGTACCTTTGAACGTCGTCGTCATCAGGAGAATTAATCATGTGAAACCTCAGTTGATAAATAATATTCAATGAATTTCACTTGGTTACACCAACGACCATGATGCCACGTAACCACCACACTCACATCTCCCCCTCCCTCTTTCCCCGTCCCGGCCCAACCAACTATCGTCTTCGACATGCTTGCGTATCGATGAAATTACGTAAATTTGCGGATGGCAAACAATTCTTGTTCACGAAAACATGCTGACGCGTGCAGCAAGACGTCGCTTGGATGCAGACGTCGATGTGTTGTTGTACTGCTATCGAATCATCGTCGTCGTCATCGTCGTTCGGTGGAGTGAAGTGACAGCGAATTTAATTGTTGCACCTGCTGAAAGAAGTCGGATGGGATGCCGACTGAAGGACAGAGAATTGATGCATCAGCAATAAACACGAGCTGCAGAGGAAACGAAAGAAGAGGAAGAAGGAGACGAAGAAGAAGACAAAGAAGAAGAAGAAGAAGACGAAGAAGACGAAGAAGAAGAAGATGGAGCAGCAGAGAAAACCGAAGCAAAGCAGAAGAGCAGCGATAACCGAAGCTGCATTTGCAACTATTTTTGGTGCAATAAAATAAAGTAATGTTTAATTTAAGTGTAAAAACTTCATTAGTAACAATTAATAAACAATAATATTAATCGAATCTGTAGTTTACTTTGTTGTTCTTCATTGTTGTTGCTTTAATTTGATTTAATTTCCTTCCTTTCGTCCGAGTGTCCTTTTTAATGATGCGAATTCATTCAAAAGTTTATCGTTTGATCTACTAAATAATAATTTATTTCAAAAAGCTTTCGAAATTTCAAAAATTTAAGTAATTCTTTATGTTTGTGCACAAATCAGAGTGCAGTCAATAAAACTGTCAATATTCTCTCAGTAATCATATTTATGGCCGTCAATGAATTGCCAACCATCGTGATTTACAGCTCGGGCGATCTTGGCAACATTTGGGCCAAATTTAATTGTCGTACGGTACCAAATGTGGTCAGAGTGGGTGCGATGCGACGTGAGTGTGTCGTATGAGTGTGTTTATGTGTGTGTGTGTGTGTGTGTGTGTGTTCATGTGTGTGTGCTGTAAGAATCTATGACTCTGCAATTGTCAAGGTGCTGCACTAAGCACTCAGTACGTTCGTCCTGGCTCAAAGGACCGTCCTGAAGCTGGCCAAACTGCAAAGCACATGCATGGCGTAGAAGTGTCATTATGTGTCTGTGGCTGTGTGTGTGTGTATGCGTGCGAGTGTGTGCCTTGGTGTTTATTTGCTTCTGCAGCATCTGATGCAGTTCTTCCTTTCCACAGCGTTACGCACCGGCTGCTTCTTCATTTTTGCTCTCGCCCTGCTGCAGTCATTTCTTGATCCTCCCCACTCCCTACACCCCCTCTCTCACCCACCCTCCCCGACATGTTCCGAAAATACCGCTCAACATCTTTCAACAAGGATTTATTAGCTTCGAAGGTGACTGCGCTGGCAACGTTTTACTTAATAAAATTAAAATTTATTGTATGCGGTGACAAGAAAAGCTGCTAAAAGCATCTCGTGAAGAAAGATTTTTATTTTTTCGACAATTCTGGTATGTGAAGCCAGTTCGAGGAGGATGGCGGGGGATTGAGGGGAAGAAGAGAGGGTTTCTTTGGCTGAAAAAGTCATCGACTTCGATGAACTGACGAACTTCAGATCTTGTAACCACACAGGAAATAAGTTAATTGATTAATAAATAAATAAACAAGTAAAGAAGAAAAATCTAACCTAATGTTAAGTAATTTTATGTTCCAAGTTTAATTTAAGGGAAACCCGCTTTAATTGATTTTAAGTTAAACCACTCAATTAACACAAACATCTTCATTCTCATGGCATCCACTGTAGTACTCTACAGAAATCGTTGTTGTTGTTGTTATTATTATTGCCTTGATTATTGTTGTTTTGCTTTGATTACTGTTTTTGTCCATCATAAACGTCTGTTGATGAAGGTTTGGTGAACTGTTCTGAAGGAGCTTCAAATCTGGAATCTTATGAGCATTTGATAGAACTGAGTCCATCGTTTGAGTGTACTCGATGCTTAGTTAGTCGATTTGTTGATGTATTGTATGTATTTGTGAGTGAGTGCCTCTGTACACATTTTCGACACATTTACCAACGCCTTTCAGATACAAACACCAACGCAGGTCTGTGCGATGACCCGAAGAAATCTAGTTTTATTAACAACACGTGTGATGTAATTATCAATAGTAATGAGAAAGGATCCTCTTCTTCTTCTTCAGCAGCAACAAACTAATTAGTTAAGGGAATTCAAAACGGATTCAACGTTTGAGATCTTGGTGAGAATTAAGTAAAAAAAAGCAAACCAGTGAACTGAATAATGATTTTTGCTAAGAAATTTCCATTTTTTGTTACAATTAAGTAAAAAATTACTGTTTTCTTAACATTTCTTTCTTACATATAATAGTAACATCTTTTTATCTCTTTCTCTCGCCCTTGATCTCTTTGCTTTACCTTCTTGATCACTTTCCTTCTCTTTCTTGATCTCTTTCTTTGTATTTCTTGATCTCCTTGTAGTTGTTTGTTAATGTTTCAGGAGCTTTCAAATCGCAGCTTAAAAATTCAATTAATTTTAAACTCATAGAAAATCACTCATACACACACAACCCAGGGTACTTTCATTTAGATCATCACTTCTACTCAAAGGATTTCAGTTGCTAAGAAAAACAATTCTTCCGTTTAACGAAATCTTGTTTTAGTTGCATCCAGCTTTTAATTGAATAAAAATAAGATTTCAATAATTCTGCTTTCACAATACAGATGCAAATCCTTCGAGTAACTGGCTCCATACACTCACCCGTCAACGTCATCATCAGCTTTCCTGACAAAGACATGAATGAGCTCCATTTTGAATTAATTTTCGATTTTAATTTGCTTACTTTTGGGCTCCACTTTGCTTTGGACTCTGTATGATGCCCTCTCTCTCTCTCTCTCTCTCTCTCTCTCTGCTCGGTTTTACTCTCCATGTCTGTTACTTTTTGTATATCTACATCTCTCTCTCTCTCTCTCTCTCTCTCTCTCTCTCTCTTCCTATTTATCTATTTGTTTCGCTCTATTTTTCTCTGCTCGCTTTTGTTCTGCTTGGTTTCTGGTTGCTTTTAGTTGCTCATACTTAAATTCAATTTTCTGCCAGCTACAAAAGCTCACAGCTTATGCATGAAGTGATGATGCAGGACATTCATGCATGAATCTGCTTCTGTATTGATGAATAAAACAACAGAAGATGAACAACATCTGATATCTCTAGAGCGAAGGGAATATGTTTACAAGTTGAAGAAACAGAAGAAGTAGAACTTGATTGGCTGGCTGGAGGACAGACTGGTTGACAGTCGGGTTGAAAAACTGCTGGATTAACTGGCAGACTGACTGGTTGACTGGTTGACAGATTGTTGGAAGAAATGCAAATGGTGAAATCACTGGTTAGCTGACCGGTTGACCAAAGGATTCAACTGGTTGAATGACTGACTGGTTAATGGATGGTGTACTGGTTGATTGCTATAAAACTGAATTACAATACATAACTTGAGTAATTTATTTAATAATTTTGAAATTTTTTATTTTCTTTTAAAGTACTTTGGACTACTTTTTAACTCATCACCTTTTTGTAACTTTTCTCTACTCTCTCCTCTTCTTCCCTCTTTTTCTGTCTCTCTCGCTCTCTCTTTACCATGGATGACCAAAGCCAAGGCTACAAAAGAATTGCCTCCGTGGTCACTTGTTTGGCTTCAAGTTTTTATTGCATCATGTCGATGTTCGTCCTTTTATCGATAACGGAAGTGACAAAAGACTTCCGCTGAGCAGTAAATTGAAATCAATTCGAATGGGTTTCTAAACGAGGGACAGACAAATCCTTCCTTGCTAATGCGGTAAATGTGACAAATGATGACAGACAGAGAGGCAGATATACATACAAGCACACACATAAAAACACTTACGCATACATGCACACATTCTTCTGTATATCTTTAGTCAAATAACCTTAGATACTCGTAGTATAAATCGAGTTTCGAACAAAGAACGAGAACTTCTGAGAAGGATTACGAAAGTCAGTCGATGTGTAAGTAAAACATTTTGAAACCGCAGCAGTTTTGATGGTTTTTTCTCAAAGACTCGCTTCGCTCACTTTTGACAATTTAACATTTTAACAATTTAACAGTTTCAACAGTTTTCTATTATGTATGGAACAAAAAAATGTGCCTTTTGTTGCCAACATCTAAGTGTTTCAGTCTATCACTCTTTATGCCTCTGTCCCCCTCTTTCTTTCTCTCCTAAACTCTCGTTCTGCCCCCCTCTCTGGCCCCCTCTTTTCGCTGTACACCTTCAAAGTGCCAGCGACATCGAGGGCGCTGCAGAGACATTTATTGCTGTCACAAGACACTCGCTCGTTTGTCATTTAAATAGAATTTTATTTTATATAAAGAGTCATAGAAGGAGGAGAAAGGGAGGATGGGGGAGAGGAGAACCTTCCTGCTGTTAGCGGTACTTGCGGTACTTCCTACTGTTAGCGGAGAGAGAGAGAGAGACGATAGTTAGGCGACTTATTTCTATGGTTGTTGTCGCCCTAAAGTCGCGATTCTATTACGTTTCCCTCCCTCTCTGACAGTGACAGATGTCAAGAAACAGTTCAATTCAAACGCGGCATTGACAGGGCAACCATATTTACAGCGCCTCTCATCTCCTCCCCTCTCCTATCTTCTCCTGTCTTCTTGTTCCTCTCTCCAGAGTCCTCTCTCCTTCCGCTGGTTCTTCTTTTCTATCAGATATGGCAACGACGTCGTTTTATGGGTTTCTTATTGTTCAGTGAGAAGAATAAAAAAGAGATACAGATAAAGATACTTATTTTGTGCTGGTGCGCACTCTAAGGAAGTGCGTGAAGAGGACTACGGAGGGGGTGGAAGGGGGAATCGAAACTCAAGATGGGTAACTAGGCACCGAAGCACTTCATCGATATCACTTGCTGCCGACGCTGATTTCTTTGCGAAAAAACTTCGGTCTTAATGTTTTTTCGGTTACAAGATGATTTTTCTTCTTCCAGAAGAAGAGAGAAAGAGAGAGAACGGTGCTGCAAGGCGTGGAAGCGACGCAAGAAAGAGAATAAAAGCTTCTTTTATTCAGGCACCATGACAATTATTTGCATTGTTCCAGTCCTGTCTGACATCCCGAAGTTACATTTATGAGCTACAGACTTTAATAGTCCCCTTTTAATGTTGTTGTTGTTGGGAACCAAACAATAAGTGAACAGAGGCGCTTTTCTCTTCATGTATTTTCACAGATGTTTATTGACATTTTTTCAGTAATTTTTTCACTAGAAACTAGAAACTAGAAACACTAGAATAGGAAGCAATTTTCACGCTAAAAACGGAATTCCTCTTAAAAAGGTAAAAAAAATCAAACCATCTTCTTAATAGATAAGGAAAACTTTTGTTTACACTATAATCACTTTATTCGAACTACTCTATACTCTCCAATAACTTCCTGACCATCTCGAGAACGAAGCAATAAAAAAAATCACAATAAGAGAAAAGAAAAAGAAAGAAATAAAGAAATAAAGAAATGCTAATCTAGACGCAAAGTGTACTTTAAAGGGGGGAAAACATGTGTTCATGATTAAGCTAGGCAGACAGCAGGGAGTGGCAGTAGAGGGCGGGGCATAAAAATTAGCCGACATGCTGCCGTTTCACATCAACATATCGTACAAATAATAAAAGAAGAGCAGAACAGAGGAATAGAAAGAAAGACAGGATCCACAAACTTCGAGGATGACAGAAGGGAGAAACCGAAAAAGCAGCTCGTGGTTACCGAAGCCCGACAGACGCCTTGTTGACCACATGTTTACACGAGCTCCAACAACATGTAGCAACATACAATGGATTCGTATTCAAGCACGTCATAATGTTGTAGTAAAAACTAACCACTCGACGGAGTGATGCCTGGTGTCGGTTAACTGTAGCTGACTGCTACCCTCTGACATCCGCCCGGTCCAGCCACACCCCCCCCCCTCTCCCCGAACCCTACATCGGCAGTATCCGGTTCACGCTGTGTTGAGTGGTTGGGTCCGCATTTTCACCCATTTTCATCCATTTTTTTGCTCAAATTTTTATTTTTTCGCAATATTTTTGTTGCTTCTGTTGTTGTTGCTGTTGTTCTTACTTTATCCATCTCCTCATCGTTCGTTGAGATACTCCTCATATGTTGAATCTTAATATTCTGATGGTGTTGTTGGTGTTCCTGTTGGTTTTGTCGCTCGTCGTCTCATATCTATTGTGGCTTAAAATGTAGTCATTATTCTTGTTGCTATTTTTGTTTTTATTGTGTTTTTGTTGTTGTTGCTTTTGTGTTTGAATCGCTTGTGATTGTGACGTGTGTCCTGTCCAGCTATAGCGCTCTGAAATCGTCTGCCGGCCATCATCCACACAGGACATGACGAGACAGTAACAACAACAACATCAGCAACATCCTATGAGTCATAAATGTCGGGGAACGGCAGCTGTTGGAACTCTTGTCATTATTTTTCCATTCTTTAAAAGCTGCTGTGTTTTTTCTTAGTCGAAAGAGAGAGAGTGAAAGAGGAAGAGATTAAGAGAGGATGACGGAGAGTGAAAGAGTAACGTTTTAAAAACTCAACAACGTTTACAATACAATTTAAAGAAACTTGACAATGACATTTTTAAGAATTCGATATGATTTTAAAAATGTTAAATGTTGACATGTCAACGAAGTCATTAAATGTCATTATTCCCGAAAAATTCCCGAAAACTCCAAGAAATTCTAAGATATTAAGTGTTTTTTAAAAATTCCTTTAAATAATATTCTTTAAATAAAAAAATTAATCTTAAAAAATGTTGTTGATTGTATGAATATCCAAATATAACTTTAAACATTCGAATTAAATTATATCAAAACGAAGTGAAAAGCAACCGAAGTGAAAAGCTACTCGTATATTTTTGCTTTAAAATAATTTATTCCGCTCATCACCTCGTCCGAAATAAATTACAACGATTATCATCATAATTAAGTGATAAATTGTTACGGTTACCGCTGAAATGGCCCAAAAAAGGGGGGATGTTGCACAAAAAAAAAGGGTGAATGAAGTCACACGAAGTTAAAATCTCAATTTCACTTCAACAAGCATGCTTTATAACGGTAAAGGGGGTGGAGTGGGTGGAGCGGGTGAGCGGGAAAGAAGGGGAGGTGGTGGCTAGGTGAGCAAAAAGGATAGAAGAAGAAAGGACGAGTAGAAATACTATGAATCAAAACACTCAACTCAACTTTCTCGCAGTGTGTGTTTTTGTAACCATTCCTTGATAGTGTTGTTGTTCTTCATAGTGTTGTTTTTGTTGTTCTTCTAGTGGCTCCTCTCCTAGTAGCTGTTCTTCTGCTAGTTGTTGTTGTTGCAAGAACGGCCCAAAATGTTCCCATCAAGATAAAGCTTTTTATGTAAGATATCCCAGTAGGTTTTTTTATATTTTTTGTTGTTTTAGTCTCTTGCCGCTGTGTGGTGTAAAAAGGGTCCCGATCTCGATCTCGACACGTAAATTTCACATGAGGAACCGTGTAATTTACGTACAGCCACACGTCGGAGTCATACGGAAGCAGAAATGAGCAAGAAAACGGAACAGCAGACAGGAGATAATGGAGAGGAGAGAGAGAGAGAGAGAGACGACTAACGACGCTCCAGTGCTGCTTGTTGCTCATGAAAAACAAGCAAGTGGACCACTTTTTGCGATTCAATGCTTTCCAATTTGATCATTTGAAAAGGTAAAAAGCGAATATAAGAGATAATCACAGAGAAGAAATCAGAGAGAAGAAAAGAGAAGAAACGAGAAGAGTTGGCTTGGAAAAGTGGTGAAGATGTGTGAAGAGCGTCAAGCGTGGGCGTCAAGAAGGCACAGTTTTTTGTCACTTGTCGCTGCTTTTGTACTTTGTAGTTGTAGTAGATGCTGTTGTTGTTTCTCTTCTTGTTGTCATTTCTATTGTTCTGCAGTGTCCTTCGTTTTGTTCCTGTCCTTGCTGCCGTTTGACTCGTCGTCATTGTCACCGTCTGTCGCCAGACTCTTAACTGATGCACTAAATTAGTTCGCTGCTACGTTTGGCTGGCGCGGCATCGTCTTGTGTTGCCGCACGACACGATTTTCGCTTTCGCCATCGCCATCACCTTCGCCATCGTTTTTGATCTGGCTTCGTTTTGTGTGTTTTTTGCGGTTTTTTCATCTACAGTTTTGTTTTGTTCTTTTTGTCCCCTTTTGTTGTCAGTTTTTCTTATCTTCAACTGTGGAGCCATGGAGCCAGAGCAATAAAAATCCAATTTGAAAACCGTTATAACGGTACATCAAGGAGTGCATTTCGCTGGATGCAAGGATGCTCCATGCATGGTCCAAGTAGCACGAGTGTTTGCTGGCTTGGAAACACTACAAACAAACGCACACACACACGCCCAGAGTCACACACACACACATATCCTGAGACATACTCACCAACAC
The DNA here is from genome assembly GCA_943737955.2 of Myopa tessellatipennis. Taxonomy (NCBI): domain Eukaryota; kingdom Metazoa; phylum Arthropoda; class Insecta; order Diptera; family Conopidae; genus Myopa; species Myopa tessellatipennis. Next base: position 55,165,810 of record OX031316.1, read on the forward strand.
ACTCACATGATTTATAATTTATGCAAAGAGACACGCTGATGCACCATCAACCGATCTATACTCGTAAAAAAAAGAATACTTGGAAAATAAAAACCGAAAACTAAGCAATGTTTGGTTAGTTTTTCTCTGTGTTATTTTGTCTTATCCTGGCATCATTCTCTACCGGAAACGGAAACCGAAATTACTACTAGTTGTGTCTGGTTGTCTACGCAGCAGTTGAACGAGTGCGAACTGCGGAGTCTTTACCATTATAGCTTGTTGTTGTTGTTGTTGCTGTTGTTGTTGTTGTTGATGATGATGCTCTGATGTCGAGATGCATCTAAGAGTTGCTGTTAGTATTGTTGTTGTTGTTGTTGTGGTTGTTTTTTCTTGTTTGGCCATCTGCATGTACTTTTAGCTGTCCATTTTGCTTTTGTTGCTGTTCCTGTTCTTTGCTATTTTTGTCCTTTACTGCTGTGCTTTAATGCTTTCTCTGTTTGTTTTTTGACAAATTTACACTTTAGCACAATTAAATAAACGTAATAGTTGAATATTATGTTTTAGTGAAACTAAATAAATGTTGTAATATAGTGAAAAACTAATATCATTTCATTTTATTTTATTTTCTTTTATTTTATTATATTTTATTTTAAATATTTTGTTTTATTTTATTTTGTTTTATTTTATTTTCTTTTATTTCTGTCAAAATTAATTGTCTTCTATTTTATTTTATTTTATTTAATTTTATCCTGCAAACGACGTTCCAAAACCGCATCGAAGCAACATCGATTGGACCATTTTTACGGCGGCTGATTGGATCGAGTCGTGAATTCAATCTTGAGTTCAACAGCGATGATGACCGAAGAACGCTTTTCTTTTGTGGTCTGCCGTTTGAGAAACTTTTGTGGATTGTGGACAAGAAAACCAGACAATTTAATGCTCAAGGAAGCGACGGACAGATCGAGCAGAAGAGTTGCTGGACGCGGAGGGCGAGGGCGACAGCCAGGATGGACGAGGATAAAACTACAGTTAATGATAAGAGAAACTTTACAAATAAACGCTCTCACAAATGGAACTGTCAAAGGAATGTCAGACGCAGAGGAAAGACCGACCAGCAGCAGAAGCAACAGAAGCAACAGTCACAGCAGCAACAGCAACAGCAACAAATGCAGCTGCAGCAGATTAGAGAAGCTTCATTGTATTTGATGCATGCGTTTGTGCCGGTGACTTGCACACGCACCGTAATCTGCCAGGCTACTTTTACAGGGTAATCGTGACAAACACACTGAACAGTGGGTAAAAATGCTCAAATGGGAAACAACATTTGAAAGGAATTCGAACGAGATGAGCTTCTATTCATTTATTTATTATTTTATGAATTATTAGGAAAAAATCATGTATTTGAATAAAACTATGCACATTCTCTGTATTTATTGCATCAAGGAAAAAGAGAAACATTATAAAAATCAATTCTCTAAACACACTTTTTATTGTTTTAATTGTTTTTATTGTTTCGCTCCACTGTACTGCATTTCCACTGCGCATTCGCATTGCTTTGCGTTAACCTTTTTATTTCTTTATAATAACTTTTATCACGATGCGCTCGACTGTAGACTGTCAAGACCAACAACAACAACAACAGAATGACAATAATTACAACAAGAGCAACAACAACAACCACCACTCAACCACAGTTCAGGGATTACAAATTAAAAACTGTTACATTTGAAATGGAATAAAGAGAATAAGAACAAGAATAAGAAATGTGACAAGGACAAAAGCACAAGAAGACAGAAAAACTAGGAAAAAATTCATAGAAACAAAAAATAAAGTAAAATTGAACATGAGATAGAAAAGCAACAAATAAACGCATCATAATAAAAAAAGTAGTAAAAATCCACAAACGATGTTGTTGAAAAGGAAGAAAGAGTGAATAATAGAGAGAGAGAGAGAGAGAGAGAGAGAGAGAGAAAGAAGGAGAAGCAATGAAGAGGATGGCAAGAAGAGAGGAAGAAAAGAAATGCTGAAAGAGGAGGAGAACGAGTTAAAACAGTGGATAAGACGCACAAATGCAGCATCTTCTGTAATTGATATCACATGAATGACTGCATTGCTTTGCTTCTGCTTCTGCTGTTGCTGATGTTGACGCTGAAGCTGCTCAGTTCGCTGCTTCCTCTTCTACTTCGCCTTCATCCTCTTCTTCTTCATCTTCCTCACTTTTCTTCAATTGTTTTTCCTTCTTAATTTTTCCTGCTCATACAAAGCAATGAAAAAGATTGGAATGAAAATTACTCGGCTGTATTCGGAAAAAGGATTTACGCTTGGTTGTGACAATTAAATGGAAGTTGTAGGGAAAAAAACAACAACAAAGATAGAAAGAATGACGGAGGAGGAATGCGACAACGTGTGACAGAAAAATAGGAGACGCAGCAGAACAGAATTTAATGGACACTGAATTTTACGCTTATACTCAAGCGTTTCTGAGTTTGAGTTGGATAAGGAAAAACTGCACATACCTCTCAAAATTTTCACACAATTTAAAGTTCTACGAATATTTTCAAATTAATTCAAAATTAATGTCAATTTTATTTCAATTAAACACAAAATTTGTATACACATAGCCAAAAAGACCACATAAAATAGAAGAAAGACAATCAGATTTCTGTATGGTTTTCGTCAAAAAGAACCCGTATTAAGACCATCCGTCAAACCAACAATTTTATGTTGTATCTTCTTCATAACATATCTCTATCCTTCTCTCCGTTTACATGACATAGATTTTAAATTAAATTTCTTATCTATCTTCAGTTCGTATTATTTTTTTAATTACAGTTTCCTGCTACATTTTTGCTACTTTCTTTTTTCTAATTAGCACTTTTTTAGAACGCGTTTTTAGTGCCTTTTTCTATGGCATTCAAACGAAATTCTTTCAGCTGCGATGCTTCCTTTCAATCTTGTTCTACGATGGTCTTTTAATGAAAAGCCAGGTTTGTTCTATACGCGTATCTTTAGCGAGAGAGAAAGAAAGTGCTACGTATGTATTTTATTTCTGGGCTGAAATTAATTTATTCATCTCACGCGGTCACAGGGGAAAAAAGGAAAAGGATAATAAAAATATGTAAAAAAGTAGATAACGGTATAGAAGTGGAAATATTATAAAAGCTGATGATGTTAATGAACGCAACATAAAAGAACGCTGCATAAAAACGCAACATCGTCATATAAATATATACAATTATATACATATGTACGTATATTAACCTTACTAAGAGCACGTCGATATTTAAAGAGTATATAGGATATTTCGGCTATTTTAACGATATATAATTCATATGTTTGTCTCACAAGACTGTAACAGTTTTTAGTCCAAACGAATTTAAATTTAATCCACAAATTTGCAAACTTAAATCCGGTTTGTTCTATTCTGATTCGTTTTTTTTTAAATATCTTATTTTTTATCTACATTTCTTATCTATTTTTCTTCTATAATCTCTTCTGTTTCTAAATATTGCTCCAAAATATTGGTCCCAGAGATTCTCTCAAGTCGCGTTGGTGTTAATAGTTTCCCACGTCTACTCACAGACCCTTCTGTCCAACAACCTGTAGATATGTCCTTTTTATGGTACTCAAAGAGGCCAGCGTAATTATGTTGGTTCGGCTCGTAGTCAGTCGCAATAATTACCGTGTTGCTGTGGATTGAAAGGCGTGTAATTATGGTGATTAAATCAACGCACCTTGTTTCTGTATAACTGTGTTTGTGGGATTACCTGTGGGTGCTCAACGTATTTTAATGAATTTTTCATGCTTTTGATATATAGACATCATAAAAGAATATTATTTTCCTATTTCAATCAAAACATCTGCTTCATTAACGATATTTGCTGCAAAATTGGATCATGTAATTTTCTATATGATAAAGTGAACAGTTAAGAAGTACAGGTAAATATATAAATATATATATTTTCTTGGATTTGTTATCGGATTCCTTAGAAAAAGAAGTGTTCTTAAACCAATCAGAGTTCAGTTCATGCGAAAGAATTCACAGAGATTCAAATTTGAGAGTACTTTCACGAAGCTCTAAATAACTTCTAAAAACCTCTGAAAGATCTCTGAAAATAACTCTATTCACTTTCATGAGTATGAAATGTAAGATTCTATAAAATCTTTGTTAAATGATTGTACATAGTTTTAATATCATATTTTATCTTAAAGAATCCTTTATTAGCTTCTAAAATACGTTTTTCCAAAACACTTTTAAAAGCATTTTCATTATTATTACCCCACATTTAGCCGGCAATTTTTTGCTTATCTCGAAGGTAGACACAAAGAATTGAAGTTTAAAGTTTTAAAGAATTGAAATAAAAATCAATTAACTGCTCATAAAACTGATAAAATTAAGTCGGTCGGTCGAGTTGGTTTACCATTAAATTTATTACTTGGTAATAATAATAAAGCTCTACTTTAAAATAAAATGGCTGAAATGCTTGTAAGCTTTCGTTTACAGTTAATAAATCAAAACTCATGAAAAAAGAAACCCTCTTTTTTATATCCCACCGGGTTGGGTTGGTTGGAATTAATTTTTATTTTCCTACAAAGCGGTGATTTAATAAAAATAAATATATCTAAAAAGTCCATCAAATAGTTGGATACAATAAAGAACCACATTCAGTTAGTTTAAAAAAGTATTGCATTTCCATTGTCAAGAATTTACATTCAATAAACAAACAAACCGAAAAAAAAGAATAGAATAAAAACAGACAACAAGGTTGAAGCATAAAGAATAAAAGCCAAAAGAGCGATAAAACCTTTCTATCCTTTTTTTTTTTGTTATCTTTTCCTTTACTTCCTTCCTCTTTATTATTTTGGCCTATTTATCATTATTTTTATTGTTGTTGATATGCTTTTATGAGAGAAACGCCTTTCAGTTGCCGGCAGGATATTAAAAAAGGATTTACTTGTTGGCCACAACTAACCAAGGAAAGAGAGAGAGAGAAAGAAAGAAAGAGAGGAGCATCTTTGGCACAGGATTTTTAGAGCATTCAAAGTATTTGGAACAGTGAAAAGGTGGAGGAAAAAAGGATAAAGCAGTTAAAGAAAAACAATGTAAGTGAATTATTAAGAGTATAGTAATAAAATGTAGAGCCATAAAATCCATTAGAGTTTTATTAGATTTTGAAGAAATCAAGTTGCTTTTATTAAGCAACTTAAGATGGTGTCTATACACCGATATACATCGCTAAAATCTACTTAAAATTCCTGCTAATTGTTAATTTTGTTTTCTTTTAGAGGGTTATTAAAATTTTAGTATGGATTTCAAAGTATGTATGGATTTTTATTAAGGAAAGTAGTATGGTTTTTTACTATTACCAAACAATTTGATCCAATTTTTTAATATAACATTAGCTAAAAATGCTCCATTTGCAATAGCTGATTACTTAACCATGTAGTTACAAGACAAGTTTTCAATGCAGTCCATACTCACTTCGCCTCAATAAGACTGTCTCCCGAACAATGTCTCAGCTACTAATGCCGAATTATTCTTGAATTCTAATCAAGGTCCGTTTAACTGGAACTGGTTCTCGTATGGACCTATCTCTGTCCCTCTCTCTGTCTCTCTACTCATCCCTCTTCATCGTAAATGTTTTTATATTCATTTATCAGTTGTTCTTCGTTCGATTGATTGGGCCGATTTTGGCTCCAACCAGTCTAAGGAATCAGTAAAAGCAGTAATCGTTTCTCATTTTTAATATTTATCAATTCATTACCTAGACTTAACAGATTCTTCAACTTCGTCTTTAATTATCGACGGGAAGACTAATGATCCATCGGAGTGACTGGCTGCCAGATACTCCTCCCAGCCTTTTTCCCTTCCATCTAAATTAATATTCATCTTAACCGCAGGCTCACATGTATTCCAATCCATTTCAACAACACGAAATTAATAAATCTCTTTGTACCCGCAACAAAGCGTCTGGTTTGTTCAGAGGAGCCCCCGTTGCCCAGCTCCTCATAGAGTCCTCCACCCAGAGTAGCTCACAGAGTCCTTCGCTCTGTCCACCCTTTCGAATTTAGATTGATTTGATCGAATGGAGCGCATTTATCAAGCCAACATCACTCTTGTGTGCCACTCGACGCTTTTGTTCGCATTGATTTTGTCGCTTCCGAGGACGTTTTCGATGCGTGCCTCCGCGGGTGAACAGATAGCAGCCAAGCGGCTGAGCGACCATTGATGCGTTAAGTGGCAGCGATGGAGTGCGATGGGACGGAGCGGGATGGACTCCGGAGGCTAACGCGAACAATGAGCTAACATTTATTATAGCGGAGAATTAATGCGAAAAGCTTTTATTTTCCATGCTTTTCCAGTACATAAATGAAGATGAATAGATACTTTTCAATTCTTATTTCTTTTTATTGGTTTCATTTTTGTTTTGTTTTTCGTGAAGGACCATGATTCGGTTCAGTGGTCGCTGGGGCCTTTATTGAGATATGAAGCGAAGTGAAGTGAAGCGTAAAAGAAACAAACGAATTTAAGAGAATACGTACGATGTGAGTTGCATGATGATATTATTATGAGGTTATTCTGCGATATTTCAGCTGTCATTCAATGTGGCCAGAAGCATTAATTACCTTCGACGTTTCGACTTCATAGAAATTTTACTCGAAGTCAGAAATAAAATGCGAGGAAATCAATATCTTTATTTGATTAAATGACATTTGGATGCATAAAGGTTAGTTTCATTATATAAAGATCATTATCAATATTGAATAAAGCATGGAATAATGATAAAGCATAGAATAGTAATAATTATTTATTATTCCATTCATTCATTATTCGGTTTTCATTCATCGATATTCAATATTCATTGCTGTGCGATATTCGTTCGTTATATCAACCTTATAAATATATGTATATACATATATATAATGGCATTCATTCATAGCCGTTCATCATATTAACATGACCACATTTAACCATCGTTTATTCGTTAATTTTTCCCATTCAGTAGTTTATCCTTTCATAACCTCTGTTCATTGCTCATTCCTTAATTATCACCGAACATAATTCCAATCATTCATTCACCATTCATTGACTTATTGTCGTTATTCATAGCTCATTCATTTATTATCAGTTGTTCATTCATTATAACCATAGTTCATCTCTCAACTTTCTTCAGTAACTACTTGTAACAAGGAAGAAGTTTCTCTGTTTTTCCTTTCGATCTCTTCCACTATTGCGAGTACATTTTATTTGAATATTATTACCAACAACAGGAACAAAGATTGAACTACCTGTTAGTCTAAAACAATCTTGGTTTTTCTTAAAACTTTGGCAACAAGAAAGTTTTAATAGAGTTTTACAGAAATTAAGCCAAAAGAATAATTTCTACTCTTTTGAAATGCTTTTAGAAGATTTAATTTCTTACAGCTCCAAAAAAATGTTAAGATTTTTATATCAAAAGTAACAAGAGATTCCTCCCTCTCAGTATATTTTTAGTAAAAATTGTCCAGTCTTCAGAGTTAGGAAATTTCATTTCTGTGCAATTATTTGCGTTATGAAGCACTTGAAAGTCATCGATATCGTTCACTTCTCTCTAAGAGTTGAAAGTAGAAAGTTTCAAAGTGAGAATTTTAAGTTTTTTAACAAATTTCATTATAAAATCAACGTTTCGATGATGACGATGGTAATGATGACGATATTGTTTCCATTCAACTGGAAAAAACTGTGTTGCGAAAAAGCTATCAAATAATTTTAATCAATAATGTAAAGGAAACTCTTCATCCGCTCTTCGTTCTTGTCCATTGATATGAGATTTAAGAAGCAGAAATCTCTACTCTACTCTACTCTTGGTTGAGTTTCCTTTTTCTCTCTTAAAATTCTTCCTTTAGTGTACTTTTGACTAAGTTATTTAATTATTTATCCTTTAAGAGTTCCTATAATATGTATTTTCTATTACATTATTCTCTTTAATTATTACTTTATCCAAGTCAGTTTTGTAAAGAATTTTTGTTTTATTACTTTTTCTCTTCTTTTTCTATGAAAGAGTGAGATTCTATCTTACGTAATTTTCACCTAGTATTTACTATTCATAAAAATGTTATTTTGAATATTTAAATAAACTAAAGATTTAATAACAATTACATTCACTTTATGTAAAGAGCTCAATTATTTTGTATTTTAGTTTCGAGTTATGAGTATGTTATTCAGAAATAATTAATTTGATTTTTACTTGATCATCGTTTCATATTTAAACTTTTCTGAAATCTTCAAAAAGCACTTAATTTTCGAAAATATTCATTTTATTTTGTTTACAAAATTGAAAACGATTTCCGTTTCTTGTTTTTAATTTCTACTCTATTCAGTTTTAACTTATTTATTGAATAACATACCACAGAAAACTCTTCATCATACAAATGAACACACACAAACACTTATACAAACACACCCACACATGTTTGTTTATTCATTTCACATTGAAAAATAAAATAATAATAAAAGTATCGGAGAGTTTGCAAAAAAGAAGGAAAACAACTGAAACAAAAACAATAACTGAAGAAACCAACGAGCTCTGAAGTATATAAAAAAATATGCTGAAGTCTATATGAAGTATAAACAAAAAAAAAACAGAAAACAAGAATGAAGAATGGAAAAAAAGGGGGAAACTGTGTTGAATGAGGATGGGGAAAGACGGATGGAAGAAGAGAAGAAAGAGTTCCAAATAGAAAGGGAAAGAGAGGCAAAAAAAAGGGCGATAGAGAGAGAGCGAGTGTGTGAGTGACTGCAGAGTGTTTGAAAAGTAGCTAAAAAGCATCGGAAATGAAAAACTCAAGCAGCGGAAATTTAATAATGGACCAGAGTTTAGTTGCAGAGGACAAACGATATGATGTGAGGGCCATTTTGTCGAATGCACCGCATGTGGTGACATTCTGATTGTTGTCATTTGTGGTGGTTGTTGTTGTTGTTGTTGTTGTTGTTGTTGTTGTTACTGTCATTGATGGTGGTCTTGTTGCAGTTGCAGTGGTTGGTATTTTGTTGTTGTCGTTCCATTGGTTTCTCTGCCTTCCGTTGATGATGGTCGATGGTGTTGATAACGATGATTATTATGGTTGTTGTTGTTGTTTTGTTTTTATCGTATTTTCCACTATTGGCCTTGTTTTAGTTGGTAGCGCTTTTATTGTTGTCGCTGCTTTATTTGATTTTATGCCTTCCGTTGAAGCCTTCGCTGGTCGATGATGTTGAATCGGTTGCGTTGGTCTTGTTGTTGTTTTTATGGTTGTTGATCTTGTTAGTGGATTTGTTGTAATTTCAACTGTTTCAGTGGTTTTAGTATTTTTGCTGTTTTACTGTTATTTTTGTTGTTTTTATTGTGCTTTTTGCCTTCCTTTAATGACAACTGTTTTTATTGCTTTTTCTTTGTTTACTCGTTTATTGGATTTTATTGTTGTTGTTGTTGTTGTTTTCGCGTTTCGCTGTTGATGGATTTATTATTATTATTATTATTATTATTATTGTCATTTTTACTCCTTTTGTTTTCCTTATTTTTTGCACTTTTCATTGTTGTCCGAGTTTTTGGCATTATTGCTGTTTCATTGTCAGTGATGTGGTTTTTGTTGTTGTTGCTTTTGCCCACATCTGACATTTATTTGGTTTTTCCCGATAACACGAGTACATCAAAGGTTCGGGATCAATAAAAAAGCCATCGGCGATTCCGTAACTGTCACTCGTCACGCGTCACCGATGACAGTGCTGCCAAATCATACTCGTACATAGAAATGAATAAATTGAATAGTTTCATTTGATAGGGGAAGAGGTGAAAAAGTGGCCAAAAAAACACTAACAACAGGCACATCACCATCATGATTCTCATTATCAGCATCATGCAACATGCACTATTATTATTAAAACAACGTAATTATCATCGGCACCATTTTATTGTCATTATGTCCATCTACATCATTATCCTCATCTCTTCTTCATCCTCTTCATTATGATCACAGTCAACACTTTCATCATCATCATCATCATCATCACTATAGTCACCATCATCGACACCAATAAAAATGTCTGTATTCAGTGCCATCATCTGTCAATTTGTAAATTTATCGTATCGAGTTCAATGTTTGTGTGACATGAGCAATAAATTTCGCTGCTGCTGCCCCGTATTATTACCGTTATTATCATTGTTGTCATCGTCAACACTGTTGCTGTTGTTGTTATTTCTACTGTTGTTTTGTTGTTGCTGTTGCGGATGTTTCGTATCAATTGGTTGGTTGATGTTTATATTTGAGAACGCATTTTCGAATTTAATTTTTCAATATAGAGCACAAGAAAAACAGTTACTAAACTCAACACTCATCTACGATCTCTTGATTATATTAAAATATCAACTAACGATGGTACAGTACAGAACTACCACGCCTATTTTTCATATAACTAAGACCAATTCTGATTCGTACTTATTATCTATAAGAGTTAATTGAAGGAATGTTGCTAATCTCTTTAAGAGAGTGAGTAGATGAAATTTTAAACTTACAATATACTTATTTGAGTCACTAAACTCTGTCATAAATACATCAAAGATATTTTTGTATTGGTGACTATAGCAGTATATGTATTGTGTCAAGTATGTTTCTCGCATCGTTTTCGTGCGTCGTTTTCATGCGTGCTTTCCTAGTCAATCATGTTGCACCGTCTCACCTCCCAACTTTGTTCATTTCACAAGAAATTCACCAAAACAATTACCGAAAAATTAGCACCACAAACGCAAAAGAGTCTTTGTGCGGAAAATAGCAACGCTTATCATCAGCCAACCAGTCACAGCAACTGAAAGAGAGGCGACGACAGCAGCAGCGAAAACAATGGCTACAACAACAACGACAACAGTGTCAAAAATTTGATTTCTGCATACATGCTTGCAAACTTGCCAGAAACAATGCAGCTGCGGGACTAATTAACACACACACATAAACACACACATATTCATACACTCGCACATACATACATACATATATTCACACACTAGTATAACTATTTTACAAATTAAAATGGCTGCAAAGTAGACGTCAGCGGTGACGGTAGCAGCGAGTTATTTGTCAGAAAATCACGTGAATAACTAATTAGTTATCTGTACTGAACGCATTCTTTCTACGAGAAAGCAACCAGGAGAGAGCGAAAGAGAGCGAGAGAGAAGGAGAGAGTGAGAAAGAGAAGATTGAGAGACAGTTCTTTGTGCCGAAATTCTTACGGAGAATTTTCAACATTATTTGAGCTTCAACTGAAAGGAATCTAACATGTAACATATTAAAATTTTATTTAAATTTCAGAAAAAAATTTCACATAGAGTTATAGAACTATAACGAAGATATGTACATGTAAGTTGACATCTCCATTTCCCTATTTTCCACATAAGATGAAGAAGGAGTTCTTCATTAGCTTCATTAGTTCTGTATCTGCATTTATATCTCGGTGGCTATCTTCATTGGCATCGATCTCCATCGTATCACTCTCGACATCCATTCCAGCTCCAACTCTCCACTGTCTCTCTGTCTCTTTCAATCTCTTTCTTCAACTTTAGCATAATCACAGTCTTCATTTGGATCTTCAACTCTACTTACGATAATCCATTCATTCTTGAACTTTATCTCTCTTGCGATTATTTCGATCTCAATATATTCTTCCTCTCCAATTTAGTGTTCATTTCAATCTGTCTCTGTCTCTACTCTATCTTTGCTTTTATCGTTGATCTTTACCACGACTTTCACATTGATCTCGACACGATAATCATAATCCGCCACTTCAGCTTCAGTTTCATCTCAATCACAATCTTTTCTCGATTTTTATATGTATTTCATTTCAACTCTATCATTATATTTGGCTTTATGTCGAACTCCATTTCGATATCCATTTCAATCTCCAACACAACCTGTACAAATGTTTATCTTCATCTTCACCGCAATCCTCACTACGATCTTCAGCTTAATTTCTATCTCTATCCTGATTTCAAAATCAAATTTAATATCAAAATCATGTCATGATTTGGATTCAGAAAGCTTATTCTAAAGCATGGTTATCATTTCTATCTACATGACTATCTTTATCTCAGTCATCTCCTTTATCTCATTATTCATATCGACTTCCATCCTTAAAGAGTTAAAAGTGATTCAATGATGTCATAAACTGAAAGGACTTTCCTCAGAGCTTTGAAGCTTTTCACCAAATCACTAGAGTCTAAGTAAGGAGCAGTTAATTTTTCCTCACTTTTTCGTACTAATAATGAACTCTAAATTTAAAATGTTAACTAAGAAATTTTCTTCTTTTCTGAAGCAGATTTTTAATGACTTCGAAAGAATTTTTTCGTGTACTCTCTCAAAAGAAACAAAGGTTGAGTTGTTTAGAGAGATTTTTGTTGAAACTTCACTGCGGAATCAGAGGAAGAACCAAAAGAAAAGCAGGAAAAAGCGTCAATTCGAAAGAAAGAAATAAAAAATGCTTCGCAAGGAAAACAAACAAACAATTATTCACAGCTAATTAAACATTATTTACTGAAATTCACAGATGCAGAGATTCAAAGGAAGCGAAGAAGTGGCGAGGGGCTGGGTGGGGAAGAGGATGAGGGACTGAGAAAGAGTGAAGATAGGGCAGAAAGAAGGAAAGAGGAAGATAGACATAAACAAACGTGAATTTTATTTGAAGTGTTGACATTAAGAGTGCTGCCAACTCATGAAGGAGCACATGACCAAGAATCTGATTCCTGTTTTGTTGACATGCGAATTTTTTTTATTACCTCGTAAGGATGAAAACAGAGGAAGCGGCAGCACAGGAGAGAGGACGACAGTGTTTAGAATGTTGCCAGGAATGTTGAAGAGCTGTGAGTGGGAATGATGGAAGGAGGAGAGGGGAATACAGGCGGGCGGCGGTCAGAATAGAAGAAGCTTAGAAGGACCAGTGCAAAAATCCGTTTTATTATCTTATGTGTTTGTGTTTTATTTCTTATTTATTCTCTTCAAGCTCGGGAAGCTGTACAAATATTTACTCAGCTATTAGATGACGCGTGCAAATTAGTACACTTGGAAACAACAACAACCAAACAACAAAAACAATTGCCACTCCCATAATCAAACACATACACACCCTTTTATGAACATATGTATATAAAATATGTATGTATGTACACTTGATTGCCTGTTGATGAGTTTTCCTCTTACAAACTCTCGTACTTGGGTAAAAAGTATGCGCTTATAAACACACTTTTTACACATTTTTCTCTCGGTGTAGTGTTGACTTTAATAGGAATCCACAAGCGAGTCGCTGTTGCCGGCTTCATGTTTCATAAAAGTGGTGCTTCCTCACGTGCTTTCAGACAATAAACAAACAAGCACACTCCCTCCCCCTCCTCCTATCCTTCCCCCTCCCACACACACACACACGCACATCTATATTTACACCTAACGTTGTTAAGCTACGTTTATTATTGTACATCAAGTATACTCCACACTTGAGAGGTAAACTTTCCCCCCACGCCTCTCTCTCTTTATTTTTTTCTCCCCTGTCATCGTGAAGACCAAAAGCGTGGAGTATGTTCTTTTGTTTTAGTTGTTGTTATTGTTATTGTTGTCATTACTGTTATTATTTACAGTCTTAGCACACTTGATGAAAGAACAGCCAACAGATTGTAATTAAAGTAATAATAAACAAATAAAAGGGGGCGAAGGAACACAGAGAAAAGAATCCTTGAAATTGGCGATAAAAGAAATCTCTCGCATGTAATTCAATAGCCAATTAAACGTCAATAAAAACGCCTTAAACGCCTGGCTCTGTCTTATTTGCTTTAATTAGCAAAATAAATCATCTAAATAAATCGCTTTGTCACACTATAATCTATGTAAAGGGTGTTCCGTCGGCTGGTTTTATTTAATTAACAAAGGTTGAGTTGTATAGAGAGATTTTTGTTGAAGCTTCACTACGGAACCAGAGGAAAAATCAAAAGAAAAGCAGTCACGAGTTCCCGATTAAATAAGTGCAGCAAATCGGAAAACAAGTGCTTATATGATAACTAGGGTACTTATACGTCGGTTACTTCTGAGACTACCCTCCTACTATGCATGATGTGGCAACCGAGTTGAAGTAACAGAGAAAGAAACAGTGCCTCCTCACCTGCCGATGGCTGTTTTCGTCGTCGGCTTTCTTGAATACGAGTAACTTTCAATGCAAATCCCACCAACAAAGTGGCTATGCACTCGTTACACTACGAAGCCACTGCCGATGCCTCTACTGTAAGGTTGCGTCAACAGAGCCGAAACAGATCTACGATAAATGCAACTCACTGGCCGGTGTCAGACGAGTTATCACGATGCGTGCATCAGTCACGCTGGTTTGCTTATTCATGGCATGATGATCCATCTAACACCGTCGAAAGGACAACGAAAACGACGTACAGAGAAAACTGCAACTCATTTTTACAAATATTACAATTTATTAATTTTTCTACTCAAATATTCCTTTTTTCCCGATTACTCTAAAACACGTAATTATACCAAATTCTTAAATTGAACTGTGTGTGTTTTTATGCATCTCAAAATTAAAAGAATTAAGCAACTTTTGACTGATTTACGTAGTAATTTTATTTTTCATTTATTTGATTATAAATTTTAATGAAATTCTTCCAAGTTTTTCACTCAGTTCGATGCTCAGAGCTGTCAATTTGCTTTCAACACTACTCTGGCTCGCACGCTTCCTCACTGACCACTCTCCCTCTAGCCCACCTCTAGACTCACACTCATCCTCACTTCGCATTAACTTTTGCTATTTATTATGCTGCTGCTGCTGCTGCTGCGACTGCGAATAACGCTGCCATTAAATCCTCCCCTTCCGACGTCCCCGGCCACGCCCATCCATTCCTAGCTGGAATTACTTAATTTGTAATAGAATTTCTTTAACGTTGCTTCGTTTTCGGCGCGTTCTGATGTCGATGTCGATGGCGCTGCTGTTGTTCTTGTTGATGTGCGGCGGTCGAGTAGCAGGTTGCGGGGGGGTGGGGGGGTTGAATTGGCGGAGTGGGCTGGAGGATGGGGGGATGCGGGGATGGATCGTCGTTCGTTGAGTCCAGTCGCTGAGGTTAGCCAAGTCGAGGTATTTGCGAAAATAAATTTAATAAGTTTGCGTTCACAACTTTTATTTTGTGTTAAGTTTTTTATTATTATACTTTCTTCTTCTTCTCATTGTTCTCCTTCTTTCTTTTTTTCTCCTAGCATTTTTCTGTTTCTTTTTGTACTTCTCACTCCTGCAAAAAGAAGTTCTAATAAACGGTCGAATGGTTGTTGGCTTGAAATATTGTTGGCTAAAAGCGTAACATGGTGAAATGTTTGCAATGCTTGAGAGCAGAAACTTAAGCGTTGAGAAGAGCGTAGAATAAAAAAAGGAAAAATCAGAAAATCAAGAATAAAAAGCGAACGGAACAAATAAAAAACACACACAAAAGCAATAAATTAACAACTTTTGCGCTTAAAACAATGTTAGTGAAGTTGTTTGTAGTGATTTGCTTTTGTTGTTGTTATTGTTTTTGTTGTAAATCTGTTTTTTTGTGGATCTGTTTTTGTTGTGAATTTGTTTTTGTTGTTGTTACTGTTGTTTTTATAACGCTTTTATATAAATTTGTTGAGTGAATCTTTTCGGAAAATTTAGGAAAAAGAAAAGGAAGGAAAAGGAAGTTTTTCACTGAAATACTTTTAACTAAAATAAGTAAAGAAATATTTTGAGAGTTTTAAATTTTGGCAAATTTAAAAAAATAAATTTTTCGCTTTGTTAATTTTTCATATAAATTTAATTTAAAATTCGATTTATTAAATATTTAAGAACAGTTCTTTGATGTTTCAAATTTGGTACATTACGTGGTTTTTGTCAACAACCAAGAACAACAGCAGCAACAACAATAACAACAACAACAGACTTGCCAACTACGAGTATTAATGGCGATAAACGACATCACGAACGTGATTTCAAAAGATACACGAAAAGCATTCTTCAGCAACAACTCTGAAAAGCGACAAAACGAACGCTTCAACGAATAAATAAGTCAATGATTAAATGAAGGAATGATTAAAAGATGTGATTGAATGGATAAATGAGTCAACGAATTAATAATTCAATGCAATAGTGAGTAAGTGAATCAGAGAATGAGTGAATAAATGAATATTCGACTGTGTTCAAGCCAACAGAGAAGCACCATAAAGAAAACGAGACGAAATAAATTCCTGTTTGTTAAGAGAGAAAAAGAAAAATTGTGAAAAATTCTCGTTGCTGTTCACAATATATTGTGCAATCGTTTTTTTTTCTTTGTTTTCATGCTGTGAAAAGTGCGAAATCAGTGCAAAGAAAACGAACGAATCAAGAAACCAGGAAAATCAGAGACGCTGAAGCAACATACAGACACTGTTTTAGTTGTTGTTGTTGTTTCTGTTGTTGTTGCTGTTTCTGTTCTTCTCACGTTAGCAAAGTTTCTCATGTAGTAGCTATTTTTTATTATTTCTTTTTTATTTGCTTCTTCTGCTTTGTTTCAGCTTTATTTTCGCTCAGCAAATTTGTCGATGCATTTCGAAGGATCTGCTGGAGCGATAAGAAACAATAAAAAGCCATTCGTTGGCAACGCGTTGTGCGTGAAGCGTCTCCATCACAGCAACAACCAAGAACAACAGCAGCAACAACAACAACAACAACAACAACATAAAGCAACAGCAAACAAATAAAACAAGCTGCGCTGCAGTTAAAAAGTTATTCTTTGGCAATAATTTGCAATTTAAGACAAGCTGCAGCGAAGAGTTGCCAACGCAAGTCGCGAAGAGGGGGAGCGGGACGGGAGGGGAGATGAAATGGAGGAGGAGGGGAGGTGGATTGAGGAGGGTGGAGATCGGAGGAGGAGGAGGAGGAAAGAAGAAAGCTGAGTGGACCAGAACAACGGTGTTAATTTTCGATTGTATCTTCGAGATCCTGTTTTTGAGTGCTCTAAAAATTCTTTGGATTACGAAATTTTATTTCCCTGATGTAATTAAAAAATTTTAAAAAAAGATTCTACAATTTTTACACTGCGAATTTCGCTAATCTTTTGAAATATCGGTGAATTTTTCAAAAATCGACAACTTATTAACACTCTCCCTCTTTTTCTCTCCAGTTTCTTCACCCTCTCTTCTCCTCTCTCATTCTCCCTTCCTCTCGCTCTCTCCCAGTCTCTCTCTCACCCTGCATCTGTCCGCACCGAATACATTTTTACCGTTATTAAGCCATTACCTTTAATGAACTTCCACGTGGATTAAATGACAGAGCGAATGATAAAAAGAACAGAATAATAAAAAGTGAGACAGAAAGAGAGAGAGAGAGAGCTTTTCTGTCACACACAAGCTCAGATGTGAGGGCTCTCGTGTCGCCTGAGTACTTACTTGAGAAAAGTGGCTGCCATTTTAATGAACTGTCAACAGATCCCGTGCCTACTTTCTTGGCCAGGTTCGTTCTATTAACTTTAATGTTGTCAACTCACAAGAATGTCACATTCAATTTAAGTGTGACAAATGCTAAGTCTAGACATAACATCAAGAAGGAGGAAGCGAGAGAGAGATACACACACAGAGATCCAGAAAGAGATACAGGGGGGAGAAAGATAAAGATTCTGACACTTTGAAATTAAATGACTTTCATCTAAACCGATATTAAATGAAGCCGAAGCGAGTTTTCTGCAGACGATGACATTCGATTAAAATTCATCTCCGGTGGTCCGCAAAGAAAGCGTGTTGCGTTGGAGTTGGCAACACTGGCACGAGATATCCACGTATTTCGAATAAAACTTTGCCAACAGGTGAAGATGTAAGAATTTTTAATGTGTGTCTGTTATCCACTTAATGGCATATCCACTTAAATGACATCCAGAGACACACACGTTCTTAATTGGGAGAAGGGAGAAAGAAAAGAAGAAGAGAGAAGAGAGGGTGAGCGAGAGAGAGAGAGAAGGAGGAGGAGAGAGCGATTGACAGAGTATGAGACCGCTTTTAAGCTTCGGTGAAAATTGCACTTTTAATTAAAGTCGAACAAAGTTAAAACATTTTAAAAACTTTTAGTTGCTTGCAGTTAACAACAACAACAACAATACCGACTATAGCAACACCACCACCAACAACAACAACAACAACGGAAATAAAGGCATCAAACGTGTCATTTGCAGCCAGTCACGTAAAACGCTTTATTAATTTACGCTTAATTCAAAAATTTAATTAAAGAAAATGTATTCAGTGAGTGGCTACAAGAACAAATAAAAAACCAATAAGAGGAATCACAAAAACAACAACAACAACAATAATAAGAATACAACACCATCAAGCATTTCAATATACCGACAAATTAATAATAAAACTTTTATTGAGTTGAATTGAGTTTTAATGGTGACAAGCAAACATTTATTTATTGAAAGAAAAGAATACAAAAATTTATGAAAAATAAGGATTCCTTTATTGCTGCCAGTGGCAATTATTTTATAGCAGAAAGAGCACACACTCTCATTGAGGGGGAGAGAGAGACAAAGAGAGACTGAGAAAGTGAAAGAGAGACAGTGAGAGAGAGAGGGAGAGAGAGAGGGAGGGAGAAGCAGAGAGACAAACAAATACGAGCAGAAGAATCTAAATAAATATCATGTCACTCAATAAAAAATGTCCTCAATGATGATGAAGGACGAAAACCAGACAACAATCAGAAAAGGAAAACTGAATATGAATAAATCGCAAATCACTGCTACATTTGGCATAACGTATGCTTCGATATACCCTACACGATCAGCCATGATCACTTCTGATAGATGCTTAAAATCGGGAGCTTTTCAAAAGAAATTACAGCCCACAGTTTCTATCATTTATAATCTCTTAAGTCCGAAGAATATTGATGAATAGATTTGTGTCATAGTTGACTCAGATATACTAAATTTTGTCAGATTTTCGCTCAATCATGCTCAAGATGACGCTGTTCATAAGTATATATAATTCTTTACTCCCGCCACGCCTTCTTCTGTGAATATACTCTTCTAACTTCGGCTCTTAGACATACAAACATCATTCCTTAATAACAAGGAAAATAACAGTAACAGAAACATGAAACAGCAATGAATGAAGGCAACAACAAAGACTACGTGTATTTAATTAACAGCTGCCCTGCCTTCTCCGCCCCTATCCACGCCTATCCACCAAAGCAAGCAACAACAATAAACGGTACGATTCAATTTGAATTTCCGTGTCATGCGTATCAATAAATCAATTAATCCTGACGATCATGATGGCGATTCGTTAAGTTATTTCCGGGTGTCATCCGGTAACACATCCACCAACACACACACACAAACATACCCACAAATACACACAAACACCTTCACATCGTTTAAATAACCAATTAAGAAGGGAAAAAAATACAAAACAAAACAAAACAAAAAAAGCACTTATAATGAAAATAAAGTGGATAAAAATAACACGACTACACTGTTTAAATACTATATACAAGTATATTATTATATATAAAATTAAAGTTATTGATTAACCATAAAAAGCGAATATCTTATATTTTGATATTGAAAAAACGCAATTTTTAAGTTGCATAGTTTTATTTTATCCCCACTTGAAAGACCCAACAACAACAACACCAGAAAATTATATACAATAAAAATGAGTAGCAAATATTAAAAACAACAACAGGAAAGAAGGAGAAGAGGAAGAAAACAAGACTATAAAAGCAATACAACACATGAATCGGAAGAACTAAAAAAATCCCCACAGAAAAATACAAATAAAACAATTGAATGGCCACGAACTTTAGTAAGAACACGGAGGGAGGGAGGAAGAGTGGGAGGTAGAAAGACGAAGAGGGATACAGAGAAAAAACGAGAATGACCAACATTGAAATGAAAAATTTCAACAATTTGTCGTTGAAATGCGAAAACAAATCGTTAATCGAAAAAAGGGTTGCCATCGAAGCGGATGATCGATCGTTGAGTTGTGTTGAGCTCTCCCCGTTTTCTTCTTCTTTCTCATCTACTGTTTTTCTTTTCCTTTTAGGGTGGCGTTAACGTTACGTCGGATGTGTTACGTAAGCGGCAAACACACACACATTACGCTCAAATGGTCAAGTATTATTTCTGTCCCCGAAGAGGGAACGAAACGAAAAGCGAATGATTCCTATAAAGGAAGCGTCTCACTCTCTCTTTCTCTGGCGATATGTCTGTCTGTCTGTCTGTCTGTCTGTCTGTATGCAGTAGAATTTGTGGTTAACGTGCGTTGGTCGCTCTTCGATTGCGGTCGTTGTGGTTTTTTAATCAAGTTGGATAAACAAGTTCGAACAAGCTGATAAATTGTAGAAATAAAAACATATCTACAATACATAAATACACATTATATACACATATACTCGTAAATATACGTCAATGAAATATATTTCTATAAACAGACAACATAAATATTCAAGAGTAACCAAAATAAAGGGTAAAAAAAGGACTCTCGGAAGGCTTTCTTATAGTTTTATAAGCTTCAGATTAGTCGCTGTCTGTTTGTTATATTCCCATGGGTTCTATATTTCTCTCTCTTTCTCTCTTAATATCCCCATATAGTAGGTTGGTGTTTATTAATCACTGTGCTTCATGAAAAATGTCGATAATAATGACAAAAGCATGATGGGTTTATTTTTTTATTCGATCTCTTGTGATGTATCGGCGTTTCATTACATCTGATTTGTCTTTTCTTCTTTTTTCAACATTTTCTCTTTACCAAGAAATGAACCGATGGCGGATAGTAGTTGTAGGCCGAGGGGAAGGAGGGGGAGAGTGGGATAATAAACCTGTTATTATTGCTGCCGATTTGTCTTCATTGTTGTTGTTGTTGTTGTCGTTGTTGTTTCCTGCCGAGCGACATCGGAATCTCACGAATTGTGATTGTCACTCATCGCTGCTTAAGCAGGTCATAATTTGTACTGCTGGGCCTCAAGTAACACGCGTTGAACTTGCTGTTGACGCATCCACTGCGTCGTGTGCGGAGCGTGACGCGCGCCAGCTGCAGCGGCTGCCACTTTAAATCGTAATTATTACGAGCATAAATATGAGTAAAGTACGGATTTCGAACGGATTCTTCAATTCGTGTCGCAGTCATAAATGAATGACATAAACGAATGAATAAAAGCATTTTGAAAGCTTTCATGCAGCATGCATGCGTGGCAACTCTACTTTGTTGAGTGTCATTCGCAGCAGCAGCAGAAGCAGAAGCAACAGCATGTGTTTGTGTGTGTGTGTGTGTGTGATTTATTGTGCGAATTCATGCTGAGTAGTATCCAGAAGATACTCCGAACAAGTTTGCAAACGTTTTATTACATTAGTTGCCGCCAGTGACGCTTAAAAAACACCACGAAAAACAACAACGAAAGCAGAGAAGCAACAACAGATGCAACAACAACAAAATGAGCAACTGTAGAAGTTGTAAACACAGCAACAAGAAGGAGCGAAAACCATCTGCATAAGAAACAACAACTGCGACAACAACGATAACTGCAGCAACAATACCAACAGTAACAACACCAACAACAACAACAAAAGGAACAGTACAACAACCACAAGAGCAGTAAAAGCAACAACCACAACAGCAGTAATGGCAACAACCACAAGCAGAACACAATAAGCATCAAGAGTAGCAGCCGAGATACGAACCCAAGCAGAAGGAATGGTGGCAAAAATCACTAAAACAACAACAGCTACCAATAATAACTGAAAACGGCCACGAACAGCAACAACAAATGAGGTGTAATTCAAACGTTGTGTGCGAGTAACGAACGAGTAACATTTCTGTCGAAGTGCAACGCAAAACCGTCAAATGTCATTAAGAGGTGTTGCTGCTTGCATTTGTGTGTGTGTGTGTATGGTTTCGGTTGTTGTTGTTGTTGTCGTTGTTGTTGTTGTTGCTGTTTTAGTTGTTGCCTTTTTAACGTCATAAAAATGATGTGTGGCATATACTGAGTGAGGTGAGTTTTTGCAATGATTGCCTGCCAGAAGCTACGTGTGAATGGGGGGGGGGGGGGTGGAGGGGCTGGAGGGGGTGTGGTTATATGCGGTCTAGCATGGAGAATGAACGAATGTATGAATGAATGAATGACTGGCTGGTTGTTATCCTGGTTGATTTGGTTGACCGGTTGGTTGGCTTGCTTCGGTTGCTCGCTTTTCTTATTTATTTGTTTGGCTGGAGCTCACACACATGCACTCATATAAACACACACTAACTCACTCAGTCACACACACACACTCATATTCACATCTTTTTTGTTGGTCTTCTTTATAGAACTTTTAATTGCTGGTCGTTGCTGGTCATTTATTGCAGCTGCCGCTGAGATACTAAATTTCTAGTATTTACCGTTATTTGTGATGTAACAAAAACGAGTGAGAATTTAAATTAGATTTTCCGTTTGCTCTCTCTTGAGATTTATTGTTTGTAGTTGTAGAAAATCGTTAAAATACATAAAATTTTGTATTTTTTCAAATATAATATTTTTATATTTATTTAGTTATTATTATTTAATTACTAAAATAATATACAGTATAAACTATATACTAATATGTAATAAATGAAGCCTTTTTCTATTAGAAAACAACAATAGTTTCAATTAATTTCGTTTTGGATCCTCTGTTACAAGTTTTCAATTTGCCCCCAAAATAAATCCATCGATTAACTAAGAAAGACCAAAGTCAACACGTCGAATCGAGAAACAAGGCGTCCATCGAAATTAAAGCATAAATGACACGTTTTCTGTTCTGCACTCGATGGCTTTCGAGACTCGAAAACCATTTCGAAAACAATTTCGAGTGATTTAAATTAAGCTCGGCTGAAATCCAGGTTTTCAGCACTTTCAGTATAGCAGGAATTTCCATTGAATGAACTAAAGCTATGCCATATAAAATTAATTTAAAAATCGACGATGCTGAGATAACAGAAACAACAACAGGAAAGGGCAAGAAGAAGAGGAAGAAGAAACGAACAAGAACATGGAAACGGAAACGGACTCGAACTCGGATGTAACAAGCTCAGCTCAGGTAACAATGACAAAAGCAAGACAACACTACAACGAACAACAACAAAGAGAACGAGAATACCGACAAAAAGGCAAACAACAACAACAACAACAACAACAACTACAAGAGGAAAAAAGGACACTTCCAAAGTAACGGTAAGTGTTACAAATACCTACAAGAAGAGGTTTTGAAGTCTAATCTAATGGTAAAGAAATGAAGAAAAATGATACCGGAAGTAAAACGAACAACAACAACAATCACAACAACTACAACTACAACGGCAACAACTACCACTACAACGACAACAACTACAACAACAATAAAAGATGGTTCTCCTCCCAGGGAATTGATAGAAGTACAACAACGAGACCAACAACAATATGTCTGTGATTCATTCTTTATACTTTTGTTGTTGTTCTTTTTGTTGTTGTTGTTGTTGTCATCGGGCAAGGATCGCCACCTGAATTTCAAACACAAAGGAGCTTGTTTTGTTATATCTTGTTATTTTTTTATATAGCTAAAAACCCACAACTACAACAAGAAAAACAACACAAACAAGACAAGACAACAACAGAAACGAAAAAGCAAAACAACATGAGAACCACAAAAACTCAGGACAACAAAAACAAAAAAAAAATCTACAACACAACCCGATTTGTGGTACACAGAATCCTGTTCTTGTTTAGAATTTCAATCGCAAGCTTTCATTTGCTTACCTGATGGTTATAAGCTGGTGTTGTTGTTGTAGTTGTTGTTGTTGTTGTTGTTGTTGGTTCAACTTTAACCTGCTTCCATGGGCATCCAATGTGGCCCATGTTGACGATGTTGTTGTGATGCCGTCTCTTTTTTTTGGGGCTCTTTTTTGGCAACCGGTAAAATCTGTTAAACTCGGACACGAACATAATCCTTGTTTTATTAAACGTCTCAACAGTAAACTAATCCCTCAAAATTAGTTGCAGTTAAAAGTGAACGAGAGAAAAAGAGAGAAAGAAGAGAGCGGGAGAGATGGATAGAGGGTCTCTGTGGACAAAAACATAGAAAAGGACAGATGGAGATAGTGATAGATAGACAGTGATAGAAACATAGGCAAAATAGTGGTTCTCAACTCTACTCACGGATGCTTGTTTGTTTTGCGGTCGTTCGAGGCACCCCGATATACCCCGATGTACCCCGATGTACCGCCAGATGCGGTGTAGACATCGGAACGAGTTGTGGTAAAGGGTTAAGATTTGCAAAATGATTGCAATAAATTGTTGGATGCCTTTGGAAAGGATGAAATGTGAAATCCAGTCCGAAAGGGAGTTGAAGCTGCTGAGCTGATTTATTAAAGCAGATTTTTACACCATTCTAAACAAATACAACTTAATTAGTTATGCGTCTCAGCCTCTTGAAAGCGTCGTATTAAAATAGGGATAACGCAGTGGTTTCATCGACCTTCAAATGCTTTTAGTTGATATTCAGATTTTCAGCATATTCAGGTTTTCAACGTATGTACATAGCACACAAAAGTGTGGCATACTTTTAGGCGGCACTCATAATGTACACTCATTTAGACGTGCAAACACCTGTCAAACATAATTCCCTGTCAGTTTATTCAAAACATATGCTAATAAGCACTCAATCAAGCCCATCAGCTTTACGCTTTTAGAGCTGATTGTGAAATTCTCAACCACAAGTTTTTCATTACTTGAGGGTTGTAGACGGGGCAGTTCACCTGATAGTCCCATGTTTCGAGGGCTCATCCAAATGATACCTGAGAGTACTGAGGCCACTCTAGATACGCACAACATTTTTTACAAGCTTAACATGTATTCGTACGTGTATCACGTCAAGTTATCGAAAATGCTTAGCAGAGAAACAAAAAACAGCAACAAATTGAAAGTAGCTACGACCAGATACCAGCATCAGACACCCGAATGTTCCACCGCATCGTTTTGTATCTACGAATGAAAGTCATCGTTTTTCATGTAGTCAAGTTACACACTCCCTCCACACTCATCCCTCCCACTCCTGCCATTCCCCACCCTGCCATCAACCCACCCATCCTTTGTAATGCTCCTCCTTCATTTAAATGCGTGTACTTCTCTGACTTCAGGGTTGCCAGGATGGCAACTGATTGTTTTATTGTTTTTACGAGTATGCGTCTTTTCCCCCCGCCCCCGCCTTCCTTCCGCTGCACCCTCCCCCTCCCCACGCCGCTCGGGGCTTCTGCTGTTTCCGCGTCATCACCAAGGAAATTTCAAAAATTGATTTTTATTGATCGACAAGATTGATTTATTAGATTTCAGTGCTTTTCACAAAACGTTCTGCGGGTGTCTGTCTCTCCCCTTCCTCTTTCTCTCTCTTTCGCTCTTTCGATCTCTCTCTCTCTCTCTCTCTCTCTCTCTCTCTCTCTCTCTCTCTCTCTCTCTCTCTCTCTCTCTCTCTGTCAGACTTCTGAGTTCCTTCATATCGTGTCGTGTTGCATTGTGTTGGCATTACACACGAGTACGAGCAGATGGAAGAATGGATGGGGTTATGTGGATACAACTCAGGGTGTTGGTGGGTGTGGCTGTGTACTCTTTACGTAATGCGATTTCTTTCGCATTCTTGACATAGTTTTATTTCTCTCTTGGATGAGGGCGGGCGGTGGGTGGCTCGGGAGGGACGCACTTGGAACTGGCGCGTGGAGTTGATGCTGATGCTGCTGATTCGCTATCGTCGTTATGCTAATCCATCGAAAGTATGAAACTGAAGACGATTTCGAAGTCATAACATAAAATTTCAAAAATTGAAAAGTTTTTTTAAATTCAATTAAAGAAGATTAGAATCGGGCCTGGAATTGTATCATGTATCCATGAATCAGCAAAATCTCTAGAGGCTAAAAATTTAAAAACCGATTCAGAAAAAAGAACTATTGAGCAAAAGATGAGCCTCGAATCGGTAAGATTTGAGAAAAAAGATGATTTGAGAAAAGCTTAAGTAGATAAGAAAGCGAACCCGAATTGAAATCTAAATTCCAAAAATTAATAAAGTAAATGAAGGAATAAAAATAACATCAATATTCTTAATACACTCGCCAAGCGTTTTTGAATAATTTCAATGCTGTATTTCTGTATATATATTTTATATATAAATAATTTATAAACTCAGAGATGAAAATCACAAATAACCTCTATAATAACTATTGACCTCAAGCATTAAAATCTAATTGGAAATAAACTAAATATTTTAAATAAATTGATCGAAATGATAATGATTTTGCATCAAAATCAAATCTGAGCAAATCTGAGTACGGAAAAGCAATAAAAAGCCGGAAATAAACCGAAAATAAACCGGGTGAAAATTATTAGAGTCATCATTAAAAGAGAAATGATTTTCATGCCATGATTTTCAATGGAATTAAAATTTATTTGCACCAATCAATTGTGTTGCGGTGATTCAGTGCTTCGATGGATTGGGCAATTTTTCAAACTACTTTTTAAAACAACAACAATAACAACAATAACAACAACAACGTTAATAACATCATCGTTGCTATTCAATTATAATGTGGAAAAAAACATGCTTGTAACAATCATGTTTGTCATCGATACTGATTTAAATTGAATTGAATTTAAAACGAATTTTCGTCCTTTCGGTTTGCAATCCGTTTCGAAATAATTAGAAAAAAAACATAATGATTTATTTACGAAACCAGATTTTATTTTAATGGAAAAGCCAACGAAATAAATACTTAATTATTATTTAGATTCATAATCATTCAGAATGATGGACACTTTTATTTTAGTGATCATTTTTTAATATATGTAGTTAGTTTTTCCTTCTTTTTTTTTTTGTCTTTTCGAAAAACGTTTTAATATCTTCGCCATCACTGTACGAAAGTCGCGAGGTTAAACAAGAATCACTTCAGCTTGGAGCTCACTTAACGCACTCGAAAGCTTTACAGAAACAACAGACGGAAAACGACGAGGAGATGAGAAATAAAGCAAAAGAAAGAGAACGAAGATGGCAAAAGAGCGACAGAGAGCGAGAGAGAGAGACACACACATAAGTCACATCTTCACTCAGCTGGTAATCATTCGTCATACATCATCATCAGTAGTATAAACAACAACAACAACAGCAACAATAATAGCACTACCAACAACAAAAACAACAACAACGACTTCAGGAATGCCTCATGGCGAATGCTTCTTCTTCGAGATGCTGATGATGCCCCTGACGATGTTGATGCCGACGATATTCTGATGATGTTGATATTTCTGATGATGTAGACGATGTTGTTAATAGTGATGATGATGACGATGATGCACTGCATCGTAGCATGTGTGTGAGTTGAACGTACGGATGAATAAATTTGCACTGCTGCTGCTTCTTCAACGTCTTCTTTCTTTCTTCTTTTTGTTGCCTCACTAACGTGTTTCTACTTCATCGGTTCGCGAGTAAACACACACACACACACATACATCGCCGCACACACACACATAGACTAGGACTTACTTATATGTGGCTTTATATATGAAATTTCAGTCTATAGATTGGTAAATCTCACTGAAGTTGAGTACAGAATGATTTTTATTTATTTTTTATCCTGTTTTTCTTTTCTTTCCTTTTTCATCTTTCGTGTCCTTGCATTAGTTCGGTTTGTTTGTTTTTCTTTTTTTTTATTTTTTTTACATAAAATTTATTTTAATATTTCGTTGTTTGGAAAAATTTTATCCACGATTTCATTTTACTTTACTTGGGATGGATTCTTCTTCTATCCATCATCATTTTCGATTTACTTAACTTAATTCAGGGTAGAGTAGATTAGAGAAAAGAAGAGTAGGACAGAATATGGTAGAGTGAGATGGATGTAATGGTTGAATAGTTGAATAGATGAATGGATAAAACGATGGAGTGAGCGAGGCGAGGGGCAAGCAAAGGTTAAGGTTCCATACGTTGCATCGATAGAGTCGTTGAGATTCTAGAATTTTTCGCTTCATAAAATTGAGAAAAATGAATTAAATTCGGATTGTGTAAGCAGTAAAAATCGCTGCTTCTTGCTTTTGGAATCCTCGAACTGGATTTATTAGTATTATTATTACTATCATTATTATTTTTATTATTATTAATATTTGTTGTTGAACATTTCAGTTGTTCTGATACTCATTAAATAATAGAGGCTGATATATATAGATACATATTGTATGTACGTATGTGTGCATCCGAAAGGTGTATCTATCGGATATAAATGATGTGTTTTTTTAATTTATCTCAGTTAACTGAATTTCTCATTTAAACCCGGAAAATCAATGCAAATTTCATCTCTTCAGGGATTTTTTCAAATGAAAGAATCGTTTGTTTTCATTTTTGATCATTACTTTTTTTAATCCTCGTCTACTCACAGCAACGTACATTGAAACACTGCCATTGAAATGCTGCTGGCCTAATTCTGCGTTGCTAATCGCCGAATCGATGTTCAAACAATTTTGCGAAATTAATTTCGATGTCCGCGTTGTGATGGACGCCGATGGAACCGATGGCGAGGTTGATGAAATCACAAAAGAGCTCGATTATTAGCGTTGTGAGTGGAGGGTGTGTGGGTGGTGGACTGTATACACTTTTGATAAGCAGAAATACAAACACACACACACATCGCTGGAGTATATTCAATGTTTTTGTTGCAATCCAGTTGAAAGTGTTGCGTTTTGTTGTCCTATTTTTTCGAGTATGCGTTTTATTTGTTGTTTTCATTGTGGTTCTCCGCAATGTTAAAATGCGAAAATGTAGCAAAATTAACGTTGTTTTTTTGCGTGCGTTTTGTTATGATGTTCATCCATCACAAACAAACGATCGAACACGCTTCGATTCATTCCACGGATAAACAATGGTTTTTGTGGTCGGAATGCATTTGAATTTTCATGGCCAACCGCCAGCGACCAACTGACCATTCGACCCCACCGACCGAACCGAACCCGACCAACAGACGACCTGATTTACTTGTTTTTCATTGTGTTGTTACTTTTGCCATATTTTGACGGAAATAAAATAGTATTTTTTGCGTAAATTCATTTGAATTGGAAATGCAATGCAGGAATAAAATTTCTTCGCTCTTTATATATCAAATATATTCATATACTGTATATGCACCAGAACTGTTGTTAATCGAACCCGTTCATTGAACTCTTTCATCTTTTCAGAGGTTCTCTAATCATTTTACTATATCCCCTCAATCAAAAACAAATTTTCTATGTAAAGACATCTTTAATTGACAAAAAAATAACAACAATTGTTCGGTGGTCCCTGTAAAATTTTCGGATATCGCCAACGACATCAATAAATTCAACTGAAATATAATTGTTCCGAATCAATGCACCACAAAAAATTGACAGCCGCATGCAAACACACTTCAGACAAAACAGACATACAGAGAGAGAGCGAGAGAGAGAGAGAGAGAGAGACAGAGAGAGAGAGGGAGCGAGAGAGGGAGCGATATGCACATTTAGTGAATAGCTGTCAATTTACAACACCAGCAACAACAACATCAACGATGCGCGTGATTTCTTTCAGCCGATTTCCATAGATTTGGTCAAAAATTGGTTCGAATTCAGAATTTCCATTGCAATTTCGTAGCTGATAGTTGCAAAGTGTGTAAATTGGTTGTTGTTGTTGTTGCTGTTTCCATTATGGTTATTGTGTAAATTGCGTTGTTGTTGCTGTTGTTGCAATTGCTCTGGTTGTTTATTGGTTGTTTTGTTTGTGTTGTTGTCGGAAGCTAGTTATGTTGTTGTTGTAGCAAATTCGATTTGTTGCCATGAAATGTTATTCCGCAAACATTTCCTGTTGTTGTTGTTGTGGTTGCTAAATCGTTGTTGTTGTTGTTGTTGTTGTTGCCGGTGTTATTATCGCTGTTCGCTGTTTGTTGTTGCTGTTGTTGCTGTTTCTTTTATTTCCTTGTCTAAAACTGAAATAAATTCGCTTAAATATTCATTGACGCCTGCATTTGTTTTAAATGAATTTTTAATTGGTTTTCATTGATGTTGGCCACCGTCACACGGTCAATAGTTTTGTCGTTGTTATTGTTGTTGTTGTTGTTATTATTTTCACTGCTGCTCCTGATCCACGTCCTCATCCTCATCCTCATCCTCGTTCCTCCGCTGCTCTTCGTATTGTTTGGACAGATTAAACGCATTTAATTATATCGACGGTTAAATTGAACGTGTTTGTTTATGTTGTTGTTGCTGTTGTTGTTATAATTGTTGTTGTTATTGTTATTTTATACACTCTACACAGAAAAAATTGAACTCAGTATTCAGCAATCAGAAAGTATCCAATCTAATTTTTGGTCGGTCCGAGCGACTTTAATTTTGACCCTATAGGAAAAAAATAACGAATTAAAAACGCCTTTTTTTTAAGTAATTTCATTGTTTTCTGACATAAAGTGAAATAAAAAAGTGATAATGCTTATTTTAATTATTAAATAATAATAGAGTGTATTTTTTATTATCTTTTATTAGATTTCTTCTTTTGCTATTGTTGTTGTAGAATCGAAATGACAGTCGTTCAGACTGACATAAAATTGACATCAGCTACTTTTTACTTGCTAAATACCGGGTCCTATTTGAACAATTGCCCTGCCTCCCCTCCGTTCCGTCCTTTCACACTCTCCCCTTCCCCCTCTCAGCCCCTCACCATCGCTATCAATCGTTCTTCTATCGTTTATTTCTGCTAACTGTTGTTTATCGCTTTCCCGGTGATTGTTTAGTGTTTCCGGTTTCCGATTTCCCGATGTATTTAGAGCAAACCCTATCCATCTCTCTCCCTCTCTTTCTCCCTCTCTTTCTCCCTCTCTCTCCCCCTCTCTCTCTCTCTCCCCCTCTGTTTCTCTCTGTTTCTTTCATTTGAAACCGCAAAATAGTACGAGTCCGCATTCGGACCGGAAAAATGAGTGCGTAAGGATAGAAATTATTACGTATTTTATGCGTATACAATTTACTTTATTATTTGCGTATTTATAAATTAATTGCGAATAATAAACACTTCAATTTTTAATTGCTTCCTGATGCAGAAAATATTGAAAGCAAGACCATTGAGTAATAATAAAACAAAACCAAAAACAAAAAAGAACTTAATACATTGAATCTTTTATAATTAAATCTTTTCTAATTTATAATTAATTTCAAATCGTTTAGTGAAAGAATTATTGTTTAAAACTGAATTTATAATTTATATATAATACATAAATATAGAAACCCATTTTAAAAATGCAGAATATGTTAAGAAAACACCAATAATTTGTAGTTTTCTTTTCCTTTTATTTATTATTTAAATTAAATTCAATTTAATTTAATTTTTTCCCCCTTTTTGCCTCCTGTCCTTTCAATTCTCTTTAATAAGGATCGAATCAGAATAAAAAATATTAATTAAAACCAGAGGAAATGTTAAACCAGAACAAAAACTCCATTAATGCTGATGAGATGGGAAGAGAAGTGTTGAAATATGGAAGGGGTGGTTGTAGGAGGGAGGAGCCCGACCCTGGGGGGGGGGATAAAACTTCATCACTTTTGTGAGTGCGTCGAGTTTTTCTCCCAATTTTTTCCATATTAATTTGCTTCCATTTTTTTTTTGCTTTTAATGATTTTCGTTTGTTTGATTTTTTTCTGTTCTTATTCGGTTCTATTTCTATTTTTTTTTCTCCACTTTTGCCCCTGTTTTTTCTATTCTTTGCTGCTCAAAGAAATTAATCAGAAGTAGGAAAAAACTAAAAGTTTGCCTCATTTTATTGAATGATTTGAAGAAGAAACCACATCATAAGGATAATAATAATGAATGTTTGGCCTCAAATGCAATAACAACAATAAGAGGGACATCAAGTATAACAACAACCAAGAACACAGAAACACAACTATAATAATAACAACAACGACACCATCCAAACCAAATACTCCATAATAATTCCTTTATTGAAAGCATATTAAGTCACGTACATGTCATGTGTCACATGTTGTTGTTTTTTTATGACATTGAACAGCACCCTACAACAATAAATGGGTATAGTAGATTACTATAGAGAAGCGAAGTATTTGTAACAATTCTTTATTAAATATCAGAAAAATTTCAAGAATACTTCCAAATTAACTCGTTTCAAATCGTACGACCTCGGAGATCAATCGATATGTCCATTTCTCGTAATAAACTTAAATAAACAATATTATTATGTGAGGTCTGTGTTTGTGTTCGAGTCTCGTCGGTATGTTCTGGGTTTGGGTCGCGTTCTGTATCTGAGTTCGGTTCTGGGTCTCATTCTGGGATTAAAACTGATACAAATTTTATCTGAAAATCTTAACTTCACTTTATTTGATTTGACATGACTTC
The DNA here is from genome assembly GCA_943737955.2 of Myopa tessellatipennis. Taxonomy (NCBI): domain Eukaryota; kingdom Metazoa; phylum Arthropoda; class Insecta; order Diptera; family Conopidae; genus Myopa; species Myopa tessellatipennis. Next base: position 55,198,188 of record OX031316.1, read on the forward strand.
TACATTAAATAGGAAACTCATTTTCGAAACTCCTTTCTGTAGGCATCGCAAAAGCTTTGGGTTTGGGTCCGAGCCTTAAACACTTTATCTCAGTCTCGGTTGACTAATTTTTTGTTTTATGGTGTTTCATATACTGTTATATTCGTTTCCTGATGATCATCTCTGGTTGCTCGACATACATTTCGTATCATGTACTCGTACGTGGATTAAAGAGTTTGTACGTGTGTGTAGATGTGTGTATGTTTGTGTGTGAGGCATGGTCACGGGTATGTTTTCGTATTCGTGTCATAGTAATCTTCGTTGATTAAATTTGTAGACTTTTGATGGTCCGGATTCAAGATTAACCAAGTTTCCGGAACGACTCCAAAAAGAGAAAAGAACAATCAACTAACTAAGAGTTATATAACTCGAGCTAAGTGCTGTAATATTTTAAGTATAGTTCATGATTTAATTTGACACTAAGCTACGCATTAAGACTTAAGTGCTTCGGATGAAGTGAAGTCTTTAAATATTTTCTTTAATATAAAAATGCCATAATAATATTTCTATTTGGTTGTTAACATTTTAATTATAAAGTATTATGTTTTTAATACAAATTAAGAAATTTGGGACTTTAATATTTTATATTGTACTACAATGATGTTTGCTATTTTAAGCTTTCATTCTAAAAATAGTAAAGTACACTTTAATAAAGAAGGCAAAAAGCTGAACCCTGACCTACTCCGTCCTCCCCCCGCCCCCCTCCAGTTCAAAAAAGTGAACTGAAGCTTTCAATTTCATTTAATTGACCTCGTACCCGTCTTTTTATTATGCCATCAAACTTTTATTGACAATTTACACTAAGTTAAGTTAACAATTTAAGCTGCGAGCTCTTTTGGAACTGGTAATTTTTTTAGAAAACATCTACATTTCATTCGCACGAATTCTTAATTAAATTATTTAGACCCGAACACACAATAGTCTCAGTTAACTTTCAACCTTTTATTATCTTCAAAACTCATTGTTTATAATAAATTGAAGCACTTGGAGATGAATGACCTCAAGATAGAGAAGTTTATTTATGCCTTTCTATAAAATCTGAGGAAGTACTGGGAGCTCTTCGAAGACTTTCGGTATATAAAAGAAGGTAAATAATGGAAAATGATATTTTTGAAGGCTTCAGAAAAATTATTCTGCTTCTAGCAAAGAGTTAAAAGGTCTCTCACTCACTCCCTCTTACACCGTCACTGTATTGTGTAGAACTAAACCAAAAAATACTATTGTTTCCCCCCACCCCTTCCCTCCTTCTTTAAGCAACCGTATGGTCCAAGCGACGCTTAACTAAAACCTCATATCAATTTAGTGCCTTGTAGACACGACAGACTCTAGAAAAGCACCTGGAAAATCCCCTAAAAAGCATGTGAAATGCATCTCAGAAATCATTAAAAAAAGCATCCAAAAGCTTTAAAAAAGAATTTGAATAAGCATTTCAAAAAGCTTCTAACTTTATTAAGCGAACTTAAATCAAAAGCAACGCACGTGAGCAACGGCATTCAGTGCGGGAAGCTGACAGCAGAACTGTCAATGCGATCGGTTGTTCTATTTTTTGCACAGTTTATTTTTCACTTTTGATTAAATAAAAATCACAATATTTGATCTTTTGATCTATGACTATCAAACGCTTTTTTTTTCTTCGATTTGTAGAGAACGTTGTACTATTATATTATATAAAAAATATACAAATTTAATTAATAATAAATAAATTTAAATAATAATACAATAAATAAATTTAAATATTTCTTTTTTTATATATGTTAATTTTTTTTGTTAATTGTTGTTGTGATTCTTAAAATGCATTTCAATTTGAAGTTTGATTTCACGCCGATCGAGGAAGCGAAGATCAACGAGCTGCGTAAACGGATTTTGAGTGCGTTTTTAATGTTTTCCGCATCTTGTCTTCTCAATCACTCTCTGTCTGTCTCTGTCTTGCTCTTTCTTTCGCCATGTTTCTACTGTTATTATTAATCAATTTTATTGTAATTTGATAGACTGTCCGGATCTTGAAATCGGTACAGAGGATGTTCTACTTTCGAAATTCCTGTGCTCCGCCCACTGGGATGTCTCGGTGGCCTTTGATCGCCTTTATAAGTACTACGATTTCAAGAACCAGCATCCCGAATGGGTGGCTCATCATACGGTGGAGCATTTTCGGTCTCACTTCCTGGATGTTCAAACTAAATTTTTACTGCCAGGACGTGATCGAAAGGGACGCATGATAGCGGTGTTCAAAATAGGTGAGAAAGAAGGAGTATGAGAGTGATATAGAAAGAGAGAGTGGGAGAGAGAGAGTGGGAGTGAGGGTGAGAGTGAGAGATAGAGTGAGAGAGAGAGAGTGAGAGTGATAATAAGAGTAAAAGTGAGAGTGAGAAAAAGAGAGTGTTTGAGATTCAATTTTTTGTAGTGATCGAGTTAAGAGATATCATAGATCAATGATTGAGATCGAGGAAATGAATCATATTAAGAGGAGATTTTAAAAAGCAACTATTTTGGTTAAAATCGCTCTAACATATTGATTATTTGAGATGATTGATGATTTAAATTTTGTTGATTTGTGTGGACATCAGATGTTTTTTCTTCAATTTTTTCTGTTCAACTTCCAGTGGATGCTTTCGATAGATTCCCCGATTATATCCACGACATCATTGAAATGGATGATCTGGTGTTGGAGTCCCTGTTGCTGATACCCGATATTCAGAAGTTTGGCATCAGTATAATATTCGATCTAAGCGGGTATAAAATGCAATACAATTAAAGAACTTAAATTCTTTTTGAGTTTCTTCAAAGTCTTTAAAAAATTTATCACAATTTGTATAATTTTTCTGCAGTATTACGAAGAATTACCTGTGCATGTTGTCACCACAATTCGCACGCATGATCAATGCCAAGAATGAGATTTTTCCCTTCCCCGATCGGATCATGCATCTGATACAGAAAGGATTCCTGATGAATGCCGCCACGTCGCTGGTGATGCCGTTCATGAGCAAAGATTTTAAAGAAAAGGTACCGATTTCTACTAATCTAATGTTGATAAATAAATGCTGTATATATGTGTTTATACTTTAACTATACATAGTTAATCTATATACATTTATTCTATTGTTTTATATTCAATTTAATGCATTTTTTTCGTAACTCTTCCGAAGATCATTACGCATGATGGGAAAAATTGGGACAAACTGCGTGAGATGATTGGATACGAGAACCTTCCCGCTGATTATGGCGGACCCACGACGAATGTACTCGATGTGAATTTGTTATATAATCATTTGTTGGAAAATTCTGATTACTTGCTGAAATTGCAAAGCTATCGAAAGTGTACCACATAGAAATCGATGACTGTAAAAACAACAACATTATTGATAATAGCATCAACAACAACAATTTAATAATTACAACTACAACAACTTTGAAGGGTTTATTACGAGTAGACAAGTTTAAATATTATTTTATTTGCTTTCATGTGTTTAGAAATATTGGTTTAGTTAGTTTATTTACACTGCGAATGTTATCGACAAATAAATGGTGCGTATGTGTAATTATTGAAGTGAATTCGATCTCTCACTTCCCTCTCGGACTTAACCCGCTTTCGACAACTATACTTAATTAATCAGTTACATTTATACATAAAGCATTCAATATACATTTATGCATATATGTACATAGGTGCAGTTTTCCAATCAGAATGTCAGAACTTGATAGATGCTGACGGCCATATTTTTTTCTTAGTGATTTCTCGCATATCAACAGTTAAACTAATAACGGTTTAGTAAATTATCATAAACCATGTTCTGTAAAACAGACAAATTAAGATTATAAAATTTAATCAGTTTCGTTTATTCGGTTGTTGAGAATATTTTGTACACTCATATACAAACTTTTATTGATTGAAACCAACAAAATATTCAATCTGGGGACGTTATTTCTACAAAATTATTAAAAATATTAAGGCACTTATTCACAGTCACGACGACGACGTTATCGGTTATTCAAAAAGAACCTATTAAATGTGTTCCAATTTTCTACAATGTGTTCCAATCAATAAACGAGAAAGAATTTGAAAACAATAAACAACATTATCTACATTTTCATTTAATATTGCAGTTTTTTTTCGCAATTCTTGTAGTTTTTTTTTCAAAAGCCACTGGAATTTTTTGAAAATTGAAGAAATAATTTTTGTACTTATGTAGAGGCACAGCAATAGTCAAGAAATTGATTTGTAGTTTAGTCAAGACAGTCTGGTTATCACTGAAACCCAAATGCGTTTAGTTTAGAAATCAACCAAACAGAAGCAACGGGAAAATTTTTATATGTAATTATTTATTATTAAATATAAATAATATTATCGGTTTGGTTATACAATATATTAACGTATTTATAAATATATTATGTAAATATTTTATAATATATTTATTATTTCGTTCCATTGCTTCTTAAAAAGGTTTTTCTCCAGGAGAAAAAAGCATAAAAATTTTGTAAGAAATTCCATTGGGTTCGTGTACTGCATAACTTTAAAGTTCACAGTAGATGTCGCTTTAATCAATAAAGATTAAATGGCCAAAGCATTGCCATTTCAAACCATTCTTGAAAAATAACTAACGTTTTCCAGTGCTTCATTCAATTCAATTTCAATTCCGAATTCAATTTCCTTTCGTAGTTTTCCGAAAGTTCCCAAGAAGCGCGGGACGCAAGGGGAAACTGTGAAAATGAAAAAGTTGTTGTTGCGTTTGCACAATAAATAAAAGCGTTGCCAAGGAAATGGTTTTTTAGGAAGCACAACAAAAGCCGACATCAAAATACTTGTTTACAACATTTTGAAGAGTGAAGAATTTAATTAACATTTAAATAACTTCCTTAAAGCTACTGAACAATAATAAAAGTAAATTATATAAAAAGGACGACGAAACAACTATGTCCACGAAGGGTGTGATTTGTTTTGATATATCGAAAAATGAACGCTTTCAGATTTCAGATAATTATAAAATGCTTCATCGGAAAATCAAAACTCAGTGGAAAGTGGAACAGTAAGTGAAATAAAAGCCTAGAAAAGAAAAACAAATTATGAGTTATAAAAAATAATGTATACTTGAAGAATATGCTAATTTTGAGATAAAGAATAAATTAAATTTATTTCAAAACTACAACAGATAAACTAAAAATGAATTCAATTTTTTTAATAATGGTTCCGAATAAATTTAGATAATTTTTATTTCGTTGTGAATTGGTTGTTAAACTATTTGTATTAATGAATTTCAGAAATGACCTTGAGCTAAGCGAGAATCGTCTGGCTCACGTAAACATTTTTGTGCTCGCTGGTCCCCAGGAACGATTCACAGAAGAGGAATTTCAAGTGTTGAAGGTAAACGATTTTGTTCGGCTTTTTGTTTCATGCAAATTGTAAAATGTTGAATTTTCCAGAATTTCATTGAGAACGGCGGCAGGTTGTTGGTACTGCTGGGGGAAGGCGGCGAAAATGAGTACAATACTAATGTGAATTTCTTTCTGGAACAGTATGGAATCTATATAAATAACGGTGAGAAAGTGATCTGGTTTGAAATCTATCAATCAATATCATGTATCAGTCATGACGATTCTCTCTTAATTTTTAGATACCGTTATTCGTCCTCATTACTACAAAAATTTCCATCCCAAGGAGTGTGTCGTCGGCGGCGGTGTCGTCTGCGAATCGATGTGGCGCAAACTCGTGCAGCAGGAAATCGACCGGCTCGACTACGATTTCAGTGATGAGAAGTACAAGATCCATTTTCAGTACCCGTACGGAGCCACTCTGAACGTATCGGAGCCGGCGAATGTTATGCTGACGACGGGGCCGGTCGTCTACCCGTTCAATCGACCGCTCGCCGGATTCTATTGTAACGAGCACCAGGGCAAAATACTGGTCATCGGCTCCGGGTACATCTGGCATGACAAGTATCTGGCCAGCGACAAGACCAACGATGCGATTTTGGAGTATTTTCTGCAGCTACTCGGCGGCGATGAGCTGAAGTTTACACATCTCGATTTTAACGATGTTGAGGTGAGACAAAGAAGCAGGAAAAAGTCTGTTCACTCCTTAAAAACAGCTTCATTTAGACATGTTCTCCCTCCCTTTCTTTCCTTCTGTTTCTCTTTCTTTGTTTCTTTCTTTCATTGCTTTTCGGTCCTCGCTACCTTTCTTTCTCTCTCTTTCTCTTTCACTATCTTTTCCGTACTTAGTTGAATGACAACAGAACCTTCAGCGACATCTCGTTCGTTGCTGACGTTCCGAAGGCCTGCCTCATCGATTCCCTGGACAACGAGATACCCGCCGACTTCAAGCAAATGTTCGACATGTCGTTATTCGCGCTCAGCAACCGCCTGCTGAAGGATGTCATCGATGCCTATCAGCAGCTAAACGTCAAATACGAACCGCTTAAGATCATTAAACCGCAATTCGAGATACCGTTACCGCTGCTGCAACTTGCGGTGAGTTCATTGAGTGGGGAGGGGGGGGGGGGAAAGTAACCGAATGATAAAAATTATAAAACGAATAAAATAGTCGTAAAAGTTCAAAGAACAGAAAAGAACAAGACTTTAGAATTTCTTTATTTTTGACGGAAATTTTGACTCCATGAGATAGCTGAAGATACTGAAATTTTGCTGAATATACTTAATGTTTTTCTCCCTGTCTCTTTTTCTCTTTCTCTGCCTTCTTTAGACTTTCCCGCCAATATTTAGTGAGCCTCCAGCACCACCGCTGGAACTCTTCGATCTCGATGAGGTTTTCAGTGCACCGCGCACTCAACTCGCCCGAATGACTGGCAATTGCTTGCAAATCATGCAAACCAAAGATGCTGCACCACGCAAATCGGTCAATACCAAAGAGCTGGAAAACTATATCAAGGAATGCGCACGGATCACTGGCATCATGCAGGAGTTCGAAGATCTGGCAGCACGGGAAATTTTAAACATAATCGCGATGCAAATCAGCAGCTACCGACCGTATGCCGATGAGTGAAGGGAGAGAAGAGTGAGAAGAACAGAGTGACGATGATGGAAGATTGAATAGCATTAAGAGTGACGAATGACGAAAGAACGGTTGTGAAGTGACGAGTGAATATCAGAGAAGAGATCATTGAAGGTGAAGTTGAAGAGTGAAGATTGACGACGGCGGAATTTAGAGGGAGAGAGAGAGAGAGAGAGAGAGAGAGTAAGAGAGGAGAGTGAAGAAGAATGGCTTGGAAGGCTTTAAATTACAATAAAAAATAAAAGTTAAACTCCTTTTTTCCGTCTCTATAACTGCTGATAGCGAACATTTATTAGAATGAGGTTAGACTTAAGTTCTGTTCAATCAGCGAATTCCTTTGGCTTTTTTAAAATATATTCATTTGGCAGTTTTTGGTTCCCCGTTCTTCAAGCGTTTGTCACACGTTCAACGCGAAACAAAAAACTGTTGATGAAAGCTTAATTTTAATGAAATTCTTTTAAGGGTCCCCATTTTAAATACATTTAAATAAGTTTTTGCTTACAACGACTGAAAGATAAACGGAGAATTTGTAAACATGATTTGTACTCAGGTTCACAGGAGAAGTTTCCATCGTCGGCTTGATTTGACAGCGATTGCGATTGTAACTCGAGCCAATTGGAACAGAGACAGACAGGCAGACATGCGGACATGTGGACTTGCAGACATCTAGACATACACATGTATCGACAAGTATTTATTAACAAGTTGATGATTGATCATATATTAAAAACACAAGAAAAATAAATAAAGAGTAATAAAAGCGAAAACTCTTGTGTTATATTTTTAGGGGCATTTTTTGAAAATGAAAACTCATTGCATTAAAAACAAAGAAGTTTAGTTATCTTATACATAGTCTATATTTTTGTCCTTAAGTTCTATTATAGTCTATGTTCCTATCCACTGTTATAGTCTATTTTTAGTCTGTTTGCTACTTTCTGTCCTTTTATTAATATTATTTTATTTCTTACGAAATTATTATTTAATAATTAATATATACCATTTAGTATTTATTATTTTTTATCTGCTTTATAAATAATTTTCTATAATTTGTAGACTATATACATATTTCATTCGTAAAGACTCTTAGAGTCTATTGTACTGTCTAATATAGTCCTCTGTCGCCTTCTATTATTATTTATCAATGAAGTAAATAATACTCTTTGTTTATTCGATCCTAAATATATTAATTCTTAAATTCTTCCCATCAAGAAACGTAAAACCTGTGTGAAAATCTCTTAATATTCTGTATTAATTGAGAAGGAAATTAATTACCGTTAACAATAATTTATTACACAAAATATTATGTTTAAAATTATGTATGTTCATCAAAGTGTTCTTGAAAATGTTCTCGAAAATACTCCCGAAAAACCTCTTGAAAATTAATGTGAAAATTTCACACATTCTTTCCACAACAACACGCGCTCACACAAATTAAATCACATCCTCCAAAGAAGAAAATAAACATCTAAAAATGTCACCCTCCCCCCCCCCTACACAATCACTATGCGATCACCATCACTCCCTCTTTTCTCCCACACAAATGACACCAATTAATCAGGGCGATGATCATCTGATGCCTCAAGTTACTCATAGAAAGAAGATAAGAAAAATGTGAGAGGGAAGGAGAGAGTTGAAGAGAGAGAGAGAGAGATGGGGAGCGATGGAGTAGGATCGAGAGTGGTAATTGTGGTATTTTCTCGCAAGTGTTACAAATTGTTTTACAAATTATTTGTTGAGACGTTTAACCGCCGCATAAATTAATTTAAAATTTTCACAAAAGAGGGGAAAAAAGAAGAGGGGAAGAGACGGACATACATAGGGAACTTCTTCGTGTTCTTCTTCTTCTTCCTCCCCTACTTAAGTGTCTTAAGGAAACTTCAGGTGATCAGTTGTTTTAAATGATGCTATAAAAAGAAACAACAAATCAGAAAAGAAGGAAATACACAAGAACAAAAAAAGGAAATAAGAATAAAAACGGAAATAAAACCAAGAAAAAAGCATGTTTATAAAAATCAACAGATGATAAAAAAGAATCAACGGAAGATAAAAAAAGTCAACGGAAACATTTTCTGATGATGATAAATGAATTTACATCGCTTCATTTCTTTGTTGTTCTTGTTTATTTTTAAAACCGAAAATCGAAATAAGATATCACTTGTATCCAGCCCTAAATATGTTTTATTAAAAAAAAAACAAAATTATACGGCTTTTTATGGGAAAAACTGTTTAAATAGATGTTTAAAATAATTTTCTGTTTTATGAGATAAAAATAAAATTTCAAAATAAAGATCAAAAGGAAAAATAAAAAATAATAAAGTTCTATTTCATTTTTTTTTATTTTACTAACTTATTTATTTTTATTTTACTGTTTATTTTCTAACACGGAATTAAGTTACGAGGAAATACTTATCGATTATACACTCCGTTATATGTATCTATATTATTCAACAATTGTCTTGAAAACATAGTTTATTATCTATAGTTTATTATCTATAATTTGGGACATTTTTGTTGTTAATATTGAAATTGGATTAAAACCTTAACTTAGATTAAAGTTTTTAAAATGACTTTAGAGCCAAAAAACAATTTATCAATGTGAATTAAGAGCATCTACGAGTATCTGCTATCAATGGATTTTATACAACTTTTGATTTTGATATTTTGATAAATTGTTCTTCGGAATCACTCTTTAGCAATTCTTAGCATTCTTTTAGAATATTCTTCTTTGTTGTTAGTTTTTTCTTTCTGTTTTCTTTTTTTTATTAACCCTTAATTCATAAAACTATACAAACAAAAGAAAATCTAAACGAGAGCTGAGGCTGGAGATACATAAACTTTGTTTTTATTTATATAACGAAATGGTTTGACTTCAGGATAAAACTAAAACCTCTGACTAAGCAAATATCCACAGAAAAACAGGCACATCAATAAACACACACATACATACGTGCACACTGACATATGTACATACACATGTGCACGCAGAACCAGAAGCAGCTGACACTTGAAGTTGCTCTTCAGCTCTAAGGACATGCTTCCTTCCCAGCGACATGCTTTTAGCGATGTCCTTGCCAATGACATGTCACACTCTCTGTATGCATCCTTCATCATGTTGATGGCGGCTTTTTGACTTCAACTTTTAGTGGCGATTTTTAGCCCGCGACGCCCGCAGACACTCAAACAAACAAAGATGACTGCGAAACGAAATGAAATTCATTCAGATTTGGAAAAAGTTAAACAAATATTTGTCAGTTGAGCTGGCTGGCTGGATGTCTGGCTGGCTGCATAAATATTAGCTGTCGATGGGTAGCAGGAAGGAGTCCAGGAGCCAGGAGTCAGAAGCAGCTGTTTAATGTTGGAACAGTAAATGGAAATCTTGACGTTTGGCTAAAGTGACAGCGGTTGCAGTTGGTTGTCTATCGAAGGTTCAGAAGAAATCCCCATATACACCATATTCTTCTGTGGCTGCGTTTCCCCCCCCCCCCCCTCCTCCTCTTCTTCTTCTTCTTCTGCTTGCCTTAAAACCTCTTTCAAACGCTGACAAACTGACAGCATTGACCGTTTCCACGGTGACAGTTTATTGCACTGAAGCCTTGCAAGGAAGACCACCAAGAAATGGAGCATCAAATCAACCAACTGTCGTTAATAATAAGAAAGAAACCTATAGAAAATTTATTTAATAATTTAAATTGGAATAATGACAGAGTTAGAGAGGGAGAGATAGACAGAGAGAGTGAGAAAGAGAGAGGAAGAGAGCGATGCATTCGAGTTTACTTCCTCAAAACGGTGTCAGATTTCCAACTCATCGAACATCAACTGAATACAAACAAAAAGCAACTTTCTCTCAACAAAAAACAAAAGAAAACCCTCAGTAACTAAAAGAAAACAAACAAAAACTTTTCTCGTTCATTCACACAAAATTTTATAGAATTCCCTAAAACAGGTACAAAAAGGACATAAATAAGAAAAAAAAAACCACAAACCAACGGAAAGTGAAACATCCTGTCAAAAATTTTGTCATTCAGAAGTAGAGAGACATCAGAAGAAGAAGAGGAAGGAGAAAAAGAAGAAGAGGACTCAACGTTGACAGCTCTTTTTTAAGGTGTTCCTTTTTAAAGTTCTGTGAGAAAAGTTTTAAGAGAAAAGTCGATACTGTTTGATGTACACGTATGTTATTCATGGGATATCATCTAGGATACCGATAATCAGATGACAGATAAAATTTAACAGACATGACTTTTTAAAATGAAGTTCTAACTCAGTTATTAGAACACTTCATATAATGTGTGTATATCTGTAACCTGGAATTCCATTACTGTGGTCCCATTATTGTATGAAGAGTTTAAAGTACAATAATATCGATAGATTGAAGTCTATCAGTAGAATGAATTTAAAACAGGATGTTATTAAAAATTTGTCAACTAAAACCAGAAATAAAATAAAAATAAATTAACTACAGATTACCAAAAGTATATCGGAGAATCCAATAAAAAGAATTGACAATTAAAATAGCAGAAATCTAGTAAAAACCGGATGTGTTAAAATCTTAACTATCATGTGCTATCATAACATATTGTATAATTGTAAGTATATGTACAGTGCCTTATATAGCTATCGATGTGGTGATAAGGAAGCGAAAAAAGTGAGAAAAAACCACAAAAAAAAAAAATAAAGAGAAACCAAAGAAAAAATGTCGCCTAAAATGGCTTCTGTTCCGTGATGCATGAAATAAAATGAAGTTTCGTCATGTATGACAGACAACCCGTTGACGATGACTGATTTTATTCGCTGGTTACGAGGAAGTACCACATGATTTGTGTGCTTTTTTATACCCTACACTCGAAGGTGAAAGAGTATGTAATGTTTGTGCTGCCGTATGTAACACATCTGGCAAATAAAAGTGAGTTATATAAAATAATTTAGTATCTTTACATCTAGGATACACATTTGATATACCCATCCACAGATAGGCGTGATTCGCCCACTTTTCTATATGCTATAAAATCCGTAGGGTATCTTAGATTCGGACAGGCCGAAGATAGCACTCCTTCTGGTTTTTCTTCTTCTTTTCTTGTTTACCTTTTTAGATCGACACGGTTGCTGAGTTTGCGGTTTCTATGGTTAGACAAGAGATGTCTTTACAACAACAACAATACTACAACAGCAAAAAGCAAAACTAACTGATAGGTAAAAAGTACGTGCTGTAATACAAAACCTGTGAGATGGAAGCAGTTTAAAAGAGGGTATTAAAAATAATAATAGAATTAAAAGTTAATAAACAAAATAATAAATTAATAAAAATAAGTATGTAGATAACTGTTTGTAGCTACGAGACACATTTCTACGTAGAAGGAAGTAAATAATTTCTAAAAAGAAAATTATTATAAAAGCAAAGTAAGTGATAAAGTCAAAAATACCACAAATCCAGCAATTTGTTATATTAAACTTTTGATAAAACTTTAAATTTAAACAAATACATATTTAACAACAACTCAACTTTACTAAATTAATAAAAAATCAACCAAAAACCAAGAAACCATTTAATTTAAAAAAAGTACAACAAAAATAAGGCCACAAAGATTGACAAAGACAATTGACAACACAACAATAAAGTCAATAAAGGCAACGTAGAAAAGCAACACAAAAAAAGGAGAATATTTTATAAATTCCATTCTTGTACTTAAGTGAAAAGAATTAATTTCAACTTAATCTCAACTGAGCTTGAGCTGAATATCTTGCTTCTTCTTGTTGTGCTTCTTCTTATTGCGCTTCTTTTCTCTTTCTATACTCCATCTTTCTCTCCTTCTCACTCTCTCTTTTCTTATATTTGTGTGTCTCTTTCCTTCCTTCTTCTACTCAACTGATGCTGGCCCGATCTTAAGTATAGCGTCTTTGTTTAATCGTACTCACTGTTGTTGTTGTTTCACTGTCAGCCAGGTGACAAATCTTCTTCCGTATCTGTTTTTAGCGGGAGGAGGGGATCGATTGGGGGGGTTTGATACAAACTCCATGACGGCAAGCGTAGCATGCAAACCAACGATGGACCCACAGCGTTGGTAGACGCCCGCTGTAGATGTTACTATGATTGTTGCTGTTGTTATTGTTGTCGCTGTTATTACTGTCGTTGATAGTGTTGTTGGTATTGTTGTCCGATTTTTGTTGTGATTTCAGTTGTTGTGTTAGCGTCTGCTGTGACAGCTTGATGCCCCCCTCCCCCCTTCCGAAAGGTCATCTGGATGTTCGATTGTATTGATTACAAAAAAATTAACTAAGTGCATCGTGATCAGTGATCCGTTTATGGAGATCACTGAAAATAATTCAAAAATATTTAACAATAAATTTTGTAGAGTTTCCAAATCATATTAACATTTTAATAAAAAATTTTAAAAAAAATAATTAATTCGCTTTATAAATCTAAAGAATGACAATTTAAAGATTTGATCTTAGGACCATCAGGAGAGATCAGAAGAGAATACTTTTTTTCTTCTTATTTCTTTCCCTTTCTTTCCATCTACACAATTCTCTTTTTATAATCTCTAAATCTAAAGCCTGTTAATTGATTGTAACATTTATTAAGGCCTTGATATCTTTTAAGCCAAGATTGGTTGTGTGTTTTGTGTCTGTTTTGTGTTGTTGCCTCAGATTTGTCTCGGAATCAAATAAACAGTTTTTATATCGTGTCACCTTCTGAATGGGTTCTTTCTAGGTAACCCAAGAGAAGGTGAGGTACCCTATGAATATATAAAAAATAGCTTCTTTTTCTGGAAAGGAAAAGAAAAACCTGGCCTTGACATGAGGCACAGCCAGTTGTCAAGCATAAGAAACTATTCGCTGGTTTATTGGAGGTCTCCATGGTAGCTGTAGTTGTTGTTGTTGCTGTTATTATTGTTATTTGTGTCACCTTTCACTGTGTGTGTTTTTTATTCTTGTTGGGTTTTGTTAAAGATTTGGTGTTATTTTCGTTGGATGCGTTGTCTTTGACACTGAAATGTTTTTTCTCCCCGTTCTTTCTGAACGTTCTCCACTGTATTTGTTTGTAATTTAATTATCTACGTTTAGTTTATGGAGTTTTTAATGCTTACGAGATTCTTTGGATTATATGAGATGGTTTCTTGAGAGGTTCCCGGAATTTCATTCAAGAACAGGTGGTTGCTTGTCGTTATAACGTGATGTTTAATGTTTTCGAATTTATGATGTTTATGAACACCTTTCTTTCATTCTATCTGTCTGTCTACCTATTCTGTGTTCGAGATCCATGATATTTGAGTTTAAATTGTGACTTAAATAGCCTTATTTATGACACTTGTTTGATAAAAGACTGCGAGATGTTTGCAAAATTAGGCGATAAAGAAATTTAAAGATTTGTCGTGGTTGCTGCAAAATAATTAGTTTTTGATAGGATCGGTTGTCGATCGAAAGTCTCTCGAAACGATTAAATACTCTCTATGCTTCTAAGGATATGATTCTTCTTTCATTCTGATGATTATAGTTATACTTTATTAAGTTTTGTCTCTTTGTGTGCGTTCATATTTAGCTTTGGACTCATACTCTAGACCCCAGGTTTTTGGATACACTTCAAGGAGTATATGTAGATTCTTTTGGAGCCATTCTCTCCGAATCTATTCTATCCATCTACCTACGTATCTATTGGTCTATCTATCTTTACTTATCTAATCTCACCGTGGGAATCATTGAGTTTAAGAACTCATCCAAGGCATAATCTAAAAAGTTCCTTGTTTAATAATAAAATTTCTAACGAAAAATGATAATCCCAAAAACAAAACAAAAGTTATATTTATTGTATTAATCTCTAACCCGCTGTCGCCAACAGATTAACTCTGTACACATGACTGAGCGCCAAGTAAGTAAAAAAAGCATTTATTTCCAAAAATCGAACGAAAACTTTAGACAACCAGAGAACTGCTGGTCTTGAATCCATAACTAAATAAACAAAAAAAAAACAGAAAGCAAATACAACAATAGGGCCAACATTGTCTCTGCTGGTTGTTGGTCCCGGCATCTCCGATCTGATGGTTCGAGTCAGCAGCTGCAATGGGCCAAAATTGATAGCTTCGTCGCGACAATATTTAATATTTTTAAGGTCCACTACACGCACGTCCTTGATTTCGTTGTCCTTTTGGACTGGCTGCTTTTTGTCTCTCTTTCTTCTTAATTGTTCAATTAGCCAAAAAATTCGTTGAATCCTGGATGCAACAGAGCATTCAACTGTTGCTTATCGCTTGTTAATATTTAGCAGGACAGAGATAAGCAACATATGCTATTCTGTCCCTCGTTCCCTATTCCTCTAAATACCTCGGGATATCGCCAGAATTAAGCTTGTTCTGTGCTTGTTCTTAAATTGTTGTATATCTTTTCACTAGTCTGGTTCTTGTTGTTGTTATATTGGTTGGGTTTTCTGAAATATCGTCGCTTTATTATTATACTTCGATAGCTTTAACTAGGTATAGTTTTTGTTGTTATCGAGGGCGCTTGTTAATGAGAAATCAGGCGTAACTAATCTCAGGCGACAAAATGTCGTTCGTGTAGTTTCAAGAAATGTACCGTTAGTGAACTGAGCAGTGGATCCCTCTGTCACGGCTCGAGCAAAGTGAACGCATGCTTACCAGACCAGACAGTGTTTCGTGATTATGTCGCCGAACATGATACATGTTGCTCTTTCAGAACCATCAGAGCTTAGTTGAATGCGTTTTTGGTCTGATTGGTTTTTTGTTGGGGTTCCATAAGGGGCTGTCCGGTTTGTCCATTCCTGCAAGAAAGATTCAAGAAAGGTTCTGCAAAAGTTTAACATGTGCCTAAATAAAGAGTATGCCACCAATACAAACGAGTATGCAACGTTATAGTATGGAGTATACAGCGTCCATAAGATCGCTCAACGTAGAAGTTGCTAACAGATAAATCTACAATGAATCTATAGCAAAGCTCTTAAAAACAAGAATCATAAACTTCAATTATCTTTGTGTATTTTTCTGCAACTGTTTTTAAGACTCAATCTTAGGATCTGCTACGGGTGCCATGGGGTTGGGGTTGGGTAATGAACAGAATCCCAGGACGCTTCTATACAGACAGCTTATATACGCCTATATTATTCATTATAGAATGCACTTACGATGTTTCTTCTTCATTAATCACTTACAGAACAATTTTTTCAGATTTACAATAGAATGGGTTGCGTCGCATGACAGCTACAAGCTGATAAGGACCTCGGATTGATATCTGAGAATATAACCAATTTGCTAGAATGGTTAATATAGAGTTTAGAAGTTTGGGACGGACACTTGTTGTATTTGGAGGTCTTTTGGACTAGGATATATTAAAAAGCTTGCATCTCTTGGAGCTTGAAGCTTGTTTAAAGCGTTTATATTCGAGATGTCCTTGTAAATAGTCAAAAGCGATGCCTTGTACATCTCGTTGCCTTCGTCCTTCCTGTTCGGTGGCACCGAGTTGGTCAGCTGGATGACTTTGTTAGTCGATCGAGATTGGTTCCTCGTTAAGATTTACCTTAAATCTCTGTAAAAGGTTTTTTATTTTTCTACCCATTTTCAGTCACCGTATATTATTTAAATTAATTGGTGTCGATCTAAAATTTGCATTTCTGTTGCCATATTTGCACCCATTCGCGCCACTTTTTATGTGTCGCATAAATTTTAAATAAACAAAAAAAAAAGAATGAATATCTTAACAACAATTAAAAACAAAGTCAACAACAACTATGGCGCAGAACACTGACCAAAAGTGAGATTAAATACTTAAGATTAGAGAGGGCAGAGAGCGTTTTAAATAGATGCAAACCAGTGAAACAGCTGAAGTGCCAAATGGCTCCACGTTCAACCATCTGATCGGAATGGTTAGTTACTCGTACCTTTTGGAAGTTCGTTCGATCAAGTGTCCGTTTCTCTGTCTCTCTCTCTCATCTCTTCCCCTCTGTTTGCATGAGTTGTTATCTCGCGAAGTGACAAAAATGCTTACCTTTTGGAGTGATCATTTTTATTTTCCTTTCATTGGCGTGTTAGCTTCAGACGCGTGTTCGGATAACTTTATGACTTGTCTTATTAACACGCTCTGTGAAGTTGGAGGAACAGAAGGAGGAAGTGAGAGGAGCCCCTACAGAAGGGCTGGAGGACGATTAGGAGAAGGAGGATCAATGGAATGCCTGTGACTGAGCAAGCAAACATTTAAACACGATAAGCGCAACAGACACAGCATCTGCACTGCACCCGTGAGCATTTGAAGAGCCGTCTGAGTCGCTGAGAACAAGCCGGGAGATCTGCAGATCAGAGATTCGGGCACCAGAGTTTTACAGAGATGGCCACAGATTCGAAGGTAGGGCGTTGAGACCCAGCTGCTGCAGCTGCTTCTGCCCAGGCGCTGGCCTAAGCGACACGCATCCCAGCATCTTCCGCATCGTGTGAGACACGCACGCGGATGACTTCAACGGATGCGATTTCGATTTCAACAGGACGATTCCAACGCAGCGACGTACAGACAGACAGACAGACGCAAAGCGACAGAGAGACAATCATATTTAGAGACACACTAATCGACAAACAGACATACAGACAGCCAACCCGAACACTTGACAGTTGAGAAAACAGCCAAGCGTTCCGATCGGCAGACCGGGCGATAACGATCGTGTTGGACAACTTGTATTATTTAGTTCGGCGTTCGGCTGTAAAGCGATGTGTGTTCGCTTGTATTTAAATATTCTTGTTTTTATTACCGCTGTTGCTATTGTTGTTGTCGCAGTTGCTGGCTTTCGTGTAATAAAAGCAACAACAAAGTTTTTATTTATGCTTTTCCGATAATTTGCTGACTTGTTAAATGGACGGTTTTTCTTCATTTGGACCGAACGACGGGAGTGTGTTGTGCTGAACAATGTTGTTGGTGTTGGCAACACTGGCGTTGTTGCCTCTTTCATTATTGTTCTTGTTGTTGCTGCCGTTATTGGGCGCTCTTCTTAAATTGGAGGTGGTCGTCGATGATCTTGTAATGACCATCCTGGAAGCTCATAACGTTTATTGTTAACTTGATAAGAATGTCAAGTTGCAGTTATTGGGCAGAAGTACAAAAATGGGAACATAAACGAAATAAGTTGTCACATTTTAAAGATATCAAATAAAATTGATGAATTTAGGTTCTACAATTTGATATAAACTTAAAAAAAGTTAATCGAATTAAATTTGAGAACTTCTTCGATTCGTTTCTTAATTTTTCTAATAAAAATAAACCCAAATTAGAGCCTAGAAAGATCTTATCTCCTCTTTTCATTTCGAGGTACCTTTATCATGTGCTTTAGTAATACAAAATAATTTATATTTCTTTCAAAACATTTTCAAAACACCGTTTAAAGCTTTCTTCCGACTACTGGCCCCATTATTTTGTAGTTGTTGTTGTTTTTTATGAGGTATCATTTTCTCATCGAATTTCAAAATCAACAGAATTTAATTTCGGTGCTAAATTGTTATGCAGCAATACAACACCGTTCAAGTATGACGACAATCCTATTATACAGCAAGAACAACGTGAGTAGTCAACATTAATTCCATAGCAATTTCTATATACACACATAAATGTATATATATATCTACAGTATATATGTTTATACACTTGTATCTAAAGTAAATATTTGAGCAGCCATTTTGAATTTTCACACAGCAAATTTTTACCCCAAAGAACGTACTATTTTAATCGGTAACCCAGCAACACCCTCAACAATCCATTGGTTTTCGCCCTGGACGAAGGATAAACGAAGCATGCGCGGTGAACAGTCACTCATTCCAAAGAAAACAAATAGAGTTCAATATTTCTAGAGAAGAATAGAAGAAGTAACCTGAGCAAAAATTTATATGAGCAACAAAAGCAAGCAAATTAAAGAGAAATGTTCTTTATTCGGCTTAAATTGGGTTTCTTAGGCTAATTTTAAATATCACCAAAAAAAGTTTATAGACCAATATAGGGTGCCACAGGATTCCAAGCTTCTATAATATTGTTTTGTTTCCTAGATAAAATCAGGAAAGAGACTTTCACGAAATTCCAGGAAAGAAAACTTCCTGAAAAGAAACAGATCCAGAACAGGAAAGAAAGAAAACCATTCGGCAAGAATTCTTTCAGTAAAAAGAAAACTCACAGGAGTTTGTAGGAAATTTGCTGGAAATGAAGGGACAAATCAAGCAGATTGCGCTGTTTAAATTTAACTCCGATGAAATCTTCATTACACTGGAACCTCAAAAAGTTTTGTGAGAATTAAAAATTTCATTTAAGATTTTGATTGTTTTTTAAGGCATTTAACACATGCTGCTTTTAGGCACGTACCTCTAGATTTGGGTCCTCGTCGTTCAGGCCACTCGATGAGATTTCAACGCTTTAAAACTTTAAATTAATACGAGTAGCCATCGAGACGGATGTAGTACTTAAATAGCCTAAGAAGGCCAAGTCCGATATATGTGAGTGTGAGTGTATGTGTGTACACTTGTATGATTGCATATGCTTTTATATATGCGTCTCTCGAGACTGACCGACGTCCACATTCACTTGCAGCCACTTGCAGCCACTTGCAAGAGCAACAGCGAGGCGTCCCGGTTTTGGCTCGTTGCAGCCAGCCACTCGAATTTTATGCTGGTCGTATGCACAGCCATGTTATTAAAACTGACGGATTTCCGAGTCATTAGACAAAGTTATTTGCGGACCACCGTCGTTGTTAAGCTACTTACTGAATATTGTCGTCGTCGTCGTCATCCACGGCGTCGGTGTTGGCGTTTCGGTCGACTCCGAAAGTGCAGTCACGGATTATGTACCTACATATATACATATATTATATTGTGTTTATATCGTTCTCCTTTATTTAACTTTTGCCCACGTCGATTGGTGACAAGTTCAAACATCAAGTGTTCGAGAGCGGGGAATCAATGCAGGGAGAACAACGAAGGGAACGTAAACAATGAGTCATCTTGAAGTCATTCTGAGATGGTCAAGTTTTTCAGATTTTATACTATACTCGTATATAATATTCTAGGCACTCTATATACTAAAATAATACAAGAAGCGGAAAACAGAACTCCAAATAAATAATATTAGACATTTGATTAGTTTTCTGATTCTTTTAACACCAACTTATCTCACTTTTAACATTTCAGCACTTTCACCATCTCAGTACTTTTAAATCTCTGTAATTGAATTGCTAAAGTATTGATGCCTTTTAAACATGACGTTAAACATTACGTCTTCAGACATTTAATATGATATCATATGTCCTCCCTCCAACCTCCTTCTCATTTTGTAACTTTATTATTATAAGTTTACTCAACACAATTTAGTAGCTCACTCAACATGACGGCGCCGTCATTAAAGTTATGTTCACTTAAATAAAATTAAATATTAATTAAATGACAAATTTATTTCACTCTCTACATTCGACTTGCATTGTAGACAACAACAAAAAAGCTACCAACTGACGGTTATCAAATAACGCCACCAAAAGTTATAAAAACCATACATTGAAAAGAAAAATCAAAACTCAATATAAAAAATGAAAAAAAATAGAAAAGAGATTTCCAAGAAATCCACCCATAAAATTCAGGAAAAAAAACACACTCATTATTGACAGTTGGCTGTCAGGCAATAAAATAATTTAGTCCTAATTTGCTGGTTTCAGTTTCGATGTGTTAACGCGCCTGAGAGTGTGTGTGTCTGTGTGTGTGTCTGTCACACATATAAGAAACACATCAGATCAGATTTAAAACATGTTTTTCCTTAGATTTCATGGTCGATATGAAAATTTCGAAGAGTAGGAAAACACGTGTGGTTATTCGATGAGGTAAAAAAGAAGTCGAGACAACAATCTGCAGAATAATTTTGAGGCGTGTTTGACACTTGACCACCCTAGAAAAGTATTGAAGAGTTCATTCGGGTTCAGTTTTAGTTGTTGTTGCTGCGAACAGTTTAGATCTGGTCATTAACCCACGACGAGCATTCAAAGTCGCGAAGAGAAAACAGGAAATTAATTTGTAAAAGTGGGAACAGAATTTAATAATGTTATTGATACTTGTTATGTAATTATCTGGTGTGGTTTATCTGATGGAAGGATTCTAAAAGGACTTCTCTTTGAGGTAACTCATTGAATGATGACAAGAGATCTGCATATTTTGTGGCGATAAAACGTTTCCAGACTTGTTAATTGAAGGTGACTGATGAATGATGATGTCCATCTTGGAATATCTGAGTAAATAAAGCTTATATAGGAAACTCACGGTTGACATAAGCCAAATGTGGACTATATTCTATATATTCTATTCTATATTCTAGAACAAAATTGTTATAGTCTGGTGAACAGTTCTCAATTTCCTCTCCATTTATCATATATGACGTCACATAAGAATAAACGTTAAATATGTAACATTAATATTGTTAAAAAGTTCAAATTTTTAAAATCCTTAAAATATGAACCAAATTCTTTCACTTTTACCACCGCCAACCGATCAACCAGCCAACCGATCTTCACACCGTTGTCATGGTGGTCAATCCACTGGCGCTACTTGGGACGTAAATCAAAAGATATCATTCACTTTATAAAAGCCAAAAAAAGAAGAAAAGAAATGAATATAACATCAACAACAACAACAACAACAACAACCAGCAGTGTTGAGCCAGAGCTATAAACGTTTTTATTTCTTGTTTATTGAGAAAACACCTCGCAGCAGGCGGTCACGTGACATTAAGCATTTCAGTACCCGCCTTATAAGGGTCCGTGGATGTTTCGTGGTTGGGCCGTAAAAAGTTGTGAATAAAGAAAGGTGTTTGTTGGTTTTTGCCCGCACCTAAATAAAGGGCTCAGAGCTATAAGCCGGGTATTTTTTTTAGTGTGTTTCCTTTAACTGGCAACAATAAAGAAATTGATTTTAAATTAATTAGTTGACAGCTGAAACGTTGGCTTTGTTGTTGGACGCTGTTGTCGTCGTCGTCGTTATTATTAAGCGGATGTCAGAAATGGACTCATAAAGGTTTTGTTTTTATTATAATAAAGAATTCGTGATGCGTTATTAACAGATGCTGTCGAGATGATCCAAATGGAGCATCGTTTAAAGGTGAATATTTATTTGAGTCAAAAAGTATTAAAATTGTTAATAACAACGTACATTAAGGTGTCAAATCGTCACTTCGGCCGACAGACTTCGGCAGATATCAACTAAAAGGTGTAAAGTAATAAAATAACGAGAGAAACCGGCCGACATCAACACTATCTTCAGATACTATACTGTCTCCAACTACTATACAGACCCAAAATAACAAACTTACTGGTCAAGCTATCCTCGACTTCATGTCAACAAAGTTTGCAGAACCTGTAGCATCTTCGCGCAACTCTTAAGGATCAGTATCTGTTATGATCGGCGTTTGACATTTGTAACCATTCTCCATATTTATATAGTACTTTGACTATATCGGCCACAGACTATATTTTTTCTAAATTTTATGAAATACCATCGAAATTTTTCAATTGCTAAATATTATTTCAACTATTGTCAGAGAAAGAGTCAAGGAAGAAAGAGTGCATTTATGAAGAAAAGAAAGCAGTAGAATTGACTGGAGTAATTCGAGTGCATCGAAATCCCGCCCACTATCAACAATTTGGCCAACATAAGGCGAATGTTGTACAATCAAAAATGTTTATTGTACAAGCCACAATTTGAATGTACTGAAACTGAATATAAAAATATGGATGTACAAACATTTGCATTTACATTTGAGTGTATACGAATACGAATATGTATATTCATAGGGATTTACATATTTTTGAGTCCATTCTTATTGTATATGGAAACATATACATAATATGCATATCAAACGCATACGCTTAAAGCGCTAAAAAGCACTCAAATGAGAGAGAGCCAACATTAATGAGTAAAGTATGCACCCTAACTGCAACAACAACAACAAAAGTAAGAAGAAGAAGACGATGACGAAAGACAACAACAACAATAAGCAAAATTTGACAGCCGTGACAGCAACGAACGAAGCTACAGCAACTACAACAGCAACAGCAACAGCAACAGCGACGACAACAACATACGAAGACATGCCAGCAGCAAGCAGCAGCTGGTGGTGGTGCCGCTGTCAAGCCCACTCGGCGCTACGGAACTGAGTAGGTAACCGAAAACATTCACCCAGTTCAGTTGGCACGCAGCTTTATGAGTTACGTTATCTTGCACAAAAACGCGCTGTTGACGGTGTTGGAAATAAGGATTAACTTTATCCTTATTCTTGTTCTTCCTCAAATCGCGAACCTCAAATGTCAACACTGAAGCTGTCACAACGGACAGAACGCGCGGCGGCATGTCAGTAGATTGCTTAAGTTAGCGGTGAAGCCGAAAAGAAGTTCACTGATTATACGGATTTTGAAACTAAAAAAAGCCGGCCGACGGGATTTATTCACACTTTTCATTGAGCCGTTTATTTGGTTATTTGTTGACTTTGCGACAAAAAAAAAAATGACAGACTGACAGTTCAAATGTCAAAATGCAGCATGTAGTTTTAAGTAAATTGAAATCTCCGCAAAGATGACACATAATAATGATGACAATAATATGCTTAAATATGCTTAATAAATGACAACAACAATTTATTTACTTATCACACATGCTGGAAAAGTTTAAAAGTTCCGCTGTCAGATTGCCTGTCAAATGAGCTGTCACAATGAAGTTTATCAAGTGCAATCAAGTGCAAGAGTTGTTGTATTAATTTTTTTAAATTATCAATAAAAACAAAAATCGAGAAAGTTAATTACATATTTACTAAATTAATCAGTGTGTATGATATTATTAAATCATTTCTAGCGTTTAATTTTTGTATTTTTATGTTTGATCTGAAATGAAAGAAATTTTTAAAGAAACCACTATCAAATTAATTGATATAATAAATTTAGAAAAAAACGTGTCCCTCTATTTCGATATCACAAATTATTATATCATGTTTTATATTACATAAATATGTATAACGGTGTCCAGAAATACCATAAATAGATCCTGTATTCACGCACTTCAATTTCAGTCGAACTAACTGCAAATTTCATTAAATTATTTTATAACAACAACTTGTAGGTTAATACATTATACAACTTAATAATATGTTGTATAATGTACCCTCCTATCAGAATTTTTCAACGCTGGATTACTATAAGGTAAGCTGAAACAAAAGTTACTAAAAATAAAACGCGGAAGAGTGAGTGAAAGAGGGAGTGAAGGAAAGAGAGGAAACTCTCAAGAATATTCAGTCATCATAAAACTTTAGGATTTAATTTTTAAAATGTTTCGATGCAGAAAAAATACAAGGTTAGGCAACTCCTCTCTTAGCGGTATAGCCTCCAGATTATAGTGTTTTAATTCCTCAACGGATTCTTCTTTGGGCCTCAATTCATCCATGATAGTTATTCTCCTATAGAGGCGAATATTATTCCCCTAAAAATCTTTATTTAAAGGTATCTTTATCTTTATTTAAGGTCTGAAAATCGTAACAACTCCTACGTTTTATATAACTGTAAAATTCTACATCTCCAAATAGATCATATTGGTAAATTTTAATTACGAATTATTCCGAAAGTAAACGAGTTCGAAAATTGTTTACCTTTAAAACAATTATTAAAAAGAACTCAATTTTAAGCAATGAAGACAATTAAACCCACATAAAAGAAATAAAAGATTCATAAGAACGCATTTTATTATCTTCTACTCTCCTTCAACCCAACTATTTTACTACTAGATTTATTTCCTTCTAGGAATTCTAGAGATTGCATGGAAACTTTAATATATTTGTTTACAGAGCTGGCGCAGATGGCGCTAGAATCGTGATTAGAATTGAAATTCTGAAAATAATGCTGGTGGCTTGCTCCCGATTGATTTACTGAGATTCTCGCAATTATTATTGGAAATTCGAGCTACAATAACGAAGCACCTTCATTCTAATGATAAATATTATCTTTTGCAAGAAAAACATTATTTCTAGATTATAAATTCTCTAATAAAGTGGGTAGAAATTAATGATAGATTGTTTGTGTAAATATTATTTTATTATAAACATTATGGACAATTTTACACGGAATAAAAAATAGAGTAAATAAATAAACTGTTGATTCTTATTATTAAACTAAACTAGAGACATAGCAAGTATTATTTACAACAGTTGTAAAGACGATTAGAGAGCTATTTAAAAAATGGAAAAAAACTATATATTTTGTTCTATTACTTTATGGTACAAATTAATTGGACTGAATATTTCCAATAATTAAACATGACATTAAAATTCTTTGAAATAAATTTGAACCTTTAAAAAAAATAATATTTTAAAATCAGAAAAGTTTGCAAATCTTCGATTTTCATCAATAATGAAAATCATCAGTAATTTGACTGTCACTCAAAAGCAAAAATAGACTAGATAAAGAAAAGGAAATGTTACTCAAAACAATAACAACAAGCACAACAACAACAAAATACAATTATAACAAAACCAACAACGAAGTTCCTATCTATTGACTGACAGAAGAGAACAAAATCGAACCAGAACAAAAAATGTATGATCCTCTTTTCATCATTATCGGAAGAAGAACACGAAAACAAGAAGAAGAAGATAAGAAAAATGGCCAAATTCTGAAAAATGATCATTGTTCTTTCAGTGGTTTTATTTGCGGTCAAATGTACTCGTAAAATTACAATCGTATTCGCTTTCAACGATGTCAAGGATGTGCAAGGATTTTGCACAAAAAATGCACGACTGTTCAATGATCTGTTTGCCCTTTCTTTAAAGAGAGCCTTTGGTGAATGTAAATAACAACAACAGCAACAACCACGATGAGTAAATCAAGATGAAAAAGAACATCCAGTACAAAAACAACAACAAAGCACTTACAATGCTATCAGGATCAGGATTCTTTTGGCTTCATCTTTCAGCTTCTGCTCTTGCTTCTGCTATTTATGATGTCTTCTTTGGATTCATATCTTTTGGATTAAAGTATTAAAAATTCAGTAGCTTCACCTTTTCTCTATCTCGCTTTTTTATCTTCAGTTGCATATTTTTGGTTGTTTCCTTTGCTTGTTCTTTTTGCCTTTTGCTTGCGTCGATCGTACTTGATTTTTTCCACTCTAGCAATTTTTCATCATTACATTAATATTTCTAGTTGCTGGTGGTGACTCAAGTTTTAAGAAATTTTGGATTTTAACTGAAGCATAAAATTTGAAGTGAAACACGAGCATGATTTTTATAGATTAAGACTTATGCAATCTTTGTTGTTGTTGTTGACTTATAATCCTTGACTGCGTAGGATTTGTGATACTACATATAATCCTTGCCCTGTCTTAGGCCTTGTCGGAGGTCCAGTAAATCAGTCCACGTGGATATTATTGATTATGTTATAGAATTGTTATTTAATATCTTTCAATAGATATTTATACCTATACACTTATACATATATGCATATGAATATCTTAATATATCTAGAAGTATTATTTAAGTATTTTGTATGTATGATTATACAAGTATGTATGATTATAACATATATAAGTATAATTCATAAAAATCAATTATTAATATTATTGCAATAATATTAGAGTGTGCTAAATTTCACTCAGACATCGTTATTCGTTTCCCCTCAATCGTAATTTCGACAAACAGACAGACAGAAAGAGAGAGACGAGAAGACAGATGGACGGACAGCCTTAAATCGGTTCAGAGCAAGACGATGATCAACAACGATAATTAAAATGAAGGACATTAAAAATGTGTTTTAAGGATTTAACTGAGTCCGGGACCATCCAAATTATTGTAATTTCCAAAGTGTTTACCTTAAAGGTTGCCTCAATCAAAACAAGGTTTCAATTAAAATTAATTCCACAAAAAAAAGACTCTATGAAAATGGCTCTAAATTAAAATAGGTCTCACATAAAATGGATCTCAATCGTCTACAATGAGTCTTAATTCAAGTGGGCTTTAATTAAATTATGTTAAGTTTGGATGTATATAATTTTGTATTCCCGCCACGCCTTCTTCGGTGCGTTACAATCGGAAGGACGAACCTTACATACCCTTTCACCTTCAATAACACGGTATCAATACAATACAAATATAAATGCATACAGTATAAATGATATATGAAGAACAAAATTTCATAAAACCAAAAAATATGCCGTTAATGGTTCCTCCCGAAAGTCCGTATATCAAATAAATACAAATAAAATTATCGATAACGCAGAAATGAAGTAAAACTAAAGCATCAAGAACATTAAAGAGCAGCAGCTCATCAACGTCATGAAAAACAGAAACAGAAAAAGAAACAACAACAACAACAACAATACTATGAATAACTCAATAACGTTCGTTTGCTGCAACCTGGTTGTTCTGTTTGCCAGGATAATTCTATTGAAATCTGAGACCACAAAATTTGTGCTTTGCTCTGACAAACTGGGTTCGTTCCATCGTCATCGTTAGTGAAATGAAATCAAAAATTATAACAGCCGCAACAACAACAACAAAGGTAGCAATAGCAACAACAGCAATAACAACAACAAATACAACATGGTAGCTCTGGCAACCCTGAAAGGATGTTCGGAGCATAGCTCACTATGATAAGGAGACAATCAAATAACAACAGCACAACACTAACAACAGGAATAACAGTAGCAACAACAACAACAAGATTAAAAACTACAACAACCAATAGAGTAGTTAAAGAAAAACGGTAGCCAAGTTTTAACTGGGGAAAAAAAGAAGAATTGTGTTGACATGGAAGAGTTGCCAACTTTTCACAATTGAATATAGAAATCTAAAAATTTAAATTGAAAATTCAATGAAGAACATAATTCGTATTCATTTTATATAATATTGTACACTATACTTTGTGTTTTTTAATTATTATTTTTAATTTCTAAAATATTTTCATCTTTAAAATAATAATTAATAAAAAATAAAATAAATACATATTAATAAATTAAATGATAACTGTGATATGAATATTATTAATAAAGAAAATATAAGTAAATAACACAGTATTACTTATTAAATTATTATTAAATAACACCTATTAATAAATTATATGATAACTATGATATGAATATTATTAATAAAGGACATATAAGTAAATAACACAATATATAAAAATAATTTCGCTTTACCATAAATATTAAAAAATAATAAAATATTTTTGTGTGGGAACAAAAATTTACAAATTTTCATAACTTAAGAAGAAGTTTATATAAATACCATAAAACAACCATACTTGTTCTGCTTTGCTTTTTCTTGTTGTTGTTGTTGTTGTTGTTATAGAAGACCATTAAAAATGCATTTCACTATATTTGTTGTCGCTTTTGTCGTTGTTGTCCTCAAGCAAACGCACTCTCATACAGTTGAGTGCAAAAAAAAGGAACACAGGAGACCAACAACAAAACTGTACAAAGCAACCGACAGAAGAGCAATCGGCAGCCATCGAAGAGATCCTTTCAGAGGAACAAAGGAATTTTATTCGCCAGAATTTGTTGTTGTATTTATTTATTTTGTTTCGTTATTGTTGTTGTTTTTATTGTTGTTGGTTTCGTTTGATTTCGTTTTTCATTCCTCCTGCAATTCTTTTGGCGCATTAAAATTACGAGTAAATAAAAATGGCGTCGTTGAAAGGCGATGTTGCTCATTTCAATTTTTTTTGGTCGAGTTTTTTCATTTACTATGTTATCCTGTCACCGTCTGCACCGCGGCAAACCAGCGGGTGTTTTTTTGTTGTTGTTGTTGTGTAGCTGCTCATTTTGTTGTGCTTTTTATTTATTTTGGGAGGTTTTCTGCTGAAGGAAGAATTCTAGTAGCAGGATGTGTGAACCAGCGGGGGAGGGGAGAGAGGGTAGGAGAAGGCAGGGAATAGCAGGAAATGAAAGATCTGTTCATTTTGTGCAACTGTAAAGTGGCCACAATTTGATTATTTAAGGTGTGTCCTGTGCGTCAAACTACGATAATTAAAATGAAGGACATTTTAAGGATTTAACTGAGTCCGGCACCCGAAATTTATTGTAATTTCAAATGTGTTTACCTTTAAAAGACCCTCAATTAAAACAAGGTTCCAATTAAAAGGAAGTGCACAAAAAACTTGATTAAAATGGTTCTACATTAAAATGGGTCTCACTTAAAATGGATTTCAACTAAAATGGGTCTTAATTCAAGTGGTCTCTACCCTTGAATTAGCTTTTAAAAACACGGGTACCTTAAAAAGCGACTAATTTAAGGTACATGTAAAAAAACAAGAATGAAAAAGAATGCAAGTAAAAGTTCTTTGCTGTTTAGCGTTAAAGGAAGTCATAAAAGTGAAACACGAATTCTTCGCCTCTGTTTTAACTTTAATTCTGCTCTTCTATGGCTACTTTTGTAATTTTTCAAAAAAATATTGTATTTAAAATGGAAGAAGTTATATTTTTTATAAAGGGCCTTCTTTTATTCCTTTTCTGTTTCCTTTCTTCTGCATTTATTGAAGGGTGCTCTACAGCTTTCTTTGTATAAACTACTCCTAAAAGGAAGCCTTTCAAAAAATCGAACTAAAAAAACGGATAAAAAAATATTGATTTAAAAAATTAACACTGCAAAAGATACTGAAAACAACCGAGATAAAGAACAATAATTAAATATTTAATACTAAATATTAGAAAGAATATAATATTATCAAAGTTCAATACAAATTATAAAGATAAAAATTAAAGATTAAATCCCAGATATTTTATTGAATATGATAGTTTATATTATATACTATATTATAGATTATATTATAGGTTTGAAGATATGATAAATATTCTAGGCAGATTTGAATGTGATAGACTCTTGTTATATTATTTATATTTAAATATGATCGAGTTTATACGATGGATTATATAACATAACATATTTGATTATAAACTAGATTATAGCTTAACATACAAACTCGTTGATAGATTATATAATACGAGTAGATTACATGTCTAGAAATGCTGATGATGTCGGCAGACAGATTTTTTCAACTTACTCAACATCTAGATACCAAATAAAAACAGGTCAAACAAATAATATCCTAGACAAAAACGGCATTATTTCGACACTTTCCTACGATCCTTTCTTTCCTTCTTCCTTCCTTAATATTAAGGTTAAGCATTTCTTCTTCTCTTTATTCTAGAGCTCTTAATCCGTGATCTAATACTCACTACTTATCCGCTCTATCCTTTGAGGCCCACAAAATAAGAGCACAAACATGTCCTTAATCTGTTGTCCCACTCTAATCCAGTCTAAGTACCGAAAACATGCCAACATGTTGACAAAATAAGTTATTTAAAGAAGTTTAATGACTCAAAAGTGAGGCAAAAGAATAGAGAAGATTTAGAGAAGATAGAAAAAAAGGACATTTGAAGCAACAAGAAATTACAATATACATGCGAAATAACAATTAAGTATTTCATACTTCTGATTACCATCATATCACTTTTTGTTTATGGAAGATACTTGAACTTAGACTTATAAATATCTCCCGAATGATTACTTTATGAAGAAAATTGATTAGAAAAGCTTCAAGAAGAAGACTATATCGAAAATTAAAGAGCTTTTCTACACTTTTCTTTTCTTTCCTTCTGATGCAAGAGAGTTTTATTGCACCCTCGTTTTTATTCCTATTTTTCTAACTAAAAGTGAAAAGTATAAAACAAAATAATATTAAACTTTGAAAATAGAAGTATGGAATTAACGGAAGTAATGGCGAGGGATTAAAAAGATTTGAAAGATGACGACAATGATTATGATGATGATAGAAATTGCAAATTTGTCGCCGTCGTTCGTACTTTAGTAAATCCCATCGATAAGAGAACATTTGTAAAAAAAACCAACCGTGCGTACGTACGTAGTCTGAAAAAAACATACCTAGAATAACAATAACAACAACAACAATGTAAAGTTACTCTAAAGTTGGTAAAGTGGCCCGTTCATAAATGTCCTGGATGGGAATATTTTTTCCGGGTTACATTTATGGAACTTATGAATGAAAAACAGAACAGAAGAGATGATTTGAGATCATGAGATGAGATGATGTGGACAGAAGACCTGACTGACATGTAGACTGCGGCAGAAAGAAGGAGAAAGGCAGAGAAAGAGAGAGAGTGAGAGAGGGTATCATGTTGCAAGAGATTGCTATCGCGTGAGCGTGAGATATTTAAATGTACAATTTTACAAAACGTGGAAACGATGATGATAATAATAAAAGAACAATAGAAATGAAAAAGTACCAAACAAGAACAAGAAACAGAATTAGAAATGAGAATATAATTATTATAACTAATTATATACTCAAATTAAACTGAGAAATAAAAATTAGAGTAAAAATTAGTTACCTTATTTTTAAATGAGTATAAATATTTAGATCAGTATTAATACAGAACAAGAAGAACAAAAAGGATACAACATGAGAATCTAAAACATGAAAATCTTATATTCTCTTCTCTATATTCTCTATTTTAAGTCCTTTGTTCAAGTTTTAAAAAGGCTTTGATACCGTTTTTCGTAAACAGCTTTTTAAAAGTATTGTTTCTAGGGTATACAATGTGAGTACCCTTAAGTATCCATTTCTTGATATACTTAATTTAGTATCTACGTCCAGTTTCGATAAAGATCTGGTTAATTTCAATATCAACATTTCTTTTCCTCCCGGATAAATTTTTATTTTCATTCAAACACGAGATCATGAATTTTATTCAATCTTTTACTCGTTTATTGTAGAAATGAGCTCAGAACTCACAACTCAACTAGAAAACAGCATTTTGTGAATGAGTGAGAACTCAATGCAAAAAAAACCCAACAGTAAACTCACCCACTCATTCAATTGTACTCTTAAAGCACTGATACCAGAAACACAGAAACTCTTTTCTACTGAATTCTAATCTTTTTGGAGATGCATATTCAACTCTCTGCTGAGAATTTTTCCAGTTCTGCTCATTGCGATTCTTACTTTAGTGGAGATACTAAAAATCCGTTTGGAGTGAAAACAAATATGTTTTTACTCCTCATGAATTTTATTGTGAGTATTTTTTGTATTTTCTGCTTTTATTTGCTTACTCAAAACAGGAATTTTTACCTGTTCAGGTATACAATCAAAGAAATGGATGGCGCTGGAGTAGTTCTTGTTTTTGTTAGTTTTTTACTCATATCATGGCGATTTCCTATTCACAACCTTTTTCTTTTGTGTTTATAAGGTAACTTTTTCTATATAGATGTGTGCTGTGTGCGTCTAAAATCTGGAGTTAGTGAGCGAGAGAGAAAATACTTTTAAAAGGTATTGTATAAAGAGAAAAGGGTCTAAAGAACATTGTTCTTCTTCTTCTTCTTCTTGTTTGTTATTAGTCACCGCCCATTTCTTCCTTTTTTTGATTTATTTGATTTATAATAAGGAATTATATACGACTATAGTACATGATTATACAATATGATATGAATTCTTATAGTAATTTATTAAAAAACTATATTTTAATGATTATATAATTTAGAGTTATAAGAATGAAGTTCATTTAAAATCATTACTTTAGACACAATAATAGTTTTGTAAACCAGAATGTTTAAAGATTTCTATAAACTGTAATGAGATTTTAAGCTTTTTCCATATGGAAATCTACATACAGTACAGAGTATAATACAAGAATTCACAGTATCTATAACGATGATTTGCAGGAAACCTTTTTATAAAATTGCTAGACTTCAAAGTATTTCATTTCTATGATAAAGTAAGTTACAATATTTTTAAGATTCACTTATATTGTATAAGTCTTTATATTAGTAGATTTTTAGTATCTTTTCAGATTCCATCAGTATTCAATACAATCAGAATATATCGGAATTTCTGCATAACTTTTAATTGTTCCTCCTTCAAAAGATTTCTCAGGAATAATAGGAATCTAGATTTTTAGTTTTCATTAAGATGTTTTTATGATTATGTAATGATTTCGGGTTATTTTTTAGATAATAGTATCACAGATGATGTCTATGGTAATACATGATATATGTTTATGTTTCTAGACTTTCTTAGGATTTATATATGGTTTTGGGAAGGAGTTAAGATCTTTATGATTGCTTTATGATATTTATGCCCCTAAAAAATGGCGCTTTAAACGGGTAAATCAAGTAAAATTCAAAAATTAAGCATCTTTATGAATTGCATCAATTGTTTCATATATTTATCTGAGTCACCAAAAATTCGCGTTATAAAAGTACCACTTTAGAACCACAGAAAATCGGCCCAGTTGTGTAAAAAAGTGTCCCAGCCAAATGTCAGAGAAAATTCGTTGTGGAATTGCTGTAAAAATCTGGTTCACTACATAAAACAACTTGACTTTGTTGTTCGTAATAAAAAATACGATATACTTTTGTGGAATATACAGTTCCAAAACATAGAAAATAAAACAGGCGATCGATCGAATTAATTAGAAAAGTTTGTAGCTCTATAACAAGCGAAATCAATCAATTTTATTGGTAAAAATAACATTTCTCTTTCAAATGGGATATCGCTTGCTTCGTGTATAACAAAAAAGCTATCTACGTCCTCGTATCGCATTACAAATCAAAAACATCGACTTGTTCATGAAGTGCACTTGAAGAAAATCGCCACCAGCGAAAAGGTGCCCAGCTGAAAAATCGCAAAGGGGCAGGGAGTGAGAGAGTTAGATAGAAAAAGATGGTGAGTGAGAGAGAGAGAGAGTGACAAAAACAGCCGTAGAAAAGGGCAATAAAAGAAAATCAATTCCTTGCAATTTTACTTTCCTCGATTTACAAACAAATAAAAAGTTAAACCCAACTTTTCCCAGTCTCTGAAAATACGATAGAAAAATTGTTTCGTATATTATGGAAACCTTTCCTTAGCATACCTTCACCCAGGAAATTTGATACTTTTTTCACGACAAGAAACCTTTCAAAGTGCTCTTTTTCCCTTTATTACTTGGATAAATTTTTCGTGTACTGCATTTTTTGTGTTAAAATTTGAGGTCTGTTTGCCATTTCGAAGTTGTAGAAAAAACATCGATAAATTGCACTGTTGCAACGTTTGAGGAAAGGTGCAGCTTGGCCATTGATAAGGGAATTAATCCAAAAAAATGCAGTATAGTTTTCTTCTGCATCTTTATCTTCTTCTACTTCTTGTTCTTCGGTGAAAAGTTACCCTCTTCTAATGAAGTTTGATGGACGGTGAAGGTTTCTTTTTCTCTAATTACAAATCTCGAAAATTTGTCGTTCTTGTCTGAGTGACATGTCAAAAGGTCGTCTCCAAATTGTTGGCCTCTGTGACAAATTATTGGTGACCTTCGTGTAGTGTACATGTTTTTTTTTCTAACTGCTACTTTACCAAAACTACTTTTAATTAGCGTTGAATTAATTGGATGGTGATGACGGTTGGGAGGGAGGTACATAGGAAGGAGAAAAGAGAAAGGTAAGAAGAAAGAAATGGAGTACCTGAAAAGGAACAAAAAGAACCTAAAAATAGGTTTCTAAGGCAAAAAATTTTTGCGAATTATAATATAAATGAAAAGATTGAATATGAAGAGAATAATAAATTTTTAAGTATTTTTAATTATTATAAAGACTTGTAGATTCAGAATACAGGCTACAAGTTCTGTGGGTCTATTAAAATTTAAATAAGAAAATAATTAAAATGTATTCTAACTTGTAAACAAACAAACAGCACACGCTGAGTGACAGCAGAGATTAAACAACTGTCAAAATTAGTAAAAATCATTCTTTAATACTTTTAATTTACTTTTTTTACCTTTTAACTTCACGTACTCTTTAAACTTTTCACACAACAAGCAACACAAATCGATGTCTGGAAAGTGTGACGGCAAAGTTACATCAAAGATATGTCACTAGCTGTCATAATTGGTGTGTCTGTTACACTAATTCTAAGGCGAGCATCTTTCCACAATCGCTGACACTTGATTTGTGGTCCCTCTTTTGAGAGTGTCTACTATAATATCTCTTTCTCTCCCTGTGACACTTACTCTAAGTAAACAAAAGAAAAACAAATCATAAAAAATGTTAGGTATATTTAAATATATACTCGTACATATTTATTTATAATTTCCCACCTCGGATATGTTATATTTTTAATTTTATTTTTCGTTGCTGCTTTTGTTGTATTTAATACAAAAAAGTATTGAAGAAAAAACTTAGTTTTCCTACGAAATAAACTGGAATACTCTCAAGACAAATTACAATTTCTTGAGAAAAATACTTCCACCGGAAGAGATTTCATGGAAGAGGACGACTCTTAATGAAGAAACAACAACTCTTTTCTCGAAGTATTGCTGCCCATCACGTGATTTGCTATGAACTTCTGAATACATTTCTGATGTTTCCGATTTCTTCATGGTTATTCCGATGTTGCTTCCCATTTTGACAGCTCCATAATGACATTTGCGGCGGCCGGATTCGTTCCTTCCACTGGTTGTTGTTTTTGCTCTCAAGCACTCAAGCGTTTGACGGCTCACTCGTGAGCTCTCAATCGCCACTGAGATGTTTCTGTGAACAGCGGCGGCGTTCAAAATGTGGTCTTTGAACTGTCAGTGTCAGTGAAAAAGTTGGTAGAATTTAATTTTTTAAACGGATGCTTTCATTTACTTACAGATGCTAAAGTCATGGATCACAAGAACTTTGACATTTGTTGTTACAACTGCACAGACACTTGTAACGTTTGGATTTCCGGCTTAAGGAATTCTCTTTGAGAGGGAAATCTGTCGAAAGAAGAGGTTTTTAACAGGGAGGGAAGTGGTCTCTGGTATTATAAAAAGTTGCCTCTGAATATTTTCTAAAAAAATCTAAGAATCCTTTTCGTTTATTCCGTATATTGATATGCGTGTGATCCTTAGATCCTTAGAAATCATTTACTATTTATGTTTTTTATGTATCGTTTCTCATCGATGACATCTCTGGAGGTTCTGGAAAAGGGTTGATTTTATAAAAGTAATAAATTTTAATCAATTAACAATGAGGTCATGTTTTTATGAAAACAAACTAATACATACTCTATTCAAGAGGCGAGAATTGAGAACGGCGATGTGAAAGAGTTATTTTTCAAGGGTCTCAGTATCCGAATTTTTCGTGAACATTTTTATACAGTTATTGTAATCGGTCAAAATGTAAATATGTCTATTTTGATAGTATGCTTATAAACTTTTAAATTTATTATTGATTCATTTATCGTAAAGATACTCCTCAAAATCTTCATCTTACGATCTTCGAAAAGAGACCTTGGGCCACTATGGATTCACTTTAATATGTATCATCGTTTTTTAAAGAGTAATTCTTTTGTGAAGCCATTCTTCCTCACCATTTCCCTCCCTCTTTCAGGTCTTCTTCTCCCTTTTTAAGCTTCATCATCATTTCTTAGACGAATTTGTTGAGATTTCTTTCCTAAAGGATTTAGAAACAAAAGCAACCATTGAAAGGGCACAAAATACAGTCCACAATCTCGTGGAAATCATCCGTGTTATTGAGATGGTGCTTAAAAGAAGATCAAGTAAATCGACCATGAAATAAGATAGTCACTTAGGTTAGATAAAAATGAATGACGATCGCCATACTCATGCCGATGCTGATGATGATACGAGTATGCTTTCATACATGTTGTTGCTTTATTGAAAGGGGGCCGGAATTCATTCATCTATGAAATTATTACGTAGCTGTTCTGTTCCTCTAAATTTAAATATAAATTAGTGTCACAATTGATTAAATACAGGAAGAAATGAGAAAGAAAAAATAAACTTTCAGAGTTTATATTCTATCATAGTTAAAACTATTCAACAATGGTCAACATTATTTTGAGTTCATGGAATGGAATCATGGTTATTTTTTTTCTTTTTGGTTCAAAGGTTTTTCCGTTTTAAGGTTTACTCTACTTTGCACGGTTTTATTGTCTATTATTATCTGTTTTTTTTAATATTTTTTTCCTTCATAACTAACCTCAATTCTGTGTCTAGTTCTGATAGACAAGCTTCAAGTATCTCCGCGCTTTGTGATGGCGCGCAGTGCAAAACTAGTGCAGGGAATCCAACACCGAATCGGAGTATCGATTTCAAGTGTGCGAGCGAAACCATTTTAATTTGTTTTTACTCTTTGTTTTCGGTTTTGTGTGTGTTTGTTTGGTGGCTGTGTTTTTATTTTATTCTATATTTTCAATTATTATTATTCGTGGTTGGTAACCACGTCGCTTAGCTGCTGTTCATCGGTTTCCGTGAGCAGCTCATCGCTTTAATCCAGGTCCTGAATGTTTCAGGCTTTCGACGCTATCGATTTCAATTCCACAAAAAAATGGACAACAAAAGCAACAGAAGCGGTCGATCGATCGATCGGTTGGTTGATTGGTTGGTAGATTGGTTGGTTGATTATTTGCTTGTTTGTGGAAGAATAACTCGGCAGCAGCAGCAACTATTTTTAAATGCATTTTTATATTAGTCTTTTCTTCCTCTTCCTTTTATTCTTTGTTGCTTTTTTTATACAAATTTTTATATTTATTTATAGAAAATTGTAATTTTTACCGCAAACTTTATATTATTCCTTAGAAGTTTGAAAACAATGTATAATCTGTTGAAAATGTGTATAAAGGCGCCTGTATTTGGGGGTGTGTGTGTGTTTTTAATTATGTGGCAAGGCCATCTGGTGGTCAAATCAATGAACTCTCAGTGAAGTATCAGTTTACAGATTGATGGGTTGAGTTAGGGGGAAAAATCAGAAGGGAAGAATGAACGCTCTGCTTGACACTTGGGAAAATAGGGTTAAAAATTATTTCCAATAAATTATAATCACAGAAAACCCTTTACCATGAAAACTTCGATAATCTACCCTAATTAAAAGTAAAAAAAAAATAATCAGAAAAGTAAAATAAATCTGTCTTTAAGCTGAAGTGAAGCAAGAAGTGAATTTTCAAATCAATGAAATGAATCTACTGAATTTAAACTAATTTAATTTACAAGAAATGAATGAAGTGAATTTGAATAAAATTAATAATAAATCCATTAATAATGAAAATAAAATAATAAATGAAATGAAATGGCTTTATAAGAAGAACAAAATTGATATTTTTTTTTCAAAAACCTTAAAGTCAGTCAAAGGACATTAAAAAAACGACGTAATGGGGAAAAAAGTTTTAACATTTCTACCGGAAATATATGAAGGACATCTACTCTATTCCTCCCTTCCTCCTTTTAACCACTTCATTAAGATGGCAAAACTATTTTCTCATGTCAAAAAACACCCTAAAAAGTGAAAAAAATGTGAAAAAATGCCTGTGTTAAAAATGCATTTTTGCAATCAAAAAGGGTTATGAAAGAATTTCCCATGATTTCTTAGAACTCTTTAAATCTTAAAAAGTAGGTAGCTATACTTGGTACGTTAAATTACGAATATAATCTTTGCTATGATTGAGTAATTAAACCATATCATTGAACATTGAAGAGGTCACAAAAATATGTCACCTTTTTGACCTTAACTAATGAACTTTAACCATCCGAAGATGCGTTCAGCAATTAATTATATAAGTGACAAGGGTTCAGAGGTCAATGAGATCGATATAATAGCTTGTAATCACCAAACAATGAGGTCCCGATAAATCCGCAAAGCAACGGTAGATCTTTGCCTCTAATTTCCTAACAAAATAAAAGTATGAGAAGCGAATCGTCAGGTTCTTAAAAGTCGATCGTGCAGATTATGTCGATTATAATGATTATGTGAGAACTTTGAAAGGGTTAAAAGTATCTGAGTTATTTGTATCAAATCAAGAAAGTGTAAGGATAAATTTTTTAACAAATTTACTTCTATTTTGAAGAGTTTTAAAATAATCGCTCGTTGGTATAAAGGTTTAAGATTTTTTTTAAATCCATGTGCTTTCAATTAAACTTTTAAGGCACGGTTATTTAATTACCAAGAAAAACCTTTTTAAATAAACCATATGAAAATAATCATAATCGTCAGTCAATCAGCTCAATCGTTGTGGAGAGCAATCAACTCTCCATGTTAAGCTCTTTTCATTAAACAATCCACAGCCTCCTCCTTTTCTTCTCCTCCTTCTTCTAAATCTCCTTGTTCTTCTTCCTTTTCTTGTATGCCCACTGAAACCCTCGCTCAGAAAGAATTAAGATTTCTAAGTTGATAAATGTGATAAAAAGCCACTTCAACTGTCAAGTCAACAAAATAAGTGTTAATATGATCCCCCAGGAATTGCCAGAGTCAGCATCAGTAACATCGTCATCATTACCATCATCGTCGTTATCCCCATAATCAACATCATCATCATCGTTTGTATGAGACGGTTGTCGTTTTATGAACACCTAAAAAAAGGAGTATAAATAATAAAGCGTTAATAATTGTGACATAAAGTAGAAATGAAAATGAAAGGGCGGGAGGAGGAGGCGTAGAAAGCGTTGAGGATGTGGGGGAGAGGGAGATAATGTACCAACATCACCAGTATACACCAAAAGAGGGTGTTTTTACGGTTGTCTGCAAGCCTGGTGACAGAGTATATGATTTAATTTTACGCTATAACAGAAAAAAGTGTTGAAGAAATTAGAAAACAAAAACATCCCCTTCTTTTCCACAGAAACCCTCTATACCCCAAAAATTATTCTAGAATACTGTTATAAGCTAAACGCGGTGACAAAAAACCGAACAAGAAAAACAGAAAATAAGGGAAAAAGCAAAGGAAAGAAAAAGAGAGAGAGAACAAAGTGAACAGAAAGGAGTCCAGAGAGAAGTTGAAAGAAAGGTCAAAATGCCGAAACGTTGAAATGGTGTTGAAAATTAGCTACAATTTCACTTTCACATTTCAAATTTTATTAGCGTTGATATGTTGGGAAAGAGGGGAGTGTAGAGGAGGAGGGAGAGTAGAGATGAGATGAGATGTGATGTGATAAGAGAGAGGATGGAGGACGAATGGATGTCCGACAGGAGAAAGGAACAATACAATACAGAAAACACTTTCAAGGGTTTAAATTTCACGCAAATTTTATACGCTAGAGAATTAAACTTGAAACATATGATTTGTGATTATTATTAATAATGATGTTATTTCTGTTATTGTTGCTGTTGTTGTAGTTATGTTTTTGTTGTTGTAGTTATGTTGTTATTGTGGATGTTATGTTGGTTCTGTTGCCACTAAACCCATAAATGTAATATATCGTTCTTGTTGTTTTTGATAATGATGTTGTTTTTTCGTTGTTTTTATAGAAGCTTTGATAGAGTGG
The DNA here is from genome assembly GCA_943737955.2 of Myopa tessellatipennis. Lineage (NCBI taxonomy): Eukaryota > Metazoa > Arthropoda > Insecta > Diptera > Conopidae > Myopa > Myopa tessellatipennis. The sequence goes on from OX031316.1 coordinate 55,238,487, forward strand.
AGGATGGTTGATGGTGGTGGGTGTGTACCGAGAAACGGAAAGTGTTGAGGAAACCTCAAATTAAATTCTTGATTGCATTGTTTAGATACAGCTTCGTAGAAAGCAAAAACGAACCCCCTTCGAAGTGTTTTTGGCCGGGGTTTTTCGAGGGTACTTTTTTGATTTTGAAGTTGATGGATGTAGAAATTGAAGACGCAGTCATAAAAAACAAACGAAAAAAATTTATATGAATTTAGAATGTAATTATTCTATAGTAAATGTAAAAAATAAATGAAAACTTCTAGAAACAATTTTTTCAGCATTTTAAAAATTTCTAAAAATGTATTCAAATATTCAGTGGGTTAAATTTGAGCATTGAAAATTTCAACCCCGGCAAGATGTTGAGTCCTGAAAACAGCGCAACACCAAAAAACAACGACTAAGCTCAATCCGACTTCTTCAAGTGAAACTAATTCGTTTATTTCATCTCGAAAAACCTGTCAGATCATCAAAATAATGATGTTGGTAATTCAATTAGAGAGCGAATTGATCTCAAGGCCAACCTAAGGGAGGTGAGGAGGGCGTGAGAGACAAGGGTGGCTGGGCCCAATTTCTGACACGTGTTCTCACAACATAAGCTTCTCTAAACTAATGGCATGTAAAGATTACATTGTTATTGTTATTGTTCTCATTGTTGTTGTGATTTGGATATTTTTTTTTGGTGGTACTCGTAGCCTGGTGTTATTTTTGATGTTATCCTAGGTGACAGCTGACACACTTACCGAGGTGTGTCGAAATCATGGTGGGCGTCTTCGTTCAGCGTAAGTCGTCAAGGGGTTAGCAGACAGGGGCAGCCACTGCTCACTACGCGTGCTCACGTGCCGTTGCAGGGTTGCCAAAGTTATGCGAAGAAATAATTAAATGAGCTGGGCTTCTTTTCTGCAATCTCTACCATGGCAACTCCCCGATACAACTTGTTCCGGATAATTATATATCCCGCTGATGGTTAGTTTTTGACTGTTGGTTCGTTTAGCTTTTTATATGTTTGGTTTTTTTTTTGCTTTCTCGTTTTTCGATACTTTGTTGTTGTAATTTGTATTTTGTTAAACGGACCAACTTTGACTCTTAGTCATTCAAAGTTTTCCATGTCAATAACTTAATGGTTCTCTTATATTTTCTCGTAAAAGTCTACTAGAGTTTGTATATTTATTTATTTATTTCTTTATAAGGTAGCACATAAGAGAACATTCTTTTTAATGCATATTCAGCGGACACATATATTGAAGTTATTGATTCTTAACTAACTAAATACATTTAAAAATAGAAGGTGAGGTAGATATATCAGTACCATGTATTGATAGGAAGTATAAATATCTTAAGAAAACATAGAGTAAACAGGGGTCAGAGTAGCTAGGAATATAGATCAAAGATAGATATGAGGAAAGTGGAAAATTATGAGAAGTATTGGAAAATTAGTTGCCTGAAATTGCTCTTGTTAGTTGTTCGCTTTATCTCTACTGGTAATGAATTCCACAACTGAATCGCGCTGACGTAAAACAATCGTCCGGATGCAAGATACCTGTGGCATGGAACAGTAAAGCTAGCGCACCTAGCCGATCTGCAGAAATTAAGTTTCTCAAATAAGTAATCAGGAGTTCTTGTATAGATCAATTCAAAGATAAACAAACAATTTCTTGCCTTTAAATAATTAAACAAACTACAACCAAGGATTTGGTTACTATAGGAAGAAACACTCTCTAATCTGCGTAGTCCAAAGACATAACGGGTAACATTATTGAATGCTACTTGCAGCCTTTGTTTAGATGAGTAATCAAGTTTGCAGTATACATTTTCAGAGTATGTTATCAAAGGAATTATCATTTGTACAGCCAGTAATCTCCTAGTAGTCATTGGGATGAAATAAGCAGATCTCCTTAGATTCCTCAGTTTCATATAGATTTTTTTAATAATTAAGCTTATGTGGTCTATGCAAGTTAGTTTAGTGTTAATGACAAAGCCAAGATTTTTTGCTTTGTAAACAATCTTCAATTTACTGCCGTTTATGATTATGTCAGGTAAGTCACAGGCCTTTACAGTAGATTTAGAGATAGGCAGAAGAATAGAGTTAGAGAAGAGTTAGAAGAAGATAGAGTTGTTAGTTAAGTTTTTATCATTAAGCTATTGAATTTTGAATTTTTAAAAAAGTTGCTAATTTCTATTATTTATTGGAGTTTCTAATTATTTAGCTTATTTAATTCAATGAAGCTTTATATGAGTAAAGAACAATAATCCCAGAAATGTAATCTAATCAGGAGCGAATGATTGCCAAAGTTGTCTGAACCAAGGACTCCAGGTCCTTAGAATTCATTCCGGTCTCTCTAGAATCTAGAGTCTAGATAGACTCACGACTCATAAGAATGATTAGAGACTCTAAAATGGATTTTCTAAGGTTTATAAAATTGTATACGATATAAAATTTTATAGACTCATACAAGTTTTTATCCATGACAAACGCAAAACGGTTCCCGGCAACCATCTTCGTCTACATGATGATTAATTCTGCACACAGTTTTCTTGCCATTCAAAATAACTCAACAGGCATCCAACTTATATTCTTTTTTGTTGTTTTTAACGAGTACTCTTCTTCGAGTACTTCTTAAAGGGGGCCCCCATATTTGCAAAAATATGCTAGCAATAGGCACAACAACAACAGCAACAATAACCGAAACACCAACAACAACACGATTAACAATGCTTCCATGTAACATGCTTTAAGTTTTAAATTACAAAAAACATTTTCTATTCATTCGATTTGATTGATTCTTGTTAAATACGCGGCATAACAATGAAACTCGAATGAAGACTTTTTGTAGGGTACGAAAAAACGTGATCTTTTTTCTGGAACGACCACCTTCAAGCTTGGCAAAGATGTGGGCGCATTTCGGAGGTTACGCTCAATGAACACATTCCAAAGATGACGACGATCCACAACATGATGATGATGATGATGATGAGAGAAGGTATCTAAATAAGAGTTGTTGAGCATGATGATAGAAATTTCTTCTACATAGAAGATGGTCAGGACTACAGAAATGGAGGCATCTGTAAAGTACGAACCTTATTGTGAAAAAGAATTGTAAAATAGGATCGACGAGGTGTTGAGGACAATATTATAGCTTTTACAAGTCCATGAAGATGACAAAAATACTTGTACAAGAGAATGAAGTTGATAGAGGCGTGTCTAAGCATTTTTAGAGACTTCTATAAGTGGATAATATCTTCTACGAATTGCTAGAGGACAATGAAATACTTTGCAGCTTGAAAAAGATCATTGATTAGCTTCTGTGGGGTTTTAAAAACTATAGAAAGCTGTCATGAAAGCCAATGGAGATCATAAAAGTCATTCCACAGTTTCACAATGGCCCATGCCACACTTGGCCTTTTGAGGCCTGCATCACTCGCGTTAACTGATGACTTTAAAGAGGGGAACATCTTTCGATCGACAGAAAATCTTCTAAAGGTTTATTATGATAATAATAGAAGAATTTATATGTGATCAAACATAATCAGACCATTATGTGTTAGCTACAACATCATCATCAGAGGTGATGGTGATTTCATCACCGATTTGTACTTTTATCAACTGACTTTTAGTTGTAAAATAAAAGTTAAATAAATCTGTCATATCTAATATACTTTTTTCCATGATCCTCATAAAGCACAGGTTTGTACCTCTAAATATTCAAGAAAAAAACGGGTGTGTAAAGAGAGAACACAAAAACAAACCTATTGCAAAACATGCAACACCAACAACACAACAGCGTTGATCTATAATCTGTGGCCACAAAGGAAAATAAACAATTTGTCTGCAACGCTGACGACATTAATTTCATTCACACATAAATGACAAACTTCAACACCAACAACAATAATTCAACTCAGACTTGCCACCAACAACATGACCAGGCGAGCAGGCGATCGAGCGACTCACGAACAGCAACAAAAGCGTCCAAATAAAAGAGAGTTTATTGTGGGGGGAGGAGGAGGGGAGGAAACAAAACGATGACCAACACCAACAAAACCGCGAGCAATTGTAACGATCAACAAACGAATCCAAATCAAAATCAGCAACAACATGATCAACAACAGCAACACCAACAGACGCTAACTCAGTCACCGACTCCGATTCCGATTCTAAAATCTTCTCTTCGTCTTGATCTCCTCGGTATCAAAAGAAATTAAATTAACACTCGGGAGGTCTCCAGTGATCAAAACGATCGTAAATCTTCAATGGAACGTGGAGCGAGCGCGCTTGCGATCACGAACGCGATCTTCTGACGATCTGACGGCGATCTGGAATGAAGCAGCAACAACAGCAGCTTCAGCAGCAAGAATGCCACGTTTTCTTTAGCGGTCTCATATTAAGCCAACTTCAGCAAAAGCTATGAAAAAAGGGGCGAAAAAACACGCGATCCTGGAATTCGTGCTGCACTCTGAACACACTCTGGACACTATGATGAACATGCTTGACTGCTGCTGCACTCGCTGCTGGACTCAGCATCAACTATGATCATGCAAATGAGTGTGTGATGTGGTGAAGTGGGATGGGTGGGGGGGGGGGGGGGGGTGGTGAAATGGGCCGAGTTGGGATGGAGCGGAGTGCAAAGACGGCTGCAAGTGATCGCCACTGTATTGCTGTGTTGTTATTGTTCTTGTTGAAGATGTTGTGGTTCATTATGTCGTTGTTGTTGCTATTCTTGTGATTGAGTTGGTCAAGAAATGATTTCATGGCGTGTTTAGAATACATACTTAAATTAACTAAACAGAAGAAGAGAAACAAATAACTACAAAAATAATAATCAACTGTTGTGGATCAATCAGCTTCACTGGAATGAAGACTGTCCACTGAAAAGATTCGAGATCAGCTTAAAATTTACTGTCGATAACGATCATAAGGATCGCTGATGGATTTAAGGAGAGATGAAAAAACTACAGAAAATTTTGAAAAATATGGAATTCGATCAAAATTATTATTGAAACTCTATCAAAATTTAAAATATATTGAAAATTTATTATTAACGAAACAATTTCTAGATTTGAAAACCTTTTTTAAAAAATCCAAATTTATTAAAAATATCACGAAAGTTTTTATCGAAAATTTATAATAATTTAAAATTTTAAAAAAGTAGTTCCAGAATTTTTTGTGAATAATTTTTTTTTTTGGATTTGATGCCCACTTTTGCCGCTCCTTCTTTTTTTTCACTGCAACCCCCAAAAAAATGAAGCCTCGAAATATTTTGCTGATTCCTTTTTCGTCGTTCTGTCGTTTCGTGGCTGTTTTTTTTATTTTGGTCACTTTCTTGGACGAAACTAATTGTTTCGCCAGCAGTTTTATCATCGGCAATAATAAAAAGGGGAAGAAAACGTCGCCAGAGTAAAAACAAATACAAATTTTTATGGATTTCGCGCTAGCCGAGATTTATGACCTCATGATGTACGGTGTTGCCAGAAGAAATTAAAACAATAAGAGTGACAATAACAACAACAACAACAACAGTGGAAACAACAACAACATCAATTGTTTGCTTTTGTCTCGAGGCAATGCAACCACCAGAAGCTAAAAATAATAAACAATTAAAGAACTGCGACACAAATAATTACAATAGTAACAACAACAAGAGCAACAACAACAACAGCGACAACAACAACAATAACAACCCAACACAAATACAATATAATAAACAATATTTTTCAAAAAATAATAACAGCAACCATCTTCAAGGTCAAAACCATTTTTTGACTTAATAACAAAATAAATAAAATATCATAAAAAAGATGGGAGATTTTCAAAAAATAAAATTTTTTTACACAACCTTTTTTGCTGCTGAAAAAAAGAAGAAGAAGCAGTGATGTTGCTGCTGTTATTATTGTTGTTATTGTGAATGTGATTCTCTTCTAACCAATTTTGATATTGTTGCTGTTGTTGCTGATGTAGTCCTCGCATTATTGTTGTTGGTGTTCTTGTAAACCTTATTATTTGTTTTTTTTTGTTGTTCTTGTAACCCTTATTATTTGTTTTTGTGGTTGTTGTTGTTGTTGCGATGCGTTTACCACCCTGATGTGTGATTCTCAGAATTTAAGTAACACCATCATGATCATAATCATCATCATCACAACCAACATCGTCTTCATCATCATCATCATGTAAATAATTATGAGCAGCAACGTTCATTGTTTTCGTGTGTCGTTTTGTTGTTGTTAATGCTCAACACTTCACTTTATTGTTGTTGCTTTTATTGTTTTAATTGCTGCTGCTGCTGCTAAACACACGCTTTGAGCACGTTTGTGTTGCGTACAAAAACAAAGAGTAGCCACACAAGTTGTTTGTGTTGCTGTAAAACTGTTTAATCTAAACTAATAACAATAACAACAACAACACTTTTGTTATTTCTAAAAAATTCAGCCAAGATTTTTGCTCCAGTTTTTTTTGTTTTCTTTCGGCAATCATTGAACAATAGCAACAAATTAAACATTGTTGTTGTTTTTACTAATGTTGCTCCTCTTCGTCTTCTTCTTCTCTTTGTTTTATGATCATAGTTATTGTTATTTCGTTTTATTATTGTTGTTGTTGTTGTTGCTGTTTTATTACGACTAATTTTATGGCCAATTAAATTGTCAGACTTCCGCTTAACACTGAATAAATTGATATCCGTTCTTCTTTATTCGCATTAATAAACATTCATTCGGTCGCTGTGTTTAGTTTAAATGAGGTTCGTTTAGTCGACATTTTTTTTTGTTTTTCAGTTTTTGTTTTTATTTGTTGTTTAATTTTTATTAGCAAAGTTGACCTAATTCTATTCTATTCTCTACGAATGACTAACAAATGATTGCAATGCAAAAATAAATTCTGCTGCAGTTCTTCAATAATTTTTGAATGTGTTTTATGCTTAAAAAGCAAATATTAAAAATTAAAAAAAATAAAAATAAAATAAAATTGAACATTAAATAAAATGGAAGAAAATATTAAACAACAAAAAATGGAACGAAAAATTAGACTTCGAATTATTGTTGTTGCTGCTAGAAACGGCTGCGAAATTTTTACTTTCGTTTTACTTTAAAAAAATATAAGAAGAAGAACATAGTTGATCCTTTTCATTAAATAAAGGTCCCTCAAATTCCCATTGATTTTATTAAATAAGTTTGCAACATAATTCAACAGCATTTCGTCGATTTGGTGTCATCGAACATGACAAGCGATGGACACACTACACACACACATACACACACACAAAAACATACACATACACAATACGACAGACACACTTTACACAAGTCTAAGCGAGATGCACCGCGTTTCAGGCTGAGTTTTTCTTTGTCTAGCGTCTTTTATGCATTCGTTGCACAATTTTAGTGTCATTCATTTGTTGTTGTTGTTCATCTTCTTCTTCTTGTTCTTTTTGTTGTTGTTTTTGTTGTATGTGTTTTCCTTCTTGCTGCCGCACGAGAAGTTGTCGTCGTCGTCGTCGTCGTCGTCGTTGTTGTCGCTCGTCTTCTTCGCAACTCGGCGACTATCAAGTTGTTAAAATAAAGATTATCACCGAAGAACATGCCAACATTTTGTGCCTTGTGCTGTTGGGTGGTTTTTGTTGTTGTCGTTGTGACTGTTGCTGTTGTTGTGATTTTTGTGCTTGTTCCTGAATAACCTACCATAAACTCAGTTCTTCTGATTGTAAGGCATACTTTCGGAATGCGTTGCAACATTTTGCGAAGTGAGAAATCCTACGAGACGATCTGTGCTTCTCCCTCCTGCCTCCTTCTCACTCCCTGTCCACCTTTCTGCGCCTCGTTTCACAATACAACGAAGGTATTAAATGGCGCCCAATATTCTAGCAAGATTGGACAAGAAATAGTATTAAAAAAAAACACAAAAAGGCATGAGAACAAACATAAGACAAAACATCGAAAATAAATAAATTCTAGATAAAGAAGATGCTTAACAATACGGTGGGAAGTTCTGCTATACAGTGGAGCAGATTGGAAAAGTTTTAAGTTTGAGAAACATTTAGTTTCACTTTTTAAATTTAAGAAAGAATTTAGAAACTTTAAGATCATAAAGGACTCAAGTAAGTGTTTTTAGAAAATTGCTATAATAGCAAAAAGTATAGAAAATATTGAGGCAGAAATAATAAATAAACAAACAGACAGATTTTATATAAATTCGTATAAATAACGGTTAAGATAGTATTAGCAAAAGTTGTATACATTATCTGCTAACCGAAAGTGGGAAGAACCAACAACGAATAGACTATTTATCCAACCCTCATCAATTAAAACCCGCAGCTTGTTCGTCCATCTGTTCTTCTGTCTTGAAAACCCGCCAGCTATCCATCCATCAATCAAATAAATATATAATGATGCATATAATTAAAATAAGCTGCACTCAATTACAATTCAAGTAATGTGATACCTAATTAATAACTATTCAAAATGGCGGTGCCTAAAATCAATATAAAAAAACTCATGTGATTGGATATAATTTATTATAATATATACAGTACATTACAATTTAAAATTCAAAAGCTTTATATTAAAATTAAAAGCTAATCAATAGAATAGAAGAAGAAAAGAATTCCGCGTCGATTCCAAGTCCGAAAGAGGTTAGTGAAGCAGCAAAAGAAAAGTTGGCTCAGGTTTTGAACCCTTTTTTGGGTAAAAAATTACAGAATTATTAGAGATTATAATTTAATCCTGGCATCACTTTGCTATGTCAAAGACAGCAGCTATTAGTTGATATTGCAAAGATTCGAACATGACATTTATAATAATTACGGATGAACATTATTGGCAATAATTCACTAAACTTTAACCTTTCGAATGGTTTGATGCCGCAAATTTTAACCAAAGGTTCAAGACATCCGAATTAAAGGCCATGAAAAAACCAAAAAAAGTGTCGTGTCTTCGTCGTTTGGATGTTAGATATACATTCTGAATTTAAAGATGATATTCCGACATAAATCTTCTTTACCAATAAGACTCTAAATGAAGACCCAACTACGTAAATGTGCAAATGTTTTGCAAAAAATTGTTTACAGATAAAAGGATCGTGATAAGTTTTATCTGTAGTTATTATCTTAATGTTTTCAATAATGGACTTGTCCAACTTTCAAAAGAAACAGCACATATGTATTTCGAATTTAAAATGTAGTCTCCAATTGAGTCCTCTCGTAAAACAATGACTACATCATATAAAATCTATTAAATATAAAATATCAGGAGTATATAAATAATATGTATATAGAAATCTGCAATGAGGAACATTTCTTTTTGTTATCTAGGCCCTGATTCAATCGATATGTTAAACATAATTTTTATCTGTCTATCGATGTTGTAAACTGATCCGTTTAGTTTCGAAAAAGTAAACATATTTTGAACATTTATACAAAAATTATTATAATTATAAATGGAAAAACACAGTCATATACCAATATTTAAATAAAATAGTTAAAATAAATAAATTTTAACCGGCCGACGCTAAAACATTCTGATTACGTGTGAACAAATGACATGACATTTAAAACCATTCGAATCAAATTGTTGTTGATTTGCATTCGTTGTTGTCATTATTATTGTTGTGATTTATTATTGTTTTCACTATATTGATTATCTTATTGCTGTTTATGTGTTCTTATATACAAAAAAAAAATCTAAAAGAAAAAATATAAAAATTAAATAAATAAATTTTTCGATATCTCTTTCGTTAATTTTTCTACCGATAACTTCTATATTCGAATAAGTAACAAAAAGATTAAATAATACAAATTTTATTTATTTTAAGTAAATAAATATTTCTTAATTTTGGATTATAAATATATTTCAAATTAAATAAAATTTAAATTAATAAAATACTCCGTCAAATTAACTCGCTCTCTTTGTGCGTTTTTCTCTCAAATTTGATCCTGAAAACGCTCAACGGTTTTCCAATTCGAAAATTCAACCAATACAAGCCAAAAGCCGGGGAAAATCTAATAAATTTTTCCCGATTGAGAGAGATTCCGGTTGATAGAAAAGACAACAAATACAAATACAACAAGTAAATCAGGGAGGAGCCACAATGATGAGGGCCAATAAAGCACTAAAGAAACAAAAAGAGAAAAAGAGAGGGAGATATCATTGCAGTGCTTTCACTCTTACTCTCACACACATTCAAGCACTACGGTACAGACACAAATACTCACGAAATCAAAAAAATATTCGTCGTGGAAACCAGTTCGGAAATATTTTGCCTCGAAAAAGTATTTTGAAATGTGAGTGAGGAAGTGTGAGTGAGTGAATTGAATGTGTAAGTGAATGAGTGAGTGAATGTGTGAATGAGTATTGTGTGAGTAGCTATTTATGAGTGATTTGTTTCTTGTTGCCTGTTGTGTTGGGTGACGTTACGCACAGCAACCATGCTTTTAGTTTTCTCGAGAATCTCCGAGTGATTATCTCGTGGTTTTGTCGCTTCGAGGGCGGTTTTTCGAAAAATGTATTACGAATTCTAAGTTGAAGTTCAAACGCTGAACAACTGTCAAATAAGAACCGTTTGAAGTGCTGAACGAAGTACCGTCGGTCCTTCGTTTATATAAGTGCAATCGAATTAAATTTCTGTGTTTGATATACATACATACATTGAATATTATAAATTAAAACTATACTAAAAAAGAGGGAGTGAAAAAACAAAAAACCTGTTTTAAAAAATTTAGCATTTTGAAAAATTGTAAACATTTTAAGCTTATAGCGTAAGTTTTTAAGTTTTTTATTGTTTTGTCTATAATTTTTGTGATGTCTGCTGTTAATTAAGTTGAAAATCCTTTTGGCCAGAGTTGAATCGACACGAAATTGTTGAAATATGGTCACCTTAATGCCCTACAGTTACTCTGCACCTCGCTGTGGATTAATTGATAAAATGATTGAACCAAAGGTACATTAAAATATTTTGATTTCTACTCTAAAGAACTATTTCTCATAAGGAAAACATTTTAATTATTAGAATATAGAAGCTTCGTTAAGTTAACAGAATAGGTTTCAATAGCAAATCATAGTCAATACCTTTAGTATAAAGAAAAGTCCAAATACACACATTTACCATAATATATAAGTTTTACTGAACATTTTTGGACTTTCGTTAAGTTTCGTTAAGCTTCGTTAAGTTTAATTAAGATTGTCGCATTGCTAAATTTGTAGATGAGTATTAAATTTATGTTTTATTTGCACGAAACCACGCTACCTGTGTATTTTCGTCACCATAAAAAGCTTCGTTAAGTTTACAATTTGATGGGCTATCAAATGTTCGGTTTGTATTTTACACTTTCTGATGCCAAATTATTTTTTTTTCTTCTTGTTTCCATAGTTTTTTCTACTAACCTCTTTAATTTTGATCCCCTTCCATTTTAATATTCTTTTTAATCTTCGTTAAGTTTTCTTTTGACGCATTAAAACTGATATTTTATTATGGAAATGAAACTACTATAACAAGCAATTTACACGAATAAACAAAAAACTGAGTGTGATTAAAGTGTTTTTAGTACATGAAAGTTTCGTTAAGTTTGTAATTTCATTACATATAAGCAATTAAACTTTAATTTTTAATTTAGCATAATAGAATATGCCGTTACTTTCTTATATACTAACTTTTATGTAGTATGCTGTAGATTTTGTTTCTGTTATTGTTTTTGGAAAGTGTTAGTAACCGTTTAAGTTAAGTTTTTCAATATTTAACATTCGTTAAGTTAAGAAAATACAACAGAAAAGGAATAGACTAGTTGTGTTGTAGTAAGAAAACGAGTTGTGATTAAAATTAGAAGTTCTACGATATTCTATTCTGTAAACTACCATATTTATGAATGAAAGCTTTCGTTAAGTTAAGAAAACCCATCTTGCGCTTAAATTTTTATACTTTTTACAAAAGTTTTGATAGAAATTCGTAGCATATAGTATATCGGCTTTTGTTAGAACAACGGTTAAGTTTTGCTAACTCAAGTTAAGAAAATTTTGGGTATTTTCTTAATAACAAATTTGTTTAAATAAAAATTAAGACTAAAATGGTATATATTCCATTCAGTTGAAATATATGATATATAAACATTGCTAATTTACTGGAAATGTTCGTAGAAGGTTTCGTTGTAAAAATGACATAAAAAAACCGTTTGATCACATCACTTGAATTCATTATAATTTGAACCCAACACTTTTCCAGCCATTTCGACCACGTCGTTAATAGAGCTACATTTCATTATTTAGAACGTGGCTACACGCACAAAAGTCGTGTTGCCAACATTAAAATATGTAAATCGTTGGCATTTCATTTGCTCCGGCGACGCGTCGAAGCCAAGATTAGGCACAAAGCAATTCAGAAAATCAGGACATCATTTCTGTGGTTTCTTGAATGCGGAAATCGACGATTGTCGTTGGCTGCAGAGGTTAAAAAGCTCTTAAGACACCTCACTCTCTCTCTCTCTCTCTCTCTCTCTCTCTATCGCACTCTTTCAAATACATCGTCTCAAAGTCTGGATCCGGGGACAAGTTTTAAAGATTTCTCGTTAATTTGCAGAGTAAATCGTGTGCGCGATATTTTAATGTGATTTTCATGTGCGAGTTTTTAATAGAGCATGAATTATTGCTAATTGTTTGTTGTTGGTGTTGTTGTTTTTATGAGTATGTATTGCTGTTGTTGTTGTTGCTTTCGTGATTATGGTAGTCGTTGTTTTTGTGCGTCTAAAACGCTTTCTTGTTCTTTAAGCAGCACGGCATGCGGTCGAGTTTCGAGTTTAAGAGTTTCGTTAAGTTGGTCAGTGACAGCAAACCTAAGCCAAGGCTTATAATAAGTTTCTTAATAATTGCAGTTATTATTTTTTACTGTAAAAATAAATTAATTTTAATGTCGCCAGGTTTTTTGTTTTCTTTCTTTTCCATGCTTTCGTTAATTAAGAATGAGGTTTCGTTAAGTAAGGAGAAAATACAGAAGTCAACTTTACTTCCCTTTCTTGTCTGAAGTCATTTCGTTTTTAAGCATTCTTTTTAAATAAGGCCGAAGTTTTAAAAGGTTTCGTTAAGTTATGAAGATCACTTTATTAAACTTCGCTAAAAACCATTAAAGAAATAACTCAAACCTTAACCCACTTTTAGTCTTCGTTAAGTCATCGTTTATATCATCATGATTTGAAGTGCTAATTAATTTAGAGAGTATTTTAACGATGTTGTGTCAATTAAAATCTGTCACTCACAAGTGTCCCATCTCATCAACAACTAATAAAGTGTGCGTAAGAAAGAAAAACTAACCAATCGATAGACACAACGATCAAAAACTGAAGAGAGGTAAAAAGATACTTTTTATTGCCAACAACACCATCTAATTTATGACCCAATTTCAAGTGCATATCCTTGTTCTACGCCGTTTCTTATTCCATTCGATCAAATAAGGAAACAACTCATCGTCAGTGAAGTCAGTGACTCAGTCAGTCAGTCATTCACTCAGTCAGTCAGTCATTCACTCAGTCAGTCGATCGGTCATTCGATTGATTGCGACACAAATCGAAGATTTCTGATCGAGATACTCGCATGTTTGCTTGAAGGGGAGGGGATACGACGGGGTACCCCGTGTTAACCCTGATGAAATGATCTTTCAACTTAAATGGAATCCCAACGAAACAACAAATACAACAACAACAACAACAACAATCACAAAAAATTATGGTAGAGGGCAAGAAAAATTGTCACGCCAACAACATAACTCAAAAAGAATGCGTGAAGGACTTGGTTTTTGTAGAATTGCTGGCTGGGCGATCTTATCAGCTGGCCTCCTTGCTGAGCGGCTCGTCGACACGCGGAAGTGAGAGAGAGAAGCAGAGAGAGAGACAGCAGTCAAGCAGAAGCAGCAGTGATCTACAGTGATGGTGATCAAGAGAGAGAAAGAGTGAGGTGTGGAAAGGGGAGTAGGAGAAGCCAGGAGATGTGTGGAGAGGGGCAGGGGCATGCAGATGGACGATAAAAACGCAGGGGCGAATAACGTAGCTAACACTAAAGATACAACACGATAAAAATCGAAGAATTTTGAATATTTTTAAGCAGGTATTTTTTATTGTTGTTGTGTTTGCTGATGATGCTGATGGTGATAGTGATGATATTGTTGTTTTTGTTGTTGCTAGTGTTGCTCCTGTTGGTTTTCATTTACTCTTTGTTGTTGTGCTTACGACTTGTCGACTTGTGTCATAAATTAGTTGACAGTTAAGAACATTGTCATGTCTTAAAAAAAATCATGTGCCTTGAAAGAAAGAACGAAAGAAGTAGAGAAGAGAGGAAAAGGGAAAGACAATGACAGCTAAAGAATGGAAACATTGTTATTATTAACTTCTTTAATTAGCGCTAAAAACAAGTAGAAGGAAAACGAAACACCAAATAAATTTCATCAATAAATTATTTGCTTTGAAAATTATTTTTATTCAGCCAAAGCGAAAGACTCTGGCAACTCTGCAACACCAGTGAGAGGGAGAGAGAGAGAAGATCTTGTTTTTTTTCGCAAAATCTTGGCTTGATATTTTATGTTGTATTTTCAAATTCCATAATTTTGGTTAATTAATCATTTTATTGTTTTTGTGTAATTTGTTGGTGTCATTTTTGGGTGTAATTTTTTTGTAAAATTTGTGATGCATTTTTTTGTGTCACTTTGGCTATCATTTTGGTTGTGTTGTTGTTGTTTTCCTTATTTTTTATAATTTCTCTCTCCTACAACACTCAACAATGTTTGCATGCGATGCAGTAGCGGCGAGTGCTGCACGCATGCTCAGCAACAACATGTTGTTGGGTTTTTTGCGACATGACGCAAAAATGTCGCTCGGCTCCCAGCGGAAAGACGTCGCGGCGACGACGACGACGACGATTCCTCTCATTATGTCGTGTAAATTTTGTGTTTTTATGAGCCTCGTTTATGTTGTTTTTATTTGTCGTTGTCATTGTTGTTGCCGTTGTTCTTGTTGTATTTCCTTCACCTATGAAAATGCATTTTATACGCCAGCATAACGTGTTAAACAAAATTTAATTTGTCACCCGCTGTTTGATTGCTCACACCGAGCATAAACTTTGTGCAAATTGTTGAGGAGGAAGAATACAAATTTGCAAACTTAACGACACTTTTTGGTTTGTCTTCGCAGAATAGAGGAACAATAAAATTGAAGTTTCAATCTTAAAATTTTGCAGCATCAAAAACTGTATGAGTTTGTATAAGATTATAGAGTATAAACAAACTTGACGAAACTATTGGAATTTTAATTGGAAAGGAACAAACCTCATACGCTTAGTTTTGTGGGGTTTAATCATATTTGAACTCGAAATATATTAATTTAGTTAAGTTGCTGAAATTGAATGTAAATTGAGACAAGAACAAACTCAACGAAACTGTTTTAAACAAATTTGTATATGACAATGTTAATGTTTTTTATACATAATAACTGAAACGTAACCAAAGTAATTAATGATGAGATTCGAAATTTAATAATGGATTTATTTTGTTCCCACAAGAATCGTTGTTAATTATTTTTTTAATGATTTTTTTAATGACATTTTTTGTATTTTGTTTAATCATCAAAACTTTTGTTTAAACAAATATTTCTGCTTTTTCAAAACAACAAAAAACAAAAAGCATCGGAAATTCCCACCGACCATAAATTTTCGATTCCTCGATATTTATGCAAAAAACGGTATACAGTAATAAAGACCACTTGTAAAAACAAAAATATCGGAATATACGGAAAATATACACAAAAATATACTAAACGAAATTGTATTAAATATATAAAAAAAATGATAATTTAAATAAAAAATCGGAAAGAATTCTCAGCGGAAAGCAAGCGCCGAACTGAAAGTTTTTTGCTCAAGAATTTTTCAAATTCGCATCATCAGCCTTCCGAGAAATCGTTGAGGTGTCGCCTTCGTCGTCTTCGCCTTCGTTCATCAAAATCAGCAAAAATTCTTCCAATGGTTGTTCCATTCAACATAAACTTTATTAAAAAAAAACACAACAAATTAACATTTAAAGAAACAGAATAGAAAACACAGTTACTTTGTTTATATACTGTAAAAATGTATAAAGTATCCCAGGCAGTTACCTGAGCGTATAAACAAAAAGGGTGCCCTGAAAGTCAATTATGCTGGTCGTATTTAAAAGAATAAATAAACTTAGAGAAATATACAACATTATTTGAAGCCATAAGAAAAAGAAAACCCTTAAAAACTGTGACTAACTACACAATTTTTCATTGAAGCAATAATAATGAAATGCAAGGAGAATTATATTTGTAAATAAACAACAGATATCTGTATATAAATAAATCCTTTTCTATATGAAACTATAAACAATAAATGCATTTCATTTCACTATTATATTTTTAATGTTGTTTTAAGATTCGAATTACTTTTGAGAGTCGTTTAACATAAAAGTATAAAAAAGTTCCTTCCAATAGATTCATACTCATTATATATTAATTTTAATGAATTTATTGACTGTATTGGCCATAAGTTGATATTTCTTACCGCGATCTGTTGTGCTTTCGCTTGTGCTCTGCAAATTTTTATTAAAATATCTAGAATCCTTGATTTTTTTGGGCTGTAGGTTCTTCAATGATTTCTTTTCCGATTTTGCTTACTCGGTCGGTGGTACTCCTGTGAAATCTCTACAACATCGTGTTTAATTCGTTTTAATTCATCTTGCAGTTTCACAACTTATAATTTTTTTTTTCTTTTGTGATGTCATTTAAGCATACAAACTTTGTGTATTATAGTGCATCTTAAGAGGACTATCAAACTCTCTAAAATTCCTCTTTTTTTATTCATTAACAATGTCCTGCAAACTTCCTGGGTGCAAAATAATTAGTACTACGGAAAGATCAGTGTTCTGCTCTCTCTGTGATGATAACTATCATGTTAAATGTGCAGGACTTACTGGAAGAATTGCAGATAAAATTGGTGTCCAAGGAGGATTGAGGTGGTCATGCAGTAAATGTAGGTTCCGTGACGTGGAAGTAATCCGCATTTTGGGTCAAGTGCGTCGTGGCTTTCGCGAGATTGAAAACGATCTGACGGTTTTGCATAAAAAAGTCAATGACTACGAACGGTTCTTTAATCAATTTAAGTTCATGGACCAACAGTCGCCAAAACGCAAACGCTCAAACAGAAACACTCGCAAGCCTCCATCTATTATAAACCTTCTAAGCCCTGTGGTAAGGGACACAAAGTTAAAAAAATAAATAAATTAAACTTCTGAAACTTACAATCCATTTCTGCACTAACAAAGGAAGCTAATACTAGTGCGGTGGACTTGAGACTAGGCTACTTCCTGTGACTCCAAGTAAATCGAACCTTACTTCGGTCCCTTCTACTTCTACTATCTACTTCTGTTGCTGTCAATAATACAGACGCTATACCAGAGGTACCAAAGTCATCTATTGCTGCTGTACAGACTGTCAGGAAGTTCAACCCACTAAAACTGTCTTCACTTACGTTTTGCTCCTGATACAAGCATCGATGACATCCGTTGGCATTTATATTCCCAGTTGGGATGCATGATACAAGTATATCTCTAAAAAAGTTTAACTTTAAAACTCAAAGACTCCACTCATCCTTAAACTTACACTTGCCTCTCCATCTTATGAATCGTTTAAACCAGATGTAATAAACTTGGGAATATTTTCGTATACCTACTTACTTTTCGCGAGCAGAAGTACTTAGTTGCGACCAGGAAATAGATTTTTGCTGTGTGTACGTTAAGATTGGTTACTTAAATACCTTTATCACTTGCTCCTACATCCCACTTAATTCTTCTTCCAATATTTATCTCAAACACTGCATAAGAAAAGTGGCCGATAAACTGGGACACACACAGATCATCTTATTCTTCTTGGTGACTTCAATTTGCCTCACGTTAGTTGAGAAAAATGTTATGATTACTCAATTCTTCTACCCTCCTCTGATCTGGAAAATCATACTATTGTTCAGAATGATATTTCATCTAGGTCTTAATCAAACATTGACATACTTTGGTTTATTCCTGCATAGTTGTATATAAAGCACAAGTATATACCAGACATTCCGTATCTGCGTGCTTCGTTTGGACAGTATCCCGAAAATGTTCCTTATTTTAGAGATCTAGCTAATGATTGCCGCCAAGATGAAGAAATTCCTAATTAATTAAAAAGAATATTAAATAGAATATTAAATAGAATGTCTTATTATAGAATATTTTGAAATAAACTGAACTTAGAGAATTTAAACTGTAATAAGCGATATAAAAAATTTACACAAGTATTTTAAAATAATATTAAAAAATAATAAAATAATAATAAAATAATATATTTTTTCTAAATACAATTCTTTTATTTTTCAGGCAAAACGTCCCAAAATCGAGCCCAGTGATTCGAATGAACGAAACAGGTAAAGTTTTTTAAAGAATTTTTACGTTGAAACGACAAAAAGTTTTCATGTCTAAAAGTTATGATGTGAGTGAGTATAAAGATGTCATATTTAATGTCATGTCATATCACAAAAGTCATTAAAAAATCATGAATATTAATGTAGAGAAAGTGAATTTAAAGGGAACGACGTGCTTCCCATTCACAAAGTCAGAACTTCCATTCATCGATCATGTTGATCACTCAGAGATATTTATTGTTAGTTTCTTATTTTACATTTTTTGCTTATATGTCTGTCCGCTCATAAATTGTCAACATTTGCCGAACACATGCGAAACAAACCATGAAAATAAGAATGAGCTGAATGGACACTTAACGGAAAATACCATCAAAATGTATCTCAAGGATGGAGTGAAGTGTGTCTCTCTCGCGCGGATCAGCTCGGTTGCATTTGATGAGTTCCGACTTAGGAATGGATGGCAACGAACACAAAGGAAAACAAAAAACCCAAATTATACCTGCAACTGAAAACAACAACAGCAACCATCATCATCATCACCACTTGGCTTCATTTCGTTGCTGCGAAACGGTTTCCCGACTGTACTGAGCATGTTTTTTCGGCCATCCACTTGACTTGATTTCAGTTTCTTATATTTTCTGCCCTAAATTCATTCTTTTCGTTTGCTTTTGAAGATTTGTTAGATTATCCTGGGAAAATAATTACTAATATTATTATTATAAACATTATTATGATTGTTAGTATTATTATCACTATTGTTATTATTATATCAGTCTTTATTATAATAAATCTATATTTATTGTCTATGCTTATTATTATTATTATACAATTCTGAATAATATTTATTATTATTAGTACTTTTACATTATTATTTTTTGGAAATAATTAAGAGTTATTGTATTATTTATATTAAGTTTTCTTAACGTTTCCGTGATTTATTGTGTTTGGTTTTTATATTATTTTTGTTTTTGACGTTTCCGTTGTTTATTTTTTGTCGCTCGTTGTCGTTCTTTGTTTTTGTGTATCAATCTTTTGGGTTTAATTTTATATTTCCACTCATGGTTAACAGTCATTAAAATATTCTGGTTTTTGCCTCTGTTTTTGCTTTTGTTGTGTTTTTCTTTTTTATTCTTCTTCATGTTGTTCCTTTCGTTTTGTGAATTTTATTGATCTTCGTTTTGATGGTTGTTTATACGACTTCTACGAATTGTCAACTTGTATTAACATCAGCAGCTCTCCCGATTCGGCATCTGTATCGAACACCATCATCGTGATCAGCATAATCATCACCATGGAGAACGAATCACAATCTTTAGCTTAATGCTATATCAACTTTTTACTATTTTATTTTTCTTTATGTCACTTTATGTCACAGATATTATTAATTAATTCACAAGCAATAGTACATACATTCTTATACAATATACACATCGACATTACATGACATGACATGACATAGATTTACATGTAGCAACTTTTCACAATCTAATTACTAGAAAAGAACAAAAAAGTTTCCCCAAATTTTTTCTTTAAAAAGGTGTCAGATTTTTCTTAATCATGCCTCTTAATCAATATAGTATGTAATTGTTTTAAAAACAGAAAGAGAAACAACAGCAGAAACAAGGAGAACGAGTTATGTTACATATATTCCACACTGAACACTGATTAATAACTCCCACTGATAAGTAACACGACGTGTGACCGAACGCCAGTTTATTTGTTGTTCTTGTTTTGGTTTTTGGTTTTGTGACATGTCGGGGATTTTTTTTTCAATTTTTTTCTTGCATTTTCCTGTGCGTAACCGAAGAGAGACCGACGATTAAATTACGCTGATGGTAAAATTATTTTCACAACATGTTGGAGGTTTTTTACAATAGTTGTTTTATGGATATATTTTTATGAATCTAGTAAAAAGTAGGTGATTTAATTGTTGTTATTGTTCTTGTTTATGTTGTCTATACATAGGTTTTCCAGCAACAGTTCAATGTGTTTAGTATATAAAGAACTTTCCTTGTACTTTTTTAATGATTAAATAAAATTCTTTACGACTTTAATTGCTTCAAATTCTATTCACCGAGAATTTAATCATTCTCAAAATATACAGTGATTGATTTTGAGTACTTACAATTTACGATATTCGATAGAAACGATTTCTAATATAGAAATTTCTCCAAATGTTTTATTTCATTCAATTCATGTTTGTGTAATGAAATATAGTGGGTGGGCCAACGGCTGGTTTCTTTTTAATATTTAACTTTTTAAGATTTATTTTCAAATTTTTAAAATTCTGTAATTTCTCGTCTATCATAATTATTAATCACGAATCACGAATTTTACTGTTATGATATTTTATGATCGTATAAGTTGAATCATTCTCGTTAATTTAATTGTAGCAATTCAGAAATCATAAACAATGGTGTTTGGTGTTTTATTACATTTTTATTACAAAAAAATGCTCTCCACTAAAAAAGGTTTTTGATGATCGAATACAAATTCTTTAGTAATAAAATTTTATGAATTTTAAATTATTAAATAGCATCATTAAAAACCAAAAAGCAAGAAATGAAACATGATTATTTTAATTATAAGTAGTTAATATATGTTTATTATTAAATATGCTACTATGGAAAATATTTCCATAAGATTTTGTTGCCAAAATTAATTCCTATTACCACACACATACACACACCGTAATATTTTATTTTTTTCTCTTGCCGATGCTAAAATCAGGTTGCCTCCTCCTTTTTTATTATTTTCTCAACTAATTTCTAAAAACGAATCACGACAGTCGCACTATCGAGCAACACATGTTTTAACGACTTTTGCTTTGTTTTTTATGTTTTTTTTTGTAGCTGTCATTCTAATTTAAGGCAGCTCCTTTCAGTGTCGTGAATCCCTTGAAAAAGTGTCTTCCGAGAGCCGTTTAAACAGTTAAACTCCAAAATATTAAAATTTCTGGTACCTAAGATTTTGGAATTTTTTCTATAAAACTCGATACGCAGATGATGTGCCCCTCTGTCGCCGCTGCTCTCCTCAAGCGGTGTGGTCGCAACACATGCCAACCTCTTCCTGCCAGAAGGCTTTGTTGCATGCTCAATCAGCGAGGGCAACAATAGGAGTAGCAGTCGTTTCGTCTGCTGCTTCCTCTTCTACGCCGCTTAATCTCTTAAGTATTGGAAGGGGCACTCTGAGGGTACGAGGTCTTTAATGCCTTAAAGTGTTAAGAACGCTTAAGAGTGACACTTTTTTGCCGAAACGAAAAGATTGGGAGGAACACAGAAAAAAGAAAAATGCGCAGTTGTTGGAATTTAGAAGAATGCTTGAAGAATTCCGTGAAAATTTGACACATGCTCAACATGGAGAGCGAACAAAAAACCTGACAACTAATTCTGAAGAGTGCATCTATTTTTTCCAGATTTCTTTGGCAACTCAAGTGCAACAAATTGTTTGAAATTTCGTTCAGTTTCGTTGAGTGTTTGATTTATGTTTTGACCACCATCTCTGTCTCTCTCTCTCCTTTACAGACTCTGTTCTCAGTCATCATCAGCATCTGCCACATCAGCGACGACCTCAACGACTCACCAGCTCCAGCATCATCACCAACAACAGCAGCACCTGCAACAGCAGCACCAGCAGCAACAGCATCAGCAGCATCAGCAATCCTCGCTGCAACATCAGCAGCACAACAATCACTGCAGCTCTCTGGCCGCTCTCCCGCCTCACACGCAACCGCTGCAGCCCACGATAACGTCGCTTTCCTCGCTCAGCAGTCACTACAGTGCGGCGCCGAACATCAACTCCAGCTGCAGCCTCTCCGCGGCCGGCCTCGCGCATCCCGCCTCTTCTTTGGCGCTCTCAGCCGCCGCCGCCGCTGCTGCCGCCTCCAGCAGCTTCTCCACGTATGCGCAGCACCCGACAAGCACATCCAGTCCCACAAACGACGCTCTGAACGCTTCTTCGGCACGCGCTCCGCACCAACATCAGCAGCACCAGGAACACCAACAACATGCCGCCGACGCGCTTCACAGTGGCATGTCTCATTGGATGACGGAAACTCATCTGCCGTCGGTCAAATCAGAGAATCGTAGTCCCGGGCTGGTGTCCGCCGCTCAACTCGGCGGCGTTGTTTCCGCTGCAGCGAACGACGCAGTTTCTGCCGCTGCTCTGGCCGGCCTTTCTTCTGCGGGTCTACATTCCTCTGCGTCGCATTTGGAAAGCGTTGCCGCCGCCGCCAGCTCAGCAACCGCCCTCTACAACTGCTCCTCGTCCGTGGGCCACAACTCCTTGGATCCCAACGGCTCGTCGGTGTCCAGTGCCTCTGCCGCCTCTGCTGCTGCCATGGCCGCTGTGAACTCTTCGGCTGCCGCGGCAGCTGCTGCCGCTGCTTACGACACAAAGCACGATTACTACAACTACTACAACAGCATGCAGCAATACACGCCGCCTTTCTACTCCGCCTACGGCTCGGTACCGTACGGCACGACGCGCGCCACCCCTAAAATGGAACCCACCACGAATCCCTACCTAGGTTCGGGGTACGTCTCCACGACCGTCAACAACAACTCCTCGCAGCTGTACCCGAGCGCCTACGGCTACAACAACTTTGCGCAGTTCGGCTCGGCCGCGGCTGCTGCGGCCCAGCAGGACTACAGCGGTTACTACAACGATCAGTACAGCAACTATTACAGCCCCGCCAACTACTCGCCCTACGCCGCCGTCAGCTCGCCCAGCTCGAGCGCCAGCCACGGCTTCCACGTGGCCGCCTCGAACCTCTCGGAGAGCCCCACAGATACACATTCGACTACGCCCATCTTGCATGCCACGCAGTCTCCACACTCTCCGCTGCCGATCTCACCGAACGCTTCGAATGCGATGGGGCCGAATGCCATGGCGGCCAGCTCAGGTGCTTCGGTGCCCAAGACAACGCCGACGGGAAAAAGCGGGCGGGCGCGCGGTCGCCGGCACGCTCAGCCCAGTCCAACCCGCAGCACCACCTCGGACACGCCGAACTGTGAGGCAGTGAAGCCGCCGGAGCGCGTCTTCATCTGGGACCTCGACGAGACGATCATCATATTCCACACTTTGCTGTCGGGCTCCTTCGCTAACCGCTACACCAAAGACCACAGCGCACTCATGACGGTCGCTTTCCGCATGGAGGAGATGGTTTTCAACATGGCCGACACGCACTTCTTCTTCAACGAGATCGAGGAGTGCGATCAGGTGCACATCGACGACGTGTCCTCGGACGACAACGGCCAGGACTTGAACAATTACAACTTCGCCACCGACGGCTTCCATACGGGGGCACCGGCGGGAGCTCCACCCAATCTTTGTCTGCCCACCGGAGTGCGTGGAGGCGTGGACTGGATGCGCAAGTTGGCGTTCAGATACCGCAAGATCAAGGAGATCTACAACACCTACAGGGGCAAGTAAGTAGAGTGGATGAGCAGATGCAGTGGGAAAGGGGGTGCATCCGGTGTTGATCCCTCTTGATCATGCGTGATGATCATGCGATTTGCAATGAAGATCCTGTTCATTGATGAGTGTTGAACCAGTTGAGGGGAAATAATTTTAATGTTTTCTTTCTGTTCGTTTCCCGCTTTCAGCGTTGGTGGTCTCTTGGGTCCCGCCAAACGTGATTCCTGGCTGCAGATACGCTCGGACATCGAAATGGCCACCGACAACTGGGCGAGCCTGGCAACGAAGTGTTTGAACATGATTGCTCAACGCGAAAACTGCGTAAATGTGTTGGTCACCTCGACGCAACTGGCGCCGGCGCTGGCCAAAGTGTTGCTCTTCGGCTTGGGTGGTATATTCTCCATTGATAACATTTACAGCGCTCACAAAATAGGTAACTACAATTGAGGGAATGGATGACAACACAATCACTTATTAGACTGATTTTACTCAACAACAAAACCTCATGCATAATTATAAACCCGCATTCATTTTCCCCCGCTGTTTTCAGGTCAGGAAACCTGCTACGAACGCATTGTAACTCGTTTCAGCCGCAAGAGCACCTACGTGGTCATTGGCGATGGGGCCGAAGAAGAATCCGCCGCCAAAACCATGAACTTCCCCTTCTGGAGGATCTCGTCGCACAGTGATATAAGAGCGCTGTATACAGCACTAGATATGGGCTTCTTATGAGAACCTTATCGTTACAATATCAACAACAATATATGTAAATTTCCATCTTAAAGCACCATAAACCTAAATAGCGTTACACAAACAAAGTGTGGAAGATCATTGTTTAAGAAATGAATAGGATTTTCAAATAAAACGCAGAAAAATCACTTATGAATTATATCCCGTTCTGAAGCATAAAAGACTATTTCAAAGAATTATGGTAAGAAACTCAAACTAAGAAGTTCTTCAATACTTTTCTTAAACTTTAATAAATATTTGCGTTTCATTAACTACAGATTGTTTAACTAATTTACTACTCAAAGCTCTGTCTACTAAAAGTAAAAAGTCAATCTAAATACTAGAAATCATTTCTAATCCAAAAAAACTTCTGTACAAAGTCTTTAATATGATTGAGCACAACATTAAAATTATTCAACTTATGTAAACCTTTTAATTTTCATCTTATAGATAGATATTTATAAATAGCAACATCTATAGCTACTTTTTAAATTAAAAGATAAGTTTTAAATTTTTCAACAAAGTAATTAAATTATTTTGATTAAATGTTATTTTAAAACATAGAAACAATTGCATTGAACTCGTTTTGAAGAAAAATTAGAAAAGTATAATAATATTATTATTATTAGATTCTTAGATTCTATATTTAAAAACTTTCAGTTTTAGTGTAAGCACTCCAAAAACTTATTTACTGTATCTACTTCAATTGTAATAATGTAATATTTTAGTTTTAGATTTATTGTAGTTTCCTGTAAAAATAAACAACTTTTAATAATTGTTACTTTAACTATTATATGTATCTATAAAAATAAGAAATATATTTTGAAAATATATTTAATTATTATTCTTAAGTTCGAAATTTCTATATTATAGATAATCACTATATAAATATATGTATTATAATATACACGTGTATATTATAAAATTTTATAGAAATAATTGACAAAAATTATACTGTATAAAGATTCATTAAACTTCGTAATAACTAAGAAAATTCGGAAACGAACACTTAAGGGAATGCACGAAATAAAAAGAAATAAATACATTCCCGTTTAAATTCATATCTACGATGGATGGTTTTTTGGTGATAGATTTTAATTATAGCCTTTTATTAATCACCTTTTATATAATAATAACTGCGAATTATTGAACCTCGTCATTTGGAAGCCACACACACAAAACATAATCAATAAGGTGAACGTGTTAAATTAAATAAAATTATTTGTTTTAAATTTTTTGTCCAACAAATATTACGACATAAGTCGAAATTTATTTACGGTCAGGTTTTTTAAAGTTCCCAGCTTTTTAAAAATAGATTTATCTTTAAGAAGCAAAAATTTAGTTTGTACACTTCTGTTCTTTTATGTTCTGGTTTTTACGTTCCACATCGAACAAAATATGGCGCAACTCAAAGAATTTTTCGGAAATTATATATCGGTATATATTCTTACCAAAATATACATATTGTAAATGAAAACCATTTTAAAATTCAATTTATATTGAAGTTACTCTATTTGATTATTAATCGAATTAATTAAATAGTTAAATTAAAGTTAAAGCGCCTTTCACGGCGCTTCTCAGAAAACTAGGATACACAATAACATTGGTTTGTGACACAACTTCTAAACTGTTTTGTAACAACTGGAACATTAACGTTGTGATTCAGACTGGCAAAAATGTCAGTCTTAGCGATAAAATTTGCTGATGCACTGGACAAGCGGTTGCTGGTTTACGTACTCTCTACTGTTTTAATCTACCTTATCTATTCTTCAGTTCTTTTACAGTGCTTGTTAAATGGCAAGTGGACGGAATAAAATTGAAATTTCATTGAAAATTAAAAGACAATATTGTTAATGTAACAACACATTGTACATCATTTTCAGACCGGTTAATAAAGTCAATGTTTCGATTCACCCGAGCGTGAAGGTCAATTTGAATAGTAAATTCAGCGCAAAACTAGCCTAAAGTAGTTTTCACTTCAAAAATGCCAAAAACTACTTCTGAAAAAATGTTACTTTATTTTTTCTTATCGTCTTATATTATTTATTTATTTATTGCAAACATTTTCCACAAAAAGTAACGATATCTTTTGTACATGTTTATCACATGAATTTGACTTCAGTTCTACTCAGATCTGCAATATTTTTCAGAAACACACTTTAATAAAAACACGAGCAACTGCAACATCTGCGCTAGCATCGATTAATGATGGACAGCTATTTTTAGCTTAGGAAGAAGCAGTGGTGAGACGGCAATCTGAAGGGAGGGGGGAGGGAGTGAAATTGCATTATTATCAGCAGCAGGAGGAGCATCAAATGGAAAAACAGCAGCAACAACAACAACTCGATCGCACAATCGATGCAGAATTTAAAACATATAGTACTATAAATGATGGCATGGATAATGACAGAGATGATAATAGAAATGATGATGATAATGATGGGGATGATGGTGATGGAGATGAAGATAACAATAATGAAGAAGATGATAGGAATGAGGGTAATGAGTATAGAGAAAAAAATGAAGATACTAGATAAATAGTCAACAATAATAATGATGATGATATTCGTATTGATGAGAACGAAGATGGTGGAAATTATGAAAATGAAGATGGTTATGATAATAATGGAGATGTAGATGTTGTGGGTAATGAAATGGGCAGAAATGATGACTGCGATGAAGCCACTGATACGAATAAAAACAAAGATGTTGCCGGTGATCACAGTAATGATGATAATGCAGAAGATTACTATCGCAATGATGGCGATGTTGTATTATAGTTTCTATGATGTCTGCTGAACCACCTCCATATGATGGAGCTACACAATTTATAATGCCTTCTGACTTCACGCAATGTTTATCACTTCATCTGACACACAGATAGTTTTATCATAGCACCAACACGATGTTCATGTACGAGTGTCACGTCTATTGTTTCGTTACAAAATTAAGTAACAATCAAAGATCAGGGAAAAGCTAGAAAAGTGTAAAGAGAAGTGAAACGAAGACCAGGGTTTCAAATTCAATTTGATTCAATCAACTTACCGCCCGTGGCTGAGCGCGGTTGGTGGTTTATAGCAGCAACAACATCTGGCAAATCATCTCAGGGTACATAATGGAAATGCGGGAGAGATACTAATTGATGGTAGGTAGGCATTATTTAGGAAGAGAGGGAGAGAGAGCATTAATAAGAAATATAAAATCTAAAAGGAATAAGTTGCAAATTATAAAGCTTCGAGAAAAAACTCACAAAGAAATTAACGATGGACTAAATGAGGAAATTCTTGAATGAAAAAACAAAGCTTTATAACCAACTGAAATATCTATACAACACACAGATGGTGCTTTCTTGCGGAATGTGGGTGGGTTATCCACCCATAATAATCGAAATTTGAGCCCTCTAATGTTCCCTATAAACATTTCCTTAAAGCGACTATACTCATTTTAGTACAGCAGCAATACAGAACAGGAATGGACACCATAAAACTCACAAAACTATTTATAAATTTCGCAATTTTACTACTGTAGGAAGTGATCTTAATGCATTGATTTATAAATGTGAATAATAGCTGTCAAAGGCAGGAATAGAAAGGTAGATAATTTTAACAGTTGCTCTTATAAGATACGAATCTTAACAACGTATAGAAAATTAATCATATCTAATCATACCTAAAATCTTCACACTTCTAAATTATTTAATGAATTTAATTTGCGTTATTAATGAAGCAGTAAAGTGGAGTAGATAAAAAGAGAACGAAAAAAAAGCAGACAGAAAAGCAAATGAAACCAACCCGTCACGCTTCAACTGTAATAAATATGATCGGATATCCGGCGTTGCTTCCGTCATCACATCGCAGCCAAGCTTAGTACTGTGCGAAATCGGCTTCGGTAATCATGAGAGGCCATGGTTTTGCATAGCAATTAATGCAGCCGACAAAATTGGAGTATTTAAACTGCTGTTCTGTCTACAGTATGCTTCACGGCTGTTAAAGTGTCTGCTTCTACTCGCTACTCATTCTTTTCTTTTACTTTTATTTTTCTTTCATTACTTTGGCTATATTTTTACTAACTTCTATCACCTGGCTTAATCAACTTAATCATGTTGCTGTTAGCCTCAGAGTTATTAACTCTTAAACGGTACGTGTAGATAAACATTCAAAAAGCCAGCAACTACATTAATTATGTAATTTGAAGTGTGAATAATAAGCGTAACCTTTTATTATTTAGGACAAGCAAAAGTTTGTGTGTTTGCTTAAACTTTAAAGAGGTGTGAAAGCGAGCCCAATTAATTAAAAGCCAAATATTCAAGTGTGTTTGGATGAGAAATCATTTAAAATGATGACTGGAGAGAATTAAAAAGTATTTTCCAAGTATTATCAAAGATTAAAATGACTTTAGTTAGACCCTTAAATTTTATTTCATTAAAGAGTTTGTTTGGTAATATTCAAAATAATATTAAGAACCTCCATTAAGGAGTTTGTGCTTTAGAAAGATTTAAAAGGGGTTATAAAATGCTTTTAAGAGGCTTCATTTAAATGATAAAACGGTTAAAAAACGCGTCAATAGAGGGTAGAAGATGGTTTATTGGCTTTGAGAAAGAAATTTAACAAAGAAGAAATTTTTTAATAAAAGGCGCTTATTAAGGTATATTGCTTTAAACTGTGGGTTCGTATATTTATAAAGGGCTTAACACATCTTCATACGATATATTTTATGGAAATTCACAAAGTCCAAACTTTTGTTTACCTAGATTCTTAACAAAACTTGGATTTACTATTTTATGGATTAATAAAAATGATTTTTTACCTCTATTCTTGGTACTATTTTATAATCCAAGGAAAATCAAATCAGATTGAAAGAAATCAAAGACTGAGACAGTTAGTAAAATAAATAAAAAAATATTACCTCCAATAAATTAAATCAAG
Source organism: Myopa tessellatipennis (assembly GCA_943737955.2). Taxonomy (NCBI): domain Eukaryota; kingdom Metazoa; phylum Arthropoda; class Insecta; order Diptera; family Conopidae; genus Myopa; species Myopa tessellatipennis. Next base: position 55,267,994 of record OX031316.1, read on the forward strand.
TAGTAAATTTTTCATTCATTCTAATCGCAGCTTTAAATTAATCGCAGACAAAGTCAAAAACTGCCAAAAAATGGTTAAGAAAAAATAGAAAAAAAGAAAACCCAGCTGCCGCACCTCGATTTGGCCGCCGTCGCTTAGAAAAGGAAAATCGAATTAATATAAAATCAGCTGAGTGCCGAAATGAAAAAATCAGAACTGAAAAACAACAAGAAAATAAAAAATTTCAAATTTGAAGGAAATCGAAAGTTGTTTGGCTGGCGATTGTGATTGTTTGCCGCTTTTTGACGTTTCGCTTAACTTGTGATGCAATTTTTCAAATGTCAAAAAGGAAAAACTAAGTTGCAAATAATTAGAGATAAAGAAAATAAAATGGAAATATAAAAAAAGGAAGAAAAATTAATATACATACAAAAAACGGTAACAAAAAAATAAGAAAAGTAAGCAAAAATATAAAAATAAGTAGTGACGAAGGAAAATCATTTAAAATATAAAATATAACAACAAAAATAATTCAGAAGCTGTGTATAAAAATAGCTCAGCTTGTTTTCTTTGTATACTGGTTCCAGACTGTCTGTCTCTTTGTCTGTCTGTGTCTCTGTCTGTCTCTCTGTCTGTCGCCTGCCTGTCTATCGCTGTCTCTCGTTGTCTTTGCTTTATGTCTTCAGTGCTACATAAATTGTTGTTGGTCCGATTTTTGTTGCGTTGCTGACATTTTCGCACTTCAAGCAGCAACATTTTTTCTATGAATTTCCAAAACTTTTTCAGCGGTTTTTTCTTTCTTTTTCCTTGATTTGTTTAGGGTCTGAAGTTTTGGGTGTTAAAATTTATTGAATTGAATAGCAAGTGAAAAGAAATCATCAATCAGAGCCTCAGGTATAACGAAGGGGCGATGTAGAGGTGGACAGGTGGGTGTGGCTGGTGACAGGAAACGTGCAGCTGTTTATTTGGTGTGAGTTCCGTGAGAAAGAGTGAAACGTGTTTATCAAAAGTGTACGTAACTCGGCTCCATCATCCATCGTCACCGGTAAAACTTCTTTGAAGCGTGACGATGAAAAAAGAATGTGACTCGTTATCGTTACAAATCGATTTGAGTTTTTATGAAATTGTATGAGCATCTAAGTTATTTATAGGATTTTTCCTTTTTTTTAATTTTTAGGAATATTTTTAAAATTTTTTTATATACATATTTAGTATATATTCTTTTCTAGTTACTTGCTTATTATTTGTTCGTTATTGATCGTTACTCGATACTATTCTTGAGTTACTCGTAAGTTTTTCCGCGTTACTATTTAATTCTTACTCGTTACTATAATCCTCTTATTTACAGTTTACTATTTAGTCTATATTTACTCTTTAATCTTTAGTCTTTGCTCTATTGCACTTTTACTCTTTACCAACTACTTTTAATCATCTATCATCACCTACTTTTAATCATCTTTTTACCTACTGCTTTTACTCTTTTCTTCTTACACTATACTCTTTACTGAAGAATAGAATCTTCTTCACTCTCTATGAAGAACCTTCAACCTACGAACCGACGATGACCGCAGATGCAACACCTTCTCCACCCGATCCATCCTTCAGTCAAAATGTTCGGCTGTCGGCATTCTAAAAATGTATTCCTTTTTCTACTTTTCTGCTTTTCGCCCCGTTTCTCCACCTTTTTTTATAAAAACAGAACTTTCAAAGGTGCGAAACTATAAATTGAAATCCTCTGTTCACACTATCTGCGGGATGCATCTTTTTACAATGTATGGTATTCTCCGTTGTTGTTGTTCCTGTTCCTGTTGTTGTTATTGTGTCTGTGCTTTCAAAAATAATTGAACTTCATGGCATTATTGAGCATTGAAATTTTATCGCCAAAACATGACCGGTAATCGCTAAAATAGCGTCTTTCAACGATGAGGTACCAGATACATGTCCTGCATGGTACCTATCTATATATTTATACATACTATGTATGTCTGTGTATATATTGTGCGATTGCGTCCTCGTTTGCATCCATCGGATAGAGCCGCCGTAATCTGGCATCTGTGTTAACATAACAATAGATCAAAATCATTATCGTTAATTGCATTACGAACATGTGAAGAGTCGTTCAGTCGGACGATCGCAGTGGCTACGTTTTCGCTGATTACCTTCTTATCTTCCTCTCAACAGCGATCCAAAACAATATCTCTCTCTGCGGTACCCGATAATGGCTTTTATGTGGTTTCAATCCGTCCGCCGACGTGATGAAGTTTTATTAACTCGCTTGTTTTGAGATGTTGTTTGTGTCGAATGAAATGATCGAACCCTTTCATGTCATGATGGGCGTGGAGTTATGACGTTTGGGGCATAGCTTAGGTAGGTCAGAAATCCATTGGGAATTCCAGATGACAAATTACACAATGGACTTAACGGGGGAACCCCGATTTGAAAAAACCCGGCCTACGGGGAACGTTTCCAAAAACACACATCCACCGAAAAAAGTAGACAATAAAATAGGCAACACTACACGAACATAATATTATACAACAATCACACAACATCAACATAACAAGCATTCAAGTAGCACATTTAGCATGCATGCAACGTTAATTAAGGCTTATCTCCCTCTCCAGTCTCGTATGTTTTATATCTCCCTCGCGTATAGGGTTCACATGCACACATAAAATGTAGATTCAGAACCGGGACATAAAAAACCTAGCCTGAGTAGGTTCCCGCACTTAGCTGAGCACCACTGATGTCCACTGGGCAAAGAGTGCTCACACCTGCGGGAGGGCATCCTCGTGCTCCTATAGGTAGCCAAACCAAAGAGACTACGCTAGGCCATTGCTCAACGAGGTGATACGTTTACCATTACATGTACCTTTTTCCGGGGCCAAGCATTATGTCTTGACCTGATTGGGGACGAAGGCCATGCATAACGCGAATCACTTCGGGGGTGGGCTGAACGTCCGAACACGGCAAGGCGCCTCATGGGGCGAAGGGGACTGCGTCCTCGGGGGAGGACTGGTGCCAAAAAATGGTAATTACAATAATTTTTCAGCCAAAACAGGGCCCCCCTTGCCATATGGGATGCTATGCACGCCCAAAAAAAGGGGATATCACACCAAAATCGGGGCCAGTCCACTCCTGTTGTTACATACTTAAGACAGTCGACCTATATAATAATACAATTTCATAGTATGAGTATATAACGCTAGGACAACACACACAAAACACAACAACTAACAATTATTTCGCTTTCATCTCTTCCATCTTTTTTCCTCTGCTTCTTCTCTAACCAGCAGCCTAGGTTATATGATGACCAGGGTCCCTGCTTCGGCTAAGGCCACGAATGAGGGCAGTCAGGTATACCCAACGGTCATCCGATCTAGAATCTTTCATAACTAAATTTTCAATCCTAAAAACTTTCTAGTAGTGTAGAATACAAAAACGCTATAAACCACACACACAAAAAACGCCAACCCATTCACACCACACCCCCCCCTCCCCATAATCCACACCAAAATAAAAATCACGAACAAATAATTCACAAAAAGATAACAACAATAAAACTAATGATAAAAATAAAGATAACAATGAAACTAATAATAAAAAATAAAAATAATAATAAAAATAATAATTTATTTAGTAAGTCACCCTTATTAATTGCTAGAAAGCCCCCAGAACTGCCAATTTTCAGGGTTTGAGGTCGACCCTCTCCTATATAAAAAATTCGCATCACCCATATTTATGGGTATACAATAGAGGTGAACACATCAGTTAGTATGTGTTCAACTCTCGTCGCGTGTGGTCGCTGCCTCCTGAGGAATGGTAAGGGGTTTTTTCGATATTTTTAAAAAATTTTTCCTTTTTCCCCCCCATTTATATGTATTATATTACAATTAATGAATTTTTACATTCTATGTATTTATTAATTTAATACTATTATTATTTAATTTAATACTATTATATTTAATTCTTCTCCTGTACTCGAAACTAACAAATACGCGTATTCTACGTTCAAGTAGGGGAATGGATGGTTATTAAGGCCCCCGGTCGCCCTCAATCGCTTCACTAACTTCCTATCTGGTGAGCGTCATCCTGGAAAGCATAGAGCTGTGGCGTCCAGGCGATTGCGGCATACTTTGAGTGAGTGAATCAGGCGATATTAACACCACTGGCTATGTGGCTGAACTCACTAACAATTGTAAATTTTTGTAAATTTTTTGTAAATTTGTATACCTTAAACATGTGACTGTCCCCTTGAGGAATTTCTGTGACGATCAGCTAGGCCAAAAAGCAAAAAGCCTTATACCAAGGATGCATGAATACCGGCTCTTTTCCATTAATCATTAATTTTACATTTGCTATTATTTCTTGGGGATTGTATTTTAATACGTCAGTTTTCCACCCATATGCAATTCCATTAACACCATTTACCAATATCATTGGTATTATTGGTATATACCACTCTGGTACAATGTTTTTGTCGTCTTCGACGCTGTAGTAGAGCAAAACATCATCATCTGGGAGGAAGATGGACCGAGTTGCCTTCGAGAGCTCGATGCCATTGTAGCGACTGGCAGCACCATCATTATCCATTTTGCTTCCAGTATTGCCTGCTGTCTTCAGGACGCTCACATTATTTGTATTAATGTGGTCCTTTGCAAATAACATTATAGTGTTTCCTACGTTGGACACATTGCCATACTGAGTCTTTTCTACAGTATGATTGGCTAAGGAATCTACGTCCCATTTTTTATTGCCATTACGCTCAAGGACGAAGCATGTGCTCAGAATTCTCCGTTGGGCTACTACAAGCCCATCATTTATGCAAGGAATATGTCCCCTCATTGTATACACAAGGAATGCCATGAATTCCGTATTGAAAAAATTAGCAATACTTTGGCATTTGTGACCATTTTCGTAATGATACATTGGCACTAATGGCTGGCCACTTTCCAAATGATCGCTTATCCATGTTCTGCGATTCTCTGCGTGTTTTGCTTGAAATGCCAATAAGAAGAATTTTTCATCCGCGCTGGCATCATATGTGTATTTCACACTGCGCTTTTCCATATCTCTATAAAACTGCTCTATTTCGGAGTGGGTATTTTTTTTAAATTTCGGAACTTCTAATCCTTGCAACAAGTTCATTTGTAAAAGTTCGGGCCAGAACTTATGTATGATGTTCATGATTAATCCCTTTATATAGGAACCGTCCTCATCCTGATCGGTCATGAGGACGATCTTCCCATATCGAAGTTTTTTTACTTCATTCCTTGTGCCGTATTTTTCATTAAACCTCAATCCAGTAGCTTCACAGAATTTCTTCAACTGTTTATTTGAAGCTACTGTTCGGGCCGTTACGTTACGTACATTTAATGGTATACCATTTAATGGTAGTACGCCATAGAACTTCCTCCGTGCACCTAACACACTAATTATCATTTTTGCAGCTGATTCTCCTTCTGTAATAATCAGACTGCATAGGTGGGAGTTCACACCGCCAACTTCCGTGGCATCAATTGCCCTGCTGAAATTTGAAATATGAAAAAATTTGCATCACCCATATTTACGGGTATGCAATAGAGGTGAACACATCAGTTAGTATGTGTCAGAGATAATGAGATAGGACACTTCGAATTCGCCGCTTCAAAAATCGGTTTGACGTCTATTTTTTATGAGCTGTTGAATTCATGTACACTATACGTGAGAACTACCATATTGTTGTTATTTTTTTCTGTCTTTCAGTATGTTGAAAAAATCAGCTGTTTCATTCTTCACCACGGACTCATTTAGTTATGAAATCAGCTTAGCTAGTCGTCGTATCTTTTGAAATGGTTTCACTACTGGTATTTCGATACCATCGGTGGCTACACACTGTGGTTTCTCATTTGGTTTCAAAAGTCGTAAATACTTGATAGCAATGTGTGTGTGAAATTTACTGAATATCCAAATGTTGGCCAGAGTGTTAAAAATTTGAACACGCGTTTGGCAAACTACGTTGCTCTTCTTTCGTTTGACAACTGCTTGTGTGCGTGCAAAAAAACTGAGAAGCAGCGTCTATTTTCGTTTTAGAAATTCTTTACATTCCATACCAGATTGTAGACTTTTATCTTTCTTCCTCATCTCTCTCTCTCCATAAACTGAAGCCATATCAAAAGATACTGTGTATAGCCAAGGCCATTGACTTTTAAAATATAAATTTCACCATATATAAACAAAGGTGGTGAAGTTTCCCAAACCTAAAATGGTAGGTGCGAACGGATATTTGACCCCCCAAATGCATCAACGATGTATAACAATATTTAATTTGCTAAAATATTAGAAAACAAATCTAAAAATATAAATGCGACCATTCTGGAGTTATTAATCTTAATTTTTTTTATAAAAATTTCAACAACTACTTTATACCAATTAAATATGTGAAATAAATCAACAAATACTATGTAAAATCTGAAAGTATAGATTTATTATTAAGTATAGTTTATTATAAGAAACTGGTAGATATATCATGTATATAATGTGAGCATAAACAAAAGGTTAATATTTTAAATATATTTTTGACGTTTCGACAAATGCACCCATTAAAATCAATATTGCATGCGTGCATGAGATACTGCGGCGAAGTACACATGAGAGGACAAAGCACACGATTTTGTGTGGCGAAGTACACATGAGAGGACAGCGCACACGTTTTTTTATCATAGGTTTAGTGAAATTTCAGCAAAATGCATGTGTGTTGAAACAGCGAATTCGAAGTGTCCTATCTCATTATCTCTGGTATGTGTTCAACTCTCGTCGCGTGTGGTCGCTGTCTTCCTGAGGAATGGTAAGTGGTTTTTCGATTTTTTCCTTTTTCTTCTCCCTATTTATATGTATTATATCACATTTAATGAATATTTATATTCAAAGTATTTATCATATTTAATATAGTTATTATTTAATCTTTTAATTTTAATTCATTTAATACACTCAATGTAATTATAGGTTTCATTTTAAAGATTTAAATTTTAATTTTAGGGTTTTAAATTCCTTTAAAAATTTTATAATTTCCCCTCCCCATCCTAATAAATGCTAAAAAGCATCCAGAATTGCCATTTTTCGGGTTTTGAGATTGACCCACCCCTATATGAAAAAATTTTGCATCACCCATATTTATGGGTATACAATAGAGGTGAACACATCAGTTAGTATGTGTTCAACTCCCGTCGCTTGTGGTCGCTGTCTTCCTGAAGAATGGTAAGTGGTTTTTAATTTTCCCCTATTTATATTATATTATATCATTATATATTATATTATATTACTATCATCTAACAATTATTATATCATTATTATCTAATAATTATTATATTAATTAATTATTATTTAATATAATACTTATTAATGTTTGTCGCCTTTTGAGGCAATTTTAAAGAATCAATTTTCTCCTTTAGCCATTATTGGCCATTTTCTGTGTATATATGGGTGATTTCACACATACCAGTTATGTTTGTAAGCATTTATATATACAAAAAGCCCACTGATGAGTCCCTTTCAGGCCAGGGACGAAAAACGTTTCTGGGCGTTGCCTGTAAAGTAGTTTTAGGCAAAAAGGCCTACTTACAATTGTTATGGAAGTATCTTTTTATTGACACTTCTATAACAATTTTTCGCTTGCTTTTTCCGGTTTTTGTTTGTTTTTGTGTTTTTTGTGTCAATGTTTCTCATTTTTGTTTTGTTTTTATTTCTTAACTAATTCTTATATATATCGTATACCTTACGTATACCTTATCTATATATTTTCATATATATTCATTTGTTTATATTATATATAATTATGGGAAATAGCACTAGGTTACCAGCATAGGGAAATTTGGAAGTGGGGTAATTCATTAGCTAGAGTATTGAGTAGTTTCACCGCACAATAACAACAATAGTAATGATGACAACAATAACAAACAATATATGATAATAATAATTTATTTATTAAACCAAAAAAATAATAACAATAATAGTAATGATAATAAACACAATAATAATAATGACAATAATAATAATCCCACCACAACATACACAAAATCAGGGCAATGGGACGATCGGTTCACCTCACGAACCAAACACAATACGAACAAAAAACGAGTCATCACTTTTTACCACAACAAACTTAATTTTCACAAAGCTGTAAGTAGTCAGATTTTGGTACAGACAATCATGAGTGCGGGGGAGAGGTGTAGGCTGCTCACCTGCCAACCGACACAATAATTGATTTTCAGCTCTGCACATTAGGGTCCATCTACGCCAGTGTGTAACTTATATATATTCTTATATACATTCTTCCAGTTCTTATGCATCTAATTTCGCATTAATATCACTAATTTAACACAAGCAGACACTCTGCACCTTCCAGTTTTTATGCATCTAACTTCGCATTAACATTCTCTATGGGAAAAAAACATTTGCAGATACTCTGCACCAAAAAAGGAAAATATTTTCCATCAAAGGCGTTACACACAACAGGTAGGGACAAAAACATATGTAATCATTTCTGCCGCTTTAGCTCATAGCTTAGGTAGGTCAGAAATCCATTGGGAATTCCAGATGACAAATTACACAATGGACTTAACGGGGGAACCCCGATTTGAAAAAACCCGGCCTACGGGGAACGTTTCCAAAAACACACATCCACCGAAAAAAGTAGACAATAAAATAGGCAACACTACACGAACATAATATTATACAACAATCACACAACATCAACATAACAAGCATTCAAGTAGCACATTTATCATGCATGCAACGTTAATTAAGGCTTATCTCCCTCTCCAGTCTCGTATGTTTTATACCTCCCTCGCGTATAGGGTTCACATGCACACATAAAATGTAGATTCAGAACCGGGACATAAAAAACCTAGCCTGAGTAGGTTCCCGCACTTAGCTGAGCACCACTGATGTCCACTGGGCAAAGAGTGCTCACACCTGCGGGAGGGCATCCTCGTGCTCCTATAGGTAGCCAAACCAAAGAGACTACGCTAGGCCATTGCTCAACGAGGTGATACGTTTACCATTACATGTACCTTTTTCCGGGGCCAAGCATTATGTCTTGACCTGATTGGGGACGAAGGCCATGCATAACGCGAATCACTTCGGGGGTGGGCTGAACGTCCGAACACGGCAAGGCGCCTCATGGGGCGAAGGGGACTGCGTCCTCGGGGGAGGACTGGTGCCAAAAAATGGTAATTACAATAATTTTTCAGCCAAAACAGGGCCCCCCTTGCCATATGGGATGCTATGCACGCCCAAAAAAAGGGGATATCACACCAAAATCGGGGCCAGTCCACTCCTGTTGTTACATACTTAAGACAGTCGACCTATATAATAATACAATTTCATAGTATGAGTATATAACGCTAGGACAACACACACAAAACACAACAACTAACAATTATTTCGCTTTCATCTCTTCCATCTTTTTTCCTCTGCTTCTTCTCTAACCAGCAGCCTAGGTTATATGATGACCAGGGTCCCTGCTTCGGCTAAGGCCACGAATGAGGGCAGTCAGGTATACCCAACGGTCATCCGATCTAGAATCTTTCATAACTAAATTTTCAATCCTAAAAACTTTCTAGTAGTGTAGAATACAAAAACGCTATAAACCACACACACAAAAAACGCTATAAACCACACACACAAAAAACGCCAACCCATTCACACCACACCCCCCCCTCCCCATAATCCACACCAAAATAAAAATCACGAACAAATAATTCACAAAAAGATAACAACAATAAAACTAATGATAAAAATAAAGATAACAATGAAACTAATAATAAAAAATAAAAATAATAATAAAAATAATAATTTATTTAGTAAGTCACCCTTATTAATTGCTAGAAAGCCCCCAGAACTGCCAATTTTCAGGGTTTGAGGTCGACCCTCTCCTATATAAAAAATTCGCATCACCCATATTTATGGGTATACAATAGAGGTGAACACATCAGTTAGTATGTGTTCAACTCTCGTCGCGTGTGGTCGCTGCCTCCTGAGGAATGGTAAGGGGTTTTTTCGATATTTTTAAAAAATTTTTCCTTTTTCCCCCCCATTTATATGTATTATATTACAATTAATGAATTTTTACATTCTATGTATTTATTAATTTAATACTATTATTATTTAATTTAATACTATTATATTTAATTCTTCTCCTGTACTCGAAACTAACAAATACGCGTATTCTACGTTCAAGTAGGGGAATGGATGGTTATTAAGGCCCCCGGTCGCCCTCAATCGCTTCACTAACTTCCTATCTGGTGAGCGTCATCCTGGAAAGCATAGAGCTGTGGCGTCCAGGCGATTGCGGCATACTTTGAGTGAGTGAATCAGGCGATATTAACACCACTGGCTATGTGGCTGAACTCACTAACAATTGTAAATTTTTGTAAATTTTTTGTAAATTTGTATACCTTAAACATGTGACTGTCCCCTTGAGGAATTTCTGTGACGATCAGCTAGGCCAAAAAGCAAAAAGCCTTATACCAAGGATGCATGAATACCGGCTCTTTTCCATTAATCATTAATTTTACATTTGCTATTATTTCTTGGGGATTGTATTTTAATACGTCAGTTTTCCACCCATATGCAATTCCATTAACACCATTTACCAATATCATTGGTATTATTGGTATATACCACTCTGGTACAATGTTTTTGTCGTCTTCGACGCTGTAGTAGAGCAAAACATCATCATCTGGGAGGAAGATGGACCGAGTTGCCTTCGAGAGCTCGATGCCATTGTAGCGACTGGCAGCACCATCATTATCCATTTTGCTTCCAGTATTGCCTGCTGTCTTCAGGACGCTCACATTATTTGTATTAATGTGGTCCTTTGCAAATAACATTATAGTGTTTCCTACGTTGGACACATTGCCATACTGAGTCTTTTCTACAGTATGATTGGCTAAGGAATCTACGTCCCATTTTTTATTGCCATTACGCTCAAGGACGAAGCATGTGCTCAGAATTCTCCGTTGGGCTACTACAAGCCCATCATTTATGCAAGGAATATGTCCCCTCATTGTATACACAAGGAATGCCATGAATTCCGTATTGAAAAAATTAGCAATACTTTGGCATTTGTGACCATTTTCGTAATGATACATTGGCACTAATGGCTGGCCACTTTCCAAATGATCGCTTATCCATGTTCTGCGATTCTCTGCGTGTTTTGCTTGAAATGCCAATAAGAAGAATTTTTCATCCGCGCTGGCATCATATGTGTATTTCACACTGCGCTTTTCCATATCTCTATAAAACTGCTCTATTTCGGAGTGGGTATTTTTTTTAAATTTCGGAACTTCTAATCCTTGCAACAAGTTCATTTGTAAAAGTTCGGGCCAGAACTTATGTATGATGTTCATGATTAATCCCTTTATATAGGAACCGTCCTCATCCTGATCGGTCATGAGGACGATCTTCCCATATCGAAGTTTTTTTACTTCATTCCTTGTGCCGTATTTTTCATTAAACCTCAATCCAGTAGCTTCACAGAATTTCTTCAACTGTTTATTTGAAGCTACTGTTCGGGCCGTTACGTTACGTACATTTAATGGTATACCATTTAATGGTAGTACGCCATAGAACTTCCTCCGTGCACCTAACACACTAATTATCATTTTTGCAGCTGATTCTCCTTCTGTAATAATCAGACTGCATAGGTGGGAGTTCACACCGCCAACTTCCGTGGCATCAATTGCCCTGCTGAAATTTGAAATATGAAAAAATTTGCATCACCCATATTTACGGGTATGCAATAGAGGTGAACACATCAGTTAGTATGTGTCAGAGATAATGAGATAGGACACTTCGAATTCGCCGCTTCAAAAATCGGTTTGACGTCTATTTTTTATGAGCTGTTGAATTCATGTACACTATACGTGAGAACTACCATATTGTTGTTATTTTTTTCTGTCTTTCAGTATGTTGAAAAAATCAGCTGTTTCATTCTTCACCACGGACTCATTTAGTTATGAAATCAGCTTAGCTAGTCGTCGTATCTTTTGAAATGGTTTCACTACTGGTATTTCGATACCATCGGTGGCTACACACTGTGGTTTCTCATTTGGTTTCAAAAGTCGTAAATACTTGATAGCAATGTGTGTGTGAAATTTACTGAATATCCAAATGTTGGCCAGAGTGTTAAAAATTTGAACACGCGTTTGGCAAACTACGTTGCTCTTCTTTCGTTTGACAACTGCTTGTGTGCGTGCAAAAAAACTGAGAAGCAGCGTCTATTTTCGTTTTAGAAATTCTTTACATTCCATACCAGATTGTAGACTTTTATCTTTCTTCCTCATCTCTCTCTCTCCATAAACTGAAGCCATATCAAAAGATACTGTGTATAGCCAAGGCCATTGACTTTTAAAATATAAATTTCACCATATATAAACAAAGGTGGTGAAGTTTCCCAAACCTAAAATGGTAGGTGCGAACGGATATTTGACCCCCCAAATGCATCAACGATGTATAACAATATTTAATTTGCTAAAATATTAGAAAACAAATCTAAAAATATAAATGCGACCATTCTGGAGTTATTAATCTTAATTTTTTTTATAAAAATTTCAACAACTACTTTATACCAATTAAATATGTGAAATAAATCAACAAATACTATGTAAAATCTGAAAGTATAGATTTATTATTAAGTATAGTTTATTATAAGAAACTGGTAGATATATCATGTATATAATGTGAGCATAAACAAAAGGTTAATATTTTAAATATATTTTTGACGTTTCGACAAATGCACCCATTAAAATCAATATTGCATGCGTGCATGAGATACTGCGGCGAAGTACACATGAGAGGACAAAGCACACGATTTTGTGTGGCGAAGTACACATGAGAGGACAGCGCACACGTTTTTTTATCATAGGTTTAGTGAAATTTCAGCAAAATGCATGTGTGTTGAAACAGCGAATTCGAAGTGTCCTATCTCATTATCTCTGGTATGTGTTCAACTCTCGTCGCGTGTGGTCGCTGTCTTCCTGAGGAATGGTAAGTGGTTTTTCGATTTTTTCCTTTTTCTTCTCCCTATTTATATGTATTATATCACATTTAATGAATATTTATATTCAAAGTATTTATCATATTTAATATAGTTATTATTTAATCTTTTAATTTTAATTCATTTAATACACTCAATGTAATTATAGGTTTCATTTTAAAGATTTAAATTTTAATTTTAGGGTTTTAAATTCCTTTAAAAATTTTATAATTTCCCCTCCCCATCCTAATAAATGCTAAAAAGCATCCAGAATTGCCATTTTTCGGGTTTTGAGATTGACCCACCCCTATATGAAAAAATTTTGCATCACCCATATTTATGGGTATACAATAGAGGTGAACACATCAGTTAGTATGTGTTCAACTCCCGTCGCTTGTGGTCGCTGTCTTCCTGAAGAATGGTAAGTGGTTTTTAATTTTCCCCTATTTATATTATATTATATCATTATATATTATATTATATTACTATCATCTAACAATTATTATATCATTATTATCTAATAATTATTATATTAATTAATTATTATTTAATATAATACTTATTAATGTTTGTCGCCTTTTGAGGCAATTTTAAAGAATCAATTTTCTCCTTTAGCCATTATTGGCCATTTTCTGTGTATATATGGGTGATTTCACACATACCAGTTATGTTTGTAAGCATTTATATATACAAAAAGCCCACTGATGAGTCCCTTTCAGGCCAGGGACGAAAAACGTTTCTGGGCGTTGCCTGTAAAGTAGTTTTAGGCAAAAAGGCCTACTTACAATTGTTATGGAAGTATCTTTTTATTGACACTTCTATAACAATTTTTCGCTTGCTTTTTCCGGTTTTTGTTTGTTTTTGTGTTTTTTGTGTCAATGTTTCTCATTTTTGTTTTGTTTTTATTTCTTAACTAATTCTTATATATATCGTATACCTTACGTATACCTTATCTATATATTTTCATATATATTCATTTGTTTATATTATATATAATTATGGGAAATAGCACTAGGTTACCAGCATAGGGAAATTTGGAAGTGGGGTAATTCATTAGCTAGAGTATTGAGTAGTTTCACCGCACAATAACAACAATAGTAATGATGACAACAATAACAAACAATATATGATAATAATAATTTATTTATTAAACCAAAAAAATAATAACAATAATAGTAATGATAATAAACACAATAATAATAATGACAATAATAATAATCCCACCACAACATACACAAAATCAGGGCAATGGGACGATCGGTTCACCTCACGAACCAAACACAATACGAACAAAAAACGAGTCATCACTTTTTACCACAACAAACTTAATTTTCACAAAGCTGTAAGTAGTCAGATTTTGGTACAGACAATCATGAGTGCGGGGGAGAGGTGTAGGCTGCTCACCTGCCAACCGACACAATAATTGATTTTCAGCTCTGCACATTAGGGTCCATCTACGCCAGTGTGTAACTTATATATATTCTTATATACATTCTTCCAGTTCTTATGCATCTAATTTCGCATTAATATCACTAATTTAACACAAGCAGACACTCTGCACCTTCCAGTTTTTATGCATCTAACTTCGCATTAACATTCTCTATGGGAAAAAAACATTTGCAGATACTCTGCACCAAAAAAGGAAAATATTTTCCATCAAAGGCGTTACACACAACAGGTAGGGACAAAAACATATGTAATCATTTCTGCCGCTTTAGCTCATAGCTTAGGTAGGTCAGAAATCCATTGGGAATTCCAGATGACAAATTACACAATGGACTTAACGGGGGAACCCCGATTTGAAAAAACCCGGCCTACGGGGAACGTTTCCAAAAACACACATCCACCGAAAAAAGTAGACAATAAAATAGGCAACACTACACGAACATAATATTATACAACAATCACACAACATCAACATAACAAGCATTCAAGTAGCACATTTATCATGCATGCAACGTTAATTAAGGCTTATCTCCCTCTCCAGTCTCGTATGTTTTATATCTCCCTCGCGTATAGGGTTCACATGCACACATAAAATGTAGATTCAGAACCGGGACATAAAAAACCTAGCCTGAGTAGGTTCCCGCACTTAGCTGAGCACCACTGATGTCCACTGGGCAAAGAGTGCTCACACCTGCGGGAGGGCATCCTCGTGCTCCTATAGGTAGCCAAACCAAAGAGACTACGCTAGGCCATTGCTCAACGAGGTGATACGTTTACCATTACATGTACCTTTTTCCGGGGCCAAGCATTATGTCTTGACCTGATTGGGGACGAAGGCCATGCATAACGCGAATCACTTCGGGGAGTGGGCTGAACGTCCGAACACGGCAAGGCGCCTCATGGGGCGAAGGGGACTGCGTCCTCGGGGGAGGACTGGTGCCAAAAAATGGTAATTACAATAATTTTTCAGCCAAAACAGGGCCCCCCTTGCCATATGGGATGCTATGCACGCCCAAAAAAAGGGGATATCACACCAAAATCGGGGCCAGTCCACTCCTGTTGTTACATACTTAAGACAGTCGACCTATATAATAATACAATTTCATAGTATGAGTATATAACGCTAGGACAACACACATAAACACAACAACTAACAATTATTTCGCTTTCATCTCTTCCATCTTTTTTCCTCTGCTTCTTCTCTAACCAGCAGCCTAGGTTATATGATGACCAGGGTCCCTGCTTCGGCTAAGGCCACGAATGAGGGCAGTCAGGTATACCCAACGGTCATCCGATCTAGAATCTTTCATAACTAAATTTTCAATCCTAAAAACTTTCTAGTAGTGTAGAATACAAAAACGCTATAAACCACACACACAAAAAACGCCAACCCATTCACACCACACCCCCCCTCCCCATAATCCACACCAAAATAAAAATCACGAACAAATAATTCACAAAAAGATAACAACAATAAAACTAATGATAAAAATAAAGATAACAATGAAACTAATAATAAAAAATAAAAATAATAATAAAAATAATAATTTATTTAGTAAGTCACCCTTATTAATTGCTAGAAAGCCCCCAGAACTGCCAATTTTCAGGGTTTGAGGTCGACCCTCTCCTATATAAAAAATTCGCATCACCCATATTTATGGGTATACAATAGAGGTGAACACATCAGTTAGTATGTGTTCAACTCTCGTCGCGTGTGGTCGCTGCCTCCTGAGGAATGGTAAGGGGTTTTTTCGATATTTTTAAAAAATTTTTCCTTTTTCCCCCCCATTTATATGTATTATATTACAATTAATGAATTTTTACATTCTATGTATTTATTAATTTAATACTATTATTATTTAATTTAATACTATTATATTTAATTCTTCTCCTGTACTCGAAACTAACAAATACGCGTATTCTACGTTCAAGTAGGGGAATGGATGGTTATTAAGGCCCCCGGTCGCCCTCAATCGCTTCACTAACTTCCTATCTGGTGAGCGTCATCCTGGAAAGCATAGAGCTGTGGCGTCCAGGTTATTGCGGCATACTTTGAGTGAGTGAATCAGGCGATATTAACACCACTGGCTATGTGGCTGAACTCACTAACAATTGTAAATTTTTGTAAATTTTTTGTAAATTTGTATACCTTAAACATGTGACTGTCCCCTTGAGGAATTTCTGTGACGATCAGCTAGGCCAAAAAGCAAAAAGCCTTATACCAAGGATGCATGAATAGCGGCTCTTTTCCATTAATCATTAATTTTACATTTGCTATTATTTCTTGGGGATTGTATTTTAATACGTCAGTTTTCCACCCATATGCAATTCCATTAACACCATTTACCAATATCATTGGTATTATTGGTATATACCACTCTGGTACAATGTTTTTGTCGTCTTCGACGCTGTAGTAGAGCAAAACATCATCATCTGGGAGGAAGATGGACCGAGTTGCCTTCGAGAGCTCGATGCCATTGTAGCGACTGGCAGCACCATCATTATCCATTTTGCTTCCAGTATTGCCTGCTGTCTTCAGGACGCTCACATTATTTGTATTAATGTGGTCCTTTGCAAATAACATTATAGTGTTTCCTACGTTGGACACATTGCCATACTGAGTCTTTTCTACAGTATGATTGGCTAAGGAATCTACGTCCCATTTTTTATTGCCATTACGCTCAAGGACGAAGCATGTGCTCAGAATTCTCCGTTGGGCTACTACAAGCCCATCATTTATGCAAGGAATATGTCCCCTCATTGTATACACAAGGAATGCCATGAATTCCGTATTGAAAAAATTAGCAATACTTTGGCATTTGTGACCATTTTCGTAATGATACATTGGCACTAATGGCTGGCCACTTTCCAAATGATCGCTTATCCATGTTCTGCGATTCTCTGCGTGTTTTGCTTGAAATGCCAATAAGAAGAATTTTTCATCCGCGCTGGCATCATATGTGTATTTCACACTGCGCTTTTCCATATCTCTATAAAACTGCTCTATTTCGGAGTGGGTATTTTTTTTAAATTTCGGAACTTCTAATCCTTGCAACAAGTTCATTTGTAAAAGTTCGGGCCAGAACTTATGTATGATGTTCATGATTAATCCCTTTATATAGGAACCGTCCTCATCCTGATCGGTCATGAGGACGATCTTCCCATATCGAAGTTTTTTTACTTCATTCCTTGTGCCGTATTTTTCATTAAACCTCAATCCAGTAGCTTCACAGAATTTCTTCAACTGTTTATTTGAAGCTACTGTTCGGGCCGTTACGTTACGTACATTTAATGGTATACCATTTAATGGTAGTACGCCATAGAACTTCCTCCGTGCACCTAACACACTAATTATCATTTTTGCAGCTGATTCTCCTTCTGTAATAATCAGACTGCATAGGTGGGAGTTCACACCGCCAACTTCCGTGGCATCAATTGCCCTGCTGAAATTTGAAATATGAAAAAATTTGCATCACCCATATTTACGGGTATGCAATAGAGGTGAACACATCAGTTAGTATGTGTCAGAGATAATGAGATAGGACACTTCGAATTCGCCGCTTCAAAAATCGGTTTGACGTCTATTTTTTATGAGCTGTTGAATTCATGTACACTATACGTGAGAACTACCATATTGTTGTTATTTTTTTCTGTCTTTCAGTATGTTGAAAAAATCAGCTGTTTCATTCTTCACCACGGACTCATTTAGTTATGAAATCAGCTTAGCTAGTCGTCGTATCTTTTGAAATGGTTTCACTACTGGTATTTCGATACCATCGGTGGCTACACACTGTGGTTTCTCATTTGGTTTCAAAAGTCGTAAATACTTGATAGCAATGTGTGTGTGAAATTTACTGAATATCCAAATGTTGGCCAGAGTGTTAAAAATTTGAACACGCGTTTGGCAAACTACGTTGCTCTTCTTTCGTTTGACAACTGCTTGTGTGCGTGCAAAAAAACTGAGAAGCAGCGTCTATTTTCGTTTTAGAAATTCTTTACATTCCATACCAGATTGTAGACTTTTATCTTTCTTCCTCATCTCTCTCTCTCCATAAACTGAAGCCATATCAAAAGATACTGTGTATAGCCAAGGCCATTGACTTTTAAAATATAAATTTCACCATATATAAACAAAGGTGGTGAAGTTTCCCAAACCTAAAATGGTAGGTGCGAACGGATATTTGACCCCCCAAATGCATCAACGATGTATAACAATATTTAATTTGCTAAAATATTAGAAAACAAATCTAAAAATATAAATGCGACCATTCTGGAGTTATTAATCTTAATTTTTTTTATAAAAATTTCAACAACTACTTTATACCAATTAAATATGTGAAATAAATCAACAAATACTATGTAAAATCTGAAAGTATAGATTTATTATTAAGTATAGTTTATTATAAGAAACTGGTAGATATATCATGTATATAATGTGAGCATAAACAAAAGGTTAATATTTTAAATATATTTTTGACGTTTCGACAAATGCAGCCATTAAAATCAATATTGCATGCGTGCATGAGATACTGCGGCGAAGTACACATGAGAGGACAAAGCACACGATTTTGTGTGGCGAAGTACACATGAGAGGACAGCGCACACGTTTTTTTATCATAGGTTTAGTGAAATTTCAGCAAAATGCATGTGTGTTGAAACAGCGAATTCGAAGTGTCCTATCTCATTATCTCTGGTATGTGTTCAACTCTCGTCGCGTGTGGTCGCTGTCTTCCTGAGGAATGGTAAGTGGTTTTTCGATTTTTTCCTTTTTCTTCTCCCTATTTATATGTATTATATCACATTTAATGAATATTTATATTCAAAGTATTTATCATATTTAATATAGTTATTATTTAATCTTTTAATTTTAATTCATTTAATACACTCAATGTAATTATAGGTTTCATTTTAAAGATTTAAATTTTAATTTTAGGGTTTTAAATTCCTTTAAAAATTTTATAATTTCCCCTCCCCATCCTAATAAATGCTAAAAAGCATCCAGAATTGCCATTTTTCGGGTTTTGAGATTGACCCACCCCTATATGAAAAAATTTTGCATCACCCATATTTATGGGTATACAATAGAGGTGAACACATCAGTTAGTATGTGTTCAACTCCCGTCGCTTGTGGTCGCTGTCTTCCTGAAGAATGGTAAGTGGTTTTTAATTTTCCCCTATTTATATTATATTATATCATTATATATTATATTATATTACTATCATCTAACAATTATTATATCATTATTATCTAATAATTATTATATTAATTAATTATTATTTAATATAATACTTATTAATGTTTGTCGCCTTTTGAGGCAATTTTAAAGAATCAATTTTCTCCTTTAGCCATTATTGGCCATTTTCTGTGTATATATGGGTGATTTCACACATACCAGTTATGTTTGTAAGCATTTATATATACAAAAAGCCCACTGATGAGTCCCTTTCAGGCCAGGGACGAAAAACGTTTCTGGGCGTTGCCTGTAAAGTAGTTTTAGGCAAAAAGGCCTACTTACAATTGTTATGGAAGTATCTTTTTATTGACACTTCTATAACAATTTTTCGCTTGCTTTTTCCGGTTTTTGTTTGTTTTTGTGTTTTTTGTGTCAATGTTTCTCATTTTTGTTTTGTTTTTATTTCTTAACTAATTCTTATATATATCGTATACCTTACGTATACCTTATCTATATATTTTCATATATATTAATTTGTTTATATTATATATAATTATGGGAAATAGCACTAGGTTACCAGCATAGGGAAATTTGGAAGTGGGGTAATTCATTAGCTAGAGTATTGAGTAGTTTCACCGCACAATAACAACAATAGTAATGATGACAACAATAACAAACAATATATGATAATAATAATTTATTTATTAAACCAAAAAAATAATAACAATAATAGTAATGATAATAAACACAATAATAATAATGACAATAATAATAATCCCACCACAACATACACAAAATCAGGGCAATGGGACGATCGGTTCACCTCACGAACCAAACACAATACGAACAAAAAACGAGTCATCACTTTTTACCACAACAAACTTAATTTTCACAAAGCTGTAAGTAGTCAGATTTTGGTACAGACAATCATGAGTGCGGGGGAGAGGTGTAGGCTGCTCACCTGCCAACCGACACAATAATTGATTTTCAGCTCTGCACATTAGGGTCCATCTACGCCAGTGTGTAACTTATATATATTCTTATATACATTCTTCCAGTTCTTATGCATCTAATTTCGCATTAATATCACTAATTTAACACAAGCAGACACTCTGCACCTTCCAGTTTTTATGCATCTAACTTCGCATTAACATTCTCTATGGGAAAAAAACATTTGCAGATACTCTGCACCAAAAAAGGAAAATATTTTCCATCAAAGGCGTTACACACAACAGGTAGGGACAAAAACATATGTAATCATTTCTGCCGCTTTAGCTCATAGCTTAGGTAGGTCAGAAATCCATTGGGAATTCCAGATGACAAATTACACAATGGACTTAACGGGGGAACCCCGATTTGAAAAAACCCGGCCTACGGGGAACGTTTCCAAAAACACACATCCACCGAAAAAAGTAGACAATAAAATAGGCAACACTACACGAACATAATATTATACAACAATCACACAACATCAACATAACAAGCATTCAAGTAGCACATTTATCATGCATGCAACGTTAATTAAGGCTTATCTCCCTCTCCAGTCTCGTATGTTTTATATCTCCCTCGCGTATAGGGTTCACATGCACACATAAAATGTAGATTCAGAACCGGGACATAAAAAACCTAGCCTGAGTAGGTTCCCGCACTTAGCTGAGCACCACTGATGTCCACTGGGCAAAGAGTGCTCACACCTGCGGGAGGGCATCCTCGTGCTCCTATAGGTAGCCAAACCAAAGAGACTACGCTAGGCCATTGCTCAACGAGGTGATACGTTTACCATTACATGTACCTTTTTCCGGGGCCAAGCATTATGTCTTGACCTGATTGGGGACGAAGGCCATGCATAACGCGAATCACTTCGGGGAGTGGGCTGAACGTCCGAACACGGCAAGGCGCCTCATGGGGCGAAGGGGACTGCGTCCTCGGGGGAGGACTGGTGCCAAAAAATGGTAATTACAATAATTTTTCAGCCAAAACAGGGCCCCCCTTGCCATATGGGATGCTATGCACGCCCAAAAAAAGGGGATATCACACCAAAATCGGGGCCAGTCCACTCCTGTTGTTACATACTTAAGACAGTCGACCTATATAATAATACAATTTCATAGTATGAGTATATAACGCTAGGACAACACACACAAAACACAACAACTAACAATTATTTCGCTTTCATCTCTTCCATCTTTTTTCCTCTGCTTCTTCTCTAACCAGCAGCCTAGGTTATATGATGACCAGGGTCCCTGCTTCGGCTAAGGCCACGAATGAGGGCAGTCAGGTATACCCAACGGTCATCCGATCTAGAATCTTTCATAACTAAATTTTCAATCCTAAAAACTTTCTAGTAGTGTAGAATACAAAAACGCTATAAACCACACACACAAAAAACGCCAACCCATTCACACCACACCCCCCCTCCCCATAATCCACACCAAAATAAAAATCACGAACGAATAATTCACAAAAAGATAACAACAATAAAACTAATGATAAAAATAAAGATAACAATGAAACTAATAATAAAAAATAAAAATAATAATAAAAATAATAATTTATTTAGTAAGTCACCCTTATTAATTGCTAGAAAGCCCCCAGAACTGCCAATTTTCAGGGTTTGAGGTCGACCCTCTCCTATATAAAAAATTCGCATCACCCATATTTATGGGTATACAATAGAGGTGAACACATCAGTTAGTATGTGTTCAACTCTCGTCGCGTGTGGTCGCTGCCTCCTGAGGAATGGTAAGGGGTTTTTTCGATATTTTTAAAAAATTTTTCCTTTTTCCCCCCCATTTATATGTATTATATTACAATTAATGAATTTTTACATTCTATGTATTTATTAATTTAATACTATTATTATTTAATTTAATACTATTATATTTAATTCTTCTCCTGTACTCGAAACTAACAAATACGCGTATTCTACGTTCAAGTAGGGGAATGGATGGTTATTAAGGCCCCCGGTCGCCCTCAATCGCTTCACTAACTTCCTATCTGGTGAGCGTCATCCTGGAAAGCATAGAGCTGTGGCGTCCAGGCGATTGCGGCATACTTTGAGTGAGTGAATCAGGCGATATTAACACCACTGGCTATGTGGCTGAACTCACTAACAATTGTAAATTTTTGTAAATTTTTTGTAAATTTGTATACCTTAAACATGTGACTGTCCCCTTGAGGAATTTCTGTGACGATCAGCTAGGCCAAAAAGCAAAAAGCCTTATACCAAGGATGCATGAATAGCGGCTCTTTTCCATTAATCATTAATTTTACATTTGCTATTATTTCTTGGGGATTGTATTTTAATACGTCAGTTTTCCACCCATATGCAATTCCATTAACACCATTTACCAATATCATTGGTATTATTGGTATATACCACTCTGGTACAATGTTTTTGTCGTCTTCGACGCTGTAGTAGAGCAAAACATCATCATCTGGGAGGAAGATGGACCGAGTTGCCTTCGAGAGCTCGATGCCATTGTAGCGACTGGCAGCACCATCATTATCCATTTTGCTTCCAGTATTGCCTGCTGTCTTCAGGACGCTCACATTATTTGTATTAATGTGGTCCTTTGCAAATAACATTATAGTGTTTCCTACGTTGGACACATTGCCATACTGAGTCTTTTCTACAGTATGATTGGCTAAGGAATCTACGTCCCATTTTTTATTGCCATTACGCTCAAGGACGAAGCATGTGCTCAGAATTCTCCGTTGGGCTACTACAAGCCCATCATTTATGCAAGGAATATGTCCCCTCATTGTATACACAAGGAATGCCATGAATTCCGTATTGAAAAAATTAGCAATACTTTGGCATTTGTGACCATTTTCGTAATGATACATTGGCACTAATGGCTGGCCACTTTCCAAATGATCGCTTATCCATGTTCTGCGATTCTCTGCGTGTTTTGCTTGAAATGCCAATAAGAAGAATTTTTCATCCGCGCTGGCATCATATGTGTATTTCACACTGCGCTTTTCCATATCTCTATAAAACTGCTCTATTTCGGAGTGGGTATTTTTTTTAAATTTCGGAACTTCTAATCCTTGCAACAAGTTCATTTGTAAAAGTTCGGGCCAGAACTTATGTATGATGTTCATGATTAATCCCTTTATATAGGAACCGTCCTCATCCTGATCGGTCATGAGGACGATCTTCCCATATCGAAGTTTTTTTACTTCATTCCTTGTGCCGTATTTTTCATTAAACCTCAATCCAGTAGCTTCACAGAATTTCTTCAACTGTTTATTTGAAGCTACTGTTCGGGCCGTTACGTTACGTACATTTAATGGTATACCATTTAATGGTAGTACGCCATAGAACTTCCTCCGTGCACCTAACACACTAATTATCATTTTTGCAGCTGATTCTCCTTCTGTAATAATCAGACTGCATAGGTGGGAGTTCACACCGCCAACTTCCGTGGCATCAATTGCCCTGCTGAAATTTGAAATATGAAAAAATTTGCATCACCCATATTTACGGGTATGCAATAGAGGTGAACACATCAGTTAGTATGTGTTCAACTCTCGTCGCGTGTGGTCGCTGTCTTCCTGAGGAATGGTAAGTGGTTTTTCGATTTTTTCCTTTTTCTTCTCCTTATTTATATGTATTATATCACATTTAATGAATATTTATATTCAAAGTATTTATCATATTTAATATAGTTATTATTTAATCTTTTAATTTTGGATTTTAATTTTAATTCATTTAATACACTCAATGTAATTATAGGTTTCATTTTAAAGATTTAAATTTTAATTTTAGGGTTTTAAATTCCTTTAAAAATTTTATAATTTCCCCTCCCCATCCTAATAAATGCTAAAAAGCATCCAGAATTGCCATTTTTCGGGTTTTGAGATTGACCCACCCCTATATGAAAAAATTTTGCATCACCCATATTTATGGGTATACAATAGAGGTGAACACATCAGTTAGTATGTGTTCAACTCCCGTCGCTTGTGGTCGCTGTCTTCCTGAAGAATGGTAAGTGGTTTTTAATTTTCCCCTATTTATATTATATTATATCATTATATATTATATTATATTACTATCATCTAACAATTATTATATCATTATTATCTAATAATTATTATATTAATTAATTATTATTTATAATAATACTTATTAATGTTTGTCGCCTTTTGAGGCAATTTTAAAGAATCAATTTTCTCCTTTAGCCATTATTGGCCATTTTCTGTGTATATATGGGTGATTTCACACATACCAGTTATGTTTGTAAGCATTTATATATACAAAAAGCCCACTGATGAGTCCCTTTCAGGCCAGGGACGAAAAACGTTTCTGGGCGTTGCCTGTAAAGTAGTTTTAGGCAAAAAGGCCTACTTACAATTGTTATGGAAGTATCTTTTTATTGACACTTCTATAACAATTTTTCGCTTGCTTTTTCCGGTTTTTGTTTGTTTTTGTGTTTTTTGTGTCAATGTTTCTCATTTTTGTTTTTATTTCTTAACTAATTCTTATATATATCGTATACCTTACGTATACCTTATCTATATATTTTCATATATATTAATTTGTTTATATTATATATAATTATGGGAAATAGCACTAGGTTACCAGCATAGGGAAATTTGGAAGTGGGGTAATTCATTAGCTAGAGTATTGAGTAGTTTCACCGCACAATAACAACAATAGTAATGATGACAACAATAACAAACAATATATGATAATAATAATTTATTTATTAAACCAAAAAAATAATAACAATAATAGTAATGATAATAAACACAATAATAATAATGACAATAATAATAATCCCACCACAACATACACAAAATCAGGGCAATGGGACGATCGGTTCACCTCACGAACCAAACACAATACGAACAAAAAACGAGTCATCACTTTTTACCACAACAAACTTAATTTTCACAAAGCTGTAAGTAGTCAGATTTTGGTACAGACAATCATGAGTGCGGGGGAGAGGTGTAGGCTGCTCACCTGCCAACCGACACAATAATTGATTTTCAGCTCTGCACATTAGGGTCCATCTACGCCAGTGTGTAACTTATATATATTCTTATATACATTCTTCCAGTTCTTATGCATCTAATTTCGCATTAATATCACTAATTTAACACAAGCAGACACTCTGCACCTTCCAGTTTTTATGCATCTAACTTCGCATTAACATTCTCTATGGGAAAAAAACATTTGCAGATACTCTGCACCAAAAAAGGAAAATATTTTCCATCAAAGGCGTTACACACAACAGGTAGGGACAAAAACATATGTAATCATTTCTGCCGCTTTAGCTCATAGCTTAGGTAGGTCAGAAATCCATTGGGAATTCCAGATGACAAATTACACAATGGACTTAACGGGGGAACCCCGATTTGAAAAAACCCGGCCTACGGGGAACGTTTCCAAAAACACACATCCACCGAAAAAAGTAGACAATAAAATAGGCAACACTACACGAACATAATATTATACAACAATCACACAACATCAACATAACAAGCATTCAAGTAGCACATTTATCATGCATGCAACGTTAATTAAGGCTTATCTCCCTCTCCAGTCTCGTATGTTTTATATCTCCCTCGCGTATAGGGTTCACATGCACACATAAAATGTAGATTCAGAACCGGGACATAAAAAACCTAGCCTGAGTAGGTTCCCGCACTTAGCTGAGCACCACTGATGTCCACTGGGCAAAGAGTGCTCACACCTGCGGGAGGGCATCCTCGTGCTCCTATAGGTAGCCAAACCAAAGAGACTACGCTAGGCCATTGCTCAACGAGGTGATACGTTTACCATTACATGTACCTTTTTCCGGGGCCAAGCATTATGTCTTGACCTGATTGGGGACGAAGGCCATGCATAACGCGAATCACTTCGGGGGGTGGGCTGAACGTCCGAACACGGCAAGGCGCCTCATGGGGCGAAGGGGACTGCGTCCTCGGGGGAGGACTGGTGCCAAAAAATGGTAATTACAATAATTTTTCAGCCAAAACAGGGCCCCCCTTGCCATATGGGATGCTATGCACGCCCAAAAAAAGGGGATATCACACCAAAATCGGGGCCAGTCCACTCCTGTTGTTACATACTTAAGACAGTCGACCTATATAATAATACAATTTCATAGTATGAGTATATAACGCTAGGACAACACACACAAAACACAACAACTAACAATTATTTCGCTTTCATCTCTTCCATCTTTTTTCCTCTGCTTCTTCTCTAACCAGCAGCCTAGGTTATATGATGACCAGGGTCCCTGCTTCGGCTAAGGCCACGAATGAGGGCAGTCAGGTATACCCAACGGTCATCCGATCTAGAATCTTTCATAACTAAATTTTCAATCCTAAAAACTTTCTAGTAGTGTAGAATACAAAAACGCTATAAACCACACACCAAAATAAAAATCACGAACAAATAATTCACAAAAAGATAACAACAATAAAACTAATGATAAAAATAAAGATAACAATGAAACTAATAATAAAAAATAAAAATAATAATAAAAATAATAATTTATTTAGTAAGTCACCCTTATTAATTGCTAGAAAGCCCCCAGAACTGCCAATTTTCAGGGTTTGAGGTCGACCCTCTCCTATATAAAAAATTCGCATCACCCATATTTATGGGTATACAATAGAGGTGAACACATCAGTTAGTATGTGTTCAACTCTCGTCGCGTGTGGTCGCTGCCTCCTGAGGAATGGTAAGGGGTTTTTTCGATATTTTTAAAAAATTTTTTCTTTTTCCCCCCCATTTATATGTATTATATTACAATTAATGAATTTTTACATTCTATGTATTTATTAATTTAATACTATTATTATTTAATTTAATACTATTATATTTAATTCTTCTCCTGTACTCGAAACTAACAAATACGCGTATTCTACGTTCAAGTAGGGGAATGGATGGTTATTAAGGCCCCCGGTCGCCCTCAATCGCTTCACTAACTTCCTATCTGGTGAGCGTCATCCTGGAAAGCATAGAGCTGTGGCGTCCAGGCGATTGCGGCATACTTTGAGTGAGTGAATCAGGCGATATTAACACCACTGGCTATGTGGCTGAACTCACTAACAATTGTAAATTTTTGTAAATTTTTTGTAAATTTGTATACCTTAAACATGTGACTGTCCCCTTGAGGAATTTCTGTGACGATCAGCTAGGCCAAAAAGCAAAAAGCCTTATACCAAGGATGCATGAATACCGGCTCTTTTCCATTAATCATTAATTTTACATTTGCTATTATTTCTTGGGGATTGTATTTTAATACGTCAGTTTTCCACCCATATGCAATTCCATTAACACCATTTACCAATATCATTGGTATTATTGGTATATACCACTCTGGTACAATGTTTTTGTCGTCTTCGACGCTGTAGTAGAGCAAAACATCATCATCTGGGAGGAAGATGGACCGAGTTGCCTTCGAGAGCTCGATGCCATTGTAGCGACTGGCAGCACCATCATTATCCATTTTGCTTCCAGTATTGCCTGCTGTCTTCAGGACGCTCACATTATTTGTATTAATGTGGTCCTTTGCAAATAACATTATAGTGTTTCCTACGTTGGACACATTGCCATACTGAGTCTTTTCTACAGTATGATTGGCTAAGGAATCTACGTCCCATTTTTTATTGCCATTACGCTCAAGGACGAAGCATGTGCTCAGAATTCTCCGTTGGGCTACTACAAGCCCATCATTTATGCAAGGAATATGTCCCCTCATTGTATACACAAGGAATGCCATGAATTCCGTATTGAAAAAATTAGCAATACTTTGGCATTTGTGACCATTTTCGTAATGATACATTGGCACTAATGGCTGGCCACTTTCCAAATGATCGCTTATCCATGTTCTGCGATTCTCTGCGTGTTTTGCTTGAAATGCCAATAAGAAGAATTTTTCATCCGCGCTGGCATCATATGTGTATTTCACACTGCGCTTTTCCATATCTCTATAAAACTGCTCTATTTCGGAGTGGGTATTTTTTTTAAATTTCGGAACTTCTAATCCTTGCAACAAGTTCATTTGTAAAAGTTCGGGCCAGAACTTATGTATGATGTTCATGATTAATCCCTTTATATAGGAACCGTCCTCATCCTGATCGGTCATGAGGACGATCTTCCCATATCGAAGTTTTTTTACTTCATTCCTTGTGCCGTATTTTTCATTAATCCTCAATCCAGTAGCTTCACAGAATTTCTTCAACTGTTTATTTGAAGCTACTGTTCGGGCCGTTACGTTACGTACATTTAATGGTATACCATTTAATGGTAGTACGCCATAGAACTTCCTCCGTGCACCTAACACACTAATTATCATTTTTGCAGCTGATTCTCCTTCTGTAATAATCAGACTGCATAGGTGGGAGTTCACACCGCCAACTTCCGTGGCATCAATTGCCCTGCTGAAATTTGAAATATGAAAAAATTTGCATCACCCATATTTACGGGTATGCAATAGAGGTGAACACATCAGTTAGTATGTGTCAGAGATAATGAGATAGGACACTTCGAATTCGCCGCTTCAAAAATCGGTTTGACGTCTATTTTTTATGAGCTGTTGAATTCATGTACACTATACGTGAGAACTACCATATTGTTGTTATTTTTTTCTGTCTTTCAGTATGTTGAAAAAATCAGCTGTTTCATTCTTCACCACGGACTCATTTAGTTATGAAATCAGCTTAGCTAGTCGTCGTATCTTTTGAAATGGTTTCACTACTGGTATTTCGATACCATCGGTGGCTACACACTGTGGTTTCTCATTTGGTTTCAAAAGTCGTAAATACTTGATAGCAATGTGTGTGTGAAATTTACTGAATATCCAAATGTTGGCCAGAGTGTTAAAAATTTGAACACGCGTTTGGCAAACTACGTTGCTCTTCTTTCGTTTGACAACTGCTTGTGTGCGTGCAAAAAAACTGAGAAGCAGCGTCTATTTTCGTTTTAGAAATTCTTTACATTCCATACCAGATTGTAGACTTTTATCTTTCTTCCTCATCTCTCTCTCTCCATAAACTGAAGCCATATCAAAAGATACTGTGTATAGCCAAGGCCATTGACTTTTAAAATATAAATTTCACCATATATAAACAAAGGTGGTGAAGTTTCCCAAACCTAAAATGGTAGGTGCGAACGGATATTTGACCCCCCAAATGCATCAACGATGTATAACAATATTTAATTTGCTAAAATATTAGAAAACAAATCTAAAAATATAAATGCGACCATTCTGGAGTTATTAATCTTAATTTTTTTTATAAAAATTTCAAAAACTACTTTATACCAATTAAATATGTGAAATAAATCAACAAATACTATGTAAAATCTGAAAGTATAGATTTATTATTAAGTATAGTTTATTATAAGAAACTGGTAGATATATCATGTATATAATGTGAGCATAAACAAAAGGTTAATATTTTAAATATATTTTTGACGTTTCGACAAATGCACCCATTAAAATCAATATTGCATGCGTGCATGAGATACTGCGGCGAAGTACACATGAGAGGACAAAGCACACGATTTTGTGTGGCGAAGTACACATGAGAGGACAGCGCACACGTTTTTTTATCATAGGTTTAGTGAAATTTCAGCAAAATGCATGTGTGTTGAAACAGCGAATTCGAAGTGTCCTATCTCATTATCTCTGGTATGTGTTCAACTCTCGTCGCGTGTGGTCGCTGTCTTCCTGAGGAATGGTAAGTGGTTTTTCGATTTTTTCCTTTTTCTTCTCCTTATTTATATGTATTATATCACATTTAATGAATATTTATATTCAAAGTATTTATCATATTTAATATAGTTATTATTTAATCTTTTAATTTTAATTCATTTAATACACTCAATGTAATTATAGGTTTCATTTTAAAGATTTAAATTTTAATTTTAGGGTTTTAAATTCCTTTAAAAATTTTATAATTTCCCCTCCCCATCCTAATAAATGCTAAAAAGCATCCAGAATTGCCATTTTTCGGGTTTTGAGATTGACCCACCCCTATATGAAAAAATTTTGCATCACCCATATTTATGGGTATACAATAGAGGTGAACACATCAGTTAGTATGTGTTCAACTCCCGTCGCTTGTGGTCGCTGTCTTCCTGAAGAATGGTAAGTGGTTTTTAATTTTCCCCTATTTATATTATATTATATCATTATATATTATATTATATTACTATCATCTAACAATTATTATATCATTATTATCTAATAATTATTATATTAATTAATTATTATTTAATATAATACTTATTAATGTTTGTCGCCTTTTGAGGCAATTTTAAAGAATCAATTTTCTCCTTTAGCCATTATTGGCCATTTTCTGTGTATATATGGGTGATTTCACACATACCAGTTATGTTTGTAAGCATTTATATATACAAAAAGCCCACTGATGAGTCCCTTTCAGGCCAGGGACGAAAAACGTTTCTGGGCGTTGCCTGTAAAGTAGTTTTAGGCAAAAAGGCCTACTTACAATTGTTATGGAAGTATCTTTTTATTGACACTTCTATAACAATTTTTCGCTTGCTTTTTCCGGTTTTTGTTTGTTTTTGTGTTTTTTGTGTCAATGTTTCTCATTTTTGTTTTGTTTTTATTTCTTAACTAATTCTTATATATATCGTATACCTTACGTATACCTTATCTATATATTTTCATATATATTAATTTGTTTATATTATATATAATTATGGGAAATAGCACTAGGTTACCAGCATAGGGAAATTTGGAAGTGGGGTAATTCATTAGCTAGAGTATTGAGTAGTTTCACCGCACAATAACAACAATAGTAATGATGACAACAATAACAAACAATATATGATAATAATAATTTATTTATTAAACCAAAAAAATAATAACAATAATAGTAATGATAATAAACACAATAATAATAATCCCACCACAACATACACAAAATCAGGGCAATGGGACGATCGGTTCACCTCACGAACCAAACACAATACGAACAAAAAACGAGTCATCACTTTTTACCACAACAAACTTAATTTTCACAAAGCTGTAAGTAGTCAGATTTTGGTACAGACAATCATGAGTGCGGGGGAGAGGTGTAGGCTGCTCACCTGCCAACCGACACAATAATTGATTTTCAGCTCTGCACATTAGGGTCCATCTACGCCAGTGTGTAACTTATATATATTCTTATATACATTCTTCCAGTTCTTATGCATCTAATTTCGCATTAATATCACTAATTTAACACAAGCAGACACTCTGCACCTTCCAGTTTTTATGCATCTAACTTCGCATTAACATTCTCTATGGGAAAAAAACATTTGCAGATACTCTGCACCAAAAAAGGAAAATATTTTCCATCAAAGGCGTTACACACAACAGGTAGGGACAAAAACATATGTAATCATTTCTGCCGCTTTAGCTCATAGCTTAGGTAGGTCAGAAATCCATTGGGAATTCCAGATGACAAATTACACAATGGACTTAACGGGGGAACCCCGATTTGAAAAAACCCGGCCTACGGGGAACGTTTCCAAAAACACACATCCACCGAAAAAAGTAGACAATAAAATAGGCAACACTACACGAACATAATATTATACAACAATCACACAACATCAACATAACAAGCATTCAAGTAGCACATTTATCATGCATGCAACGTTAATTAAGGCTTATCTCCCTCTCCAGTCTCGTATGTTTTATATCTCCCTCGCGTATAGGGTTCACATGCACACATAAAATGTAGATTCAGAACCGGGACATAAAAAACCTAGCCTGAGTAGGTTCCCGCACTTAGCTGAGCACCACTGATGTCCACTGGGCAAAGAGTGCTCACACCTGCGGGAGGGCATCCTCGTGCTCCTATAGGTAGCCAAACCAAAGAGACTACGCTAGGCCATTGCTCAACGAGGTGATACGTTTACCATTACATGTACCTTTTTCCGGGGCCAAGCATTATGTCTTGACCTGATTGGGGACGAAGGCCATGCATAACGCGAATCACTTCGGGGGGTGGGCTGAACGTCCGAACACGGCAAGGCGCCTCATGGGGCGAAGGGGACTGCGTCCTCGGGGGAGGACTGGTGCCAAAAAATGGTAATTACAATAATTTTTCAGCCAAAACAGGGCCCCCCTTGCCATATGGGATGCTATGCACGCCCAAAAAAAGGGGATATCACACCAAAATCGGGGCCAGTCCACTCCTGTTGTTACATACTTAAGACAGTCGACCTATATAATAATACAATTTCATAGTATGAGTATATAACGCTAGGACAACACACACAAAACACAACAACTAACAATTATTTCGCTTTCATCTCTTCCATCTTTTTTCCTCTGCTTCTTCTCTAACCAGCAGCCTAGGTTATATGATGACCAGGGTCCCTGCTTCGGCTAAGGCCACGAATGAGGGCAGTCAGGTATACCCAACGGTCATCCGATCTAGAATCTTTCATAACTAAATTTTCAATCCTAAAAACTTTCTAGTAGTGTAGAATACAAAAACGCTATAAACCACACACACAAAAAACGCCAACCCATTCACACCACACCCCCCCTCCCCATAATCCACACCAAAATAAAAATCACGAACAAATAATTCACAAAAAGATAACAACAATAAAACTAATGATAAAAATAAAGATAACAATGAAACTAATAATAAAAAATAAAAATAATAATAAAAATAATAATTTATTTAGTAAGTCACCCTTATTAATTGCTAGAAAGCCCCCAGAACTGCCAATTTTCAGGGTTTGAGGTCGACCCTCTCCTATATAAAAAATTCGCATCACCCATATTTATGGGTATACAATAGAGGTGAACACATCAGTTAGTATGTGTTCAACTCTCGTCGCGTGTGGTCGCTGCCTCCTGAGGAATGGTAAGGGGTTTTTTCGATATTTTTAAAAAATTTTTCCTTTTTCCCCCCCATTTATATGTATTATATTACAATTAATGAATTTTTACATTCTATGTATTTATTAATTTAATACTATTATTATTTAATTTAATACTATTATATTTAATTCTTCTCCTGTACTCGAAACTAACAAATACGCGTATTCTACGTTCAAGTAGGGGAATGGATGGTTATTAAGGCCCCCGGTCGCCCTCAATCGCTTCACTAACTTCCTATCTGGTGAGCGTCATCCTGGAAAGCATAGAGCTGTGGCGTCCAGGCGATTGCGGCATACTTTGAGTGAGTGAATCAGGCGATATTAACACCACTGGCTATGTGGCTGAACTCACTAACAATTGTAAATTTTTGTAAATTTTTTGTAAATTTGTATACCTTAAACATGTGACTGTCCCCTTGAGGAATTTCTGTGACGATCAGCTAGGCCAAAAAGCAAAAAGCCTTATACCAAGGATGCATGAATACCGGCTCTTTTCCATTAATCATTAATTTTACATTTGCTATTATTTCTTGGGGATTGTATTTTAATACGTCAGTTTTCCACCCATATGCAATTCCATTAACACCATTTACCAATATCATTGGTATTATTGGTATATACCACTCTGGTACAATGTTTTTGTCGTCTTCGACGCTGTAGTAGAGCAAAACATCATCATCTGGGAGGAAGATGGACCGAGTTGCCTTCGAGAGCTCGATGCCATTGTAGCGACTGGCAGCACCATCATTATCCATTTTGCTTCCAGTATTGCCTGCTGTCTTCAGGACGCTCACATTATTTGTATTAATGTGGTCCTTTGCAAATAACATTATAGTGTTTCCTACGTTGGACACATTGCCATACTGAGTCTTTTCTACAGTATGATTGGCTAAGGAATCTACGTCCCATTTTTTATTGCCATTACGCTCAAGGACGAAGCATGTGCTCAGAATTCTCCGTTGGGCTACTACAAGCCCATCATTTATGCAAGGAATATGTCCCCTCATTGTATACACAAGGAATGCCATGAATTCCGTATTGAAAAAATTAGCAATACTTTGGCATTTGTGACCATTTTCGTAATGATACATTGGCACTAATGGCTGGCCACTTTCCAAATGATCGCTTATCCATGTTCTGCGATTCTCTGCGTGTTTTGCTTGAAATGCCAATAAGAAGAATTTTTCATCCGCGCTGGCATCATATGTGTATTTCACACTGCGCTTTTCCATATCTCTATAAAACTGCTCTATTTCGGAGTGGGTATTTTTTTTAAATTTCGGAACTTCTAATCCTTGCAACAAGTTCATTTGTAAAAGTTCGGGCCAGAACTTATGTATGATGTTCATGATTAATCCCTTTATATAGGAACCGTCCTCATCCTGATCGGTCATGAGGACGATCTTCCCATATCGAAGTTTTTTTACTTCATTCCTTGTGCCGTATTTTTCATTAAACCTCAATCCAGTAGCTTCACAGAATTTCTTCAACTGTTTATTTGAAGCTACTGTTCGGGCCGTTACGTTACGTATATTTAATGGTATACCATTTAATGGTAGTACGCCATAGAACTTCCTCCGTGCACCTAACACACTAATTATCATTTTTGCAGCTGATTCTCCTTCTGTAATAATCAGACTGCATAGGTGGGAGTTCACACCGCCAACTTCCGTGGCATCAATTGCCCTGCTGAAATTTGAAATATGAAAAAATTTGCATCACCCATATTTACGGGTATGCAATAGAGGTGAACACATCAGTTAGTATGTGTTCAACTCTCGTCGCGTGTGGTCGCTGTCTTCCTGAGGAATGGTAAGTGGTTTTTCGATTTTTTCCTTTTTCTTCTCCTTATTTATATGTATTATATCACATTTAATGAATATTTATATTCAAAGTATTTATCATATTTAATATAGTTATTATTTAATCTTTTAATTTTGGATTTTAATTTTAATTCATTTAATACACTCAATGTAATTATAGGTTTCATTTTAAAGATTTAAATTTTAATTTTAGGGTTTTAAATTCCTTTAAAAATTTTATAATTTCCCCTCCCCATCCTAATAAATGCTAAAAAGCATCCAGAATTGCCATTTTTCGGGTTTTGAGATTGACCCACCCCTATATGAAAAAATTTTGCATCACCCATATTTATGGGTATACAATAGAGGTGAACACATCAGTTAGTATGTGTTCAACTCCCGTCGCTTGTGGTCGCTGTCTTCCTGAAGAATGGTAAGTGGTTTTTAATTTTCCCCTATTTATATTATATTATATCATTATATATTATATTATATTACTATCATCTAACAATTATTATATCATTATTATCTAATAATTATTA
This sequence comes from Myopa tessellatipennis, assembly GCA_943737955.2. Lineage (NCBI taxonomy): Eukaryota > Metazoa > Arthropoda > Insecta > Diptera > Conopidae > Myopa > Myopa tessellatipennis. The sequence continues at coordinate 55,303,834 of OX031316.1, forward strand.
TATTAATTAATTATTATTTAATATAATACTTATTAATGTTTGTCGCCTTTTGAGGCAATTTTAAAGAATCAATTTTCTCCTTTAGCCATTATTGGCCATTTTCTGTGTATATATGGGTGATTTCACACATACCAGTTATGTTTGTAAGCATTTATATATACAAAAAGCCCACTGATGAGTCCCTTTCAGGCCAGGGACGAAAAACGTTTCTGGGCGTTGCCTGTAAAGTAGTTTTAGGCAAAAAGGCCTACTTACAATTGTTATGGAAGTATCTTTTTATTGACACTTCTATAACAATTTTTCGCTTGCTTTTTCCGGTTTTTGTTTGTTTTTGTGTTTTTTGTGTCAATGTTTCTCATTTTTGTTTTGTTTTTATTTCTTAACTAATTCTTATATATATCGTATACCTTACGTATACCTTATCTATATATTTTCATATATATTAATTTGTTTATATTATATATAATTATGGGAAATAGCACTAGGTTACCAGCATAGGGAAATTTGGAAGTGGGGTAATTCATTAGCTAGAGTATTGAGTAGTTTCACCGCACAATAACAACAATAGTAATGATGACAACAATAACAAACAATATATGATAATAATAATTTATTTATTAAACCAAAAAAATAATAACAATAATAGTAATGATAATAAACACAATAATAATAATGACAATAATAATAATCCCACCACAACATACACAAAATCAGGGCAATGGGACGATCGGTTCACCTCACGAACCAAACACAATACGAACAAAAAACGAGTCATCACTTTTTACCACAACAAACTTAATTTTCACAAAGCTGTAAGTAGTCAGATTTTGGTACAGACAATCATGAGTGCGGGGGAGAGGTGTAGGCTGCTCACCTGCCAACCGACACAATAATTGATTTTCAGCTCTGCACATTAGGGTCCATCTACGCCAGTGTGTAACTTATATATATTCTTATATACATTCTTCCAGTTCTTATGCATCTAATTTCGCATTAATATCACTAATTTAACACAAGCAGACACTCTGAACCTTCCAGTTTTTATGCATCTAACTTCGCATTAACATTCTCTATGGGAAAAAAACATTTGCAGATACTCTGCACCAAAAAAGGAAAATATTTTCCATCAAAGGCGTTACACACAACAGGTAGGGACAAAAACATATGTAATCAGAGCCGCCGTAATCTGGCATCTGTGTTAACATAACAATAGATCAAAATCATTATCGTTAATTGCATTACGAACATGTGAAGAGTCGTTCAGTCGGACGATCGCAGTGGCTACGTTTTCGCTGATTACCTTCTTATCTTCCTCTCAACAGCGATCCAAAACAATATCTCTCTCTGCGGTACCCGATAATGGCTTTTATGTGGTTTCAATCCGTCCGCCGACGTGATGAAGTTTTATTAACTCGCTTGTTTTGAGATGTTGTTTGTGTCGAATGAAATGATCGAACCCTTTCATGTCATGATGGGCGTGGAGTTATGACGTTTGGGGCATGGGTGGCGACGGAGGGGGGACAGTAGATTAGTTGTCTTGATATTGTAATGATTTAGTTCATCACCCGCCTGATTAATTGTGTGTTTTACTGTCTTTGATGGGTCATAATGAAAACTCGGTTAATTTTTTCATAGTTACTCAATTAACCGAATTTGGTTGAATTTGAATTAATTATATACGGTGAAAAAACTGCAAGACTCGATAACCATCTATAAAAAAGTAGCAGAAAAAGGAGTAGAAGATCGTCAACTACAAGAGCAACAATCGAATTCAATTTGTCAGCGAACTCTAAATAAATAAAGCGACAGGAAAAAGCAACAAAATCAAAAAACAACAAAACAACAACATAAACAAAGACCACAACAATAGAAAGAATTCTAAAGCTTGTCTGTTGTAGAAAAGCGTCAAAAATAAATAACATTGACTTCATTTACAGAGGTTAGCAGCTGACATTTGAGGCAGAGTTATTTATAAATTTTCAACAGCTGTCAAATTATTGGTGGTGTGCTTTGGCAGCACTGGCTCAAGTCTGGCAGGTTCTGTTGTGCTCTTTGTTGTGCTGCTCTTTGTTGTGCGAATGGACGCTGGCTCCATTCAATTATTTTAGTGGACTTCTTACGTGATGCCCGCTGGGCCGCCCATCCATGGACCGGAGTTGATTGCACGAGTTGCGTTGGCTACACTGAGAGCTTTAAGCCGCTGTTGTTGTTGCTGGTGTTGCTTTGTGCAAAAATTGAAATTTTATGTTGGCGAAATTTATTACCGTAGATTCTAGTAAATTTATTCGCTTGTAGTAAACTTATTTTTATGGCAAAATTTCCGCAAAGATTGAAATTTTTATTTGTGAAACATTATTGCATTTACATTTCTTTAGGAGATAAAAAAATATTTATTATGTACATGATACAATATTACTAAATTTTTGTTATCTTTTTTATATACTAAAAATGTAGTAAATCCTTAAAATTATATTTGACAATTTTTCTCTGTTTGTAACCAATTTTTTGGTTGATCAATTTTTAAGGTTGGGTTGAGCTAAATTAGAACGAGGTTAGAATGCAATTTCAAGAATGAGTTCGAATACAATAAATGAAGAGAAAGGGAAAAAACAAAACCCCAAAACTTCTGTTCAAACCGCTTGACATCCCATTCGGACATTTTGACAGTCGATTTCGGAATGCGTCCAAATTTAATGGATTTGCTTGCTTTTTAGTTTCTTTTATTTTACAAGAGTGTAAATCGACATTTTCTTGGCTTTTAAATTTCGTTTTTGTTTTTGTTTTGGCCTTTTTATATTTATTAAATACTTCTTTAATGTACACCGAAAATTTTCAGCTGCTACACCAAAAAAGCTCTCAAAAATGTTAAAAAACCATTTTTCCCCTTCTCTTGAAACATTTCCTTAAAAATGTAAACGGTTTGGTAACTTAAATAAAAGGAGAAGCTTACAAAAAAGTCTTTATTATTATTATTATTAATTTTATTATTGCTCGTTTCATTCACAGGTTTTCAGCAGGTTTCATCATTAAATAATCATTAAGTAGTTTATCATTTGTATTTTTATTATTCTCTTTCTTCTTTGAAGAATTTTTTTGACCTTTTAATCGATCGATTAACACATCAATAAAAATTCCTCTGACACAAAAAATTGCCGACTTTAGTCTTTAATTGGATCGACGACGACCGCCTTCATTATTATTAGCGGTTTTTAATAAAAGAGACCAGAAGCAAAGCGAGAATTTTGAAAAAAGAAGAAATAACGAAGTATTTGCTAATATTTTGCCGGCTTCTTTTCTTTGAAAGTCGAAGTATCGTGCTTCTGTTCATCAGTTAGTTTGACTGCCTGGAAACTTCTTTATTCCTCTCTCAGTGAAGTTGTTCCCGGTCTTGTTGTTGCCTCACTCACCATTCTCACTTCGATATCCTTGTTGTTGTTTTGTTTATGTCGCCTCTTCTCCTGTCACAGTTTTAAGTCTATCCTTAAACGTGGTAGCTTACGAGGTTGACTAATGCTTTAACTTTGACTTAAATAGAAATGTCAGAATGTCAGAGTGTCAGCGATTCAGTAGGATTTTGTGACATGTTCGCTCAACTTAAGTCACATGGAATTAACGCAGAGCAGAGATGAGATGACACTCAAAGAAGATATCCATGGTCAAGCTTTGACTTGTCAGAAACCCAAAAATAATGAGTTGCATATAAAATCAAAACAACCTTCGAATCAGTCTCTTGGGCCATCTTCAAGGTTCGGAAGGTGAAGAAAGGGTGACGTTCTTCTGTACATTTTTGATGACTTCAATGGGGATTTCAATAGTATCAGAGTTAAGAGATCCATCAGTAAACCATCGGAATTGATATCGAGGGAATACAAAAGCCCATCCTTTAACTTGATGATTTTTACACTTCATTTACTTCTTATCCGAATAGGAATCAACGTCATTCCTCTTTTCTATCATTATTTTATATGGCAACAACAAGAACAATAATAACAATAATGGCTTTAAACTATAAACCATAACGAACACCGCAATAAATTTTAACTACGCAAACCTGAAGCAAGACCTTTTAATTGCTTTAGCTTTAGCTATGAATAATGGACAATGACACAAACACAATCGCACACATACACAAAGCCACACGTACACATAATCATACAAACACACGCACAGATACACGCTTAACATTTCACACTCTTGACCACAGAAACAAACCGCAGTCGATGCCACTGATTTATGGCCATAAAGTGTAGCACCTTCAACATCAGACTTACCCAAGGTGATGGCTCCGTGGTTCAAACCATATAAAGCAATCCGTTTGAACCTTAAAAATTTTACAAATGGGCTGCTTTTAACGCCCACTCAGTGAGGAAACTTAATCTTGCCGGGTTCCGATACGGCACTCAAACATTATCAGGTGATTGAGTTGGTTACTTTGTTGGTGGACCGGACTAATTAAGATGAGAATCATTTCTAAATAAGAATAAAAGCAACAGGGTTGTTTTGGGGTATTTTACCCCCTTCCCTCCTCTTAAAACTTATTAATTGATCAATTGAAATTATGTTAAAATGTCAGTTTCTTCAAGTGTTAAAATGGGTTGATGTTGATGTTATCAAAAGAGCGAGCTGAACGTCGTATCTGGGAAATGAATAGAAGCTTTGTTTCTATAATACTTTATAAGCATTTATAGGAAATCCCTTTTAACTCTTAAACGGTTAAGTCTAGAATTTCACATTCTTTTAAAGCGGTAAGTGGGTTTTTGATGCTTCCCAAAATGCACGCCATCGTACGGCGTATCTCATAAACTATCGGAGTTAGACTATTCAAATTTTGTACATGTCTTAAGTACTTATTGAGCTATAATTTTGCGGCATTTGTTGATCTAAGTAGTTTAATTCTAAGTCAGGGATGTAAAAAATGCTGGAAATCCTATTTGAAGAAATATTTTGTAAAAAAACATGTTGTTCAATACTTCATTTCCTCTCTCCCCTTCCTGTTTCCCGAGTCTTTTATGTCATGTCATGACATCGTTGTGTCAGATATAAAATTTGCATTCTTAACGTTCTGGTATTTTCACACAGCTCTAAGTTTCTCCATGAAACGATGTCACTACTACATTTAAATGCACAACACAACACAACACTTTCGAACCTCCGCCCGATTCCTACACCCACCACTCCGGTGCAACACTCCGATAACAGATGGATGCATTCAGCTTGTGCCACCAGCAGCAGGAAGATTTACGGCTCCGGTCAAAAGCGCGCTCACTCACAATCGTAATTCATAATATTTGCTAGAAGGTGGTTAGAGTCAAGTCAGGCATCCTGAGAGACAGACAGACAGACAGACAGACAGTCGACATACAGACGGAGAGTGAGAGAAACAGATAAGCAGACCGAGAGACAGACGTGGCAAAAGTGTTTCTTTTTCTGCTGCTGTTGTTGTTGCTTTTGTCTATTTACAGCATGAGCAGGCGGCAATAATTTGGCTACAAAGGCACTAAAAACCTTCTCTTGTATTTGACGTTGCATGGTACTCATTTAAAGCTGATTCAAATACACCGCCTCGGGCAGGATTCTCAGGGGGCTGAGGAGGCCGGCTCATTAGGAACGATTGTAGGTGAGACAAATAGAAATCAGATGGAAGCAGCAGCAGCAGAAACAGCAGGATGTTCCGAATGGTTCTCGATTCTGTCGATTGGTTTTTGCTGGCCCATAAACGATTCCCCGGCCACACCCTCGACCACAGCTTAATGAAGTTTTTAAAAGCAGTTCGAAGCGGGAAAAACTATGAATTATTGATTCTGTGAAATAACTCCGAAAGGGATTCAACGATGGATGAGAACGATATCGTGAAAAATCGTTTCGTAGAACGTGATCATCCGGAAGGTTCTCGAAATAACGACCATTTGGGACGCTCATAAGTGGGCGGTCATTTGTCATCAAGATAGGAAGTTAAGTTTTGAGTTTTGAGACAAGTGCTACAACCGATTCCAATATTTAACCCAGCAATGGCTACGGAATACAAAAAAGCAGGATGTTTTGCTCCAATCATTATCTTGGGTTGGTCCAGAGTTTGAATTGACTTCGAGAACGAAAAAATTCGAAACGAACCGTTTTCCCCTCTTTAGAATTCAATCATCAACATATTTTTTTAATTATTTTTGGGCGGTGGAGGGTGGGAGAGGAGGAAAACTTATGGAAGGAACTGAATTTGAATTTTATTTTGATTTGCACATTTTTTTCTGCTCGTCTGCTAAATTTTCAAATAAACTTCAAAGTTTTATAATCACAACGAGTTCTTGTTGTTGTAGTTGACGTTGTTGTTTTTATCCTTATTGTTTGTTCTTCTATTCTATTCCTTTTCGTTCTTATTACTTTTGTAGCCATTATTTTTTATTGTTCTTGCTGTTGTTGTTATACTGCTGAGTGAAAGCCTCAAAGGCTTTTTATTGCAACTCTTCTTCAAGTTATTCATCAACATTTGCGCTGCTTCTTATTCTTTTTCTTCCTCGTCGCATTCTTTTTTCTCCTCACATTCTTCGTCCTTTTTTTGCCTAATGACAGAGTCGCAGCTGTTGTCAGTTGTTTTGTCAACTGTTTTTATTCCTTAGTTTGTTTTTTAAATTATTTGAATTACATCACATTTTCAAGTAAAATGCTTGTGTATCCGGGTTTTTGTCTCTCTCTCTCTCTCTCTCTCTCGGAGGGCGTCTTTCTCTGTCGTGACACTGATGATTTCCGGCTCAGATCCGCTTTTAGTTTTAATCCTCTTTCGTCGTGAGCTACTCGTTTGCTTTTTTTTTTGCTCGTTTTGATTTTTATTCTTGCCAAAATGCAGCAACACGTTTTTTACAAATTTAGATCAGACGTGGTTTCAAACAGAAGAGTTTGCTTTTACTGTGACTATTGTTGTTGTTGTTGTGAAAAGTTTCTATATGAAAAGTTTATTTATGAAAAGTTTCTTTATGAAAAGTGGATTTTTAATGAATAAAATCATAAATGGAAAAATTATTTATTATATGATTGAGTGACTTTGAATAAAACTCACTTTTCTTTTTATCAGTTGCATTTCATTTAAACTGAAATCTTTAATGACGAAAATTTTTGATGCTTCTTCTTCTTTCGAAACCCTCCGTTTTTCTGGCTCTTTCATTCGCAGGTTGTATTTTATTTTTAATTAAATTACATTGCATTTTAAGCAGTCTTTAATTCGTTTAATTATTGGATTTATTCTCAGCTTAAATAATAAAACTGTAGAGTAAAATGAGCTTTATTATATAACACTTTCAATTCATTCATCAATCGATTCGATAGCAAGATTAATTCTATAGAATTTATGTAAATACGTAATTAATTTAAAATATGTTATTAAATGTATATATTGCAGGTATTATAAATTATTATTTTTAAGGTTAAAAAAGAAAGCCAACGTAGATTCTCACTGATTCGAAGATTCAGTGAAATATCAATCAATTTGGGAATGTCGAAAAGATGAAATCTTAAAGACAGAAAAGCTTCCTCATGTCTTTAAAGATAGCAACAAAAAAGGTGGACAAAAGATCTTACAAATACTAACAACCGTTTATAATGAGTTTTCCGCCAGAGAAGCAGCAACTTCAATTCTTCACTGCGTACAGATATCCATCTCAATCTAGTTGTCAATCGATTTTGCATCTCAGACAAGCAAAGTGCACCTCGAAGTCATCTGAAGCATCGTCATTCAGCGGTGTTAGTGGCCAGTTTATAGCACAGCAATAAGTCAACAATGACAACAACAACAATGACAACAACAACAATGACAACAACAACAGCACCAGCAACAACAAAAGGCAACAACAACAACAACAACAAAATTAATAAGGAAAACCATGCAGACTTTTTACCGTTGCACAACGTTAAAGCAAACACCTTCGATTTATAGCTTCATCAGGAACAGCAACAAGGACAACAACAACAACAACAACAACAACAACCACGACAACAACAAGCACGACAGCGATGTGATCAACAAAGGTAGCCACAATAACAATAACTACAACAACAACGACTCTTAGATGGTCATCGCATACGTTTCTTTTTGTTGGTTTTTCATGTGAGTCTGTTTGTTTGTCTGTGGCTCTCCCCTGGCGGCTGTTTGCATTATAAAATCTGTCATAAATTAAGCTATAACTAGAAAAAGCCAGAAGGCCAGCGAGCACAAAGGGGAAAAAACAGCAAGAACACGAACAACAAAAACTATGCAGCCAGCACCAGCACCAACCACGGCAGGCGACAAATACAACAAATGAACAATCGGCCCGTCAGTTTGTCAGACAGGCGGACGTCGGACGCCGGACGCTGGATGACGATAATCAGACGCACTTTTGTATAGTGTTGTGAAAAGTGCAAAAGTATTCGGAAACTAGTACTGAAAGTGTTAATAATACTAATAAAGTAGAAAAAGTAGCATAAAACAAAATAGTACACAAAGTAGTCGAATAAATAACACTAAAACTAGTACAAAAGGTTGACTTTTAATATTTTAAATGTTGAAAAGAGTTGACTACTACTAATTGCAATCTACTACTTTTAAAGTAGTCTAATGATAACCCTGAAGTTTTGCCAGCAGAACCGTTTGTTGGAAGTGGTCAGCAAGGGGCGGGGAAAGAGTGGAAAGGAGGTGGTATACGGGGGGAGGGGGAAATTGCACACAACGGTTTGGCAGCGACTTGAATCAGCTCCTGCGCAGGCGTTTCTGATTTTTTCTAAAAGTCATTCGTTGCTGTTGTTGTTGTCTCTTCGCCTCGTACCTAGTTAGCCAGCATATATTAGCCACCAGAGGGCGTGTGAGTAGGCGTGGACGGTTCAAGTGGCTCGTGCTGATGCCGGCCTACACACGAACTCAGCGAGTATCTTCGCGCATCTCGCGACTTGAGTTGTGGCAGTCGCTGTCTCTGTCACTTTGTCCCGCCAGCTGCATGTCGCCCGTATCTCTTGCTCCGTTTCTTGCTCCGTTTCTTGCTCCGTCTTCGTTGCTCGTATCTCTTTAATCAGAAAGCGTTTAACGCGTTCGCAACGCCTGCTGCTCGTTGGTTTGTTTGATTAACGAATTCATGACGAGGCATGTCATGTTACGTTACGTTGACGTCACTCCAGGCACACGGAGCACTTAAAGTTGCTACCTGGAAGCAAATGAAACCACAACAACAACAACAGAACAAAATAAAGCATGGAATCGTTATCAATTCTGTGTTGTTGTCGTTTGCTTTGTTGTCAGGATAGACTACTGAATGTACAAAAAAAAGCTCTCCATTTAATTAATTTAATTATAATAGTTTTTCTTTGTTTTGCTTCGCTTTCTCCTGATTAATTATTTTTTGCATATAATTTTTTTGCATCAAACTTAATTTTGTTTCTATCTCCCTCTATTTTTCCCCGTAGATTTTTGTATTTATTTAACAGATTTTATAGTGATTTTTTAAATTTTCACAAACTAAGCGAGCGTTAAAATGTTCACAATTGTGAATAATTTAAATCAATTGCGGGGAAAAATTTAATCATTTCACTTTGTTCAGAAGTTTCGATTATTACCATCATTAACATCACCATCATCACCATCATCATCATGATGTTTACTCAGCTCCCGAACGAACTCCGTTCAGATCACGCAACCAACAACAACAACCGAAGCAGATCTGATGACACAATGAACGCAACAGGACTTCAAATCACTCAACAAGTTATTCAAATCCAATCTATTTTAACAACTTAACGAGACTCTGCGAAGCGCACTCTCTCAATGCGCCAGTCAAGCAGCAGCTCAACGAGCGGCTTCCCAGCTTCAGCGATCACTTCACAACAGCTTCAGACACGACATCTCAACAACGTCTCAGCGTTTAACGTCTCGACGTCTCCGGTGCGTGAATCAAGCTACACGTTTGAAGATTGAGTACGGCGCGGATGGAACGGATCTCAGATTGAACAACAGCCGAAGAGGTCAAGCTGCTTGCTGTTGTTGTTGTTGCTGTTACTCTGTTAGTGTAGCATGGAGCTCGAAACAAATGCAAATTAAATTTGGTTGTGGGGGGGGGGGGGGGGAGGTGCACGGGTGTTGGGAGTGTTATAGCGGTCTTAAAAAGTGCTGCCTCGTATCATAAGAAGCGCATCAGATAATTTTTTCAATTCATTTCTGCGCATGCGCAAAATCACAGCATCGCTGCTGAGCTCCGTGCTTCAGATTTTGGATCTACAGACATCCGTCTGTCCGTCCATCTGTCGAGCAGCCGAAGCATGTGCGAAAAGCTTGTTGAGTGTCGAGATGCTGTCGCACCGATGTTGTTGTTGTTGGAAATCGTTTTGAGCACGCGCGCGCATTGGAACTCACAGCGGGGAGCTGATGCTGCTTCAGTAAGGATTACGTAATTTGCATAATCCTGTTATGCTGGATGGATGCTATGTCACGTGTGATCTCAAGTGTGGTTCGTTTAAATGAGAAATTCCGGGTACCTCTTGATCAGAAAGGTAGATATTGTATTAATATTGGAATGATATCTAATATAAGTGCCTAAATGAAGATATTGATCCAATCTGAAGTCATCAACATGAATCACTACAGTTACATCAAGGTCTCGGTTTCATAGGTGATATAACTCTAGTGATACCCTATCAATTGATAACCCATGCACCCGTTGGATCCACATCACTCCTTGGCCAGCACATTTTAAGTACAGTAACATTAAAAAAGCACAATTTTAAGAGCTGTACCACACTTCATACACGTTGGCTTCGAACTGAGCCTCATGAGAACCCCATGAGAACCCAAAACCGTTGCATGTTTACAACAAAACCAAAGTAAAACTCACCATTCTTGCAACACATGCGACTGATGCGGCAAACACACACGTTAACACATGAGGCAAAGCTGCTGTCTGTTTGTTTGTTGTTCTTATTGTTGTTTGTGTAGTTGCTGCTGTGCTCCCAACAAAATCTGGGGGCCTCTAAACGTTGCTTACTGCTTTAATTACCGTATTTTATTTCAAAGGTTTCTTCTTCCTTTACAAAAAATAAAAAAAGAACACAAACACAAACCATTTCGTGTGAAACTGTTGTGCTTGGGGGGGGGGGGGGGGGGGGGTGAAAGGAGAAAGAAAGAGAGTCAGTGAGAGGGTGAGGAAGGGTGACTGAATATGGAGTACACAGTAGGGACAACATGTGTCCAAATGAATTGGATACTCAGGCACGTGTAACTGCGTGTGTGTGTTTATTTTGTAGTGCCCTCGTTTCTCAGGGAAGGTGCGAAAAACCAGTGTCAAACGGATCATAATGATGCGTGCATCACTCACGCTGCTTGGTTGGGCCATGCCACGAATCAAGCAATCGGGGTGAGTGTTGCATGCAGTAGTCTTGTAGTCAACTTAACTGTAAATTATGCGGCACAAAAAACAAAAGACAAAGCGAAAAAATGGTTCAAAGTTAATATGGGATATTTTAAGAAAAAACTACGCACGTTTAAGCCAAAGAAGATGAAATGTTTCAAGTGAATGCGTGAACTTGAATTCAAATGATTAGCTGAGGTGCTTGCTTTGAAATGATAAACGTTTTGTTTTGTGTGCTTTCAAAGCAGATCCGAACTTCACGCATAATAATTATAATTGAATGTAAAATATTAAAAAATTACTAAAATAATTAATATTATCTTCCTAATAAATCAGTACATTTTTATTTTGGTGTATTGCGTTGTGCTACATGTTTGATGCTGCAGCTCCAACCACCTCCTCCTTCCCACCACCCACACTAACCGTCTGTCACTTCCACCTCACATTCAATGTGGTGAGTTAAAGCAACAGATAAAATTGTATATCATAGTTACAACATAGCTTGACTTGGCTTTTTTCTTCATGTTGAACTCACCACCGTCAACAACAGGCTCACCTGCTGCTTCTGCTGTTGCTGTTTCTTGCAGTTTCACAAGCTTCAGTTCGAAATCGAGTTTCGTTGTGTGCGGTACACTTGAAGTGGCTAAAAAGTGGCGCTCAATTGCAATCATATCATTTTTTTACCCTCTTCTGTGCGAATAGAAGTCACGTTAGTTTAAGTTACTTTAAGAAGAGGAAGACAAAAGTAACGTTATTCAACGCGCCTCAAACGAAGCAGGAGCAACTCGCGCGCTTTTTTCGCAGCAGCATCGCGTCGCATCCGCAGTTTGTGTTGCACTTTAATCGATGCCCGGGTAAACGTCGTGTCCATTTGTTTGGCTACCGACTGAGCTCAGTCTTAGTTTACTGTGAATTCAAGCGAGTCCAAGAGGAAGCGTGCAAAAAATCAAACTTAAAGATAAAAAAGTGCATCGCCAGAGAGTCGTCAAAACAAAGCAGCAGCCACAAAGCAAAAGAAGCCATCTGAAGTCTTTTGAACTCAGAGTTCGAATTAGAATTAAATGATTTATCCTTGAATTTCTTAAACAAATATTAAAAATAACAAAGTTTATCAAAGCAAAAACATCTGAAAAGAAGAACTTCCGAGGAGTATCTTAAATAAAATAATGATTATCTTAAAAAAGAGACACTCTAACACGTGCTTAAAATCCCTTTTATAAATAAATATCACAGTTTTCCACAAATAAGAGTTTTCAAATAAATCTCAACAGAATCTCTCAAAAAATAGTACCACAAGAAAAAAGTAAAAAGGGTTTCTCGAAGAAAGTGGTACACAAAAAAAAAAAAAAATTCAAAAAGTGGTATCACAAAAGTTAAAATTTCAAAAAGAGTGTATATCTAAAAACGAGGTATCCTCAAAACGAGGAGGATATCTCACTCATGGTGTATCTCTGAAGTGTATCTCTGAAGTGTATCCGAAAACGAAACCCAGCAAAAACAAGAGCTTGAGAAGAACTGAATACTTAGAAAATACTGAAAAAATAACTGTAATTAAAATCGAACTTGAAGTTAGACGGGAAGGAAAACCAGCGAAAAGGTACTCGTACCTCTGCGAACGACGTCTTTGGTTGCTGCAGCGGCGGATCTCGTTCTAAATCGTTTTTAGAACGTGCGAATTCAGTGAATTCTTCTTCACGGTTGAATTGAATTCGAGTGGATATCCTCTGTTCTCGTATCTCGTGTCTTGTGGTCTGTTGTGATTCTTGTCTCTCGTTTTTTTTTTATTAAATTTTTTTGTGCTTATGAGTCCATCGGAATTATTTATTGCTGTTGTTGTTTTATGCTGGTCTGCGGTTTTCTGTTCAATGCGGTAAGTGAAACTATTCTCGTTATTTTTCTATTTCTTTTACTTCTTCTTCTACTTCTTTTTCAAAAATATGTTTAGGTATTTGTTTTTTTTTTTGTATCTTTTTAAATTTTGTATTAGATTTCTTTTGTATTTTCGCTTTTGTTCACTTTGATGGAGCTGAAATAAAAATGCGTCTTTTGTGATGCGATTTCAACGATTTAACATTAATTTTTACTTAACTAAAATTTATTTGGTTTTTCATAGTCATTTAATAAACAATTTCATGCTATCCGTTTATGGATTTAATTTTAACTAAAAACAAAATGAAAGTTTCAAAGCTGGAGTTTTTCCTGCAAGCTTGAACATTATCATTTTCCTTCACGGCTCAGTCGATCTACCACTTTGTCAATCTGCCAGTGTGATTGACAGTTATTCCTCTCTCACTAGCTCCCTCCCTCCCCCCCTCCTTCCGCGTCGTTGACCCACGTCAACATCGAATTATTGTGCAGATGTCAATCTTTGACTATCTTCGCAAATTCGCTATTTTAGTTTATCCTTTCTTAAGCCAAAGTGATGCCAACTTGAGCCCACGTCCTGTCACTTATGGCCCTTAAAGTGCTAAAATGTCCAACAACAGCGAGCGGAGGAATAATCAAACAACAACAACAACAATAATAATGACAACAACAATGACAAGTACAAGTACAAGTATTACAAGGAATTATTTCTTCATCGGACAGGGCAGGAACCAGAACCGGAGCTTTACAGAACAGTGACCGACGTGGAGACGTGGACAGATAGAGGAAGATGGAAAGAGATGGAAAGAGAGACAGATGAATAGACTTGGTGACATTTTACTCAGTTATTTTGTGAGCACTACTAAAATAGACACATTCTCGTAGACACCGTAGACATCGTAACATCGAGATCGGGAGTTCGCCCGCTTTGTTGTCGGTTGGTTGGTTGGTTGGGAAAGATTAAGTTAAGCACATTAAATTGGCAGTAAGCAGAAAAGCTTCAGCAGTATCGTGCCGCGGTCGTGAAGAGAGTACCGAGTACCTGTTGAGTCTGGAAAATCACTGGGAATGTTAAGCTTCTTTGTAGAGCTTACATAATGCAAACGTTAAACGGGGCCACGAGAGGGCAAAAGTCTGTTTATTAGCAGGCGAAAAGACACACAGACATGAAGAAGATTGATGTTGAATGTGACATGATTCGTTGGAAGTCGTTGCCATGCGATGTATTCTCAGATATGTGACCAGGTAGGTATCAGGTCATCAGGTTGTTGAAAGAACCTGATCGCCACTATGAAATAAAGTAGAGAAAAAGGTGCGCAGTATTTAGGATAAAGATTTTTATTCGGATGCTTTGCGGTGAAATTTTGTGGAGATTTTTGGAGTTAGTTTTGTCAGATTCGCTGACGTTTGCTTCTGATCGTCTGATGGATTGAAGATCCATTTTGTCACAAACTGGATTGTATAGAAAATAATCTGGACATTAATTCTGAAAGACTGAATGTATGAGATTCTTAGAAATAGGTCACTATATTTATTCAGTTTTTTCAGTTCAATATATTGTATTAGAATATATCTCTCACTCTCTCTTCTTCCCTGGCACACTTTTTCGTTCTCTCTCTTTCTCTCTCTCCCTCTATGTCAATATTTCTCATCTGCTTATGATGCTCATGCTATTCTATTGGTTGCTTTTGTTGTTTTCTGGTATTTCACCGTCATCTGTGGCATCATTTAAACTGAAGGATTTTAGCTAAAAAAACGTGACTTTTTAAAACCAAACCAAGATGGCGCTGTTCTTGTTTCATTTAGCTGCATATCACGCTCAACGCATTGACATATCAGCGTGATAGCTGTGTTTATGTGAAGCAAGAAGTTGAGGACAAAGATTACGGATGATGGTGGCGATGCCATCATCATCATGATAGCGCAAAGGGATTATGATAATAAGTAAGATGTTGCAACTTGTAAGTAAAATGATGTTGATTCTATAGATTACCTGAAACATGATGAGGTTAAAAATTACACGAGACATGATAATGATAAAAATTACACGAGACATGATAAGGATGAAAATTACATAAGATACGATGGGGACAAGAAATCCGCGTAGATGATAAATATGATGATTATACTGAAGATGAAGATAATGCAGTTGAAGATGATGCCTTCGAATCCTAATCATGATGAACTTTGAATGTCATGCCGCTTGTATCACTTGATAAAGCCAGTGAAGTGATCATTTCACAATAATCCATGATAATTTTAAAAAAATTTTCATTTGAACACCATTTTTTATCCTTTTCATATCTTTTATCATTTTCATCATTCGAAATGACCTTCCTTAATATTTAAAGAAAACATTTAACATTTAAAGACCTCTTCTGACTTACAAACATATGTGATGCTTATGTTATTTCATTAAAGATGAGGAGCCGATGTTTTTTAGTAAGCTAACGGTACTAAGAAGGAAACAGAAGAAAGGAAAGAAAGAGGTCTCTTTTTATCAGCTGTACTGTAATATTTCCGTTGTTACACATTTCTACAAATACTCATATACACTGCATACAAACACTCATGGCATACAAGCACATATTAACACACACATACATAGATACATTATATTTGTATATGTTTCCTTGAATGAGCATCAATTCAAATATTCAAACAATGTCACATCTACGGAACCCGAACATTTCAGTTGTCTTTTGTCGGAAGCTAACAGCGAATGATGTTGAAAACAAAGCAACTCAAATTCAATAAAGGATACCCTGATAAAAGGAGAACACAGGAACACACACAAACTCACACGAATACACGTATACGAGTACATACCAACACATTTGCATACTAATACTATGTAAGTAGATATTCTTCAGATACTGCAACACTATACAGCTACTAAGATATGCAGATGCTTTCCTTAGGTTCGAAAGAATAAGGAAAAGTACTATTGTACAAAAGAATGGAGGAAGGACAAAAGTCAACCTCTCTGTCAGAGTGAAAATAGAGAATCTAATGACATGGATTTGAATGCTTGAAGAGGGGCGAAGGGAGGCGGAGATAAGTGCAGAACGGGGAAGATGCAGATGTTACAATAATCATCTATCGAATCGAACCAACTTTAAGGAAACTTAATGTGCTTACTATGGAGCATATATTGAAAATTGAAGGGTTTAGAGATTTAGACAGTTTGGTATATGAACTTTCTCAATATTCCGTACAGTTTTTAGCAAAGCTTCGAAAATGGGACATAACGGGATGGATTGCATTATGACGAAAAGGTTTAGAATAGGCTGGGACAAGCAAATACAAGACAACAATGAGCAGGACGGAACTGCTCAGGTCAGATAGGTATATATGGGAACTTTAAGGGACTTTCATCGGCAAAATGAAACATTGCCGATGGGACAGATCGCGGCGGGAGATAATGGGATAGGTCGGCACCGAATGGTATTTTACGGAAGACTATATCACAATAATGGTCTTTAATGAAAATTTATTGAAATTTAAGCGATTTATTCAAATAAATTAAGTAGATATGCACAATATCTTAACAGCTATAGACATCTACAACAAAAACGACAATAAGGAAAAAGCAACAACGCTAACAACAACAACAACCACAGCAACGACAGTCACCAATGGCTTCAGTGGTAAAAATACCGCATTAAGTTCCGCTACAATGAGCACGACAGATACTAAAAAGTCAGTACTACCAAAAAAATGACAAGAAAAACAACACAACACAACAATAAACATTTCTATAGCAACAATAGCAACAAAACAAAGATGGTCCGGGTGGAGGAACTCGTCGGCGCGAGGAAGGAAGTGTAAGAGGAAAGAATAGGAAACAACTCTGTATTGTCATCATTATCAACAACGGAGCTGAACTCAGTTGGGCTCAACTCAGCTCAGTCCGGCTCAAACTGCATCGTATGTGATAAAAACAAGCTGAAATGATGAAATGAAAAGGGTGGTTGTTGTTGTTGGTGTGCATGGTATTAAAACTCTAGACATGAATTCAAACGATATGCTTCAAATGTTTCACTGCTTCACCGATATGTAGATGTATGTGTGTGTAAATGTTATGTACTGTATGCATGTATTACGTACTACGCTTTCATGTTCAAAATTGTTTAAATATTCGTTGTTGTTGTTTTTTGATGCTGCTTCTGCTGCTTTTGTTGCTATTGTCTGCATCAGCCATGACTTTATTTATTGTTGCAGCTTATTGACCAAAAACAATGGAGGAAAACTTCAGGACACCCTGCATTTCAGGGACAAAAATTAAAATGCAAAAAAAAACATATCTACGATATATATACTTATACATACATATACATATATAATATTTAGTATTCCAATCAAGTATAATAAAAATAAAGGAATGAATATAATAAAGAATATTTTTAAAAAAGACAAAATAAATATTGACAACAGACAAAAGCAAAAAAATAAGAATAAAAACACAATGATGAAAATGGAAGCAACAGAAAAAAAGAAGCGTCTCGCCAACGACAAAAGATATGGAAAATCGGTATATCGTGTTTGTTTTTGGATAATGTTTTTCATACAATTTTGATGCTGTTTTTCGGAGAATATTTTTATATTTTATTAGGTAACATTTTCGGGTTCTTTTTAACAGTTTTTAAATTTAAAATATTAAAAAAAATTTATATATTTTCAATCAACGGATCTTTGACTTTGTACACTATATGAAAATCATCGAGATGTCGTCATTGCGTTTCGATGAAGAGCCTTCATCATGAGGATGATCATTTTCAGCATCATTTCTCGATGAAAGTAGGAAGTGTTGTTAAAAGTCTTCAAGCAATAAATTCTCATTGCTTGAGAGAGGAGGAGGAGAGAGAGATGAGGCAAACATATCAAACGTAAAACTTTTTTGTATTCCTTGAATGTCTACACTTCCGCCAGCTGACGACTCAAAATAAATACAAAAAGAAAATATCGCCATCTGAAAACCATGCAATCCGACAATCAGACAATCTAAAACATCTGGCAACATTGTTCACTTTCTGCATCGACACTCATGTATTAGGTATTTCTTTCGTTTTGATGTCGTTTCACAAAAAAGTACAAAAAACTTGCATAATCTTTGCGCAGCGTATTTCAATTAATTCCATCATTGCATCACTTCATCAATGTATCATTTCGCTACAGTAAAGCATCAATTTTATTAGTTGTTTGTGTTTTTTTTGTCATTTTTTAACGGCTTTTCTAACAATTGCCACTGAAGCAACTATTATTTAATTTTCTACTGTTTTAATTTCCTTCGTCGTTTCCTCCTCCTCCTTCTCTTCATCATCTTCCTATTCTTCTTCTTCCTATTCTTCTTCTTAGTCTTCTTCTTATTCTTCTTCTTCTTCGTGCATGGATGTGATGTTATCTGAACTTGAGCACGCTTGCGTCTTAAACACACAAGATGTGTTGCCAATAAATACGTTGCTTTGTTAACGGTTAAAAGTTACATAACAAAAAGTGAAAGAAAAACTATGAAAAGCAAAATGATTGAATTTTTCTGACATTGACATTTTAGAATTTTAGACTAGACACCAACAAATCTTAAATTAATAAAAATATATTTAATCAAGGCAAAGATTCGATTTTATCGATTGTTATATATAATATTTTATAAGTATTTAAAATATAATATTTTAATTATAACCTATATATGTTTATTTACTTAAATATTATGTATTTATAATATAAAAAGTAAAAGCAAAAAATGCACTAAGAGATTTACTACAATATACTGAAAATTACATTACTACAAAAAATATAAGTAAAAATTGTGCAAGTTTAAGATTTTTAAAGTCTTAACAAAAAATTGATATATACAATATATTTATCTTGTTTGCAAAATCCTTTGAGTATCGAATCTGTTGAAAGTTTTGCATAACTTATTCTTTGTTCCTCTCAATTCTTTGTTCTTCATTCAAGAGAGATTTTTGTTGAATCTTGCGTTGTTTTGCTGATGTTGCTTTTTTCTTCTTGTTGTTATTCTTAATGTTTATGCATATCATATACCATATATACATATTTTATTGATTTGTCTCCTTATAATAATGGATAGCGTATCGTTATAATATTCAGTTTACTCCTTATTTAGCTTTTTATTGTGTATTTCTATATTTTCCAAAACATATTCAATTAATTTCAATTACTCTTCAAATTTAATGGATTTATTTAATGATAGGCTTTAATATACACAGTTTAATGATTGTTTTCTTGATGACGATGAAATATTTGTATGCAAACAATTCGTTCAATTTACAAAAACCGTTATTATCACAAATTTATTTCTGACAAAAGAGGGTCGTGGATATCAGTATATCATGAAATCTTATATTCGAGTGTATTCTGCCTGCCTTTAATGAACTAATTTGAGAAACGGTTACAATTACAACTTGGATTTATGCAAGGGAAAGTCGTATACAACATACTCGTATACTCATGCTTCGAATTTTATATATATAATTTATAATTCTATCTACTTCTTTAAGAGTGGTTAAATTTCGTAGTAATTATACTCACTCCTAATCGTTCTCATACTCGCACCTGTAGAGTTTGTAGTCTTCATTCATTTGTAAAGCTTCTGAACGAATACCTTTCATTGTTATGTTGTTGCAGTTGTTGTTGTTGTTATTGTTGTTGTTGTTTTTTTTGTTGCTATTGCTGCTATTCTCATCATCATTCATGGTTCTATTTCGTGGTTTTCGTGCGTGGTACCCGATTAGAAATGATCTGATTTTAGTTTACGCAGAAATAAATGTAAACCAGTACAATAAAGCAAGATTTTATTTGTTTTGTCATTTTTGCGGTTTCTCTTGAGATTTATTCTGATGTATCTCGCATGAGTTCCTGAGTTGATATCAGGTAATCGAGGTAATTTGATGAATACTTAAATTATATTCCTTAAATACTATTTTAAAGAAAATTACATAATTTCGAAAGAAAAATAAACAAAAAAGAAACCCATTTGGAAATTTACGAGTTCATTAAATGTTCGAGGAAGACTTTCGAATCATTGTGATCAATCCTCTTGTGAAATACCTCTTCTCTAATGTTATAAATAAAATAAGGTTATATATATAAATAAGCTTACGAAGAATATGTATAAATTACTTAGAATACGCATACGAGTATGTATAAAAAAGTATACGATATTCAAAGAAGTGCAATAAATACAACAACTTTCAGTTTATTTATAATTAATGATAGAAATTTTTTTACAATATATTTTGTACAAATATGTAAAAAAATATCTCACGCTTTTCTATATTTTTCTCTAAAAGAATAAATATTATAAATCATCATTGATATCAATAACTTCCTCAATAATTATCTATGCAGCTGTTTGATTTATTCTTCTTATTGTCGTGTTCTTCGTCTGGTCGACTTCTTCTTTTCTTTCTTTAATTTTTTTCTCCACTGATGACCTCGTTTCTGTAAGTTTATTAATAATTGAGCCCAGTATTTATCAGTCATTATATCAATCTATTGCTAACCATTACAAAAAGACAGCTTGAAGCCCAGTTTTTAAAGCGAGCTTTTGTACCATTTCTAGTACCCTTTTCTTTGTATTCGTACGTTTTGTTGGTACCCGTTTCTCTTATTTTCGTCGTCATGTCTGTACGTCTGTCTTTCTGTCTGTCTGTGGAAATCACGATTATAAGAGAACGAATAGAGATATCAAACATGGCACGAATATTGTCTATCATTAGAAGCTCATCGGTATTGAAAATGGGCCATGGAATCGGACCATTACCACGCCTACTTTTTATAGTGAATATAAATTTATCCATGCTTATAGCTCAATTTCTCAGTTTGTAGAACGAATTTGCGGTTGAAATTGCGGTTTGTCTAGAAGTCCACTGTCTCTAACCAAAAAAGACTACCACAAATGGGCGTGGTTCGCCCACTATTTAAATAAAAACCGATTACAGGAGAACTAATAGAGATATTTTCATCAAATTAGGCACGATATTCTCTGTCATCACAGCCTATATGAGATTGAAAAGAAAAGAAAATTAGACCTTTGCCACGCCCAATTTTTAAGTAAACGTGTGTAGGGTATATGAACTTTGGCCAGGCCGAAGTTAACACTCTTTCTGGTTTATTTATCGTTTTGATTTCTTTTTTAATTGCATTGCATCATTGGACTTTAATTCCATGCATATTAAATGTAATGATTTAAACGAACTTTTGTATAAATATTAATTATTTTTAATTCATATTTATTGAAGAAAATTGAATATCCGCTTATCATTAACACCAAAACACAGACACAAAAAGAAGCCCAGAAAAGGACTTCAGCAAAAAACTACATACGATTTTTTAATAACGTAGAAGTTACGGCAAATTCGTTGACATCCGGTCATGTTTTTTGCAACCAGTTTGTTTCTGCAAAAACTGACCAGAAAAACAAACAATTCGTAATAATTTTTATGTCATTTGCATTGATTATGGCAACGTAACGTACTTCAAGTAACTCGCTTGACTCAACTTATGTAAACATTTTTGGCATTTAAAGAAAGAGAGAAAAAAGTATCAGTAGTCGTTGCCTTCGTTTTCGATCCCCCTCACCAGCTAACACAAGTCGACTACGCCTCTGAAGAAAACAGTCGCTTTCGCAAGTCGCTTTTATAGTCGAAGAGCATAAATATTACATTAGAAGTGGCTTAAAATGTCAGATTAGTGTTGTTATTGTTACTTGTATTTTTTGCTGTTATTGCTTTTTTCGTGTGACAATGATGATTGTGTCGCATGAAATTAAAAGAAAAGAAAAAAAAAATTAAAAGCAAGAAAAAATTATGAAAAAAAGTGCGTTATGAGAAAATAATTATGGGTAATTTTTCATCCAGGCGACAACTCTAAACTCTAAAGGAAGAGGAAGAACACGAAATCAAATGACAGACAAAATATGTTTCCATGACAACCTGATTGTGTTTTGTTGATGACTGCAAAACTTGGCAACACTGTCATCAACACCGACAACTCACACACCCTCGACTGTTCACCGTTACGCAACTCTAATGACATGTAATGAAGAGTAGATAATCAGTGAAATTTTGTACTCTACATTAAAGGTTATCTAAATACTTTTTACCTTCTCTTGGCCACTAATATTTGTGACTTGGAGGTCAAAATATGTCAATTAAAATCAGCGAAATGTGAGAAAACTGCTGCTTTTGACATGCTAAAACTTTTTGTACTATACGAGGGTAGTCACATTGGTCCATCTAAAGGATATCATAGCAGCAGCGTGCAGAAGAGGGTAACTTCTCTGCACTAGTAGAGCCCAACGGCATCATTTTCACAACCAACACTCACCAATAACACGAACTTTAATAAGTTTACTCGCAAGTTCACTAACGGAATCTAATCAGTTTACGTAAAACATTAGCCGCACATGTGTACATGTAGCTTTCTGAAGCTTATCATTTCAACATAATAACACTACATAGTATATAACAATGTTACAACAAAGAAATCTGAGAATCTCTATTTTCTTATGTACAATATATAGAGATTGAAATAAATAGAAGCATTTTGATCTTATGACTTCCTTAAAGTGATAACTATACGTAAAAATTACAGAAAGTGGCAAATTTTAATGATTTCTACTTTTCCGAGATTATTTCGTAAATTTTCGACTTTTACATTTTAGTTTTGCCCAAAAAAAGCGACTTTTCCAGATAATTCCATTGTAGTAAAATTATATATAAAATATGTACTTGTTAGATCTTTAGTTCTCTTTTATATGATTACTCATTTGGCTTAAAACTAGAGATACACCTAAAAATGTAAAGCTATTTTCAGGAATTTCAAAACAGAAAATTATATAAGAATATATGAGAGATATATGTATGTGAACAAAAAATAGTGGTTATTCTATTACTGACAATTTTTAAAATTTTGTTCACTACTACAATTAAAAGGGAATCGTTTGCTAATTCTTTGAAAATGAGTGCCAAAGTTATCGTCACATTATAAATGAAATAACATGATGTGAGCTTTGTGACTCAAACAAGAACTAGTTTATTCTTAACATATCATAAAAAGTTTTAACGTCACATTACGAACACTCAGCTTCACAACCACAGTTCTAACTACTCAAGCGTACCAGTAAAGTGACCAACCTACCAACTACATACTTGTAACAACTCCACCAGCTAACTGAAGCAATCTACAAGTTATGGCAATAGGTAGATATGACCTACGTTAACCCCCGTCTCACATAACATCACTTTATACTGTCAACTTCTTCTTTCAAAAGACTACAAAATTAACATATGTACATAATTAAGATTTTTGATTCAAACATCGTTGTTGTTACTTTTGCATTTCTATATTCCTTTATTTATAAATTTCCTTGCTCTTATTTTGCTTCTTTAGTGTGATATAAACTTTTACTTTTCTCCTCTTTTTCTCCTTTTGTATATTATAAAACTAGTGTTTAGTTGAATTAGATTATTAAGGATAATCTTTAGGTTACTGGAGAATAACTTTATTAACTTTTAAGCTTTTCCAGATCCTTGTCCTTTACAGCACATAAACTTGTTACCAAAACCAAAAGTGACAATTAAATATAGTTAAATTTAGATGAAATTATTATTAATACTTCAAATTAGTGAAACCCTTAAAATATTAATTTGAAACCTTCAAAAGTGTAAACTGGTAAAACGTCTTTTTTTCGCTTCCTTTTCAGCTGAATGAAAGAAATAATAAGAACGGAAATTGGTGAGTAACAAACAAACAAATCAAATATAAAAATTCATATACTTATACAAAAATTTTATTTAAAAAGCTTTAGAATAAATTAATAATTAATAATAAATGGTTTATCCATTAAAAAACAAGCAGCAAAAGGCTTTATTTTACTATTCATGGAACTGGTTAAATAATAGATCGTATATTTAAACCAGTGAGAAAGCTATATTCGGCCTGGCCGAATCTTAGATACCCTACACCTAAAAGTTTTCAAAAAATTTAAACTGAAAGTAGAGAAAATATGTGGTTATAAGGAACGGAAAATGTGTGGTTATAATCACATTTAATCACAGACGTGTAAAAATACATTGGCGTAGCTAGGGTGGGGCGGGGGTGGTGGTTCACTCTGGGCGGCACAATGTCGGGGGCGGCAGTTGTGGATATCAAGTAGTGACTTATTGAATTCTAGGAATTTTTGGAGCTGCAAGTTGATTAACCGTCCCGGGCTCCAAGAGACCTAGGTACGCCACTGTATAAATAGTAGGCGTGGTCGTTACCTCTTTCCAAAACAAAATAACTACCTTAGTAGTTTTGTTATTGTGTTCAAATTAAAACTTTATTTCCGAATTTTTTTCATGAGCTATACTGTATAAGTAGTGTCAAAGTGGGCGGACCGCGCCCAGTTTTGCTGTTATAATGTTTTATTGGAAAATAAGTTGTTATGTAAAGTTTTATTCAGGAAGTTTATATATTTAACAATATAACCATTTAAGACCCTCTTTTGCATGTGTAACCTAAAAGTAGGCGGATGACGTATGCCATATTTGGCATATCAACGGATAATGCTACTCCATACCCAGGAATTTTGTTGTCATAACTCAAAAACGAACGCTGATATTACATTTGTAATAAAAAATAGGCGTGGTCGTGGACCGATTTTGCCCATTTTCAATACCAACCTGCACACCACAAGAAACAATATATCTGCAAACGTCCAAAATATCTGTTATCCTGTCTATTCGGTGTGATCCTTTCATAGAACTTTCCTTTTCTATAATCCTCAAAAAAGGATCCTCTCAATGATGAACTTCTGTAATCTTTCCCCTATCGCCCTTATTATTCTCTACTTTCTACTTTCTGATTTGCGGGTCTCTAACTTGGTTTTAAGTTGACAAACCCATGCCAGATATTGACACTGCGGCTGAGGTAAACAAGGAAGAAGAAACTAAGATAGAATGCAAAGCCGGGGATTCATCAGACTCAACGAGCGAAGTAGAAAGCGAAGAAGCGTCATTCCTCATTGGTGAATTCACCGAAATCACTGAATTGACTTTGAGCAGCGGGAATAACTTGTCGAGGAAGTAGTCTCACATGTGAATGCCAAAAGAGAGCAACCTGAAAAGAAAAGAGCGCCCTCACAATCAAAACCAATAAATTGACAAAGTTCGTCAACAAATGGGATAAAACTTAAAGATAAGAAAAAACTGGGCTGCAATTTAGCACTACTGAACGAAATGCGTAATTTGCTAGGTATTCGCTGAGGGTTTTACCATGTTTTCAAGAAAGAAGCCGATCTTGGAACAAAGCTTAGCTTGTTTGGCAACATCATCGAAATTAATCAAAAAGCTAATAACAACAGATCCAAATAAATTTAAATATGTAACCTAAAGTGTGATTTAAATTTGTCGATATCAATTAATTAGTTAAAAATCATTTATTTGAAATTTCCTTTAATACCAATTGTGAGGAAAACGATCAGAGTTATAAATTTATATAAGTTATTTAGTTACACGAATCTTTAGATAATTAGACGAGACCATTATACAAACAAGTTTATATACAAGCGAGTAGAAAAGAATTCAAATCAGCAATTTAAGGATTATCAGATATCTCTTTCCTTCTTAAACTCTTCTTATCACTTTCAATGTATATGGATCCCGCCTGGTTATATAAACGCTAAGGTTTATTCAAGGAAGGATGAGATTAAACAGATCAAGAGAGGTCCACTGGCGATCGGCGTTTTAGCGTAAACAGCTACTGAATTTAGGTGGAAACATTGATCTTGTTATACGTTTTCAAAGCTCAAGGTCTAACCCTTACACTCACTTCACTCTTGTCTTTCATCATTAATTTTTTCTCCCTCCCTTATCTTTTATGTAATCACTTTATGTCTACAGAATAAAAAGCAACATCAAGCATCCGATGAGATTTATTTCATGTTTTATAATTTTAATCTTTTTATTTAAAATTCTTGTATAAAAGAGTTTATATATTTAACATTTTGATTCGAATTCATTTCAAATTCTTCTGCTTCTTACAAACACATTCTACCAAAACAGATAACGTTCTGATTTTCGGTTTGACCCTTTTGTATATACATACATATGTAGTTAATTTTTGTTATTGTATTTTCAATTCTAACCATGATAACTCTTATTAATATAACGTATGTATAAATTCTAATTCTCACACGCTTGAAAGTATAAAATCCGAAGAACTCTGGGATTTAATTTAGTAACATCTGAAAATAGCTCGTGAACATAACTCAGCATGTCTTCCAAGTTGATTTTTCTACTCCTGACAGCATTACTGCTGGTGCAAGTAAGTAAACATATTTTCTATCTTACTCTGTCTTTGGAATTCCTCTCCTCTGAAGCCCTTTCGAAGGAACTCTCTGTTGTTTGATCCTTGCAGGGAATCTTCTGTTCTATTTTTGTTTCATTCGCTGTGATCCTTACACAGAATATTCCTTTAATGTCTCCTTTTCTGTGATTCATTAATAAGATTCTCAACTTCTATGAATCTCAAAATGCTCTCTCTGCTTTTTTTGATATTTTTCCTTCTTTTCTGATGATCCTGTTTGTACATTCTGACTTTCTGGTCTCCTACTTAGTGCTCAGTTGGCAAAGCCATGCCAGATGCCGACACCGCAGCTGAAGTATCGAAGGAAGAGGAAACTAAGAAAGAATCTGATGCCGGGGCCTTATCAGACAAAACGAGCGAAGAGAATAGCGAAGAAAGGGCTTTTATGTCATTCTTTCTTGGTGAAATTACCGAAATCGGTGATGAGACTTTAAATAGCGTGAAGAAAGTCATGGAAAACGTAATCGCGGATGTTAATGCAATGGAGGAGAAATCTGAATCTCTCAAAATTAAAACCGACCAATTGGCCGAGCTTCTAAGCATTTTGGATAAGATCGACCTTAAAAATAAGAATAAGAGGAAGGACTGGAATTTGGATTTACTGCATGAGATTAATGCTTTTCTGAATACGTTGAATACCACGGCAATCGAAAAGTCAGAAGCTGATAATTTAATCTTTATAGCCTCCTTTCAGAAGCATGGCATTCAAAAAATCGTAAAGGATGTAACGTTCAGGGTTTTAGAATTCGCCGGAAGATTGTATAGATACTTGAATTCGTTGAGCCCTGAAGTACAGAAAAGTTTGGGCGAAAAGATAGATGAGTTGCACAAGCTTCTCAAGGAAGAAACCGATTTAGAGAAAAAGTTTATGTTGTTAAACGAGTTTTTCGAAATGAATGAAAAACAGCCAAAAAACCAAGAAAAGGAAATGTAAATAACTTAAACAAAGATTAGAATTTGAGAATTTTTATTAATGTCAGTGTAAGTATTATACATTACATGATAAATTACTAACGGAATAGTTAACTAAAATAGACATTTAAAGTAAATGAACAAAGTTGGCAAATAAAGATAAATGTATAAAATTATCATGTTTATCTTTTCCTTATTCGTTCAATAAATACAAACAATTATAATATCATAGATTCTAATTTCCAAACATCGTTGAATTTTCGAAAAATTGGAGGCTTTTTAAACAACATATTTTCAATACAAAAAAAAAAAATTTAAAAAACCTTATACACAATAAATTAAAAACCATTTACTTGAACTAATCACTTGGGAAATATATGGAAATGTCTCCATTTTAACCCGCTTGTGCGAATACAGCAGAAATAAATGTAAGCCAGTGCAACGCAAGATTTTATTTTTGTTTGTCCTTTTTCCGGTTTCTCTTGAGATTTATTCTCATGTATCTCGCATGAGTTCCTGAGTTGATATCAGGTAATCGAGGTAATTTCATGAATAATTAAATTAATATAATATACATTCCTTAAATTCTATTTCAAATAAAATTAAAACCAAACAACATCATTTCGAAAGGAGAAAAACATAAAAAATAAAACCATTTTGGAAATTTATGAGCTCATTAAATATTCGAGGAAGAGTTTCGAACCATTGTGGTCAATCTTCTTGTGAAATACCTCTTCTGTAATGTTATAAATTTAATAAGGTTATATATGTATATAAATAAGCTTACGATGAATGTATGGATGTATAAATTACTTAGAATACGAATACGAGTATGTATAGAAAAGCATACGATATTCAAAGAAGTTCAATAAATACAACAACTTTCGTTTATTTATAATTAATGACAGAAATTTTTTTATATTTTATACAAATACGTAAAAAAATCTCATCTTCAAATATTTGTATAAAATATAAAATATCTCACGCTTTAAATAAATATTATAAATCATCATTGATATCAATAACTTCCTCAATAATTATCTATGCAGCTGTTCTTCGACTTCTTCTTTTCTTTCTTTCATTTTTTTTTCCACTGATGACCTCGTTTCTGTAAGTTTATTGATAATTGAGCCCAGTATTTCTCAGTCATTATATGAATCTATTGCTAACCATTACAAAAAGACAGCTTGCCCAGTTTTTAAAGCGAGCTTTTGTACCATTTCTGGTAACCTTTTCTATGTATTCGTACGTTTTTTTGGTACCCGTTTCTCTTATTTTCGTGCTCACTTTTTTGTTACTCCCTTTTTAGTTGTTTGTTTGTTTTTGATATATTTTTTTTTTTTTTAATGAACACAAACTAAAGCTTCATATAGTTTTTTTTTCTTTTTTCTTGTTTAATTCTTATACGATCATTGAAGTTATAAATCACAACAGAGAGTAACGAAACAACAACAGCAACGATTAAAGTAATTCAATTCATATTTATTAAAGAAAATTGAATATCCGCTTATCATTAACATCAAAACACAGACACAAAAAGATATGATAAAAACTGCGTTATGACAAATTATGGGTAATTTTTCACTCATCCAGGCGACAACTCTAAACTCTAAAGGAAGAGCAAGAAAACGAAATCAAATGAGAGACAAAATATGTTTTCATGACAACCTGATTGTGTTTTGTTGATGACTGCAAAACTTGGCAACACTGACAACAACACCGACAACTCACACACCCTCGACTGTTCACCGTTACGCAACTCTAATGACATCTAATGAAGAGTAATAATCAGTGAAATTTTGTGTCAGTTAAAATCAGCAAAAGTTACTGCTTTAATGTGAGAAAACTATGGTTTTTGACAGGCTAAAAGTTTTTATCAGGGTATGTAAACGCACACTCACGTGCGCACGTCACACGGCCGTGTTTGCTTAAAAATTTTTCAAGCGCACGCGTCCTTTTCGCTAATAGACTCACGTGCGCACGCGTCCTGTTCGCTAATCGACTCACGTGCGCACGCGGTTGTGTGCGCTAAAAATTTTTTTAGCGCAGGCATTCTCGGCTATATTTTAATGAAAAATTTTAGTTCACAAAAAGAAGTATACTTCAAAACGAAAGGTTGAACTGTAACAAAAAATTATATTAATGTGCCAATCAATCTACATATGTAACAATATACTAAAAGCAAGCTTATGTTTGTTTAAAATGAAACGCAGAACCGATTTTAATGCAATTTCAACATCATCTCGTAGACTTTAATCGCAAATAACCTAGGCTATATACCTAAATGGGCTTAAAAATTTGGTTTTGTAGAATGCATTTAGTACCAGCACCAGTGCTTGGACGATTGGTCAGACTCTAACTTCAGGCTCTATGGACTGCCAGTACAAATATAAATAAAATAAAACCATAAAATGATCGTTTATTTGGTCGTTTTTATTTACTAATAAAATCTGTAATGTGGACGCCATTTATATCAGAAAGATAGCACGAAAATCATTAACCTACTGAAATTGTCTTTTTTAAATGAACTGAAATGTGCGGATATAAATATCTAAACACTAGGTATCACAAAAATTCCAATGTAAATTTTTTACTTGTAATAATACAAAGGACATTCTGTTTAACCCTTTCGGTTTTTTCTGGGAAACCATCTTACAATAGCTAACGTAACCACTCCTATAACAGTTCATTGTCTGAATTTTATTGCTTAATTAGGGAAAATCACAAATGCCGTAAACAGTAGCCTAAGGACGAAAGAGCAGAAATATTCCACTTCTTAGAAGTTTTTGCTTTTCAACAAAAAACTTTCAGGTAAATTGGCAGGAGATTGACAGGTAAAAATGCAAGCTGTGGAATGCATTTAATGCAGCCCTCTACCTGCGGCCGATAAAAGGTTATGGTGAAGACATTGATAACCCATTGAAGTCAGGGTGAACAATTCAAAGTCACGAGTAATAAATAAAACAAACATAAATAATATTATTTTCCTTGTTTCATTATTAAAATTTTATTGCATTGTCTCCATAATCATCAATTTTTACCAGTAACTAACTCAAAAATAAAGTTCCAATAATTTTTGTATTTTTTCAATATTTGGGTTTTTCATCAAAGGAATTTTCAAAAAGGCTGATTACAAGAAAGGCTTTAAAGAAAGTCTCAATATGTATTGGCTTATTTTTCAAACTGTCTATTATTACCAAAAATCTGGAACGCGTGCGCTAAAAATATTTTTTTAAACATAAACAAATAAAACACAAATATTTTTTAGCGCACACAACCGCGTGCGCAACCGAGTCAGTCAGCGAACAGGACGCGTGCGCTGGAAAATATTTTTAGCGAACGCGCACACGGTCGTGTTCGCTGAAAAAATGTTCTAGCGCACGCGTCCGCGTCCGCGCACATGAGTCGACCGCGTGCGCTCGTGAGTGTGCGCTTACATACACTGCTTTTTATGCTATACGAGGGTAGTCACATTGGTCTATCATCAAGGATATCATAGCAGCAGCGTGCAGAAGAGGGTACCGCCGCCTCTAGTAGAGCCCAACAGCATCATTTTCACAATCAAAATTCACCGATAACACGAACTTTAATAAGTTAGCTCCCAAGTTCGGTAACGGAATCTAATCAGTTTACGTAAAACATTAGGCGCAAATGTGTATATGAAGCTTTCTGAAGCTTATCATTTGAACATTACTAATACTACATAATATATAATATAGTTACAACAAAAAATCTTTGAATTTCTATTTTTTTATGTACAATATATTGACATTGAAATAAATGTAAGCATTTTGATCTTATGACTTCGGTAAAGTGATAACTATACGTAAAAGTCACAAAAATGGGCACATTTTAATAATTTCTATATTTCCACGATTATTTCGTAAATTTTCGACTTTTACTTCTTACTTTTGCACAAAAAAAAGCGACTTTTTCACATAATTCCATTTACTGCGAATAAATTACAACGCTTATAGAAAAATTTTATATAAAATATGTAGTTGTTAGCTATTTATTTATATGATGATCTTTTATATGATTATTCATTTGGCACCGCGAGTTTCTTAAAACTAGAGATTCACCTAAATATGTAAAGCTATCTTCGGGAATTTGAAATAAGAAAATTATATAAAAATATATGAGAGATACATATGTATATGTATGTAAACAAAAAATAGTGGCTATTCTATTACAGACAATTTTTAAAATGTTGTTTTAAAATTATTATTTTTACCCTTAAAACCCCTTAAAATATTAATTTGAAACCTTCAAAAGTGTAAACTGGTAACACGTCTTTTTTTCGTTTCCTTTTCAGCTGAATGAAAGAAATATTAAGAATGGAAAACGGTGAGTAACAAACAAACATATACTTAGAATATAAAAATGTAATTTAAAAAGCTTTAGAAAAAATTAATAATTAATAATAAATGGTTTATCCATTAAAAAACAAGCAGCAAAAGGCTTTATTAATTCATGGAAATGGTTAAATAATAGATCGTATATTTAAAAAAAAGTTTTTATATACAAATATTTTGCGTGCCACGTCCAAAATATCAATTATCCTGTCTATTCGGTGTGATCCATTCATAGAACTTTCCTTTTCTATAATCCCCAGAATACGATCCTCTTAATGAAAATCTTCTGTTACCTTTCCCCTATCGCCCTTATGATCCTCTACTTTCTACTTTCTGATTTGCGGGTCTCTAACTTAGTTTTGGGTTGGCAAACCCATGCCAGATGTTGACACCGCGGCTGAGGTAAATAAAGAACAAGAAACTAAGAGAGAATGCAAAGCCGGAGATTCATCAGAGTCAACGAGCGAAGTAGAGAGCGAATGAGCGTCATTCCTCCTTGGTGAATTCACCGAAATCACTGAATTGCCTTTGACCAGCGGGAAGAACTTGTCGAGGATGTAGTCTCACATGTGAATGCCAAAAGAGAGCAACCTGAAAAGAAAAGATAGCCCTCACAATCAAAACCAATAAATTGACAAAGTTCGTCAACAAATGGGATAAAACTTAAAGATAAGAAAAAATTGGGCTGCAATTTAGCACTACTGAACGAAATGTGTAATTTGCTAGGTATTCGCTGAGGGTTTCACCATGTTTTCAAGAAAGAAGCCGATCTTGGAAAAAAGCTTAGATTGTTTGGCAACATCATCGAAATTAATGAAAAAGCGAATAAAAACCGATCCAAATAAATTTAAATATGTAATCTAAAGTATGATTTAAACTTGTCGATATTAATTTTTCTTAAACCCTCTATATATAGATCCTCCATAGTTATATAATCGCTAAGGTTTATTGAAGGAAGGATGAGATTAAACAGATCAAGGTAGGTCCACTGGCGAGCGTCGTTTTAGTGTAAACAGCTACTGATTTAAGGTAGAAAGTTGGATCTTGTTATACGTTTTCAAAGCTCAAGGTCAAACCCTTCCACTCACTTCACTCTTGTCTTTCCTCGTTCATTTTTCCTCCCCCCTTATCTTTTCTGTAATCACCCTATGTATACAGAATAAAAAGCATCATCAAGCATCCGGTGAGATTTATTTCATGTTTTATAATTTTAATCTTTTTATTTAAAATTCTTGTATAAAAGAGTTTATATATTTATTTAACATTTTGATTCGAATTCATCTCAAATTCTTCTGATTCTTACAAACACATTGTATCAAAACAGATAACGTTCTGATTTTTCGTTTGACCCTTTTGTATGTACATATGTAATTTTATATGTACATATGTTTATTTTTAAACATATGCTAATTTTTGTTATTGTATTTTCAAATCTAACCATGATAAATCTTATTCATTAATCTTAAATCTTTAAGTATTCATAAATTCTGATTCTCACACGCTTGAAAGTATAAAATCCGAAAAACTCTGGGTTTTAATTTAGTAACATCTGAAAATAGCTCGTGAAAATAACCCAGCATGTCTTCCAAGTTAATTTTTCTACTCCTGACAGCATTATTGCTGGTGCAAGTAAGTAAATATATGCTATTTTTACTGTGGATTTCATCTTTAATCCTTTAATATAACTTCATATAAATCATCTATAATCCTTTTACGGAAATTCGTTTTTCAGTGTTATCCACTCTGTTTTCTTTCCGTTTTTTGTGATACATTAATAATATGTACATTTCTATGAATCTCAAAAGGCTCTCTCTGATTTTCTGTTATATTTTACCTCCCTTTATAATGATCTATTTTGATTTCTGGTCTCTTATATAGTGCTCGGTTGGCAAACCCATGCCAGATTCTGACAACGCGGCTGAAGTATCCAAGGAAGAGGAAACTAAGAAAGAATGCGATGCCGGGGACTTATCAGACTCAACGAGCAAAGAAAAAAGCAAAGAAGTGGCTTTGTTTTTATTTCGTCTCGGTGAATATACCGAAATCGCTGATGTGAATTTAAACATCTCTAGGAAACTCATGCAAGACGTAGTCGCGGATCTTAATGCAATGGAGGAGAAATCTGAGGCTCTCAAAATCAAAATCGATATGTTGGGCGAGATTTTAAGCATTTAAAAAAAAATCGACCTTAAAAATAAGAAGAATATGGATTGGAAATTGGTTTTACTGGATGAGATGGGTGCTTTGCTGGATACGTTCAATACCACCGAGACCTAAAATCCTAGCGCTGAATATTTAATCATTGAAGCCTTCTTGAAGAAGCATGGCATTAAAAAAATCTTAGGTGGTGTAAAGGTCAAGTTTCTAGAATTCACCGAAAGATTTTACGTACCTTCGAATAAATACTGGGATTCGTTGACCACGGAAGAACAGACCGAATTCAAAAAGTTCGCTGAGTGGTTCAAGCTTTTGAAGGAAGAAACCAATCTTGAGAAAAAGATTACGTTGTTTCACGAGTTTTTCGAGTTGAATGAACAGCGAATAGAAACCAAGACAATTAAATGTAAATACTTTAAACAAGGACTACAATTTGTCGATTTTAATTAATGTCGGTTTAATACATTACATGATAAATTACTAACGGAATAGTTAACTAAAATATACATTTAAAGTAAATGAACCAACTTGGCAAATAAAGATAAATAAAGATAATAAAGATAATAATAATAATAAAAGATAAATAAAGATAATAAAGATAAGATAAAGAAATAAATGTAAGCCAGTACAATAACGCATGATTTTATTTTGTTTGTCCTTTTTGCGGTTTTTTCTTAAGATTTACAGGGCAATTTTCGTTGTCAACTTTTAGTTGACAGCGCAGATTTTTAGCAAATTGTCAATATTCATATTCTGGCTGTCACCTAAAAGCTCTTTTCTTTACAATTTTGTCAAGCGCCAAATAGCTGTTGACAGTTACATTTTCAGAACGAAACAGCAAATGAACAGAAGAGAAACAGCAAATTTATTTGTTATTTTTAATTTATTTATTGTTATTTATTTAAATTGTTATTTAATTTATATATTATTTGTTTAAACCCAGCTCCTGAAACACTTTCAATGAAAATATTTTATAATATAAATATATAATATAAATATATTATATTTATCAAAATGACTTCTTCGGTATACAAAGGGTGTTCAAAACTCCGGTACACCTAGTGTTAAAATGTCACGATAGTGTTGTTATTGTTATTAATAGTGTTGCTATTGTCAATTCTATTTTTTGTTGTTATTGCTGTTTTCGTGTAATCATGTTTTTTGTCAATGATGATTGTGTCACATGAAATTAAAATAATGAGGAACAAAAAATTATGATAAAAAATGCGTTATGAGAAAATAACGTGTCCAATGACATCTAATGAAGAGTAGATTACCAGTGAAATTTTGTACTCTAATATTTTTTACCTTCTCTTGGCCACTAATTTTTGTGACTTGGAGGTCAAAATATGTCAATTAAAATCAGCAAAAGTTGCTGCTTTAATGTGAGAAAACTACTGTTTTTGACATGGTAAAACTTTTTATACTATACGAGAGTAGTCACATTGGTCTATCTCATAGCAGCAGCGTCCAGAAGAGGGTACCGCCTCTAGTAGAGCCCAACGGCATCATTTTCACAACCAACATCCACCAATAACACGAACTTTAATAAGTTTGATCGGAAGTTCAGTAAAGCAATCTAATCAGTTTAAGTAAAACAATAGGCGCAAATGTGTACATGTAGCTTTTTGAAGCTTATCATTATTTGCAACATTATAATGTAAAGCTTCTTCACGAATTTAAAAAAGAAAATTATATAAAACTATATGAAAGATATATGTGAATATAGTGGCTATTCTATTACAGACAATTTTTAAAATTTTATTAACTAGTATAATTAAAAGGGAATCGTTTGCTAATTCTTTGAAAATTAATGTCAAAGTTATCGTCACATTATAAATGAAATAACATGATGTGAGCTTTGTGACTCAAACAAGAACTAGTTTATTCTTAACATATCATAAAAAGTTTTAACGTCACATTACGAACACTCAGCTTCACAAACACAGTTCTAACTACTCAAGCGTACCAGTAAAGTGACCAACCTACCAACTACATACTTGTAACAACTCCACCAGCTAACTGGTGCAATCTAAAAGTTATGCCAATAGGTAGATATGACCTACCTTAAACTCTGTCTCACATAACATCACTTTATACTGTCAACTTCTTCTTTCAAAAGACTACAAAATTAACATTGAGTGTGGTCGAGACTCGAACTCATGAAAATGTATGCAAGTTTGGAACATAACTTATTTCTTGAATGAATGAATGTAAGAACCGTTAGGAAGAATGAAGGAGGTACACTCATTGGCTTATAGTACTGAATGTAGAGTATAGAGTAGACTTGATTGAAACAGTTCAGAGTTGATTGGAATAGTTTAGAGCAGTCTTAAGCATAGAGTGGTGTAGAGAACTCTAGAGAAATCTAGAATATAGGCTAGTGGAGTCCAAGTATAGAGTAGTTTAAAGGAATCCGAAGGAGTCTAAATGCTTTTAGAAGAGTCTAGAAGTATCTAGAGTAACATAAAAAAGTCTAGAGGAGTCCAGAGCCTAGGTATATCGTATATACTATATATTTAACCCAGAGATGTTTAATTTCAATGCATGTTTTAAGCCTAAAATTACAAAGTTATTGTATAAAAACTTATCACTTAAGGTATATTCTATTTAAAGATAACTGAAAAAAGAAAACGTTGTTCAAAAGTCGTGCAAAACGTTCGAAAATCGTTCATCTTAAAACACTCCAAACGCAGCTTTGTTGAAAGCTGTTTTTGGAGGTTTACTTTTTAAGCAAGCGTGCGGACGTGTTGTTGTTTTGGTTTTTCCTTCTTCCAGTTGAGCGTTGCTTATGTGGCAACCAGCCAACGGCACGTTATGTGGTAGTGGTGTGACGGGGAGGGGTGGGGGTGAAAGGTCAACTTATCAAATTTTCGATGAACAGATGTCGTTTAATGGTGTTAGTTGTAGCAACAGCTGCTTCAGCTAGCTTTATTTTCAGTACTTAAACTTTTGTCGTAACACATAGACTTAGCTTAAGTTGAGCTTCAATAT
The DNA here is from genome assembly GCA_943737955.2 of Myopa tessellatipennis. NCBI lineage: Eukaryota > Metazoa > Arthropoda > Insecta > Diptera > Conopidae > Myopa > Myopa tessellatipennis. The sequence goes on from OX031316.1 coordinate 55,340,846, forward strand.
TCGGAGTTCTTAATATTTATTTGCATAGCATTTGTTGTTATGTTTGTTATTTCTTTTGTCTTGCAATAGCAGCAGCAGCTGTTCGATTTAAGATTAAACACTTGATTAAACCATCGTTGTTGTTATGCTCCTCCTCATTAGAGATAATCTTTAGTTTACTTGAGAAAAACTTTATTAACTTTTAAGCTATTTAGAGGTTCCTTGTCGTTTAAAGCACATAAACTTTTTACCTTCATTCCCCCTTAGTAAATTCACCTAAATCACTGATTTGATTTTAACCAGCGGGAAGAACTTGTCGAGGCAGTATTCTAACATGCGAATGCCAAAAGAGAGGAACCTGAAAAGAAAAGAGAGCCCTCACAATCAAAAGCAACAAATTGACAAAGTTCGTCAACAAATTGGATAAAACTTAAAAATACGAAAAACCTGATCTGAAATTTATCACTACTGAACGAAATGCGTAATTTGCCAGATATTCGCTGAAGGTTTCACGAGGATTTTAAGAAAGAAGCCGATCTTGGAACAAAGCTTAGCTTGTTTGGCAACATCATCGAAATTAATCAAAAAGCGAATAAAAACCGATCCAAATAAATTTAAATATGTAACCTAAGGTGTGATTTAAATGTGTCGATATTTATTAATAAGTTAAAAATCATTTATTTGAAATTTCCAATATACTCGACTCTTTCCTATGTAAACCAATTGTGAGGAAAACGATCAGAGTTATAAATTTATATAATTTATTTAATTAGGAAAAACTTTAGATAATTAGACGAGACGATTACAAGCTGTGAAAACGTCGATATGATCTGTTTATGTACAATCGAGTAAAAATGAGTTCAAACCAGCAATTTAAGGATTATCAGACATCGCTTTCTTTCTTAACCCTAAATAACCCAGTAGTGTCCAGTAGCGGACACATTTTCAAATTTATTTGCGAAAAAAATGAAAACTGTTTGCTTCACAGCGAAAACCTTTCATCTAATTTATCTGCTTCCTATGCTTTTTCAGTTTGTTCTGCAAACATTTCTTAAAATTAATTAATTTTATTTATTTTAACAATTTTTTAAAAAACCAATCCACTCACATGTGTCTATAGGACACTGTTATAAGTTGCAGAGGTTGCTGCTTTGAGCGTGAGGAAACATGTATGAAAGGTGACGCCCACACATATGTACATATGTTCGGTCCTTTCTTCAGAACTTTTTGCATTTACAAATGTGATATTGATGAGTTTGGTATAATTGGTTCAGAGTGCAATTGAAGAGGTTGTGTTTTTTATTTACTATACGTTATTTTATTTAGTCAATTACAGCGCACCTTTGAAGACGTAAATACAATAGTGAGATTTGTGTAATTCTTTACTGTTGTGTTTTAAAAAATGGCTAAGAACTACTGAGGAAATTCGACGAGCTTTGGAAAGCGATGATGAAGACTGTCAAAACACATAGAAATTGTATGGCGACTGGTTGGTAATGTTGTCTAACAAATTACTTGCCGGCAAGTAGCTGCCGAAGGCACCCGAGTGCATTTAATGAGAGAAGAATGAGAGAGAATGTTCCACTGGATTGTAAACTATTGTTATTGTATATTGTTTTGCTCTCTTTCGCTCGCGTCGAAATTATTTTCATCTTCAAAGATTGATTCTTTGCCTGCGCAGCCTTTTTTTCATCACCGAAGATCGTTATGGCACGAAAGCCGAAGTTTTCTCATCTTATGCGATCGCTATTCGTCAACAAACGAAATGTTTTCAACTTGAGGCATCGAAATATTTGAAGAAAAGAATTTTTTTCATCCCAAGTGATAGTTTTGTTGGAAGATCGAAATTATTTTGAACGTGAGCGATATGTATTTTTTTGAACAAAGATGAAAAAAGATATTTATCAGTGAGGATGGAAATATTGTTATCTTCAGTGAGGGATATAAATTGAGCGATATAAAAAAGAAACGTTTTCCGAACCCTGGTTATAAGTTTTCAAAGCTCAAGGTCAAACCCTTCCACTCACCTCACTCTTATCTTTCACCTTTCATTTTTCCTCCCCCCTTATCTTTTCTGTAATCACCCTATGTATACAGAATAAAAAGCATCATCAAGCATCCGATGTGATTTATTTCATATGTTTTATAATTGTAATCTTTTTATTTAAATTTCTTGTATAAAAGAATTTATATATTTAACATTTTGATTCATTTCAAATTCTTCTGCTTCTTACAAACACATTCTACCAAAACAGATAACATTCTGATTTTCGGTTTAACCCTTTTATATGTAGCTAATTTTTGTTATTGTATTTTCTATTCTAACCATGATAAATCTTATTAATATAACGCTGGAAAGTATAAAATCCGAAGAACTCTAAGATTTAATTTAGTAACATTTGAAAAGAGCTCGTGAACATAACTCAGCATGTCTTCCAAGTCCTGACAGCATTATTGCTGGTGCAAGTAAGTAAATATGTGCTACTTTGGCTGTCGATCCCATCTTTAATCCTTTGATATAACTTAATATAAATCATCTATAATCCTTTCACGGATTTAAAACACGGAAACACTCACACACTCTGTTTTCTTTCCGTTTTCTGTGGATAATTAATAAAATTGTCAACTTCTATGAATCTCAAAAACTCTCTCTTATTTTCTATGACATTTTCCCTTCCTTTCTGATGATCAGGTTGCTGAAGTATCCAAGGAAGAAGAAACTAAGAAACAATGCAATGAAACAATTGTACACATGGCATTAAAATCATTCATATTTGAGGAAATAAGCGAATTCGTTGATCTACTGTTGGTCAGCGTGAAGGTGTTCGGTGATGATCTAGTCGCCGAAGTAGATTACTGGGAAGAAATCTCCGAGGATATGAAAAGTAAAATCGACAAGTTTACCGAGTATCGCCACAATTTGGCTAAAATTGAGCTCAAAGATAAGAACGCACTTTAATCAACGCCCCGTCTGAGTTTATTTAGATACGTGTTCGTCCATCTAAATCAAACCTCAGGTTTGTCGGTTTGTGGAAATCATGATTGAGAGAAAATCAATGGAGATATCCAATAGAGAAATTTAGGACACGTATTCTTCGATTTACAGTGTTGTTTGCTAAAGCGGTCGACAAATAGTAACAGGAGTAATACGCCGACATTTATATTATATTTCCTATTCGTAATTTATGAAAAGTGTGTTATGATTGCAGACTAGAATGAATTATGAGTATACGAATTAACTTTTGTATAATATAGTAAATTCTTAAAAGATGTTTAATATACTGGAGTGAGCTACAAATCCATAAGTAATCATCTGTGCATTTAATCATATGGAAAACATGGGTTCGTCAGCCTGATATTCTACTATATGCACTGTAAAACGAACACAAACTGAAAAAATTCAGTATACGTACTATAAAAATATCATCAAAGAAAGGGCGTGGTACACCGACATTAACATAATCTAAATCTGGTTCTTTTATCCTTCAACTTTTTGTTATTACCTGCGATTTTTATTTTAGTTATTTTCCTTAATATAATATTTTTTTTTTTATAACTTTTTTCTTAGTGCATAAAAATTAGACTTTAAAATATCGTATTTATGAATTGTGAGACTATTTAAAACAGATGCCTTATATTTAACGTTAACCCTGAAATTATGAAATACAGAAATGTTTTTGTACGGAACTCACCCAAGTGCTATATAAACGTCTATGTTATTATAAGGAAGCAAACTTTGAGATAGTTACAAAGGTATTAGGGCGATATCTCCAAATATAATTCCTTTCCCTAGTTCTTGTCTTTCATCGTACATGGTCCCTTGTCTTTTCTTACAGTTTTATTTTATTTCTTCCTTTTCTTATAATTGTAATCATTTTCTGGCAACATTAACTTAACACGCATGCTGGAACGATTACTGCCCCACATTCGAAATAAAACTTTAAGACAAATCAACGAAAAAATCCAGAAAACAACAAAAAGTTTTGTTAATTATGTGGAATTAAGAAAAAAACGATAGCGGAAAACACGATTTAGCTGCGAGACGTGTATGTTTGCAATATAGCCAGGCTCGTTTAAATGTGGAAATTGTTAATTAATAAGTGTTCTTACTGGAAAACCTATTATCAACAATTAAAATAAAATATTAAAAATATTATTATAATAAAATTCATATCAGTTAATTTTTGCAATACAAATTCAGTGACTTGTTTTTATTCACACAGTCAGCTCATCTGCCTTTGACCCCTTAAAAGCTTTTTATTTTTGTTATTATAAATACGAAGCCTAAGCTGATAAATCTCATGATTATAGCATATTTCTTATCCGTTCATCTCTCACGCTTGCGAATATAAAAACCGAAGCAATCTTTGATTTCATTTAGTTGCATCTGGACGTAGTTCGTGAACATAACATCATGTCTTCCAAGTTAATTTTTCTACTCCTGGCAGGATTATTGCTGGTGCAAGTAAGTGAATATACATATCTTCTATATTATTCTGCCTGTGGAATTTCTCTCCTATGAAGGCCTTTCGTAAGAATTCACTCATCTGTGATCCTTCCCCGACATTCTGTTATATTTTACCTTCCTTTCTGATGATCCCTTTTGATTTCTGGTCTCTTACATAGTGCTCGGTTGGCAAACCCATGCCAGATGCTGACTCCGCGGCTGAAGTATCCAAGGAAGTGGAAATTAAGAAAGAATGCGAAGACGACGACTTCTCAGATCCAACTAGTGAAGAGAATAGCGAAGAAACGGTTTTGCTCTCATTCCTTCTTGGTGAAATTACTGAAATCACTGATCTGATTTTAAACAGCGGGAAGAAAGTCATGGAAGACGTAGTCGCGGATGTTAATGCAATGGAGGAGAAATCTGAGGCTCTCAAAATTAAAACCGACAAATTGGCCGAGATTGTAAGCAAGTTAGATAAAATCGACCTTAAAAATAAGAAGAAGATGGGCTGCAAATTGGCTTTACTGGATGAGATGGATGCTTTGCTGGATACGTTCAATACCACGGAGACCGAAAAGCCAGACCCTGAAAATTTAATTATTGAAGCTTCCTTGAAGAAGCATGGCATTGAAAAAATCGTAGAGGATGTAAAGCTCAAGTTTTTAGAGTTCACCGAAAGATTTTATGTAGCTGCGGATAAATACTGGGATTCGTTGAGCCCTGAAGAACAGACCGAGCACAAAAAGTTCGCTGAGTGGCTCAAGCTTTTCAAGGAAGAAACCAATCTTGAGAAAAAGATTACGTTGTTCCAAGAGATTTTTGAGTTGAATGAAAAAAGCGAATAGAAACCAAGAAAAGGAAATGTAAATAATTTAAGCACGGACTAGAATTTAACGATTTTAATTAATGTCGGTTTAATACATTACATAATAAATTACTAACGGAATAGTTAACTAAAATAGACCTTGAAAGTAAATGAACAAAAATTGCCAAATAAAGATAAATGTATAAAATGATCATGTTTATATTTTCCTTCTTCGTTAAATAAATACATACAAATATACTATAATAGATTCTAACTTCCAAAAATGGTTGAGTATTCGACAAATTTGAGACTTTTTAAATAACATTTTGTAAATATTATAGATCTGAAATATAGATTTGAAATATTCACTTTGAAGATGTATTTGTATGTGTGTCTCCACTTTAAGGCGCCAGTACAATAACGCAAGATTTTATTTTGTTTGTCCTTCTTGCGGTTTTTCTTGAGATTTATTCTCATCTATGTATCTCGCATGAGATCCTGAAGATAATATCAGGTAATCGAGGTATGTAATTTGATGAATAATTAAATTACATTCCTTAAATTCTATATTAAATACAATAATATCATTTCGAAAGAAAAAAAAACATATGTACATAGAAAAGAAAACCATTTTTGAAATTTATGAGTTCCTGAAATATTCGAGGATTCGAGGAAAAGTTTCGAATCATTGTGATCAAACCTCTTGTGAAATACCTCTTCTCTAATGTTATAAATAAAATAAGGTTAAATATATAAATAAGCTTACGAAAAATATGTGTAAATTACTTAGAATACGCATACGAGTATGTATAAAAAAGCATTCGATATTCAAAGAAGTTCAATAAATACAACAACTTTCAGTTTATTTATAATTAATGATAGAGATTTTTTTATATTTTCTACAAATGTATTTATATTTTCTAATTCTTATACAATTAAAGGTCGACTAAACAAATAATAAGTCAAATTATTATTAAAAATTACACAATTAACAGAGAGAGGGCATACTCCATGTTATTCTGCTTGGTTCAGGATTCGAACTCGTGTCGGACCCAGAATGAACATATACAACAAAAAACGAAACAACAAATTTTGACAAAAACTTGAGTTGTGTTTGTAATGGTCTGCTTCTGAGTTTCTTAACAACGTTGTAATTCACAACAATGTTGTCCAACGTTGGGCTCATATAGCGGCAGTTGCATATAAGAAAACACATCAACTAAGATCGCTGATGAGAAACTTTGGCAAGTTTCGAAATAGCTATCCGATCTGCCAGTTGGAGTCAAATAAATTTGTTGTTGTTTTTTTTTAAAATAAATACAACAAGATTTGTTGTTTTATATGCATATTTTATATGCAGAAGACGTAATGTTTTCAAATTGACCTCGAGCCTAAACAATTCTAATTCTTATTTTCTACAAATATATAAAAAAAATCTCATCTTCAAATATTTGTATAAAATAAAAAATATCTCACGCTTTTTTATATTTTTCCCTAAAAGAAATATTATAAATCATTATTATAATTAATTATCTATGCAGCTGCTTGATTTCTTCTTCTTATTCTCGTGTTCTTCGTCTGGTTGACTTGTTCTTTTTTTCCTGTTATTTTTTTCTCCACTAATGACCTCGTTTCTGTAACTTTATTGATCGCAGAGTACGCGTCCTCGAAACTGAAGAAATTATTTAATGTTGCATAAAATTAATTAAAAACCTTAAACTTAAAGGGTCATGTAGTATTATTTTTATAACTTTTAGTAGTTTTTTGGGACTTTTCAATAGGAAAACACTAAATAAAAATAAGAAAATTTGAGGTTACAAAAATTTAAGTTGCAAATTCGTATGGGGGTGGTAACTCTTTTTCTGTTGCTTTTTACGAAAGGAACGATCCAGACCGCATATTCTTATTCAAGCTATGCAAGAAGAGAGAGTACGAACTTGAGGAAACCGTGCATGTGCATAGTATGGATGATCAAATGTATTCCGTGTATTCTTAGTTTCTCTCTTTTCGTCAGTAGCATGCATATGCATTGTGTGGTTAGGCCTTAACCCATTAAAGAAAGTTAAATTTAGATGAAATTATTATTATTATTTCAAATTAGTGAAGACCCTTAAAATATTAAATTGTAACCTTCAAAAGTGTAAACTGGTAAATCGTCTTTTTTATACCCTACACCTTAAGGTAAGGGTATATTCACTTTGTCACGAAATGTGTAACGCATAGAAATAGAGACGATAGGTATAGAAAAGTATATATATTCTTGATCAGCGTGACCTCCTGAGTCGATTTAGCCATGTCCGTCCGTCTGTCTGTCTGTCTGTTGAAATTACGATCACAGGAGAACCGGTAAAGATATCGTGATGAAATTTTGCAGATATATTGTTTCTTGTGGTGTGCAGGTTGGTATTGAAAACGGGAAAAATCGGTCCACGACCACGCCTATTTTTTATTAAAAATGTGATATCAGCGTTCGTTTTTGAGTTATGACAACAAAATTTCATTCCTGAGTATAGAGTAGCATTATCCTTTAATATGCCAAATATGGGCGTGATCCGCCCATATCTTTTAGGTTACACAGGCAAAGGATAGTTATATTGTTAAATATATAAACTTCCTGAATACAACTTTATATAACAACATGTTTTCCAAAAAAACATTTTTACATCAAAACTGGGTGCGGTCCGCCCACTTTTACACTATTTATACAGTATAGCAGTATTAAAACAAATTTATTACCACGTAAATAAAGTTTAAATTTGAACACAATAATAAAACAACTAAGCTAGTTATTTTGTTTTGGAAAAGGTAATGACCACGCCTACTATTTATACAGAGGCGTAGCTAAGTCTCGCCCGGGACGGTTAATCAACTTGCAGCCCCAAAAATTCCTAGAATTAAATAAGTCACTAGTTGATTTCCACAACTGCCGCCCCCGACATTGTGCCGCCCAGAGTGGACCGCCACCCTAGCTTCGCCACTTTTTTCAAAACTTTTAGGTGTAGGGTATCTAAGATTCGGCCAGGCCGAATATAGCTTTCTTACTGCTTTTCGTTTCCTTTTCAGCTGAATGAAAGAAATATTAAGAATGGAAATCGGTGAATAACAAACAAAGAAATGAAAATATAAAAATTCATATACTTATACACAAATTTAATTTAAAAAGCTGTAGAAAAAATTAAAAATTAATAATAAATGGTTTATCCATTAAAAAACAAGCAGCAAAAGACTTTATTTTATGATTCATAGAAATCGTTAAATAATAGATCGTATGTTTAAGAAATTAAAAGTTTTTATATATAAATATTTTCTGTGCCACGTCCAAAATATCTGTTATCCTGTCTATTCGGTGTGATCCTTTCATAGAACTTTCCTTTTCTATAATCCTCAAAAAAGGATCCTCTCAATGATGAACTTCTGTAATCTTTCCCCTATCGCCCTTATTATTCTCTACTTTCTACTTTCTGATTTGCGGGTCTCTAACTTGGTTTTAAGTTGACAAACCCATGCCAGATATTGACACTGCGGCTGAGGTAAACAAGGAAGAAGAAACTAAGATAGAATGCAAAGCCGGGGATTCATCAGACTCAACGAGCGAAGTAGAAAGCGAAGAAGCGTCATTCCTCATTGGTGAATTCACCGAAATCACTGAATTGACTTTGAGCAGCGGGAATAACTTGTCGAGGAAGTAGTCTCACATGTGAATGCCAAAAGAGAGCAACCTGAAAAGAAAAGAGCGCCCTCACAATCAAAACCAATAAATTGACAAAGTTCGTCAACAAATGGGATAAAACTTAAAGATAAGAAAAAACTGGGCTGCAATTTAGCACTACTGAACGAAATGCGTAATTTGCTAGGTATTCGCTGAGGGTTTTACCATGTTTTCAAGAAAGAAGCCGATCTTGGAACAAAGCTTAGCTTGTTTGGCAACATCATCGAAATTAATCAAAAAGCTAATAACAACAGATCCAAATAAATTTAAATATGTAACCTAAAGTGTGATTTAAATTTGTCGATATCAATTAATTAGTTAAAAATCATTTATTTGAAATTTCCTTTAATACCAATTGTGAGGAAAACGATCAGAGTTATAAATTTATATAAGTTATTTAGTTACACGAATCTTTAGATAATTAGACGAGACCATTATACAAACAAGTTTATATACAAGCGAGTAGAAAAGAATTCAAATCAGCAATTTAAGGATTATCAGATATCTCTTTCCTTCTTAAACTCTTCTTATCACTTTCAATGTATATGGATCCCGCCTGGTTATATAAACGCTAAGGTTTATTCAAGGAAGGATGAGATTAAACAGATCAAGAGAGGTCCACTGGCGATCGGCGTTTTAGCGTAAACAGCTACTGAATTTAGGTGGAAACATTGATCTTGTTATACGTTTTCAAAGCTCAAGGTCTAACCCTTACACTCACTTCACTCTTGTCTTTCATCATTAATTTTTTCTCCCTCCCTTATCTTTTATGTAATCACTTTATGTCTACAGAATAAAAAGCAACATCAAGCATCCGATGAGATTTATTTCATGTTTTATAATTTTAATCTTTTTATTTAAAATTCTTGTATAAAAGAGTTTATATATTTAACATTTTGATTCGAATTCATTTCAAATTCTTCTGCTTCTTACAAACACATTCTACCAAAACAGATAACGTTCTGATTTTCGGTTTGACCCTTTTGTATATACATACATATGTAGTTAATTTTTGTTATTGTATTTTCAATTCTAACCATGATAACTCTTATTAATATAACGTATGTATAAATTCTAATTCTCACACGCTTGAAAGTATAAAATCCGAAGAACTCTGGGATTTAATTTAGTAACATCTGAAAATAGCTCGTGAACATAACTCAGCATGTCTTCCAAGTTGATTTTTCTACTCCTGACAGCATTACTGCTGGTGCAAGTAAGTAAACATATTTTCTATCTTACTCTGTCTTTGGAATTCCTCTCCTCTGAAGCCCTTTCGAAGGAACTCTCTGTTGTTTGATCCTTGCAGGGAATCTTCTGTTCTATTTTTGTTTCATTCGCTGTGATCCTTACACAGAATATTCCTTTAATGTCTCCTTTTCTGTGATTCATTAATAAGATTCTCAACTTCTATGAATCTCAAAATGCTCTCTCTGCTTTTTTTGATATTTTTCCTTCTTTTCTGATGATCCTGTTTGTACATTCTGACTTTCTGGTCTCCTACTTAGTGCTCAGTTGGCAAAGCCATGCCAGATGCCGACACCGCAGCTGAAGTATCGAAGGAAGAGGAAACTAAGAAAGAATCTGATGCCGGGGCCTTATCAGACAAAACGAGCGAAGAGAATAGCGAAGAAAGGGCTTTTATGTCATTCTTTCTTGGTGAAATTACCGAAATCGGTGATGAGACTTTAAATAGCGTGAAGAAAGTCATGGAAAACGTAATCGCGGATGTTAATGCAATGGAGGAGAAATCTGAATCTCTCAAAATTAAAACCGACCAATTGGCCGAGCTTCTAAGCATTTTGGATAAGATCGACCTTAAAAATAAGAATAAGAGGAAGGACTGGAATTTGGATTTACTGCATGAGATTAATGCTTTTCTGAATACGTTGAATACCACGGCAATCGAAAAGTCAGAAGCTGATAATTTAATCTTTATAGCCTCCTTTCAGAAGCATGGCATTCAAAAAATCGTAAAGGATGTAACGTTCAGGGTTTTAGAATTCGCCGGAAGATTGTATAGATACTTGAATTCGTTGAGCCCTGAAGTACAGAAAAGTTTGGGCGAAAAGATAGATGAGTTGCACAAGCTTCTCAAGGAAGAAACCGATTTAGAGAAAAAGTTTATGTTGTTAAACGAGTTTTTCGAAATGAATGAAAAACAGCCAAAAAACCAAGAAAAGGAAATGTAAATAACTTAAACAAAGATTAGAATTTGAGAATTTTTATTAATGTCAGTGTAAGTATTATACATTACATGATAAATTACTAACGGAATAGTTAACTAAAATAGACATTTAAAGTAAATGAACAAAGTTGGCAAATAAAGATAAATGTATAAAATTATCATGTTTATCTTTTCCTTATTCGTTCAATAAATACAAACAATTATAATATCATAGATTCTAATTTCCAAACATCGTTGAATTTTCGAAAAATTGGAGGCTTTTTAAACAACATATTTTCAATACAAAAAAAAAAAATTTAAAAAACCTTATACACAATAAATTAAAAACCATTTACTTGAACTAATCACTTGGGAAATATATGGAAATGTCTCCATTTTAACCCGCTTGTGCGAATACAGCAGAAATAAATGTAAGCCAGTGCAACGCAAGATTTTATTTTTGTTTGTCCTTTTTCCGGTTTCTCTTGAGATTTATTCTCATGTATCTCGCATGAGTTCCTGAGTTGATATCAGGTAATCGAGGTAATTTCATGAATAATTAAATTAATATAATATACATTCCTTAAATTCTATTTCAAATAAAATTAAAACCAAACAACATCATTTCGAAAGGAGAAAAACATAAAAAATAAAACCATTTTGGAAATTTATGAGCTCATTAAATATTCGAGGAAGAGTTTCGAACCATTGTGGTCAATCTTCTTGTGAAATACCTCTTCTGTAATGTTATAAATTTAATAAGGTTATATATGTATATAAATAAGCTTACGATGAATGTATGGATGTATAAATTACTTAGAATACGAATACGAGTATGTATAGAAAAGCATACGATATTCAAAGAAGTTCAATAAATACAACAACTTTCGTTTATTTATAATTAATGACAGAAATTTTTTTATATTTTATACAAATACGTAAAAAAATCTCATCTTCAAATATTTGTATAAAATATAAAATATCTCACGCTTTAAATAAATATTATAAATCATCATTGATATCAATAACTTCCTCAATAATTATCTATGCAGCTGTTCTTCGACTTCTTCTTTTCTTTCTTTCATTTTTTTTTCCACTGATGACCTCGTTTCTGTAAGTTTATTGATAATTGAGCCCAGTATTTCTCAGTCATTATATGAATCTATTGCTAACCATTACAAAAAGACAGCTTGCCCAGTTTTTAAAGCGAGCTTTTGTACCATTTCTGGTAACCTTTTCTATGTATTCGTACGTTTTTTTGGTACCCGTTTCTCTTATTTTCGTGCTCACTTTTTTGTTACTCCCTTTTTAGTTGTTTGTTTGTTTTTGATATATTTTTTTTTTTTTTAATGAACACAAACTAAAGCTTCATATAGTTTTTTTTTCTTTTTTCTTGTTTAATTCTTATACGATCATTGAAGTTATAAATCACAACAGAGAGTAACGAAACAACAACAGCAACGATTAAAGTAATTCAATTCATATTTATTAAAGAAAATTGAATATCCGCTTATCATTAACATCAAAACACAGACACAAAAAGATATGATAAAAACTGCGTTATGACAAATTATGGGTAATTTTTCACTCATCCAGGCGACAACTCTAAACTCTAAAGGAAGAGCAAGAAAACGAAATCAAATGAGAGACAAAATATGTTTTCATGACAACCTGATTGTGTTTTGTTGATGACTGCAAAACTTGGCAACACTGACAACAACACCGACAACTCACACACCCTCGACTGTTCACCGTTACGCAACTCTAATGACATCTAATGAAGAGTAATAATCAGTGAAATTTTGTGTCAGTTAAAATCAGCAAAAGTTACTGCTTTAATGTGAGAAAACTATGGTTTTTGACAGGCTAAAAGTTTTTATCAGGGTATGTAAACGCACACTCACGTGCGCACGTCACACGGCCGTGTTTGCTTAAAAATTTTTCAAGCGCACGCGTCCTTTTCGCTAATAGACTCACGTGCGCACGCGTCCTGTTCGCTAATCGACTCACGTGCGCACGCGGTTGTGTGCGCTAAAAATTTTTTTAGCGCAGGCATTCTCGGCTATATTTTAATGAAAAATTTTAGTTCACAAAAAGAAGTATACTTCAAAACGAAAGGTTGAACTGTAACAAAAAATTATATTAATGTGCCAATCAATCTACATATGTAACAATATACTAAAAGCAAGCTTATGTTTGTTTAAAATGAAACGCAGAACCGATTTTAATGCAATTTCAACATCATCTCGTAGACTTTAATCGCAAATAACCTAGGCTATATACCTAAATGGGCTTAAAAATTTGGTTTTGTAGAATGCATTTAGTACCAGCACCAGTGCTTGGACGATTGGTCAGACTCTAACTTCAGGCTCTATGGACTGCCAGTACAAATATAAATAAAATAAAACCATAAAATGATCGTTTATTTGGTCGTTTTTATTTACTAATAAAATCTGTAATGTGGACGCCATTTATATCAGAAAGATAGCACGAAAATCATTAACCTACTGAAATTGTCTTTTTTAAATGAACTGAAATGTGCGGATATAAATATCTAAACACTAGGTATCACAAAAATTCCAATGTAAATTTTTTACTTGTAATAATACAAAGGACATTCTGTTTAACCCTTTCGGTTTTTTCTGGGAAACCATCTTACAATAGCTAACGTAACCACTCCTATAACAGTTCATTGTCTGAATTTTATTGCTTAATTAGGGAAAATCACAAATGCCGTAAACAGTAGCCTAAGGACGAAAGAGCAGAAATATTCCACTTCTTAGAAGTTTTTGCTTTTCAACAAAAAACTTTCAGGTAAATTGGCAGGAGATTGACAGGTAAAAATGCAAGCTGTGGAATGCATTTAATGCAGCCCTCTACCTGCGGCCGATAAAAGGTTATGGTGAAGACATTGATAACCCATTGAAGTCAGGGTGAACAATTCAAAGTCACGAGTAATAAATAAAACAAACATAAATAATATTATTTTCCTTGTTTCATTATTAAAATTTTATTGCATTGTCTCCATAATCATCAATTTTTACCAGTAACTAACTCAAAAATAAAGTTCCAATAATTTTTGTATTTTTTCAATATTTGGGTTTTTCATCAAAGGAATTTTCAAAAAGGCTGATTACAAGAAAGGCTTTAAAGAAAGTCTCAATATGTATTGGCTTATTTTTCAAACTGTCTATTATTACCAAAAATCTGGAACGCGTGCGCTAAAAATATTTTTTTAAACATAAACAAATAAAACACAAATATTTTTTAGCGCACACAACCGCGTGCGCAACCGAGTCAGTCAGCGAACAGGACGCGTGCGCTGGAAAATATTTTTAGCGAACGCGCACACGGTCGTGTTCGCTGAAAAAATGTTCTAGCGCACGCGTCCGCGTCCGCGCACATGAGTCGACCGCGTGCGCTCGTGAGTGTGCGCTTACATACACTGCTTTTTATGCTATACGAGGGTAGTCACATTGGTCTATCATCAAGGATATCATAGCAGCAGCGTGCAGAAGAGGGTACCGCCGCCTCTAGTAGAGCCCAACAGCATCATTTTCACAATCAAAATTCACCGATAACACGAACTTTAATAAGTTAGCTCCCAAGTTCGGTAACGGAATCTAATCAGTTTACGTAAAACATTAGGCGCAAATGTGTATATGAAGCTTTCTGAAGCTTATCATTTGAACATTACTAATACTACATAATATATAATATAGTTACAACAAAAAATCTTTGAATTTCTATTTTTTTATGTACAATATATTGACATTGAAATAAATGTAAGCATTTTGATCTTATGACTTCGGTAAAGTGATAACTATACGTAAAAGTCACAAAAATGGGCACATTTTAATAATTTCTATATTTCCACGATTATTTCGTAAATTTTCGACTTTTACTTCTTACTTTTGCACAAAAAAAAGCGACTTTTTCACATAATTCCATTTACTGCGAATAAATTACAACGCTTATAGAAAAATTTTATATAAAATATGTAGTTGTTAGCTATTTATTTATATGATGATCTTTTATATGATTATTCATTTGGCACCGCGAGTTTCTTAAAACTAGAGATTCACCTAAATATGTAAAGCTATCTTCGGGAATTTGAAATAAGAAAATTATATAAAAATATATGAGAGATACATATGTATATGTATGTAAACAAAAAATAGTGGCTATTCTATTACAGACAATTTTTAAAATGTTGTTTTAAAATTATTATTTTTACCCTTAAAACCCCTTAAAATATTAATTTGAAACCTTCAAAAGTGTAAACTGGTAACACGTCTTTTTTTCGTTTCCTTTTCAGCTGAATGAAAGAAATATTAAGAATGGAAAACGGTGAGTAACAAACAAACATATACTTAGAATATAAAAATGTAATTTAAAAAGCTTTAGAAAAAATTAATAATTAATAATAAATGGTTTATCCATTAAAAAACAAGCAGCAAAAGGCTTTATTAATTCATGGAAATGGTTAAATAATAGATCGTATATTTAAAAAAAAGTTTTTATATACAAATATTTTGCGTGCCACGTCCAAAATATCAATTATCCTGTCTATTCGGTGTGATCCATTCATAGAACTTTCCTTTTCTATAATCCCCAGAATACGATCCTCTTAATGAAAATCTTCTGTTACCTTTCCCCTATCGCCCTTATGATCCTCTACTTTCTACTTTCTGATTTGCGGGTCTCTAACTTAGTTTTGGGTTGGCAAACCCATGCCAGATGTTGACACCGCGGCTGAGGTAGACAAGGAAGAAGAAACTAAGAGAGAATGCAAAGCCTGGGATTCATCAGACTCAACGAGCGAAGTAGAAAGCGAAGAAGCGTCATTCCTCGTTGAATTCACCGAAATCACTGATTGATTTTGACCAGCGGGAAGAACTTGTCGAGGATGTAGTCTAAAGGCCTGATTAGTCGTACTTAGCGCATAGCACTTATAAGTTTCGAACATAGTTGTTTACGGGTTGCAGGGGGTACCGGCACTTCTAGTGTTGCCACTAGTTGACCTAATGTTCGAAATTGGGTATTTTTTTTGGTTGTGTGGGATTTTACCTGATTAGATTACTTGGTGGAACTGTCACTCACTGCAATTGCCTTGGATTCGCAATCAACAGCAAATTTTTTAAAGTTAATATAAGGTTTTTTAAAGTTAAATAAATAAAACAAATAGCAAATAACTAAGAAAGTGAGATATGAAGCATGAAGACGATTTGGAGATTTTAAGAATTCTACAACTTGCAATGGAATGGATGGCGACCAAGTCGGAAAGGCGCTGGCGAATAAATAATGACTACATTTCCCATGGATACTTCAGAAAAGTATTCATGCCAATGAAAATTATGGATGAAGAGCAATTTTTTATACACACACGGATGACTCGTCCAGTGTATGATTTATTGCTAAATTTGGTCTGCTCGTTTTTGAAGAAGCCGCAATGTATAATTGGTCCGGAAGAACGGCTTTCTATCACTCTCTTGTAAGTAGAAATCTTATCATCTCAATCAATCAATCATCTCCGTAGTGCGGGAATTTACTTATTCTTTGATTGTTTTTATCAAATTGTGTCTTTAAGATATTTAGCCCACGGCGATAACTTCCAAACAATTGCGTGGAGGTATAAACTTGGGAAGACCACTGTTCGCAATATTGTATTGGAGACATGTGAAATATTATGGAGCGTTCTTTCTCCAGTTTATCTAAGCGAACCTTCACAGTCCCAATACGAGGATATTGCTACAGATTTCAGAAAGTTGTGGATCATTCCGAATTGTGTTGGAGCAGTAGACAGCAAACATATTGCCATTGTTCGACCGAATAACTCTGGCTCCATGTTCTTCAATTACAAAAAATTTTATAGAGTCGTACTTATGGCAACATGTGATGCAAGATACACATTTACTTCGGTCTCTGTAGGGAGCTATGGGAGTCAAAGTGACGGAGGTAATATTTTACATTCCTATTAGTTGTTATAATTAATTATAATTTTTTTATTTTATGTTTTAGGAATTCTTCGGAGTTCCCCATTTGGAGCGAGCCTAATGCGGAACACGTTACCACTACCTCCTGATGCACCGTTATGGAGCGGGGCCCCCTTACAATTTCCTTTCTTTTGTGTTGGAGACGCCGCGTTTCCTTTGCGCACCAATTTAATGCGGCCGTACCCAGGAACAAATCTTCCCGAAGGAAAGGAAATTTTTAATTACAGGTTATCCAGAGCTCGGCGGACTATTGAGAATAGTTTCGGGATTTTGGCAGCACATTGTAGGATTCTGAGATCAGTAATCGAATGTAGTCCTGAAAACGCGGACAAGATTACTTTGGCGTGTCTCGTTCTGCACAATTTTGTGATGCTGAATGATACTCGGCGGTGGTATTGCCCGGATAGGTACGCTGACTGGGAGAACGCGGAGCACGAACTGCAACAGGGTGGATGGCAGGAGGAATTAGCCGATGTTGGAGGTTCTCTCTCTTCCATTACATCCACATATAGAAACGCTACATCTGTGGCTTTTGGTTTAAGAGACAAGTTAGCTCATTACTTCCTAAATAAGGGTCAGTTCCGTTTCAATATACACGCAATAAATAACTTTAAAATTTATTTGTAAAATAGTTTTTTCTTTATTATTTTTTATTTTCTTGGTTTTGGATTTGAAAACTCATCGCCAAATCTGTCATGCTTTTGATGGCCCTAGCCTAGAATAGGGCAATCAAGGCCAATGATTGTGTGCACGATCATGTCGCCGCAGGCACGAATCGCGGCGTGCGCCGGGTTGTTGGGCCTCTGCTTTTTCCGGTAGTCTGCCAATGTCTCTCGAATTTCGGTCTCCAGAGCGGCAGCGTGACGTTTTCTATTTGCGTTGCCGCTACTGCTGCTAGCAGACGGTGATGGCGACGGCGAATCTGTTGAGAACGATTGACAAGTCTGTCTATACATCGACGGTTGTTCTTCAACAACGTATTGGTTGTACGTTGGCATGGACGAATTGGGTGGTAGTGTTCCGACAATGGTGTTCCGTTTGCGTCGACAGTGCAGGCGACGATGAAACGCGGCGAGGAAAGAGAGTTAACATAGGCACCGGTGTTAAAATTGGTACTTGAGTAAGGGTATCTTCACCAGGGTAGTGTTCTTCGCCAAACAAAGCGTTTGTTGTTCAGTGTTCTCTGCAATGATTTATTTATACTTTTAATGAGTTAAAATATTAGGGCAAATATACTCACGGTCTTGGCATGACGTACGGGTTTAAGAACATCATAGCTTTGTACAAAGCCCACTGCTGGTTATCTGCAGTTCCACTACCCGACGGTAAATCCAACTTTTTTTTTCGCGGCTAATATGCTCTCGCAGCGTTGTCCACCGTTTTCTGCATTGTTCGCCTATATGGATACAAAATTATGTGAAGTACATTAGAAATATCCAATGAATTTCGACTCACCTGAACAATTCATTTCGGCACCAATTTCGTCCCATGCTTTTCGCTTCGCCTCCGGAAGCCTATAGGAAGCTTGGAACTTATTGTAAAGTAGTGGTTTATTTTGTACGAGCGATATTAGTTTTTCGTCGTCCATTGCGATTGATATTATAACTTTGTAACAAAAAATTAGTCTTGCGTTTCGTAGATCACTGCGTCTTGAAAACCACGGAAATAACAGCGTTGCGTCAACATATGTTCTAACAAAAAGTTTTTGAACATTCACACGCACATGAACATTTTTTGACATCTGCCGCCAACTTCACTTCGTAACGCATACCAAAATTGCAAATTCCATCAGAAAATCCATCAGTGCGTTGCTTATTTTAGCCTCCGAAACGCAACGCATGACGCACTTATTTAGGTACCACAGTAACCAAATATATATTCATAATACCATAATGAAATTGAAGAAATAAAATAAATTAATTGTTTAAATAATATTATATTGAAATCCCATGAAACTATAAATTCGGCAAGCAAAGACGACATCTTCGAAAATAGCGTCGAGTTCAATCTGGCCACGCGTTTTGGCTGTCACTTAGTTCGAACTAAAAAAAAAAAAGTTAGTAAAAAAGTTAGTAAAATATCAAAATCGATTTGATATTCCCCTTGTACATAAGTACGACTAATCGAATACACACGTTTCCATAAGCTAGAAGCGGATTTTGTCAGTACGTCATGTTTTTCGAAGTGCTGCTAAGTGCTGCTAAGTACGACTAATCAGGCCTTAACATGTGAATGCCAAAAGAGAGCAATATGAAAAGAATGGAGAGCCCGTCAACAAAGGGGATAAAACTTAAAGATAAGAAAAACCTGGGCTGCAATTTAGCACTACTGAATGAAATGCGTAATTTGCTAGGTATTCGCTGAGGGTTTCACCATGTTTTCAAGAAAGAAGCTTCTAAATTATTAAGAAAGCGAACAAAAACCGATACAAATAAATTTAAATATGTAACCTAAAGTGTGAATTAAATGTGTCGATATTAATTAATAAGTTCATTGTGAGGAAAACGATCAGAATTATAAATTTATTTAATTTATTTAGTTAGACGAAACTTTCGATAATTAGACGAGACGATTATACAAGCGAGTTTATATCTCTTATCGTTTTCGTCACAAGGACATCAAAGTGAAAAGAGTTCGATCATATTGAAAATTTAATTCTCCTCATCGTCTCATACTCCGTTTCGGAATGAGATCGAAGAAGATGCCGACAATGATACCACTGCATTACTTGTCGTCAGAGGATTTTATTTATTAACATTTGAACATAATACACTCACATCACTCAGCATTTCTTTCAATTTAACTTTTTAACTGGTGGCAACGTTATTGCTGGTGCAAGTAAGTACCTCATCTATCCTATTTTATCTTTGGATCTCCTGCAATCTGTAATATTATCATAGAAATTCTCTCTTCTGCTATCCACTTCACATTCCATACATTAATGTGATCCTTTCACAGAATATCCCTACGATATGATCCTCTAAAAGGACCAGTGGGAAGAAACTTATTGAGGACGTAGTCGCCGATATTAATGCAAGGGAAAAGAAATCTGATGAAACAAATCCCAAACCAGGAGAATCCTTTCCCCAAATTAGCATAAATTGTTGCTAATTGATATGTTGATATGTTCACAAATTGCTAAAAAATTGAATACTTGAATCCTCGTTTAAGAAGCACGGTATTGAAAAAATTTGGGTAGAATTAAAGGTAAAATTTTTAGAATTCACCGACAGGTGTAACGTATGTAGCTGTGGAGAATTATTGGGATTTAATTTACCCTGAAGAACAGACCACATACAAAAAGGTTGCTAAATGGATTACGCTTTCCAAGAGAGAAAAAGATGAATTTGCAAAAAATCAGGATAAATACTCGGAGAATCCACACGAGCATGGCAGTAACATTCCTTAAAACCTGATTCCATTTCCTATACAATAGTTCAAGTCCGATCCAAGCACACCTCCTCCAAGGTAGCCACTGGCCACTTCTTCCTAACCACTTACTCACTACTAAAATGGTGAATTTTCAAAAACTCAAAAAAATTAATCAGAGTTCATTAAAAATATTTCTAATTACTATTTCCGTGAATGATAATTTAATAAAAAAATATTTTCAGTGATTAGTGCAGTAGACATTTTAATAAAATAAAAAGATCGGTACGTAGCGAACTGTGGTTGATTGAAAAAATTGCGTGGTGAATTTTTGTGGTTCGTGTCCGTGCTAAGTTCGCACGAATTTAACTTCAGGCACTTACATTTTTTATTAGAATACAATGATTTTTGGGGAAAACCTCGAATTACGTGGATTTCATAAAGACTATATCGGACTTTTCAAGATCTTTGAAGACGAGAATTGTGTGTTCGTGGTTCTGTAACTGTATAGTAGTGTGTGCGAAAGCTCTATAATTGATGACGTTACCTGATGACGTGGTTACCTGTTTGCAACTTATACTGCATACTTTTTGCTCACTTTGGTACTTTGGCTTTAAAAGCCAAAATGATCGGGATAATACCATTCTTTATTAATATTTTTTTCTGATTTTTAGAAGATGGGCCCTCGCTCCTAAACGTGGGGAAATAGATCCTCTCATACGATTTGTTTTTTGCCTCGTACCAACCTACACGTTCTAGCTTATTGTAACATCTTATAATCCCGAAAAAAATATATATCAGACAATATAAATTTTTTCCTCACCCTGTAACTTACCCTCACCCTGAACACTTCTCACAATGGAAAACTTATTATCAACAATTTAAATAAAATAGTAAAATAAATCAATGAAAAAAATCCTTAAAACCTGTTATTTTGTTACTATAAATTCGAACCCTAAGCTGATAAATCTGACGATTATAACATATTTCTTATCCGTTCATCTGTCACGCTTGCGAATATAAAAACCGAAGCATTCTGTGATTTTATTTAGTTGCATCTGGACATAGTTCGTTAACATAAAATCATGTCTTCGAGGTTAATTTTTCTACTCCTGGCAGGATTATTGCTGGTGCAAGTAAGTGAAAATACATATCTTCTATATTATTCTGCCTGTGAAATTTCCCTCCTCTAAAGTCCTTAGAAGGAATTCTCTTTTCTTTGATCCTTTCAGGGATTCTTCTCTTCATTTTTGTTTTTATTTGCTGTGATCCTTCCATAAAATACTCCTCTAATGTCTCCTATTTGTGTTCATTTGCTTAAAGAATTTCTATGAGTTTCTGTGCTTGTGCTTGCTAATGTCTCCTATTTGTGTTCATTTGCTTAAAGAATTTCTATGAGTTTCTGTGATCCTTTACCGTCTTTTCTGATGATCAATTTTTTACTTTTTGACTTCTGGTCCTTTAGTGCTCGGTTGCCAAACCCATGCCAGATGCTGACACAGCTGATGAAGTATCCAAAGAAGTGGAAACTAAAAAAGAATGTGAAAACGATGACTCCTCAGACTCAACAAGCGAAGAAAAAAGCGAAGAATCGGCTTTGGATTCATTTCTTCTTGGTGAATTTACCGAAATCATTGATCTGGTTTTAAATAGCGGAAAGAAACTCATCAAGGACGTCGTCGCGGATGTTAATGCAATGGAAGAGAAATCTGACGCCCTCAAAATCAAAACCGAAAAATTGGCCGATCTTCTAAGCAAGTTAGATAAAATCGACCTTAAAAATAAGAAGAAGATGGGCTGCAAATTGGCTTTACTAGTAGAGATGGATGATTTGCTGGATACGTTCAATACCACGGCGACCGAAAAGCCAGACGCTGAAAATTTAATAATTGAAGCCTCCTTGAAGAAGCACGACATAGAAAAAATCATAGAGGATGTAAAGGTGAAGTTTTTAGAATTCGCCGAAGAATTTTACGTAGCTGCGGATAAATACTGGGATTCGTTGAGCCCAGAAGAACAGACCAAACACAAAAAATTCGCTGAGTGGCTCAAGCTTTTCAAGGAAGAAACCGATATTGAGAAAAAGTTTACGTTGTTCGAAGAGATTTCCGAGTTGAATGAATAGAAACCGGAAAAGGGAAACGTAAATAATTTCAAGAATGATTTGAATCTGGCCTTTTTAATTAATGCATGTCTAAATACTTTACATGATAAATTATTAATGGAATAGTTCAATAAAGTGCACATTTGAAGTAAATTACGTACAAAATAATCCAGTGTATCTTTTTCTTATTCGTTTTACATAACTATAATATAATAAATTAATTTTTTCTATTAATATACACATATACATAAATATAATACCATAGTTTGTCACATTCGGAAATTATTCGAGTGTATTTTGAAACCCCAATTTGAAGAGATTATAAATATTGCAAAATTGTATTCATATAATCAAAAAATTATTAGAAACTTTTAACTGTCGACAGGCGAATTTGCGTCTTGCGTTGCATTCTTAGGAGTAGAAAAAATACAAAAGTGTATGCAAGAAATGAATGCATTTGATTTAAAACTTCGCGAAAACATTTTAAACGAAGGTCGATTGGCGTTCCTGTAGTTGTAAAGCTTCCTTCCAGAATCAGTCATCTGTCCTGTGCAATGGTTCTAATCAGTCATCTGTCCTGTGCAATGGTTGTATTCAATCATTTAGCATCCGGAAATATATAATAGCATACATTTTATCTACAATATCAAACCCATATTTCGTTGAATTTTATTCAAAACTAGATAAAGTGAGGTTTCTTTGTTCTTCTGTAGTAAGGATCGATGATGTTATCATTATAAAGTGTCCATTCTTCCTTGGATGTGGTACATACGAAAGCAAACCCCGTTACCGCAGCCAGATTCAGTATATTGTGCTCTTCCTTTAGATGCTATAAATTCTGATATAAGCTGTCTTTGTTTTTCTTACAGTCGAGATCAGACCAGACAGTGTGACAATTAATTTGATTTATGTGTGTATATAATGTCCGGATTCAAATATGGGTCCAGCTTTTGTTTTCGTTACTTCAATTGCTTGTGGCTGATTTAAAAATCCCTTCGAATGTTCCCCCAGCATAAATTACCATATTATACATATGTTATATATAGTTTTACTAGGGAAAACCATTGTTTACCATATTTCATTAGTTTCGCTGGTATATACTGCGGGAAAGGAAACTTTTCTCAAAAAAACTTTTCTGTTTTTATGAAACCCTATAACATTAAATGAAAACCTTATGGCATTTACTCAATTGTAATTATCTTTAAGAATGTAACTGTGCTGGCCACCTACCAAAACACTTGCATTTAAGTACAGCTTAAGGCTATATTTTTCATATTCATATTTTCCTACTTTGAATCTTGTTTATTTAGCATATATACTTATAGGTAAGAAATGTATATTTTTAATTTTGTTTCTAAAGTTCTTTCGTTTTCTTTGAAACTCAGTTAATGATTCCAAATTCTAATTTACAGATAACGTACTGAATTTCGGTTTGACCCTTTGAAACGTAGCTTATTTTTGTTATTGTATTTTCAATTCTTATGATGATAATTCTTATGCAATAATTATAATGTATTAATAAATTCTTAATCTCACAAGCTCGCAAATATATAATAAAATCAGACACAACCTATGTATTAAGTAACATCTGCGAATAGTTCAAGAACATAACTTAGCATGTACTCCAAGAAATTTTTTTCTACGTTGAGATTTCTTTAATGTTTCTGTATAATTTTATTACTATTTACTATTTACTGTTTGTTACAAACTCAGTCAGTCAATATGAACTTTTGACCCTAGTTTTTGTACTTTTATTTTGTTTTAATTTCTAATCATGATACATCTCATAACTACAATGTACTAATAAATTCTTAAGCTCAGACGTCTACGAATAAAAGATCCGAAAGTTTTAAGATTTCATTTATTAGCGATTGCAAATACTTCGAGTATATAACTCAGCATGTCTTCCAAGTTAATGTTTCTACTCCTAACTGCATTTGCTGGTGCAAGTAAGTGAATATATTGTATCTTCTATACTATTGGCTGTTGATCTTTTCGCTCATTCCTGTGATCCTTTCCGACAACAACATTCTTACTCCCATATAGTAGGAACAATATTAAATATTTGAATTTGTTTGTCGAATTTTCCTGATCTTATGCGGTATTTGAAATGCCATTAACACGATTCTTAATATCCTGTTTGTAACAGGATAAAACATACGGGGCCGCAAACTAGCATTACTAATAGTAGAGACGGAACATTTGCTAACTATGTTTAATACCATGAAGACCTAAAAGACGAACGCAGATTATTTGATCACAGCAGCCTCGCTAAACAAATACATGATTGTTTTTGCCTGAAGAATAGACCGAGAAACTATTCGTTTTAGAAACGTTTTAGAAACTATTAAACCGGTGAAATAGAACTCAAAAACAGATGAATAGTCCGCGATAAGTCCCGGCTCCGCTTAGCACATCTTTTATACTTTTAATCTTTTTTATTTATAAATCTAATATAATATAATATAATATATATAATAATATATATATATATAATATAATATAATAATTTCAACTTCTTCTGTTTTCTTTCACACTAAGTTCGTGATTGCAAATTCTTATTTGAAATTCTAAGAATGATAATTCTTAAATTTATTTCGTATTCATAAATTCTTAATCTCACTCGCTTGCGAGTATAAAATCCGAAACACTCTATGATTTAATTTAGTAACATCTGAAAATAGTTCGTGAACATCAGCATGTTTTTCAAGTTAATTTTTCTACTAGTAACAGCATTATTGCTGGTGCAAGTAAGTGGATCTTATATACTGTTTTATCTGTAAATAATAAGCCTATAAAAGGCTTGTCTATACCCAATTTTCTGTGATCTTATCTCTTCCTTCCATCCTGATGATCCTGTTCGTATTTTCTGGTCTCTTAGTACTCGATTGGCAAGCCCATACCGCATGAGAAAACTAACTCATCAGACTCATCAGACTCAACAAACGAGGACGATGATACAGGTTTATTCGTTCTTCTTGAATTCACCGACTTCACCTATGTGACTTTGATCAACGGGAAAAAACTCATTGAGGACGTAGTCGCCGATGTGAATGCAATGCAATACACATCTGAGGCCCTTAAAATCAAAATAGAAGAATTTACCAAGTTTTTCAACAAGTTGGATAAAATTGACCTTAACGATAGAGGCTCTGGCTTTAAAGATAAAAACCTAGGCCGAAATTTAGCACTACTGAACGAAATTAACAATTTGCTAGATCCATTTTATGCGATCGATATCAAAAATCTAAACCCGGAAGATTTAATCATTGAAGCATTATTAAAGAGGCATGGTATAGAAAAAATCGTGAAGAAAGCAAATGTCAAGCTTTCCGGATTCACCAAAAGATTTTTCGTTGCTGCCGATAAACACTGGAATTCATTAAGCCCTGAGGAACAGACCGAGTACAAAATGTTCGCTGAGTGGCTCAAGCTTTTAAAGGAAGAAACCGTTATTGAGAAAAGGATTGCGTTGTTGGAAAAGATTCTCGAGTTGCATGAAATAAGGTAATGGAAATAGAAAATATGAAAAAGGTTATAATTTTAACCAATAAATAATAATAAATAAATTACTAAAAATTATTTATTGGAAATTTTCAATATTGTACTGGACCCATAAAGCTACTGTTAGAAAAATTATCAGATACGATAATAAAAATTAGAAAATTCGAAAAAACGATTAGAAGCTTTTCAGATGTTTCATTTAAAATTCTTCTGTGAAATCTTTTCCTTTCCTTCTGTTTTTTTTGCACTTTCTTATTTTCTGTTCTCTTATTTAGGGCTGAAGTGTCCAATGCAAATGCGAACGGCCCAAATGATTTAATCACTCATGCCTCATTCAAGACATTCGACGAAAAAGTATTGATCATATTGGTAGAATTCAACAATAGATTTCGCATAGCTGCCGATAAGTATAAATACCGAACACAAAGTGTTCGATGAGTGGCTCAAGATATTAAAGGGAAAACTATTTGGGAGAAAAATATTGATTTGTTCGCAGAGATATTTGTATTCAACGATACGATATAAACGATATAAACTTATAGAGTGTCATTAGATGATCAATTACGTTGCATATTAAATTACTCTCGGCAGATTTAACTACATTGACACCTACGTTAAATAAATACAATAACCTAATAAATATGTGTATATGAATGTATAAAAAAGTCATGCATACATACATATGTATCTTTTCATATTGAATGATTATTAATTCTTTTTATATTAAGACATAGAAAATATTTTCAAAGACTTCTGGAGACTTTCAAAAACACAAAAAGTCTTTTTAGAGCGTACTCACTAAATTTAATGCGAAGGTAATACAAATATAATGACAACAAGGAAGGCTTCACTTTATAAGAGTTGGTAGTGCAGATGCGGCGTTACGCTTGAAGGCATCCAGAACGAATGCCGCAGGTAGATCGACTTCTGTGTTTTTCCTGCGCAACCAGGTGTTGTTTTAGAAGGTGTTTTCTTTGAAGAGAGGCAGCTTTTTTTTGTCAAATTGGAAGTAAAGTCGAGTTCTGTTATTTGTTTGTGTTTCATATAATTATTTAAGACACTTTTATTAAGAGTAAGGTAAATATTTATGGTTTCAGGTTCTAATCTTAATATTTCATTTGCATAATATATAAATTTTTATATAAACTTTTGATTTAAATTACTTAATGATGCGATAAATATGTATAAATGCTACAAAATTTATGTGTTGAAAATTTTCCCCATCATTAAATTACTCCCCATCTTCAGCGCTCGGGTGTTTCTCGGGTTCCTTGGGCTCAACGCTTCATTTCGCTAAATTAACCCAATTAGAAGCGTGCCCTTCTGCCTCATTCCTGCCCCTGCTGCTACGCTCTAAACGAACTCCTCACAAATTACCGATGGCGTCGTTTCCGGCTTCGTGAACCCTAATTAGTTGTACTCGCATTTTGTCTGCCTTTTGACAGCGCAAACAAAAACTCACGACCGCAGTCAAGAGTGGCGCTGTGGGCAGAGGCGAACGAGCGCCACCAACCAAACACAACAACAACAACAGGTGACTATAATTGTTCTCTCATGACAGGTAGGCAACATTAAAATTTAACGAATAAAACGTGAGCGTTGCTCAGTAAAATTAATTATTTAAGCAGAAAAACATACGATGGAAAAACTGGCAATAAAACATAAAATAAGCTGAGATTCCGACAGTAATTTTTCAAAGTGTTGTCATATTTTTCGCTTTGCTTTTTTATGGTGCTTCTATTTCTTTAATTAATTTTATTTAAGGTTTAATGACAATTGCGTGCCATTTACGAGGTTTCTGTTTATTGTGTTCTTGTAATTATTGTTGTATTCGTTGTTGTTTGCAGTTGGTGTTGTTGCTGTCGTTGTTGATGTACGTAATCTTCCGAGTACTTTACTTAATGAGCTCTTAAAAGCTTTTTAAGAACTGAACTACTTTAACCGCATTATTTTTGGGAATTTCCTTAGAGTTTAAATTTTTAGTGAACAATTTATTGGGAATGAATAAAACACATTTTATTCCACAGAAACAACTAAAAGCATCCGCTTCTAAATTCTTATTTTCAGACTAAACCTTGATTTGTTACAGGGGCAAAGAGAGGGTAGATGAGTGTGATGTTGTAAACGGATGCCGCAACCTGTAAGAATGAAGCCTTTGAATGCAGTAAAACAATGTCATTTAAGTATGTTGCTGCAGTCGTTGAGTAACCACATGGTCTTGAATTAACTGAAATTAAAAACCTATGAGAAAGCAAAATGAAGAATTCTTCAGTTTTATTGCATTTGTTTTATCCATTAAAAAATGAATTCAGTTTTTTTTAACTAAAGAATAAATAAACCAAAGTATTGAGAGAAAGAATGACATAAAAATAATATATTATCATTGAACGAATAAATTATGTACATTCTCATTCGTAAAAAATCTTTTTCTAAATTTCAATTTATTAGAAATAATATAATTTATGAACATTTCATTTGCAAAAAAAAAAAAATTCTTGAAAATGTTCAAAGAAGTTCTCAAAATATCAATCAATCTTTGCACAACTTGTTTAATTAAATATCAATGACATTTAATTAAATATATTTCTAATCTAATACTAGCAAGCGAATTGCAAGTTTTACAGATAAAGAATTTTCAAGGCTTTCATTATCAGGCTAATCAATTGTTCTAAATGTGCTAATCAAAAGTCAAAACTCAAGAAAGAGAACATTACAAGCAACATCAACAACAAATGCAATCATTAGACATATCCTTAGAAACAATTAAAAGGTGTAGTTTTAAAATATCAACAACACAATCAATACGCCGTAACCACAGTCATTAAATTAACTAAAAGTTAAAAGTGTTTAAAAAGATTACGCCAACAATAAAAACCACAGAAAAATAAACAAAAATATAAATAATAAGGTTGAAAAAGAAAAAAAATTGAAACTCGTATAATAATATTAAAAATAAAATAATAAATAAAAATTAAAACATTGAAAATATTATCAATAAGATTATGGGTATATTCAAATTACTTGGAGCGAAAATTATATAGAGAAACAGAGTGAGAGAGAGATAGTTCAGGAGAGAGTGGGATATTGAGAGAGAGAGACAGACAACGAACAAAGAGATAAGATTAACCGCTACAGAGACTATTCAGACTTAAATAAAATGTTTTTTAGTTAGGACAAATCAAAACAATAATATTTCCGTAATAAAAGATATATAATAAATAAAATAAAATCAAATAATAATTAAGTAATTTCTTTATTTATTAAAATTAGAATTTTTTACTACTGCCACGAAAGACTAATCCCTCTAGGAATCATTGCGATGGGAACAAAACTAAATCAAATCGATCGTTTTTCCTTATTTTCAAGTCGTTATGAAAACACCAACACTTTAAGTAAGTAACTAAGTAAATTCAAAATTAAGTAGTATAGATGACACTTAAAAAAACTGACTCATTTAAACAAATAAACTACCCGCACCTGCCTTGACTTGGTAATGACAACAATTATAATGACAACTTTAATGACTAAAGACGAAAAGAAATAAAAATTAATTTCAACAAACATTTCATTTCAATGACTTCCGGTTCGTGCCCAATTCTTGACATAATTAAAAGGTGATGATGCTTGACGACTTTGTCTTTAGTAATTCTTTTTCCTACTGGGATAGATTCACTTCCAAAGAGTAAACGCAGATTTTGTACAAAAACTCGTACAGTCCGTACGTCTATCTAGAAGTCGATGACATTGTCTACAGCTGCCAGTGAAGTATGACATGCATGCAGCTGAATTCATATGAAGCGAACTTTTTTTATTGATTATAAAACAATGAAAATAGCGAGCAACGATAGAAACGCAATGAGAAAGAGAACGAAAAAAGAAGAAATACAAAAATTAATAAATAAGGAAAAACATGTTTGATAGAAAAAGAAAGACAAAAAAAGAGTTGATAGTCCGGTGAGAAAAAATAGAGAGAGACGAAGAAAAAATAGATGGAGAGAGAGAGAGAGAGAGAGAGAGAGAGAGAGAGAGACCCGCAGACGAACGGTTGCAATATAGTACATACATTTACGAGTAGCTGTTGTAGTAGTTGTTGTTTTTCCCAATCAGCAATTTTTAGTCTTCTCTACCAGACAAGGAAAGGAAAACAAAGAAAAGAAAAGCATTAGGTTTTGATTACTTAACAATTACACTGCAGTGAACGGGGCACTGGGGCAATAGTGGTTATTGTTGTTGTCGTTGTGATTGCTTTCTTTTATATCCATCACGTTTTTTGCTATTTATTGTACGAGTTTTTCATCTATTTTTTTGTCTATATATAGTAACACAGATGTTTTTGTAAATATTTGTTTCGCAATATTTCCACATCTAGCTCAATATTCGAGTATTTCTATTATTACAAGAAAACCGGGCTTTTATTTATACTCTTATGATTATTATTCTCTACCCGAATATGAAATATATTGCGGTATATTGAGTTGGTCCTTCTGTTTGTGGGGCACAGAAGGAGGCTTGGCAATTATAGAAAATTATATATAATATTCTTGATCAGAGGAATAATTTAAAGTGATCTTTATAAATAATGAACTGCTTTCTGAAGACTAAAAGTTACATCAATCTATAATAATGTAACTATATAATAATGTATTTAATATATAGATCGTTCATATATGATCGATGAGATATATTATATTTTTATTATCTTACAATTACAATCTTACAATTTCAATCTTACAATTTGAGTGGCAATTTCTGACTTAGAATAAGAATTCACAACATCTGAATAATTTATGTAATAATAATAGCTAAAGTTAAGATATTCCCGAAGTTACCGATAAAGATTAATTTATAGTATCAATTCAACAGAACCAACATGTAATATTAAAACCATTCTTTCTGATAAAAGAAATCATTGAAAAATTCTTCTGGACTCTATTTATTGATCGTAAAATACCGATAAAGACGAACAAATCGGCAAACAACAGCAAACAACAGCAAACATTGTTGTTAGCAATAAAACCAAGTACAAAGACAGCTAAACTGAGCAACACAAAGTTACCTAAGCTTCTCTTGAGACACTTTGAAGAAACTGGGATGAAAAAAGAAGAGAGAAGGAAGAAGTAGAAAAAGGAAGAAAAATTATGAAAATAAACGCGAATAAAAATGCCAAGCTTAAGAAATACGATATAATAAAATTCAAAGCAGACGAAACAATAAACAATGAAAACGAGAAGGATCAGAAGAATAGAGAAATGGAAGAAAAACAAATTCAAAATAAAAATAAGAAATAACAAAAAAAATGAGAACTAAAATCATGAAAGGAAAATAAAAGTAGATGTAAAAAAAGGAAAATACTCAGTATTGTATTATTTATCTGTAGCTATTGTTGTTGTTGTTGCTGCAAAGCTGTTGTTGTTGTTGTTATTGCCAAGCTGTTGTTGCAGCCACAATGAGAACATCAAAGATCAGCTGCTTGTGTGGCAACTCAACTCGGAGTAAACCAGGTTGGTTAGTTTCTTGTTTTATTTTATTTTTTTTGTACCGGCAGTTGTACTGGTAACTGATGATGTTGGTTTTTGTGTTTTTGGCATTGTTGTTAATCGTTGGTGATGTTGTTGTTTTTATTATTATAGTGTTGTTCATACTCGTGCAGATATCGTGACTTTTAGGCCAAGTCTACTGTACCTCAGGCAAAATAGCGGTTGTTTTATGTTTGAATAGACAGCCACGACGACGACAATGATGATGATGACGATGATGACGATGAGGAAGATGATGACGATGATGATAGAGATCGGAGTGGCGGCGATTGTTGATGGCAACCACAATTTATGGGGTAACGTGAAGGAGCAACACGAACGAGACCTCGAATGCTGTTGCTGAAGATGATGATGCTGATAATGATGATGATGCTGATAATGATAATGATCATGATGTTGATAACGATGATGATGCTGATAACGATGATGATGCTGATGATGATAAGATGAAGATTCTTGATTTTATTTATTACTTTTGAATCTCGGTTATTACAAACTTGCGGATAGTCTCGATGTTAAAGAAAAAATGACAACGAGACTTCGAATAACTCCTTTCTTATGCTGATAATGAGGAGAACTAATGAAGGCGAAGGTGATGGAGTTCATGATGCTAATTTAGCTGAAGTGGTTAATGAAGAGGCTGCTGAATTCGGCGCTGCTGATGATATTGATGTTGGTGACGAAGTTTTTTATGGGGAATACCAACGATGATGATGATAATGACCACAACGTTGCATTCTTTAATGGTTCTTTTTAAATTATGGTTAATCGTAGAAAAGGCCAAAAGATCAACTACGATAGTTTACAATGAAACCAAAAAGCTGCTGGCAATCATTGCAGAAACTAGGCTAAGAAAAGCAAGCACACAAAAATCCAGCAACTTTTCCACAAGCGACGAACAAAAAAAAGTAAATGATAAAAAATAACAACTACACTAAAAGAAAATCGTGTATAAAAGCAAACAGCTGTGAGTTGTTTCTTTTTATGGGTTGTTATTGTTGTAACGATTTCAGTGGATGGCAACGCTAAGCAGAGATTATCTCTAACGTTACTCGAAAAGCACAACACGTTGAAGTTGTAAAGAGCAACTTCGGATCGAATAGAAAAGCAACTGCAGTAGTAATAATAGTAATAAAATTAAAATAGTAACAACTACGAGCACTTTCAAAGCGAATAACAACAACAACAAGACGAATAATAATCACTGTTGCGTGTCGCCTTATTAAAAGGTGTTGAAGTATTTAAGCTTGGCGTTAAAGTGTTGCCAACATGTTACGAGCAACAGCTGCTGACTTTGTTGATGATACTTTTACAGTGAGCAGCAGCAGCAACTGAAAACTATAACAAATGTTAATTTTAAAGCTTTTCTTCACAAGATTTCTAGACGCTTTATCGCTCATTGTCTCTCTCTCTCTCTCTCTCTCTTTCTCTCTCTGTCTGTCCGATCTCTCTGGAGCTTTCAGAGAAAAAAAAGTGAAAAAGAGAGCGATGACAGATCATAACCTTAAATATGAATTTCCTTGGAACATTTGCGGTGCTTCTCTCTTTGAGACTATCCAGGTACTTCCGATACTCTTTGCTTAAGTAAAGCTCCAGATTCCTTGAAAATAATAAGTACGATGAAGTGGAAAGGGAGTGAGAAAGATGGAAAGAGAAAGCAACAATATGAATGATCTATAAAAGAATATTTTTGTGCACATAATCGACATTCTGCTCGTTTCAGTTGAAAATCAAAACTAAAAAACAACGGAACGGTGAATAACTTCCATAAGCATCTATTATTTATTTACTCTATAATTAAACTGGATTACAAATTATTGCAAATTTAAGAAACACCCAAAGAAAAGTGGAAAAACGAACCACTTGAGAAATACCATCCACTAATTATAGCTCAGTCTTTATGACGCCCAGTCAATCTACAGACCAGAATTTAGAGCTTTGGACTGGGTTACCGCGTTACAGTCTGATTTGCATGAAACTCATGATTTGTTTTTTTATATTAATGTTTATAACTAAATACCCGATAATTACAGCTATTATTATGGAGATAAAAAAATACAGGAAAAACTTAAAATATAAAATGGATAAAAATGAGGACAAGAAAAAAATACTTGAAAGACTTTCGGACTCTCTGAATGATTGTAGGATTGAATTGACTGCTTGTTTAACGGGCTGAATGACGACTGATTGACTGATAACTGTGTGGGGTTCAAAAGTATGTCCAACTTTCTGAGTAACTGACTGTTTGCCTGATTGTCGGATTGACTGCAGTCAGACTGACTGATGGGCCGACTGTCGGAATCCGTGGTTTTGTATAGCACTGAATGACTCTTTAAAAGGCTGAATGACTGTCGTACTGTTTGTCAGATGTGCTGGTTGACTAACTGACTGACTAACTGACTGACTGTCTAATAGACTGGCTAACTGACTGATTTTCTTTACGTTTGTAGGTCAACCTCACCCATTAAAATATTGAAAAACTCTTCACAAAACCTCCGGGTTTCTTTCTCCTTCTTGGGACGTCTTGATTCTGATTTTCCTATCTTCTTCAATTGAATGCGATCTTGTATTGAATGCAGTTCATTAAACTACAAAAATCGGAGGGAAAAAAGATTATCATTTGTGCAAAGAATACAGAAAATAAGAGCAACTCGAATAGTAAATCATTATTAAGCCAGCTGCGTGGTTAGAAGAGGAATAATAAGACAACAACAATAACAACAACAATAGCGGATACACACTACAACAGTAACAACAACAATAACGGCTACACGCTACACCAGTAACAACAACCAAAACAATAACAGTAACCACTAAAAGAGGAAAATAACAACATTGGCAACATTAAGAACAACAATAAAAACTCTTTTAAGTGCTTATATGAAACGCTTAATTCAATCGGCTTTTTATTATTACCTCTTTTTATCATCGACTCCTGATCTCGATCTCGGCGCCGCAGATAAACTGGCGCCGCTAAACTATTGGAGCAACTGAAGCCGAAGTAATCTCCACTTGAATGATGTGAACTGGAGTGGAGAGAATTAATTGGCTGAGCAAAATCAATTCTAGGAGTGAGTCTCGTGAGAATTGTTGCTGGTTTTTGCTGGTGTTTTATTTTATTATATGTTTTCTTCTTTTATTATGAGGAATAACAGATTATAGTATACTTCAGAATGAGAAGAATGGAGAAGATTTTTTTATTTAGTAGTTTCCGAGCTTATATTTTTATTTATTCTTGCTTTAAAGATTTATTCTTTCAGTTCTAGAATTAAAGTTTTGCAGATTTTTGTTAACTAAGATTTAAAATTTCTCATTTTTTCAAACTCAAACACTCTCATTCTTTCTTTCTGCTTTTTATTCACTTGTTGTTTCTCATTCGCATATCCTTTATTACTTTACACCCAGTCACCTACTTAGATCATCATTTAAAATTCAAAGACTCAGCTGGTGCAGGCATTAGAAAAGAGGCTCAGAAAAAGGAGGCTATAAAAATACTTGTCCCCGTAATTTTTAAACAATACATTTTCTTGGGTACTCTGAAAAGGAAAAAAAAGACAGTGGACGGAATTTTTTATATAACATAAATACAGCAGCGATATCGGCCTTAAACAGAAATATATCACTTTATCTCTGTCACCGTGATAGCCAGCAAAATGATGCCACTGCAGATAGGAAAGAAAGTGAACAAGTTTATTAATACAACACACAAGCGTTGAAAGCGCACCAGGATGAATGTCATTAAGCCAGCGAAGGTTGTTCAGAGTGAGTGAGCAGATTGAATTGCTGTGTGTGTGTGTGTTATGTCTGTATGTGTTCTGCAACAATTTGTGTGACTTCCTGCTTTTATTACGCAACCACTCATCATCAAAGACAAAGCAAAGAGGAACAAAGCAACAAACAAAGAGTAAAAATATTATTAAAAAAATTAACAAAAGACAAAAGAAATCTTCTCATCGTCGCGTCGTTTCTCCCAAGAAAAATTTTACTGACTATTTGAAAATATGCTTGAAGGTTTTAAAAAAAATTACAAGTTTTGTATGAGATCATAAATTAAGTTCATTATATTTAAAAAATTATATGGTCCATTATTTAGCTATGTTTATACAAATACAAGAACAAAAGTTAGCTTGTAAGAATAAATATTATTATTTCTATTGTAAAATCGCGATAATTTAAAGCTATTTCCGAAGATTTCGCTCTCTAGTATTTAATTTAATTAATCCAATCCATAGTAATCCAATATTTGATTTTATTATATTAATTTACAACACAAAATCAATGAAAATTCTGGATAAGCCCCAACCAGCAACAAGCAATCGGACTGTTTTTCGAATTTATTCATTTCAAAAGAATCCATTCAGTCAGTTGAATTGAAGCACAGAATATTTACTATATTCACCACATACACATTCACAAATGAACAGAGTGACACACAAATGCATAACATACATGAATACGTACTCAAATTCACACACTTTTTTTATACAAATCGAACAATTTTCAGACTTCTGCAAAACAGAAACACTCACCATTCGAATTTCGTACGATTTTCACTTAGTGCCAAAAAGTATGCTCTGAATTATATGCCATCTTCGAAAGCATGCACCACTTTATTTCCTCACAAGTTCATGGGTTCGCAGAGACAGGGACCCAAATAAGCAAAAATAAATAGCAAACCAGAAAGCAATCAAAGTGAAACATGATTTCCACATTCAAACACAAACACATACACACACACACATGCCACACACGCACATTCCACTTGCTCGTACATACGAGCATAAATACAGACAAATAAAAAGATTTCAGGTTATGTTACAGTTCGATTGGAAAATTTTAAATCATCGCAAAATATTTCTGGTACTTTTTAGAATTAAATGAAATTTTCAATTTCTTTTTAAGTAAAGTGTATATGAAGTGAGAGAAAGAGAAAGTTCTAGTTTTCGATTTTTTAGATTTCGTGCTTTAAATGCTTTATAACTTCTGCATAAGATTGCTGAATATTTTGTATTTGTTTTGTATTTTAAAGTATTATTTTATAATTTAATCCATGTCTACAAAAAATAGAAAAATAATCAGAAAGATAAAAAATTGATATAGTTTCAGAAGTGTAAAGAAAAGTATTCAATCACAAGATACGCAAACACAATAAAAAGAGTGTTGAAGATGAATACATACACACAGAAAGACACACATATAGACAGAAACAAATAGATGTATACCCATGGCTATGTATGTAGTTGTAGTTGTCTGGTGTATTGCTCACCGCAATCTAAAAACTCAGCGTCAGCTGAGCGTGATTTATGTATTATATCAGTTGTAACTATTTCATTGAGACATAACTTTTTTCTTGAATTTATTTTAACATACACAACATTATTGATGAAGATTGAAAGAAAACGAGAGAAATACAAACTTATTATAGAGATTATAAAGATTTTTCTACAGTTTCTATACTCGACTTTATTCATTTAAATT
Source organism: Myopa tessellatipennis (assembly GCA_943737955.2). Classification (NCBI taxonomy): domain Eukaryota; kingdom Metazoa; phylum Arthropoda; class Insecta; order Diptera; family Conopidae; genus Myopa; species Myopa tessellatipennis. Next base: position 55,377,944 of record OX031316.1, read on the forward strand.
AATTTATTACATATACATTTTGAAACTTATCCTTCTTCATCCTTTTTTAATATCAAGAATCAACTTTGTATACGTTGCCTTTTGAAGGTTTTGGCAACGGCTAATTTAAACGTCAAAGCCTTAATTCTATATCTATATTATTGCCTGAAACTCTGGTGAAAATCATCCGATTTTACTTGCCGAATGTAGATTACAGCAAAGCTTTAATTAATATTCAGAGCTATTTCAATTAAAGAAATTTTTTAGTAAATAGTGGATTGTTTCCTAAAACTTATAAACTTAGTGAAATAAAATTCTTTGAGATATTTTGTTTTACTCTCCTCAAAAATACTTAATATATTTTCGGGCTTCACCTTCTCTCTCCTAACTCTGACTTTCACTTGAAGAAGTTGTTTGACGTAAGCGAACATAAAGAAATAATTAATTTACTAACTTAATAAACAATAATTATTTTCTTTAATTTCTTTTCCAGTTCTTGACGTGATATTTCAAGAGAAGTAATTAACTGTCAAAAAAAGCTAAAGTGAAAGAGTAACTGAAAAAAACGGGAAGGAAAATTATTATCCAACTCAAGAAACTCAAACGAAGCAGAAAGTGAACAATAAGCTTAGCAACAAGCACAGCAACAGGAACAGAAGCAAGTAAAAACAACATCAATATAACACCAACAAGGGACAAGTACAGCAACACCAAGAACAACAACAAGAAGGATTTATTGCAATTTCAGTGCAACGTGACTTTTGGGTGAGTAAAAATGTAAGAGAATAAAAATGACAGTTTGTGCACAACGTTAAAATATTTGCAAATTAACAGTGATAAATTTTCAGTAAAATTATTCAAATGTTAGGGAAAAATCAATCCTTAGTTCACCACGTCGTATGAGTGCTTTTTAAAATTGATTTCGTTTTCTCATAAAAGTAGGAGCGAAAGGACAAGTTGTCAGCGGTTAAATGGATGAATTGCTTGATGACAGATTGATTGACCGATTCTAAACGAAAAATATTATTGAAATATAGTTTATTTCGTCCGTTAAACCTTCAAACTCTGAGGACAAAATTAGCTCAATAAATCCGTTAACTGCTTTGTCCTTCTTTCCCTGTTCTCCCCGGTTCGATTAAGCAATTGACAGTTTTTTAGATAGTCTGCTAGATTGATCCATTCGTGATTGTTAGATTGATTGATTCATATGTATTCCCATCTGCAATCCAACCACTTTGAATTTTCTGTCAATCATTTTGCCAGAGAATTTCGTTTCACACAGAAAAGCACTTAAATTCGAAAACGCCGAATCACTTCATTCTATGATTGGTTTCATGTCTCCTTCGAGGCAAAATAATTTATTCAGAACCATCCATTCGAATCATTGAACACTTTCAAATAGTGTTGTGTTAAATTGTTCTTAATTTTAATATAGATAAATCTAAAATTTAATACTTTTCATTTAAAAAAAAATTTATTTATATTTTCGATTTAATAAAAATCGAAGGAAGTATGAAATTAAAGCACTCTTTTCTCCAGTGTCAGAAGATCCCTCAAAACATTGCAAATTCACTTTATAGCATATTTTCAGAATTTTTAAAATAAAACCAATAACAAGGCAGACAACGAAAAAAGGGCAACAATGAGTTCTGCCTCGGTTACTCGAAAGTGACAAAGTGGCATTAAAAACTTTGTCATTATTTCCTGTCAGCTGCAAACGAGAAATACTCGTAATTTATTCTACAAAATTTTACTCTCTGGTGTTGAAATCATGAGAAGTTAAGAAAGTTGCTGTTGTTGCTTTCGATATTATTGCAAAGTTTTCAACTGCAAGCTGTCATTGGAAAACATAATGAAAGAACGAAATACATTTTTTCCACAATGAAAATATTTCTAATTTAAAAAATTTATTTTACAAATTATTCAAAAAAAAAAAAAAATTCGGCTCGTGTAATAAAAATGCCAAGAATAATAAAGAACTCAATAAGAAAAAAATGGTTCTTCAATGAGTAAATAAAATATCTACATATGTATATTAAATATATAATATGTATAAATATAAAGTCACACCAAATAAAATAATATACTTTATATTTTGGGTATAACAAAACAAGATAACTTTGATTTTGTATTTGATATAAATTTGTATTTTTGTATTTATTTTTAAACTACTTTGTATATTTTTTAGATTGAATATATGGGATTATTATTGCAGTTTATTATTACTTTTAAATATTTTCGAAACCATTTGAACAACCTTCAAAAGACCTTCTAGAGGCCTCTAAACGTGACAACAAATAAATGTCGCTCATACGACGGCTTTTTTACAATTTCTTACCTTCTTACCAAATAAATACACTTAAATTATAAACTCTAGTTAATGCTCAATTGTAAACACCCATTGAATGCCGCCAATGAATATCGTCCCTGAAAAAAATACAGCAAAATCTTGCCGGCAATTAAGAGTCCGTTTATAACCGCTTGAACACTGAACAAATGCGAAAGATACGCGCAGAAGGCTGAAAGCGGAAGCCTTGCAATTGACCTTGAATAGAGAGCAACCTTTCCAAAGCTTGCCGCGTGTGTCTGACACTCTTTCGCTTTTTTGCTCTGCCCTCGTTTCCCCTCTCCATCCGAATCCTTTCCGGTGAGTGGTTTTCTCTTCTCTTTCAATTTTCTTATTTTTCTAGATTTCGATTCGATTTTTACTTTAGAAATGTACATTCTGCTTCTCCCCCTCTATCTCTTTCTTTCTTTTTATCTCGTTTTCTCTCTCTCTCTCTCTTTCTTTCTTTGATTCACCCTTACTTCTTGTTGGCATTTGTGATATTAAAAACTACTCATGTCATTACATTCATACCCCCAAGAAATTTTAGCAAACATGCTTTTAAACATTTTCTTTTAGATTTTTTTTTTGCTTTTTCGGCAAAGAAAACTTTTAATTTTTCATCTCATCGCAAGTGGAATAAAATATTAATTATTTCTTTTTGTTCAAATTGTCTGCTTCCTGTTCACTCATGGCGCTCTCCACCTCTCTCTCTCGCTCTCCCTTTCTTGCTTTCCCTTTCTCTCTCTCTCTCTGTGCTTTTCATTCCGTGTTTTTCTTTTTTTCATATAACTTTTATAATCCTTTTTCTGATATTAATTATAATGTCCTTAGGGGAAAAGAGAACAAATCAAAACCTGATGATGACAACCATGTAAAGTTGCATAACGACCGACATACTTTTTGTTAATATAAAAGGGCTCAAAATCAACTTGTTGAATTTCTCTTCTTCCTTGCAAGTACCATGCAAAAAGAGTAGAAGAGAAAGTGAAGGCTTTGTGGTGGCTGCAAGGAAGCTGTAAGGAAGCTGTGAGGGTGTTGTGAGGGTGCTGTGAGGAAGCTGTGACGGATATGTGCGAAGGACATGCATTTATGGCATGATATGAACTTGTGTTCATATCTTGTGTTGCAGGATGGCTGGCTGGTTCGGTGACTGGTTCACTGACTGGTTGTTTGGCTGTCTGCTTGTCTGTTTTCTTAACAGGCTTTCTGACTTGCTGACTCACTGGCTGGCTGATGGCCCATTAAAGGGCCTGATCAACTGGCTGGCAGGCACAAACACACAGCCATATACACAATCTTGTCGCAATTCGTTGCATTGGTTGTCTGCATGTGTGTGTATATGTAAATCCTTGAATCTGACTCTGTGTAAATAAATATTTTATTTCCGTTGATTTTTTATGGCATACAAGCATTTCTAGGCGAAGGACGGAGTGGAACAACAGTTGGTCGATCAGAGGTGGTTGGTGTGGTGTGGCTCTCATTGCGTCTGTTGGTGGGTTGGTGATTCCATTCAGTTAATGAGTTGGTTGGTTGGTTTATTCAAAGGCTCGTTCGTATAAGCAGATGATTGTTCGGTTGATGATGCGGTTTTTGCTGTTGTTGTTGTCTCATTTGGTGGGTGTGAGACTTTTAAAGAATTCTTAACACGTGTGACCACCAACGTTTGTGAGTGCTCTTTTTTTCTATCTCTTTTATATTTTTTCTTTATTTTAAACATTTTGGTTTTTAGAGAACCATAGAAAACGAAATCCAAATATTAAGCAAAAAGCCAGTAAATTTATAATTTTAATGCTTTTATTAAGTGGGAATAGTTTTTAAAAGTATTTTAAGACGTTTTATATGACTACAATTTGGATTCTTCAGTTTTTTGCCGTGATTTTGTAGCTCAATTTTGTTTCCTTTTCTGTTTTTCGCAGTAATATTAATAGAGTTATTTGTTTCTCTGACCTCCTTCTCCTCCTCTTCTTTCTCTACAAACTCATTGATGATTTCCATTTTGGTTTTCCAAATAATTCATTCGAATTCACTGCTCACTTTTGTTCTCTTCCATCTTCAGGATTAAATTTTCATAACCGACCGCATTGCGGCTGAATAAAGCATTCCCTTTTTTTTAAGCTTCTTGCTTTCCCATGCTTCCATGCTTCTTCATCGCAGAGGTTCGCGAATATTCTACGCTTTTCAAATACTCTACGTTATTCAGTTTGTATGTGTAACAGACAACAACAACAACAAAATCAAACCCTTTAAAGCGTTAAATTCCATAAAAACAGTTGAAATGTTGAACCCATAAAATTTATCTGCTGGATGTTGATAGTTTTCAATGAAAAAATGTTTCATTAAAAGTGTTTCTTTCTTTCTTTTAATGTTATTTACCTTGTTTTCTTTTTGTATTATTTTCTCTCTCTCACACTCTCTCTCTGTCTCTCTCTTATTCTCCCTCTCTCTCCCTCAGTCAGTCTTAATCCATCATCCATGAAATATTAAGTTGTTCAGAGTGGAAAACCCATCTTTATAATTGCAAGTGATGTTTTCGGTTTGCTTTGAGTTGCTGTTGTTGTTGTCGTTATTGTGGTTTTCTCCTTGTATTTACCTCTAATGAGGTCAAGAGAAGCTTTAAATAATATTGTATCAATTAATTTCCTGATTACTTGGGATACTTGATTACTGATCACTCCTCTCCCAACCCTCACCACGCCCACCACATTTCACTTTAATACACTTTTAATACACATTAAAAATACTTCAAGTCGAGTATTTTTACGAGAATCATAAAAGTTCTTAATACATCGTTACGGAGAAAAACGATTGAAAAATCTGAAGTACCTTTTACGGACTTCTTTTTCAGTTTTCAAGTCTTAAGTCATGAAGCTCCGCTCAGTTTATGGCTACAAATACTATATTTTCGTTTGCATTATAAATGTATACGTTCTCGATGAATAATTAAATGTCTTTACATCTAGGATCAATATTATAATCCTATTCAAAGATACGTGATTATAACCTATTTTAGCTTGACTCAAGCCTAGTTTTATTTAAGCACTCTTTCCGATTTTATTCTAATTATATTTCCTCTTTTTTGTGCAACAGAAGTTATTCTTTCATACATTTTCGGTAAATCATTTCCAACTGAATTCAAAGCAATTCACTTTTCATCATTTTCATCATCGTATTTAATTTATGTGATTTAATTAATTTTTCATCGTTGCATTCCTTCAGGTTGCGATTGAATCGTCTTCCGGTTTCTGTAACGACAAATCTGCAAACATTTAAATAATTCTTCAGTAAAACTGACATCAGTTGGTGATGACGATGATGATGACATGCAACTGGCATTGAAATGAAAAATGAAAGTGAAAATTGAAGTGAATTGAAAGTGACATTTTATAGAATATTAAATAGTTTTGAGCGAATCTTCGGTTAAAGTTTGTCTGATAATTCAGTATACTTGATTGAAAAACTCGACCTTAAACATTTCTTCCCATACTTTTTCCCATAATTTCTTCCCAATTCTGAAATCAGTTTTCAAGTCTGTTAAGTTTAATACTATTTTAAAAATAAATAGTTATTGCAAATGATTTAATTATAAATTCATAAATTAAATAAGTGAGTTTTGTAAATAAATCATATTTTATTAATCAATCAAGGAGAGGATTCATATCAATACTCTAGAATTCCTTTAAAATTTAGAAGAAATTTAAGAAAGACACGAAATACTTTGAAAATGTTACTTTTACGTATGTTTGCAAAGAGATTCACAAAATCCTTTATTTAAGATTTGTCCGTCAGTTTGAGTTAAATTTTACAACAATCGACATTCGATTCCGTTCGTATTTAAGTAATGATCATCCAATCATCATCACTATCATTGTCATCATTATCACCAGCAGAGTATCGATCCATATTAACACAATCATCACCGTCATGATTTAAGTGAAATTAGCTGCTGTTCAACTGCTGAGAGTAAAAATTCGGAAGGGCCAATTAATCTGGCCCAACAACGCTATGTGACCGTGCAAATGACAGTAGCAACGGCAGCTTCAGCAACAACAACTCGGTTTCAGCTAAATTAAATTACCAACCGACGACAACAACAACAATAGGAAGTGGAAGAACAAAAACGGCAACAATGCTATTTTGAAACAACGAACGAAATGACCGATAACCATAACAACAACAACAACAACATTTTAAAAATGATACATGCACAGCAATAATAACAACAACTACGACGACGAAAACAAGAACAATATAGAGGAGAACAACAATAACGTGGACTATAATAATAACCATGAAACATAAAGGATGTTCGATTCCCGAAACAAAAAAATATACTACGTGCCAACAACAACAAAAAACCCGTTGAACACACTGTTACTCGAGGGACTTCCAAACAAAGAAAATCCTTCAAATGAAAACATATATCAAAACAAAGAGTTCATATGCTATCATCGATTTTTAAAGGCAATTCAAAATAAGGAAATGTAATTCTTTAAAAGTTGTTAAAACCTATATAAATTTTTCTCTACAATTTCTCTCTCTCCCTCTTTACCCCTATATCTTCCTCCCCCTCTATCACCATCTCTCGCTTTTAATATTATTCCCACTATCTGCCCCTATGATCCCCTATCCTCCATCATCCCGTAGAAAATGAAAGTGAATTCGCAATAAAAGTCATTCTTAAAAATGAATAAAGAATTTCTGAGCAAAAAATTAAATTTATGGACAAAGCTAAAGAGTATTATCACACAAGAGTCATCATCGTCATACAACCAACGACCACGGATCCTATCACCCATCAAACAGCCAACTAACCCATGCCACCAAGACAGCTATCCATCCATTCGCCCATCCAACCCACTCAACCCACTCAACTTGTATTCGATTCAAAGAAGATGAAATTTCATTCGCCGTCAAAATCGAATTGACCAACTGAATTCGAAAATCCGCTCGAAATCGCCCTCCCCATCCTTCAGCTCCTTTTTGAAGGTTCCATTGAAACACGGCTCACAAACGAGGCAATGAATTAACGCCCCTTCATAAATTCCTTCTGTTGATTGCTCTTTCGCAGCCGGGATCAGAAAATGAAAGATTTATAATATCGTCGAGCGTGGAGATGGTTAGCTCTGTAAACCATGCAGAGGCATTGTGAGGAGAGTAAAAATAATATTTAATTTTTTAATATATGTATATGTAAGGGGAAAAAATTGATTTACAAAAAAACAGAACTTTCAAAGTGCCCTTTAAAAGTAGTACTTATTTTTATTTTTTATTGATTAACTTATTAAATGCTTTCATTTTTGACCTTTCGACGACTGATCGGAAATTTTCCGTCCGTTTTATTTTATTCGGATGTATCAATTTTCACCAATTTGACTTCGTTTCTGTTGACCGAACAAGTGGTGGTTATTTCGACCGTAGACCATGATAAATAATAACGGGTATTTAGAAGTATTGAAGGAGAATAAATGATTTGAAAAATCTACCCCCTGTTTTTGATAGTAAATCAAATTCTTTATTATTATTCGGTTATTCTATCGGTAAATGTTAAACAACTATTACGTACATAGATACAAATATTACGTAGATAGATCCCAGGTTGTGATTTAGTTCTATCCACAAGTCTCGAATATGAAAAGGTTTATCTGTCAGAAGCCACATTTCAGAATATTTACCACATACTAGTTTGAAATTATTTCGCAATATTTCTGGGTCTCCGAAGATAAAACAAACAATAAGATAATAAAAAACAAAACGTTAATAAAAACAGGTAAAAGAGATTCTTTTATGTTTTTGCTTATCTTTCTCTCACTTTTCAGAAATGAAAACCTATGAAACGATGGATAAACTATAAACGATAACAACATTTTTTATTATTCTCTCTTTTAAATTTTTTATCTTCACGTATCTCCTTCTTTTTAATTATGTTTAACTAATTTCGGTTATGTTTATGTTTTTTTGTTTGGTTTTTTCTTTATAACTTGATAAGAAACTATGAGATAAGATTAAAACGTATACTTTTTGGCGGCGCTTCTATGTTCCTCTGCTTGTTGTTTTATAATCTGCGTTTGAGACTTAAATTTTTAGTGTTTTGTGATTTAAGTTTAAGGTGCACGACAGCTTTTTCAATTTGAACGTATTTTAACTATAATAATAATAATAATAAATTCTTAATCACACACGATTGCGAATATAAAATACAAAACAATCCAAGATTTCATTTAGTTCGCAAATAGTTGGAGAACATAACTCAGCATGTCTTGCAAGTTGATATTTCTACTCTTGACAGCATTCTTGGTGGTGCAAGTAAGTTAATACTTTTCTATCCTATTCTACTTGAGGATCTTCTCTTCTCCGTAATAATTTCATAGAAATTCACTCGTATGTCAATCTTACAGAGAACTTCCTTTTTCACTTATTCGCCTTCCATTTTCATTACATTCGCTGTTAGCCTTTCATACAGCTTTTCTTTTTTTATCCTCTAAAATAACTCTCTCTCCCTGATCTTTTGCAATCTTTCTGATTTCTGGTCTCTTATTTAGTCCTCGGTTGGCAACCCCATGCCGAATGCTGACACCGCGACTGAAGTATCCAAGGAAGAGGACATTGGGGAAGAATACAAAGACGAGGACTCGTCAGACTCAACAAATCAAGAAGAAAGCGAAGAATTGGCTTTATTCCTTCTTGTTGAATTCACTGAATTCACTTATGTGACTTTGGAAACCGGGAAGAAACTCATGAAGGAGGTAGTCGCGGATATTAATTCAATGGAAGGGAAATCTGTGGCCCCCACAATCAAAACTGACAAATTAATCAAATTTGTCAACAAGTTGTATAAAATTGACCTTAACAGGCCCATTGCCCTTATAGATAGAAACGTAGGCCGCAATTTACTACTATTGAATGAAATGGAAAATTTGCTGTATACGATTAATACGACCAGGATCGAAAAGCCAAACGATGAAGATTTAATCATTGAAGCCTCGTTGAAGAAGCACGGTATAGAAAACATCGTGGAGGAACTAAAGGTCAAGTTCTTAGGATTCACCAAAAGATTTTACGTAGTTGCCGATAATTTCTGGAATTCATTGAGCCCTGAAGAACAGGCCGAACGCATTCAGTTCGCTGAATGGCTCAAGCTTTTCAAAGAAGAAACTGATAATGAGAAAAAGATTATGTTGTTCGAACAGATTATCGAATTGAATGAACAAAGTGAATAGAAACCGAAAAAGTCAACTTTAAATAAATTAAAGAACGACCTTGTCCAGTTTGACAGTTTGTTCATTTCAATTAATGAATGTCTATAATGATAAACTACTAACGTAACTGTTGACTAAAATTAACACCATTTTACAAAAAAACGAACCTCTTAAAGTGTCCTTTGAAAGTAGTGTTTATTTTTATTTATTTGTCTTTTTATTGATTAACTTATTAAATGTTTGCTTTCTCGTCCTTTCGACGACTGATCGGAAATTTTCCGCCCTTACTTGATTTTATTCGGATGCAACAATTTTCTTACCAATTTAACTTCGTTTCCGTTGACCGAACAAATGTGGTGGTTATTTTGACCGAACAAAATTATAATGGAGTATTTATTGGAGTATCACTTTAAGTATTTGTTAGAGGAGATTAAATGAATTGAAAAATACCATCATTGTGATTGATCCTTACATCGAAATTATTTTGAAAATTTTTTAAAATTGCTATATGTACTTAAAGCCCAGGTTGGGATTTCGTTTTATCCACAAATTTCGAAGATTTATTCATCAGAAGCCTTGATTTCTAGAGCCATCAAATCTATTTCTTTATTTATTTAATCGACAAACAGAGAAGTATTTTAATAATCTATTTACAATAGAAACTAAATTAAAAGTCAACAAGAAATGATTATTTCTGAATGTTTTAACATGAAATTATAAGTTTACTGAAACCTGTAGAACATCAATTGACTGTGCTGTGATGTATCTATTGAGCTCCAAACAAAAATCAAGCTTGAAACTAACAAAATAAAAAAAAAAAAGTTTTAAACATAGAGTTAAAGTTTCATTTGAACCACAATTCGAGCGGTGATAAGGTACAAATAAAAAATGATTAGATCTTAATTTCCGGAATGGTACACAATTTCAAATTTCTGAAAGTAAGACTACATGGATTAATATGGACTAACAAATTCAACTAAGTTCCATAGCGTTTCTAAAAACATAGCCCAACATTTAGTTGGCCTTGGCTAATGCAAATCCAATACGCTTAGAGACACTAATCTTAGTATAAAAAATCACATCCAGATCCTTCTTTCCTTCTACCCTATTAAGGGAACCATTCCCTTCATTCATTTCAATTATTAATAGAAAAAAATACTTTTTATCTATTTTAGTTATTGATTTTTTTTTGTTTTGTTTTGTTGACGTTGGCGTTGGCACGTTTTTGCACTTTAAGCTGTTCGTGCATAATTAAAAATCGGTCCATCAGCACATCGGCCTACATTCGTTGCATTTTGTACTATTTTTAATTGAAGCTTTTACAGAAAAGTGAACAACAATGACTTTTCTTCAAGCTTTAAATGATGGATAATTAAAAGTGAAAGTGAGAGTCTTCTGTTAGTGTTTTGTATTAAAATTCAAGGTTGCAGAAGTGATGTTTTTGTTTTATATGGTACATTAAAATCGGATTAAGAAAATTAATATTTAGATGAAGATTATTAAATGGTTTTGAAATAAATCAAAGATTTCGGTTCGCATGTTACTAAATTTTTTTAAATTCCACTAAAGCCTCTCTAAAATAATCTTGGAACCTCTTCAAGATAAACACAGGACCTCTCTTTTTCAGTCAAATTACACACATTTATTGATCGATTGTCCTTAAACTGTCAAAGTGTTAATGAGTGAATTTGATGCAACCCTGCTGAGAGCCTGTCAGTTTAAATTAGTGACTTTATTAATTAATGAATGCATGACTTACTGACTTGATTGAATGACTGACTTGACTGCATTGTGACTTGTGCTTTACTTCATATCATTCATTCATGTTGGACCACACAGTGATGCATTCCAACCACAGTTGATTCATGATGGTGTTTTATATAATGATGGGAACTATAAAATTGATATTGAATTTAGTAAATAACATGTTTTTAACTTTAATGATAATAATGAATTAAAAATTGAATTTAGTATTGTACAATATTAAAAACTAAAAATTTTTATTCCATTCAATTCCATTTCTAACTTCAATTTCTAAATAATTTTCTAAACAGAATTTACAAAAAAAAAAATGTAAATTCTTTAACGAAATTTTATTAAAATTTATGTAAAAAAAATTTAAAATAAAGAAATAAAAAACGACATGAATTCAATTTCAATTACCTTAAAAAATTTAATTATTTCTATAAAAATGTTTATAAATAAAATGTGTATTACACTAATAAGATTAATTAGGTTAATTTAATTAATATTTTATAATTTAGCAAGCAACTTTCTGGAAACTTAAAACCTTCGTTCGTTAGTACAGGATACCTTAGTACAGGATATAAAGGATAAATACTATGAATTGTAAAAACATAAGAAAAAACCAGGCATGAAGCCACACGAACGCTACAAAAGCACGTTTTCGACAAATCTTGAGTTTCCTGAGGAAATTCGTGAGCATCTTCAGTAATCACCTGTCTCTTTTCAAGGATTTTCACGAAGGATTTCCTACGATTTCTACGAGTACTACGATAAAATTTCATCTCAACGCATCACATGTTCTTCCGAACGTATGTTTCTGTGATGCCTGAAGTTGGATGAATTAAACTCTAATGTGGTTGTTGTTGTTGAAAGCTGCGTTTCATCAACCTTATGGCAGAAGCTTTAATTTTGTTGTTGTTTCACTATAAGCAGCATTCCATCCTTCTCCCTGTTAGCATCATGTTGTTGTTGATGTTTTTATTATTTTTTGTCTTCTTGTGGTCTTTTAAAATTATTTTTTTGTTATTATTTTCACTCGTTTGAATGTTGTAGTTGCTGAACGTCTTTATTTACTACTATAATAATTGTTATACTGTTTTCATTATTTTCTGATTTTGCTTATTTACTATTTTTCCTTTTGTTGTTGTCATATTTTTTATCTTAACTCAACTCTCAATGAAATCAACGTGTTATTAAAGATCACCATCACCTACAACAAAAAATAATACTAAAAAAAATAACAACAACATTGTTGCAACAAGAATGAATGGAATTGATTCTCATGAAAGGAATTTTTAATTGATTACACCAGAAGGATCGATTATTTTTTTTTAGTTAAGAAGAAAGGAAGAAGGAAAAAGAAAGGGAAGGAAAGAAAAACTAAAGCTGGACAAAAAAATACGTCAAATAATTATCCAAAAAAAGTTATTCTACCTTCGAGAAAAGTTGACAGAAATAAATAGAGTAATAAAATTAATTTCATTTATTATTTTACTATAAAAATGAATAAAGTTATCGCAAAAGTTTAAAAAATTTGACAGTTCCGAAGAAAACTTAAATTCCTTTAAGTAAAGATAATTATTTGAGATTAAATTAATTTTCTACCCCGCATCTTTTTCACCCATCCAGGAATTCCCACTCGAGAATAACCGTTTCAAGTTTGTGTAATCTTTTGTTAGTCCTTCACGGTGTTTATATGAAATCTACGCTTTCAATTAAATCTGCGAGTGTGTGATATTAACACATAAAACAAACACACACACATGCACATACATCCACACACACACACTCACACATTCACATTGCAATCTTATTGTCCTTGCCGCGGTCAAGGAAAAATAAATACAATAAATTTACTTTTTCATGGTACGCTTTGTGTGCGCTTTTGTATGGAAGCGACAGAGATTGAGTGGGCAGGGGGAGGGACAGAGAGAGAGAAGTAAAGGAATAGAGAGTGTAGGTGTATGTGTTTGCGTTACACATACATTAGAAGTACAAAATCAGTGAGTGTGAAAATCCTGTTATCCGTATTATTTAAACCAAGTCAACGAATGTGTAACGGAGTAAAAATCAAAACAAACGAACAAACAACTTTACGTGTGTGTGCGTAACAAGTACATACATGTGTATTAGTTCATGCCTATGCATGTGAATGTGAGTTTGTTTATGGTATGTGTTGTATGTGTGACAGCATCTGTTGACCGCAGCGATTACAAGCCAGTAAAATACTCATGACGCAACGTAGAGTAATTGTTTGTAAGTGTACCAGGTTTCTGATAGGGGGCGTGGTTGTGGTTTCACATGAAACAAGCACATAATTAAGAGTCACCTCGACCCTGATCAACGTTTGAAACTCTACTTGAGCCTTCGATAAATAATTCCGAGTGTGTGTGAGTTAAAGTTCAAGCAGTCAATAGAAAGTTTTAACTTAATTATAAAATTAAATCGATCTCTACTTCTGGAAAATCGGGCAACTTAAACTTCGACAAAGCGATTTCAAGAACATCAATAATTATGGATATCATATTATATTATTATAAAAGAAGAAATATTTAAATGTTTCCATGCTCTAAGCCTTTCCTTGCTTAGGCTACTATGGAACATCCGCTCTACTACGAATACAAATTATGTTAAAGGATCATAAAAGGAACAAGAATTGTGCTGTTATACAAAAATAAATGCCAGTCATTTTTGCTCCACATCATTTATAATTCATCCCCTTCAATCACTTTGACAGCGAACAGTGGGACCTGAGAAGGATAAATGAGATAGTGAACTGATAGAGTGTGAAAGAGAACGTAATACGATGGAATGTGATGATATTTAGACTGGGACAATATATGTCCTTAACTCTGTCGAACGAAATTTGCACTTCTCATATTAATTTATTTAGAACTTTTTTATTGGTTTTTATAAAATGTTCGTATATTTTTATCTCAAACATTTAAAAGTATCCCCATCATTGTATAAAGCTTATCCTTTTCAAGCTTTTTTCCTTCACCCGTCTTCACACTTAAATCATTCTTGTAACTAATTAATTTCCTCCACTTATTATGACCAACTTAGTTGCTCGAGCGCTGATAGCAGCACTTAATTCAGTATTAATTAATTAAATTACTCTGTCCACCAGACGACGTGGAAGCCAGCGAGTTGGATTTACGTAGGGTATTAAGCGGAAGTGGCTCCGGAGAACCAAAGCTACTGGATGCCGAAGTTCAGAAGGAACTTTTATCGCACCGATTCAGTGATGCCTACGACTTCGTAATGATGGAGCCTCATGAAGTCCACGAAAAGGGTTCATGAAGGAAGAGAAACTTTCTCACAGACAAAACAAGCGGCGAAAAAACCGAAGTTGTCGCAATTTCAATGCAGCAATTAAACTTTAAAATTGTCGTGGTTCAAAAACTTTGAAGTCCTTTTTTGCTTAAATCCCTCCTTCTTTAATTTTGTCTCTTATTCCATCCTTCCATTTTTCGTGCCTTCCACTCAACACAATCGAAAGCTGTCATATTTATATTAATTGTGGTTAATTTTCTCTGCACGATACAAAGTTAATGAGATAACTTTTTAGCCATCTAAATCAGTGAATAGATGACTATGTAATTGAGTAAGTAAGTTCTTCCTTTGTTAATGTTTTAGCCATTTAACTAGAAGCTTGAATCCTGTTGAGGTAGACAAGGCACGAACACAGGCAGAGTAGAGAGAGATACTTTGGCGAGAGTACCTCTTACATATATACTACCCTGTAAAGCGTACCTAGAAGAGAGTACTCTTACGTTGTCCTAATGTCATTATCCTTGAGTTAATTTTTAAATTCGATTCCTTGTTTGATCATAATTTTTCTATTACTGTTGTTGGTTTATTATTATTGGTTTATTGTTATCTGTAGCATGGTAACTTATTTATTCATGACTTCTATCAAATTTTAATGAAGCTGAAGCAATGTGCAAACATCCTTCGGTTGTGGTTCTTACAGCCACCCTCTCCAACTCGGTCAGTCATTCGTCACCTCTACGGTTTATCAAACATTTTTATTACAAACACCTAATTTAATATAAACACGTGATGCTGTATTGCTTTTGTTGTTGTTTCTGTGGCTGTCTACCATTCTATTTCCTGTTTCTGATTCCTGCTGTGCGCTCGGTGTCGCTGTTGTTTCTGTTTATCCTTGATTGTAGTTCGTGCGGCAAAAATTCTCGCTTTACTTTATTGCGGCAACATTTTTGCGATTTTTCTACTCGACCCCCGCAACCCTTTCTCTGTGGCCTATTTTCATGTATGTTTAATATTTGGATTTTAACCTGATTACGATGTGGGAAAGAATGCTGGTTGTGGAAGGAATACGTTATTATTTCGTTCGTTCAGCGAAAGAATACGTTGTTGTCACTAAAATAAAAAAATACTGTCATCTGGTATCGATTTCTACTGGGATTAGATTAACTTAGACTCTAAGCAACAAGCGAGCACTAATTAAAGTAATCAATTACTTTACAATTTCCTAATTCATTAAAATTTCAACCAATAATTATTAATTCATTTTTATTATTTAGTTCCAATTTCTTAATAACTGAAAAAAATACGACATATTTTACTGACGATCTTATTTTATTTATTAATGTTTTATAAAATGTGTATAATAAGGAAATTTATTATCTTCATTGCCAATTTTTGTTACGTTGACAAACTGTTGGCTTTTTTGTTCCATTGATTTTCTTGCTCTATTTTAAATACCGCGCAAACTGTTTAGGATTTTGTTAATTCTTCTTTGATCCTGATTTTATCTCTTGTAAGGCACTGTACTTCTCTTCTAGAGTGTTTTTGGACATCACTGAATCGCAGCCAACGAGATTTTTAATAGTCAGTTGCTCTGAAATCGGAAGAAGGCATTCATATTCAAAGAACTGCACACTCTCGCTCTTCAATTTCCGGACGAGATCAAACGCTCCATTATTTTTTAACGATTCTTCGATTATTAGCACTTCGGTCTCCGGGTTTTCGACGCCCGTCGTGTTGTACTTATCGACAACAGCGACAAGCTGGGTAATGTGTGGTAATTGTTCCTTATAAATTAAATTTGGCAGTTTGGAAAAAGCCTCATGAACCGGTGACAGCCGATTCTTCAGCATATGAAGCGCGTGTCTGCCTTTCCAGCCAGTTTTAGAATGAGAAATATGAAGCTGCATATATGCAGCATTAGTAAAAGTATGAATTCCGACAAAATTCAATAGTTTTTCGACCACGAATTCTTCACAAACTGTATTTTCATGGCCACCATCGTCATCAGCAACATTATTCTCAACCGAGGATTCTTTTGAAGATTTTCGGTCAACTTTACTTTCAGCACCAACGGAGCACTAAATAGGAAATATGAAAATCAGAATAAAAGGCATACTTTCTAATTATAATGCCAGTCTAATTATAATGACTTCAAGTCTTCAGCTCACTTCTCTCTTGCGACTCACCTGCACCAGTAGAAGTGCTGCTAGCAGCAGAAAAATAAGTTTAGCAGACATTCGGATCTATGGTCTTGTCTCCAGCTATGAGCAAATGTAACTGATTCGGAATGTTGTTTTGCGGATTACTATAAATGTGACTAAGTCATGTAGAATTTTAGTCATAGTGCCGAAATTTCGAAATTTGAGCTGATAAAATTGAATAAATTACGGAGACTCTTTTAACCTCTTCAATAGTTTTGGTGAAGTAATGAAATTCAGAAAGAAAAAAAAAATAATGTGGCCACAGCAACCATACGCAAAAATAACCACCAATTTTGGAGTCCCTCGCAGCTATTCGTGGCCAAATTGACTTCAACGACCTCACCGCGAAGATAACCTCCGAATAGATAATCAGTGTAACATACAACCGGGCTATTAAAATCTTTACATTATATAAGAAATATGAAACATTTACAAAGCCAACAAACTCAAAAGTTTTCCATCGATGATAAAGGAAGCCCTTGAAAAGTTGTCTCATAATTACTATTATACAGTTATTCAGATTGGCTTCATAGTTGTGCCGTAGCAAATTTATACAAATGAAATTACTTGTTAGAGAATATAATGTAACATTTGTATCTGGGATCACGTCTATCATGTGACCAGTTAATAATATGGTAGTAGTTATTAACAGTACATGATACTAGATGAACGGGCATTAAATTTTGTCTTCATTGCTTACTTCTGTCCACTTTTTGGAGAAAATTAATTCAGTTATTTTATAAGAAGTGGGCGTGGCTTTTTAGGCGCCAATTTTTCATTCGTGAGAAGGAACTGCTTTCATATGCATTATAGACCTGGTCCCTGCATTGAGACATAACTGTTCAATTTTCTCACTTAATTGGTCTTTGAAGGACAGAACAGCATCTTTATTTGCTCTTAGTTTCTCCCGCTAACTGTCAACAGCCGAATTTTCAATCTGGTTTTAAATTTATTGATCCAACCATCTCCTTCTCTTTGAGGATTGCATAAAACTTCTTTGCTTTGGCTTTTATCATGTATCATGTTTACCTGATATAGACACATGCCGATTACGGAATTTCAAGAACCATCGATATAAAGAAGCTTCCATTTTTGGCAGTTTAGATTTATGCAATGTTTTGCGTTTCTCTGCCCCTGAAACAGTCGTATTGAGGACTTTGGAAGTTATTTGTTTGCCTGTTTTTTAATTCCCACGATTGTGGATATGGCAATTCCATATTTTTTCGCAATTTTTCGATACAATTTGCCCCTTTTAAACTCTCTTAAATCTTCACACTTTAAGTGGTGAATTTCTTTAAAAAATCAACTTAAATACGAACACTAAAATACAAACTGTTGATACATTGATATATTTTATTCCAAACGACTTATTGTTAACATACATACAATACACACTACGGTAAAAAGTAACGGTAAAGTACCCTTTTCAAATTGAATGTTCATGCATATGTAAAAAATATAGCATTCATGTATCAAAAATTCTGCCCGTTCATCTTTTGGAGTACTGCAACTGCGTTCATCCTTCCGGGTAGTTGAAGTTACTGAACAGTTCATCTTTCGGAGATTTTACTGTATTATTAAAATATAATATAAATTTCCTTGAAATTGAATAAAAAAAATTAATTCAAAATGGGAAATATTATTGGTCGAATATTCGCCCACGGATGTGCCTAGTATTTTGAAATACTTCAGACTTTCTTTAGCACTGAATCGACTCAAATACTTAAATGACCTTCTGTGACCTGGATGGCAAGAATCATTGCCTTGGGATTTGTTACTTTTATTTTTTTATAGCAATTTAAACCAAACTTACAATTTAACCAGCACTTAACATTAAAACTAAAAACACTGTAGGACCATAAAAAATCTATATTTTCCTTAAATCTTTCAGAGAGGTATAGTATAAGAAGATTCCTTGATAATGATCGCGAAATGCATTATTTATTTCTTACATATTTTATTAAATGTGTTATTCATATCATTAATATGTTGATAGGATTTATATAGACTTTGGAAAAAAAGAATACATTGCAAACATGGGACCTAATTAAGTTCTTCTAAGTCACTTCACAATTTATTGCTATCATCATCAGTTTTGTCATCATCATCATCACTATCTAGAACTTTCATCAAAAGATTATATTTGTTATCTGTATCAGTTTCTTTCTTGACTAATAAGAACCACACGTAGAAATCTTTTGCCTCAAGCTGCTGCTTGGAATCTAATGAGTTCCATAAGACGAATCCATCGTGGTAAAACTCTTCGAAGAATTCCTTAATAGCATTATCGTAGTTTTCCTTGAGTTCCTCCAACTGATTTTTCTTCACCGATTCTTCGTTAGAGACATCCGCAGAATTGTGCTCTGGGATGGATACGGAATCCAAAAGATTTTTCACTAATTTTATCGGTGAATATGCTTCATTAAGTAGTTCGGTCATTCTTTTCCTAGTATCACTAAACTGCTCAATCAACTTTTCCAATGCAACGACGTCGTCATTATTCTGAACGTCGGAGTTGTTCTTCAAATCAGCGACGACATTTTGCAGGACACCCGCAACATCTATTGACACGAGTTTTTCTGGCACTACGGCTTTCCAAGGCTTGGCAGAGAGTGGGAAAGAAATTGGATTCTTTGGCTCCGTGCCGAAGCTACACTGAAAGTGGAGTAAAGAGAAAAAGTTTGAATAATCGTCTTCCAGTTGGATCTTCTCGACTTACTTGCACCAGCATAAAAGCTGTTAATACCAGAGAAATGAACTTGGGCGACATTCCGATCTATTCTCTGTCTTGTCTCCAGCTGTAAAGAAATGAAACTAAATCCAAATCTTCGTTTG
This sequence comes from Myopa tessellatipennis, assembly GCA_943737955.2. Classification (NCBI taxonomy): domain Eukaryota; kingdom Metazoa; phylum Arthropoda; class Insecta; order Diptera; family Conopidae; genus Myopa; species Myopa tessellatipennis. Next base: position 55,397,506 of record OX031316.1, read on the forward strand.
CGAAGAATCTTATAGCCCCGATCACCAAAGATCGGTCAGGGTAACGTTTTATCAGTTCAACATTCGATTCAGTAAAACTATTCGATGAATAGCCTTGTTTTCTTTAGAAGTTTTAATTACATCTTCAACAGTTTCGTGAAGGAATGAAACAAAAGTAACATCAAGTAGTACCGGGAAACGGTTCCCTTTTCTAACGATCGCTGTTGTTACTTGTGACCTGTGCGAATTCACAACAGATAACAGACCCGGGTATAATTTTTTGCCGGAAAGAAATGCTGGATTTTGAATGTGAGACACGGAAAGAAGCCGTCTAATCTACAAATTTAAAAAATGTAAATATGAAGAAGGGAAGGGTTGTAACTCATTTTCGAGCTGAAACTTTTGAGCAGCTAAATCAACGGTACTTCAGAAGACTTGACATGATATTGATTAAGTCATAGCATTTTTTTGTATTTCTTTTAATACTTTGCTTTGACTTCGTATTTATTTCTCTAATATGCGAATAGATTAATAGAGCTTTTTCTATTATTCTCTTACAGTGTAGTGGAGGAAAATCCATCAGAGTGATGGTCAGTCACTCATAAAGTTTTAAATTCTCCTCGCTTGAGTTCTGCTTGCATTGAATTTGCTTGAGGCCAACGTTGATTCAAGTCAGCCGAGCATCGCAATCAGCATTCAATCAACTGTAGCAGCCTGAGCAAACAAATCAACAGGCCTCCTGGTCGACGCAACAATACACGGTGTATGAATGCCTCGTCGTATGCAGCGCAACTTGCGAAATCCATCTCGAGAACCATGGCTTGCAGCCTGCAAAAGCATCCCCCTCAACCTTCCACCACCTCCAGCACGACTTCGGCACCCCTCGCCATGGCCACCTGCGCCTCACTTGCGAAACAGCAGAATCCGAGCAGCAGCAACAGTAACAGCGCCAGCCACAGACACAAAACCGGTGCTCCACATGGCTCCCTGCACGAGATGCCGCCCCTGGAGTTTAACTGGCCGCCGATGCCAGTCTCCAGCCACACCACCCACTTGCACCTGACCATGATGAATGAAGACCCGAAGGACCTGCACACGGCTCGCCTGATTATCGAGGAGCTGCGAGCCAAAGTTCGCTACCAAACGGAGCACATCATTAAATGGCGGAAAGCGTACGCGATTCAAGTGAGTTCTACACTTTAAACCCCCTTCATTCTGCTCTAACGTAGTCTCCCCCTCAGATCCAACATCATTACCGTTACCAGAAGGAGAAAACCGATCAGATGAACTCGCTCACCAGCCAGTTGCTGTTGCTAGAGGCGCGCCTTAAGCGCAAACAGAAGCAGATCGCCAGCCTCATCAATCACCGCGAACTGACCATCCATCGGCAGCAAAAGGTTATCGACACCCTGTCGAGCCGGCTTCTTGACCACGGACTGGAAGCAATCGACGCCAGCTGCACGGCGGAACTCGACTCGCTCAACGACTCGGACTCAGCCGTGGTGCTGGAGGACATCGACTCCGACTGCACCACGGCGTTGTCGCTGCGGCGTAAGAGCAGCGGCGGTGTGGGCTGCGGCAGCGACGGTGTTACCATCGTTCGCTCGATTTCCGATGCCATCGAGACGCAGCTCAACAAGTACGGAGGCGGGGCGCGCCGCAACAACTGCTTCTTGCGACGCCCCGAAATACTTGAAACGGTCTACAGTGTGGAGGAGGATGACAGTTCGGCTCCGGATGTGGCCGAAAAGCGAGATAAATTCAAGAATCGCTCAGAGAAGGCGCTAAGCTCGAGTTCTACAGAGGGTCAAATCGACAACGTGGCAGCATCGACGGGCAGCGCTGAGCACAAGAAACCAACAGAAAAGACAGAGCCACCAGCTGCACCAGCGGCGACACCGACGACAATCCAGATAATAGCGCCTAATGATGAACACATCTGCTCCGTTGTAACTGATGCAAGCGCGACAGCAACTCCGACAGCAGGACAGCATCAACTCACTTCACCGCCTCGCAGAATTCCGCTCAATGCTTACACCATCAAAGTGACGCCGGCGCCAACGCCAGCACCATCGTGTTCGCCGCCACCCACGCCATCCACTTCGCAGTGCTCACCACCAGCCACCGCCATCAGCGAAAATAAACCCTCGCAACAGGTCACGAACTACAACCGCGTCATGTCCAATCATCGCTCCGTGACAAAGCCGAAGGACGTCAAGTACAAGCGCATAAACAAGGCCAAATCGAAGAGCCTTGAGGAGTTGCGCGGGCGCCTCAAGAACCTGGTGGAGCGGGGCAGTGCTCTAGATCCCGGCATGGGCGGCGCTTTCGCGGCGAACGCATTGCCGCAGACTGCTCAGTCGTATGCGTGACACTTGGATCGCTTGAGTCGGGGTGGCGAAGAGGGTGCGGTAACCTTCGAATTGCCTCCTGCATCGTCGACGTCTTCCTCACCGTCCACCACGACGTTGGACTCAGTGGTTAAGCACGCGTGTCCCAAGCGTTCGCTGACGGTGCCACGCCTCTTTGGGTCGCCGCAGCAGCACAACGCAACGGCCAGCAGCGGGGGCATTCGCGGCATTCGACGCAGCAGTTTCTAGCAATTAAAGAAATTTTTCATTCGTAATTGTGATAAAAAATAAAATTTTTCCCTAATTTAAATGATGAGATTTCAAATGAAAAATCCTTATTTGTTTACTCATTTCCTTAAAAATTAATTACATATAAATTAAGTTAATAATAATTTAATGCGTTATTTCATGATCAGTGAATAATAATGAAGATTTTATAACTTAAAATAATTCTTTACGATAAAGTTCTTTATTTATTTTCTTCATTTATTATTAATCAAATTTAAGTTGATATTTCATTATAGGTTTAACTAATATTATTAGATTTATTTATTTTTTAATATTCTTTATTAATATTGTTTATTAACATCGTATTTGTAAGATTTTTTCCTTGATTTCTTAATCGTTTAATAAAATTTTTTCGAATCAACACAAAAATTGTAAATGGTTTTTATTGGGAATATAATTCTTACCTTTTCTTAATTTTTTTTTTCAGCATTTTTTTGGGAATAAATTTATCAAAAAATTACGAGTGAAAAATTTCGTAAAAGAATTACGATGCAGTATTAAGTAGAAGTTATCACAGTTATTCCAGTAAATATCACAATATTCCAAAATATGTGCAACATTTTGTGAGGTCAATTTACAAATTCTGATTATCTACATGTCAATTATCTACAGATAGATAATTGTAGATATTTGTCTCTGAACTTGTTTAATATGAAGAGATATGAACGAAATCTGAAGGAGTCTATCATGTCTACATGACTACATTATTTTACATGTCTATATTCTAAAGACTACATTTTTTATACAATATACATCTATCTTATATACATATACTTACAAAGTTTGGTACATTGTTAGCAAATTCATTTATACCTCAGACATCAGATGATTGATATCTACATGATATATTTACATATGTACATACACTACACATATGAACACTTAATTAGTATCTCTATTTTGCCAAACTCTTTACCTTAACTTCAAAAACAAAGATACACTATAATTCAGTATTAATGCCATAAAACTATATTAATTTAAATCACTTTACATCTAAATATAGAAGTTAATCAACTCAATCAATTGAGAATCAATTAAAAGAAAAATTAACGATGAGCAATGAATTTAATGACTTCTTTACTGTTATCAATAATTGCTGTTATCAAATAATAAAAATTAAACATTAAAAATTACTTAAAAAATTAAATTAAAAATCAAATAATTAAAATTAATTAAATTAATAAGTATACAAATTAAAATTCCTGAAAATTAATTAAAAAGAATTCAATCATCAAATAATTGCGGTTGTTTGAAAATTGTTCGGCTTTCTAGACATAAAAAATAAGACTAAAGACATAAATACTCTATAAATACTCTTATAAATACAAATAAACAAAAACTATAAAAATAAAAAATAAATACGTAGAAAATAAATACAAATGCCAAAAGAAATTTATAATAACTAACATTAATAATTAAATAAAAAATTAAATGAAAAATGATTTAAAAATAATTTATATAAATATGAAACAATATTGCAATACAATGTATAAAATTTAATAATAAATTATATGTATACATCCGTAATAATAAACTATTTAAAATAATTTAAAGTGTAATTAAAAATAACAAAAATAGTTTTACAATATTATAATATAAAATACATAAATAAAGCTTATATATTTATATTATGTTTATATATATTATAATATACGATTATTATATTTATATTATAAAAGACGTAAAACACATGTTAATAAATAAATATTAAAAACTGTAATATAAATATTAAAAAATATTAAAACTAAAAATTCATACTTTCTAGAGTATCTTGAAAATTTACTTTAATTTCAATTAAAAATAATTCGTGTAAAGAAAGAAAAAACTGGGCTACGATTATTTTTTCAGAAAACCAAAATTTATTCCATGGTATATTTAAGCAAAAAATTAAAAATTTTCAATAAATTTCTAATTCATTTTCAATAATATTTCAATAAACTTATATTGACAAAATTAAAATGTTAATAAACAATAAAATGTAAGACAACATTTCTGAATACTGAAACATTATTAGAAAAATTAATACATTTATTAAATCCAACTTAATTAAAAAAAAAATTTAATTACAAATAAATAAATTGCCTAAATGTGGTTACTAGTAAATGCATTCAAGTACAAAAAAATTAATGAATAAATTTGATGACTTTAATATTATCTTTAATATAGTTTGATTATATTTATATTATTAGTTAAATTTAATATACATGTCTATGTATAAGGATATAATTTCTTTTAAATTAATTCGTAAATTTCAAATCTATATAAACAAAAAGAAATATCAAGGAATAATTAAGTTTTTCTCATCTTTTTAAGTGGTCAATTTTTAATTCACATTAAGAAATTGATTTTCATAACATAAAAAGATATGTCGAATGTACCTTAAATAAAATAAATAAAAACCATAGTTCTAAGTAAACCTTAAAATGAATTACAAATTGTATTTATAGGTTAACCTATTCTAAAATAGACAGTTTAAATAATGTTATAATATTCATAAGGTTTCCAAGTTAGACTTTTGTTAAGAAATGAATTTAAAAGAATAACTGAATTTGAATGAATAAAATTACTAAACTTATACTGAACTATAAACTAAACTAAAAACTGTGCTAATCTTGAGTTTCGTTCGCAAAGAGCTTAACCAAAAAACTTTCCTAAATGATTCAATACACTAACAAATGTACAAAATGCGTTCAAATGTATTACTAAGCTAGAGCCGAACTATATACGAGTACATGCATATGTATGAACTTTACCCTGCTTTAAAGCACCCTAATCTAAAGTGTAGTATTCGAAAAGGACGAGCTTAAAAGTACCTAAAGCCTCTCTAAAACCTCTCAATTCTATTTTCTCAATTTACTTAAAGAAGAAAAACATCTTTCAGAAAGAAATTGAAACATTTAAAATATCTTTTACTATATATTTTATAATTCTAAACATTGATTCCATGCAAAACTAATGCAGACTAATGTAGTTAGTATGCAGTCGGAGTGCAGTCGGAGTGCAGTCGTAATGCAGTCGTCTTTAATATTGAACTTTTAATATTAAGTATTGTATTTAAAAAATTAAGTATTTAGAAAAATATTAATAAACTTATAAAAGACTTGTTAAGCACATTAATTAGCTTGTAACTTTTATTTTGCAAATGTTTAATTTTAATGTAAAATAGAAAAAATTATAATTTAATAGAAACTTCAAAAGAAATAAAAAAACGTAATTAAGCCCTAATTTAATATTTATATAAAAGGAATCATAATAGCTTTTTGAAACCTGAAAGTATTTAATTTTGAACAAATTAAACTAATCTTTATAAAGGCGATATATGTTCATACAAATGTAGGTATTGTATATATTGCAATAAATAAATAATAACCCATTTAAAAAATACAAATTAATTAGAGATACAAATTATTTTTAAGTAAAACACAAAAATATGATGTTTAAAATGAAGCGTAAAATTCTGAATAAACTTAGGACGATCTGACGTCACAATGCAAAAAAACGAAAAACTATATATTTATCTGCAAAATGTGCTTGTAACGTTTAAATCAATTCAATTATTTTTACATTTAAATTTAATTTTAAACTAAAAAATAAGGAATATTGTATATTATAAATGAAATTTCATTATATGAAGAAAATTATATCAAAACATAATAAATAAAAATTGAAACAATATTAATATTAAAAGAAACACAAATTAAAACTAATGTTTTAATGAAATTACTATAATAAATTTGTTTAAAATAAATTAATTAAAAATAAAATAAGTATTCAAATAAACTAATAAAATTGAGTTAACTAATTTAAATAAAATAAACTTAAATATATACGCTCGTATATACGTATAAAATAGTAATATAATAATATAAAACAAATTTATATTACCATTAAAGTGTAATAAAACTATTGCTAATGATTAAATACGCTAAATATTGAAATAATGCACTATATAAACCATATATGTACATATATTATATCAAAAGCTATATTAAAATAAATAATATATAGTATTTAAAAATTAAGCAAATATTCTGCATATAGAGAAATACAATTTTGAAGAGTAATTTTAGCTTTAACTCAACTTAACTAAAATATTTGATTTTCACTTTCATTCAGATTGTATAAAAATGTAAAATTATGAAGTACTTTTTTTTTTACATGAATTACATTTTTGACTAAGCTTTAGCTGTTACTTTAAGAAATAATCGCGATTAACTAGTAAATAAAAAATTCCTGTATTTGAATCAAACTTCTATAAGTTTTTTCTTTCTTTTTGACCTGTATGTAAAAATATGTTTAAATCTTTTTAAATAAAATCCACTGATGCAATTTTTATCAACACTAAACAAGTGTGAAATGCTTTTATTTGTCGATTTTCCTTAATTAAAAGGGTAACTTATTAATACACATCTTTTACTCAGCGTACGGTGAGTATTTCTTCAGTATGTACTTCGAATAGCCTGGCTTATCGAACACCCCTCGTATTTAATTTGATTCTGGGTAGCAGACATGATCATCACATAAATTATAAAAAAACGAGTTCGATTTTTTTAAAAAATATTGTATTTAAATCTGTTTACAAAGTATTAAAATAAAGTTGTTGTTAAATATATTATTTTTAAAAATATTTCATAACAAAATATGTATTAAAAAACACCACATCGGTTTGTTATAAGAATAATTGAAGAAAAAATAATCTATTTTATGAATATGTATATACTCGATATACTCTCTCAGTTGAGACAATATTATATATTATGTCATTTTTTTCTATTCGTATTACTGTCATTACTCATACCAAAGAATTTTGAAATGACAGCATTCTATTTGATCTAAAATTGTTCTGTTAATCTTTGGGTACTCCACCTCAAACCTTCGAAAGTCCATCAGTTATCTGTTAGGTAAAAATAGTCGGAGAGGTCAAATAAAGCACCTACCAGAGGCTGACCATTCTATTTGTTTATTTTACGAAACAAAGAATTGATAATTGCAACAGCGATCGGTCGATTTTTGCGGTATAAAATCCATAGCGGCCCCATATTTGCTTTAGTTGTACTTGATTCTACCTGGCGAAACGGTTCAATATGGCTGCTAAATTCGTTTTCTTCTTGCTGAGTGGTTTGTTGCTGACCCAAGTAAGTGGAACCATATCGGTTATATTGCGTGCATTATACATATTTTCTTATTCTGCTTTCGCGTCTCACTTTCGAGTATAGTGTACTTTTGGCAAATACGTCCCCAGAACCATGGCTCAAGACTCTTCAGAGGAATCTGATGAGAAAGACTCACTCAAGACCAAATCCTCCTCCACCACTGATTCCTACGAGGACTTAAGCGAACGTACTAAACTCTTAGTTTTCGTTATTAAAGAGTTCTCCAAACTCGCTGATAGCAATCTTAGGTCCAGCAAGAAGATGCTGGAGGATGTCATCGTTGAGATGACCGCTGCATCGCTGAGTGAAGCACAGAATCCCACCTTTCTGACCGCTCGCATCGAAGAGTTGTCCAGCATGGTCAAGAAGTTGGAAAAACTGAATCCTCGCATCACTGAAGAAAATATGCAGAAATTCGATATTTTAATTCAGTTGGACAATCTGTTGGATCAGTTCAAGACAACTGCTGAGAAAAAACTAAACACCGAAGATTTGTTAATCGAAAACTTACTGAAGAAGCATGGCTTGGAGTCTCTGGAGCGGGAATTTAAGGAAAAGTTTTTATCGTTCAGCGAAAAGTTCTATAGTGCTGCTGATAAATATTGGGACTCGATGAGCCCACAGCAACAGAGCCAACAGAAGGAGTTCTCGGACTGGCTGAACAAATTCAAGCAGGAAACTGATACCGAGAGAAAGATTGAGTTGTTCGGAAAGATTTTCCAAATGGAAGAATAAATAAATACATTAACAGTTAACTAAAGCATTAAATATTTATAGTTTCCTATTTTTAGTCTTTCAAAGATAATAACGGTTATACCACAGTATGAATTGACTTTGAAAATCTGTAGATACGTAATATCGAAATCCAAATGAAGATGATACATGAACAACTTTAAGATGTAAATTAAAATTCAATTAAAATACGTTTTGTTCAAGCGCTTTCCATCCATTATAATTACATTAAAATTCTTACTCACACCTCAAACTGGAAAATTTATATGTAAACAATAGCCGAGTATTTCGAAGGGTGCACTCAAAAGCAGGGCCCTTTTATGAGAAGACGAGCCCCAATAAGGGCGCAACTATTAACGGTCGATTAATATAATCGATAATTAAGTATAAAATAACATCACAAGCATAGTAATGAAAGTGAAATGGAACACTTCCTTAAATAAATTGAAGTCCCTCCTAAAATTAAACAACATTTGAACTATCCGAGGTACCCGGCACCGCTGTTGTATTGGAAAACGCATTCGCAAGGCGGAATATATTAATAGTTAGCCTTATAAAAACGAACTCATCTCCAGCAGATGTTCTCAGTTGATTTTTCTCAACTGCTGCGAGTCGATCGCATCTTCCGAAAAAATAGATACGCAAAACATGTTCGCCGAAAGCACATCGAAAGTACTCTTCGTCATTGTCCTCAGCGTAGCAGCGTTACTGGTGCAGGTAAGCAAAGAAAAGGCAATCGATTGAAGATCGAGCGATCTTGGAACTTTAAAGTGGGGATTTTGGCATTGAATCCTTATTATTTTTAGAACTCCCTAGGAGGTGTTATATCAAGAGATGATGATGATAGTCGAGGTACTCTAACTACCATCGAACCTCCGAAAGATCTGGCAAGTGATCCATCTGATCTATCAACTGATCCCACTACTGAGATCTCAACTGATCTTCCCACTGACCTGCTTCCTCCACCGATTGATGGCGATATAGCTGAACGATGGAGCTCCGATGTATCCGGTGCTGGCAAGCAAGATAATGAATATGGATTCTTTGATCGTATTGTAGAGCTACTCTTTGTGATGCATGATTTCTACGCTTTAACCGATTCGACTCTGACTTCTGGTATGCAACTCTTCGAGGAGGTGATCAACGACGTATCCACCGCGACATCCATCGATCAGAAAGAAGAAATCGGCACGAAAATCGCCGAACTAAGAGGATTCATCGATAAAGTGAAACAAAACGATCCAGTGCGAAGCTTTCAGTTCCACGAAGAACCTGATATGGCTCTGCTTCAAAGCTTTATGGATATCTTGGACAAGTTCAATGCATCCGCTCTGGACGAAGCGAGCGATGTCGATCTGTTGTTCGATTCAGCTTTACGAAAACATGGTTTGGTTGCGATGGAGAAGGAAATCGGTGTGAATTTTTCCGCATATTTGATTAAATATAAAACACAACTCGAAAAGTTCAAAGAATCGGTTGTTGAAGCTGAGCCCAAGACAACGGAAGACGAGCAGTTGAAGCAGTGGTTAATGGAAATGAAAGAATTGCTGAAACATATTGAATCGATTGTGAAATTTTTCAATGAACAAACTAAAAATATCGACAGTGGAAAGGAAGAAATTTAATCCATTTAGCTTTTCTTTAACAGTTCTGCTTCTTCTTTATTTCATAGAAATTTAAGCTTTTTCTAAAGACAGACGTAACTCATCACAACAATAAAACATTACTTGAAACTGGAAGCTACTTTAAATACTCAATTCAGACTTTTTTTAAATACAGAAATATTAAAAAAACATTCGAAAACTCATTAAATCATGAAAACTTGTAATTTAGACAGATTTCAAAATTATTCGCTCAAATAAAATGTAATTTTCTCTAAACCTGTTTTAATTAAAGTTGTATTTAAAGCTCTAAAAAATCGTAGAGAATCGCATGATTAATCATTTTACAGTACAATTCATGTTATTATGATTGCAGTTGTTTTAATAATAAAACAAATAATCTATACTAGAATACTCTATCAATGAATGAACAAAAATGGACACTTCAATGAAATTTACTATATGTAAACCTTTCTTAATTAAAATTTAATTAATTGTATTACATATTCCATTATTTAGTACCAAATACTACGTACTTGATTTTGTACCAAAGCTTTACATTTTTTATTAAATATTTTTTCTTCATAATTCTTCGTAATATTAATAGTACGTCCAAAAAAATGTATCGCCGTAGTAAAGCGAATATCGTCGCTGTGAATGAAAATTTAGAAAGAAAAGCAATTTTACTGAATTTAGTTTTCTTTCTCTCACGCTTAATTCAAAGGAGTTTCTGAGCATTAAGAGGGAGAGAGAGAAAGAGTAATACTCCTACCAATTCAAAAAGAACTTTAATCCTAAAGAGACCATAGAGTTACTTACAGTCGGCATCATACTGTTCCCTTTTTAAATGTTGTGGTCTAGAAAGCTCAACTTTCAAACTGATTTTGGATTGAAGATCGAAGATTGTATTGGGTTTAAAGAAGGCTGAGTTTGAACAGATTCGAATAAACATTTTTACTTCACACGATGCGGTTTGTCAGTATGTCAAATATGTCAGTATGTCTTCTTTTTAGAATCTCATCGGTGTAAAAGATGGTGTTCTGGAACAAGATTAATGAAAATGTATAAATTTTTGAGTTGTGACACTTTTGAAGTGGGTATGTAGTCAAATAATAACCACGGTGGAGTCTATGCGATGGTCAAGAATTCAAAAGTATTCTATGGATTCTGTACTCTGAGTTGTTTTACATATAATAATAAAAGTAACGTGTAACTTGTAGCGAATAGCATAGAGTGACAAAGTGACAAGTTCAGTCACTACGTGAAAGGTTTTTGTAATTTACTTCGGATCCTTTAAAAGACGAAGAGACGCATTAATTAAACGCAAAAATAAAATAATAATAAAACAATAATAATAATATGTGATAAAATAAATAAAACTTATATAACGAATAAACAAATAGAATCAATAATGAACGTGATGAGAATGGAAAATATACTTTTATGGGAGTGTTTTTAGTTCTATAAGAATAGATCAAGTATTACATATATTACTAAAGCTTAAAGTGCTATTTGAAAAAAACCGATTCTCTATTAAAATATAAACAATGCTCTTAGAATTGTATTCAAACATGTTACTGATTCAGCTAGTTTTATTATTAAATCAAAATGTATACCAAAACGATGGAAAAAACAAACCGAGCGACACAGTGAACGAACATCACATGCGTGTAAATAACTTATGTACAATGAAACATTTATCGGAAATAAACTTGATCAATAGAATTGTTCGTTCATATTATTATTACTTTATGGATATATGTATGTATATTTGTACATACTATAGAGACATGTTTTTTTGTAATTCTTTGTTACTCTGGTCTGCTACTCTGGTAAATTACGATTAACCTAACTACGAAAGACATACTACATATATATAAAAATCTAAAATTAAAAACTTTTAAAAATTTACCTTGGAAGAAAATTCAAGTAAAAATTCAATTTATTCAAATCATTTTACAAAGGTTTTTGAGAACCTAGATAGAAAATCATATCAATATACTATACATACATATATTTTTGTTAAATTTAGTGGGGAAAATAAGTTAGAAGAAAGAAATCTAAAGGAAACAGAATTAATTAGATAAATTTTAATTAGATAATTTAATTTAGATTAGATTAGATTTTATTGAGATAAATTGATAACGTTTATCGGTGGATGGTACAGGAAGATGGTAGCGAAGTACGTCCTATTGCTGTTAGTTATTCTTGAGGTCGGAATCGAAGTAAGTAACAACAACAACAGCATACATACTATAAGACTATCAGACTATAAATGAGAATAAACCAGAGCCTGAAAATAAGTGTTGCAGACCTTCAGCAAAAAAGTAAACTTTGAACTATTATTTTAACCTTTTCATGTTTATTGAATATGTTCGGCCATAATTGAGTTTCTTTTGAATAAAAATGAACCATTTGAAAAATCTAACCGCAGAACTCGAGAAATATATATCGACACTTGATGAACTGAACGATCCGGGGCATAGTATTCAATATTCGATATTAAAAGATTTATTCAGCAAACATGTTTGGAGACAATGAAACACGAATCGGCGCAGAAATTCGAAGCAGTCTTGTGGGATTTCGAAGGAATACTTAAAATATTGGAAAACCTTTGCCGGTAAGGAGCAGGCCGGAAAGTATGAAAGAGCAGTTGAACTGCACGCAAAAGATTTTCCCGGTAGAGAGCAGGACAAGGAAAACCTGAGAAGGTGGCTGGTGGAGATGAACAAACTGGCGAAGTCGATGAAATTATACGTGCAATTTTTCCGGTATGGAAAGTCAATAAGCTAGACAAAGATGTAGAATAAATAAATTGCAGTAACTAAATATATTCCAGTACATGTTTTTTATACTGTAGAATAATGAAATTTCATTCTAAATTTGAATGTCACAGTGTCACTATATTTAAAATCATATTTAATATAATAATTTAATCCCAGCACACGTACTCGTATACTTATTGAATGAATGAATATACTAACGAATTAAGTTTATATTTAGAACTCTTGTGGAGGTTCATTTCAATCCTGAATAGATTCTTTTTCCTATATTAACTCAATAGAGGAAATCAGCATCTCCGATTTTTAAAAACAATTCCTTACATGCCTTTTTTAGAATGAATTTAGTACATCCAGCCGTCAAAATAAAATTAACTTTAAAGGACCGAAATTATAAGATGAACTCAGTAGATGCTAAGATGTCAGTAGCTGTGTCTGATAGCGAACAGAACGACAGCTTTGGAATATCCTCATCGTAATCATTTAATATCATAACTTCGCCATAAACCAACGTTTTAATGATTTGTTGTTATAGTGCAAACCAATAGTTTTGCAGAATTGACCTTATTTTACTTAACTTGCTACAAATATAAGAAAACTGTTGAATTGGATTTGAATAAGCTATTCAATACCTAATTTTTTCCCCAACCCGAGTTATGCGGTTTGTTACAAGGTATAATAAAGGATTTACAATATTCTTACATATATTATTATATATTCTTTGGTATAATGAAATAAAAGAATTCATGATTTATAAAACATGCTTGAAAATCTTCAGTATGTTGAAAATTGCCAACGCGATTTTCCACGCAATTCACTAATAAATACGTTAACGAATTCTAATCCCGGAACTCAATAAATAAAAAATTAATTAAGCTTTTTTTGTTGGTTTAACGATCTCCACATTTGTATATTTTGCGACTTATTCTTTTAAAATATGTTGACTTTTACATAATATATTGTTTAAACTTATTGACTTAATACATTTCTAATTATATTTGTGGTTGTTATGCTGGGGGTAAGAAAAGCTTTCTGAAGTGCATTATTTTGTTTTGTTGGTTTTTACTTAAAAATAAAAGAAATTTCAACTTGATTTAATTTTTTACTTAAGACTGCTAAAAGCTTAGAAGCTTTGATAAGAACGAGAAGGATGGCTTATTTCCACTTCTTGTTCTCATAGTCCCACTTCGAGGAAAGGCCGGTGACAGGATTCATTTCCAAGTCCAACATACGCTTGAGTTGAGCCTTCTGGCGGTCCTCGTCGAATGTGACGGGCATCTCATCGTAGACTAAAGCATTACGAATTACAAAGGAAAAGCAATTAAAAATGCTAAGTGAGATAAATTCCACAAGCTTCAATTTCCATTTCTATTACCAAACATATTCATCAGCAAAGCAATCCAAATAGCAAGAGAGGAAAATATCAAGGCAACGCCTATGTGCATCTTCCACTCGCCAGTGGGTGCCTTCATCTCAGCGAAGGTCTGGCAGAAGCTGGCGCGATACAAGGCTTTCTTCTCCTGGACGCTCATTTTCCTCCAGTCCTGCTTCTCCTTCTGCCGCAAGACTTCGATCTCCTTGTTAACCTCCCTAAAGCGTATGGAAGGCATCGGGTAATCGACGCGATCTGCATAGCAGGCGGAGCCGTTCCATCCGTGGCCGACAATTTCACGTTTTCCGATCTTTTCGAGATTGTGAATGAAAGCAGTGCTGCCGCCGGTCGCTTGGACAGCTGATTTGACCAATTGTTGTTGGGCCAGCTGCTTGCGCACAGCCATTCCAAGGATTCGTAAAGCCATGTTAACGATTGAGCTGCAGGAAAGAAATTACAATAAAAAGAAACTATAAAGAGTTGTATTCTGTGTTACGGTTGTCGTAATGTCAAAGGAGGTGGGGAGGAAGAGTTGAAGTGACACTAATTACTCAAGAGGTTATGCAACGCAGCGGCAAGTTGTAAATTTACAAAGCAGCATTTTAATCTCATTTAATTGACCCCAAAAGTTTTATCGATTTTTAACCTTTCCTTTTTCAATTTATTCAAATATCTTATTTATTGATCTGTAATGTTTTTCTTAAATTTCTAGCCATGCTGCGTTGACGTTTTCTTATAAAACGCAAAAATGTTACACAATCAAACGTTAGTAATTTTAGCTGATTGAAATCTACTGCCACTTGAATTAATATTAATATATAAAACTTAAACCGGTAGTCATAGTTTACAGTGAAATTAAAAACTGAGTAAAACCCTGATATTAGTTTAAATAACTTATTAAAAATTATTCCTTGCCACTCACTTTTCACTCGCCAGAAAACAGTAGAAGTAGAAAGAGCAATATTGTTAACGAGTACCACGAAGCAACGAGAATAGTAGCGAGTGCATGTTTAGAAATCAGTGTTGTTAGCTGAGTTACCACTTAATCAAGAATGTTAACTAAGATTATGTTAAACGTTATCCAAATGCCACGATTTCGTTGAACTTACTGTCATTGTTTGTTTTTTACCGATAGCTTTAACAACTGCAACAACAATTTTGGGCGCTCCTGTGTTGTTTTAGGGTTATAGCCCTTTGAAGTATGAAAATTTCGGACCTATTTCTACTAAATTTGACAGGACGAGATCCTACGTGTTATCATTGAAAAGTTTTTCAAATTTCTTTCATTTATCTTAAACGATATTTTAAATTGAAAGAGTTTTTTACTCAACTAATTGGTTATATATATCCATAATAAGCTTAGAGACTCCAATTTCTGAATATTGTGCTGGGCATTTTGGTTAATAATACTAATTTTAAATGATACATAAATGAAATATAATTTCAATACCTTTCTAATCATACCAATGATAATTAGCTAGAATGTGTTAAATAATCGAGACTTTTCAAATTCACCCACCGCCAAAAAAACTCCATTAAAAAAATAAAATATTAAAAATAAACGACAAACGCTTTTTCCGTTTAACACCCGTTTTATTTTGTGCTTTTCGTAATTTTGACGTTACAGCTTATATAACAAAAAAAAAAACGTCCCCTTCGCGTTCGACTCTCATTAATTGCTAGCTTTTGCTAGCACCCGCTAGATGGCGAAGGCGCTCTCAATGGTGTGGATTAGCCGGAAATGAAAATTTAGAGACCGGAAATGAAACTTTTGGTTCCGGTTAATCATTATGTGGTATGTGGAATGTTGTCAAAATATAATATAAACAGGAAAAATTTTTTTTTTTATGTGAGGTGTGGTGGCCGAACTGCTGCTATTCTTTCATTACTAAAAATGGTGCCGGTTCAAATCGCAAGAAAGAATTTAGCGTTGTTCATCAAATTTATATATATTATGCATTTTTATTTTTTTTTAAATTACAGTTACTTCTTAATTAATTATTTAAAAAAAAAATAATCTTCAAAATTTTTTTAAGTGAAAACTAAAATTAGTCCAATAAATCAAATTAGAATTTTTTTTTGTATCGGGTATTTATACAAAAAGCAAACAATTCTAGCCTTTAAGTCAAAGTCGAACAAGAAAAGATAATTACATAATTGAAAAACTGACTCATTTTTACCTTTAATTAAAAAAAAAATATAATTTTTCTTTGTGTTATTGCAAAAATATGCAATAAATATAATATAAATAGAAAATCTCAGAATAAAAGAAGTAAATGGTAAAAAAAAAGTGTAATGCGAAATGCGTTCTTTCCACCTCAGCAATGGTACCGGGGAAAGTTTAAAAAGAATTTTTTCTATTCAATAATTTTATCTTAAGAAAATCTATAATTAACTTATAAATTATCGATTTATAATTTCTGTAAAAATTTACAGAATTTCACTTTTCTTTTTTTTTCAACCAAACCCTTTTCTGCCTATAAAAATTTATTCGGAAACTCGAAAAGAAAGCAAATTACTCCAGGAAAGGTTATAAAATGAAGTTTTACAAATGTGCTCTGGACGAAATAACAGCAAATTTCAAGCAAATTTTAATGCGAATTTTATTTTAAAGCAAAATCACATTTTTAAGAAATAGTTTGTTTGGTTTTGATTCTTACATAAGCAAGGAAGTAATTAAAATTATTATTTAAGGAGAAACAAATTATTCTGTTTAGTGAATTTTTTGTTAAACGGTTTACAGTGAAAACTTTTTTACAGTTTTCGGTTGAAATCAGTTGAAAGTTGAAAAGATCTTATTTTATGAAAAAATCTGATTTCATCTTATGAAAAGCTGAATATTAACTAACATAAAACAAAACAAAACAAAACAAAACAAAATTTTCGCAGCTAAAAACAGATTTCAAGATCGAAGGAGTTGCTTTAAATTGATGGCTCATTATTGTTATTCGTCATTCATTCATTTGTATTCTTTTTCTTTTATTGTGATTTGCTTTGGCGTAATTTTCTTGCCTTCACCACTGTAATTTTCACTGTAGCAAAAAAGCGTAGCCTCTAGCTTAAGAGTTATGATCGCCTGTTGATCATAGACTTTAAGACAAAGCGTCATCAATCAAACATTTCTTTTTATACCCTACACACGAAGTGATGAGGTCACTTACATTCACTTACTACTTCCGTTTGTAACGCATTAAAGGAGGCGTGACAGGTATAGAAAAGTATGTACATATATTCTTGATCAGCGTGACTTTCCCAGCTTTTAAAACGAATTTGCTGTTGAAATTTTGTCCACTGTCTCTGACCAAAACAGATAACCAAAAAAGGGCGTGGTCCGCCCACTAATTAAATAAAACTCCATTACAGGAGCACGAATAGAGATATCTTAATCAAATTTGGCACGAATGTTGTCTTTCATAACAGACTATTTGAAATTGAAAAGGAAAAAAATTAGACCATAGACACGCCTAATTTCTAAGTACAAGTGTGTAGGGTATATGAACTTCGGCCAGGCTGAAGTTAACACTCTTTCTGGTTTTATTTCATACCAAATTTGAAATGATCGTCGTTGCGATTATTGAGTGAAGAGACTGCGTTAAAGACTAGAAAATAGTCCGTTGATACAAGATCTTGTGAAAAAGGAAGAAGAAGTGGAAGAAAGAAGTTTCAGGCTAGAAAGAAATTCAAACGATTCTTGTGAAATTCTTGAAAAAAAGAAACCAAAAAGACTCAAGCAATGAAAAAATTAAAATTGCGATTTTTATAGGGTTAAAAATAAACCTATAATATAAATAAAAAACTTTGTTATTGTATTGTATTTCTTTATTTATTTAGGTTTATTTATCGTGTAGTTTTTGATTTGATTTTTGATACATTGCATTTATTTTGACAATTTTCAAAAAAGATCACCGTCTTTTACAATCATAATAATAATCATAATTATAATAATAATAATTATTATTATAATCATAATAATAATATTAATAGTAATAATAATTTATAGTAATCATAATTAAAACAAATTGAAAATATGTTAAAAACTAAATATGTACGTATTTAAATGGCGTTTCTTTCTTTTTAATCCAATTTTTATCTTCTTTCAATATTTTGTAACCTTCTTAATAGAAATAATAAATAAGAAAAAGTAGTTTGTAGATGATCTTCATGTTGTTTTTGTTTTAATCAACATGCGTATATATTTAAATTATTGTATTTATTACTTATTAATTATTTAATGATTTACATTTCACTGTTTTGTTTTGTTGTTGTTGTTTTTTAAATGCTATCCGTGTCAGTATTTTTAGTTGGCTCTCATTACGTATATAATTGTTGTTGCATAAGCGCTATTTTGATACTATTTTTCATTATTTGTTTTTGTTTTGTCTTTACTAGTTTATAGCGTTCATAGAAATGCTGCTTTTCTTGTTGTTGTTGCTTTAAATCGTTCTCACTAAATTTAAGTTAGTTTAAAAGTTAGTAGCAAAAGTTACACATGTATTTTAATAATATTCATAGTGATAGTAATAATAATAATGATAACATTTAATATTCGTAATTTTGATTTCATATCTGAATCGATATCTTAGTTAATAATTGATAGTAATAATAATCCAATTGATATCTGATTTAATATCTGAATTGATATCTTAGTTAATATTTGATTCCATTTTTATTTTAATATCTGTTTTTATTACTTCAATTTATTGTATATATTGTATTTTTGACATGTATAAAAAGTTTTGACAGTTGACGTTTCCACATATAATAACTTTTGTTGTTTCTTTTTGTTCTGTTATTAATTTTGGGTGGTTGAGGTCGGGAACAGGGGCGGTAAGTAAAGGAGTTGGCTTAATCCACTTAAATACACTTTACTACTTAAGTTCTATTTAAAGTATTTGTTTGTTCAACTGTTTAACAGTTTTTAGTTATTTGTTAGTGTGAAAGAAAGATATTATTTACAATGTTTTAGTATATGACATTAATATTGGAACATTTATTTATATTGTACGAATGAATGAATGAATGAATGATGTATGAATGAATGTTTGAATGTAATGATTATTCTAAGCAGTGATATTTTGTTTGTATTGAGTAAGGAATACTTTATGATTGATTACATTTTACATTGTTTACATTTAATGTTAGCATGAGTTGAAATGCATTATTTTCGTGGAATATAAAAGTTGATTAATAGCAACAAAATGGAACAAGTTGAATGATTACTGTTATTATAATATTTTATAGTATAATATGTACTTTTAATTGTTGTTATATTATAAAGCAAATGAAATGATTCCTTTTTTGTTTTTAATTA
This sequence comes from Myopa tessellatipennis, assembly GCA_943737955.2. Lineage (NCBI taxonomy): Eukaryota > Metazoa > Arthropoda > Insecta > Diptera > Conopidae > Myopa > Myopa tessellatipennis. The sequence goes on from OX031316.1 coordinate 55,417,073, forward strand.
AAAGCAACGCTCAGGGTGTTCGAATAGAAAGAAAGAATTGCAAAAAAACGTTCACGAAATAAGAAGAGTGAACAGAATTTTAAATGATATATTTAATATTAGAGATATTAATTTAAGGGCTAAAAATAAGGAAAGTCTACAAAATTTTAATAAATAAAATACGTTAAAAAATCCCGATAAAACACTTTTTGGTGTTCAAATTTTTGATGTAAGTAAATAAAATTTTGAAATTTAAACCAAAATCAAAATTATTCAAAAAATAGATTTTTTTATGAAACTATTTTGTGCTTCGTTGTGTGTGTTGTTGTATTTAAAATTTGCATTTTTAACAAGTGCGCTAAAAGCAATTTTTTATATTATTATTTTGTTCTTTGTTGCTTTTTTATCTAATGTTTGTAGTGTTGATAAAAGAAACAAATAAAAATCTCTTAAAACTGCTTTCGCTTGTTTTAATAAGTGTCAAAAGTAGTGCAAGAAATTTTATTTGTGCAGCGTTCAGATTTTCAGATTTTTCAGGAATTTAAAAATTAGCAATTTTGAAAAATAAACTTTTTTTATAAATAAAAAATAGTTAAAACTGTCTTTCTTTCCTCACGGTTCAAGGGTTAAATTTAGTTAGTTAGCGAAGTAGTCAGAAAGAAGAAGGAAACATTTAATTTTATTTCTGATTAATTTTATTTAAAGATTAGGAAATGCGTTGCTTTTAATTGCTATCGTTTCTGTTCGTTTGTTGCTGGGTTTAAAATAAAACTGAAAAGTTAATAGAAGTAAAACTTTCGTAAAAAGCAAATTATTGAACTTGGATTTTCGTGTATTAATTATTAAGTTGCTACATCTTTTTAGACTAAATTCATTTGTGTCAGTTTTGGTTTCCAATAAATAGTGTTCAAGATATTTGTTTATTAGTATTTTTAGGTTCAAAATTATGGCAAAAAGAATACAAACTCAAATCAAAATTAAAAAAAAGGATATATAAATTCTCACTTAGACGCTTTCGCCTTACATTAAATTACATGCTTAAAAAACTATTCGTAACAATAACTTTGGATACGCTGCGTTATCTAGACGCTGGACGAGAGCACGCTTGCTTCTTCGCACTTATTCAGCGCCCGCCGAACTGTCCGGCGTTATGTTTGAATCCAAACTGGCGCAATCGGATTCCTGCTCCTGATTCTCCGAGTAGTTGGCAGCTTCTTGTAGACGCATCAACATGTTGAGCTGAAAGTTGAGATTCTCTTTTATTATTATACACAAAACCGCTCATCTCACTGCTTCTACTCACCAAAGGATCCTGGTTCTCTCCATTGGTTGATGTGATACCCTCGAGACCCACATCTTCGGCGTTGATCTGTCGCAGCGGTGGCACCGAATCCGGTCCATACGGCCAGGGATATGAATTGCGTATGAAGGCGGAGGGGTCGTTCCAGGCGCCACCGCGTCGTCCGTACAACTGGACACCCTCTCGCACCGCCTCGACTAGATACGGTGACAGATGATAGTTCCAAATATCGGTGAACCACACCTGCGAGTTCTTCAAATCAAGCGGACATGAGAGGAAGAGTCGCGGTCCGATGGTCACATCGCTGGAGCTGTGAATCTCCAGAAAACGATTGATGTGCTGCCACACGGTGGGCAACCAGGCCAGAACGGTGGAGAGTTCGGATTGCGTATGCTGTGTTTGAAGCTCCAACTGAAAGAGGCGGCGACGCAAAAAGCGGCCCAGGAATCCTTTAACTGGTTCCATGTGGTTGGCAGTAAGGACCTAAAGGATGAATCATCGAAGACGGAATCAGAAAGAAGTACGAACAGTAAAGAACATTTGCAAGAAAAGAAGGAGCATGGAAATGGAGGAATTTCGTCGATCTGCATTCACAAAACTTACCCATCGGAAATTGTGGTGAAGCTGCAAGTTGGTGGTGTTGCAGGTTGCTTGCGACATGGTGCCGATAATGCAGGGCAACTTCGCGGCCGGTCCCGAGCTCAGAAGCGACGAGAAGACATCCCCGAGTGCGGACGCGTGATGAAGATTGTCCAAAATAATCACAGATGGCAGTTCTGAGGCTCCATTAGCTATGGCTGCTTGTTCAGCGATATGGCCAAGATACTGACGTAGTTCCTTGGAGGATTTATGATCCACACTAAAAGTTAAAAGAAGAAGCGATCAGTTAAAGGTTCTCAGACTTTTGGGAACTTTCATGGACCTTATACTAAAGAGTTAGAGGCACTTACTTAAACGTTGCAATAGCCTCCGATGGATTACCGCGTCCGGACCGCGCTACTAAAAACTCTGCCAGGCGACGCGCCAAATAAGACTTCCCAGTGCCGCTGGGGCCACAGAGTATCAGGCGGCGATGCTCGGTGAGCAGGCTGATGTAACGATGAACGATGCTGCGCGGGATGAGGCTGTCAAAAGCGAGACTCCCCACCCCCTGCAAGCAGATATACAAAGTGCGCACATTGCCGATTATATAGCCGCAGGGCAGCAGCTCAGGGAAACCCATTTCGGGGCCGCGCTTCGCTTCACCCAAGTGATATGAGGTGATGGAGTCAGTGTTGAGGCCCAAATTGGTGCCCGGATCAATGCGAGACACGTAATCCTTGAATGTCTTTCGCACTATATAGTCCAGATTTTGCCATGTGGTCTTGCCTGAAATATACGTGTACGCGATGATGAACTCATTCAGGTTGGCCGATGGGAAAGACTGCCGTTCGTCCATCGTAGCCGCCAATGCGTCAGCACTGCCACCGCCAGCCGTGCCCGCCGATGCCACTGCAGCTGCATGATGATGATTCAGCAGCACCGAACCGTTCGCGTAGAATTCATCCGCTTCCAGCATCTCCTCGCAGTACTTGACAAACGACTCCGGTTGGCCCAGATAACACACAATTGCTATCTTCTTACCGTCCGTCACATCGGGCAGTTCTTCCGTGGTGTTTGGCATGTGGGTTGGAGCGGGTGTGGGCTCAATGGCGGGCGGCGGCGGGGTTAGATCGATATGGGTGGATGGACTAAGTGGTGGCGGTGGTGGTTCTGGAGCCGGTGCCGGCGGAATGTTCTCCTCTTCGACCTCTTCGGCCAGTCGTTTGGGCAGCTCCATGGGCGGCCGCGTGTTGCCATCCGCCAGAGAGTAACGTCTGGACTCTCCACAGCCCATTGAGCTGCTGGGACTGATTGGATGACCAACGCCGCCCGGAAGCGACGCCTCTGAGCCAGCCAAGGAACGACTGGTGACCATTTTCTGTAACCGCTCATTGTTCTGCTTGAGTGACATCATTTCGGCGCGCATTTTATTCACCGTCTCCTTGAGACTCTCGAGCTGGGAGGCGGAACTTAAAGCCTCCAGGCGTATATCGGTCAGAACCAAGTCTTTCTCTCTCAGCTGCTTCTTGAGGTCTTCAACCATTTGATGTTCGTGGTCGTGATCGATAGCGTCTATTGGTTTGGCATTTTCTATGAGCGTTACGGAGGTGGCGGTTTTGGCCGGGCTATTTTTGGAGGGCGTGGCGGGCAGCGCAGCTGGTTGAGTGGCCAAAGCGGACAAGCCAATGGGCTCGCCGTGGGAATGTCCATTCGTTTTGGCGGAACCATTGTGGTTGTGAAGGCCAACGCCGTTCTCGGCATGCCCGATGGAGGAATGGCCATGTCCGTGATGGCCGCCAGCGTGTCGACTAGTTTTCGATATTTTGGCATTGCGGGAGAACGCTTTGGTAAAGGAGCTACGCAACCAGCCCTTCTTCTTCTTCGCTTTATCTTGGGCCGAACAGCCAGAGCTGATGGAGTTGAGTGAACCCATGGAATCGGAGCTGTGGTGGCGTTGCATGGTAGGGTTGGCATTGATGCCATTTGTACCCATCGGATTGGACTGATGCTGTAGTAGTTGCTGCTGTTGTTGCTGAAGTTGATGTTGATGTTGCTGCTGTTGTTGAGCCAGGCGGCTCATGTGTCCCGTGACTCCTGGAGGCAAAGGAGGTCCTTGTCCTTTACTTAGTATGTCGTTTTGATTCTGTGATTGTGTCTGGACGCCCATGCTTTGCATGTGGGCTGTTGTGAGTCCCGCTTGTATGGACTGCTTTCGCAGCAATTCGATAGTCTGGCGCATGTCCGTCAATTCACCATCCTTGCGCTCGGCGGTGGCGGTGAGTTGCTGAAGACGCGATGTCATGTTCGAGAGAGACTGCTCAAAGGCGGCAACAACATGAGCCTGCAAGAAGAAAGAGAAAGAAGAGTAACTTAGTGAAGGATCATGGAATCACTTGATCTTGTATAAGGCGAGAATAAAGATATTTTGGAGAAAACTTGACCATCTATTCTAAACTGTTTCAAATATAAATGAAAAGGATCCATGGATCCTGTATCTTATCTATTCTCTACACCAGGAACATGTTTCTGATTCTGTATACAAAATCTTAGCGGGAGATCTCATATTACTTAGTTAATTCCGTCTCATTCCAAATAAAACCCAGACTACGTGTCTCCATCTTCTTCAGTTGATGTTGCAAAGCAAACAACCGATGAATTGTAATGAGCTCGACTGAAAGATGCGAAGATGCTTCTTTAAATGAGTAACATGTATAAAATCGTTGCACAGTTTGACATGGTTGTTGTTGTTGTTGCTATTATGATTGTGGTTGGGTTTGTTTGTTGCTTTTATTTTTGGTTTCTTGTCTGTGAATAAAGTTTAAAGAATTGCAATTTCCAACAATTAGAAGTAATCAAATCAACAATGTTGGCAATTGTTTGCAACACGCGATGTTGCACAGAGACTGCAAATTAAGATCAGCATCAGCGAGCACCAACAGAAATGATGTGCAGATCCTATTCGGATCTCGTTCGTCTTATCGCAGATGTACCCAAAGATGATGCGGTTTCTATAAACCACAGACTTTCTTCAATGAGGATAGTTAGAGGGAGTCGAATGCCGGAGAGAGAGGAAGGCGAGAGGCAGGGAGGGAGGTAGACCAAAAGAGAGATGGAGTTGTTATAATAATTTACAAAAATCATTTTGTTTTACAGCGTCGCTGTGGATGTTGCTGAGGATGTTGTCTCGCATGTCATGTTGGTTGCGGTAGTCGTCGCCGCAGAGTTGAACAGTTTCTGTATACTATGTAGTAACGAGTATATATACATATGTATGTACATGGGTATTATAAACATAAATTCTTGTGTGACGTGTGTAGGTTGATGGCGCTGTGGGTGGAGAATAACTAAAGATCTGAACTCTCTCTCTCTCATTCTTTCTCTCTCCTGTTTTCCCATCTTTACTGAATTCAATTTTGACCTCATAAAAAAAGTGTGCCATCATCAATAATTGTTTGACGTAGCTAACTTCAATACATCATTTAAGAAAATTAGTTGTGGTTGCCTTTCAGAAAAAGAAAGGGAAAAACAATTAAAGTCACGGGTTTAAGCTAGGCAAAAGAAGAGGCAATAGAAAGGAGAAGAGAGAGAGAAAAGAGTTGATTGATAGATGAAACACTGCTACACAATAGACACAATATGGTTTATTAGCATGAGTTCGAATATCGTTCCTTGATATTGAAATAAGTTCTTTTCTGAATTCAAGATCAATTAACAACTGATCTCGATCTATGAACCTCCTTCTGTCGAACTGACATTTAATTAAAGTTGTGCGATGATTATTACTATAATTATTTCTTAGAGATTATTATGAAAAGAGATCATCAGAGGAGAGACACAACAACAACAAAAACAACAACATAAACCATGCTAACAGACCGTGTGAAGAATAAAAATATCAATACTTTTCTACAGTCGGTAGATAAGTCTGTCAACTTTTTTATTCTTCCGAACTTTGTAACTTTACTCTTGAGTCTCAATTTTAATAATCTATTCTTTCTAGCTTTTATTGATATAGGAATAAAAGCTGTTATTAAGTATTTTAAGTTTACTTTAAAATTTTAGTAATAAATTAGATATGAAGAAACTTTTGTTTTGTTATAAAATTTTGCGTAGGTTTTCTTTTGTGGAAAATAATAATAACAGCAACAACATAATCATTATGATGAACAAAGCAACAAAAACAATAAAAAACATGCTGCACGTGCGGCGCTGCGTTGTCTGCAAACTTTTACACTATAGTAAATCTTTTTTATGAATGCAGCACCTGCTGTCATGTCGACAACCACGATGTCATTTTTGTTTGGTTAACCAACCAACCAACGCAACATGTTGGCAAGAAAAGCAGAAATAAAAATCGTATCATTGTTGTTTGTATACGCGAGTACAACAACATCACAAAGAAGCAACCAAAGTGAACAAAGAAGAAGTAAAAGAAATACAAAAACAAACTAAACTCTAGAGAATATCCTTGATATACCTCTCAAAGTGTAAAAGAAGACGAAGAAAAAAAGGAAGACTAGCAAAAACATAGAAACCACGTCTTAACGACGTCGCATTCATCTGTCGTGAGGATATATTAAAATAAGGCTTTAGTGTGTATAAGAGTGAGTTTAACTTAACTTAATACTTAGATACTTTTGAGGTTACCAAGTTATTTATTACAATGAGAATGTGAATGGAGAGGATAAAAAAGTTTTCAAAGGTAAAATAATTCAAACATAAGCTTTTTCCCTTTGAGTTAAAGGAGTTATATGCACTTTTAATATACAAGTTAATATACAATTTTATAAACAAAACTTTTACGACCTTCATAAACGTAGTAGAAAAAAGCTTAAAGGTTTTATTAAAGACTCTGTAACGATTATCGTATTTACTAGTATCGTCTTTAAAACCAATTGAGAACTAACGGTATGTTTACAGGAGGGTTCCATACGTAATGATGTTTTCCTATTTGATTTCATGGTGCTTATATTTTTTAAAAATTAATTCTTAGTTTATTATTAATACTCAATTCTATGTCAAATGTACAACTGCTTCCACAAAATCTGATTATTATTCATAATACGAATTTGGTTTTTGAATTTTTATTATATACGCGTCAAAAGCTTGTGTATTTGCTACATATTATATTAAACATAATCGTGTAATTAAATTAAAGTTTAGCTTGAAAAATCCGTTCTATTTTAACTCATATTTTATATAAGATGCTGCCGACTCTCCCAAAGGTTCAATTTTTCTTTCATAACCAGACATGTCTGCCACGCAATTTATTGTTGAAGAGGTGTCTGTGCATCGATCTCTTTCTATCTCTGTTTCTATCTCTCACTCTCCCTCGCTCTCTCTCTCTCTTTTTATCTCTGTGTGTGTGTCTCTCTTTCATCGTCCTGAATCTAATCAAATTTTAGATGCGGCGACATACTACGTGATGCGACAACAAAATTGCTGTTGAACTGAACTGAACTGAATTTCTAAAAGCTATTTTCAAAGTTTTCGTCTTCCCCCTCAAACTCTCTCCTCCTCCTCCTCGCTCCCTGCACTTTCCCTCTACTTTTAGCAAAGTATCAGCATCAAAGAAGTGAGGGAAGAATTATAATTTAATCTAGGATTTAAAATTGTGCGAAATAAGTGACAAATAAACGGTTCGTGGTTTCAGATTATTTCTTTATATCATACATAATTAATCGTATATATGTAAGCGTGCGTGTATACGTGTGCTTGTGTCTGTGTGTGTGATTGAGTCATTAATTAAAACACGATTCGGTTCGGTTTAAAATTATAGAAATAAATAAATAATCGCAGGGAGGTGACGATTTTTATCTTTCGAAAAAGTAAAGAAAAAAAACGATGGCTTTAATTGAGAAGTGATGATAACCTGAAATGAATATGAAGAAAAATATTTGTTTGTAAAAAGGATGTAAATAAAAATAGGGTAAACACTCTAAACCACTGAGTGGTTTTAATTATTATGATTCTGATATACGATCACTATTTTTATATATTTTATTTTTACTAATTAATTTTTTGTTTTAATTATTAGAAATGATTTCTTATTTTTAAATATTTTTATTGCAGCAAAGTCATAATTTTTGGAGAAGGGAAGCACAAGAAGATTAAAGATAATTTTTGTATGTTTTCTAGAAACCTGCAGCGACTTTTAGCAGTTGTGAAAACAACAGAAACAAAAGTCTTGTGTAAGAAATAAAAACCAACTGCAGTAAAATTCAAACGTTTCAGTTGTTATTGTACATTTGTTGTTGTACAAATGCAAATGGGTTAAAAGCTATCATGTTTTTTAAAAAAAAGAACATGCATATTACAAGCGAAAACTATCACGTCATAAAAAATCTTTCAACAAAAGTGTTGCTATAAAAATCGAAATTAAAATGAAAGTACACGTGGTCATAAATAAAAATTATAGACGTTTAAAAGACTGAAAGAGAGTGAGTAATAAAAAGTTAGACGGGAAGAAAAGTGAAGAGGTTTTAGGAGAAGGGTAAATATAATAAAATGGTCCAGATTTAAGCACTTTATTTGATTTATATACACTAAAAAAATAAAATATATATTTTTACAGATGTTTGGGGTTGTATATTTATCGATTTAGAAATGTTAGTTCGGTCTGATTTCGATTTCTCTCCTATCGGTAAATAATAAAACATCAGAAGTGTAAAATCAATATTAATAAATTGAAAGCAATACATCAATTTATCAAACCATATTTACAAAAAAATAACGTCACTTCAGAATAAATCTGGTAAATAAAGAAGAAGAAAATAATTCTCTGCGATTCGGTAATAAATAAAATACTTGACCTTGAAGGTGTTGATTCTCAATAATAGTAAAAAGAAAAGGAAGATGGAGAAAAAACAATTAAGAAATACAAAAACAATAAAAAATGTCAGCAATTTCAAAACTCAACGAAACTGCAATTTAAAAGTATAGATACGAGTAGAACAACAGCAACAACATAACAACAACAATAAATAAATTAGCAGTAATAATAAAAACAATAACAACAACTGATCGTAACGATTAAAGATCATGACATCTATAAATTGATCATAAACATAAATCTTCGTTAAGTTCGGTATTTTCTATATACTTTTTTAATTAAAATTAATCAATAAATAAATTCCTAGAATCAAATAAATTTTTACATAGAGACAATATAAATTATTATTCATATATGTTTTTCTATTAAAATGCAAATTTTTTGTTCACTTTAAGAAAATATTTTATGAATGAGTAGATGAAAATAATTGAAGGTAAAAGAGGAGGGGGATGAATTATCCAAGAGGAGAAACAACACCATAAAACAACGAAATTACGAATATGAATGAAATAAGAAATTAATTAAAAAGAAATGTGTAAAGAAAAATAAAAAGTACAAAACTAAAAACAATAAAATATTTATTTATGTTGTTGATGATTTTGGCCTCTAATATCGTTAAGTTCGTTAAGTTTATATACTTATTCAATTTAGTTTGTTTTTACACTTTTTCGTTTTCCATGCGTCTTTGGCAACACTTATTTTGTGCTGTTTTCTCTGCTTTTCTTTTCTTGTGCTTCGCCTTCTTCTTCTTCTTGTCTTTACTGAACAAACGCCCACTTGTACAAAAACAACAAATAACAGCACCCAGCAGTGTTAAATGGCCACAACAGGTTGTAAATTAATAAATAATTATTACGGCCGAATGAAGTGCTGCCAAATTTGGCGATAAAAGTAAACAAATAAATGTTTACCGCTTCGAAATCTTGCCAAAAATTAACGAATTAAGGCTAAGAAATGAATAACGGAACGAAAGTTATTAAAAAAATATTGTTTAACTTTTACTTCAAATTAAAATCAATGTAACGACAGTACATATTTACGGAAAAAATGTTCCTTAAAAATCAGCTTAGCGAAAGTATTTCGAATAAACCACCGAGTCAATACACTCGAACCAACTTAACAAAAGTTTCTAGATAAATGCTTTGATTCAATTATTAAAGAGTTCGACTTAATGAAAGTAATTTGACCCAGAATGTTTTACTAATAAACTTGAAGAAATTACAAACCAAATCAGCAGAGATATTAGGTTATTCAGTTAACCTAACGAAAGTACAGTGTAAAGTTTATATTCGTCGGACTCTATTCAGAAATAAAATAGAATTTGTTTTAATTAAGTCAAATAAACTATATTGTTGTATTATAGAGTTATTAAAAACTTAACAAAAGTAATTCTTTTATGAAAATTTTCATACATTCACAATTTGAGGCACACGTTATTAACAATATTTGAAATTTTTTAAAGAGCCTTGAAGGAAACTTTATTTAGACTTTATTTAGACTTTAGACACTTTAGAATATGCTGAGTTGAAAACTGATTACTAAGTCATGGTATTTATGTTATTGTATTATTAAATAAAAGTGAAAAGCTCAACAGAATTGCCAATACAATTAATGTAAAGATATTAAAAATAGCGTTTCTTTATTCAAGAAATAAGAATTTCTTAGAAATAAGATTTATTTCTTTGTAAAAGCATAGAAAATATAGAATAATATATTGTATACAACTCGGATTATCGAAAAAGTAAGCAACTGCTTCGGCTTCTACAGAAGTTGTTCAAAATTCTTGAACTCAAGCGTTAATCGTGCACTCAACGTGTGAAGAGCAACGATAAATCATTAAAAGGACATGAAAGGTCAATGAACAACAACAACAACAGCAATCACATTTGTGGTTGTACAAATAAATGTGTGAGTGTGTATTTGCCTGAAGTGTTCACTGTTGGAGTGAGTGGGTTGATCTGAATATATTGTTCATGTATATTTATTGTCTTTAATAATTGAATAAAATTAAAGGAGGATTTTTGAGGGAAATCCATGAACAAAGTGTTTCCGTAGATCATGTTTGGTAAATTGATTGAAGAATATCAAGTAAAATAGTATTCTTTAATTAATATTTCTTAAATATCTTCTCTATCTCGAAGTAGCATAATTTTTATTAGATGTTTCTTTTTATTTACAACTCGATGTTTTATAATATAGTTGATAAAAATATACAATACCTTAAATAACAGAAATTAAAAATTATAACGCTTTGATAATTATTTAGGTCAAACTTAAGTTATTACATACGGGTACATATAAGAACATTCATTTTTCTTTGTATTTATGTATGTGTTTATCTTATCTGTAGCTTGATACGATATACAGACATCTTTCGACTGTTAACACGGACCAGTTTATAGTAGTTCCGTGTTATTCTCGACTTCGAGTAATTCAAGCACCGTGTTATTCGAGGGATACCTGTATATACATATATTATCTCTTGTGTGATTGTACGGTTGTACAAATGGACATAACTTGCACTCCTTGATAACGATGCATTGCTTAACATTTACTTAACTTTTCACCATCAGATTGTCGGGGAATGTATTTAAGTATTAGAAAAAATTGCGAAACTTTGATTGATTAAGTGATTTGATTTGGACTGATACAAAAGAGAATGGAGAGCACAAACAGATATGTCAGTAGATATCTGTATATGTTATATATAAAAAGTGTCTCAATAAGAGTGTGAAATGTTTCTGAAAGGTTTTAGTTTTTGGGTCAAAGGGATTTTGTATCCATTCATTTGCAGTTCTTTCCACAGAATTCACTGAACAGTTGTGTGAAATATTGAATTAAATTCGTATAAATGAAGATAGTAAATGAATGAATGTTAATGTTGGACCACAAATAAAAGTTTTCAATTTAAAGCAAACAACAATTAATCCCGTTTATTTAAACACTATTCGATGGCTGGAAAAGGAACAACTTTTTAATGGCATTGAACTTGATCTTTCTTGTGATTACTTGTGTGTTGTTTTTCGGCTTCTTCTTCTTTTGCTTCTTCTTGATAGTCTTCTTCTTATTTTTCGTCTATTTACTATTGTTACCATGTTTCTTAGTTGCTTTTCCTTGACTTCTTCTTCCTCTAACAACACAAGCAACACAAGTTTTGTTCAAATAAAATAAAAAGCAAAAATTAAAACTAAAAGCAAAGAAATACAGAACACTTTATTGTATATACGATAATACGAACTTAGAACTTGGAGCTAGAAATAAGCAACAAAACAAAAAATAATAATGCAAAGAAATACAAGAAAAACACACACACACACTTTCGTTAAAGTCAAAGTCAGAAGAATCAAAATAAAAACAAAACAATAGGAAAACAACAAAACCATGTGGATAAAAACATAAGAATAAAAGCAAAAAGACACCGAAACTAAAAGCAAGCAACTTTACAACATGATTCGGTTGAGAGACTTCTAATGATGTTTTTTCATGCTATTTTTACCACACATGCGGGTGTTCGGATGGGGTGGGAAGGGGTGGGCTACAGCGGTGTCCTATGGGAGAGGCTCTACTGTCCCTTCCGTTGTTCATCCTCTTCACCTTCGTTCCTTCCTTTCCATTAAATTTAAATTGGGTTTTAAATCTGTTTAAACAATGGATGAAGGACGAAGAGAGGGATGGATGAAGGGAGCTGAGAACAGATGAACCTTATGAGGGCAGATGAGGGGAGGTGAAGTTCGGGGGCAGCTTAAATTATATCGTGAGATTAACATTTTCCTTGTTTATTTATTTCTCGTACTTTTCATCAGGTCGTAAAATTTACTCGACAGCATTTTTACACTTCAATGCTTTATTTTTTGCTATACTAAATTTTTGCTGTGCTTTATTTTTGTATAGTTTTCTTTTTTGTATAGTATTTTTCTAGAGTTTTTTGTATTTATTTATGTGTTGGTTTTGTTTCAGTGTTTTTCCCTCTTTTATTTCATTGTTTTCTGTACTCGCAGGAAGAGGAACGCATAAAAACAAGTTACAACAAACACAGCACAACAGAAATCTTCGAGTTCAAAATCCAGGACCGAAAAAGGAAAAAATACAAGACAAAAATTAAAATAGATTGGGGTGTCGGTGCAGATGCTGGTGCTGATGACGATGACGATGACGATGCCTCTGTTGCTGCTGATTTCAGCTGTAGCAAAAGCAACAACAACAACAAGAACAAGAACAGAAACATTTAATGTTGTTGGTTTCGCGTGCAATTTTTAAGTGTGATTTTAATGTTTCACTGTTTTACTTCGGTAATCTTCTTCTTTTTCTGATTCTTCTTCTTCTGATTCTGCTTCTTTCTTTCCCTTCTTCTTTTTTCTTCTTCTTGTTCTCTTTCCGCTTTTTGCTCTTCTTCGTTAAGTGTCATTAAGTCTTGATTACTTTATAGTTGGGGGAACTCTTTTCCAACATGCACTTGTTTCATCCGCTGGCAGAGACGCCGGCAGAGATCATAGCAGAGGCAGGAGCATCGACAGCGGCTTCATCGTGAGTCATTTAAGCGGAAGTGCGAACCGAAGCATTATCATTGCTAAAGTATTCATGGGGATTTCTTTAAAAATAGCCATCAAGGAATAAAAAGAGGAAAGAAGATAAAAAAAAAAGAAAATAAAAACGTGGAATTAAAAAAAAAGAACATAAGGAGAACAATAAAAAAATCTACTGTGGAAAATAGTTGAAAGAACTCTCATCAAGACTGCTCCCTGCTCTGTCAAGTCTTGCAATATTACAATATTTTCGCTCAATATTATGCAACTTTAATGATAGACTGCCCATCAATAGTTTTTTCTTCTGCAGTCGCGTCATTTGTCACATGACAGTCATGCATTCGCACTGCTTGCTTGTCATTCAGCGAGCGAGCGAATGTGCGTGTAAGTGACTCATATTTCCGTCATATTAGACGCTCATCAGGGTTTCATCGAGTTTCGTTGAGTTCCACTGAGTTTCGTTGAGTTTCTTTTGATGTGCACATCTGCATGAGAACGTTTTTTTTGTTTAATGCAATGATTTGTTTGAATCATCAACAACAAACATCGTCAGAAAACTGATTGAGTGACAGACACATAAAATGTGCGTGACTGATCAATGATGGTTTGAAGAAATCTCATGTCCGACTCCGGCGTTCATGATTTGCAAAAAGTTTGTTTTGTTTGCACTTTTATTGTACTTTAATGTTGATGATGTTATGAGTTCATTAAGTTGCTTAAGTTGTTTTTCGTTAAGTTTGAATATTAAACTTAAATAGGAATTGAATAACATCGCAAAGGAAATAGAGGAGAATTAATTTTAAGGGGAATTAGGGAGAAAAAATAGTATTAGATATAAAATCTTGAGCAAAAGCTAAAGAAAGACCAAAAGAGACAAGAAAAAGAAAAAGACAACCAGAAACAACAACATTAAACCAACAACAACTAGAAAAAACAAATGAAGAAGAAGAACAACAACAAGAAAAAACTAAAAACTGATTGAGCTTTTAAATGGATTGACTTTGAAAGTAGAAAACATGTTAATCTCAAGCGACAGACAGAAAGACAGACAGACAGACCGACAGATGTACACGAGCAACTTAACGAATCTCGTACAACAACAATTTCATGTGTCTTAATTTTTGAATTCTTTTTCTTCTGAGGATTTTAATTATTGACAATATGAAGCTTAAAAGTTATCAACATGAAATACGAAAAAAATTGAAACAAAGAGACAAAAAACCTCACATAAAATGAAAGAAAAAATTACAAAACTAAAAGAAACTAAAAAACTATAAAAAAAGAACAAAAAATTTTTTAAAATTAAAATATGAGTTTTTAAACTTTTTTGTGTCAATTTTTTTGACACAAATTCGCAGCTGCTTGTCATTTTTTGTGTCTGAAGATGGAGATGACGATGATGATGGTAATGATTTTGTTTTTTTTTCAATTATGAATCAATCAAGCTTTTAGTATTAGTTGTCATTATCAACATGAAAAACTTTCGTCAAGTCATCAAAATCAAATTGCTTATGGTTTTGTTTTTACTTTTGTTTTCACGAAGTGTTTGAGGTCAAATAAAACCGAAGCTGTTCATCTTAATTAACTTGATTGACACTTCATACAGTTGAAGAAGCAGCAGCAATTAAAGATGTGAGGTTTTTTAATTTTATCGTTTTTCTATTCCTTTCTTTCTTTTTTCGTTAAGTTAACAATTTAGAGCAATTTTTGAAATTACTCAAAACTGTTATTAATCTTCATTCATTTAAAAACTATTAATAACTGTGAATATTCTGTTTGGAAATTAATAAATGCAGTTTCGTTAAATTTCGATAAGTTGCAATAAATGCTTACATTTTACTATTATTTGGAAAGTTATTTAGATTTCGAACACTTTTAATTACTTAACACAACGAAACTTTTCTTTTAGTAGCGAAAACCGTTTCGTTAAGTTTATTTTGGGTATAAAAATCTGCGATTTTTACTGTAACTCCAAATAAATTGATTTTCTAAGGCTCCAAAATATTTACAAACATTTAAGTTCGATTTTAATAGTACTAAAATAGCTTCGTTAATTTTCGATACGTGACAATTATTTAAAATTTGATATCATCATTCAAATTCATAAAAACTTTATTCAGAGGGAAATAGTTTGCTTTTTTTAAATATAAAAAATATTTCAATATACTTCTTTAATACCTTTTTCCACATTTTTTTTGGTTTAAAATCGAACTTCGAAGGCCGTTCGAGTGCCTTGAGGGCAGGCCAATAAATCAACCAACTTTTCATTTATTAATTCCTTCATACTTCATTCAGTGCTGCTGACGTTTTCATTTCAATATAATTTTTCATACTTCCTTCGGTTTTCCCCACTCTTGTTCTCATATGTTTTTATCACGGTATTTCATGTTTTATGTTGGGTTTTTCTTAATTTAACAGAGTCTATAGCTTTTTTGATTGTTTGTGGCATGAATTGAATTGAACGGAATCGTGAGACCCATCGAAAAATCGACAGACCAGTCGACACAGCAGCCAACCGATTGACCGAACGACACACGGAGGAACCAAGTCACCAAACAACAACCAACCGACAGTTCGAGCAACCACTCCACAAGCAACCGATTGGCCATCGATATACACAATAAATTCTACTTTGCTTTGAATGACGTCTGAATAACGAAATGTCAAGTGTAAATGTCTGTGTAGTAGTTGGTGCAATAGGGAGAGACTTTGAAACGAAGGAAGGAAGGCAGGAAGGACGAAGGAAGAAGGGAAGGCGTGAATGCATGGCACAGGGATCGAAGTGAAGACCTGACAACAAGGGATTTCTTTAGTGATTCACTGAAATTTGACTCGTTTTTTTTTATGTTTATGTTTATTTGTATTTCTATTGATTTATTTATTTGTGTATTTTCCATTTTTATTTTGTTTATTTTGTTTTTGGTTTCTATTTCTTTTTTGCAGACTTTTATATGTTTAAATTTCTTTTACTTTTATATATTTTCATTATAGTTTGCATTCATTAATATTTCATTTTTATTTATTATTGTTTTTAAATTGGCCTTTAAAAACAATTCTTTAAATACGGGTTTAACAAGATTCGTCAAATTTCAATAAAAGTACACAAAAGAAGTGATCATAATTTTAAGATTAAATTAGTTTGGAGTTTATTTAGCCTTGTAAATCTATTGAATCGTTTCAAATGTTGGTTTACTGTGTTTTTAACTATTTTATATCATCAAAAAGTATTCAAAAATAAACAATGATGCCAGTAATGAAGTAATTAATTAATTATTGTAACCTTTTTATAACTTTTATAGCACTTTTTCTATTTTTCCCTGTGTTATTAACGATAATGAGATCATAAAAAACCTTGAAGTGATTCAGCATTCAATTCATTCAAAACAAAAGCACAGAAACCTTTAGAAAAAATAATCTTCTCAATATAAATATGTTTTGAGGGAACAAACACCAACTTCATGTCCATTAAAAGTTGCGTAAAAGTGAGAAAAGAATTAAAAAATTTAATGAATGGAAGTGAGTTTGTATTGCCTCTGATTTCAATGACTATTTAAATAAAGGACAAGAGGTGAAACGGAACAGGACGGAATGAGAGAGAATGGGACAGAATGCGACGCACCTCAATCGGTTAAATCAATCAATTAAATCCAAAAACTTGTTCAAGCGATTGCATGGCTTAAAAAACGAAAGCAAAAAAGAAAAACAACAGCAAAATAACAACAAAACAAAGAAGAAGAAAACGAAAAATACAACAAAAAATATTAAAAATAAAAATAATAATTTTTAGTATTAAACTAAACGAAGTCCGACAACCGCAGAGTAAGCTAAGCTAAGCTTTGCAATAATAATAAATCTTTTGATCTTTACCCGCAGCGGACGCATCGGACGCACGCCACGCATGCGCAGGCGTTGTTGTTATTAGTTTATGTTGTTGTTGTTGCTTTCAAAATTAATACTCATATTTATTCAAATTAAGTTAATCGAAGACAGTTTAATATGTAGCTGAAGTTGCAGTTGAATCATGATTGCTGATTAAATACATAGTATATAGCACATTTCATTGCTTTAGTTAATTTGAATTTAAGAAAATTCATTAAGAATGTAATAAGAAACTCGTAAACAAACCCATTTTTGAATAAACATAATTCGGTCATTAAAAAGTTCACTTCAAAAAAGGTTCAAAAGGATAAATAAATTCATCAAAAGAGCTACAACCTGAATGACTCGAAAATAGTAACAAAAACGATACACAAAGATACCAAAGAAGGATCTTAAATATGAAGAAAATGGGTACCGAGGAGTTTTTCCGTCCCGAGTGAGTTACGTCTTGATTACAGACATCAAAACATCTTCATAAAAACTTTATTATAAATTATATTATAATTGATTAAGTGATTTGATTATGATATTAAATAATATCATAAATACGAAATTCTTATCAATCATGAATCTTAGGCGATATACTCACGAATGATCTTTTATTTTAGCAAAATACTTAGAAAAATGTTATACTTAGTGAAGCCTCTTAAACAAATCTGAATGAAACTCACCTGTAAAGAGAAAGAGAGAGAAAGAAATATTAAAAATTATATATTAATTAAAATATAGTTATTATAATTATTATAATTGCTGTATTGTTATCGTTATTCTTATTATCAATATTATTATTATTACTATTAACATTATTACTATGAGTTATTTACAATTTCTATAAATACAACACATATATAACTTATTTTTTAAAAGTATATAATAAATGAAAATGGAGCATTTACAAATACGTATTCAATTATTTATTTATATTAAATGAAAATAAATATTATTTGCAGAATTCGCTTTTAACTTCCTTTTTTATATATTTTTTTTTTTTTTGTAAAGAAGTTTTTCGAAGTCAAACTCACAAATCAAACATATTTTCACAACAGCAGCGAAACTTGTAGTTTCGAGTGGATAGAAAACGTGATTTTAATGTCAATGTTTGTGCAAATAAAGGGGGCAAAAAACAAGGAGCGGCAAAGAAACTGTCAGCAATCGTAAGAAAAACAATCCATCGTAACTGTAAATTGGTTTTTTATCTGTGACAAAAATATTCTATAGCGATTACAAGATATGATATATTCAATCGCTTGTTGCAGTTGCTTGTTATTGGTTAAAATAATTATTGTGAGGGAAATGTTTAACATATTAAAATATGTTTTTAAGACATAAATTTATGCATATAAAAAAATTAGTATTTAATTACTTATTATTACTATAATAGTACATTATTACTTCTATTATATTACTAATATTATTTGGTTTTTTATTTTGCTTATAAGATTTTATTTTGTTTATTTCATATTTATTTCTATTATGTATATTTATACCATTTATATAACCATATTTATAAGTATTATTATTGTCCTATATTTTGAGTATTTGTTATTTAAAATGTATTATATAATTTTTCTTCTTTTATTGTATACATTTACGTATTTATTGTATATTAACTTGGATTTCTCACTGAGAAGGCATTCACAATGCTTTTTCTTTCTTCTCTTTTTTAGTCCAGTTTCAAGTACATATTAGGAACTAAAGCACTCAAAATAATCAAACAAAATATTAGAAACAAAATCCAAAAACCATTTTTAGAAAAACAACAAAAAGAAACTCACACCAACAACAAAGCAGCTCAAAATCATCAGCTGTCAATCATGGAAATGAAACTTATTTTATTTTATTTCATTTATTTTTTTTTCAACTTATTTCAACTTGGAAAAAATTTCACACGCTTTTTTGTAGCATGTATTTTTTTATCTTTGTTTTTTCTCTGCCGTATTTGTTGTTGTTGTTTTATAGTTATTATTTCCTTTTATTTTATAGTTGTCCATATTATAGATGACTTTGCTGACTTTATAAGGAATAAAAAATGTCCAAACCAAAAACTAAAGAATTAAATAACCAAATAAGAAAAAAGGAAAAGAATTATAAATAAAAAATAAAGCAAGACTTTATATAGATATGTGTACATAAAATTAAAAAAAGTAGAACAACAACAAATAGAAAACATAAACAAATAACAACATAAGAACAATAACAAAAACAACAAATGGAACAACTCTGCAACCGAAGCGAAAAGTAAACAACTGAAACAACACCAAAATCAAACAACGACAACAACATATACGAGTTGTTGTAAATACAATGTTTTGTTGTTTGTTTGTTTTTGTGTGTTTATTGTTGTTTAAGGTTGTTTAACGATTTCTGTTAAGTGTTGTTTATTAGTGTTTGCTTTTTGGAAGTTGTTTCGTATTGCTTTTTGTTAAGTGGACAAGAAGAAAAAGCAATCTTTACGTTTTGTTGCTGTTGTTATCTACTTTTCACTTATATAGTCACTTATGATGCTTTTATATTGTATATATTATGATGTTTATATACATTGTTGATGTTGTTGTTGTTACGGCTATTGTTGTTGTTGTTTTAGTAATAAACTTCTTTAAAGTGGGACAAACTTTATAATGTATGTACATAGCTGTGTTTAATAAAGAACAGTAATAAACGCTGGAAGTTTGATTTTTGGACTCACATTTTTCCTGAATGACCATAAAATATATCGCATTGGCGATGTTTGTTTTAAGGTTTAAGGCTAAAGAAAGTTTTGTGACACATAATCGCATATAGATCTATGGTCTATATATGTATTATATAAGAATCCAATCTAAACTAATATAAGATTTATACTTAATTTTTATTATCAATAAATTAACATTTTTTATAAACATGCTTAGAGTTATAAACTTATGAAGTTACAAAATATTATTTTTATATTTTTATTTAATTTGTTTAATTCTTTGGCACAATTTTGATCTTCCGACAAACTTATTTTTATAAGCGATGGAAAAATGTTTCTGTCCCAAAGGAAATCAGAATCTTTTTAAAACAAAATAACATCAAGAAAGGAGCAGAAGGAAAGGAAGACAGAACATGAAAGAAAACTCAACTCGAAGTAACCATAAACCGAAAAACAGGATACAAAATAAACAAAATTTAGAACATTCTGAAGTAACTGTAAATAGAAACCTAAATAAAGAAACATTAACAACAAAAAACAAAAAAAGTTCACAAAATTTATTAGTTGGAAGTTTAGCTTAGTTATTGTTGTTGTTTAAACATAATTGTTGTGGGTTTTGGTTTTTAAAGCAGTTTTTGTTGTTAGTCGATTTCTTATTGAGTTTTCTCTCTGCTTCGCATTCCCATTGCCCTTGCCAACCCTTCACATCCCTTTCTTTCATTCAATAGTTGCATGAATGATTGACTAAATGACTAAATGATTGATGTCAAATAAACCACACAGCTTCCGGTGTTCAGTTTGTTTCTTTCTTTTTTGTCTGTGTTTTCAACTCAATAACAATAATTTAGTTCATAGGATTTAAGAGAAAAGGACTGATTTATTTACTTATAAAACGATTGATTATTTGTTCGTACACAATAATATTATTACAACATTTGTAAAGAAGTTTATAAACACATAAACTCTTTCTTATTTAAAAGAGTGGCCCGAATTTTAATCAAAACTATTAAAACACAAGTGATGAGGAGCTGAAAATACAGCAGCTGAAACTCGAGAGAGCTGTATTAAAAAATGTTTTAATTGCACTCTGAAGGTATTGAAAAAAAAACAACATAATAAACAACAACGGCAAATAAAAGCGCATTAATTTTCACCATAAAAAATGAGGCACTCAACGCGTCGAAATAATTATAAATTTGTATATAAAATTTGTAAATTGGTTGGTGCTCGAGACTTCTTCTTTCTCCTCTGCTCTTCCTCTTCTTTGTCTTCTTCTTCCCGATGCACTCGTTACACCAGCCGCCAGAAGCGCAGCTGTGTTCAGTAGACAATAATAATTACAGCCATAAAAATAATTGTAACTTCATAAAAATTACTTTAGTTTTTCGCAACTTGGTTGGCTGCATTTTTTAATTTTTTTATCAGGTGTCTTTCTGAATTGACAGTAATTCAGAGTAGCGACGGCAACCCTACTCAACGGAGTACAGACGCGATCTTCGTTGTTTTTTATGCGGTTCACTTCATAAGTTTAAAAAATAAAAGCAATTAAAAATGTTGAGCAAATAAAGACAATTATTTTGTTGAGTCTGTTGTTTTGACAGCACAGCAGCAGCGCAGTTTGACAGCTGCTTCTGTCACCGCTGCGTTTATAGATCTCAAAGCTAACCTATCGAGAAACTACGAGTGAGTGATCAGTTTTAATTTTCTTTTACTTTTATTTATTCATTTATTTGCAGTTTATCTGTAATTCATTTTATTCCCTTTTTTTGTGCGGTTAAATTGACTGCTTTAGTTAAAGTGGTCACTTGAAGGAGTTGAGCTGCCCCATTTTTTTCCCCAGCATTAAAAGTTGTTTGGTTGCTTTTATATAGAATCATAGTTATTTTTATTCGCCAGATTAAAATCGTTGGGTTAAAAAACAGAAGAAGAAAAACGTAAGGCGCCGTTTAAGGTTTGATAATCAAATAAAAACGTAAAAAAGTTAAAACAATCACAAGAGCGCAATTCGAATTTTTAAAAATTGTTTGCCTTTTAGGAATGATTTTAAGAAAGATTTTAAAAAGTAGATCTTGTTTTGGACAAGCCTTGGTCTTTATTGGATTATTTATTAGAACTTACTTAGGGTAGGTTTTAATAATAATGTGAATGTGTGTGTGTTTGTCAGTGAAGATCTGACAGATTGACACAAATTCCGTCGATCGCACCGAACATCAATCAATTCAACGCCATTTTAATTGCTTTCTGAGGCTGCAAAATGTTGATTTATGTGTTCATCAATATAATGGTCAATATCAAGTCTTGATACCAACGATGATGTTCACATAACATTGATTAATTGATGATGTCATTTCTTAAAAAAATCATGATTTTATTTTTTACGTTTTCTTGTAATTTTTTTCCACCTTTTTTAAGTTTTTTTGTACTATTTACTCTTTGTTTTTATTTTGTTTGCACTTTTTCCTCGTTATTTATTGATGGTGGTGGGGAAGGGGCTTGGGCGGGGGACTTTTAGAATTGCGATTGGAAAACATCACCCGCAGCTGTAACGAGGTGTGTTTACGAGAGCTCCAGTTAATTGAGCTTCACCACGATTCGAAGCCGGGAGCTGCGATTGGCTGCGGGGCAGCACCGCGGAGTCCCCCACCCCTCCCTCAGAGGACGCTAACGAAACCGGCTCACGTTCGACTTCGACGAATGAAAATCTAATTAAAGTTGGCATTCGTTGGTGGCTAAGAGCTGAGAGCCAAAAACACTGACATAAATTCACACGTACTACGATTGGAAACTGCAAACAAACTACGGAAAAATATTGTCAACCGTTTTTCTTGTACAAATTTTTTAATTGTTCGCAATTTTTGGCCTCAATTTTTTCTTAAAAATTAAACTTTAAACTCTATTTAAGCTGTGTATTATTTTTCTTTGTCCATTCTTCTATGTCTCTAATTTTCTCTTTGCTACTAGTTAATTAAAATCGTTAACTAATTCAATAATTTATTGATTCATTCATTAATTCATTGCTGACTTTCTTTCGTTTAAGCTGTCAGTTGAATTGTACAGTATATTGTACAATCTATAGATTTATTGCTGGGCAAATCGTATCAGAATTGCTAATGTGCGTTTCCTTGACGTTGTTGTTGTTCCTTTTTATTTAAACATTTCATTTAAAACATTTTCGATTCGAACAAAATAAATAAATAACTCTTCAACAACGCGCTGTCAGCGATGTGATCACCTTCACCCTGTTCCCCTGGCCACCATCCCAACCCATCGACCGCTCACCATCCTGCCGCAGAACTGGGAAATTAAGTCGACGATTGGGACAAACGACTAACAACACCGTTATACTGACTGAGCTGACTTACTACTGTATGTAGATGGATGGATGGATGAAGGAATGGATGGATGGATGGATTGATTGAATAAATCAGCCACGCAGCCGCGCAAAGTGCATCGAAGCACTCGTTTATGTTACGTTATGTGCACGGAATCAATAAAAAAACAGGGAAACGTTATTCGTTGCTTACTAACTACGAAAGGAATAACTAATCAATGACGAACTTTTCGATCAGGTGATGTGAGGAACAAAAAACGGCACACGAATTGTATAAATTAAAGTAACGAAGAACGAGTAGGTAAAGAAGAGAGAAAAGATAGAAGAGGGGAATGCATTTATGAAGAATAATAGGAATTCGGAAGAATAGCAGTTGATTTTGTGCAAGTTATAAAAATAGTAGTATATTTAAGAGGCGAAAATAGTTTAGATACTATAATAGTACTAGAAAAGCTTTATCTACTTAAATAGTAGTAGAATAGATCTATAATTTAGTAGTAGAACTCTATTGCACCTAGAAAATGTTTAGCGTCTGATTTGTTTACCTGATTTCCTCTGCTTCTGTTTGAACACAGCGACGCACTGTCGCTGCCACCGCCTCCACCGCCTCCACCTGCGCCTCCTACGCCTCCTTCGCCGGTCACGCATCCGTTAAGCGGCGGACATGATTGACGCTTGAAGTCGCGTCTGATCGCCAACTCGTACCACGGAATAATCGGCTTGCTCCTCAGCGTCGTCTGGCAGCCGATCTTGAAGTCCAAAGGATCCACGTACTCGGGCGCCAGTCGCTCCAACTCCGCCGCGGCCGCCTCCGATGGAGCATAAAGATTGCCAGCAGAGCGATTCGGCTGCAGATGCTGATAGAAGTGATGGTGTTGTTGGTGCTGCAGCGATCCTGGACCGCCCGAGTAGTACGTGCCCGACATCATGTTGAGCATCGAGCTTAGCGGCGAGTCGCGCGCCATGTGCAGGCTGGCGCCCAGACTCTGCACACGCATATGGCCCAGAGTGTGGTAGCGCCGATCCACTGGGTTCTGCAGCACCGGCATCGCAGAGGGTACCATCAGGATCTCGTCCTGGTCGATGGTCGCCAGGCTCTGGCTGGTGTACGAACGCTCGAGTAGTTCGGCACTGGAACTGCGCTGCGGCCACGCTGGCAGCGTCAGCTGATAGCAGCCGACACGCGATGGTTGTGAGCTCGTTTGCGAGAGCGCGGACGGACTGCGACTGGGGCTGGTGGACTGCGCGGCGACAGGCGTCGCATAAATCTTTGGCTTTTGGTACAGACTCTCGCGACGAACGGGAGCCGGCGGAGGTGCTGCTGTAGGGGAACGACGCAAGCGGGACCCGTAAGTGGGGCCCTCGGTGTCGCCGCAGTGGTAGCTGTTGCAGCTGGTCGTCATGAGAAGATTGGTCGGTCGCGCGGCACTTTCCACCAGCGACTGAGTGCGTTGGTACTGCGACGCTGCTGACAGAGCGGCGCCATCACTGCGACGTGGCTTCGGTGGCGATGAGGAGGAAAGCGAACGAGTGTCCGAGTGGACGCTCTGCGAGAGACGGCGATTCGACAACTCGTGCATTTCGAAGGAGTTGCGAGCCGCTGCAATCGGCGGCGTGTAGCAGCACCGATCGATGCTGGCGTTGCCGTTGGTGGCGGCCGTCGAGTTGCTGTCGGTGTGGCGCCTGCGCGGACTCTCGGGGGCGGTATAGAGAAAAATGTTCTCTTCCTCGGTGGTGGCGTAATCGGGCGTCTTGGGCGTGGCATTGCTTTGCAGTGAGTCCAGCGAGAAGCGCGAATTCTTCTTAATGCTTTGGTAATCGCCGGTGAGGCCGTTCGAGCCCGTGGAGCCCGCTACGCTGTCGCGGCAGCCGGCCATGCTGCTGCCAGCGCCTGAGGAGGAGGACGAGGCATCGGAGAGGGGGCGAAAAGTGGTGCACGAGTTTGTGCTTGCGTACAGCGCTTCGTACTCGCCTATGATGGGCGTTCGGACAGCGCGAGCACGCGGCTGATAGGCGCTCACATAAAGTGATTCAGGAGTGTCGCCTGGTTGTTGCTGCTGTTGTTGTAGTTGTTGGTATTCTCGCGGCTGCTTCAGATGCTGATGGTGATGATGCGGCGTGTGGCACGTGCCGCTCGAGCAGCTGGAGTTCTGGCTAAAGTTGCTCCTCAGCGAGAGCGTGCGCTTGCGTTCGGCACGCGAAGGCAGCGCGACTTCAGTGCGGCGCGTTTTGATTTTATTGGGAGTGTGGTTGTCGTTGTTGTATTCACGGTTTTCGTTGTTGACACCGTCGTCGTCTTCGTTGGCGGCGCTCTTTGCTTCCGCTTCGATTTCGCTGGCGCGTATGGAACGCGACCGACAGAGACCGCGTGAACGGATGGTCGCGTAGCTTTCGTACAGCGGCGTCTGCAGTGCTGTCGGCGGTGCTGCCGACGTCGTCGTCATGCTGTACTGATTCGGTTGGAATTCACTTGATTTGAGAAACGATCACTTTATTTGTTGCACTTCATTGTTAGATTTTTTTTCTATTGCTTGATTTTTTAAGTTTTTTAATTAATGGTTTTTCTTTTGTGTATCTATTCTCGTCTCTAATTAATAACTGTAAATGATTTGTGGAGAAGGGCGGAGGGAAGAGGGGAGAGAAATAGATTATTAAACAAACGGGTTTTACATTTCTTGATGGCCACTTTTTGTTTCTAATCATGGACAAATGTTTTATATCATCATCATCATTGTTATTCTCATCATTATCATCGTTATAATTTTTTCTCGCGTTCGAGTTTAGAGGTTGTTTTAATTTTGAACGCTGATGTTGATGCCAGTCATCAATCAGAATTAAAATGTTGCTGTGTTTTTTTTGCTCACTGCTTTTATTTTAATTGTTGATATTGGTTCTTTTTTCTTTACGTTTATCAAGTTTTTTACTTGAACTGAAGTATAGTTCAGTTGAATATGTTTTAGTTTAAATCTTTCGAGTTTTTTAAAGTAAAAGTGAGTTTTTGCAATTTCAATAAGCGATTAATGCAAAAAAATTAGTGACATAAGCTTCTATCTGGTCAAGAAAAACCTATTAAAATATTTTCATTTAACATTCGGAGCGGAGGAGCTTTTCTTTAAATATTCTTCTTTATCAACAAACGTTTTTTATTCTTTTTATTCATTGTTCGTTTGCGTGGTTTAGAAATGTTGCAGCAACAAAACATGTTGTGAAGAAAAACACAAAGTTTCTCAACAAAAATGTTACTGCTGCACCTTTTTTATTTCTTTTTTAAAGGAAACCCTGTAATCAAGCAATCAAAAAGCGTCAACAGCAGCAACAACAACAATAACAGCTGCTGGCACGGCTTGAAAATTGATTTAAAGCGGCTTTAATAAAAAAATTAAACAAAAGCACTTCCAAGTCGAAGTAAAGTCTGAAGTCTTGATGCTAATGGAATGGCTACAAAGAGATCTGAAGGAGGAACTGACAGCTGATTGTTGTTGGTGGTGGTGTTGTTGCTGTTTCTGTGGTTGTTGTTGTTACTTCAGTGTAGCCATGTAAAGTTTTAAAGTGCAGATTTTTGTTGCAGGTGTAATTTAAAAAATGTTTCTTAATTATTTTGCGGCGTGTTTTGTTAAGCTATTTTATCAGGTTGTTTAGAGATTTATTCTTTTTATTTTGTGTGGTTCTTACATTTATTTTCATTTTCGTTCTTTGTTTAAATTGCTGGTTGGTTTTTTGTGGCTATTAAATGCGTGGTTTATTTTATTTTATCGCAATCACTTAATCAACAAAAGAAGAAAAAAGAGTATAAAAGAGCCGTCGTTTTTTTAATGCATAAAGAATTTATAGAAGCGTAGATTTTCTCAGCCTAAGAAAATATAATAAAAAGTCACAAAAACAACAGCAACAAATTATTGAAAAATTAAAAACAATTTGTGCAAAATTGCTAAAGAAGTTGAAGACACCAACAACAACAACAGCAACATCATCACCAACAGCATCAACAACAACAGCAACATCAACGACAACAGCGTCAACAACAACAACAGCAACATTAACAACAACAGCGTCAACATCAGCTGCAGGGTTAACAAGTTGCTGCTGAAAGTCAGTCGATCGGTCACTTGGTCGGTTTGGTCGTTAAGTTTATTTGCGGAGGTTGATGTTTTCAGTTCTGTTATTCTGTTCTGAGTTCGCCTCAATTTGTTGCTCTTTTTTGTGTCTTAATTACGTGTGTCGTTTACGATTATGTTGTATATGTTGTTGCTATCATGAGATCATCGCACACAGAAAAGAAATGAACCTCAAATTTAATAGAATTCTTGTCTTATAATTTTGCATTTTGAAAGAGTCAAAAGCAGCGGGATGTCCGCCGATTAACCTCAAAGTTGTATTTCAAAGTTGAAGATAGATTAAAAAAAAGAAACAAATTTAAATAATCCGAAACTTAATTAATTTTTAATTATTTTTAAAGATTGTTTATGTATTTTGCTTTGCCGATTTCTGCTGATTGCAAATAACTTTCATTTATTTTTAATTAAAAATTTAATTGAATTCACATAATTATTTAATGAAAATTTTAATTAAAATTTAATTCTTACTTCATTTAGTTTCTGTCATATTATTATTTAAAATTTTTTTTATATTTTTTTCATTAATTTATTTATTTATTAGAATTGTTTTAATTTATTACATTTGTTATTTTTTTAACGAATTAAACGAATTTCACTCAATTTTAGTTGAATTTTATTGATTTATTTTATAGTTTCACCTTCGAAGAAAAACATGCAAATTATGTATTTAAATGAAAACAATTCAGAAATCCGTTTTTTCGCTTCGATTCATTTGACTATCGACCAGACAATCGACTATCGTTAGAGACAACAACAAAGCTGACAACAACAGCAACTTCGACAACAACAACAAAAACGTACTGTTGCCAATATAATCAATAGATTTATATATTAAATTGACGGCGCCACACGAGACAACTTCGACTCTATTCAACTCAACTTGATTCAAATTCATTCAAATTCATTTGACTTCATTCAACTTCATTCAACTTAACTCAGCTCAGACTCAAGTTAGAACACTAGATGGCGCTCACAACCTTAGAAGTTCTGCACGAGTGCCGCGAGGAAGCAGAAACTATTTTCGTCAGGCGCACGTCGACTGATCTAATTTTAAACCATTTAAAACTGTTTAAAAAACCTGTTTAAAAGCCTTTCAAAGCAGTGGAAAATATTTCACATTCTTTAAAGGCTTTTAAATGCCTTTCAAGTCTTTTAAAAGTCTTTTAAATCATTTAATCTACGCCGATAAACAACAACAGCAGGAGCAGCAGCTGGCGGTTGTCGGCTGTCGTCTATTGGGTGGGTGTTCAATGAGAAAAAAACAACAGAAAATCCATCGATCCAGCAGCATAAAAAACATTGAACACACCTCAACAACAGCAGGTTGTTGTTAAGAACAGAGACAGACAGAGAAACAAAAAAGAGTTTAGAAATAATGTGATCGTTAATTCAAATGTTCGACTGAGTTAAAAAATACAATTGAAAAGCTTTTTAAATGGACCACTTGACCCATTTTTCGGGAAGCTTAACATCGGCAATGAAAAATCGTTAACAACAAGAAAATCAAAAGTCAAGACATATTTTTTTGCACTCACACAAAAGCAGCCATAAGAAAATCCTTATTGTTGCTTTAATTGACGTTGTTTTTGTTTCGGATTCATTGCATTTGCATAACAATAACGCAGTATCGTCATTCATACAGAATATTGAAAGCAAGTCTCTAGTATTTTTATTCTACGACTTCTGAAAATCATGCATTTTAATAGTTGAAAGAATTGTTATGGACGCCGTCTCGTAGTCAATTTGATTGGTCAATTTATGCGCTCGTCTAGCGGGGGTGGGTGGGTGTAAGTGTCATTTTGAATGATGTCCAACAAACAACAACAAAAACATCAACAGTTCTTTTGTGTCCAAGTTTTAAGAGCGGCCTTTAGAAATAACTTTAAGAAGTCTTTAAAAAAAATCAACGGCTTTAGAAAAGGAGCAAATTGAATGTTTAACTAAAATTATTTTAAAGTTAAGAGCTATACTCATATGTTGAGAAAACAAACAACAAAAATAACAAAATTGCGCAGAAATCCAGAAAAAGAGAGAAAATTAGTTGCAAAAAATATCACCTTAAAAAATATGCTATAAAAGTATCAGTTTGAGGCTATCATTAATATTTCATTTGTTGGTTCGATTGATAAAAAGGTCTTATTTCAGTCTTATTTCTGATATAAATAATAACGGTAATAATAATAAAAACAAAAAAAGTATAGAATAATTTTCATTTAGCTTTGTTGGGTGTTTTTTTTGCTTTATTTTAATACTCTTCCTTCTCTTTCTATTTTATTATCTTTCTGTTTATATTTCTTAACTTCTTTTGCTCTTTTGTGTTTTCTTTTTCTTTTAATTTTCTTTTCCTTTTTATTCTTCCTGTGTTTTCTTCTTCTTTTAATTTTTTTTCCATTTTATTCTTACATTTCTTCTCTTTTCTCAATCTTTTTGTTGTATTTTTTCCTTCGTTTCTTTCTCCTTTTTTTCCTTCCCTTCATCTTGGGTTGTCATCTCCTATTTTTTGCGTTTGCTTTGTTATTCATTTGTCTCATTTTCTCTTTAATTTCTTTTCCCTAGTATTTTTGCTATTTTTGTACATTTTTATTTCATATTATGTTTTTTATCAATATTTTTTTTTGTCTTTTTTTTGTTATTTTAGTCCATTTTCTTTTTCCGTATTTTTTGCTTTCTTCAACTTTTTGCTGTTAGGTATCATTTTTTCTACTTTTTCCCATGATATAGTTTCTTGGCATTATTGTGGTTTTGTTTTTTGCTTCTTTGGTTTGCTTCTAGTTTTATTACCACTATTTTTTACCACTACTTTTCCTCCCACTACTATATTTTCTACTGCAACTTTTCCAACTACTTTTTTTATTTCAATTTTTTACGATTACTTGAAAGCGTATGTTTTAAATTAACTGTAGGTTGGAAGTCATCAAAAGATAAGCAGCTCACTCGCAAGTTTTTGTGGTGAAAATTAAGAAAACCGCCTGCATACAATTCAGTCATTCCGTCGTTCATTCATTCACACAATCGGTCATGCATTCAGTCGAGTCAACCTTTTCAATGCATTGTCTGGTGCATATCTTGCAAATGTGGCTAAAAAAGTGCAGACAGATTTATTAAAAGAAAAAAAGGAGGGAAAAATTAAAACAAAAATTTCTGTGACAGTTACACAAACACAAGTGAGTGCGTGTGTGTGTGTGTTTGTATGTTGGTGTGTTTAACATAGTGTGTTACTATCTCATGCCATTCATTTGACAGTTGACAGTTCTAATCTTTTGCTGCATCTTCTTCGATGTCTCAAGTTTTGTCTCATGAAACTAATAATAATAAAAATAATTTAAAAAGTTTCTTTATTTGTTTTTATTTTATTTAAGTAGTGTTTTTTGTATTTAAATAAGAAACTGATTACAGCTGCTAAAGTTTGAACTCATTTCTACTTTTTCATCTATTTTTTGTATTATATGAGAAATGTTTTTGTCTATATGTTCTATAAATATTACATTTATTTACATTTTTAATGAATTGATATACATACATATATTATTATTGAATAAAGATTTTATTAATTAAATTGATTAAAATTGATTTATTTTCATTTATTTAATTTTTCAATTTCTCGCTTTATTTTTGCTTCTATGTTCTTTTGCAGAATTGCATACAGAATTACTTGATACAAAAAAACGCTTCATTAATCATTTGTTACGAGTCAATAATAAAAGAGCAAAATATCAGAGCAAAAGTCATCTATTTTTATGCATAAATGAACCCGCAGAATTGAGTAAATGCAACAGCAGCATCAGCATCAGCTGAATCAACAACAACAATAGCAGCAACAACAAAAAAAGGCAGCAATTCAAATTCATTATGTAAAAAAATACAAACTTTTTATTTATTCTTTTGTAGAAGCTGCTCGAGCGTTTATTTTCAGTTAATAGGAAGAAATTAAAACTAATCAAAGTATGCTAAATCTTTTGAATAAAAATGTGGAAACAACAACCACAGCAGTGCAGCATAAAAGCGACGCGCAATCAAAGCAATTAATTTTAATTCAAACAACTTCTGAGTTCTGCTGTTGTTTAAAGAAACGTTTTTTTTGAAATAATAATAAAAAGGAAAATTATTCCAATACTACTAGAAGTAACAATAGCAACAACAACAATAACAAAACATTAATAATTACTACTGACAGCAAATAAACAATAGAATTTTTATAAAAAAAACAAAATTCAAACAAAAAAAATTTAAATTTATTATATTTATCTATTCCTTTAATAATAAAGGAAATGCTGAATAATAATAATAAAGGAAAACAACAACTGCATCATGAAAGTAAGAAGAAGAAGAAGAATAATAAGAAGAAGATGAATATGTAGTAGCAACGTCATCATCTGATGTAACAGTTGACAAACACATCAAAAACTAGCAACGGCGAATAGTGTAAACTTTTGACAGCTGCTACTGTAAATAAAAAAAATTGCCAATGTGATTGTTTTTGTTGTTCAAATGACACATCTAACAGAGAGACCCCAACACACACATAAACACACAACACTTGCTTATTTACACTCGCTCCCTTCCTTCAAATCGCTCGTAAGGTCAACGAGAGACAGTCAACTTGACGAAGGAAACCATCATCGACAACAACAACAGAACTCAACAACAGGAACAGATGAGTGAAGAGAGGAGGATAGATGATCGGTGAGGATGAGCGGAGAGGACAGCAGAAGAGTAACAGCAGCAGAAAGTGGCTAACAGCATGAATTCGAATATTTTATGCTGTTGACATTTCTGTGCACATGTGAGTGTAACGCACACACACATATATACACACCGTGTCTGTAAGCATGTGTTTACGGGTGTGTTTGTGTGTTTGCTAAAAACAATAAATTTGATAGCAACGCAACTTTGCATGCAACTCGGCGGTTGATGTTGCCGTTGTTGTTGATGTTGCCGTTGTTGTTGCTGTTGTTGTTGCTCCTGCTGCTGACTGTCGCAATGCGTTGTCATAATATTTTTAGACTCGACTGTTTAATAATGAGTCATACTTGTGCAGGAAATGCCAAAAAGGGATCAAAAGGCAACGAAATTCATTACAAGAACAAAAACAATAATAATAATAATAATAATTTTGTTCTACTTTAATTTTATTTTAATTAATTCTCTTATTTTATTTTATTTCACTTCGTTTTATTTAATTTAATATCTTTTATTTTGTTTAGTTTTATTTTCTTTGATTTTATTATATTTAGCACTCAACAGCATACAAATCCTTTTCAACAACATCCTCATCTAAATGATTAAATTAAACATTTATTTAAAAATGTACGAGTTTCTATGAATTTCATTGAATTCCTTGAAAATACAGGAAATCAGAAATCACAAATAAAAGATTAAAACAGAAAACGTGGAGACAATTAATATATGGAAAATATTAACATAACTATAATTATAAAACATAATTCGCAACAAACAAGTAGAAAAAAAAAGAATTTCCTGTCAATTTTTGATAATTTGTAGTACAAAAAGCAGATTCTTAAAAAATTGCATATAAATTTTTAACTTTAATTTTATATTTGTTGGTGTAAAGGTTTATATTCATTCTATCTAAATTCTATTTCATTCAATAAAGAAAACTATATTCTTCTTAACAAGCTAAAATTATCCCATCCCGAAACCGGATTTTCAAATTATTCTTTTGTATCTTATTTCTTTAAAATCGATCACTATTTTTTTTCTCTCTCTCTCTAAATTTTGAGCTTTATCTATCGAATGTTAACAGGTTTTCCCGTATTTATTAATAATTTAAATTAGCTTCGATTATCAGTTAAAATGTCGCCATAAAAGTCATAAAACTTGAAATTTACGACTCGATTTTTTTTTGTTAAAATTTTTGCATAGAAATGGTTTTATTTGTATTGTTGTTTAAATTTTAATGAATTTTAACAACCACAAAGCTCTAGAATATATAAGAGTAATTATTCAAAACTTATTCAATCAAAGTGATGATAATTTGAATTCCATTGAAATGCAAAATATATCCAATAGTTTGAAAATCAAATTTCTTTTAATTCAAGTCCAATCGGAACCAATTTACATAAATATATCGAAATTAAATCAAAATCAATTCAAGTCAAATTAAATTGAAATCATGATTAATCAAGGTCAAATCTAACCGAGTTCAACTCAAGATTAAAGTCAAATCCAATCAAATCAAAATCAAGTTTAATCAAAATATCAGCGCGTGTTTGTAATAATTTTGTTGTCCTTTTCTTCGTAATAAAATTCTGAATATCTTTCTGCTCATTTCTATTTACATCAAAATTTAGTGTCAATTTTTGAACTACTAAAAATATACTTTGACTGAAAATAACTCTCAAAACATCAAAAACAACAACTACAAAGGCTTCTCAAATTTTTTTTTACACACTTTAAATCACTTGAAGCATCTTCTTACTTTTTAAGAAGAACAAAAAAACATTTTTATAAAAAAAAGCCAAAACCAGAAGAAGCAAGAAGAAGCATTTCTGGATTGTAACATGTTGCCAGCATGTTTGGCCAATTAACCTTGCGAGCTTGCGTCAATACTTATTATTGAAGAATTGAAGTTGGTTGGGACTCCTTTTTTGTGGTACTTTTTGTGAGTATTTTTTGCCTCTTTGGGGCTGGTTTTTTTGGTTCTTTTTGTGTACACTTTTAATGTATATAAAGATTGCATTTCTTATTTCTTTTCATCCTTCTTTTGGAGCTTGTTTATGGGTACTCTTTTCATTGTATTTTTTCTTTGTACATTCTTTTTCGGCGTTGGTAGTTTCTATGTTGTTTATACTCTTTTTGTATTACTTTTTGTGCTACTTTTTGGACTACTTTCTGTGTCTTTATTCTAGTTTTTTTAACCATATAATGTGGTACTTTTTTGGGAGCTGCAATATTTACTTCTTTTTTTGGGAGATCTTTTTTAAAAAGCCTTCTTTTATTTTCTTATTTTTTTGTTCATTTTTTATTGTTATTGTCTTTTTTTTACTTTCCCAAAAGACGTTTTTCAACGTGTATTTTATTGTTGTTGTTGTTGTGTTTTTTGTTATAAGCGAAACATCTTGTCACTTGTGTCATTTATTGGCAACATGTGCTGACGATATCTCGTAAGTAGACGAAGAAATAAAACAAGCAAACTACAAAAAATCAAAACCTTCTTAAAAAATGAGATTTTATTTTTCTCTTCTTTTCCTGCGGCTTCTTCTTCTTCGAAGAAACTATGGTGTCTTGTTTTCGGTTGATGAGAAGCGATACTTTTTATGCTGATAAGAAAAATTAACATGCTTGTAACATGTTGGAAACAAACTAAACGCAATCATTTGTTGTTGTTGATGTAGTTGTTGTTGTTGTTGTAGTTGCTGATGTTGTAGTTTATTTTGGTCTTTGAACTAAACACAGCTCACGTAGCAAATCGATTTGTCAGAAAAAAGATAAAAATATTTAGACAATTCAGACATTGAAAGGAATATTAAAGTAGTTTTTCGAAGAGTGAGACAGAGAGAGCGAGAGCGAGAGAGAGGTAGAGCCAGAGACAGGGAAAGACAGAAAAAGATTATTTGAATAAATATTCAGTTTTATTTTATAAGTGAGTAACTTTCAGAATAAGTTTAGAATAATTTCTTGAAATTAACATTTTGTTGAACTTAACAAAACTTCAAAAATCTCCTAAAATCTCTTCAATGAATTCCTGTGTATAAAGCTTCTTGAATTAAGGATTTTTGCTGACTTTAAAGAAGATTTACAAACTCAACGAAACTTTTTTGAACTTAACAAAACTTCAGAGGTCCCTAAAAAACCTCAAAACTATAATTGCCAATTTATATTCAAGTGTGTGCTTTTCACTGTGCGTTCAACTAGAGCGTAATTTTTATCTGGTACAAATTATTCAACTGCGTACCTAAAATGCACCTTAAAATGCAGTATTCGAAGAAGCAGAGAGGAGGGCAGAGAGAGAGAGAGAGAGAGAGACAGGAAACAGAGCCGGCCCTCCGCGGTGAACTAACAAAAAAGGTGGAAAAACCACTTTTCCTGCATTTCATTGTGTCGTCTCCCTTCGATGCTTGATACACATGTTAATAGAAGTACTCGTGGTACCTTCAAAGTTTTTACTAACCAACGACAATGATGCCAGGAGAATACAGAATAGTTACAGAGTTCTTCTTTTCACCTTTGCTACTCCTCGTTATGGAAACGAATGCAGAAATAAAAATGTTTTATTTTCACAAAAAGAATGTAAATGATAAAAGAATTGGTTTTAAGTTGGTTGGTTGCTTTGGGGAACCACCGAAGCGTTGCGCTACGACACGAAGCGAATAACCGAAAGTGCCGCGGTCATAATTGCGAACTCATAAAACGACTCTAAATATAAACTACAAACTCATGAAGCATAAGTAGCTGGGTATATTTGCAGAACATTCTACAAAGAATACTCCAAAATAAGTTTAAAAGAAGATGAAAAGAAGATTAGCTCCGGTTTTAAGTGCTTCATTAAGATAAGAGATCTTAAAAGTCTCTTATCTAAATCTTAATCACTTCCCTTAAATCAACAGCAATTCAAGCTCTTAGTTGATTCTGCAGCATGGCTTAAGTCAAGACTCAGTTCAAATGATGTGGTATACAAGATAAACAGGCTCTATAATAAGCTGTAATGATATCTTATCTGATGTACTTGCAGATACAATACGATGATATTTTTATAACTTAATTTTAATAATAAGGACTAAAGAAGAAGCATTTCTTAGTTAAAAGTTCTTAATACAAGCTGGAGACATTTAAAGATAGTCTGTAATCTTTAAAATATCAAGAGAGAGAGAGAGAGAGATAGAGAGAGAGAGAGAGAGAGACAGGGAGAGAGAGGAAGGGAGATATCCAAGAACCATTAATACATGTAAGCTGTATTTTAGATCCTTGATTGATGACTTCCTGAGACCCTTCATTCAGCTCATTTAAAGCATGACAGGTTGTCTCTATGGATGTTGATCTATGGGGCAATTAACAATCTACTGTATTCTCGCGTTCTTTCATAAACTTCTTCTCAACTTCTTCTGCACTTAATTATTGAAGTTACTTGCTTGTCTTCAGGTGACCCTTCCATTGAAATTAAGTACGAAGCAAGACGTGGTTGTTGTTTACAGATTCATAAAAGTGCAATAAGTAGGGACTAGTCACTTGTTATAAAAGAAATCATTTATTATGCTCTTCAACTTGTTTTATTCTCCACGATGACTCTCAGTTTATGCTTCTGACAGGTTATTTTGATCATTATCTTTGAATCGTGTTTGAAAGAACTCAAATTATTTCGTCTTTTATATAAATGAGTCATACTGTACACACGTAGTATATATTATATATGTATATTTACTATACAATATGTATTTAACAAAATAAAAAAAACACGACAACTCGACAACGACAACTTTACTAATATTTCAAAACTTATCGCAATATACTTATAGTAGTATTTAGTATTATAAGATCCGTAAGCTTCAATTCTATCGAATCTTATCTCAAGTGTAAGTATCTATATCAAGACTATCCCATATGTAACAAAGCTTGATAACACGAAACTTAATGAAGACTTAATCAAGGAACATAACGATGATAGTACGTACTGTACTATTATAATCTCTTTGAACATTTTAACCTTTTCTCAAGAGGTTACTTAATTTATGACTTCATGTAATTTTCAAAGGTTACACACTGTTAGGATGATTGACAATCTTAACGAAGCTTAACGAAACAACTCGCAACAGCAGAGGATTATTTATTGCTTAAGTACTCAAATTTTTCACTTATCTTTACACAGACTGACGATAGAAACGTGTTGAAGTCTTGAATCATATGTACAATCATACAAATCAGATGTAAGTGAGGCGCGATGTCACGCGCAAAGGTCAGGGTTAAGATCATAATTAATAGCTTAAGAAATATAAGAAAATAAAAAAGTGCTTTACAAATATAATAGATTTCAAATATAAAGCAATCATCGATACGAACGAAGAAGACACTAGCATTCAACAGCAACTCAATTCATAGAAAAGAATATAAAATATGAAGGAAGTGTTGATAACACTTGAGTGATGATTGAATTTTTTGAAAGTGAAAAGCAACAGTATCGATCCTCCTGAAGAGATTCGTAGAAGTCGTGTATAGTTCAGCTTAAATATTAGGAAGTATATTCCTATAAAGCACATAATTTTATGAGGATTTCGTAACGAAAGATGCATTACTTATACTCGCATATAACGTGTATCGTAAGATATCTACACTTATAATTGACCTTTTTTATTCTATGAATTTTGGACATGCTTTGAAAGTCTTAAAGAATAGTTTCATTATGTTGGTTACTTAAGATCGATGAATTGTATGGAACAAAAGTGGATTTTAAAAATACCTTTTTTTCTTTCAACTGAAAATATATTCTGAAGTTTAGATTATTCATTTAATAATACATTCGATAAATTTTATTTATGACTTAATATCTTCTTCTGATCAAGTGCAGTTTCCAATAATTATTTTGTACATGTTTATGTATCGCACTCCATCAAATGATGTTGTTTATTGTTGAAATGAAGATAAGAAAAAATAAACTCGTATAGAAATTTTTAATACAACAGGAGATGATTTTTGTCTCGTGCTATAAATAATAATTAACTACAGCAACAAAGGATGCACCCAGCTACAGCTTCATTCTTTCCTACCTCTTCCCTCATTCTCCCTCCTGATTTTATTCTGATCCCAAGCCACCGAACAGAAGTTTTCATGGTAACAAAGTATTTTTCAACAACAAAGTATTACTTACAACAACAAATTGTTAAGGATAAGATGAGTTATTTTGTTGTTATTTGTGTTTATTTGTCTTCGGTTCTGCTGTTGTTGTTGTGTTCCTTTTGTTCTGTTTTCCTTGTTGTTCTTTCTTTCCTTTTTTTGTTTGTTGTTATTGTTTTTTGTTCCCTGACACCAAACAATCATTGAAGCAGCAGCAACACTTTTCGTAGAAAGTACGGGGCGAAGCAAGGAAACAATAAAATTGCAAGGTTGCAGCAGATGCTGCATCGAGGACAGCCGCCAGAACCAGAATGAGAAGCATTTCGTCGGCATGCAGCGAGATGTGAGGAGATGCAGCAGCATCAGCATCATGATTATGCAACAGTTAGTCGTTAGAGGGGCGAAACCTATACACAGAGGAAGGACGAAGGACAACAGTGTAGAGTTTATTTTTCTTGCTTTCTTTGCTGCTGAAATGATTGATGATTTGTTGCGCTTCATCATGAATACAAAAAAAGTGCAACACAACACACAAACACATAGTGACATCATGATCACTTTTTCCAATATTTCCATCCTTCTTCATCTTTTATCCCGACCTTTTTTATATACAAGTAGATACAATATATCGTACTTTCGTGTTTTTTACTTTGTTCTTCCTTTTCATTTTTTAAGCTGCTCATAAAGCCACTTTTAATCGCTTTATAAGTAGCATTTGCTTAGACTTAGTTAATCCTCGGTTGGAGTTTTTATGCCTTTCCATTTCTGTGTGGTTTCCTTTTTTTGTTTCTTTTGTTTCTGGTTTTTTCCTTCAATGTGGTTGCATTGGCCCATAATTATTTTTACAGATGCTTCTACTGTCAAAGTGACAGTCAGAGTCGCACATCTGCTGGAGACCAGGTGATAATATCGCACATTATGATCGTCAGGAAGAAATGGAATTTTTATGTTCACCATTGAAGCTGGTATTTTTTGTATTTAGCATTTTTTCTTTACTTTACTTTGAAGTGCGGCGCTTTTAATTGAGCAAAAATAAAAAGTGGTTTATACTGTTTACTCTCCTTTTTTTCTTTACTTATTTTCTTAACATCTGGGATTCTAAGGAAAAACAACAATAATGGAGGTGTTACTATAGAGAGTTAATAACAGCAGCAACAACAAAAAATCAAAAAAGGAGTCCTGTGCAAAAGTAGTTACTTGTTATTTGGAGAATTAATTCGAAACTAATTTAAAACCACGCATTAGCCAATATAATTAAAATAGATGTATGTTATTAAAGTTAATTGAGAAAAATAATATTTCTAAAGTAGTTAAACTTCATAATTTTGTTAAGACTCATTTTTATTCTATTAACGTACATATGTAAGTTTAAAAAAAATCATAACCCAACGAATGATTTAAACAATCAATTAAAATCTAAGATCGAGATCTACACTAATCAAGTATTTCCAGAAATGATGTTGCTTTACAAAAATGCAGTTTTCAAGTGGAATTTTTTATTAGCAATGAGCTCACAACAAAGTAATAAACAAGTTGAAAATAACCTTTTCTAGAGAAATAAAGAAACAACACAACAGAAACAGAACGATGCTAAGCATTTTCAATGTACAACTCGTAGAGAGAAATTTCATTGTCAACGAATGATGATCATGATGATGATGATGATGATGACGATGATAATGACGATGAGTTCATGTGCGGAATAACAATTTCAAATATAATACGATGGATGCATTAAAACCCAGAGACATTTTTCCGTTTAAAGTTTCGTTAAGTGACATTAAAGGAGAAAAAAAAATAAAGTAGAAAAAATACTTGAGAAAAAATTTAAAAAGGCGCGGAAAAGAGGGAGGGCGGGAAGAGGAAAGTAGTTTCGTTAAGTATTGAGAATTAGAAGGCCCCCAACGCTGTGTCACATGAAGTTAACGTTTACGCATGCGCAATAAAAATCGAAACAGCTGAGATGTAAACAGAAAGAGAGGCCGAACGGGTGGCAAAGTCGTCGACCGACAGACGGAGGGGACGATAAACAGGCCTACAGGAATGGACGAAATGCAGTAATGAAGTCAGAGAGACACAGAAAGGAAAGCAAAAAGAGATGCAAATAGATTGAAAAGCGGATAATCACACTAGCAGACAGACAGCCACTAGACAGACAGACAGAAAGACAAACATCCTAACAGAGGAGCCGGTCGACAGTCAGAGAGACAAAGAATTATAAACTAACAAGCAAAGAGATACAGAAATAAAGTTACAAAGAGCTAAAACTACATGGAGAATAACAAAGAGAAAGGGAGAGTGAGATAGAGAGAGGGAGAGAGAGAGGGAGAGAGAAAGAGAGACAAAATTGCGAACTATGTAAACACAATCTACGGCCGTTTCAAACGATCATCATTGCTTCAGATTGGCTTCAGTCGGGGGAGTTGCAAGCATATTACATTGTTGCTTTGTGTGTTCGCAAAATTGATAGATCAAGAAGAAGAGACAACAACGACTCTGCAACAAAGCAGAGAATTGCTGCAGTTGAAATATTGTTGCGCGGAAGAAAACCAAAATAAACGAGAACAAGTCGAAAAGAAGGGAAGGGAACTGAAAGGAAAGGAAAGACTGAGTAAAAGTCTAAGCTTCAAGATGATACTCTTTTCTCAGCATTCTATAAAGAATGAGAAGGAACAATAATATATCTTGCAACAACAACTTCAACAACAAAAAGAGTTGGTATATTACGAGTATATGTATGCATCTACAAGTATGTATATATTTATTGATTTATTATATAACAAATCAGTAAAATAAAATATCAAAAACGTAGCAATCTTCCAAATAAACTATAAAAATAAATTTAAGTATAGTATATGTAAAATCCTTCAATCCTACATACATTAAGATTTATTAATCTCTCTTTTTCAAAATGCATTAAAGGCTTTTCGACGTTTTATGACCCACTTAAAGAAAACCCTAATGAAAAAAACCCTTTCGAATCGCTGATATTTGAAGAACCGTCATAAAAGCATTCATTTCATAAATTTACACTTAACAACATGATGCAGACAACATCTTTGTTTGTCAATAAAGAAACAAACAAACAAGCAAGTGTAACTGGGTTATAAAATGTTCATGTTTTCTTTAAACAAACACTTGATGATGATCAATAAAAATATGGAACTCAACGTCGTCGTAGCCTACTTTGAAAAGTAAACCTTAAGTAAGAAAATCAAAATGTTTAGTAGAAAACAATGACGATATACAATGACGACATAAGTACAAGAGCAGGGAGGTTAAAGTCAGAGGGGAAATAGAAAGAGAGAGATAGAGAAAGAGAGATAACAAAATCAAACGACTTTGATTGAGGAAATTTTTATTCAGGTGAATTTTATTGACACTTGAAAAAGTTCTACAATTGAATATTTAACAAGTTTTGAAATTCAATTTGAATAATTTTGCTTTCATATACAAACAATTTAATTAGAATTCATAATACAAATTTCATTACTAGAGAGCATGTTTTTGTTGTTTTTCGTTTGAAGCATTAATTATAAAGAAGCTACCTCAAAAGGTTACTTTTCTCTCCTTTCAACCGATCTTCCATTCTACCTCCCTGTCGTTCCTACTGTGCCTCTCTTTCTCTCTCTTTCTTTCTCTCTAAAACTCCATGGACACATGTTTGGGAGGAAATTAAGCACGTTCTGTGTGTTGAATACGAGTGCATTGTTTCAGTATTCGAGGGAAAGAGACAAACAACTTTAAAGGCTAATGAACTAATCTACAGTACTGTATCGTTGTTTGATATTTAGTGAACAGGTAGATTCTTTTATTACTTATCATTGCATGAATGGAAATTTTAATGAAAATTCAAGAGGTGCTTCTGAATGCTACTTGGCTTGGACTAACGTGCATGCAGTGGAACTTCAGCTATGCTCAGAAGCTATACAAGAATGAAAATTTTAAAAAAGCAAAAAAAAAAAATCCCCGGTTGACTTATTTTGTTACAAGTTTTTGTTTTTGTTTCGTATTTGATGTGGAAAGCAGGTTATCATGCATGATTAAGGATTAACTTGGGCGCATATAATTAATGAATGGTACCTTAATTAAAGTGTAAAAGAAAATAGTATAGAAAGACAGGGGGATGAGGAGGAAGGGGGCGTAGATAAACGAGAGATGAGAACCATACGAGGAAGAATCAAACAACGGATGGAGATAAGATCAGGTGTATAAAAGAAGACAAGAGAAGACTGAAATTTAGAGCCGATATTTTTTTAGACCGTGAGAAAGAAGTTTTAGAAAGAGAGAAACGATAAAATTTATAAGAGAAAAGGTCAACTTGATGAGAAAAATTATCATGTGGATGAATGATAGTAAGAATGATAGTACAGACACAATTAATAAATTGGTATATCGTAAAATAAAAAAGTTTAAACAATTTTAAGGAGTTTTTCAACGATTAGGATTTTAAGCAGCTATTAATAATAATCTAAAGAAAAACTAATCCAAAATTTATAAACTTGAAGCCATCTATTAAAACAACAATGTTACGGGTATCATTATTATTACTGTGTTGCTATATAATTGTTGTTGTTGTTATCTTGATCAAATATATTCTTTGTTCATTCACAAAAACTACACAAAAGCACAAAATTTCTAATTAAAAAGCAATTCTTTTTGCTTGCGCATGCGTTTTTCGTTGAGTTTTTTCTGTTTTGTTTTATGATTTTATTTTACAGAAACCATAACAGAATAAAAAAAAACAAAATTAAAATCAGATAAAAATTGCAGTAAATTGGTGAGGAGCAGAAGTAAACAAATTGTTGTTATTATTGTGGTTGTTGTATTAAATAAATTGATTTGGACCGAATCGATTTGCGTTGGTTTTACTGTTAATGTTTTCATGCTTTACTGAGTGAAGAACAAACCATTGAGCCATTAAAAAAGCCATTAAAAAACTGAACGAAAGAATGACAGGACAGGAAAAAATAAGTTGAATCAAAAAACCGTTGAATTGGTTTTGTTGCAGATTTAATAATAAAAAAACTGCCATTGTAATTAATTTGATGTTGCGAATTAATTTCTTGTTAAATTCAACAACAACATTTAACGATTGACGTTGAGTTGGAAACAAAGCAACAAAAAAACGGTTTAAAAAGTTTTTATGAGGAACGAAGTGAATCTGAATGAAATGTAACAACAACAAAAATAAATTGTGTTGTTAATTGTACACAAAAGGATGATTTTTTTGCACAATTATTTTCATTAAATTCGTTTATTCTTGATGCAGAATGCAGTTGATTTCATTAAGTTCTACAAACAAGTAACAAAATTATTTAAAACTTCGCAGGATGTTTTTGGTTTACGATTTGCAACTAAATAAATTTATTGGAATCACTTTTCCACTTTTTCGGTACTTAACCGAATGTTTTCAGCGAAGATATTCGGATTGTTGAAATGCTTGCAACCTTCGTTAAGTTCGTATAAACTGAGTTAAGCTTTGAAAATTTCGTTATTCTTCAGTATGATTTCGTAATTTAGGTATTTGCGTATTGACAGAGTCCTGTTCATTGAGAATAGCACTTTGTTTTACTTATTACTACTTTTCTTAAGCAAAATACTATCGTTAAGTTATCAGAAATGTGACTAATACGTTTATTACAATATTTAAAT
Source organism: Myopa tessellatipennis (assembly GCA_943737955.2). Taxonomy (NCBI): domain Eukaryota; kingdom Metazoa; phylum Arthropoda; class Insecta; order Diptera; family Conopidae; genus Myopa; species Myopa tessellatipennis. The sequence continues at coordinate 55,460,725 of OX031316.1, forward strand.
TGATTTAAAGTATAAATAAATACAATTATCAGGTCATGGAACTTTCAATAAAATTAAAAACAAAACATAGCATAAACAAATCTCTACATGATTTAATTTGTTTCATGATTTCAATATTACTTATGTCTCAATTATTTGAGTCATCTTGATGATTCGGTGGTGATTCTAGTCACACTTGAACTTTTCGAACAACAGAAAACTATTTCAACTTTTTGATACTTTAGAAGCACCACATGTTTTTGGTGCACACAAAATAAACCATAGAAACGAAGGAAGGAACAAAAGACAATTCAGACCACGCAGAATGGCAGGCAGGCAGGCAGACTGGCGGACAGACTGGCGGACAGACTGGCAGACAGTCAAATGCTCTTATGTTTCAAACTTCGAACTCTGCAGACAACCACCGAAAGGACTCTCTCTTGTGTTATTGTGATTGCTGTAGTTGTGGCTGTTTTTGTTGTTGTCTGTGATGGCTCTTGTGTTGTTTTTGTTGGTATTTGGAATATGGCAGCAGCATCAACATCTGCGTGAGGTTCCGCTGTGTGTCTTTCAGTACGTTTTTCGTACTCTGCAATATAATGTACAATCAGCTCGATTCGATATAGTTTCTCAACAAGCTATCAATTAAATATTGGTATGGATGCATGAATACCATGACGAAGTAAGTGTTTACTCCCCCCTCCACCCTCATTGGTTTTTGTATTTCATAATTTAGGGAAATCGATATTTTATACATGCTTGAGGTTTGCCAGTATGCCGACATGCATACGTTAAGTTCAAGAGGCTGCTTGTATTTTCTTCTAATTGCTTGCTTTACGGTATTTTTGGACATATGCATGAATTATTATAATAGATAGGTTCCATAAGGAAAGACGCCATCTCCGGAAGGAGATCCATAAATGCATGTATACTGAATTTAGTGGTAACTTTATACCTAAGAACAGGATACGTTTTTATAACGGAAGTATTTTATCATATTCTTAGGGAAGGAAGAGGGATATTCTTGTGTCTGCCCTGAAGATTTAAAATACGATAACAGATAATCATATCCTTGAGAACTTCTCATACCCATGAGATACATATTATCGTCTCCGGTGAAGATTCAAATGCATGACAGAGATTTTCAAATCTGCGAGAGATTATTTATAACTTCCGTGGGAAATACTCACTACAGATTATCATCATGTCCTTAAGAGATTACTGTTGTGTCTTTGAGAGATTTTCGTGATCTCCGTGAGATTATTATCAAGTCTGTGGGAGGTTGTATTATGTTTTTGGAAGATTTCCCCATCTGTGAGGGTTTCCGAATATAAAGTGTCTATTTAAAGATTCCCAGAGATCGTACATTAATTCTGATAATGCCGAGAGTTTTTAATTTTATACGTCAATTAGTGTTGCATGTCTGACTTGCTTTCTTATAATGATGAAATTGTTTTTGAAGGTGGTTGAAGTGCTTCCTTGAAATCATCTTCATCATCGCGAAAGAGCACTCGAAAATTAATACAAGTATTTCAGTAGAGAAAAGCTGAAGTGCAGGAGTGCATCGGAGGCTCCAACCAACAATTAATGATGCTAATATAGAATGAGTGCTTTCAAAATACTTACATAAATCAAAAACATTAATTTCAAAACATTCAAAACATGTAGACACACTACACTCCTGAAACTACTTTGGTTAAGTTGCTTGTTTATATAAATGAATAGGAATCACTTCAGAAATCAGAAATAAAGGTGATAATTCTATGAAAAAAGAACTTTTCTTAAGTTCAAGAAAAGTGAAAGTGAAGTTCACGAAAAGTTCGTTAATTTGAAGATTCAGCTCATACAGACATTTATGGATTTCTAAATATAAAACACACCTTTAACTACTTTCACTAAAGTTCGTACACAACTTTCGTTAAGTTGAAATTGCAACTTTACTAGACATTACGTCCATTAAACTATTTTGAGAACATAACTTTTAGTTTTTCAAATACAATCTATAAAAAAATTTAAAAAAAAAGAAAAGTACAAAAAACGCAAATGAAAATGTACATACATATGTATGTACTCATGTAGAAACTAATGAATATATGGGTAACTATCAACTCAGCTCATCAACCATTAAAATTGTGTTTGATCCTTTTTTTTGCTCCTTATTTTCTATTGTCTACAAATTACAGAAAAAACTATGCAATAAATTGATGTGGCAAAAGTCTAACAGCGGCAATAATTTGCCGTCAATTTGCGCATAACTTCGGCGAGTGTCGGCGAGTTGCTACACGTTCAAACTAACTGATTTTTACTCTGCACCCCAATTTTTCTTTCTCTCTTCTATTTTCATCTGAACTTTTCTTTTCCTTTCATTTTGTATTTGTTTTTTGAATTTTTGTTTGATTCCGTTTTTTCCCCCGACCCACAACAACAACAATAACACGACAAAAATTATAGAAACAATATACCAACATAGATATAATATAATCCACGAAGAGCGTGGAAAAAGAGTTCCTTTTTCTATACCCACAGAATGTGTCATTTTTATACAATTTATTAAAAAAGATTGTATTTGCTTTTTTTCCTTTAATGCTGAAATAATTCCTTTCTTATTATTTTTATTTTTTATTTTATTTGTTTTATTTTCTTGTTGTTGTTGTTGTGTTTGGTTGTGTATTCCATTTCATGCTCCATTAAGTAATCCATTATTCCCGTTTTTTGCAGTTGTTGTAATTTCCATGCAGATAATGACAAACAATAAAAACGTTGAACTGTAGTGAGCAGTTTTTTGTTGTTGTGGTTGTTGTTGTTGTTTTAGTTGGTTTTTTGTTGCATTTCATTCCCGCTGATTGTGCAACATTTTTTGAGAAAGGAAACGGAGCATCAATAAAAATAAATAAAGTAACAAAAACTTGAATAATGTTGATAAAGATAACGATAGTGATGATGATAGGGGTGAAGATAATAACGGTTCAGACGATAATGATAAATGTTATAAAGGTAAAGGTAAAGTTAATATTAATATTTTTATTTTTATCACTAATTATAGGTTGTAAAAAAACGGTTGTTAAAATCGTCAAAAAACACTGAAAAGACTTTTCGCCAAGTTTTTGGTTAATTTAAATTTTTACAGGATTTCGTTTAAACGTTGATGATGATGACAATAATAACGATGATAACAACATCTCCTTCGTGAAGATGATGGATTGAGAAAATAATTAATTTTCATCGCACATTTTTTTATTCTTCATTTCATTCTGTTAAAAGAATCTTTTGTTCTTCTTTAAAATACGTTATCTGTTTTTTGTAATTTAATTTTTTGCTTTAATTGTGATCTTGTTTGTATTTATTTGTTGCTATTGTTGTTGTTTTATATTTTCTTTATTATTTGTTCGTGTTACGCGATCACTCGCATTTTTAAATTTTTGTTGATAACAATTTTCTTGTAATCATTCGTATATGAAAGGTTTTGTAGATATGTAGATAAAGATACTTGTTCATATATTACTTTATGAGAACCCACAAAAAAAGACATTATTTTTGGTGATAAAGAAGAAAAGTGAGCAGTTTAGAGTTTGGTTATTCTTGTTGTTGGTAAGTGACTTAAGTTAGTTTGTAATCTAAGTTTAGTTGAACTCATTAAAAATTTATCTAAAGTTTATCTGCATTTTATCTCAAGTTAACTAGAATTTTATACGAATTTTATCATCATTTAATGTGGATTCGATCTGAATTGAATTAGAATTTAATCACGACTTTAAAAAAATAGAAGTCGATATCACAAGTTCTTTGAAATTGAAAAAGAAGCGATTTAAATCTTAAACGATTGTATAAAGAATGAATTCTACATTAATACTTTTTCTAAATATTCTATCTTAAATATGTAATAAGTTGTAATTCTTTAAAATGTGAACTAATTGATTAAACTTTTTATTAAATTATGTAAAGAAACATTGCGAAAGATTGCGAAAGAATTGACTGAAAAAACTTTAATAAGAAAATGAAATCTTAAGAATTAAAGAATAGAACAAATTTTAATAAAAATTCTGATAAAAATGTAATAAAATCTATTGAGTAACTTTAATCTTAACATATTAAATAATTATACAAGTTTTTTCTTTAATTTTAAAGAGCATTCAGCAATTTTTGTCTTGTTTTTTTAATTATTTTCGTTTTATGTTTTATGTAACAATTTTTTATGTACTTAAAATTCTTGTTATGTTTTACGTCAATCTTTGATAAATCCATTGCATCAACAACAACACAGAAAACAACAACAGTATATACACATTAATCCAGGCAAAGATCAGAGTCACGATCATCGCAAAGTAGACAAGACGCGCCTTAAAAAAAAAGAAGTACACAAGACATGGTACAAAAAAAAAAAAAACAGTTCACTAAAAAGCACCATTTAAAGGTCTCGTTTTTATATCACACTCAGAAGCAAGTCAGTCCGTATTATTATAAAATTGACCAAATTAATATCGTTATTTTCATGCTTCTACTCTGCACATTTTCTAACCTTGTTAACTTTTTATCGTTAAAATGTCACTTCGATTCGATAATCAATAAAATAAACACTCGAAGTCGATTATTCAACACAACGCAAGACAACGATCTCGAGTTGTTTTTTTCCAATTATTAATATTAGTATTTATTGTATTATTGAACTACTATTTATTTTTTTTTCTTCGTTTTTGGTACGATCATAAGAAGGAAAAAAATACTAACAACTTCGTAGTTGTTGCGCGTTTCTACGAGAGATACGACGAGTACGAATTCGGTGCAAGTTTCGGTGGCGACAGAAGTCTATCCGATATAAGAACATTTATCCGCGAGAGTAACCGATAGACTGAAGTTTTGTTGAGCAAGATCAGTGAGGATTTGTGAATGCTCAGCGATCGACAGTCACAAATGTTGCTCAGCAACATGTTGAAAGCCCGATATTGGAAGAGAAGAGAAAACAATAGAGCAACACACAAGAGAAGAGAGAGTGTGACAATGTGGGTTAGGGTAGATGGAGAGGGGGGAGAGAGGAGAGAGAGCACACAGCTGTTCGATCGCAGGTGGTGATGATGGCGGGGTTGGTGTCAATTTTTATGTTTTCTTCACAGTGGAGCAAAGCTATAAGACAATCTTTAAATAGTTGTTTAATATATTTTGTTGACAAGTTTTTTAACAATGAATAATCAATTATTTAGTACATTATTATCAATTTTTTAGTTTCTCTATCTTCACATATTTAAAGTATTTTTCAAATAATCTTGATCAACTCTTTTTAACTCTTTTAAACCAACTTTTTGTATGTTATATTTGTCATTAATAAATTTCTTCAACTCAATTCAATGAGCTGCATTTTATTACGTTATTAAATTGATTTGATTTTGTTTGGATTTTATATACAATTTTTATACAAATACAATTTTAAAAACCATTGTTCTTAACTTTTTAATATTACATATTGGCAATTTATTAAAAATTCTTATTTTATTTATATTCACTCTTTCATTGGCTTCACTTTATTTCGACATTCTTTCAAATTGATTTATTCTTAAAACGTATTTAAAACTTCTTGTTTTTGTAATACAAAACAACAACCGATAAAAATTTTAAACTAGTTCAAAGAACACGCCTTAAAAACGCTTTAAAAAACCTATTTTTTGTAATTAATAATACAAAATAAATACAATAAATAACTGTACCGGAAAAACCGAAGATCGAACGAGTGCGTCGCATGCTAACGAACAACTGATTCGCGTTGCCAATGAACACGCAATGAAATCATAGTCACTGAGTTATACTAAATCGCTAAAAATTACAACAACAACGCCAGGAGCACCAACTACAGCAGGAAGAACAACAATAGTAACAACAACAACGGGAACCAGAGACCAACACAGGCGACACTAGCAACAACAAATACGGCGGCAACAACGACAACAACATCAAAGGCGACAGTAACAGTAACAACAACAACGACGGCAATAACAACAAGGATAACATCAAATATTACAGGAACAATATTGATATGTTGGTGTTTTCCTTGTTGTTGTTGTTGTTATTTTTATTGTTGTCTAGGAAGAAAAAACCAAATAAAAGTTGAGGCGCCAAAATGACGACGCAGCGACACTCGTTGGCTGGCTGGCAGAATAAAAAAAAAACAATAAAAACAAAAAGAAAACCAAGGAAAAGCGACAGAATTCATGCATATGCAATGTTTTTGTTGTTATTCGCTGTGCTCATTATTATTGCCGTTCTTGCTTGTTGTTGGTATCATTGTTGTTGTTGTTGTAGCTTGTTAGCGGCGCCGCTCAGGACGACACCAAACAAGAAAAAACATTGATCCTGACATCAGACGTCGAGACGCCAAAAAGTGTCACAGGCGCCAAAAACGGTTTCTTTGTTTTTCCCCCTTTTTCAATCTCACATTTATTCAAGCAACAATGAGGGGTAAAGAGGGGTAAAGAGGGGTTGGGTGGCCCCAGAACGGGATTAAGGATAACTACATAAATTCTAATAGAGAACTGAAATTGAGATCTGTTTAGTTTTTAGTATTTTTGGAACAACCAATTGATGTTTTAATTTTTCCAGCAACCAGGTTTTATCTTAATCCGTTTTACTTCTTGTTTCTTCCATTTAGTTACATTTTTTGTCTCCTTTTATTTTTCATAGTTCATAGTTTGGTTTACTTATTTTTATTTTTTTTTTGCGTTGGCAACCCTGCCATACTTTATACGAATTTTCATTTTATTACAACAGCCGCTTCGGCGACAGAATCAAAGCCAACAAGTTATGTGTTTCTGTTGTTGCTTTTTTTCTTTTCTGATGCAGTATAATATTTTTATTTTTATGTAATCCGGTGGGAAATGTTTGGCACACACACGCACACACATTTTACGAGTACTTGTGAGCCTCCGAACATTAAAATAAGCGATGGAAATCCACCCATAAAATATTTATGTATGTCGCATTTTTAACAATCACAACAACATAGTTAAATAGTTTCTGAGGAAAAAATATAATGGAAGCATAGAATATTACATAATACTCAGAATATTGAAAGTAATATTGACAATGATATTGACAGTAAGATTGACAATAATACTTATGTCAAGAGTTATAATTTTTTAATTTTTATAATAATTTAATTAGTGTAATATAAAAATCACAATATAGTATTTAATAGTTAATAATATTTAATTAGTAACTAAAAATTTATACTTACTTGCTTTGGAATTAAAATTTTAAAAAATTTAAAACTTTTAAAAGTAGTCAAAAAAGCGTCAAACTTACCTGAAAAAAAGAGAAAGTTATTAAATTATTATTTATTGTTAAAAACATTTATAGAATTTTGATAAAAGGGTCATTAAATTGATAAAAGCCCTTTAAACCTAATAAATCACAAGAAACCTCTGAGATTCGTTAACAATATATAGTACGATACAATATTCAAACTTAATTAACAAAAAGCTTAAATCAATTTACGAATACATGTTAAAAAGTACACTTGATTTATCGGAAGCTTATGAAGGATCTTGAAACACTACAAAAATTATTCCAAAATGATTCATTACAGTCTCTAGTTTTAATTAAAATTTTGAATGGTTTTGTAACCATTCTTAAAAGTCACTCATAAAGTTTTAAGAGTGATCACTGAAGTAAGAATTCATTAATTTCATGAATTTCGTTTTTAAAATTGACTTTTACGAGTTTCATTTAAATTTTTCGAAGCTTCTTAAATCAAGGTAAAGCCAGAGAAAAAAAGTACTTTCGTTTCGGTTTCAATTTCATTTCCTTGAAGTGGACCAATTTTATGGAACATCTTTTGATGTATTATTATTTAAACGAAGTTATTTTCGTATTGTTGTATCTTGTATCTTGTGCATGTACTAATAATGAACAATATGAAAAACAACTACCAACAGACACAAAAAAAACATGTTCTTGTTTTGAATTCAACTGAGTAGATCAACATTTTACAGCGCAAACATTTTCTTATCTGGCTTCGTAGCCTACATAAAAATAACAACAGGAGAAACCTTTGGTAAAAGCAAAAACAGCAACAACAAAAACAAATAAAAAACCTTTTTAGAAATGCCACTTTTTTATTTTTAGTGAGTTTCTAAATCGAACGTTTGACTAAAATACGCACGCACGAGAAGCAACAGAAATAAGCAAACAAAGGAAAAAAAGCAGGAACAGCGACATCACGAACACAAACAACAACAATAACAACAACAACAACAACAGCCACTAATATAAAGTACTCGTACTACAAATCATTGTTGTGTCAACAAATGAAATCTGTTTGTCCAACTTTTTATGAACAGCTTTTTAGTTATTGAAATAATATTTGAAGTATCTATTGAAATCGAAAAGAAAACCAGAAGCAAAGAGAGAGAGAGAGAGAGAGAGAGAGAGGGAAGGAACGCAGAGACAATGAATGTTTTTATGAATTCATTACTATTTAAATATTTACTTAAAATTTAGTACACGTTATAAAAAAACGCAGAAATAAACATGAGCTGCGTTAAAAAACAAGTAGTAGAAATAAAAATAGTAGTAGAAAAAGTGGTAGTGTTCCATAAACAAGGAAACAGTAAACACAGAAAAAAAACACAGCGAAGAAAAACAAAATAAACCATAAATTGTCTGTTGTCAGTGTTTCAAGTTTATGTTTGAAAACTTCCAATTAAATACTTTGTTTTAGTTTTAAAGTCAGGTTTTTAATAAATTTTAAGTTCCTTTTATTTCACTTATTTTTCATTCTACATATGTAATTTTATTTAACTATAATAATATTATAATATAATATATCTGAACCAAGCATAAAAGCTTAACTTTTTAACTAAAATATGTAATATAATAATGGTACAGTGTATACTCATATTTTATATCTCAAAACTTGTAATGCGCGTCAGTAAGTTTCATTTACATTTATTTCTATCTCTCTCTGACACTCTAACTCTCTCTGTCTCTCGTTTCATTCATCATCACTGACAGCAGATCGAATGTCATTAAAATCTCGTCTCAAATTATTAAAAACCGCACACATTTTGCGGCAGTTTTAAGTTTTCCCTTCAATATTTCTCAACGTCAGACAAACTTCGCTCATCACTCTCACTCACTTACTCACTCATTCATTCAATCATTCATTTCATTTCGATCAAATGTTTCTGACACTGATAGCATGAAACCGCAAACGAGACACAACGAAACTCAGTAAGAGTCAGAAAAAATATGAAAGCTACGCATCATTCGATTTGAGTTCTCAACAGATTTCAAATTTCAAACTAATTGAGTGAAAATATAGATCGAAAAAGATTTTCAAAAATAATGCAACTTTAAAGTAAAAACCATGGAATTGACCAATTAATCAATCTTTTAAACGTAAACTACTACTAAATTAGTGATTAAAACTTTTAATTGGAAAGCTGAAAAATTATTCCGCTTTCGAAGGACTCTAAAAAGGTAAAGTTTCACTCAGGTTTCACTTCGGTTTCGCTCCCGTTTAACTGCGAAATTTGGCTCGAATTCTACTTTATTAACTTTAGAATGGAGCCGAACCGAACGAAGCTGCCATCAGTTAAAACTTTTGTTAAAAAAGTTGTTTGGTTGCCACTCTAATGAATGGATGAGCGAAGAGCATTTTGTTTGGCCAGCATGAAGAACTGAGAAAGGTTTTTCGTCAAAAATATTGAAAAAAGCAAGGAAAAAAGGGAGGTAAAAGGAAGGAAAAAAGAGGAAATGATTTTGGTAACTTTTAAAAATGAGTCCAATCAAAATAAAAGCCAGGTAAAGTTAAGGAGTAAAGTTAAGTTACAATGGATAGTTACAAAAGAAGAAGAAGAGATGTTATTAGTTCAAGTTGGAATGATCGAACGATGTTTTAATACAATAACTTTTCATTTTAGAGAAAAGAAAAGTTTTGATTGAAGCAATAATTAGTAGAAATATGTAGATATATAAATAATTAAAAATATAACATTGATAGGGAGTTACAGGAAAAGAGAGAGAGAGAAAACGCTAAAGAAAGAGTCAGAGCGAGAGACATAGAGACACAGAGAAAGATAATTAAAGTAGTCACAGAAGTTTACTCGAAAGCTTGGACATTTATAAGACTTATTTTATGGATTGAGTACTTTTATTAGGTGTTTGTTTTTATTCATTATTCAGAGTTATTTTAAAAAAGACCAAGTTATTCCTTGCACCCTGCCTGTTATGTTTTCGACATCATAACATCACATCATCTGCATTTACACGATCATGTAATCGAAACTCAAAACATATGTAAACAACTCTGTTCAATTCAATCCAACTCATACTCTGAAAGAGAGTGAGTTTGGGAATGAAGATTCTTCAAAAAATGTTTACTCTTGTAATTCAATTCAAAGCGTTGCCATATGCATACAATTATAGTTTGTGTTTACACTTCTTTTTGCCAACTGAACTGAAGTGAATAAATTAAATATATTTGAGCTGTTATTTTTGAAAGTGGAATAAGTCCATTTTTTAAAAAAAATGAGTTAAGGGTTATTTTAGTAAGACACATTCTATCCATATTTATAATCATATATTCAATTGATTATTTTTGAATGTGGTACAAGTCCATTCGCAGATAAAAATATCGTTTATTTATTAGATAATTTTAATTATTATTACATCATAACAAAATTAAAAAGTGTTAAAAAAATCATTCAAATTGATTAGCTTTTGACAATATTTTTAAATTTATTCAAATGAAAACCCTTAAATATTCTAATACATGAAAAAATTGACTTATTCCACTTTCAAAAATAGCAGCTCATTTCATGAGATGAAAAATAAAATTTACTCAGCTATTTTTATACCAATGAATACCCAAAACGGAATGTATTTAGTTATTGTTGTTGAAAATTATTCATAACGATAATAAAGCAGTGACTTTTTTATTGATTCATATGATGAATGATTTTTCTAGCACGTCTTTAAATGACTTAAATCACTCGAATTAACTCAATGAGTTTAATTAATACCAGTCATTGTATTTTTTCAAGTATTTTGCAATAAAATCCTTCGTCTGGGAAAAAGATGAGTTTGAATAGACATTGAAATTGTTTTCAAATATTTGAATAATCAAAATCGAATTGAACTTAAAAAATACTTACAAATAAAGTTAGACTAACGACGATAATCAGATTGAAGTGAATACTATTTCTTGAATACTCTCAAGAAACGTACAACACAAAAAAAAGTATTCAAAACAAGTATTCGAAGCACAACACGGCAACCCTAACATAGAAAATATTTTAGTACCGTTTTAGAGAGCTGCTAAGGCGGAAGAAAAAAACACAACAACTCTGGGATACCGCAACATTTTTACTAAAACTGAAAAGCTGCAGAAGAGAAGAGCAGACTATACTCAAAATAATAAGAGTGAGCGAGATATAGAGAGGGGAGAATGAAAGCAAAGTAGCAACGATTACAACAACGATTCAAGCATAACCAAGACCATGAACGGGAAAAGATACCATAAAAGTGTTGAAACATCTGAGAGATGCGAGTGGAATCCAAGTCCTTCCCACCCTTCCTCCTCCTCCTTCTCTTAAGCAACCTTCTAGTGACCAACAACAACAACAGAAACTACCATAAAACCAAAGAAAAACCTTGGACGACAAAAACAAACAGCGGCGACTTCAACTTAAACCAGCATCCGACTTTCGCAGCCACGCAAAATAAACAAAAACAAATCAAAACTAAAACAGACACAAGCAACAAAAAAGAGAAAGAACAACAACAACATCAACCTTAGTACACCATAAAATAGTAGTGAAAAAAGGAAAAACAACTCTGAAGAAGAGGAATAGAAGTGCAATTGATTGATGTACGAGTATTTCTTGAATAAATATGGTAGGAATGCAATAGATGGAGATCGAAATTCATATATGTATATGTACATACTACATATGTATGTATGATTATATGCAATGCATTTGTACATATTTACATACATATGGATGTACACAAAATTATATGTACATACATACTACACCAAGGAGAACTACGTGGTGATGTTGGAATATTAAGCAAAAATATTTGATCAATAAAATTAGTGGTAAGAAAATTAGTACTAAAAAAATAGTAGTAGGAAAAATATTACTAGGAAAATTGAGAAAAACAAAAATTAAAAATCCAATTTTTTAAACGAGAAGAGCGAACAAAAGTGTATAAAATATTTATGTATATTATACACATACACATATTTAATTATATTGTATGTATGCATGTATGTACATACATACTTATTTCTTTAATGTTGTACATCTCTGTAGCTTTCTTGATTTTTTATATTGTGTTGAATGAAAGGAAGCTTTTGATTAAATTGAATTCAAGCGATTTCTAAAGCAGCTTCGATTACTCGCTTAGAGCTCAAAATATAGAATTTATTTTTACGAATAACAACAAAAAAATTAACTCAATTTATAATGGAAAGTGACGAATGATACAAAGTAACTGCAATTGTAATATAATGAAATTGTTATGAAAATTGAATTGCTTAAACGTGATTCTTTGACAACATATCATGAGTTTTTTGAATTTTTTTATTGATTTCGTTTACATTGTTTCAAGTTCATGTTTATGTTTTTTTCATTTTAAAATCCGATGTTTTTTCTATTCTTTTTCGATTTTTTAATGCGATTTTTTTGTTTGTCTAAAGTAGCGAAAAAATATTCACAAATAATACTTAAAAGTGGCTTTTGACAGTATACATACATTACTCAAGAATATGTAATTATTTTTGAAGTCTGAAGAAAATTGAATATTTTTCAACAAAGATTATCATATTTATTTAAATGATATTAAATAAAATATTTTTGAAATTTTTTACAGTGGTCTATATCTCTTCTTCTTCAGTTTCTCTTGTTTTTTCTTCTTTTTCTTAGCAGGTTCCGGCGCAGAGCGTTTTTTTCTTTACTCATTTCACACCTGTCAACGCTTTTTAACTACTGATTTATCAAGCTTACGACAGAAACTTTGACGCCATTTAAAAAAAGAAACTGCAACCGTTTTCGAATTTTGCTTCTTTTGTACAATGAAGAAGATAGAAAGAAGAAGGCAAGCAAATTTTATATTCAGATACTCTGACACCGTATTTTTTCCTTAGTTATTTAATAAGCTTTTAAACATTAGCTTAAATCGAAAAAAATTAGGTTTAAATCGAAATGCAATTTTGCAAAGTCCCCCCTGGCACCCACGCTACGCCACTGTCCTTAAAGTTTATTCTCAAGTAAAACAATACAAATATCGCGGTTTTTCTGTAAGAACTACGATGTACGTAAAATCATTTATAGTATTTGTTATGAGGTATGCATTTTCAAATAAACGCTGATGAAAATGCATTCACCATCGGACTGAAAACTCGGCTTAGTGGACAAGGTTACCACCGGCTCGTTGGTCTAGGGGCATGATTTCCGCTTAGGGTGCGGGAGGTCCCGGGTTCAAATCCCGGACGAGCCCAAGTTGAATTTTTTGTTTAATTTTTTTTTAGTTTTTTATTCTTTTCAACACTAAAATAGAATTGAAACAAAATTAATTTCCACTAAACTTAATCGGAGTTATATAAATTCTTTTCCTTTGCTAACGAGCTATTTTTAGGCACTGTTTTTGCATTATATTTCAGTTCAGAAATGTTCAGAATAACATTGTCAGGCAATGAAAATCAACAACTATTGATTGGAACAATAATTAATCTCATGCGGTTGGCCATTTTTTTGGTTGCTTTTCGGGGGTTGATTTTAATTTTAATTTAAAAATTTAAATTATTTCAGTAATACAATTTTAGCTATGATTTATTTATAATTTATGTTATATACATATAATAATTTAATTAAAAATGGCTGGATGTGCTTAAAACATTCTAGAGATATGAAAATTAATGATTGAATAACTGATTATTAATGCTTACAAAAATGGCTCATCCCAAAAAGATATTTGTGAAAGGCTTGCCGAAATCAACATTTGGCTTTATACTAACAAAATTTAAACATACGGGAACGGTTGAAACTTGGCATTGTGGGGGGCGTCCAAGACTAACGACGCACAGAGAGGATGAACGAATAGTCAGAGAATTTAAAAAGTATCCTGACAAATCAGCATCCAGCGTGGTTCCGTTGCTTAGCTTGGTGATAAGTAGTCGAATAGTACAAAGGAGGGCATATGAAGCTGGGCTAAAAAGTTATAGAGCAGCAAAAAAGGCTTTCGTTTCTGAAAAGAATCGAAAATTCCGCATAAAATTTGCTCGAGAACATCTTCGAGAACTGGTCATTGCAAAAATGGAAAACAGTATATTCTGATGAATCAAAATTTAACATAAAATGCTCAGACGGAATGAGGAAGGTTCGCAGGCCAAAGAATAAGCGTTTAGATTCTCGATATTGCCAAGGGACTGTTAAGCATGGAGCGGGTAACATAACGGTATAGGTTTGCTTCTCTGGCATTGGTATTGGACCTCTTCCCACAATTAATGAAATAAATGGAATGGAATTTTAAATTGCTTAAACGTGATTCTTTGACAACATATCCTGAGTTGTTTGATATTTTTATTATTGATTTCGTTTACATTGTTGCAAATTCATGTTCATGTTTTTTTCATTTTAAAATCCGATTTTTTTTTCCTTTTTCATTTTTTTAATGCAAAAGCTTTTTTCAGTCTAAAGTCTAAAGTAGCATAAGTCTGTCAAACGTGACTTCTGACAGTATACATACATTACCTAATACATAATATGTAATTACTTTTGAAGTCTGAAGAAAATTGAATATTTTTTTAAACGGATTGTCATATTTATTTAAACAAAAGTAAATAAAATATTTTAGAATTTTTTTAGTTTTCTATTTCTCTTCCTCTTCGGTTCCTCTTGTTTTTTCTTCTTCTTTTTCTTATCACATTCCGCCGCAGAGTTGTATTTTCTTCACTCCTTCACACCTGTCAACGCTTTTCACCAACTGATTTATCAAGCTTACGACGGGAACTTTGACGCCATTTTAAAAAAAACTCTGCAAACGTTTTCGAGTTTTGCGTCTTTTTTAAAGCTCAATGAAGAAGATAGAAAGAAGAAGACAAGCAAATTTTATATTCAGATACTCTGGCACCGTGTTTTTTCCTTAGTTATTTAAAAACCTTTTAAAATTTAAGCAAATTTATATAAATTATGGACGCTAAATTATGAGGTATGCATTTTCAAATAAACACTGATGAAAATGCATTCACCATCGGACTGAAATCTCGGCGCGGTGGACAACGTTATCAACGGCTCGTTGGTCTAGGGGCATGATTTCCGCTTAGGGTGCGGGAGGTCCCGGGTTCAAATCCCGGACGAGCCCAAGTTGTATTATTTTATACCCCTACACCTTAAGGTTAAGGATATATTCAATTTGTCACGAAATGTGTAACGCTCGTTTATGAGTTATGACATCAAAGTTTCATTCCTGGGTACAGAGTAGCATTATCCGTTAGTATGCTAAATATGGGCGTGATCCGCCGACTTTTAGGTTACACAGGCAAAAGAGGGCCTTAAATGGTTATATTGCTAAATATATGAACTTCCTGAATAAAACTTTATATAACAACTTATTTTCATTAAAACATTATAACAGCCTACTACTTATTCTAATTTCATTCTTTGTGTAATCTACCAACGCGC
Organism: Myopa tessellatipennis; assembly: GCA_943737955.2. NCBI lineage: Eukaryota > Metazoa > Arthropoda > Insecta > Diptera > Conopidae > Myopa > Myopa tessellatipennis. The sequence continues at coordinate 55,476,378 of OX031316.1, forward strand.
AAATTTTAAAAAACTTAAAATTTATAAATTCCTTTTCAAAGAAATCGAATTGAAAATTATTTTCCACTAAACTAAATGGTAGTTATATAAAATCTTTTCCGTTGCTAACGAGCTAATTTAAGCCAGTACTTTCGCATTATATTTCAGTTCAGAAGTGTTCAGAATGATTTATTGTCAGACAATGAAAATCAACAACTGTTGATTGGATTCCAAACAATAATTAATCTTATGGGGTTCGTAAATTCTTTGGTCGCTTTTCGGAGGTTGATTTTAATTTTAATTTAAAAATTTAATTTAATTCAGTAATACAATTTTTAAAAAAATTTATATTTATAATAGTTATCATTTATTTACAATTTATGATATATGTACATACAAAATACATATACATATGATTTTATAAATACATACATATGTAAAATAAAAATTCCGGCAAAATATTCCCTATTCGCTCATAATTAAAAAAAAAAAAAAATGAGCATTTTTATTTCATATGCATTTTTAACAACTTTTTACTTTAAACTACATTTAGAACTCAATATTTTTTATAAAAACCCTTAATATTATAATATTAAAAAATTAAAACTAATTTATATTAAATTTTTTATTACTTTAATATTTGTATTTTATTGTTCTAGTTACTTACATTTGTTGAAAGCTGGCTGCTCAGACTCAGGACCTGTTCCCGGGCATCAAGAAGCTCGCGCTTCAAGCGTCGAATTTCATTCGCTTGACGCTCTTCCGCTGAACCATAGAGTGAACTGCCGCCAGAGAGTAACGAAGCAGCGCTGCCGTGTACTGTACCCAAAGAAAATAGTTTTTAATTTTTTCATTAGTTACAAAATTATTTAAAATTAAATTCGTTAGAACTTCAAAAACTCACCCTCATCATTTTTCTTTGGATACGTGAGACGATGACCGCCAACACTACCACCACCGCCGCCTCCTCCAGCACAACCAACGATGCCGCCAGCAACGCCACCAGGACCGCCACCGGACATACCAGCTGCCGTCGCCACGCCCATCAACGCATTCGCATGCTGTTGTGTGGGCGAAAGAGGACCACCGAAACCACGATGCTGTTGTGGCGTCGGTGATGTTGGCTGACTCCACGCCACTCCTTGAGCGCCGCCACCGGATGCCTGCTGGCGACCTGTGATATCGTGCGACGCCGTCGCGGTCGCCGCTGCGGCCATCTGCGCCGACATGACGCCATTTTGAGCCGCAACCGTGCCAATTGGCAGACAATAATAAGGCTCAATTTCCACATCGGGCGCCCGACTCAGCATCGAGGGATACATTTTTTCCGACTTGGTGGATCTGCGGAAGAAAGCAAAACGAGGGTAATCTTTTAATAATAAATAATGGAATAAAGAATTAGAGAATAAAATGCAAGAAGCTTTATAAGCATAAAGCAAATAAAATAAACAGCAAATTTTTTATTTACATGCATGCAGTTTTTGATCAGTAAAGTTTTTTTGGTCTTCTATACGAATTAATTGCCTGCCACGCCTATTTTTTATATTAACTAAAGCAACCGAAGAAAGAAAAGAGCTCAAAATTTAGGAAATGAAGAGCTTAAAATTGAAATCCTACGAAATTGTTTTGTTTTTGTTTTCTTCAATCGACTCTTAACCAACTGTTCAAATCTGCAAACATCATGCATGCATGCATGTCATTCACCTCTCAAAATAAGCCTCTCAAAATTGTTGCTCAGCCTTTCATAACCACTAACGATGTGTCGGCTCGTCTCAGCTCTACAGGACGGAAATGTTCTGAAAACTGTGTCTAATAGAGTGCCAGCCAACAGTTAACGGCTTATTTCCTCTCTTATCAACGCACACTCTGGCACTCAGTCACTCACTCACTTAGTCACTCAGTCACTTAGTCTCAGTCATGCTTCTCTCTTCTTCCCACTTCTTTCAGTCAAATGCACTCGAGTAACCTGAAACAGCAAAATAAAAAATGCTGCGCTGCTGCTTCTGCTTCTGAGCTGTCTAATAAAGTTATCAACAGTTCTCTTCTCCTGCCTCTATCTCGCTCTCTCCTTCTTTCTTAGGGTACCCTACAGTCGCCAAACCTCATGCTGCAGTCAACACTCCATGGAAGAACCACTTCCGTGCTACAACGGAAATTGGCAATAGTCTGGTTTTATACACGGAGAGCCACATAGAAGCACATCCTGCCATAAGGGGAATGAATGATGAAGGGAGGGGTGTGGGGATGTATATAAAAGAGGATGCTTATGTATGGTAGCAGTGATGAGAGTGTCACTTGATTGATTTCTGTCATTTTCGTGGACATTCGGTAGGTGATTTTATTAGTAAACCTGAACCTGGACCTTGACTGAAAAATCTCCGTCTTGCAGGCAGCTGCTTTCTATCGCACTGAATCGTCGTTTGTCATCTGAAAGTCATTTGAGAGCAACTCCAAAAGATTTGTCTTTATATCACTAACGACCTGCTATCGACTTCCTTTCCTTCCTCCTTCCTTTCCTTCCTCCCCGACCCCTCTATCATCACCGGCCCTCTCTGTCATCCACCCAAACATATCAAAGCTATAAACATATGTATTTTTAATACAGTTTTCTATATTTAAAAAATGTGGTCTACTGTTCCTGAAATTTGCTCAAGTAATTCGGTAAAAAGATCTAGCATACTTTTAGGCTTCTATTGAAATCGAATAATTTTCTATTTTATTTGCTCTAATTGAACACTTTTAAAATTCAAATTGAAAGAAATGAAAAGAGAATAGTTTCGAACAAAGTGTTCTTCAAATTCTGGAAGAATAAATTTTAGAAAGTTCAAAAAATTACTTCTCTTAAAAGTCTTCTTGATTAAAAATCTTTACTCTAGACGGACGAATTTTAATTTCTTCGGATACTTTTGTAAAGTCAAGTGTGTTACAAATAGAAAAACCAGAATTTTCCGATTATTCTTTGAAACTTAAAATTTAAAAATTGTATTTGCGATACGTAAATTCGCGACTCTTTAGTGAAGTCTTATTCTGTACTCGCTTTTGTACTCGAGTTGAACAAAGGAATCCTAAGATTTTAATAATCCATCAGAGTTGTTGTTTGGTTGGCAAATAAGCATCTCTTCCACTTAAAGTATGCAACAATCTTGTACTTTTAGCTTTCTTAGATTCCTCACCCCCAAACCCACCTCTCCATCAGTTCTTAAGTCTAAACTTTAAGAACGATTTTTCTCGTTTCTTTTGAGCCAACAAGTATGCAAATTAAAGCGCAGAAATGTCACTTCAAACTTTGAGTCTGTCAAACATTTACTTTGTTTGTTTGATTTCTTCTTCTCTTTTCCACCTTCCCTACTTTTCTCCTTGTAGGGAGAAAACTCTGCCCTTCTTAGTTCTTGTGTTTTTCCAACTCTTCTTGTTTCAATTCATTGCATATTTTTAGACACTTTGTGCGTGCCGAAGAGCTGAAGCGAAAATGTGTTGAAGTGTAACTATGCACAAAAGCAAAAACAAGAGAAACAAAATGAATAACCAAGTTTCCAAGCACAAAAGTATGCAACGAGCTGTGAGCTTGAATTTCTGAGATTTCTTTTTCTTTCGTTATGTTAGAGCGAAAGTGCTGTCGATGGGTTCGGTTATTCTTTTTTGTTATTGTTGTAGTTGTTGGATGTCAGTGTTGCAGCTGATATTCTACGGAGCAGATGTGCTCCTCGTCTGTCATTCATGTCGTCGATGAAGTGGACTGGAAGTTCGACAAAGTCACCATCGACAGTAAATCGTTTCTCGGTTCTTTATGCATCATTAAAATGTGTTGCACATGAATTCCAAAATAAGATGAGATCTTTAACAAAATATCATGTATTTACAATTTGAAAACTGGATCTAAATATTTAGTAATATTAAGCGTTATAAATAATGAATCCATTTCTTATGCAATCAAAAACGATGAGTATTTAATACGACTTTTTAAAGTTTTAATTTTAAATTAGTTTTCAGTATAATTAAAGCTATTAATTAATGACTAAATAATATTAATTTTTAAATTTAATTTCATTTAAGCAATATTTTTATAGAACTGAAACTGAAGTTGATGAAGCATATAAATTCTTTTTATGAATAATTGAAATGCAAAGAAACTAAAGCATTTGCAACAAAAACTCTAAAGGATGATTTAAGCTTTTGAAACGATTTCTAGATTCGATTTTAGACTTGTTTTCACCTTGGATATGTCCTTTCTTTGAAGTAGCTGTTCAATTAATATTGAAAATATTAAAATTAATAAAGAAATATTATTAGAGATATAAAAATGTTGGAAAAAATGTTAAAAAGAAGTGAAGAAAACTATTCAAGGCCATTCAGATCATTGAAATGTCCGAGAATAGAGCAAAGTTCATCAAATTTTCACAAGTTTCTGTCTTTCGGAACGTAAACAAAAACAACAAAAAGTAGCATATTTTACATGTCTTAATACATGTGTACAATAATTAATTTTTAAAATTTTCAATACTTACCTAATGCTGTTGCTGCGATTCATGCGTGGACTTTGCACGTAGGGTGACTCGTTGCCTGTCAGGCCGACTGCGTTGGCTGCTGCAGCCGCTGCTACTGCTGCCGCTGCTGCGTTGCGATGATGCATTTGAATCTTGTGTCCGTGACGCGTCAATCCCGGGGAATTACCGCCGATTTGTATATTTTCAAGGGAATCGCCTTCGGACAAACGACTGCCAGCCGTGTTGCTGTGCTTTAGCCACATCGCGTAGGTGCTGTACTCGGGTTTCACCTCGGCATAGGTTTGTGTATCCGATAGCGAGCCATCGATCATTTTACCCGTTCGATTGGACATCCTGAATGAGAAAGAAACAATTTGATTTGAAAACAAGTAAGAATGAACACTTTTATAAATCTTTTAAATAATTTTATATATGAAATTTACCATTTATATCATTATATATAAGTTTTTATGCAAATCACTAAATTTTACGTGAGCGAAAAATTAAAAACTTCTTTTTATATGAAAATAAAAATAATTGCGGTGTTGGTTGGTGTATTTCATCTCTATTTTAGCAGTTTATCGCGCTTTTTATATTATAATTTATTAAAAGCGTTTTTTAATTTTTGTTTATTGGTTTTATGAAAAAAGGTAAATAGTTTTTAATTGCTTAATTTGAAGTTAATTTATGCGAAGAAAAATGTGCAACCGAAAACAGAGAATAAAAGAATTTGAAAAAAGCACACGAGTTTTTCATGCATTCAATAATAAACCACTTAAACCACAGTACTATAAAAATTAGCGCAATGAAATCATTCAACAGCAGTATTTTAGGCGCTGTTCAAATGCTGATAAAGCAGCTGTGAATGATTTTGGAATGGCAGAAATATGAATAACATGAAATGGCAGAAGCATGAATAAATAATAATAAATCATTTTTAATACGAGTTTTTAATGCGAGCTGGTCATTCAATTTAAGCCTAAAAGTATGCCGCAAATTCATTAACTGTATTTGTGGATGTGTGTGTGTGGGTCACTAGCGTGTGCAAGATTAATTAAAACCTCATTTAAATTGAAATGCATAAAATATGTAATTCAATGCTCTGATAAAACATAAAAACCACAGCAAATACAACAACCAACGCGAAATACTTTTTCACAATGTTCAACGCCAACCTTCGCTTCTCCCCCCCCCCCTTCTGAAATGACAACGTTGTTTTTAGAATATTTACATGATGAAATTGTACAGCATAACAACAATAATAATGTAATTGCGCCCTCACCTGTTCTGAAACAAATGCAGATCGGTGCCCGGTTTCGGCAGACTGTGTGACCCGGTCGAGAGACGCTCTCTGATCGATTGGCTGAGCTGCGTGGCTCCCGGACCCGTAAGCGAGAAACTGCGATGTTGTGTGTTCGATGGTATTTCTATAAAACCAAACGGAGGGAAGAAGAACAGAAAATTAGTTCCTTAAAATTGATAACATGGTTTGGTTTTTCGGCAAGGACACGAGCGAATATAGCTACCTCCATGATGGCCATTCACCGTCATCCTCGGCATACCTTGAGATGTTCCTGCTGCGGTCCCCATCATCATGGTGATATTCTGTTGCTCTGCTGTTGCGGTGGCGGAACCGTTGGCACGCTTCACGTAACCAAAACTGGGCGGTACACCTTTTGTCCGTCCCGATGATGATGGAGAAGATTGTTTTGCGTTGTGGCTGCCACTCGTTTCGCCACCGACACCTCGTCGCGAATGCCCCGGAGAAGATTTGATTGGTTTTTCTCCCTTCTGACCATTAAGGGCATTTGGATCGGGCATTTTGCCCCAATTGTCACGCCCATTGCGTGAGCTCGAACGATGTGAGGGCGACGAATGATGGCCTCCGTGGTGGTGATGATGGTGCTGATGTTGCGGACTGCAGCTGCCCCCGCCGCCACTACTAATGTGAGAGATGTCCATTTTGCTGGTTGAACCGCCGCTGGAACTTGCTGCAGAAGAGGGCGGTAGGGTGCCGATGCTGTCGAGACTGCCGCGGCTACTGCGAATTCTGAAATATTATATATAAGAAAATGTAATGTAAGTAAAATGTATTTAGATAACTGTTTGTTAATTTGTATGGTTTCTTTTTGTTTCAATTCAAATGAATTAATAATAATAAACAAGTTTCAAAAGGATCACAAAATTCTTTTAAGTTAAACTAAAGGTTTTAGTTAATTTTAAATACTAAACCTAGCTAAAAATTTAACTTTTCGTAGTTACTATAATGTTACTAATAAAGTCGATTGTTGGAAAAAAGTTACTCAAGTGTCTTTCGTGTAGTACTTTAAAAGTTTCTGCAGCTTCAGCCAAATGCAGTTTCTCTTCACAAATTCACTTTCGCAATCGAATTTTCTTCAGCAACAAAGTTTTTGAATTATTTTACAACTGAACACATCGACAAATAGGACACTGAACGAGTCCTTTCGTACATACATACTTTGTAGATGTTTTTTGTTCGAGTACCTACTCAAGTTTTATTGACTACATTAACAACGCGTTGCGTTTAGGTCAGGATATTCTTTATTATAGCATCGACAGCTTTTTGTGATCTACAAGTACCAAACATGCGAGAGACGAACATAAAATGACACACGGTTTGTTTCTGAAACAAATATTCTTCAAAAGAATAATTTCAACAAATATTAAAATTTAAGTACTCTCAATCTGATTAAAAGTCATGGAAGCTTATCAAACCGAAATTAACACTTCTTCATCTAGTTTTTCTGTTCGGTGGCTGATGAGTTTGGTTGAATGGATACTTATTCGCTCACGTTTGTAAAAACAAACTTGAAATTACGTAGATATTCATTTCGGCCTAAAAGTAGTCTATGGTAGTTATATTATATTATTATTCATATATTTTTTCAGTTAATATTTCATACATATTTCATGAAGATACATGAAATATTATTGTCGGATCTTTCCCTTCCAAAACAACTCCTCTCCTTCAAGTTTAAAGTTTTCTGCTTCTCTGAAGTTATTTTTGTAGACATCTTGTTTTGTAGACATCAAGTTTTTCCTATTTTTTGTGTCTTTTAGCTTTTCCTTCGCAGCCCCTGTGGCGCTTAATAGCTGCTGGGAATACCTTTTATTTTTATTGCATGGGGTCAAAATGAAAAATGTCCAAGAAGATTTATAACCTCTCAACGGTATTAAATCCGAAACGTTGGGAAAGAATTTAAAATAAATTCCAGGAGTTTTGATTACAATAGACACGAGTAGATAAACAGATAGATAGATAAATAGATAGATAGATATGAGTATAATTAAAGATTGTGCTGTAGAAAGACTACGGAACACTTACAACGATGAAGAAAGGAGTTTCCATACATAAAATGTTTTCTAACTCGTTGAAATTATAATAAGAACATTGTATTTTATTTTATTTTATACTCGTAGTTATCAGTAAAGGTTGCTATATAGTCCTCCAAAGTTCGTTTCTCCTATATTGTTGAATTTCTAAAGTTGTCTTGGAAAAAGTGTGATCCCGAAAAAAAGTTTTTCCATAATAAGATACTCTTCTGAAATACTTGTATACGTATAAATGTATGTACATATTTACCCAGAAAATTTTAATCTGCAGGATCTAAAGAAACATTTTAATCTCCATTCAACGATTGCAAATTTCTACCATCAAAGTTTTTACTATGCTTGTTTCTTTTCTTCTACTTTTTTAAACAAATTGTGCCAAATTAGTTCGCAACTAATTTTGTGCAACGAAGCAGCTGTCTGTCTGGTTCGCCTTTTAACCTACGCAGTATTTGCATATATATTATCCAGTTGAATGCAAATGCATGTCTCTCTGCCAGGTCGCTTGGCTCTCTCTCTTTTTTCCTCTCGGTGTCTCTGCCATAGTACTTTTTAATCTGACTTTTAGTATAAGTTTATCACTTTGTGAGGTTTTTCTATCTCTGTCTGCGCAGTCTGTCAGTTTATTTTACGGTCTGTCGGTTTATTTGTCTGTCTGTCTCTGCAACCTGCACGTAACCGATGTTTATCGCCCTCTAAAATACGATATATTAAACTTTAGCGTGAGTAACATTTTTGGTTACGTTAAACCGTTGTTACAACGAACTACTAATGCAATGTTTTGTTGCTATTTTATTTGGGGTAAATGTATTTATTGCTTTAAAAACGAAGCATACTGAATGATCGAGCGATATACATATGTATCCATCTTACATATATGTTTAAAAATATATTTCATGTAGACATATAAACACGTAATATTCGATTTTGACCGACTGACTTTTGATTATATACGTTTTTGATTAGAGCGACGATGGTCTCTTTAGTACATCCCTTAATTGAAGGAAAAGTTGAGGAAGAATCAAGTATAGTTTATTAAAGAACGAAAACTGATTTATATTCTCTGTTACACTTACTGTTCTCTGTTTTCTAAAATGTGGTATACTCTTCGTTTTTTCATTATATATTCACTATTCTAATTGAAGAAACAGATTTTCTTGGTCCATTCACTACTATAATTCCTTTGGTCATCTTCAAAGTTTACCCTTACCTATCAGCCCGAAGGCCAAATGCCCATATTCTAGTTTATATGTCACTTTAACATCAACCTCGTACTACAGAAAGTGGCATTAATTTTTAATCTAACCTAATTTTGTGTCGACCTCTTTTTATCTGAAACTTTCTTCAAACGACATACTTTCCTTGGGAATGTCGGCCTTTTATGTCGGTCTTTTTTAATTATTTCTCTTCTCCTATCCTCTCTTCTCGTTACCATCCCGGTTCAATTTCATGTCTGTATCGCTGTTGCTTTTACTTTTGTTCTTCCTAGCAGCCCCTCAGTTCAGATAATTCAGTTCATGTTGTCACATGTTGCTCTAGAACTGATTTTCTAAAAGTTTTCTCTTTTCCTATCAAATGCATATTTCCACTCGCTCTCTCTTTCTGTCTCTCTCTCTCTCTCTCTCTCTCTCTCTCTCTCTTTCTCTCTCTTACACTCTCTATTATGGTAAAAAATGAGTTTCCTGCGCCTAGTTTTTTCATTTCGCATTCAATTTAATTCTCTTTTCACTGCCTTCTTATCATCATTTATTAAACATCACCAGTGTTACACAGAAGAGAGGGAAATAAATGGAATTCCGTTATAAAGTACTGCATGATACTCGCAGGATGTGTATGAAGGTTTGACTGACATCCTGACATGTTTCAGCTGCTGAATTGAATGAGGACGATTTTTTACACACTCTGTTTAAATCATTTGCCAACAATACTCATATATGAATATTCTGCAAAAATGTTGAAGTCAATTTAGATGAAAGGATGCAAGAGTGGATGCAAGGAAGGATTACTGTGTAATACTCGTGTAATACCTTAACACAATTTGAAGTATTAATGCTCTCAAGGTTAAGAAAATTAAACCTGTCTTTCGCTAAGGCCAAGGTGAATGTCCTTAAAAATGTCGTTCAATTTAATTATTTGTGAGTGAACGGATATTAGTTATAGAGTAGATACAAGTAAACCACACCAGCAAGATCACACCATCACCAAATTATATTACAATTAGTACAAGAACGGACCATATTTAACCAGTCTGATTCAGATATTGATTCATATTCGTTATTTGTTTCAATTAAAGTTGGTTCGATGGATTTTATTTACTTCTTTTTCAACACATTATTACAAAAATCAATTTCAATATCAATTAATATCAAGGAAATGTATCGATTATAAAAACAAAGTCCTATGAGAGAGTTTTCCTTATGAACACGTTGTTATTAAGTCGAAGCAATAAACAGTTTTATTACAGCAATAAAATTATTTTAATGTTTCTTTCTCAAATTTATGACGCATATAAAATTATGCTTTAAAAAAATACAAATAAGATTAAAAAAATATAAAAAAGCATTTATTCTGTATTGTATTTTAAAACCAATTGAAGGCAATTAAAAGTTGGAAATAAACTTCACTAATTGCACTTATTTTATTTTTTGTTATATTATAGTACCAATTTTATTACTATTCTTATTATTAAAAAATTACTCTACAGTTTTCAATCGCTCATAAAGTAATAAAAAGAAATTTAATCAGATTTCGTCATTAATAAGATCTCCGTTAACCGTTAATTACTAATATTTCAGATATCAGAAAAACAAATCATCAAATCTAATTTCCTGACTTTTTTCTACGTCTATTTTTATCTCAAACTTCTATATATTTTATGTTCTTTACAATTTATTCACTGCTTATTATTCATTATTCATTAATAATTATTCATCATTATTTCGATTTTATTATGGATCTGTGGTAAAAGTGGTTTTGCCCTCTCTTTTTTACAACGAAAAGTCATCTCTAAAAGCAAAGATAATCCTGATGACTGACATCACTTTCAGCTTTCAAATCTTCTTATTATTTATCATCCTTTCGAGCATTGTATTTCCACTGAGCAAAGTTAAAAAAATAATAAAAAAGTACAAAAACAATACAAAAGAACTCAGCATTGTAGATGGACTTTTCTTGTGAATGACGTCATTTATACGAGTACATGCAACAATATACTATATATTGTAGAATATTAGATGGAAAAATAAATGTTCTCTATGTTTTTCTAGTGCCTCTTTCCGTCTTTCTTTACATTTGGCCCTTTATTGTCCTCCACATCCGTTGACATCCGCTCTGTCAAAATAAGAGCAACATTAAAACAGGGGGTAAGAAAAACCAAAAAAGAAAAACAACCAAACAACCTAAACATCAAGGGGTACTTTTTATATGCAGAGGTACACTTTATTATGTCCTTAGTTCGTGCTTCATGCTCGCTGCTCTTGCTTTTGTTGCTATATAATTTATTGGTCTACGTCATATTGAGGACAAAAGGATATGGGAGACAACTAGAAAAAAAGCGAGAGACAGAAAGCGGGAGAGAGTATATGGAATGCTTTCATTTGTGAGAGAGGGAGAAAAGAGAGGAAGGATAGCTGCAGGGAATCCATGAGTAACTGAAGTGAACTAAGGTATGAGTTACTAAGGAATGATCAACTAAAAAAAAATAAAAAAATATTAAAGCGGATAAAGTAGTAAAAACTCTTCATTAAAAGTGTTGAAAATGAAAGAAATCATATCGTATTGAGATAGTGAGGGTTTGCGTAGTTTTTCAGTGGAAACAAAAATTTGTAGTTTCAAAAAATTATTATTGATCAATATACAGTAATCATTCAATCATTATAAGTACATTTGACAATGATTATATAAGAATTACTATAATACTTAATACAATGGTAGTTTTTTAAATATCGTTTAATAGGGGTTTATTTCATGTATAATTTAATGAGAGTATTTCTCTCCCTCTCCTCTATCTCTATATCTCCCTCTGTCCCCCTATCAAATCACCTCTTTCTCTAATATTTATAGATCTGTATATATAATTATGGATATTATTTAAGTATAGCATTACTTAACTTCGTATCTTCTTTATAATTATCTCTTTCTCATAATTAAAAACTGTTTTTCCTAACATCATTTCTTTTAGCTGAACATAAAAAATCTTTAATGAACTTTAATTAACAAAGGACGAGTTTTTTATATCCCAAAAAAACCCCACCGTATCAATTCCTTAGTAGTGTTTTGGTTGTCTCGAACTTGAGCTTTACTAAGTTAAACATGACTGAGCTATTTTTGGATGTGGTGTCGTTAAAATTGCTGTCATATTATTAAGCGAAGAAGGAGAGCGACCACCAAGCGGATTGCACAGCAAGGAGAATGAGTACCATAAATTCACGCTAGTCTAAGGTTAAGTCTGACATTAAATTAGGGGAAGTAGAAGAAGGGAAGTAAAAACGACGTACGCTAAAAGTTGGTTGGTTGGTGGTATAGAGGTTCGGTTCGGTTCTGGCGTTGGTTCGGTGGTTCTGCGGCGCGTCAGTGGAGGAGAGTTCATTGCTCTTAAGCGTGGCTTAATTGTTCTTTAATGTAGTGAACACATTAAGTGAAGAAGGAAAGAAGATGTGGGGGTTGGAGTTGTATACACATTTTTAGGGGTTCTCTGTGGTATACATTCCGTTTTTTAGGGGAACCATGTGGCACTAAAGCTGACAGACACAAGAGTTTCAGTTTAAGAATGCTGTAAAATGTTTAAAGACCCTGAAAACTTACGATGAAAGTAAAGAAAATAATTTAAAAATGCTTGAAGGAAATATCTCAGCATAAATATACAATAGCATAGAATGTTTTAAAATCTAATATTTATGTTAAATTGAATTATTATAATTCGTTGCTTCGTAAATTATGCAAAGCTTATGATATGTAAATTTACAACACTACAATTTTAATTTGCAAAAGAATCAGGAGAGAAAATAAAAAGAAATCATAAACAACCTGTATATATGACATTTATTTTTCGTGGGGCGCCAGTGAGCCTAAAAAGAAACTTAATTAAGCGTGAAATACGAGCAAACAGAAGCAAATAGAAGACGTGAGACAATTTAAACGGAAACGACGGCGAAGCAACAACAACGTCCTGAAAGCAACAAATCTAAACAAATTTTGTTGTTGTGGAAAATGTTGACCGGGCAACAGTATCGGCATCCGTTGCATACTCTCAAGCGGCTAATAAAATATTTTAATTCCTTTACAAAAGCCAATTAAAAGAAACAAACTGGGAATGAACACATAAAAAAGGCGGAACGAAAAAAAAATTAAGAACAAAATTAAAATCAAAGGAATAACTTTTCACTTCAAAAGTGCAAAAACGTGGAAAATTTGAGCTAGAATGCAGACGAGAGAATACGGAAGACGAAGAAGAAAACAAAACAAAGAAGCATACTTTTGAGCGCACCGTGTGTTTAATTGGCAAAGAATGCGAGCGACGTCATGGATGGAAACGTTTGTTGTTAGCAAAAAGGCAAAAATTAAAGTAAAGTTTTATTTGTTTATTGTTTAGTCAGTGTTGAGCGATTTCCGTTGTTGATTTCCGTTCAGCACGGAAATAAACCATGCGCATGTCGTTTCGTTTCTTGGTTCCGTTTGAGAAAACATCCAGAACAGAAAAAACACTGCCTACTTTTAGGCACTCGTGAGTTATTTCTGATGTGACAGCAAATTAAAGGAAAAAAGGCAGCTACGCGTAAAAAAGAAATTATTGGCGACGTTCTTTGAACGACTTTACCACACTCACTTTATAATGATCTCACTCAGCTCTTATTCTTCTCTTCTCATCTTACTCTTTACTCTTAAGCTTTGTTCCGCAGCTCCCAAAACTGAGCACTGAGAGTTTGTATCTCATTAATTTAATTTATTTTTAGGGTTTTCTGTTGTTAAAGAAATTTCTTTTAATATTCAACCCTCGCTTTGCTCTTGCACATTAAGATTAGATTCACTTTTCAGATTATATTCAACTTTTGCTTTTCCTTTTCCATTTTCGTTTCCTTTCGCTTTCTGTTCCTTTAACTTTTCTCTTATCTGAATTTATGGTGTGAAGAAATGACGAAGATAAGCAGAGCATCGCTAACTTAAGTGTGGTTTCAAGTTTAAATTGCCCCAAAGGGTGCTAGGGTGCCGAAAGAATTATTTACTGCTTTTCAGATAATGATAAAAATTATAAATGAAGAATAAAAATAATATTTGGATTGAGGTAAAATCATAACAAGCAAAAAAGGCTTTTGTTATTGTTTCTAATGTTAAATAAAAGGAAAAACTTAAAATGTTAATGAAAAAGATTTTAATAAAATGAATCAATGAATTTGATTAGCAAGATTGAATTTAAGCGGATTACATTTTTACAATTCAAGCAGATCCTAGTACCAGATATTTCCATACAAGAATAGAAACTAATTATTATAATTTCAATGTACTTTAGTAATTTAATTCAAATTAAAACTTAATACCCAACAAAGTTTTGTGTGGTAAAAACTACATAAACGCTTTAGCGTCATTTATAGACCATTCTAATTCATAATTTTTTCGCTATAAGCTTCCCACAATAACTAAATATAATATAACAAATATAAGTTCATTTACTTGCTTTCAGTTCAGCCCATTTTGTCCCACACATATTCAAATTTTTCGTAGTTACAAAAAATAAAAAAAATGCGTTAAACAAACAAATAAAAATTGCGTTACGTCTTTAGTATGTCAAACATGTCGAAACTATCGATTTGCTTGACCAAGTTGTAAATTTTATTAATCTGTCGAAGCCATACTTCTACAACCATTTTCACTTAACTAGACACATTTTCACCACACATTTCATGAGTTTTATGACTTTTTATGTGTGTCACTTTCTTTGCGGACAATCTTATGGCATTTCTGCTTCCTCAGCAAAAGAGTAACCAAGACAATAACCCATAAATCCCCATCCCACACTTGCTAGGCCCCACAGTTATGAGTTCTTCTTTATTACCACCATAAAATGTGTTGCCAACTGAAGAGCTTTAAGATTATTGAGGGAAAAACTAAGCTACCCTTTTCTTTCACTTTCCTTCTGCCACTTCTGGGTAATTGAATTTAGACAACGTTGCCAACTGTATTGACTACAGATATGGTATCTATGTTGCTTGGGTAATTTTTTGCTTCCTCTCAAGTGACAGAGGGAAACAGCGAAACCTAGAATGTGAAGGAATGTTAAAAAAGGTTCATTTTGCGTGTTGATGCCCTCCTAAAGGCCCATATTATCAGTGATGATTTGTTATGCTCGATATACACAGCATTAAAATCATTCTATGTGATGAGACTTTGATATATTTAATAGAGAGGAAAGTAGTTATAAGAGACTCTTATGGCAGACTGAAATATGGTTGGGGAGAAAGATAAAGGAAAAAAGAAAGAAGGGGAAAGTACAATAGATTGGAGTAGATTTTACTTAAGAACAGAGATTTAAGTAGAAAGATTTAGCATCCTTAGATTTAGAAGTTTCTTCTAAAGTATTGCTTGCTTTATTGTTGTTTGTAAAGAGCTAAAAAAATAACAATGGTGACGGGAAGAATGATAAAAGCGTCATTAAACGATTACAAAATAATCTACAAACAAATAATTAAAGTCGCATTCTGATCCTTTTCTCCTTCCTATCTTATCTTCCCTTCTTCTAACCCCCCCCCCCCCCCACCGCCCCCCTCACCCGTATCAATATCATTGATATCAAATTAATGATTGATTTATAAATAATCATTGCTTTATTTTTTCACTTTCTTTTGAAAGAAACTTCTCGTCTCGTACTCTTCAACTATTTATACTCTTTCCAATATCTTCCATGCAAAATTCCATTTCCTGTCTTCTTCTCTGTCCATTTCTTTGGCTGTCTTTTGCCATGGTAACTCTCTGCGCTCCCAAGATATCTTCCAGCTCAATGCCAATCCAGTTGACTGCATTGTTAACTGTTCGCTTTAAGCAATTTATTATCTCGAACCAAGGCAACCATGAGTAAATCGACAAATTCAATGAAACGCTTACCAAAGATTGTTCCATCCAAAATATTTTCTGAATCCTGCATTCTGTTGTAATTGAAAATTCTCTATTTTCATTCTTTTGTCACTTGACGTTGTCAGTCTGTCTTGTATACGGACTTGCGATGTTGAAACGTCTGTCTGTCGAATGGAGTTCAAGTCTGTGTCTTATCCACACCAACTTTCAGTATAATTTTATCCCCATAATAAAGAAAGGAAAAGAAATTTTCTAACTTTTGTAACTGATGCCATTATTTTTTATATGGCGCTGGACAGATTCGACTTGCATCAAAAGAGACCCCGAGCAGGAAATTTTCTCAAATCGAATTAAAGGAAATAAAAACAATGTGATTTTTTAAGTCTACAGATATCAAAAGTAAGAGAACAAATGTCAGTTAAATATTAGAACCGCAACATCTGATTTCAATAGTGCAAAAGAATGAGCAAAATAAAGCTTTCAGGGTTGTTAAATTGAGGAATTTTTCCATGATATTTTACTTTAGAAAATAAACTATACTTCTACCAGAAATTAAACCAGGACGATGTTAAAATTTGTCCCTGACAAAATAGAAAATGGAAATGCTCTAATAAGAAAGCTATGATACTTGTATAAGGTCTATGAATTGAAAGTCCATATGAAAAGTCCTGGACAGATGACAGATAATGCTACCATCAAAGGCCCTGACTCTTTATTGGGCTGTTCAGAAATTTAGGTTGAGACTATCAGTGAAGCTTCCATGAATCTACATGGTAATATTATCAGATGATATCTTGCTCACTTATTCTTGGTTTTATCAGCCATTAATCCTAACTTATTGCCAAACATCGGCCCATATCTGCGATATTAAGACTTAATTAAATGAAACTAGAGAATAAATGCTAAGGTTTAACTAAATCTATTTTATATAATAAAACGGCTTTGAGTTATATCAGGAGCTTAAATATTTCTCGCCTAAATGTCTAGGCTGAAATTTCTTGTGATTTTATTAGTCTATGCACCAGACGACGATGAAGTCAAAAATATCCTTAAATTCATTGCAATCAAAAAATCGTTAAAAATATTAATTGAAGGCATTAATTTTGATTAATTGCACGTCAGAGATTTTAAGGGGAACATAAATAACATTTAATAACAGCAGCACCGTCTTTTGTTCAATGAAATCTCTGCAATATTCAAAGTTGATTAAAAGGATTGTAATACTTGCTTTTCTTGTCTTTTTTTTCAACTCATTAAAGTCCTCTCGAGTTAATTCATTCACTGCGCTCCTGCTTCGGTCCGCTCCTTTTTTATTGACGTTAATTTACGGTTTATTGAACCGAATTCAATTCATTTGTGATGTGTTCAATATAAAACCATACCATAAGATATCTGTAAACACTACAGAATCAACAACAAACGTTCATTAAGAAGACCATCATGCATCGTGTCTGCCCCATTCATTGATTTTCCACAAAGATCCAAAATAAAGTCGGCAACTCGCAAAAGCCATTAATATTAATGAGTTCGCATATAAACGACCTGATATGACCAACTTTATTTAGGTACCTAGATACTTTTTACCACCATTATCACTATAGACCACTATATAGAGTTCATAGACCAGTATAAGTTAATTTTTGGTCTGTCTGGAGAGGTGCGGAATGAAAATGAAACCGTGTTTAATAAGAAAGAAAAAAGAAGTTACAAGCTCGCTAAGTCTACTTCATCATTATGCTACTACTATTTATTTTTTGACCTGCAATCAAAATACAACAACAAGAACCAACTGCATTTAAATATTTATTCGCAACGGAGCCTAAATAAAGAATTAACGGAAATAAAAGCCGTCTGGTGAGGGAGGGTTGCCGCGATTGATTGCTACGAGAAATTCTGTTACTCGTACTCATGTAACTCATGCAACTGGAGTTGCAAATTAATGCGGTGTCAAAGGTTCTGTTGAAGTTGTGTAAATCGACCGGATATGCAAATAAACCGAACAGTATTCTTAAACTTTCATTTAAAGCGTTTCTTTGATTGATTGCTTTTCGAAGAAAACGTTTCTATCTTTACACTGTTCACTTGTGTCAATTATGGAATAAAGGAAAATCTCTTAAATATAAGATTGATTGTAGCAAAGATAAACAGCTGATATTTAAAGTCTGAATTGGTCTAGATTGGGATGTATAAAGTTTAAAGTATTCGCCGCTGTGAGTCACACTGCTCCCAGACCTTAAATGGTAGCTTTTCTATCAAATAGAAAGAGGATCCTTATTATACATGTCGTAAACTTGAAACACTATATTTATAGACAGTTTATACATATGTTTGGATATCACTACAACATGATACGTGTGACACGTACAACAAACTGTGCGTGCGACAGAAATCGAGTGGTCAGGTTGTCAATCTGGAATTTTTTACTTTCAAGGATAATCGTTGTCTGATCACACGGAATCACTAGAAAGGTCAATGAAATTAGCTACTGAGAAATGCCCGATGTAATAAGCTCCGTGATATCTAATGTTTGACCGTGACCTTGAACTATTGGACAATAGAACTGTCACACACGGATCTGTTAATGATATACGGTAAACAGAACCCCAACAGAAACTTCTACAAATCATCGTCAATCTTAGTTTTTTCATCCAGAACCACAGAAGTCCTACTTTAAGTATGAGACAGAAAGTTCTACAGATGTTAAGGTTAAGTGGAGGTTCGAAATACATTAAATTAGAATTGAAGATTTCATTTAACAATTCTCAATTACATGTTTGAAATATCATGATCATATTTGTAATATTTATTTGATGATAAGCGCTCTCTATGCTAAGAGCTAGAATAAATATTTTACCTTTAAATTTTAAACTCTGTTGTCCATAACAATTAATGATGGATTGTGTTGTAAACGTGGTGTAAAGAATTGATCAACGATTTTGATAGAAAAACCATGTGAAATGTTTAGAAATCACCGTTTAATCACTTTGCAGCTTGTGACACGGAACTTTAATAATTAATTTAATTAATTAATCTGTAAACACAAAATAAAGTTTCAATTAAGATTAAATGTCCCTCAGCGACAAGAATTGTCGTTGTATCCGAATAATTAAGGATGATGATAAAAAATAACGAATGACAGTGAAGAACATCATCACGAATCAAGGCGCGGTTTCAAATGTCAGAACAGTTCAAAATCACGCTACTAACGACAACAACAACGCAGACATGTAAATTAAAGCGAAGATTTTAATGAACAGGAGACGTTTTAGGACTTGGAGGATATTTGAAGGTATGAATTACGAGTATTAACGTGATAATATTAATAATATTTTCTTATATTTAACTTTAAACTTATCAACTTTTTTAGAGATCAACTTCATAAAAGTTTTTCCTTCTTTTGTTGTCTTGCTAAAATTTAATTTTGTTTTAATTTTTTTAAAAATGTACTCGTTTTCTTTAAAACTTTGCCGTATTTTTTAGAAGTAAAACAATAAAAACACTCAACGTGAACACTTTTGAAACATCATCACCTCAAACATTAACAAGCAACCACCGACTAACTTTAGTCGACCGCAGCGACAGACTGTCACAATACATTTATTTTCGGGGTGTTTCGAAATAAGAAGCAGCAGCAGCAACTTCGAAAAATTGACAAACAAAGCAAAAAAAAAGTTATTAAGAGACGACGAAGTACTTGAATTGCATGTTCGAATTATTCGAAGAAAACCAGATGGAATGCACACGGCGAGAGAGAAAGAGAGAACGAATGAGAGAATTTGTATTCTCAATTCACGTAGAGATATCAATTCATCACTTTTTTCCGCATTAGGAAATGCAATCGAATAAATTACGAAATTTTCAAAAACTTACCGAAAACTCAAAATAAATAATAAATAAAGTTTTTAAATTAATGAACCTTAAATTTCGTGAATTTCGAAACTTTATACTACTATCTTTCTACCTCTCTCACTTTCACTCCATCACCCTCTCACGAACCATGCGCATTCTTTGCATGGAAAAACCATGAAATGTCGAGAATTCAGAGGAATGTCAGGGGCGAAACGTCAAAATGTGCTCAGTTTGGAGTAAAATTTGAGCCGCCCACATAAAAATGCGCAATTCTGCAAAAAACAGAGAAATGAAAAAAAGAGAACATCAGTAAAAAAGTAGCTAGAAAATAATAATAAGTTCGAAATTCGAAACTAAACAAAAAAGCAACAAATGTTTTTTGTTCTTCATCGCTCTCTTTCTCTCCTTCTTCAGTATCTTCTTTTACTTATTTTTCAGATGCTTCCTCTTCACCGTCCGTCTCCTTCTTCTTATACTTCTTCTGTTTACTCTTGCTGTTCGTCTTCTTCATCTTCTTTCTCGCAGGAAAGTGAATTTTGCACAACCAACGAACAGCAACAACAACATCTAACTTCATTCATTCATTCATATTTTAACCAAATAGTTACAAAAAAGTTACAAAAAAACTTGCGTGGTTTACAAAAAATTAATTAAACTAGTTTTATTCATAAAACCATTTTTTTACAAGGGCGGGCTGGTTTCTTTGTAGTTTGTTGTACAGCTGACAGGCAACATTTGCAAATGTTATCAGCAACACCAACAACAACACCAGCTTCTCGTTCGTCGCGCTGTTGTTGGGACGGAGGCGAAAGAACACCGAAAAACATTTTGAGTCAAATCCTAGTTCACCGGTTTTGTGGGCCGGCTAAAGTAGGAAGTCAGTCTGTCAGTCTGTCTGTCTATTTGTCTGTTTGTATGTCTGTCTATCTGTCTGTTTGTATGTTTGCCTGTCTGTCCGTCTGCCGGCATGAAAAAAGAGTGACAGATACGATTGCGCTTTTGGTCACTCTAAAAACCATAAGGAAATAAAACAATAAATTAAAAATACAATAAATAAAATTGACAAATTGAAAAAATAACGATAAAACAAAATTACGAAAAACGTAATAAAACAATAACAACAACCACAACAGCACAAAAACTGTTGGTTTGGCACCAATTTAACGTTGGTTGTTAATAGCTGAGGTGGCTTGATTCATGGCGTAAAATATCGGTTATGCGGTCGCAATGCAATCAAATTAAAGAAGAATGGTCAGAGAGAGGGGGTGGGGAGAGAGGGGAACTACTATATTTCTGGAAATGAAACTGTTTGTAGACAGAATTTATAAGCCATTTTTTTCACCTCTTTAAAAGGTTGCAATTTTTTAAATAACCTATTTAATGTATTTTTATTTTTACTTTTTATATTGTAACCATTCGAAATTTCAAAAAAATGTTCATTTATAACAGATTCCAAATTAAACCTTCAGAAAATGATAACAAAAGAAAGTGAAAAATGGAACTTGTTTGATTTCAATTTATTTAATTTTAATAAAACTTTGAAGTGCAATTGTTTGTTTTTCTATTTGCTTTTGATTAATCTTTCAATGAATGAATTACGTACTTTATTCAAAGGAAGACAAACCGAATTGATTGCGTAAATAGAAGGGAGACATTAGAATAAAATTACTAAATATGTATTCATAAAAAATCCATTCGACATCAAGCCACCCACTTGTGGAGTGGCCACACCTCGAAGGTAACAAAAGCACCTTGTTGATGCCACTTCCACTGCTGACACTTCTGCTCCTTTCTCTATCTTTATCATTCCTCTCTTCTGATGCTTTACTCTTTACTCTCGTAATCATCACGCAGCCAGGCAGGCTGGTCGACAACCTACTCAGTGATTCAAGCAACGCGACAGACAGCGTGTTCGATAGTAAACACAACGCCGCCTTTATATTGTGCTTTCAGGGCACTTATTAGTTGTTGTAGTTGTAGTTGTTGTTCTTGTTGTAGTTGTTGTGGTTGTTGTAATCATTTAATGCAAACAAGTGCACGAAAATCACTGTAAAGCAGCAAACAACAACAAGAACAACTACTATTCAGTAACTACGGAATGGAGTTTATATGTATCTTGTTATAGTAGCTATTATATTGTATATGAACGTTTGAGCGTATATTTTTGTCTGACTTGAAAATTATATGCATTCATTCAGTAATTTGTTCTTTGAACAAAAATTCCTATCAGCCAAAACAGAACTGCGCTGTGATAAATAATCATATCTGTTAGATAAACGCTATGGCCACAAACAAAGGAAAACCGCTTAACTCAAGTAGGGACGAAATATTGCCACTATTAGTTGAGTTTATTCAAATCTAATTTCATTATTCTGATTATATTTTTAGCTATTTTACTATAGAAGTTATTCTTTCAAAACCACAAAGCTTAAGTTGAATTTACAAAAACATATTTTAGTAACGAGTAACAGCTTAACTCAAGTTTGTTTTAGAATATTTTAGCATTAACTAGGTAGCTTTATATTTATTAGTCAGTCCAGTACTAAAATTTGGGTTTGGAGGAAACCCCTAAGTTGAGATAATGTATTTAAATCATTTTGAATTTCCCAATTCTAACCACAGACAATTCTGACTATATTTACAATAAATACTACAGTCGTAAATTGAGTATCATTATTGTATTACATTTTGATATTTGAGAATAACAGCCTAACTCAATCTAAGGTTTCCTAAGTTATAAATTTGTGGAAGATAAAAACTCCTACGAGCTAATATTGTTATATTGTTGTAATATTGTTATGTTGTTATTATTATATCTATGTAAATATAGTCGTAAATTCTGCAAAAATAATAATAAAATAAAAAAAAGAAATAGTTAATGATTCGCAAGACTTAATTGAAACTCTCCTAAAAAGTAATATAAACCAACTTGAGATTAAAAACCAAATATCTTAAATTTATTATATTTATATTTATTATTATTCAATAATATAAAATAGTAATAAAATAAATAAATACGAAATAGAAAAATACATAAAGATATAAATTTTATAATATTAGCATCAAATTTCATCTTTCTTGAGATTTGAATTGAGATTTTTATTTGAACCGACAACATTTTTTTTCACCAATCTCTTGCTTGATATTAATTATTGCTTTATTTAATGATTTTTGCTGCTGCAAAACTGTAAAAGTATGTAAAAAAATCATAAAAGTAAGTTTTTTTCATGAATTTTTTTAAATAATCCAAATATCCTAAATTTATTATATTTTATATTTATTATTATTATATATAAAACAACATATTATTATAAAACAAATAAATACGAAATAGAAAAATACATAAAGATATAAATTTTATAATATTAACAACATGAAAAAAAAAAGTTTTTTCATGAATTTTTTTCGTATTAAACATTTACGGGATTCATACAAAAAAAAACAAAACAAACAAAAAACAGAAAACAACAAAAAAACAACACAAGAAAAAAAATTCTTGCTGTGTAAATAAATGTGGAGATTGATTATTTTTTTGGTTTGTTTTCTGATTTTTCTCTCCACTTACATACTGGACGACAACCACGGAAAACTTTTTAGCAGAGTTTCAAACCAATGAAACAATTCATTAGCATAATGTAGCTACTGACAGGTAGATGGCGCCGTCATCTGTTTTTCATTTATTTCAATCGCAAGTTTAGACGCACTGGAAATGAAATTTAGGAACCGGATATGAAAGTTTTGGTTCCGCTTTTTCACTACATTTATTTTTTTTTACCTGCACAAACAGAATTTTCTGTGGAGAACGTTTTATAATTAATTTTTATAATTACAGTTACTTTTTTATTAATTATCTTCATAGGAAGAGAAAATATTTCAGGAGAATAGAAACAAACGTTGTAGAATAAGATAGTAAAAAGAGAAATATTACTATTAGCAATATAAGAAATATATATGAAAATAAATAACTTTGATAATGTTTTTGTTCCTGTTAATAAATAAACACTAAACAAAAACTATTATAACACTTGCAAACATTTGATTAGTATGGAACATTTTTCTGAAGCAAGTGGACATGTTTTGCCGACTAAATTTCTTTTTTCTTTTCAACCTCGTCGAATAAAGAATAAAAGAAGCTTGAAAGAATCTGTTGTTAATAAAAAACATCTGAATTGAATTGAATTTGAATTTTATGCGTTTTGTACGTTAACGAAAGTTGTTTCGAATCTACAGTTCATTAGATATGAACGTGACTTTGGAAAAACATCGGCCAATTAAAGGACAGACTTCTTTCTTTGTTCGTGGGCGATAAAAAGGAACGTAGAAAACAGAAAGCAGGAATAGAATTGTATTTTGTTTGGTTTTGAAGGCTAGAAAATGGTTAAATGATTTACGATTTGGGTCGAATTAAAGCCCACATGAATGATTTTCAAGGATTCGTTAAAAAGCTGGTGAAAGGGGATAGAGCCAGTGGTTTTGATAGAAATGCTTTAGAAATGTCTTAAAACTTGATTTAAAAAAATATAAAAGTATTTTATTATATTAAAAAAGTGCCACTGAATTAAAATTTTTAAATTTTAAAAATTTTTAATCATTTTTCAGGCTACATTTTTGATTACTTTATTTACCGGATTTAACACGAATTTTTATATGAATTTTAATAAACTTTAACTTGTAACAGCATCAAGTGTTGTTGCCCATCATCATCACATAATCATAAAATCATGGATAAAATAATCTCCTCATGAATTAAATATTTATTCAATTCTATCCAATTTATTTCCTTGCCCAAAGTTTTTCGTAGATGGACTGATCAGTCTGCGTCTCTTCGTCTCTCAACACAGCAATTCAATTTAATTTTTCATGTCGATGCATTAATGTCCCTTGATGGCTAATAAAAAACAAGATGGTCCTTTAACTGTTGTCAACGGAAGCAGAAATGAGAACAAGAAGAGTAGAAGAAAAGAATGCAACAAGGTGTGATAGTGTGTGTGTGTAGCAAGGACTCAATACCAAAGACACGCGCGTGCAGACAGAGTTGCGGACAGTCTGGCAGCACTCACGGTCACAATGAGCCGAGCGACCAGACAGAGGAAGCAATAAAAATGCGTTTACAAAGACGAACACTCAACGAACATAAAACTGCATCCATTCCTCATGCGTTGGAAAATTGAAAATAAAGCTCACGGATTTCACATCACATAATTTCATTTTATTCTATTATTTCCTTGTTTTTGTCTTTCTGCAGATATACTGGCTCATAATCCTGAAAAATATGAGTAAATTTAAAAAAAGAATCTCTCGATGATCAATGGGACAATTCCTCATCCGTCCGAGTTCGTTCAGTTCTTCCAAGCAGTTAATAAAACGCATTTCACTGTGTAGCTTAAGCAGCAGCTTATTCAGTTGCCTTGCGTGGCGTTTGTAAGGTTTTCAAATGGGTTTTGATTTATTGCCATGAAGATAAAACGGAACGAAAGCGTTCCGCTACATCCGTTTCCGTGTCCGCTTCCGTTTGCTAAAAGTTATTATATATGAATTTTATGTCTCAACAGCATGTCAGCAACAGTGATGCAAAGGTAAAGAAGAAGACCGTAGAAGAAGAGAAGAAGGAGGAGAGGAAAGTCTGAGAAGGACAACGTCATGCGGCGAGGATGATAATAAAAATAAAAAATAGGGGGATAATAAATAAAATTCTAATATTTAACAGGATTTTAAAGTCTGTCTTAATGTGGTTTGATAGTCTTCTTCGCGGTCTGGTTTGGTGATGCTTTGTCTTGTCCAGTTTAAAGATGTATGGTCAGGATTGGTCGAATCTGTCGAATGTCTCGTAGGCTGGTGATGTCCGGTCTAAGCTATGGTTATGTGGATGTATGGTCGGGATGTATTTTATGATCAGGTGCGATGATTTCTGCTCTAGTATGAAGATGCGTGGTTAGATCTGTGGTTGAGTTCTAGTCTGGTGATGTCTAGTCTACTCTGGGAATAACTGGTCTAGTCTGGTGACATATATGTGGTCTTGTATGTAATCCGATGGTAATCGTATCATATTATTAATCTGTACTCTAGTATATAGACGAGTATCTGGTGTTGTCCAGTGCAATATAGTGATGATATACTGTGTTCCAATCTAATGTAATGGGTTTTTCTTCTAGTTTCTTACGACTGAGTTATAATTTATTAAACCTGACATTTTAATAGTTGTGCTACCTTTTGTCGGCACCCTATCCTCAATATTACTTTTACCCTGGTGCTACGTGCCGCTTCACTGCTACTTAAGCTTATCAATTTTCACACTCTGACCAATGCTTTTACTTTTATTATTATTTCCTCTTTTTTTGCGGTTGAGATTTAATGTTGGGAACACCACAAAAGGGAAAAAACCGTCGGCAACATAATGAAGCGTAGCAAATTGTCTGTGGTTAAAAAGCTTTTAAAAATAAATTATATGCTTCCGCATGCTTTTGGAATGTTAGAGAGGGCGAGAGATAGAAAAAGATAGAATGGTGAATGAATAAAATGCATTTCAATAAGGATTATTATTTAATTCCTTTCATTTCCATTTTAATTTTTTGTTATTATTACTTTTTATATTATCTTTTCTGCAATTCAATAGGCAGCAAAATGTATGATGAATATTATGAATCGAATTCATATCTCCACCTTCTTTTCCTCCCTCTTCCTCTCTTTTTTATTCTATCTTTCCATTTTTAGTATTGATTGTAAGTTGATTGAATTGTTTAAGTTTTGACATTGACTTTGAAAGCGTCATCGAAATGCTTTTCAAAGATCAAAGAAAAGTTTCTAGGAAAAGTTTGCAAATTTTTTGGGGGAACTTTTAAATTGGTGGTGTTGTTCAATTTTACTTTGAAGTCAAAAGAGTTCGAAGAGTCAGAAGATTAAAAAATGGACCGATTGTTTTAAGTAACAGAAACTTAATAATAAGTTTTAAGAAACTTAATAATAAGAAATACGTTGTTATGAAAACATATTGTACAAACAAACAACAGACTATATAAATTATTTTATTTTAGATTATAAGTCTAATGAATCTTTGAAAAGTTTCACATCAAAATAACATCGCATCACATTTAATTAACATACTTTTATCAACAAGTAGAACAAGAAATAAAAACTTTAGTAACAGTGATTAACGTTCATTGCAAAAACAAACCACAGATAAAGTGAATCATTTCTTGCATGTTTTGCATTTTATTTCTTTTTCGTTTCTTCAATCCAACTTCTTTTTTCAAGGCTTCCCTTCAGAATCACGCACATTTCTTTAACTAGATGATTCACTTCGAGCCTCCAAAGGAATGTATCGAAAAATCCGAAAAAACGCATTTAACAAACACAGGTTGTTCGGTGAAAAGGAAAAAGGGAGGCGAGGAGATGGAGATCCATCAGCATGGAACCATCTCAATTATATTGTTATACACTCTTCATATAGCGACCAGATTTTGCATGACTTTCGCATGTTAAACGTTCTGCTTTATTTAATTGCGCACAACTCAAACGCTCCGTGGAAAGAATTCAGAGCAGAAAAAATTAGGGAAAAAAGTATAAATTGGCAACCCTTGAAAGGGATGTCGTGAAGTTGAGCCGTTGAGTGCCGCAGAAGAAGTAAAGTTTGACGAGATGACGAAAAGAAGGGAAGGATATGAAGAAGGTGGAAATGAAGAAGGAGAAGAAGAATAAATTCCTTCAGCGACAAGTTTAAATCTGGGGGGTCGATTTTAGTATTGAAAGAATTTAAAAAAAAAATTGTAAAAAAATTAAAAAAACTATTAAAAAATATAAAAATAAAAAATAAATAATATAGGAATAAATTTCTATAAAAGAAAGACGAAGATTTTTAAAACATTATAACAAGTTTAAGCGTTTAATAAAAAACCTATGGAATCGATTTTAATGAAATTTTTCTATTATATAATTGAAAAAGCACAACATTATAATAATTTAATACCGATATCTTAAATATCTATATATACATATATATATATATATATATATCTTTCGAAGTTATACGTAAATGTTTCCAGGTTCAATCCTGAACTTGAATAAAAAAGGGAATTGTTTAGAAAAAACTGTCGCTAGGCATTTAAATAAGAAAGTAATATTAAAGCTCCTTAAAATTAAGTTTTAGATATATGAAACTCTTGTTCGCCTATAGTTCACTATAATTCATTATTTATTTAGTATAGTAACCACCACATTATCGCTGCCACTTACCGCTCTTCGATGGTTGTCGGTAGCTGTGTCCGGTTGCGCATCATGCTTAAAAAGTGTTTGCCATGCGATCCGGAACCGGACGCTGAACTGGAACCCATACCGATGCCAATACTGCCCTCTGACAAGTAACCGTTGTCGATGTCCGTATAAACAGCTCGTGGACTCGCCGAGATACGAGCGGTTCCATGACCGCCCACCCGCACGTTCGAGTTCACGCGCAAAGCATCTCCATCACTGCAGTAACCCTGACCGATGTCAGTCTCGCCAAAGTCCGAGAACAAGGTGTGATGATGGTGGTTGTTGTTGTTGTGACCACGTGACCCGCGTGTCGGCAGCGTCACGTGACTGTTGTAGCCACGTAGCAGGGGACGCATGGGCAAAATACTGACGGGTTTCTCTTCTTCATAAATTGTACCCACAGACATTTTTGAGGGAATTGTGTGGAATTTGTTCTGCTGCTGTTGCTGTTGTTGTTGGAAATGTTGTTGTTGCATCTGCTGTTGTTGTTGATGCTGCTGTTGTTGTTGCTGCTGTTGTTGCTGCTGCTGTTGTAGTTGAAGTTGTATTTGATGCTGCTGGTGTAGTTGTTGTTGTTGTTGTTGCTGATATTGATGGTCCAAAGAATGTGAAGCATTCAGTGGAGAACGCATTGTTGATGATCCACGTTGTGTGGTTTGGTTGGCAGTGAGTAAGTGTTGAGTTGTCGGCGTTGTTGTTGTTGTTGTCGGTGTTGTTATTGTTGTTGGTGAAGCACTACCAACAGCAGCCGACGGAGAGCTGTTTGGGTTGTTGACGTTGTTACGATTGGCAGTGTTTAGCGAATTCTTTGGTGGGGCCAGACGGCTGTGGATCCCGTATATGGGCTCATGAGCGGTCGAACGATAGAGTGTGTTGTTATCCGAGGGCTGCGTGTTTGCGTAGTACGGAGAGGGGGAGGTGGTTGAGGAGGGTGACAACGAGGCGAGGTTGCTGCCCGGCTCCGGCAGAATGGGAATGGGTTTGACGATATGTGGTTGTTGTGGATGATGTTGCTGTTGCCCCGATCTGGGCGACGTATGCGTTGATATGTGTTGATTCGTTGTTGTGGCTGTCGTTGCGATTATGGCAGCACCTCCATTATTCGCAGCCGCTGCCGCGTTTGCCAAATCGCTTTTATCCCGCTTTACAATGTCTGCGTTCGAATTCGAGTGATTCATCCTCAGCTTCTGGCTGATGTCTGGCGGTTTGCTGGTCCCTTTAATGGCCGCTATGGGTTTAGGTAGCGAGGTGATGCCGCCTCCACCGCCTCCACTTGGACTTCCGAGCGTCTTGTTGGATGGCATTATAAGCGACGACTTCGACTCCGACTTCGATTCTGACTTCGAGGTGAGCGAACTCTTTGAAGACGTTTTCGAGCTGTTCTTCTCATTGACGCGCGGCAACGAATTCTTGGCGCGTCCTATCGTCGAGTTGCGCATCTCAGCCTCTTCTCGCTGCAGCGCACGAGCCGGACTCTTCTCTTTTTTATCCGCTTTCGTTGCCTTCTGCTGACTTCCTTCCTTTTTAGACGCGGACGCTGCCATCAACTTTGACTGCTTTGTGCTGAGCTTCGAGTCCTTTCCGGCTCGGTTCGCGGTGACCGACATGGTGGGCGGTTTGATTTGCGATATGTGGCCATCGTTGAGGCTGAGACTGGAGTCGGATCGCTCCGAACGCGCCGACGAGAAGCCCGAACTGGAGGAGGTCCGTTTCGATTGTACCTGCGACCTGTTGGCAGCTGCGTTGGCTGCGTTGTGTTGTTGTTGCTTTTCCTTGTTGAACAGCTTCAGTTTGTCCAGCATGGAGTGCTTCTGGTGGGTGGGTGCTGCCGAGATGTTGGCGGTTGCAGTGCTTGTGGGCGGCGGGATGCCGCTTTGGTGGGTTTTCGCGGAGGGCTGACGTAGGCTGAGAAACAAGAAAGGTGTTGAAATATGAATATAAATTAACTCATTTACGTGACTGAGAATGAATCCGACTCTTACCCATTATTGTTTCCACTCTTGATGTTTTGTATGGTGTGATTAGTTGTTGGTGGACTTCCAGGACGGCTGCTGTTGAAATCTGCTCCATTTTTACCCAAGCCAGGAATCGCTGCAATGAAAGAATGGTCAATAAATATACATGTTTTTACAATGTTATTATTTCTTCCAATTCGAAGCTACTAGAATGTCTGAATAGTATTCTGTTGATTTCTACACATGCCACTTTAGACAATACGAATGCATCATGCAATAAAAATCGCCTGGCGACTGTCTCCGCTGCCAAACTTGTCAGTGGTTGATTTTCTTCTATTTTCATTTCTTTTCAGGTTGTCTTTTTATATTTATTTTTATAAGAAAATGCAAAATAAAATGTTCTAAAGCAAAATACTATCGTACTGTGACGAAATGTAGTTTGTTGTGTGTGGGATGGAAACGTAAAAGTTCCTTAAGTATGGCGACAAATACTCGTAAAGGGAAACATCACAGAAAACGAAAAACATAATCGTAAACGTCATGTGCAACGAAATGCGTTAATTAATTTTCAAAACACGCGCGCCTACGCTGCTGGTACACCAGCCAGTCAACCTGCCAGCCAACCAGCCTGTCAACCCGCCGGCCTGGCATCCTGAAATGACAACAAAAGAGGGACATTTTTGGCGAGAGCACAAAAACGTCCGAGTAGGAACGAGTCAACGCATTCGCTTGACAATAATAAATCAAGTTCACAGCTTGATTTCGCGATAAGAGCTAATTAATTGTTGCTCTCTGATAGGATGGGAATTCTTTTGGGAGGGCTATTTTTTTAGAATAAAACACCAGAACTTCCTGATGATTATGCACTGTGAAAGGGAGTTAAAAATAAGTTACAAGTACATTTTAACATGATGAAAAATGTCCCGTTTTTTTAAAAGTGTTGATGTTGTTAATTGTTACTGGTAATTTTTACTCTTATCTCTTTCCTTCTGTCTCTTTTTCTCTACTTATTTTATTTCCTTCTTCTGCTGTTCCAATTTCGCCAAGGAGACAGAGTTCTTTAATGAGAACCGAACAGCTCTCATGCATCACTAGATAAACATTTCTTCCTCTAAAAATAACCCTCGCAAATACCGACTTTTAAATTTTTAATAACCACGTCATCCGCTGTTTCCACATCCACTTCCAAGGGTTCAAGCATCCCCACTAGCCACCAGCTCCCTCTTTTTTAACAGGACAAAAGTCTAAATTAGAAAACTCAAGTCTTCACTTGGTTTTGAGTTTGTTTGCAAATTCCCAGTGATAGAGTACCTCTTTCTGTCTGTGTGGAGAATTGTGCGTGTGCAAGTGCATGTGTGTGGGCGTGTCTGGTGTATTTTTGTGTACTTAAGTGCATGTCCCCATTTAAATCTCGGTCAGTTT
This sequence comes from Myopa tessellatipennis, assembly GCA_943737955.2. Lineage (NCBI taxonomy): Eukaryota > Metazoa > Arthropoda > Insecta > Diptera > Conopidae > Myopa > Myopa tessellatipennis. The sequence continues at coordinate 55,507,729 of OX031316.1, forward strand.
TGTGGTACTTGAGCATAAAAATAAACAAACCAATCCAATAGAATCCAACAAAATGAAGCAAGATTTTTTATCATATCGCATGCAATTATTTACCCTAAATGATTTGCTTTTTTTTATTTATTCTTTTTTTTGGGGAGGCTCTTTGAAGTTTCCCCAGGGATATGTGTGTTTTCTCTCCGTAGAGGGGAGAGAGAATAAAAGGTTTTCAAAGTAAACAAATATATTTTTAATTAATATTGAGAGGGTAAAAAAATGTTCAGAATATACTGTGAGCTTGGTTAAGTTTAATAAATTAGAATTTTCGATTTCGATTAATTGAAATTTATGCAACCACAATTAAAGGGTGTGGGTTTTACTTTGTATGGGATTTATTAGGTATAATTTACATATTCTTTAAATACAAAACTTGAAATTCCCAAAATTTATTAAAACTTTGAGACTTAAGAGGGACATTTTAATTATCTGGAAATTTCTTGGTTCTCGAATAATTGCAAACTAAATATTTTCATGGAGTAGTTACATATAATTTGAAATTTATTCTCTTTCCCCAACTCCTGTTTTTATTACCTACCCTTCGTCAATATTCTTCTCTAACTATTAACATAGATTTTCTTTTTATTATAATTTTATGGTTCAATAATAGACATTATTATAATCTTCACTCTCATTCCCTCGTTTGTTTTTTAACACAATTAAATTAACGATACTTCGCCCAAAAGTTTACGAAACGTACGATATTAAAAAAAATCCCTCTTTTAACTTCAATGTTACAAGTGTGAATATATTGTGAACAATTTTCTTTAAATTTAATATCTTGATTATAAATTTTAGCTTTATGGCTTTGTGGATGACTTACATGGAGTGTGATTCGGCGTGGGCGGCAGAGGGCGCACCTTATCCGGGGGACAGCGCCGCTGCACCATAACCGTGGCGGGCAGAGGAATCGCAGTGCCGCCATTCGCTTTAGAGTAGGCGGTGGGAATTTGTCTGTAAAGAGAGAAAGAAAAAAGAAAGAGAGAAATCCTCAGGTTAATAAAAGGTGTCAATAAAAAGTGTTTCTTTTATTATTGTATTTCAAGAGACAGAAGACAGAGAACAAAGTAAATAAATAGATTTTGCAGAGCTGATTTTCTGCTTTATTAATTCTCCTTTCTTTTTTTTATATGTACACGTGAATATCTTCTGCTTCACATGAGTTGGTAAAAAGAGTGAGTAAATTTTTTTATAGGATTTTGAGTGACTATAAAATGCACCATTTTAATTGACTATGAAATGAACCCGTAGCATGGACTGCAATAAAAAGTTGATGACTTCGCTTTTAATGACTTCTTTGTGTTCTTAGCTTCTCCAAGTGTTTTTATGATTGTTTGTTGATTGTGTGTTGTTATGATAGTCTTGTGATTGTATTGATGTTGTATGCTCTAAAAGAGTTATTAAAGAACTACGAGATATTAAAGAACCGATACAGGATAATTTAAAGATATACGAGATGTTTAAGTAGATCATTAAACACGGAATTTTCATTAAAATTCATTCACTAAAAGAGTAAATGAGTAAACAGTAAACACATAGTTTAATCTCTTCAGACATTATATTATTAAATAAGCTCATCATTAATGAACATTGTGTCTTTAATCTGCTAATAACTTTTAATGTTCTCTTCAAGATACTCGTATCTTTATTAATTACCGATCTGAAGCTTTGTAATGCTTCGGAAAGATCTGTGACCTCCGTCTCGTGATTCCCCTCATACGAGAATATGAATAGGGCAAAAATCTTTAGGTGTTTTATAATAATCACCCTATATACGTTTGCGTAGACGTATTACAAATGACTATAGTCAACTACTTCTGGGTCTACCCTCATAATAATGGTCTTGATATGGATTATCATAAAACTACAGGAACTCTTTGTTGCTTACCGACCCAAGGAACTAAGCTCTGTTACCCTCATCTAGGAAAAGTTCTTAAAAAATGACACCGTTAATCTTTAGGGTGAAATTTCAGATGCTTTCGGTTGATCGTGATGATGATACAATAGAAGATCATATTTCATTCATTTCGTTTCAAAAGATCAAGAGTCCTTTATGTCTTTTTAGTGAACCAACTTCTGTGTTGCCCTTCTCGTCACAGCTTTAAATTTTACCTACACGTGTACGCATTTTTAGGGTGCTCTTTGTTAGTCGAGATGGTGAATGATTTTTCTCTCCTTCTGTGTCTTTGGTTTACTCATCGTTTAAAGTGGAACGCGTCTTTGATATGCGTCTTTTAGACCTCATACATTTTCAATGTTATGAAGATCAGTGTTGTCATACCGTAAACAAACAATGTAGATCATTTCAGGTTTTTAATAAGTTTTATTGATCATAAATCTTGCTAAGTCCTCATTTCTTTTAATTTCAAGTATACCTCCTCAAGCTGAGGATCGTCAGTTATGGTTTGACAACAGAAGTTGAGTATCTTTGGGTGGAAAAGTTGCATAAGCTGTAAGGCGAGGTACAAAAGAAAGAATAAGCAGAGTTTGGTTAATCGATTGCCCCGCCCACGGTGGCGTGCTTTAAATTGACAGCACTTGAGTATCTTTAGCATGACGAAGAGTGATTTAATACGCAGAGATTAGAAAAAGAAGGCAAAAGAAAAGGACTTATAATGTATTGGTTTATTTTTCGAATAAATATATGTATGTATCTTAGCTAACTTTATTTCATTTTCAGGAATGGATGAGTGAATTCTTAAGTTTGTAATCGTATAAATTTTATTTCTGCAGATGAGATCCTTTCTACGAACACTGAAAACATCTCGAAGCAAGCAATCAAACTTACAGACATAAAACCAGCTGCTAAAACTTCTAATTAAATTCTTTGGGATTTAAAATTAAATCTTGCCATAACCATGTGTGTGTGCGCGTGGTTTTATGTGTGTGTGGGGGGTGTACGAGTAATACGCGTTGTCTCTAAAGAGTAGCCACACCCACAAAGACTGCTAACATTTCTCATTTCATCTTTTATACTCGTGTTTCTACAAATCCAGCAGACGTAAATTCAGTCAGATAATGAAATGAAAACCAAATTGAATTTTAACAATTGTTGCAAAAGAGCTACAACAAGAATAACAACATCCACAACAACAACTTTGACTTAAATAGAATTAAAACAAAAACAACAATGGCAAGAAGAGATATCATTAAAACAACAAAAACTGTCAAAACAACGTAAATTTCAACAAGAAGGAAAATTTTCACCAAAGTGAAAATGAAAATAAAGATGATTACAAAACTGGGTGGGTTCTTAAGTAGGTTGGAGGGGGTGGCGGGGTTGAAGGGAAGGAGGGAAGGAGGGACAAAAGCGGCGACAGGTGGCTCACACTCATTCTGTAAGAGTACTTTTCGTCAGAGACGCTATTTTAAAATTCCGTCTATGAAACGCATGAGAGATTAGATTTCGTCCAACAACAACGACAAAAGCAACTAGGAATGCTTTCCTTCATTTTTTCAAAATATAAAGCCAAAAAAGCAAAAATAATAAAAGAGGAAACAAAAACAAATAACGCGCCGGATTTCATTACGACAATCAAACAGGCGGAAGGAAAGAAGAAGAAGAAGGGAAGAACGGATGACAAGATAAGAGGAAGAGAAGAGGAAGCAAGTCTTTCAAAGTAGCTTCTGTTGATCTCTGTTAAAAGCTAAACAAGTTTGAAATTGATTTTTGTTTTTTTTCGGTTATAATTAATGTTGTGTTGTGAATTAAAAAACAAGACAACAAAATAGGAAAAGAAGAAAATAAATAAGAAAAAGTGGAATAAGAAACCGACGAAGAGGTATAAATAATAATAATAAAAATACAAGAATGGGTTCGGTTTTGTTTTGAAGATGAATTCTGATGATGATTAAAAAGTTTTCCACCCAAAATTTGTGAGTAAATAAAAAATTTCATGAAGCGAATATTTGATAAGGTTCTTAAAAATGCTAATTTAGCGCTTTATTAAAAAAGTTGACGAAACAATTGAAGAAAAAGATTGAATTTTAATTTATAAAACATTTGAATTAAGTGCATTTAATTTTCAAGTAATTTTGTAGATTTTTCTGTTTTGTTCGTTGATTCTGAGTATCGAAAATGAATTTATTTTTCGGAGAAAATTTTATGTCTCACATTATAAATATCATGTATTTCTTTAGGCAATATAATAACCACGATGTGAATCTTGTATCTCTCACGGCTACATTTCAATTCTCTCACCGAAAGTCGATAATTCGTCAGAAAACGACACCTGATCCTGGTTATGAATCAGAAATTCTTTGGCTCGAAGCCCTCCGCAGCAGCTATTAGCAGCTATTCGCAGAGAGCGGCGGCTGACACACACACCATGTCTTTGACCTTTCATTGTGTTGGTTGGTCGGTCGGTCGGTCGGTTGTTCGAAGCCATTATCAAAACGTGTGCTGAATAACTTCTCCCTCCGCTCCCCCTACAACAGTCTGCCTCTGTGTGTACCCACAAATGTAACACGTTTGCTTTACTTATGAGTACCATACGAAATCGCGTTCCAACTTCAAGAGGGTCTCGCAATTTTGCATTTGAATAAATACTCAGTCGGAGTCGGACGTCGGAGTCTCTGTGAAACATTTTTCTGAGGCTTTTATGACTTGTTTACATTTTTCCTTCTTTTCTGTTACCTTTTTTGGCATTGTTTGTCGTTGTTGTGCTCGTCATCTTCGTTCTTATCCTCGCCGTTGTCGTCGTTGGTTGTCATTATGACACTTCAGAGGCAGTCGAAGGAAGCCGTGCCATTGGGGGAGGGATGAGAGATGGTGACAGAGGTTCACTGAAAGGCAACGAGTGTGTCGGCAATTCGAAAACCTGTCGCGTTGCTGATGACTCTCTTTTTACAGAACGCCTGTTTCCCTCTTTTCCCTTCTAGGGCAACTCATTCAATCCCTCTCTCTCTCACTCTCTCACTCACCTTTTGTACACGAGTCCCTGAGCACGCATTTATTTTGTGTTCGCATCTGACTTTTAGAAGTACTCTTAAAAGTAGCACTCGGTTATTATATGACTTGTAGAACAGGGTGTGAGCGGGGGCAGGGCACAAGAGGGTCTTTGAATGGTTTGAGGCAGTCGGGTAAATCAACTAGACGTCGACATTCTTTAACCTGAGTTGGTTAAAACTTATGTGAATAATAAATACCTTTCTTTATATTAAATAAATAATTATTATTTCTATTATAAAGGATTTGAACTTTGAACTCGACCCCCACAGAATTACAAACAACAAATTCATCGTTCTTTCTTGGTACAAACTTTGCTGGTCCGTTTAACCGTTATACAATTATGGATGTACAACTAAAACTCGTGTTGCCAACCACCTCCTTCATTGACATTTTATTATGACACGATCACTGAAGATGACTAGCATGCTCAGTATGTGAGCATTTGTTGTTGTTGTTGCTGGTTGTGGTACCATTTAGCCTCGGGCTTAACGAAAACATTTTATGAGTAGGTGTTGAAGACCTGATAACCAACATTGTTATGAAAGTTACAAAGACAAAGAGAGAGAGAGAGAGAGAGAGAGAGAGATAGACAGAGAGTACTATTTATGATATGCACTAAGCAAGATCGTTCCTGTTGATGATCATATCACTAGTCGTGGCTTCATAGGTGCTGAGTTGGAGTTGGAGCCACAAGAGAGCATGCCCGAGTCTAAGCTAAACGCTCCTTGGGGCCCGTGAAGTGGAGCCAATTTAAGGAGCTTTGATTGAAGTTTCAATTCGAGTGGGCTGAAGCTATGGCGCATAATTGATATGAAAATAAATGGTTTGTAATTTTTTCTTGTTCAGTTTTGCTTGATCGAGGGAAAGCCGTGGATCGTGACTTCATTCAGTGACTTTAAAAGTGAAGTCGTACAAGTTTTTCTATAATACATACTGTAATGTTGGATTTTTTCCTTGTTTTTAATTCTTTAAAAATATTGACATAAATTTGGGATTTTTAATTTATCAAAATACAAAAAAACACAACGTTTAATGATGTGTTTTTTAAAGTGATTTTAAAATCGTCCTCTACACGAAGAAGACTTCCCAAAATTAAAATTCAAATCGCGTGTCGTTCAAAACTCTTTCGATATGATAACTCGGCACTCTTCTGCTCTGTTTACATTTTTATTTGAAATTTTTCTCTTTCACAAGATGTAAAGCGAATCCAGCTTAGACAGGATGAAAGTCTTCACAGGATCGGATCTGTTCTGTGAACTGAAGTGTTCTGAACTCCTTAACAACTTCACCTGAATATGATGAAATGTCGAGTGGGTCTTCAGAAGCAGCAGCAGCTGCTGTTGGTGTTACCGGTTGCTGCTGCTGTTGTTAGTATTCAAAGAACACTTAAGCTTACCATAGTATTTTATGCTGTAGGAGTATGTTGTTGTACCCACAAGTTGAAAGCTTGCCATCATCAACAACAATACGAAAAACAACACCAACAACAATATCAACAACACCGACAGCAGCAAAACATCGGTACCAACTGAAGTGTTTGAATGAATGAGATGAGAGCGACTCTGTTTCATTATTTTCTGGTTTTCATGTTTTTCTATTTATTTTTTTAATGTTTTTCTTTTACGTTATGATGTTCATCTTTTGAAATATCAACAAAACGAATGACAGCATAGATTTCCATTTGACGCTTTTGTGTTGTCGAAGTTGTATAGAGTTACTTTTGATAGAATCAAGCGATGTCATGTTAAAGTTGATTTGAAATCATGTTTATTTACATATATATATACTGATAGTTCTTATGTTGTTAATAAAAAGATTAAATTGTACCGTATGTAAGGAGTAAGTATTTAATGACGTCTATTAAAAGCCTTATTTTTCCTAAAGTAGTTTTTTGAGCAAGTAAGACGTTAACTTTCATGTCAGTTGCCAATTATTACTAACTGATAGAAAGCTTGTAATTATCTTAAAATAATCTGTGGAGCTTGTGTCTGTTTCTGATATAAAACATAATGTTGTAACTTAAGTCCACATAAATCATTTCACAAAACGATTTTAAGTGCGAGAGGAAACTTTCAAAAACTTTTCAAAGAGAGTGATATTTAATCATGATGCAACCATTAATAGGAGTACTAAATCTAGTTTAATCTCTACGTTTTACTTCATAAATCATGACAGAGGCCACATGTTCAGAGAACCTCAGAAAGAGGAGAGAGAGATGCAAATCCTTTACTAATTGAAGCATAAAATTCTTGTTTTTCTGCTTGGAAACCATTAAGATTTGGAGTTACTTAAAGTAACCACCACTCTAGATACTCGGATGTACACAGCTCAAGCACACAAACAGACAGGCGTTGATAGACGCAGTTACTCCTTCCGTAGAAATAGAATAGTAAACTACTCGTAGACAGAGAAAAGAAGAGAAGGTTCTTTCTTCTCCTTTCCTGGCTCGACAGGAGAGCAACGACGAACCGTGTCGCATTATAATTTATAATTCATACGCAGGCATGTTGAATAATCTTCAGACGATTCCATGCCCTCTCCATCGACGTCAGTCGTCATACGTGAGCAGCACAAGCCAACTCCGTGTTGCCAACTTTGCAGACAAATATTGAAACGCCGAACCAACAATGCAACAGCAGAGGCGAGAGGTGAAAAATATTAAAAATACATATTAATGTGCAACACGGGACAAGCAATTAATATGCAAAGGACACGCTGCTGAAGATAAATTTGAATAACATATCAGCTGAGGAAGAAATCAAGAATGAATTTGATTTATATTAAATATGAAAAAATGTTATCGAATGAATAGTTAAGGGAAAAAATACGCTTAACTAAAACGCCTCAGAATGCATTATAATAGCGATAGAGCAAAAGAGAAAGAGAGAGAGAGAGAGATCCAAAGATCAGAAGTTGTTGGAAGCCTGGAAGTTGTTAGAAGTTATCGATAGACTTTTTATACTATATGAATATAGAAATATTCCCTAAAAGGCCCTAGAAAATTCCATTAAGAAGTAAAATAAAATATTTAGTAAAATAACTTTGCTTTTATTGGTTTTTAAAAGAATTTTTTAAAAGAAGAATTATTTATGATGGCCTGAAAATAGACCAAAAGTATTTTAACAAAATTAAATAAATTCTTGACATTTTTTGGCATAAATTCGATATTAGGTCACTGAGTGTCATCCATCTTGTGTTGCTCGTATATAAAAATAAGAAAGAAAAAACCATTTTCATTCTCTTTTAACGCCCACTATTTAAATTTATATATAAATAATGGCCCCATTATTTCCCAGAAACTACAAAAATATTCACTCAAATATTAAAAAGCAACAAAAATAACACTTTTTCTTGTTCTTCCCACTTGGTTCAACTAAATCAAAGTTGATGAACCAAATGAAGATGATAAAGAAATAAATCAAAAGCTGAAAATCATTTCATGCACCACAACGAGACAACTTTAAGATAATCTCAGCGCAGATGTCGCCAGCCCTATTTTTAAATGCTAAGGATGCTGGCACAAACTGTGGCTAATTTACAAAATAAGACCGAAAGCAAAAACTCTTAACAACTTCAAAATGAACTCCAGTGAACTGTGAGTGTCGGAAAACGCGCATGAATTTAGACGAATACGGAAAAGTGCATTTATTTTTAGTATAAAGAAAATATACGAGTTCTTCTTCGTATGTGAACAAATAATAAACAACAAAAAAGAACGAAAAATTTAGAAAACAGGATCAAAAAGATAAACAGTGAATTGAACAACAACAGCAGCGAAAACATTTAGCCCATGAATTAAAATTAGAAATCATAGAAAATTTAATTTTTTCTTGGCACCTAAAAAGATTTCCTTTTTAACTTCATTGCCAAAAGAAGGGACAAATTTATGCGAGGCCTAACAAACAAACAAATTATGAGAGGGCTATTTTGGGCTTAAATTGGTGATGGACTAAAATGAATTAAATATGTAAACAGCAATGATGATGATGGTGTTGAAATTGTGTTGGTAATAATAACAATATTGATTACGTAGTAATATTTAAGTGAACTGGAGTAGACTGAAAAGTGGATGAGGATGAGTGCTGTGAGAACCGATTGAAAAACTAATATAATATAATAATTATTACGATGGAAATAAAGATTATGAGGCTGAAGAGGATGGTGAGGGTGATGAGGTTTACACTGATGAGAGTGATGAGAATGTTGATGAAGATGAGGATGGGGATGACGATGATGAGAAAGAGAAATAGAAGAGGATTATGAAGATGAGAATTATGAGAATGTGAGGATAAAGAGGTTAAGGATGATGAGGCTGGTGAGGAAGAGGAAGATAAGAATGATGAGGATAATGGAAATAATGGATCATGAGGGTGATGATGATGGAGATGAGGATGCGATGAGAACAAGGATGAATATGAGGATGAAGCTGAAGATTAACATGAGGATAAAAATATAAGGACATCAATATAAGTATGATAATAAGGAGACATCATAAACGAAATCTGATATAGAAATCTTAACGATAACGAAGGTGGATAGGATTAAGATACGTGAAGTATCATCATGAAGGCTAGATATGAAGTTGTTTACGGTCATCAAAAAGATGGGAGTGATGATGTTGAGAAAGAAGAGTAATAAGATGATCCCAATAACAATGATGATGTTTGTGTTAACGATTAACTTAAAAGTGAAGATTCTTTGGAATATGAGGTAAATCAGGGTGAGGAAAGAGAGAGAGAGGTGGAAGGACTGAGGGGTTATATTCGACTTCTGCTATAAATTTATGAAGGAAAATGTTCGCATTTTGGTGAACATTAAAGTTCATTAAATTTTGTTGGCTGTCTGCCAACTGAAAATGATTTTTTTCTACCGATTCCTTTTCTTTTTTAATTGGTACACGTTGTATCGTAGAAGCAACATTTACTCATTCCGACAAATTGATCTCGATGTGGTGTTGAGTTGTATAGCAGAAGCTATAAAAAAACAACCATAAAAAGAAGACGAACGAGGAGAAGAAGATGGAGGCAAACAAGTGGAGTAATAGAAAGTAGAAGAAGCATTACTTTAAAAAATAATATTTATAATCATAATAAAAGTTTTGTGCTGAATCAATAGCTTTTGATAGCTGCTTCTTTTCGAGTCACCAAACATCTTAAAGCTGATTAACCTAAATAAGTGTTTCTTAAGTAAATTTGACCTTTAAATAGAAGCAAATTGAGTTTCATTTCTTTCTGATCGCCGCCTAAAATAGAATTACTTTATGGTTATCTTTCACTCACATCTGTTTCAGAGGAGAATATCTACGAATATATGCATCTATATTTATAAATGTATGTATGTATATATTTTCGCCTCCATAAAATAAAATGCACGCATCACTCTGCGACTAAAGTTCAGTGGCAACAAAATACAAAAACAACCAAATGTAAATAAACAACAAGTTGTGCAAAATCTTGCATTTAATGCTATACAAATCACCAGCTCGGATTTCCTTATAAAGCAGCAGCAGCGACGACAACGGCGACAGTGACGTCGGCAGCGATCGCCGTTCTGCTGCAGTTCGGCTGCTTTATTATTAGGTAACCGCAGACGAATAAAAATGCGTTGCTTCGTATAAATTTTTGTATTGCGGATGCGCGCCGTTTGCCACATTTTATGACAGCTGTGATAAAAAAAGGAAACAAAATAAATAGATACTCGTATATCCTTTATAAACGACAACAATGGAAAAGAGAGGAAAAGAGCAAAAAAATATTTCCACACAATTGAATGCAAACAAAGAGATAAAAACTACAATAAAATACGTTTAAATGTGGCGTTTAACCTAAAAGCAGTTGGGATCGAAGTCTACGAACAATGAAAAGAGCAACCACCGACTGAACCAAACAACTAAATCCAAAAAACCAACCAAAAAACCAACCAACCAATCCAACCAACCAAGCCAACAAAACCAACCGATCAACAAACCAACCAACAACAACAACAGCACAAGCGCAGTCACACGAAGTCGAAGCGTGACACAGCCGCTTTGTAATCTTAGAGCGCGTTCCGCAGGCTGTGCGCATGCGTGGCGAATGTTTTGTGTGAAAAAAGGGGCAGAGCATTTTTATTTATGCATTTTTTGTTGTTGTTTGGTTTGGTTTTAGTTTAATCCTAGATTTATTTATTTATTGAAATTTTCTAACGGTTGTTTTCGTTTCGTTTTCCATTCGTTTTACTTCAATCTCTAGTGTTTTAATTCGACTCTTTCATGGTGGTGGTTGCATATATTGGTAAATGTTATTGTTGCTTTTTATTTGACTTTCGAAGCAGTTGTTTTAGAGGGTTGTTGGTAAAGCTGTTGGATAGATACAGATAAATATGAATTATAACTGTAACCATACACAATTCTGATATCTTTTTTTTACTAATTTTGATGCAAAACTTTTCACACAATCAATTGGATTATATTTAAGATGTTGGTCATGATGAAACTAAAAGTGATGAGTATTTCTTTTTAAAATATAAGACATCATACAAGAATTCAATAAGAGAATCATCAGAAAACATCTTAAAAACCAAAGCTATCGAAAAAAAAAATAAATCGCCAGAATCTATTCAGGAGAAATTCTATTGTAAAGAATATGAAAATATGATTTAAAGTAATCAGGAACCTTAACAAATTATATTTACAGTATTACAGTATTCATACAGTATTCATTTTTACAATCTATTTTGTATTTTGTAATAAATTTAGAATTATTTAAATATATAAATAAATTGTAAGTTTTGTCGGTTTTTATTTTAAAAGTTACCTTCTGACATCTGGTGAATTTGGCAAACTTCGGCACTTTCGACTATTTTTATTGCCATTCGCTGATGACGAAGAGTTGCCCATCTTTTTGTCCAAATACAAAAGAACAAATACAAATTACATCCACAGACGACTGATTTTTTGTTTAATCACCAATTTTTGACGAGTTGTGAAGCATGTTTTTAGATAACTTCTACTTTTTTACACTTTTTTTATTTCTTAAATAATATTTATTTATATGAATATTTGTCTATCATAGTAATAGAGAAAAAGCTTAACATGTTGCATATTTTGCAGTGCATTTTATTTTCTATCACTTTAAATCAAAGAAAAGAGAGAGATAATTTAAAATGTTTGTTTTTTTTTGGAAATTTTATTCATAAACACTTTTAAGTGTTCGTTAACGAATTTTCTTGATTTAAGTTTATTTTTAAATAATTTTCTTTTTCCTTATATTTTATTTGTTATTTCAGAACCCAAAGAATTGTCTTTAATATCTAATATCTACATTCATATTCAAGTCAATTATATTTCCATCAGAATGTCTGCAAAATTCGCCCCTCCCCCCATTAAATACATATTCGATTTTATCCAAGATGTCCAACTAATTCATTTGCTTTAGTGTCATTTCTTCCCTTTGCTACTCGACATTTAGCTGCTTTTGACATTTAATTAGAATTACATTAGAAACGCATAAAAGTACTCATCTCGCTTGTATACCATAAAAACACTACTCAACAAAAACAACAACTACAATAGCAACATAGAAAGCTGCACCCGAAACATCACATGATATCATGACAGCTCAAACAAATGTCGAATTTATTTCCTCCCCCTCCCCTCTCATAATCCATAGTAAAGGACACATAAGATGGTGAAGAAGAAGAACAGGAAAAACAAAAATAAGCTGGTTGTTGTTTACACAACGTAAAGTAAATAAAAGAAGTAGAACTCGGAAGTAGAAAACCAGCAGAAGCGTGGCACTGGTTTTACCACTTTTAGTGTTTCGACGGACCAGAGAGGGAGAAAAAGCGAGACAGAGAGAGATGTTGAACAATTAATGATTTGAATTATTCGAACATGTTTGTCATTTCCACTTCACTAACTACAGGAATCACCTATGAAGTATCTATGAATAATCTAGTAACCATGAATCAACATCAACGTCTGAATTATTTATGCAGCATCTGTGAATCATCTATAAATCTATGAAACATTTACGAAGCTGCATAAAAATCATATATAAATCAGCTTCATAGATTCGAATTTCAAGTAATTATGAATCATATATGAATCATTTATAAGCTCCATAGATTTATATTTCAAGTGTTTTGAATCATTGATGAATCATTATAAATCAGCTTCATAGATTCATATTTCAAGTATTTATGAATCATATATGAAACATTTATGAAGGTTGAAGTTCTATAAAAAGGAATTTTCATAGAGTTATCATAGGATCCCAAAGACTCTATAATGATTCATGCGATTCATATAAAATTCATGCAATAGATTGACATTGAAAGTGAACTATTTTGAAGTTTATAAGAAAATAAGAAAGTTTATAAGAAAGTAAGTTAGTCTATAAAAAATGTAGTATAGTGTAATCGACCCTTTAATGATACTCTTTAAAGTATGATTAGCTTTTATAGGCATATAAATTCAATTCCTTAATTTTTTATACATTTGCAACGTTTAAACGTCACGCTGCTGACGCTTTTTACACTTGTCAAAGCTGTCACACGCTGGCTGTCAGATGTAATCACTTCAAGTCAAATCTAAAGTATGGACCGTCAAATGTACGAAGAAGAACAACAAAAAATTGATTAAAAAAAGGGCTGAATGCATAAAAAGAACTGCATTTGAAAGTAAAAAAAAAATTATACGAACTGTCAAAAGGGTGTGTTTTGAAGAGGATTTTTTTCCGACTTTCGTGAGCGATACAAGAGAGTTGAGAGACACACGAGTCCCTTAAAGCAAAATATTGAAGTGCGCTGGTGGAGGGTCGGAAGGTGAGAGAGGGTGGATGAGGATCGAGAGTGAATGAGAGGGTGAACGAGTGACTGCTGGTGTCACGTCACTTAACAAATTGCGCAATAAATGCGCATGAAATCAATAATTTCAATAACTTCAACTGAAGGAAAAACACAAGAACACAAAACTTTTCGCCCTCGAAAATTGCACCCATAAATTAACACGAAATATCGAAACGAAAAAGAAGAAGAAGAAAAAATACAAGAATATTGAAAAAAGACCGCACGCGACACGTGAGCGGCAACGGCGACAGCAACGACGATGGCCATTTTTCATTTGAAGAGGCTGCGAACTGTCAAAAACATGCAGCAGTTGGTAGAGCATCCGTTGTTTTTGAACAGTAGATTTACTGCTCTTTTAGCAGTGGATTTTCTGCTACTTTTTTTGTAGTTAGTACTAACTATCGACCGTCTTAAGTGTGTGCAGTCTTCTACTGAAAATTGAACCCCGTCGAGCGTGGTCGAGCGCGTGTCTCGAGCGGGTTAATCAATTTGTTGTAAAAATTAATGAGTTGAAGTGGTTTCCAAAACTGACTTCGGAGGAAGAAGGATTTCGGATTAAGTAAAGTGAAGTTTTTACCAGCGAGAATTTCTGTGTGGTACAAAGATTAATGTTGCTTTTGGGAAATCCGATGCCCAACGACGTGGTACACGTGCTTGAGGTCGAATTCGTATTTGCAATCAACAAAAAAGTGCTTCCTTAGCACTCTAAGAGCTCGATTTACAGGCTCTTTAAATAGCAATAAAATAATTTAAGTTGGATCCTTTTGCATGAGTTGCATGAAATTTATTGCGTGCAAAGTGGAGAGTAATCAAAGAAAACGAAACGAGTTTCCTCAATTGTATTGATTGGATGACATGCGATGGATGAAAGCTGGAACTGTCATGTATTGCGTGAGAGAGAGATTGCAATTTAAGGAGATGCATTTTTGATTAATAAAAATTAAATAAAAAATATATAAAATGTATTAAAATTAAAATTAAATTAAAAAATTTATTGAAATTTTTAAGTAATAAAAATAAAGTAACAACATTAAAAACTAGTAAATAATTACAAATAAAAATTCGTAATAAAAACCAATAAAATTTGAAAACAATTAAATTTAATAAAAATAAAATGAAAATTTGAAATTAAGTAAAAATTAGAGAGAAAAAATATATTTTGTGAATAAATATTTCTTAGTTATATCGTTCCTTTCAGTTATATACAAAGTTTATATATAAAATATACGCCAAAGCAAGTTTTTTTCTATATTTTTTGTATGCTGTCTGTCTATCTGCCTGTTTACTCTAAACAAATGTATGTTTACTTAAATAGTTAGCTGTTAATCAATTCATTCGTATTTTTCTCTTTTTTCCTTTTTCTAATTTTTGCACTAAATATAGTTTTCACACCAAATGCATGGTCTGATTTCTATTCCCAGCTCGTCACTTCTCCCTTCTTCACTCTCTTGACT
Source organism: Myopa tessellatipennis (assembly GCA_943737955.2). Classification (NCBI taxonomy): domain Eukaryota; kingdom Metazoa; phylum Arthropoda; class Insecta; order Diptera; family Conopidae; genus Myopa; species Myopa tessellatipennis. The sequence continues at coordinate 55,522,996 of OX031316.1, forward strand.
CCACTCCTAAGACACGCTCTGAAGTGCATAATAATTAGCCGCCAGACTCAGTTACGTATGTAACTCATACGTGTTAAAGCCTTCAAGGCGTCAACAAGACGACGCCGCCGCCGCTTGAAGTCTACATGTCGCTGAGAGCCTGGATTTAAACTTGGCTTTCTAGTGTGGACGACGAAAGCTTGCTTCACTTTGTAATTGGGCGCTAGCAGATACTCGAAAAGTCGTTTAAAGCAGCGAACGAGTGCAGCTTCGAGGGTAAGAACGAGGACTGCTCTCTCGACATACAGCATCTATAAATGTGTGGACATGCATGCCTTACATTCATGTATGGAGTAATATACATAGTATATCCATAGCAATTATTCCACAAATGTATTTATTTTATATTTTTTTTTAACATTTTCAGGGACGATTTTTTATGGTGAGAACTTGCACTTTATATGGTCAAAATCAACTTTTTTGTTTTCGTGCGCACTACCCACCGGATTCTTTGCTTCGGATGCTATTACATCGGGCGTGAACAGACACACATTCGGTGTAAATTTCAGTTTAATCGGTCGACTGGTTCTCGAGACTGGTTCTTTAAAAGATATTATTTTAACATCTCAGAGATTAACAATTATCTGCAGCATAGCAACCAACTGTAATGATTTCTTTTTGCTTTTCTTGCTTCATTTCTGTTATTGTTGTTGATATTAAAACAAGCGCTACAATCGGCCAGAATATATATAATTCATTTAATTGCTACAATTATTTATGCAAATCGGGTTTTTATACATCTGTTGATATTTTTAGGTTCACATTTCAGACGCTTGTTAAACTTGAAGCTTGAAAAAAGCATGGACGAGTTTTTCGATTCAGATAAGTTTAAGGTTTTTTATTGTACTTTATTATCGAAAGAGAAATTAAAATAAAAATATGAGATAAACATTTAATGTCGATCTTTAAACTCAATTTGATGAATTTATATAATAAAATTTAAGGAACGAATAAATTATGAAAAATCCTGTGAAATTTAATTAAAAATAAACATAAATTAAAAACCCCAACACAAATAAATATAAAAAATAAGAAATAAATAAAAAAATAACAAAATTTTAAATTTTTTTAACTTTTTAGTTTTCTCTTTTTTATTTAATTTCTCTTTAGTTCTTTTGTGCTTTTCGTAATATTTTGTATGCATTAATGCAATCTTTAATTTTATTATTATCTGTTTTTTTTCTTTTGCAAACTTCACGTTTGGTTTGAAAAAAGACCAAAATACTAAGAAAAACGTTGACTATCATATGTTCGTTCAACAAAATTGAAATTGTTTCCGTTTCCTTTATGTTAAAAACGCACGGAGTGTCTTATAAAAGAGTGAGCACCGTTCAAGTGCTTTAAAACTGTTTATTTATAAATTCTTTTTTTATAAACAACGAAGAGTGTCCCCAAAAATAATAAATTGCCAAAAAATACACCATAAAAAAACGAGTACAAAATTAAAGAAAAGAAACATGAGCTGAGTTGAGAGTCTTTGGTTTGGATTCGTGTCTGAATTTGCGATTAATTTTTTATGTTCATTGTATTAAAAAAGCCTCAAACGTTATTAAAAATTTTCGATTTAAGCCATCGAGTAAACAAGAGACAAAATTTCTAAGCTTCTGGGCAAACTCTTGGCTCTTTTGTTGTTGTTGCTCTTTATTTTATTAAATGTTGTTTTGCATGCCTCGTTGAGTAATGACTTTTTTTTGTCCTTCTTCGTATTCAATTTTATATCCTGAAACGCATTAAAAACCCATTCGTTTTTGTTGTGCTGTACGAGAACGTGATAAAACGTTGATTTTGTGCATGCATTTAAGACGTTTATTAGTTGTTTGTGTTTGAAGAGTTCTACCGGAAGTTGTTAGAACTTCCGTCACCCACAATATTGTTCACCAACATTGCGATCGTCATCGTTGAGATTCATCAGTTTCTCATTCCACGTTTTCCCCCATTTCACCCCTCAAAACGTTGCTAATCTTTATCTTGTCTCATTTTAATCTCATCGAAAATTTGTCAATTAAATCAACCGATGATAGAGTGAGAGGAATGTGAGAGAGTGAAAGGGAGAGAAAGAAAGAGCCACAGAATAGATAAAGTGGGTGGGAAAATGTCAAAGTCCTGTCACTGAGGGGCGGAAGTGTACTCGTATCATGCTACGTGATTTTTCATTCATTTACCGAATTTAGGGAAATTTTTTCATTGGGATTTTCCATGTTGTAAAATTTGAAAGACGGGTGGGAGAGGAGGTGGGTGGGGTAAAGTGGGCGGACATGAATTGGGTATGCTGTTAGGATTCTGATAAACTGCATAGAAACCACAAAATTAATGACAGCTGTCAAAGCATAGAATGAATTAGTATTGTGTGAATGAGTTCATGATTTAATATTCTGTTTGGCAAAGTCAATAATCTGAGAATCTGAATTCTTGTTAAGTATGGTGATTAGATATGTATATAGAATGTACATATGTATATGCATATTTATGTATATATGTAGCAGGATGAGAGCTCTTTTGACATATGTCAAATGCCAATGTGTATAAATCAAGAAAGACACAAAAGACAAAAAATGAAAGATGGAAAATATTCCGTATGAAAAACTACAACAACAACAACTACCGTTAAACAATACAATAGGTAGCTGTACTTCGTACAAAGAAAAATCGAATAATTGACAATTAAGAGGCGAGTTTTAAAATATACAAAGCAGTATACAAGAAGAGACCTGAAGAGGTCAAAGAAATGTATTCATCTGTCAGCACGTGCTTTTGTAGCTTTATTTATTGCTGCTTCCTTTCACCGACTTTTGACAGATTCGGGTTTTTTCTCGCATTCTTACTTTCGACAGAATAACTCGTGGTAAGAACTTTACTCCTCTCCACTCTTCTCTTTTCGAAGTGTCAAAGCTGATTACACTTATTTTCATTGTTTTATATAACTTCCTTCCTTTTAAAGCTTTTCAAAAATAAGAAAAGCGAAAAATACTTTTAAAAAAGCCAAAATCGTGTATTGAGTCAAACAAATGAATCATGTCATTTGTCAAAGTCGGTTGGTCTCAGAAGCAACAGCAGCAGCAAATGTCAGATTTTTATAAAACAAAAAGTGGCACCTATTTTACTTATCTTTGTTTTTGTGTCAGAAGCAGAAAAAGAAGAATCGATAAAAATCTTAAAAAGGATTTTTGTAGAAATATTTATTTATGTATGTAGGAAACAATTCATGTGATGTCGAAGAAATGTCAAACGGAAATGTCAAATCATTGACTTTATTTTAAATTTAAATACCCAACATAAACCAATATGCATATTTTAATGATTCGAAGCGAAAAAATGATAATTTATTTAAAATTTAAACTTCATAAAAATTAAAATTATTAGTAAATAAAGCATTTCAAGGAATTTAAAGGAAACGAAAAGTAAAGTTTAATTACAATCAAAAGCAAACAGATTGAGAATAGTAATATTCTAGTAATAATAATAAAAACAATGATAGCAATAATAAAATAATAAAAAAATAATTTTTTATTAGGTTTCTTATGTCTTTTGTTTTCGCTTTTTTCTATTTCTGAACATTTGGTTATAATTTGTGTAGCTTCCTTTTATCTTTTCTTTTGTTTAGCTGTCAAAGTTTCAACGTCAAAGCTTGGAAAATCTGTGAAGCGTTCAAGCGTATAACGCTGAACAAAGACGAGATAACATTTTCAACAACTTCAACAGCACTTAAATTATTAAAATGCCAAAAGCAAGCAATTTTACTTCATGCCACTCACACTGTCTGCATTTTTTTTTGTTACACAACATGAACTGTCTTATTGACAGTTTTTATTCGGCGCAAAAGCCACAACACAAAATTTGACAAAATAAAAACAAGCTAATTTTTACTATCGTTCATTTTATTCACAATTGGTCCTCTGTGTAAAGTGTGACACGAGTTGTGTGGTCAGCTGCGTCTTATCAGCCATCAACTGTCAGCTGTAATTTTTCTTCTTTCACTTCTTTTACTTTGTATATTATTAATATAACTAGAGGACTATAGTGATAAAATATAGAAATGAATACTTTAATTAAGATAAATGAAAAACAAACATAGGGCAATATTACAGCTGGGACAAGGTTTCAGTCTACATCCCGCAGCAGCTGGAGTTCTTTTAGACCACAAGGTAATCGGTTCTCTAGGTCCCATGCAGGGTTTTTTGGCTCATCAGCCAACGAAGCCCTGATTAAGGAATATATTCAATATAGTCTCTCAAATTATAGCGTACATTATCTACAGAACGCTTTTCCAATACTACATTGCAATGATCTATAATATAAGGAATATATTCAATATAGTCTCTCAAATTATAGCGTACATTATCTACAGAACGCTTTTCCAATACTACATTGCAATGATCTATAATAATATATACTTTCCTATGCTATAAAATCTTCAATATTTTTACCCTAATGTGACTTCAGTAATTTTAGCACCTTTATTAAAAAATCTCTAGTAAATCGAACACGCTCGACGATTTGTTGTTGTTATCACTACCCTGACTCAATACAGAATCTGAATATATTATTGTATCTCAGACAAACCCTCCAACGATTAACAAGGGCACACTTCAGAACGGGGAATACGGGTCACCAACAACAAAGAACAGCATCACCAACATAATTATAATAGCGACATGGTAAAATGAAACCTGAAATTTATTGCATGGTATTTGAAATTCGTATTCGTGCCTACTTTATTAATTCTCTCTTATACATTCTGGAAAAAGTATCCCCAGCGAGCCTTTATTTAGAACTTTTCTACTTCAAACGAAATCCTTCCCTATGTTACTATTATTATATTTTTTTCATAGACAGAATAGCAGCTGCTCCTGTTTTTGACATATGTAGAAATTCCTACATATTTATTTACAGTTCGTTGCCTTTGGCAATTTTTACATAATGTCAAATTGAAAAACCCGAGTTTTATTTCGGAAAGGTTTTTTTTTTGTGTTTTCCATTTTCTTTATCTTTAAAATCTGATTGACAGAATTCAGTTATATCAATTTATATAAATGCGATTGCAAGCGTGAATTCCAATTAAATGTTTTTCTTTTTTGGTTTTTCAACTGATTTTGTATGGTTTTTTGTTATTATTATTTTAGGGTGTGTTTATTTTCTGACAGGGTTCAATGACAGTCGTATTATCGAGCATGATAACGAAAATTAAATGAAAAATGATACTATAAATGATGAGGTTTCGACGATGCGTTTCAAATGCGTTTCAAGCGTTTGACAGCGATACGATACGATCTGCAATTGACAGATGTCATTAGTTAAGCTTCTCAAATGATCAGACATCAAGTTGTTGTTGTTGTGTTTTTGATAAAATATTATAATAAAATGCATTGAATTGAAATTTGAAAAGGCGAAAGAATGAAAAGGATTAAAAAATGAAGCAATTTAAACGAGTAAATAAGAGAAAATTTACTAAATATTGTATACATAAAAATTGCAGCAACAATTAAATTCGAAATAAGGCAAAAAAGCAGCTTCCCTTAAAACAGATAAGATAAAAAGGGGTAAAGGGTTATCTCACGGAGGGTGAAAACTCTTTCAATGATACTTCAGACAAGTTGAAGCCTTTGAAGATTTATAAAAAAGAGAGAAGCAAATTAAGAGGAAGCCTTCGGCTAAAGGGTTAAAATGAGAAGAAAATAAAAGAGATTGAACAGGCATTAGCAACAGTGGAAGCAACAACCATCACAATTACAACAACAACAAAAACACGTTAAATGATTAATTAGCGACACGCTTCTGCTGTGAGTCAAGCAACCCTCTCAAGTGGCTGGCGAGAACATATTCTGGCCATGTTCAAAGCCAACAACGATGACAATAAAGATTAACGCGATGTTGCGATGCGGCTTAAAGTAAGGTAAAGAATACCAAGAAGACGACGAAGAAGAACAAGAAGAAGCAGAGGAGCACGAATAAGCAATCAAGTTAACACAATAAATTATTCATTGTTTGAGAAAAGTTTTCTGAAAATGAATTTTCTTAAAAAAAATAAATAAATAAAAAAACAAAACTTTAGAAACTCCTGTCTTCTTCATCGGGGCCACCTACTTTCATGGTTAATTTAATGTGTTAATTTGGGCGTGAATTAAATTTTGTGATGGTCATAAATTCAACCTTATCTAAACTGTTTTCAGACCCAAGCACCATAGACGAGCACAACAACAGCAACTTTGTTTTAGCTAACGCTGTGTTCGCTGTGATAATCTTGGAGGCTTTTTTGTGGAGGTCGGTCGGTAGATCTATCGGTCCATCGGTCGGTCGGTTGGTCGTCATGTACCAGCAATGAAGCCAACTTAAATCCTTTTAACGTGCGATACGATCTAATTTATTCGTCTAAATTGCAAACATTCGCGCTCACACTCCAGTCGCGTGGTGGCGCGCATGCCTCACGTCTACTTTTAGGCGCGCGAGCTTACAGCTGAAGTAAAGTTGTTGTGGTTGTTGTTGTTGTTTGCCGGTAATTTATTGCAAATTTGTCGCAATTTGCGGAGATTATTTGTATGTGTGTTTGTGTGAGCGGCTTTTTTCTATCTCCAAACCTGAGATAAGAGATGCTTGGCAAATAATAATAATTTGGAATGAAAGCACTTTAGAATAGACTCATGCTTGCACAACTTTTAAAATCCACCATGTTTTCACCCAACTCCCTCCCCTCCCCGGCAGCTTATGAGCCCTTCTAATTTCGCAAAATGTATTTTAAGAAGTTCTCTGAAAATTTAAGAAATTCTCTTCTGTATTATAATTCTTTAAATTCATGAAAATTCTGTAAAAATTAGTGAAACCATTAAAATTAGTTAAATCCATTAAATAGTTAATTTAATATTCAAATTGTTTTTGAGAAAATCGCTTAAACTCTTTGTATAAAAATGTTGTTGAATAAATTGTAAAACTGTGTTTATTTATTATATTTATAGAAAGTGTTTCTTTAAATGTGTTTATTTTTTCTTTGTTTTAATATTTTTTATTACTAGTATGTTTCCCATTTTTGTTGTATGAATTTTTTATACAAATTCCTATTATTTTATTTATGTTTACTTTTTGATATTTATATAATGAAACTTATATTATAAAATGAAACTCTTTTTCACATCACATTTCAAATCTTTTGACGACTATTAAAAACATTTCAGTTTTTCAAAAAAATTCGATTTTTTAAGAATCTTTTTGTGAATATTGATAGAAAATTTTACTTAATATATATTATATACGATTTTTCAATTCTAATTTTATCGAACTTCACTTTTTAAATACATTCTTTTATTATTATTATATATTATATTTTTTTATTATTATTTTGTAAACATTTCACGCGGTTTTCTCATCAAAACAATCGCTAAAATGCAATCGAATGCAATGTCGAGTTAGACGACTTCATCAAGTAAACCCGACAAATTCATATCCAACACGTTCGACATCCGTTCGCAGACTAAACATCGCTACAACAAGACAACGAAATCAGCGTCGAAAACCAGAAGCTGCAGCAGTAAGTTTGAACAACAAACAAAAATAAACAACAACGAAGTTGCTTGTATACAAAAACACAAAATCGAATATAAAGAAGAAGAGAAAAAAGAAGAAGAGAAAAAAGAAGAAGAAGAACCCATGGAAAATAAGCAGCAGCATGGAAAATGCTTCCACCGTCGAGGGTGGAAATTGAAACTCGTTCATGCAACCGGTTAAAAATGCCGGTTGGAGGAAATAAAAATAAAAATAAATACTCAAGATTGCCAGATCTACTTTAAACCTTTTTCTTAAATTTTTAATGATTTAATTTTTTTATATTTAATTTTTAAAGATTTATTATATAATGCAATAGATTTTGATGTTTATACTTTCCATATAAAATATTGTAAAATATAATTTGTTATTAATTCTTAATTTAGAGAAAATTTATGGATTTTCTAATTTTTAAAGATTTTTTTGGTCATTTGTTGTTAAAATTTAGAATTTAAAATTTAAAATTTGTTGTTAAAATGTTCGTTTGAAATTTGAACATTAAAATAAAGTTTTAATATTGAAACCCTGGCAACTCTACTCGCATCGGCAACACAGCATGTCTTGTGAGCAGCTGTGTTTAATAAATCCAAAATTAATTTGTATGAAGTCGTGTTTTTTAATACAAATTTGGTTCTTGTTTTTTATCTCTGTTTGTAACTCTATTTTTACATCTCTGTCTCTCTATCTCTCCATGTCTAACTCTCTCTCTTTCTGTCTCTCTATTGCTCTCTGTCTCTCTATTGCTCTCTTTCTCTCTCTATTGCTCTCTCTCTTCGATTGACTCTCACTTCGAAAGCAGCGCGCGTGTCATTCTATAAAAAGAGGGATTCCCTCAATCGAGGCATCGTGCCGTAAAAAGACTGTGCCGTGATATATGACTGAGTACATACACATATATGTATGTATGTGTGTATGTAAATGGTGATGCCAGATGGGGAAAATTGTTATAAGAAAAATAACTGAGAGAAGAAAAAGGAAAAACTGCTTTGCGACTTTTGATCATTATGATTATTAACTCAATATTAATAGAGTTAAAAACCTTTAAGGGTGATCTTTTTAAAATGGTGGCAATTTCTTTTTAACTGTATAAAGGTCAATGTCTTTTCACCATCTTATCTTTCTTCTTAAACATTTCAATGCATCTCTGTGTACTCTTAACATCAAACCATATTTAGAGTTAAAGACAGCAGCAACAACACTGATCAGCACCAACCCGTAAAACTGAAAATAAAATGCAGTCTTCCTCCTCATTCCCCCCTCCACATTCAACACAAAAGAGTTGCCACCATAACTAGTTTTAAAGTGACTTTCAATTCAATCGCCTTGATCACTTTGATTTGATCACTAAACAAGCAAGTGTTGATCTTTCTTTCCTTCTTTCTTTCTTTCTTAATTCTTCCCTCCATCCGTTCCCACGTCACCCCGTTCCGGCACCTTCCTGTCCCAAAGTTTCACCGTCCCCCCGTCCGAAACCCCCAAAGACATGTGTTGATTACGACTATCATGAGTATCATTTCTTCACATTCAACCGCAAACAAACAAACTATCATTTAGAAACCATGACCAACCAGATGAACCACAGTTAAACTTTGCCAAATGACTTGTTTTACTGTCGACACGCATTAAACTTAAAACGATCCTCGCGGTTGATAAACAAACACGATCGAGAGAGAAGGAGAGAGTGAGAGAAAGAGAGAGAGAGAGAGAGATAGAGAAATCCCCATACTTTGAGCTAATATAATCGCCTTCAAGTTGATTGTTTTGGCGTGGACTTGACTTCTTTTAACCAACATCGAAGACTTTCTCAGAGTGATTGAGTGAGCGATCGTAAAACATGAAAACAAAAACAGGCTCAAGATCAATTGAAAAGTTATTTGTTCAACTTCACTCGTGATGATGATTATTAACGAGAGGAAAAGGAGAAAGAGAGGGAGAAGGAGAGAGAGAGAGAGTTGTTACGTTGTGCGGTTGGGAGTCATCTCGACGATAATATGCTGGATTTTCTGGTTTTCACCGCTTTTTAAATTTAGTCACAAGCCTCTATTAAGTGAGCGTGTTAATTAAACAATTTAATTTGAGCAGTGAAAATGATTGCTTTACTGTCGATTATTCCATGACAGTTGAGGATGTTGGAATAGGATCGTGAGAAAATACGATAGAAAAAAATACATTATCATGGAACGAACGATTCTAAAAAGGTTCAGAATAATCAGGAGAACAGATACTGGCCAACAACTTATTTTATAATCGGAGATGATAAATCATTAAAGTAATATTGGAATATGATTACAATAGGATTGAAGTTGAACTAGAATAGGATCAGAATATGTAACATCCAAGAAAGGAAGATTAAAGAACTCAACGATTTCTGGCTGTAGCATTATAGAGGGCCTCTTTTTTTACAACCTCTAGAAAATCCATGATGATTGGTTTTTATTAAAGACAGATCGTAGGAAGTCAAGAGGTAAACTCATTTAAGGTAACCTTTTAACATAAAACTCTCTCAAACCTTACCTTCTATAAGAAAATCTAACCCAATCTAAGTTTTATTAAAAAAATACTTAAATTATCTTAAATAAGCTGCTTTAAGGAGGTCCTTCCACTGTATAAGTATCTCCTTGCAACACCCCAAAAGGGACCGTCTGTCTGTCTCGATAAGCATATCCCGAAAATTGGGGTGTAAGCAGATGGCTCAAAAAGGCCCCAAATGTTTGTACGAAATGTTCTTAAGTACATACTTCATGTATGCATGCATGTATTTACTTAGATATATGTTACATTATTATTACCGTATGGTTTTGTTCTCATAGAGCATGCATAACTGCTGATTTTATGGCCCTCGTTGGGCAACCTTGATGCTCCAGAGATACCAACATAAACGAACATAATTGACTTTGTATCGTAGTTTGGGAACACCAACAAAAACAAAAGTAAGATGATGTAGAAAAAGAAGAAAGAAATAATAGTAGGTAGGTAGGAAAAGAAGAAGAATAAGTAACTCAAACTAGTTCAATCGTAGACATTCCAACGCATAGGCACATTATAATGTCTATAATAACCTCTTATCTCCCTGAACCCTTGGCTTATGTCAACCTCCCTCACAGTTTGTGCCAATTTATGGGGACCCTTTGTACATGGCTGCACAGCCCCTACCTCCCCTAACAACTCTCACTGGCTCTAACCTAACAAACCTCGTTGACAGTCGTGTTTATAATTTAAATGCAGTTAAGCGTGCAAAGGATACGATACGGACGAAGGATACCGCATATGACCATGGCTTTAGTTGCTTGCGTATGTGTGTGTGTGCATGTGTTTGTGTCAAATTTTGCGAGTGTCCCCAAAGTACCGTTTGGCTGTGTGTCTGTCCCATCGGAAATGTTGACACTTTTTGTACACTTTGTGTATGTAGAGAGAGTGTGTAAACTAGTACTCAACTCTATGTAGAACTCTGTTCTTGTTGTTGTAATGGTTGTTGCTGGTTCTGTGGTTGTTGCTGTTTATGTGGTTGTTGTTCCTGTGGTTGCTGTTGTTGTTTCAGTATCTGTCGTTTCTGTTGCATGGTCTGTGGTTTAACTTGGCTCCATCGAGGTTTAAATTTGAGCCCCAGGGTGTCAAAATATTGCATTGAAGTTAAGCAGGTTTACTCTCTCACACACACTTCCTGCCTCTCTTTCACTCTATCTCTGTTTCTGTTTCTTTGCTTTACTCTGTGAGTGTTTGTTAAAACTTAATTTATTTAAGCAAATTTATTTAATTTGTTAAAAGATTCGCAGTTAACACATTAAAAAAAGCATTTAATGAGTGGAACGGGTTTAAATGAAATTAAAAATTTAATTTTATTTATTTCTTTAGATTAATTAAAGTAAATCTGGTTAAAATTTTAGGCATTAAAAAATATTGCGACTTTCCTTTACAGAACTCTTCTCTTCTCCAACTCTAATTCCATTCTTCCTTCCTCCCTTCTCATTATTAGCCATTCTCCGCCTTTCTCCTGACCTTCATTTCTTTCTTTTCTCAACATTCAATGTTGTCCTAACGAATGCGTGCATTTTATTGTTTTCATTGTTTGTATCTCGTCTCAGCTTGTCTTCTCTCTTCTCTTTCCTCTTCTTTTTACATTTATATTGTTTATTTTCCATTTAATTGTGTCTGCAGGAGAATGTTTCATATTTTGGGTTTTTGGAGAAAAATACATTTTTAAAAAGAAAGATCATCACTTTTGTACCGTTTTCTATCCATTTTGTGTCCCTTTTTGTCCTTTTTTAACAGTATAGAATTTCATGGAGAATGCAGACAGAAACAAAAACAAACCAGACCAAAAAATGAATGTTTTTTTTTGCATAATTTTAGGCTACTTTTTAAATACGTTGAAAAAACTTTAAAGTATATTTTCGAATAATCAACGCTTTAATTACTGATAATTTCCATAAATTAAATATAAATGATTATGTTCCGTGTATACATTATTTTAAAGTTATTCTTTTCCACTAATTCGAGGGTTGCTTTTGCTGTACGTCAAAAAATATGCTTCGAACTTTTTACCTTCATCGATGCTTATGTTTGTATGAGATGAAAGCAAAAAAAAACACACCCTCTCGAGAGTTCAGAGACAAATGAGGTTCATTAATGACTATACTTTTGTCCTGCTCTCTGTCATCTCATCTCATCTCTTTCATGAAGTTACTAAAATGCAATTTTGATGGAGTTTTTCTTTATTTTGATTTTCTTTTTCTGTCTTAATGTTGAAATATGTTTCATTTTAGCCAATGTTTAGAGTTAATGAAGGTTTCAATGTACATTTTTGAGACCTGAGACCTGAGTATAGAGGAATTCACAAAAAGAAGGAAGAATTGATAGAGAGAAGGACGAGTTTAAAGAAAGAATAGTCGAAAGAATGACAGAAGAGTTGGATACAGAAATATGACTTTAAAAAAAGAGAAAAGATTTTCAGAAAAGATACGATACAGTTATTAAAATTCGATTAAATGTGAAAGAAGTTTTTTGGAGAATCTTGTAAAAAATTGGAATAAAGTTTGTTATAATAATAATAACAATAAAAAAGACTCTCTGCTGTGCAAAATCTTTCATTATTATTGCGTGTTGTAATGATTGCTCTGTTGCTCTTCTGATCTGTTCTGATGATGCTGTTATTCATGATGCACTTTAGAATGATGATGTACCTATTTTTATGCAAATCGTTTAAAGGGTCCTTAGAATACTTTATTATCCTGTCAGGGTTGAATAAAACAACATAAAATAAACCAAAATGTAACGAAAGAGACGCAGACAGGAAGGAAGGAAGACAGACAGTACAACAACAACAAGAAGTAGGCAACAATGGATCTACGAAACAATAGTGTCCATCATACAGTTTTTAGCTCAACTTAAGTCGTCAATGTCGACCACGCTGCTTGTGATGTGGTGGTGGCGGATAAAAAAAATGCATTCATGATTCATTTGTTATTGTTGTTGTGGTTGTTGTTGTTTCTTTTTGAAGTCACCCTAAACAAAGGCACGCTGATGAGCTTCAATGTCCGAAGTGGGATAAAAGACTTGGCTGGTGGGACCAAAAAATGGGTAAAGCGAAATTAATAACGATGTCACAGTTTCATTTAAGATGACATGATAAAATGAACTCGCCCTCAAATAAATTCAAGCCCACTCAACTCAAGTCAACTCAATAATTAAGCAGCTTTGATAAAATTTCGAATTTCAGGCTTTGATATTAAATTGCTGACGTACGACGATGAGCTAATTTAAAGCCTGAGCGAAAGTGTGCAAAAAACGAAGAGTACACTAAAAATAAGGGTGAAAACACATTCTGCTCATCAACGACATCGTCGTCATCATCATCATCCATCGACCTCGATGCCATTTAAAAAAGGGTTCAAAACTTGTTTGCGAATCTGTGCTCGCATCATTCAACAGCGGACAAGTGATAATGACAGCTCAAAATGATGACATACACAAGTACAGTTGTGCAATCTACTTATTAGTCGCTAATGTGAAAATATGAAGTCCAAAATTTACTAAACTTAAAGTGGGTTTTCTTTGTACCTATTTTTGTGCACCCTACACACGAATGTGAACAGGTATGTTAAGTTTGTCCAACCGTTTGTAACGCAAAGAAGGAGGTGGGGCCGGTTTTGAATAAATTATCTGTTTTGTCAAATTTACTGCACGGCTTTCTCAATGTTTATAAGTAAAGAAAAAGTTCATTGCATTTCAATTTAAATAAAACCAATTTCATGATAAGAACAATTGACTTAAGATTAATTTAAGCTCTTTTTTATATAAGAAACAGAAAGTCATCAAATTGCATCTATTACTATTTCATTCCTGCACAATTTGTAAAAAAATAATAATTAAAACTTCATTCAATTAACCTTTGATTTTATAATCTTCGCATTATGATCGAAGATCATTTGTCGATTATAATAATTCGATAATAATTTAAAAAACTTATCAAGATGAGTTCTAAAAATTGCCATACTAAACCTCTCCAATTTCTATTCCCAATTTATTAATCACAATTTAATCACATTTTAATCTCAATTTTATGATTAATCCATTGATTACATATTGGACCGAATTGTTTATAAAAAGCGGTAATTTTTAGGTCAAGTCAGTAGTTGATTGAGGGACGGTTGTTCGATATGTTGAAATTGGTAATCTTGCTGGCGTTTGTTGCCGTTGCAATTGGAGCTGCCGATACCAGGGATGAGGTGATGGCTGAGGCTGAAAGTCGCATTGTCGGCGGCACACCTGCCATTATTGCCTCCGTTCCATACACAGTATCCGTCCAGGTGTCAGGCACGCACCGATGCGGTGGTGTTATTATCAGCCCAAGCAGAATTCTTACTTCCGCCCGCTGTGTAAGAGGGACAGGACCGAATAATTTGCGAATCCGTGCTGGGTCCAGTTATTTAAACCAGCTCGGTGTGCCGATGGGTGTAGAATTTATAAGGATTAATGACAGATACAATCCGATCACACAAGAAAATGACCTCGCTGTCCTGAGCTTGACAGGTACTCTACGCCTTGGCACCAACATCAAGACGATACCAATAGCAACCCGGACTCCAGCAAACGGTAGTGCTGCTAGTGTTGCTGGTTGGGGAACGATTAACCCTAACTCTCCCATACGCTCAGAGCATTTGCATTCCGCCAATGTCAGTATTATTGGCCGCGCTGAATGCGCTTCTGCACAGAATGGTTATGGATCTGAAATCAAGGGCGACATGATCTGTTTCGCTGCTCCTCTTCCTGGAATAGGTGCCTGTACTGGTGATGAGGGTGGTCCACTGGTCGTGAATAATATTCTCGTTGGAATCATTTCATGGGGTCGCGGATGTGCGGTGCATAGGTATCCAACTGTCGCCGTGAACGTAGCTCTGCACAGGAACTGGATCATTAATGCTTCTCACCAATTTTAATATTTAACATTTAATCATTTAAATGTTGAAAATAATTTAAATTACTTCCACTTTTTTGATTTTCAACACAATAAAATCCGTAAAAGGTTATTAAATACTTCTAAAGAGCAAAGCTATTTATTTTTAATTCATTTCATTCTTCAGGAGGTTTCTTTAACCTCCTGGAAACCGTTAGCCTATTAAATGTGCTTTAAAAACATTTCACTGAGGTATTTTGAATAGCCACCATGAGCTGGACAAATATGGATATGGACAAAAACAACGCACGCTTTGATCAGAAATATGCTCGATACTACTAGAAACAGTATGCGTCTGCTAGAGCAACGACTGTCTAGCGACCAGCAACGGAACCTCTTCGTACTTAAATTTCTGGAGTCCAGATTAGATAGTATATCTCGAGGACAATGGGAAATGTCACGTCCCACAGAACGTATACCCGATTTACAAAAGGATTTCTTTTGTTGGCTTCAACGGCGTTCGAGTAGGCTTTTAGGCCAAGTCTCTCTCCACATTCCACAAAGTTCGGGGGGAAGTAGCATCAACCGTTCGTTTAATGCATTGTCACGAGGACGTGCCTTTTTAAATAACGATGTCTCTCAAAATTCTACGTTGGTGCCGTTCTTAAACTATTCCGGAAGTCATGCCATTCATCGATGCCAGGGTATATTGCGGATAAATCGTGATCGTAGGGGTCAACGGATTCTCGAACTCGGCTTATGCAAAAATTGTCTTCGTGGCGGTCACGCGGAGCAAAATTGTATAGGAACCAAATGCCCTCGGTGCTTCCAGGCACCTCATAATAGTATCCTATGTCCCAAGTTGTTTGTTGGTGACATCAATGAAGGGCCAGGGTCATCAAAACGAGTGGGAGCGCCTACAGTTACTACCGAAGACATCTATTTCGGTAACCCCATGAATGAACAATACCAACCAAAACTTAACGTGGAAAACCGCCTCGGGGCTTCCACAATATCAAAGCCTGTGAATTTATTGACTACTGCTGGCATAAGGTTTGTAGGCGCAAATGGGAAAGTGGTGGTTATGAGGGCTATGTGTGATACCGGCGCTCACATCAATCTTATTGGGAAAGACCTGGTAGCGCACTACAGAATTCCTTCTCATCGGTCTTCAACCAATGTGATTCCCGTTGCCGGCGCACCGTTTCAAACTTGTGATACATCTGTTTCCGGTTGGTTAATGTCCATTTATAACGAGGAGTAAGGTTCAGTTTACTATATTCCACATCATGCAGTATTGAAGAAATTCCGCGTAGTGTTCGATGCCTCGTGTCGTTCGGAGTCAGGATTATCATTAAATGATGTCCAAATGACTGGTCCTAAATTACAAAGGGATTTGATTGCTCATCTATGGAGCTTCCGCATAACATACAGACATAAAAAAATGTATCCACAGGTTAAAATTTCACCAAGGCATTGGGATTTGTAAAGGATTTTTTGGCGGGATGAATCGGGAAGAATTTCCGAGCATTGGCTCCCAGGAGTCACATTTGAGATGGCCTCTGCACCATTTTGCGCAATTAGAGCAATGCAGCAATGTGCCAGAGACAATGCAAGTAAATGGCCATTGAGTTCGGAAGACATTTTAAAGAATTTTTATGTCGATGACTGTATGACTGGAACTGATACAGAAAAGGAATTGCTGAATTTATTTCAAGAGATGCAGAAATTGCTGGCATGTGAGGGGTTTTGTCTCACGAAATGGCGATCAAATTCAAGGCTAATAGAGAGACGTCTAAGTCTGCAGTCTACGAATGCTGAAGCAATGCTGAAATCTAACTCAGAAACGTCAGTTCTAGGATTACGATGGGACACTACCACAGACGAACTCACAGTTAGGATAGAGCCTATAACAGCACCCTCTAGTGGATGGACTAAACGTTCTGTTTTGGGCATCACAACACGATTCTATGATCTGGACTGATTAATGTCGCCATTCTTTATAAAGGCGAAATTAGTACTACAAGAGATTGGGAAGTCTAGAATTGGTTGGGATATAGTATATACATATATAAAAAAACTATTCTAAAAAACGAAATTTTTATTATGTAAAAATAGCTCTGGGTTTTGTTTGTCTTTATTATTTTTTCATTCTTCTATGTCGAAAATTCAATTTTATTATATAATCTGATTCGTTGTAATACAAACTTAAAAGAAATCTCAAACAGTGATCAAGTCATAATTTTTTATATACTATAAATTATCTGTTTTGTCAAATTTACTGCACGGCTTTCTCAATGTTTATAAGTAAAGAAAAAATTCATTGAATTTCAATTTAAATAAAACCAAATTCATGATAAGAACAATTGACTTAAGGTTATTTTAAGGTATTTTTTATATAAGAAACAGAAAGTCATCAAATTGCTTAAAGTACTATTTTATACCTGCACAATTGGTAAAAATATAATAATTAAAAATTAATTCAATTAACCTTTGATTGTATAACCTTCGCAGTATTATCGAAGATAATTTTTTTATTATTTCGATTATAATTCGATAATAATTTAAAAAACTTATCACGATGAGTTCTAAAAATTGCCATACTAAACCTCTCCAATTTCTATTCCTAATTTGTTAATCAGAGTTTAATCACATTTTAATATCAATTTTATGATTAATACATTGATTACTTATTGGACCGAATTTTGTATAAAAAGCTTTAATTTTTAGGTGAAGTCAGTAGTTGATCTAGCAACTGTTGTTCGATATGTTCAAATTGGTAATCTTGTTGGCGTTTGTTGCCGTTGCAATTGGAGCTGCCGATACCAGGGATGAGGTGATGGCAGAAGTTGAAGGTCGCATTGTCGGCGGCACACCTATCATTATTGCCTCCGCTCCATACACAGTATCCGTCCAAGTGTCAGGCAAGCACCGATGCGGTGGTGTTATTATCAGCCCAAACAGAATTCTTACTTCCGCCGGCTGTGTAAAAGGGACACGTCCGAGTAATTTGCTAGTCCGTGCTGGGTCCAGTTATCCCAACGTGCTCGGTGTGCTGATGGGTGTAGATGTTATAAGGATTAACGAAAGATACAATCCAAACACACGAGAAAATGACCTCGCTGTCCTGAGCTTGACAGGTACTCTACGCCTTGGCACCAACATCAAGACGATACCAATAGCAACCCGGACTCCAGCTAACGGTAGTGCTGCTACTATTGCTGGTTGGGGAAGGACCATCCCTAACTCTCCCAATCACTCGGAGCATTTGTATTCCGCCAGTGGTAATATTATTGGCCGCGCTGAATGCGCGCAGACCGGTTATGGATCTGAAATCAAGAACGACAACATCTGTTTCGCTGCTCCTCTTCCTGGAATAGGTGCCTGTACTGGTGATGAGGGTGGTCCACTGGTCGTGAATAATATTCTCGTTGGAATCATTTCATGGGGTCGCGGATGTGCGGTGCATAGGTATCCAACTGTCGCCGTGAACGTAGCTCTCCACAGGAACTGGATCATTAATGCTTCTCACCAAGTTTAATATTTAATATTTAACATTTAGTCATTTAAATTTTGAAAAAACTTAGTTAAATTAGTTCCACTTTTTTGATTTTCAACACAATAAAATCCGTAAAAGTTTATTAAATACTTTTGAAGAAGAAACTACACGAAAAATTTTTGTACTCTAAAATAAACAAACTTGTGTATAAAACTTAAAAAAATTAAATTAGGTTCTATAACAAAAATAGTCCACGGATATCTTGAAATACCTCCACTCTATTTGAGGCACCAGTTCCAACTCTCCCATCCACTTCCCTTCCCTTCCTTGCCCCTTGTCAACCGCAACAGTGAAAGTTACGCTCGTTATTCAAGAACTCGACAACTTTCACGCTCTGTCAAAGCGAAAGTTAAACGGTTTCGTTTGTTTCCAAAGTCTATTCCCTCTCTCTCTCGTCTCTCACTGCCTCCACTCCACAGACCCCTCCTCCTGAGATCCTCGGCAGGCCCTCAACCGCAGACCACCCACACAAAAACTTCCGGTGTAACGCAAGCCACTTGACGGTGTCTCTTGCGAGGGTGGATGGTTTCTAGGATGGTTTTACGAATGGTTTTTTGCATTTTACGAGTTCTTCTTGTTTTACTTTGATTAAGCTTTGTTTCAGCTGTCGTATTGTCTGTCCGCGGTTCCACTTCAAGTATCCTCGCCGAGAATATCAAGGATACGGAAGCTCTTGAAACTCGCCAACTTCCAAAGAAGGGTCTGGAGCGGAAACGGTGGTGGAGGGGAAGGGGAAGTGAGTGGAAGGAATGGCAATTTAGTGAACAAGAATGTTCTGTGTTATGTTCCGAGTTTTGTGTCATGGCAGGAAATTCGATGTTGTTTATAAAACGTTGGGTCTCCTTGCATTGACTTGTTTCTGTATGTGTTTTAGGAGGCATGAGGGCTTAGGGGTGGATGGGGGGTTTTACTTCAAAGAAAAATAAAAGTTAAAATTCAAGAAACCCAAAGATTTTCTTTCACAACTTCCGGGGATGAATTTAAATGACATGAAGAAAGGCAAATCTTCATTTCCACAAAAAGATTTTATTTATAAAATCATATTTTTACCTCAGAGTCGTTTTTTTGTATTATATTTTATGTTTTATTTTATATGTTGTCAAGAATGAAAGTTTAGTGATAGAGAGAAGAAGAGAGAGGGAGAGCGAGAAAGAGAGTGAGAAAGATAGAAGAGATGGGAATAATAGTTGTGAAAACTTTGAGCACAAGAAATGCGCTGTAATGCGATCGTAACACTAACTTGTTATTTTACTCAGAAGATAGCAAAAAGAGAAGGAAGAAGGGAAGGAGGGGGAGCCGGATGAGGACGAGTAGCTTTATTTAAACTTCACCTAAGCTTCCGTTGAGCTTCTTTTTAACGAAACTTAAAACTTTTCTCTACGTGTTTAGGTCGTAATTCACAAAATTAATGTTTTTTCAGCGACCTTCAAGTGTCACCTGCACTACAGGCACTCTTACTCACCTACTACTCCCTCCCCCTCCCCCACCACGTCCTCATATCTGTCTCATATTGCAGTCTCTCCTCTCCTCTCTCGCCATTCACTCCCATGAGTCTGGGAGCAATCTACACAAAAAACTTTCCACTTTCACTTGTATACAAAATTCTCTTTCCGAAGATGTTTTCAAATTGTTTGCCAGACTTTTTGTTACAATTGTTGTTGTTATTATAAATAGTTTTTGTTGTTGTTGGTTATAATGTCTGCGGCTTGACTCATATGAACGGTGCAATAAAAACATAACAGTAAATAAAACAACAACAATAAAAACGTCCTATTCAACTCTCTAACTCACTACCCTATCTTCCTTTTCCGTCCCTTTCCCTCACTTCGCCAACCGCAAAAAAAGTCAACAGTCAGTTCTGCAAATGACAGTGTTGCCAACCCACTCAAACGACATTTACACAGTCTACGCTAGAAAAACAGAAAAGAAAACAAAAACAAAAATAATAAAATAAAGAAAATAAAAATTTATTCGTCATGTTTTTTGTGAGTTACATAAAAACAATTTTTTTGTTGTTTTGACTTCCGAAGAGACCAAAAAAAAATCAACGCCAGAAAAAAATACTCTGCAACATTTAAAATGAAAGTCATTAAGAACAACAACAGCTGCGACCCAAAAAATGGCTCCAAAATCATGAGAGGGGTGGGTGGGGTGGGGGGCGGACTTCGGTTGGGTGATGTTGGTTGCGAGGGGGAAAACAATTCGAAAACATTCGCATCTGAAAAATTGAACACAGATGAGGAAGAAGAAGAAAAACGTACAAATTTGTGCCTTTCTTGCTCCCCAACATTTTTTGATCTTCATCTTCTTCTACCCTTCCAGCATCAGCCCCTCCACCACACTTCTACTTCCTGCTTCCTGTTGCTAGATCTTTGTACAAATTTACAATAAATTCAACCTGAAGCGAGTTCTTTTATGGGTTTTTTTTTGTCTCTTTTTAGACGTCCCGTTTATTGTGTTTATAGTACGATAGTATGGCACCACTGGCGCAGCTGCCTAAGCGGCATGTTGCGTTGGCAGCCTTGCAAAAGAATAAAAAAATATATCGTATAATTTAAAGCTTTTAATTATTTCGTTGTGGAAAAAAGGTGATGAGTTATGTTCTTAAGAGGTGGTTAATCGTTTTCAGGGGGTGACGGAGTAGTCAAAGTATTAATTAGCAACATCAGACAAGAAAAAAACTTATTTTTCCTCACAATGGTAAAAAATGGTTTAAAGAAGAATTTCCTTCGAGGAGTATTAGTATTTTAAGAATGGAATAATGAAACTTTTGAAACCATAGAAACATTTGGAAATTTAATTATATGTAATTGTAATTGTAAATTTTGAAACATTTTTTTATCGTGTATTTTTTGTTTATGTTTTTTTTTTTTTGTGGGCGCTTTCGAAAAACTTCTAATTTATTTATAGTTCTAATTTGTAATTTAAAAATTTTAAATAATATAATCGGTTGAAAGCGCCATCTACGGTTAGTTGCTTTCAGTAGCTTAAATTATTCCCACTTATGAAATCTGTGCTACACTATTCCTTCGTTTTTATTATTTTCACCCACCTTTAGTTGAGCCTCAAACCGTTCCGTATTGTACCTAACGAATTTGTTCAACCATTTTGTTTAACGTTCTTGGTTTATTTCCCTGTTATTTTATTATGCTATAGATTGTTTTCAACAAAACTCACCGATTCACCATAGTTTCATTTCCGTTTTGTACCGACTGAGCTACTAGATTCTGTTGTTGTTGTTGTTGCTGTTGATTTATTCCAGCGCCAATCGTAGTGGAGACAACAACATTAGCATTCGAGGTGGTTTTCGTCACTTGCTGTTGATTCTTATCCACCACGTGTGATGGTGGGTGGTGGATTTCTGCTTTTATGGAACAGCCGCCGGCACTCAAACCTTTCGGTTTCGATTGTTGCTTGTATCGACTGAGAGCAAAGAAAAGTGCGAGAACTGCTTTGAGGCGGCCAGAACAGATGTCGTTCGTCGTAATATTTTCAAGTCCACCAACCGATTGTGAACGAAGAACGCAGAGACACGACTTCACGTTGTCATACTGTATTTGCAAAAAGAAAACCAACATAGAAGAGGTGGTGAATAAAAGGAGAAATATTTTGATATTGTATTTAAAAATCGAATTAAAAGAGAAGAGTTTCATCTGAATTGAGAAGAGTTGTAAAAATACGACCTCGCTGATCAGAAGATTCGTCCGGGTTCGGAATACTGGAATTTATGGATTATTAGAATTCAATACAAATACAAATATACAAATATAGAATTCAATAAAATACTTGTGTTTTTTGAAGATAAACTTAAAATGATTAATAACATTTGTTTCATAGTCTGACATTCCTGCAACATTAAATAACCTTTAAAGTTCCGAATTTAATTTATGTTAAAGATTCCTTCTGACAATAAGAATTCATCCCAAATCCAAGTTATAAATCAAAGTGTATTAAATGACCTGGAAATTAATCTTCTCCCTGGCAAACCGCTCAAACATCATCTGATATGATTGACAAACACAGAATGTTGGTTACAGTGTCACAACTAAAACAACAACAACAATAACATCAACCACAACTAACCACTTAACAAACCTTAATGGGTTTCGTGGCTAACATATGCGCTCATGATTACCAAACGACAGCATGGTTTCGTAATGCAATCGTAGGGCTGCTGCTCTGCATTATTTTGTCGTCGTCCCTCCCCGTCGGTGGCTAACGTTGTATCTAATCAGTTACTTAGGAGCCATTAACCAGAAGTCGGTGATAGTCACGTGATGACAAAATTTGTCATCAACTGAAGTGTGTCGCCGGTTTGATTATAGACGGTTATACAGACATCAAATGGTACAAAAAAAGCGACATCGAATGGCACAAATAAAACGACATGAAATGGGACAAATGGATATAGCGACATATTTGAAAGAGATATGATATGACATGATAGAAGACATGAAAATCTATTGTTACGGTTGAAAAATTAAAAGTGATTTTTAATGTCTACATTTATAAAGTATAAAGAAAAAAATCAATGAGTTAAGTTCAAAATAGATACAAGAAAAGAAGGACAAAGAAAATAAATCGGAATAAGAATTAAAAAAAGAACATTTTATGAAAGAAGAGAAAAGAAAAGAAGAGAGTGTTTGTCTCTCTCTCTCTTTTGTTGTTCTTGTGTTATTATTATAACCATTGTTGTTCTTTTTCTTCTGTTGTTGTCTTTTTCTTAAGTTTCCTTAACTTTTTCATTATTTTTATTGCGGTTTTTTTGCATCTGCCAATTTAAAAGTCAAACTTGTTGACATTTGACAGCTGACAAATGATAAATGGCATTTCACAACACTAAAAGTTTTTATGAAAAACAGCTGATCAAATGACGGTTGACGTTTCGTGTTCGTGTTGTTGTTGTATGATTGTTGTTGTTGTGTTCCTCTAGTTATTCCTATTGTTGTTGTTTCCATTGTTGTTGTTGTTGTTAGTGTTGCTGTTGTTTGTATTTTTATATTCTTATTCTTATATGATTTTTGTTTCTTATACTTTATCGATACATTTTGAAGCACTTTGAAAAAGTTTGAATTTAAAGTGGCACCGAATGTCTCTCTGGCTCGATGTCTATCTGCATGTCTGGCTGTCTGCCTGCCGCTGAATGTCCACAATGTGTCTGTGTTTGTGGGTGTGTTTTGTGTCTCTTTTCTGTGGTGTGAAAAACGTGACTGTTACTAATTTTTTAAAATGTCATTGTGACAATTCATCTTCTTTGTATTGTCATGGTTTTTGTATTGTGGAGATCTCATTTATCTCATTTATTTACATTCAAGAAGTGTTTGTTGTGAATATTCAAGTGAATGAAGACATTCGTGAAGTGAACCGTGCTCATTAATTTATTTTAAAGTCTTTCGGAGAGCTTCACGATGCAGTTCAGTTTCAAGTTCAAGAACGAATTCAAGTTCAAGCTCGAAATCGATGTCCACGATCGAGTTCAAGATCATTTTCAAGTTCAAGATCAAGCTTCTCGCGTTGAGATCAAGACAAAGCTAGCTGAGTTCAATATCAAGTTCACACAGAGAGAAAAAACGTAGTGAAATCAAATAATATTACTTTAATTTAAATATGTATCTCTATGATTTTCAAATAAACGCGAAAATATTAAAAATTATTACGAAACAAACTGAAATCTTAAATGTGAAGTCATAAAAAAGGTCATCGACTGAAGACTCCCATAACTTTGAAGCCAAAACGGCAGACAGACAGAAAGTCGTCGCAAAATGCTAGTAACCACCACCAACAACTACAACAACAACAAGTGCTGTCGTCTCTGTCACCAGAATCGTTTCAACGGCGATGATGACGTTGAATTTTGGCCAGAAATGAAGTAATAAATACGAACAACTGTAGCTATTAATAAGGATAGAAATAATACTCATACACATATATTGTATATTTGTGTGTATGTGTATGTCGCTCTATAATATAGATATAATATTATAATAAATAATATACACATACATACATACATACATATATACATTACAAATATACATTATTTTATATTAAGCTGAATGCAAACTTTTTGCTGTGCAACACAAAACAATCACGGGATCCAATAATCCAATAATCCAATAATGAAAGAAGAAAAAGCACAGAAAAAAAAGACAGATAAAAAGAAGAAGAAAATAAAGAAAACGAAAACTAATATAAACAAGAAGATGACAAACCGAAGTGTTCTACAAACTGAAAATTTCATCCTTAAAAAATAATTCACACGCTGCTATAACAACAATTACAATAAACACAATAGCAACAAAAAAAGAACAACAAAAAACACAATAGCAACAACAATAATAAACACAATAGCAACAACAACAAACAATTGATGAAGATTTCACAAGCAGTGTGTCACCACAATCGGGTGACTTTTATTGTCATCCAACAACAATAAAGTCGAAGCTGCTGCAGTGACTACGAGCACCATTCAAAGTGCCCACCAGAACCGTCGACACCAGCACAAAACCAACATCACCATCCTCATCGCCATCACCAACACCATCATCGCCAATGATGGTGCTCCAAGTCGACTCCAGAATCGAGCTGAAGTTGAGACTTTATTTTATTTGATTTTTGTTTAGTTTGCCTTGATGTTTGCTTTTGTTCTGCCTTTAATTCATATCACTGTTGGTTTTGTTCTCCTTTTTCTATTGACCACTCGTTGTAGGTTTTTGTCCAGGAGATTCTTCGCGGCGAGAGTCTTGATTATTGGAATTCTTTTTAGAATTCTTTGACTTTGTTTTTGGTCAGTTTTCTTTGTCTGTCTGACTGTCGGTCGGTCGCTTTATTGCTTTATTACGCTTTACGTGTTTCACATTTCATTCCCAGTATGAAGAGAGAGGGAGAGAGTGGGATAGAGAAAGATTGGAATTGAAATTGGCAGTGGGATGGGTCCAGATGCTGAGTCCGTTGAGTATATCGCGCTTAGACGACAGCCGCGATTACGTAAAAATTAATGTCTTTGATTGGTTTGCTTGCTTTTAAAGTGACTTTTAAAGCAACTTAAAGTAATGATGGCAACGAGCTGATGTGAGGAGACGGTGAGATGTGAGCAGCTCAGATGCCGTGGGTGTTGATTTCCTAGAAGAACTCCGTTTCAAGAAGTATCCTCAAAAGCTTTTTACAGACATCGCCGACGTAAAGAGTTGTGTCAAAAATTATAATAAACAAAGAAAAACTATAATCAATTCTTCCGATTGTTTGGAATTTTCAATTAAGTTTCTTTTTACATTATTAAATCATCATTACTTGTTACTGAATTCTATGAATTATATACTCTATAAATACATACATTATATAATATAAAAAAAAGAAATATTCGTGACTTCAACCACAAAGTATGCATTATAAAGAATGCGTTATTCTGTTGAACATTCTTCTGTCTCTTTGTTTATCATCTTCGATTAATTTTCTAATATAAACCACGAAACTTAATAAACGGAGAACTGAGCAGAAAAAAGAGTCGAAACAAAAAAGAACGAGAAAAGAAGCCGGGTTCATGGAAAACTATGCGAAACTCTTGACAAATGCGGAAAATCTTCAGTTTGAAGCGCTGATAAGTTTTCAATTATGGTGGTTTTGCTGTTATTGTTGTTGTGTTTTGAACCTTGGGACGGTGATTTTTCTGATACTTCTTCTTTGCTTTCTTCTGCGCTGCTGCTTGTGAGCTCTTCCTTCCGTTGCTGCTTCTTTGAACTTTTTCGCAGTCGTAGAAATTTAATTGAAAATCATATCTACTCCACTCTCTCATCTCTATCTCTCATTCGCTTTTTCTCTTTCTCTCTCTCTCTCTCCCACTCTGTCTCTCTATCGCTCTCAAGTTCTCGCGGTGGTTTTAGTTTCTTTGAGTTGACTGATTTTGTAGTTTATACGAATTTTTCTACCTCGTATCTTCATCATCACCAAGTATCAACATCAATAATCAAACATCATCACTTTTATAATTATCAAGACCCTCATTATCATCATCTTAGTTTTCCCCCTTATCATCAGCATCGTCTTCAACTCATTACCATCTACATAAGTATCAAGTATCAACATAATTTTTAAAATTATCAGTACAATTATCATAATCACAAGTATCATCATCATTATGGGAGTCATCATTATCATTATCTCCATCATTGTAAATATTATCATTGTATTCATCATCATGTCAATATAATCGTCATTATCATTATTCTGATTATTGTTAATATTATCCTGATTATTATCCTCATCATCATGATCGCTATTCTCATCCTTGTAATTATCATGAAGGGACTATTTCATCATAATTATCATCATTATTTGCATTATCATCATCATTATCGCCATCATTATAATCATAATTATCCTTTTTATCATCACTATTATTTTCATTATTACAGATATCAGCATCATCGTAGTTATCATTATGAATAGAAGTGATAATCCTAATCATCCTTATTATCATCATCATCATTATTATACCCATTCTTTTCGAAATCTTGTCTCTGCAAAATTAATCTGCAGCATCTATGAGCTGTGTTTAATTTACAGTTGAGGTTAAGGTTAACAGATTACAGTTGAGTTGAGGTTTTCATTTGCTTTTGCTTAAACATTCGCTGTTGTGCAACACATGGTACCACATTGTTTATGCAATCAGAGGCTACGTTTTTTTATTCTAAGTTTTTTCTATTTTATGGTTTTCGATTGCTTCTTCTTGCGGTTGAAATAATGATAGTTACGAGAGCAGAGCAAAGAGAAGGCTGAAACAGATACTTTATTAAACAAACTTAGACGCTGATGATACTGAAGCCCATTAAAAACGAGGAATAATAAAGTAAAGGAAATTAAAATAAAATAAAGTAAAAAAAAAATAAATAAAATAAAAAGAATAAAATTATATCAAATAAAAATGCAATGCTTTAAAACTCATTTGAAAAATATATCCGACTAAATGTGCGAAATAAAATGATTTTATTTTTTTGATTTCTTTTTATTTGCTTTTATTTTTTTGAGAATCTGTTTCTTTCCCTCGTTTCAATGCCAGCAGAAGATGTCAAGGATTAAGAATGAACTGTACAATAAACTGTGACATCTTTTTTTCGTTTTTATATTTCATTATTTTCCATTTTTGTGAGTTTCATTTACTGAGTCTTTATTTGGACGGTTTTTATTATTGTTTTTCATTTTTATTTGTACTCTACCACAATCTTCCCCTCTCTTTCACTCCTTCCCGCTCTCATCAAACTGCTCTTTGATTTCTTTTTTATGCAAATAAATAATAAATGAAACCACAAAAAGCGTCGTTTGTTTTGCAAACGATGCCATGCTTCAGGTGTGAAGAACACACTTTTAAATACATATTTAAAAGGATAAAAAAGGATCTCTTTTGTTTTCTTTTTTATTCAAGATGATTTTTTAATTCATAGCTTTTGCATCTCTCTCTCTGTCTTCCTCTTTATATTCTTGCAAATGTCTTTATTTATGTCTCTGTAAAAGAACTCCAAAGAAATGCATGAGTCGTTAGAATGAATCGGTATTCGGTTCATTGGGTCGATGAACTTCTCCTGTACATATTAGATCACAGGATGACTAAGAAAAACGTTAAAAGTGTAATCAATTTTCAATTCTTGCATTGTTCTCGGTTCCGGTCCCGGGCCGATTCCGGTCCTGGTGGCACCATTCCATGAACCAACGCACAGACAACTGTTTCAAATATTAATTAAATGCAACACTTGCTTGGTTACCGCGCGTGCGATGCGTTGTGCCTCTAAGCGTTGCCAATTAATTTCAAAATTAATGCGCCGAATTCAATTTTCACGTGGAATACATCGAATCATAAATTCATGAATATCCGTTGGGTATGGTTACTTGCATGTGTGTGCGTATATGGGTGTGTATGGGTGTATATGAATCTGTGTATGTGTATGTAAGTAGATCTCTAAAATATGGCCAATAAAAGCCAAATTCGATTAGAAAGGCGCGAGAGAAAAAGAGATGAAAGAGGAAAATAGAAGAAGAGGGAATATTCGATAGCAGCGGATGGGACGTAATCCACAGCATATTATGTGGTTTTTTTTTCGTGGCTGTTGTTGAATATGATAGGCAAAACTTTTGCATATTTTTTACGCTTCGATTGATTAAAAAGATTTGCATAATTTTAATTTTTTAACATTGGAAAATTGAAACATAAATTAAAAATTATACAACATTCACTCATTTTGATAACTTTTTTTTATATAGTAATATAATCATTTTAAGTACTTAAAAATTAAATTAAATTTTGAAATTATTGATACTGAAAAGAAAGTTGATCTCAAATACGAGTATTTTGGGATTTTTAATCTAATGACGAGTATAATCTATCAATAGCTGAAATCTATAATTAAAATAAAGTTATTAAAGATAAGAATAATAAAAAATATTTTTTCTTTGAAATATCAAAATATATATAAAAGAATCGAAATGCAACAACAACATCAGCAAAAAAGAAATTTACAAAGAAACAAATTAGAAAAAATTGCACCTAATCTAAATAGCATCATCTAGGCTACAACAACAATAAGAACAACAATAAACAACAACAACGAAAACAAACAATAACGAATAATATCAACAATTACAATAACAACAACAACAACGACACCCATACGGCAACCACAACAATAGCAGGAACCTACAACGAAAGGTACTCAAGCAATCCCCTCAACAACAACAACAACAACAGCAACAATAACTACAACAACAAAATATGTACAACAAATCAATGAATAAATGCAACGCATAAAAAAAAGGAAAATAAAATGAAAATTAAGAGTCACAAGAAAAGGAAAAGAAATGCATGGAAAGTAGGGGACGCGGCTGTAAATGCTGCGAACTACAGTGGTGTCCATAAAAATATTAAAATTATTGATTGTATATTAAAGTGGCTTTTACTTTAAAGAATCATCAGGGGAAAAAAATAAATACTTTCATAGAAGATGATGATTTCTTGATTGTTGCTTTGAATAAGAGATAAACTAATAAAAACAACAATAGTACTCGAATGAAAAAAGTACGAGTATAAAAGAATAAAAGCAATAAACAAATCAAATCCAAAACCAAAGAAAATTGCAACCGATTCAGAAGCCGTTGACGGCTTCCTGTGAAAAAGTTTCCTGTGCCAATTTATAGAGCATCACGAAAGTGGAACGGAATCAATGATTCTTCTTTTTATTAATCTTTTCCTACTTCGGGTTCTTCTTATTATTATTCTTATTCTACTTCCTCTTCTTCTTACGCTTCTTCTTTTCCATCTTCTACTTATTTATATTTCCACTATTAATATCTTTCAATCGCCTTCATCTCGATTGACTATGATTTCTTTCAATTTCAATTGCAATTCAAGTTGCCGATTGAGAGCCGATTGCTTCTGAGCCATGCTTTTGTGCGAATGTGGCAACAACAGAGTGATGACAATGAGGAAAAGGGTAAAAGACAGGGAGAGGGTATTATAAATACCGTTAAGAGCTCTATTTGTGTAGCAGAGTGATTGCATTCAGCTAATTTTTCAGGTTCTTGAGATGTTGAGAATAATATTGATATAAAACTTTTTCCCATTCCATTTCAACTGCTTTCTCATTTTTTCATTTATTTTTTTTTTACTTTCATTAATTTTCTGAGGGAGATTTTCTCTTCCTTCTTCCTCTTCTTCTCCTCCTACTGTTCTTCTTCTTTTCAGTTAGACACTTTTTTCTTCCCATTTAACCAATCGTAATTTGATTAGAATTCTGCCAGGACAGGAAATATTTTTCACACTTCGTTTGAAATGCTCTATGCACTTGGCACTCAGAGAGATAGAATATAGACAGACAGCAACACAGATATACAGACACATGGACAGAGAGTTGATATTGATAGATGCTGAGATGAAAGAGCAACTGAGAGGTAACTCTGGATGATGAAGGACACAGACTTCCTGTTTTTTGCAGAAAGTTGGAGATTTCCGAAGAAGAGTATAAATATTTATACATAAAAAATATTCTCAATGAGTGTCTATATGTATATTTGTTGTTGTATATTCCACATATTAATTTTTAAATGAAAATAAAAAAAAGCAAAATAAGTTTAAATTTGTTTCAAGTTTAAAAAGAAACAAACCAAACTAAAATCTATCGATTGGTTTTTTATTCAATCACGTGCATGCAGAAAATATGCGGTTTTAAAGAAAAAAATAAACCTTTAAAAAGTGATTGAAAATTAGTTTTGTCTTTTTATACGGAAAAAGAACAATCAAAAAATATACTCAGCTTTTTTCCAATTTTGATATACATAGCAATTATTTTTACATACCTGAAATAAAACAGAGAGAAAATAAATAAATTAGTTTCTGTAACAGGATGTTGTAAAAACTATAATCAGAAAAATTGTTTGTCTATTAAAAAAAATCGTAAAAATAAAATATAATTGAAAAATACTGCATTTTCGCGAATTTTTTCGCATCATTGAAATTCTATAAATTTTAGTTATTTCCAAAAACGAAAAAAAACAAATACTATGAAGCATCCGAATGTGTTTATAAATATTCTGGCAACGCCGCTTAATCAATTTGTAGGTTGTATTTTATGTGTCATTTTATTTGAACGAGTGTTGTTTCTGTTGTTGTATTTTTTTAATACAGTTTTTCTTTTATTGTTTGCTAAAATTTATGACTTTATTGGGTTTTTTTTTACAAATAATGATAAAAAGAATAAAAATAAATGCTTTAAATGATTTTCAAAATCTTTCACTTAAAAGAAGAAAGTAAAAAAAAGATTTAAAAGATTTTGTTTTATTGATTTATTATTATTTCAATATTGAGTAATTTTTTTTAAAATTCAACAAATTTAAGTAAAATATTCGAAACAAATCAAATTTGATTTTATTTAAAAGTCATGAAAACGCTTTACAATTCTTATGTATAAAACACAACACACCTTTAGCATCTAAAACGAATACAAGATTACTTTGTTGCTATTGCAGACTTGATTTTTCATTTGACACTTTGACAACGCTTCATTGACGCTTTTCCCTTGACTTTATACCAAACTTGACTCTTGTCTTGACGCCTTACTATTGACTGAAGTATTGGCACTAGACTATTTCTGTCTGTAATCTCTTGAGAATGCTATTTATTTGTCTAAAATTGACTTTACGTGGGCTTTGAGAGTCTCGTGTTATGACTTGGCTCTTGATTAGTCCCTTCTTTTGACTTGACTTGATTTGACTGCGGATGCTTGAGTTTTTCCTCGGCTTATTATTATTTTAATTTTGATGCTCAGATTGATTATCATCCTTTGATTCTTGATACTCGACTTGACTCTTGACTGCTACTTGTTATTGACGTAAATTGTTTTTTAAGGGGTTTTCTTCAAACTCTTTACAGAGTTTGGTAACTCAGAGGTAAACTTTTTACCTCTTCCATTCTTAGATGATAAACGTGTTGCATATTGCATTTTAAACCGAACTCAATTAAACACAAGTTCATTGCAACTGATTTTCACGATTTTAATTGAATTTTCGCATTGATTTCCACACAACAACAAAAAAAAATTGTTCCAGCAACAACACTCGTGCATTTCCACGCACTGGTTGTGTTTCGTGACCTAAAGCTACAAAATCATTGGATGGAAATCGCAAATGTAATTAATTACCGCGATGTACCGTTTTTCAATAAAGCCTTCGGCCGGTGGTCCAGGATAGTCAATCGTTTTTTCAGTGTGTTTGTTGTTGTTTTCGTTCTGTTTCACAATAAATCGTTTTATTAACTTTGTCAGCTGTCAACGTGACCATTACAACAACCACAATCTACCTTTTTTCTACCCTATGAAATTATTTTTTAGTGAATTCTTTTTTCACACCACTGGATGTGGTTTTTTAGTGGTGACAACTATTTGCATAAAATGAAGTTGTTTGCGGCACTTTTTTAAAACAACATCCTTTAAAAAATAAAAGCAAATAACCGTTTATATTTGAAGCGAAAAGAGTGAGCGGGAGAGAGAGCGGAAGAGAGAGATAGAGTAAGAGAGAGAGGAATATGATCACGCTTGGAGTACAAACAGAATGATGACAGGTGTGACAACCATTTTTCGTTTATTGTTATTATTGAAAAGTGTTTAGTTATCTACTCGTATTTACTCGGTGACGATTTGTTGTTGGGTCCGCTTGTTTTGGTCCGGCTGCCATAAAAAATGATCGTTTCAGGTGTTCATAGCGGAACACTTCAATCGAATGAAGTCAACTAAATGGGCCGAGAATTCGACTCTAGGTTTATTTTCATTTCTTTACTTTAGTTAACTTTTTCTTCATTTATTTTTTTCTATTTTGTTTTTGGTTTGATGGTCGTTTATGTGGTATTGAAACAGCTGTTGGCGGTCTGTGATTTTTTGGTTTTATGTTTCTTTTCTCTTTATTTTGTTTGTCGGCCCAAAAAAATCCACGTTTTATGGGAAAAGGAAATTCATTAAAGGCCAATAGAGTGTGACATTTCATGAATATTTAACTGAGAGCTACGTAAAGATACTGATATTTGGACGAGAGCGGAAAAGAGAGGTTGGAAGAGGAAGACAACTGAAATCAAAGCAATTATATTTAAGACCCAAGGCACAAGAACAAGAATCATGAGTAAAGATCTAAGGGTTTAGATTCAACAGCTTAGATTTCAGATTCTGTATTTGAGATTCTAGATTCAAGATAAAAGAAACAAGACATAAGAGGCAAGAGTTAGGAGACAGAAGACAAACTTAAAAAATATTGAAAAAACCCAATACAATTTTGAAAATATGTAAACATTTAAATAATAATCTTGCATTTTTGACTAAAAATACAACAGAACGTTAATCTTTAAATACAATCATACTCTTTATTCGATGATAGTCAAGCAATTAAAGAGCACCGAGTGCACACAATAAAAAAGAGAGCAGTATTGAAAAAACCGTTAACAAAGCTAATTATGCGAAGAACTCAATTAAAAATAATTGCTGACTGATGTTGGGACTGGTTTAATATAACTTCGTTATTTATGACTCTGTTGTTGTTGTTGTTGTTGTGTTTTTTGTTACTCTTGATGTTGCTGCGAGTGTTAAAATAAGTATTTTAATATTTAATACACACGACTATTTTATTTGCACATGCTGCTTTTTTGTTAGCTGATGGTATTAAATTTCTATTTGTTTCGATGCAAAATAACAACATGATATTTATTTGTATATTTAACGAATTTCATGCACCATGAATGAGTTGATAAAGTTTCTTACTCTTAATATTTTAAGCATGTTATTTAAAGCGCATATTTTAAGCACATGTTATAGACATGGTTTTAATTGAGAGTGCTTAAAAAATATCACACTTATTTGCAGTGCATTAAAAATGGTTTTTATTCAGGGATTTTAGTCTAGTAAAAAATACTTAATCTGGCTCTTGAACAAAAAAATGATTTTTTGTTCTATTAAATGTTCTTAATGACACAACCAACCACATTAAGTTTTATTGCAACAAAAAGTACTTGAAAATGTGAAATCACATTCATAGCATAAAAGTAAATAAATACAAATAAAATCGTAAAAAGCAACCTCGATGTCAGCTGCACACGTTGCCAGAGTGCAATAAAATCGTAAAAATACGCATGTAATAAATTTTAATCAGGTTGACATACACCGTAAGATGGCAACACTGCGCACAACCACAGACACACACACGCATACGTAAACAGTCACTACTACTAGAAGAAAAACAGACCAAAAAAGAACCACATACAGAAAGAGTGAGAAATCATTTAAAAAAACCACAAAAAACACAGAAATAAAAATAATTTAAAAAAATATTTAAAAAAGCATTTAAAAGGTGTTTTAAAACATACTGAAAAAAGTATATAAACAAGTATAAAATATCTGTATATAAAAATATATTAAAAACACAAATTATAAAACCACAAAAATATGAAAACACTAAAAAATATAAAAGCGAGCAACAAATTTAATAAAAAATATCCAAAAGAATAAAAAAGGTATTAAAAAATGTATTAAAAGCGTATAAAAGAAATCTAAAAAAACATTTAAAAATACTACAAGAAAAATATATATACAATATACATACATATTTATATAAATATATAAGGAAGGAAACGCACAATTAATAAAGGCATATATAAAAATAATGAATAAATATCGTAAAAAAGGCGTACAAAAGTTGACAGTGACAGTACAAGTGACACGTGACATTTACTCAGTGGAAGCTTACGCTCAAGTGTCAAACTCATTTTGTGCATGTTGACAGTTGAACCAGAAAAGTGCACGAAATTATATAAAAAAGAACAATAAAATGCGAGTGAAATAAGACAGAGAGTAAGGATGTGTGACCTTTCATGAACTTTCTCGTGTATCCTTCAATAAGTCGTGAAAAACATTTCTTTGAAGTTCCGCTCTAAGGACAAAGAGAAAAACGATCAGAGCAACGGAAACGAGGAAAAATAGAAAAAATTTATAAACCATGAAAGGAAGTTAAACTCTAAAAACTGTTAACCTTTTTGTGAATATTAGTGACATTTTAATAGATGATATAAAGAAAAAAAGAGACCAGAGAAATCACAAAGCAAATCAGCAATTAAGATGTTCTTCAATCAAAAAATGAAAACCGAAAAATAAGGAAAAAATTAACTAAACTATACTTTTGTATTTTAGACAATTTTTAATCGAATTGAAAATAATAATGTTACAATTTGAATTCTTATTCTCATATCATTCATTCGTTAAATGAATTCTTTGATTCAGTTCTTTGGAAATAAAAAACGTGCTTTGAATTTAAAAGTTTCTATCGGTTAAAAATGAATATTTTCGGAACGATTGAAGAATGATTGAAAAAATAGCAAAACGTGTCAGCGCCATTTTTATTAGAGTTGCCAATTAAAGAATAAAATTAATGGAATTTTTATTTGTTAAATAATTCAACTTTCGGTTCGGTTGGTTGAGAAACTTTCGAAAACAGAGCTATTTTAAGACTCTTCAAAGTTAATGGAATTTCATTATAGGTACATATTATAAAATTATACAATATTTTAGAGAATTCATTACATTATATTATAAAATAGCAATTTTTTATTATATCTTTTTATGCTTTCTTAACGACGACGTCAGCGTCGATGTTGACGATGACGCCCGTGGCTGCTGATGATAATGATGGAGCGTGGATAATAAAGATGATGAAGCAGATAAATAAACTGCATCATTCGCTGTAATTTATTGTTGTTGCAAGAGAAGTAAAAGAAGACTTTTCGGCAGCAGCAGCAATGAAAGCAGCAACGGCCTCGTTTTTTTTCATACCAAATAAACTGCAGCAGCGAATCATGAAAATTAATAAATGACATTTCCAGCATCAAGTGACAGTTGAAAGGATTTATAATGAATATAAAAAGGCAACAACAACAACAACTATAAAACAAAAAGACAGACAAAAAGGGAATAATAATAAATTTTTGAGAAAATGTCTAAAGAAAGGGTGAAGAATTCAAGGCAAGTGCTCGCACTTCTTTAATTTAAACTCGTACTAAATCAAAAAAAGTCAAAAAATAAAAAATAAAACGCATTGCATCACGTTTCGTTGTTTGCTTCTTCGCGGAATAAATTTTAACTCAACAGAGAAAAGAATATTAAAACCATGCTAATTGAATGAAAGGCGCAGCAGCAGCAGCAGCAGCGGTGGCAATAAATTAAAGACGATAGAGAAAATGTGTTGCATAATAATAAACACCGGAGCAAGAATTTTCATGGAATTTTTCTCCTTCTTTTCTTTTCGAAGTAATCATGAAATGAAATGAAAAATTATGCTTTAAACAGTAACAGCAGCATTAAAGAAGAAGAAGAACCAAGTTGATGCACAATTAATGACATCAAAAACGTTTTAATGACAAGAAACAAGAAAAGGAACCGTGATAATAGAAGGAAAGAAGGTCAGAAGTAACAGAAAACTTCTTAAAATAGTCTGGAGCAAAAATTAAAGACGGGAGCCAGTATTTTGAGAAGAAGAAGCATCGGATTTGGTTCCCTGAATCAATTGAAACCCGAAATAATAAGCTTTTAGAGGCAAAGAAAGAGAGAGAGATAGACAGATAGAGTGGGAGAGGGAAAGGGGGGGAGAGCTTGAGGGAGAGAGAGAGAAAAAGAGTAAATGGAAAAAATAAAAGGTAAGAGACAAACCTTTAAAAAGTTTTGCAACCTTTGGGAGCGTGTAAAGCGTTTTTTGAAATCTTCAATTTCTTCATATACTCAGAAGGAAATGTTAAACATAATAAAAGAAAAAATAATAAAAATCTTTATGATTGCAACATTTGCGAATTTCTCCCATTCCGTCTTTATTCTCTTCTAAGAAACAACAACAAACAAATGAACCACAAAAACAACAACAAGCAAGTGCATAACAACAACTATGGCAACATACTGTTTATTGTCGTTCTTCGTGCACACAATTTTGTCGCTTAAACGTTTCTGTGTGTGGCGCCTGTTAAGGTTATAATTTGTCGCCAATGACTACAAAAACAACATGAATAACACCAATAAATACAACAACAAAATTAACAACAAATACAAAGAACAGAACAATAACAATAACAAGCACAATCAAAATAATAAACACAATAAAAATAATAAAGACAATAAAATATAAAATCCAACAACAACAACAACTAAAACAGTAACCCAGGACAGTAAGTCAGAAAATTACAACAACAACAAAAAACATATTATATAAACAACAAAAACTTTTT
The DNA here is from genome assembly GCA_943737955.2 of Myopa tessellatipennis. Classification (NCBI taxonomy): domain Eukaryota; kingdom Metazoa; phylum Arthropoda; class Insecta; order Diptera; family Conopidae; genus Myopa; species Myopa tessellatipennis. The sequence continues at coordinate 55,560,298 of OX031316.1, forward strand.
AAAAAAATAGTGGCGCCCAAAACATTTGACATGCACTCATGACAATCATAAGCACAATAAAATGGATGAATAAAGAAAAAGCAAAAACAAAGAACCAAAAAAAGAAAAAAATAAAAAAAGAAACCAAGAAAAAAAATTAAATAAATAAATTCACAAATAATCAGCTGTTAAGGAGGGAGGAAGGGGAACAAATTGTAATCCGTATATAAAGAAAATCCGTTGATAGTTTTGTTTGTGGTTGATGTTTTTGTTGTTGTTATTATTGTTGTTGTTATTGTTGTTGTTATTGTTGTTGTTATTGTTGTTGTTATTGTCGTGTTTTATTACTGACTCGTGCCCAAACGAAGAACGATGAACACATGCATTCATGCGTGCATGTTGACATGAACACATTAACGCACACGCACTTTAGACGCATGCGCTCTACCGACTCTGCGCTACTGCGCTCCATTATGCTCTGCGTTGCTGCGTTGGTGCTGGCGCAAGCGTGGCAAAAGCAACAGAAAGAAAAAACCAATAAATGCGACTCCCTTAAACATTTAAATTATTCAAATTTGAGTCAAATGAAGATTTTGAAGATTTATCATAGCATTCGTTTCATCTGCAGCCGATTATTAGATAAATTACAAAGCTAAGACGACATCTGAGATAATTCATAAATCATAAATACCTTAGATATAATAAATCAATACATAAAGTACAATAAACTTTATTATCACAAGAAGACAAAGTCAAAGTCGATTAAAAATTCATCACGTGTTCCGCTCTTTCTTTTCTTTCTTAATTCACCGACAAAATTTCTCACTCAGCCCAACTTTCAAATCAACTCTAACATGGCATTAAAATTTCCTCCCAAAATTGGTTAATAAATGAAGCATTTAGTCTTAAGTTGAGTTAATAGTTTAGTACCAGATTTAAAGTGGTCAAATCAATCAATCACCCGGCCGATCGATCAGCTCAGCGATCAGTCAATCGATCTTTTTACGATCGATTTAAACGATAATTGATTTAAAAGTGAAACGTTGTTTAAATGGCAATCTGTATTCATTGCAACAAGCAAATATTCATTCATTTATGCATTCATTCATGCATTCATTCATTCATTTATTGCTTCATTAATTTTGTCTTCATTTGTCTTTATTTGTCTTTGTTAATTAACATTATATATTTAATAGTTTAACGTTTAATTTTGGTTTGAGGTTTGAATGTCAAATTAAAATTTAAGTGACGATGATTGATTAATTTTATTGGAGGGAGAAATGCTAAGAATCTATCTCCGTCCCTGAACCCATCTCACTAATTCTCGCTATCTTCTTTCTCTTTCTCTTTCGCCGACAACGATTGAGTCAAGTTTCCTTTGTGTTCATTTTAAATATGAACAAATATTTGTTAATTTCATTTTTCCACATTTTTTCTTTAAATGTTTGTGTACTTTCTCTATGATTAATTTTTTTCTTATTTTTTGCTGTCTTATTTAATTTCGCTTCTTTTTTATGGTTTTTTGGAATTTGTTTTGTTAATCTTATTTATTTATATTATTATATTTATTTGGTTTTCTCTTGTTTTATTTTATTTTAGTTTTTCTTCTGTTTTCGATTTTATTTTGTTTTATTTTATTTTTACTTTTTTATGTTTTTTCAATGTGTTTGGGTTTCTTCTGTTTTTTGGCTTTTTTATTTTTTACAATTTTTTTTCTTTTTTATTATCATTAGTTTTTTATTTCTATATTTTTTAAAATTTTCGTTTTTTTCCTCCATGTTTGTTAATTTTCTTCTTTATCCCATTTCTTGTTATTTGTTTTTTTATATTTGTTTTTATCTCTTTTTTAAAACAAACATTTTGTGTTGATTTCGTCGTTTTTCTTATTTTTCTTTAATGTTTCGTTTGTTTGATGATTGAAGCGAATCTGCGAAGATTCAGCGTATAAAATGAGTGATTTATAATCTTTGCGGTCTGTTTTTTTTCTTGTTTGTCTTTCAGGGGCTTTGATGTTTTAATTTCTAGAAGGTTTTTTTAAAATTGTATTTTGAATTTTATTTATTTTTGGTTTTATATTTTGGTTTATTATTTATTTTTTTTGCTCATGATTATTTTTCTTATTTTTAATTTGTTTTTGATTTGTGCAATTTTCTGCACAAATTTAATGCATTACATGAAAATATATGCAAACAAAATTTATACAGAAAATGAACAAAAAGAAAAAAAAAATCTTATGCAATAAAAAAAATTATAAAAAAAAAACTAAATAAAATTAAATAAAATTAATTAAAATTCAACCAAATCGAATTGAATCGAGGTTTGTGTGTAATTTTTTGTGTGTGATTTTTATTCGATTATATTTTTTAAGGAGCGGTCATTTCGATTTTCACGTATTTCTTGTTCTTCTTCGGTCTCTCTTCTTCTTGTTCTTTTTTCTTTTTCCTTCTAATAATTTTTTGAACTTATGAATTGAATTTCTAAACACATACTAAAAAATATTCGCATGCGCACGTTTGTCATCATCGTTGGCGTTGTGATTGATTTTGACTTTGTTTGCGTTCGTTTTTAATTTTTTAAAATTTGTGGAAATATTTTTTTTTTTTAATTATATGCTGAGCTCTGGTACGCGTTCAACAGCGATCAAATTCTAGGTTTAGCTTCGAAGCTGCGCCCATCTAATAAAATGCCAAGGAATTCATTCAACTTTAATTCTATGTTGTGTAAAAGTACGACTAACAACAACAAAACATGTAAAGAAAATTTATGATTTGTTTTTGTTTATGTTGATTTTTGAATTGTTGGGGCTTTTAGTGTGCTTTTATTGCATCATCGTTTTCATTGCTTTATAAAGAATAAAAAAGGTAGACAGAGAGATAGAGGGAGAGGGGACAGAGAGAGAGAGAGAGGGAGACAGAGAGAGAGGGAGACAGAGAGAGAGGAAAATAAAGTAAATAATACACACAAAGAATAACAAAAACTAAAAACCGCAGAAAAATGAGATCTTCAAATCAAGACCAAAGACTCATGAAAATTTCTAAGAAACTACAACAACAACAAGAACACTAAGAATAAAACCAACAACAGCAATAAAAAGAACAACAACAACAAACACAATACAGTTTAATTGCAAAGTTTTGTAACAATTTGTATTCAAGTAACAAGAACTGAGCAACTTTTCTTGGGTTTCTGCTGTTGTTGTTGTTATTATTTTTGCTATTATTATTATTGTTGTTGTTGTTGTTGTGCGTAGGTGTTGCTTTGCAGAGGCTGTTCTAGTTAAAAGTTAAACTTTTCTGGAGCGGAAATACCTCGGTTGTGTTTGTGTGTGCTGCTTGTGTGGGTGTTTCGAATCGTTTAGTTTCAGTTTAGTTGGACTTCTAACTGATGATTTCCGCTTGAATTTGTTTTTCCTCTTTAATACTTCAGCATAATTTTTTTGGTTTTCATATGAAGTCAGTGAATGCACATTAAAAAAAGAAACTCATGATGAATTTCATCACCTGGCTTGACATTTCGATGTCATTTTCAGGTCCATTCTCGGGGGGAATGTGGGAGGCGGAAATTTTAAAATAGGGAACAATTCTTCATTTAGATTCTTATAAAAAATTTAATAAATTCACAGAAATCTCATAAAGGTTATCGTAAATTTCTTAAAAATGCAACTAATTTTTCCACTATTATTATTCATTGATTGATTTTCTCGTCACCGACTAATTTAATGTGCTCGTCACGACACCATTTGACATGGTTGACCAAAATAAACTTCTAATTAATGGCGAAAGACATAATTTCTCTAGGAAGCCAAAAAATCACCACATATAAATGAGGTTACTTAAAAACAGGCACGAACAAAAATAAAACTGATTAAGAAAGAACGCAACCAAGAACTAGAAAGAGAATTACAATTAAAGCCAACAACAAAATTAAAATAAAATCGCCATAATTCTTTAAATAGGAAATGCAAATGATAATGGAAATGAAAATAGGAAAGCGAAATGCAAAAAAGAACAACTTATTTTAAAGTCTATGAAAGTAAGAATGAGTATTTAAACAATTATATGAATGTATAGTATATATGGAAGTATAAATACGTATACATGTGTATGTGTGTGGATTTGTGTCAGATCGTGGATGTATTGATATTGAATATTTAGATTTATGGCAGGTTGGCTTAAAAAATAGCACTTTTTTAGAGTGTCTAGAAAAAAAGGAGGCTATTCAAATACATACTTTAAGAGCCTTTAAAAGTACAGCGCAAATTTTTCTTGCTTATTTTTGTTATTATTCCACAAAGTAAATTTGTTGTTTCTCCGATGATGTTGATGATGATGATGATGATTTAAACTATCAGCAACGAGTTGAGTTGGTGATTGACGTTTAGTTTAGTATTCATGAGGTTCGCTTTAAACTGTTGTTTGCTTTAGATTGAAGTGTTTATAAAGACTTCAGGTTTCAGTATTCTTTTCTAAATTAATTATGAAAATGAACACCTGTCAGTTGTTTGTCGTTAACCATTCAACACTCAAAACAGGTGCACTCAATTGAACTCAATTTTTACTTCCACAGCTGTGATTCTTTATTATTAGCTGTTATTTCTTTTTTGTATTTCTTAGTTGTATTTTTAATCATTACTCGAGGTCAGGAACTTCAAGAGTAAGCAGAGAGTTCGGATCACGAAAAGAGCGTCTATGAGTATTGTCAAACAGCTTAAATTATTATCGAAATGAGTTCAATATCTCTTTTTTAGTAAACTTTTATAAACTGCGAATTTAATCGGTGGCTCTTTCATTTAATCAGATTAAATAATAAGTTCAGCTCGCATTTTTTATAAACTTCTGACCGCGATTCTCGACCACACAAAATTCTCTCTGAAATCTACGATCGCTAAAGTCTGCATACTTAATTGAAGCAGACCGAAGCATCTCAGTGGATCAATAATAATAATAAAGAATCTTCATTTCTAAAGTCTCCCTGATCACAATCGTTACTTATTTAGCACGCTATAAATTAAAAGTTTTAATCTGTTCTCTTTTTCAGAAAAGAATGCGTGACGATCATTGATGATTATTAAACAAATTGATTTCGTTGGGAGTGAATAAATTCTTGCTTAATAACGTCGTAGATTTCGATTACAAGATCAGAGGGAATATCATCATCATGATCATCATCATCGTCTTTGGCTCCGTCAGTTGGTCGGCATCCGTTTCGTAGTCATCCTTTTAATCATCAGAATTCATGGAATCTCAAATCATTCAATCGTATTAAACACTTGAAGTATCTACGAGATGAAAGTGATCGCAGAATTCCATGGGAATATAGGGGTTATTTTTTTCAAAATATTTTTATCAGAGGTTAAATAAAAACCTTAAGCCACTTAAAATATTTATAAGTATGTATATAAAAAAATAGAATTGTAAAAAAATTATAAAAGGGAACAATTAGTATTATTTTCTTTTTTGTTTTTCTTGTATCCGATCTTCTGTTTGGCTTCAATTCTGGCGTCTGTTTAACCTCTCTCTTGGCTTTTTTTTACTAATTTCCGTTTTGTTTCTATTCTGACTTGTTTTCGTGACCTTTTCTAAACATTATGTAGATGTTTCGTCTGGTATCTTCTAGAGATATGTTCTCCCTTCTCTTGTGATCTCTTTTGGAACGTGTTTTGAATCTTCCTGAGAAAAGAGACGAATTTGACTTCATTTCTAAAACCAATTTTAACTCTATTTTGACTATTTTTGATTTTGCTTTTATGATTTATTTGAACTACTCTTTTATCTCATTTATTTCATCTGATTTTTTATTTTTGTTTGGACCTCATTTTTATCTTTTTTTAAGTCCTTTTAATCTTTTTTTTTATATAGTTTCTTACCACTTTTCTAACATCTTTTAGACGTAATTTTTTGGGTCATATCTGACACATTTTCTGTGTCTTTTGGAAGTCAATTTTAACCCTACTTCGAATTAATTTTTACCTCTTGTTTACTTCTATTTCAACACTTCTCTGTCTTAATTGTAGTGCTTTATTTTTTATGGTTTTATGGAGTTATTTTTTTAAATCTTTCGGGCTTAATTTTAGACCGCTTTTTAACTGTTCTCTTTTCTGACTTCTTTTTAAACTTTACTTCGACTTAATTTTTGAATTAATTAATTGCTCGCTTTTGATTTAATTTGTACCTATTTTTAATCCCTCTGAGAACAATACTTTTATTATCTTTTAAGTGAGTGTTTAAAATCACATAAACTATTCATGTTCTTAGAACTCTACAATCTCATTTATTGTTGTTGTCTTAAACAACACACCGTCAGTACTTCTCACATGCTTTTTTTCCTCCTAACCTCCTTCCTTCTTCATGTTATTCTCTTTTTCTTCTTTTATTTCGAGTTCTTTGAATTTATTTCTTTGATTGCAGCTGATTTCAATCTGTTGCTTAAGAAACCTCAGAAGCCAACTCAACTGAAGTGTTCTTAACTGAGCCCAGAACTCGGCTTCAGCTCAGTTCTGAAATTTATCGATGCCATGGAGCGGAGTTGATCATCATGTGACAATTTCCGGTTGTGGCCGCCTGCGAAGTGGTTGCTGGTGGTCCGCTTTGTGGTTTCGTTTTCGTCTCGGTTCGACACCTTCGAAAAGGGGGCTGGCCAAGCAATTAATACAACTGACACAATACAAAAACAAGGAACAGTTAAGAAAATGCAAAATAACAACAACAAAGAAAGGAGAATTATTGTTGTTGTCAATTTAAACAGTTGTTGTTAGCTGAAGACTGTTTAAAGGTTGGGCTTAAAATAAAATAAAAGTGAAGTTGCGAAGACGTGTTTTGTTGTTGTTGGTTTTCGTGTCATTTAAATTTTCTTTCATTGACAGCTTTAATAAACTGGCAAATATATTATTGATACGTTCCTCAATGCAATCAATAAATGGATCTTTTTTCCAAGTCTGCGAATTTTTTTCTCCTCTTTTGTGTTTCACTTCACTGCAACAACATGTTGCCGTGTGTCTCACGGTTGTTGCTGTTGTTGTTCCTTGCGCCGCTGTTGTTAGTATATCGCGGTTGTCAGTGTTGTTGTTGTAGTCAGTGTTGTTCTTGTTGTTGCTACTGCTGTGTATCTCTCACGGTTTTTGTTGTTTCTGTTTTTTACGGTTGTTATTTCGGCTTCACTGCAGTTGTTGTTGTTCATGTTGTTGTTGCTTTGTTCGACCATGTGGCTCGGTTTTTCTGGTGCATCCAAAAGTGACCTTGATGATGTATGTTAGCAGGGAAAAAAAGGAGACCAAAAAATACAACAACAACGAAACCTGAAAAAAATGTGTGGCGCACGTCTTAAAAACTGGCGGCGTTTTGTTCATCGTTGTTGTTGTTGCACTTTTTTTATTCTCATTTTTAGTTCCATGACTCATGACTCATGAGAGAGCTGTCAGTTTTCTCATTCTCTCGATGGTTTTTTTTCTCAAAACAAGTTTTAAGTTTTTTTTTTTTAATTCCATACTAGTTGTTTAGTCATTAAATGTGTTTTTTTAACTGACTCGTAATTTAGTGTTCATTTAATGTTCAATTAATTAGTTTTGGAAAATTAAATTTTGTAAAATTCATTCCAAAAAATATTTACGCAATAAATTAACGAAAATTCCAAAAACAAACGAACGATTCAATTAATTTTCGATGAGCTCCCTAAAAATATGAAAATTGGCAACACCAATTGGCAATCACCAACAACGTCATCATAACAATGAAACAACATCATCGAGAAGAAAAGCGAATTTTAATTAAATGCTTCGTGTAACGCAACACATTTTAAAAAAGTAGTTTTTTAGTAAGGTTTTGCCACACATTAATATAGCCGCAGGTGATTTGGCAGCACTGTTTTCAGAATATTCATCTACTTAAATGGTATAAATGATTCATGGATGGGAGGAAACACACACCCACACACACACACTCAACACACGCACAGACACACACACTCCACACACACACACATACTCCACATACACACACATGCAGCATGACATGATCAATAATGTGGTCAATAATAATGACAACAGCAACACTGCGTCGGTTAAACGTTCCGCTCTGCTCCACCCCCGCATGGCGCCGGAATTGTTGCCAAACGGTGGCCAAATAAATTGCTCGCTTTTACCTCAAATAGTGGGTGGTGGTTGTTGTTGCTATTGTTGCAAAATTACTGCCTGTGGAGAGACTAAATTAGTTGATGTTTGGTGGGCGAGGTGAAGTGAAGTGAGCTGAACTCAACTTCAACTTCAACTCAACTTCAACTCAACTCAACTGAAGGTGGTCGGTCGTAAATAGTTTACTACAAAACAACAACAACAACAACTACTATGAAGTGTTGCTGCTGCTTCTGTCGCTGTCGCTGATGATGATTGTTAATTGAATTTGCATGCTGCGTCCGCAAGCCATTCATGTGGTTATTCAGAGTAGTCATCGACCCCCTTCGGATACCTTGAGGATACCCTTCTTTCTCTCCCCCCCACCCCCCCCCCCACCCTCCACACTCATCCTTCTCTCACTCTGTTTCTCCCATCTGTTTACTGTTTACAGTGTGCAGCAGTCATGCGTTGCCAAATGATGCCTGATTGACTTTTGACGTTATTCCGAATGATGTTTGTTACATTTGATGGGTCTATAGGGGCCTCCTGAAGGCTAGTGGGTTGGAGGGGGGGGGAGGGGTTGTGTGTGTGCCACTTGTAGTTCGACAAGTCTTCCGCATCGTGAGCGACACCGAAACTACTTGCACTCTTTCTTCAGATTGCTTAAGGTGAAAAACAATTCCTTTAACGGATGTTTTCTTCAAACAGATTACTTGAAAATTTCGATTAATTTGTAGAAATTATGAAACTAATACTTTTATTTGGAATTTCAATACATTTTTGGAATTCGATACATTTTCGGAAGTTCGATAAATCTTTGAAATTTCGCCCGAATAACATTAAAAATTAAAACCAAAAAAAAAGGAAAAAAATGCTATTAATGACGTCAAGAAAAACCTCGGCGGCCCAAGAAATTTCAAACAAATTAAGCAACAACAACATAAAGAACAAGAGTGTGTTTAGTACCGAATCGATCCCTAATAAAATGAGGGTCGAGAGGTCGATAAGAGATAAGAACCAGAGACCAGCAAACAATTAAGTACAATGAAGCAACAACAACTGCTAAAACCACAACAACTGCTACAATAACAACAACAACAACTATTACAACAACCCCAAATGTTACAACAACAGCCACAATCAACAGCAGCAAAGATTTCCTCTTCGACTTCAGTTTGAGCCTCAAATTTTGAGGTCAACAATGATTGAGCGTAGAGGAAGAGGATGCTAATTAAATACCATCAAGTAACATAGAGTAACATGATCATTTGTTGTACTTGTTGTTGTAATAATTGAACTGCTGGTCTTTTTATTGCTGTTTTTGTCTTTCATGTGACCTCTCTTTGCTTTGGATATTTTATATTCTGATTGTGATTCGATTGATCTTTCGTTTGTTTTGTCTTTTCCTCTTTTTTCTCTCTTTTGACTACTCGAATCGTTTATCGTTAATAAATATCACGCTATAATTCATAATAAGTTTATCGCATTTTCATGTTGTTTTTTTTTTCAACAAACCTACCGCATTTCTTCATAATTTTTCATTCCATTCCCAATCTTTGTTGTTTATTCTACAATATTTGTTGCTTCTCTTGACACTAGTAATTTTTTGTGTAGGTTATCTTCAATCAATACTCAAATCAATCAATATTCAAAGCGATTGAAGATAAACGAAAAAATTAGAATATCAATTAAATTGTTTGTCTTAAAATCCTTATCAATGACTCTTTTGAATGATTCTTTTATATGATTATATTTACAATAATTTTGAGTATTTTATTGAAGTCATGGTGAGTAGGAGGTGTGTCTTGTGTGGTATGTTTTGACACTTTATGTGACAGCTGTCAATGGACAAAGTGAAACCCTTCGCATTCAGTCGAATCATTCTGAGTGTGTGGCATTTCTCCGAGTTCCTTATTATAAATCATATCCTTAATTTATTACCTAATTTATTGATGGGGAAAACCTGTGGATGACAATGAGAACGTGATGATGATGATAACTCAAACGGATGATGATGATTCAAACCTGATTTAAAACAACCGATAAAATTCGAAGCACATTTCAATAAATTAGCGATTCTTGTGGTGACTATTAACTCCTTTTATTATAATTCTTTGATTATTTATTTGAAAATGTTCTATGGGTCTGTTTGACCCATTCACAGTGGGTGTATTTGTAGAGGGTTAAAAAGTGTTCTGGGAAAATAAAGTTCTCTAATTTTACTATTATAATATACGTCTGTAAGCAAAGAAAATTTCTAATATGAAAAATTGTAGTGATTTTTATAAACACCTTGTTTATGGGTCAATTAAATCCCGCATTTCCCAAAAAACCCCGCATTTTTCATAAATATTCGATTGAATAAAACTAATGATAAAATAATTACCTAAATTTTGAGTATTTTTTGAAATCTTTCGGTCGCTTTTAAGCGAGTTGCATCCACTTGAGTTGGATCACTTGACGGCAATCGGAATTGAATTTTTATGGTTCCCAAAGAAAACGCCGCACAGCAAATCAATTGGAAGCACTTCAGAAGCATTTCAAGAACAAGCATGGGGGAGGGGGATAAAATGTACACACATCAGAGAGCAACAACCCACACTTGTAAAAAAATAACACTTTTTATACTCGTAGATTAACACAATTTTTTTAGTATAATGATTCAAAAAATGTTATTTTAGATGCGGCAAAAAAACCGATCATTCATTAAAAGTTCATAATTAAAGTGAAAAAAAAAACAAACACAAGAGAAGACTTTAAAAGTCATGAACTGCTTTTAATAAAAAGCCACAAACAAACCATGCTTCAATTTATGACCGACCAACTTTAATTGAAGCGAAGACTTTTGAGTTGGATCAAAAATAATTCACTCGAATGCGGACCACGCTGCGGCGCGGCACGTCGACGCGGCTCTATTTTAAGAACATTTTCGCATTTTTTGCATAAATCGCTCAATTAGCAAAGTTTTTTATTACCGTATTAGTTGTGTTTTCGTTAAATTCGCTAGCAGATGAGACACATTATTTAATTTACAAGTCGAATTTCTGTGACGCAAGATCACTCGCTCAGAGACAACGTAAAAAAGTCGCTTATTAAAAGTTTCCGCAGAAGGATTCTGAACAGAACTCGAGACGTATGACGAGTATGTAAAAATCAAGGAAACTTTTCAGTCAGAAGCACTCACGACCAACACACGCAGCACGATCAACAGTTGGTTGTCTACTGAGACGTCTCGAAGCCATCAGCGACCGTTTATCGAGCAGAGCAGAGATGTTTGCGGTTGTGTGTTGTTTGTTTGTTTCTTTATTTGTTGCTCTTCTCTTTCTACTGTCTGTCTTTTTCGGTCTGCAATTGTTGCCTCTGTCGTTGCTGTGTTGTTGTTGTTCACTGAAGAACATCTGATCGCGTGCGCTCGTTCGTGGCTCGTCGTTGCGTGGTAAACAAAGCAGTTGTTTGAGCAGACGGTTGGACGGACGGACGGGGACCGGGCTACGCTGTGGAAATGGAACAACATATGGTCGGTTGTGTGGCTGGAACGATGTTGTATTTGCGCGTGTTAGGAGGGAGGTAGGGCAAAAGAGCATCGACTAGAAATGTTGCCAAAGCCATGTGAAATGTTGCGCGTTATTTTAAGAGGTATACAACAAGAGTACAGCCCCGAATTTTCATTTTTTGGAGGCTTCAAAATTTAAATTAAAATGAATTTCCAATTCATTAAAGTTTTAAGATTTGAGTTTATGCATATTATTATTATTATTTATTGTATTTACAATATTATTTGCAGCACTTTATCAAAATACATAAAAGTTTCGTATTCATCATTCAACGGTTTTTAAGTTTTTCACTTTTAACTTTTTCGATTTCTGTGATTGGCTTTTTTCTCTCCATCAAAATGTGAAAACGTATAAAATGAACATTCATTCAAAAAGTTGACACTGAAAAAATACATATAAAAATTTACGATCTGCACGTTTTTGCAATTAATATTTATGAAGCAGTCACTCAAGAATGTCCTTCAAAACTCGTCCATATAAAGACAAACACTCATGCAACCAACTGAAATACACGAGTGTCATGTTCGTATGTCAAACAGTTTTCACTTCATTCACTTCGCTAACCAAATGAAACAAAGCAACAAATGCAAACAGACAGCAAAAGTTAATGAATAAAAATTTATGAGCTGCACGAACGACGATCACCGCAAACAAATTGTGGGTAGCAACAACAACAACAACATGAAACCATTTTTAATAAGGATCACACATGAGAGAGTGCTTCGGTAAATCAACACAACGATCATCATCGCACAGATCAAAAAATAAATATTAAAAACAACAACGAAGAACAGAAGCAGCTGAAAAATGCACCGATTGAATTTTAATCAATCAACTGAAGATCATCGCCGAAGATCGAACGCACGATCGACATGAGAAGTCGATCAAGAATAAGTTCTTGAGACTTCCATTCAAAAAATCTTTGCTCAATGAAAAATAAGACATAGCAAATAATAGAAATAAATAGAAAGACAATAAAATAAATATAAAAATCAAAGACACAAAGTAAAGGACTCAAATGAAAGATGAAAAAAATACTAAATATAAAAGACTCAAAATAAAAGACATCAAAAATAAAAGAAACTCCGGAATTTAATTGATCCATCGAAAATTAATGAAGGGAAGAAAAGTTAATAAATTACAAAGAAAAATAAACAAAAAGAATTCAGGGTTGAGTTTGATTCAGCGGTTTTTTCATTGTAGAGTCCGTGTGAACCGCTGGACTCAATGTTTATTCAGGCAGGAGTCATTTATTTGGATAAAAATAATGTATACAAACATAAAAAATAAAACGAGTCAAAAAGCATGACAACGCTTGACAACGAAAAAAGTGTGTGAACGTGTGAAAAAAATAAATCGAACATGATTTGAAGACATTCTGAGTTAGTTAGCAACATACACATGTTGCTGAAACATTTTGCTGCATGAAAGCTGCTGCAAGCAAAGAGCAACAACAATAATGCTTTGCGGCATGAAATACACTGAAAATTAAGTAAAAAAAGTAAAAAACAAAGAAGAATATTTTCTCTGTCTCTTATCTGAGGACGCTACAGGATGTAAAAGGACTCAAAGGACTCACTTAGTAAAAAAAAATGGAAATGGATTTGCGTATAAAATTTTATATAAAGAAAAGAGACACAAAATAAATAAATGGAGGGATTTTCTTTCAAATTGAAAACCGAATCTTTAAAGGGAGAAAAAAGAATAAAAATAACAATAAAGAAAAAGAGGAAATAAATAATAATAATTATAATATTAAAAACAATAATAATAACAATGATAGTAAAAATAATAATGATAATAATTGTAGTTATAATAATAATAATACTATTATTATTACAACAATAATACTAACAATAATAATAACAATAATAATATTAATAATGTTTTGAGTAGAGTACACGAGACAATATCAACAACAACAACAACAACAACAATGAATAAATATACTCCAAACCAAAAATAGTCATCAGAGCTAAAAATAAACCGACGAGAGAAGTAAGAAACAACAGCAAAAGAGACAATAACCAAAAAAGGAAGAACATTAAAAAAACCAAAAAAAAAACACATCAACCAACAACAAAGAATACTCAAAAATAGATCGCTATAAAAGGAAGAAAAAGGATTAAAAACGAGAAAAGAAAAACATTGAAAGAAACAAGAAAGAGAAGAGAGGGGAAGAGAAGAAATGCAATAAATGAAAACATTGCAAAAGTGATTCACTTCGCTTCGTATGCAAATAAAGACAATTTTTTTTTTATTAATTTTTTTATTATTATTTTCTTTTTTTTTGGTCTGTGCCACGGAAACTCAGCACGAACGATCGGCTGGGAACGAGAACTGTTTTTCTGATAGGCTGAAAATCGTATGAATCTGAAAAAGAAAACAAACAACAACAAAAAAATATCAAGAAAAACCGCAACTAAGAAACAACAACAACAACAAAAAGAAAAACACTAGCCCGAGACGTCTAGGAAATTCTTGTGTTGTTGTTGTTATGGTAGTTTGCGTTGTTGCTTATGTTAAAGTTGTTGTTGTAATTGTTTTTACTATTGTTGTTGTAATTGTTTTTACTGTTGTTGTTGCAGTGATGTTAAGTTTTCCCACTGTAAATGATACTTTTTCCTAAATAATCTTCCTTTTTTTACAAAGGTTTCTTGAATTTTCTTCAGTTGTTTGTAGTTTCTTTGGTATTTGTTTTATTTTTTCTCTCGGTGTGTCTCTGTCTTTCCCACTTTCTATCTCTCTCTCTCACTCCCCTCTCTCTCTCTCTCTCCTTCCTAGCGTGTTTCTCCTTTTTTTGTAGTTTTGTCATCTTCGAGAGTCGCCGGCGAAAAGATTTCCATGTTTTGCGGCTATTTTAATGTTTATTATCTTTGATCCAGATCTAATTTTCCGTTGTTGTTGTTGTTGTCGCCTTTGTTGTTGTTGTATTTGTAGTTGTCATTGTTATTGTGCTTGTTGCTGTTGCATTTGTAGCTACAGATACTTGAAGATCATAAACTGAAACCATTAAAGATCAGTTATCGACTTTGTTTGTTGATTTTACTGTTGTTATTGTTATTGTTTGTATTGTTATCTCTCTTTCTCTCTCTCTCTTTAGTCCCTTTATTGTTCTTGTTTAAATGTCTCTTTTTTTATTACGATTTTCCTAAATAATCTTAGAGTTGAGCCGAGTTGAGTAGAGAAAGAAAAATCATGCGTCTTCGAAGGATTGTTAAAAAAAATTTATTGAAAATTAATCGATTTCTGCGAAATGCTTCAGGACATCATGAAAAATAAATTTGTTTGTTCAAATAAGAGTCGAATTCTACGAAATGAGATTGAAACGATGGTAAGTTTTTTCAAAAAGGAATAAAAATATGATCGCCTTTTTGCTTGACAAACGTTCGAAAAGGTTTGATTAAAACGAGTGATTATTATAAAGACATTTCATTATTATATAAAATAATAGATAACAGAAAAAGAAAGACACCAACAACAACAAAAACAACATCCTTCAACATTTTAGAGTTTAGAAAGAAAGCATTTTAAAGAACTTTAAAAGAATTCATTTGAAGCCACTCGGACTGCGATTGTTGTTGGTGTTGTTATTGTATTGTTTAAGGTGTTGTTGTTGTTAAAAAAACTACTATAAATTGTTGCCTTGATTTCTTCACAACAGCAAAATGAACTCATTATTTTTATTACTATTATTAATAAAAGCCACAAGAGCAGCAAAGGAAACCGACAAAAATTACAACAAATAATCAAAGTAGCAACACTTGAGCAACGGCTACAGAAACAACAATCCGACAATCAAGCAAACAATCGGTCAGTCAGTCAATCAGTCTGCCAGTCTGCCAGCCAAGCAGCTGCTACTCAGCGTTACTTAATAATGTTGTTATTCCTTCCGGTGGAGATGCCAATTTAGACGTTGTTTGTACACAAATACATACACATGAACACACACTCACACACACACACCAACACACGTAACACTCACGTGGTCAGCAGCTGCATAAAAACGAAGCCAAAATCAGGAGAAAGAAAACGAAAGAATGTGCTCATGTTTTTTCAATTAAGTTCACATTTGTTGCAAATGAAATGCAGGGCAACAACAACGATTTCATTTCAATTCGCATTCGCTTATGTACACATGTGTATTTGTGTATGTCAGAAACACACACACACAAACACACACACATTCAGACAAACAGATGATGTTGCCATCTGAACGAAATGTTTTTCATTTAAGTCTAAAGTATTGTTTGCTGGCCGAAACGACAGCCAAAAAAACTAGGAAAAAAGTGAAAATGACAGAAATAAAAGAAGACAAGAATTGTTGTCCTTGTTGTTGTTGTTGTCCTTGTTGTTGTTGTTGGTATTTGAACAACATTAGTAACTAAAACCGAGAAGCGAAAGCTTTAAAAACAAACACGAAACGACTGAACGATGGATGATGTGGGATGCAGAGCGGAGGGAGGTGGTGAGGGGGGGTGAGGAGGAGTGTCGGGGTCTTCGGTTAGCCAGAATTTGGTTGGCCGGAACTGCTTGGTCGATAGTGTAGCCAGATCGCTTGAAACTGTCACAAACACTGGAATTTATTTGTCACTGTTTTTGTGATGAAGAATGATGGACAACTTTTTCATTTCACAGAATAAAAACAATAAAGGACAAAAAATCTCATCGTTTTTGTCTGTCTACAGATTTTTATACCCTGATATTTTTGTTGTTTTATTGTAGTTGTTGTTATTTTTGGGTTTGCTTTAAACTCATTTAGATTCGGTTTATTTTTCTTTATTATCATTTAAGTAGAACTTCTTTTATGAAAGATTAGTTTTAGTCTAAGAAAAGCGAATAAATTGGATGAACAATAAAATAAAATAAAATAGAAATAAAATAAAAATAAAATTGTTTTCTATTCCAAATTCGTTAGTTTATTGAAACTTCGTAAAAAGTAAAATTTTGATTACAATTTAATTTGTAGCACTTTTTTAAGTAAAATTTTGATTACAATTTAATTTGTAGCACTTTTTTCGCGATCTCCAATCAATGATAAATTCAAGAAATCATGTAAAAAGCGAAAATGAGCGAAAGAGTGAAAATTAGAGATGTAATCCTAATAAAAGTTCACCATTTGACCCCGATATAATATATTTACTTGATTTGTCAATTGAGGTTGCCAGATGCGTGGATTTACCGACAAAAAACGAAGTACTGAAAAAGACAACGTGAAAAGTGTCTTTAATTAAACGAAAAGAAAGAAAAATCAAAGGAAAAACAAATCATTGACAACAGAAACAGAAATTGAAGCGAGTACAAAAAAAGTATAAGTTTGTGGGATGGAGTGGACGATGATGGAATGGAAGGGAGAGGGAGGGGTGGGGGTGGAGATTGGTGGGATGAAATCTCATCTGCAGAACTCGGTTACGAATGCGAATGCGACGAAAAACACGCAACAGTTTTTAATTACTTCGCAGTGCAAAGAATCGTTTCGAGTGGCGAAACATCAAAAGAAAGAAGATTTTCCAGGCGACTTTATTTGGTTTGCTTTGTGTTGGTTTTCTTTTTAATTTTATGCTGAAGTTCAGAAGTTAGTGACAAGGGGAAAAACGAAGATCGGGGGGTCGGTGGAGGGAGGGGAGGGTGGAGGCATCACTTTCGATGTCTGGCCGTCGCGTTGCTGGAACTGAATTGAAAATGAACGGTGAATAAAGTTTATTAGATGACGAAATGATACAAGAAGAAGAACAACAACATTAAACACAAGAACAACCAAAAAAATATCATGAAACTTTATTAATCTTTAAAATAAACATTATTAAACTTTAACAAAGTATTATTAATGTCGTTTTTTAACCTATTTTTAAATAGAACAACAACAACAACAACATAAGAATAAAAAAACAGGAGCAACACACGGAACAACAACAACGGAATGATTTGGGTCTTCTTCGGTGCCTTTTTACGTCCTCGTTTCTCAGGCAATTAAAAGAATATTCAACATGGAAAAATACACTTTAGTGCAAGACTCGGTATTTATACTGTAAACATACACACACCAACAAACACACAACCATAAGAACATATAGATGAGTGTATGTGTGTATGCATGTAGAAGATGCTTCGTTTCTATGCTTGGGCACCGTTCAGTTGGGTGGCTGTTTTTGTGAACTTCAACGCTTTTAAAATGATTCAATTACGTTTCCGAAATACGACAACACACTCTAAAGAGAGAGAGATAGAGCGAGAGAGATGAAAGCAAAAAAAACCAAAACCATTCATATGATTTTCAAAGAAATATAAATTCAAAATTAGAAAAACTGTTGAAATTAAGAAAAAAAACTATCCTACAATCGTTTGTTTGTCGTTCCGGATTTTGTATTTTGTATTTTATAGTTGTTGTTATTGTACTTATAGTTGTTGTAATTGTATTTATTATTGCTGTTCTTGTATTTGTTGTTCTTCTGGTATTTCTTGTTGTTGCTTTTCCCCCTTCAGCTACCACTGAATCAATGAACTTCAAAACTTTAGCTTCGACTTGAAGCAGATGCGGCTAGAAGTAGTTTTGATTTTGAGAGAATGATGGAGTGGGAGAGATGGAGAAAGAGGGAGGGAGAGGGATAGAGAGAGAGTGAGGAAGAGATTGTCTTGGTTGGGGGGGGGGAAGGTGAACGAAAGGGCGAGCGAGAGGGCGATCAAAAGGGAGAGAAGCACTCCTTTTGAAGGTATACATTTGCTGTTGTTGTTGATTTATTTTATGTTCTTCAGCTACTCCGGATTCTTAAATTTATTGTTTTTATTCTTCTTCCACTTCTTTGGCTTTTTCTTCATCTTCTTTTTTGTTCTTTCCTTTTTCTTTGTAAACTTAAGCAAGCGCTTTAGTGAAAGTTTATTGTTTTTATTAGTATTTTTTTTATTATATAATAATTTTTCCCCTTGTTGTCTGCCTTGTTGTTGTTTTTTGATATTGTTATTGTTTTCTTGTAGTTGTTTAGTTGCTTGTTTACACATCCGTTTTGTGGGTCAACTTCGATGTCGATCATCAGAAGAACAAAAATTTTAAAAAGTTGTCTTTCGATTTCAGAACTTTTGTTAATTGTTTGGAACTTATAACCTTCTCCCTTCCCTTGTCATTCCACTTTCTTCCCCTTCTCTTTTTCCATCACGCATTCCATTCCTCTCTCTCTCTCTCTCTCTCACTTTTTCCATCTCCCACTCTGCCTTCCTTCCTCTCATACTTTAAATTTGCAACCGAATTGAAAATTTAAAAAATGTAGAAAATTCGCAGGTGCATTAAGACGCCGTGATACACCGAGTATTGTTCCCGAGATTTATGGGGGAGACAACAGAGAGACAAAGATAGAGATGGAGTCACAGTGAGAGAGAGAGTGAGAGAGAGAGAGAGAGAGAGAGGCAACTCGTGGTGAATGAGGTCGGTCTTGAATTGAATTCGACTGCAATCGGGAGTAATTAACGTCGAGTGCATAAATTATGAAAAATTGAATCCATCCAACGCCCCATGCTTCCTCTCTCTTTCGCTCACGCTCTGGTTCTCTCAGAGTATCACTTTTCTCTCTTTCTCTCTCTCTCTCTTTCTCCCTCTAATCTTTCCTGTTATTCATTGTTTTCCAAGCTCACTCCATCAAGTATGATGCTCGAAATTCTGATTTGAATGGAATCCTTCTGCTGACGTAGCTGAGGATGAGATGCTTGTGAAGGGGCATGGGGGTTAGGGGACTAAAAGTGCATCAACGCGACGTACTCGTTGGTACTAGTGTCCAGGTAGTCGATGCTGCAGGTGCGACTAACAATTGTTTGGAGAACAAACGACGAAAGGAAGAACGAGGAAAGAGACGAGAGAAACGACGAGACAAACGACGAGTGAAGAGTCGAGAGAAGGGATGAGAGTAGGGACGAGAGAAGGGATGAGAGTAGGGACGAGAGAAGGAAGGAGAGAAAAGCGTCGTTTGCGTGTTGTTCTCGAAAGGAAGGAGCAAAGAGTGGCCGGTTTAATTTGGCTGGAGCCAGATGAGCGGGTGAAGTGATGAATCGTGGTAAATGAGAATTTAATTGAGAATTTATAGCTAATGCAGGGTGAAGAAAAATTCGAAAAAATGTTCTGCAGTTCATTTAGCAATTCATCAGCGAGGAAAAGCGAAGAAAAACGAAGAACACAAACGAAAAAGAAGCTCAGTGAGTGAATAAATGAAATGTGTGAAAAACCTTCAGCAACAAAAAGGAAAAGAAGAAGACAAGGAAATTGGATTAATATATAAGAAAAGAAATATTAATTAACTGAAAACAATTATAAACTTTTACCAGAAGTGATTTAAGTAGCGTAAGCGGATAACTTAAGACGATAGAATAACCATTAATTCATTTGCAAAACTCTGATTCATTCTGACAACACTTAAGTCATTGACTTAATCAAATCTATGACACTTAAGTGTATAACGGTAGTAGTTTAAGTCAGTAAAGATAGTAATTCTACTATTAAGTTAGTAACTAAAGTAAATCTACTCTGAACTCAAGTGATGAAGTAACTTAATTCTTAACTTAAGTGATCTTAAACACTTACTTAGTCAGTCGTTCATTTGTCGCGCTGTTAATACGTTTCTAATTTCAGTTGCTTCTTCACTCTTTTCTCCTTCTTCTTCTGCGATGAGTTTACAACATTTTTGCAGCTTATAAAATTAAATTTAAGGATTAGAAAAAAGAATAAAAGCAGCTTTTCACAAGGTGCCAGTTTAAAACTGCGTGCGAAGCAGTCAACAAACTATACTATGTTTTTGAATGTGTGCGTGTGTGCGTGTATGTATGTGTGCGTGTGTGTCCATGGGAGAATAGAGGCGGGGCAGAGCGATCCTCATTTCGTATTCAAAACGCGATTTCAACTCGACGAGCATCAGCTTAGTTGGCTAAATTTGAAGACTGCGAATTCAGGAACCTCCTCATAGCTCCCTCCCATCCCCTGCTATTTCCACCCTTACCACTCCCTACTACTCTTTCCCACCATCCTTCTTCTCCTCCCTCCTTCCCTTTTCTCATCGCCTTTCGTCTTCTTCGACCTCATTTCATCGCTATATCGTCATTTATTTTAGTCGCTTTCGAATTATTTTCAGCTGACGAAACAGTTTTCAGAATTAGAAGCTTCTTTTTTTCATACGTTTTTCGGTTGCTGTTGTTTTCGTTGTTGTTGTGGTTCTTCTTCCTCTTCTTCTTCTGTTGCTTTCACCTTCTTTTTGTTCTCTCTCTTTCTCTCGGATTGTCAAATATTTTATGTATTATCCTTGAACTACAAAAAAGGATTGTAAAAGAAAAAAATTCGACTGCAGTATTTTTCGGTTTCTTGTTTTTTTTTGTACTTGTTTTTCTTGTACTTTTTTTTTTGCAATGCCAATGAAATTCCGATCGTCCTCCCCTGCAGCGGATCGAACGTGCTGCGAAAACGCCTTGAAAACGCCTGGAAAAGAGTCCCGGCACGTATTTCGACAGACACAAAAAGTTTAACTTCAGAACTAATATCGAGCTCAGCTCAGACGCACCGCAGTCGAAAAGTGGGCGTGGGTGGGGAGGGTGAGGGTCAGGGTCAGAGAGAGGAGAGAGCTGAAGAAATGACAGGGTTCCGTTTCTTATAGGCTCGGAAGATATGTCTTAATTTCTTTGTTTTTCCTCAGAAACGTCTTTAATTAGAAGAAATACAATAAATACAAAATAAATACAATAAATAAAAGTACGTGAATAACCAAGTGAACAGAAAAAGCAACAAGAAATTCAGATTTTTGGCTTTTTTCAGGATTTCTTCAAAGTCCTGTAAATTTTCAGATTTTTTTTAAACTTCCATTTATCATTGTCATGTCTTTTTGTTTTCGCGATGCTGTTAACCTGCTGTTAAAACTCTGTAAACAATTTCTATTGATTTGATAGAAGAAACTTTTAAAACAAACATACTTCGCCCTCCCTTCAACAGGAAAACCACATCATGAAACAAAATAAACAAAAAGAGGGAGAAACAGAGAGAGAGAGAGAGAGAGAGAGAGAGAGAGAGAGAGAGAGAGAGAGAGAGAGAGAGAGAGAAAAAGATAGAAAGAGAGAGAGAGAGAGAGGGAAAAGTTAGAAAGAGAGATAAGACACGGAGAGAAACAACTAAAAACATCGAAACTTCTGTTAACTTTAACTTTATTTCAACTTTTTCCTTACCTCCTTCGAAGTTACATTTTTTCTATGAATTCTTTTTATATTTTTCACTCATTTAATGAATGACTTCAGAGATTGTCGCCGTATCAAAAAGAAAGGAATGGAAAAAGTGCAAGAAAGTGGGGGAAAAAAGCGAAAAAAGGAAAAAAACTCACATGCAAACTTTACAGAACTCAGCGAAACGTAAAAGTGTTCAAAGTCAACTTGAAATGGATGAAAAACTTCCACATTTTTTTTTATGGTACACTTGTTTTTTCTACCGTACCGTTAAAATTCTTGCCTGCCCACCATAACAAAAAAATCGTTAATTTAAGAAAAACTACGCTTTAAAATCAAGTCAAGTCTTAAAGAAGTGGATGAAATTTAAGGATATTTTTTTAAAATATTGTTATTGTTGGTTTTGGTAGGTTTTTGTTGGTTTTTTTAAATGTTGTTTTGTTTGTTGTTGTTTTTTGTAGTTGTTTTTGTTGTTCTTGTTGCTATACAGTCATATAACACATTCTGTGTGCCTGAAATCATTTCTAGTGATGAAAGTTGTTTAGTTTTTCGCTCCTTTTTTTAATTTTTTGCATATCTGTTTGTGGAGAGCGAACAAACGTGAAAACGTCGGTCTGTCTGTTTGTCTCTCTGTCTGTTTGTTTATCTGGTTGTCTGTGTGTTTAAAGAGTACTTCGCTGAGTTACCACTTCAGTCCGGAGGAACGGCTGCAGTAAAGCGTCATTTTGTTGGTTAAACCAACGAGACACCTTTTTCACCTCCCCACCCTTCATCGTATGAAGTGTGAAGGGCAGCAGCTTTTAAATTAATGACAACACGATGAGTTCTAAAAAATGGTGTACAGATTTTAAATTAATTACATTTTCTCCCGCAATTTGATGTCATGGAAAAACATTTTTAAAATTAGTTTTGTTACAAGTCTTTTTTTTAAATCAATACCTCGAGATTAAATGATTTAATTTACACCAAAAAAAGAATAACTATTTAATAAAAGGTTGCAGAGAAAATGTTATGAAAATCTAATAAAATCTGGAATTAAAACTCCCTCCCCTCCATCCTCCATCAACCACGCCGTTGGGAACCCACTTCAACTCTTTCAATCACTCTCAGAGTCACTCAGATCCAGAGAAATCCTTAACCAAGTGGACTCCTACCTACCCCTCCAGCCCCCACCCACTTCTCTCTCCTTTCTCTACCATTTCTTCCTTTACTCATGCTTCCAAAAACTTTGTCAACAAAATTTAATTTGATTTTTTCTCGTCTTTTTCTCACTCATTGTTTAAAGAAAATGCACAGGATTTTCACGTTCTTGAACAATAACAACCACCAGTATAACCCAGTTGGGGGGGGGGGGGGGGTAATGAAAAGCCGTTAACAGAGCAGCCGGTACCAAAAGCCAGGAAGTAGTAAAAACCATCAAAAGGATATTCGCACATTTTCGCCGACGTGTGTACAGGATTTTTTCGCATTTGTTTCGTGAGCAAAAACAATTAACGAACGAAAGTTGATTTCGAACGACGACGACTGGCGACCGAGTGCGAAGCCTGTAAGTGAGTGAGTGAGACAGAGTGAAGTGATGAATGAGCGAAGGAAGGAATGATGACTCACGTGGCATATGAGAGGAACGAGATAAGAGACTTCTTTTGGCAACACCGACGACGTGCTGCGAAGGTGACAAAAGAAAAAGCAATACAACAGCAACGAGAAGAACAACAACAACTAGTAAATAAACCAGGATGCCGTTGAAAAGAAGGATGAAAAATTTAATTACGATTTACGTGATTTAATGAATTTTCACAGAACTTTTTCGCATTTTCAATTCTCGGGTTTGATGGGAAACGTTGATGATGATGATGATGACGAGAATGAGTTAAAAATTGCATTTAAAGTTTATACTTTTAACTTTGTAAAAAATAAATTTATTAAAAAGTATTTTAATTGTGTTTATTATTATTTTTCTACGCTTACCATTTGTTGTTGATTCTTCGGTTTCTTCACCAAATCGGGGACCTTGAAGGACGTC
The DNA here is from genome assembly GCA_943737955.2 of Myopa tessellatipennis. Taxonomy (NCBI): domain Eukaryota; kingdom Metazoa; phylum Arthropoda; class Insecta; order Diptera; family Conopidae; genus Myopa; species Myopa tessellatipennis. The sequence continues at coordinate 55,584,140 of OX031316.1, forward strand.
ACCGCTTCGATGACTTCAGCCAGAAGGAGGCCATCGCGACAGTCGGCGGATAGATCGGTGACTTTCTTCTTAGATTTGGCACGCTCCAGATAATAATTGGCCCAATCGGTGTAAATCTGCGAAGGCAAAGATATTAAAAATTAAAAATAACATTTAAAATATTCAAAAATTTCTATTTATTTAAATATTTTAATTAATTGAAGCTTGTTTTTGCTTTTGACACTTTTAGTTTGCTGAAAATGTTCATGTGAAAGGTGTTGAAATCAGTTAATAGACGTGATCTATTATTTCAAACCTTGTACACTCTTCGAAATACTAAAAAATATCGAAAACTGGTAGAAAGTTTCTCTTCTTCTTGTGGCCACCGAAATCGAGTTGCTTAAAATGGCATGTTATTGCAGCATTTACAGCGAAATAACATTATAATCAGTCACGATGTTAACGGGAAGTCATTAGCAATGTTTTCAGTTATTTCCGCTAAGAACAGTAATAGCAGTAATAACAACAACAGCAACAACAACAACAAGAACAACAAAAATCACAGCAACAACAGCAGCAGGAGATTTTGATTCGTTATCTTTGTATATCTGCAGAATTCACACGATGAGGTCGTTAACGGAGATCTGCAATTTCTAGCTCTCTTTCTTTGTCTCTTTCTCTCTCTCTCTCTCACCCCCTCTCTTCTTCTAATCTGTATTTAAACTATTTGCGGAAATAGTTTAGCAAACACAGTTTAATGTAATTATAACCCGACTCTTTTGATTTCCGCTCAATATTAAAAATAATTTGCACTGTATTTAGATGTGAGGCTGTTCGCCTTTTGTGCGTCAGTTTCTCTGCTGATTTCTTTTGTTCTCCCTTCCCTCTCTCCCTCTCTCTCTTCCACTCACATTTGCAGGATAACAACCATGCAACGCATTCACAAAGTCAGTCAGTAATGAAGGCCAACAGCTGAATTCTAATTGAACCTTGAGGCAAGCATTTTTTAGAAGTAATACTGTGGCTAACAATAGGATATCCTAATAGGAAGAAGAAGAAGAAGAGGAAAGAAAACAGATAACGACAGAGATAGTGCAAGAGAGCTACAGAAGATACAGGATAAAAGGGTGGCTTGAAGAAAGGATGCACAAGTGTTTTTAATTTGCTGAAAGACTGAAAGGAAACCAGTTGTTCCGGATCTGGTTTTGGCTTCCTTACTTCGTTCGTTCTCTTCTAATCAAATCGCTGGTGGGCGAAATGGTAATCAAGAGTATCTAAGAATCGAGCTAGAAATCGGACAAAAAACTTGAGTCTCAAAATGATGGCAAAAATTAAAAATTCATTTGAGAAGAAGACATTAAAAGCATAAAATGGGCCAATTTCAGTAAAAACAGGACATGAAGTGAAGAGAGAGGCAACGAGAAAGAGAGATAGTGGAATAGAAAGAATTACTAGAGTTAATTTCACCGAATACTGATCCAAAATTAAAGAATTCCAGTGAATGGTTTCAGTATAACTCGGTTCTAAAATTGAATTTATTAAAGTGGAAAAATTATAGAAAATTTCAAGCCTCTTTCAGCAACGTTTTCCGTAAAAGAAACAACAGTTTGTATGAAATTTTATCGGTTCGAATTATAAGTTCCTTTGTTTTATTTTGCATGGCGAGTCTTTTAAACAGCAGTTAGAAATGTGATCCTCTTCCCTTCTTTCTTCTTCCTACCTTTCTCCTATCCTTTCTTCCTTCCTTCCTTTCATTCATCCTGTCTTTCTTCCTTTTATTTAACATTTTATTTATTATTTATTCCGAGCAATGTTCTATTTTCAGAAATTTTCTCATATTTCATTGTTTTTAAATATTTATACAATAACAATAACGTACGGTGTTTATTCGAGAATGTTACCGAGATAAAAAAATAAGAAAAAACTATGAAATGCAGCAAACCAGCAAAAATGTTAAATGCTGCAAGGACGAAAGTAGATGGAAGGAATTTCAAAAGAAATAACAAATAAAATTGCACAAAATATTGCACAAAAACATACTACAATCATAGTTAAAAGACAACAGAGTGAGCGAGAGATGAAACAAAAGCAAGAACGAGACCACGCTTGAGCGAGAAGAAGCATGAACAAGAAGCTGCTTGAGAGAAACTGAACCAGCAGCTGCTGTTGCTTGCTGTTGATGATTATAAATTTAGAATATTGAATGCTGAGTTTTCATGAAGTTTTGTTTTCGAAATTAAATAATTCGAGTAAAATATTTCTACAGAAATATTTCTGTTTTCATTTCTCTCGAAAAATAAATAATATAAAACAAGTTCTTCGTTGCTGGAAATACACATTAAAGAAACAAATTAAACAAAGAAAATTATTTATTCGAATTCAATCGAATTTATTTCCTTAAAGAATTGCTAATTAAATTATACTTTATTTAAAATCATAATTACAAGGAAATGTTAAAAATTATACATAATTTTATACTACAAAATAATAAAAAGAAACTACAAACCTGTACATAGTCATGTCCCATGGCAACAGCGAGGTTCTCGCTGGAACCTTGAAAGCTGACACAGCGACCCAACATTTTAAACAAATGATGATGCTGATGATGCGACTGATGATGATGGTGATGTCGATGCCGATATAAAACTTAATCAATAATAAATTGAGTGGATGAGAGCTTCTTTCAAATCATTTCTTTAGATTTTTTACACACAATTTTTATACAATTTATTGCATTTATTATTTTATTGTAGTTTGAGTTATTTATTGGTTTAGTTCAACATTTTTTATAATATTATTTTCTTTACATTATTATCCTTTGTTGAATCGGAATTTTAAAGCGCATTAAAGTGAGGGCAACGTTACAAATTATCTTCAATTTTTCACACTCGCCGTCTTATTTTCATTACCTACTTTACATCATTTCTCATAGATAATCATTAAGTTGGCTTATCATTAAGGACGCACTCTTCTTCACAGTTCCAAAGAACCATTCGAGAACAGCAACAACGATAACCAAAACCCTTTTCGAACCCTTTTCCTTGAGTCCCATTCGCCCCAGTGCACTCTTTTCCCTCCGTCCACTGGACGTTGAATTCCAGAAACACACCATCAGCATTAACCCCACATTCCGACAGGCGTTTCTACTCACACGCCTACTTAAAAGATCTGTGAACAGAGGCAAATAATTGAAATTTAAGCCTGGAGAAAAAGGATACCCTTCGCAATGTATCACTGGGGAGGAGGGAATTCGAAGGTAGGTCGAACTTGTGTCAGCTTCTCTGAGTCATCATGATGTAGGTTAAAATCAAAATTTTCAATTTTCTTTTAAGCTCAAAAGTATGCAAACGAAGAAAGGCGGAAAATCTGCATATCAAACCTCCTCCAATTTTAGAGACGACTGCCCACTTTCACGGTTGTCGAAATTAATCAAAGGAAAAAGTTTATTCGACCTCCTAAATTCCATTCCTCCCCTATACCTTCCCTCCACCAACCTCCCTCCCTTCCACCAAGTCGTCTCCTTTACATATTCAAATTATTCTATGATATCCTTAAACTGATGGTTATTTTACGTTGGTTGGTCGTTGTTGTTCGCTTGTCTTTATTGTTGGAAAACATTTCTAAGGTTTGTTTGACAAACCACTTGTAAAATATGTTAAAATATTAGGGTTGAAATTTTGTAATAAAAAATGTTCCAATTGATTTTCGATTCGATGGATTTGAATAAGTTTCGGAAAAGTGTTATCAAAATCGAACAGGAATCGGATTGGCAGGAAAAATATTATAAATACCAGAGCAAAGGGTGAAACTTTTGACATGTGACATTTATTCTTTAATATAATGCTTCAATATTTAAGATTATTCAATTGAAAAATATTCAGTCTTTCCTCCCTTTTTTCGCCTTAAAATGATCAACATACTAAATATTTCACAAAATAAAATATAGAGTAAGGAAACGGGAAAAAGTATTGTGGGGAAAAAGTAGTTGAATAGAAGAGAAAAGAGGGAGGGGAGGGAGAAACCAAAATATATGAGTACCTTTTCAGGTTGTCAAAATAAAATTGAACAAACAAAAAAGTATTGAAAACATTTTTATAGCATGTATGAGTATATTTAAGCAATATTTTTAACGGCACTTTACTTGAGTAAAAAACAGTTTGCATGTTTTTCTTCTCTTCTTTTTTTTGGTCTTCGGAAAATAAATAACAGGTTGGCAATATTTGAAATTGATATTGGATGACAAAAAAAGTGCTGCTAAAGCACTAAAATTCGATGAAGGGTGGTTGTGAATTTAGTCACGCTACGGTTAGTAAGTAAAGAGAGAAAGAGACAGAGATAGGGGGGGAAAGAGAGGGTGGAAAAAATACCATAAAATATCCACGCCACGATAATTTTGTTAGGTTATTTTTTGCTCTCTCACTCTCTGTCTCCCTCTCTCTTTATCAGTAACATCCTCTTTACACAGCGATTGATTGATTTTGATGTCACGATATTTGAGTTAAATTTATGAGTTTAATTTTTTAAATTTTTACTTTTTATCTACTTCTTGTCGTTGTTTCAAATCCTTTAAAAGCTTTCGCATTAAAATTTCGCATTAAAAAAATTTAGAACCACTTAATTACTCAATTTATAACTAAATATAGGAAAAAAACGACTGGACTGAAAAATGCACTAAGTTCAATGAATCAAATATTAATTAATTTATTTTATATATTTCGAAAAACTTTCAATTATCTAAATATATTTATTAAACATTTGATTTATTAATTAAACATTTTATTTAACTGCATCTATTAATTAATTTTACCGTTGTTCCATTTTCCACTTCTATTAAATTCAATTATTTACTTTATAATTTTCAATTTTATTATCAACTCAAAATTTTGTGTAATGTTTTTTCTTGCTTAAGATTATATTGCATTATATAATATGTAGTTTGTATCTGACAGCAATAAATTTGTTTTTGTTATTTTTTTAATCGCCAACGATTTATAAAATTTATTGCACTTTCGAAGTTTCGAATTTTCTATGCAAATTAAAAGCGTAGATAAAAGTTTAAAATAGCAAAAAATATGCTATATCATCAACCACAACCAACAACAAAATTGCAAAACAATATATTATAATGTTATTAATTGTTATATTTGAAGAACAACAACAATGAAAAGTAAAAAATCCAACAAATGAACAAACAAACATCAATCATCCTACAACTATTTAAAGACTAAAAAAGATCATAATTATTCAATATAAAACTCATGCGAAAGGAAAAAAGGTGGCAACATTTAATAGGGAAAATGCAAAGAGAACACGAGGTGAGAAGAAGATTTCTCAGAATCGCGGGGGGTGGGGAGGGAGAGAAAGAAGAGTCGAAACAAAAATAGATTCATCACGAAATGACAACTCGTCAAAAAATAAGTTTGACCCATTTTATAGAGTCAACAAAATATAAACCGAAGATGAAAACAGGAGAAGAAGAATATGAAGAAGAAGAAGAATATGAGGATGAAAAACTAGGTGAATATTGAAAATTTAAAGCAAAGCTAGAAAAACAACAACAACAGAAATCAACATGTGAGTAAAAATAACTTTTCTCTGATAAAATTTTCGCTGAAAACTTTTCCCATTTTATGGCACTTCGATTAGTTTGGAGACCAGTGGCAATTTTGCCAGGGTTGCCATCAGTTTTTAGAGCTTCGATATGGAGTGAAGTGAGCTTCGAAGATGAGTTCTTTGCTTGGTGAAGACTTCCTGATGAGATGGGTTTCATTGAGAAGGAACACTAGTCGATGAGGGTGCTGATGGTGCTGATGATGGAGGGGAAAAGGAAAAGTGGAAAGGGGTGGGTTCTGAACCTTTATACCTGGCTGTGTCCTGGCTGCTGTGAGGGGTGGACTCCAAGCTGATAAGGTTGGATGTTGTAGTTGGTGGATGCGGAGGAATAGAAGCAGGATGAGGAAGGAGAGAGCGAATAAGGCGAGGATGAAGGAGAGGAGGAAGGAGGGGCTGAAGAATTGGATGAAGAAGAGTGGAAGAAGAGGAGGATGGAGAGGAGGAGGTGGAGGTTGGTTTTACTCTTGACGAGGTGTAGATTTTTTATCTGCTGCTGGTTCTGCTTTTACACAAATTGATTTTGATATTTTTTGAGTCCCTTCGCTATCAATTTTCACCAAAATTGTTTAAATTCAGAAAAATGTTTCCTCTCTTTTTTCCATTTTTTTTTCTTTTTCATCTCTTAACCATCCTAATTCGTTTTTTTCTTAAATTTTCTGAGCTTTCAGTAAAAATTTATTGATTGCGTATCTTAAAAAAACCTTCAATGATATCCCTTTACTAGCATAGAAAACAAGCATGTTTGTTAGATTACAATAACCTAAAAATGCCGACATGTCAGATCCAGGCGACAGCAACACATGTTATAACATTCGCTATACTAGTTTAGAGGATGTTCGAGTGGAGAGCATCGAGGGAGCGTCTGTGTGAGAGAGGAAGAAGGGTCCTTCCTTCCCTGTAATGTACTTCGGTGACACTTCCATCGCCAGTTCAATTGTCTCTTAATTGCTTGTAAAATCGTTTGCCGACATTCGAAAACAGCGAAGGGGAGAAAAAATCATTGCATATTTTTAGTGGTTTCGTAGTATTATTTTGGAGCTGTTTGTTAATTTGCACACCATGGAATCTGAACAACCAACTACAAGATGATGAGGATGAGGTTTGTCTTGAATAAAGAGGGGGCGGGGGGAGGGGCGTTGTTGTATTGCTACTGGGCGCTAGAATGACGGAATGAGGAGGAGATATCGCAGTACAGCGCTTTCATTTAGTGTCATCATTCATTACTTCTACTTCCATATCATCTCTACTCTAATCAGAACTTCGATCCCTCTTCTTTCGCAATGTTCGTTAGTCTTTCGATGTCTCCGTCCAGCACCACTTTCTTCCTCCTTCCATCTTCATCCCTCTGCTCAGTATTTTTCTCCTATTCCTTTTCTTCTTCTCATTATGAACTTTATTATTGTTTGTTACTTTGAAAACAAAGTTTTTTGCAAATTGATTTTCTTCATTTATAAGTTGATCGTCCTCTTCAATAATTCACCGAACCCAAACATCTCAACCCTCATCTTTACTTTTCGTTTTCCTTTTTTCCCCTTTTTAACATTCTATTCTCTTTTGGTTCTTCTTATCCGGTTTTCCTTTCGGGTCCTGCATCATTCTTGGGACATTCCTAAATAAAAAAGAACTATGTCAATTGACAACTGGCAGAAATGTTAGAGCAACTTGAACGGATGTCCTTTTATATCCTCTCCCCTCTTCTCCTTTGGTTTACTACCCACCTCTTTTCACTTCCTTCTCATTGAAATTGACTAAAATCACTCACAACATAACAGAATCCAATTAAATGTTTACGTTAAATGAATGAACGTACAAAGGAATGAATAAATGAATGAACTCAAGTTAAAGTTTTACTAAATCTCTTTTCACGTTTATCAAATGTCAACTTTTATTTGCTGTGCTTGTGTTGTTGTTCTTGCAATATTATTGTTGCACGTCGAAATCCTCTTTAGTCCTGTCCATAACAATTAACAATAACAAAAGCAGGCAAAATTAAGAAACATGAAACTTAAGTTGTCAAAAAAATCAAAGAATGATTGTATGAATGATAGAAGGAATCAGTGAATGAATGAATGAATGAATGAATGTGTGCGTTTGAAACTGTGGGGTGATTTACAAGTTTAAGAATAGTGCAAAAATAGTGTATAGGGATGATATATAAGAATCTATTGAAAGAGTGAAGTAATGAATGAATGAGGAGGAGAGAAAAAGAATGAGAAGGAGGGAAAAAGATTTCTTATTTTGAAGTAGTCTTTGTTGTACAATCGTAATTGAATTGATTCATCATGTGATGCTTTTCATGTCTGAGATGTTTTTATTTTTGTTTCTTTTTTATATCTTAGTTGACATTTAAGACCTGTCAAAGTGACATGTGCAGTCTTCGAATTGGCATTTAAGTACTCAGGACTCAAGTGTGGCCTGTATTCATTTGATTTATTTTTAGATAGTATTTAGTTATTTTATTTAGATATGAAAATATTTATTTATTGAAATTTAGCTGTCAAATTCATTTTTATAGAGAATAATTTGACATTTCGAGCTGTCAATCTTACATTTAGATCTATCCATGTTACATTTATAGTTATCGTTTAAAATAAGTACCTTGTTGTTATATAAGACATGTCAGTTACTCAGTTAGAACTGTTAACCTGACATTGAAATCTGTCAATGTAAGATTTCCAGCTATAATTCTGACATCTCAATATACATGTTTATATCCTATATGAATCTATCTATTTTTAGGTAAGACTTGCCAATTTATTTTTATTATTATCATATTAATACATATTTTATTAATCAAACTGAAGACAGATATATTTATATGCATCATTGAATAATAAAAATTTACTAATTTTACATTGAATAAACACTTTGATTTAACCTGAAATCATTGTTTTTTATTCTATTCTTTCGGTTGTAAGATATTTTTCGAAAGTTTCTTACTTTTTTAGTTTCTGTTGCAATTATACAATAATTGAGACCTCTTAGCTTTTATTTTAGTGATTTTAAACGTCATCATCTTCATTAAACATAAAATGTTCAATCTGGAAATTTCCTCAAAGGTTCTTCAAAGATTCTTGAAAGCTTCTACAAAGATTCTTCGAAGTTTTTACAAAGATCTCCCATCGCTTGTTTTTAGTAAACTTTTCGAATTTTCGCTTTAAGTTTTGAAGCAACAAATTTAGAAATTCAGCTCATTTTCGCTAATTAATGATGGCCATGTGATCATGTTACAAGCTGGAGAAAACTTGGAAAACTTTGCGAACTGCGAAAACTCGGAAGCTTTACAAAGCGGCCGCGTTTCATTTTAAAGCCAGACGCGAGATTTTATGTTCGTCGCACGATTCGCATTCTTGTCACTCGACCCTTTTCGCCCCGCTCTTTTATTACTCTTTCGACCCACCAGAGACTGAGGTTAGGTGAGGAAAGGTTCACGTTCGTGATACTCAGTGATTATGGTGGAATGTGGGTGGGGATGGGGAGGTATTCTTTATTTAATTATCACCTAAAGGGAACCAACGGACCGCACACCCACCGCACCCACCACACCCCCTCACAGGCCACACTACGGTTCTCAGCTCCTCCTTGTAAATCGCTTTGGCAACACTGAAGCTTTCAAAAGCAGCTGTTTTTCGATGTTTCTTGTTCTTCATTGTTGTTGTTGTACTTGTATTCGTCGCAGCTGTTACTGTTACTATTGTTGTTGCTGTTCTTGTTTTGGTTGTTGTTGTTTCTATTACCATCGAATTTGCATGAACAGGAAAACGCTAGCGAAAAACTTAGCGAATACAAAGAAAAACAAAAGCAAACACACAATTTTAAGTGTGTTTATTAAACAGCCAACTTTAGACAATGAAATGGTTGAAATGCAACCCTGCAGAGAATTCCAACAAAAAAATTCGAAATAATTTCTAGCAACTGACGCAAATGCAGACGCTACTCTTTTGAGGTTTGTTGAAATTTTAAATTCAGTATATTAAATTAAATCAAAAAAAAAGCCTTTAATCTAAAATATATTAAGAGATCATCATCGAAATTTGAAACTATGAACGAGATTTTAAGCTAGAGAATAATAAAATTCAAAACTAAAAATAAAAAATACAAAAACTACAGAGTTTTAATGAAATTCAAAGAAATCGTAAAGGAGTTTATTTAATTATCCAATCAGTTTTTTTGAAGTTTTTAGATCAAGCTTTTCTTTCAATCTTGTTTACTCGTTGTTGCTGTTGTTGTTATTGTTGTTTGTTTATTTTTAGTAGTTATTATTGTTGTTGTTTTTGTTGTTCTATTAAAAGACTCCAGACATTCGTTTAACTTTGTAAATCGAAAGCAAAGAAAACGCACGAACGCAAGACACACGCATACACACACTCACACATCCGCCGACACAAAACTACAACAACAACAACGTCTGGCATCACCATCGACTATCTCAACATTCAATTGAATTGAGAAATTTATGCCTTTTATTAACAATTAAAACAATCGATAGACACTTTTTATAGTTTAAGGAACCGAATAAAATTCAACGTAGACGTTGTTGTAGCATTTTTACTGTTGTTTTTATTGTTATTTCACTGTTGTTGTTGCTGCTTTTTCACTCTGGGTTTTCCTCTTGTTTATATTCTGGATATGTTTTGTTAGCTTCTAATTAATTACGATGCTTCCTTGGATTCCATCGCGTAGAACTTAATTAATTAATGATAAACCAATAAAAAAATTTCAAAATAAATTCATTTATAGCGCTTTTCTTTTTCTTCACTGTTGATTTTTTCGACGTTTATTTTTAAGGTTTTTAAAACTATGAACTATAAACGTTAAAATTTAAAAAAACTAAAAGAAAGAGTAATTATAATAATTACCATGTTCTTACCAATTTTAGGTTTTTTTAAAAATCCATTCACTACTTTATTAGATTTTTTGTGTATAAATATTATTTTTGATTTGGTTTTCTGAATCCAAATTTTATACTTTATTATAATTTCTTTATAATTTATACTTTATTATAATATATTACTTTATAAATAATTATAATTACTTAATCATAATTGTTTGCTAATTTTTATTATTAGCTTTTTTATTATTGGTTTTAAATAAACTGACGAGTATTAATTTTTGATTAAATACATTTTATCATTTCAATTGCATTTTTTACTCTTAATTACTTATTTTGTTCACTTCATTTTCTATATTTTCTAATTTTCACTTTAAACTTAGTTAAATCTTTTATTAATTTTTTTTTTACACGAAACTTTTATCGCAATTTTGGATTTAGTTCTTTTTTTTAGCTTCTGTATTTATTTTTGTTGTTGTTTCTTTGTTTCTATGACATCCGGTTTTTCCGACGCGTTGCCATGATCGCGTTCGCTCTTCGACTGTGGAACGTGCCAAGGAAATGCCTTAAATTTTCACAGCACGACGGCCGCCGCATTTCCTCAAAGTTGCGGAAAGATCAGTGTGTGTGTGTGTGACAGAGAGAGAGAGAGAGAGAGTGAAGTCAAAAGAGAAAAATTCCCAGGTTGTGGGATAGGGGGGAGGAGGGAGGGAAGGCATGGCGCACTAAAGTGAAGCATAATCATCACCAAGCAAGTGATTTGGGTGCGAGAGGGGAAAAATAAGTTTATTTCTGGATAATAAACCAAGGAGAAAAAAACAAAAACAAGATAATGGAATTTCCTAGCATCACATGAATCAGATCATCAGTGATCATCATCAACACATCATCATCATCATCATCATCATCATCATCATCATCAACAGAGTATAAATAAAATCTTGAAGAAATCTTTTCTTGAGAAGAAGATTAAAGCAGATTAAGAGAACTCAACAGTTTTGGAGGGAGTGAGAAACAGACGGAGAAAGAGAGAGGTAGATATAGAAGGTGAAAGAGACAGATACAGAGGGAGCAAGAGAGAGATAGAGTGGACGTATGAAAGCGAGAGTGGAGAAGAAGTTTTATTAGTTTTATTTTTAAAGAAAGTTAGTATTATTTTTTAATTAAATTCCAAATTCAATTAAATTTCTAATATTAAGCATTTTTCCTCATTTTTCAATTTAATTCTTTAGTTAAGTTCTTTTATTCAATGCCTAAATTGATGTTTCAACTGAATATCCTAAGTTTTAAAAAAACTCGTCTCTTTAAGTAGAAACCGAAAACTTTTTTAGCTACAAAAACAAAATGTTTCGATATTTTTTTCTCAATCTCATAGATTTTTAATCTTGTGAAGATTTATTCGATGTGAGTTCGGAGCATGTTTGTCACGCTTTTTTGTCACATTTTATTGTCACAGCGGAAGTGATTCTTTCGTTTTTTAATGAACTTTTATAATTAGTGTCATAATTTGTGTTGATGTCATGTGTTGTTTTTTTCTTGTTATCTTGTGGTTTTTTAACGATTTCGGTCCCCTTCTTTTTTAGGAGCGTTTTTCTTCTCGTTTTCTTTTAGTCTGGATTTGTTTTGCTGTCTGTTTTCTTTCTGTTTTATTTTCCTTTATTATTTCTTTTTAATTTTATAGTTTATATTTCATTTCAGTTCGTTTCGTTTCTTTTTTTTTATCATTTCTTTTATTTTTGAAGTTTACTTGATTTTAAAAGTAATTTTATAATAAAGCCAGAGTTGCCATCTGTTGTCATTTGGCACCTGTGTGTGCATTAAATCAATACATGGTTAAAATCAACTCATCATCATTTTTATCTTAAAATAATTGAGATAATTTTTGATGATATCTGATGAAAGGAGAACAAGAAGAAGCACAACGGACCACCCAACAACTGAAACGGCGCCGAATGAGGAAAAGCAACACGAAAAAAAAACAAGAAAAAAGGAAACGGGTCACAGAAGAGACTGAATATAATTTTTCTCTTTTAAATACTCGTGATATGACTGTCATGTAACACACACTAAAGGAAGAAAGGAGGGTGGAGAGAGGGAGGGGTGAAAAATCATGGAAAGATTGATGTGAATGAAGTGCAAAAATGTGTACGAAAGAATGAAGTAAAATTCTGTGAATATTTTTTATAAAATTAATTAATTCGTTTTTTATGTGGCAATGTTTTCCGCATTAATTTAACTTTTAATTCGTAATTTAAGTACAAACATTCTTTAAACTTTCCTTATTGCATTCCCCCTCCTTTGCCGCTTCCCCCTCTCTTCATAATTAATTTTTAATTCGCTTTTTAATCAGTTTCTCGATTTCTGAGTTCGTTTGATGGAGAGAAAGAAAAACAACAGAGAGAAAAACAACAACAAGCGCAACAACAATATAGAAATTGCAATTAATTATGAAGCATCATGTGCGTGAAAAGAACTCTCCCGTTTCCTCCATTTTCCTCCCTTGTGAAGCCTCTTTTCCTACACTGCCCCCCCCCTCCCCCCCTTACAACACCTCGTGAAACTTCTCCATCTCTCACGTTAGCTGTTCTCTTCTCTCTTTTCTACAACCTTCTCTTTTCTCTCCTGTTTTCTCTTCTCTTTTCTGAATTCACTTCTTTAAGAGTTTCATTTATTTTTGTATTTTGTTTGTTTTTAATTTTCTTTTCGTGAAATTTTCTTTTTTGTTTTTTTTTATTGTTTGTTGTTGTCCTGTGCTTTGCTGACATTCATTTGGCAATTCATCATGTTGCAACATGTCGCACGCGTCACCAGATGATGTTACTCCGTCTGATGTTGTTGTTGCGCTGTTTCTTCTTCTTGTTGTTTGTCAATGAGTTCTTTTTTTAAAATTTTGTTTGATGAGTTTTAACAATTTTTTCTACTTTTTTCCCCAGCCCAAAAATAGCAACATTGAAAAATAGGGAATAATAATAACAACAACTACGAGAATATCCATTACAAAAACATCTACAAGATCAACGTCAACAGAAGCAACCACAACAACTACACGGTAAGAATTCTGTAGGGAATTCCATCGAGTGGCTTCTTTGAAAACAGAGAAAAAGACAAAGACTATGAAGAAAAGGAAGAGAAGAAGAAAATAATGAAGAAGAAGAAGCAGCAAAAGAAGATGGGGAGAATATGGGGAGAATATGAACTTCGAGGACTTCTTTTTATTGCTTATTTCCTCTCTCCTATCTTTTTATCACTCTCTTCTTTTCACTCTCCTCTTTTTTCTTTCCCTGTCTCACACTATCACTATTTTCCCTTCACTCTCTCTACATGTTGATACCTTTCATTATAGAAGTTTTATTAATTTGATGATTTGCATTTCTAATTCTGTCAGTTTTCCGAAGTTCTTCACTTCAACTTCATTTTGAAGTTGAATTGAGATAATTTGTTGAACATTTATTCCTTTGCTAAAAATAAAACTCTCTCTTCATTTTTAGATTCTCGTATACAAAGCTAGATAATGTGTCATTGAAATACACTAACTGTTGTTGTTGTTGTTGTCATAGAAGATATCATTTCAAACATGAATTTGACTTGAAGTTATTTTTAATTGGAATATAAATCTTTCAATCTTCTAAATCAAGAAGAAATGAAACAAAGAAATAAAATTTTAAATGTAAGAAAAATAATAGAAATATAAATAAAGTAGGAGAAATTGTTAACATATCAAAAACCTTGTTAAAAAATAAGCTTTTGTGTTAACTCTTAAATTCTAATAACTTAATTAGATTTTGTATTATTATTTTTTTACTAAGATGCCTTTAAAATCTCTAGCTCTACAAAATTTCGGTAAATTTTGATAAAACCTAAAATTTCATATATTTCCTTGTACAGATTTCGAACCTCGGCTTTCAGAATATTTCCCTTCAACAGAAATGAACGAATCAAATCTGTCAAAATGAATATTTCTCAGGCTAAATTAGCAGCATTTTTTCAACACTTATATTAAATTTTCTCGCCCCTCACACTCTTCATAAACATTTGTTCCCATCCTTCCTTCCTTTCCTTTATCACTTTCCCACATGATTACAATGTTTACACAAACCGTTGTTACACGCAGTGAAGGGTTGAATTATTAACCCATCATTAAAATGTATAAAAATAAACGGGGCGCTACTTCGAGATAATAAACTACATCATAACAACAACGACAACAACAACAATACCAATAACAACACCAACAACAACACCAACAACATGAAAAACAACAAAACTATACAAACAAAAATAGAATGATTACAAAAACATTATACAGAACGATGGGGCTCACTTCACTAGCTGCCACTCAATCGTTGTTGCCTCTGTTAAACGTCACTTTGACAGCTTTACTTAGTACCTATAGACTCAAGTGTGAGTGAGACAGACACTAAAAGTAAAACGAGTGCAAAAGCAGAGGTATAAAAATAGAAGCAGAAAAACAGATGAGGAAAATAAACTCAAGTATTTTATACCAGTTGACAGTCGATGGTTACAGTAACGGCAGAGAATCCGGATGCACGGTTGCGCCACCGAGAGGATGAACAGGAAGCGAAGGGCCGTGAAGAGGGGAAAGAGGGAGAGAGAGAATGTGGTGCAAATTACTCGTCGGTTGCTTTATGAAAACGATCTTCACTTTAAACGTGCTTCTGCCACTTTGAACACTTTCTTTTTTTCATCGCTCAACACACAAACAACACTACTTTTACACGTCCCCACACCTCCTTCTTGTTTTAATATATTTCTTCTACTATTTGATTTTCTGCTCTTTTTATGGTTTTCAGCGTTTCTTGGTTCCTAAACGACGTGGTGGTAGAGGTCTACTTGAAGGTCATATACCACGAAGTGTCGGCCGAACTCTTGAGACCCAAGGTGTACATTTTCACGACCCATTTGTTCGACCAAATAAGCCGGCTAGGCACACCACTTGAATGGAACGAGAAGGTGAAACGATGGACAAAGAAGGTGGACATCTTCGGGATGGATTACGTCTTCGTCCCAGTAAACTAAGACCAGCACTGGTTCCTTCTGCTGGTATGTTTCGTGGGCGCAGACGGGTCGAAGATGATGGAGCAACCGAAGGAAGATGGCACGTGGGGCGCGAAGGTGCCATGCATCCTGCAGATGGACTCCATCAACCCAGGACCGCGCATCGAGACAGTACAATTCCTCCGGGACTATCTCCGGCACGAATACGCAACACGCAGGTCCATCGACAAACCACGGACGTTCACATAAGCTGAGCTACCGTTTCAAGTACCAGAGCTGCCCAGCAACATAACGGGACCGAATGCGGAGTATTCCTCCTCCAATACGTGGAGAAGTTCCTAGGGAGCCCCTTCCAAGACTTCCGCAGCAACCACTTCAATCATGCGGAATGGTTCTCACAGGGAGAAATAGGCAGCAAGAGGAGGGAGATAGCGTCCACCATCCAGAGGTTGGCCGAAAACCAGGAAGAGGCACGACGACGAGAAGGGGTGCCGAGAAATCGGGCCGAAAGCACGAAGCCCGAGTCAATAGAGGTCCTGGACCCCACCAGCCCTATCCGAACAGTCTACTTTGACCCCATTTCCGGTATATTTTATGACGACCTCTGTGCCGAATTCAACGGACTTGGGTCACCACTGGCAGTTCCGCCAGAGCTCGCTCCGCCCGAACCCGCTACGACAGAACTCAACCCGCCCGACCTCACGCAACAAACCCAGACCACAGATGCGAACGAGGATTGTGCCACTTATGGAGTTGTACAATTTCGAGATGTAGGAGCACCCCGACCACAGATCCTCACCACGCGCCCAGACCTCATCGACGCGATACGTCAGCGAGCAAATCAACGACAAAACAATAGCCGAATAAAAACTGGAATTCCAAACAATATTATATAGCCACGGTTTCAACAACAAAAATCTTAATAATATAATAAAATAAAACAAATACATATTATTAATTTTTCTAAGCAATTAAATCGATACGTTGACCATTTTATTAGCATACTTCATATTAATGACATCAATTACTTACTTTTATTATTAAATTCAAAGAAACTAATATATTAGTATATTTTTAGGTGACACAAAAATTACCTGAAAAAGAGAGAGAATACAGAAAATGTTAGTAAATGTTTGAGTTGAGCATATAAGAAATTAATGTTTCACAATATAGTACACGAGTTCCGCACAATATAACAGCATAAAATAGAGATTCCGCAGGATATAAGAGACTGAAATAGATTCCGCAGAATATAAGAGCATAAAATAGAGTACTGTAGAGTAGATTTGTGTTGTAGATTGTGGAGCAGATTATAAAGTAGACTATAGAGTAGGTTATAAAGTAGATTACAAAGTAGACCATAAAATAGACTAAAGACTAGATTATAGAATAGTCTACAGATTATTCTATAGAGTAGTCTATAGAGTATAATGTGAAGTAAACTATAGAGTAGACTATCGAATAGAGTAGACTAACGTGTAGGAAGTTTTGAAATAGACTATCGCTTAGTCTAAAGACTGAGCTAATGTGGAGATTTAAATCAAGAGATTCACTCTAGTGGTTCACCATGATCTTAGTAAATAAAAAAATTATTGTCTTTCTTTATATTTATATATCTATATTAATTAAAATAATAAAAGAATATATATATTAAGTATTGAAATCATTGAGGTATTCAACTCTGCCTTCTCGTCGATATTCTGTGATGTTTAAGGTACTGAAGGATTCCAAAGGATCTCATGTAATTATTTATTTTTTTTATACACTTCATATAACATGAAATAATAAAGGAAAGTATAAATTTGTAATCTTATTTTTGTTGCTTTTGATTGCTATTCTTTTAATTGAAGTTGATGTTGGAGTTTTCAAGAACTCAATTTTCAGAGCTCCATTTTCAGAGTCGAGCCAGAATTAACACTCCACTCAACTCACGTTAGCAAGTGAAGCCACCAACCCCGAACAAACAAGGACCAAGTATGAAGTTTGACAGGACGTTTCGCCGTACTCGGTTGTCCTTCGTTTAGTGTGTGGTTATAAAGCTGGCTGATAAGAGGGCTGCTGTTGTTGTTGTTGTTGTTGTTGTTGTTTTGGTAACCATTTAAAACACATGCAGCGACTCCTTTGGTGCACCTTTGATATTCATATATACGAGTTCTAAATTAGTTGAGTTTGTTTTGCTTTCCTGTTTTCTGATCCGTTTCCCGTTGTTGTTGTTGCTTTTACTTTGTCGCCAACATAAATATTCATTCTTTATTGTTACAGCAATGCTGCACACAAGAACAACAACCACAACAGCAACAACAACTACAGCCATAACAGCAACAACAACAACTACAACAACAACTTTCGCTGGATAAAAGGTTTTTCTAATCCGTTTTGAGTGTGTTCTCCTCCCTCTCTATTTTACTCTAAATTTTTTGATGGTTTTTTATGTATATATTTTATGGCGTCCTTTTTTTCTTTAGAAAACTAATTTTTGTGGTCGAAATGAGTTGGCAGCACTGAGCTTGGCACTGCATCAGCAGCAGCTTACGAGATGAATAATTGCAGTTTTTGGCTGAAAGTCGTAGCTAATCTCTGGCACTCAGCGAAATGGACGCATTAATAATTATAAATCTGGCAACATTTTCAGTTGTAACTTTTTGACAGCGGGGTGGGTGGCAAATGGGCGGGATTAACCTCTCCTGGTTTTTGACTTTTTTCACGGAAGAGTGAGATTATTATTAACAGATGAAAAGTTGTTCGCATCTCAGAGGAAACAAATTAATTAGCTTTACAGATCAAGTAATTTCGTTGAATTTTGTAATATTAGTTAGATTTTAAAATTTCGTTAAATTTTAAATCCTCGTTAAATTCTGAAATTTGTTCAAATTATTAAAATTTAAAATTTGGGTACGAAGTTCAAAGTTTTCTTAATTCATAGTTAAATTTAGGAAATCTCGATAAGTTTATAAGATTTCGTTAAATTTGGAAAACTATGAAAAATGTTGGAAAATTTCGTTAAATTCTTAAAACTTCTTTAATATTTCACACTTCTGTTAAATTTTCCAGAAAGCTTTTTCGTTTAATTTTGAAGCTTTTTCCAAATTCTGTAATTATTTAATCTTATTAAACTTTGACCGAAAGGCTTTCGTTTGTAAGCTTTCGTTAAATTTGGAAATTTTCGTTAAACTTGTAAACATATTTCTCTTTTATCCTCTATCTTTTATCTTTTTCCTCAAAATATAAATCAAGCACTATTCAAAAAGAAGCAAAACTATTCAACGTAATCCGAAGCAGTAAAAATGCATTCAAAGGAAACTCGGTCGAGTTTGTTACTTTTTTTAATCGTCCGCCGCTCAGCTGATCCGACAGACGATTTACGAAAAAAGTCCTCTTAAATGGAGCTCTTGCACAGATCACACACACACACACACACAGACGCACACATACATTGAGTGTAAAACCAGCAAAAAACGTTTTTTAAACTGCATTTAAGTCGTTTTTTTGCGTTTTTTCCTTGTGCTCCTTTTTTCGAGAGTTCGCCCTGGAAACTGTAACTACTGAGCTACGCATTTTGCTGGTGAGTTTTTACTATAAGTTTTTTTATTCCATTCAGATGAGCAGAAAGAGAATTTTTCAATATGCTGAACAAAAAACTTACATGAAAGGATGTCAGAGGCGGGAGAAAAACCAAAAACGGGACATCATTGAATGCAAATGAAAAAAATTATGGAAAAAAATTGAGGAAAAATGGTAAAATTGGGAGCAGAACTCTTAAGGAAAATGTTTCCTTTGATTTTAGTGGTTGTTGTAGTTGTTTTTCTCGGTCCGATTTTTTTCTTTATTGGGGGTTCCTCCCTCCCCCTCATTTTCTCAAGAGAAAAATTCATTCTGTTCGGCATAGAAGCCAAATCGTAGAAAAACTGTTGCTCATGTTAAATACATTGAAAAAGAATATATAAAAAAAAGTAGTAGACACAAAGTTTGTATGTGAAAAAGTAGTAGATAAAAAAGTAGTATGTGAAAAACTAGCACTCGTATTTACTGAACAAATATAATAGTAGTGAAAACCTCGATAGTAGTGAAATACTGACAGCAATAGAAGTAAGAACAGCATCTCGAAATGCAATACATTTGAATTTACATACGAATCGGAGTCTTAATGCATTTCTTTGGCGAAGGATGCTGTGGCATCGGCGCCGAGGACGGGGACAGAGGGAATACACAGTAGGGACTGAAATCTGTACACTTGACATATTGCGAATAAGCAGAGTGGGATATACATACATTGTATTTGCGGATCCATTGAATTGGTTTGCTTTGGACCAGTTTTATTTTTTAGTTCTTTTACTCATATCATCAGGGTTGGATTAAAATAAAGTGCGATGGAGAGAAAAGGATGATGAAGGGAGCCAAGCGTATAAATATAGAAGTAATAAGAGTTTATATAAATTATACAAACGCTACAACGAAAGAGATACAAAGCGATTTTCTTGGAATTGATGTTTTAGTGCATTTTTAATTTGTTTTGTGCTCTTTACATTTGTTGTGAAAACTAAAATTTTTATTTATTAATTTGTTATATTATTCTTGAGATTATATTTGAAAAAAATGTAGAATTTTTGTTTTTCTTCCATTCAAATTATTTATTTACACTTGAAATCTCTTTTTTTAGACTGACCAATATTGGTAGCCAAAGTTTAATGATTGTGTAACTCAACTGTAATTTTTAAGGGACTTCTTTTTTTCAAAAGCTCAAAATGGCTGAATAAACAATTTTTCAGAGAGACTTTAAGCAGCTTAACGGAAGTCCATGGAATTTGAAATGAATTCAATCTTCTCTACAGCACTTTCACTCAATCACTCACTCTATCACTCTCATTCTATCACTCTCACTCATTTACCAGACTCCTCACCAGACTCCTCACCTGACTTCACCTTTGAGTAGCCTCAACAAAGAAGAAAGAAGGAAAAACAATAACAAAACAACCACAACAATAAAAAGACCCAACAACAACTCTAACAACACCAACAAATAAGTGAACTCATGAACCCATTCATTCATCCATCAAAACGGAATGTAAAAATGAATACTTTATGGAAATATTTGGCCATGACAGGGTGATGGTTAGAGCGAGGAAGGGAAGAGATGGAGAGGGGGGCGAAAATTGTAAATCCCACAAAATGTAAAATTAATACGCCAACGAAATGCAAAAGAAAACAAACAAATAAAACGTCCCCATTTTAATAAAGCGTCGCCTTTTTATGATTTAAGCTCAGTTAAAAGCTTTGCTGCTGTTGTTGCTTTTGATGTTGTTGTTGTTGTCGGTTCCCTTATTATTGTGTTGTTTTTTACTGTACAGAAAATATTTTGTTTTGTTTGGTTTTCGAACGTGCCTGAAATGTTTTAAAGCCTTCTCAAACAACCATAGAAATAAATGTTAAGTGCTTAAAAGCAAAGCGTTGCATACTTTTGGGCTGTCCTTTATTATTGCGATAACAAACAGAATACGCAATCAAACCAAAATTAGTTCATTTATAATGTGGACTCAAAAAAAGAACAACAATGATTGAATGAGATGCCTCAGAAAAGTTGTTGTTATTCTTATTATTATATTTAATTTAGTGAAAGTTTTTGTTTATTATTATTTAATGATAATAAATAATGCATCTCTAAACTTTTCTAAGCACAAAACAAGTTCCAACAAATGTAATTTAATTTGGAATGTAGGTCAATTCATCGAACGAAAAACTTAATGAAACTTTTTGAATGATGTTCTACATTAAATCCAATCGTTTTATTTTCTTTTCGAACAAGAAAACAAGTAAAAAAAAATTTAGTGTTTCTGAAAGAAATCAAAAACACGCACGACTTTTTGAACGATTGCGATAAAAATGGAAGCGATTTTCTGACCTCATCACGAGGTACGTTTCATGTGGGAGAACGCAACAACAACAACAGTAGAAAGAAAAGTTCTTGCACAGCATAATTTTTCAATTTCTGCAAAGAAAAAATAAAAAACTTTTCCATTTCATAATCGTGCAAGAGTTTCATTGAGTTGTGTTACACACTCAAGCATACGGAAAGAATTTATTATATTATTTTGAAACTAACGTCGGCGGGGTTCTCCGCCTCTTCTTCCCCCACTACCTCCCCTTCACTCCATTAGAAACACGAGCTTCCATGAGTCAAAAAAAAGAGAACAAAAAAAAAATTAACGTCACGTGACTTTCGTTCGTGATTACGAGCAAATGATGAAAACAAACCGCTCCACTGGGTCTCGTAGTTCTCAGGGAGCTCCATCAATAGTTCTGTTATGCTTAGCAAGAAAAAAAAATACAAATACGAAGAGGAGAGTAGCGAAAATAAAGAATAAATACAAAAGAAAGCAAAATAAACCCAACAGAACTCTTAAAAATATAATCGCAGTCGTATATAAAAGAAAATCACAAATCTGCTTTGAAGTCGAACAGCTGAGTTTGTATGATTGCAAACGGAGGAGGGAGAAAGAATGAGAGAGAAAGAATGAGAGAGAAAGAGATAGAGAGAGAGAGAGAGAGAGAGAGAACATAAGTGGGAGCGTGTGTGCTTCTTGGTCCGTGTCGTTTTCATTCCTCATCCATCTTAACGAAAGGAAACCAGTTACTATACCACACAATGTGACCCTTTTTCACCTCTGACCCTCTCACCTCTCTTTCCCTCACTCTTCTCTTTCTTCTCACCTCTCTTTCCCCCACGACCTGTCGACCTCCACAACGATTATTATGATTTTCCTGAAGTTGGTTCACTGTAGTTCGACTTGATTTCCGTTTGGCGTAGACCACCTGTTTCCGCTTCCGTGGCTGCTTACATATTATTACGTTGTCGTCGTCATCATGATCATCATCTTCATCATCATGGTCCTCATCATCGTTATAATTTTAGTACAAGGCTGCGTTTCACTCTAAAGTGGGAAAGTTAACAAATCGAAAGAATGATGAACGACATGATGACAAATGATTCAGTCATGAATCAACTATCACTGCGATGAGCTTCAAGAGAGCGGAGAGAGAGAGAGAGAGAGAGAGAATGAAGGTAGTAAGGAACGAAGGAATGTAGGATGTAAGAAACGAAGGAATGAAGGATGTAAGAAACGAAGGAAGTACGAAGGAAGGAAGCGCAGAACTGTCATGTGCTCTCCAGGAACCTTGCTGCTGCTGCTCGAATAACTAATGAAACTTAATTTAATTTAAGCACCAAGCAGTTGAAGCATTCATCTGAGGGAGAAGATGGAAGAGGGTGGGGAGGAGGGAAGGAAAAGAGGGTGAGACAGAATCTGTGAATAAAATTGAGCTTGACAAAGCTTCGTTGAGGTGAACGCAGTTATTCGAGCTAATTTATAGTCCAGTACTTGTTTTGTGATGTCATAATAAATCACAAAACTTGACGAAATATTGATTGAGTATAATAAAACTAATAAATTAATAATAATAATAATAAACTACAATCATTAGTTTATTTGAACATAACGAAAGAAGGAAAACATTCGCTAAATTTACAACACTCACTAAATTTACAAAACCTTTAAAAACAGACAAATTGTAAAAATACTAAAAATCATAAAAAAATACTTAAATCTAGAATTAAAATAAAAACCAATTATTGCGTAAAAACCTTAACGAAAGCGTGACAAACTTTCCAGTCATTAATTATACATCGCTACTTATTATCCGCTTTAAAACCCAGTTTTGATGACTTAAACACGAGCACGTGTCAACGTAAGCGTATCAGAACAATTGAAGGATTTTTCTAAGGTTCACTTCAACCCTCCGAACACCCTTCCACAGAAAACAACAACAACACAAGCTTGTCTGCTGTGACAGCACAAAAAAAAACAAAATGCGATCCTTTCGATTTATAAGCCACAAAAGATACGCACGCATATCAAGCGAAAGGATACGTGATGCAAATATGGCAACAACAACAATAACAACAACAACAATAACAAATATTTGTTCTTTTCCAATAATTACGAATAAATTTCTATATTAACAAGGCCATAATTTGTATCTTGATATCGCATTTATGTGTTTTTATGAAGCTTTATTGCCGAACAGACAGGATAAATTTTGACAGGATTTGAAGTGAACTGAATATCTGATGGAAATGTTTTTGTTCGACCAACACTGAGACTCATCAGAGGGGTGAACTTGGCTCTTCGTCCTCCTCTCCTTCCATCTAGAAAGATAACCTGCTTGTAATATTGTTGTTGTTCGAGATATTCTACAAAAGTAAGCTACGCATTTTACTCGCTTCCTGGTTTTGTTTGCAGACTAGATGGATTTTGTAGATATTTCAGTTTTTTTTTTAAAATGATTTTCAGCCCCAACCGCTGACAGGCGCAGGATGTCCAAAGGACGGGGTTGCACCGCACTTTACAGGCGCCCCTTCGGCAAGAAATTCTGTTGTAGCGAGTGCAATTGACAGGTCGTTGTTATTCTGAATTCATGAAGTTTTGGGAAATGAAAATGAAATTTCATTTGGGATTTCATCGAGTGTATAATTATCAACTCATGTACCGAGAAGAGACAGAAAGAGAGAGAGAGAGGAAGAGAATCCTTCCTGAAGGTAATTGAAATTTGATTTGTGTGTCGCAGGAAACCCATTTTGTTGTTGCTTTTACAACAAAAACATGTGGTGAGTTTAATTGAAGTACGAGTGTTTTTTTCGTGTTAAATTTCAGTAGTAAAGATTTTAATGAAGATGGAAACGAAGTTAATTAAAACTGTAAACTTTTGAAATTGGATTTTTTTTTCAAAATTTTTAATTAATTTTATATAATAAATTTATATACTTATGTAGACCAAAGACAGAATTCACATGTCAAGCATGAATTTAAAATTGAGAATATTGTTTAAAATTAACATGGATGGATGAATAAAAGTGTTTCGACATGGTGGTTCTTTTTTCAATTATTTTATACCTTATAACAAAAATATTATATTAAACTAAGAAGAGATGCAAAAAATGCCAAAGCATACACTTGAGAGTTTAACGTATCTGAATTATTATCATTCACATTGCTCATTATTAGAGTTTTACTTCTACATGTTGTGTGGATATCAAGACCAGAATCCCAAAAGTATGCTAAGCTAAATAATTGCACTGTTACCTTGCCAACCACTCGAGGCTTTGAATACATGCAATTATTTATAGTTATCTATTTTTTATTTTCATTTAATTCCATTCGTATTTCTTCTAATCTTCTCTTCTTGTTTCTATAAAATAAAAGAACACACCACCAAAAAAACAAGAAATACTCGTACTCTGTGGAGAGCTTAAAAAACGAAGCAATCAACAAATAAATCACGTGGGAGATAAGCTCATCAGGTAGCTAAAGGATGTCCTTAAAAGGTAGAAAAAAATAAGAACATCAACAAGGGCAACAACAACAATAACAACAACAAAATAAAAAATACATAAATAAAAAAGTATCATAAAAATGTAGAAAAATATCTGTTATCAACAGCTTAGCAAAAAATAATGGATAAAAAGGAAACAAGGATAAAAAACGATGGCAAAGAAAGAAGAACGACGACAACAGCAACAACAGAAATCTAAAAACATTAAATGAAAAACAAGAACAAGAAAATAAAGTCAGGAGAACAACATCAGAGAAAATAATAAAATAAATAAATTAGAGTAACTTTGTAGATAATAAATAAAAAATGGTGCATGCTTTTAGGGACACAAGGAAAAATATGAAGAGTCTTGTTAAGAGTCTTTTAAAATGTTCTCCAATGACATGGAGACGGAAATAACTTTACTTAGAAAACTCCTCTCACAAATTTATAACCTATGGACTTTAATGTAGTGCTTCTGCCATGGTACTTTGATCTCGTTTCGAGTAATGTTCTTTTGTATGGGTAATAACATGATACAAATAATAGTTGCTTTTTAAGGGACAGAACGGAAATATTCAGGGAAATCAACGAACAGCTTGGAAGACGTCAAGACGGTCCATGAAGAACTATCCAATTGAACTCTGTAAGACTTTAAGATTAGGTTTACAAGATACTCAATTCGATGAACTGAGGTTGATAGCTTCTTATATTGTTATTCTCAATACTATAAAGTAGCATGAGATTTAAAATGGACAAATTATGTTTAACATACACGACTACTTCTCATACAAAACCCAAGCACAGATTAAATCATTGAAATCGTTTTAATGGATTGTTTGTACTGAGAGTGAAGAAAGCAGCATTTCAAGAAATTCCAAGATTATCGTCGATAAATATGTAACTTTGAAAGTTGAAACAACAGTTATAACGAGCACAACAGTCAGGATAACAAAATGCAAACAGCACAACAGCAGAGTAGAATAACACAAATAAATAACAAGCTGATTGGAAACAACAGAAAACCGGAGTTGAAAAGAAGTACAAAATAAGATGCCATCAATAATGTCAACAGCAGCGAGGAAAGAATCGCATAGCAGCTACATTTCTTCGAAAGAGAGCGAGAGAGAGAGATAGAGAGTGAGACAGAGAGAGAGAGAGAGATGGAGTGAGAGAGTGAGTGAGAGAGAATAAAGGAAAGAGAAGACAGATCAAGAAAGAAGAACAAATGTCATAGAATTAATCACGTGACTTAAGTAGACAGACCTAAGAACAGAAGAAAATGAATCGGAAACCATAATTTTTACATAATCGTAGCACAGCCACAGATGTTCCCAGCGCCTGTGAAGGGTATGATCCAGGATGAGGTTGAAGTTTTTGCGTGGGACACGATGAATGCCTCACACATGCGTGAAAATGTCGGTAATTGTTATAGTATTCAAGCATGCAGAAAGTATAATAAAGTGGCATTAAAGAAAATATTCGAAAAGTGAGGGTGTGACATTTAAGGGGTGATGGGGGTGGGAGAGAGAATGGAGTTATAGGGGAGAGAAAGAAAAATGTCTCAGGAACAAGTGCGAGAATGAGTACAAGGAAAAATGTAATAATGACTGGTTTAAGTAGTCGAAGCGGGATAAAATCGAAGTATAATCCTATAAATATGCAAGCTAAAGTTTTCAATCCTTCAACCATCTTAGCACTAATCAGGAGTGCCAATCTAACAGGAGTGATAAGAGAAAAGAATGATTTAGTAGAACAAAATAATAATCCGTTTGGAACGTATAACATTTACATTAAAAAAATAAAGTTATCCTAAAAATATGCCACATTTAAATGTAATCTCGTCATTGTACGCTGCAGCATTCATTTACGTTATATCGTATACTTATTTTCTGAATTTAATGCCACACAGTTGCAATCCTTAGCGTTGTAATCCACTGATAATCATATGTTCAATGGCATTGAATCGGAACATGTGCAATGCATTTTGCATATGCCACTGTTTCCCTTATGAATACGTTTCCACTTTTATTGCGACTGTTTAAATATAATATATTTTTATAGCTTCTTTCGCAATTTTCCTCGGAAGTACCGTTGTTTTCGTTCCGCTTTTTTGAGGTTATATACAATAATTTATATTCATTTATGTTTTCGTTTTTTTTCATACATGTACTCGTTATATTTGTAGATTAATTTAACTGAAGAGAGTTTAACATTTATACTTTGGGAGCTGGCTAAAAAGAGCACTTAATGTAAAAGAAAATTTAATTTTTAAGTATTAAACATAGAAAATATGAATAAAGAAAGTATAGTGTTGAATACAATGTTGAATGCCCTTAAATATTTTGAAATAATTTAATTAGTTTACGAAAGACAGCCAATCAACAAGAATAAACTATGAAAAGAAAAGTTATTGGATGATAAGTTTGATTTATGGAATTGTAAATTAGAGTTTATATTCCATATTCGTTTATCTGTAGAACCCATTTAAAGAACGTGACTATTACACGAAAGAGTGTACATTTCTGGCCCTGTTTCGCTCTCTGAAATATGAAAGCATTCCGCATTTTCCGTTTAGCGAACATTTTAAGCGTACGATTGTACGGATGAAAATGCATTTCCGATTACAAATTCGTTCCTTTTAGCAGGATAGGTGAGTTTTAAGGGGAAGTTGTTGGGAGACGAAAAACAACCCAGAAACAAAAAAAACACGCCACAATTTCCACAGCAACCAAAGAGGAACAACAACAACAACAACGACAACGATACAAACGTACAGATGCCCTCGCACTCTGAAGGATTCTGTGGAAAAAAGCACAACTCTGCTCAAGCATGAAATCGTTATCCTCATCCAGTAGATCCTGTATAGTGAACATGTTCATGGTATTGAAAATCTTTGGCGATGTTTTTCTCCTCATTGTTGTTGTTTTCATTCTTGTTGCTCTCTTTACTTTTGTTTCTTTCATTGTTGTTATTGTTTTTGTCATCAAAATTGCACCCTTTCTAGTGCTGCAACAACACGTGCGTCGTCGTCGCCGTGCGGTTTCTTGTTATAAAAAAAAAACAACAACAAACCTGACGCCATGCACTGACACCAGGAAGCGTTTAAGGAGCGCGCTGTTATTCCTTCGCATTCCAGACACGTGGTGGTAAAAAGGATCATCGTGTTACTTCAGAAAAACAATAACAAAAGTGAGAAATTGTTGCAGCCAGTAACTGGGAGACACACAAACTGATGTTGTCATGTCATCCCCTAAGAAGTAGCAACAGTACACGTGAGCTATTTACTTTTCTGAGTCAAATCTTTCTTTAATTTAAACCCTGCGTGCGTCAAGGCTGCCGCCACCCGTGTCCGCTCTTCCATCCCCATGCACCGTCTTCGTGTCCTTGGGTGTCATTAGCTCAATAAGATGTAAAAATGGTCGCATTCATATAAGAGCAACGGGGCTGGGTAAAACAGAGAGACAGAGAGAAGGAGAGGAAGAGGAAGAGAGGAGCGAGAGAGAGAGAGAGCGACAATATGCAACGCATAAAATGTATGGTCTGTACTTACCTACGGTCGCTCGGGAGATTATCTTTCGCAATGAGACTTTTTGATTTATGACCGCAGGAGAGATATTTTTTTCTCCAGCCCCATAGTTATTCCATCCCTTCGCTGTTACTTTGTTTTTTGTACTTTATTATTATTGCCTCTGAATATGTTTATATTTCTCTTGACTCATTTCACAGTTCGCTGCATTTTTTTAGAAATGGCTCTAGCAGTTGCTTCAATTTCGGTGTTTTATTAAAAAATTCTAGTGACATTATTATTAGGGTGATTATATAACTTTCTTCCAGTTCAAGCATTATAAAATAGATAGCTCCACGTTTCAGTACGTCTTTGACCTGGATTTTATTAGATCGAATGGTGATTTCCCCCTACTTTCGTATACATATGTAAGGAATTTGTCAACTTACATTGTCACTATTGTCAAGTGCTTCATTGAATTTTATAATCTTGTTTATTTTCGACCAGATTTTAGTCCCTCATTTCGAGTAAACCTTCTTGATTCTTATATATGATTTATCTTGATCTTATCTTTATATTAATGATGCTTATAATTTATCTTGATCTTTAGCATTCAGAATCATGCGCACATTTGGTTCTTCAAGCTCTTTCATTAAATTACATTTTTTCTCCTTGCTTTTAACAATTGAACTAGAAATCCAAGAAAATCATTTTAATTTCATTTCTAATCAAGCATCAAGTAAAACATCTGTGACTCTAAAATTTCCCTGTTTAGAATTTCTACTCCATCGACTTTTAGTGAAAAATCTACGAAATGAAAGAAAAATGATGCTTTCTTCGACTTCTCCCCTTGACGACTGTGCACCCAACCCCATCCAATGGCGCATCTAATGGCGCAATTGTAACATGAGCACAGTGCGAAAAGTTACCCTACAATTGGGCTAACGAAGTGCCAGAGGCTGATGTGAAAAAATCTATCGTATCTACTTGCGAACGATGAGAGTCGAAGAAAGGGGGCAAAAGAAACAACAGGAAAGAAACAAGTCATGCCTATTCTGCTGATGGTTCAAACTGACTCAAGCAAGAATTGATTGCTCCCCGGAGGCTATAAAAATGCATCTGAGGGGGTGCTAAGATGCATATTCAACACTTCTTTCGCAGGGTGAAATCTTGCTGTCACTGCTACTGAAAATGCTTCCGACTACACAGCGGGCCAATTAAGGGTTGCACACACTTGTTATCCACTTTAATCTGACCAATTCTGGAAAAGTGGGTGGTGAGTTGAGTAGATGTGATTCGCGTAAACGTCTCTATCGACTGTATTAAACCAAAAAAGATACATGATAAAAGTTATGAAAGTTATGAATTCTGAGATCGCACTTACCTCAATGTATCCCTGGACGCTGTCGCATTGCTGCAGCACCAGTATCGCCGGATTAGTGAACTTCAACGCCGATAGCTCATCCGGTGAACAGGGGCTTAGAAATCCACTATCCGCATCACTGTGTGTTGAAAGCGGTCGCGGCTTACGCACCTTATACTGAATGTTACGACACGGTACCGGGCCCGGATTGAAGAGCACATAATTCGTTTCGATGGGAACCGTACGCGACCGAAACTTTGCTTTCGCGTCATCTGCAGGCACCAGCGAACTTAAGTGTTGCAGATGAGTGGAACTCGCGATGTCGGTAGCCAAATCGCCGGATGAATGATTTGTTTTATTGTGCGTTTCAGAGGAGTTCAAACGAAAGGGCGAAAGGTTACGGAAGCTCAGTTTTTTCTTTGACCGTTGGAGCGTGGAACGCTGCGAAGGTGCTGTTGCACTTGCAGAGGTGGAAGCAGATGAGTTAGAGTTGGACGAGGTGGAAGATTCCACCAGAGCCGTTGAAGTGTTTGTTGCTGTGGAATTAGTGGTCAGCGTATCTTTCGACTCCTGACTGTACGACATGCAGTTCTCCGTATCGACATCGGGCTCAATATCCTGCAACAACTTTTCCAAACTTATCGACTGTGGAAGCAAATCTTCAGAAACTTCAGCAATATTCGTTTCCAAATTAATTTGAATGAGCTGCTCGTTTGTGTAGCGATTTGGTATTCCGGTTTCTATATCGATAGCGTTGTTTGGCTCCTCTTCAAAGTTATCCGGATCAATGACAAAATAATTGTGATGATCAAAATTATTAACGTCGGCAGTCACTACAAGCGAAGTGGCAGCCTCGTCCTCCTCCTCCTGTTGATCATATATCACCTCGGGCACTAATTCTTCCTCGCTAAAGTCCAAGTGTTGTCGCGAACTAAAGAGCGGATCGCGCAGTCCGTGTGGCACTAAGGCCGTCACCGCCTCTTCTAATTTCCGCTTACGTAGAGTCTTCTCATTGATGAAATCGACCGGATCGAAGAGACAGTAATTGTCCATGTGAGAGGTGTTCGCCTTTCGACGTCGTACTGGGAGGTTTTTCAACTTCTCGCTGTAGTCAACAACATCGTCATTATTATTGCCCGAATGGGGTGGACTGTTATCAGAAGGTGCCGGCGGTGGCGGAGAAGCTTCGATCGCGGAACTGCTTTGTTCTTCCTGGGCCAGAGAAGCGCTCGATTTGTGCACATGCCGATTAAGAGAGGCAAATAAACTGCGCGAGTTAAGCTTCGCAATGCAGTGCTTCAGCTCACTTACACGCCCTTTGTAAGGGCTGCTCTGAGCGCTTACAGTCTCACATGCGGCAGACGCCTCAAAGCCACTGGCACTCCTTTCAGCCCCAGCTCGCTTCTTCTGCTGCGTGCGGCACAACTCCTTGCGTTCCTTCTTGCTAAGAACCACCTTGCCACGGGAAGGCGTGGCAGGAGCGGACAACGAAACACCGACTCCGTGCTGAAGCTGTGCAGCGCGCGTGGGCATGTGTGAGATGGGTGGCGGCGTTGGCGGAGTCTCATCGCGGAATTGCGTTGCTTCCACTGAGACGCCGAAGTTGCTGCTTCGGCTCATAATGTTGCTAGACTCATAGCTGACAGGAAAATCGCAAAAGAGTTCCCTCAACTGAAAGCAGTCGTCACGAACTTCATAGTTAAGCTGCATGTAGTTGGAAGCCATCGCCAGCTGGTTGTTATCATCGTAGCATTGATAATCCAGGATCGAAGTGCTGCGTGGATTGGAGCTGCAGTCGGCTGAGTGTTTTTCTCCTGCCTCCGTGTGCGTCCGCCAGAGAGGGGAGGCGAAACCTTCTTCTCTGCTTGGTTTGCGCACTGTGCCGCCCAATCCTGTGGGCGTGCTATCGCTGGTAGAGTTTGCATTGCGATCGGAGAACTTAAAACAAAACTGCGGTGATTTCTTGGTGTGGATTTCTTGGTCTTTTTGCGACATTCTATCGAGAGCATTCAGCTGAGTCTGCTGTCGGTGGGTGGGCGTGGTTACATGTATCGTTTGACGTCTTTCGTGGTGACGCGTGTGACATACAAGTTTGCGTTGATTATTATTGTCGTTGTTTAGCTGAAAAGCCTCAACTTTTACACTAGATGGAGAGTCAGCATGATGACCGGTGGTTTGTGGTGCCGGTGACGAGGAGGAAGAACTGGTCTTGTTTGGAGACTTTGACGAAGAGACGGAGGAGGATGTGGTTGCTATCGAGTGTGGCCTCCTTTTAACGGTACCCGTAAATGAGCTTGGTGAGTCCCAGTCGTATACGGAAGTCTTTAAAAGCTCTGCACTTTTTTGGTTGTTCTTTTTCTCAGTTGCTACGGAGATGTTGTTGGGGCAGTTGTTGTTGTTGGTGGTGATGGTGGTGGTCTTGTTACTATGCCTGAATCCTTGCTCAGCATTGAGATGTGTTGCTTCTGTTGTTTGCTCAACAAATTGTTTGAAATTTTTGTTTGACGCTGTTGCCAGCATTTTTCTGTCGGTTCCGAAAGAGACCTTTATGTTGTTGTTGCTGTTGCTGTTGTTGTTGTTGTTGGTGGTGGTGTTGCTTTTGCTGTTGGTGCTTCCGTTGACTGCTCATTGTTGCTTCTTCCGCCGCTATTCTAGTGTTCATAATTCTTGGTTTGTGTTTTTAATTTCTCACTGTTTTAACTGCTTTTAGAACTGAAAGCTGATCCATCTTTAAAAATGTAATCTTCGTTTTTAAAGGTTTTTTTAATGTTGCTGACGTTGCGTTTTTTTTAGGTTGTTAGGAATTTTTCATTAAGTTTGGCTTTTGCTTCCGTAAAGCCGCCATGCATTTCGAACTGGACCTAATGGGTTTACTTTCCAGCAGTAGTTGTTTTTGTAGTGGTTGTTTTTGTTACGTTAAGGGTTGGGGTGGCACTGAAAAAAGGGTCTAAAAACGTATGTTGTTCCGTAGCTAGGAAATAAAATTAATGTTTCCATAAATCTTCATCTTGATGTGCTGCAGCGCGGCAACAAGCCGATTGTGTGAATTTTTGTAACATTTTTCATTGCATACTCTGGGGATTAATGGCTCTTGACTTTGAGGGTGTAGAAAGTTATGTTGTGTATAATTGCTTTTTGACCAGTGAGCAGAAAAGTCGAAACTAAAACTGATGTTAATGTTTTTGAAAGGAAAAAATTTCTGTGGTAAAAACATAAAAAATGTGTTGACCAGTGATAAAAAACAGAAAAGCCGTCTACGTTAAAATTCAAAAAAAAAATACAAAAATGTTGAAGAATTTAGATTTAGAAGAATAAACATTTCCATTACTTACTTTTCTTCTCTTCTTATTTGAATTTTATTTTTCTAATCTTTTTTTCTATAAAGTCTATAAAGTATAAGTGTATAGTGTTACTTTTCTATAAACACGCTTCCTTTTTAATTTTTCTGACTTTTATATAAAGACGCATTCAGATGTTCACAACTTTCTTCAAAATATGACTTTAAATGTAAAAATTCTCTTAATTAACTAATACATTTTTCTATTAATTACAGTATTCTAGTACTTTAGATTCTGTTAAAGATCTAAGTTAAAAAAAAACACTCTTTGTTTATCAACTTATTTAAAATATTGTTTACATTTTTAATTTAAAACTTGGACAGACTTCAGACGAACTTCGAACTGTGAACAGTTCGCAGTGTGAAGTTTTGAAGAGTGAGCTCTCAGCTACGAAATGAAAATAGCTGAATATTTTCAGCTCTCAAATTTCGAGGATATTAAATACGACAAAAGAAAATCTCAACTCAAGTTCATTTCCCGGTATTCACGTTGGCACGCTCTCTGACGATGGACTATTTGAAGCCATGACGTTTTCACGCTGCTTGCAATGACAAAAGTTTCAAAAAAGATACCAAATAAAATCAACGAAGGACTTGACAAAGAATTTTTCATTTTATTTGCTGCGGTTTTCCACTCTACAGTTTTTCAACAGTTCGTATTTATTTCTCTTGAGTTTCATGAGCAAAGAAAAAGAACTCGAAAAGGAAAAACCCGATTCGAAGGAACTCAGCTGCCCCGTCAAAAGCAGGGGCAAATAAAGTGAATTGAGTGCGTCGTGTGGATGACAGTTGAAAACACTTGAGAACCAGAATCTTAACCGCAATAGAAAAAACCGGCTTCTTCTCTGAGAACTTTTGCATTGTTTCGCAAGTGTAAATCAGAACTTAAAAATAGTTGTACGAATTGCATTGTGTTGAGAAAGTTCCGAGACCTTTGCGAGTATAATGCTGCATTTCTAAGGGAAAGTGATGGAAAGTGGAGGGGGTGGTGGGGAGGGCAGTTCTCTATTCTGGTAATGCAACTTCTTAATGGATCCACTGACAGTTTAACCAGAGGTTGTTGTGAACGTGATTTAAAGCTTCAGTTAAGAAACGTTTTAAGATTAAAATACGACAAAATACTCTACAAATTTGTGTCAGATTTTAAAATTTGCTTTCTTAGATTTATAATAATCCAATAAATAAGGCCCAAGTTTCGGTCTTACATTACTTTAACTTTATGTCAATCTACATGTTCTATACTATCATTTAAATTAATTTTCCTTTGTAAACTTCTAACTTTATTTTCCATTAAAAATTCCTTACGTTCGCTATTAATTTATTATATCTCACGATTGCCTAAACTTGTGCTACTCTGAGGTGTTAAAATCGTTACCGAATTTCAAGTACAAAAGTTTGGTTTTTATGAAAGGTGTTTTTCTTTCTTTCTCGCAGCAAATTCATGGTCCTTGTGTATGGATTTTTGTGTTCTACGTAAACAACAGCAACGAAAACAACAAAAACTACAACAACAAAAACAACAACGAAAGCAACAACAATAAAATAGCAACAAGAACAACAACACATTCCAAAAATTTACCGACAACCGCACAAGCAATTGAAATTGAACTCTTGTATCCTTGAATTGTCGTAGCTTTTGTCTCTTTGTTCGTTCCTTTTTTTGGTTTACATTTGTTTCAGTGTATTTTCCAGCATTTCTTGTGTTTACCTACACATCTGTGTTTTCGTTTGTGTTTACTTACACATCTAAATACAGCTCAATACTCGAAAATACGCTGCAAGGAATCACGTCGCTTGAATGCAGTCTTAATTTCGGCTTTGTAAGGTGTTTTTGTAGTTGTTGTTGTTGTTCTTATAAACAACATGTGCCAATTGTCTATTACATGTGACTGTGTGAGTGTGTATGTGTGTGTGTGTACGTGTCGTTTTGTCTATGAGTATCTGTTTTAGTTCATTTGTTCTGAGCTCTTGTTTGTATGCTTTGAGGACTTCCGTTGCACGTTGTCCTGAAAGCGAAAACAAAGAAAAATGTCCTCTAATTTGGTTGTACCTTAATGTGTATATGAGAGTGTGTATGTGTGCTTTTGTTCGTGTGAGTATTTCGAATGAATGTGATACGTCTGAGATACTTATAAAACTTGCCATTATATTGAAAGCTCTTATTCGATGAGTTCAACTTGCAAAGGCTTTTAGTCGAGCGTGGCTATTGTTTTAAATTTACTTTACTGTACTCTAATATGGAAACATACATGAAATAAATGAATGGAAGAATAATATTGAAATGGCACATTTTTTGTGGTACTTTTACAAAAAATCATCTGAAAATTGATACCGAATAAATTGCTAAGAATTTCTTTCTTGCTTCATTAGCAATATAGCAAAGTCTTTAATTATGCAGTCCCGCCTTCTTCTTCCTTTAATCTACTGTAGAAAATTTACTATTCGTTTATTATTTTTGTTGCATATTTTAAGGGTCCTAAGAAATGTTGTCCATTTCCGATGTTCACTGAATACACAGCAGAATGTATACGATCTCCTTTCATGTGTTTCTTGATACTTTACCGAATAGAATGAAACTCTACCCCATTACCCACTAACCCTCTTTTTTCTCCCTTACTCCTTCTTGTCTCCCAATCTTCTTAACCGTCTCTCGATCCGAAAATCCTCCATGAAAATCCTTGTCTAATTCATTTCGTTTAACAAATATAATTCTTTTCCGCATGATTTGAAAATTGAAATACGAGAAATAATAAAACGAAAACAGAATCAGCAGCAGAATGAGCATAACAGAGATCTATAAATAAGTTAAAGAAACCGAAAGAAAGAGAACGAATGGGAAACAACGAAATAGGTTAAATAATAGGATGGATGTTGATGGTTGAGGGAGGTCGGGGGTAGCTGAGGGACGGTTTTACTGTCTGCTATAATATAACGTGTTCCTTCTCTTATTTATATTAGAATTGAAATCTTTTTTGGATCTCAAAATTTATGAATTTTTGCATTTTGAAACTGAGAACAATATATTATTGCATAATTTTAGGATTGCCTTGGATACAATATGAAATCAAATTTTACATTGTATATGAAGTATATTTTAATGCTAGAAACAAGATTTTCCAGCAACAAAATTTATGTTTCTTATTAAAGGTTTATTTTTCATTTACTTTAAGAAAGATTTTATTTGTTTTTGAGTGCAAAATTTTTATTACATTTTTAATTTTCAGCTGAACTCCTCGGGCTATAGAAGCTTTCATCACTTGTAAAACATGCAACGCTAACGTTCTGCAGACTAGAAGAAGAAACAAGAGATATGAAGAGAGATAAAGAGAAAAAGAGAGAAAGAAAGAGAGAGAGAGATAGAGAAAGAGAGAGAGAGAGCTCATTCAGCTTCTTCTGTTTGCTTTTTCTAAAATTGCGAATATCCGCTCATATTTGCGATGCTTGCAAATGAACTCATTTTATAATTTCCGCGATTCACCACTTTCCCTCCCCCCCCCCCAACCCCCCGGCGCCCTTCGCGCCCGATTACCATGTAAAAACTGCGTGAAAAAGTATGCAATCAAAAACTAAGTTTGCCAACAAAAATTTCATATGTCTTGTAGACAGCTTCTGCTACTTTCGCTGCTAAATGGTGGAACATTTAATTTCCTCAAGCGATTCCTTGAGCAGCGACGTAATTTCGAACCTTGATTGTTAGCTTCTCCTTGGGGAACAGTAGTTGGTAGGTTGAAAAAGGACAACAACAACAAAAACTAGACGGGGGCAGCCCTGCAACTAAGGAAGCCTTTCGGGCTTCTACAAAAAAATGGTGTACAGCCCAAATGTGGAGAGCGTGGCCAATTAAATGCGAAATTGCTTGATGTTGTTGTTGTTGTAGCTGCTAATGTGCTGAATAAATTCAAAGTCAACAGCGATTTGAATCAATAAAATACAGTACAAAACATTTTCGACACGGAACACTAAAAGAACGTGTCGAAAAGCTTAAAAGGAATATTAAAGTTAACGTTTTTACAGCGCTTAAGTTAATATTTGTGGCTCCTTTAAACACTTTGAAGAGGAAATTAAATAAAAGTAAAAGAAAGACACCAAAAGTCACACAACAGAAGATATATACAGGGATACACCATATATACTAACATACACTCCTAGATAGACTTACATATCACATGCACACTCACACAAACCAACACACACACACCCACAGACACACATCATCATCTAGTCTAAAAGCCATGCTATACATTTTCACAGCTTTCTTAAGATGATGATTATTCTGGAGACTAAAACGGAGGAAAAAACGTATTCCTATCTCACGTATTCGTATTTATGCAGCTTTCTTGCCGAAATGCTCTTTTTTGCTGCTCATTCGCTTTAATGCGTTACGCTTTCTTAACGCTACTAAAACGCAATAATCAGCGAGGATCACGATTTGGCCGACGCGGAGAAGGTAACAAACAGTGATAATCACACTCTACCTCCCTCTCTCTCTCTTCCACTTTCTCTCTCTCCCTCTTACTCTTATTGTCTCCCTGTCCCCTCTTTATTTCTCGCTTATTTGCTACGTATTTCCTCTAACATAGGTTTGTCTGTCGATCCTGCAGAAAGGACTCATATTCAATGTTTCGTCGCAACACTTTTACAGGCGACGACATAATTTTTTTTATGTGGCCATTTTTTGCGTCTCACGCGTTGTGTTCATCGTCTTGCGTCTTATGTGACTGTGATGATTATTGTGTTGGTCTTTTTGTTGTTATTATGACGACTGTTGTCATGATACGGTTGTTGTTGCTGTGGTTCTTGTTGTTGTTGCTGTTCTTCTTAATGTTCTGCTCGGTGAATGTTGTAGAATTTTCTGTTTTTACTACAAACACATCCGGAAAATAAACAAACAAACAAACGTTTATACAAACGCAAACACAGACTAACACGTATACTTATACACTTACACCTACATAGACACCGGATAAGCTGGAAAACCAAAAGAAAAAACAAACGCGCTGCTTTACTCACATTTTCATCGTAAACTAAATCACTTTAGGTTTTTATACACTTTCCGAGAAGAAGAAGAAGAAATAGGATAAGAAGAAGAACGACCAGAGCAACAACTTTGAGTAGAGTATAAAGACACACATTTACTACAGTGAGAGAGGAGGAAGAGCGAGAGTAACAGCGTCCAAGAGGCATCATAAAAAAGTGACTATTAAGTACTTTAAAGGTGTGCGTTTATTTCACACACGTACTCATACTTATGCACTTACTCAAACACATCCTCAAACACATTCTCAAACAGATTTTGAAATATATACATACTGTGTTTTATTTTTGTTGACATTTTCTATATACAATATTTTGTTTTTTTAATATTTCTTTGCTTTTAATTTTTGTTTGTTACTGTTTTTTGTTTTCATGTGACTTTGTTGCTGTGGAAGGGAAAAAACGGATGCGAATACGGTTGCGGAAGTGTATGCGAAAAGATGATGCTAAAGTAACATTGAAAAATAAAAACAAAAATATGTAAATAAAAACACAAAAATTAAGCCAAAACAAGTAAATGCAGGGAAAAATAAAGAAAAACTAAGGAAGGAGAAAAAATAAAGACGAGAGAGAGACAAAATATACAATAGAAAAGAGAAGAGCAAAAACAACAACTAAAATAATAACAATAACAACATAACAGCCACAACAACAACGCAACTCCAGAGAGTGGCATTAAAATACACTCAAAACTTATGAATTTATTAGAAGCAGAAGAGTTGTGGTTGTTATTGTTGTTTTGTTGTTGTAATTGTTGCTATTGTTGTTGTTGTTATTGTACGTCTTTCGCTCTTATTTATATCGATCTATCGGCCTTTTTTGTTTCTATTGTGGTTCATTGTGTTTGTTTTTTCAGAAGCTACTCCTTAAAAACTGGACTCAATATTTTTGCACTATACGATTATATTTGCTTTTATTATCGGATTCTTTGAGGTGAGTCTAAACTTTTATACTTCATAGTAATAGGTAACAAGTTTTTACTTCTTTAAGCCTGGAGTGAGCATATCAGAATGTATTTTTTGGTGTTTGTGCATGTGTTTCTCAGAGTTCTATGAAATTTAATACAGTTATTATTATTAAATAAAGTTATAAAAACATTAATTGTGAAACTCCTTTAAACAACATTTTTAACAATACATAATAATTGATTTGTCGAATTGATAATCAACCAGAATAGGGCTGTAAAAGCCCATCAGAATAATCGATGGGCAGATTGCAGCCTAATAGTATGCAATGAAAAATTATTTAAAAATTCGCACATTTTATACACATTGTTCTTTAAAAAAAATTAATTCTTTCTTACTTTTTTTATATGATTTACCAGTTTTTTTATTTTACATTTTTCATGATTTATTATAATAATTTAATAGTTTATAGATTGATATTTATATATTTTATGTATGAATATATCTCTTAGATTTGTATACTATAGAATCTATGATACAGATTATATAGTAGATTAAAATTTGAAAAATTATTTATTATTACATTTTTCTAAAATACAAATACTTTCTGTTAATAGATTTTTA
Source organism: Myopa tessellatipennis (assembly GCA_943737955.2). NCBI lineage: Eukaryota > Metazoa > Arthropoda > Insecta > Diptera > Conopidae > Myopa > Myopa tessellatipennis. Next base: position 55,623,713 of record OX031316.1, read on the forward strand.
TTTAAATAGACATTTATTGATGATTATATTGATTATGTGATGGATATTTTTTACTGGAATAACTTTACTGTTATTAAATTATGTTTTTCTGTTTAATTAATAATATAATTAATGGTATTTTTCTTCAAAACTAATTAATTATCCAAGTTTTTTCTGTTTCACTGGTAATCCACATCCTTGCTTTTTTGTTCGATTTTAAGTACTAATTTTTTTAATTATTTTTCCTATTATTTTATTCTGTTTTTTATTTTTAATATTATTACAATATTAAGTCAAGTCATTTTCTATAGTTAATATACATGTAGTTTTATTTGTTTTATTTTATTTCGTTCTTAGAATTTCTTTTATTTTGTTTTGAGTTTTTTGTGTATTTTAGTTCTTTAAATATTATTTTTTTGAACATTTCTTTTTTATTTTTTCCACACTTCTTATTACATTGAACAAAAAAGAATATATATTTTTTATTTTTGAATTTAATTTAGTTTTCTTTTGGTTTTATTCTTTGTTTATTTGTTTTCTTTTCAGAGTCACAACGAAAACAAATCGCGCAAATTCACGTTGCGCGAAAAGTGGTGAGAAAACGATCGGAGTTGGCAGCACTTCGCGTTCGCGTGTCCGCATTCAAACACTCGCAAACAACCACTGAATTGACTGAGTTCTGAGTCCTTCGCGTGCCGCCAGGACATCGCATATAGAATACGCTTTGCAGACAAAATAGAAAAGGAACAAAATTTCCCCTTTCAAGGAGAGAAAATATCCTCCAAGGATATTCTTTTAATGAAAATAACCCTAGACTTGAATTGTGAGAGAGACAAGAAAAAGCATTCCCTGTGACTAGGTTATTGCTATTGTTTTCGCCCTCGCTTTTGTTGTTGTCTTCAATATTGTTGTTGTCCGCGCTGTTGTTGTTGTCTTCGTTGATGTTGTTGTCTTCGCTGTTGTTATTGTTGTTGCTGACCTTAGCCTTTGTTGTGGCGGCATGCATCCAGGTCGTCGTCCTTTTTTGTTTACCGCATTCAACATCGTTTGCAGACGAACAACGACCGAGGAGAGCACAAATGAACAGGTTCGTCAGGAGCATTGTGACGTCACCAATTCAGGGGAAATTCACTGGAAAACAGGTTGAGGGGAATTTTCTGTAACCTTTTAGACTGGGCTTTCAGATTTCAGGGGATTGCTTTATGTTTACTTGCGCTTTTCTTTTTTATGTTCAACAATGTTTTGGGATTTCTTTTCGCTGCACAAAATTTCAACAGGAGAAATTTTTGAATAGAGCGTAAATTATAGAAGAAATTTCAATAAATAAAAAGAAAATTTAAACTCAAAATCGAAGAAATTTATTTAGTTTCTTCGCTATATTCGATTTTTACTTAATTTTTGAAAATCTTGGCAACACTGGTCTAGCCTGTTCAGTGTTATGAACTGACCAACAACATGAACGCGGACACAAACGACGCTAAAAAACAACAATCATGCAACAAGAATTCACGACTCGTTCGAAAAAATCGTCATCCTTTCAAACGATTAAAAATGCAAAAATTATCTCAATAGAAAAATCTGTGTTGTCATTGTTGTTGCTGTTGTTCCTGTGGGAAAAGTGTTGCATGTATAAATTTTTCGAACTCACAGCGAGTGAAATAATCAAAGCAACATAAAGCGGGAGAAAAAAAATAAACTAAAAAGGTACCAAATAGAAGAACAAAGGATAACAATTAAAACAAAAGCACAACAACAAAATCAAAGGACAGCAAATAACCAACAACAAAAGAGAGTAGTGGACAAAGCAGCGAGATTTTGCTTGAAGTTTTTACAAACAGGAGAAAAACACTAAAAAATAATTAACAACTCCTGAAAAAGTTAAATAATTTACATGAAGAGAACAACGGAGAGTAAGAAAGAAAGGGAGAGACAGAGGGAGATATATATGTATATAGGGAGAGAGTGGGAAAGAGACATAAGGATAAGGGAAGCGGGAGGACGGAATGTTTCTACATTGTTTTCGTTCATCGCGATTAAAATATTGTTTATTATTTCGAAAAAGTATCTGTCACGATTAACATGAGATTAATATAGAAAGATAATGCAACTTTATTTGATAGAACAACACAAAATGGTTGAATGAATGCGAGTATAATAAAAAAATTAAAGAAGACGAAGATGTAAATATTTAATACTCTTAAGAACTGTGTTTTTGTTTCAGTTTTGAGTTTGAGTTTTAATGGAATTATAAATTCTTAAATGCTTAAATTGTTTTTTTGTTGTTTTAGTTGCAGTATAAAAATGATGATGTCAATAGAAAAACTTACCTAAAAATATGCTGATAGTAAATATTTATATTCAAATATAGTTCAAATATATTCTTAACTGGAAATAAGAAAAGGTTTTAAAATTAAACATACGATATATAAAAAGATGTTTATTATTTTCAAATTAAAATATTTACTATTATTAAAAGTATATTTATTATTATTATATAATATTATTATTAAAATTATAAATTATTGTGTATTTCAGTTAATTTCTCCACTATTATAGAAAACTTTAAGTAGATATTTATTCCACTTTCTTTAATTATAATTTGAAACTATTAATAAACTCCATTAGTTAAGTTCCTCATATTTTTATATTCTTTTATTTTATTACTATACAAAATTTATCTACAACAAAACTTTTATCTTTCTTTGCTGTTTTTTTTTTTAATCTGAAGGTTTTCCTTAAACCATTTTCGAAATAGATGAAATGTTATAAAATCCTTTTTAGTAAATTCACAAACCATCAAAAAATATTTCGATTCATCATTTCAAATTTCTTGACAATCAAGCCAAAAAATGATGTTAGAAATTCACAGTTATGTGTAAATCTTCATTGTGAATTTTCGATCTTCGAAATGTTAGAATTGCCTCTGTAGCAAAGTATTTTAGAACGGATAAATAATGTATATTTTATCTGTAATTCTCAGTTTAACTTTCGAATAAGGTTGTAAACCATAATATGTATGTATTTGAGACAAAATACGGTTTGAGTCTAAAATACATCTGGAACCTCGAAGTTTCATAGCCTTGGTACATTTTGTACTTCAATTTATATAAATAAATAAATATTATGAATATAAATATTATTAAATAAATAAATATATTATTACATAACGAAATCGTTTATGTTATTAGATAATAATATATTATGCGATATTATTAAATATATAAATAAATATCTTCAATATTTCAAATCATGTTCATACATAATATATAAATCTTGTATTTTCTTGGAATAATTTTTAATTTTAAATAAAGTCTGTAGAGATAAACCATAAAGGTATCTATAAGGGCTTGAATTATTTCAGAGATAAACGATGATATCTCGACATATAACATAGGGAATTAAATAAAAATTGTATCTCACTATGATACATAATGATATCTTATACAAAATTTCGCCATGGAGTTTTTAATTTTATACGAATTCTTTCCCTTACTTAAATCTTTGACTAAACCCGACTTGACCTTTAATACTACTTTAAAAACTTAAAAATAGTTTCTCAAGAAAGACCACAAATAGGTTGTCTATAAAATTTGACCTAAAAACTAATCATCCCCGCCTCTTAACTCCATCTCGCCCACTTTAGTTATTTTGCCTTTCAAACTAAAACGTAAGCAATAAAATGGAATTTTATAGAGCGAAGAGGAATACCATAAACAGAAAAGACATACAAACAGACACAAATACAAACGAAATGCAAAGTGTAGAAAAAGCAGTATTTATGCCATGGATCGACGTAGCTCATTTTTCAAGCCACAAGAAGAGGAGTGAAAGTGGAATGTGAAAACGCTTTTAAAACTTGATAGAAACGGGGTTGGAAATGCTTTGGTTCAGTCCACAAAAGCGAAATTTATATCAATGGTTCGGCGGCAATCAGAAACTTAACACATTTCTTTATATTGATGCAAAGAAAATGGGTTGTATTTATGTGTTTGAGAGAATGCAGTTTTAGTGTGTCTGAATGTGTGAAATGGAGCTTTTCTTAGTCTGAAAATAAAATGTGTTTTTTTCTGTTAAAGCCTGAGACTAGACAACAAGCTGTTAAAAGAGCTTTTTAAATATTATTTGGTACTGGTCTTCTCTTATTCTTGGTCTCAGTTTGGGTCTTAGGCTTAGTCTTAGTCTTAGTTTTGGTCTTAGCCTTAGTCTTAGTCTTAGCCTTAGTCTTAGCCTTAGTCTTATCCTTAGCCTTAGTCTTAGTCTTAGTCTTGGTCTTGGTCTTGATATGGGTATTGGTCTTGGCCTTTATCTTAGTCTTGGCCTTTATCTTAGTCTTGGTCTGGGTCTTTATTTTGGTCTTGTCCTTGTAGTTATTTATATCTTTATCTTATTTTGTCTTTTCTTGACTTGTTTTATCTGGTTTTTTCTTCATCTTTTGTTGTTCTTTCTTGTGTTATCACACTTTACCTATTTTTGCACCATTTCCTATAAGAAGAACGAGAATGAGGAAATGAATTGAAATTGAAGCTGGCATTTATAACTCTTTATCCCGCCGCAGTTCATGCAATCAGTCAATAATTTCCTTCCCAAGTCAACTCCACTTCACTCAATCTTGTCAATCGTTTGCTGTCAGTTCTGACTTACAATGCCAGTTTCCCGTTATGCTGCTTTGTCATGCTATGTCAAGGTGACAGCTATTAAAGAAGGATAAAAAGAGAATTGAACCGAAGAGACGATTATTTTTTGTGCTCTTTCTGTAGTTCGATTCGGTTCTGAGTAGGAACTCTTCTTCAACCGTATTTCATTTAATGAAACAATTTCAATGCGGTTTCATTTTAACGACCACAACAACAACACGATTAGAGGAGAGTAATAAAAACGAGGTCTATCAATTGAAATTAGATGGAGAAGATAATAAAAAGCAAATAAAAGAAAAGTTCTTAAAGCTTAATCTTAAAGCTTAATCAGAATAGTTAATTGAGTGTTAAGCTTAAAAGAAGGAGTCCGAAAAAACTTTAAGTACTTTAAATACCGTTGGATTACTTCTTGGAATTGTTAGAGTAATTATTTAGAAAATTAAGATACTTAAATATGATATAATACACAATCCTGTATTATGACAAATTATAGGAAAAAAGTGACCTGGAAAGAAGTACATAGACCTCATCACTTCTTTCAGGGGTAATTGTCTCGTACTTCTTCATATATTGATGACTATAATTATAATAAACATAATACTGAAACCAGTGTGAAAGAGTTTGTGTATGTAGATTATATGGAAAACCTGTAGACACTCCACAAACGCAGCTACACCCAAAGAGCATTGTAAACACCACTTCATTAAACCAAAAAACATATCCTTGTCATCCTATTTATATGCCAAAGTGATTATGGTTGTCGAATCCGTAATTACCATACATCAAAAAAACGGTGTCAATCTCCCAATCCTTTGATGGCCACTCCTTCGTTCTCCCACTCAGCTGGTCTTCTTCTTTTTTGTCTCTTCCTTGATTCGCTTTATATGTATGGATACTCAGTATATTAAAACTGTCTGTCAAGTTTCATCGATAGACTCCACTCAGATTATTATTTATTACGCAAACCCCAAAGGTAAACCTCCAAAAAGTATGCTACAGCAAAAATACGTGCTTCAAACGCGATTGTCGAAACCTGTTGTGAATATTAAAGAGGTACAAAATATAAATTGTTATGGATGAGATAACAACTTATTTTTTTATAGCTCATGTTGATTAACAACGTCAGAGATGCCACAGAAAAATAAACAGTCACAAAGGGTCACAGAAAGGTTTGAGGACGATAATAACAACATTCATACATACTTTATAGAGTTCCGCTAGGAAAATTGACAGAAATCTAAGTAATATCTTGGTACCATTACCATTATCATTATCTTTCGACATGCAGGGGAATTTCGAGTATTTCGATTGCCATAAAATATAATCAAGAATGCAAATTTATTGCGTGAGTCATGACATCGTTATTAATATTAATATTGATAGTTTATATTGATATTGAGAGGTCATGTTGATATTGAGACGTCGTATTGGTATTGATAGATATTGATATTGAATTGCCATAACTTTCAACCATAAACATATACTTGAACTTCAGAGATATGTTCAGATATCTATTTAGTGAGAGCAAGGAAATATTCCCTGAATTCAATCGGGTCTATTAATCAACGAGGAAACAATATAAATTTCAAATCTAATTTTAATGACAACTTAGTTATATAATGCATTCATAATTTAGATAACACATAAAATATGCTTGAACACCTCACAATCTAAATTGGAATTGGAATGCGTGATGTCAACTGTGATTTATAACGTGACACACGAACAGACAAAGTCAACACTCAGTCAGGAGAACCCTTCAATTTTATACACCTAAACGTATGTTATGTAAATCTTGAACTTAGCACAGTCACCCACTCGAATTTACTCTGCTGTCACCTCGAAGTAAAATGGGCCAAGCTACACTTGTGCACGAATTTTGAACTTCAGCCATCAGATTTCATACAGAAATTAGAGTGAAAACACTTTCTGAATTTAATTGAGAACTGGAATATATTATTAATTGTTTGTTTTTGCTATCAAAAAAGTTAAGGTTACTCTTTAAGACTTATAATTAATGATTGATATTGATTATTTAAAGAGTAATTCTTAAGTATCTCTTTTCATGCAGTAAAATATAATAATTATTGTGTGTGTATAGTTTGGCCCAATGTCACTTTCGTAGCCATATGCTAGGCAGAGTTATAATTAACCTCTATCATAATTTATTATTCTTTACTCTTTGCTTGCGTCTGACTTGAGCTGTAGCTGAAGCTAAATAAAGGGCTTTATTGCGTCGGTAAATATTGTAACGACGGCAGCATTCTGAGGGTGATGCCACCCTCTCTAACTAAACACTCTGCAGGGAAAACATTTAGTTGAACAACTTTTAAAATACGAGTACTTCCATAAGCTTGAAAAACTTACTCCAGCTCAGAAGAGACAATTCGTTCCGGGGTTGAAGTTCGGTACATGGAAGGTACATACATTGATTATAGACACTGCGGGTGAGTGCCGCCATCTGAAGCTACCTTTAAGCCTCTCGAGCGTGTGTGTGTCTGTGTCTCTACAAGGCATTTAATTCTTTCCATACACAGAAACCAGAAAATAACACTTTCAATTTATGTTTTCGTCGTTAGAATCTTGTCTTTAAAAGTTATTTCAAAGAGTCTTTTATAAGTTTTATCGTTTGGAACACACATAATTTTAGGCGCAGAAGAAAAACTTTACGGTTTTGTGGTTCATTGAGTGCATCGCAAGATTTAGTGTGTACAAACATCTTCTGAGGGTCTGAAACATGTACAGAAATGGGAAAAGAAAAGCAAAGAACAAATGCAAGGAAAACCAGAGAGGAAAGAAGAAGCCGCGGAGGGTCCCGAAAGATATCATATTAAATCTGATGCTTAAACGGCGGAACTTCAGTCCTTAAATATAATGAAATCTAACTAAGCTCAAGTATACAAAAAGAAACAGAAATCACTGCTGCTTAAAATAACTAACTTCAGTAGATAAAACCTAGGAATTCTTTAATAAACTCAAAACACTCTGATTATTCAAGAACTTTGCATAGCTTGTTACAAATTAGCATAAAATACCTTCAAACTTAAACTTTCACCATCATCATCGTAATCTTCATCTTTACTATATTCTCTTTTCATCCATTTTTAGCCGTTCCTATTCTTCTCCTTCTTCATCCTATATTCATCCTGTCCTTCATCTCTAAGATTCTGTTCTGTTATAAAAGTTTTTCATCAACAGATTTAATTATAAGAAGAAGTAAAAAAAGTATCTGAAAAAGGAAATAAAAACATCTGCAGGAAAAAAACAGAATACAAACCAAAGTGCGTGAGTACTTTTCTTCTTCTCCTCGGTTTTCTGACCATTCCATGACCAAGCCACATGCCCATGACCAACAAATAAAAAAACCCCGTTAACCTTTAGCTCCAGGGTTTCACGTCTCTTGTAGACGTCTTTAATGGACGCAGGCTACTTTAAAATGCAAAACTAGCCACTTGGCAGCAGAACACTTAAGTTACCTACAATTGTTATAACTAGATGATGTCGTTGTTGTTGTTGCTTTTGCTGGAGGCTTCCCTTTTGACTCCACCGCACAAACCCTGTCCAGTTACTTCAGCCGTCGGCAAAATTTTCTTCCTTTTCACCGAGTGACTGGCTTTTCAAAGTCAAGTAAAATGACTTTGACTGAAAACGTTCTGCTTTGGACAGAGCTCAAAAGTGAATCACAAAAAAGGAGAAGAAAAATGGGGAAAATAAAAAAAGCAAAAACAAAAAACAAAAGCGACAACAACCAGGAAAGTTCAAAGTCGGAGGTACGAGTAACGGCGGGTTATGGTTATGCGACGGCCTTAATGCATAAACCGGTGTGTTGCTTCAGGGCTACGTTCCACTAGCAATCTTCCTCCTTCCATCCCTACCTTCTCCCCCCCTTTCCAACCTGTACCACGAAGCAAGCAACAACGGCTCGATTTAGTTTTTCTGAGAAGATAATCAAATGAATGACAGCCGCAACAACAACAACAATAACATCAAGAAAACAAAAAGGAAACTAAAAAAAGGGCTGAAAACTCTTCCTAAACAGCAACAAATTTACGCTCAATTGCTACACATTCACTGTACGGGTAGGGAAGGGGGGGGGGAGGATAAGCACAGGAAGTAAACGTGTGCAAGGGAAGAAGTTCGGTCGGTCTTCTAGGTTTGTGCTCTCAAAATTTGTCTGCGCCAAAACATAACCGGAAATCCGTTTCATTGACAACTACGAACTCTATTACACTCACTCCCACAGGCTTTGAGTGTCTCTATCTCACTCTCCACACCATCCGAAATCTCTCTCTCTCTCTCTCTCTCTCTTTCTCTATCTTATTCTCTTCATAACTTTTCAAACACATTTGCTCTATCTTCCTCTCAACATGCTTTTGATTGCCTCTTCTTATTTTTCTTTCCGGCATAATTTTTTGCTAATATCCGTGCACCATGTTTTTTCATTCCGGCACATAAACAAATTGGCAATTCGGCGAAATTCCTTCAGCAGACCACGTGCTAAAATTTCGAGAGAGTACGAGAGAAAGAAAGAGGAAACTAGGGAAAGTGTAAGTCCTTTGAGCGAGAACTAAAGAACAAAGCCGTGAAAAGGGATACAGAGAAGCAGATTGAGAGAGAATCAAATTACGCATGTCAACTCTCCCAGTGATGAGAATAACCTACAACAAAAACTAAAATAGCCACAACATATTTAATATGAAATCTATACTTTCATTTAATAAATAACTCTCTCTCTCTCTCTTTGTTCTCTCTATTTTTCACTCTTTGTACACCTCTTATTCGCAATACTCCATTAAGGATGCAGGATCCTGGACCTGCTTTTAAAATTACTTTCTGGGTTTACGTTTGGCTTGAATGGACGTTGAGGTGTCCGGAGTTTATGATCTACATACTTTTGGACTCTATGGTTTGAGTCTTACAGTTAATTTTGAAAGATGTGATAATAGTATTATAGATAGAGTGATAATAATAGTTAAGAACCTTATCTTTAATATGTCAAAGCATATCCTATTTTAATTATTTTTCAACTCGATATTAGATATAAACTAGAACTACATTTTAAGCCTGCTCTTGTTTTCCTCTTCAATAAACTGCTTGAAGTTCCGCTATAATTCATGTTAAGTAATTCTTATATTACATTAGAATTCATAATAAATACTTCCTTGATATCTGTGTTTTTTTTTCTTAATTCGCTCTCAGTAATTAACACTTAAAAGTATGTTAAGCTGCACCATTTTAATTAAAAGTAGAAATGAAGTCATGAAGTGAAATAAAACGACTTGTTCTGTAATCTTCTACATCCGCAAAAAGTTATTTCAAGGAAACAGATGACAGAAGTATAAAAACCAGACAACGGAAACGGAAAATGATAAAAGTAGCTGCTGCTGCTGTTGCTACATCGCAAAAACTACTTAATCAAGCCGTCTTTATCGCGGAATGTAGACTTTACTCTTTCATTTTTATGACGGTAGAAATTTTGTGTCTTTGTGAAAATTGTTGAGCAAGTCTTATAGACTCTCTTGTCCTTGTTGGTGTTGTTGTTGTTTTTTTATTATTTTTGTTGTTATTGTTACTGTAAAATGGAACAAGATACACTCGCTATTCAAGCAATAAAGTTGAGTGGTGAGAAAAAAAGGAAATGAATGTTTGTTGGTTAGATGTTTGGTTGGATTATTTGCTGTTTGAATTGTTTGTTTGTCTCCCTTTTTGATTGCTGTCCCATCAGTGGAATTACCGTCAAGTATTTAAATATCTTGATTGTTTTGTTAACGCAATTAAAGTGTGATGAAAGATATGTGAATGAAATTAAGGACTCTAAAAGCATTCTATTTAATTGCTAAGCTCGTTCTGCACAAGATAGGACTCTCTAGTTGTCTAAACAGGACCGTCTGTTCCGAATTATTCAAAATGTATATCAAAAGATTAGAAATTTGACACTAAAAGCTCTAAAAATATCGTTTATAAGAAGTATTTTTTGATAATGATCCAGTAAAAAGCAACGGAAAAAATAAAATCGATTGTGTAAGAAAGAAATAGCACATCACTTTCGATTATCTTGTATTTGTCCATCTTATCTTCTCAATTGACGATACGAAAACAATCACATCAATAAAGATTATAAGTTCATTATCTGCTGTCTGCGAAAAGAACAACTTAACACTCTTAAAAAGAATTCTACCCAATTCATTCGCTCAAAAGTTAAAAAATTATTCAGATTCTGCGAGTTTTTACTAAAGTACAATAGTACAATGGCTACTTTTCCTTCTGACCCTTATTCTGAGGCACCATCCATTGTTACTCAATCGTTACCATGAAAATCAACCCCATAAAAAAGTACCATAAAAGCTACTTCCGTGTGGTTTTGTTGTTGCTGTTTAGGTCTTTAGACAAGTGTACTCGCGCGAAATAAGAAGTATTTTTACGACAGGACGTTCTTAAATAAATTGAAGTCGCGTGGCATTTTAAATGAAAAGACTTCGCTGTGACATAATGTGATGTTGTAATTTGCGTTAATTATAAATACCAAACGAGGGACAGTAAAATCCAAATGAAGGAGAGGAAAGATACTACGGAGGTAAACCAAGACGTAAAAAGGAATCCATTTAAAAACATTTAAAATGAGGGGAGAAAACCACTTTCGCATGGGAAGAAAAACTCGTGCGAAGAAAAATGTTTAAGAATCTAGAAAGTTTCTTATCCTAAACGAGTTATAGAGTATGTGGGTCACCCCATCCTCGATGTGCTAATAAACAAGCCACTTACCTGTATTGTTTCCTGGGCCGAATATTTCCGATTGTAGTCAACATGATGATGGTTCGGCATTTTCCACACTCCTAGCGTGTTGACCCCGGAGGTGTTGATTGATGATGTCGCTGTTGTTGTTAAGTTGTTCCTCAGATAAGATAAAAGGACATTCTTTCCTTTGGTTTTTCGCGTGGACTATTTTAATGTTTCAATTAATTTTTTTAATTTTTTTTTTCAAAATCCACATTTACTTTAATAAATCGAAGCTTTAATTTTACATGATTTTCAGATATCGTCTTCACGGATACATTTTTTTTCATTCAGCATTTTAAACATTTGGATTGAGACAGTTCATGGAACCTGAAACAGGATCTGAAAGGAAATGAGTATATATTCAAGTTATGATTGAATTTTTTATGACTGAAATAAAAGAGCATATTTTTATGCTGTATATAATCCAAAAAGGAGCCGGAAAAATATACCCTGAAGTTGTTTTTTTAATATCATTGTAACGGAGTTATATACCGGAATATCTTCCTAACAACAGCAATAATAACAAAAACAACAACAACAAGAATGAAAACAACAACAAGAGGGGGAAATAAAATAAAAGCACACTCGAATTATTGCTTGGGCTCAGATAAATCCTTTAAGAAAGCTGTCGACATGGGAATAAATCCTTAGTTGATAGCAGCAGCAGGAAAAGGAATTGAAAAAAGAGAAATACGAAGAAGTTCATCATAAAAACTTAATTGAAGGATATAATTTACAAAGATTTTTCCATAAATATTTCCAGAGTTTTTAGGAAATTTCTAGAATAATTTTTTTTTGGAAGTTCAATAAATCTGTTAAATTAAAAAAAAAAACATTTTTGAATTTCATGTTTTCTTAATTTCCAATTTAAATTGAATAAATCAATAAATCTCGATATTTCAATAAAATTTAATTTAAATATCAAAAAGATTTCCTTGATATTCCTTTTAATTTTTACGGATTTCGGACGATTGTTCCTGATATTTCTTTTAAGTTTTCCATCCCTTTTTTTCTATTAATTTTCTATTCTGTCTCCTTCTCGGTTTTTATTATTCTCGATCTCTGAAGTCGTAAAAGTTGTTTGTTCCAAAAGCTATTTTCGTAAATAGTTTACTCTTTAGTGAGATTATCTTATGACGCATTTGTTTTCCTTTATTTTTGGGTTCTCTCTCTTTTGCAGCACGTGTTGGAAGATAAGCTTTTCGCCCCTCATCCACGAAGCGACGTAGAATTCACGTTTATCGCTTGTCTTTCAGTTCTACTGGCGAATGACTGATTGCCTTAAAAATGGTCTGATGACCATTTCATTTACCTGGTCCAGATCCAGACAAGAATACAAAATATCGCAAAACAAATAGTAAAGTGTGCTAAATTCGGGGTTCGGGGAGGTTGAATTGAACAACAAAAGATCAAATTAGACAAAATTGGCGAGTTGCTAATTAAGAAATAAAATTTCAAATAACGTTCTTAACACAACCGTTACTCTTCCCCTGAAATTTAATTAAGTCATTCTTTTTAGAAGGTTGAAATTACGCTTTTGAGTTCTTACGAAGCTGCACTAAAAATCATTAAGTTCGCGAGTTCTGACAAGGAAATGAAATAATTCTACGTGTAATAAAGGAATAATACTTCTATCTTGAATTGTAACGGTAACAGTAACGGTAACTAGAACTCGAGACTCGTGACAATGAACCCTTGGGGCCGACAGGCAATAAATTTAGTCCAATCACGTAGCTGTTGCTTAACGAAAGATTGGCAACAGCAGCAGCAGCAGCTTCTTTCCGTCGTGTCTAGCGTATTAACAACAATGACAACAACAACAGCAACTATAGCATCACCAGCAGCAGCTTGATATTATCATCCATAGCAAGGTAAGGTTTAAATGTAGATACGAGTACAACACCTCATTCTTGGGTAACAGTTCTCTCTCAGATTTCAAAGAAGCACACACAAAAATATACAAACTTTTTAACATTCGCAAAAGTTTTCGTCATAAAAAAAAATTAGAAAAGTACTGAAAGTGTACCAAAGAAGGTCCTCATCCTCATTCCCGCCAACGGAGAAGCGTGGATGAGCGAAATGAGAGCGAGCTGATGCCGAAATGAAACAGAATGAAGCAAATTCTAAGGTTGCTCCAAAGCAATTGGGAAAAATTAAAATTTTGTTTAAATTGGCTATAAAAGAAAAATAAGAAAAAATTAAATTATAAGAAAATTTAAAGAGAGATACACTCGAAAAACTCGTCCGCAGACACTAGAGATCTGTAGTCTCTATGAACTCAATCTTTGGGTGTATATCAGTGTAATATTTAGTGTAACTTTTAGTTTAATCTTTAGTGTAACTGTTAGTGTAGTTTAATTTTCAACTAAATTGATTCTTTCAGTGTATCTACGAAAATACGCACCAACGCAGCGATACCTCAATAAACCATCTGCTACCACCGACAAACATCACCACGACGCTTCGTCAACAACTTCGTCTGGGTAGAAATGTAAACATGAGAACTAAAAGACCGTATTTTTTCCTTTCCTTTCCTTTCCCTTTTCTTTTCCTTTAAAATTTCTTTCCTCATTTAAAATACGTGGTTCTGTTTACCGAAGGAATTTCTCAAACCCACAACCACTATAAAGTTAGGTGAAAGTTAAGTGAAAGTTGGTTGGCGGCATGTTATTAAAAGGAACATCAAATAACATTTAAGTTTAGACGAGAATCTGGATTCTCATCTCATCAGATTGTTGGTTCGGATAAAAGAAAAGAAAGCGGAAAATTAAAAATACCCTTAATACTTGACTAATGATAATATGACTAGAAACGGTTCAGTTTTTCTTGTTTAAGATTGTAATTTTTAGACTTTCTTCTATCGGATCTTTACTATATTTCTATAGTATATTTCTTTTCTATTGTACTCGTATATGTAATTAAAAATAAGTATAATTTAAAGAAATTAAAACAATAAATTAACTATCTATCAATCTGTACCATTATTGGTATCTTTAATATGTATTCTAAAGAACTGTATGGCGTTAATATTGTACTAGTAGGCAATAATTGTGGCCTATATTTTGATGATCATAAATATAGATATCTAGGCTGATCTTAACGAGTATTTTGACGTGTTCCAACTAAAGGTAACTTATTTATGCAACTATTCATTTCGATCATAATGTAAGAATCGACATATTCTAGTTTTTCCCACACTTTCGTTTAATTTGGCATTTTCTTTAGTAAATTGAATGAATTGAATCCTTCGATTTATTGGTATTATCTTATATAATCCTGTAAAGAATATTTATGGTATGAAGTACATATATTCAGAGTTTGATTGATTGAAGTTGAGTACAAGTTCTGTGAATCGTCAAGCGTTATCTAAAGTATATAATGTTGCATTGTTTTAGCGTAGACCTCCTAAAAGTTCTAGCTATAGCAAGAGTATATTTCTGATTATCATCCAGATTATAATATCAAATGGTAAAAAAATTTTACGAAATATAAGGAGAAAACAGGCATGTTAGAAACAAGCAGGATTTTACCAAAGAATTGTTTTACTTCTTTCCACTGTACATTTAATTTTTACACATGTTGGCATACTGAAAGAAGTCCTGAAAACCTGAAATCATTGAACCTCTGGTCAACCACGCGTCAAATAGTACTAGTGGAAAATGAAGGCAAACAAGGAAAATAATAACGAGGGGAGGGTGATGGATCTCACATAGGCCTCACAAGTCATGACCAGAAAGGGCACGAAGGCCAAAGAGTGAAAGAGATACTCAGAGAAGGAGAACCAGTTCTGTACTCTGGCAATATTACTTTTTTTTTTGTCTTTTCACCCATTGAAGTGGCAAATATTTTGTTTGCACTTGAAAAGGGGCTCTGTTGGGGAGTGCAAAAAAGAAGAAGAAAATGAAGAAGAAGAAATGAAATTTGCTTCACACGTGTCGGCGGCCTCGACTGCAGGCTGCATTGTTAGCTTTACTGTTACCGGAAGGGGCAGGTTGGGAAGTTCGACACCCGAAAAACTTTTCCGGATGAAACAAATTGTTGACTCTCATTAGGAATACTTTCGTTTTTCGGTATCTACAATGATAGTAAACTTCTTTCTCCTGCCCTCCGTTTCCTCCTACCATTTCTTTTCCTCCTCCTCTTTTTCATCTTGTTTTCTTATGTTTCTTCTGACTTACGTATACAACAACGTCAAAAAGTTATCAAGCGACTATAAATCACTTTCAAAACATTATTCTTGTCATTATAATTGTGATTAATTATTCGTAAATTTTCCATGAATGAATTATTTGTTGCGCAGTATAATGATGATGGTATATTATAAAGTACTCGAAGTTATTTTAGTACATTTTAGATACTTTCCATTTTACTTTCCTTTTATATACTTTGCCATTCTATTTGATTCTACTGAATTAGACGCTCCCAAAGAAGAATGCGTTTGATTTTATCTTTGATTCTATCCCATTTTATATATCATGTAGGACTAAACTAACCTTCTAAAAGAAGCTAACCTAAAATTATCTCATTCAGTCAAGTTCACTCAGTAGCACTGGGAATCATAAATAAACTACAATAAAGCACGAATTCAATAACATGCAATTGAATTCTATTCAAAATCGAAGTGATTTATTGTTAGTGACTTAATTTTTTTTCTTTCAGAATATTGTTTCTGCTGTCAGAAAATGCATGTTTCTTCTCCACTGTATCGGAGCAATCATTTTCATAGATCACTCCTCCGTTGAACATTTCATTAATATGTGGTCGCTGTAGATGTCTACTATGTGTGGCACAGTGACTTGTCATTCGTCATGCCCCATGGACACACAAACAAACGAACACAACACACGTAACACACATTGAAATCTATTATGTATGTATGTACAGACATATGTATATGTATTATGTGTGTGTATACATTTCCAATCTGTCAATAAGTGAAGCAAACAATTCGGTTTGAAGGACCAAACATTTTGCTTTGGAAAAGTGATATTTTATCCGGAGGGTTTGTTTCAATGTCTGTCTGTCTATCTAACTGCCCCTTGCGGGTCTATCCGTCTGTACGGTTCTCTGTACATCTGTCTGTCTGTCCGAATGTCTGTTTCACTGGTTGTCATTCTGCCTGTCTGTTTGGCACTTCGTCTTGCATTCGAGGCGGAATTCGAACAGGCATTCAGAGAGAGAGGGAACAAGGAGAGAAAGAGAGAGAGAGAATGGAAGAGAGGGATGCATAATTGAATAGCCTACCAGATAAAGCCAGAACCATACACAGCTGAGTGGCAGATACCGATAGAAGCCAATTGTTACAAATTAACAAAGAGTGCGTCCGATTTTATTGCTTAACAGTGCAAAAACAGGGGGAAAACTGGGCAAAAATTGGGAGCAAAACAGTAGAGAGGAGAGAATAGGTGAGGAAAAGGTTTGAAAAGGATATGCGTCAGTTGTTTGTCGGTTGTTGCTGGTGTAAATGATGCACAAATGGAAAAAAAATACAGAAAAAGAAAGAAAGAAATGAAATGTAATAACACCACGTCTGTGAAAGGATGCTGCTTCATGGATATCATCCTACAGAAAAGGTTGGATGTTAGTGTCCAAAAAAAAAGAAAAATAAAGAAAAAGAAAAACAGAGCGAAATGCTGAGCGGAAATAAATTAGAGACCAGCTGAAGTCTAATGATTCAATTCGATGCGTTGGGGAAACAGGCTACGATGCATGCAGTCGCTGAAGGTGGTTGGTTGAATTAAACCAGGACACGTCAACCGAACACACAATAAACCCGCTCTGTTGTCTGAAGCTCACTTCATTAAACACATTGGCAAAGAAACCACACGAACACGAAGGATGCCGGAGACCGAAAGCAAGGAGGATGGATGTCTGGAAGATGATATAAGGACAAAGGAGGAGGACAAAGGATAAAAATAAAATAAAGTTGAAAGAAAGTTTGGATATTAGTAGAGCGTAATTAAAACGAAGAAGAATATAATAACTACATGGAATATTTACAGGATCTAAAGGATTATTAGAGATCTTCTATTAAAACGATTAGAAAATCCAAAAGGGTAACAAAAGGAACGACTACGACACTTTCATAATAATACTGATAATAACAACTGATAATAATACAAATTAAAAAATAATTAGAGTCGAACAGATTCTCTTCACTTGACCGCAATTATCTTTACACACACTGCCGAAGGATTAAGGATAAAGAATCTTAATGAAACGCAAAAGTTTTCTTAAGAAAGCCACACAACACAGTATACACACATACGTACAAATACACACACATTCCAACCCACAACACCACATGTAAACACAACCAGCCACTCACCGAACACCGACTGAGTTAAGTCGAGGTTTATTTATTAGCTTCTGTTGAAGGACATGCATACATTTGCAATTACTGTGGTGGAGCTACAATAATTAAGTAGTTAAAGTTAAGTGAACAATGGGGATATGACGATACACACGCTACATTCACCGAAAGTAAAGAAAACGGTGTTTGAAGTAAGTTTGATAAATAATTTGTCTTAAATAAACACCGAAAAATTTATTATGAATTATAAGTGGAACGAGTAACGAGGAAATTCAATCTCAATCAGCATTAAAAGTTTTTGTTTTTCTACTCATGTACGGTTGAAGTAGGTTTGTCCTAAATAAACTACGAAAATCTTATGAATTACAAATGAAATGAAAAAACTCATTTCTAGAAACTAAAAACTTATTACTAGGACTAAAATGGCTTTCATTATGAAGTCTACTTTCTATAGTGTACCTACGAAAGAACGAACCTATGAGAATATCAACCTATGAACAGTATATGCTCTCATTTTTAGCTGACTCATAACAAGGAAAGAAAATTAAATGTCAATGAATATTAAGTTAGCGGCTAAGTTAACTTTACGAATCGCTTTGAAGAATGTTTTTGTGGCTCTGGTTTTCGTTATTATTGTCGAGTAATAAACTAAGTTGAATGTCCTGCAGGGACAATGATTACTCAATGGAGCGTCGAGTAAATAGAATTTGGAGTGAAGGCAAATAGAAATAGAAATAGAAACACTAATAATAATATTGATGGAATTCAAATATTCACTGAACTACATAAGTCTAAATTGAGGCTTAAATTGCAGTCGTTGTTTCACTCTGCCACTTTTAATAAACAACAAATAATTGACTCACATTCTGCCCTGAGGGATTAAGGACGAAGCTTTCGGTCGGCGTTCATCGTTCGTGGTTCGAGTTATGCAATTTAACGCCAAATTAATTGGATGGAGGTATGGAACTTTGTTGATTTTGCAGACTCCAAATGGAGTGGAAGAGAAAGCTTTCAACCATGAGATACATTTTAATTTTAAGAGGACCTCATCGCCAGTCTCTGTCGATAGAATGGATGTTTCGAAACTTCTCGTCAACGATAACGATAACGATATCCTTCTCTTCTTAGCGATATTTAGTATTAGTTTAGTAATAAATTTAAAATTTAAATTAAAAGTTAAGAAGTTGATATTTAAAATTAATGAAATTCTTCGTTTTGTTGTAGTTGTAATCTTTTGTCGTTATATTGTTGCTATGTATTGTATAAGTTGTGATTTTTCAAATCAGTTTTCTATAATTAAAGGATACGCTGCCTTAATGAAAGGATATATTAAATTATATGCACCACTCGCTCAAATAATCTAATTTGTCTAAATAACAAACATCATTAATCATAAATTCTATTCACTTCAGAAATTTTGTGATGCCCTAAAAATATCTGTGTATCTTAAAGAGTCTTTCTCCCTATCTAGCTCTGTCTCTTTTACTCTCTCTGTCTCTTTTACTCTCCCTCTGTATCTCTCACTGTTCTCTTTTGTCTCATCTCGCAATCACCATCATCAATAGACAGAGAAACACTATATTCAACATCATTATGATTACCATCTCTGGTCCTTCACTTCAGAGATGTACCATACACCCCATTCACCCCATGCACTCCATACATACTGATATGCTTATTCTTATTGTTAGTCACGCCCCGGTCTTGTTTGTCACATCATCTTCGCCTCTTCAATTTTATGTTGTAGTTGTTGTTATTGCTGTTTTCGTTTTTGTTGTTGTGGATATTTTAGTTTCGTTGGCGTTTTAGTTGGTTGTTGTTGCTCTCCTTTTCGTTGCTATTAACGCCGGCAGTGTCGATAATGATGATGATGATGTTGATAATTATGATAATAATGATGATTATGATGATGATGATTATGATGTTGATGATGTTGATGATGATGATAATGATAATGAGAAACATCAAGTTTTTCACGTTTCTTGAATGTCAAACTTCTTCAGTGGATATGTTTTACATATTCGTTGTTGTTGGTATTATTGTTGTTGTTGCCATTATTGTTGTTGCTCGCTTATTTGTTGTTTTAACAACATGTTGTAGTTCGATGATTTTGTGTGTGTGTGTGTGTGTGTGGGTGTATATTGTGTTTGGTGCGGATCATATTGGAAATTTATTGTTGTTGTTGTTTCTCCTTCCGAAATAAAGTGGTCTCATTATATTAACTGCTGTTGTTACTGTTTTTCTGATGGGTAGGTTTTTCTTTGTTGTTGTTGTTGTTGTTTCCCCCCTTACATAACTTAATAGTTTTTGTTATTAATGATTTCCGATTTTTTTTATTTATTTCTGGTTAATTAGTTCTTCTCTCTGTTCTGATCGAAGAAAAAGTTTAATTTCACTCAAGTTTCATATGACTATATACATATGTATATACGTATAAGATGATATATATACATATTTATAAGCGTATGTGCTTGTGTATGTGTTTACTTATAGTATAGTGTATACGTTTTTTATCGTCTGTTCGAATATCGTCGGTTTTCTGAAGTCTCTCCTTCGAAGTCTTCTAACATTTCTTCGCTCTTTAATATAAACCTTCTTTCCCTCTTTAATATAAACCACAACAAGAACAACAAAAACATTGATAGCAGCTACTATTAAATGCATTAATTATATTTATGTTTCTGTCTCTGTGTGTGTGCTCCGTAAACAAATTTATTGTTTGCAGACGCTGTTGCATAACCACCTCAGATGGGCAGCCCCAGAAGAAGGGTTAAATTCACAATAAAAGCGAACAAACAGAAAAAAACAGAGGTTAAAATATCTGCAGTTCCTTCAGCTCCTTCAGTCTCTCTCTCTCTCTTTCTCTTCTTTGCTCTTATGTTCTACTTCTACTACAACTCTTCAGTTATTCTCTGGACGCATGATAATTTATGTGCCACATAAAATTAAGCGACAAGAGACAGATTCAAGATTAACTTCAGTTGTGTGTTAAATTACAATCCTTTCGTAATTTCTGGCTGGCAAGAATTTCATGCAATTGTATTTTAATATCGCAGTGAAAATTCTTTACATACTAAAATAGTGAAATTATGTAAAAATTAAAGAAAGAAAAGGTTTAAATAGGAAAAAGGTATTTAAATAATTTATAAATTAATAAAAATCATATTTTAAGTGAGTATTAGAAATAATATACTCAAAATAAATTAACAATGTTTTAAGTGAAATCTTTTTATACCCTACATCCGAAGGTGTGTGTTTTATCTAACTAAGTTTGTAGAATTGGCCTACTTTTCATGCCTAAAAAGACTGAAGGAACTTTCTTTTGAAGGAACAGCATAATGAAGCAAATCGAAGTCAACTACGACAACCAAATTTAATCCCCGAACATAGCGTACTATCAAGATTAATTAAGGAGCACAATCCGCCAAATTTTGTGGGACATTATCTGTCTTATTAAAAGTTAAATATGACATGAATCCTGGCATCATCATTAAATTAACCACAACATTCAACAAGTTCTTTAAACAGATTGATTTATTGAACAAATCATTCCTTATTTGTAGCTGAAAAAGTTAGACTTTCGACTATTTGACTTTTTAACAGCTGTGAATCCATGATATTGAAAATATTTGAACTGGAAATAATTTTAATTCGAAATAAGTCAATCAGTTTAAGTTAATGATGCAGAAGAAATTTATGCTGATGGATATGATGATGATGATGGTCATAATGATGACGATTATGGATATGATGATGATGATGGTCATAGTGATGATGATGGTCATAGTGATGATGATGGACACGATGCTGATGGGTATGATAGTGATACTAATGATGATGGATATGGTAATGATAATGGATATATATGGATAATGATAATGATAATAATGGACATGATGATGATGGATACGATAATGCTGATGATCGACATGATAACGATGATGATAATGGTCATCGTGATGATGATCATACAGATCCGTCTTTACTCGGCAGAAGAACAGAGCATCTGATGATATCGCAGCACAGAGTGAAATATTCTTCGATATTAAATCACGTCACATCACATCACGTCACGTCACGTTCCAAGAACGGAAACGCGGATGTCAGGTTCTCCGGGATTGTTTGCCATTTGTCAATAATGATGGCTAAATTAGAAGCAACAACTTTTGCTTTGAGAAAGAAGGTGAAAGAGAGTGTAAGTAAAGTAAGTAAAGTAAGTAAGTAAAGAAAAGTAAACAGAGAGAGAGAGAGAGGGAGAGAGGGAGAGAGGGAGAGAGAGAGAGATGGAGAGAGGGAGAGTGGGAGAGAGGGAGAGAGGGAGAGAGGGAGAGAGGGAGAGAGAGAGAGAGAGAGAGACAGACAGAAGAGAGGACATGAGATGGTTGCCTAAGGACGGGTACAAAAGCCTCGCGGGCAGAACTTCAAAATACGTGACACTGAAGTTTCTTTCACCTCAGATATTCTTATACAGTGTTTAAATTATTCTCTTTATTTAAGATGATAGCCAAACTTTTGAAGAAACAACAACACATTTCTTATCCAAGCGAAATGGTAAGGAAAAAAGAAGAAAAAGAAAAGTAAAACAAAAACGTATTAATAACGAAATTTTCAGCTAAGAGTTTTATACAGCTTTCAGTTTTAAAACAGCTTGTTTAAGCGAAGAAATAAAAATCACCAATAAATTAAAATTAAAAATTAAATTCCTTATTTTTAATAACTCCATAAATTTGTATATTGGCTTATTACTAATTTTTTATTCAGTTTTTTTTTGCCTGAGGAATGAATGCACTTCAGTTTGCCTTTTTTGCTGAGTCATTCAAAATTATGTGCCATCAAATGATTTTGAAACTGAGTCATCTTGTGTTTGATTTTTTCTTTCTCTTCTCTTTATTGTTCTTCTTCTTTTTATGTTTCTTCTTCTTGTTATTTCTCTTCTTCTTTTTCTTCTGATTCTTCTGCTTTTTATTTTTTCTTCTTGCCCTTTCATCAAAGCATTTTGTGTCAAGAAGAAAGCACAGTTTATGGAAAAAATGCATTTCAGAGAAATACTTGGATCAGTATCCTCAGAATTCGTGCCAACAACAGAATCTCGTTATTATTATGAAATGACAGAATCTCTAAGGCTTTCGTAGACGTAATTTAATTAACCTCCGTTGCAGTGTCTGGTCGCCCAAAACGTCGTCCTGGGTTTTAATGGACTTTTCCACTTCTTTTTCATCTACTCAGCTTTCAGAGTATGTTGGAAGTCACTCCCTCTCCCTCTCTCACTCCATCTTTTCTTCACCCACAAAGTCATCCAACAACCCCTCCTCAGGAATCACAAAAGCACCAGCAGAGTCCAACTGAACCCAACTCAGCCAACAACATCCACGTCTCACATCCTTCGGACGGCATCAAATTACAATTTTACTCGCGTGATTCATAAAAACTGAGAACAGAAAACAGATGAATCCTGAGTAGCACACGCTACCATGATTCACATTTACGCATACCCGCCGCCCACTACCCACCATCCTCCCTCCCATTTATTGATGCCCACGGAAGGAGTCTAAACTTCAAGTCGGTGATCCTTTTTCCCCTCCCCTTCCGAAGTTGTTGGCTGGCTCACTAAGCCTCTGTTTTATTTATCGCTTTTATAGTATTTAAGTCCTTCTTTTGTTTTGTCCCGATTTCATTCCGTTCCATTCTGTTCCTCCGTAGAATTTCACAGCTGACGCAGGTGCTTTTATGAGTCCTGTAAATAATACGAGCTCGTAAATATTTTTATGTTCTGTTTTTCTCACACGTGACGTGTAACAAAAGTGAAATTTTAACGCTTTGTATTCTGTGTAACTTTTTTTTGCTTCCCTGTTTTACTTTCCTTTTTACTTTACTTTACTTTATCCCATTATACGATAACGCACGCTACTGACGCAGCAGCGATGGCTTAACGACTGAGTTACTGAAATCATGTAAATTTTAGCGCCAGGACAGGAATTTCTATCAGAGACATGAAAGTATGAGGATTGCGCAAAGTTTTGATAAGACAACCGAAGAGATGCCAAGTAATATCCTAACATGACATTATTTCCATTCAAGTTATCTTCATTTCAGAGGTGGAAAAAATTGCGATGAATTTTCACGTCCTCAAAAACACGTGAGGAATATAAAGTTTGTGTATTACTCGTATCTTGTATATACTTTATTATTTGTCAAATTGGATTAACAAAACTTTATCTAAACTGTACTTGAGAATCAAAGTGAATGATGAAAGTTCTTATTAAGTTAGTCTTAACAATTGATCTGTCGACTATAGCAATTCTTCAAACAACAACAACAATCGCCAAGATTGTACTTCTGAGATTAGCCCCGTACTATTATCTGAAATCTAACGTTTAAAAATAATCTTATCCTATCTAATTCTTTGATATAAAATTCGTTACTTAAGTTAGTTGAATTCAAGTAAAGAATATTTATGAACAATTGGTTTATATACAAGTTATAATTCGAGCACATAGAATACAGAATATCTTATGTAATATATACTATAGAATATCTTATATTGCATATAGAAAATTATACATACCGTATATTAAATTAGTCATTAGAATTATCCAATCTTATCCATTATTCTTATATGCATTATCGTTAAATGATGTATTTGTTATCCTTGAATCCTTTATAATTTTGTTTGAAAGCAATATTAAAAATGGCAGCGTTTTGCATCCTTTTTCTCAAGCTTTTCATCAAGCTTTTTAATATATAAATTGCACTTTAAGACTTTATAATTATGTACAGAATAAAAAATTTTGTGAACAAAAAACACGATATATGTATTTTCAAAAATCGATGGGATTTTTATTAATATGTTTAATATCTCGACTTCAAAGGACACAGCAACCCGAAAACATTTAATATTAAATACCAAATTAACACTGAACTCTTATTTTTTTCTATAGGGTACTTTTTTTATATAGGGGAATTATTGAAAAAACTATTACATTTCATTAAAATATTCATTAATTTATTATTATTGCAATTTTATTTATGTTTTCTTATTTCAATTGTTATTAGTATTAAAATTATTCTTATAATTTTATAAATCTTCAATCCCATTCAACCCTTAGTTTTTTTAAAAATAATTCGTTTTCTTTCATATGTTGTTTTGTTAGGATTTCTATGAATTATAATTCGTCCTTTAATTGTAATTTCCTGCCCATTTCTGTTGTTGTTTCTTTAAATGCTTCTGCTCCTGCTGTTTCTGCTGTTGCAGTGTTATTTCGTGTGTCACACAAACACGCGCACGTACATACACACCACTGTAAGCCTTACTACACACAAACACTCTCACATTTACACTAACACTACCACGCACGAGTGCTAATCGAGTGCACAGAAAGGAATTTCTAAGCTGCAACGTGTCGAAATTCCTGCAGCGTCACTCACACACACGATGCTATCGCCACGAATCGCGTTTCAACACTGAAGCTAACGGTACTCGATGTTATACTCCAGCTGCAGTTGTTTGTGAGGGCGGTTGGGGCTGTGATACCTCTCCAAAGGACAAGCTTCAGCACACTTAAAAACTTGTCTACTCTCTCTTATCACATTTCTGTCTCTCGCTCTTTTCTCTCCCCTCTCTCACTATCGCTCTTTTTCTCTCTCTTTCTCTCTCTCTTTCTCTCTCTTTCTCTCTGTCCGTGGTACATGAGTGAATGACTTTACTCAGAGTAGCGGAAGTTGTGAGCAAGGACGAAAAGTTTTGAAATTCCTCTGTGTTTCTTTCTTTTATCCATCTCTCTCTCACTATCTGTAGCTCCCTCTTTCCTTCTCTCTCTCTCTCTTTTTCTCTCTTAGTCATGTTTGATTGCTTTTATTGTTCTTTTTGTTTACCTTTTTTTGGGGCGGAAGGGGTTCTATTATTTTGTGCCCTGTTGGTCCCTTTCCTAGTTCTTGTTGTTGTTGGATTTTCTCGTCCTGTTCTTGTGCACCAGGGGATGTTTAACCTCTGAAGCACACCCGGTCGATCGGTCGATTGGTCTCACTTGCAGCAGAATCGCAAAATCCAAAGAAACAAAAGATACAGAATTTCGTAGTCAAAGCAAATTTGGTGACACCCGACAAGTGTTGCCAATTCTTATTATAAAAATTGCATTCTAAAATTTTGCTAATGGTGATGGCGTAGCTCTCCCGGAGAACAAACTTGGAGGTGAAGCTAAACGATGAATTTTGTCGTTGGATTCAAGGGAAGAATTTAATAATTGAATATTTAATATATTTAATAATTGAAATAACGTAGTTGAATATGCAAGATTATAATAATATAATCGTATAATATACTAATAACTTTAAGTTGGAAAATTAATTAAAAAATATAATATTGTTTGTAGTTTATATTCAATTATTTTAAATATACTCTTCCATTAGATGCTGTTATATAAAAATTAGATGCTGTTATATCTGTTATATATGTATAAAATAATTAAAATAAAATAAAGTTTCGATATGAATCTTTAAAATAATATAAGGATTAAATGTTTTGAAATGAAATATTTTTTATATTTGATTGCAATGGAATTTCTGCTTCGATTGATATGTTGCGAGGTTATTCTTGTTGTCATTGTTAATAAATACCATAAATTAAAATTTACCCTTATCCCTAAAGACTGCAGGCTATTTTTTACTCCTTTCTCTTCCTTTCACACCTTCCATCATCCCCTTGTTTCTGTTGTTTCTCTTGTTGTTGTCATTATTCACTTGTCCTCAAATTCCGCTTTTCACCCATTAAATTCTATACTCACGTAACGGCATATCAATGCGACGACAGACGACGGACGACGCATTTCCTGTTGGTAGCAAAAAAAAGAGAAGAGACACTCAACATGCAAAGGACATCAAGATAACCGTCAAGGATATGCGAATGTATTACAAGCAACAACAACAACGAGAAAAGAGGAACAGGAAAAACGGGAACGAAACGAACAACAACATAAGAAATAACCTGAGCAACAACAACAGAAAGAAGAACAAAAACAACACCAGTTAAGATTTCTTATGCTCTGCACGTTATTTTCGCCATCATTCCCTTAAAATTTTCTGCTCTACACTATACTGTGATCCTTACCGATTCATTATCATCAATCCCCCCCCACCCTCCCCCCTCAAACCATCACAATTTTTTGCTTTCGATGCGTTGCATCGCGTGCGACCGGCAGAATGAGACGATTTGTGCAAAATGTTGCCTATTCTGTTGGTTTTCGTTTATAGCTTTTTCGGTTTTACTTTTTTGCATAATTTGCACATTATACTTTCTCTTTAGAAACTCTCACCCACTCATTCACCCACCCGCTCTCACCCTCTCAACGCGTGGAACGCTGAGCATTGAACAGCTGATGTTGTTTACATTGATACTCAGCGTTGTAACCAAGTTTTGCGTGATATCGTGAGTGTTATTGATGAAATGCAATCATGGGAATTATTATTATTTGCATTTGGATGGAGGGGATAGGGGGTGCCTCATAGGCCCACTATAGCGCCAATTTTCGATCAATTCTTCTCCCTTTTTCTTCGTGGATGTATTGAAGTTAATGTTGTTTATGAAATCGCTTATTTTCTCATTTTTCTGCGATATTTTTCACGATACATATTAATT
Organism: Myopa tessellatipennis; assembly: GCA_943737955.2. Lineage (NCBI taxonomy): Eukaryota > Metazoa > Arthropoda > Insecta > Diptera > Conopidae > Myopa > Myopa tessellatipennis. The sequence goes on from OX031316.1 coordinate 55,651,047, forward strand.
TCTTTATTTTTTGCTTGGATTTTTGTTGGAATAGTTCTACAAATCAAACAGTAATTATGAGTTGTGATAGTATTAAGAGTTTCTGTACCACTATCACTACGTCTGCTATATTCCATTCTGTATGTTTGTTTATTCGACCCTATTCATCTCTATCCGAATCTACTAGACTCTAATCAAATCTATTAGACTCTATTCCACTCTACTTGAATCTAGTGAACTCAATAGGAATCTATTTGACTCTATACCCTCTCCATTCGTCTTTATTCCATTCTATTCGACTCTACTCGACTCTATTCGAAACCTTTCGACTCTGTTTGAATCCATTCGACCTTATTCGAATCCATTGGACTCTACTCGAACTTATTCGATTCTATTTGATGTTCGTTCTTGCGTCGTGCAGTTTGTCCGATTGTCTATCTGTCCAAGAATTATGTACAGTTTTAATACGAGTATTAAGCCTTTGACTCGAAATGAGTAATTCCGTTGTATTCCGACAGAAAGATACAGAATAATATCTTTGTCATATATAGTTCGACAGTTTACGTGTCTTTACTAACATACTAACATAACAAAGGTTATGGAATTTTTGCACTCCTTACGAGTTCTTTAAAATACCATCGCCAACACAACACTTGAGAGCGTGTCAAGTGCTTTTTCATTATACAAACTCAAAAGAGCTGAAAAGCGTAAAGCACAAAGCGTTTCCCCTATGAAAATCGGGGAGAAACGCCAAGTGTTGTATCGCAAAGTTGCAGTGAGGCGCAACAAAGCCGTCCGGCCGGCTGACTAAATAAATTATTAATGCTTTCATGGCGGCAGTCAAATGACGGCGAAGTGATGCCAAAGCATTGAAAATGTTGATGGACACGTTTACTGGATAAATTGTTTTAAATGTCTATAAAGTGCGTATATAATATATAGGTACAAATACACATGTTTATCTACAGATATATGTACATATGTATGTAAAACAAACACATGACAACCGTACTACAACGATTTTAAGTTCAGTGTGGTTCCAATACCACAGAGTAGCCAATTCTTAACGCATCATTAAAGCTGCGTTTAAAGCACTCGTAAAATATTAAAAATATGGTTATTTAAATCGAATTAAAATAATGTGAAATAACATATTGGAGAGTAAAAATAAAAATTGCATTTTTCAGAATGTTCCAGTGCATTGAATTTCGATTTTTCCTTTCGGTACACTTTCCATTCGGTCCCTCAACCGCAGACATTGCAAAAGCCTCGTCGCCGTGCGTTCCAAATTGACCACAGAACTCCATTTTCATTTGGTTCGCCGATATGGCAGTGTAATAAAATCATAAAATCTCGTTTCAGTGCGTCCGTACTTTTGTCCTTTTCGTCGAGTGTCGAGTGGCGACGACTCTAGAGTGCTCAAGTATTCTGTCGTGTCCTGTTCAGTCCTATCGAGTCCTGTTCAGTGCTATCGAGTCCTGTCCAGTTCGATCGCTTGGTCGCACTCAAGCTTAAAGCACCACATTAAAAAACCGCAAACATTTCAATATTTTACCGAATTTCCGAAAATTGTTTGTACCTTCTGGTCTAGGAAAACATCTCCTCACCATGAGAGACCTCGGTTGACATAAATTGTAATCAGTATCAGGTTATTGGCAGAAAGTTTCTGACATGATGGGGTTGCCAACTGAAAAGCCAAATATTTTGTTCAATTTAAAGAGGACGGAGTGGAGTACTCAGAGTATACAATTTACTAGGATATCGAGAACATATTGAGAGTGTATACTACATGGTAGGCTATCGTGATTGTATTGAGGAGCGAGCATGACTAGTAAAGCATCTAGAGAATACTGAGTAAAGAATCAAGTAAAGTATCGAGTAGGAAATATCGAGTAGAGAACCGAGAGCATATAGGATTAGAATATTAGAAGGATAGATTATCGAGTATAAAGAATCGCGGACTCGAATCGAGAGCATATCGAAGAAAATATCGAAAAATTTGTTTGGAAATGAATTCAATCCCTTATTTAACCCTTTTGCTATGCTAGTCTATAAAGCGTTACAAGGGTTAACATTGACTACACACTTGCAAGTATTTGTTTTTTGCAAGTTATTCGTTGAACTCCACCCTCTTCAAGCTCACGCTCACGCCTTATTGATTATGTTTCAATGACTTGTGATTTTCATACACAGAACCTCAGACGGTCCTCGGGCTATTTTTGGGGGAATTTTCGATGAACAGCTGTGGAAAAAGCATAAGTTTAAAAACATGAATCGAGGTTGAGAGTTGAGAGTTGAGGGGCACTTGTCTGTCAGTGAGTGACGGATGGGTGTTTCTCTATCTTCTTCTATTGTGTTTTCTCTCTGTTTTCCTCATATTAAAACTTGATTAAAGTAGCGCTTTATTTGAAAGTCGCTTCATTGGATTTGATTAAATTAGAAATACAAGAACACTTTTAACATCTCCTTAACAAGTTAGTCTCTCAACCTTTACTTTAAATACTTCTAAATTCAATTCAGAGAAAATTTAAGCACAAGATTGTATGCAATCATAATAATAAATTAACATAATTATATAATTTTAACAGTTAAAAAATATTGCCCTTCTCCATTCCTTCCTTCGTTCAGCTTCCTTCATTCACATAATCCAACAGTAAAACCTCATTGAAAATGAACAAAAGAATTTTTGAAATTCGGAATATTTTTCTTATCAAACGTGTGCATCGGCTGGTGTTCGATTCCAATGCTGATGTGCTCGGAAATTACCACAAACACAATCTGCTTTTACTAAGCTCAGAAATTAACACGTTGCTTGTCACTCCGATTATTAATACGTTGATAGTCGCCCCAGACGAGGGCTCCGATCTACCACCAAAAAGCAACCAGGAGAACAACAACAACAGCAACAACAACAACATACATTCAACGGAGTGGGCATGCGACCTTCCAACATGAGATATTGAAGGCAGACAGACTGAAGGACGGACCGATTGGTGATACTCAACCCTGTTGAAAGCAGTGAAAATGTCACTCGCAATAAAATCCCACCGTCAGACAGAAAAAAAAACAAGTGTAATTTAAAAATAAAACAAATGTTTAAAGGAAGGAGATCGTGTTTTTATAAAGGAAATTATTTTGTAAAAATAAGCTTCTTTTAAAGGAGGCTTTTTTTAGAAGGTAAGTTTTGCACCCTGTAAATGCTGTGCATTATGAAATACCGGCGACTATTGTTTTCGGTCTGATGCGTTAAATTTATCACAGCAGCATCGAGCAGCATTATAATTGTCCTTGTCATTATTGGTTATCAAAGAAATTCACATTTCAAAGTGTTTATTTTTTTTATTATAAGAAAATCGTCGTATTTTCTTATACATTCCATTTATATGAATATTATGCAAATTTCAAAAGTTTAAAGAGCACATTTGACAAGAGCAAGTCCTATCATAAGGTCACGTGTCACTTTTGAGTCAGGCAAAGCTGCGTGACACAAAACAAGCACAAATTAGGTCAAATAATAAGTGAAGTTTATAAGGAAATAACTAATATAATAATAAAATGATAAAGTAGTAATTAAATGGTGAATAATATGTATCGAATAAAAGGTTATAATTTTTTTAATATAATAATTAATTCCATCATTATCACTGTAACCTAGGGACTTATGAAGGTGCACAATACAATAGATACAATACCATAGATCTGAAAGTCGCCTTGCAGTCCCCTTCCATTACCATTAACATTACCATCCTTATCATTACAGTGGAGTTCGAAGAAAATCGTGCTCGTAAATCTCTTGTATTAAGATATCGCTTATTTAAAAAACATCCCCAAAAACACGCCCCAAAATTGGCACAATTTATTTTGGCAACGAAACCAACAACAGTGACGAGGGTGTCTGTTGAATTGGAAAATTAGACACTCGCTGAACACAACAACAGTAGCCGGTTGGTAACCCTGCTGTTGCTTTCGAAATGTAAATTTATAGAATAATTTGAGGTTTCATATTTCAACTGGCAAAAAAAAGAGCAAAACAAAAATGATATGTTGAGCAGACTGACCTGAGAGACAGGGTGGAATATTTGAATATCATCTAAAGTGATGAATTAATCCTTTTCATTAATTAGCATACAATTAAAGCAAAGGAATGGATTCTTTCACATTCAAACGCCGAATGAGTACTTCCATTATTCATACGTTTTAACTCTTTCTTTCGATAAAAAAGGATTCAAAGCAATCAAGGAGAAATCCATTAAAACATCCGCTTTATCCAATTTACTAAGAAGGATGTTATGATCAACCATATCAAGTGCTGTCGTGCTATGAACAAAAATTCCGGCACAACATTTTTAGCATCAATACCTCTATATATACCTTTAAGAGTACAAATTTAGGAAGGCATATTCTATATATACTGTATGTATGTATTGTATATTGTATATGTATGGATATGTAAATATTAAATTTCATAAATATCAAGTAAAACTATATTGGTTAGTGTACAGAATTAACGGACGCATTCGGATATCGTCCGTTATACCCAGTAAAATACCTTTCCTGTTATAATGGCATTTTTCGGAAATATAACCCAATATTTTAGAAGGATTTTTCTAGGTTTTTAGAAATTAAAAAATTTTCAATATGAATGGCAAATGAACTAAACATTTGGTTCGAATAAACTCTAAATATTGGTATATTTAAAATTTTCCTTAATAAATGTACCAGAGTAATATTAATTATGGTTTTTGGATTTACTAAATTTCGCTCAAGATTTAAAGTGACACTTGAAAGCCTGTAAAAGCTTGTCATTTTCCTTCTGCGCTGAATTCCAAAATTCTGAACTTAAACATTAAAGCTTTTATATGGTGCTTTTAGTATATAAGCACATCGAAAGCGTCAGCGTCATAACTTCCTAGCGTTAAAAAGGATAGTCCACAATCGCCCACAATCAAACCACATTTTTTATGCATTTGTTTAATAAATCATATTTATTTATTTATATATTATAATGTTATTTTATAATATTCATATAAATATATATATACATATATATTCGTATGTATATAAATACACATTTATAGATATGTATATACATGTACATATATATCTATTATTTTATCATTATAATTACATGCTTGTTCTTTCAAATGTTTCGCTTATAAGACTAGACAATGGTTGTTCTTGATTTATTTGTTGTTGTTGCTGGGTTTTTTTTAATATTAATATATATATATATATGTATATATATATATGTTTTGTTTTTTAAACAAGTTCAATATTTATATTTAAATTTAATTAAAAATGAATTTTCACTTAATTAGATTTATCATTGTTTTCACATTTGCTGAGAGTTCTTCGCTTTGTTTATGCTCACATTTACAAGGATTGGGAGAGCAACTGAGAGAGATCATAAGTGACAGAATAGGTAAGTGTGTGTATTTTTTAGATATATGTAGATAGATAGATACAGATGGAAGGAGAGGATATGAGAGAGAGATAGAGTAAGCATTACAAGAGTTACAGAATTTACAGGAGTAAGCATTTCATTTAGTTTAGTTAGACTAAAGAATAAATATTAAGTTTGAAGAGTGAAGAGTGAAGGAGAAAGTGAAATATAGACATTTTATAAAATTTCTACGTTTAATAACCATTAATAAATACTTTCGTAATGTATGTGATTAAAATATTTAATATTTCAAATATCTAATAATTAAAATATTTAATAATAATAAATATTTACATAAAATGCATGAATTGAATCAAAGAAAAATTTGTAAAGCAAAAGCATTTAACTCTTCCTTTCGACTATCGAAAGTTGTTACCTTTTCTTGTCGTTATTTAGACGCTTTTGCTTCGCAACTCCTTCCGGATGGACGCATAAATTTTGAATTTTCATTAAAACGCATTTCCATTAAAAGACTTACTTATTTCGTTCATAAGTTAAGCAATAAAAATTATTGAATAGAAAAACAAAATTTAAATAAATACATACTTCGTATTCGATATCCGCCAAAATGTTAATTTTGTCAAAGTTTGTTTAACATTAATTAATTAAATTAATTAAATGAGGTAATTTATTTTTTGAAAACCTTAATTGATTGGTTTTTGTTGTTGTTTTTAAAACATTTTTTGAAACTTGGTTTCTCAGTTTTTTATTTGTTGCTTTTGGTTTCAAATAATTATTTCAATTATTGCTCAGCGCTATTCGAATAAAACAGCTCATTTTTGCTTGCGATTAATTAAGTTTCTTTTCGTTTTCTGTTTAAGTGCTCTTAAGATAAAATAAATTCCTTTAAATAAGCTTTTAATAATAAATACTTACGGTTTTTTCTACTCATCTTTAAAGAGAATATTTTTGAATATTTTTTGAATAATTTTTGAATAATTTTTGAATAATTTTTGAATTCTTTCGAATACTTTTGAATTCTTTCGAATACATTTGAATACTTTTCCTTCGTCTTCTTTAAATTGTTTATGATTACTTTTGTTTTTTGTTTGCTAGGGTTGTTTTCAATTTATTTATAATATTAAAACATGCTTTTTTGCTACACACAAACACACAGAAGATAATTAAAAAATGCTACTTTTATTGTATATTTTATTGTTGTATTTTTTCTGTTTTTTTATTAGTTTTTTTTCGTTTGCCTTTTCTATATAGTATATATATATGTATGTAGAATAATATAATATATAGTATTTATTTTTGTAATTTTGTTTTATTATTATTGGTTTAATTTTTTATAATTTTAATTTGTTTCTGTTGTTTTCGTTTTTGTCTTTGATATGCAAAAATAGGCGAAACCTTATTAATAAAGTTTTATTTTTTGAAAATAAAGAGGTTTATATTTTTTCCCGAACTGAAAACCCAAAATAATTAAATAACTAGCTTTGTTTTATGTTTATAGGTTTTTTGTTGTTATTGTTTATTTTTGTTCTTTCATTTTTTTTCTTATTAACGTAACTAAAAATTAAAAAATGTATAGCAGAAAAGTACAGAAAAAGTGTTTTCTTTTTTAACAATTTATTTATTTGCTTTTGTAGTCAGTCTTTTCGAAAAGTTTTCTAAACATAAAAATTGCCAAAGCTTCCGTTGCGTTTTTGCATTTTGAGATGTTGCAGATAGACATGCTGTTTTCGTGTTAAGGTGATTAAATATAAATTTTAGATACTTTATGAAATTTTAGATAAATGTAATAATAAGACGAGTAATTTGCTGCATTGATTTTTGGATGGTTTGGAAATGCTTCAGATATCATTTGGATTTTCTTATATTGTATAATATATAATATTAAAAAAAATATCTGAGTAAAGAAAGCTATATATAAATAATGTCTGTTTACTAATTTTGGTTGAATTTTTTTATTTTCAATTTTATTTCATTTAAATTTAGTTCAATTTGCGAAGTAAAAAATTCCAAATAACTTTTGAGCTTCTCTGCTTTGCTATATTTGAAAAGCACTGAAAGCACTGAAGCAATGGTTCAGAGAGCTGATGAACTGAATTACAGTGCTTTTCCGCGAACTGATTTCTTTTTTCTTTAATATTGCTATGCTTTCAAATAAGTTTTTCGTATTGATGCAAATTGATTGGAAAAACCGATTACTTTTTATTCTATAACAATATTAATTTAAAAAAAATCGTAAATAGCTGAATTAAGTGATATATTTAAGAATGTTTTTGCTATTTTTCCGCTCAATAACTAATTATATCATTAAATAATAAATGAAACTGCTAGCATAATTATAATAAAATGTCTTTTAATCCATATTTTTACATACCAGAAATGTGTGGAGAAATGTGTGCAGAAATTTTCTTCATATTTCCGAAGCATTTCCATTTAGTTTTTTTACCTGTTCTTTTTACCTGTTGTTTCTTTTCATTTATGTTTCTTTTGTTGGATCCAATATTTAAAGTATATCATATTTTTGTTTCTGTTTTTATTGTTTTGTTGTTGTTATTGTTTTTGTTGCTGCTGTATATTTAAGTGTTGCTAACTTTTCTGTTTTTTCTTTTTAAATATTCAAAACATATACCGATATTTTTTCAATTTTTTTCTAATAATACGAATAATAATAATAATAAGTTTCACTAATCACTACTATAAGCTGTGGTTTCTTTATTAATGATTATTTGGATGATGAGATTAATGCAAATTTAGCTACGCTTTAATATTTTATGTAGTGTTGTTGGTGTGTAGAGATGCAAATGTAATCGTTTAATCGGTTATCGAGTAATCGGTAATCGGGCAATCGGCTTTTGGTATTTATTGAAACTGATGAAAACTCATTTTGCTTTCCTTTTCATTGCTTTAATAATAAAATGTTTTCCTAATATTTATGGATTTGTTTTCTTTTTACTCCCTTTTTAAGGGGTTTCTAATAATAAATTTGTTTGTGTTTTTGGGTGCTTTTTGGGTTTTTGCTTCACATTTTTGCTAAAAGAATGGCTGAATTTATTTTGTATTTTAGCGATATTTTATTGGTTGTTGTTGTTGCTATTTTTCTGTTAATTTTTTCAATACACATAATAATAAAAATGCACTTCTTTATACTTGAATGTTTATAATGTTTATAGATTATTTATGTTTTTCTTCTTTTGTGGCATTTTTCAATAATATAGACATCGAAAAGTTGCTTTTTGTTTTTTTTTTGGAAATTTGCTATAAAAGTTTGCATAATTTTTTGTTAATATATTCTATTATAATGTAGTTTGTAATTTTAAAAGCTATTCAGTATATTTATATTTATAGATATATATAAGTAGATATATCTTGTCTCTTATTGTGATTTATTAGTCTCCAAAAAACATTTTTTATATATCGCATTATAATTCGTTTTATGTATTTGTTTATTATTAATTTAATTTTTAACTTTTAATTTAATTTTTAAGTTTAATTAATTTAACTTTTTTAGTAGATCTTAAAAACTTTCAAATTTCTTTATTTTCAATTTTTTTTGTTTATTTTTTCTTTCATTCATGAAGGCCCTTGGGCGGCTTTGATTGAAAAATAAATTCATAATTAAATTTTTTAATTAAGAAAAGAAAATTGAGCGAATTATTATTCATTACTTATCTATTTTTAAATTTATTCAAATAAATAAATAATTTAAATTGTTGCCAAAAAATTGTTTACTAATTTTTTATTGAGTTTGTTTTCAAAATACAGAATATTAGTTTTCAGCTTTTTATTTCAACAACTTTTATTAAAAATCAAGTACTCTTAATTCATTAAATATAATTATTTAATCATTAATATTAATCACTTAATATTAAAAAAATTTATAAATTGCTGAATTTTGGTTTGCAAAAAATAAGTTTTGTAGAAAACAGAAAGACGCGAAAAGAAGAAAATTTAAAGAAAACAACACCTTCATTTTAATTTTTATTTAAAATTGAATCCCTGATAAAACATCGTTTCTACATTTGACGTCAGTTCTTTAATTTCTTCTTCTTCTTCTTCATCTGGTTCTTCTAATTTAGCTTAATCTGATTCTTACTCATCTTCTTTTGTTCTTGTTTTTATTTTAAATACGAGTATCTTTTAATATTATTTTACTTTTTCTATGTCAAGTTTTTAATTCGGCTTCTTCTTTTTTCTTGTGCTTCTTCTTCTTATTCTACGTCTTCCTGTTCGTCTTCTTCTTATTCAATTTTCACTATTTGCTTACGTTAAAGTTTTCCCTTGTTTTGTGATTTATAATGGTTTTTATTCTTGTTTCTGTGTATTTTTCTTTAGTATTTTTATGTACTTTTTTAATTGAATCAATCAATTAACAGTGCTTTTATTAAACTCTGCAGACTATTATGATTGTTATTATTATTCCTCTTCTGTTATTCTTTTCGTGCCGGCTCTTTCTTGATTTTTTCTGCCATTTAAGAGTTTTTCTCTTTTAACAACCTCAGTTTTTCGTCTCTCAACTGAGATTTGTGCCTCTCTTAAGCGGTATTTTCTCTCAGCAGTTTCTCAGCATCTCCTTAATGTTCTTTTATAAATTTTCATTCTCTTAACTCGGTTTTATTTGATTTTTCTTCTATTTCTTGTGCTCTTTTCGTGATCTCTTTTCTTTTGTGTGGATATACTAAAACATGTTAGATTTCCAATGCTTTTATTATTTTGATTAATTGTTGTTGTCATAATGATTATTATTGTTATGTTTGTTATTATAATTAATATTATTATTACTATTTTTGTTGACATTATTATCATTATAGTTTTTTTTTTTGTTGTTTTAGCTGCATTTAACTTCGTTAATTAATTAATTCAATTATTTTTTACTAAATTTCTTGTTTCCGGAAATCCGGAAATTCCTTTCTCTAAACGCATCGTCATCATCATTACCATCTTCATTCTCGTTGACATTATCGTTATTCTTATCATTATTATCATTATCAATTATGTAGTTGTTCTTCTTCAGCATTTCTTCTTCTAAATTTTTTTTCTAACATATAAAAGTATAAAAGAGGAAAATATTAATTTATGTGTTGTTCTTTCTATTCTGTTTTTAGTCTTCTAGTTTTTTTTTGTATCATTTGTTGTTATTCAACACAATTAAAAAACATTTAAAAAGTTTCTTGTTTCATTTTATTTTATTGTGTTTTTTCTTCTTTCCTTTGTTATACATCGCTTTTGTTTTGGTGCAATTTGTTGTTGTTGCTAAATTTGTTAATTAATTTAAATTTTTTTATAACACCTATTTAAAAAATATTATATAGTATATGCGTGTGTTAGTATGATGTCTGGGTGTGTGTGTGTGTGGGTGTATGTTTATGTGTATGTGTGTATATATACACACAATATATTTACGACTATTACAATATTTGTTTATATTTCATATCTTATCACACCATTTAATATGCTGGCGGGAGGTTTTCTTTGTCGTTCATACATGAATGTCATTCATGCGTATCTTATCGTTTTTGTTTATTAAATTTAATTTGTTTCTATTATATTGTGTTTGTTTGCAGTACGAGTAGATTTTTCATTATTGTTTAACTTGACATAAAGTTGTTTTGTTTAGAGTAATTTATTTTAGGTTTTCTTATTTTTGTTTTTAAATTAATTATTTAATTTAATTTGTTGTTATGTTTGCCTATTATTTGTGAAGTCGAAACACTTCTTCGTTTTGTTTCTTTTTTTTTACTTAATTAACTGAATGAGCATGTTTTTTGTTTTTGTTTTTTTCAATTGTTTAGCATACCTACTTTTTGTTTCTTCTCCTACGTCTTTATCTTTTTTCTAATTTGTCATCTTCTTTATCATCGCGATTTTCTTAAGCTGTGTGTTTTTCTCTCTTTCTAAGAAACGTTGTCATCATAACATCAACGCACTTCGTTTATATCACAATTTCTTTGTTTTATAAATAATTATTATTTCATTTAATTATTTAGTTTAAGTTTTGAATTTATTCACATAATGTCATTATTTAGTATAGTGTGTTAATTTTATTTAAATTTATTTATTGAATTATTATTTAATTTAGTTAAGTTTTAAATTATTCTTGACCTTTATCAATTCAAATTCTTCAATAATTAAATACTTCAAATAATTTATTTACTGACTACATGAAATTAATTATTTATTTCATATAATAATGTGTATATTTATTATTTTACATATTTGACGATATTCTTGTACACTTTTATTCTATGATATATACACTAATTTAGTAGTTTGTTAAGTTAGTGCCTGTTATTAATTATATTTAATTTATATCTAGTTTTATACACACCGTTTATACATATATTAATTAATATCTGTTATTTTATATAATTTAGTTTTACTATTGTAAATAATACCGATTGTTACATGTATTATTTTTTGCATATAAATTTAATCTGTTTTTGCATATCCTTTGTTTTGTCTTCTTCTTCTTTTTTCGTTTTGTTGCTAATTTTTGCTCTGTTCTTTTAAATTATAATTTATTTCGTCTTAATTCGAAATTAAAATAGTAAATTAGAATTTGTCATTTTTTCCGTGATGTTTAATGAAATTTTTGATTTTCGTTTTATTTTATTTTCCTTATTAATTAGTTTTTCAACTGAAATTATAATTTCTAATTAAATGAAAGTTTGATATACATTTTTAATTAATTATTTCATTAATTATTATTACTTAATTCGGTTTATTTGCCTTTTTACAGTAAATAAAAATTTTGTTGCTAAACGCTTTATTCTCAAGCAAATTTTTTCGTTTACTATTTTAAGGTTTTCTAGCTTTTGTTCTTGTTTTGTTGGGTTTTTAAATATGTATGAATAATGTTCATAGATGAATTACGTATAAATGAATTAAGTTTTAATACAAGAATGTCAAATGTGTCAAAAAAGTGCCACAGAAAATTGCGTTTGTCTCAGCCACAAAGCTACTACTATATACTAACTTCTACGATGTACTTTACTATAATTAATCGAGTAATTTAAATTTGGAAATTAATACAAATTTAATTGGTTTCGTTTAGTTCAATTTAATTTGTATATTTTGCATTGCTTTTAGTGTGCCTTATTTAGTGATTTATTGCTTTTAAAACTAGAAAAGTCATCGAATCCGTATTTAAATTGAGCAAACAATTTCAATCATCAAATTTTGCATTCAAAAATGTGATACTCTCTTCAGGGAGGAATATTTTTAATATTGAATTCGTGAATATTTTTCGAGATCTTTTGAAAGCTGTGCGAAAAAATTACATCTGCAGATTCAAAAACAAATTACATTTAGCTGAGACACTCACCAGTTTCCATAGCTTGGTTCCAAACCATCTTTGTTTTCGCAAATATTTTACAACATTTAATCTAAACTAATCTATTGTTATTGAGTTGTTATTTCATTTCTTTTTGACTAAATTTTTAAATGTACATGTTAGAAACTGATTCTTATAGGATATAATGAATTATATGAACGATATTTGTAGGTGTATGTAAATATATACATATTTATTTATAAATGTACATAGCTTTATGAGTTAATATAAGAAAATCTAATTATAAGCCCATTAATAGGATATAAAAAACTACATAGAATAAAATAGGATATTTAAATGATGATATATTACATGATATTAAATTATCAACTCATATAATAATCCAAATTAGAAATAGTTGTTAATATTGGTTAATTTATGCGCGGTTTAATTTTGTTAATCAATAAAAGTAAATAAATTCTTCAGGTAATAAAATCGTTAAGATTAATTTTGGGTTTCTAAGCGTGCTTAAATATCAGCGAAATATATTGAGTTTAATAGAGCATTCAATACAGTTTTTCCTCCGCTGTGACGGTTTCTGCTCTATTGAAACTCTACGCTCTGACACACTTACTAGAATATAATATACAAAACCCAAGAAAATGTGTTCGGAACTTGATTTCATTCAAAACATAGAAAACCAATTTCAACAAATAGAACTTATAATCCACAATTTAATTATCCAAACGATAACTGGGAAAACTATTAGGAAAATAGCGCTACACATCGATGAGATTTAAAAATGCTACTTGTATGTTTATTAATTTTACATTAATTCATGAGTTTATCACTTGTTTTGCTTTCGTGAAGCGTTCGTGTTCAACGTCTTATCCTCCGTAACTAACTGTAATCTACTAAATACGATCAAAAATCCGTTATACACTACTAAAAGTGATTTACGTGTGTGTGTGAGTGTCTATGTATGTTTTACTTTAGATTACAATGAATTAAAAGTCTAAATTGCATAAAACTTTTCTTTTTTAGTAGCTTGATGGCTTGTTAATGTCGCGTATTTTACAGTGTTTGTCAGTGATTTTTTTTTTATCATTTTGTTTATGCAAAAATAGACTTGGCTACTATCACATTTAGTATTAGAAGAGGTTATTTTGGGCGCTACGGTCGACCTGACACAACAGCCGGAGCCGCCGGTGTCCTGTTGACCGAGCGCTACCATGTGAATTTTATACAAATTGTTGTTGTCCACGTTTCCCATTAAAAACTATCGTTTTGCATTTTCTTTTGCTTTTCCTTAAAATAAAAAATGCTTAAAACTGGTGACTACGATTCTACGAATTAATTAACAAATACAAATACTTATTTTTTTCTTTGTTACTCTAAACATGTAGATTTGTGTGATATACAGCTGTTTTTATGGACATTTTTGTTTAAAAATAACTCTGATTTTTAGTCATTTATAACAGATAAAAATTGAAGACAAAAACAGCCTGAAAAGTGCGTAGAAATAAAATTCTTGTTAAAAATAAAACGAGGCTAAAAATTAAATATGAAGTTAAAATAAATAAACAAATTAAATGTTAGATTAATTTTATAAGAATAGAATTAAACATAAATCACAAAATTAATATATTTTAATTGTAAATAATGATCAAAATATTGACAGATAAGATAAAGATGATCAAATAATAGAAATTGAATAAAGAATTGAATTTAAAATTATTTTTTTCAATTTAATATTAATTAGAAAAAGAAAAAATGGAAATAGAAGATTATTTTTAAATTAAGATTTATATTTATTTAATATTAATTTAGAAATTCGATTAAAATGTATTCACCTCACTTCAAGTTCAATTCAAAATTTGAAACTTGAACTTTAAAAAATATTAAAAAAAGGAAAATATATAATAAATAGAAACATTAAATCTAAATTTCACGACTATTATAAATCAAAACTTAAGCTAACTAACTCTACACTAGTTCATTGTTTCTTTATTTCATTTCATTTAAATTCATTTTCTTCCACTATTTATTGAATTAGTGTAAACTTCATCTAAAACGAATTTATAGGTTATATACTAGTCTATATAACTACAGGGTGGTCACCGGCTGATTTCTTTTTAAAATTTAATTTTTCTAATTTTTAAGATTTTAGGTTTTTTAAAGAAGAGCATTTTTCAGAAAGAAACCAGCCCATGGCTAATATGCAACTACATATGAATAAGATTTAAGTGGTTATTATATACACCTGTGCTTAGTATATGCATATGTTCTCAGTATATATGTGTATATTATAAATATTTACATTTTTTGTGGTTATTTTGTGCTTTGAGTAAATCACGAGTTTGGTTTTTAAGACAATTTTTGTTGCTGTCAAAATTCTTATGTTTTTAGCAATATGACAGGAATAATTTTAAAGCCACTACTGTTGTTAATTTTCTTATATTCGAAATATTGTTCATGTATAAATAACATATATTTATAGTTAACATTTAATTTTTTAGCTTTCTTTATTCGCAGTTAAGTTTTGTAGTTTAGTTTTTATTATTTAAAGTATAGTATTTTATAAGTTAACTTTTACTTATAATAAATTCATTTATGTATTATATTATTTCTTTAACTTTCATTTTTAGTTAACTTTTAATATTGTTTTTTTAATTCTTTGTTTCTCTTTCTTTTGAGAAAGTCCCTTCAAAGTTTTTGGTTCTTTAGAAGAAAATTAATAATTTCACTCCAGAATTTTTCAAGAACTTCTTTTTTTCTATTCAATCTCAATTTCTACAGTTTTGAAATGATTAATATTTTGGTTTTAAGAGTAAAATATTTAAATAATGCTGTATTTCTGGTTGCAGTTTTCTTTGTTTTGTTTCTTGAATTGTTTCGAGTGTTTCATTGCGATTTTATTCTATTGCACAGTAAGATGGTTGAAGGCGAGGGAGGGAAGGATGTCGAGGGGAAACATTTAAATAAAGTATGTCGCTATAAGTATGGGGTTATTTTCATTAGTTTTGGTTTTAAGCAAGCTGTTACTCTTGAAAATATTTGCGTTTTAATTGAAAATATTTCAATATTTAATTTACTTTAAATTTTAATTTTATTGAAGTTTCTATTGTGTTCTAAGTTTTGTGTTTTAATTTGTGTTTTATTTTCTGCTCTGGTTTCTTTATCTTAATAAATCCTAAATCCTGTTTAATCCATTATTTTTGTTCAACTCATTTCGATTCATTTCTGATTGAATTTAGTATATAAACTGAATTGTTAAGTATGTATATTTATCTATATGCATTTACATATATACCTAAATATATATATATACACTTGTATTGTATATATATATATATATATATATGTGTATGCATAGGTTAAAATAGCTGCCATTAATTTTATTGATGTTCGTTCATTTATTCAGTGGTTTCTTGTTGTTGTTGTTGTTCTGCGAAATTTTCTCATTCTTACATATTTTTTTAAAGAACTGATTAATTTAATTTACATTGTAGTTTTTCCTTGTCTTAATTACTTGAAGTTTTTCAGATGCTTACATTTTTATTCACTTAATTTTTAATACTAACTTAATTTAATTTCCATTTGATTTTAATTTTATTTTAATTTCATTTCTTGTCATTTGATTTTAATTAATCAGTTAATTTTTATTTTAGTTTTATTTTTTACTTTATTTTAATATTGTTTTTAAATTTATTTTATTTTAATTTAATTTTATTTTAATTTTGATTTTGACAAGTCTTTATTTTTATCTACAACATTATTTTTAACTTTTTATGTTTTTAGTTTATCTTTTTTATTTCAGATTTATATTAAATGTATTTTAAATTTTTAATTCCAATTCAATTTATTATTATATCCAATTATTTAATTTATTCTTAAATTTGCTTTAATTTTCTTTAGTTTGTGTTGAAATTTGACATAATGTGAATAAAATTAAATAAAACTAAAATAAGAAAGTAAACATTGAAAAAAGAATCGTACATTATTTAATTTAAATATTCAGTTTATGAAATTTTAGTTTTGTTACTTCAATTTATTTGAAATTTCATTATAATTTTTGTTTCAGTTTGAATATTTGAATTTTAAATTATTTGCTTTCATCTTTTGATATGAGTTGATTTAAATACTTTGTTTAAAGGTATTTATTTATGAACTTAACGATAATATTATGAAGTAGATGTTTTTCTAGTTGTTGCTGTTCTTGTTGTTTTTGCTGTTGTTGCAATCTCTGCGTTTTCATGTGTTCTTCGAAATGATCTGCAGCTGAAAGAATAGACTTTTATTAATAAGACTTTATTTAAATTAATTAATTCATAAAATATATTAAAATTTAAATTAATAATAATTGTTATTTGATTCATGAATACTTATAAAAATTTAGGAGTTGTTGTTATGGTTTTTCTACCTTTCATCGGTGCCTCCAGCTTTTAATGGACATCTTTTTAGTCAGCTTGACTTCCGACGGATCTTTAATAAAGCGCTGTGATTCGTCGTTTAAATGTTTTTTACAAATATATATTCATGTTGTGGGTGTTGTTGCTGTTGTTCCTCCTTTTCTTCTCCTTCTTCTTCTTCTTGCAGAATACAGGGTGAATTGCTTAGGAAACCTTTGTTCATAAGATGGACCAACTTCCTTTGCTATTAGTTTGGTTGTTATGGTGATGCTTTTTATTTAATTTTATCAAATTTTGTTGAAAATAAGAAACAACAAAGAAAAATTTATAAAAATAAAAAGTTGTAAAACGAAAACCAAATAATAAAAAATATATAAAAGAAAAAAGAGAAGATACAAAATATGAAATGAATATTTTTTAAAGGCAGAGATACTGTACCTCTTATTTTGAAGCTTCTTCCAGCAATAAAATCAAAAACTGAAAAGAAAATCAACCAAGTGGATGACTAAAAATAAAAGCAAACAACGGTTTTGTGATTTTTTAACAAATATAAAATTTGTTAATTTAAATTTAATTATAAACAACAAAGTTTTGAAAGTTATTTTTACGAGTATAAAAAAATAATAATGTACAAAGCTTTAATTTAATTATAATATTTTTAATGTTATAGTAAAAATATAATTAAGAATATAATACCAATTTGTTGTTGTATTTATTATGGTTTAAGAAATATCATTGAATGAAATCATGAATTAATTGTATGTAAAAAAAGCACAGAATTCATTTTTACAATAAAATATTAAACATAAAGAAGATATGATTTCAAGAAAAAGCAGTCATAAAATAAAAACAATTCATAAAGAATTTAATAAGCTAATAAAAACCTAGAAAACTAAAAGCAAAAAGCAATTGAAAAGGCAAAAAAAGAGCCTACGAATATAATACAAAATTCGATGTAGACTAAAAATAAGTTTAAATTCCATAAAAATTTAAGAATGAGTTTTAAGAATTTGGTTTTAAAAGTACTTAAATTTGATTTTAAATTAAAAATTTTCCTTTGCAAAACGAAGTTTTAAACGTTTAAACTTGTTGCTTGTTTGCTTTTTTTAAATAAGATTTTTTTAATGAAGATGTTTTTTAGAAAACTTTAAATTTTTGAAATAGACTTCTTTTTTTTTTAAATTCGAAAATTCATAAGATTTCTTTTAATTTTTTACATTCTTTTAACATTTTTTACTGAAGTTTACATTTTTTAGAATTCTCTTTGTTTTTATGAATTTAAGTTTTATATTAAATTTATTTTAAATAGATTTTAAATAGTTTAAAATTGTTTGTATTTGATTTTTTAAATTAATTTCATTTTCCAAATTACTTTAATTTTAGATATTTTAATTATTTTAAGATTTAAAAATACTACAAAAATTTGTAAACATTTTTAAAAATTTAAGACTTTTCGTTAAATTTCTTTACAATATTTTGCTTTTAATTATTATTTAAATCACAATTATATTCATCATTAATTAAGTCATCATTATTTAAGACCTACGAAGAACAAGAATATCAAATGTTGTGTTTGGTTTGTTGTGTTTTTTTTTAAAAAAATTGAGAATGTTTTGTTTCGCGTTTGTTTCTACTCTTGTTTTACTAACTAATTTAGTAGATCCCTTTCATTTTACTAACACTAATAATACATTGTTTTTGTTGTTGTTGTCGTTTTAATTTGTCAAAACCTTTATTTTATTTTTTCCAGTTTTATGAAAAAAATTTGTTGTTTATTGTTTTTTAGGATCAATCGCTGATTGATTTGAATTTGTTTGGAATTTCAATATTTTTATTATTTTATTAATATTTCATTCTTATTAATTTCTATTATAATTAATTTTTATTAATTTCGCTCTTTGATATCATATCAATTTATATTCTTATTTCTTTTTTATTATTATTTTATTCTTATTTTAATTCATTACTAATTTTTTTGTTAAAAATGTGTCTATATTCAGTTTTATTTATTTATTTTGTATTGAATTTTAATTATTTATTTCTTATTATTATCAATTTTGTGTTGTTGTATTTCATACAAGTTTTCTCATTTCTTGTTAGTAGTTTTGCATTATTGATTTTTAATCAGTAATTAATTGGTAACCAGTTATTTTTAGTAGTTTCTCTTTGTTAGAATTTTGTTATTACCAAAAAAGTGTTATTAATTATTACATAATTTCTTCTTACTAATCTTATGTCACAGATACTTTGTTCAAATCAAATAATTATTTATAATTTAAAGTCCTAGATTTTTTATCAAAATTTTTATCAAATCAATTTTTGTGTTATTTGTTGTTAACAGGTTTTTGTTACCAATTATGTTGTTATTAATATCCAATTATAAATTTTTTTAGTTATTTATTCATATCTAACTTTAGTATTGTTGTTATAATTAAACTTTAGTTACTAATTCCTTGTCTCAAATTTTTTTGTTGTTCTTGTTAACGATTTACTGCAAATGACTCAAATTTTGTTGATTTTGTATTCATTTTTATTGTTTATATTCAAGTTTTTTCTGAATTAGATTTCGGTTATTTTTACAACTTGTACAGTCGCTTTTTCCAACCAATTTATAGCCGCTTACTTACTACTAAAATAATTTTTGTTATTATTGTTTTTGTTTGCTTTTGATCTCTGGATTTTGGTTTTCTTTTTTCTTCTTCAAGTAAGAATTCAAAACAAATCGTCCTCAAAATGTAGATCAGATAAGCCGATGTTTTATGTTTGATTTTCTTTGTGTTTGTTTTCTTAATTATGTATATGAAACTCTTCTCCTTTCTTTTCTTCTTTTTGTTTTGGCTTTTAATTTATTGTATGTTCTGTTATGTTTATAGTTTGATTTATTTATTTTATATTTCTTTTCGTTTTGTGGTTTTTACTTTTTTACAAAGATTAACAATTGTTGTATTTTTTGCTTCTTTCTTTTGCATGACATTCATCAAGTAGCATTCTCTGACATAAGTACATACATGTTGTAAATTACTAAATTTGTTGTTGTTGTTATTGTTTTGTTGTTATTTCTGCGTAGATATTTTGTGTGTTGTGAGTTTAAATGTTGTTCATCGTTATACAAATCGTCATCTGACATCGATAGATACTAATCGATCGATACAATTGATAGAAAAGTTTTTTAGGAATTTTTTGTTGTATTCAAAAAGCTTATTAGAGCATATAAGTGGGCATTTATTTTTGTTTGTTGTTATCAACTGGTAAATTCGACAAGAATTTGTTTTTCTTTTAGAAATGATCCAAAATGTTCTTATTAGTTGTTATTATTATCATAATATATTCTTGTTTCTTTTAGATAATATTTAATATATATTTTGTAGTTATTTTTATTTATTACACCTTTAATTTGTATCTAATAACTAAAGCTTAGCAACACAGAGCACAGTTACGATTTCTTTCGGTCGTCATGCTTCTGCTTTGTTTGTCATGCGACATGACGGATTTTCTTAACTTTGTGACAATAAAATTGTGTGGATGTGTGTGTTTATTTCTTCTTATAGACAAAATATAACCAAGTTTAAACACATTTTATAGCATTATTAAATTTAATGACATGTTTTGTTTTTGTTTCTTTTTTTAAAATTTGCATTTTATTTTATTTTAGGTTTCTCTCACAAATATTCTTCATAAATTCTTCTAAAAATTTGACAGCTGTCAAAAATTGGAGGATGTTTCTATGTTGTGAAAATGAGCAACTTCAGCATGGAAACAAAAAACTTCATTCAAAATATTTTAGAAACGATTAATCGTGATTTTTAAGACATTTTCGAAAAGTAAATAAAAAAATTTACTTCTTCTTTTTCTTCTACTTATTCAAGGTTTCTTTTGTAATCGTCCATTCTTAATAAGATTTCTAAATTGAAATAATCAGAGATTAAAATGAACGTGTTTTAAAATTTTTCAATTTCACATTAAATAATTCATCGCATTTTAATTTAATCCCACATTTCGAAAATAATTTAAAAATTAATTCTTCCAAGAAATTAAATATTTTGTATATCCACTTTAATATCATATTAAATCCAATTTTAGAATATATTATTTTTTAATAATATATGTTTATTATACATATATTTCTTTATTCCAAAATGCTTAAACAAGTTGACGATTGTGACGATTTCACAAATTTTGATGATTATTATTATTAATTCATTAATATAATGTTTCTGTTTTAAAATTTCGAAAAATTAAAAATAATGCAAAAAACTTTTAAATTAAAAATTATTCCATAAAAAGTATTTTAAAAAATGATGATCTCAAAATAACGACAGAAAGGATTTTCAATAAGTTTAAATTTGGTAGCTTAAAGCGAAAAGCGAAATCATATTGAAACGATTAAACGAAGATTCTAAATGAAAAATCTGTTTGTATTCTTTCTTTTTTCTTTATCGTTTAAACTGATCGTCTGATTTAATTTAAACTTCATTTCACTCTTAAGTTTCTCCATCTCTTTAACATTCAATAGAATTTTCAATATTCTTTTTCGCCACATCAAAAACATCACAAATTCTAGACAGCTGTCATTCTTATATACCTCCCTAGAGAGAGATAGAGAGCTACATACTCGTACGCGCGTACCTCTTTATAAATTCGTTCAAAAAATCCTCTGCTCGGCGTTATTTTCTACGTTGCTTAATTTTTAATACCGTTCGGCTATCATTCATTCAAATTCATTCGTGACTCTCACCGCACCGTGAGCTTTACTCGTACATCATGCATCCGAACCGACTTGGTCCCGAAAATCAGTCCCAAGGTTGCCGCAAATCCCGCGTAGCTCTAGAATAAACTACGCCATCCCAGCACAGCCACGACGAACGCCCCTAGCTTCCACCCGAATCATAGGAGTCATCATTTGAGCGTGTTGTAGATGTTGTCGACGACGTGGCCCACGCCCACGCTGTCCGCGGGCTCATTATCGGCGACAACGAGTGAAGGGCGATTGTCGTCTTTCGAATGTCGATGATGATGATGATGGGGATGGTGATGATGATGATGGTGATAATTGCTGTTAGTAGCACCTGCTTCGTTGGTAAAACCATTGTGGAGCCCAGCTGTAGGCGGTACGCATTCGACTGTGGTGACATTGGCCAGATCTGAAGGTCCCAAAGCACCAACAGAAGCCGCCGCCATCGTTGCATGGAGTCCACTGCGTCCAGAGCGAACAGCTGGTTTCTTGGTCGTGGCGTACTGCTGCCCGAGTGGCTCTTCGCCCAGATAAACGGTGTGGTAGCTGACGGGGCTCGATGAAAAGTTGATGTGCACCCGGCTGATGGCCTGTGCCGCTCCCCTGTTCACTGTTCCGCCTCCGCCGATACTCATGTAGGGTGGTGTTAGTGACGCATAGTCACCATACTCATCGTCTTCGTCGTCCACAGGTAGCGAGTGTGTGTTGCGTGGCAGGCCGCCCATGGCGACGGCATCGTGACAAATCTCCGCGTATATGTTCTCCTTGGCGTAGTCAATGAGGTGCAGCGCCTGACAGATCTGGCCCGGTGTGGACTGTTCCGTGCCCGAATCGTCGCTGGATAACACCAGGGAATCGCGTACGCTCGAGTATGGCAGATCGTCCTCGAGCAGGCTGTTCGGCGTGAGCGGTGAGATGAGCGACGAGGTATTCTGACTGTGGCCGGACATGCTGAAGGATCCTCCGTTGGCTGCCAATAGCGAGAGGCCGCCGGCGGCTCGGCGTCCGGTGACAGGCTCCCCGATATTGAATTCGAGTTTTCGGGCCCCCATCGCTTCCTGGTTGTTGCCGCCTCTGGCTAGCTGCTGTTGCTTCAGCTGCGCCAGGGTGCTTCGCTGCTGCTTGTGCTCGTGCAGCTGCATCTTCTGAGGCGGCGAGAAGTGGAGCAACTGATGCAGACTAGAGGACGATTTGCTGTACTGACGCGTCTTGACGTGGAACTCGGTGTACAGTTTCTCGGTGATGAAGGAGGAGGTGTGCGGCAGCTGTCCTCCGGCGTTGCTGGACGGAGGGCGGTTTTCCATGTCCTCGACATCGGTGCCTGCCTCAGAGATCGTGTCCGCGGCTGCATTGTGGTGCGAACGCAGCAGGTCCGGTTTTCCGCATCCGATCAGTTCCACATCCTGCAGCGACTGCGACTTCTGCAGCAGGGGTTTCGTCTTGCCGAACTTCTGCAGCTTCTCCTCGATGGTGGTGGAATGCAGGGTGGTTGTCTCGGTGTCCGAGCAGCCAATCTCAGAGGCGCTGCGCTCGGAGATGGACTCATCGGCCGCGTTAGACGCTCCGTTCGTGTGAGTATGTTTGTCGCCGAAGCGTTCCTGCAGTAGCTTGGACATGTCGTTGTAGCGCTCCATGCTCATACGCTTCGCCTGCACGTCCAGGTCGAGCGATGTGAGAGAGCC
Source organism: Myopa tessellatipennis (assembly GCA_943737955.2). Lineage (NCBI taxonomy): Eukaryota > Metazoa > Arthropoda > Insecta > Diptera > Conopidae > Myopa > Myopa tessellatipennis. The sequence continues at coordinate 55,674,523 of OX031316.1, forward strand.
GATGGCGTGCTTGTCCTGACGACGAAACCACTTCTTCTTCGTGGTCTGGAACACTTTCATCTTGTCCGAGATGCGGTTGGAACTGCCGCCGCCTTCGGAGTGACGTTTCTGCTGCTCCTTGGCCTCGAGGTTGGCCAGATCGTGTTTGCTGAGGAAGATGATGGAGTCCTCCTTCTCGTGAGCGATGGCGGTCTTTTCGCGCCGCAGCAGCCTAGGCAGGTGCAGCGGCTTTAGGATACGTAGCGCATCACCACCGCGGCTCTTCGAACCGCTGCGTTCCGTCCGGTTGAGCACCTCAACTTCAACCATACGCAGGAACTGATCGCAGTTGAACTGGCAGAACTTGAGGATGTTCTGCACGTTCGGGTTGGCGAACATGCGTTGCTCCGTCTCGAAGCCCAGCGAGCACTTGACGAGCTGCATTTCGGCGCTGAGGTGCAGCTTGCGCAGATGTATGGGCGGCTGTGCTTCGACGTCATCAATGGGGCACGCTACGATGATCGTTTCGGTGGAGATTCGCGAGATGTTGAGCTGTTCTGGAATGCTGTTGGAGCTACCGGCGGGCCCCGATATGAAGCGCAGCGTATGAGGCAACTCCTTCTGTGGCGGAATCAGTGCGGTGATGCGGTGCACGCAATCGGGGTTGGCTTTTCGCTGATGCTCCACTCCGCCACCGATGCCGCTCAGCTTCTGCAATATCTGCGGAATACCCGGCTCGATTTCGTAGAACTTTCCTTTGGTGCCGAGCGAGACGTAGAGCACCTGGCGCTGTTCGTTCAGTAGCTGGGCGTAGCGACCTTTCTCCTTCTCACGGCCATGTCCGCCGCTCTGCTTGTACGTCATCGAGCTGTTGTTGTGTTCCTGTTTGCCGTCCTCGAACACGGCGAGCAGGCGAAAAACCTGGCCGCCGCGTGCCGTCGTCTTCACGTACTGGGGGCGGTTGGTGGGCGTCGGTGGTGGTGGAGGTCCGCCGGCCGCAAGGTAACCGCCGGGCAGACAACCCTCTGAGGTCTGAGTAGCAGTGACGGGGTTCGGTTGGGATTCGGTGAAGGCGGGCATGTTTTCGACCGAGACGAATTTGTAGACGCGTTCACGGACGAGCTGAATGAGCGACGTGTAGAGCGTAGCAGTGGGCAACCCTTTCTCGTTGATCAGCGAAAAGTAGCCTGGCGAGAGAAGAAAATAGAAGAGGTTATAAAAAAGTGGCACATTCTTCAAGTTTCTAAATGTTATCACAAAACTAAAGAGTTTAAAAGTATATTTTAAATATATACTTCATTCATGTCATAAATTTAATGTACGCATGTTGTATGTTTTACCATATCGAGCTATTTTTTACACTTCTTCTTGTTAAATTTGAAATTCGATCTGAATTCAGCATCCTAATCGAATTAAATTCAAACAAAAACTTGTCATCAATTATTTTTTGTTGTTCAAAAACAAGACCAAAGCATTGTTACTCATGTCACTAGGGTTGTTGTAGTTGTTGGGTTGCTGTTTTTGTTGTTGTTGGTAATTGTATTTGTTTCCATGTAACCGTTATCACGTCTCTTGTTAATGATGCATCATTAAATAATTTGCAATTAGAACGCAGTAAAATGAAGCTGTTTAATGATGCGTTAGCATGATGAAGACCAGCGCCAACAATTGCAACAACAAGAATGGAACCTGCTATAACAGTACCTATAAAAACAACAACAACTTTTGATTAAACGAACGAGTAAATTAACCCAACAGATACTCTAGAATCCCAGTAGCAGCAGCAACACATCATGTAGGATCGACGGTACTGAGAGATTGCAAGCAACAACAACAACAACAGCTTCAACAACAAGTTCACCAACAACAGGAAATAAAAAAAACAGCAACATCCGCAGCCATATTAGTTTCAATGCATGGGAGGCATGCATTTTCTGTTTGTGTGTGTCGACACACACATACACACACGCATATTATGGTACAGTGCGTACAGTGTATGTGTGTGCGTATATGTATACATACTAAATATATGTGTATTTCTGTTTTTGCACAGATGGCTTGGTGTGTTATATTACCACGACCAGTAACCCAGTAAGCAAATACAGAAAGCCTCCATCACAGAAGAGATCGAACAGAGGTGGTTCTTTAGCACTGTCCTAGTAGTGGTTCATTCTACTATATTAGTATTTGCTATCCTATTAGATTAGCATCATCTATTACCACCATTATTAGGAAAAATCTCTTATGAATTCTAAGTGGGATAACACAAGGATAGCAAAAGAATACTCGCGGGAAAACAAAAGACAAAATACTGCAATAAAACACCGCTGCATATTTTATTTCTCTTCCCCTTATTTTCGCTCCCAGCTTCCAGGCGTTTCTCTTCTACTCGTTCTTCTCTTCTCGCCATTATACACTCGTCCTTCTTCTACTCGTCCTTCTTCTATTCCCTCTCTTACTCGCTCGCCCATTTCATTATTTTCCTTCTACACGTTATTCTCATCCCGCCATCTTTAGAATCGTCCTTCTTCTCGACCCTCTTCTATTCGGTTTACATCTTCATTCGTTCTTTTCTACTCGTTCTTCTTTCCCCGGCATCCTTACACTCGTCCTTTTCCTACTCATCCTTATTCTGCTTTTCCTACTCATCCTTATTCCTTGGCGCCTTTCTCGGCGGTCTCTTTCTATATTCTCTTAACTCTTGTTTCTTGTAGACGCCCTTTTCCAATTCGTCTTTTATCTAACTTCATCCTACTTTTATTCCTCTTCTACTCGCTCTTTTTTTATTCATCTTTCATCATTCGTCTTTTCTTAAATCATTCTAAATTCGTACTTAGTTTCATAATAAAACCTCCGGAGACCTGGTTCTAAGAGAAGCGTTTCTTTGAAAAAGCACTGCTATTTATCCGCTTGGTATTTCTGCGTGTATCTGAGTGTTATAACTGTTAAATGCGAAAATGGCCGAACCATGTCATCATATCAGATGCGTCATTTTGTCTCTTTCGTTTTGTAGCGGTTATTCATATAGTTTGTAACTACGAATGCGTTTGAGTAAGTATGGTATATGAATGTTCATGCATCTGTGTATGTGTGTGTTTGTAGTTGAGGTGTATACATAGATACATATATGATTGGTTGTATATATGTGTTTGTTAGTGTGTCTGTTTGTAGAGTGCGAATGACAGAGTCTGTGCATCAATTAATTATCAGGATTTAATTGCTTCAACTGGTCGCTGGTGAAAGAATGAAAAATATACAGACACCCACACAAACACATGTACATGTACATATATGAATACACAGTCATGTTTACTATATAACACAGATAAAATACAGTAATACCTCTACTAATAGAAATTAATGTTTAATGAATGTAAAGCGCTATCATCATGATCAACATTCTAATGTAAATAGTTGCATACTTGAGTTCATTCGTTAGGGATGTATTCTTCTTCTTCTTCTTCTTCATCTTCTTCTTCTTCTCGCTCTTCTACTTCTACTTTGCAAAAAAACCGAGTCCGGTTGAGCATGTTTCCATTTAAAAGTATCAACAACAACCATCTTAAGTCAGTAGCTTTAAAAGACCGAAAATGCTGAAGAGCAGAGAAGGAATAAGAAGCGGAACAAGAAGAAGTAAATGGAGTGTTAGATGAAGAAGCGATGGAAAAAGAATATGAAGAAGATAAAAGCGAAGAGTAAAACGAAGATGTTGAAGAAAAATTACGATATACTGAAGCATGAAAAGGATTTAAATCCGAGAAATCTTCAAGTCGTACACCAAAGACACCCTGTAGAGTGGTAGATGGTAAAAAGAAATCACAAAAAAAATGAAAGGAAAACCCGGTAAAGAACCTTTGATAAAAAACTCTAGCTACGGAAATGTATTCAATTGTAAACAAATAGAAGCCAGGAGACTGAAGAAATGTCTGAAGAGGAGGAAGGGAGAGAGTAAGACGAGGGGAACAAAATCAAGTGGAGTGCATAATATAAAAAAGAACCAAGTTCGTGAGTTAAAAAAAGAAAATAGATTGTTGCTGGGTTTTCCGGTTGATAGCGAAAAGTAGAGCCATCAGCAGGAACAGGAGGGGGAGGAAGAGGAGGAGGAGGAAGAGGAGGAGGAGGAGGAGATGCAAGAGGATGAAAGAGAGAAGCAAGCAGAATGAACGTCAGTCCGTCGGGAGTGTTAATGAATTGGACAGCGGAAAAATGAACACAGACTGTAAATAAATCCTGCAGCAGCTTTAATGAAGATGACAGTTGCTTGTATCTGGTTGTTGCTGTTGTTGTTTATTCGCTATTCCTGGTGATTCTCTTTTTCTTCTTCAGTTTTCTGATTTTGTTTTTAGTTTTATGCTGTCCATTCTTAAATTATAGCTAAAGTCATCCCAAATGAATATTTAATATTTTTATAGGGCTTCAGAGAGCATTTTTTTCTGGAAAAAGATAAAAGGTATTAAGTCCCCTCCCCTACAGCCCCCTCTCCGGGGTCAATCAAGAAATGTTTCGCAAATTAAGTACAAAACTTTGATTGTAGGATTTTTTTTTATAGCTGACTTTACGACTTTCAGTTTAGTTTATTTTCTGTTGAAGGTTTTTAATTATATAAATCAACCGAAAAGAGGAGAGAAGTTGAAAAGAAATCTTCTTGAATTCTTCTTCTTGAAATTTAGACAAACATTTTGGAATTTTAATAACTTTAAATATTTTATGGATAAGATTTTTATAATTTTTAAATTATCTGAAGAGAGGAAAAAAATCTCCGAAGGAAACAAACCATCGGAAACAACGACACGGATGTTGATGATGAGTAAAGTTTTAATTTCCGTTGTTGGTCGTAGGTTATCCTGAAGAACACACTCAGGCGCACACAGATTCAGTCCCCATCTCAGGATACGCAAAAAACTTGGATTGAATGAAATTGTGTCGTTTACAAAGTCGTTTTATGTCATCCTGTCATTCAATAATTTATTCATTCATTTCATTTCACTTCACCTCATCACCAAACTCAACACAATCCCATCCGCTTCCCCACAACACCGCTGTTTCTATTCCTTTCCCCAAAATATTTCTTTAATCCTCCGAAAACCTCTCAAATTCTTCAATAATAAGAAAAAGTAAATTGAAATAATTACGAATGCATTTTATCACCTTCGACGAGAAAGGTGAAGGTCTCGGAAGGTAGAACGGCAAAAACATTCCAGACTTCTTTATTTAACGAGCCAGATTTTTATCGTACAAGACACAGACACAGCAACGCAACGGGGACTTGTAATAAAAATCCCTGGTTTTTATATGTAAAGCATTTTCAAGACATTTTTTAAAGCATTTCAATTTACATTTCTTTACATGCTGCTGATGACATTTCAATTGAATCATTTTTCGGAATGAGGGGAGGGTGGACTTAGCGAAGGAATGCTAAGAAACGTTTCAGAATTTTCAGGATATTTCTTGATATTTTTTACGACTTTTTAATAACTTTGTTGTTCCAGTTTTTTTTCATTCAGCTGTTTTAATTTGTTCCATTTTTTTCATGTTTCTTTGGTTTATTCTTCACTTTTTATTATTTGCGGGAATGCGGTCGAAACATCGTAGCAATAAAAGTTTTTAATTCTTACAATAAACAGAATGGATTTTAAATTTTGGTGTTAACAGAAAAGTTTTCAATGCAAGTGGTCTGTTGTGCGGGGGGGGGGGGGGGTTGGATTGAGAATAATGATGAAAATTTGTAGAATTTAATTTGTTGTTGATTCTTAAAATTAATTGGGAATAAAAATCCTTATTATTATTACATTAAAACCTTTTACCATTAAACCATTTTATATTAGAGAAAAATATTAGAGAAAAATAATTAGAAAAATTGAAATAAATGACATAAAACCAAAAACTAAGAGCGCAATAAAATAAGTTACAATTCTTATTTAAAATTCAATTATTTATATGCAATAAATACAACTTCTTTAGTTGATCAATCATATAATTCATTTATTTCGAAAATAATCTTAACTTAAATTAAGTTTTTTAATACATATTTTGCTATAAACAATATTTAAACAATGTTTATTTAAGTAAGTTTTAAAATCATTGAAGAAATGAGGAATAAAGCGGAAGGTACGGGTTGAGTAACATTATCAAAAAATTCAACAGTAAACTCGTGAAAGTAACTTTTTATCGAACTGAACAACAGCTGAGAATAATTTGAAGATAGAAGAATCTTCTTCCTCGAAGATGGAAGCATACTTTTTGTTCTAGAAATAGTATTAAGGAAGTTATGAAGAGCTTTTTTTATTATTATTAAAGCTTCAAAGTAGATAAGTTTGTAACTGCAAAAGAAGCATGAGCAGCAGCATCAAAATCAACATCAGCAGCAGCTGAGCTGAGTTGAAAATTCGAGTTGAGTCCGTTTCTATACTTTATTATGTGTATTTTGAACATCTCCGGTCTGGTCCGCTTTCCCCCTTATTCTACTCTTCTTCCTTTTCTTTATTTTCTTCTCCTTTTCCTTTATTTTTTCTTCTTCTTCTACTGCCTTCTGTTTAACTCAACTTTATTTGTTTCACTCGCCAATCGAAACTAAAGAAGGAAACAAAAATTTACTTTTGAACAGTTTTTCAACTTCAACATAAAATTTGAAGTTGAAGTTGATGTTGTGAAGCGATAATTTTAAGCTTTCGAATGCTTTTTAAAACACTTTTGAACTACAATGGTTTCGGTGCACTTTTGCAACCTGTTTATTAATTTTCTCGCTTAAAATTTTAATATGAAAAGCTTTGTATTTATTTTCTTTTCTGCTTTTTGTTCTCTTCTGCTTTCTGTATTTCTTTCCTTTGTTAAGATTTTTTTCCATTTATAATGTTTCATTTTAAGGTTATTTTTGTTCTTATTGTACGTAATTTTTGTCAAAGCTTTTCTTCTACATTATTAAAGTATGGAAAATGACAAAGACGATGATATTATGACAACAACAACAACAAGAACAATATAATAACAACAACATTACTGCAATGAGGAACCAAAGAATATGTAATATTGTATATTCTTTGGAGGAACTTTTACTCAGCCACGAAGATTTTCGGTGTCTCTCTTATTTGACAAACTTTTCTATTTAAGACAACAGTCAGTCACTGCAACAACAACCACAGCAATAATAACCGCATAGAAAAAAACAACAACAACTGCAGTAACAACAACACAACATTAGTACCATCATCATTACTATAGTTATCATTCCAATATCGTTAACATCATTCATTATTATCATTACATTCATGATCATTTTCACCACCATAGTCATCATCATTGTTATAATCCGTATCACAATCATCATCAGTATTATCATCATCAGTATTATCATCATCAGTATAACCATCTTATCATCGTTCCTCGTATCATTACTGCGATTATGATAACCGACATAATAATGAACATGATCACCGTCATAATCATCATCATCATTCTTATAATCGCCATAATAATCGTCAATATAATCATTATTACTATCAGTATCGTCATTATTATTATACTCACCATTATCAGCAAATATCAATCAGTATGTTGATACTTCTTTACTTGGTTATAAAAGCTGTCTCAAAATTCATCATAGAAACGCGTTAGAGGGACCTTTAATGCGAAGGAGAAGCAAAGGGCAGAATATAATGAAGTTTTTTTCCCTCATTCAAAATTTCAAACATTAAGATTAAAAAAGCTGCTGAAAAATACTTGAAGTCGTTTAAAGCAACACAGTTAGGACCGTCTTTTTTTTTTTTATGTGAATTTAAAATATACAAAAACAATGTAAAAAAACAAGCATTAATAACCATTATTATCAATTTTTTGTTGCTCTAAAACAGCACTCAATATTAAAATTAAGCTTTTTAACAGTTTCGTGGAAGCGATAACATTTTGAATTCAATGTACATATAAAAAAAGGGGACAAAATATAATATTTTGTCAATAAATTTTGAGATAATCCATTGAATAAGCATCCATAAGCACGGAAACACACACAAACAAGCGAGGGAGGGTGAAAGAGATCTGAATATCGGAACACACAAACAAATACAGATAATATACTCTATCCCTCTTCTATCCCTTTCTACTATCTTCCTGATTCTCTCACTCTTCTCCTCTTTGAAGCTAATTCTTTCTCGCTCTCTCTTTCCCGTCTCTCTTCGCGAACTCGCGCTCTTTCTGCTTCTTTTTCTCTCGCTCAGCCCCCTCTCTCTTTCTCCCATGTGTGAGTCTATTAAAATTAAAAAAAAAAAACATTTTGAAATAAGTTGACATTTTTATGCATGGATTTGTTCGTCGTTGCGCTTTCTACTCTGCACAGATATCGCGCATACTGAACTAGACACTTGTGCATATTAAACGCGTCCTTCACTCCGCTTGATCGCTTTAAGCTGGGCCTTAATGTCATGCGTTAAGCTTGAACAAAGCGCGTCAACCGCATTTTCGGTGATGGCGACGTTGACAACAAGCACAAGAATAACAACAACAACAACAACAACAACGACGACGAGAACAACAACAACCACCCAGAGGAAAAGGAAACCGCTGCACGTTTTTAAGCTGACAGGATTTATTGGAACAGACAGAGCAGAGCGGGTTGTGGATGGCTGGAGGATCGAAGAGGGTGGTGAGGGGCGGGAAAGGGCGGGGGTAGGGAGGAGGAGGTTGAATTGATAACAATAAAGCGAGAGAAATAAAAAAATGGATGCCTGACGCTTTTTTCTCCGCTCTTCTTTTATAGTTATTTAAAATTTTTATGCAAAGAAGCAAGGGAAACAAAATTTCAATATTAAAATCAAAAATAGTAAAAAACTCTTAAAAAGCTCACTCAAAAAATGGAAAGTTAAACATTAAAAATCGTATAAATAATACAAAAACATTCAAACATAAAAAAAATAATAATATTGTACAATACAAATAAATATATAATAATATTGAAAAACAAAACCTAAACTTAAACTTAAAATTAAAATTAATTACTAAAAACAGTACAAAACTAAAGTCTATCATAGAACTTAAAACTAAAAAGCAATGTAATGTAATTAAAAAGAAAAACTAAAAAAATTCTATAGTAAAATTTAATAATTAAAAAATATTTAATTTAAAATCAAAAAATGCAGTGATCAGTTGCTGTTGTTGTTGTAATTTTTGTTTCTTTAAAATTGAATTTGAAGAATGTTATGTAGCTTGAAATCCACTTCTTAAATCCACCAAAGAATTAAAGTAAAAAAAAAACAATAAAATAAAAAAAAGAACAAGAACAATAACAATAACATCAACAACACCATCAACAACAACAAAATGCGAAAAAATAGCACTTTAAAAAATATGATGCATGCTTTTAAGCTTAACAAGTATTTTAATGGTACTTTATTTTATTTCTTTATACTTTTGTTGTTCATCTTTTTTTCGTCGAGTTGTTGGTTCTTTTCTTCACTTCTTTAGTATCAACAAACATGTGGTCCATCCCCCCCCCCCACCCATCATCTGCCCCTTCCGCTTTTAGCATCAACTTCCTTGGCTTTTAGCGTAAAATTCGAAAACTGGGTGCATTAAAAATATGCATGAAACCCTCACTTAAAAAGGCTTCAAAAGCAAAAGAAATACCAAAAGCATGAGCAGCAGCAGCAGAATTTAAGTATCACAGATGCATGTATGTGTGCGTGTGTGTGCCTGTGTGAATGTGTGTGCGAGCTTGTATGTGTAGATGCGAGTATGACGGTAATGAGTTGTTCCAATAAGGTTTTTCCAACATAAACATACTATAAGCACAAACACACTCACCCACTCACTTTTTTCACGCCCATTTCCGCCATTTTATGAGAATGGGTACGCAGTTTTAACAACACCCGCACCTTTCTAACATGTATTTATTTATTTATTATTGTATGACATGGTAGATAATTTAGTTGGATTTTTTAAAATTTTTTAATAATATATAAATTCTCGTATTCAGAGTGCACTCTATCTTCATGAGGAGCTCAGCGTATATACTTCGATGTATGTACATAGTATGTATAGATACAAGTCAAAATACATAAATAAATACATGTCAAAATAAACTTGATGCTGTTGATACTTGATGTTATATACTCAGGAAATTATTTAAGTTGTTTATTCAATAACTTGTACCGAAAGCGATTATTTGTGCACGCTAAATAACATGGAGTTTAGTGTATTTATTTAACTAACTTCAGCCAACCAAACAAACAAACAGAAACAACAAATTAACCAAATAAAACAAAACTTGGCAGCACTCATCAATGCATACGAAATTCGAAACAAACGAAGAGTGAATATAATAAACACAATAATGGGATGAGTAATCAAAACAACAACATTAATACATGTTATAATAATAGTTAAATAATAATGATAATAATTAATGCCACAATAATAACAATAACAATATAATAATAATAATAATAATAAGAACAATAATAATACTAATAATAAGAATAATAATCATACTAATATTAAGAACAATAATAATTCTTATAATCATAATACTATAGTAATAATAATAAAAAAGAAAGTGCAGCATACATTTGGGCGTCGCGACGTTAATTCATCTAATGACAGAATACTTCCAAAGAAATTCAGTCCACATGAGTGAGCTATGATCCCATATGTGAGCTAGTACCCAGTTACCACTATCCAGTAACCAGTAACTCATTTCTATTCTCTGTTAATGCGTATACTGCATTCAAGTCTACAGACAATGTGCCCATAGCACTAAAGAACAGCTTCTTATAGTACGGTAAAACCAAAAACCAAAAACGAAACAACAAAAGCAAAAACCAAAAAAGAAACAACAAAAGCAAAAAGCAAAAAAGAAACAACAAAAACAAAAACCAAAAAAGAAACAACAAAAACAAAAACCAAAAAAGAAACAACAAAAACAAACAAATACAGTAATAATAATAATAATAATAAAAAATACCAATAAAACGAAAAAGCAGAACAAAGCAACTGAATACAAAAGAAACTCTACCAGCAACAGCATGGACAGCAGCAAAAAAAAAAAACAAAAACAACAACAACCAGTAGAGCAAACTCCTAGAAGCTTACAAAAACAACAACAACAACAATAACAATAAACAAAACCTTGATAGAAAATGCAATAACATTTCGTCATATCATAAAAATGCATTTTAATTTAATGACAGCTTCATAATCGCATGTGTTGTCTCAATTTTGTTGTATGTCTGTATGTTTGCATGTACATATGTGTGTGTGTGTGTTTCTTTTTTCCATTTTCATGTATTTCAATGAATTGGAAATTCAGCTCGACCGAACAGCAGACAGGACTTGAAAACGACTGTGTTGCCAACTTCACTTCCCATCACAGAAACTAAAACAAACAATTAATAATACAGCAAATGCAGTGAATGAGCAACAACAACAACAACAATATAAATCCATACAGCAAAACAAATAGTGAAAAAAACAACAACAACACGAACGAAAAAATAGAAATAAAAGAAAACGGGGAAAACCAAAAATCAACAACAAAAAGTTTATATTTTTTATTCCAACTCATTTGTATGATGAATGAACTTTGACATTTCACTCTACAGCTGTTCGTTCAGCTATACAGCTATTGTTATTGCTATTATTATTGTTGTTGTTATTTTTACTATCATTAACACTAGACTAAGGACTAAGCTAGTCACACAACAACAATAACAACAACAAAATACAAAGGCTCTTCCAAAAAGCAAAAAGAAATTCGATAAAAGCTCCGAGAACTGAATTTATTAGCAACTGTTAACCATTACGGTATATTGGCTGTCATTAATGTTAAGTACCCAACATCCAGTAGGAAAGCAACCAAAACAACCACAACAGCAACCCTTTTCTAGTCCTCCGCACTTCTTGCCAAACTGTAAAATTGTCTGTCTGCTATCCGTCTGTCTGTAAACCGGTCAAAGTTGCCGGCGGATGGTTGCCAAAAGCTTCCCAGCCAAAGCTGCCAGGCAACCTGCCAAAAGTGACTAACATAATTCTATAACGAGAGCGAGAGAGAGACAGTTGGATCGTACACAATGACAGAGAACAACGCAAAGGGCACTGTAAGCAATGGGAAAGAGAGAGGAAGGTGGAGGTGGTGACAGAGAAAGAGGAAAGAAAAGGGAATGGTCAATTTGGTGGCAACTCCTGAATGTAAGTGGATAAAAATGGCTGATAAAAATGGCATGGAAAATAACTATTATTGTTATTACATCAACAATGACGTCGTTGACGTTTGCTGTTTAAGTTAATGACCGAAGTCTTTGTTTTTCCCTTTTCTCTGTGAAAGCCACTTGAAAACGTAAAAAAACGAAAAGAAAATAACAACAACAAGAAATGAGCAAACTCACAAAATCATGAAACAATTAGTTGGCATCGCCATCATCCGGAACAAATGAAAACCAAAAACGTGTTATCTTCAGGCTTAACGGAGCCTGAAATATCCACAAATCTTCATTACTATTTTGTCCACAGATATTTTTGGAACCTTAATGATTACCCGATGATATTCAGATCCATGGTCTCACATTTTCAGTATGTTTATAAAATGCAATTATTGCAAAAGTAGGCGAACCACACCCTATTTGTCCTTTACTGGTGGTAAGGAGATTTCATTTAAGGAAAAACACTTTTATGGTATTTTGTGTTATATGTATAGTATGTATATAGTATGTGCATATATACAATACATGTATAGGTTACGTTAGTAGGGAAATAAGAGAGCCACTACCCACTGGCTCAGTCGCCTTATTGTGATTTGAGTGATTCTTGGTCCAGCGTGGGACCTCGTAGTTCCTATAGACGTGGTGGAACTGGGAACCACTTTGCTCTGAACAATCTTTAGGAACTCAAAAACACCAACTACTCTAATCTTCGCTATATCCTGGAAGAATTCTGTCCCCAGTAATTGGGAGCAACATCGTTATATGTATATATGCATATCTGTATAATATAATATATATACAATATATAGATACAATATTATATAAATTATTCCCAAAAGTCAATTCAACAATAACAATGATACGGGTGTATGGTAGAAAAACCCTTATTTTTGGGTGAACTTACCTGGAAATTCTTGTGGAATCATGACGCCCTTCTTTCGATTTGCCACGCCTGTTTTAGCATTGAAACCATGATAGATATGACGTTGACGTACCAGCCTATACAGCAGAAATAATTCAGCACCTTGTGTGTGGTTAGAGTGGTCCAAGGAACTGGTGGGTGCTGTAGAACCAGAATGTCCACCATGTTTTAAACTGCTTCCATTTGATTGAGGAAGGTTTCCTGTATTGATATTGTTGTTGTTGTTACTATGGTTGTTGTTGTTGTTATTACTATTATTGTTGCTATTATTCATATTCGTATTGCTATTATTAATATTGCCACTAGATGAAGCAGTCGATGAGGATGTACCGGTTCCGGTGCCTATGCCGGGCGCACTACTAGTACCATTACCGGTGCCAGTGCCAGTAGCAATGCCGGAGCCGTCCATGCCACCGGTGCCACTCGATGATTGCGTTGAGGAGTTGGTGGTCACCGTCGAAGATCCATTAGACGACGACGACTGCAGGGTTTCATGCGAAAACTTCGTTTTGTACGAAATTCGGACGACTCGCGGCAGCGTGAAACGATCGAGAAATATTTCTGCGGGTAACGGCTCGGTTTGAGACTGTGAAGGAAAAACAAAAATAAATGTGAAGATGGAATAAGAGAAGAACTCTTAAAGAACACTAAAATGTGTATCATCTTTCGATTATTTTACTCACATCATTGCTCTGTTTGGAGCCTTTGCTGTCGCCCGTGGAACAGTCGCCGCTCAGGCTGCCGTTGCCATAGAGCCCCAGCACACCGCCACCACCGCCGACTCCGCAACCCGCCATTCCTCCCGCGTACCCATTGATGCCCTGTGCGCTTAGCTTCATACGTCGCTGCAGCCGCTGCTTCATCTCGACTTCGTTCCGCCGAGCGAGGCGAGCGTTTTCGAAGTCCGCCACCGAGAACATGTTGGCGCCCGTATCGTGAGAGTTGAAGCGTCGCAGCTTTGGCTTGCGACCCTCCACATGATGCGTGGCTGCGGTGAGAGGAGCACCTTTCGCAGCTGTTGCGTCGTTGTTGTTGGAAAAGATAGGAGAGCGGCAAAAAATGTTCATTAAATTTAATAATTGATTTAGTAACAACGTTTAGTAGCTCATTCAAATTATTTTCTTTAGAATTACCGCTCAAAACAGGATGCGCTCGCGACGAATGCTTGGCTGCCGTTTCTGGGCCGCTGCAATGTTTACCGCCGCCGGTTTTTGGAATGCCATTCGGATTGCCCACAGCAGCTCCAGCGTTGCCATTGCTGGTCATTAGAAAAAATAAAGGATTCGTTGTGTTGATTTTGCCACCGCCGCTGACGTGAGCGCCACCTGGTGGAGTGCTGCTGCTGCCATTCTTTGTACCCGCGTTCCCTGATTGTGTTGCTGAGGTGTTGTTGGTCGAACTGTCGCCGGTACCGGAACCGCTACTTACGACACCTAAAGGAATGGAAAATATATGAAACAAGGAGAATGAATCATAGAATTTATCACGTATGAGAATAGATGAATCATAAAGTGAATTATAGAATGAATTTCATCATAACGTTAATCATAGAATGAATTTCATCATAACATGAATCATAGAATGAATTTTTTTAAAATCTGAATAATTTAAGATAAGATTTTAGTTTAGAGATTGTATAGGTATCAATTATAAAAGACTTCGCTTTTAAAGTAAGTCAGAAGGCAGTAAGAGAGCTTTTCTGTTCTGGAATTGCAATAGGATAATCTTTAGAATTCTTTGTGTTTTGAAGAAGAGGTTAGAAAAGGTCCGAGAAAATATTCGAATTCATCTCAATCTTCTTAATTCAAGAGAGTGGTTGAGTTGAAGAGGTAAGAATAAAGTAAAGGAATATATTGAGAGAATATTTTCTAAATTGTTTATTGTACGTTACATAGTCTATCGTAACCGTATCACGATATCACGTTTTTTGACGACTCAATCCTAATCAAGAGAGTGGAGCGAGTTAAGTAGAGATCTATTTAAATTTTTTAGAATAACTGTGATTCCCCACCCAAATCCCTCCTCTCTCTCCCTTCCCTTCTCTCTCTGGCATACACTCGCTTCATAAATCAGTCCTTCATAATTCCTTTGAACTTTTCACCTTGGATACTCTACACTTTTCCTCTGTTTTTCTTCTTCCACTTCTTTCTCTTTACATTTTGTGTTCGCTCTTCTCTATTTACTCTCTTTACACTTACCATTTGTACTTAACGGTGTTGATGGTGTTGCCATATGGGGACTGCTTTTGATGAACCAATTCGCCAGATGACGTTGACGTTCGAATTCAATGCTTGTTCGTTGCATTTCCGCCAGCTTCAATGAGTCTGTCATCTTTGATCGCGTGCGCCCGCAACACACACACGCACGATCTTGCTCTTTCACTCTCTTCTCACTCTCTCTTTCACACACCTGCCGCTGTTTTACACTCATTGTGTTCTCTTAATCGTTCTCACCGACTAACTGACTGTCGCGATCGACGACGAATGACGGATTACGATGCACACAAACGACACTCGCGTTGAACACCTGCGTTGATTTCACCTGCTATCGCTGTTGTCAACCGAAATTTTTGTTGTTATTATTATTGTGACTGCTGCTGTTGCATACGATGTGTGCCGCCGGGTGTCGCTGCCAATTTGATACTTCAGATCGAATAACATACAACAAGCTGTCAGCTCGGCGGCTGCGATGTCCTCACGCTGAGCTGTCAACAACACGACTACAGAGCAAAACAAGCGCAACAACGCGGAGCTCAAGCAACGACCACGACGTCGAAAGCGTTGCCGACGAATGAGCTGTAAAGAAACGAGATGAAAAAGAAAAGAAACAGTGTTGTAAATATTGTCAGTAGCAATAGCGTAATAATCTGTGGGAGGGGAGGGAGAAAAAATTAATAATTGTTGTTGTTGTTGTTGTATCTGACGTACATACATACATACATCTGTATATTTATATATGTACATCCATGCGTACGAGCTACAAATGTTATGAAAGCAAAAAAAAGAAGCGCGAATGTTAGAGAAGAAGAAAAAACAACACCAAATTAAAGTTTATGATTTGGTAGCACTTTTTTTGGTATCGTTTTACTTGTGTTTACTTGTGTTGTTGCTGTTGTTGTTGTTGCCTGCACAAGTGTTGCATAAATTAACTTAATTGAATTGAATTTATTGCTAACGTAGCTGATATTATTTTCATTGCCAGATGTTGCTGTTGTTAGCGTAGATGTTCTTATTATTGCTGGCTTCAATGTTGACTTTATTTGACATTCCTGTTGTTGTTGGTATTGTTGCTGGAATTACTTTAATCTTTAATATATCAGCGCGTGTCAAAGGCTATGTCAAGTAACAAGTGACAAGCGACAGCTGAGCTCGGTCAACCATCGCTTGACTGCCTCACCATCCAACCACGCCTTCCCCGCCCCCCTTACAATCACATTTCCATCTTATTTTCTCCCTCCATCGATTTTTATTACTATTTTTCTTAGCACGATAATAGAAAAAAATAAGAGAGGAAAAGTGAAGTAAGGAAAGTAAAGAAAGCCATTCTTACTGCAGCTTTTTCGGCGTTAAAATCAGTAGTACACAGTCTTTTAGACGTATCATTAAACATTTTGAATCTTTGCTGCGGTTATTAAAACAGTTATTTTGTAAATTAAAACACAATACAATATTTCGATATATTTTGTTTTTATTTGTTTTATTTTATTTTATTATATGTTGGCAGCACTCCGCAAACGCGTCACTTTTCACATTCCTAGAACAAATTTTGAAACGCTGACTCAACTCAACGACATTCAAATAAAAGAAAAGCGAAGATAGCAAAAAAAACAGCGGCAAAATTCGCATAAAATTTAATGAGTGTTTCGCAAACTCGTCCTACGACGATGCGTCAAACAAAGCGTAGGAAAAAAAATAATAACAGCAACAGCAATACAACAAACAGAACGAGGTTTAAAACCAGAAGTCAGTCACTTGTACAGACAGACGGACCACAAACAGTGACTAATACGATGCGCGGTTCGTGGTTCACAGCTGGAGCGGTTGGATAGCAGGTAAATGTTCAGAGTGACCAGCTAGCGAGCCGACTGATCGACTGATTGACTGATCAAGCACTCAGTGGAACCAAGAAATCAATAGATTGAACCAAAAACTGACCAAACCGCCGATCATCCGATTGACAAAGCAACCAACCGGCAGAATGATCAATCAACAGATCAAGCGAAGAATCGATTGATTCATTGATCGACCAACAGCTAATGTTTGTGTTGCCAACTGAACATTCTATTGAGAGCCTCTGATGTTGTTAAATTTGGGTTGCTTTGTTGTTAGTAGTTGCCACTCACAGTAACTGGGAGTAAGCAAAGAAAAAAACCCAAGACAACAACAAGCACAAGCTTATTAAGCGGAGAATAAAAAACAATACTAATGTAGTAGATGCTATAAAAAAGCTGTTAGACGAATAAACCTCAATTTATGACACACGTTGAGATGTTTTGTTTGATGATTGTTTTTATATATACTTTTTTTATTATTATATTTTGTTATTCTTTGTGCTTTTTTCTGTTATTCTTTCTCTGCTTTTGTGGTTTTTTTCCTCTTGTTTTTTTCTTGATTAATTTGGTGGAATTTAGAAGTTTGACTGCTTCTGTTTCGTCGGCTTATTCTGTACAATTTTCAATGGAATTTTTGAATTACCAAATTTTTTGAAAAATAAATAAAACTAATTTCAATTACGAAACACGCTGAAATTCTTTGATTTCAAGAATGGTTTATAATTTCAATAAACTACACAAAAATTCCAAAACTTTCTTACACTTTTTTAAATATTTACTTAAAATTTCATTGATGAATTTTTTAATAAACTGTAAAAATTGCATTCGTTCAAAGAGCTCTTCGTCATGGATAAATGGAATTTCTAAAAATTCGATCCAATGCTAATCGAAAGTACGAGTTCATTTATTAGAATTGTTATTGCCATCGTTAATATAGTTATTGCCATCGTTAATATTGTTATTGCCATCGTTGTTGCTGTTGTTGTTGTTGTTGTTCTTATTTATCCATTAGCCCTTAAGTGCTGCTACATGACCTTAACACCAACGAAATCATATCCACAAAAACATCAGCACAAATTTTATCAACATCGCACAGAACGCATCAAATTTCGAATTTTATAGATGAGAGTGAGTATGTACTTAAATCCAACTAAAAAGCCAGATTAAATATTATTTGCTTTGAGTGCATCATCTAGAATAGCAACAGCAACAGCAACAACAACAGCAACAACAACAAACATCAGATACTCTAGTAATGCATGCTATGTACATGTTGTTGTTGCTTTGATTGTTGTTAGCGGTGATGGTTTTCGTTTTGCTTTTGACAAAATTTTGATGATGTTGCTTGTTGAAGCGCATTTAATCGGAATCGTATGAATGCTAATAAATATTCTCGACTCTTGTTTCTCATCTCTGGCCACTCATCTCACACCTCTTGTCTATCGTCCATCATCTCTCGTCTTTCGTCCCTCGTCCTTCGTTCTATCATAATTCATAGAACGTACATAATGAATGCATCGCTTGTTTGGAAACAAAGTTTTGTATAGTCGACCTGAATACAGGGTGATTATGATGGTATCGTGAAAGAAATGGTCATTCGAGCCATTCATTGTACTGCATTGTACTCTGCGGTATACTCGATTGTACTCTACGATAGCAATCCATGCATCGAAAAACCAATATAAGCAGATGAAATTATTTTAAAATCACCTGAATATGTAATCAAGTATTTAAAATGTGAACAAATTTCAAAAATTTAACGAAGGTTTCAAATTTTTCGAATTTCTATGGGAGACTTCATGGAAATTTCGGGGCTTTTCTAGTTATTGTATTGTGCATGTTTTAATATTTTTGAAAAGGTAAAGAAATTAAAAGAAAATGTTAAATATAAGCAATTATTTATAAAATGAGTACAGCAAAATCTTTAAATACAACGAAATCTTCAAATACAACGAAATCTTCAAATATAACGACATTTTTAAATAGTGTGTTTCTAGAGTGTGTCTGTAGACACCCTGTATGCTGCTATTCGATCATACTTTATTTGTAGGGTCGTCGTTCGAACGTTTTGCATTCGATCGCATTTGCAATCTAACTCAAAATTGTTGCTGTGGGAATTACTTGTGTAATTTATGACACCCCTAATTAAATAATTTAGCAGAATCGTGCATAACGAATGCAACAACAACAACAACAACAACAATGACAGCAACAACAATAACAACAACAAAAACTATTGCAATAATAATAATAACACGACGGCCAACAAAAAAAGCACCATTAATACTATAATTTTAATATTTATTGATAGTAGACTGTGTTTCCGAAGTCCAGCTGATATCTGTATCAAAGTCTCTCTGGCTGTCTGACTGTCTGTCTCAGACAATCTGTGTGCCTCTCTGTCTGCCTCAGTTGGATTTTCCGTTTAGCTGGTAGACTTTGAACAGCTTCCCTGCATATTAGTTTTTGTATCTGATGGTCTATCAGTCTGTCTGTCCATTCGTTCATCTGTCTGCCTATCTGTCTGTTCATCTATCTGAATGTCCTGCTTGTGGTTTGTTGCCATACACACACGTAAGTAAAAGCAATCAAAGCATTTAAATGCATTCATGTGCAAAATTAAATAGTTTTTATATGTAACTATATTGCAATTATACACATTTACATAGGTATGTCTCTGTATAGACATATATATAAAGATCTAAACATGTTCATGTGAATATTATTTGCTGTTATACATACATACATTGATATAGATTCATATATAATTATTTATGCAAATGCGTTGGAATATTTTAACTATTGTCTCTATCGACGTCACGTAGTCATAGTTTCACAAGTTGATTATTTAATTTTGTTTTTTCTATAACGTTTATCAACTATTTTTATAGTTTTTAATATTTAGGCATACAAACATACATAAATATATGTATTTCGGTTATAGAAAAGTTCAAACTGAATTTATTCTTATGAATAATCTACCCTTTTATATTCTTGATATTATATTTATGATTGTTTTAAACTTTTGACAGCTGTCAAAAGGCCAGAGCTGAGTAGAGAAGAGATTAGAATGAAAAATATTACAAAATGTACTTTGGAACATACAGCATTTAGTTTCTAATAGTAATTAATTCAGATTTCATATGAGTTGAACTTAAACTTTATTTGTTTTGTGTTTTATTTGTATTCACAGTGGATTCGTTTTGCTTTAAAATGACTTTTGATACCTGTCTAAATACCATGGCAAGTTGATTAAAAAAACGTTATAAAAAATAATGCATATATTTTGATCAGAAATTTTATTTAGAAAGAAAAAATACGAATACAAATTTGAACTATAATACGTATTTACTAAATATAATCGTACAACAAACTGACAGCTGTCAAAATAATGCAAAGAAAAAAGAATTTAACATACTTAACTTATACATATAATAGTTTATCAAATGCTTGAATTCATTTTGATAAATTTAATAATAAGCTTTCCATAACCTCAGTGCACAAACTTAATACACGTATGCAATTTGACAGCTGTCAGTGATAAACTCCAATGCAATATTTTAAATTTTCAAAATGTTACTATTTGAATTATTTGAAGCTTTAATTTAAAGTTATTCTTAGTTGTGTCTTATGCATTTGTTAAGGATTAGTTGTGCCAGAATACACGAATAGAAAGAGATATAAATAAATAATGGAACTTATTTCTTTGAGTGTACGATTTGAATACATTCAAATTTAATTACATAACATCGAGTTATGAGACGCATGTGAATTATGGGACCATTTTCGATAACTATTTCGAAATTTGAGACTTGAAGTAAGTTTAATTTAACTCAAAACTTTTGACAGCTCTCAGCCAGCTTTGAGGTTAACTGCAGATAAATTGTTTTACTGAAAATCAGATAACTAACGAAAGCGGTAAAGAAACTTATTTTATTACATTATCAAGAAAGATTAGATTTAATTTGAAGCTGCATTTAATGATTGACATTTATTAGCTTCTGTCATGTACAGCATTCAGAATGACTTTATACGGTCTACTAAATTATAGATATTAGACAGTAAATCAATGTATACGAGTATATATGGGTGAATTGATTTACGGACAGATTATTACACAGATAGAACTTCTACTGATGACAAATCTAGATCATAGACTATATACATATATATATTGAGAATATATTGAATATTGAGGCGAAATCAATCCAAAATACGATAGATATCTTGAACAGATGGACGATTATGTGTAGTATAAAAGTATCACAAAATATCGTCTAGTATAAGTTCATCGAATTGATAACCGATTTGCTATTTTTTATGCTTTGAATAATCATTACTCAAGTGTGATGTTTGACAGATTGTGCCGATCACAAATGTCAAAAATGCGTGCGAAATCGACACTCGTTTTGACAGTTGCCGTTATCATTATCCTCATTGGAAGGAATAAAAATAACCTCTTCACGAAAAGTCTCTGTAATATCTACAATAATATAAGCAAATATGTGTTTAGTGCTTTTTCTGACATGTCAAATCATTAAAAAAATAAGTAAAAATATATTTTTATGAAACACAGAAGACGAAAAGAAAAGCAATGAAAAATTATAAGCTTTAATATATTTCATTTCATTTCCAAATGTAAAGAGGGTTGGTTCAGGTTTTTCTTTGTTTTTGTAATTCACCGTATTGAGAGTTGACAGCTGTCAGTGAGAGGCAAAAATAAGTAATTGATGAATAAAAATTGATTACTAGGTATTTTTTTAGTATTTCATTGAAGTTATGACAACGCAGGTTATAAAATATTATCGATTCGTTGTTGTCGAAGTGCAAATGTATGTTTGACAGATGACAGCTGACAGAAAGTCGCTTTGATACAGAAACATAGAAAATATTAAGCCCAGAAAAAACTAAACATAGTATACTGTAGTCAAAATAATATACTAAACTCAAATTTTATTTACAACTAAATATTTGCCAAGTAAATTTTGCTAATTTTAATTAATTTAATTTAAAATAAATTTTAACATTTTTCAAAAATATTCCTTAAAAAGTACTTTTTTAAAGGAAAAGATTTCTTTTAATAGAAATGAAAGTAAATGAAAGAATATGAAATTTATGTAAAAAAAAAAAAAAATTAAAAACTATCTGTCATTTCTTAAGTTCAAGGTATAGATTTCTGAATGTTCATATTTATCGTATATGTGATGGTTTTTAATTATTTTTCTAAGAATAAAATTTCACATTCTCTCAACTCAAAATTTGGATGCTTTCCATGTAAATCATTTTCTGACAGGTTGTCATATTTTGTTATACGACAAGCTTATGTTATAAATAGCACGGAAAATGTCACAAAAATATGGTTGATTTGCGATTGGTTGCGAAAATTAATTAATAATTTTTCAGTTCTTAACCTCAGGTGTGCTTAATTGTCTATTAACTGAAATTGCTTGGCCGCAGTCGACGTCGACCATCGCCCACAGCGGTTGCCAACCCCACCACAAACCGCAAGTGGAATGATCTGGGAATATTCCCAGTTTATTTAATACAGATACCAGAATACAGTTACCCCTGAAGCCCCCCCGCACAAAACGCAGCTCAAAGACCATCAAACTTTACATATGAGTACAAATGCAATGTTAATTATAATAACAATAACAATAAAAGCAATGACGAAACCCAACATATCCTTATTCTTATCATCATTATCATAACCAAAATTCGTTTTATCATAATCATCATCAGAGCTATCATCGGCAAAGTGAGCATCATTAGAGTCAACATCATTAGAGGAGGTCATTATAAGAGTCATCGCCATTAGTCATTATTAGTCATTTTTATTAGAGTCATCTCATTCATCGGATAGATTATACTCATAGTTTTCAGTCTTCTTTAAAGTCATCATCTTCAGAGTCATCATCTTCAGAGTGATCCTCTTCACAGTCATCATCTTCTGAGTCATCGTCTTTAGAATCATCATCTTCGTTGTCATTCAGAATCATCATCACTAGAGTGATGATAAGTAACCATCATCGTTATAATCACAACCATCATTTAAATAATAATCGTAATAATTTTTATAACCATTGATTATATCAACCGAAATAACAACGACAACAACAAAGACCCTAATAACAATAACCATAACAACAACAATAACAACAACTCCTACAGCAACAACAATCGTAACCGTATAACAACTAGAAGCACAACCAATTTTCCATTAATAATTCTACATTTAATCTGCATGAAAATCCATTAAATTTAAATGGCCAAGATTTAGTTATTGTTTCGTCGATGCCATTGAAAGCATTTCAAAAGCTGTTTCGTTCGCAGATGACAATTAAATAGGAAATTAAATCTTATGAGGACTTATTTTCCATAATAAATGATTAAATCTTATAATCTCAAGACACTCAACTCTAATCTGAATGTACACACGACATACATACGTAAGGTTAGATTTGTTTATAAGTACATCTTATAAACACAAGATGATGTATTTCTAGAGACAATAAAATATGTATAAATGAATGTTTTGTTTATCGAAATACGGAAGCAATTTGATGTCATTTTTAATCTCATACAATATATCATTTTTGCTTTGCTTTACTTTACTTTACTTTTTAAGTCGAAAGAAATCTTGAAGAATGGAAAATAATAAAGCAATAAATCTGTGAACTTGAATCAAGCACCTAAAATGGCATTGAAATTTTATTTATCAAGATTTTTGTATCTGTTTATTTGTCTTTTATGAGTTTTCTGTCTTTTGTTTATTATTAATTTCATTCTGTGCACATTCAGGAAAAAATCCAGATTAAATGTCAGAATCATTAATTAAATCGAATCACAGATCAATTGATCAATGAAATGTGATATAAACACATAAAAAGAAACAAAAAAATTGTAATTATTTCGGCTGATATAGTTAAATCATCGGCTAATTTAAACAAAGCTTTAATTTAAAAAAAAAAACTAAAATAAAAATTCCTCAAAAAAATGGAACGCGTTCTTTAAAAGGAGAAATAAAATAAAAACGAAAAGAAAAACAACAACAGCACTAACATTTAATATTTAACTTAACAACACACGACCAGCGCACGCTTCGAAAGCTTGACAGCTGCTCCGCTGAGGAAAACGACGCGAGGCGACGCAGCTCACTGAGGCTAAAAACCCGCTAACGATGCTGAGCTTTATTTCTGCTGTTGAAATAAAGTCATAAAGAAATAAAATTAAAATATAAAAAGCAATTTTAACAACGCTCAAAATTTGCTATGCTAATTTTTCATTATTTCGAATGTCGTTCTTTTTCACTTGTATTCGCTGTTTGTCGAGAGTAAAAATATCATTAAAACGTACACCGACCTTTTATAGCAACCGACTAGCCAAGCAAACCAACCCCTCAACCCACAACACCGTCAGCATCCCCACCCTCCACAACCGAGGGACCCAGCAACCGAGATACGAACCACAAACATCGAAATCAAAATCGTTTGGTTTGTTTTACGAGCTCGCGGCACAAAATCAAAGCTTTGCTGCTGCTGCTTCTGCGAGTGTTTTCTATAAATCATGGTAAACGTTATTGTTTCTTTGCTTGTTGTTGGTATTGTTGTTGCTGCTGTTCTTATAGTTAAATAATTTAAGTGTTTTATAGCGTTTTATAGGCGTTTATGGCAAGTTTATGAGTCGTGCGAGCTACCATAAAATCAAGCTGAGGAGCTGTTCTACTTTTTTTATAATGCAAGCCACGAAACGATGTGTTGAGGGAGACGTAAGACGTAAGCCACAAATTAATGAAATTTTAACATTTTATAAAAATAAATATAATTAAAATAAAAAAAGAGGTGCGACTTTTGACAAAATTTAATCTTTACATATATAAAGTAAATTCGAAAGGTATTATTAAGAAGTGCTCCTTGCATAGTAAATTTAGTGGTATTTATTTCGATATTACTTTTGTACTACATTTTCATGGCTATTCTACTAGATATCTTCGACATAGTAAATAATTTCCATTTAAAAACTTTAACAATTAATTTCTTTGTCTACGATTAACAACGAAAAACAATATTTCAGTGTAGAGTAAAAGCAAATTTCAATGATGTACAGAAGGGCATCAATTCCAAAGCAAATACGTACATACGCATCCTCACACACATAAACACATACACCCAAACAGACAAACACACACACGCCCATACACATACCCACACTCTCTCCCATTCACTCACTTTCTCTCTGATACAGTTTTAAAACATAGAAACAACGAAACTTGAGTATGAATGAAAAGTTTTTGAGCCAAACTATTTTCAGACAGCTTTTAAAAAAAAAGACATACAAAACAACAAGAAAATTTAAAGAATCATTCTTTTTTCTTATTGCGGGCGGATGGATAGATAGATAAATGGGCGTGCCGTGTACGCCGAGAGAAACGATTATTCGATTAGAGGTTCGGTAAAACTTTTTTGCCCGAGTGTATTTGAAACTACTTTTGTGTGCACCTTTTTTCATATATATACCTACCTCCCACCCACCACTATCACTCTCCCTCTGTCCCTCTCTTCCTCTTCACTTTTTGTTCGCTAGAGTATATTATGAACAGGGCAAAGGTTATGGTTGTGTCGTGTGGGTGGCGATGGAGACGAAGCGAGGGTGGAGTGATAAGTTTGCTGATGTGGAAAGTTGTGTGAGTGAAGTAAAAATTGTTTTCGAACTTCCTGCGTATGTTCGAATGGAGAATTTTCTCGTAAAGGACTTAATTGAATTTCACTTTCCACTTGCAACAGAGAACATGCGAACAAACCAACGGAGAAGGACGAAGAGCGAAGTGCAAGAGAGTGAAGAGAGTCAAAGAGATGGAAAGGTCGAAATGATGAAAAGTTTGGAAACTGCTAAAGCGACCTCTGGTGGTTATAACGCAAAAATCAAGCTAAATCTGTTGAAGAAATAATCGAAGTGCTACGACACGTTGCGCGGGGGGGGGGGGGGGGAGGAGGGATGGAAAGGCAGAATCAGCTTATATCATCACATTCTGGCAAAAAATGTTATCGTAAATTCCAGATGAATGAAAATGAAACCAGATGAGTCTAGTTTAGATGACGGTAAAAACACAAGAAACAGAGAGAAAGAAAAAGTATTCAAATTGAAAGGAAAACAACATGTTTTTTCCGAAGAGTTATAAAATACCTGAAAATCAAAACATATATCTAAAAATTTGTATAAAATATTTTTGAGCCCTGCATAAAACAAATTTTTTCGATCTCTCCTGGTTGGGTTGAGTTAGGAGGGTCGTCCAAATGAGTAGGACAGAAATGGACATAAATGACCAAATGGCCTGAAGAATACAGGATTAGACGAAGTTAAATAGAACCGGACACTATAAATACAAATAAGTATATCTTGAGAAAAGGAAAAGCGAAATAAACGTCACTTCATTTTTATCAAATTTTTTTTTATTTAACTTAGTTTTCCTTTGTATCTTTCATATTTTAGTTCTTATACTTTCTTCAGATGGGAACGACCGAAGCTGACGCGACCATCTTGGGTTCAACACATTAAGTCAAATGAATTCCTTCCCCGTTCTGACCATTCTTCATTTCCAGCAGAATCATCTTTTAATTCGGGTCCATGACCACCGCCATCCATCGCCCTTCACTACTTGTGTAAATGATGAATTTGTAAATTACAAAAATTCCTGCTGTGCGCTGTTTGCATTTAAATTTCGTCCTTTCGCAAGATTGTTTTATTGTAGAAATTGAGAAAAATGCGAAAAAAGAATAAGCGAAAAAGTGAGCACTGAGAGTGCTTCGTTGATCGAATTGGAATAAAGCGACTGCGGGTAGAGGGAAGAGGAGGGGGGGTGGCTTGGGATGAGAGCGGTACAGCGGATGCTCAACATGCATGGATGTCGAAATCAGAAAAGCACTTCATTTGCACTGATTTGCATAACTTTCGAGTGTAATCGTTGACAGCAGATGGAATAAGAAGAAGAACAAGAACAAAAAGAAGAATATGAAGAAGAAGGAGAAGAAAAATAAGAGGAGGAGAACCAACCAACTTAAGTATCATGATGAGGATGGTAAAACAGATGATGACAATAAACAGAAATGAAGAGGAGGACGATGATGATGATTATGAGGATGATGATGGAGATGATGCCGTTTGTAATGATAATGGAGGAATGCTGAGGATAATGCTGATGGAAATGAAAATTAAGAATAATGAAAAAACGTATATAAAGAAAATTAAAAAACAAAAAAAAAAACATGGATAAAACGATGACGTTTGACGATGACTTCAACACGGTTTCAAGTTAAACATTAAGTTTTAAAAAAATATATTATAATAAATGAGATTTCTCATTAATAGACATGGGAAAAAATTATAACAATACTAAAGAGGAAATCTTTATTCAAAGGTTTAATATTTTCAGTAATAATTGAAACTTAAAGGCAACTTTTTGTTGCTATTTACCTTGTTGTTGTTGTTAATGGTTCAGTGCTCACTGAGTGTTAACCAAACACAACTTAATTAACGAAATCCTCTTGACAACAGATCAAAATACAACATATAACAACAAATACGATGTCGGTAGCTATAAAATAATACTGGACGGAACAACAACAACAACAACAATAATAACAACAACAATACAACAACATCACCGGCAGCAACAATGAGCGAGGAGATGATAAGAATTCTCCACAGATTTGTGTTTACCTCCATTAAAATTTAAATTGCTTACTTAACATGTATGAAGAGCGAAAGAGACGGTGAGAGAGTGACAGAGAAGGTGAGAGAGAGAAAGTGAGGGAAAAGGATAGATTATAGCGAGATTCTCCGAATAGAAATCGCCCACCAGCAACAATAACACGAAAACCAATACTGACCTGCCTCCTCTTCACATCCGCCCCTCAACCACACCGAAACCATGACCCTTTTACAATCACCACACCTCACCAAATTGAGTTAAGCTACAAATTATTATGCCACACAAGAACCGTTACATAAACAAGCTGCAACTGTGGTGAGAATAGATACAGACACATATATGTATACATATACATGTGTATATATACGGAAACACTAATGCAGTAGACAACAGTAGACAACAACAACAACATCAATACCGAAAATTGCAGCTATTCGCACAAATTTTAAGCATTTACATCGAGACAGCAACAAAATTTAATGTCAACGTTGTGTAGTTGTTGTCCAATAGGTGCCGGTACCTATGGTATATCTAGGTACCAGAAGAGGCTAATAAACAACAACAACGGACAACCAACAACTGCAGCATGGGTAACAATAAAAAAATCATTTTTAATCGAAATGTAAATTTTATTAGCCAAAGTAAAACGAAAATGGACAGTCGTGGTAGAGAGATTAAGGCTAGAGAGAGAGAGCGGGACAGAGAGTGTGTGAACGAAAGAAAGCTTGCAGGTGTGAGCGTGTGGATCTGTGTGCGTGTGGCTGTTATCTCGGTGGAGTCGGTGCAGCTGCTGTGTGGTCAGCTGTCCTTCCGAAGAGAGGCCACAGCAAAAGAGACGGGAGAGAGAGAGAGAGAGAAAGAGAGACAGGCAGAGATAGAGGAAGAGATGGAGATCAATATACCGTCCTCAGTGTGCCCTGTTGTCGTCCTTCGATGGTGATAATTTGTTCGAAATCCACATCAACTTGATGCAGGCCAAAAATCCTAATAAAAATTGGATTAAATGCGCTTCAGGATGTAAATTAGTTTGCATCACCTTCCGCAAGGTTCTTCTTTTACTTTCGTTGTCTTGCCACGACCCCCCCCCCCCTCACTCTCTGTCATATAAACACGTCCGTCACTCGCTGTATTCGGAGTTCGGTTTGTGTCGAAATAATTTAATTTTTCTTTTTTCTCGGTCTTTAATTGAAATTCAATTTTAATTCCATTTGACTCTCAGAAGGTCAGAGAAAAAAAAATGGTGATTAAAATAGTGATTAAGTTAGATGAAAAATTTAAATTAAAAAACAAAAAATTTACATTTATTATTGTAATAAATATAATTAAAAAAAAATTTAATATAATTTAGAAATAAATGTAATATATTTTATGAAATTTTGACTGTACACAGTCTATTAAATTACAAAAAGAAATTCGAGCGAAAAAATAAACTTCTGGAAAAAAATCACCTCTCAAAAGAAATTGTTTTCTGGAGCAAAGCGAAAAGCGACTCAAATTACATCAAAATTCAAAATTTTTTTCAAGCGTCTGGCTGTCCGTATGTCTGCCTGTCTGTATGTCTGTCTAACCGTCTGTTTGTCGGGCAAAAAGTCTCGTTAAAAATCACTTAAAATTCCATCATCATAAATTTGTCAAAAAATTCAAATTCAAATTCAAATTTTTGCATGCGTTTCATGAGAGCGACCCATACGAGCGACTTCGCTCTGTTGACGAATTCTTTCGCTTTCCTCCGCTTCTCCTCTTCACCATCATGCCCACCAGAACCAAGCCTACCCACGGGGGGGAGGGAGGGGTGGTTGTTAAGAGGGTAGCTACAGAGTGCTTTAAAAAACTACTGCGACCCGCTGCTGTTGTTGATGCTGTGCTTCTTCTGTGAGCCAAAAAATTTGTCAATTTTATTTGATGATCGTTTTTTATTCCTCTTTTGTTTTTAGACGAAGAGAATGAAAACACTCATAAATTCATCATCAGCA
Source organism: Myopa tessellatipennis (assembly GCA_943737955.2). Lineage (NCBI taxonomy): Eukaryota > Metazoa > Arthropoda > Insecta > Diptera > Conopidae > Myopa > Myopa tessellatipennis. The sequence goes on from OX031316.1 coordinate 55,704,341, forward strand.
AAACACTCGTATTTTTGTGAATTTAACGAGTAGCGATTTGTTGTTGTTGTTGTGGATGTTTTTCTCCGCTTTTCGTTTTGAAGAAAGAACCTTGGAATCCTTTTCTTTGAGAGAAGACGCTTTTCACATTGAATTATTTTTCATGCATTTCAAAAATATTTCGATGATCGAAGAGAAACTCGTTCATATGAAAGCAAAAATCAATAAAATAAAAATTCCATTACAACAACAACAATTAATTTTTTCATTTCATTCATCATCAACTTGATTTATTTTTCCTTTGTTAGTTTTTTGTTGATGTGTTTCTCTTCTTTTGCAATTTTATTTCTGCATTAATTTTAATGCTTATTTTTAATTATTATTAAAGATTAGATTAAAGATAAAGATTTCTTAGATGGCCATTAAAAGTATACCATAAAAAAAAGGTTGATGGCAAAGCATTAAATTTATTGAATTAATTAATTCGGGTTCCTTGTGATTATTTTTATTTTTTTCATAGTTTCTTTTTTTTTGATTAATTTTGTACTGCATTTGAATGGTGATCATTAAAGAACGGTTTTAAAATTTTAATCTAGTTTTATGAAATCGTAAAAATATTACAAACACACACGCACTCAAATTCAAACATACACACAGTTTCAGGAGCCAAAGCAGAGCAGCATTAAAATTGTCGAATAAAATCTTAAAAAAAAATAAAAATCGAAAAAACTTAAAAACCTTAATTTAAAAAAAAAAGAAAATAAATTCTTAAATCATAAAAATTCACACAAACACACATCTGCACCATTTAAACATGTGTTACAACTTTTATTTTATGAGCTCATTGACTCGCGTCCAGTCTTCAGGCGGTTCTCGCTGCAGTGCTGCCAGACTTTCACGAAATGAGTGCAACTGCGTTCGTCACCAGGAGAAGTTTTGCTTTGTTTAGCTTTTTTGTGTTTGGCTTTTTTTATATATTGTTTTATCCGCTTTTTCTGTGTTTTCTTTTCGTTTTTTCTTTCACTTAAAATTTCTTATTTTTAGATTGAACAATTTTTTTATTCTAATATTTTTTATTTAATTTCTTTTTATTCTTATTTATTTTTGTTGGATTTGATTTGTTTTGTTTTTGTTGTTCTTTTTTAATTTCTTCTGTTGCATTCTTTTTTCATTTAAAGAAAGCTATAAAAAATTCATTCCATTTCATTACTTTTGCACGCATAAATTTACGACCAATCGTAAAAAATTCTTCTGCTTTTAAAAAAAAACATTTGTTTCAATTTATTTTGTTTTTTAACTTATAAAAAAAACTTTTAAATGAAGGGCAGCAGGTTGAATGGAGGGCTCGATGAAGTGCTGGTGGAATGGGTACGATTGTTGCGGAGAGAGGAAGAGGGGAACGTGAGGTTGAGAGTGCGGACGACACAAGAACTACTCAAAGCCAATGCAAAGTCAAAAGCAAGATGAATGCAATTAAAATATGTTTTGAAATTAATATTATAGTTTATGAAGATGAGTGCTAAAAACTTTACGATTGCCTTTTTATCTTGCATGAAAGGGATAGAGAGAGACAGAGAGAGAAAAGGGAGGGTCAAATAGGCCGAGTTAATGATGTGTGTTATTTTTTTCTTTCTCCTTCTTCGATGCTACTTAAAAAGATGCCAGGATTTTTTAAATTTATGCGTTTTCAATTAGTTTCTGCAGCAGCCTTTAAAAGTGCTTAAAACAACCAACAAGAAGAGATAAAATCGTAAAGAAGAAGTCAACGCAAAATCTACTTCTTCAAAACAACTCCTCGAGAGTAGTTTATTTTTCATTTTATTGCCTTTTTTAGTATTATTTTTCTTTCCTTCTCTCTTTTTTAGTTTTAGTGCTGCACAACTTCAAAGAGTTGGCCATCATCTCTCTTAGAATAACCTTGAAATATCCTCCAGCTTGCGCCGAGTACGCAGGGTTTTTGATCCTACGACTCCACAGTTTCTTCACCTTGTATTTGAAAGATCACAAGTTTTCCTTCTTTTTTTCTCGTGTTTTTTTTTTAATTACTTAAAATAACTGAAGTTTTTATTTTCACATTCAATAGAATTAAGTGCGAAAATCACAATCATTTAAATCTTAACATATAAAATAATGAAAGTTTTCCGTTTCAATTAAATTAGATTTCTTATATTGAATAAATACTGTCCATCTTTTTCCATAAATTGAAAGCGTTTCTGTAAATCAACACCGTTTCTGTCAGTCAATAGAGATTCTGTTAAAAGTACGTATTTATTCTGTTATGTTTGCAGAACTAAAATAATATTCAATAAAGCAAAATAATATCCAGAATGAATGAAAGGAAACTCACATGAAACACACACACATACTCTTTCTCTCCTACCTCTCTGCTACTCTTCCTCCCTCTCACTCTTCTTTCCTCTCACTCTCTCGCTCTCCTTGATCACATAACAATTAACTGAAGTAAAATAAGGATCTGGTTACATTTTCACTCTAATTAAGAAGCCAAAAATATTCATAAAACAGAGACATCAATATTTGAGCTAAGAGAAAACCAAACATACAAACAGACACACATTCTCACACACACTCGTATTATTACACAACCATACAATATTTTTAGTTCTCTAATTGTTGGATTTGAAGCTGAAAACAACAAGAACACAGAAAGCTTTCAAATGTCCGTTGTTGATACACCTGAGATTTTGGTTCCTAAATCAACGTAACCACCTTCTCCCCTCCACCCCGCCTCTACCATTACTCCTTCATAAAACATCATCTCTTAATTCTGATGTTGTTGCTGCTGCTGATGAACAAACTGAAGGATGTTGCTGCTGCTTCTGTGGCTGCTGCTGTGGTTGTTCCTTTTTTTGTTGCATTTAAAATGTTGTATTTTGAAATACAAGCAAGCTGAGCAAATAGAATCTTTGAAATTCATTTTTGTTTTCATTTTAATGCAATATTTTATTAAATTTGATTTGCTTTTTGAATTTGATGAAGTTTCTATGCTGCTGCTGTTGACTTTGATGTAGAAAAAGAACAACAACGTAAGTTAAAATAAACAAAACATCTATAAAATGTCTTGAAACATGGAGAGAAATGTTTTTTGTTAATTTGTGTAGTAAATTGAGTGATTGCAAATTTGTGATATATTTTTTATTATTTTTTCTATTATATTGCATTTATTCTCATTTTTATATACATTTTCTATACGTTTTCATTCATATTATATGAAATGAAACCGATTTCTTTTAGTGTACTCTCACACACACACACATAAATATATATGTACATATATGAATACGTCCTTTTTTATGTATCTTCAAACATCCATTCATAGATTTGCATTTGCATTTGTATGAAGGACACATTCGTTTGGTATCCTGGTGATTTCATTTTTTCGGCAAAAATCCTGCCAGTGTAGGAACAAAACAAAAAAACTGAATGGATGGACAAGGAAACAAACAACTGAAAGAGTGAACAAAGAAACAAACAACTGAAAGAATGAATAAAAAATAAACAAATGAAAGAATGAGGAAACAAGTAAACGAATGAATGAATGAACGAACGAACGAAGGACCAAAATAAATACGAGTGCACAGCAAGGATACATGACAACAAGGAGCTAACATTTAGTGTTGTCAAACAGAGGAGCAAAATAACAAGATTGAACGAAGAAGAAGAAAAAACAACAATGAAAACAACAATAGCAACAACAACAACAACAAATACGACAGGCAAAATTCATGTTATTTGCTGCTGAGATACACCTGAGCAACACGCGTGAATGCATGCGTTTGTATGAATGCGAATGTGGATGTGTTGGTCTACGTCGATGTGTATGTTAGTCCTGCTGTTTGCCTTTGCGTGTATATACATATGTGAGTGTGTTTGTGTGCATCTGTGTGTTTGTGTTTATGTTTGCGTCCTTTTTGCGTGGCTTGCAAATCCTGCTGACTTCGTTTCTATTCTGTTGTTCGTTGTTTGAGAGCTCCAGCTGAGCGAATCATCTACACATAAATACACAAATCTAAACACGCACACACACATACACAAACAATGACACATACTGATCTATCCACACAGGAACATCATATAACCACTGATGACCTCGGCAACTTATATCCTCAAAGCTTCACCTATCTAACTTTATTTCTGTCTATCTTTCTGTCTTGCTCTCGCCCTTTCTTTCTGCTCTTCTCTCTCCCTCTCGCTATCTTAGAATGCATACAGCATTCTGTTTTTGTCCACTGATGTTGATGCTGCAACTGCTGCTGGTTGCTAGATACTATCTCTGACTCTGTCTATCTCTCTCGCTCTGTATGTTTCTCTGTCACTCTCTTTCTCTCTCTCCCTCTCTCGCTCTGTCTGTCTCTCTGTCTGTCCATGTGAGATAAAGACATTTCCATGTAATCATGGATGAATAATTGGATTTCAGTCAGCAGGCTTCCTTCCTCACACACACACACTCAAACAAATACTCCAATGCATTCCTATATACCTGAAGGAATACACACACACATCCTTATATATGTATATGTATATCTGTACAACATGAAACATGCAGCTCCATTACAGTGACCACACACATTGGCTTCAGTTGCCGCCAGGGTGCGTTTCACAATCAATTTACTCATAAATATTGAAAATCCATGCAAACTATGAATATTGTATGGAAATAGAAGGATGTAAGAGAGAGACAGCGAGAGATAAAGCAACAGCGGGAGACAGAGAGTGAGAAAGAGATAGAGAGGGAGAAGCAGATAACCTGCAGAGCACAGCAAAGGCTTTAATTGCTTCAAAAAATAATCCCTCACATTTCAAAATGCCATAAGTTGAGAATGAATCTTAAATTAAAATAAACAAAGCAAAAGTAAAAACAAAAACAATGCCAAAAGAATAAACGCAAATTAGTGAAATACTATTTTGATAAATTTATTATTCTGGATTCTTGACAAATTATGAACATTTATTTCACTTTACTTATAATATTATTTATTTATTACACTTCCATTATTATTATTTCTATCTCCTTTTCTCGCCTCTGATCTGCTCTTCTTTTCTCTCCTCTTCTTTTGTCTGCTCTAATTTTCTCTGCTCTTCTTTTCTCTTCTCTTCTCTTCTTTCCTCTTCTTATACAATATACTATATTTTATATGTTCACAATATACTATGTTTTATACATTCACAATATACTGTTTCTGTATAGTAATAATATACTAATAAATGATTTGCATTACAAAATAAATCCTAAACCAAAAGAAATGCTACGAGAATTTATGTGAGGAGGGTGTGCCACGTCCATTCGTGGATAATATATTATTGATACTGTACGTGGATAGTACAGTATTGATGACAGTTCAGTACAGTATTGGTAAATGTTGGGCTATCACGCCCATTTTAGGAGGAAAAGTTAATATTGTAATAACATTAAGTTTTATTTTATTTTATTATGTACCAATATATGGTACATATGTTTATTTTATATTTAAAAATTGTTGTTTGTTTTATGCGTGTTAAATTTTTTCACCTCCGTTCGCCACCACTGTTTATTTACAGTGTTGTAGTGATGTTGTTCCAATTGCATGGAAATTGAAATTAAATTAAATTAGTTTGGTTGTTGTTGTTGTTGTTGTTGTTGTATATCTTCTATTCAATTGAAATTTAACCACAGCAAAACATATTGAAAGTGAATAGCAGCAACAAAAACAACAACGAAAACAAGAACAACAACATTTATTTACGTTATTATAGAATACATAATAGCGTTTCCAGTTCATTTCCCGGTTGTTAATTTTAAACATGTTCTTCAGATTTTAAACACAAATTTAAATTTAACAACAACACTAACAACAACAATGAAAACAACAACAATAATAATAATAAGCCGCCAACAAGAAAAAGGTCGAAAAATTTCAAGTCAACACAATTTTCTGCAAGAAAAGATACAACAACACCTACAACAATAATAACAGCAAGAAAGACAACAACAAAAAGCAGAGTAAGAGTAACAGGAATGAGAAAAACAACAACAACAACAACCGCAACGATTTACAATGAAACATTCGAATGGGAAAAAATGGAGAAACGAACAACGAATGGAGAACAACAACAACTTAATTTCTCACAGACATCAACTGTATGTCTATCTATGAGTCTGTATATTTGTATACCTATCTGCCTTTCTGTTTATCTGTCTGTCTATCCGTGTGTCTGTCTGTCTACGTCCGTTGTTCAGTGTCCATGTCCATATCTGTGTCTGGCTGTTACAAAATGCACCCACACACAGACACACACAAACACAAATACAGATAGATGTCTACTTATTCAGCGACAAAGAAAGACAACTCTACAACTTGACTCAATTTAAAATTTCAACTTCAAAGCTCAGCTGAGCTTCCACGCTTTTCCACTCGCTTTTCCTATATAATTCAACAGAAATGTGGCAACGCTGAGCCTCCAGAAACAATGGCCACTACATAGTTCTAAACCCCACTCCCTCTCTCTCTCTCTCACCCTCTCTCTTTCTCGCTCGCTTCTCTTAAGCCTGCCGACTACCGTTTTTAAGTCCGTCTGTCTGATTGCTTCTTCTCTCTGCTATACTGTGCTCTCACTCTGTCACCCATTCAGCCATTCAGCATCAACTGCATTCGTATGCAAATTTAAAGCAAAAACAGCCAAAGAATTTTATTTTCCTTCGTCGTTTTTCGTCCTGTCTTTATTTGCGACAGTCGCTGCTTAAATCGGCTCAAAGGCCTGAAAACGTTTATTTGTGTCACTCGCTGCAGCGACTTCTTCTCCAGCTGCATCTCCCTCGCACCCGCACTCTCACTCACTCAAGGATACACAAATTGGAAAGTTTCCCTTGCATAAATATTGATGGCGTGTTGACTAAATTTTACATTTCAACAAAAGTTTCTTCATCTCGCTGAACAAAAGTGTAAACTAAATTGAACCGCTTTGTAGTTGTTGTTTTTTCTGGAGAGAGGGGCGGGAGGTGTGGAAGGGTTTATACTCGTGAATTAAAAACTTTTTGTACATTTATTAAAATATACAATTTTAAGTTTTGATTTTTATTCATTTAAATTTTGATTGTGTTATTCTCTTTTAACTTTGATTTCGAGTTTTTGGATTTTATTTTGATTCTGTGTTCTGTTTCTGTGTTCTTTAATATTTAAACAGAGTTAAAAGGCGTCTGAAAAGAGTTAAAAGAGAAGCCCGAAAAGTAATAAAAAAGGCTGTTTAATGCATTCAAAAGGCCTCAAACATGTATAAAGGTTTTTAGATAGTTGAGAAAAGGATTTAAGGTAGTAAAAAGGTTCAACCGTAGTTTAAAGAGACTTCAATAAGGTAATATGTATGGTTTTAAATCCTAATGTAATATGCATTTAATAACAAATTGAATGTAAAATCTATAAAGTCTGTTGTTCTGGCTTTTGGTTTTGTTTGCTGCGTTTAAACATACGTTGCAGCAGGTCACTCAAGCCGTGTCCAAGATTTCTGACATCTTGTGCATCAACAGTAGCAATTAGAGAAACAACAACAACAACAACCACAACAACAAGCATAACAAATAACAACAACAAGGAGAAAACTGTTTAGAAACCATTAAATATAAACAAAGTCTCAAGTTTTGAATTTCGAATGAAGCATCAAGAAAATCACGCAATAGCTTTTTAGTTGTTCTTTGTTATTGTTGTTGTTGTTGTTGCAATTGTTGCTGATGTTGTTGTTGTTGTTGCTGATGTTGTTGTTGTTGCTATTGTTATTGCTGTTACTGCTGTTATTGTAATTGCTACTGTGTTCAGTCACGACGTTAGGCTCAGGATATCGGTTCACTTGATCAAGAAGAGTGGCACTACACCCATAACACCCCCTCCAACCCTCCCCCCTCGCTACCCCACCCAAGGTAAGAACTTGTGGTGTGACTTCTGCTTTAGCCGACAACGAGGGCAAGAACAACAACAACCTGAAATAAAACGCAAAATAATTACAAGACGTTTTACCAGTTTTCATTCATTCTCATTCATTCTGATTCATTCATGCATTCGTTGTGCATCGTCAACGTGGAATTGAAAATGTAATCAATCAAAAATAATTAAATATTTCCAAAGCAGCAGAAGTAGGAGCAAAAACACGAAAAGCATTTAAATCGACCCTGGTTGACTAAATGAACGAATTGTTAAATGTTGATAATGATGACGCCGATGTTGTTGTTACATATTTTCGTAAAGAATGAGGTGAAAACTGTTTACGATGTACAAACATTAAATCCCTTTTATATACAAACACACAACGATACAGCGATCAATCGAGCGACTGACCAAGAGAACGACAGACCGGCCGACCGTGATTTTTGAACACATAACGGTGCTGTCCACCTCTTTTCTCCTCATTCTTTCACCGCGTCCAATAGCGAACCAACCGCTTGTCAGAGGCTCGACCCGAAGCGACCCCAACTGAAAAACATGTTGATTGAAGCAACAACAACACTGGCACTGATTAAACATAGTTGACGAAGGGCAAAAGGGAAGAAAGGGAGAGGTGCCAAGTGCCGTGAACTCAGTCTGTATAAGGAACCAAGTTTTTTTAGTTGGGTGTTTATGGGATAGGATTGTGTTAAGGAAACCGGGCCAATCGAGATTAGAAAAGCAAAAGCAAAAACTTTTTGAGTTTGACCGATGAGCACAAATTTTGAAGGATTACTTTTTTACTGTCGACGGAGGGGGACGGGAGGGGATCTATAAATGCATGACTGCATGGCCGGGAATAGCGCGGGAGGCGGGGTGGGGGGGGAGTTAAGGTGTCGGTTGAGTAGTGGATACAGTGATGATTGAAAACACTTAATAAGTGAACATCAAATTTTAGACCGAGTTTAATTTATTTCTTGGTTAAAAATGGTTAAAAAGTATAGTTACAAATAAAATCAAAAATAAGATATTAACCGGCGATCACTCTTTTGATAACTTTATAAAGCTTCTGCTCAGAAACATTGGATAGTTCAATAACGTTGTCTGAACTTTTCCTCCTCTCCCTCTCCCTCTCTCTCTAATTAACTGTAGTGTTTTTGCGAATTACGAAATTCTGCACTCAAATCCAACAGAAACAAACGCCGAAAAGGAAAACCTGTTTCACTCAATCGAAGATGTGGCAACGCTTACTTTAATCATCAAACGCAGCGTCGCGTCGAGCAGTCGAAGCATCAAATCAATGTTTCAAACATTCTTTTCATCAAAATTACATTTTATCGCTTTTTGCAATATCAGAAAAACAGAAAAAGTTTACCAGAAAACGGTAGAAAGGACAAAAAATAGAGTAAAGCAATGAAAAGCAACGCAATACAACGTCGTCATGCGTCTCGACGCACTGTTTGACTGATTGACAGATTTGATTAAAATCCTGTTGCATACTTTTGACAGGATATGAAACAGGAAGAGTCTGTTTGTAAAAACAAATACAACAACAACAACAACAGCCGTTTGACAAGCCATACAAGCAAGCAGTTAATTAAATACGTGTTGTTGTTGGTATATTCGTTGTTGTCGTTCATGTTGTTGTTGTTGTTGACGTTACTGTTGCCGACAATTAACTCGATTATTTGTTCCAGCAGAAGTGAACTGAAACGCATTGAAACGCACAGCGATCAGAACAGAGAGGCACGTACGTACATCCTCGTATCCATGTGTATGTGTATATGTATACGTATGTGTACTTGTAGGTATGTGAGAATGTGCGTGTGCGTTTTTCTGGCTACGTTGTGTTCATGTCAAACGAGAGCGATTACTTTGAAAATCCTTTTCAACTCAATTTGGCTTATTTAACAAGATTCGAACGCAAGGCAGAGAGAGCAAGAAGAGAGAGAGAGAGAGAGAGAGAGAGAGAGAGAGAGAGAGACGGAGAGAGAGAGAGTGAGAGCGCGAGAGAGAAGGAAAAGACAGGCGAAAATATCCTTCCAGCTAAATTTTAGGAAATTGTAAACGAAGCAGCCATTTTTTACTTTACACCAACGCATTTCCGGTTTAGTGCCATCAACCATGAAAACAGAGGCGGCGGTTGCTCGGGTTCAGCTTCGACATCGACTACTGTGGAGAACTCACTCACTCTCTCTCGCACTCTCTCTCTCTCTTACTCTCTCTCTCTTACTCTCCCCTATCTATCTCTCTTTCTCGCTATTTCTCGTTCCTTCTGTTAGATCCCTAATCAAATACTGTGTGTGTGTGTGTGTGTAAAAGTGAGAATAATAGAATGCTTTTGCATGTGTAAATTGAGGCTGGTGAAATTTTGTTCTTCTAATTTTGGATGGCCGACTAGCTGAATGAATGACTGACTGACCGATAGTCCTGTTCAATAACAACAACAATAATAATGTTCTCTGTATATCCGGTTGACTTTTAAGTACTCGCACTCAAAGCACATCCACGCCTCTTCCTTTCATGTCGATTCTGCCTCAGGCAGCCTTTATTTCAAAAACACATGCATACATACATATACCCACCCACACACACACACACGTCCCTTCATAAGCAAGTCATATTTGCATTTTAATTAAAAACTTTTGAGCCTAACTGCTGAATCAATAAATGACCAGAGTCCAGGAGGGATCGAGAGTCAAAGAAGGATAAAGAGTGTGGAGGACGAGGAGAGAGAGAGACAGAGAGTGAGAGAGACAGAGAGTGAGAGAGACAGAGAGTGAGAGAACCATCTCGTTGTTGTTCTTCGTGTATATTTTGGGTGTGTATCTATTCTTGTATATAAATTGCAGTTATCCGATGGAGAATAACAGTTGTTGCTATTGTTGTTATTATTATTGTGCCTGTATTGCTTGATCCATCTGGGACCAAAGCATTCATCGTCGCCGGGACTTTCAGTTTGCTGTGTTGGTCCATCAATCAATCAATCCATCAATCCTTCAATGTTGAACTTATGAGAGATTTACACAATATGTTATTTGAAATTGAAATTGCAACAGAAGAGAAAATTTCGATGTTACTTTAAGAGAATGCAATTTTTGTCGGAAGCAAAACTCAAAATTAACTCGAAGATGATGTAGAGTCTAAAAGTAAGGGATCACATTGAAAAATCATCCTTTGTTTGTTTATTTTGAGAATAATCGAAATAACTTAATCGATTTCAGTTTATTCAGGAATTAAGGACTTCTATTCTAATGAAATAGAGGAAACTTTCACAGTTCGGTTGACAGTTTTAATCACTTTAAGATTTTATCTTTCAAAAGTGATTAATATAATATAATAATTAGAATAAAATTATTATTGAGCAATAATTATTATTTGTGTCATAATTTTCTTGTATTTTTTTAATTGATTTTGTTTATTTTATAATTATTTATATCTTAATTTTTTTTATCTCTTAATTAATTTATAATTAATTATCTCTTTTTTATTTTTCACCATTTTTGGAATATGTTGAAAACAGTTTCTTTCTGTTTAAATGCGTTTTTAATACTTAATTATAGCCAAAGGCAAAAACAGAAACATGAATAAAAACAGCCTGGTTTTGGTTTGGTTCTGTTTTCTGTGAGTATTTTTTTTTTCAATGCCTTCCTTGTTCTTCTTGTTTAAATTTGTGGCCCTTATTTAAGCTGGACACACGGACGCACAAACACACGCTCGCAAAAACACTCACAGTAAAACAGACCCATTCACAGTAAAACAGACCCATTCACAGTAACACAAACACTCTTACCGAAGTACACTTTTAACATTTTAAGCCTCCTGACTTTTCGTAACCCGCAACCACAACGAACCAAAAATTTTCAAACAATACGCGATCAGAGAGAAAGAGCGAGAGAGAGAGAGAGAGAGAAAGAGAGAGAGAGAGGGGTGGGGTGGAAGTGTACCGACACTGAGAAATTCGCTCGAAAGGACGACGACGATGGTGATTTTATGCTTTAGTTTGGTTCACTTTGGTTTGGTTGGATTTGGTTTGGTTGGATTTGGTTTGGTCCATTTTCGGGGTACCGCGTTAGTACTCAGCGCTTGCAGTGAAGTTGTTTGCAGTACTGAATGTGGACGTGGTTGCCAACGGCTGCTTACGATGGATGGGTGCATCTGCATCGAGTTTATGGTTGAAACAATGCATCTTTTGTCGTTGTTGCTTTTGGTGTGTGTGTGTTGCTTGTAGTACGACGAAAACCCATTGGTCATGTTGTTGATGTTGTTGTTATTGTTGCTATTGTAGTTGTTGCGATTGCTGTAGTTATTGTCAATATCATCAACGTGGTAGTTGACCAAAAACCATCGCAGTTCGCTTGTCGCATCCTCAGGAAAAGCAGACAAAAACGAGTCCCGGCACCCGGTAAAAGTTGCATCAACATTCATTCATTCATTCGTTCTTTCAGTCATTCATTCATTCGTTCTTTCAGTCATTCATTCCTTCATTCACTCATTCATTCAAGCATTCATTTAATTATCATCGCTACCATTCATTTACTCATTTATTCATTCAGTCTGCTGTTTTATTCATTGCTTTATTTTAACCGATTACAAAGAAAAACTTTTGAATTTAAATTTTGAGGAACATTTTTGTCCCGATTTTACTATTTGGGTTTTTCTTTAGTAGCCTTTTAAATTTTTTTTCGATGTCTCACTTTGTTGTTGTCACTGTTTTTGTTGGTTTTTGCTCTCTACTGCGGATCCTTAATATCGCTTTTGTATTCAATGCTCCTTGTTAATCTTTTTTTCTCCTTCTCTTTCCCTCTTTTTCACCTTCTTCCTTTTTTTGGTCGTTTTCGGCTGCTTTATTTTTTGTTGTTGTTATTATTGTTGGTTTTTCACTATATTCAAGTTCTGGACCTCGAAATCGTGGTCAACGCAGTCGCTTGAAATCGTCCGGTTTTTATTTCGTAGTGGACGAGCGTCATTTTTCGAACATTGTACAGTTACTTATTGTTGTTGCTTTCACTGTTGTTGTTGTTGCTTTCACTGTTGTTGTTGTTGTTGCAGCCATTAGTGCCAAACAGAGCGGTAATGTAAAGCTAAGCAACAACAACAACAACAACAGCGAGAAGAAAAACAACAATTTCACATGAAAAATGACATTCGTGCATGGCATACAAAACTTCAAAACAGTAACAGAGACAATAATAACAACAATAAAGTTAGAAACTGAATCAACATAAAAATAGGAAAAGAAAGAATCTCACAAAATTGTGTTTCGTTCTATTTTTTGTTTGTTTTAATGTAATATTGCACACCATCAAATGCAGAAGAGGATGGCGAAGAGGAAGAGAGAGAGGGAGACAAGAAAGAGAGAGAGGGAGACAAGAAAGAGAGAGAGAGAGAGGAGAAATTAAAAAAAAATGTTTTTAAAACTCTGGCCACATCGTTGCTTAGTGCCACCGGATACAATTGTAAAATATGCAGCAATAAAAAATTTTCAAAACCAGGCGAATGCAAAACATCAGAGAAAAGTGCGGTGAGGAGAAGAAAGGGAAGAGAAGAGAAGAGCAACAAAGCACGAACACAGGCTGAAACAACAACAACAGCCATACCCTCGCTTACATTTACACATACACATGCGTTTTCCTCTCACTCACTCACTCTCTTCTCCTCTTCTCCTTCCCTCCCCCACAACCGCCGCCCCTGCTTCGCGCTCCTCCGAACGGTGGCGGTCCTTAAAAGCGGATTCAGCGGATTCAGCAGATTCAGCTGCTAATGAATATAAATTAGATTTTTACGAGTTTTTAAATGCTGCATGAGCGAGCGCGTAATAATTGTGCTTCGGTGTTGGTGATGATGGTGTTGTTGGTGATGTTAGTGGTATTGGTGAAGCTGATGTTATGAATAATGTTGTTGTTGTTATTACTATTACTGCTATTGTTGTTGGTCTCAGTGTATGTTTTGCTGTCGATGTGTATCTGATTCTGTTGCAGTACAACATGTGATGTCTATACTCTTCTCTTCCCATCATCGTGTTCCTTTCACCTCCTCACCAACTCCTGTGAATGTCTCTCTTGTTATACGTACTTTCACTCTAATGGATTCTTTGTTCTGTTCTTGTTGTTGTTGATGGTTGTGTGTTTTACTTTTTCTGTTCATTTGTTGCAAATGCAAAGTTGATGAAAGCAGCGGAAATGAATTTTGTAATTAAAGTCGAAATACTGCTGATTACCGAAGAGGGAGAAATACAAAAAAAACAGGGAAAGAGAGAGTGGGAGAGGGAGAAAGAGGGAGAGTGGGAAAGAGTGTATCAGAGAGAGGGAGGAGGGAGGGATTGAAAACAGCACAATGAATATATTGACGTTTATGACGTTGTTATTCTTGTCGCTGTTGTTATTACTTAAAAGGTTGGGCGCTGAATTTATAACTTTTTTGCATGACATGCATGCATGATCACCGACAAAAGGGAGAAGATAGAAATAAAACTAAATTATTGAAATTTTTTCCATTTGAATGCAAGAAGCAGACATTTTTTTAGATATAAAAAAAGTATGAATGTGTTTTGCATTTAAAGATATTAAATCTTTAGTAGTTTGTCTGTTAGTGTTATTATTATTATCAGAGTATTATTTTATAATTACTTTTGTTATTATTACAATATCATTATTATTATTACAATATTACTATTATTATTACAATATTATTTTCATTATTACAATATTATTATCATTATTTTCATTATTTTTTTTTTTTTTTTTTTTTTTTTCAGTTTTATTCAGTTTTTATTCAGTTTTCTTTTAATAGCATGACTAGCGAAGCTTCACGCAGGAAGCTTGTCTGCTAGTGAAATTTTTTCATTTAAAGTTATTAACAAGATCACTTATTTTCGATAGAATATGAATAGTTTGATAGTTTATATGATTTGGAAATTAATATTTGCACTAATTGTTAGTTTTAAAACAGTCTTTAATTATACAATGTTCATTCTTATATTAGAGTAATTGAATAAAATGTTTTTTTAATTTTCCAATTCTGCCTGCTGATTTCGGTAAGTGTACTAAATTCATAGGTAGCTGGTTTAGAAGAGTTGGCACAAGAACTGCGAAGGTGGTTTTAGCATAATTGTTTGTGTATCTTGGTGTTTTATATCTTCCTTCTACTCGCCGTCTAGTTTCGTGGGCGTGGTCAATATGACATCTGTACTTCATTTCATCATAGGAAACACTGAGGACATTTAGCTCGAATAGTGATTTTACATCTAAGATACTTAGCTCTTTATAAATTGAAAGTAGATTATAGTTAACTCCTTTTGCCTTCGCTAATATTTTCAAAATATAATATTGATTTTGACGCAGTTTTCTATAGGAGTTAGCAGTTCCCCAGGCTGTTATGCCATGTACCAGATTTGATTCCACCAGAGCGAAATATGCTTGACGTATAACGGAATAATTACTACAAAAGCTGAGATGACGTATCACATAGGAGGCTTTGCGTAGTTTTTTTTGGAGTTCTTCTATATGATAATTCCACCTAAAGTGCTCATCAACAATAACACCTAAATACTTGTATGTTTTCACCACCTCAATGGCTGCCCTGCATGAACATTGCACGTTATTCTGAGTATTGTGCAGACAATCAAAATCATGGGTATTTAATATTATTTCTGAGCTAGGTATGTGAGGTGGTCTTATATGCATTACCTTGGTTTTTGATGAGTTAAGTAGTAACCCGTTGTCATGCGACCATCTGCTGACTACATCTAATTTTCTTTGCATAATTTTCACTGCAGTATTCAAATTTTTGTGTGAGACCACTATCGCAGTATCATCAGCATATGCATAAACATTGCAAGACGTTAAATAGTTAAACAAACTGTTTGAGTATAAGATGAACAATATTGGGCCAAGCTTGGATCCTTGTGGGACCCCGTGATGTATATCTGTTTCCCTGCTATACTGGTTATCAATTCTAACACGATATTTTCGTACTGACAGGTAGCTTTTGAACCAATCTAATATTTTTCCACGGATTCCTGTATTCTCCAATGCCTTTAGTAGACTTGCGTGTGATAAGGTATCGAAAGCTTTGCTAAAGTCTAGAAATAATGCTAGGGTATGATGTCTTTTGCTCATTTGTTCGTTAATTTTGTCTGCAAAATTTCCTAATAATTGGTTGATATTTTTCCCTTTTTGAAATCCATATTGGTTGGTAGATATTATGTTATACTTTTTAATATATTCTTCTAACCTCTTCACAATTACTTCTTCCAACACTTTTTCTATTATAGGTAATATTGATATAGGCCTGTAATTTTTAGGATCACTTTTTAGACCACTCTTGTAAATTGGCCTTATAATCGATATCTTTAAGCTATCGGGTACTTTAGATTGTATCAGACTTAGTTTAACGATCTCGGTTATTGCTGGAGTTAATACATATGCGTTTCTTTTAATATCCTTTGGTCTAATGCCATCGACTCCTGGTCCTTTTTTATCGCTAATTTTTTTCAGGATATTAAATATTTCGTCTTCTTCAAGTTCAGATACGTATATAGAATTTTGGCGGATGTTTTCTATAACATTTAGTGTAATCTTATCACAGTCGTGTATGGAATTCTGTACTCCCTCTTTAAAGATTCGTGCAAATTCGTCGCACAGCTTTCTTACATCATCAACTTTGAAGTTTCTCAATATAGATTCATCTAAGCTATACGATTTTTTCCCAATGACTTCATTAATGGTTTGCCAGGTTTTCTTTATGTCGCTTTTATATTCTGAAAATTTTTGCTTGTAATAATAATTCCGAGATTTTTCAATTTTTTTGTTAACGATGTTTCTAAACCGCTTGTATTCTCTCTCTCTTTCTTCGTTCTTTGGATTTCTTCGCCAAATCTTATACAATCTATCTCTTCTTTCACAGTCCATTTTCAATTCAGTATGCATCCATTCATTTATATATATCATATTATATCATATTATATCATATATATCATATTATATTTATATTACATTTCATTATTATTAATACTGTCATCATTATTATTATTATTATCTTTATTATCATTATTATTATCTTTATTATAATATTATTTTCATTATCAATATTTATCAATGTTTTGAGTTTTCAAAATACTGAATAATTTTTGTTTTCTTCAATATTTCTAAATAAATCCAAATAAGGTAAATTAATTTATTGAATTTCATTAAAATTTAACATGAAAATTCTAAATGAAGAGTTTAAACTCTTTCTTCTTCCGCTTCCGTTTCCGCTTCCTCTTCTTCATTCTTCTTTATTGAAGTTTAAATAATTTCAGCTTCCGTTTGTAGTGCAGCTGCAGACCGGATGTGCAGCCATTGGAAATGCTTTTCATCATAATTTTGCGAAGCGGGAACGTGATGGATATTAATCGAGATGGTATTATTAATTACGCATTTGCATCGATATCCTTCGGACAGGATATTTGCATATTAACGAGCTGCAGCTCCAGTTTGTCAGATGCAACAGCACACAACAAGAAAGCAACAACAACACTAGCAACACTAATAACAACAACAATATCAGCAGCCAGAATCAGGCTTAGGAAACTATTCACAAAGCACACAAGCACAAAAGGATATTAAGCAATATAGATATGTATGTATGCACAAATTTTAAGCACCCACGCACACACACGCAACATATATACATATATGTATATCGTATTCCTATAAAGCCTTCATTCTTCAACAAATGCTGTGTAGCGTTTCCAATTGAATTTCCATAAATCACTCAGATGTCCGAGTGTCCGAAAAATGAAGATCATAAATTGTGCAGGATTCTACATAAGCGTCTGTGTATGTGTGTGTGTGTGTGATTGTATGTGTATCAGTGCACTTTGGTGAAGCACAACGTTTGACTCGAATGGATACAAAAACAACAACAAACAAAATCCAAAATAAATGCGCTTGCGATGTGATGTCAGACGGGACGAGACGGCGATGAGAAAATCTTTTGAAATGATGATGAAACAACAGCAGCAACAACGACAACAACAAGAACAACGACAGCATAACAGAAACAACAATAAGAGAATTTCACCAGCAGCAGCAACAAAGAACTAAATGACCAAGAATTTGAGATGTTGATTATGATTAATGTTGTTGTTGTGTGATGTGGTTGTAGCTCGTATTAACACTTGCATACAAACAGAGACGAATACATACACACTCTCCCCTCCCCCCCACACTCCAACACATGTTGCAGCACTCACTTAAACACATTCAAAGTATTGCAAATGCATTCAACTCATGGCAAATATTTGCATTTAGCAGATGCAAACATCAAATGCAACAAATAATAAAACAACAACAACAAAAAAAGGGACAGCATTTACTACTCATAGTTGTTGCTAGTGATGTGGTTGTAGTTGCTGTTGTTGTTGTGCTGTTGCTACTTCTAAAACTCAGTTTTCTGTTTCCACTTCTTGTTTGATGCATTTTAATAATCTTTTTGTTGCATACTTTTAGGTGCTGCATAAAATATTACTCCTGATTTGCCATCTCTTCCTTTCTCTGTATTTCTGCTTCACCCTGTCTCCCTCTCTTCCTATAAATTTCTTTCCTTATGACCCAACAACAGGAAATTTCAAAAATTATAGTTAGGAACTGTGTATATACAAGAGAAGGGAGGGAACGGGATGAAACAGCAAAAAAGAAAGCACCGAGAACAAAATACAAACGCATCTAACGCATTTCAATCGATAGAACCCTGCAGAGGTCATGTTTAACAGTGCAACCCATCAGCGGATCTATCAAAGAAATTCTCAAAATAATCAGGAGCTCATGTAAAGAGTAGAGTCTACTTTTAGGCGTCATATAAACCTGAGCATTATGGAGCGTGCACATTTTCGGTTTGACGAGCAAAGCAACAAGAATCAAGGAATTGCAACATCCGCAGGAATCAACAATAATGGACTGATATCAATACTGTTGCGGATATTAGAATTGCAAAGGATAAGAATGCGGATGAGGATGGGGACGAGGATAAGCATAAGAATGAAGACGAGGATCAGGATAAGGATGCGGATGAAAATTAAAATTAAAATTAGGATAGATGATGATGTTGACAGTGAAAATAACGTGCCTAATTGTAATGACGATGATAATAATGGTGACAATGGTGATGAGTTAGATACGAGTACTTATGCATGCTTTTGACTTCGATAAAAAGAAAGGTGATGGTGATGAGCAAGAATTCTTCAGTTAAGATAAAATGTTGACAGGTCGCAACTTTTACGCTTCAGCAAATCTTGCTCATTTAAAGACATTGTTACTGAGCATGTTACAAGTTTACGTGTGTCTGTGCTTGTGTTTGTATATCTGCTTCTACGGAAGGAAGCTCCGGGCAACGTTCAGAAAGGAGGCAGGCTCGGAAGTAAGATAAAGCGACCATGATAAGAAATGATTGCACATAAAGACAACTTAAGAAACTTTAATCTGCGATGAACAAGTTTTTCAATTAACTTGTTTGAAAAGGATTTAAAAGTGGGTCTGGCAGTGAGTTTTCAAGGCAAGAAATCTTTAAATTTTAAGCGGATTAAATAAAACCACTCAACACAAAAGAGGAACGGAAACGATTCAAGTCCTCACCAATCTGCATGCATTTAAATATAATGTAAATGTAAATGTGACAAGTTATATTTCTCAAGTTTCCCTCAAAATATGTGACTATTTTCAGAAATGTCAAGATATTTCATCGCAATTTATTTTCAAATACTTGATAAAGCTGTAGACAAGAACAACAACAATAACGACGAATGAAATACATGTGTTCAATGATGCTCAATGATGGAATATTTCGCATTCCAACTTTTATGGAAATTTCAAAAATTCTCTGTCTCTCTCTCTCTCTTTCACATACAGACACACTCAGTTCATCGGGGCTCTTTTCGAAACAGCAGCATTTGTAAAGCCTCTTCTATTTTGAACCACAAAATTTTTCCACATTTCACAAGACTTGACATTTATGAAGTTCTTATTAAAAACCACTCACTAAAGTCCTTTTGACACCATCCTGAGTCACTGTGTGTCTGCCAAGCGACCGACCAAACAACCATCCAACCATCCGTCCTTCGAAGCGACCTCGCGACGGACCTCTCAACCACCGATGCTACAGCAGACACCAGAGCCGTCTAAGCTTAAGCCAGCTTCAACCGCTTCATGTTGAGAACAGGATGCTTTTGTGCTGAATCTGCTGACGCAGCAACAGCAGGCCTCCAAAAAAATAAGGATGCTAAACATAAAAAAGCAAAAACTCGAAATGCCAACAAAAAAAAAAGAAAAAAAACAGAAGGGCCCAAAAAAAAAACCACCCGATATACGAGAGAAATTGGAAAAGAAGTACATTTTATGCAAACCTTTGAGAGTCGACCGGAGGCTGTCAACAAAAATTTTAATATCTGAGCTTCTTACACATCCTGCGACGGCTGGATGCACAGCGACAAAGACACCAACCGCACTCAACCCGGCAGGAGCACTGAGCAGGAAGTGCAGCGTCGGATTCTTGGAGCGACGGACGGATGAGCGGAATGGGACGAATGCGACTCGAGAGCATCGAGCTCGATGGGCGAAGTGTGTTTGCGTGTGTGTTCGAAAGCAAGCAACACTTTTGCGACAAGTGTGTGAGACTGAAGAGCTTTCCAAACAGCAAAGAAAACATGCACTCGTGCTTGTGCTCGTATGTATAAATTTCGCATGCAAACATGTATGAACAGCAGCTAGCTTCACTTAGC
Organism: Myopa tessellatipennis; assembly: GCA_943737955.2. Lineage (NCBI taxonomy): Eukaryota > Metazoa > Arthropoda > Insecta > Diptera > Conopidae > Myopa > Myopa tessellatipennis. Next base: position 55,724,984 of record OX031316.1, read on the forward strand.
CAAACTCGAGCTGCTCGGAGAACGGATTGAAATGAAAAATTTAAAGAGAGCCCGGTGCAGCACTAGAAAAAAAAACCCGGTGATGTGACAAAAAACGGATATGACAATATTATTGATATCTTTCAATAAGGATATTTTTAGGAAAATCCTAGGAAAAACTCGTTATTTTTGAATAAAAAACTATCAAGAATAACCCAAGAAAAACTCGTTATTTTTCGATAAAGAAATCTTCGGCGATATCCTTCGAAAAACTGAATTTATTTCCATAAAGAAACCTTCAGGAATATCTTTTAAAAAACCTCGTTATTTTACAGTAAAGAGACAGCCAGGAACTACCTAAGAATAAACAGAATATCTTTTAAAAAACATCGAACATCATCAACCTTAGCTAAATGAAGAATGTAGAGACACAAAAGAAAGCCAAATGACTTAAAAGAGAAGATCAAAAAGTCAAGAGAATCATACGTTTAAAATATCCCACTGGAGATAAATCAGAATCGCAGAGATGCTTGAAAAAGTATTGAGATAAAGCAAGAAGCAGCTTTGCTTGCGGCTGATCTTGAAGTGCAATGATCTATGAAGACAATATTAAGAGAAGCAAACAAAAGAAGACCGAAAATATCATGAAAACTAGAAAAATTCCAAAAAATTTAGAAATAAAGAGGTCATTAAAACCAAACGACTCTAGAAAAGCTTTGATGAAGAAATTATTGGAGATCCAAGACTTATGAGCTTTAAAATGTGTGGTATATAGTATTGGATCCACTTGCATATGATGCATAATCCTAGTGGACTCTAGGGGAAACTTAATCCAAATATAGTCAGAGGAATTAGATATTTTCACTCAATTTCAATTAATTGAAAATTTTTTTAAAATTTCAATCTGGTTTTTTTCTTAATAAGAGTAAAAAATTTAATATTCTCTCTATTCGAAAACTCACTTAATTCAAATCAGCAAAAAATTAAAAATTCGACTCTAAATTTAAAAACTTGTTTGTTTCCAAAATTTGAAAATAAAACAGCTCAAATAAAGCTCAATTAACAGTTGTAATAAAAAAACTGGTCTGTCAAAATGACAGCTGCTGGGGCTGTCAACCCGTTGGATTTGCATAAAATGTTGCAATTTTAATTATATTAATAAAATGGCTTTTAGTGATAATTTAGTGAGCTTTTGGTAAGTTTTTTATGTGTGATTTTTACGTATGCTTTTTTTATGTAACTAACAAGCTGACAGCCGCTCACATGTCACATGTCATATCACTGTCAATGGAACTGAAATTGAAACTAAAAATCGCACTCGTTAACGTGCTCGTAACTTTAATCACATGAGCGACAGATTTCAAAAATTAAATTAACAGAAAAAAAATAACAAAATTAAAAATTGCGCAAGTTTGCAAAATGTCAAAATGACAGTTGACAGTTTCATATGAATATATTTTTAATTCAATTTTGTTTCAGTGTAAAGCACAAGTCGGTGATGATGATGAAATGAAGAGTGAAAATGAAGACAAAAAAAGCGAAGTAATCAAAGCAAAAAAAAAAAAATGAAAAGAAACAAACATCGTGGCAAAAAATGTGGCAACTTTGCTAATTAACTCAACTGAAGTTGTAAGCATCGAATCAACGCCATCGCACGCTCAATTGACAGCTGAAGCACGACTGAAGTCGACTGCAGTGGTTTTGCAACACTTTCCTCTCCTCTCCTCGGCCGCTCCCATTGACAACCCACTCGACGAGAAGTGAGTTCGTCATTGAGTTTATTGAAAACGCGCGGGCGGAGAGTCACTCACTCTCTCGCTCTCTCATTTCAAGACTTCTAATTTCAATTAGTTGAATATTTTAATTTTTCAAAACTCCATTCACTTTGCTCTTATCTCCTCCTCCTCCTCATTTCCTCATTGAAATGCATCCACCCACAATTTTTCCGATCACAATTTTTAATTCAATGGCATCACTTCATCAAGGCGCAGCTGACTGAACAGTCAAGACGTGATGTGACGTGGGTGTTGTTGCTGGTGGAGGTGGTTAGAAGTGGCTAAACTTTTTCTTCTTTTTGAAGGTTGAAGAGAGAGAAACAGAGAGAAAGACAGGACGAAGTGGAAGCTAAACTGAGCAAAGTCTCAATTGAAGTTGGTGCTGTAAAATTTGCATAAATTCTGTGCAAATAGTTTGAATAGTTAAATGATTTCAAATGCAAGACATGCGCCGGCAAAAATTAAGGCGCTATTGTTGCTCTTTTGGCTGCAACGGGAAATTACAGTGGCGACTGTCAAATTTATTCATTGTTGTTTCATTTCTACAGAGAGGAAGGAGAAGAAGGAGAGGGAAGGGGGGAAAAATTCGCACAAAATTCCGTACATATTCTTCTTGGACATATTTTTTATGGCACTTTCAGACTCTGAATTTAATCAAATCAAATTAAAATTATCAGAACTATATTAAGAAATTATAATATATTCCTTTTTTTAGATAATATAATATATCCCTTTTTTAATTATAATTTCAGACACAATAAGATTAGATAATTTTAAGAATTGTTAAAGATTTCGTTAAATTCAGAAATGTTTTTGTATTTAATCTATCTTTATCTAAAATTTATCTAATATTTAGTTTTTCTTGATCTAATAAATTGAATTAAATTTCTTAACCACATTTTTGTTGTTCTTTTTGCTGAAAAAGAATTTATTGCTATCATTATTATTATGATTTCTGTTTGAAATCCAATATTTAATATTTTACCACAACTTATTTAATTTATCATCTCTAGAAATAATATTTTGCAAAGATTGACATTTGTTTTTTGAAGGGAAACCTTTGAACAACTAAATTTGCCAAGTATATATGTATATACCTTATGTATTATATACTCACTCGCATACAAAAAGCTCTCCTAAAAGTATGCAAACTTTTGGCATAAATTTAACTTGTGCCATATCTTGATAACTTCCGCAGTTCATCTACGAGCAAGTTAAGTGCTACAGTTTTAGACAGACAGTGGCACGGGTAGACAGAAAGACAGAGAGTACGAAGAGAAATGGTGGGAAAGCGAGAGGAATAGAAAGAGACAGACACAACATCAGTAGCGGCTGTGCGATTTATGTTGCTGGTCGCGTAGTCGGGATTTCCTGGATGATGAACATCGCGCGCATTTCCTTTACACCAACCTAAGCGGATTTTGCGTTATTTTCGTTTCCGCTTCCGCTCGTGATGCCGCTGCCATTGCTGCTGTGTCTCATCAAGCGTAAGCAATTCAATTTTATTCTTCCGGTTCTTCATTTTCTAAAACTTTTAATTTTTCCATACTTTCCTTTTCTTATAATCTATAAACCAAGCAGAAGAAATCCCCCCAACCCTCTTTTCTTCCCCTAACACTCACCCAACTTCTTCCTCTTGCTCAAACTTCGTATTCTCTGCTTCTTCTTCCCCTTCTTACTTTTTTAACACTCATTACAATGAAAATCACGGTTCATGTTGAGTAAAAATATTGTATAAAAAAATTGTTTGATCTGCTTCTTGCTGCTGCTTTTGTTGCTTTTGTTGTTGTTATTTGAGAAGCTTCTCTGACTAAAAGCATGGGCGTGGCAGTGCCAGGACCAGTACCACTTAATTTCTATTCAATTATGGTAAAAAGATTGATTTTAGTTATGATGACGACGGCGACAACGAAATATGAAAAGAAGAAAAAAAAAACACAAGAAAAAAATTAAGCAAGGAAAATCTTAAGAAATTTTTTTTTCATTCTTTTATGAAGACTGACAACGACGAACTCTGCTGACGAGTACGAATTACTTAATGTGTCATCAGCAAGAAAAAAACGGACTGGAAAAGTTTCGCTTTTCATGTTCTTCGTCTTCGTTTACTTCTTCTTCATCTTCATCCTTTTATTTCTATCCTATTAATGACTTTTTTCTTTTTTTTTTTAATTCCAATTTTCGTTTTTTATTTTTGTTGCTCTTTTTCAGCGCTGCGACTTCGATAATGATGTCGTTTTCTACGTCTACTTTTGCTGTTGTAGTTGTTGTTTCATTTATTGTTGTTGTTTCCGTTGTTGTTGTTGCTGCTGCTGCAGTTCTCTAAGCTCATTACTTTTAATATTTCATTACTTTGTGCTGACGACGAGTTGATGATGAGTTAATAACTGGTGATTATTGTTGGCAATAGCAGCAACAACAACAACTGCAATAATAAGAGAGCAACAGCAACAGCAACTTCTATAAGAGGAACTCTCATCGCACACTAAGTCTATGATTCTATTCCTGGAGTATGGATGGCTTTGAATGATTCTAAATGGACACATGAGGTGGCTTTGGCTGCATTAGGATGTCTTTATTTAGTTGTAGATAGGATTTCAGATGGATCTGAGTGGGTCTGGATGGCCCTCGATAACTTACACTGATTCTGGGTAGTTTCTAGTTAGCATGTTTGACTGGATCTGGGTAGTTTTCGTGGGTCTGGATAGGTCTTGGTTAATCTAAACGGATCTAGCTGGCTATGGAGGGGTCTACAAGAGCCTACATGGGTCTGGATGGATCTACATACGTCTGTAGGAGTCTGTATATGAGTCTAGAGCGGGTTTAGATGGCTTTAGCTATTTTTGATTGGCTCTGGATAGCATATGACATAATCTAGGTACGTCTGGATACTTCTGGATAAACGTGGACTAATCTACGTGAATCTGAATTACTTAAGATGACTGTGGATGCCTTTGACTGACTTTATATTGCTATATGTGCTGTCTTTATATTGCGACAGATGGCTTTATCTAGTTATGGTTAACATCTCAATAGTTCTGGTTGGGCCTGGATAGATCTAAACTACTCTGAAATAACTTTTTATGGCTTGAACTGGATGCGGATTTGTTGAATGTTTGGCTGTTTTCGTAGCTGTAGCTGCTTGTTAACGATACTGCTTGCAATAGACTTAAATAATAGCATTTTTTGAAAATTTATTCAGAGTCAAAGTCATAGCAACAACAGTAAAATATACAAATCAGCATGAAAACGAGACAGCATAAAAATTTAGAAATAACACAAAATATAAAAAACATAGAAAAATGGAAGGAAAACAATAAAATTGTGAAAATAACGAGCGACCGAAGGCAGCGGATGGTACAGCGACAGCCACAACAGCTGCTGCTGCTGCTGGATTCTTAAGAAATTTCCATTTCCGGTCCTAATGTGATGCTAAGTGAGGCAAGTCCCTTTTTATTGTGATTGTGTTGTTGTTATTTTACTTATTATTGTTGCTGCAACATCAGCAACTTGGCTCAGCAACAATCACTTTAACTGAGTGTAAAGAACGGACAGAGGAGCTCTTTGCGTGTATTTATGTGTATGTAAATAGGCAAACAACACACACACACACGCACTCTCATACATACACACACACGAACTCTCATACACAATCATGTGCAGTGACGTGGCGACATGTTGTTAAATGATTGCGGCAGCGGTACCAAGCACCTTTTCAACTCACCTGCATTTTCATTTTATGGTACCTAAGTTTTTCTTTTTTGAACCTTGATTCTTTTTTACTTTCCCATTGTTTGAATTCCCCCCCCCCCCCCCATTCTGAACCTTTGATCCAACAACAATAACGACTATTTACTTGAACATCTGGCATCGTTGTGTCGCTGCTGCGTGTAGTTAAATAGCGGCAACAAAAATGTTGTTGTTATTGCTGCTGCTGCTGCTGCGTTCGCAACAAATTACAGCAATTACATCTACAAGCGCAGAGTGCAATAGAAGAAGTGAATAAATGAAAAAGAAAAGAAGAAAACAAAACGCACAAAAGAATCACGAATAACAAAAACAACAGCAACAGCAACACCAACAAAGAATAGCAACAGCAACACCAAAAAATTAATGTTACGAAAAAATGGCAGCTCTGTTAACATGAAAGAACTAGAGAGAGAGAGAGAGAGAGAGAGGGAGAGAGAGAGAGAGAGAGAGAGAGAGAGAGAGAGAGAGAGAGAGAGAGAGAGAAAGAGGGAGGTCAGGCAAAAGAAAGGTAAAAAACAATTCCAGGGAGGAAAATCGGTGAAGAGGAGAAGAACGAAAGGACAGTCGTCGCTAAATTGCATGGCATAAAATTACATTGCATACTTTTAGGTGTGCGAGCGAGTGCTTTGGATTTACTCGCCTTAAATTGAAACAATGCGACGGCGAAGCGAAGGACGCTGGCTGAAGAGTGTCGTTCCGCACCCTCAGGCACCCCCACCTCTCACACCGCCCGCACCCCTTAGCAATTACACGCCTGCATTGCCATGCACACCACAAGTGCCACTCCTACCGTTGCGGCAACACCACCCACCCCCTCGACCCACCCACACAACTGCAGTGGAGAGTCATACCGTGTTATTTACAAGCATTGGCAGTGTGATTAAAGTTTGTGAGGGGGGCAAAGGGTGTTCGGTGGTCTCTTAAAGTGCCGATAGAAAATCAAAGGGAAGTGGAGTGCAATGACGAATGGTGTTCCTGGTGGTCCTGGTCTCTGGATGGTTGGTTGGCTGGCTGGCTGGCTGGCTGGAGCTGTTTCTGTTATTATTGTTTGTTGCAGTTGTTGGAGTTCTTCTTCTTGTTGTTGTTGTTGTTATTGTTGTTGTTGGCAGCGTTGGATGCGGTTTGTGGCACTTGACGACGTTTGTAATCAGCGCAAACACTGTCTCAAGTTCTCACGATGTAATCATCGTAAAGTGTGTGATTATATGCAAGTGAATGTTGCTGAAGGTGTGTGCGTGTGTTAGTGTGTGTGTTGGTGTGTGTGTGTGTGTGTTGGTGTGTGTGTGTGTGTGTTTGTGTGTGTGTGTGTGTGTTGGTGTGTGTGTGTGTGTATGTATTAAGTGTGCAACAACATCTGCAATGTATATTAAAGAATTGTGTAAGAATTCAAGTATATTCTTATGAAAGCCCAAAAGTAAGCAGATAACTTTATATTAAATTTCCTTATTTTCAAAATATTTTGAAAAATAGAATTTGTAAACACTTAAAGAGCTTTCAACAATAAAGTTTATGTATTAATTTTCTATATTTTGAATGAACAAAGTTGAATTTTCTGCCTGAAAATAATGTTACTTTAGTTGGTGTTGGCTTATGGGAGTGGCCACCTGGTGCTCGTTTTAAAAAAACAATAAACAATTTTTATATATTATACGATACTGAAAAAGGATTCAACATGAACTAAGTGAGAAATCTAGTAAACTTGATAGCAGCACTGAAGCCAGGCACCACATTTGGTGGCTTATTAAATTTTAATACCATCTCATCAAAGAAATCACCCTCCCACTCTTCTTCTGCTTTTCATAATCGTCCCTTTTCTGCTGCTTCTTCTTTCACTTCTTTTATTCTTCATCTGAGATGCTAATCTGAAAATTATTCGCACCTAAAAAAGGGTTTGCCTTCGCGTGTTTACTTTGCATCTTTTGGTTGTTATTTCTTCTTCTCTCTTCTTTTTATTCCTTAATTTTTTGTTTTAGTTTTTCTCAAGTGATTAGCAAATCTGCAGCAGATTTTATTTTGAACACTGAAAACAGCAACAACATTTGGTACCAAAAACGAAAAACAAAGAATTGCTTTAAACCCCCAACAACAATAACAATAAAGCAAATCATCATCATCATTACCATCAGCAGCATGGTTAACATTATAAACAACAACAAGAAGATCAACAACGACAGCTGCTGTCAACAGCAGCAACTTTTTATAACCACGCTTGAAGCGAGAGAAGCGCAACGCCAAGTTGTTTTTTTTATTTGATTTATTCTGCACCCTCGACATGAATTTCGAGAGCGATCCCAAAAAACTATTCATCATTATCATCAGCATAATCAGCATCAGTTCTGTTTAATTACGAAATCAATTAACAGACGTGCTGCTTGAGAAGAAGAACAATAAAAAGGAAGAAGAAGACGACAACAGAGCTCAAGAAGAAGACGACAACAGAACTCAAAAGGAAGAAACTGAAGCTGAAGGTGAACACGTAAGATTACGAAGACGAATCTTATGCAAATTATTGTGGGCGCAGCGCGAGCTGATGACGTGTTTAGAGTAAAGATTCGTGTGGACGGTCTTATAAAAGAGTTGAAATATGAAAATTATTTTGAATTTTTAATTCTAGTATTGCTAATGCTTAGTTTTTTGGGCTCCATTACAAGTGATGTTGTTTCGAAATGTTGCTATTGTATAATTGAGTAAGAGATGTTGTTGTTGCTCACTGTTTTGTTATTTAATACTTCTCGTCCACAATTAAGACGAAATTTTCTACACTTTTAGAAGAGGCGTGCACAAAATTGTTGTTCGACACTTGAGAACATTTAATGGCAGGGCTGGAGAAACAACAACATCAACAACAACCACGACAACAATAGAAATAACAATAAAAACAGCAGCAACAAGAGTAATAATAATAATAATAAGAATAAAAACAACAGCAACAACAACAAAAACCATAGCAATCAACATCACGAAACACGAAATATTGTATAAAAATAAATTCCTTTCTTATAAAACAAAAATAGGGTAAAACAAAAACAATACCACGATTAAATAATAAAACAATAAAAAATGGCATGAAACATGAGTTCAAAAAGAAAAAAAAATATCAAAACCATTTTGAGCATGTTAGAATTTTGAGAATATAGAAAAAAATGGTACAATGGTAAAAACGAACATTTTTTCGGATGTTTCGAAAATGTGGAAAATGTTTTTTTTTTTGTTATAATTCATTGTTGCTTTGCAAGGTGAGCAATTATTGCTGCTGCTGTTGCAGCAATTAAAATAACAATGGTAAAAATTTTTTGCTAGAACAACAGCAGTAACAATAAAAATAATAGTAACAACAACAACAATACTAACAATAGCAACGTTGCATGCAACGCTTTATGTTAAAAGAAAAAACACAAAACTCAACACGAAAAAACTGCAAATAAAAACAAAATAAAACAAAAACTGTAAACAAAAAAGCACAACCGAACACACAAAAAAAAATCGAAAAACACAGAAACGCAGATCAAATGTTAAAAAAGAACGGTTGGCAATCAATTAAAAACTAAGCCAACAGCAGCTTTGGATCCTGTCGTTAATGACAGCTTTTTTAAAAACACGAGAGCACTGAAAAAATGCTGTTATTTGATTTTATACAATTTCTGCTGCTGTTGTTGTTGTTGTTGTGATGATTGTTGTTATTGTTATTGTCGAACACGAAAGCATGTTGTTGTATACTTTTTATATGTACGTACATTTAATTTATTTTATTGTTGTTATTTTTTTAAATTAATGGTTTCTTTTGCGTTCAAAGAGTTCAAAAAAATTTGTTTTAATTCTTTGCATGCGCTTAATTAGAGTTCAGTTGGCAACACTGTTGGTCGGTTGTTGGTACACTTTTGGGGGCGGCAACAATTGCGTGTAGACTCTGCAAATTCCTGTGGAGGTGTTGCTGGTTTTAATAACGGAGCAACAATTTGTTTAAAACGAAGGTAACACATTTTTTGAAGAGAAGAATATTCCGAAGCTTTAAGAGAGTTAACTCAATTCAAGGGTATATAGTCTATCGTCTATAGTCTATAAAAACTCTCGTCTATCTAGTCAAGTATAGTCAAATCATGTCAAGTAAATAAAATCAAGTGAAGAGTTGAGTCAAGTCACCTAATAGTCTATAATCAAGTCAACTATATAGTCTTTAGTCAAATCGAATCAATTCAAGCCATGCAATCAAGTTTAATGTAAATTCAAGTCTATTGAAATGGAGTTCAATCAAATCTAGAGTCAATAAGGAGAGAAGCGAAGAGTAAACTGAAGTCAAGATTCAAAACATAGCCAGAAAAGTCAATAATCAACCAAAATTTAAGGCCAAGTCAATAAACTAGAGTTTGGTCTAGCCCATTAAAGTCAAATCAATGTAAGAGCAAAATCATCATAAGAGCAAGTCATTTCGTGGACTAAATTAAGAGTTAAAAACAAAGTACAATAAAATTTTAGAGTTAAATTAAAATAACTTCCTTTATAGAAGACTAACTACGAGTGACAACAACAACTTCTCTGGCAACAACAACAAAAAGAACACATGATGGAACATGCCGAAATTTCCATTCATGTATTCAGGGTATTCCCAACACGTACAGCTGTTAAATAAATATAAATCATTTAACTAAATAAATCATTGAACTCGTGATGGATGAACGTGATGCACTTAAATAATGCTTGTGTGTCATTTGATGTATATATTTGTATGTATAAAAGATATATGTATATTGTATATATTTTTATAGGTATATGTTGTATTTATAAAGCACAAACGCAATAAATAAAACTAATGCAGATTCTGGTTCTGTCCAACGAAAGTAAATAAATCAAACAGAAATCAAAAATTAGAATCAATACAGTGACAATAATAATAAGAAAATATAATTCAGAATTATTTTCATTATTATTCTTTGGAATAATAAAAAAAGCAGATTAAATTCAGGCTTCAGATAGAAAATCCAAATCTAAACAAAGGAGTGAAACGAAATAATCCATTGTACAAAAATTATGCAACAATTTTATATCTGAACAATGAGACAAAATTATATATGAAAAATGAAATATCCAATCAGTCGCAAATCCATTTTATCGCCACTAAAAATAATAAAAACGCTACTAAAAATAATAAAAACAATTAAATAAAGAAGCTTAACCAATTAAATGCACGCGTAATTAATTTCAACTGTAATGAAAATCGTGCAAATCGAATGTATTTACATAAACAAGTATAAGCAGCAGGAGGAGAGAAATTAAGAGTGATAGAGAGAGAGAGAGAGAGAGAGAGAGAGAGAGAGAGAGAGAGAGAGAGAGAGAGAGAGAGAGAGAGAGAGATAGAGTGATAAATAGAGCGAGAGAAGAGAGAGAAAGAGAGGCAAATCGAGGGGGAATAACGAAATAGAGTAGCAAGGATACAAAAATTGAGGTGTGAATATAATAGGCAAATATATAAGCTGATGAGGACCACGAGGAAGAGACAGGGAGAGGTAGGGACAGAGAGATGGAGTGCTAAGTATATAAACGTATGAAAATAGAGAGCGTGATGTACGAAAAGGGAACTGAGTTGTACTAAAGATAGCAATAATTCATATTAATTACAAAAGAAAACAATATTGGGGATGCTTAAAAAGATCAAACAACCGATTTAAACTATTATTCGAGGTCTACTATTGAAAAACCTTTGAAAAACATGCGAAGTTAAGTTAATGAAACTCGAAAGGGAAATTTTAATCAGATTTTAAATTTGAGTTTAATCAGACTTCCTTCTTGATTGAAAAGTATTGAGATATATGATTATTTTTCTCCTGTTTTATGTGGTGTTTTCGGATCTGTGTCTATATATACATATGTATAGATTTATTTAAGTATATATGAGTCCACTGTTCACTTTCACGAAATGTTTGTGGTTTTCTGTATTTAATTAAAATTTTAATACTTAAAATTATGCCATAAAAAATGACGAACATTTCTACATTTATGCATAATTAAAATCGGAAATGTTCTTGAAACGCTCGCAGGCATTTTGTAACACTCACTCTTATGGCCCGACACCCTACCCCAAGGGTTTTATTTCTATCTCCCTCTCTATCCCTATCTCCCACCCTCTCACACTTATACACACATCCTCTGTCTCTTGATTAGCAACTCAATAACTCATGTATGTATGCAGCACGCTTTAAATGAGAGAATGTTCAAATTCCCAATAAATACCCCTAAAAATATGCAATTAATTTATGCTTGCATAATCGGTGCATTATTTCGAGAGTCAGTCGTTGAAATATTTCATTTATAATTGCATTTATTGTGGTCACAAATAACTGTTGTAAACATAGAAAGAGTGAAATAAAACAGAAAACATGTGTGCATGTGTATAAAAACATAGCCTACTTTGCGGTTATTAGCGTAAAATAAGTTAGGGAAAGGGAAAGATGTAGAGAGAGAGAGAGAGGAATATAAAGAGGAAGATAGGTAGTTACTTATTAATGCTATGGGAGGTGAGGAAATCGAATCAAATATTCACAAATAACTGCATAACTGGGATTATTTATTCGTTGAAGCAAACATGATATTCGAGGGCAGCTCTTTAAAGCTGATTTATGCCAAAAAGTATGCAATGAACAGTTATTGTTTTATGTTTATTAATAATAATTTTAATACACACACACTCCGAATATTCTCATTCCTCTATGATAATAACTAAATTTGTGACTTCAAAATTAGTTAGAGAAATTAATGAAAATTTCAATTATATTTCAAATAATGGGCATGGTCTTCCTTCATCCCTTCGTCTATCGGGCTCTCCCTCTTTATCGCTTTCTATCGCTCTATTCCTATGGTATTTCAAATAACCACCTCGTTCGATTTCATTTACAAATGAAGCATATTTTATGGAGCAAAACCACGCTTTCAGGGAAATGATTTGCTTTTTTTTTGTATAATTGATTCTAACTTCCAAGTAAATTAAATGTAGAGTTTAATAATAGAAATGCAGTGCATACTTTGCGGTTTAAAACCAACCCACAACCCTTCCTCCTTCTCTCTCTCTAGTCTACCTCCTCGCTTTCTCTTCGTCATCCTCGCATGATATAAAATTTAAATTATTAGTTGTTGCTGTTGTTGTTGGCGTTCTACGAATGTGATTCTGCCACAATTACATTTTGTGGCAAGAAAACTTTAGATACTTCGTTCTGCTTCGTTGCTGCTCTGCCTCTGTTCTGCTATCGCTGTTGTATGTCGTTGCTACTGAAAAACTTTCGCAATGAAATTTCAAGACAATCACAGTGTGGAATGGCAAGAACGCCTTTATGTATGCTAAATTAAATTATTAGCAACAAAAGCTGCTGCCCTAACACAGTCGCAGACACAGACACACGCACAAGCACTCACACACACACACAGACAAGCACTCAAACTCACTAACTCACTCTTACACACACACTCACTCGTCGCCCCTTTTCACTCGAGAAAATCACTTCAAGTCAGTTTACTGTTTTGTCTCCGTTCGCAGTCTTCGTTGCTTTTGTCAGGAGCGACTTTCAAAAGTCTAAATTTTGTAGGGGTCGGAATTGTGAGGGGCTGAGGGACCCAAGAGTATCATTTATCAACATTTATCTCTTGACATGAGGTCTAAATCTCGAACAGCAAACACTTACATGCTCATGTATTAAAGCAGTTTTTTTTTTGGTTATTTTGCTCTTTTGGTAATGATGATGATGTTAACCTCACCGGCCCCCCTGGCTGGAACCGCTTGTGATTTCTGCTTCTAAGATGTTTATATCATTCGCATTCCTCTTGTCTTCTGATAGCCTCTCGACAGGACTATAATTTTTATTCGCTTCTTCAATTCTTAGAACGACCAACAACAAACAACTTCTTCTCTATCGAATTCAACATACTCGAGGTTTGCAACTTCTGATTGCTTCCATTTTTATTTGAACTTCTTTGAATTCCATTCCAACCTCATCCACGGGCTTGCCAGCGCCTGCTTCTCATTCTTCGCATATATACACGTCCTTAACTTATTCATATCCTTCTTCCCTCCCGAGCATGTGTTTTAGATTTCATGAACGCTTGTTCTCTTTTCCTATCAAGTCACTCCCTTCTTCTTCTTCTTTTTCGTCTCCTCCTGAACCGATGACGATACCCACACTAATAATTAACCCTTCAGTTGACCACAAGTTGTGATGTTCTTGTTTCTAATGTTATTATTACTGTTGTTGTTGGGGTTATTGTTGTTGTTATATATTGTTGTTGTTGTTGTCGATATTGTTGTTATTGTTTTATAGTAATTTAAAACTTTTTACTTTTAGAAAGTTCAGAAATTATAGCAAAATGAACGAATGGGGGAATGAATGAATGAATGAATGAATGAATGAATGTGTATGTGTGTGTGCAAAATTTTACAAATTGTCTTCAATGGACGTGTTTTGTGTCGAGCAGAAAAATTGCAATGCATACTTTTAGGGTAATTAAATGTTGGTTCTGGTAATAAATGGCTCCGTTCATTCCGGGTTGTCAAAGTTCAAGATAGAAATTCTAATTTCGAGGAATACGAAAAATATATGTGCATAAGAGAGAGAAAGAGAGGGAGATGTAGAAAGACCGACGGAGGGAACCAGTAGAAAGTAAGAGAGAGAGAGTGAGTAAAAGAGGGTGGTAGATAGATGGTAGGAAGTGGGTGAAAAATGTATGTGTTTATGAAAAAAAAAAAAATAATATGAAAAGGAAAATAATATCTTTAATTCAAAAGTTTGCTTTCGAAAAAGGCACACTTTTAGGGTTATGCGAAAATAAAGTAATTTATCAAGTTTTATATAATAGACAATATAAGTTGAACTATCGTAAAACTTAATGAGAAACAACACTCCATGAATTTATTACCATACTTTTGAGGGTTTTCAGTGCTTAGATCCATAAGTATTCTTATGAGTTTCGTTCTTACTTAAATTGTTTTAAGTCATTCCGTAATCATAAAAACTCTGAGACTAGAAATTTGCAGAATTTTTATTATCGAAGTTTTTCAACAAACAAAGATTCGAGAATTTTTTTACGTATTTAAAATTAGTTAATCTTCAGAAGAAGCAATTCCACAATATTTTAAATAAAAACTTTACAAAAAAAACAAGACAATCCATTACAAATCATGATTGTGACTTACCTTAAATTACGGGTTTTCGTTGTTGCTCTTGATGTTGAAATCTTAAGTATGAAGTAGTTTCTTGGCGTCCTTAAAATGTTCTCCAATCTAATTTGATGTTGGAATTTAATTTATTTCTATCTGTCTGACTGACTATCTGACTGACTCTGTCTGACTGACTGTCTGTCTCTCTTCCCCGACAGACCTCTCAAAACAGATTCACGATTTCAAATTCGTTTAGCTTCTTGTCGTAAAGAGATGTTTTATTGCATTAGTGTTGAATGTAGTAGAAACGCTGCATGCGTGCGTGTTGGTTCTTTTCGATTTGTTGCTGTTGTTGCTGTTGTTAGTGTATTAAAGGCGTGCTGTTGTTGTAGTTGTTGTTGTTGTGCCGGTTGCGCACGATTTGCGTAAGAATCCATTTTCACCGTTTTTTACGACTGCGAGTGGCGAGAGATTTACGCACGTAGCGCCCCAAAAGTAGGCAATGAAAAATTACACAGCAGCAGAGCACCGAAACACTTTTTAAGTGCCTTAATTTATGCTACACGATGCACACAATGCTTCACTATACACTGAGCTGTAAGTAGACGAAAGAAGAGCAGAGAAGAGATTTTGATCAATAATGATTGCGTTTAAAAAATTATCAAATAATTGATCAGAGAAATTATCCCAATAAATAAATATAATGTTAATACATAATTAAATGTTATATAAAAATTGTTTCCGAGTTCAATTTACGGGGTTAAATACGCATAAAAGAGGAACTTCGTGGAAAAAACCTCCCAAAAAAAACCATTCCTGCTTTCATGTCTATCAGCAGCTTTTCCTTTATAAAAAAACTGTAAACTCTTTCAATGATTATGTACAAACTGAATAAAGAAAAAACACAATAAAATAAAAAAATATTAAATCCGCTTTTACGTAAAACATTTCATTATTGAAGCATGCAGCCGCTTGAATCGTGGCTGATATTTTTGCTTTCTTTTGTATATTTTTATTTCCAATTAAAAGCATTTCCATTTTGAACAAATAATTTGCGAGCTTAAAAATGAATATCGAGCTCTGATTCGAGGAAATCTGATTCGCGAATGCGAAAGGAAAAAATGTGTGGAAAAAATTGTAAAAATATTATTAAAATCCTATCAAACGCTGCTGGCTGTTTTTTTAACATTGTTATTTTTAATACTCTTTTTTAATGTATTAAAAATCATGTTTAATACGCTGAATGAAAGCTGAGCGAATATTGATTCAATATTAAAATTATTAATAATGTACTTTTATTAAAATCTCTGCGAAATACTGCGAATTTATTTATGGTTGTTTTTTTTTATTAATTTCATTCACTGTGAGAAGAGTGAATTATGTTTCCAGCAAATAACTAGCATATTTTTAAAGATCAATCAAAAACTGTTATATTAAAATATTATATCCTTTGTTAAAAGGATTTATGAAATGAATAAAATAATGAAAGTTCTAAATTTAATTACATAGCATCTATAATACAGTAAAAACCATCATTTGTAGGGATTCAGTTTGCGGTTTTTTAAATTTTCCTGAGATCTCGAAAATGCAAATAACGTCGCCAGAAAATGTTGCATACTTTCGGGCATCGGTAAAGTACGTATTAATGAGCCTTTTAAAATTCTCTCACAAATTGCAAAAACTTACAAACGCAAAGCAACACAACGCACTTGCATACATTTTGTATTTCCTCAAGCGAATTGAACCATGTTGAGAGGAGGGAATCGGAGAGGAGAGTGAAAACCATGGACAGACAACAACAAACAAAAAAAATTGAGACCCACAGAAGCATCAACAACAACCGGCCAACATATGATAAGCAAGCATGAAAACGCAATTTAATTAAGCATATTAAAAGAATAATAAACACAAGCTTGGATGCCTGAAAGTATGCAATGTATAACGCATGGTATTTTTTTGATGTTTTCATTAAAGCCAATGAACAGAAAAAAAACACAAAAAACAGAAAAACAACACAGAAAACAGAAAAACAACACAGAAAACAAAAAACAACACAGAAAACAGAAACAAAAACAGATTATACAACAAATAAAGAAACAAGATGAAAAGAAGAGGATGAAAAAAATACACATTAATGGAAAAAGAAAAGAAAAATAAACATGTATGTTTTTAATTATGTTTTAAATACTTTTTATTTCATTAAATACGAATTAAAACGAACACCGAGAAAATGCTAATAAAAAAAAACATTAACAATCTTTATAAAATGACAGCGAATTGCGTTTGCATGCGGCGAAAAAACAACAACAACATCGCATCGCATGCAGCTCTTGCAGAGCAATTAATTAGTAAAAGAAACTGGCAAAAAAAGGATACAAAATAAATAAAATGCTATAAGAAATGTGGTACTGTCGCTGGTTGTGATGGGTGGAGCGGGGGAGGGGGGGGGGGGGTAACGAGAGAGGTATGAGTCATCAGGGGAACTGCATTGTCAGTACATTACTTGCTACTTTTTGATGCAATGATATGCTGCAGGAAGTGAAGCAAAGAGCGAGACAGAAAGCGAAGCAATTGCGGTTGTCAGGGAAATGAGCACAGAATTGCGTAGCAATGCAAATAACAAAAAAAAAAAGACAGCGGCAATAAAAACCTCAGAAACAACGACAACAACAAAAACAACGACAAAAACAACAACAAAAGTACGTAATGAGCCTGAGCTCAAATATTGAAGAACGCTTTTTGAATGCGCTTCGCTCAACTCAACTGTGTGCGGAATTTCTTGCTTGCTCGCCTGCTTGCTCGCCTGCTTGCTTGCTGGCTCACTGGCTGGATTGCTGTAAAGACAGCTGATTACACTGTGCTGAGCATATGAAGGGCAGCCGCAGCCGCAGCAGCCCCGAGTTAAAAATTAATTAAGTTAAAATATGGCCAGAGTCAGCTCAGAGTCATACATAAAATGGTTTTAAGCAAAGTGAAGTGCAGCCAGAAGCCAGTATATAGTACATTCAAGGGCCAAGTTAAACTTAATTAAAGCAGTGTTTCAAACGGCGTCGGTTCCTTTGTGGAGCCCTTGATGCCGCCCTGATCCGAGGTTTCAGAGGTTTCAGAGGTTTCCTATAAAACTATTAAAATATTATATTTAAAGAAACGTATAAAGAATAGAAGATTAATAGAATTTAATCTTTAAGAGAATTTAAGAGGGTTGAAGAGGTCAAACGAGGCTTAAAGGGGTGCTCAGAGGTTTCATTTGAAATGCAATCATATAAAGCAATCACAAATCACTGCATAAATACAAATCTTGGCAAAATTCGTATTTTCCCAAAATAAAAGAAGAAAAACAAAGAAACCCCGCTGTTTCTAATTTAACCCACATGCTGACAACAACTTAAATGGGGCATAAAATTCTCTCAATTTTCAAAGCGGAAAGGACTCGGAATTCTGAAGGACTTTTTGTGGTCGTGTTTTGTGCAACAACAAAAACACAACATGGACATATAAACACACAGCCATAGAATAGAAGCAAAACAAAGCCTTATAAACACGCATTCAACCAAATCGAACAAACATTTGGCATTTTGCTCCAATGAGAACAGCCTCACATACTCTCTCACACACAGACACACACACACTCACATGCATGAAGTGAGCTCTTTATACGTATTTGCATCGAAATGCTAACAACACAAAAAACAGACACTTTTTGTTTGGAGTTGTTTATTAGTTTGTTTTGTATTTCATTTCCATGCTTGGGAATTTTTATTGTTTTTGGCTAACATAACTAAAAATATGTTGCTGATATAACAGCAAGCACAAAAACAACAACAATGGACAGCACAACATGAGCCAGTTCAACAAGCATCAACATTTATTGCCGCATCCTGCGTTGAGTCAGCGGCTTGCAAGTGGAAGTGTGAGTGCCGCATAAAAGAATAAAAAGCAAAAGCAATAATATGATAAACACACACATTCACACACCAACACATACACTTCCACATTCCACCGTATTCAGTTATTTAAAACAAATATGTGACAGTAAAAAACGGAAAACACAATCATGCAAAAATTATATTTTCAGTTATTATTCTGATATCTCTAAGAATTAAATTTAGTAAAATGAAAATCAAAGACCCGATTTAATAGCATTTGACTCGCATTTCGATTATATACATCAATGTTTTAATAAGCTTCCATTACTTGTCGCTTATAACATACCCATAAATAAATCATAATAAAGTGCATTAATAATTTCTCATTAATAATGAACGAATGCATATTTTTGTCATAATTAAGAAAAGCAGCAGATTTCCCGACCTCTGAACACTTCCAGGCAACCATGAAATGTACAATTCATATGCAAATCGCGTGCAGAGAGAAAATGAAGTCTACCCCAGGGCGAACAGTAGAGAGAAGAGTAAAAAAGAGAAGTAACACTGTGAAAAATGCAGTGAAGAGGAAAAACCGAGAATTATATTAAAAAGTATCATAGAGATCCGTAGAGACCGTTCAATTTGTGACGTGATTCTTTGAAAATAAAAACAAAAGCCAATGGAAAATTTCACAAAAATTTCAAGGATTTCAGTGCAATCAAAATTACTTCGTACCATTGTAAATCATCGCATAAAAGAAGCCGCTTTATCTCTCTATCACTATCTTTCTTCACTACACTTTCCGTCTCTCCTCCTCACTCTCTCTCTCTCTGACTCACTCTCTCCTTCTCTTTCTCACTCGGCCTCTCTTGTTTAGAGTCTACTCTGTCTTTATAAAGCACACGTCCACAAGAGAGTCCATTGAATATTCCGGAAAGTATTAAATAAAAAAATAATTCCATAAAAAAATTACAGCTCGAAACAATTTTATTCCATTCCAGTGAGTTCGCTTCAGCGCTTCGTTGCGTTGTAGTTAATTTTCCTGCGAACCACATTTCAAGCCCCTGAAAGTATGCACAACTTTACTTTGCGCGATGTGCGTGATTTCGCATTCAAAATGAAACAAGTTAAAGAATTGTAATCGGCCTAAACGAATGATTTCAATACCCTAAAGTAAGGTTTGAATTACCACTACAACAACAATTAGGACACCATCTTCAAAATAGATTTAAATATTGTCTTACAAATTGAATGAAATTCTTCTCTAATAATCGATTAGAGCTTTCAAAGAGAATTGTATAGAAGTATTCTATTTTATTCAAGAGCATTTCTTTATAACTGGGCGCTGTTAATGGAATAGCTTCAGACTTTATCCTTTACTGTACTTTAGATAAAAGATTCTAAGCTTGCGGAACTTCAATAAGAATACTTTAAAGTAAAAAAGCGGCGGGTTTCTATTTTTAGTCCCAATATATATGTATATAAGAAAAATTGCGATATATTCTCGTTACAATAGAAAGGAGGTCCATTTTGAATATAATCTCACGCACGAGTGTAGAGTGCAGTAAAAGCAAAAACGAAACACAAAGCAAAAAAAAAAGGAATGCATAATAAATAAGAGTGAAAAATATTTAATTTAAATAAATGAAACAAGTGCGCGATGCATGCAAATAAATGCGTTCGTGATTCGGCTGGAAAAAATGCGTAAAATTAAAAAACCCATAGTTGTTGTTGTTGTTACTAGAAAAATAATCATCCAGAGACACGAGAGTCTTTGCGAAACAGAACCAAATTAAAAATCGTGCAAGAGCTTGTAATTTATTTACATACGCGTATATGCATGTTTATTTAATGAGAATGAATTTCTGCAAGGAAAGCAAAAGGACATGCAAGGATATTTATATAAGTACAAGTATAAATACCCAGGGTCTCAGATGGTCTTGGAAGGAGTGCCAAAGGGAAGGGATACGAGGGCATGAAATGCGAAAGGAGGCAGGCTTATTAAAGGAGTGAACTTTGCGTCGATTTCTGCTGCTGTCTGGCAGAATGTCCTCGTGCATGTGTGCATAATTAACTGTAGCATTTAAATTAATCATAGGTACCGCTACCATCTTCTCCGCTTTCTTCCACTTCCATTTCTCCCACCCCCTCCGCTTCCTCTCTTTATCGCTCTCTCTCCTCGAATACAAACTGACATTTGTTCAATTTACACAGCCATTTGATTAAAGCGAGCTCAGCAAGTAAGCGAGCGATTGGCACGCAGGATGCGACAACTCATGGACATCATGCAAGTGCAACGTGCAGAAATGACATGCATGCATGTTAGGCAGGATAACACACGAGCAGGTAAGCTTAGAAAACGCAGTCGGATTCCGTTTAAAAGTTATATTTTACCTTATATTTTATACATTTTAAACATACACTATATTATACACTTTAAAAAAGCAAAAACAACTTTGTTCGAATACTACGGTTGTTGCTTTTTCTTTTCTCTCTCTCTCTCTCTGTTCTTTGCTAAAAAAAAAATTGCGTGAATTATTTGATTAAAACATGCAGTGTTCGTGTGTCTGTGTGTGTTGTTCGTATAAGCGTATCTGTGTATTTGTATGCGGTCGTGTGTGTGTGTGTGTGTGCTTTTATGTATTTGTGTGAGTGTGCAAGTTTGATAGCAGAGCTGATTTATGCACCATTTTTTATGATATGTCATTCGAGTTCGGTCTCATTTTTAATGCTTGCGTGGTGACATTTTAATTGAGTTGAATTTGTGATAAATGGTTCTAAATGTGCAACGGCCATGGAAGGCGGTAAAAAGCAGGTAGTTTTTATGTTTTAAAAACCCATAATGATTATTAAAAAAAGTAACAAGAAAAAAAACCATTCCAATTTATGACGAAAACCTCCTCCTATTTATAGCACTCAAATTAAAGTCATCATGATACATGATATTTTCTATAATTACTCTTTAAACAGAACCATTCCCATATAATTGATACAAGTTAACCATACATGGTATATGTATGTATATAGTCCATATACAGTGTCCTCAATTGTGTAATTTTTAAATCTAAAACACAACGTCTTCACTTTTAGAAGTAAAATTAGTAACTTTTTCTATAATAACGCTCTCTAAAGTTAGATTTCCGAATCTAAGGAAAGCGCTATCAGTTGTTTCCCAGGTCAATCATTTGGTATAGCATAATGGTATAAACCCATTACTATCATCATATAACTTACAGTATGATCTTCTTTCATCTTGGAAAGGTTTTCCAATAACAAATACTTCATTTATATAAGTTTATTTCGTCATTTATACGTAAAATTAAATGAAATGTACATCAACGGCAGAACAACAACAATTCCAAATAAAACCTGAAATAAAACACAGTAGTTAAAATCCCAACAACAACTACACCACAGCACCAAAAGGGAAAAAACCTCGTTGAGGGTGTTGGAAGAAAGTGCAAGTTAATGGAACATAAAATTTACAAAATAACTGTTACCAAGTGCCGACGCCGCAATCAACGCCCTCACTCCTGGCCACCACACCCACAATACACTCACACATATACATACACTCCAACACATACAAAAAAGTGTAGAGGCAAGATTAAAAGAAGATTTTGTTGCCAAGAGCAACAAAAATGTTGGTAGTAGTAAAAGTGTCATAAAAATGAAGCCCTTCTGGCGAGCTATATCGCACCTCTCTCCCTCCTCTCTCTCTCTCTCTCTCTTCCCCCTTCTCGGTGATTCCTTTTCTCTTATTCTCTTTACACACATCCTTTTGCCACGTTTTTATGCTTCATGCTTTATTTTTTTCACTTCGTATCACGCATATTTTGGGAAACGCTGCCACAGAAAGGGTTCTCCGTGTGGAAGCCATTAAAATTTTGTTCGAAGCATACTTTTAGGGCTGCATTTAAATAAGAATAACAAACAGTAATAATGAGGGATTTTATTGCTTTATGCTGGCAAAATATTCACGCATGTAAGAGTCAAAAGATGCAGAAAGGAGAAGAGTTACATGCTAAAGTGGTGCAGGAGCATAATTTGATTGTTGTTGATCGCACAGCTGCCACCACCAAAGTTTCTCTTTTTTTCTCTTTCTCTGTTTGTTTTTTCCCCATTTATTTTACTTTTCTTCACTGTGAGTGCCATAAAATCCTTTGACGGAGAAAGGAACCCATGCAAGAAGAAGCTGAATGCATATGCAACACCTAACGAGGACGATGACGTTTCTTCCTTTCTTTCTTGCCACTCAAAAGAGTCTTCAATTATTTCAATTATTGCTATTAAAAGAGAAGAAAGCGAGAGACAGAGAGAGAAGATGGAGTGCGAAGAGAACAACAGAAGTTGCATGCATCCGAATGCATTTTTACTGAATGCATTTCGTTAAGGTGATAAAAGGAACCTTTTCATAGACCGAAGACATGCGCACAGACTCATTTTTAGCTAATAACAGCCACAAACAGAAATAAGAAAAAGTGATAAATCCTGGTCTAAGAACACTTCAATATACATATAGTATAGTATATCTCTCTCACTCTCTTTCTCCCGGTTTCTTTTTAAAATAAGCCTGCTCAAAAGTCTTACTCTCAAAATTTATACTCTCAGTAGAAGCATTTCTATGATTTCTACAATATACAAGTATGTATAATGTTCTACAATTAGTTTTTCAATAGTTTTTAAGTACATTCGGGTCAAAGTTGACTTCCGTTTGCACAAACCACAATAAAATTGTGAGCATTTGATTTACGTTACGCTTCGGCACTCAACACTCATCATCTGACGTCATGCGAGCACAAAGCTTCTGGCAAAACCATGGAAGAACGTTTCTTTAACGACTGCTCATGAACAAAGCGAAGAGCGAAGAGTTGCTCGCGGAGCTGCTGGCTGCGCATTAAACTTCTTAATGTCGACATTAAGAGAAGCGAAATTTCAGCGCTTCACAATTTGTTTATTTATTGCTGCACCTGCTGCAGTGCTTCTTCTTCTTTTTGTGGAGCTGCCGAACTGCTGCTGCTGCAGACTACAAAATTGCAGTTTAAAACAATGTATGAAGAGGCAGTTGATGCGAGTATCAGCAGCAGTTGCTCGTTGTGTATACGAGTTGCAGTGAATAAATAATAACAAGAAAAGCAGTTAAGTGCAACACTGCAAAAACACAATAAATTGTTGTTGTAATACAATAAATTGCACAATGAATTGCATACTGAAAATAAAGCATGCATGCATTGAAAAGCATTCTAATTAAGTTCGTAGTCAGTTCTGAAAAAAGCTGAGGAAAACTTAGAAAACCCCTTAAAATTAGCATGAAAAACACGTTAAGGAACTTCCTCAAAACATTCATGAACATTTTAGAAAAATTACAGTCAATCATTCCCAAAGTTTCAATAAATGCAGTGTATTAATTATGATTTTCAAAGAACGCGAAAGTATATGAAACTCATAAAATTATATTTATTAAATTCATACAAATTTTCATAAAACTTCAGCATTGTCTTTGTTAATTTAATGATGAGCATACAATTGAACACAGAATTTAAGATGACAGCATTTTAAATGGTCATCCTAACTCAATGCTTTTTTGCTCTCTTATCCTTCATAAAATTGAATGTAGATTTCCCATAAAAACTTCGGAGTAGAACTCAGCAAGAACAGCAAAAACCACAGCAATGTCTGAGTTCTAAAACTCGAAGAAGCTGTAAAAAAATGGGTTTCCTGTCTCGGTTCGTAGCTGAAATCGTAGAAATGGCATTTTTAACCTCTGCTCAATTTAGCTGTCAAAGCTCATGCAGCACAGCCCCCTCTCCACCCCGAAAACTGTGACCATTCCCCTTGCATTCATATTCTTAGAAGAAAAGACTTCTTCTTGTTTTCTCTACACTGATTTTCTTACTGTGCCTGTGTTTGTGTGTGTGTGTGTGTGTGTGTTTCAAGCCAAGAATTATTACTGAAATATTACAAATGCATCTGCTAGTTACAAAGATTTAATTAAGAAATTCTTTCCTCGACTTCTTCACCCATCCACCCACTCAGCATACATAAAGCATGAAGAGAAGACTACAAACTGGACGAAAGAAGAAGAAAGAGATGAAAAGTGAAGAGTTTAGAGTCAAATTTTACTCTCCCTCTCTCCCTTTTAACTCTCTTTCAGTCGTTTCTCCGTCAAAGTTTCCCCCCACCATCGATCTGTTAATTAATTCAAGTCATGAATAGACATTTTTAGAATATTAAAATTGTTGTAATTCTCTTTGATTTGACGTATTTAAATGCAGCAGTTTTTCGAAGAAAGTGAGGGAAATAATGACGGGAAAATGAGAAAGAAGAAGCCAAAACTTAGAAGAAAATAAATGAGAAGACCGAGAAAGGATGAGAATAAATAAATTAGATAAAATGTTCACAAGTAACCAGACAACAACCAGAAATAAATTAACAACAACGAATTGAATAATAACAAAAACAACAACAACAACAAGATCTGTGAACAAACACCGAAATTTATGAAAGGCAGATAAACTGATAAACTCAACATTTTCGAAGAAGACATGCAGATTACGAAGGAGGCATTCGAAAGAAGGATATTCGTGAGTTTTAGCAAAAGAAGAGCAACAACAACGGAAAACCAGTGGACATCAAAGAGAGAAGGAACGAGAAAGCAGCCTCTGTGTGTGCGAGGAGAGAGAAAGATGTTTGGAGCTTACAAGATTCTACATTGAAATTAGCATTTAAATGGATGTTGCTGCATACCTTAAGGAGCGCTTTGTTAAGCTTCAAATGCGGCTACGGCTGCTGTTGACGACTCAGACGAAGCACTGACCTGTGTGGGTGACCTTGAAGTCAGCCAGGTTTCTCAAAATAAAGAAGAAGATGGAGAGGAAGAAAAGACATTGAAAATGATGATGTTAAAGGTACCAAAAAAGAAAAGGAATAGCAACGACCTAAGAACGGCATAACAACGTTTCGAATTTACACAAGACGATAGACACACATACTCTTTCACCCTCTGTCACATAAACACTCTTTCATACAGATACTTTTTCCATAGAAGACTAAGAAAAACACATTTCCTTATAAAAAAACCAGGTGAAGCTCCTGAAAATATGCAAATTAGCAGAGTTAACTTGACAATGAAGCTGCGTGAACTCATCGGGTAAGAAAGAGAGATAAATGAGAGAGAGA
This sequence comes from Myopa tessellatipennis, assembly GCA_943737955.2. Lineage (NCBI taxonomy): Eukaryota > Metazoa > Arthropoda > Insecta > Diptera > Conopidae > Myopa > Myopa tessellatipennis. The sequence continues at coordinate 55,750,666 of OX031316.1, forward strand.
GAGAGAGAGACAGAGAAACGCAGGGAGAGGGAGGGAAAACCGAGATAACTTCTTTTTGATAAGTACCCAGAAAATAAGTGAGTGAAGAAAATAGATTAAATTCAATTACGATTGAGTTTATAACAGGAAAAAAAACTACAGCAATAACAAAGGTAAATGCAAAAAGTAACACAAAATGACAGTAATAAAAATAAATTGGAGAAGATAAAGAACAGAAATAATTGACAAAAAATTGTTACCAAAAATAAAACAACCGAAACAAAGCATGAAAACACGAACAAAAAATTACCTCCCAAGAAATATTCGGAATATTTTTTTTCCTGATTCTTTTCATAAACGAGGAACGATAATTAAATTGTTCTTTTATGCTATAAATTTCCATATCTATAAAAACTGACGAGCGTGAAAATTAGCCTGCATTTAAATTTGATGTTTTTAATGTAATTCTTGTACACACATAAAAATATATATAAAATATGTTCATAAAAATTTCATATAATAGAACAAAAAAATACATTATGTTAGAATTACGTTTTTTTAAACCAATTTAATCCATAGAAACGAAAAGGAATTTAAATGAAAAGACACAAAAATATTTAGGTATTAAAAATAATGAGTTAAAAGTTAAAAAAATTCTAGATATTTAAATTCTACAAAGCGAATTTTAATATTACACGTAAGAACGAATAATAGTTTTAAGATTAATATTTTCAAAATTGCTTAAAAATGGACGAGTAAAATAATTGTACTCGTTTTTTGGAAAATACTCCTGAATAAGAATCCCCTAAAAATATGCAGCAACATCTGGTTGGTGTTTTAAATTTGAGTAGCAGAAAATTGATGAAGGTTATTAAATGCAGACGAACTGTTTTGAGAATGAAAGATGGAAGGGAATGAAATCTGGTGGTCGGCAGTCTATGCTGATGCTACCAGATCTGGTCTGAAAGATTAAATACTTTGGTCCGATTATTGCACATTACTTAGGACATGATTTCGAGCGATAAAAGGCGCAAACATAAAAATTTTATATGGATTTACGTATCTTTACGATGACTGCAGAGAGTAGTGAGTAAAATAAGAAGAAACAACTTTTAAGAGAAGTTCTTATGAGTATGAGTATAAAGTATGAGTATAAAAATAAAGAGGTTTCAGAGAATAGTTCAAAAGCAAAGAAAACGACGGGTTAAATTCTTTTTAACACTCTGAAGACAATACTTTAGAAATATTTAAGTTAAGAAGCACAGAAGATGAAGAAGAAATCTTTCATACTTTAAAAGCAAATAAAAGTGATTTAAAAGAGGTAACAAAAAGACGACGAAAAATAAATACGACGTCTCTTAACGAGAACTGCGAAAGATTTAAGTATTAAGATTGAACTTAAACGTATGAAGGTGCTTTCAAAACTTTTAAAAAGGAGTTCGTAAGTTTTGAAAGTTGTTGTTGCTGTCGAAAGAGGAATTTAACTAGCAAAGGAATCTAATAAAAACAACCACAAGTACAACAATAAGAGCAAAGCAGATGAATTACGGAAGGAGGAAGTAAAGAAAAACATGATGAAACAGAGAAAAAGTGTTAAAAAGCTATAAAAACAGGAACACAAGAACTCTGAAATGAAAACGAAAAATAATCAAAAAATATTTAAATTGTAAATTTAAAACAAGCAAATAGTGAAAATCTAAATAAATGACATTCTTCTAACAAAAATAAAACAGGAACACTAAATCGCAAAAATGAATAAATAAAAAAGGAGCCAAAAGAGAAACTTCAAAAACACACGGAATCAAATCTAATAAAAAAATAGGTATATTTTAGAGAACTTGTTAAGCTTTTGAAACCAAGAAATTATGAGTATTAAAACGACTGAACGACGGTTAAGAAGAGAGAAGAAAACTCCAATAAAACTACAAAGAAAAAACTGTGATGGGAAAAGAAACCAGGGAAACGAAGAGTAGAAGGAAAGGCGAAAAGCACCGAAAAAACTAGAACGATAAACTTTATTTACTTGTGTGAGACATCAGAAGGAGCAGGAAGTGTGACTGGCTGCAGGGGCGAAAAAAGAGACGGGGATAAAATCGGGAGCGAACGTGGGCAAAAAGGATCTTTTAATTAAAAACCGCTCGATCGATCTCTGAACTTTGTACAACAAAAATCAAAAGTAAACGTGTTTTCTTCTCATTTGAACTCGAATTTTTGAGTTCTGAAAAGAGAAAGAGAGAGAGAGAGAGAGAGAGAGAGGGATGGAGAGAGAGAGAGAGAGAAGGAGAGATAGAGAGAATAGGATAAATAAATCAATGAATAACAAACAAATAATTCATTTATTTTTATCATATTTACTTATTATTTTATTTATTTTATTTTTTATTTGATTTATTTTATTTTTTATTTTATTTATTTTATTTTTTATTTTATTTATGTTTTATATGTTTATTTATTTATTTACTTTTATTAGTTTTCTGAAACCTTGCATTTTGCTCTTTAAAGAATAAAGAGTCATCAAATAAAGTTTTATTGCTTAGTTCCGTAGCTTTTGTTTAGTATCCGAACGATTAAATTTGAATAGCTTTTTAAGTTTTATCCTAAAGTTTGCTGAAACTCTCTCTCTCTCTCTCCACTCACCTCTTCGTTACTCCTCTTCTATCCTGTCTCTCTTCTATGGTATTTTCTCTTTTATTTTTAGTGTCTACGTCTAACAGCTTTCGTAGCTAATTTAAACCATTACAAAAAAGGAGAAGAAACAAAACAACTTTTGCTAAGTTTTCATGCTGCAAAAACACGCAATTTTTTAAAACAACTGAACGAGGTGCTTGAAAAGAAAAGAAACAAGACTCATCGTTGGACGAGTCTTCAGTTCGAATGAGAGTGGATTCAAAAACAAAATAAAAATTCAACAACAAAGAATGTTGAGCCTCCGAGAACAACAACAACAACAACAACAGAACAAACAAAACACTGGTTGTTATTGACTAAAACATGAAACAATTTTTGTTAAAAATGAAAAAGAAAAGAAATATGGAAAAATGTCGTACTCTACACGAATCAGAAGAAGAAGCTGTAATTGAAGAAGAAGCTGCACACGACGAAGAAGAAGCTGCATTCCACGAAGAAGAAGAGGAAAGGAGAGGAGTTCGACATTGAAGTTTGCTTGGTGCTTAAAACTCAGTGCTTTCGGGGAAATGAGGCGCACTCAGACGCCTATTATTAAGCATGACAAAAATGGGCGGTGTAAAAAGGCGCAAAATTACAAAAACACCAACAAAAAAAACCAAAAAAATACAACATAAACAAAAAACAAAACAAGCAAAAAATCACCAAATGTGAACATTTTTGAGTAACGCGACAAAAGCAACAAAAATGATGATGAACATTGTTTTAACATGCATGAAGTTGTTAGTGAACAAGGTTGGTAGTGAGAGAGGAGGAGGAAGGGGGAGGGGGAGAGGAAGATGAGGAGTTGGTGAGCTAGTGAGGCGGTCAACTGAAGCGATATGCGGGAGAGATGAGGAACGGCAAAAAAAATTGCTAACATGTCTGAGGAACGTACTTAAAAAACATCCTGGAAGAGTAGCTTGTTAGATTTTGTTGTTATTGTTGTAGTTATTGTTGTCGTTAGAGTGAAGAATGTAACACGATGGAAGGATAACAGAAGGTGCTTGTTTTTAGGAAGGGGTGAGGCGAGGGGGATTAGAGGCGTTTGAGTGTAGTTTTCGTGCATGTTGATTGGCCGGTTGTTCGTTCACTTTAACGACGTTTAACATATTCTGTCAAAAACAACAACAAAAAAAACTAAAATAATAACAGCAGCAAAAAACCAGTAAAAGCACCAACAACAAAAAAAACAGAAAAACCTCTTGAACAACAATTTATTTATTTTTTTGGTTATTCGCTGTTTATTTTTCGTTGCTTTCTGTTTTTGAGAGACACCGACAGACAGGCAGACAAGCACACAGACAGATAAATGAGAAGTTTTCTTTGTTTATTTATTTAATATTTAGTTTTTATCAGTTTTTTGCACCTTCAAGTTTTTACGATTTAAGATTTTATACGAAATTATGTTACGGTAAATATTATGTATTTTTCAAATCTATTAAGGATATTGAATTTAATTTAACTTTTTAAAATTTTTTGTATTATTTTTCATGGTACAACAGACAAACAAAAGCAACCTCCATCAACAATCACAAAGTAAGCACATTAGTGACCAGGACATTACGTTGTTTTTATATCCAACAACATAAACAGACACTCACACAGACATTCTCACACATGCACATGGACATATACTCTTACATACACACAGAAAACATACAAGGAAATGAAAACAAGTTGTTTTTCTTTCCTTTACGAGTCCTCGTTTGCAGCAGAGGTTTTATCAGTGCCACTTCCATCCCTCACCTCAAAGCCCCCGAACCTCCCCGCGACCCTTTCTATTTGTCTTTTTCTTTCAATGTATTTTTTATGAAGCTTTTCCATCGTTTTTTTTATGTACTTGTTTGTGACATTAGAGCACCGTTATCACCGTTAGCGATCTCATCCTAACTACTCCTCAAAGTACGCAATAATTTCAGTCTTTCCACTAAGAAAAAAAACCTAGTGTCAACCACAATAAAATGTCATGTGAGAAAAAAGTTCAAGTTTTCGAGCAATTTTTCTGTTGCTGCTTTTTTGTGGTTTTCAATCGAGGTTTTTTTCGACTGCTAGAACCGGCTGCTGGGACTGTCATTGCTATTGACAAATGTCACAAGGATTTAAAGAAAATGGCGGCGTCAATGACAGACAACCGTCGTGGATGGGAGATGAAGGAAGGTTTCTGCCTCTCTCTCTCTCTCTCTCTCTCTCTCTCTCTCGCTGACTTTCATGTGGTATAAAAGTATTATTTGCACTTTATTGCAAAAGAAGAGGGATCACAAATGACATGAAACGTAATGGAAATAAAGATGTACGAGATAAAGATACAAGAACAACAAGCGAAAAGAACAACAACGAATAACGAACACTGACACTTGCAATAAAAGCTTGAATTCGCATGCAATTTATTTACTCTGTTGGGAATTTTGTGGGTTGCTTCTATCAACCGCCCTCTTTTCCTCTTCTTCTTCCCCATCATCCGCACCCACACCCGCATACATCCCACCATCTGACTGCGCGCTCACCCGTTCCCCCTTTCACCCTTTCATCCATCCGTAGCCATTCGAAAGCATTCACTCATCAGCGCGGTGTTTATTTTGCAATTAGAACCGAACGAATCCTGATATCAGTAGTTTATATGTGTGTGTGTGTGTGTATAGATGAGTGTTTATGTGGTTGTATTTAAGTTGGTGTGGAGGAACGTGGAGAGCGTGGAAGTTGGTGAAGGTGCGGTTGATGGTTTGATGTTTGCTTTCAGCCATGATGATTGCTGTTAATGACAAATTCACCAGCTAGAAATTCATGCATGGGTGCATAGGACACTCTTAGCGTGTGTATGTGTGCGTGTTTGTGTGTGTGTACGTGCGTGTGTATGTGTACGTGTGTATGTGTATGTATATAGCCTTTATTACTGCTAGAAATTATTGCTGACAGGTGAGCAACATGTACGAGTTGGTGGAACTTATTTGATGATTTCTGTTTAAGAATTCTTGACAGCTGATGATGTTGCTGACGAGATTCTTGTCGTTGTTGTTATTGTTGTTGTTATTGCTTCTCCTGTTACTGCTGATTACCTGACTGACTTGAGTATTATTATTTTTCGAAGTTGCTTAATGGTTTTGTTTTTATTTCTTAATGATTTTCCGTGCTGGTGTCGGTGATGCGATCACCATATTGTCTTTATGATGGTGATAATGGATATGATTATGGCTGTGGTTATGGTTATGATTATAGTAATGGTTATGGTGATTAGTAATTCGAATACGTGATTCGTGATGACTTTAAAAATCATGATCGTGAAAATAACGCTTTGACATAAGTTTATCTTTATTATAATATTTTTTAATATGCTACATTCTGTCAAACTTCTTGTTCAGACATTTTTTTAAGTACCAAAATCTATTTCTGTATATGAATATATTTCTTAATAAAGTTTTAGAGCACACAGCTATTTTAAGAGCAAACTAAAGTCGAGTGAATGTTTCTACAGTACAAAACACAGCATCGCATCTGATGTCAGTTAGTAGAGGGTATAGTGTACAACAGTAGTGGGTGCCACACACACGTCACTTGTGGTTCGACTTGATATTCTTATCAGTGAATCCTGCATCCTCATCCTCCGCTGGATCCACATTCTTCTACACGTCTATCCGTCCTACTTTTCTCTCTTGTGTTCCTTCTCCTTCTTTTAATTTCTTCCTTTCGTCTCTCTATCCCTCTCTCTCTCTCTCTCTTCATCTTCCTCTCAATGAGGCTCACTATTCACCCAGCAGCACCACAGACGATGGCACTAAAATGCATTTCATTGTTTTTCTATTTGTGTAGCACTCAAAACTGTTGTTGGTTTTTCCGCTGATAGGATAAACAGAGATGTCCTGCAGCAGCTTCGCTATCATCTCGTGAGTTTCCAGTTCCGAGTACTTGTTTGTGTTTTTAGCATGCTTTCTCTATGATTCTGTGTACTTTTGAAGGCTCCCTCTTTTCGTTTTTTGGTGCTTTTTGTTGTTTGTTTTTTTATTGTTTTTATTGTTTTTATTATAATTTTGTTGGTTGTTTTCCCCTACCTTTTTCACTCACTTTGACTTTAGATTTCCGTTTAAATTTCACTACTTTTGCCTTAACTGTTGGTCGGTTGTGAATGATGCCCTCTTCTTCCCTCATTTTCGCTGATGTCCAATGGACTACATTTTTTCTTTGCAGAAGTTTCTAAACCATTAAAGTTTTGTCGCTTTCCATCTAATGTTGGTCATAAAAGTTTTTATGCGTTGCAATAAAAGAAAAAAATAAATCTTTTCTACGTAAAACAAGGAATGAGATAAGATTTTTCCTAATGTATATTTTTCCTATAATACTTGAGTGAAAACACAAAACACTTGGAAAATATACGCACTAAGCCGATTACCCTTTGGATAATTTATTGTAATTATGTATGAAAAAATAGTACTATCGTAGTTTTTAGTAGAAATAATGGCAATAATAAAAGAAGTAACAATGGTATTGGTGACAAGAGTAGTAGTAATAATGATAGTACTAACAATAATTGTAGTAATAATGGTATTACTAACAATTGTTTAGAGAACACTTCGCGCACCCGTAAAAATCTTTTGTTATGTCACAGAAAAGTCAACATATGAAATGGTAGCAACATACTAAATCAGTATTACAAACATACTAAAATAGTAGTGCTTTTTAGAATATTTTGTGTCAGTGAAATATATAAAAAAAAATATCCTTGATTTCGAGATCGATTAAAAATTGACGCTAAAAATTAAGAGTATTTCCTGAAAAATCATTCGATTATGATTTAAAGGATTATGAATTATCTATAAAATAAACAGTCATCTGTTAAAAAAATACCATCCAAGAGAACCATTTACAAACCTTTTACAAGAAACCCGAACTCGATTTCGATCTCGATATTGAACCCGAAAACTTATTGATACTAAAATTGAATGAATTAAATGCGGAAACAAACAAGTACTCCGCAAAGTTTCCTTAACTGTGTGTTGTTTTCTGATGCTACAGCAATATTTTCAAAAAATCATTATTGATAGGAGCAGAGAAGAGAGAAAGGAGCAGATAAGAGCAGGGAGCAGACAAGAGCAAGGAGCAGAAACAGAGCTGAACTCACCAACGGCTTGCTTCGCTTCGTTCATCTTTCCTCCGCGTTTCTCATATTGTTTCTAAGTTTACCTTCCTTAACAAGTTTCCTTATCTTTTTCTATATATTTGTTGGTTTTTTGTCGTTTTTTTTTGTTGCTGTGATTTTGTTTGCTTTTTATGTGAAAAAGTGCATTAAGAATAAAAAGTTTAAAATATGCGTTGATGCAATTTTCTAAACGACTGCGATATGAACACAAGAACGAGCTCGGGTTTATTTTTCTTCAAAGAGCTCAAGTTGATGTTGATGGTGTTGTTGGTGATGTTTTGTGTATGTGCGTGTATGTGTGTGTCTGTGTGTGCGTGTTTCTGTGTATGTAAGTGCGTTTTTATTGAAAGTACTGTATAAAATATGAGAAAAGTAGTAGTTTGTTTTATTGCCAGTCGATTGAAATGAGTTCTAAAGGTGCATCATTTAAATGCAAGAGAGAAGAACAAAACAAAAAAAGAAACAAAAAAAAACACTAAAAAAACAATACTAAAGACTTCTTTATCTTTGTTGGAGAAAAAATTGGAACAAGAAAGGAAAATAAAATTCTAAAATTTCAATAAAATTTCTAAAATATATTAAAATATTCATAGAAGTTAATTTACAAAAATACCATAAAAGTAAAAATATTTAAAAAAATGGCAATAATTGTAATTTCATTATTATTATTATTACTTCCTTTATTTTTATTAATATTGTTATTATTTTGCTTATTAATGATATTAGTATTATTTTTATTATTATTATTATTATTATTATTATTATTTTTGTTATTATAATTATCATTATGGTTACAAATATTATTAGTATTGCCATCATTGCCATAAATTTAATTTTAATCCTTAATTTTAAGTGAATAGTATTTTTTCAATTGAACTTTTTTAGTTTTTATTTATTGAAATTTAAAACAATTTTTAATATGATTTTGAAAGTAAACTTACCAATAATGAATTTTCTGAAAATAGACAAGAAGAAAAGAACGCATAATTACTAAAAATGTATTAATTTAAGTTCTTAAAGTAAATTTATCATTATTTAATTTTTGGAAATTTTATTTTGGCATTTATTTTGTTTTTATTTTACTTGCATATCTTATTATTTTGTTCAATTTATTATTTATCAAAGAATAAAACAGCCAACAGCAAACCTTTTTAAGAATATCTTAAATTATTTTGAATTTCTTAATTGAGAGCTTTTTAAGGTATACAAATTAATTCTTAATTAAGTGCTTAGAAATAAAAGTGTGTTAAAATCTTAAACCCTAAATCTTAAATCTTAAAAGTTTAGGTTCATTAAATTAAGACTCAAGTAATTGTAAGCCACAATTTAAAACAACAAATTTAATCAACTGGAATTCATGGCGTAAGTAAGCCTTCAGATCTATCGTATTTGTAGATGCGATTTAAGAAAACGTTGAGAATCTAGACAATAAAAATAAAAGATACAACAACGACGACGACGAATAAATAAAATTAATGTGCAGCTGCCAAAAAATATCAAAGAGGTTTACCTTGAAATCCAGACCAAAAGCAAAGCAAAGGCAAAGCGAATGCTAAAACTACAGCTGAAGCGAGCCAAAAGCAAACGACTTTAAGCCGCGTTAAGAAGCATAAAAGGCTTAAAGCCAGACACAGGCTTGGTCTTGGCTCGCTTAGCTACCAAGCTATTGTACGAAGCGCTTCAGCCGCATTTGGATCAAATTGCAAAATGTGGCTGTTGTTGTTGTTGTGTTTTTTATGTTTCGAATGGCAAAAGAAGAGTTTGAAAAAATAAAGTCATGGTAGAAAAAACAACAACAACAACCACTCTAACAACAAAGCCTTCCACAAAATCTGGCTCAAGTGTTAAAATTTTATTTGATTTTATTTGACAGGCTTTGAGTGAAGTTTCTTATTGTTGTTGTTGCGTTTTTTGTTAAAAGTTCAACTATTTTTGTAGCTGCTGCAGTATAAAACGAGAGAATGAGGAGGGGAAGAAAATAGTAGATGCTGGAGGAGAGGCGGAGTGGTGAAGAGGAGGCGGGGGCGACGGAGGTGGGTACCGGCTGATGGAGCGTAACGATGCAAGCACGTTCGAGCTTTGAATGACTTTTATGTCAAATTATTTTAGTAGCTGCCGTTGCTATTATCGTTGTTTTTGTTGTTTTTACCGTTATCAAAACTATGAGGTGGCTCACGTTGGCGGTGTACTGCTGCTGCTGCTGCTGGTGTTGTTGCTGTTGATGTTGCTTTTGTTGTTGCTGTTGGTGGTTGGAGTTCTATACTATTCAACGTTTAAGCCAGCTGTTCGAATAAAAACTAGGAAAAAAAACCCAGACAAACCGTCAAACAAACAAAGCGACAGGCAGAGAAGCAAGCAGCGTGGTTGGAAAAACGGCAGCCAGGCAGCAAGCCGACAAGCCAACTCGTCACTCAACCAGGCTGCTGCTAGTGGGATCAGAGACAGACATCCAGTGCAACCGACAGACAGATTGATCGACAGAGACACAGATTGCGGCGCGTTTCAATTGAATTCTTAAAATCTGAACCACTCGCACTTGGTGCGAAAATTTAATTCGATTTGGAATAGCAACGGTTTTTATTGAGAAAAATTGATAACAAAAAGAAAAAGAGAGACAAAAATATACAATCCAAAAAGTTCAGTTCTAAAAAATGGAGGCAAAACTTCAATCTGGCAATCTGAAAAAAAACTATCACAGCCAACAAATCTCTGCACAATTTTTTCATGTAGAAAATATATTGAAAAAATTCTTCCGGCTTTTTTTAGAAGCTTTTAGCTTTTATTTTATTATATTTTGGTTTAAATTATTCTGTTTAATTCTTTTATTTTAGTTTTCTTTCTTTTATTTTCTTTTCTTTTCTTTTCTTTTCTTTTCTTTTCTTTTCTTTTTTTTTCTTCTTTTTTCTTTCTTTTCTTTGCTTTTCTTTTATTTTCTCTTCTTTTCTTTTCTTTTCTTTTCTTTTCTTTTCTTTTCTTTTCTTTTCTTTGCTTTTCTTTTCATTTATTTTCTCTTCTTTTCTTTTCTTTTCTTTTTTTTTCTTTTCTTTTCTCTTCTTTCCTATTCTTTTCTATTCTTTTCTTTCCTTTTATTTTATTTCTTCGTTCTTTCAACTCATTCAATCGGTCGATTTGCTTTAACGAGCAACTAAAGAATCTGAATCTTAATTTTGCAGATTTGCCCTTTCATTTCCTCCCTTTTTGTCCACCGCTCCGCTTTTAATGCCACTTTCTCTTTGCTCTTTACCCCGCCACATGCACATTTTATGGACTCTAGCGAACTTTCGACTGTCGTTCGTTTCCATCGCAACAGAAACTCAAACAATTTCATTAAATTTGCGAAATACATTTCCGGCATCATTATCAAGCTCTTAAATCCTGCATCAAATCCTTAACAACCGATTGCTGTTGCTTCCTCTGCAGCAGCAGCAGCTTCCTGAAGCGGCTGAACCGAACCGAACCAAAGTGAACTAAACCAAATCAAACCGAACCGTACTGAATTCAACTCTTCTTCCTGCTTCTGTTCCTTCTGACCAACCACTCGTTCTTCTCGTATTGTTGGTTGGCTGCTTTGTTGGTTGGTTGGTTGGCTGGTTGGTTGGCTGGTTGGTTGGTTGGTTGGTTGGTTGGTTGGGTGGTTGGTTGGTTGGTTGGTTGGTTGTTCGGTTGGCTGGTTGTTCGGTTGGTTGGTTGAGTGGTTGCTTTTTCCCTCCTATGGTTTCGTATAGCAGCTGCATGAAAATTGCTAAAAATAAACTACAGCGTCTTTCGTGCTTTTTTAAAGCTTTTTCCTTTTTTTTTTTTGCATTTTTCCCTATATTTTGCGTTTTTTTTACAATTTCTAATTGAACGCTTCTGCATTTTATTGTACAAGGAAGTCATTTTCGTATTTCACAAGTTTAAAATATAATCTGATTCGCCTCACTGCTTTTTACTAGCTTTTTATATACACTTTGAATGGTTTTTCCATTACATTATTTTTGCTATCCATATTTTTGTGCTATTCTGTGCAAACAATGATAACATTTTAAGATTTTGCGCTAGATTTTTATTGGTAACGAAACCAACAGCATCACAAGCAATAATGACAACAACAACAACTTCAGAAACATTAACAAATATAACAATAATAATAACGAAAGGAAGTCCAGCAACAATAACCACAGGAAGAAGGAAGACAACAATTCGTTTCTTAGAGCAGAGCTTCACAAACAACACAGCAACAACAAGTGTACATCAGCAAAAAACAACAACAACAAAAAATTGAAAATTAATCTCCCCTTATTTTTTATATATTTTGTTGTTGCTTTAGTAAAAATATTACATTTCTATATTAAAACAATTAATTATAATACACTAACAAAAAAGCTATACTTAAGCTTATACTTAGCAAAATAAAACTATTAGAAAAACATTAACAAAGAATCGAATACAATTCAGTTAATTCAAGAAATTCATTAATTTAGGAAATCATTAGGAAAGCAATCATAGTTTGCATCTTTATTACAGAGTTAATAGGATTCTACTTAAAGCTTTATAATGCATTAGATTAGATCTACATACATTTTGGAATATTTGAGGAAATGAACGATTTGAAATTAAGGAACAATAACATTAACAAAATCTAGTGAATTGACTTTTTGAAGAAACAAAATAGAAAGACAAAAATGAAATAATAAAGACAGAAGAGTCTTGTGTGAAATTTTCATTTCATTTAGTAGTTTCCGTTTCCACTCACAAATCGCAGGTCGCTGTTGTTTGCTTACGTACTTACGTAGCTTGAGAAGAGTGCAAAGACGTAAGCAATAATTTCCTAAAAACAACGAAGAAGATGGAAGAAGTAAGAAAAACAAAATCCAGCAGATGATGAAGAATGAAAAGAGAAAATAAATAAAAGAGAAATGAAAAACAATGAGAATTTAAAGGATACTCATGAGGAGAGAGACATTTGATGATAGAGAAGGGACGAAAGAGTGGGAGCAACAGAGACGGATGAAGTGGGTGGGTGGAGAGTTCGGGGAAGAGTATGAGTGGAGTGCGAGTATTTGTCTCTCGAATGTTGTCTCATAAGCTAGAGTCACTCTCTCATTCCTGTTTTCTTTCTTTGTATCTCTCTTTCTCTTTCTCTGTCTCTCTCTTTCTCTGTCTGTTTCTCTTTCTCTTTCTCTGTCTCTTCGTGTGTGCCTTTGTTTGTATTTGTTGAATGATTTTTTCATCAATTTTATTTTCGTTTTTTTTTTCTTCGTCACATCATCGTTATTTTGTTTGCCATGAACAAATAACGTTAAAAACAGAACGGAAATTGATGTGATTCTTTCACTTTGATAAGCTGCTTGGCGTAACCCGAAGAGTTAACACTTTATTATAAAAAAAAAACAAAAAAAATAAATAAAAATAAAACTTAAAAAAACGATCCAAATAAAAGATTTTCTCATTTCTGCGGTTTTTCTTTTGTGTTGTATTAAAACAAGTGTCGAAAAATTAAGTATTTCACTCTCTCTCTCTCTTTCTCTTTCCGTCCTGCTCTTTCCTTTTATATTTCGATTTATATAACAAATTGTTAATTTTATTGTACTCTATATTGATTAAATTATTATTTTCTAAAAAAAAAAAAAATAAAATAGTATAAATACAAAATATGTATATTAAAAATATTAACTAATTTAATTAAATTTAATGTTTAGAATATTTAGAAATATTTAACAATTTTACAGAATTCCTTAAAATTAGTTAAACATAATGAACAAAATAATTAAACAAAAGCGCCACAAAAAAGAAGTAGAAGAAGAGCAACACCCATTAATTATTTTCGTTTCTCAGAGGCCATGAACCTCAGTTTCTCAATTCGACGAAACTTTTTCGCTTGATTCAAGTTTATAAGCTACCTTGTTCGGGGCCAACTGCAGCAACTTTTTCCCTTTCTTTCATCTTTCTTTCTTCGTTTTCATATTATTTTTCTTTTTATTTTTCTTATTATTTTGTTTTTTGTGTGTGTGTATGCTGCAGAGACATCCTTTTTAATTTTAACACCCTTCATAAATTTCTTAGCACACTTTGTGTTCAGCCAAAAGAAAATATTTAAAGCAAAGCACAAAAAAGGATAAAAACATTTTAATGCCAACAAACACCCGCATTTGAACTTTCGCCACACTTACACAAACACACACACACAGAGATAACGAGACAGAGAGACAGAGAGAGAGAGAGAGAGAGAGAGACCATCGATATTTATAGTGCGCTGATCTGGAGCCTATCTTGATCTAGGCGCAAAAGTAATCTCAGTTTAGTGCCTCTTCGTAGATGCTGCAGCAAAACTTCCGGTTATAGTTTTGCCCCTTACTGTGAAGATGTGTTTGTAGTGTATGTGTTTGTGTGTGTAGTATATGTGTTTGTGTGTGTAGTATATGTGTTTGTGTGTGTAGTATATGTGTTTGTGTGTGGTTATATAGTGTATGTGTTTGTATGTATTTTGAAGCTTTATCGTTGTTCATAATCTTGAACAGAAATTCAAGAACGACATCGGCGACGACGATGTGCACTTTGATCGCAGGCATGCAAACGTGTACATGCATGCATGAATATAAACAACAAGACACACACACACATATATACTCACAGACTCATTCATATCTCTGAACTCCTGAAATCTATTGGCAAGGCTTCTGCATTGAACTTTGCGCTTACATCTCCATCTTCATCCGGAAAGGATCAAAATACAACAACAGAAACACTAAGAACCAGCAGAAAAAAGCAATCTCGAAAAAATACCATCGCAGCAGAAACCAACGCAATGGAATTATTATTGCAATGGCAACGCTTCCGTTTTGTTCGATACACCGAGAGAAATACACCGTGTGTTTCCTGAAAAGTATCTTCAATTACAAATTTTAATTCTCTCCTGACTCTCATAGACTCATTTTCTTAGATTTAATATATTTATTGACGTTTAAACGTTATAAAATAATATTTGTTCACCTTTTATTTTTATCAGTGTATTCCGCTTGGTTGGGAAGTTCTGTGAGGATAGCGTAACGAGGGAGAAGAGAAGAGACTCTAGCAGATTCTATCGAGAGAGTGGTTTATTATATGGCAACACCTTGAAAAGCTTGTTTAGAGCACTTTCCCGGACTTTTCAATAGACACCAGTGTCAAATGTACACATCTACAAATAACCATAATGTCTCTAGTTGTCTTAAATATACTCTTATATTTATATTTATAAAAAAACTCCAACCGGAAGTACATCACTGAACGTAGAACTTGTATAATAACATAGTATATAAAGCGAATTTATGAAAATCAAAATAATATAGTAGATCGTCACCAGAAGTCGAACAACATACGCTCAAAATGATAGTGTATGTGTATATAGTATATCGTATGTACATAGAATTCAGAATCCTGCTGTTTGGAAAGGATGTCCAGAGAGTTTTCTCCAAGGGACAGTGTTTATAGTGTCACTATTTTAGTGTTTATTATGTAGTATAAAATGTGGATTGTATAAAATTGTATTGCATTTATTTAATAAATAAATTGTATCTACTTTATATATTATTTTCCACTTTTAATTTTATTTTCTCAGAGTGTCCCTGGGTGACTGTGTTTGTCTTGAACATTTTTTGCATTATTAATGAGAGTTATATATGTTTAAGCGTGTATATATATATGTGTGTGTGTGTATGTTGGTATTTCTGTCTGTTTGTACATCAGCACCGGAAATTGATTCTATTCACACTGCTTGAGAGACGACCATTTTTTTATGGTATACAAGAGTTTAAACATCTTTCTTTATTCCTACATTTTGTAATCCTTTTCTTCTCTTTCTTTCCCATATCTTTCCTTCCTTTCGTGTGCATCGTTGAATATTATTTATTTTTTTCTCTCTGTGAGAAAATCCGTTTTCTAGAATTTTTTTTCCTTCTCTTTTCTCTTGATTTAAGAGACAATAATCAAACCAAAAAAAAAAAACAAAATTTCTATACAAAATTATTATCACGTTAAGATTATAGTTTGGGGAATTGGGGCACAAAAGGTTGACTACAGACGATGCGCATTTTAGCATAGTTTTTTTCTTACGTTTTCTTCTACGTTTTTATAGATCTCATTTCTTATGGAGGATCTTATTTTTCTGTTCTTTTGGGATGGTTTTTATAGTCGTTCTTTCGACTATAGTAATTTTTGTAACAAAAGCAACAGCAACAAACACCGTTTATACAACAATATTAACAAATATTTCTAAATTTTAATGTCAAATATTATATTTCAGATTTAGAGATATCATTTTGTAACTGAATTGGTTTTTTAAATGATTTTTACGGTTTTTATTTTAATTTTTATGTTTAATTTGATTTTCTAAATAAGGTTTTTAATATTTTCAGTATTATTAAATTATTATCACATTGAAATAATTTTTGTACTTTAGAAGTTACCGTTACTGAAAGCTTTTGGAGGTTTTCGAGGGATCAAAATTTAGCAAAAAAATTCTGGAAGAAAGGAAAAAGATGATTTTATTTTTTTTCTCTTTTACTCTCTTCAGTCTGCATTTGCTTCCTTTATGTCTTTATTAAAAATATTTCAAATAACGCACTTCTGTGCAAAAAAAAAAGTTTATTTGCCTCCTCAAAACTTTTCTTTCTTCGAGTTTTAGTTATCTTCAAAAATATGAAATAAAAAAGAAGTTAAGCCAACTAAAATTTGAATGCAGCATAGCTTAAGGCGTTTAACTTTGCCATAGCAACAGAGCACCGAGTACGAGCACACAGCGAGCCGGTAGGAGGGACAGACAGACAGAGAGAGAGAGAGAGCGAGAGCGAGCGTCGAGGCGAGTGAGAAGTTGAAGCAAGGACCCAATTTATATTGCATAAAAGTCCAATAAAATGCCCCAAATAGTATGCAATGGAATGCAGTGCAACGCAACGCAAGGCAGTCAAAAGCGAGTGGGTGAAACAGAAAAAGAAAAACAGATAGCGAGAGAGAGAGAATGAAACGAAGACCGAATGAAAATGAAAACGGAAAGAAGGCATTAAAATCACAATAACTACAACAACAAGAACAAAAATAACAACCATAAAAACAACAATAAATCCATTCTGATTATTTGTTGTTGTGCAAAGTAAAGAAACATAAATTGTATGCGCCGGAAAGTATGCTTTATTTTGTGAACGAAGCATAACGAACAGTAAAAATGCAAGCAAGAAATTGTTATTATTTGCTGCCTCAGCAGTGAGCAGAAAGAAGAAAGAAGGAACAACAACAACAATGAAGAGTTCAACCCAAATCTAATGGATGGGCAACGATGCTTCGGTCGCTCTGGTGGATGGTGGCCGGTCGAAGCTGGTTGCCAGGACATCAGAAGAGGAAACAGAAATCAAAATTCGAAAAGGGTGTTCAATGGAAGAATTATTGCAATGAAATGCTGTGCTTTATTCGTCGAAGCAAAGCTATTAGAGCGCACAAAAGTATGCAACAGAAAAAGAAAGTCAAGCAAAGCAAAGAAAGAGCAAGCAAAGCATACAAAAACAAAAAGTATAATAAAAAAAATTGCAAACCCAGCAGAGTGCAGAATTTTCTAATTTATACCAACGCAAGCATGATTCTCTTTCTCTCCCTCTCTCTCACACACCTTCTTCCTCTCTATCCTCATATAGATGTATAGATGATGTACGAGTATAGATGGTGTGTGTATGGTACATTTTATACATGCAAGCAATATCTTTGCAAGAAAATTCACAGCGGGAGAGAGGATGTGAGAGGGACTGCGAAAGAGAGAGAGAAAGGGAGAGAGAGAAATGGAGTGGGAGTGAGAAACAAGCGTTTGTAGTGCAAATATTGTCCAACTGAAAATATTGAGCGGAAGTATGACTGAAATGCATTTGAAAAGCTCGGGTTGCAAGTGTATTGAATGTTTATTGTGTGCAAGCAGCGCAAATAACACATGAAACACGAACGCACTTGAAACCATCCACCCCACACCCTCAACCGCCCTCCTTCGCCCACCAACGACCACCATTACCCACAATATCATCTCCTTCACCATCATTTATTCGATTCCCACTCATTCGCTCGCACTCATTCATATGCATTCATTCATTCGAACACATACTCAATCAAACATATTAGATGCATGTATCCATGCGTTGCCGGGACCTGTTTCAAAGAGTAGATCCTTTATTTATGCAAGCACGAGTCCGAGCTGCTTTATTAAAATTCTAGGATTTGCTTTTCAGCCAACTGAATAGTTCGCCAGTCACGTGGACAGACAGACCAAAGGACTAAAGGATCGTGGGTGGGTGAGAGACTGAGTGAAGGATTGGGTAAGGAACTGAGTAAAGGACTTAGTGACTGACTGACTGATTTACTGATTGACTGACTGACTGACTGACTGACTAACTAACTGAATGCAAGGTTTGCTAACTTTTGATAGCAACAGCAATTTTTAATATAATAGTATTTCATAAAAGATACTTCAGAAGATATACTGTTCTGCTTGCGGATGTGTATTTGTTTGTTTTTGTGCCTCTGTGTATGTGTGCGTGTGTGTGTGTTTATATGTATTTGTTTGAGCTTCCATGCGAGCATTTTAAGCTATTAAACTAAAGTATTTCCTCCGTTTATGATCGACGTGTTGATCGCATTTCATTCACTTCAAATTATTTTCCAATCTTACAAACAATCTTTGAATTGCTATTGTAAAAACACAAAAAACAATCAAATAATAAAGCGAAAAATATACATAAAATTTTTAATTGATTGAAATAATGATAATTATAACACGGAATTGAATTCGAAAAACTAAAAAAAGAAAACTCTAGTAAAAAAAAATAAAATTTTAAAAACAAAACAAAGAGGAATTTAAAATAAATTCAGAAAAATAAATTCAGAAAAACATAAAAATTACACAACTCATGTTAATGATGTTGGTTTGTGGTTGTTCATCGTTTTGTTGAATTTTTAATATGTGATTTTAATTATTCAACTTAATTCAGCTCCTTTGATTTGCATGTGTTTGTAAAAGCTTAAATGGAAATTCGTGAATGAACTCGTCTGTGTGTGTGTATAACATGTGTGTGTGTATACTTTGTGGGTTTATGTTGGCGTATTTCAAAAAGTATGTTTTTAGTTTTAATAATATTAGAGTTTTAATGCAAACAAAACAAGAAACCGAACGAAATTTTATGAATTCGTTCCCGTGTATTAATTATTTATATTTGCTTTATTTTGATTATTATTTTTACTTTCTTTTTTATTGTTCTATTTTTGGTTTTTTGTTTCTTTCTGTTTATTTTTGTAGCATAATTTTCGATGCATTTAATTGTACCTAATGCTTTGTAAATTATACAATATACAGTATTTTTGTATTTTTTTATTGTTGCTGCTATTGTAAAGTTTTCTCTGAATCGAATGCAATCATATTTTTTTATAATGTGAAAAGAATAAACAAGCGTTAAATGAATAATCCATTGAGAAGCAAACTCAATTCATGAGAAGAACTTGTTTGATTTTTTATATTATTTTTTTGGAGGTTGGCTTTTTGCATTACTTTGTTTTTCTATTAAAATTTATTAACAAACAGCAGAAAAAAAAACAAAAACTTGCATATCAAATAAACTTTGCATAATTAGTGAGCTTTCATTAAATTTATTTGTTTGTCTTTTGTTCTCATGAACAATAATTATAAAAATTAAATGAATTCTACAAAAAACTGCTTGGTTTGTATATCAAATTAATGCGGAATACTTTAGAAGGTAGTAAAATTAAAAGAGGGTTATTTTTATGTTGTAAATTATTGTAATACAAATTTAGAAATTAATATTTAATAATGAGTGGTTATAAAATTTATTTTATATAAGAATCGCACTTATTTACAGAGTTTTACAAATGATGAGCAACAGGAATTGAATTAAATACAACTGCAATTTTAATTAAAATTCTAAAATTTAAATTTGACTAAAAATTTAGGTAATTAATTGAATTCAACATAAAACCGCGAAACTCGTTCAAAAATATTATTGAAATTCAAATTAAAATAAATAAATAATACTAATCAACATAAAATTTCTAAGTTTGTTAAGAAGTTATCTTTTTTTAGCAGATGAAGGAATAAAGCAAAAGAGGTTTGAGACTTGACTTAATTAAAACGCATGCACAAAACACGATTATTTTTATTAAATGCTACTAAAATCGATTATGTAATAATTTTTAAAATTTTTTTGGTATTATTTAATTTAATTTATTATTTGTATTTTCCACTTTAATTTATTGGTCTTATTTTTCAATTCACTTAATTAGTTTTATTTATTATTTATTTCATTTCTATATCGTCGTCTGTGTTTGCGTTCGTGTTTGTGTCTCTGTGTGAATGTCTACGATCGCACGCTCCATCTGTCATGTGTTGTTGACACTTCTTGGCACTGAAACGTTTACAACAACAACATCAAGTAGAAAGATTTATTGACGACCTTCTGTAAAGTTGCCAAAATTAAATTTGGTCATGAAATCATATTAATTTTGTGGTGCTACAAAAAGTTTCGTTTTTGTTGTTGTTTTCTATTGCTTTCTGTGTAATTTTAATGTAAATTTTTATTTCTTTATATTTAAATTTTGATTTTATTTCGATTTTTCTATTTTTAATCTTAGTTTTAGATTTTATTGCATAATTCTTTTATTTTTGCTTTAGTTTGTTTATAAAATTTGGATTTTATTTTTTCTAATTAATTTTATTTTTGGTTTAATTGTTTTAAAATGTTTATTTTTATTATTTCGTCTTAGCTTTTATTTAGAATGATGATTTTATTTTATTTTTACTTTTATTTTTGTTGGCGTTTTATTTCCTTGTTGATGCTTTTATAAGCAACAAAC
Organism: Myopa tessellatipennis; assembly: GCA_943737955.2. Taxonomy (NCBI): domain Eukaryota; kingdom Metazoa; phylum Arthropoda; class Insecta; order Diptera; family Conopidae; genus Myopa; species Myopa tessellatipennis. The sequence continues at coordinate 55,771,295 of OX031316.1, forward strand.
AAAAAATATAAAAATTTTACATTTCAAATGTGTGTCAGTAGAATTTGGCAGCATTGGCCTCTTGAGTGTGCAATGACGCGCGTGCCGTTATAAAATGGTGCCAACAATATTTTGACAAACTGTTATTTTCTTGCGGAAAACCATTCTTATGATGTGTTTGAATGATGAATGACGAATGATAAATAAATGCCGACTAAAAACTAAGTAGGGTGGAGAAGAAACGAAGTGGATGATGATAGACCGAAGTAAAGAGCTTATTTTTAAAACATCTAAAGAAAAATCCACCTGAAAAATGTTAAAATTTACATTTTGATATTTTGTTCTTTTGTTCACTCTATTAATTAAAAACAACACCGTAATTCTTAAAGACTTTTCAGATGGTGTACTGTACCGAATTATAATCCAATTCATAACTCACGGTCTTCCTTATCGTTGCTTTAATCGCTTTTCATGAGGTTTACAAAACTTTTAATTATAAAACCACCTCAAAAATACAGCAACCAACAACAAGACAACAACAAAAAACAGCAACAACGGAAGTTCTTCTGTTAGTGAGAAAAAGTTCGTGTGTTTGTGTGTGTATCATTGAAACTGAGGTAGAGTTCAACTTTAGCAACCGGATGTAGAGTATCTCTGTCTATGAGTATCTGCTGCCTTCATTGCCAACGTTGTGCTGGAGTCTTTCATGTGATACATACTTAAATGTTCTCTGTGTTAATTTACTCATTACGTTACAGACTATTAATTCAAAGACTCCCGCCAAGAATTTGCACAGTAGGTAGGGAGAACAACAACAACAATAATAATGACACCAACAAAAACGAGGGAGCAACCTCATGTGCACAACATGTTTTATTTTATGATAAACATCTTAATTACAAATATTCCAAAAACTTGCACAGACATAAGAGGAGAGAGAGAGGATAAAAGAGAGAGAAAGAGACAGAGAAGAAGGAAGAGAGACGGAGAGAGAGACGGAGAGAGAGAGGGCAAGGGCAAAACCAAAAAAGACAGAGGGAAGCACCCGAGAAAGGATGAAAAACGCCTCTAGAAATACAGAAATGCGAACACTTGGTGCTAGGTTCCTTTATAACCCAAAATCCTCGGCCCCTCGGCTCCCCCTCCATGGGCACCGCGATTCGCTCATTTACTCTACACGCTGTCTCTTGAATGCCTACACAGGGCCAAAGTTTAATTATATTTGTCAACCGCAGCCAAAACCTTATCAACTGACAAAGCAGTAATTTTATTCTCATTGTTGTTGTTGTTGTAAGGTGCGAGGTACCGAAACTCACAAGACTGGGACATTGAGGACAAAGAAGAAAAAGGAGAGAAAAAGAAGAGCGAGGCAGAGATACAAAAACAAAGACAGATAAATAGAGACAAAACAGACAAGAGAAAACGATAGAAAGAAAGAGAAAATGATAGATACAGATAGAAAGAGAGAGAGGAAGACCGAAACATTACTACTCGGCGCTCACGAATACCGAAGAACCACGGATTTTATGACTTTCGTGCATCAGCTGCAGTTGATATTGCTAATGCTGTTGTTGTTAGATGTTTCTGTTAATTTAGTCCCTTCTGTTGCCAGTTTGTCATTCATTATTGTTGCTCTTATTTTTATTATCATCCATTTTGATTCCGTTATTGTTGTTGTTGTATCCGGCACACAAACCATTTGCAACCACATCATAAACGAATGCAAAAATTCTACACAAAATCCAAGAGAACGAGTATATCATCATATTCTCTAATCCTCTCACTCTCGCTCTATCTCTCTCTTTCTCTAGACCCTGTTAAGCCACACCCATTTCGCCCATTTAAAATAGCAATTAATTTAAAATTGTGGGAGCTCGTTGTTCCAGTGAAATGCTAGCGATCATTTATAAACCCAACAACACCAACGACAACAGCAACATCCACAACAAAAGCAACATCACCACCACCGACAACAACAAAGACAACGACAATAACAACAACAACAACAACAGCAATAAGAACAGCAGCAACATAACCAACATCACCAGCAGCTGCCGAAGCAAACCACATTTGTTGGTCAACATAAAAGCAGAGCAAAGCATGAGATGGAGGAAGAGAGAGAAGAGTCAGGAACTCGACACGTTCGCTGCTTGTTTGCGGTTCATGCTTTGGCTATAATAAAAGCGTTGACACAAACCCACAACATTAAGTGTAAATCCTCCATCACTTAAATCATTTCAATTAAATTTAAATGAATATTTTATACGAGAATATTTTTTTATTGTTCATTTATAAATTCAGTTTCTCTCTATAAAATTAAATATTAAGTAAGATTAAGTATTCTTCTTATAAATACACTACTAACACACTAAATAATGGAGAAAAGGGATGCTGAAAAGGAGAAAACGAGGAGAAACTGAGAATGGTTTGTGCATGGGCTCTAGCAAATTTGTAACACAAACCTTCTGGTGTCTATGAATGTTTGATATATATCTTGATCAGAGCTTTGATGGCTCTGTTGATGTTTCTATACATTTTCTTTCTCGATCTTGCTTTCCTTCTGTTGACTTCTCCTATTAATTTCTAGTCTATCTTCTGAATCTTTATGCAAACAAAAATTCAAGTAAATAAAAACGAATTTTGTTTTATAATATTTTCTATATCTATGCTCAAAGACTTCTCTGTGATTTTTTCATTCATTATATTTTATATGAATATATCGTGTATCAAATGTACTTTAAAATCTCAGTTTTCATGATGTTGACAGTTGAACTGAATTGAAATTAATTTGAAAATTTTGATTTGTTCCCTGCCTTCGTTCCTCATGTCTACTATAGCTTTATTTATATCTCTTTAATCATCATCACCATCAGCGAGGTGTTCAGGTCTCCTCCTCTGCTTCCTCTTCCTGCGTTATCTCTATCTAGTTGTTTCTTTCTCTCTTTCTGTCTGTTTGTCAGCCAGCCCATGTACCTCACTAAAGTTGCTCTGTTTTTATCCCGCTCCTGTCGTAATCCTTGACACTGAATGATTAATGATTCAATCATTGCTATGAAATTGTTTACGAACTGCTTTCGTTGCAAAATTTTTTTCTTTTCTCTATTTTCTTCATTCACTTGCCAAAGCAATTTGTGCCTTTACCATGAGAGAGGGAGATAAAAAGAGATTATATAGTTTTGTTGCGCTTTTGTTGCAAATTGATATTATGTATTATAGTTTTTATTGTTGTTGCTGTTGTAGTTGTATTGCCAAAAGCAGATTAGTTTGATTTTTGGTTGGAATTTCATTAAAAGTTTTGTCGACGGCACGTTTTCTCGCCCCCACTTCGACCCACTTCCCGAAGGATTTCCTCGCTTTTTCGCTTACTTGGCAACATTTAATTGAAACTCTTCATCTGTCTCTCTTCATGATTCTATTATCTTCCTGCCTCTCTTTATATCTTTCCCTTTCTTTCTCTCTTTCCCTTTCTCTCTGTCTCAATCTCTATCTCTCTATGCTGACACTGCAAAAAAGTAGTGAAGCTATAATAACAGCAGCAACAAATCAGAAACAATACCAAATAAATGCTGCATGATTTGATCATGATGGAGGCTCGATAATTGATTATGGTGCATCTTTTCTTCTCTCTCTTTAATCTCTCCTTGGCTTTATCTTTTGTTTTTTCTGTCTTTTTATTTGAAGTGCATTTTATTTTATTATTATTCTCGTTTACTCTTAATCATCATACAATTCTTTATTGTTACAAATAACCATTTCAATAAAATAAACAACAACCAAAACAAATCATTATTTTTGATTACCTTTAAAAGTGTTTGCGTGAACAAGGATGAAAATCTACTCACTGAGATACGGAATATTTTAAATTTGTTGTCGTTGTTTCGCGTTTATTTTCTCAATCGCTTTGTGTTTTGTTCTTGTATTATTTTTGTTGTTGTTATGGTTTTTTTTTATTATTATTCATGTATTTACAGCTGCTCAAGATAAGCTGCTTAACTGTTATTTGTGCAAGCTTAAAACCGAAATGTCAATTTTACACAGCTACAGCTACAAGCTTCAGGCTTCATTCAACCATTCAGCCAGTCACTCAGTCAGTCAGCCGTCCAGGCACACGAGCCACACGAGCCAGTGTAAAATACGCTTAAGCTGGCGAAGCTGACAGCGCTGCATCCTAAAAGTATGCAATGTTTATTTAGCTCACATTTGATTGCAATCAACAGCGATCGATTTTTATTGCCAGCACATTTTGAATGCAGCCCGAATGAAAGAGTGAATGAATGAAGAAGAGGGTGATGCGGGTGGGGGATGGAAAAAAGCAACAAACATTTCATGGCTGCAACACCAAGCAACCAACAGAATCAGTATCAACATCAGCATCAGTAACAAAAACACGTGATGTACGAATTTCAACATAAAAAATAACGTCAAATAAAAAACTAAATAAATAAAAATACAATTTTTCGACATTCAGAGTTTTTTCTTGTATATATTCAATGCTTATATAAGAGCGTGTCAATGTGAGTGCGTCTGCAAGTGTGTGTATGTGTGTGTGTGACCCTTGGATGGTGTTTGTTGGCGTTCTTTTTGTTGTCGTTATTTTTTGGATGTTACCGAAAAATGTGCAACATTCTCAGCAGACAACAGAGAAGGAGAGTGAGAGAGAGAGAGTGAGAGATAGAGAGAGATAGAGAGGGAAAGAAAGAGAGAGAGAGAAGGAGAGAAAAAGAGAGAGAGAGAGAGAGGGAGAGAGACACACATAATAATGTAAAAAGTATTACTTAAAAATGCATTACAAAGTTTTTCTTTGAAGATTTCTACAGTGCTATTTTTGCCCCTATTTTTAGTTTTTCTTTATTTACCGTACTTTTCAGTGTTCAGCGTTCAAGGACGAAAAACGAAACTATTTGTTTTGCGTGGTTTTTGAGGCGCACTTTGAAGTTTAAATGTATGTTTGAAACTGTGTAATATGTGTGCATATGTGCAACTGCACGAGTATGGGTATCAAACTGATTCTCTATGTGTGTGAGTGTTTGTGTTTCATGATATATGTGACTGTTGTTGTAATTTCCTAATAAAACTTTTGTACACCGTGAAAGGAAAAAACAAAAATATAAGCGAAAAACTGCGATTTACCGAAAACACAAAAATTTCTTTACACAATATAAAAGAAAAAAAAAATTATTACAACCCAAAAAAATGCCAGGAACAACTTGAAACTTGTTGTACAAAAATTTATGTAGCAGAAAATTTAAACTGAATAAAAACCACCTTGGAGAAAATTTATTGCATACAAATCGGCTCAGAAACACAAAAACTTCACCAAAAAAGAAATGATTAAGGCTACAAAAGGAAATAACAACAAAAAAATGAAACCACCATCACAAGCAGCAGCAACAACAACAACAGCATCGCTCAAGTGAAAAATTAAAAACGTTGCACGGCAAAAATTATCTTCTTTGCATACTTTGGGGAGCATTAAGTACATCAGCAGCAGAGTTTCACTAAGATTTTTACTGTCTCTGACATGAATTCGGCTGCAGAGTGCGGAAAGCGGGGGGGAGGGGGAAGGACGAGGGGAGGGGGGGAGAAAGATATGAAATGGAACGGTGCTGGTAAACTTTTTCTTAGCACACTTTTGAGCTGTGCAGCATTTGAGTTCATTAATGCAGCATTATTTGACATGGTTTAGGGTGCTTTTAGCAGAAACTTTCAAATAAATTGCATGCTTTCAGTCGTGCAGCCGTGCATTTAAATTTGCCACCCCAGATAATGAGAAATTCTGAGATTTCATAAAGAAAATAATAGAAGGAAAGGATTTCTCTCGTATTTGATGCTTTGTGCTTCGTCAAAACGAGGAAAATGAATAACCTTAAAGTATTCCTCCTTCCTTGCTTCTATTTCTGTCCCTATCCTAGCATACATTTTCTATAAACTGATTAGGAATTATATGCTACGGTTGTTGACATGGCTAAATTAGACTTTATTAGCGCGGCCTAAAACCACGCCCTCTTGTTTTGCACGAGTATACTTTCACTATAAACAACACATCGACATAAAAGTATGTGCCATGCTATTAAAAGTATTGCATTAAAAACAATTTCTCCAAATTTGTAAAAGGACATTTTAAATTAATAAAAATAAGTTATCTGTACAGTTCTATCTTCAGGCACCTTTTAATTAAGTATTTCTATACTACATACTTTATTTTTTAATATAAATACGAGATAAATTTTATATTAAAATATGTTCTCTCTGCTTCCACGTCGTCTGCTATACGAACGAGATTCTGCATAACTTTAGGAGTGAATATAATAATATACACATAAACGTTTGTACATTACGAATAATTGTGTACTTTGGGGCTGCTTAAGAACTCAAGATGAAGTAAATAATTTGAACAAAGCTTTGAGGTTCACTTTGAATGCCTTAAAGGAGGCTATATTAATTAATTTTCTAGTTGTACAAAAGTACGTAGCTCGGGTATCTATGGAGCTTGTGCTCTCGTTTGTTGAAGAATAAAACTGAAGTGAAGCAAAGTATGCAATAAAGTAATTCGGAAAATGTTATTTCTAAACAAAGGAAACGTAATTAAATGAGAACAACTTAAAGAGCAACAACAATTAGAACAAAATCAAGCATCAAATAACTCCAGAAGCCTGAAATATGAAGAATGAAGCCTGAGAGAAGAATTAAATATAAAGGAATGGAAGAAATAATGAAATCAAAGATTGTTTATTTCGAGAAAAATTCGAACAATTTTATTTCGAGAAACTCACAAACAAAGAAGGAAAAAAAGGAACGTTGAATTGAAAAACGAAAATAGATAAGATAAGCTGCATGAACTGCCAGCAATAAAAAAAGAATTTACCCTACTTGTAGGAGATTTAAAAATATCCAAAAATAACCTCAGGAAATTTATCAAGACTTCAAAGGAGCTTTAAAATTATTTTTGATCTTTTGAGGGGGAAAAAATCATTAACTGTCAGTGTAGCACGTAATAAATAAAAGATTGCCACATCAAAAGCATATCTTTAGGCGTACAAAACATACGCAATCTTAGTAGAGCATAAAAAACCGGTGGAAAAAAGGCACAAACGAGCAGTTTTTCGCTTCACTCAGCAACACGGACTGGATGACAGCTCGCGTGTAACGTTGCCACACTCGGTTCGGGAGAAGTAGGCGAAGAAGAGGCAGGAGCATGAAATCACCTCCTTTTCAGCAGAAAATCGTTGCCTGCCTTTAGGCTCTACAAAAACGCAAACATACAAACAAGCATTTATTATGCACGAAATACTTTAAAATTGGTTTTCAATGCTTTCGCTTAAGTGCCTAAGCTTATTAAATGCTTCCGTTCTGAACGTGTACCCGAACCTGTCAACCGCCCTGCAACTACGCCCCTTCAGCCACCCAGCGGAGGTGGCTTGTATATAATACAATCGCTGGCTCGCTCATTCGCTTGTTTTTCCAACTCAATTTTAGTTGAACGAGTTTGAAGCCGACCGAGCAACAACATCAGCGCCCCTGAGCATGAGCCTGAGCCCTTAGGCAGCTGCAGGAGCAACAAAAACAACAACAACAACAGCAACAACAACAGCAACAGCAACAACAACATCAACAACAACAACAACAATAGCAATACCAGCGGCGGCATCTCACTGTCAGTTTAAAGTTTATAAAATTTATGAGCTTTGAAACAACAGGAACAAAAAAAGCTAAAACCAGTGATAGTTGTGAACAGTGAGTACCGAAAGCAACAACAAGAACAACAACGAGAGCAACAACAATAAAAAAAAAATAGAAATCATGAAAAATGTTTACAGAAAATTTCATGAAATTTTAACACTTGTCTGCACGATGTTACGATATTTTTTCCTCAGCCCCGAACTATTTTTATATACAAATCCTCGCTGTTCATGAACCTCCTCACTACCAACGCCACGCCTTCACCCGCCGCCGCCCTCCTTCGTGATAGTGTTGGGTTTGTGTCCCTCGTTGCCGTCATTTTTCCGTGGCATGTTCTGCTTGATTATAAAGTAGCAGCAGAAAAACAGGAGCAACAGCAGCAGGGACAGCAGCTGATACAGCTGAAGCTTAAGCTCAAACGCGAGATATGGGACCAGAATATAGTGGATGATAGAGAAGGAAAACGGCCAGAGAAGGAAGGCGGGCGCAGGGAGGGAGCGTGGAGTGGGGGAAAAGAAATAAAGCGAAAAACTCCATTAAATTGCTTCCGCTTGGCAACACTTTATTAAAAAATCATAAGTTTTGTAGCTGCGGCAAAGCGGCAAACAACACTACTAGAGTTGAAGGAAGGTAATCAGCAGCAGCAGCAAAAGCAACAACAACAACAACAGCAAATTTATAATAAAAAGCACAACAGGGCCAGAAACAGCAACAGCAGCAGAGCAAATCAACTGCGGCAGGATTTCACACGATACTCGAAGGATTAAGCAAGCAAGCAAGCAAGCAAACGAGCAACAAAGCAAGCAAGCGAATCGTTCACATCACATACTGGGAATTACTTTTGTTGTTGTCAGATGTTGTTGCTGCTGTTGGTGTAACTGTGCAATGAATATGATTGCGCAACATTGTGACAGGCAGACAGAAACAGAGAGAGACAGAGACAGACAGTGATAGAGACAGACAGGATAGCGACAGCAGGATGAAAAAAGAAGAAATAAAGTGTACACTTTAAAGTAACTACATCAACAAAAATTGCAACATCGACGGCAACAGCAACAGCAACAACTAGCAACTCACTCTGATGTTTTAAAGATTAAAAAAATCCATTACATAGCATTAGTTAGCTAAATGAAATCAATTTTTATTTCTCTCAAATAAAAATGTTTGATAATAACTAAAATTACGCCCCAACAACCTAGCGAGTCAAATAAAATAAAAAACTGAACAACTTCTATCCAAATCTCAAGACTTGAAGAAGCTTATGAAGCTCAAGAAGCTTATTATTTATTTTCGCAAGAACTATCATAGTATTTGAGTACCTTAATACAGCGAAAATAAACAAACAAATAGACACCCGCACACACACACACTGAGACACAGATACGTGGAGATACAGACACACTCAATAATACACAAACACACTCACATACTCTTGCACTCATTCCTACTTACATATATAGACTCTTCTTCGTGTTCTATCCAGCTGTTTTTAATGCCGGTCTTATCTTCAGTGTTCAGCTTTTGTAGAAAAATCCGACACACAGAACAAAAAACATCCACCAACACACACAAACACACTCTGCACTGTAAACCCCTAAAAATCCCAAAACATTACAAGCCAAAAACAAGCAAGTAGTAGTCAAGTATTAAATCCGCCAGCGCCTTCGCAACTGATTGCAATCAGCGGCAGGCGACGGAAACGTTGCAGTTGAAGCAACGTAAAAAATTGGATTAAAGTCAAGTTTTAACAACACAGCAACAGCAACAGCAATAGCAACAGGAAGGTAAAAGATAAACCACAACAACACAACAGAAATACGCCAAAACGTTGCATTTATACTTAGCATTCTTTTAATGGGGAATTTTAGTAGATGCTTTCCATGGGTCTTGCGTCGACATGCGAGGCGTGTGAGTATCAGAGTCAGTATGTCGGTGCATAGTATAGTAAATGCGAGAATCGTGTAGCGGCAAACTAAATGGCTACAAAATCGTTGTTGTTGCTGCTCTTCATTTCAGGTACCTGCTTAAGGTAGGTTGCTTGTCTGTTACTCTACTCGTCTCTAAATAAGAAAGACATTTAAGTGGCCCAGCAAGAGTTGAGAGCCAAATTGGGATTCTTTTCCATTTCGTAGGCGGAACATTTTCCGATGATTTCTAAAAGTGTTCTTCTTTGTGCAGAGGAGGATTTTTATGGATTCTCCTTTTAATTCCCACTTGAACAAATGCAACGTGTAGCGTGCATATTGAGTTTATATCTTGCTTAAACGTTTACGTGAGAGGCTTTTAAATTACCCGAAAAAGTGGGACATTTGAACAATTCTAGTTTCAGTTTGAAGAGCAGATGGTGAAGACATTTAAAATGGCAAAAATTACCAAAAAATACGTTTTCAAAAGGTACATTTTGGATATTTTTTCATCGCTACCGAAAAACCATGTTATATTCAAAAAGAAAAACTCGCTTCGTTGATTAAATTAACGTCGGAAAACAACTGACAACCAACAACAATAACAAAAACGGAAACAACAACAACAAACACGGAAACAACAACAACAAAAACGGAAACAACAACAACTAAACACAACAAAAGATACGTTTTTCTATGACTACTTTTTTTCTCCGAAACCTTTTCTTTTATTATACAACCACCCAAGCTTGTTTTTCACGTTTCCCTAAAATTTCATCCATTTGCATTTGGCAACACGAAAGCGTCGACGAAAACGTTTGTCGTCGTGGCCAAAAGTCGCTGCCATGCAATTAAAACCACATCTAAATGCCGCCGCAGCACAAATTGGCAATTAAAAGCAACACCGTGTTTGTTTGTGGGTTTTTTGTTCTTTCCTTTTCTTTGCCTGTCCTTTTTTGGGGAAAATTTTTTAGTTTTTTGTTTGATTCTGTTCTTCTTCCTTTCTACGTCAGGTGCTACAGCGACGTTGCGACTTTTAAATGTCCAACAAAACGTACAACGCGACGCCCACTCTAATCGCTTTTTATTGTCAACAGAAACGAGTACCAACAACGATGACGATAGCGGCAGCGATAACGTTTGTTCGTTGTTGTTGTTGTTGTTGTTGTGGTAGTGCTCACTTTAGCCAACCGTATTGCGCTTACGTTATGACGTAAACATAATTACGACAATGACCTCGAAGTAGTGCAGGAAGCATGCCAAATGAAGTATCGTAATCCACAGGAATTGAAATTGAAAGAATAACAAAAAAATTACCAAAAAAAGATCGCATTCTAAAAGAGATACATGAGAGAGGGAGAGAAAGAGTGAGTGTGAGAGAGACAGACAGAGAGAGCGAGAGTGAGAGGGTGGCAACGAAGCGTGTTTGTCTGTTTGTCGAAAAGATTCTATTTTTGTTTGGAGAGCAGTGAAGAGAATAAAAAGTGATGAGAACAGAAGAGGGCAGAAGAGCAGAGGAGAACTGAAAGGAGAAGAGACATGAACAAATCGCATCTAATAAATAATATTTATGTTTTTCCTCATTTGAAACGGGTACAAATTTGTAACCACAACAATAACAACAACATGGGTACATAGAGAGAAAATGGGTGCGTTTGGTGTTGTGGAGAGGACAGTGAAGTGGAGTGGAGAGAACAGTGCTGGACGACGACCATTCGGTGGTCGGTTTCTGAGTTGGTGAGTGGCTAATAATGTTGATTTGTTGTTGTCGTGCTTCAGTAAACAATGAAATGAAACAGCAGCATAACAGTAACCATTTTTTATATTTTTTAAGTTTCCTTCTCTTTCTGTTTTCTGTTCATTCATTATCTGTTTTCTGTTCATTCATTATCTGTTTTCTGTTCATTCATTTTTATTCTGCTTTCTGTTCATTCAGTTTTATTTCTGTGCATTTTTTGTCAAACAAAAAGATATGTCGAAAGAGAGCCTTTCTTGTTGTTGGATACTTGTTTGTTGTTGTCGTTCTTTTGGCAGTGTTTGCTGTTTTTATTGTCTTTCCTTCTGCAGTGCTTGTTGTCGTTGTTGTTGTTATTGTTTGTGCTATTGCTAAGCAAAATTTATGAGCTCCATCGGATAATTAAAATCACATCATAAATAAAAATGGTGGACCAGTGGAGCTGCTGCTTTTGTTGTTGCTATTGCTATAATGTTCGATATTTATACTTCTTGCTGCACGACAACCAACAAATCAGAAGACATTGTTGTTGTACGCTAAAATATCGTGGTCATATCGTGATCATATCGTGAGCAATACAATTGAATGAAACAAATAAAAAATGATAAATTTTTAAAAACAAAAAGGAAGTATTGTAGACGATATAGATTTTTTAATTGAAATAATAATTATTTTACGATGGCGATATTTTTTGGCATCCCATTTTTTTTAATAGGAAGCAATAAAAATTTTCTACATCCGATATAATTAAATATCACTCATACGTCACGGTGATCAACGAAATCACTTCAATCGATCTGCTGGGTTACATGCTATGATGAGATGAGTTGATTTTAGTTAAGAAAACTTGAGTTGAATTGAACTAAATTAAGTATCGAATAGTATTGAACAAGAATTGAATGGAATCGAACAGTAAATCTTGTAAATTATCCTTGTAAAAAAGCAAACTTTTAAAACTTCATCGTTATATTAATAAACTTCAGATAAACACTGTATCATTTCCCACATGATTTAAAAAAGAACATAAAAGTAGCCTCTGAAAAAAGTTTCGCTCTTGCAAACTCATCCGATAGCAGCAGATGAGGCTGAATTTTTCTATATTATTCCCTGAGGTTTGTCTTCGTTTATAGAAGAAAAGAACTTTGTATGCAACAACAACCACAGCAACAACAAAAACAACACCAACTATCCCACACTAACGCCAACAATAAGAATAACAACACCATCTTTACCAACACTAACATTAATAATAATGCAATTTCAACACTTTTCTTTCGGTTTCTTTCTCTTTTCTTTCGGTTTCTTTTCATTTACGCTTTCTATTTTCTTTTTCTTTTTTTCAAAAATTTCCGCAACATTTCCGAATGAACAGATTTTCTTATAAAACTTTTCTAATTCTGTTTTTTGCATCGTTGCTCATAAATAATGTCGCTTCAACGAGTTGTCGGCACTTTAAGGGAAAAAAAATATTAAATAAAAATCATAAATTGTATCTAAGAAAAAATATACTCATATGTAAGAAAGAAAAGTAGAAGACTATGGGAAGAAATATAAAAGAGAACTATAATAAATAAAAGAGAACGAAATAGAATAAAAAAAGGAGAATAAAGTAATTTATTTGTTGTAATAAAAAAACTATTGTTGAGTTGAGTAGAATAGAAGTAATAACAACAATAGTAACAGAAATAACAGTAACAAGAAGAGAAAGGAGAAGAAGAGGAATAACCACAACAACAATAATAATAATAGGAGAATCAACAATAACGAAAGAAAGTAGTTTTTCATCAGGTGCCGCTGCTTGATCCTTGGAGACGCTTTGGTTTAGAAACTTTATGATATCTGAAATCATTATAATTCCAAAACGTTTGAAAGGAATTCGAGAGCAGTTTTTTCGTGTCGGGGAATTTTTTCCCTCCCTCCCACGAAAAACTCAATATAAAGTTTTTAAGTAAAAAAACAATCAAAAGTTTGAATTATCAGACAGATAGACAGAGAGAAGGAGAAGATGATTCATTGCCAAGTTGTGCGAAAAGTAGTAAAGGGCATTTGTTAGGGTGGGTGTCTAGGCTACAAAAGTTGAATGGTTGGGTGTGTGTCTAAACTACAACAAAGAATAAATTACAGTTATGAATTATGAACTGCTTCTGCTTCTTCGCGACAACAAAAGAGGAATTAGAATAAAAAAACTTATAAAGAAGGAAGTACATAGTAAAAATACGTGTGTACTACAGAATTAATAAGAAAAAAAGGAGCAGAAAAACACCGTATTAGGCACTAAAAAAGAAGAACTAAAAAAATTAAGTGAAACCTTAAGTAAAAAGAGAGTACTCTCTTCTATTCTCTTCTCTGAGTGCTTTCCAGAAACTCCCACCGGTTCAAGCAGCTGACACTTTTACTTGCTTTACTTTGTTACCTACTGAATTTTTCATTATTTCATATTTTTTACATTAAACCAACGGAGACAGTAGAGTAGTCAGAAAGTTGCGATGTAGAGAAAGAATGGCATAGAGTAGTTACCTAGTTTTATGTTGTTGTTGGTTGCAATATTTATTCCCTGCACTGCATCAAGTGAATGAATGAGTTCAGTAAATTGGTCAAGGGACCAGAACAGAGCAGAACAGACCGGACCCAACCGAACTGAAGCCGAAACTAGGCGGTCGTTTGTTTGCTTCATTCATTTCACTTACGAAATGAAAGTCATGAATGTGAAACGGTAAATTATTTGTGTTGATCGTATTGTTGTTGTTGTTGTTGTTATTCTTTCTCGTCTTCTGGACACTTGTCACTTCAGTCAGTTAAAAAAAAGACACCAAACAAAAGCCACAACTTTAATAATAGACAAAAAAGACAGAAAAAAACAGAAGCAATTGCAATCATAATCAAAATATGTGGCAACGCTGTCATGCGGTAAAACATTACATCGGGTCACACTAGAGAGAGAGAGAGAGAGAGACAAGCTGTGGTGAATCACAATCACTTGATTGCGGTCACTTTATGATTCTCTGTTGGTTTTTTTATTTTTTTTTCTTTTATCTAGTGAAGACTCCACCCTAAAAAAAAGGCGAGCAAAAAAAATTGTCAGAGTTTATTAAGTTGCGGTGTTGTGTCAAGTGACATAACATGACATGTGATTTCATAGTGCAACTTGCTGTGACATGAGTTCTTTTTTTTTCTAACAAATATAGAAGTGGCTTCAACCTTCACTTCGAAAGTAATTACTAAGGACTTGTATTAATTGAAAGAAAGTTTTCTTTAATTTAACTAATTATAAATGAAAATTTATAGTGGTTTTTATAGTCAAAAGTTTGCAATCGCCATACTAATTAGAATATTGTCGCTGTAAACGAAAGTCTGTCCCACGACTTTTAAATGTTAATCTAATTTATTATAATCCATTTATTGTCCTCTCTCTGATTTCTCTCATGTCCGCTCAATCATACTCTCAACAAAACATTTGCATTTTATAGAAGTTTCACCCTTCAAAGTGATGATTGTGATTTTCAAGATGATGTACTTCAGCGCTGACATGAAAGTGAAGAAAAGTATGATTGAAAACTTGAAGAGAGAGAGAGTGAGAGAGAAAGAAGGTGAAGGAGAGAGAGCGATAGAAAGTGATGGAGAGTGAGGGAGTGTATCTTTATGTGGATACATAAAATGCATAAAATTTCCAAGACTCAGCAAAGCGAATTGCTCACAGTTCCGATACCACTGGAGTGATTTCACCCTTAAGCGATTACATCCATGTCATTTCCGAACTTCATCCAGACTATCATCACCCTTAACCCTCAGAGTTCATCTCAATCATTCGAGAACTGTTGAGACCTTTGCCCCTCTTCACCCTGCAGTAGCCACCATTATCGCTGCGATATCATCATCATCATCATCATCATCATAAACATCATAACCATCACTTGGCCCTGCTGTGTTCAAATCAGCTGATGATGACAGTAAGACATACAGTACAACAACAAAAAACGCAACAACAATAACAAGAACAACAAAAGAAATACAAGAAAATCAGTAATGACAAATGGTACTTAAGCAACAACAACAACAACGGCGACAATGGCACAGACAACAACAGTGACACCAGCAACAACAACAACAACGATACCAACAACAACAATGATAACGACAACATCAGCAACGAAAAACAACAACGAAACAATGTCACTGCAAATTAAAAGTGAAATTCTATGCACAACTCTGAAAATGTTGAAATAAATCTTTGCATACTTTTGTGCTTTCAAGCAATGAGCAATGAGCGAAGAGAGTGAAGTATTACATACATAAGTGAGTGAATGACAAGTAGAAGTGTTGCACGGTATGAAGAAAATAGAAAAGAACGAAGGAAAGTTAAAGAAGGACGAAGAGAAAGACGATGGAGGAAGATGGAAGAGAAGGAGGAGGAGGGCAAGGGAGAGGGAAAGAGAATGCATGAATGAAGAAAGAATGACAAGAACAGAAAACAAGGAATAAGAAAAAAACAGAGAAACACAAAATGACAACCCTGCTTAGAGTAATGCGCTTGGTTGAAGAGAGGGTGGGAGAGCGGGAGAGAGACGGGGGGATAGAGAGAGAGAGAGAGAGAGAAAAAGAGAGAGAGGGAGAAAGGGAGGAAGAAAGAAAGATACGGGAAGAAATGTCATTTTACTCTGCACGAGTGCAATAAATGCTGACAGCTTTGAGAGAAGGATATCAACACGAAACATAAAGACAACAACAACAACAACAAAATGAATGCCAACGACGACAACCAGGAGAAGAGCAACAACACGATGACAGCAATAACAAATACATATGCAAATACAGCAACAAAAATTACAAGACAACGTTGAATATTTAATTTTTTACAATAAAAACTCATTTCAATTTTAAGATTTATTTTCGAGTTTTTCAACATTCAAAGTATATAAGTTTTTCTCTACTTAACATGTTCTTGTAGTAAATCCTCTCTGTGAATGTAAGTCTTTCGTTCCTCTTATTTTCATATTCATTTAAATCGCAGTGCTGCCACGAACACGCCCCTCAGAATGTCCTTCTACTGGTTCTTACGTAAAGAAGCTTTCATCAGAGGTCACAAGGGTACACAGTGGGCTGTACAGAGGTGTACAGTGGGCTCAGCTTCGGCCCAGCCAAGGATACCACTCTTTCTGTTTTATACACATATATACTATATTTTATGTATATACAAGTAAAAGAGTAAAACTTTCTTTCATAACTCAATTACTTGGCTTTCATGTTTATAGATAGTAACTACAGCAGCTCACCTTCATTCGTTTCCCTACTTTCACCACTCCTTCTTCACTTCTCTGCTCCTTGTATACAGATTGGGGAAATACTTTTGAATTATTTGAATGCCACGAAACTGCAAAACTGCTGCATCTAAAACTATGCAGCAAAAATATGCTTTAAGCCGTCATAAACTAATTAAGTCCATACAGCGTTATCTGTTCCGCGCAATAAAACGGGCTTCAAATAAATCCAACAGAAATGAGAACTTGAAAAAGCAATCAAAAAGTAGTTACGTTTTACCGAGCGAACTTAAAACACACCGCGGCAGCGAGCCGTATTGCACAAAAGTGTGCAATACTGAAAGAGAAATGAGAGGAAGAGTGAGTGAGAGAGAGAGAGAAGAACAAAGAAAGAAGATGAAAATCATTTAATTAGTGGAAAACGTTGCGAAACTTCAACATTTGGTTCATCAACTTTATTAAACAAAAGGGATAAATAAAAAACCAACAAAGAAGAAGAGCAGAAAAGGAAAACAAGACACAATAAAAAGAGAGAAAGAGAGAGAGAGAGAGAGTGAGACAGAAAGATGTATAGAAAAGACTACTTAAACAAAAACTAAATCAAAAGAAATGCTGAACAGTTTTATTGATGTGTGATGAAGAGAGTGTAGCAGAGACTTAGATAAGATTGTAGAGAGAGGGAGAAACACGGTGAAGTGGGCGCAATGAACTCTCTCACTCAAGCACTCAATCACTCAACTACTTATTCATTCACTCGCACTCAAAAACAAAATCAAAAGAAAAGCTTTTGTAGAGAAAACTGCGGCTGCTGAACGAAGCTGATCATCAAGAAAGCAAAACAAAACAAAAAACCAACTTAGGAAGTCTTTAAACTATAGTGAAAGAGACGGAAAAATAGGAAAAGGAAATAGAACAACAAAAAAGCAAGAATAAAAGTGTTGAAATTGCACTTGAACAGAAATCAAACGAAAAACCGTTTCGAAACAATCAAACATTGAAGAAAACTCGATGAAGCGAAGCTTTCTTTTAATTAATTTCTGCAACAAAAGCAAAGATAAAGAAGAAAGAACGAGGACAAGAAGAAGAATGAACAAGAAACCCTAAGAAGAAAGAAGTAAAGATAAATAGAAACTAAAAGATGACTTCAAGAACTCAAAAAGTGAGCGTATGAAGTAAAGAGATGGAGTGAGCGAGATAGAGGAAAAGAAGAGCTGAGCAGCAACAAAACATCGAATTACCAATGAGAAGAAGAAAAAGAACCAGCCAACTCTAGCAATTGACTAAAACAAACCATTGACTAAAGAAAAGTTGCTCAACGATCGAAATGAAAAGAATTCAAATCAACTTGAAAAACAAACACCTTCAAAACGACAAACATCGAAAAGTAAAGTTAAATAGGAAAATGAAGAAAAACCAAAACAAAATATAAGAAACTAAAAATGAAAACTGAATGCTAAAAGCAATTAATACCTTCAACATCACATTTTATTTTATTTGCTTCTACGTAAATTCAATTTAATTTAACTTAATTTAAGATGGTTTTATTCAAAACCAAATAATTGTTGAAACTAGAAAAGAAATCATATAAAATCAAAAGGAAACCACTTTGCGAAACCTTTTGCATTTAATAGCCCCAAATCAGTTTAAGTGTTGCCCTAATCATCTACTGAAGTGTGTATTTCCTGCTTTTCAAAGACACCTGTTTGCGTTATTCTGAGTTCGTGACTCCATGTTACACCTTCCGATACTTTTCCCAAGTACATAGTAATTTATAATACGAACTTTTATGTGCCGATTCTTGGTAAAAACGGTTACAACAATTGTACATTTGAATTATTGATTAAGTTGAATCAGTTGGCATTTCCATTGAATTTTCTTGTGTTTTTGAATTAAATGTGACTCAGAGAAAATGGCGTTTGTTACTCCGTTTCGTGTTGGAAGTAATAAGCTTGCATTTAGTGCGAGGAAATGAAAAAACAGTACACAATTATGTTGGAAATCACATGACATCATTAACTGTACACTGGATAGTTTACAAGGACTGTAACTCATTTAAAACCATTTTAAATCAGTCCACTAAATAGGCATAGATAAATTCTGGATATACACGGATACTACATGGATATATGTATATATAGATATGTAAGTTTTTCATCTATTATATCCTGCTACTACTATATACATCTGGTTGACGTTTCTTTTCTCATGCTTCTGGCTGCGTGTCCATTTTATGAGTCCTTGTATAGCTCGGTAAAACTACCCATCAATCCAGTCAACTATCCACCCATCAATCCATTCAACTATCCACCCATCCGTCCGTCCATCGATGTGTCGGCACTTTGTTGCCTTCTCGCTCATTCATTGGCTATAATTTTAATATACAATTGAGCACTTTGTACCTTCAACACCGATCGCACATTCAACTATTCTTCATTCAGCCGTATCTCTTTATCTCTTTAGCTCTCTCTCTCTCCACCTCTTCAATGTCTCTGTCCTTCTCTTTTATATAAGCACTCTGTTCGTTGCCTGCGTCCGTCTGTCTGTCTGTCTGTACATCTGTCTCTGGTCGTCATTATCCAATTTCTTTACATTGAAATATTCATGATTCACATTCGGCGAGAGGTTGTTTCTTTTTTGTAGTATGTCTATTATTACGCTCTCTTTAGTTGGACATGGTTGCATGTCTACATACGTGTAAGTGTGTGAGTATGTGTGTGTATGTGTAAGTGTGTGAGTATGTGTGTGCGTGTGTAAGTGTGTGTGTGTATGTGTATGTGTGGATGTTCTCTACTTCCTGTCGTTTCTGTCTTTCTGTTTTATTTTTCCAGATAATTGCGTGCATTGATGGAGTGCTCGCTTCGGCTCGGCTTCTGTTGTTGTTGTCATTGTTTTTGTCTTTATTTTGTTGTTTTGCTTTTGTTGTTATTGTTGTCGCTGTTGTTGGTTGTCCGGTTGGCTGTTTGGTTGACCACAAAAGCTGCTCGGCTGGCCTTTTAAAACAAATTACGGTAATTCAAAGCGCTGATAATACAAGTACACATGTATGTATGTGTGTATGTATGGATGTGTGTATGTATATATGTATGTATGCATTCATGCTTTAATACCAACACATAAACGTCAATATTAACGCATGCAAATTATAATCATCGTGGTCATTTTTTTACTTAATATAGTTTTAACTTGCATGCTTGTTGCATTTGTCCTCAATTTACCCTCCTTTTCCCCCGCGTCAATCATTCCTCTTTCCATCTCCCTCTAAATTAAAGTAAATAAAACAAAACTTGAAAACTAACAATTCCCATTTTTTTAATTTTTATAGTTCTTAATTCGATTTTTTTCTAAATCATTTAATAAAGTGCGTTTTCTAGAGATTTCATCAATCGCCCTCACGCAACAAAATATGGACTATAACTCTTTATTTTAATATCATTGCATATTTCCAGGCGTTCTTCGAGTGCAATAAACTGAATGGAAGTGAAGTTTTATGAGAGAATTTTTCTATTAAATACAAAACAATTTTTATGATGCACTTAACTCACACAGATGCACAGGCAAGCACACACATACACATGTATTTACACTCACTCACATATCACGTGCACTTGGAAAAATTAATCGTTCTCAAAATTTTATCTCTAACAGCATCGAAGTCGCGTCAAAGTCGCTCCGAAGTCGCTTTTTATTGTGTTTTACTTTTTCTTTTTAATGCTATTTGCCGCTATTCTTTTAAAGAAATAATCATCTTAAACATTAAAATTACGTAACTTAGTTGTTGCTGTTGTTGTTGGTTTTACTTGTTGTCTAATTTCAGTCGAGTTGAGTTGAGTTCTATTTTGATCACCAACTTTGGTGTTGTATTTATTGCTTTGCCACACAATTTATTGTTGCTGTTGTTTTTGTTATTGTTCTCTGCTGCTGTTCCACTTGAAATTATTGTTGGTTTCTTGATACTATTGTTGTTGTTTTTCTTGTTGTTGTTATTCTTATTGCTGTTTTCCGCTTTGTTGTTATTGGTTGTTGATATTTATATTGGCGTTGCGGTTGCCACAAATGATAAAATGTCGCAAATGGCGCGTCAAATACCAACAACAATAACAACAACAACGCAAGAAATAACAACAAAATACGTTAAGCAGTCACTGCAGAATAGCAACAACAACAAACATAATAAATCCTTCATTCAAGTGTTTACTGAGTCTTTACTTTTTTATCGCTTTCAAAAGTCTACGAAGAGTTGAGTATCGCAGTTGTTGTTTTTTTTTATAACATACTCGCAGGCGTTTCAAGCCGCATCGTTTGCATCGTTGTTTGAACATGTTTACGCCATAAAAATCGCGTGTTTTATGAGCGTTAATTTTTTACATTCTTAAACATATTTTGCGCTTAAGTTTCTTTCTTATTTTACTTTTTAATAAATAAATCAGCAAACTTGAGAGTTGCAAACTTTTAAAGTTGCGATAATTTATTTGCTTAGAAAATAACGATCTTGAGAGATTTTCAAGTTGCATGAGCTATAAAACATAAACTACAAAATAAATGGAAATAAATAACACATAAAAATGAAAAAAACAAAAAAAAACAATAAAAATTAAATAAAAATTTTAAAAAATTAAATAAATTAAAATAACATGGAAACTTTAAACACATTTTTGTTCTTTTTTCCCAACTGTAATTTGATTCTTTTCTCCTTGAGCATTTTTACTGTCTCCCAACATTTGTTAATGAAAGAATTTTAGCAAAATTTCAGGTACATAAATTAAGGACTGATATTAAATGAAACAAATGACTTGTAATGATTACGAAAGGAGATAAAATGCAATAAAATTTTACTGAACATGCATATATACGTATAAATGAATAAAAACACGGTAACTTGAAAGAAGCTCTTAAGAATTCTCATCTTCTAACAGCATTTAATTCGTTTCTGAAAGATTTCTCGATTTTAAACTTGACTTAAATAACACTCTAGAGAAGACAACAGATAATAGTAACAACAACAACCATCAAATGACTTAAAACGAATGATTTAAATATCAGTAAATACAGAACAATAGCAACAACAATAAAAGTAAACGCTTTTATATTGTAGTAAATACATTTTACATGTTATACATAAAATCTAAATAAATGCTGTACATAAATATATTAATACAACATACATCTATAGAACAACAAAATTTTACAGAATGGTCGACAAAAAGCAGCAAACAGCAACAACATCATGAACAACAACAGAGAACAAGTAACACTCATTAGCTTTGAATATTTACGATGTCTCACTCTCATCGTCTCACTCACTCGCTCGCTTAACACTTTATTTGAATATCCTTTTAGGAAGTGAAGTTGGAGAGATCGTTGTTGTTGTTCCTGTTATTATTCTCACTATCATTGTTGTTGTAATTATTGTCATTGTTATTGTTGTTGTTATTAATGCAGCTCCAACTTCAGCTTCGAACAAAATCACAAACAAGTTAATTTGTTGTCTTTCTTCTTTCAAATGATAATAATAATAATAATAGTAAAAGGCAGAAAAACATTAATTGCTGTTGATCAACATTATCCACAACAGCAACATCAATAAAAGAATTAAAGCAAGTGGAAAATTTAAACCAATTTAAACGCTACACTTCGAGAGTATTCCAAGAATGTCCTCGAACAGGTCCTTTTATTTGGCAGCTGTACGTCTTTGATCATGCCCTTTATTCCTCTTTCGCTCTCTCTTCCTTTATCTCTATCTCTCTGTCTCTCTTTCCGTTGAGAAAATTGCTGATGAATGTTGTTGGATAAAACTATTGGCAGCTGCTGGTGTTGTTGTTCATGTTGTTAGTTGCTCTTCTCACACATTCGACATTCTTGTTTTCTATCCTTGTTTTATTTATGTTCTTTTAGTCTCTGTTGTTGTTCTTCGTGTCGTTTCCACTGCTGCTTCACCAGTTCCCATTGTAATGTCCAAAATAATGGATTTTCTCTGCTAGACAGAAATTTTATTACTCACATAATCAGTTATTGTTTTGCTTGCTGTGCGTTGCATCCACAAGATCCTGCTTCTGTGTTGTTGTTGTTCTATTTGTTATGTTGTTAGTTGTTCACTTGGCCAAGAACAGTATAACAAACGACGACGATAACAACAACGACAACAACAAGAAATACAAAAGCAATAACAGACTTTAGCACAAGCAATAAACTTTTATATTTTCGTAAAACTTGAGTCCGTTTGAAGGACTCTCAACATTTAGCAACAACTGCAGCAACAACAACAACAACATCGTCACAATATTTATCTTTTTTCACACTATTTTGATTATGTTGCTGGCTTTGGTGCAAGTAATTTACGTTGTTGTTGCTGTTTGTTTGGTAGAAATTGTTTTTTGTCCACTGAATTTTAAAATATTCAACAAAACTGCAGGAACATTCCCGAAATTTTAAAGATTTTCGATATTTTAAATGCAGTTAAATAAAAAACTTCAGAATTTCGATCGTATTTACAATCATCCGGAACACTCTACAACGCCTCCTACTCTACACTCACTCACTCCCTCCGCTTTTTTATTTTTTTTTTAATATCACGTCAACTAAAGAACAACAAGAGCACTCTTTTTTTGACGGTTTTTTCCTGAACTCTCCAAGTGAATTCGGTGAACAAACTACATGCTTATGCACGTGAGAATGGCGACGTGTACAACAACAAAAAATTTAATAAAATGCATCCTGGAACCACGATTTCGATGGCACGGACCTGCATGAGGCCCATAAAAGCCAGCGCTGTTTGGATCGTAAACTATGCTATGTTTATGACTCAGAGTATAGCGGAGTATGTGTCTGAATGAGAGTCCGAATGACTGTCTGAATGCGTGTACGAATGAGTGTCTGAATGTGTGTGCATTTGTGTTGGTATTTCGGTCCATTTGACCTCCTCTTCTTCTGGTCTGTTTTTCATGTGTGTCTTGTAGAAGTTAAACACCGAAGTTCTGAATGCTTGAATGAATGAATGCTTGCAAACATTCCAAGCAATCGTACATCGCATATGTGATGGTGTATGAGAATTTATGTACATATGTGTGATGGTATGTGCCTATGTATGTGTGTATGGCCGTGTGTGTGTGTGTGTGTTTGACTGAGATCATGTGCGTTTTATGTAATGCAATCATTTCATGAACAAGTGTTGGTCACAGTAACGTGGAATGGGACAGATAAACACCAGGAGAGAGAGAGGAAGGGAAAGCAAGAGAGACATAGAGGGGGAAACGATAAAAGAGGTAAACATATTGACGTATGGTCAGTTATGTCGATCGGGAACCTGAAGTGACTAACTACACGAGGTGAGGGAAAGGGTTCCATAAAATACACAGAATGGTCGAAGAGTACGCTGAAAAATGTGCAAGCTATAAAAATGCCTCTCAGTTCACTGCAAGGTAGTCACCGATTTCGGTAGAGATGTCATGGTCACTCGCATTGCTATAATATTTTTTATAAAAGGATCTCGATTCATTCATCGTCTTTGAAATAAAAGAAAGAAATCAAGAATCTTTTTCTGTAATGGAAAACCAAAAGAATGAAATCAATATGAATAAATATTTCAATGCTTGAAAGAAAATTGAACTTATTTCTTTAATTATAAAACATTTATTGAATTTTTTTAAAATTTCAATTATTACTTTACATAAGTAAAGTGAAACTTAATAAATAAAGTTAAATAGGAAAAACGAATTTCAAATCAACAAACTATGGCATCAAAAGTGATGAAAACAAGATAATAATAACAGAAAAAGAGATAATAAACAAAATAAATTCCAATAGAAAGCACAAAACTCGTTCCGGACCAACAAACAAAACTAAAAAATCAAGTGTTTCTATCGATTTAACAATAAGAATCACATTTAATTAAAAGCCAAAGCATAATAAATAAAAAAGAAAATAAACACGAAATGCACCAGAAACTGAATAAAACAAAATAAATTGCATTCTCTAAAAGTTTCAATCACTGTCAATTCTGTCATTCAACAGTTTTATCGATATCGATATTCTTTTTGCTTTCTCTTTTTTCTTTTCTCACTTTTTCTTTACTCTTTTCTTTTTTTCATTTTTGCTCCATTTTTTTCCCACCTTCAAAAAATTTTTCATTTTATAATATTTTCTATTAATATTTATTTTGGAGTCGACGTTATTTACAAAAAAAAAATGTATCACCTACGAATTTATCTCTATGAAAAAAAGGAAACAAAAAGCAAATAAAAATAACCAAAAACAACCACAGTAACCCAGGAGATCAACTCAGATACAGAGACAGGGAAATCACAAAGAATATTGAATTCAAATCCTGAATGAAACAGGGACGGGTTTGTTTGCGGAACACACAATAGGGAGGCGTTCGGGGAGAGGGAAGGGTTTCAGGAGATGACAGCCACTGGGATCGTTACCGAGTTTCGCGTTATTGTTGCATGAAGCAGAATTTTGTGAACAAACAACATGCAATCATTTAAAATATGATGGCAGCCACAACGACTATAAAAAGAAGCATAAAACAATAACAACAACAACAATAACAAAAATCAACAACACAAGTAAACAAAACCGAAAATAAAAATCTCCAACTTTCGATTTATTTTATTTTCAACAAAAATTCTGCAATCTGCTGGTGCAAAAAACAAGCAAAACGAAAACTCAAAACGAAACCAGGATATCTCCAGCGACAACAACAACAACAACAACCTGGATTTTCGTTTCAGACAAAATTGGAATTTTTGCTGAAATCGTAGAAAATCGAATCGAATTGGAGAAAAAGACGAAAAAACTATGGAACGAGTTGGATTTCGCTGTTATGAAAGCTAAAGGATTGTGACAAAGCGAGGTATATGAAGGGAGTCCACCGTTATTCCTCTATGCCACCTCCTACCCCCACCACTCTCCTGACCAACGCGTTGTTAACTCTTTTTTTTCCAATTCGAAAAAAGCGAAATCATCACAACAACGAAGGAGTGACAGGTACGAGATTAGAATAACGTACCCCGCCACCTTCTACCCGGCGCGACGCGACGACCCCTTCTACCACCTGCCAGGGGCTCTAGAGACCATCGCCTTCCTCGTTCAATCCGTCGAACTGCACTCGACAAACCATCGACAAACCATCGACAAACATCGATGAAACCATTTCATCAGCTAGAATTTTTTTGGAGCGATTTTTTCAGTTTTTTTCCCCCAGATTTGTTGTGGGTTTTCCTGGGTTTTCCTTTGTTTAGCTTTATTTTTCTTTCTGCTTTCTTCATTTGCTTTATTGCTGATTTCTTTGCTATTAAGTGGATTTTGTTGAGTATTCGAATATTTTGAATAAATGTTGAATATATGAATATTTTATTTATTATTTAAGTATTCTATTTATATAGTTATTTATAGTAATATATGTATATTTCTTCTATTATATATTTTAATTTATTTTTTTTTATGTTTTATATTTAAAAGAAATTTATATCATTTATATTTCCTTTACATTTTACACTTTTGTATTTCTTGATATATTCTAGTATTTGTCTTTTTTTATTTCACTTCTTGCCTTCCCCACTATTTTTATTATTTTTTTCCTTTCGATTTGTTTGCTTTCAAATTTGGTGGTTTCCAATTTATTTTGTGTGCCAAAAAAAATTAAAAAATTCAACAAAACGAATGAAACATTCGATCGGAACCGATTTTTCTCATTCGTTTGCAGCTTTACCACAAGAAAAACTCCCTAAAAAAAGGAAAAACCCATAAAAAACACCCAATAAAGAAAAGAAAACAAAGCAAAACAATGCAATGAAATGAAGAACGACAACTATAAAAAAAAACCAGACAAAAAGAAGAAAATAAAATAAGAGACAAAATTGTTTCACCAAAAATTTATAGAAATTCAGAATAGAAAAATGGGAATGCGAAATTGAAAGAGAAGAGGAAGGGGTGGGAAAGGCGAAGGAGGGGGGAGTCAGAAAAAAGCACTAGCAAAATATAACAAAATATTTTGGAACAATTTTTTTGCACGCGATTCGAAAAATTTCGCTGAATGAAACAATATTTCAATTTAGCTGTCTGTCGACGAACGACTTCCGGTTTTGAGAAGGAAGGAAGGAGAGACGCTGAGTGAAGGGACCCGATGAGGAGGGGACGGGGCGGGAAGTTGGGGTGTGGAGGGACGAGAAAAATGTGCTCCACGTTTGCAGTTTTGCACCCAACGGAAGCGCGCTCATAAAATTCATTTGCTTGTTTGTTATTCCTCTGTTTCGATGTCTCCCTCTCTCTCTCTCTCTCTGTCTCGCTGCTTACCCCTCTTCTCTCTTTCCTGGGCCAGAAGTTCCGTTAAATATCGAAAATTGTTTATGATGGCCACGATAACGACAACGACAACGACGAGTGACATCAAAGCAACGGAATTTCTAACAACAACAACAATGACAAATACAACAACAACTTCGGAAACAATAAAAACAACAACAACAATATCTCTGTTCATTTTTTCCGATACGTATTCAATTTCAATATTAATCCATAAGTTTGACTCCGAGAGAAGATTTAATTTGAAGAATGAATGAACTGAAGAATGCTTTGAAGAATTTCTAAGATTTCAATTAAACTCAAATTTTTCTCAATTTCAATTCTTTTTCGTTCAATTTTCATTTTAAATCAGGGATTATTTAAATCAGAGACAACAGACACTATTTATAAATAAAAAGAATTGAAATTATTTCTTAGAATTAATTTTAATTGAACAGAATTCAGAATTCAGAGGCTGAAAGAACAAAATTCTTAAGAAATGAAGAACAACGTAATCTTAAAATTAAGATTAACTAATATACATAAAATTAAATAATTAAGTTTCGATTTTATTTGAATTTTATAATTAAAGAAATTTTTGATTCGTCGCTGACAAAAATTCTCGTTCCTCCGCTGATTTAAATTATTTGCTATGGATTGTATATATTAACAATGTTATGTAATCTAATATAACTTAGGTTTATTTAACGTAATGTAATGAAACATGGTGTAATATAATATATCATGTTCAGCTAAGAAAACAGCTCGCAAATGTTTGCATTCGATGTTATGCACATTTTATGTGCTTAAGAGTAGTGTGTATATGGCGGTTCTGGGCCAACGTAGCGACTGCGCTGCCCGTGAGGTGCTATGGTAGCGACTGCGCTGCCCGTGAGGTGCTATGGTAGCGACTGCGCTGCCCGTGAGGTGCTATGGTAGCGACTGCGCTGCCCGTGAGGTGCTATGGTAGCGACTGCGCTGCCCGTGAGGTGCTATGGATATGTGAGAGTGAGCGAGAGGGCGATAGTTTGACGGGAAGGGGAGGGAGGAAGGGGAGGGATTGGGGGGTGGGGAGGGAGGGGAGGGAGAGGAGGGAGGAAGGGGAGGGGAGGGAGGAAGGGGAGGGACAGACGGACATACAGACGGACATACATACATACATACATACATATAGACCGACAGACAGACATATAGACGCACATACATAGCTCGGCGTGCTGACTGTTGCGAGTGTGGTGTGCCCCTCTGCCTTGATCTCTGCCCGCCTGTGTATCGTTTGTGGTACTTGAGGTTGTTGTTGTTGTTGTTCTGAATATACGTAGCGTTGTTGTTGGAAAATATATTTTTTTTTTTATTGCGCTCATTTGATTGCTTTTCGTCATTTTGCTGTGTGGTTGTTGTAGATTTAGTAAATGAGTTATGGGTATTTCAAGTGGTCGATTCGCTCGCGATCACACTAATTGAATGCACATACTATATATTAATACAATTATTTCAATCTCGGAATTGGAGTTGACATTTTCGGTACTTCTGTTTACAAAATATTTCTCGGAATAAAAAGTCGTAAATTAGAATCATAATGGGAATAATCGGCTGGAGAATATGGGATACTCGAAATACTTTTAATAAGAGTATTGTTTATGTTCAGTACAGATGGGTGGTGGATGCAAATGCAGATGTTGGGTAGTAGTTTTGCTATGTCGTTGTTGTTGTTCTTTTTCTTTTCTCAACGGACTTTTAAAAATTTTTGTTTTTGTATAGAATCATAATGTAAACAAACGCAAGTGGTCATTTAGAATATGGACGAATTTGTTTGTATATTGAACTTTGAGTGGATGCAGATGGTTGGATATAGAGTCGTTGTTGTTGTTTTTTTTTAATAGGCAAATAATTTATTGTGGTTGGGGTCTCTGCAGCTCGATCCACGAGCATAAAATTAGCTCCAGCGAGAAGAAAGAATCAATTGTAAAAGTGTCGTCAAAGTGTAAAGATCTAATTTTTAATATAAAAGAAAAAGTGTTCTAAAAGTTGCAGTTGTAAAAAGTTGTAAAAGAAAAGTTGCTCATTTTTTTCTGAAAAAGTAGAAGTGAAAAGTTAAATATAGTACTTAAAACGTTAATAAAATATAAACAAATTCAACAACAATTAAAAGAAACTGAAGAATATTATTTAAAATCAAGTGACAATTCGGGAAGCAAAGTGAAAAGCTAAATAAACTATTAAATAACTGATTAAAATATAAACAAATTCAACAACAATTAAAAGAAACTGAACAATATACTATTTTTTAAAAGTAAAGCAAGTGAAATATTTTTAACAAAAATAAAAATGAAGAGCTTCATATGCAATGTTTGTGGGCAGGAGTTCACTGCAATGCGCAGCCTCAAAAGGCATGTGCAAGGGCAACATGGAAATTTGCTACTCCAGTGTGAAGAATGTCATCAACATTTTGCACGAGTAGATAACATGCGTAGACACAAAAACTTAGTCCACTCGAAATCGTCATCATCATCATCGTCATCAACAGCAACGCCATCATCTGTAGCAGCACCATTATCATCATCATCACTAGCCGCAGCATCATCAACAGCAGCACAATCATCATCATCATCATCATTAGCTGCAGCATCATCTATAGCAGCACCTTCATCATCATCATCAACATCAAGAGCAGTATCATGGCTACCAGTCAAAGCTAACGAGAACGTTCGTTGTCCAAATTGCAATGAAGATGTTTCTCGAAGAGACTGGAACCATCACATCAAAACATTGAAGCACAAAAGGAATTGTTGGATTCCCGTAAGTGGTGGTGGTCTGAAATGCATAAGATCATCTTTCCGGAATAGAATTCAAACCCTGATATTCCAAAATGAGGATGAGGGTCTTGTCATTCCGGAAAACTTTTTTGAGAAGGCTCATAATATATTGATGAAAGAGCTAGTAAAAACGTTAGAAAAGCATGCAGCATTTAAGTTCAACATGGAGCTGTATGCTGAATATTTCAAAGTGGTAGATGATGATGAATTGGTGGTGGAGATGAAATCGTTTCAAACCAAGATGGTTTTGTTTCAAAAATATGAAGATCTAACTGTCATATACAATGACATGTGCCAACAGATCAGCTCCAAAATGGGTGAGTTCCAGGAAAGAGACAGTGGATGGTCCCTACTGAAAATATGCCACGTAGAGGTGAATATTAATAGGTATCGACCGTTGAAGGGATCGTCATATATCGCACTACCCAAATCCCTGCAGGAAAAGCACGCCTGCATCAATATTCAAAATGACGATCCCTACTGTTTCAAATGGGCGATCATTTCAGCTCTGAGACCCACCGAGAACCATCCACACAGAACCATAAATTATAATGTGGAGAACATTGGGGCTGATCTCATAGTGCTGGATAATGGAGCTCAAGTGAATTTTAAAGGATTAGCGTTCCCCATGCCCATAAGCAGCATCGATCATTTTGAGAAGCAGAATCCAACGATGAGTGTTAACGTCTTTGGATTCGATGAAGCTTCGAAAAACATCGAGGGACCCTATCACTGCACCAAGCAGGAAAAGGTGCAACATATAAACCTGCTGCTGCTGCAGGAAGGAGAGCGGTTCCACTATGTATGGATCAAAAATATTTCAAGGTAATTATAATTATATCACAATTTAAATTTTTTTTTTTTGTTTATATTAAACTTTTATATTATGTATAAATTTTCCCAACTAATTTTATTTTTCTTTCACACATTAAACAGACTCATACGCAACCAACAAACGCATCACCAACATAAGGCATACTTATGCAACAGCTGCCTGCAGTACTCTCACAACGAGAGTACACTGCAACAACACAAGATTGTATGTGGGAGGACTGTTGCAGAGATGCCGGCAATGGACAAGGCGGTAATTAGTTTTAAGAATTATGAACGTAGTTTAGACGTGCCATTCGTTGTCTATGCAGACTTCGAATGTGTACTTAGTAGCTTAGATTTAGATTTAGTGAGTAATACTAGAAATGTAAATAAACATATTCCGATAGCTTTTAGTTATTATATAAGTTGTAATTATAATAGTAAGTTAAATAAATTTAAAATTTATTCAGGGGAAGATGCCCCCACAAAATTTATAGAATATTTAGTTAGTGATGTAAGAGATATTTATAATAATTATTTAAGTGTAGTTAGGCCAATGAACTCTTTGTCCAATGAAGAGGTAAAACTCCAAAAAGACTCCAATTCTTGTCATATTTGCGAACAAGAATTGGGGGCTGACAGAGTGGCAGATCATTGCCATCTTACTGGAAAGTACAGGGGGCCGGCACATAACGAATGCAATTTAAAGTTTCAAATTGCAAAGTTTGTGCCTGTATTTTTCCACAATTTTTCTGGCTATGACTGCCACCTCTTCATTAAAGAATTGAATTTATTTGAGGGTGATATTAATGTTATCCCCTTAAATAAAGAGTTATACGTATCACTCTCAAAACGTATCAAAGTGGACGAAAAGAAAACAATCGAAATCAGATTCTTGGATTCTTTTCGTTTCATGGCATCGAGTTTGGATGCATTAGCGCAAAATTTGTCACCAAGTGATTTTCATATAGTGCGCCAAATGTATCCAAACGATGATGAGTTTCAGCTCTTAAGACGAAAGGGGGTATTCCCTTATGAATACCTCAATTCAATTGATCGTTTAAGAGAAACCAGTCTTCCCAGTCATGATAATTTTTTTAGTCGTTTAATTAACAAAAATTGTTCGGTTGAAGACTATCAACACGCCTTAAAGGTTTGGAATGTCTTCAACTGCCAAACGCTAAAAGATTACATGCTGTTATATTTGAAGACTGATGTGTTGATCTTAGCAGATGTTTTTGAAAACTTTAGAAAGGTTTGCAAAAACATCTATAAGCTAGATCCGTGTCAATATTATACAGCTCCAGGGTTATCATGGGACGCAATGTTGAAAACAACAAAGATAAACCTGGAGCTCTTCACTGATATTGACATGCACCTTTTCGTGCAAAAAAGTATTCGAGGCGGCATTGTCCAATGTAGCACTAGGCATTCCAAGGCAAATAATAAGTACATGACGGGGTACGATGAAAGTAAACCGTCAACATATTTAACTTATTTGGATGCCAACAATCTGTATGGATGGGCAATGTCGCAATATTTACCTTATGGGGGATTCGAATGGATGGAAAATATTGATCAATTCAACGTTCTTGAAATTCCATTCGATTCTCCCATCGGATACATACTCGAAGTAGATTTGGATTACCCACAGAATTTACATGATGCGCATAATGATTTACCATTTTGTGCTGAGAATAAAGCTGTGGGTAATTCAAAATCTAAAAAGTTGATTACTGACTTAACCAACAAAACTCGCTATGTAATTCATTATAGAAATCTTCAGCAATGTATAGAAAATGGTATGTTGTTGAAGAAAGTATATAAAATACTGAAATTTAAGCAGTCTTGTTGGTTAAGTGAGTATATTGATCTAAATACCCATCATCGCAGTTTAGCAAAGAATACGTTCGAAAAGAACTTTTTCAAATTGCTAAACAATGCGGTGTATGGAAAAACGATGGAAAATGTAGATAAACGAAAAGACATCAAAATAGTAACCGACTGGGAAAGTAAGGGAAGGCGATTAGGAGCCCGAGCGCTAATAGCCAAGCCCAACTTTCACAGCTGTACTCATTTTACAGAAGACATGGTTGCCATCGAGATGTCTAGGGTCCGTACGGTTTACAACAAACCGATATATTTAGGTTTTGTTGTTCTTGAGTTGTCAAAGTGGAAGATGTATGACTTCCATTATAGTTATATGAAACCCAAATTTGACAACTTGAGATTAAACTATATGGACACCGATTCGTTTATCTATACAATCGAGACAAATGATTTCTATAGGGATATTCGGAATGATATCGATTCCAAGTTTGATACATCTGAATATCCCGTAGATAATCTGTATGGTTTCCCCCTTAGAAATGCCAAAGTCCTTGGTATGATGAAGGATGAGAATAAGGGGGAAATCATGCAAGAGTTCGTTGGCCTTCGATCGAAAATGTATTCAATAAGTATAGCAAATAACATAGTCATTAAGAAAGCAAAGGGGGTTAAAAAATCAGTAGTAAGTAATTTAAGTTTAAGCAATTATAAAGACTGTCTAGTTAATAAGAAAATAATATATGGTGATATGTATATATTTAGATCTAAGATACATGAAATATATACCCAACTAGTTCATAAGATAGCATTAAGTTCTAGTGATGATAAGCGTTTTATTAGGGAAGATGGTGTAAATACATATGCGTGGGGGCATTATAGAATAGATTTAGAATTAGAGTTAAGTAGGGATGCAGATATATTTATGGATATAGAATAATATAATATTATAAGAAAATAAACAATATTTGTAAATAGATTTAAGAAAAACATTTATTTTCAATCAAACTTAATTAATTAAATGTATAATATATTTTTAAAATTCAAAGTGATGTGTTTTATTTATGGATGTAAGATGAAGTTTCTAAGTAACATTGCATTTTCTAGTGCACAGCAACCATTATGAGAATGGCATATCTTTTGTAGTAAGTATGTATCTCTAAGAGTTTTCAGATTCTCGCAGCCAAATTCTTCCACATTCAATACAGGTTTCCCCAAGATTTCTTCAATCCATTTCGATTTTTCAACTCCCTTCACATATACAATGTGGTTTTTAATATTTAGTCTCAAAAAATGTACAACGCTATTAAAAGAGATAGATCCATCGTTCCAACGAAATCCATGATGATTGTGATACAGCCAATTCGCCTGCTTTTTATATTTTAGAGATAATTTTCCAAACCCAAACGGTGGTTTTATAATAAAGTTTTGATATTCACTAAAGCTGAAGGTTACTGCCAACTCTTTAACTATAAACTCATTAAAATTTCCTTTGAAGCCCTGCACATCCAATGTTACAAATTTGCGGTGATCCATTTCACTTAGACAACTTTTTTAATTTCGCCAGTCACTGGAGTGTATTCAATCAACTTATCGTGTATAAGTATGCAATAAGCTGATGTATTGGCTGGAATATTCTTTGCCGTTTTAAATTCAATTCGAATATCAATTGGTCCAGTTTTTATCGCTTCGTTTTGATGAGTTACATCCACCACTATTATCGGAGCTGTATCTTTAAAGTCTTCAGGCAGCAACAGAGGTTGGGAATCGCGCGCAAAGTAATTTTGTTGAAATTTCAAATACATATCATAAAGCAGAGCATAACGATCACGGTCAAAATTCAGATTGAGATCATCATAGGGATATGTATCAGAATTTAAGTGTACTTTTACATCGGTTAAATGGCAATGTTGAAACTTTTGATCTCGTCGAAAGGCAATAAGTATGAAGCGTGGTCTTTCATTCTGCGGTGATAATTTTACATTCCACAGATGATTGTTGCCTTGAGTGAGTACCGGATTGAAATGACAATCCCAACTACGGAATGCCATTAATAAAGGTTTTCCACTTTGGATCGTTTGAAAGAGTTGTAGTTTTGCAAAATCAGCCAATTGTACATGGGGAATTTTCCATGTGATATTACTTATAGTTAATTTTATATTTTCGGTGGCAACAGTTGAATAAACAGCATTTTCATCGGATTTCGATCTCAGCAGTATAAGTTCATGTTTAGAATTTAAAATAATTTTGTTAAAGTCTTCAGCAAATCCCAATAGCATTTTCAATGGTACACAGAAATTAAAATATCCCTTCTTTATTTCAAGTTCATTCTTTGAAAACCATCCAGCATTTCTGAGCATGTTACTTTGAATCGAATTTAATGAGACATAATTTTTTACTGTTGTAGTTACACCCAAGTGACGCGTTCGATCGATCTCTAATCCATTAACTTCATAGCGAATTTCATCAAACATGAATGCAACACAATTGTTTTTTAATTTTACATTGGCTGTTGCACCTCCATTTTCTAAGGTAACTGCACCTTCAATGTAAATTAAACTCTCACTGGGTAGAAGGTAAAGATCTTGATTTTGAACGGCTATCCGTATCTCGTCATTGCTGTTATATGATTGTAAATATGGTGAATAGCTATGGTATTCCTTTTTAATAATACTGTCATCGTAGAGCGGCGTTTGTAGAACATCAAGTATTTGACTCATTTTAATTTCAGTTTATCTTTAGTTTTAAACCCAAAGATTTTAGAAACTCTTTATTTTCAAATGACAGCTTTTTACTTTGTAGAAAGTTTTGAGTTGTTTGTGACTTTGACGACCTTGTCAGTTCAGATGGTAAAGAAGAAGTGAATGTAGATGCACCTGGGTATGCGCTTTTATTATACACAATCATTGCTCCTGCGGTTTTAGGTGAAGTCTGAGTGTTATGGTTTCTCCACAAAAATTAATTAGATTACCGTTTTGGTCAACGATTTTCACAGTAATTGAACTTATCTGTCTGATGTTTACTGGCAAATAGATTACATTTTTAGGGATCTCGTCTATTTTATAGCCAGGACTAACATTTAATGCAAACATATGGATTGTGTGAGCTGGTATGCTGTTAATGTAGGCGCCGCTAATTATGTCGCACTCAATGTGTATTGCGTTTATTTTCGTTATATACACGGGTAAGTCTGATGTATGCAGTTTTCCTGCTTCCAATACTTTTTTACTGAAACCCAATAGTGAACCAATGGTGCGTTCCTTATTAAAGAAAATGTTATTTTTACTGGATCCTACGACTGCTTGCAGTGTATTGGGGTTGGCGGATATTTCCAGTTTCTCATGTGGATCTATACTAAAATATTTATTTTGAATAAATTCAGCAATGTCGTCAAGTTCGTATGAACCGACAGGAATCTCAATGCTACGATCGCCAATGTGAAATAAATTATTTTCGTAATCAACATTCGGTATAGTGTGATAACTATGAAAGTCTACGAGACCACACACATACTTTCCCTCTAAATCTATGGGTGGAAAATAATTAGCCGATAAAATGGATTTATTTCCACTTAAAGTAAGAGTTATTGACATCTTGAAAGTTGGGTGAGTAATGAAATGAAAAGTCAGATGCAATCTTTTTTATTTACAATTTTTAATAATAATAATAATGTTATTATTTCATCAACAATATACATATTTAAAAATATATTTATTGCAATTTTATAAGACTTCATTTTTATCGATCCAAGAATTATGATCATTGCTAAATCCTAGCCATTTGACAAAAATTTGTCTGCCTTTAGTTTTAAGAACTTTTTCCACCAGATATATGCTGGGATATTTTGTTTTCAGTAGTTCACTTTCGTAGAATCCTCCTCTAATTGGATTCCCTTGATAGTCTTCAAGAATGTACGTTGTTGGGTTTGTAATTCTTATATTTTTAATTTTGAATATTTCTGTTGTCCAGTTCGGTGTATAGCCTTTCTCAAAAATGTGTTTATATTTACTTATACGCACATAATCTCCTTCCCGAAACTTTGGCTTTCTAAATATTTTCAAGTTGTTGTAGGCAGTATTTAATAATAACTTTTCATTGGCTCGATTCACTTCAGATGGAGCCATATTAATGGTTCGATGCTTTTTATGATTGTATTCGTTAATCAAACTTTTGTACTTGTCAATCCATCGATATGATCCATGATAGCTAAATTCCTTCCACATCATCTGCTTTAACGTTCTATTAAAACGTTCAACAATTGACGCCTTCAAAACACTGTACGAAGAATAATGGTTGATGTTATATTTTTTCATTAAATTTTGAAATTTTCCATTGAAGAATTCTTTGCCGTCATCGGTTTGTAAATTGCTTGGTTTTCGTTTTAAATCGAGTATGGATTTCATGGCTTTAGTAACATCAATAGCGTTTTTAGATTTTAAGGGTACAATCCAGCCATATTTCGAGAATGTGTCTATTACAGTTAGAAGAAAGCGGTATCCAACATTATGTGTAGAATAACTACCCATTTCCACTAAATCTGCTTGCCAGAGGTCAT
Organism: Myopa tessellatipennis; assembly: GCA_943737955.2. NCBI lineage: Eukaryota > Metazoa > Arthropoda > Insecta > Diptera > Conopidae > Myopa > Myopa tessellatipennis. Next base: position 55,808,140 of record OX031316.1, read on the forward strand.
CTATTCCCTTGGTTATTACTCGCCTTCGCTTAAAGTTCTTACGAGCTTGTCTGTGAAGCTCCTCTACTAAACCTCTCTTCATTTTCTGCTAAATTTAAGATTAAATCGCCAACTTTCTTTTCTATTTCAGCTATTGACTTTCCTTTATTTAGTTCTTCATTTACGATACTTGTAAACCGCTCAAGCCCTTCGCTTATATCATCTACATAATTCTTGTTATTACTGTCGACGTTTTGGTTCTTGTTTCGGAATTTTACATATATTATTGTAACGACTCTAAGTATTCTATCACTTAGTATATGGATTTCGTTTTTAAAATAATCCCTTATCTGAGTAGTACTATTTTCACCAAGTGACCGCAGATTTTGTATGACTTGCTTAATGTCGTTGTCTATTTTTTCCCTTAGTATATCGTTTTCTTCTTTAAATTCAACCTTTATCTGTTTAATACTATCAGCAACAAGTAATTGATGATTTTTGTTAACTTTTTCAATGTCTTTATCTATTTTTTCCTTTACCAATGAGTTCTCTGCTTGAATTTGCATGTGAGTCTGTTTGATTTCTTTGTAAATATTTTGCTTTAGTAAATTGTTTTCTCTTTGAAATTCCACTTTGATTCGACTCATACTATCTACAACAAATGATTTTGTTACTGCATCATTGTCTTCGACAGGAGCATTAATATTCCTTAAGCGTTTCCAATGGAGATCCAAGTTTTTATCATTGTCCAAATTCAATCCCAAGGCTCTTGTAAAATTTCTTTTTAATTTATTGGTTAATGACTTCTCTATGGAATAATGACCGAACTTGTCGACGCTCATTTTACAATTATATGTATTTATGGAAATTGTGGTTATTTATATGATAATTACGCAATTATATTAGCTTCCCTAAGTTCTTCGAGTATTGAAACTATTTCGTTGTTGTGATTGGTGTGTCCTGCAGATTGTGATGATACTAATAGCCTTAACCTATCTACCAACTCATTTGGATCATCCCAATATATATAGTTTGGCTTTTGCTTGTTAACACTCATTAAACCGCTTCCCTTAGTTTGATTTTGTGAGGTAGTCAATGGAGTTATCTCACTGAATAATGGCTTTATGATGTCGGTATATTTGAGAGCTCTACTTCCCTTTGCTCGTCCAGTGCTGTTAAAATTAAGTTTGTGAGCACTAGTATTTATTAAAATGCTTTTGTAAGCTTGCAGATCTTTATCGTCATAATTTGATGGTTCTTTGCTGAATAATAATTGTATCAATCCGGGTGTAAAGTTCCAACTATTATCGGATATTATTATTTTATCATCGCGTAATGAGAAAGGGCTATTACCGATTCGCCATTTGCCATCAGATCCCTTGTATGGGCCATATGTGGTATCCAACTGATTCTGTTGTTCTAATTCGGAATAGAGAATTGATTCAGTAGATTTTTGATTGTCGCTTGTAGTATCGAGGTCAGAGAATAATTTTGTTTCGCTTGATTCATTCACTATATCTTCAGCATCTTCTATTTGAGAGAAAAAGTCGTCGTCTTCATCGTCATTACTATTGATAAGAGTTTCGTTTGAGAAATCGACTTTTCGTGCTTTAGCTGGAGTACTTGTTTTTACTTTTAGTGGTACCTTATTGTTTTTAATGTTATGCTTATCCTTATTAGAATTTGTATTGGAGTGCTTGACTATTTCTTTTAGAGGTTTTGTGATGTGGCTAAATGTCTTTTCTAATTCATTCTCTAAATCTGCTTTTCCTAATTTTATATTTTTAAATTTCTGTTTTAATATGCGTCTAGTTTTGATCAGGTCTTTTAATATTTTGTCATCCATTTTAGCAATAACATACAATATATCAGATCAGCTTTTGAACAGCTTTTGAACAGCTCTGAACACCTTTTGAACAGCTATGAACACCTTTTGAACAGCTCTGAACACCTTTTGGAACAGCTCTGAACAGCTTTTGAACAGCTTTGAACACCTTTTGAACACCTTTTGAACAGCTCTGAACACCTTTTGAACAGCTCTGAACACCTTTTGAACAGCTTTTGAACAGCTTTGAACACCTTTTGAACAGCTCTGAACACCTTTTGAACAGCTTTTGAACAGTTTAGTTATATCAATGTTATCAGTTGAAAGCTAAGTAGCATACTAATATTAATATAATGGTAACCAATCATATTATAGGTGAATGTATGTATCAAATCCCTTTCTATAACGTCCACCTTCAATTGGATCGTCTTTGCTTATTACAAGAAATCCATATTTATCTTTCCAACATTCTCCGCATATATCAATAAATTTTTTATAAGCCATATCTGTTCCGACATGATCATTGTATATGTGCTTCATGTTCATCTCATCTTGCTTAAACATAATAATCATGTTGGCATTATCGCGCACCAAATGCTTGGGAATTCTTGTATATGTTTGACATAAGTAAAAGCAATCAATAGATTTGTGTCTGCCCATACAAAAGTACTGTCGAATGTTGTTTTGCTTCTCACAAGCTACATCATCGAATATCATTATTGAGTTGGTTTTTGCTTCATTCGGCTTGAGCACTTCTTCGTTCTCGGAAAACGTAAAAAATCCCATATTTTGAATTGGTTTTATTAAACGCTTTAGGTATTCATATTTAGGTTGATATAATGATTTTGAGTACAAATATATGTTTGCAAACTTTAGTCCATTTGGACTTTCTATTAAACTCAACATGACATTCGTCTTTCCACAGTTTGAAGGTCCCACAATAAGACATCTAATTGAATTCGGCAGGAGGGAACTGTGCCTGAGTTTCGTCGCATTATTAGTAACAAGATCCATATTTTTCACAGTAATATTTTTGTCTTGCTTGACGAACCGCATTTTAGCTTATGATATAAATAAGCAATAATCACACCTTTATATTCATTTATATTGAAACGGTTCAATTGGAGAGTTATATAAAATGGTCATCCTTTATAAAAATAATTTCAGTCTATATCAACCAGTAATTGGAAGAGGTCTTTTAAATAAAGCTATAAATTCTCTACCAGTTGAACTTCATTTACCAGGCTATCAATTTTGTGGTCCAGGAACTAAACTAAAAGAACGCTTAGAAAGAGGTGATAAAGGAATCAATCCACTGGACGCTGCATGTAGAGAGCACGACATTGCTTATAGCAAAACGCAGAACTTGGATGAGCGTCACGAAGCAGATAAAATATTAGCTGAAAAGGCGTGGCAAAGAGCAAAATCAAACGATAGTAAATACAGTGAGCGAATAAACGCATGGTTAGTAGCCAAAGCAATGAAAGCTAAACTCAAATTCGGTATGGGGAACAAGCTAAATAAGAACCTTAAGAAAATAAAGAAAAAGATGAAAAGATGCTGTACAAAGAAAATTTTTACAAAAACTGTTAAAAATGCATTGAAAATTATCAAGCAACGAAAACCAGAAGATATCTCCAATGCTATTAAAATGGCACAAGGTGTAATCAAAAAGTCTTTTGGGCGTAAAAAATCTACGATAGATATTCCACGTGTTATACCTATTCCCAAAGTAGGAGGTTTTCTACCACTAGTACCAATTTTAACAGCTCTTGGAGCCGTTGGTGGTTTAGCATCTGGTGGTGCCGCAATCGCGAAAGCAATTAATGAAGCCAACTCTGCAAGAAAACAATTGAAAGAAGCAAATCGACATAATCAAACTATGGAAGCAATTGCTATTGGTAAAGGCTTGTATCTTAAACCCTACAAAAAAGGTTTGGGATTATATTATAGCCCTCAACCAAAAAACTTTTGAAGACGCTACCCAACAGAGCCCTCACAAATATCGACCTGATGAAATATACAACGAATCTACCACACTTTAGAGGTATTTTTATGCTAGATACCTTACCAAAACATCCTCATCAACAAGAATGTGGGATCGTTAATCTTGATCGATCGGATGGACCTGGTACTCATTGGGTAGCATATTATAAAAACAAGAATCAAAAGGAATATTTTGATAGTTTTGGAAACTTGCAACCACCGCATCAAGTAATTCAATACTTGGGTGATGGAATACGTTACAACTACACCCAGCATCAAGATTATAATTCATTTAATTGCGGTCATTTATGTCTAAAATTTCTTTATAATTTAATGTTTAGGAGATATAACGAATAAAGTTTATTAAAATTAAATCAAATCAAATTGTGTTTTATTTGTGTGTTTAGTATATACTACATATTAATTATTTTATTTGTATTTATTATAAGGTATATTTGATTTTGATGACGATAATGATGACGGTGATGATGATGATGAAGAGCTATTCCACTCCTTGTCTGATTTAAATGGATTTTTCACCACTGCATATTGCATCTTCTTTGTCCAAGATTCTTTCATTGTGATATCTTTCTTCTTATCCATTTTTGTTGTGGTTGAAATTCTCTCTTTCTCTCTCTCTCTTTCTCTCTGTGTTCTCTAAGTTCTAACTACAAACTAAACTAAAAATTTAAATTTCTTGTCATAAATACTATTTTCTTCGGTTGCATATATTCAGTTTTAGTTCATCTTTCGATCGGTACAGTTAAGAGCTCTTCAGTTAGTTTTACTACCTATCAAGAAAATTAAGAAGCAACAAAATCGAACATGAATCCCAAACGACGTCAAACGACTTATTCTGTCGCTGCTATGGAAGACTTCAATCGGAACAACAGTGTTCAAAAAACCATATTATTAGTTAAAGATATGGAGCCGAATAAATCATATTCTATTAAAAATGTACGTAAAACGAAAACAAAGTATGGAGACCGAGTTTTAATGGAGTTGGAAGAGAATATCATTTTTCTACCGCAAAGATTTAACAACATCAGCGATGAGACAATAGAAGAATTTTCAAATGGAGCTTACTATTTGTGTAAAGTAATGAAAGAAGATATCGACGACTTTCGCTTGGAGGTTCTGGTTGACTTTCCTTTAACACAAGCCATGTATTACCAAATGTGAAAAACTTTGTATTATAAAATGTTGGATGAATAAATAAAATAAACACATAATTTATGAATTAAAAATAGATTCTTTTTTTTATTTTTTCAATTTAGAATATAATAGCATTAATTTATTGATTCGTAAGATTTTATTCTCCAACATATAGCACGCACACGTATCTGGTCCATCCAAACATGTATCCGAAGACCAACAGCAAGATTTATAGTGATTTCCATGATTGGATTCTATTATTACTTGATGTTGATAGCGGCTTAATTCTGCGTACCAGTTCAGTATTTCATCTAAGTGCTCATCCAGCAAAATTTCTTTTTGCCTTGTTAAAAAGTCATCAACACGTTTTAAAAATTCCGACACAGTAACGTTCTCCATCCTTCTTAATAAACAGTCTATTACAGATTGAATTAATTTTAGTCGTGAACCGCTTGCGTTTGTTTACATTATGATTCTAATTTACGACTTTTTATTCCGAGAAATATTTTGTAAACAGAAAGTACTGAAATTGTCAACTCAAATTCCGAGATTGAAATAAATGTATTAATATATAGTATGTGCATTCAATTAGTGTGATCGCGAGCGAATCGACCACTTGAAATACCCATAACTCATTTACTAAATCTACAACAACCACACAGCAAAATGACGAAAAGCAATCAAATGAGCGCAATAAAAAAAAAAATATATTTTCCAACAACAACGCTACGTATATTCAGAACAACAACAACAACAACCTCAAGTACCACAAACGATACACAGGCGGGCAGAGATCAAGGCAGAGGGGCACACCACACTCGCAACAGTCAGCACGCCGAGCTATGTATGTGCGTCTATATGTCTGTCTGTCGGTCTATATGTATGTATGTATGTATGTATGTCCGTCTGTATGTCCGTCTGTCCCTCCCCTTCCTCCCTCCCCTCCCCTTCCTCCCTCCTCTCCCTCCCCTCCCTCCCCACCCCCCAATCCCTCCCCTTCCTCCCTCCCCTTCCCGTCAAACTATCGCCCTCTCGCTCACTCTCACATATCCATAGCACCTCACGGGCAGCGCAGTCGCTACCATAGCACCTCACGGGCAGCGCAGTCGCTACCATAGCACCTCACGGGCAGCGCAGTCGCTACGTTGGCCCAGAACCGCCATATACACACTACTCTTAAGCAATGCGTAAACAACGTAATGTGATGACGTAAGGTCTGTTTGCGATAAACATCGATAACAATCGACAGCAGCGGTGACTGCGTTTTGGCATCAACAACCGCTAATTTGATTGATCTTTATTCGTGATCAATTTGTTGTTGTCAAATATTAACACAAAAGAAACTCGAAGCATTCAGAACAATTATTATTGTTCGTGATGTTGTTGTTGGTAATGCTGTTCTTGTTATTGGTATATTTGTGATATTCAATTTTTAATTTTTCTTTTATTTTAAGTACTTAATTTCATTCATATTCCATTTCTTTTAACTTTCTTCTGGTTGTTTTCAATTTTAATATTAATAACATCATTTAATTAGTTTCCATTATTTTTTTATTATTTAATTTTGGTCATAAATGCAGTCATTTAAAAAAATAAAAAACACCCCTCTTTCCTAGTGGATTACTATTTTCTTAATGTTAAGAACTCTTGCTACATTTTTCAAATAAAAACTAATGAATAACTACTAAATTTATAATGTGCAATTTAGTAATTGTTTGCGTGTTGTTGTTAAAATTATTTTTATGATCGCTGTCGCTGTTGCGGCTGTGCTTTTAATGACTCAATAAAGAAAATTAAGGTTGCTCATACGTCGTGATGGACGAATGAAGTAGAAACAAAAAATGTTGCTTACGTTAAAACTACATCGATTGAGCGAAAACAAAAACAACGAAAACTGTTATTTCTATACTTATTAAACATATAACATATAATGAAACAAAAGTTTAGAGATTATTTATTAATGTATATAAATATAAAGGGAAGGTAATTAATATATTATTATTATTATATTTAAAAACATTAATAATATTAATGTATAATTAACGAACAAATTTCAACCCAGAATTATATATTTCTCCTCTTTTTTCTCTCTTTTTTCTCCTCTTTTTCATATTTTTTCTCCCCACTGAGTATTTCACAACAACGAACGCGAACGCTTGGCAACAACTTAATTTATTGCTGTCATTTTTGTTGTCCTGATTTATTTCTCATCTTTCTTGGTTTTTTTCTCCTTAAAGCTAATTTAATGCTTTATTTTAATGGTTTCTAGCTAATCTTTGTTTTTTTTAGTGCTTTTTTATTGATTTTGTTAATCTTTCCATACTTATTGTTGTTGCTGGTATTCTTTTCTTCTTATTATTAGAGTCCCTGTTGTATTTTATGGTTTTTCTTCCTATTTTGAACTGTTTTCTTGTGAAAAATAATTTCATACCGCACAATATTAAATAATAAAAATAGACTGTAACTGACCTACGAGAACACAACGAAAACAACAGCTGTTGCCGGCCATCAGAGTTCAATGAACAGAAACAAACACGATACTCTTCAGTTCCGCTCCCTGCCCAACACCCACTCCACAAAACCTCCTACGCAAGCATTATAAAGGCACGTTCTGTTTGCTCCTGGTTTAAAGAACTCGTAGCTTTTGGAACGAGTAAAACCATTTCTGTAGTTACAAGGTCTACAAAAAGAACAACAACAAATACACCAAGAACAACAATAAAGACAACAACAACAACAAAACAAAAGCAACAGCAAGAAAATCGTCTAAAATTTATAAAATGTGACCAAGAAATGATTGCAAATCTTATTACTAGCAATTATTTTTGTATAAACGAGAAGGACGGCGGGGGGGGGGGGGGCGGGAGACAGAGAGAAGGCAGCACGTAATTCGCTGATTAATTTTACTTTTCTTGTGAATTTATTGTTCAAAATTTCTATTTTTCGATTTCATGCTTTTAAAGAAAAAACTTAAATGAAATTACGTCCATTATTAAATACAGTTTTTTTCAAAATTTTTAAGGAAGTATCAAAAACCTCTCCAAATTTAATTTTCGCCTGCGCTACTCTTATAATTCTACTAACGTGCAAAATTGCACGTTATGCCTTCATTCTGCATTCTTTAAAAATCCGAACATCATTTAAATAATAAAGTGTATTTAAAATGTGCTTTCATCCATCAAAGAAATTTCATTTCATCATATTTAAAGAGAGTAAATAAATAACAGACACACACACACATCCACACCGGGAGAGAAATTTATATTGCAACTAATGAGCTATAATTTTATGGACAACAAAGGAATCCATTCATCCAAATCCACATCCACATTCAAATACAAGACTCAAACACACTCACATTCAGCCAGATGTTGAAAGTAGTTTATGTGGATGAAAAGAGAGGCAAGAAAGGAGTGAAGAGAGAAAAAAGAAAAGAAAAGAAAGAGAAGAGAAGAGACGAGAACTGAAAGGAAATGAAGAAAGTGCTGAGAAGCGATGGCAATAAATTCAAGACCCATACAAAACGAAACGAATGGCAATTTTTGTGGTAACTCCAGAGAAGGACAATAAAGGGAAGACAAGGAGGGAGGAGGCCGGGGGAATTGAAGGGGAGAAAGAAAATGTAAGGAACTCATTCATTCAAACCGAGAAAAATTCAATCACAAAGCCAAACATACGAGTATGTGTAAGTAAAAATACGACAAAAAAAATTAACCTCAATAAATATCAATGACAATTTTGTATGTACGAGCCAACAACAAAAACAACAACAACAGAAGCAATCGCTACAACAACAACATCGTAAGAAAGTATGGCGCGTTAGAGAACGTCAAACGTCGAATTTCCGTTTCCGTCAGTTTTGCTTTTCATTTCTTTTCCTTTGAAAAGCCTTTTCTTTTGTGTCTTTTTGAATAAATGAATGCATTTGAAGAAATTTCATGGCGAGGCAGACGAATAAAAATATGAGTGAGTATGTGAGTGTATAAATGAATGTTTGTGCAAGTGAGTGTGTGTTTGTGCATGCGAGTGTGTGTGTAATTTATTATGCGAATTAGACTTAAGCTTGTATTGTAAAAAACGAACCACAAAGAAAGAAGAACGTTCAAAGCAGTTGAACAAAATTAAGTTGCCGGCGGCTAGGGAAGTAAAGAAAGAGAGAGAGAGAGAGGGAGAGTGAGTGAGAGTGAGTGAGAGAAGAACTGCAAAGGACACTCTTTCGCTTTGATGGTCGAAGTAGTTCTGGTTGTTGTGCGGATGGTTGTTTGTAGAGCCTGCTACAACATCATTCAAATAATTAATTGAGCGGCTAAACAGGGAGACAGAAAGAGAAGAACAGAGATGGAGATGGCGAGTAAGTGAGAAAGCGAAAGAGAAAACGACGAAAAAGTTTTCTTTCATGTTTCTTTCTTTAATTTTTTCCTGATAAATTATTGACCACTCGAGCTACAAGAAGCAGACTTGGAAAAATATAAAGAACACCAACAACAAAAACATGAAAGAAATAATAAATAATAAAAATATAATCGTACAAATTGCACAGTGACTCTGAGTGCATAATGAAATTTAATAACCGTTATAAAATACTTTGAGGCCATCGTCGTGGTATTTTTATTTTTATGCATTCGACGATGAGCGTGTAATTGTGTGTGTGTGTGTGTGTGTGGCCGAGAGAGCGCCACCATCACCATCATCATCATTGTTGTTGTTGCTGTAATAATATATATGACAATTTAAAAAGTTGGCAACAGCAATAGCAACAACAACAACGAAGAGTCGCAGCTGTTGTTCGCCACGCTCCATGTTTTGTTGCTAAAAGAGTCAGCGTGAATTTAATTTATTGTTGTAAGTTGTCTGCGTTTAGGCGATCGCCAGCAAATTGCTTTAATTTGCCAGCGTTTAATAAGTTTATGAATAAATAAATACAATAGATTGAACGAAATGATAAACAGCAGCAACAACACACAAGCAAACAATCAATAAGAACAACGACAAGAAAGTCATTACTTTACTTGTGATATTTAATTGATGATTTAGTTTATGAATAATAAAAACTTTTTTAAACTTTCAGTAAAATTTGAAAACCACGTTAAATTCTGAAAGCTTCGTTAAGTTCTGAAAATATCATTAAGTTTTGAAAATATTGTTAAATTTCGAAATTCAAATACTCAAGTTCTATTAAACATATTCAGTAAAATTGAATGAATTGAAAATTCGTTAAGTTTTAAAACTGTCGTTAAGTTTTGAAAATTTCGTTAAATTTCGCTCAATTGAAAAAATATCATTAAATGACGTTCAAAATAAAAAGTTTTAGTACATTTTTAAAGCTGAATCGTTGTATTTTCTTAAACTATTTCGATTTTACAACAAAACTCATTACGACTAACGTCGAAATGTTATCCTTCTCAACGTATTCGACAGATTGCGAGCCTCTTCCGTTCCCTGCTCATGATTCCACTCACAATTTATTTATATTCGCCTTCGCCAAATCCGTTGTTCGAACCAGCAACGTAACAAAAAATAACCTCTTAATACCACTTAATATATGATGCATCTTCTATTCCGACGCTTTGCTACTCTCTTTCACACGCCTTTTTTTCATCAAGGAAGTAGGGTGGGGGGGAGGGGTCTAAGAAACGTGCGTCTTCCTCGCTTTCTTCTCTTTCTTCAGATATCCAGAAACATATGAAAAACTCTGGAAACGAGTATCGCATCGCATGAAACCGTTCCTTCCAATGAATATAAGTCCACCCATGTACATACAAAAGTACATATGTACACACCTACATATGTGTGTTTATATGTTTATGTATATTTGCTAACATTTACAATACATACCATATGGTAATTGAAAATATTTCGTTCGCTTCGTTTAGGGATTCTGTCGTGTTTTAATTTGTGTTTCCTTTTTACAGCCAAGAGCTATTTTTACATTTAATTGAATTGCAAAACATCGAGAAGGGTGGGGAAGGAGGCGGAAGAGGCTCGAGGGGAGGGGCGAAAGCCCGGAAAGGTTACAAAATGAAAGGAAGAAATTGAAATAAAATAAAGTAAATAAAAAATATAATAAAACATCACCAACTCTTCGCTCTCTCTGTCTCTCCTCTCTCTGTGTCTCTCCCTCTTTCTCACCCAGAAGCAGGTCTGAAAATAGGAAGCAAAACAAAACAAGGAACAAAAACAAAACAAGGAAGGAAGGGATACAAATAGCACCAAAAAAATTAGGGTCAATAAAATGTCGAGCCGGTTCTTTATCACACACACACACACACTCACCGGATGTCGAGAAGCGCTTTTACAAGTATGTAGGTGTGTGTGAATGTCGGTGTGTGTGTGTGTGTGTGATTTTTATACCTACATAGTTACATTTCTATATAAAGTCGTCCCCTTCTGCAAAAAATGTAGTCTCGTGTTCTTTTTATTTATAAACGTCGCAAGATATCGAAATCTTTGTATCGAAATGTGTACATGTGTGAGTGTGTATAGATCCATACTCGAGTAACGTACAGTATAAAGTGTGTTTGCGTGAGTGAATGAGTGTAGTTGATGTGCTCATGTGTATTTGTAACAAATTTAATTGAATTGAATTAAATGAATTGGAGTGATTTACATAATGATTTATTTTTGTTGCTTCTGTTGTTGATATTCGTGTCTCTTTTATATTACACAACGTGCCCTTCGATAAGCACGTGAATAGAGGCCCGTACATGAGAATGTTTATAGATATACGTATATGGCTGTATATGTATCTGTGTGCATTAGCATGTCTCTTTCATTAGATTTACGTAATTCTTGGTTGCCTGTTTTCTTTTTTCTCCCAATGAAGAGCTCTCCAAATGAAGCGAGCTCACGTTATCGTTAATTGAATGAGTTATAATAAATTCGTTGCGGTCATAAAATCGGTCACAATGAACAATGATCACCCAAACAACAAAATAAGGAAACAAAAATGCTAACAATAAGAAGAGAAAAGGAAGAAATAACTACAAATAGAAATCAACTAATAATAATAATAATAATAAAACCGAAAATAATAATAATAATAAGAAAACGTTGAATAATTCAAAAGGATTCGATTCGGTTGTTTTTGCCAAGAAATTTCTATCTGCATTTCGTAGGAATTCGATATTTTTTTCGCACACTTTTTGTCGGATTCGTTCATGTCTCCTTTTTATTATTTTATTCAAGAGGTTTATGTTAGAAATTTTCTAGCTCTTTTCTCTCTCCCTCTCTCTCTCTCTCTCTGTCTCCCTCTATCTTACTTTTTTTCTCTCTTTGCCATCTTGTTCTCTCTCTTTCAGTTGCTGTTCAATTGAATGTTCAGTTGAAGTTCAATTAATGTAAACGAAAGCTGTCATGGATAATTTGCCAAGCTATAAAATGGCCATTTTTATGATAGCCACAGAAATGTGTGTGTGTGTGTAAACAGCATAAAATTTTGTGGTTTATACATAATTGAAACTGGTTCGCAACAAGAACAAGAATTAATTTATTTCTGTTTTAGCAACGGCAAAGCAGTTAACAACAAATGTTGCACGCTTTTAGGCGCTGTTAAATAAATAAAATTTCAATTAGAAGCACATGAAAAAGCAATAAAAGTAATCGTAAATATTTTGCACAATATGATGTCGTGTTTGCATGAAGCAACAAACGAATAAATTAAGAAATGTATGAAGAAATAAACACGTCGAAGAAACGGCTTCAAGATGAAATTCTAATCGAGTGTCTACAACTTGCGCTGCTTTTATTAGCAACATTTTATTTATTTTAAAATTTCCTATGAAATTTTTAAAGAAAATCTGCGATATTTTTATTTAAACCACAATGAAAAATAAAATAGAAAACAAAAAAACAGTTAAACCTCGTGAGATTCTCTGGAAAATCTTGTTATATTTTGTTCCAAAAGTTTTGAACGATAGTTTTTCTTTTTCTTTCCTTTTCATAGTTTAGAAACATGCTTGTCTGTTCTCTTCTTCTTGCTCCTCCCTCCCCCCCACCCCATTCTATTTCCATTGATTGCTGTGCTTCTAAAACTATTTTCGCGGCGCGGTTCAAAGTTTCAAGCCAATTAGTGTACCATCAAAATAAGCTGAAGCTTAGCTTTGTTTGAATCGGTTCGGTTTTGTTCGTTTAGGTTGTTGTTGTCGTTGCTTTCATTCTTGTTGTTGTCGTTGTTATTTCAAAAGTTTTTCATAGTCATTTCTAAGAGTTAACCGCTGCCTCGCCCACAACGTATGCAAGTGTTTCTTTAGTTTCCATTTTTTGCAGCACTCCTCCACCGCTAATTAGAAGTTTTCCTTCCGAACAACAACAATAACAAAACCGAAAGGAATAAGAATAGCTACAAAAATAACAACAATATCCTAACAATATTAAAATCGCTGTGCTTCAGGATTAAAATTTTCCTGCAGCTTCTTTCTTTTTTTTTTATACAACACATATAAATTTTTTGTATAAATATATATTCTTTTTTAAACTTTACTTCTTTGCTCTAGTTTTGGTTTTTTTTTATTTTTATTTTACTTGTTTTTATTTGTTTGTTTTTATATATAGTTTGTCTTCACTCAAACAAAATATCAAAGTTCTATTATTTACCTACATAACTCTACAACAACAAAACAGTAGGTAATAAAAAAATTAGGTAAAAAATAAAGCGGAAAAGTTTACAATGCAAAAAAATGTACATGGAAAAAGATGGTTGTCCATTATTAATACTTACCACGTGCACTCTTCGTGCCTCCGTGCAACAAACGTTGACGTTATGCTCACGTTGCATCACGAGTCGCTCTTTCAGTTGTATCCCCAAAAGTATGCAACGCGTCGTGAACAAGTGAGTGAAGCACGCACAAAAAATATGAGATTAAAACTTTTAATTAGCAAATTTATCCTCCAGCAATAAAGTTTGCGTTCATCTGCGGACGTCCATCAGTTCAGCCCACGAGCGCCTGTCTGTCTGTCTATCTGAGTGCCTGTCTGTCTATCTGAGTGACTGTCTGTCTATGTGAGTGCCTGTCTGTCTGCTTGTCTGTCTTCCTCTCTGAATCCCTGACTGTCGCCCTGCCCCACGCCGCCTGAGCAATTTTTTGCTTTTTACTCGAAGCGTGTTCAACTCCTCAACTACATGAATCGTCTGTAATCTGTCCGTCTCTCTCTTGCCAGCTGTTTGTCCATCCGGTGGATGTGCATATGTTTTGCTGCTACATCAAAAATATGTTCGAATATTTATGCCTGAGGTTGTTTCGGTCGGTTGGTCCCGCCGCCTCCGTCCCGATCCGAACGCATGAAACCGGACACAACGAACATGATGGACAAGTGAACTGCGGACGGCGGCTGGCGGAACAACCGACAACGATCTGGGAACCGAGCAAAACATTCCAATTAAAAAAAAATAAATACTGCAAAAAATACATTGCATACTTTTAGATGTTTGGAAAATTAATTGTAGCTGCAAGGTTTCTATTAAAGCTCCTGGTTGGGTTCGATTTAAGCATACAATTTATTTGAAATGATTTTTACAGCGATTTTTTACGATAGATGAAGGATTAAAAGTTCAAAAGTTGTTACAAGAGCTATTTTTTAAGTAAAAAATGAGAATTGAAAGAAAATTGCATTTAAAACATGAAAATTTAATAAAATTCTTAAACTTCACGTTCAAAACTTAATGCAACGAATTGCTAAGCATAAAATTAAATCATTGCTAGAGAAATCTTTTGCATTTCTGTACATTTACTTTAAAAACGAAGTAAATTCGGATTCGGTTTCCTTGTTTTTTATTTCTGAAGTTCCTAAAAGTATGCAACAATTTTCCCCCATATAACCCTCAAAGAAACCTTTGAAACCTCTGCACATTTTCAATAAAAACGAACGATACGGTTTCCTTCCTATTAGCTTCCGAAGTTTCTGGAAGTATGCAACAACATTTCTTCTCCATTAAATGAAACCCTTGGAAATAAAAGCGTTTCGACTTTTCCCATGCATAGAAAATCGTTTCATTTCTTTGCTGTCCAATTTTTATCTTCTTCTGAGATAGGATATAAAATTTCCTAATACAGATGTAGTGTAGAGAAATACTATGCTTTATACATGTGTGTCTATATATTTGTGTATTGTTGTGTGTATTTGTGTGCGCATTTGTGTGTGTATTTCTGTGTATATGTTTGTGTGCGTCAAATACTTTTACGGACTGCAACGAAATAAATGTAATGGAAATAATTTGTACAAATTGACTTAAAATTTGAGCTGCACTGGGTAAATTTTTGTTTTTCGTTTCTCATTTCTTCTGGGTGGAAACTTTTGTGTGTGTCTGTCTTCAGTCAGTGCGACAGGCAGCACTTTCTACCCGCAGAGCCGGCTGCAACCTGGCAACAATACAAAACTTCAATTTATATGCTATACGAATATGCTTCAGAGTACAGCATCGAGCAACAAAAACATCAGCAGCAGCACTCGACAGACCCGAAAATTCAATGACAGACAGATACAAGTAACAACAGTAGCAACAGCAACAGTAGCAGAAGTAGAATAAATGATGGAAGCCTTCATGGGCGGTGGGCGTGTGGTTGAGTCAACTGGTCTGGGGTCTGAATGCACGATAATCCAGATAAATGAGCACCAAATATATTTCATTCGACAGCAAGACAGAGTGCCGCAGCGCGTCGTTTCGCGTTACCTGCTAGGTAATGGAAGGCCTGCCACTTCGGGGCCTCTTCTCCCTCCCCCCCCTTAACCACCATGCCGGGGGCTCTCCCAAAAGTATGCAATACTTTATTCAGCATGTCACTCTTTCAGTAGTCATTCATTTATGCAGCTTCAGAAGGACCTACTTTATTGTGTAACAAAAACAACTACAAACAACTTTGAATGAACCAAAACGGAGACGAGGAGGGGAGGGCAGAAGATTAAGAAGAAGAGTGATAGAAGGAGAGTTTCGGGGGAGGAAGAGTGAGTACAGTTAGCAGAAGAAGCTCAAATAAAACAATGCTAAATCTTTCCTTCCTGTCTGTTTCTCGGCTTTCTTTTTTCGACATGCAAAAATTACATTCCGCCCAAAAGTATGCAATGATGTACAAAATATTTTGCTACTTCCTTCACATGCAGGCGATTTCTCTATTTTGGTCTGTCGGAAAAGCAGCCAAACGTTTTTCGGAGATGCTATTTTTCGTTAAATGAAAATTTATGCGCCAGAAATAATTCACATTTATATCGAGCATCACGGCAGAGTGAATGCAAGCGAAAGAGGGACGGTAAGAAGGGGAAGAAGAGGGAAGGGTAGGGAAGGGAGAGCAGCAAATGCTGTGAGAGAGAGAGAGAATACGAATGAGTTCGCTTTTGCTTTGTTGAAGTTGCATATAAATTGTAAGCAAGCTTAAAACACTGCCATGATTTTTCATGTTCCTCCTTTCGAAGGTTTTGTATTTTTTTTTTCTTATTTAGTTTTTGTTTGTTTCTTGTTTTTGTTTTGTTTTGTTTGTTATTCTTATTTGTGTGCATTGTTTTTTGTTTAAAATGTTTCTATGTTTTGTGTTTATTCAGCTCATGATCATAGTTGAAGTTCCATTCAATGGTTGTTAATTTTTTTCTCTTTTGTTTTTGTTACGTGATTTCAAACTTTTTCAATGTTCAGCTTAAAATAGAAAAAAACTTCAGAAAAAACTACGGAAAAAAATGTAAGTAAGAAGACAACAAAAAAAGACAACTTGTATTTGGATAAAGTTATCAGAATAACTCCCAAAAAATAAAAATTTGTTGGTTTATTAAACTACTCTCGAAGGGGGTATAACAAGGTTCTTCCTCCCAGTTTAAAGTCCCAGGTCTCTGGGACGCATTTTCTTCTAAAGGCTTTCAGTTTCTAAAGGATCTTCCGTCAGATGCTATAAAAGTGTAGGGTGCTTCCTCCTCTGTCAAGTCGACACTACGAACCTTTGTGATTTCTCATTAAATTCCCATTTTTTTATTTTTTATAATCACTTAGCATGGAAATTGTTTCGAAATTTTTTCTCACATAGAAAAATGCTTTTCAAGCGACATTAATTTTTTAATTTCCTGAAAATTGATTGAATTCTGGTGAGATCTAAAGCTTTTTATTGAAAATTTCATTATAAGGTCGTTAAAACCCCAAATGAGAAAATAATGAAAACAACAACAACAGAACGCTTCAAGAGCTCGGATACACTCGATTCGATTGTCGAGTTCATGTTGTTGCTGTTGTTATTGTCGACATTTTACTAATTTAAATAATTTATTTATTACGTTAATTAATAAAATGGAACTCAAATTTTAATTGACGAATGCATCATCGTCGATGCGGCTTAATTAAATTATGAGTTTTTTAATTGCCAGTGCATTTAAATGAACACATGAAAGCCACCGAAGTAACGAGATGCAACAAAATATGCAATCACTCACACACACAAACACAATCAGACACACACACAGGCACACAATCGCTCACACAGTCACACTCAAACTCACACATGCTCAAATACACAAAATCGTATATCAAGTATTGAAGTACTCGACAGGAAAAAATGCTATACTCATACATCTACTAACTCTCTCTCTCTCTCTCTCTCTCTCTCACTCTTTCTATCTCTCTCTCTCTCGCTCTCTTTGTGTATGAAGTAGTTAATGTAATTTCAAGTGTTTTTAATTTATACACTCTTCCATTTGAGCCACTCAGATGCTAATTCAATAAAATCTACTTTTTTTTTTAAATAATGCAATCAAATAAGATTTTCGCAAAGCATTCAAGCTTTTAGAGGCTTATGAGTATGAATGAATATACGGCTGGCTTTGTTAAAGTTTCAAAGCGATCAAGATTCATTAATGAAAAGCCTGAAAATTGCTATAACGTCAATGATTCATTGAAATCATCAAAAGGATTTGAAAGAGCTTCATTAGCTTTCCTAAAAACGATGAGAGTGCTTTGAAAAAATTATTCAAGATAGAATACTGCAGTTATTACAAAGGCTTTAATGCATTTTGAATGAATGAATAAAAAACTTCAAAAAAAACCTTGAGGAAAACATCAAAGCTAAAGTATTCATTGAAAGTTTCAGTAAAACATATGAAAAAGATTCAAGAAAAGTCCAAATTTATAATCATGAAATGCTTGAAAGACGAAGATGAAAAGAAGAAGAAGAAAAAGAACAAGAATATGGCAAACGTTTAAAGAAATTAATAATAAACAAATCTCTTTTGCTCACTTAAATGAATGTTGAATACGCAGAAAAGAATACTTGAAAAATGCTTTATTGTAATCGTGAATTAAACTTATTTAAAGAAAGAAAGAAAATGTATTCATTATATTCATACATTCAAAAATTTCAGAATGATTCGCAATATTTACAAATGAAAGTGTATATAAAAATATAATTTTTTAAAAATGTAAATACAACAATGATTTCGAATGAAAATTAAATGCAAAAAGGATAATTAATAAATCCTTATTAAAAATAGTAATAATAATTATGCTTAATTTATAAGAATAACAATGAAGAACAATGAATAATAATACTATAGAAAAACTGATATCTCAGCTGTTCTAAATATACCCCTGAAGATATGCAACATGTTGGTAGATTATTAAATTTAAAACTTGATGGGAAACAACAGTTGTTGTTAATTAAATATAACAACGAGCACCGGCAATGAAACAACGTCAATCAACACCATAACAATTGAAAATTGTTTCCAACAGTAATAACAACAGCAACAACAATATTCAGAAAAAACTTTTCCTTGTATCGTAGTAACTATTATTTTAATAAAATCACTATGCACGAGTATAACATGAGTCTAAAGTGCTGCCAGGTATTTTGCAGAAACAACAACAACAACAACAATAATAATACCGGGAAACAACAACAACAATAATAATAATACCGGGAAACAACAACAACAATAATACCGGAAAACAATGAGACCAAATACAACAACACACAAGGAACTAAGTTAATGAATGAAAGGAATGAATTAAATTGAATTTCGAAATACTTCAAGTGAAGTGAAAGAAAAAAAAAACGCAGAAGCAATTACTATTAATTGTTGTGAATGTTTGAGTGAGTGAGCCAGTGAATGAATACGGAAGGGTGAAGTATGTAGATGCATATAGAGTGAAACGGGTAAGAACGACTCTATTCACCTTTCAGAATAGTCAGTGGAAGCATAGTTGTTCAGCTCATTGAATGTTCACAGTTCCGCGAGTTCACTGTACGTACGAATACGAATAAAACTATCGTATTTAGTACACTGTACTGTTCTTTTTTTCTGTTGAACTTCCGGTTGTTTTTTTTTTAACTTCAACCCAACTACTCGAAGTTGTCAAAAATTTATAAAGTTTCCTTTCAAGTATTCAATTATTTACAAAATGGTGCCTCTACGATGCTGCTTTCATTCTATACATTAACTCTAAAAGCATGCAACACTTTCTGTGTTATTTTGTTTTTGTATTTTTTTTTCTTTTGGTTTTTCTTCTCCTTTTTTGTTGTTTCTCCTTCGGTGTTATTTTGTTCATTGTTCAAGCATGAAATTGAAATTTTCTACACTCTCCAAATCATGGAAACTTTCGTGTCTGTGTGTGCATGTGTCTGTGTGTGTTACGAGTATTTTGTGAGTTATGAGTACATATGTACATGTAATATTTTACACTTTAACAATAAGTTTTCAAAACATGAAGTTTTTAATTTTTTGGGGGTGTTTTTATTCATTAATTTTTTTAGTTATGCTTCGGAACAGAAATTAAAGAGAAACTTAATAGTAAAAACAACAGAGTCGTTGTATTTGGATAAGTTTTTACTAAAAAGAATAATAATGCACTCTAAAATGTAATATCTTGGAAAATTATTAACTATTATATTTTTATTAATATTTCTTTATGTATTTTCTAAAAACTAATTTTACCATCAATCAAAATAGCCATCAATTTTATTTGTTGTACACATCATAAGGAGTTCAGAAAACATTTATAAAAAGGTTTTTTAAATGTATTTCCTTAAAAAAATTCGCCAAAAATAAAATACAAAGTCCGGAAAATTTTTACATTTTTAGATATTTTTTTTCGGAATAAAAGTAAAAATATTTCAAGTTTCTCCGTGAATAAAAGAAAATTAAGCTTTTATTTCTCCTATTTTTCTTTTCTCTTGCAAGATAAACGCCTAAAAGTATGCAAATCAATTTAGCAGGCATAATAAACTGAGAGCACGTGTTTTATGCACAAGAAAACTTGTGTCAGTGTGAGTAATAAGAAAGAAAGTGTGTGTGTGTGTCTTAGAGTGTATGTAAATATGTGTGTACATTTGTTCTGTTCGTATGTGTGAGTTTGTTCCTTGGTAGTAAATTCAAGCTGAACACAACCAAAATTTATGGCTCACACACGCACATGAACACACACACAAACAACACAGAGAAACGAACTACTACGAAGCTACTTAAGAAAACAAAAGGGAAGAAAAAAAATTCCACAGAAAATAAGATGCACCCAAAAAACCCAGCGATAAAAAAATGAGACTCAAAGGAACGGGATTAAAATGTGTTGCGAAAGTGTTGCAAAAGTGATACGCAAACACATAAAAAGGAAGTGAAAAGTGTATGGAAAAATATTTTTAAATTCATATCTGAAGAGAAGTAGAGATAGAAGCAGTGTGAAAGAGAGGAAGACTGAGAGGAGGATAGAGAGAAAGACTGAGAGCAAGAGAAACACAAAAGGAAGGTGAAAGAAACTAGAAGAATGGTCAGCAAAGAGAAGCAACAAGAAGAAGCAGAAGTACAAAAAGAAGAAGAAGAAGAAAAAAAATATAATAATAATAATAATAACAAAAACAAAAACAACACCTACACCATGTACATCAAGCCTGAAGATGAGAAAACCCCAAATATCCACATTTTTATTAACGAAAAAATATTTAAAAAGGGGTTTAAAAAAAGAATAAAAAACCAATAAATTTACTTTCTATCTACAAAGCATTATTACGGTTCGTCGCCTTGGCGGCTGGTTTGCATAAATCTCATGTAGAGCATGAGAAGAAGATGAAGAACCGGAAGAGGAATAAGACGAAGGAAAACTTTAGAGGCACGTAATGAAAGAAGAAGAAGAAATTTAAAAAAGGGACATTAAAAATATGCCTCAACTCAAATCAGTTAAGACGCTTGTTCGTTGTGATGAATGAGGTAAAAAAGAGATTAAAATAAAAAGAAGAATCACGTAAAATAACTCACCATGTTAACAGCAACTGAAGCAAGCACGTGACTCTGTCTGTTTATCTGTAAAGATTAAAGAAAGAATGTCAGTTAAAAATTTATTTCCAGTTACAGAAAGAGGGACTATTAAAAAGCTCTCAAATGGAAATAATGTAGAAAGGCAAGATAAGTGAATGGAGTCTTTTGAGCTAAACACTTAGGACTCAGATTTGTATGAAAGAAACCCAGAAAGAGTACCGTCTTTAGCCTGACCTGAGCTCAAATACCCTCACGCACCCTTACGATTTGTATGGCCTATGAAAAAGTGGTCGTTCCAGACCTATTTCTGGATGAGTATACTCGTATAATATTGATCTTAGATGTAAGGATATTTAATTATTACGGAAATAACTCAATGCCCAAGAAAGTCTATGCAGGGGAAGAGAGAGAGAGAGAGAGAGAGAAAAAGGACAATGAAAGATGGATAGAAGCAGAGAGACGAAAGAGGAATGATGGATAAAAGAAGGAGGGAGAGAGTGAGTGCGGAGAAGATGGAAATTAAAATTGATTAAATAAAATCAAGTAAACACAAAACAACAAAGTAGAACAAGGAACATCAAAGGTTGGATTGAAAAAACGAAGAGATGAATAGGAAGAAAATGAAGAAGAAGAAAATGAAGTGGATTATTCCGCTGCTTTCATCAAAGAAAGCATAACAAAGCGTTTTAAAGTATATACTAAAGCTTTTACAAGAACTTGTTCTAATTGTGTAAAAGATGACGGTATTTTTTCAAGAGATGACACTTTCTTTTCTTTTTTCCTTCCCTTTATATCGCTCTCCCATTCTCTGTCACTCTTTTACTCTCTTATTCTCTTCCTAATTTGTTTATCGCGCATTTCAAATTTTTTTTTTGCAACATTGCAATAGCTATTAACAGCAACAACCAAAACAAGTGCATTTTAATATAAAATACAAGACTTCCTTTGCGGGTTCATATTTTCAGTGTATTGTTTTGTTGTTCTTGTTTGCAACACTTAAGCAACAAAACAAAAGATGTCATCGTCGTCATCGTGTTGCTGCTGTGGTAAGTTATGTTGTTGATGTGAACGCTTTGGTTCGTCCAAAAACTCTTAAACACTCTTGAAAAATGCTAGAATTTCAGACCAAAACTCATGCCTACGTAGCTGTTATCCTTCTACTCGTCTATTTCTCTCTCTCTTTTTCTCCCTATCTCACCCTCTCTCTACCTCTGACCCTGTGACATTATCAGGGCTTACATTTTTCAAAACCTTCCTCCATCACCCAGTCCTTATTTTACACTCATTCAGAGGCGCTCCTCTCACTTTCAGTCTCCGGATTTTTCTTGTTTTTTAGTATATCTGATTTTTATTTATTCTTTGATGTTGTTGCTTTTTTCATAATCATAAGAGGCATTGTAACCGTTAAAAATGTTACGCACAATAGCAAAGTTGTTGGCCCCTATATTTGATGTTGCTGTTGTTGACAGCAGCTACAAATCATCATCACAGAAAACAATGAGATGGTAAAAGAGAGAGATAGAGTGGTGAGAGAAAAAAACCAAAGAAAGTACCAAAAGCAAAGAGAAAGTAAGGAAGGAGATGAGGACTAAAAGTAGGCACGATGTTCAAAGTACGAGTATAAGTGTAAGTATTCAGTGGACAAGAGAGTGATTATGTTGGGGTGGGGACACCAGAGGGGGGGGGGGGGGGGGAAAGAAAAAGGAAACAAGATGCCGACACTTCCTGATGTGACGTAAAGGACTCACGGGTGACGTGGTCGCTATGGTTGTTGACACATAGCAACAAAAAACGAGTGAAAATACACGATAGGACTGTTTGTGTGAAGAGAGGGCAGAGAGAGAGAGAAAAGGACGAAGAGAGAGAAGGAACAAGAGAACAGGATTAACAGAGAGGGAGAGGTGAATGTTTGAAAAGTATGGCAAAAGAAATGGGCCCCTGCCGTGGTGCCTTTTGAAGCAGCTTCTTTTAAGTTTATAGTTTTACCTTTGTTTATATCCTCTCTCTGCGAAAAGCTGAAAGAAGCTACTTCAAAAGAAGACGCATTTGTTACGTACTCATCCTTCAAGGAAGTCAACACCTGACTTCAAAAGATTGCCTAAGAACCCTATAGACGATCAAAGAGCAAAACAGGAACTTCAAACAGAATTCCCATTTTCTCCTATAGACTCTCTTTCCCGCTCTCTTTTTCTCTCTCTCTCTCTCTCTCTCTTTCTTTCTGTCTTTATTTCTGTCCTCATTTTTCTAGTATTGGTTCATCTTCCGTTTATTCATGTTCACATTGTTTATCATTCGTCTTTCATATTCTTAAAGTTCGTTGTCGTTCTCTCTCTCAGTCTCTCACTCTATTTATCTCTCTTTATCTCCCCCCCCCACCTCTCTTTCTCTCTCTCTATTTTTCCTTATATTACGCTTTCTTTTATTCTGTTTCTTTGTTTATATTTTTTTATAATACTTTCTACTAATGAAACTTTTTTAAATTGCATTCATTTAAATGTTGTACTCTTTTGTTGTGTTTTTGTTTTCTTTTCTCTTTTTCTCTCTATGTTCTTTTTTATTATTTTCTTTTATAATATTATTTCATCTCTTTTCTTGCTTTTCTTTTTCTTCTTCTAACCAGGTTAATTTTTTAGTCTACTTCCATTTGTTTTATCTTTTCAGATCTTTGTTAAGTGACACTTAAGCGCCAAGTGTTTCAGATTAAAGCAACTATTATTACAACTATATTATTAGATTAAAAACTTTACTGGTACTTTGTAAATTGTACCATAAAATGATTAAATGATTGGTTTGAGAGGCACTGGAGTCCCGTACATAAATAAAGCACTACAGTATACAGCACTGGAGTAGAGTAGAGTAGAAAAATTAGTCTTTCAAGTGCATCAGGACTTTTTTCTAAATTTTTTATAGACGCAGATCCTGAATGACGGTAAGGAAAAATATACATTTATATGTACAACAAGTCTTTTTTTAATACAGATCAATCGATAGACAAACTTTTGAAATATCTATCATCTTCATTGATATCATATGATCAATATTTCTGTAGGATAAAAATGCATCCTTCGGAAATAACATGTCACGTAATCGTCATTTGGAAGTCACATGTCACGTAAAACATTTTCATCAACTTATGCTATATGTATGAATCATAAAGCACAATTCTCTGGTGTGATTATCAACGACCGCAACGTGCACCAAATCCTCACTTTAATAGAAATGATGTAAAAAGTAAATAAAGCTTTTTTTTTTTCCTGATCAAATTTGGCAACTTTTGTCAACCTTTTTTCGCCTCCTTTTTGCCCTATTTCCCCCCTTTTCTAGCCCTCTTTTTCCGTTTTCGCACAGCTGCTACAAAATTCGCGACATTTCGTTGCGAGGGATGAATTTTTGTTGATTTTTTTTCGAAATACACCACATGCAAATGTACCGTTCACGCGGGTATATTTTATAGCGACCACCTACGGTGAAATACGGTATCTAAAGGAAGGATTACGTTTTTTTTCGAAAGGATTAAATTTAATAAATATTTTGCATAAAATCTGAAAGGTATTAAAATATCAAATAAAATTGCAAACCCGACGATAACGGTCCCAAAAAGGATCAACACATCATCAACATCATTATCATTAACAACAGCGTCATCATCATCATATCACCATCGTTTACACCATCATTATCAGTATTATCAGCCTAATCAACTCCATCATCATCACCATCATCATTACCGGAATCACCATTGTCACTATCATTATTATTATTACTGTGAGGTCAAAAGTGTGGCACAGCAAAAAGACAACAAAAGCTAAACAACAACAAGAACAACAACAAAAATAATACCATACTTATTAACAACATAATACAAACATTTCGCAACCCTTTTTTACAATATTTTTATACATACTCGTTCGTACAGCGAACAAAGAGAACGAGATTAGAAAATGAAAACACCGAAAACACGAAAAAAACACCGCTTTAAAATTGCGCTTAGCAACAACCCAATCATAGAAGAAGACATTTTTTCATACGTGTTTTTTTAGATATTCAAAATACTAAAAATCGTTCATCCTTGTTGCTAAGTGCAAATTTTTTGTAATGTTTTTTGCGATGAGGGTACTTTGAATAGTGGCTGAGTTGTTGGTGGTGGTGGTGTTGTTGTTGTTGGTACTTTTTTCCATACTTAAAATATCAAAAGTACGCCATGTACAGGATGTGGTTTTCGTCCTTTTTGCATTTGGTCTGCTTTTTATATGCCATCAAAAATAAAATTTAGCCACAGATGATTTTGTTTTCCTCTTTGCGTTTGCTTTTGCTATTGCTGTTGTTGTCGTTACTTCTGCTTTTGCGATTTTATTTGATGAATACGCGTGAGTTTTTCGTTCGAGTGTATGAATGTGTGAATTTTAAAACTTTTATATAATAAATACGTGATGCGGTGTGTGTTTATATGTATGAAGTGTGCTTGCTTGCTTTGAGCTTGTACACACACAGCCATACACACACACATATACACACACAACTTTTTGTTTCTTGTTTTTTGTGTTTTTTTTTTGCTTTTGTTTCTTGCTTTTCTTTGTTGCTCTTGTTTTTTATGCGCCCTCATCCAGTATCTGCAAATAATGTGTGTATTGTGCAACCCTGTTGGCGGGGAGGGGGACGAGGAGGGGCAAAAGTAGCACTTCAATTTACCCATTTTAACAGCTTTCATTTTTTTCCTGTTGCCTTCTTCTCCTCTCTTTTTGGTGTGCCTTTTTATAAGTATGTATTATAAAAACGCATCAAAAAACGGTATCAAAAAACGCATCAAAAAACCGTATCAAAAAACGGTATCAAATATTTGATGGTTTTTTATTTTTATTTCTTAACTTAAGTTATTTATTCACATTTTTTCTTTAGTTTAATTTAATTTTTTTTTTTATTTAATTTTTTTCTATTTTTAGTTTTACTTTTTAATTTATGTTTGAAAATAATTTAAGCTGACTTGAGTAGTTTATTGTGCATAAAAATACGGGCGGATTTTCGCCCTGCTTTTTGCCAGTATTTTTCTGGTTTTTTCGCGTCGGAGGTATTTTTATCATTTCTTTTTTTAAGAGTTATCATAGTTTTCTCTTTTTTCTTTCTGCCAAATTTTGTGCGTTTTTCCTTTGAGTTAAGTAGAGGTTTTACTCGGATGGTTACCTTTGCTTATAGTTTTTTAGGTTTATTTTTCGTTTTTGTACGGGTTCTCTCCGGTTTCGTGAATTAACAGATAACGGCGAATAGCCACTATTATTCTTTTGTGACGTTGATGAGCTGCTTATTGTGCTTGTTAATCTGCTTGTTGTTGATGAGGTTGTTGTTGCGTACTAAAGATGTCATATTTTCGCTTAAAGATGTCATTCATCAGTTAACTTTTTCTCTTTAAAGAGATTTGATCTATAATTTAAGTACTTTATTATTGTAAGTATTTTAATTGATGCATCTATTGGAAAGGCTTGGAATATATTTTCCATCATTCATATTTGCTGCTTCTGTCCTCTGAATATTCGAGACAGTTTCGGCCCACTCTTTTCCGAGATTTATTTCAAAATTTCAATTTATTTCCATATTTCTTTCTCTGCGTAAATATTTCTTAAAGATTACAGTTTAATCTTTTACATATTCATCGAACATTTGTTACTTTTCCCCCTCACCGACACCGCCACAAGTTGTTTGAGTGGCTTTTGTTCAAAACGCATTGCTTTCGTTTTCTTTACTTTTGAAATCGCCGACGTAATGCGTCGACGTTACGTAGTAAGCGGTAAGCTTCTCATCGCGTTCATATTTCATTCGCATTGTGAACTGATCGCTTTTTATGCGTGCCTGCGTATCTACAGCTCATTGCTTGGGTACTCGTAATTCTATTAGTTTAGCGATGTGTAAAGGAAGCACTTAACAACAATCTGCGTGCCGATCGGATACTCAACACCCTCTCGCCTCTTCCACCGCCCACCAAACGAGAGTGAAATCACATTAAATTTAAAAAGAAAAGCAAAACAACAATAAAATATACACTAAAAAGATATAAAGCTTATGAAAGTAAGAGAAGTGCGTGGTGCTACGGTAATATAAAGAATACACTTTATTAAAGAAAAAACAAGAGGAAAGAAGAAAATAGAGTAGAATAGAGTGGAGTAGAGAGGAGTAGCGTGGAGTGGAGTAGAGTGATTGGAGTAGAGGGAGTGAAGTACAGGGAAGTAGAGCCGAACAGAGAGGAGTAGAGTGGAACAAAGTGCTGAATACAGTAGAATGAGGTAGAGATTGAAGCCGTATATGTGCAGCTTAGGTTGCAAACAAAGGCTTCTGTTTCTGTTGTTGTTATTGTTGTTCCAATGACGGCCTGCCTTCTTTCGCCGTTGCCGCCGTCACAGGGTTAAGGTTAATTTGCGTTAACCGCGTAGACAGCGTGTCTCCAGTTTCGCTGCTGTTCAGGCAAATCTTCTTGTTGTAGTTTTCGTAACTTAGTAACTCGCAATCTAATAACACAATCTCTATAAGAAACTCTACAACCTGTTTAAAAAAATGTGCAAAAAACCTCTGCAAAAAAATCCCTAAAAACGTCTGAAAAACCAGAAAAATTTATAATTTTCTGGACTTGTGTTTTTAAGTATCTTTTGCTAAAAATCTGCAAACTCTGATCTAAACTCTGTGACTTTGAACTTTAGTTCCGCGGATTTTTACGATAACTCAACAGCTGCTGATGCTGCTGCTGTTCACCTGGCGTGTCCACTTCTGTCAGTTTGCTTGACCCTCAGCGCAGTTCTTCGTATGACTTGAGCACTCAAGCATCAACTGTCATTAGGCGTGTCTGTCGTTTCTTCTACTCTTTTTATCTGTTTCCTTACATTTCCCTAATTATTATTCAGGTTCTTGCAGGTGTTGTTGTTGGTTTTTATACGCCTGACTTTTTGTATAACCTACTGTAACATTATGCGTTTTTTCTTCACTATATACACTTCACACACTTTGAAGTGAGATGAAAACAGTGCAAAAAACAGTTAGTATGCCAACAAATTAGAACAATAATTCACAGTTTCTCATTTATTAAAAATTAGAAAGCGTGTTTAATAATTGTAATTTGTATTTTTATAGCTTAGAAAAAAATACTAAACTTTGCTCTCAATTTTCAAGCCTATGAAGAAGTCAATCGTTTAGAAATCTAAAATTTATCATCATCAAAGGCGAAATGAATTCAGTAATCATCTTATAATAATCATTATTAATCTACACAAAGAGCCGTTAGATCGAAATTATAAGCATCAAACTCATGATCATTTCCATCATCAACGTTCACTATTTTGAATTCATTCCTTATCCATCATCGTCCATCCATTATAGAGCGTATAATAATCATGATCATCTAGCATCTATAAACGGTTTATTGTCCATCACTTGGGAATTATCATCCACTGCATCACTGATGAATTCCATGATCAATTATAATTTATCGCTCATCATTCGAAATGCATCATTCCTCTTTCGTTGTTGATCTTTCATCGTTCATTCTTTATCTTACATCTTTCAGCGTTTATTTTTCGTTGTTAATTTGTCATCGTTCATCTTTCATACTTCGTTTTTCGTCGTTCATTTTTCATCGGGCAGCATTCGTCGTACACTGACCATTCATCATCAATCATTAGTCGTATATGTATTTACCATCATTTAAAATTTATTCATCATCTCTGTGTGTTCATGTCTCGTAATTCCTTTATTCCCCTCCATTCATTTCTCATCATCCGTTCATTCTTATCCGTTTATTGTCCACTGTTCATCATCTGTCTGTCATCATCCATAATTTATAATTTCTTAATGTGCATTTATGAAAACTGTATCGTCATTCATCTTTTATAGTTTATAATCGTTAATCTTCACACCATCTGTTCCATCTTTTATAATCCTATCGATTAGGATTCATCGTTCATTAAACCACTCTTCATCATATTCGTTAAATTAAAGAACATTTATAGATTCTACTCAAACTCTTTTAGAACCTTAAGAAACCGTCTAAGATTAAAAAGTCTTTAATTCAAAGACTTCCTTTGAAACTTTAAATCCGCTGAACATCCGTTTAAACGTCCGTTGATAATGAGTAAAAGAAAACAAAAGAAAAGACAAGGAACAGAAAAGAAAATAAGAAAGTCAAATTTCGTTGCAAGCAGTAAAAGTGTACCGAGTAGCTGTAACTAGTCATTAGCTTAATTAGACGCAGGGGCAATACAGGGTGTTCAGTGTTCAAGTCGTAAAAAGCGAAGAATATCAAATTGGGAACATACAAAAAAACACAGAATGAAGGGGACGACGACAAGTAAAGAAGGTTGACGATGAGAAGGGGCGGACCGGGGCAGGACTACGGGGACGACGAAGAAAAGCAAATGAGGACAACTTAAGACTTCAAGACTGCTGCTCTTAGTTTTTGCACACAACAACAACAACAACACCAACAACAAGCACCACAGCACAACTACAAAAACTTATTATAGACGTGAGGGAAAGAGAGAGAGAGAAAGGGACAAGAAGAGAGGAGGGAACCGATATCCACTCAGAGCGAAGTTAGTCGAATAAAACAAAAAACACAACCCAAGAGATTCTTTTATGATTGTTAACATTTCTGGAGATGGGCGAAAGTTCTTAACACTGAAAACCTACTCGAGTAATCCTGAGTGTGTCTCAAAGGAAAGACTCGAACACGGAACAAGGATGCGATATCCTTGTGTTCAGGATAAATACGCTGCTAATAAAGTATTAATTTATGCATTGACATGCGAGTAACATCATGGCTACATACGAACAACATGTGATGCAGTGTTCGATGCAGAGATTTTTGCTTCTTAATGAGATAAGAGTGAGAAGAGCGAGAAATAAAGAGAGGGGGCAGGAGGAAACTAATAAAGAAGAAAACTCGAAGAAAAGAAAGAAAAAAGAAGAATTCATTTGTCCGGGAAAAAAAGTGTAAAACAGGGGAGAAACTCTAGAAGATTGAGTTTTAGAAGATGATGAGGTAGCAAAAGAAGAGGACGCAGCAGAAGAAGAAAAACAAAACAGAAGAACTGCAGGCATAAAGGGAATCTGAAAAGGGAACGAATCTGATCTTCAAGATAATTTGGAAGATAATGAAGGCAACTGAAAGCAAATCTTCTGAGCAGGTTGATGCTGATGATGATGATGATGATGACGAGCTGGATGTGGATGACGATGGATGACAGCGTTATAAAGAAAAGAATGAAAGCTTTAAAAACCAGACTGAATGACTTCAATTTTAGGAATAATTTTTTTTGTTTTTTTGTTTCCTTCAAGTCTATCGAAAGGTGTGAGCGGAGATAAGATAATGAAAGAACATAATCACCGTCATCATAGATAATATCATTATTATTGTCATCAGCATCATCATTATCAAGTTTAGCGTCCTTTAAACAAGTGTTCGTTGCATTCTTTGGCTTTAAAATGAAGCCGGAAGGCACTACGAAGCCAATGTAAAATTTTCTCTTGATAAGAGGACGAGAATGAAGATGACGAAGAAGAAGATGAGGAATAAGATGAACAAGAAGATAAGAAATAAGACGCAGACAAGATGAGGAAGCCGACGAAGAGGATGTAAAATTGTTGGGCTTTTCATTCTACACATCTTGCTCTCTTTCTTTCCTTTCATTCCAATCATTATCATCATTACGTTTTCTTGACTCATCAATCGTTCGCCTACTTCCTCTTCTTCTTCTACTTCGTCATTCTCTAGCTATGCTTCTTCTTCCCCTTGGACATTTCCAGCAAAGTGAACACCAAAAAGAGTTTAACACGGTTTAGAAAGGATTTAAACTGTGTAACAGCAGCAAAAACAACAACAACAACAAACTTTTGTCAAAGGATCTCGTACTTCATGTTAGAATTGTCCCTCAGCTTTTAAGGATTTATGATGATAATGGTGACTTTCTCTACTATTTCAGAGGTTGTGCAATGAAGGAGAGAGACAGAGGGAGGAGATATCGTGATGCTTTATGTTTTCGTGAAAAGCTTTCTGAAATGAATGCTTGCTGTCAGTTATTTGAGAGGGATTAGCTTAAAGTGTTCTGTACTATTGTATATAAAGTACTCATGATATATACATATGTATGTATAATATGTACATATTTATATGTATACTCGTATTTATTCCTCGATGTATATGAATGTGTATGTTTATATATTAATCTCGGAGTTCCTTTCAGGTACTTTGTGTTTGCAAATCTTTTGATTTTAAAATTACTTCGATTTTAGATTAGAATTTTTTTTAATACAAAAGACAAGAAACTGAATTCAAAAGGAAGATTTGCCTTTTCAATTAATTCGGTTTTGCAATTAGTCAAAAGATACTCTTATAATGATAATTTAGTGGTTAAAATTAAACAGAACCAGAGGGTAGAGAGAGAGAGAGACTACTGTAGAGGCAGAAACAGAGGGTGAGAAAGAGAGAGAGTGAGTATTGTAGAAGCAGAAATCCCGTGGAGGGCGAGAGAGAGAAAGGGTATTTTATCAAGAGAGTACTCTAAGAGAGAGAGTATTCTAATCAAGATAGTGTTATTAAGAGGGTACTGTACAGACAGTGTTAATCAAGAGACTACCATCAAGAGAATATTCTATAAAACGATGGGAAAAATAATAATCTTCTGCTATAACTTTCAAGATTTGATAACCAGATGACTTCTTAATGTAAATTTGGATGGAAGTTGGCCGAAATGCACACGCAAGAAGTTGTTAACTCTTATTCTATTTAAGTAACTCTTATTTAAATTTAAGATTTAGATACCCTTAATAGTATTATATTATCTTTTAGTATTATATTAAGAGTATTCTATATATTAAGGGTATTTGCCAATTTATCAGCTACCATTTTACTAATACGCTGAGAGTTTGAAATCAGTTTTAAATAAATAAAAGTAACTTCTATAATTCACTTAATATTATAGTCTCAAGAAACCAAATGCGCCTTTCCTTATACTTTAATATGCAATTTTTTTCCATAATATTTACTTTAGAAATTTGTTATCTTAGAATGCGAATAACGAGTTCAGATATTGTTTAATTATTAGTAAACTAAACTTGACCCGACAAAATGGCAATCAAGTTTCACTCTCATCATGTTGCATCAAATTGAAATGAGAAAAATGTTGCAGAAAAAAAAGAAAATAAAAAACATGGAATAACTGGAAAAGCAAAAAAATAACAAATGCTCTTGAAATCGAAAACGCTTCAAAGCAGTAGTCATTTTTTTTCAAAAGCTTCTCATGAAAAATAAAAATGAATTTGCTGCTGTTTCTGTTGCTTATGTTTTTGGTGTTGCTGTTATTGTTTGTGTTGCTGTTACTAAGCGGCAATAAAAATAACAAAAAAATTGTTGTCAAGCATTAAAAATCAGCAGATGAAGTTTTTGCGTCTCATTTTATCATGTTTTTTTTTACTTTTTCTTTGTCATTTTAATTTTATTTTATTTACTCGTATTATTAGATTCTGAGAAAAAAAATGGGGATACTTTGCAAAAAAAACAAGCAACCAAAAAATTACAAAACTGAGCAATAAAACTACTGAGTAGTTTAGCAGGAGGCAGCAACAACAAATTACTTTAAATTAAGCTGTCATGCACGCATGGCAACAGCAGCGGAAAATCGACGAGGTCTGAGTTCTCCATGAATTCAGTATGCGACTGAATTGTTGATATTTCTATTGTTGTTGTTACTGTTTGCATTGTTGTTACTTTGTAGTTGCTGTCGTTGTTGTTGTCGCTATTGTTGTCAACTGACTAATTGACTGTCTCAGTTGTCTGCATTGCATAAAAAGACGCACACACAAGCACAAAAGCAGATGAATTCACATGTATTTGCAGGTGAAAAATTGCAATGATTGCCATGTTGACAATATATAGTGTGAGTGACAGCACGTCAGCAGCAGCAGCAGAAGTTGATGCATCAAATTGCAGTTGAAAATTAATGCAACAGCAAGAAACAAGAGCTAAAGTAAAGAAAAAACAAAGGAAGCGAAAGAGTTGCTGCAGCGGAAGCGACAACTTCAAGAACAAGACACAAAAAGAGGAGAAGAAGAGTAAGAAGAAGAGAAAAAAGAAGAAGAGTAAGAAGAAGAGAAAAAAGAAGAAGAGAACGAGGAGGAGAACGTCGAACCGCAACCACATAAAAGTGATGTCTTTCCTCTGAAGTGCAGTGATTTTTTGCCGGTTTGCTGCTGTTTCGTTTGTTGCTTTTATTGTTGTGCATGTTGTTCTTGTTGTGCATGTTGTTATTGTGCATATTGTTGTTGTTCTTGTTGTTGTTGCGCGTAGAAATTTCAAGCTATGCTAATAAGTTGCTGCTGCTGTGAAGTTTTCTTCAAGTTGTTGTTCAAGTTGAAGCTGCTCAAGCGACTTGGAGACATCATTCTTGTTGTTGTTATTGTAGTTGTTGTAGGTGTTATTGTCCCTTTTGCTCCTTCTCAAACTGTTGTTGTTATTAGTGTGGCAATTTCAGCCTTGCTCCTTCTCCTTGTTGTTGTTGTTCTTATTGCTAATTTTTGTTGTTGTTGCTTGTTTGCTGTTGTAAAAATTTTCAACAGTTGACAGCTTTATTTGTCATATTGACAGATTTTTTTTTGTGCTTCTTTTATGGCGAAAAATTTGTGTTTTTTAACACTTTTCTTTTATTTTCTTACTCTTTTCCTTCTCTCTCAATTTCATTATTTTCTCTCTTTTCTTTGCTCTCATGTAACAAGTTTGCTTGTTAAACTTCTTCGAGTTCCTTCGCTTGTTATTTCAAGTATTTTGATGTCCTTTTTTAGCCTCGTATTTGCTGGTCAACATCTTCTCACTCAAAGTGAAGCTTTGTGCTGGCTCATTATAAAAAAGTTTATTGACCCTTGACCGCGGTGTTGTTGTTGTTTTTGTTGTTGTTGTTGGTTCCGTCGTTCTTAAAACTTCTGTCTGTTATTTCAGAAGTTTTCTACCCTTCAAGTTGCTGGCTCTTCTTCTGGTATTTCTTTTTTTCCAGCCCTCTCGAGTTGTCTGTCACCGGTTTGCGGTGCAAAAAGTTTGTCCCGACATTTTTTTTTAACTTTTACGGGGAAATTCTTAAAATAATAATAAGAATAATAAAAGAAAAAACGAGGCAGAGTTCTTAAAACTGCAAATTTTGAAAAAATCTTCTTTAATGTTTGTTTCTTCTTTAATTTATAACGCACAGAAGGAGGCGTGGCAGGTATCAAAGAATCTATATATTCTTGATTGATTAGATTGATTGATTAGATAACATGGACTTCAGATAATGTAAGCCAACAAAATTTAATTCAGAAACCAAAAATCAATAGCAATTAATCCAGAAATAATGGGCGGGACACGCCCACTTTAATAGAAACCACATAAAATCGGATTAATGATATCGGCTGTGTTCTAGAGTAACAAACTGTAAACAATTTTGAAATACTGAAGTGGTTAGTAAAAGTATAGTATAGATGCTTCTCAAGTAGTAAAAAATTCCCTCTGGAGCTTATTTGCTGCAGTTAACAACATTGTTAAGTTTGTTAAATTTAGCATTAAATGAGTTGAGTTGAGTTGACTTCAACGAGTCACCAACAGAAAGCAACACAACGTAAAGGATGTGAAAAGAGCCTGCGTAAAGCATAAACTACAGAGACAAATAATAAGTAGACAAAAAAGCGTGCGGGGAAAATATGGCAAAAAAAGGTAGTAAAAGTTTAGCAAGAAAAAATTTTAACAAAAGCTTATAAAAAACATTTAATGAGCAAGCTTTTTATACATCGCATGGGGAAAGGGAAGGGAGACGGGGCGAGGGGAGAAGTACAAATAGTAAGCGGCTTAAAATAAGAGTATAATGAGAGGGAAGAAGGAAAAAAAGAAGAAGGAACGTGGATGGATGGATGAATGGATGTGATAAGTAGAGAAACGAAGAGTAAGAGCCCGATGAGGATGTGGATGATGGGCAGGACCCCTTGAGGCGGGGGAAGGTGGAGAGGGATCGGGGTTGAATGGTAAACTTACAGAGTTTGCTGGTGCTGTTGTAGTCGTTGTTGATTGTCTGAATATAATGATTTCTTTTTAAGTTAGTCTTGAAAACCTGGAAAGAGAAAAACAATAAAAGTTCATAAGATTAGACAGTCATAGAGGAATAGAGAGAGAGGGAGGCAAAGAGAGAGACGGAGACCCAGAGACGGTTGGAAGGACACAGAAAAGGATTTTTGTAGTCCAATAATAATTAAAATTTATAAGATAATTGAAATACAATTTTATTGCAATTAGTTTTAACTCACTAAATCCTATTTTGCACAATACTTTTATTCAACAATATATCGAAATTTCACAATATTAATATAATTATTCATTTTAAGAAAGAAAAGAACAAAGTCCAGAAACTGATACAATTAAAAATATTAACAAATTGAATTAAAAAAAACGAAATCCCAAAAATTGATGCATTTAAGAAAAAACTAGTGAAGTCACAGTTGATGAAGTCACAAAAACGCAAGCAATTTTATTAAAAGCAGATGATTTTTAGTTGTCGTTCAGATTTTTTTTCTAGTAGTTTTTTAAGCATTTCCTTTGTTTGCTTATTTTGTTGATGGTGCTTGAAAGCTTTTAACAAGGAAAACAATAAAGAAGAAGGGAGGGGTGGGAGGGGAAATGACGGGAAACCAGACGCATCCGCAGCAGGATTCGCAGGATTTGTTGTCGCCAGCGCTGAAAAGGATCGTCGGCGAGAGTTAAATTTTTTCCATTTTTATTTTCTTGTATATTCGATTGCAATAACGCAAGTAAACGAATAAAGTAAATTTTTTTAAGTAATGCGTATACACGTATTCTTGTTTTTGTTGTTGAGTTCTTTTCGGAATGCTTTTGAGATCCTTTTTCTATCGTTATTTGAAAATAGTAACTCTATAAACATCTATTTATATTATGAAGAAGAAAATTAAGACGAAGAAGAAAAGAAAGAAGAAGAAAAAGAAGAACATCTTCAATACATACAACAACAACAAAAGCGGAAAGAAAAACATCAACATCTTCGTAACCATCGTTGCAACATCTTCAAAGCAGTGCGTTTCCTGGTAACGGTCCTTAAATTGAAGTGCATCTGCCATATCATCGTGTCGGGTTATCCTGCCCTCTTCCTCCCACCCCACTCTACTTTTATTCATCCTGCTCTAAGCAACGTTCACCTTTCAATTGCATGCATCCTGGAACTATGCTTCAATTTCTTTATCTTTCGCTGCCATCCTCTTCACCGCTTTCCCTCTCCCTCCCTCCCCCTTCCTCACCGACTCTACCTCTTCTTTTCGTACCTTTCATCAACTTGAATAAAACTGCTGCGCCATCTTGTAGCAATCTGTATCCGCTGCTCTTCGTAAAAGTCAGAAAACTATATTTTCTTTTAGCAAATGCTTTTGGTGTTGCTTTTGTTGTTAATTCTATGAAGAGAACTTAAAAACCCAACAGCAAAAATAGACAACTTTTCCATGAAATCGTGATGCATTTCTTCCTTTATTAAATGTTGCATTTCTTTAGAATTTTCTTTTTCTATTTTTAGATTGTTGCTTCGAGTTACTATAGTGAATGATATGAAAACTGATTCGTGTTGTTGTTGCTGCTCTTCAGGTGGGAAAAATATTTATTTTCAGCATCACGATATCATCAAATTGTTTTCTTTATTTTAAAATACCTTCGAAGTATTTCAAAAGCGTTACAATTTTTTTGCTGCCGAATTCGTTTTAAAACCAGAAGTAAAAATATGTCCGTTTCTGTTCCTGTAAGTATGCAGTAAAAATTTATTGAAGAGGTTGTTGAGTAGCTTCTTTTGATTTTGGTTTGATCTTTGATTGGAATCTCTGTTGTGTCTGTTTTTGTATATTTAAACGTGCGAATAAAATAAGGTTTTTTATTTCATTTTACTTTATTTTATTCTATGTTATTTTATTTCTATTTTGTTTTTCCTTTTATATTCTTTTTTTTCAATTTCATTTTTATTTTAATTTTCTTTCATTTAATTTAATTTTATTATAATATATTGTATATGTTCTTATTTTATTCTATTTTATTTTGTTTTTATTTTCTTTTATTTAATTTTATTTTCTTTTATTTTATTGTATTATTTATTGTATATCTTAATCTATTTTACTTTTAATTTTTGTTTATTATGGATGGTGCTATTGCCGGAGGGGGGGAGGAGATGGCGGTGTTCTTGGAGGGGGGCGAGATGTTTTTAAACTAAAAAACATTAGAATAGAATGGAAACTAAAAAACATCAGAAGCATGCTGAGTGGTTGGTTGCTTGGCCGGCGTCTCTCAAAAGCCAAAGACATAAATTCCTGGTGGGTCGTTAAATAATTGTTGCTGCTTTCTTTTCTTTTTTCTAACTCTAACGGATCAGAGTCCGAGTGGGGAGTGAAGAGAGGGCGGAGGAGTCGTGTAGAGTGGAGTATCAACAACATATTTATTGCTTTGGTCAATGCTACTTTGCACTCGATAAACTTAAGCTTTGGCAGCATTTTTTCTGTTTTTTTTTTTCTTCTCAACTTCTACACATTTGCTGAGAGAAGTCCTTTTAGAGAAGCCTTTGAGTGTGTATGTGTGTGTTTGTAGAGTAGCTGCAAAAAACACGCCTCTTTCGCGTCACAATGATTAATGTCACGTTATCGTCGTCGTTCGCACCGCTCGCTCCTCTCCTTCTTCTTCTTTCAGCACCCGCTTATTGTACGTTGCTAGTGAGCAGCATGTTTTTATCTTGAATGATTGTATTTGTGTGTGTGTATTTGTGTGTGTGTGTGTGTGTGTGTGTGTGTGTGTGTGTGTGTGTGTGTAGTTGTGATTGCGAGTGAGTGTGACTGAACCTTTGAGGGTGTGTGTATGTGTTTGTATACAAAATGGTCATTTTATTTGCTGATTGCTTGCATGTGTTTTTTGTGCATCGTTTTCACCGACCTCCTCGCCCACCTGTTTTTTTTTCTAAGCTTTTCGTATCCTCCACATTTTTGTCGTCCTCGTTGAGTGCATGTTCCTTTATGTTCCTGCTTTACAGTTACAATTCTTTGTTTCTTCTCATTTCTTTTCCTTTCCTTTCCTTTCAGTTGACTTCCCTTCCGTCTTTTGTTACTATTTCTCTCTTCATTCCGTTTTCTCCCTTCACATATCCTTGCCTAACTACTTTCCTCCCATCCTTCCTTCCTTCCCGCCTTCCTTCCTTCCCGCCTTCCTTCCTTTCTTTACTTTTTCCTTCCTTCGTCCCACTCTTCTAGGTTCCATTCACTATGTTGCTATCCACTTCAAGTTTATTGCTGAGGTCGTTGCTGCCCTTAAAAGCATGCTTCGGTTTATTTGCGCCGCTGAATTGTTATTCAATTTTTGCGTTGCGTTGTTTGTCCTTCATCCTTCGTCCTTTGTTCTTTCTCATTCATTTGAATTTCGTTTACTTTTAGTTAGTTTCGTTGTTATCATTGTTGCTGTTGTTGTTTTTTAGCCATTTCCCCGCATATTTATTGCAAGTTTTGGCTTATCTGCTGCTATTGCTTTTACCTGCTTCGTTTTTTGTTTATGCTCTTTGCTCGCTTTTAATGTCATTTGTGGCCATTTTTGTCGCACCTTTTGTTTTGCGGTTTTCCATGTATTCGTGGTTTTGCGATAATCGTGCCGCAGTGTAAATTGGTTTTTCTACTGCTGCTGCTGATGTTGCTGTTGCTGTTGCTGTTACTGTTGCTGCCCAACCAAGTCGCTCACTTTGAAGGAGTAAAAGAGTGATAAAGAGCAAAAAAGAGGGAGAGAGAGAGAGAGAGAGAGAGAGAGAGAACGATCAGGTGGGGAGGGGAGCAGAGAGGGCCAAAGAATGACACTCAACGACGAGTTGTGGCAAAAAACACAAATTAAATGCTGCATAATTGTGCATGTGTATTCGGTACCGTTACCGATCCATATCCTTGCCCATGTACTACTCTTCTGTGTTGTGTGTCTGTGCTATGAGCAAATTTGTTTGTTTCTTTGTTTGCTTTTACTGTTGTTTTTGCTTTTGTTTATTTGTCTTAACAGATTTTCCCTTGAGTAATAGTCTCGTGAATTAGTTGTAGCTGCTGCGGTTATCTGATACTCGTACCAGCAACAACAACAACACCATCACCACCACCACCAGCAACAACAACAACAACCCTCATCACGCTGTGGTTCAAATGAACAAAAGCATTTTAATGGTTTTCCTAAGTAATTGAATTTTTTTAAATTCTTATCGTATTTAAATTACGAGTATTACACACTACTATTGCTCCATGTATTTTTACAATGTCGTGCTTAAAAGTGATTGCACAATATTATAGTATAATTTGAATAATATTATAATATATATTTTTAATTTTATTGCATAATATTAAGTAGAACATGTTATTGTGCCTTTCTATTACACAATTTTATTATTATTACGCTTATCGTGTTCAGATTTAAATAAATTAATTTTACGGATCTAAAAAATTATAAAATATTGAGAACTTTCTATCTGGGCTTTAACAAAAACCTATAAAAAACAAAAGAATAGAAAAGCTTTTCATTTTATCAACTCATAGCATAGAAAATGTTCGAGTTCGCTTCGTGCCAAAAGGGAATAAAAAACCATTGAGAGCATAATAAATATGCAACAAGGTGTGTCTTTGAGTGCTGCTTAGATTGCTTTATTGTAGCGACATAGAGTAAAAGCATCAACAACAACAACGACAACAGCATTAGCAACAGCAATATTTAAGTACTAGACGCCAACATTTTATGAATTTATGTGAGTTGCAAAGATTTGACCATTTTGCACGCATTCAAAAACACGCACACAAGAGTCAAAAGCAATGGCTTTTGAACGACAAGAATAGAGTGAGTGTGAGAGAGTGTATTGTATTGTGTGTGTGTGTGTGTGTGTTAATGTATGTCTATGTGTCTGTTAATATTTGTATGTATTTGTATGCATGTCTCTGTGTTGCTCGTTCAAGGTGTGAATTTATGTGCAAAATAAAAAGCATCGTTTAAGGCGTCACGACCAAAACTGCCGCCCCTCTCCTGTCCTGTCCTCCGATGAAAACAACCTCTCTGACTTGCCGTCTCTTCCCCTCCCATCCTCAATCCACTAGTTTCTGTTAAAATCCTAAATATTCGGAAAGCTTATCGCGTGAATTATGACCAGAGACTGACTTAAACTACATCATCATTAGCATCATCGTCATCGTCATCATCATCGTCATGTGCAAGAGCGAAAAAGAACAAACTGCGTGATTCAACGCACGGCATCGAAGCAGACACGGTTTTCTATATGATTCTATGATCCACTAAAATTTACTACCAACGAAAACCAAAAAAGAAGCAACGATAAGAGCTAAAACATTAACAAGAAAAATCATAAAAGCAAAAAAGAACTCGAGCCTTGTGAAGAAATTGTAATAAGAAAGAATCATTATGAAAAAGAATAAGTCTTTTTATTGAAATAATTCTGGATTAAAGGATTTTTATTTAAAGAATTTAGAGTTTCTTTGAATCCATTTGAAATTATTTCATTCTTCTTCAATTCACTAATAAATACAATTGTCTTAAAATTACAATTAATTAATTCTTACAAAAGAACCGACAGAAAAACACATATCGAGAATCTTTTCCTTTTGTTAAATTTTTTTTTAAATACCGTTAACTCTTTCCATCACACTTCTTCCCGGTTTTGTTTTAAACTCTCGAATAAATCAACTCTTTCAGAATTTTTCCAATTTATTATAGACAATAATTTATTAAAAAACCGTCGGTTTTTACCCTCCAAGGTTTTATATTGTGATTTCTTGCTCGCTGTTGTGAGTTTTAATAAAATATTGAAATCAGTTACAAAAGAATGAATGTGAAAAATTAAACTCGGGAAAATTCTCAGGATATTTGTAACTCCGTGAGGTTCGGGACGATGGTGGGTGAGAGGCGTTGCTTGGTTGTTCGAGCGTTGAAATTAATTGAACAATGTTCTGTATTGTGTTGCGTTGTTGTTTGGTGTTTGTCTTTCTCTGTTTTCTTCTCAATGTTCCAGAATTTCATGCTGTGCAACTCTCTCAAACAAGGTGTTAAAAAAATAAGCCTTTGTTTGGCCTCAAATAAAAAAAATTAAAAAAGAAAACATAAAAACCAACGCAACGTGTGAAATATATTGGGGGAAGAAAACAACAACAGCAAAAATAACAATGGCAACAATAACATGGAATTTTAAACAAATATGTATGTCCTGGGGAAATCAATGTATGCCATGAATAATTTTGAAAAATGGACGACACGCATGAATAAATTGAAAGGCGGTGTGAAAGGTCCGCGGGGAATTACGAATTGTTGAAATTGGATTTTTTCCGGCTGGGCGTGGTCAGGACGAATCGAAGTGTAAAGGACAAAAGACAGCAAATGATGGTGACCATTGAGAGAAAGAGTCGGCGATTGATGGCGAATCGGGAAGCAACCCAACACCATAAATTGTTGGACTCGTAGTGAACCGGCTGTGAGTAATTGTTTGCCCAGAAGTTCTGTGGACTCTATACTATATACAGCGGAAGAGTAACAAAAAACAGAAAATAAAAATAAATACTAAAAGAGTACCCATAAAAATGGCAACAAATAAAAAACCACGAAGAGTTACGTGCGCACTTGTACCACGTACGCGTGGTACCATTTTTGGGAAAGTGTGTGGGCCAAAGAGAAGATTAACGGTTGTTTGTTATTGAAAATATTTCAACTTTAAGCACGTTCAAATCGAAG
Source organism: Myopa tessellatipennis (assembly GCA_943737955.2). Taxonomy (NCBI): domain Eukaryota; kingdom Metazoa; phylum Arthropoda; class Insecta; order Diptera; family Conopidae; genus Myopa; species Myopa tessellatipennis. The sequence continues at coordinate 55,850,067 of OX031316.1, forward strand.
TAATTTTATCGGTAATTGAAATTCACCAATTATCCGGTTCGAAGTACCGGATTTTTTAAAATCTAGAAATTATTTAATCTCTGCTTTTTTATATAATTGTTATTACTATAGTATTAGCATTTTAATTATTTAATATATTACATTTTTACATTTTTTTTTTAATTATTTAATATATTACATTTTTTAATATAATTTAATAATTTATGAAAATATAATGTAAGAATATAAGAAACAATGTTGGCATTTTTCTGAAGGAAAATTCTCTTCGTCAGAAAGCTTAAAAGTCACATTTATACGAGTCACAAGGAATACAGTGATACAGCCGAAAGAAAACAGATTCAGCTGCAGAGATACAGATATGACTACAGAGATACAGAAATAGATACAGTTGGAGATACACAAACAGATACAACAACAGATCCAGATACTCTGCCATCAAATATTTATAGAAAATTTTAAACATGCTCATCAAGGATGCACACGCATCAGCTCAGAGCTACTTTTACAGAACAGAAATGTTTTCATTTCTGTGACAGCAAAAAAACAAAACAATAACAAAAAACTGAAAGAAATATCCTTGATGAATCCGATTTACAAAAAGCTGCTTATATCAAAGCCAAGCTTTACCAGTGAAATATATTCCAACCAACGTACAGTCCATCTCTCTCTTTCTTCCCAATCTATCTATCTGTCTCAGTTATCAAAAGACCTTTGAGGGTGAAAGAAAGAGAGCAATAGAAAGGGGGAGAGACAGCGAGTGGTAAGGGGTAATACATAAAATTGTAGAAATTCAACATTATTGTAGTTTTTGGGGGAATGAAAATCAATAAAATATTCACATGAATTTATGTTGAATAATATTAAAATTAAAATTCAAAAAATTATGCATAAAATCATCTGTATTTGCTCTTTGTTTTCTATGCTGAACTAGGCGTGGCATCCATGCCAGGTTTTATCCAGTTTTATTCAGTTTATGTTCCCATGTTACAAGAAGATGCAGATTCGATTTGGTTTTGGTGTAAAATTTTGAGAGAAAAGCATACACATTTATTCTTGTAGATTTAGTCCTGTCTATCCGTCTGTCTATTCATCCATCTGTCGAGCTGTTTGTGGGAATCACAGTTGAGAAGAAACGAATAGAGACATCTGAGTAAAAACTCAGCAAATACGTTTTGTTTCGTATTGGTATTTGAAATTGCGTGGGCGAAATCTATTGAGAGAAACCTATGGCATGTTTTTTTGCCTAAGGTAACTTTAGTATTAGCAAGTGCACTAAAAATAGTATAAACCACACCGAAACTACCATAAAAAGCTTGGGATAAAAGCGGCTCTACATTCAGTGGACTCTAGAAATATTGTCTATAATCTATACACTCATAATGTCAGCATTATGTACCCCGCCACATTTAAAGGCCCCAAAGGTTCTCAATTGAAGGCTCATCTATTACAGTTCACGAGGGTGTAGCGTATATTTTAAGTTTTGGCAAGTCAAAGTCAAATATATACCACTCTTTCTGATTTTTCTCTCTTGTGGTTAATAACTAAATAAATATTTTAAGGTTATATGCATGAGTGCTTTTAGAACACACACAAACAAACATGTGTTTATAGTATATACATATATACGTGAAAGAATGACTCTCAAGAGGCATAAAATATTGCATATAAAAAGGCGGAAAAATAAAGTAATGTTCGTTTACCATGTGTTTTTCCTTTCTCTTCCTCTCCCATTCTTTTCTCATTTTCCATCTCTCACTGTCTCGCCCTTTCTATCTCTCTCTCGCTCAGTTTGTGTGCAATTTCTTTAAAGCTAAATCTGTCACGTTTTTAATATTTGAATAAAAAGACAAAGCAAAAATGTTGCTCTATAAATTTATAAAATTGTGGATGTAAATCCTCTAGAAATATATGAGGGCAAAACATTTTTCTGATGATGATTTGATGCCGGTGCTGAATTCAATTTTGTTTTTCTTCTTCTTCTTCCGCTTTTCCAGTTGAGTTATTAATATAATACTCGACGTTATTATGTTATCCTTTTTTTAAAATATTAGTCCTTATTTTTCAACCGTTTTCTAATTCTTTTTGTAAACTCGGTTGCTCGATCAAATTTTTTCTTTTCTTCACCTGCATTTCTACGTCCATCTTTCGTCTAGTTTCCTCAACGTCGATTTCGTCGTTCGGACTTCTAATAATCGTCCATTTTTTAGTTATAGTATGTGATTTTTTTTTATGACTTATTTAAATTGAATGTTCGTTACGTTAATTTTTGTTAATTTCATCGCCTAGTTAAATGGTTTACTTATTTGAATTGAATTAACTATTAATAATTATCACTTTAAAAGTCTAAAAAAACGTTTATACTTTTAATAGCAGTAATAATAAAGAAATAATAAGAAAACTAATAAAAAAATAAATAAAAAATATTAAGAATACTAAAAATAATAAAGTGTTTGCTTTAATTTCCATGAAAAACCAGAAAACAATAAAAAAACCTGAAGAAAATTTGGCTTCTATTGATGTTTAGGGTTTTTCTGGCCCAGCAAACAAAATCGACTGTCAACAGTAACATTCTTGTTGCTATTGTTGTTCGAGTTGTAGTCTTTAAATAGTGTACACACAGAGAAAAACTCTCACGAACCAATGACACGCATACTAAAGCATAGCAGTGAGCACGTGATCAGTATAAAAAGCTTGAGATTAAGTTCGGAAAAATGGCTAACAAGCGTACAGGGGCAGCCCATTAGTCACGTCGCCAGGAAGGTAGACAAACAGGCTGGTAGACAGTCCATCGAGAGACATGCAACCCAACCCTAAGCACTGTCCAGTGCAAGCCGACTGGAGGCCGAAAGCCTCTGATCATTCTCTAAATAAAATCGTAAAAACCGTGACAGTTATTAAATCAGTTAATAATAATAAAGTTATTAAATTAAGAGCGAAAAGGTCTTTGCTAAGATAGCATTAAATAGCAAATTTAAAGCTTTCTTTTAACAAACAGCAAAAGAGCAACAAATCCAGTTTTAAAGCCAAGCAAATCCAAGCAACGCGTCAAGATGGCTCCGTGTGCATGCTGATAAGCAGCAGCAGTGAAGCAGCAACGACATCATCTATGTATTTTTATTTTAAGTGGTTCTCGCGTTGGTTTTCATGCCCCTGCCTCTCCCCCTCTTCCACGCGCCGATTACGACCTCATCCACCGGCTTGTATTTATTTGAGCAACGCATATTTTTACGTGCGCTCTAGCAATGTGGGCAATCAGTGTCAGTGCTGCCAAATAAATAAAAATCTTTGCGTTTGTGGATCACGTGCGTGAGCATTAAGTGATTTTATGATTTCCAATTATTTTTATTTCACTATAAACGGTGCTGTTCGAATTTTAATTTGATTTGTTAATGATTGAATTTTTCACAAGATCACAAAAACAGGTGTTGATTAGTCGATGGGTAAAAATGACAGAGGTTACTAGGAAAATAGTAGTATGTATTCACGAAAATACTCTTCACTTCACTTAAGGCGACTTTTGATATTCCGTTAAAGTATTCAATAGTAAACATTTTCTAAAACTTTCAACTTTTTGGGAATCCCACAAATTATTGTTGTTTTAATCACTCCATCAATCTGAACTACTTTAGCATGTGAGACTTATTTTTGCATCTCTGCACAAAGTACTCTACGTGTCTATTGGAGTAAAAGAAAAAAGAAAGTTTTGGAGTTCAGTAAATCTACCGCAAACGCTTTCGTACTCGAAGCATCTCTGCCTCTATGACAGGCTGTGCTGGTGCTCGTTCCCAACATAAACACCAACAACTAGGGGGTCAACAACATGCTGGCGGATTGCGTGCTTTGATTGCGAGAGCAGATATTTTTAAAATGTTTTTCGCAGACATACACACGCACATCCATGCAATCATTCAGTCCGTCAGTCATTCATTCTGCTTGCTTTTTCAGCTTTATTTAAATTTTTGCGTACATTTTTGCGTTTCGCTCACGTTTCCTACAATGTTTAAACAAAGATACAAGCAACAACCAGCAACAACAACCAACAACGACCACAACAACCAACTACAGCAACAACAACAACCAACAACAACAACAACCAACAGCAACAAAAACTAACAATAAAAAAATAATAGTAACAACAGCAAGTTTCTGAAACTTTTGTTTGCTCGTCTCATGCAAACAAAAAAAAAAGAGCCTCAGAAAAAATTCAATAAAAGTGGAGAAGAATGAAAAAAAGAAGAAAAAATTACAAGGAAATAATTATGCGTGCGTACGAGCCATCATTTCTTTTGGATACACGTCGGAGTAGCCGAAGGAGGAGGGGTGAAAAAGGAAAGCCTAGAAAATTATAGGCACTCAGTCAATCAGTTGATTATGATGTGTGGTGGTTGCTGTTTTTTATTGTATATTGCTATTGTTACTACTGATGCTCGTTAGACATCCATTATTGTGTATAAAAAAATATTTGCAAATTATATTCAACTCACGCCAATTATAATTAATTATCATCGATCATGTCTTCTACTCCGAGTTTAGTTATACAAATCTAAAGAAAAATGTCTCTTATATAAACACTTAACACTCTCTTCCTGTCTTCTATGAGAAAAAAGGGACAGAGGAACAAGGAGGAGAAAGAGATATAGAGAGGTGAGAGAAACAAAGGGATTCTGATCTAAAAAATCAACTATAAAAATGCCAAGAAAGAGGTATTTAATAAGAACACAAACATCTGGCATTATTAATACAATGTAATTGGCGAATACATACCCGACTTCTATATAATTACAACTACTTCTATATAATTACAACTACAACTACGTTACAACTACAATACCAATAATATCCATAGATATAGTAAAAATATCCCTAGATATAGGATATAATATTCATAGATACAGGAAATGGGAATTTATATTAAAACTACCCACGTAAAAATATTCAAACTACTCAGATAAATTAATAAATTAATTTTAAACAAAAGTCTACCACGCCCTGTCTTAGTACGATTACGATACTCTTCAGTATGCCTCATCAGCTACAATTCACTACTCTTCAATCAGAATATCGCACTCCAGAATATCTTAGATTCGATATAATATGGAAAAATTCACTTTGTTAGAAAAACCAATTTATAAATTTTTCCACTTTCTTTTTTTCCGATTTATACTTCAGAGAAAAATTTAAAAACGACATCCAAACATTCAAACATCAAAAATTAAAAAAAATATTGCAAAATTTATTTTTTTAATTTACAAATCATCCATTTAATCTATTAAAATACTATTCCATATAAAATACACTAAATCCGTTTAAATACATATAAAAGAGGTAATCGTGAAAATTTATGGTTTTGTAGAGTTCTAAACAAGATAAATAGATAAATAGCCGGGTAGAGAGAAAAAATAAAGAACTTGTAGAGAAGTAATTAAATGAACCATCAAGAGGAAGTGAGAAAGATTATTAAATAAAGAACGCATAAGGAAATTACCAAGTGATGGATAAAAATATGAATGTTAGGAAATTTGAAACAGAGACGGATTTCAATGAGAGCACCAAAGAAAAATCGGTAGCGGAGCAAGAAGCAAAGGCGGCAGTCATGGACATAATAGCGCTGACCGGAACACACACGAGCTCCACCTCAACTGAACCAGATGATAACGAGCCTGGATGTTCCACGATGACAGCATCGTCATCAAGGAACGCTGAGCGATACAAACACGTCACTTTCGATGACATTCAAACTGTGGAAAGTGCCAACGAGTTCGTCGAAGTGTTGGAGAGCAGTGAGGGAAAAGAGAAATTCGCAGAGAAAACCTTGAAGACAACGACCACGAAGGGAAACAAACACAAGCGCAATGCTATGCAATGCGAACCATCCGAGTTTGCTTACAGTGAATCAGAAAAGGTGAAAGCCAAACGTATGAAGACTAACGTGGAGGAGACCATTGTACGTAGTGTGCATGTGGAGCAAGAGAAGGTAGAGACGTTGGTGGGAGAGCGAGAGCCAGAACCAAAACCGGAGGAGTCGAAACCGAAAACTGAAAATCCTATTGAGATCTCTGAACGTTTTAGGCAAATCATGGAGATGTTTGACAACTTTACGAAGAATCTGGAGAGTTTAGAAGTTCCCGCCGGGACGGGTGATAGTCCGTTGGGGACGTTCAAGGAGCAGATTGGGGAAGAACCAACTGCAGACCCGGCGAACAGCGGGAAGAGCACCTCGGAAGATTATAATCAAGATGTCCAAGATGTCAATACGGATGACAGTCCATTAGGGCCTTTCAAGGGGCAGATTGTGGAAGAACCAACTGCAGACTCAGCAAACAGCGGGAAGAGCACCACGCAAGATTATAACAAAAATGTCCAAAATATCAATACGGATAACAGTCCGTTGGGGCCTTTCAAGGAGCAGACTGTGGAAGTATGTACTGCAGACACAGACGCGAGCATCGAGAAGATCACCAAAGGAGATTATAATCAAGAAGTCCCGAAAATAGAGGAGAACAAAAACGTCGGAGAAGAAATCATCACTTTGGAGGTAACCGAAACACCGCCGCAGAGAGTCACAGAGTCAGAGACGGTTTCTTCCGCAAAAGCAAATAATGATTATATAATCGATATAGAGGATTGGAATTACGCATATTCAGGTAAGTTTCCTTCAACAACAAAACCATTCTTAATTCAATAAAAAGCTTGACCTTTTCTCTTGATTTCTCCCACTAACTCCGTAGAGGTGTCTGAATTTCCCCCATTGCAACAGGTTGGCGTTGCCACCGAAGTTCCAAGATGGCGCCAGGTTCTCGGTTGTCAGTCAGCTGAAATAGCAGCGCCTCCTCGAAAAGACTGTGCCACTTCAACCCGATCGGAGAACACAAGTGCCACGATATCTTGCCAAACTAGTCTACATAAACACGTGGCGCCAGTCTTCGAGAACTCCGGACCAGTCTTCGAGAGCCCCGGGCCAGTCTTCGAGAGCCCCGGACCAAGTGCCGGGTTCCGAGAAGCTCAGCCGCCGAAGGCAACCGGCACGTTGTCCGATCAGAAACCAGTGCCGAGCGATCGCCAAACGCAGTCGATGCTGACTCACATGGAGATTCACGTACCACCAACCAACGAAGACGGTTGCAGAGTGGACACTTTTATTGTCGGTCCACCGATACCGGTGCCTCCGATCATGCCACCGGGACCATTCCGCGGTGATCCCCTCGCTGGCACCTCAATTTCGCAGCAAACTCTCGTCAAGGCCTCCGAGTCGACAGTGATGATCGACGTGGTACCAGCGCCACAGTCCGCGACCGATCACACCTTCCACACGTTACACATCGACACCACCTCGTCGCCGACGTCCAGCGTAATGCGCCGCCCGCCCCTCTGCATGCGCTGCTGGCGTGTGCTGGCCGACCTCTTCAGCACTATCTGCCTGTGCCTCCAGGTGAACAAGGACTGCATCTTTTGCCTGGGCTTCTTTGTGGTTTTCGTGGTGAGCGCCTCCTTTTTGACCGCCTTCTTCTACCGCACGCTCAGCATAAATCCGCAGTTCTTCCAGCCGCCGCCGCCTACGCAGCACCTGAGCCTTACAACTTCACCGCACGACCCGACTTTCTACTACTACTGACACACCCTACGACCGGCCATCACAGACCTAAGACCGCAATGAGACACACTGAAATGGAAAGGACTGAATACGCGAACTGGAAATAAATGGACTAAACTAAATTGATACGAAGTGAAATAGACTGGACTGGACTTGGAACGGACTTGACTTAATCGATGTTGGCCGTGACTGTTGGTGCGAGTGAGATGGCGAGACTGTTAAATAAGCTGTTAAAATTTTTTTTTAGTTTGTATGTTGATTTTTTAATTGTTGGTGTACAAAATTATTTAAATGTATAGAAATGGATAAAATTGAATCAAGACCGGAAATTTAATTCGAAAGAAATTGTTTTTCAAATGTTTTTGATTTAATTATCTTTAATTAAAGCTTTAATTTGTTTCTTTTTTTCTAGATGATAAACACATCCATTTAACATCCACTGAAGTGTTTAAGATAAACATTTTTTGGAAAATTGTGGCACCACTGAACTTCAGCTTTATCTCATGTGTAATAAATTTAATTTTGTTTCCTTGTTCTTCGAAATCCATGCATTTGACTTTATTTATAATTTCTTTTTATAAAGATTCTTTTATTGTATAGTTTCGCTGATGCGAAAATTATTGTATGTTGGAAATTTTTAAGGATTTTTCTTAACATTTCTTTATAAATTTGGCGAAAAAAAGGAATATTTCAAGAAATTTCATTTTGACCAACTTTTCTTGTTTCATTTTCATTTCCTTGTTGTTTTCTTAACCCTGAAAACCTCCTTTAATTAATTTTTTATGCCGTTTATTATCCCCTTTTACCCGTTTTTTAAACCTATTAATAACTCATTAAAAACAGATATTTTCATCTGATAAATTCTTTAACGAAAAATTCATAAAATTCTTCTTGGAGAGCTGTTGGTCTATGAGTGGGTATTATTTACAATAGGCTTAGAATAGTTTTGTTTTATTTTGGTTTTGCTTTGTTTCTGTCATTATTTCGAAACCTTTTTATAACGCAATAATAATACGGCATCATTTATTATTTGGCCGCACTCGATGTACAGCGCAGTGCATTTTAATGACTAACGCAATTAATTTTTCATTATACACTGCAAAAAAACATACATACATATACGGATACATTTATACATACATATATATGTACATGGTTTAATTATTCGTCTAATTAATCCGAGTAAATTTATCCAGACATTGTAGTTGCCGTTGCTGATGTTACACAATACAACACAACAGAAGACAAAACAAAGCACAACCGATTGCAATATTTCAGTAAAGCAACAGCAACAACACAAAATTTGTTTCCTCCTCTGTTTGTTGTTGTTGTCGTCGAATTCTTAGTGTTGAACGTACGAACATAATCTCATTTTCGTTTACAATTTCGTGTGCATGCGCTTGCATCATGCAATCAAAGATGCGTATGTATGTCTAAATGTATGAATGTATGTGTGTATGTCATGTCTGTGCATGTGAGTGTATGTGTTTGTGTGTTACACATTTTCTATGCTGTATGACTGATTATAAGCGAATGTGACAACAATTGAAATCATTACAAATGACTTGAAAAATAATCCCATGATATAATAAAAAAATGTCATGAAATATTAAAAAGAGCATGAAAAAATTGTTTAGTAGTTTTTTTTAATACCATTGAATTAATTTGATAGAATTTTCGTTTTTTTAAATTTTTAAAAGTTTATCTTCACCAAAAAGAAAACCTTTAAATTGTATAAATTTTTTTTCTTAGTTTTTTTCCATAAAATTATTTTTTATTTAATTTTATTTATTAAAATATAATACTACAATATATAACTTTTTAAGTTTTAATAAAATTCAACAACTGCAATGCTTAAAAATACATTCATTTTTACTTCGAAGTCATGAAGCATGTATGCATGAATGCATGAATGATTCAAGTCATTGAAAAATAAGAAGAAGAAGAAGAAGAAGAAGAAGGAAAAAAACTTATCCCATTTTTTTTTTCATGTCAACGCGAACAAAACTGACATAAATAAGAAAATTTATATACTCCGACATACATACATAAATACTATTTTGCTATGTTGCTTCATACACATGTAATCATACATGAATGAGTGCATGTTTGTATGTACGTATGTGTGTTTGTTTGCCTCAATTTGTGTGTATGAGTATGTTTACTCGTATTTTAAATGTCACTCGATAACAGTGACAAAAATTGTCAAACGAATGCGTATAAAAAACAAGTTTTCTTTCGTCCATATATTTTTTTTGTTGCTGTTGTCATGGATCAGGGGTAAATCTGTAGGACGATGTGCGGGGAGGGGCGCATTCATAGTGGGAGTTAAAGGTTTTAACAGAACAAAAGGTTTCCCAACGCCATCGCAATATAAAAATCTATGAATGAATGCAATGTGGAAAAAAAAAGAAAAGAGAAAAAAGTGAAGAGGGAAGAGAAGAAAGGAAAGAAAGGAAAAGAAAGGGGAAAGTAAGAGACGAGACAAAGAAGAGAAGAGCAAATAGAGTGAGGACAATAGAAGAAAGGAGAAGAGAACGAGTAGTTGGAAATGGGATAAAAAGGGTAGAATAGAAGGAAAAAGAACGAGAAAAGGAAATAAAATTTTCTGAGTAAGAAAGCGATAAACTTATAGAGCATCATAAAGTGAATGGCAGGGTCGAGGAGTAGTCGGGTAGGGGGAAAGGGGAGGGGTGGTGTGGAATGTTACATTACAGCACTGTAAAAGTGTCATTCCAAAAAAATGGCGTTGACGAGTGAGGTCGGAGCCAGGTCAGAGCAGAAGCAGCTGCTGAGAGGGCATCACATATAAAGCAAACGCATTTTAGTTGCACTCATTTCGGCGAAGAAGCAGCAGAAGAAGAGGAAGGAAAAGAAGAGGAAGCAGAAGAAGAGGAAGCAGAAGAACAGGATGCAGAAGAAGAGGAAGGGAAAGAAGAGGAAGCAGAAGAACAGGAAGCAGAAGAAAAGGACACAGCGGCAGTAGCAGCTACTGAAGCAGAGGTTTTTGTCAAAACTTTCTCAAGCGTGCGTCTGTTTGGGGAATAACGACGAGGGTATTAAGCGAAAAGTGCCAGGATCACAAATCAGACAAAAGACGTCAAGCAGCAGACACACAAACACACTTCATCACTCACTCCCTCGCTCGCATCACTCTTTGGTTCACCAGACATCATACAAAGGATACGGTGACGACAATTCGCATGACAGAAATTCGTAGGGGCGAAAATTATTGGGCGGGGCGGGGGAGAGAGATACTGATGTGAGTAAGTGGCAAAAAAAGCAAGAAAATGCATTCACAGGCTTTGAATGCAACCGTTATTGAGTTGGGTTTCTTTTTATTTTATTTATTATATATTTTTTTTTTTATATTTTTTATTTAATTTATTTTTTGCTCGTATTTTCTATATTTTTCTGTATTTAGTTTGATATTTTATGTTGTTCCTATTGTTATATTTTTTAATAATATGTGAATGAGGGCGTTGTGAAGAAAATATGGACAAATTCAAAAAAGAAATTCCAAGAAACCTGAAGCTCAAAGAAATTCGATTTGTAAAGAAGAATCATCAGCAAAATCATGTGAAAAGTGAAAATTGAAAATTTCCTTTTGAGCACAAAAGCAATCAAAAGTCTTTCTTTTTCCATGTTGCACTCTTTGAATCACTCTGAATCGAGTTTTTTCACTTTTCGCTTGTGATTTTGCTTAACTTGGCATTTTTTTGTTTTTTTTTTTGGTTTTGCTAACGCTTTTCTTGTCTTCGTTGGCTTTTCTTTTTTTTTTGTTTTCTTTTCCATTTCATTTCTTTACTTTTATTGTATTTCATCAGCAACGTGGGGCAGTTCGTGGGATGGAGGGTGGAGGGAGGGAGCGTGAATGTGATGCAATTGGGGACTTTTACATCAGTTCTGCAACGACATCATGCATCACGTGACATCGTCATCGACGAAGCCACTTAAAATATGAATGAAGGAAAGCAAATTCAAAAAATCACACATAACGATGAGAAAATCAAAGAGAGAAAGAGATGGAGAGAGAAAGCGACGGACAGAGAGAGAGAGAAAGAAAAAGACGATTGTGTTTATGTATATGTTGCATGTTTCTGTGCGTGGCGACGAATGAATACGTTGTTAAGAAAGCGTTCAGAGCGTTTAACTGACAGGCTTTTGACAACAACAGAAACAAGTAGCAAAAAAATCTGGAAAAAACAGAAGTTGCACCAAAATCAAAACCATAAACATGAAAAAGGTTTTAGCATTTCTAAAATGTATCCTCCGAACACTGAGACACCGAAGACCCGTAAATAACCGCAGACAGGTAGGCATCACAGCAGGTAGGGAGGGGTTAAGTGGCTAGGGAGGGGTTAAGAACAAAAATTAGAAGATGATGGAAAGAGATCAGAAAGCAGTTACGAAGCAGGAAAGAAAAGAGAATAGGAAATGGGAAGATCGCCGATCAGGGAGGAGGATAAAAATTAGTAAAGAAAACGCAAGAGTCTAAAATTATTTATAAATTAAATAAATTAAAATAAATAGCTTTTGTTTGAATGAATCTTTGGGAACTTCTACGAAAAAATTTGTTTTAATGCGAATTTTGAACATCACAGTTTATTCGAAATCATATCATAGAATCATCAGAGGTACAGTAATATCTGAAGTCATCATCTGATGTACTTGAGAGATATCTGGACGTGTTTTGTCATGTCACTTTTATGTTCACCGTTTCTCCACACCCTACAATCTTCAGTCTTCACCCCAGCCTCCTCAGACGACTGTCGTCATCATCACAGTTGAAGTGCTCCACTTTAAAGAATGAACTCGCATCCTTCCTTTCGCATGATCCTATTCCTCATCTCGTTCTCGTTCTGTCATCTACCCACTCTCCCTCCCTCTCACTCTCTCTCTCCCGCGCTCTATATATATATAGCTCACGTTTCGCCAACGTTTACCTTTGACTAAGTTGGCATTAGTTTTAAAAGCTTCTGATGCGGTTGCTACATTTTGTGCTTAATTGTGCGGTTGTTGCACGATGTGCATTATTATCAGCTTTATTCCCCTTCCCTCTCTCTCTCTCTCCCTCTCTCTCTCTCTCTCTGTCTCTCTCTACATCTGGTGTGCTCTACGCAACTCCACACCACTCTATTGTGGTCGATAGCTTTCTCTACTTTATTTTTAGAGTTGTCCACATGCCTCCATGTTCCTCCAACTACGACTCGAAGTTCAGCCTCAGCAACGGGCGATCATGAGGTCGGTCACCAAACGAAACCGTTGTTTGGTTGGTTTGTCGGTCGTTTTGCCATTTTAATCATTATCATTGAGAGTGTCTTTCTAAGAGTCTGCTTGTGAGTCTGTCTCAGAGTTTGCCTGTCTTACCGTCTTTTAGTTTTCATATCTGTTGGCCCGTGCATCTCTTTGCGAATCAGAGTTTGCTTATGAGTCTGACTCAGAGATTTTCTATCTGTTCGTCTGTTAGTCTGTCTGTCTGTTAGTTTTTCTGTCGTTTAATCTGCGTGCCGAGATGTCTTTCTGTATTTCTGCGTGTTTATCTGTGTGACTTTCCTCACACTCCGCTGTCCCTCTCTGTTTACTTATTTATTTATATATTCATCCATTCGACGCGATGTGCGAATCTCCGAACCGTTGTTTCTAATGTATTCACCGGTCCGATGCATAGCGTTGGTACGCTTGGTGGGTCGCTGGGTTGCTAGGTCAGTCTTTGACTCACTTTAGTTGCACTGATGCATTTATTGCGGTCTTACAATTCGGTCTCTTGAGTGCCCGATGTTCTGCTGTGGTCACCTGAGTGGTTTCTGCGTGCTAATAAATTTGTAGCTGGTTTGTTTGTCTGTTTGTTGGTTTGTCTGTTCGTTTATCTGTTTATTTGTACGTTTGTCTGTTTATTTGTTCGTTTCTTTGTGTTGTGTTGTATATATTTATAACTGTACTTTCTGTTGGCTTGTAGACGTTTATTGTTATTTTTGTTGCTGTTACTATTTACTATGTTTTATTTGCTTTAGTGTGTTAAAAGTTAATTGTAAATTACGGTTTTCTTTGCTGCAAATTAAGTGTGAAAAGCATGAAAATTATGTTCGCAACACTGGTGTGTCTCTTATTTTTTACTTACTTCGTCTGGAACATTTGTATATCAAGTTATCCCTTTTACTCTCTTATAATGTGTGTCTTATAATGTGTCTCCCTTTCTCTTTTCCTTACTCCTTCTCTCTCTTTCATTGTTCACAAATCCTTGCCAAATGTTATTTGAAGCTTAATTTGATTTAAAACCCATTTAATTTTAAGATTGGATCTTATTTTAGACTCCGTTGCCATGTGTCATTTGAAGCTTCATTTCCTTTGAAGCTTCATTTAATTGGAAGCTTTTATTTCAATGGAAATTTCATTTAATTTCATGCTTCATTGAGTTTCATTTCACAGCTCACAGGCTCATTAACTAGAAACTGTGGTAGCTCAGCAGAATCCAGAAATAGGAGAAGAGAAAAAAATCGTAATCAGATTTCTTTGGCATGTCTGAAGCGACAATTATTCGGAAAAAGTGTTGTTTTGTATTAATTTTTATCAAAACAATTTTTAATGACATGACAAGGTTTCTCTCCCCCACGATTTTTTTTTTCTTTCACCGTTCTTTTTCTTTTTTCCTTTGATTTCGATACCTTGAATGATTTTAATATATTTACTTATGTATTTATTTATATGTATTACATTATTTGTAAGCTAAAATCATGATAAACATTTTTTTGTTTCCTTTTGGTATTAATTTATTTCGTTCTTTAACATATATAATTTCGTATATCTTATATCTCATCTTATTACACGAATTCTTATTAACAAAATGCTTTTACCTCTTCTTCTTTATCTTCTGGCTGCCTGTCTGTCTGTCTGTCTGTCTGGGTGCCTGTCTGTCTGCTGTCTCCATTTACATCATAGCAATTTTGAGTGCATGTTTGCATGCAACTGATGATGCAATCTCTGAATTACAATCAGAAGATCGTGTAACCAACGACATCGGAATAGTGCAAAAGAGGTGCTAACATCCTCTCGTGAGTGGGGGCGGTTCGATCCCGTGGTTCTGTCATAGATATTGTTTTGAATAGACATGTAGACTAATTTTAAAGCAGCATAGAACTATCTTTCTAATGATTCTGTATAATTTCTTCAATCTAAAAAAATGCTTTGTTGAGCGACATGAATATAATTAAATGTTTAGCACTTTGTCAAAACGAAGTCGACGAATACAAGAAGTGTTCGTTAATTGATAGTAGAATATACATACATAAGTACAGAAGTAATATTAAAAGACTTTGCTTATGTAAATCGGTTTGATAAGGAAACTCGAACTTTAATGAGTAATACTCAATTTTTTTAAAGACAAATACTGTTAACTATTTTAATGGAAATAAGTAAAGTTTTACTTTAAATTAAATGTTTAAGAAACAACAAAATTTTCATCTCATGCTTAAGGATTAAAAATTTACAAAACAATATGATTTTTTAGAAAAATCATTTTAATTGAATCTTATATATTATTAGATATGTTGCAAAGATTTTAAATGACTATAAAATCAAATACAGTGTTAATAACGAAAAAATTAATAGAAAATCTTATAATCTAGGAAAAAATAAATAAAAACTTGCGTAAACCGCTTGAGGCAACAGAGTGTAATCTGCATAAATTTGTGAGGCAAACTCTAACAAGCCACATTATCGAAAACATGCAACAAGCTGCTGCAACAATACAATCAGCTCAACAGTAACAGCAACAATAACAACAACTACAGAGTCCTGCTACATTCTTTTTATATAATTTCAGTATTTTTCGCACATGTAAATCACGGCGCAGCAGGCGAACGACAACCGAACCACCATCACGTGACATTACGTTATTATTTGTAAATTATTTTAAGTAAAATGCAACCTAAAGAATATAAAACAAAAAAAACCAATACTCTTGCTTTTTTTTTGTTCTTTGTTTTTTACAAAATATTCACAATAACGATTTTGGAAGCGACGGACGAGCGACAGACAAGCGACGGCAGACGGTTACAATAATCGCTCGCACAAGAATTAAAAATTAAAATTTCTGACACAAGCACAAAAGTAATAAGAAAAAGAAAAAAAAAAAAGAAAAACAACGTTAACAACATTGGGAAAAACAAAAGCGTAACAGAAATCATTGTTGCCGTCATGTGCTGCTGCATGCCCAGTAGCAGCAACAGCAACATCATGTGACATGCAAGGAAAACACAACAACAACAAGAATTCCAACAAAAAAAATTAATAAAAGACATTCGCTGCTACTGTTTTGCTTCTGCTGCTGTTGCTACCGCTTTTGTTTGCGTTCCAAATAAAAATGTTCAAATCGCAGCAACAACAATGAGACGAAGATGAACAACATTGGTGTCTGTGATGTTGTTGTTGTTTTTTGGAACAATCAAAAATTAAGACACACATTTTTTTACCAAAGACTTATATAAATTTTTAGCTGGCGTGTTTTTTTACCCCTCCCCATCCTCAACGAATGTGTTTCTCTTTTTTTCTTCCTGTCGTTTTTTTGTGGTTTGGCAACATGAGCAAACAGCGCGTGCTGTCAGCTCACATCGGCTGGCGGTTTGCTGCTGATGATGGTGATGATGATGGTGATGATGGCGCTGCATATTCGCGTTTTTCTGGGTGCGACGTGAGGCGGCGTGGAGCAGCGTGTCGCGGTTCTGTGCTGCTGTGATACTCGTATATTTGTTCATAATGAAAGCACATCATGCTACATGCGCTGTGTGATTGAAATTTTGTTCACCAACCTTTTGATTTTTCGGTGTTTTTGATTTCAGAATTCAGTAATAATCTTTGTTCATCTGTTCAGCTTAGTATTTTACTTTTGTTGTTGTTGTGGCGCTGACAGAGAGACAGCATCAGAAACGCAAATGCTCATCTCCAAATGTTGCTGATGTTGAAATTTTGTGATTTTTCTGATTTTTTATTTACCCCGAATTTCCATGTTATATTAAAAAAATAAAAATGTTGGCGTTTCTTTTTATAGCCTGTAATTTTTCACATTTCTTTTTCGATTTTTCATGAAACCTCCACAATTTCTTTAATAAGATATAAAATATGTATGTAAAGAAATGTAAAAAACCGAACGAAGCAGTCGCTGTGAAGCAACAGACAGACACACGGATGAGTGGATCAATCAAATTCAAATTATAAGCAAACAATCGAAGTAGGCGATGAAGCACTGGAAAAGAAACTGAATGACAGGTGGCCATAAAAAGTACGAAACAAGTAACCAGAGAGAGTGCTTTCTTGGGCTTGTACGCCCTTAAGTGGGCGTGACACACCTAACTTTATAAAATTTCTCGTGGATGTAAAGATGAAGGGTCTGAAAACGTTTTTTTGTTTCCTCGATCGTTGTAATAAGCGTTTTAATGATCGTTACTCTCCGGATCAATCGTATTCCCGTTCCCGGATCAATCGGATTCCCGTTCCCGGATCATATCAAGTTATTTCTAGAGAATAGACTAGTGATTTAAGGAGCTAAGGAATGATTATCGAAATAATGAGGATTTGTGAAGACAACAGATTGGCTCTTCTTTCACCAAACTTATTATTACAATATTTTGAAACGAAAGAAATAAAACGAAAAGACATATCAATTGGATTTTTCTGTTTTTATTGTCGTTGTTGTTGTTCATTTCCAATGTCTCAATTGCTGGCAGCTGCATCAAATTAACAACAACAACAATAATAACAGTAACAACAAGTCGTTGCCTTGACGCAAATCTCTGCAAAGTGGTTCATCAATTCTTTGTTCACGCCTTCGCCTTTCCCAAGTGAGATCTAATACCGTCTCAAGCTGCAGCTGTTGCTATGCAGTAAAATCAGCCATAAAATAAAGTAAGCAGCATCACAGCAACAAAAATAAAATCTACAAATGCTTCCCTTCATAGCTCTCCCCCCTCAACTACCCAAGTTCCGAACCCTTCCATCCCCTCCCTTGCCCAGAAAAGACCTTCCATTCTGTAGAGTGGCCAATTTTTTATTCTCTTGTTGCTGATATATTTTTTGTTGTTGTGTTGTTGCCGCTCTAATGTTAGTGAATGCTCGTTGTTGTTGTTCGTTTTTTGTTTGCTGTCTGTTGGGTTTATTTCTTATTGTTGTTGTTTTCGGTTTTTTATTATCGTTGTTTTATGGTTGTTGTTGTTGTTTTTTTTTTCACAATTTACGCTTCATTGTGTTGCTGATTAGATTGCGAGTGAATCATTTCGATCTCGTTTTGCTTTGTTGATTCTTTTCTTTCACATTTTTTTTCCTTTTTTGATTTTGATTTGTTACTTTTTTTATTTTACTTTTTTATGTCGTTTTTTTATTCATGTCACTCAGTTTACAATAAATATTTATAGTTGTCTGTTGCTGGTCTTATTATTATTATTCTTGTTGTTGTTGTTGGTATTGTTGCTGCTCCGTTTGCTGTTGCATTCAATTTAAATTGAATACAAAGTCATTTTGCTGCATTGAATTTTGTTTTTTTTTTTTGTTGTTGTTAATCTTGCTTTTGCTGTATTTTTTTCATGAACAGTGAACGTGATTTCAGGAGGCAACTTTTTCACTAACAGCAACAACAATAATGATGACTCTCTTCTCTTCCCGTTTCTGCTGCTGCTCGCCGCCCACTCCAGCAGCAGCCTTCGCGGAAGCAACATCAACATCAACAGCAGCAGCAGAAGGAGCAGCAGCAGCAGTTGCAGTTGCAGCTTCCTGCTGCGAGTGTCGCGCATTTCGAAAACGTGCTCAATTGATTTGATGATCAAAATTGACGATGTTGAAAGCTTTGTTATGGTTGTTGGTGTTGTTGTGTTTTAGTTTACATTGCAATAGTTGTTGTAGTAATTGTTGTTGTTGTAGTTTTGTCTTCTTTCGCTGTTCCATTCTTTTAAAGTATGAAGATACGAGTGCTTAAACATTATTATTTTTGATTTTGTCACTGTTGTTGTTGTTATTCTTCCCCCTCTCCCCCACCTTTTTTCTACTTCGACCCTTCTTCTTCTTCTGCGTATTCAACTTGCCAACTAATAAATTGCAATAACTTCGGCACGACTTTAAACTTATTTTTTATTTATTTTAAAGCTATTTATTTTAAAGAAAAACCCTGCATTTTCTTTATTTATTTATTATCTTTTATTGCACTCTCCTCTAAAATTTTATAGTTTCTACGAAATCGTATTTATTTATGTTTCTTGTTTATTTTCCGTTTATTTTATTGAATTTTTATTTAGATTTTTTGCGCAAATCTGTACACAAGAAATGCCAATTTTTCTTTTTTGATCATAAAATTTTATTTTAGTTTTAAATAGTACAATAAAAATAAATAATCATGAATAAAAATAAATACCTGATTGTGTTTATTTTTCAAAAGCATGCTTTAGTTTTCAAATAAATAGTAAAATAAAATTTAATAAGCTTAACATAAACATAAACATAATAAAGAATTGATTCAGTCGATGATCATTATTGAAAACCCAAAAAATTCTACGAAAATGATCAAAAATTGTTTTATTCTTCTATTGAAATCTTTTGATCATTACTGACCACATGTGATTGTAACTAAGAAACAGTCAGTCATTCAGTTAATCTGTTATTTAGTTAATCTGTTATTCAGTAATTTAGTTTTTGACTTAGACAGTCATTTAGTCATTTAGTCAGCCATTTAGTCATTTAGTTAGTCTCTTGATTGGTCCATTGGTTGGTTCGATCAACTCACTTGTTGTTGTTACTTACTTCTTATTACTGTGACTAACTTAATTTCATCGCTCGAAAAGTATTTTAAATTAAGCAAGCAACAATCGCAATTGAAGTAAACTGAAAACTGAACTACGACAACAACAACAACAACAAACTAAGATAAAATGGACAACAACGACCAATCAATTGCAATTGGTTTGGTCGCGCTCTGAAGTTCTTGCTGTAGTTGTTGTTATTTGTTCGCTGTTGTTCTTCTTTTTGGTTGCTGTTCTCATTTTGTTTTGTTGTAATTTTGTGTTGTTATTGCAATCTAGTGGTGTTGTTGTTGTTGTTGCGATTGCTGTTAACATCCACCAGAGGGTAATGTAATGCTTTTGGTTTTTATCAGCCTCACAGAACCCCTGTTCGCCCACTCTTCACTCAGTCACCCTCTCAACACTTTGAAAAAGTTTCTTGATTTGTTGACAGACAAGCTGGACTTTAGTTAAATTGGCTGTAACAACAACAGCAACAACAACAACAATAGCAACCACAAACACAGCGGAGACACGTCCTCATGATAAAATTAAACAATCTTTAAATTGAATTTAACGAGAACCGTTTAATTTGTATCCAGTTATTTATTATTTAAATTGATAAAGCCTACAAGAAAATTTACGAAATAACAACTTTCACAACTGAATACATACCTAAGTTATTTATTAATTTTACTGATTGCTATAAAATCGATTAGGATTTAGATTAGACAAAAGAATTACAAAATTATTTGAATTTTTTTAAACTTGATTACTTTTTATTTTATTGCTTAGCTTTTGTTGATTTAATTCTATTAACGAATTATTTAATATTTTGAGTTTCAGATCCGTAAGTTTAAGAAAATTCTTTCTTTCTCCTCCAAACTTAACCAAACTTTACTTCTCTTATTTCTCAACACCACCGGCCCCCTCCCCCCCGTATTGCCACCACCACCACCCACCGTAATTCTCCTTCCACTGGAAACGAAGTCTAGCCACCGTCACGAAATGTGGTAAACGATGCGAAATTAAATCATTAATTATAACAATAAATATGAACAATTCATTGAACATTGAGCGGGATGGACACAACATCACGGAAAACAACAATAACAGCGACGACAACAACAAAACCAGCAACGACGGCGACAACACCATCATCAATAACATCCTCTTCATACTCAAGACCATCACTATTATCGTCACCTCTATAATCCTTATTATCATTACCATCATCATAAACGTTATCATCGCCTTCATTATTACTTTCATCATTATCACCATCATCACAACCAACATTCTCACCGTCATTACACTTATAATCCTCGCTTTTCATCCTCATTTTATTATCATCTTCACCATTATTATCATCACCACCTTCTTTATTGCCACTTATATCATCACCATCATCATCATCATGACGTTATCGTCATCATCATCATCACGACGTTATCGTCATCATCATCATCATCATGTATTGCGCTTCTCAACTTAACTAATGAGTCAACAAAATCGCTTCATCAAAGCAAATCATCGATTAATCTTCAACAGAGTGAAGCATAAAAAGTATAAAAAAGAACCAAAAAATAGCAAATAAAAAGGAGAAAGGAAAGAAATAAAAATAAAAATTCATCAACAGAACTTGTAGAAAGACTGTAAAAATCGAAAAAAAATATCCAAGATGATGAGAAAGTGTAATAAAAAAAATAAAAAGGAATAAATACTCGTCTCTAGTGGAAAAGTATAAAAATACCATATGAAATAAAATTAAAAATATAAAATAAAACAAAACAAAAAAATTAAATTACGTAAAAAGAGATACTTTCGATAGAGATAAAAGAGAAAATAAACTATTACTAACAAAGTAAGTTAGATAAGCATAAAAATAAGTAATAGTAAAAGAAGAAGTAAAAAGAAAGAAGAAGAAAGAAGAAAAAGAAGAAGTGTGGAATGGAATGAAAGAGTGAAAACGTGAGATAAAAATAGAAAAAGGAGAAGGAAAGAAACTTTCAAGAAGAAAAAATCAACTGAAAAATGCATGAGTTCATTTCTAACAACAATATTAAGCGAACGAAGGCTAAATAAATAAAAAGAGAATATCCTTTTTACAAAAGAATAGAAAATAAAATAAATATCTCTTGTCAAATCAGACCGAATATAAAAATACAAAAACAATAAAAAAAAAAGAAAGAAAAGAAGGATAAATATTAAACAAGAAAATAGAAAACTTAACAAGAACGGAACAAAAAAATAACCTGCTCACGAGACAAGTGAACTCTGAAAACCATTTAAGTTCGATACACAGGATCAGTAACGCAGTCATGTTAGCCACGGCAAGTCAAAGAAGAAGGAAGGGCGGAGGGTGGTTCGTTGCCCAGGGGTTTGTAGTGGTGGCGGTGATGGTGTCTACTCAGATAGAAAAGGCTGAATGAGACGATAGCAGTAATAAGCGAATGAATCAATGGATGAATGGATGGATGAACAAATGGATGGATGGATGGTTGGTTGGTTGGATGGATGCAGAGATGGTTGGTTGTTTGGTTGGCTGTACAAATGCATCAGTTGGCTGATTTCGATGGGATGTCGACTGAAAAAAGGTCGACATTTTGTGGTAGAATTTTCGGTGATGGTATGAATCAGTGTTTGAATAGAGGGTTGATTGCGGAGAGTGGAAGATGGGTCGATGGAGGTATGACAGACAGACAGGCATTCATTGAGAATGAATGAATGAGTGGTTGGTTGCGTGGAGGAAGATTAGTTGGTTAAACACATAAATTGCCAGCTCGTTGCAAGAATAACTTTGTGTCTATTGTTGATGTTGCTGTTCTTGTTGTTGTTGCTGTCAACGTGTGACAGAGTAACCACAAAACCAACGTGGTAACACAACGAAACAAGATAACATTCAATAAAATATCCTTCTTCGTCGTAAAAGTTTAGATGAAAAGAATTTTAATTAAAAGGATTTCATTTATTCAGAGTAATAAATTGCGAATTGAAATCTAAATAAATACAATTAAAATTTCTATATATTATAGAATGAATGATGAGTTCAATGTTGATGCTATTTTGCACAAATGTTTGTTTGTAGTTGCTTTATCGATAAATGAAACCAATTTTATTGCTGGTTTTTTAATTTGGACAACTTTGAAGATTTCTTTAAATCAGCATATTAATTTATTTCAATAATTCAAACGGATATTAAAATCCTTTACACTAATCCTTTGTTTCTTTTTTATGTGAATTAGAATATGGTAATAATTCATATAGATTAATAATTTTATATCTCATAAATATTTCCAATAATAATTTAAAGCTTCACTAAAATCAAATCTTTAATAAAAGATACAATAAATCTTTAGACACAATAAAAAAAAATCTATAAAATAGAATTTATTAAAAAACAGATATAAAATAAAATGACTAAAAATCTCAAGCGATGCGCTTCATTTATTTCTCTGTCATCAATATTAGGGGAGGGGAAAAGGGGGCGGGAGAAGCATTGACACGAAAACAAAACCAATAAAAGCAACAAAAGCATGATAAAATTCATGTGCATCTAGTATGTATTCATTATCTAGTATGTGTCTCTACGTGTTATCTATCTTATGTGAGAGCATGTAAGAGATGTATGAGTGTGTGTATGTTTGCGTGTGTATGTGTGTGTGCCTTGGAGTGGAGGAGGTATTTAAGTGTGTGTTTGAGTCTATTTTTACACATCACACCTTTGAGCATCGGCAGGTTGGTGTTTTTAAACAAACGGAATCAACGACGTGTCGCTATGAACGCTTTGCTTCATTTAATGACGTTGACGATGAGGATGATGATGAGAATGATGATGACGATAAAGATGAGGATGAGAATGATGATGACGATAATGATGAGGGTGAGAATGATGATGACTATGAGAATGATGATGAGAATGAAGGTAAAGATGAGGATAGGATTACAAGCGCGAGTATGAGGAGGAAGACACAATACAAACCTTATGATGATAGGTATAGTGATTTATATAATGATGACTGTGAGGAATATGATGTTGGGAATAATAATGGTGATGAAGTTGAGGATGTCGGGGACGTTGACTTTGATATTGACACTGATGATTATAATGAAGCTGATGATGGTTGGTATAGGTAATGAACACAAACAGAATGGCCGTGATAAGTGATGGATTTGTGTTGAATTGTTTAGAGCCGGTGCAGTTGAATGAGTATGAGGTTTATTGATAAAGTTCAAGTAAGTACTGATCAATTTTGAGGATTGACAACTTCCAGGATCTGACAAATTCCCGGAGAGTGATAAAAAGACTATTACGAGTAGAAAACTGTATCAATTATTATTAAAGGTATTGGTAACATACAGAATTTAGATTCCTTCACACTTTATACTTTCGATTCAGTCTCTCTACTCGTCTCTCATCCTCGAATGTCTGTCTGTCTATCTTTGGGACTGCTTACAGTCTATAGCTATCAGTCTATCAGTATTTGAGTCATGTCTGTGTGTACCTTTGCCTCAGTTCCTTGACCTCTGTATGTGTCTGGGAGTCGTTTTCAATCGTTATATAGTGCGTGTCTCCGTGTGTGTGCGTTTTTGCATCCACGTACCTTCATTTACCTGTTTGTATCTGTCTCAGAAAGATATCCATCTGGCTGTCTGACTGTCTGCCCGTCAGTTGATTCTGCTAAACGGTTTATAAATGGTTCATTATTTCAAAGAACCCAAAATGAACTGGTTGAATATTTCAAATTCGTTTGACACTTCAACGATCACAATATAAGGGAATAAACTTTGGCTTTGGCTCTAAAGAGAAAATAGAAACACGCATATATAAACAAATACACACACATACAGTCACACACACAGTCACACCCAAGCTCACACATTTACTTGGTGAACCACACGTGCTGATGTATGAGTTGAGGTATTTCAAAGGTTATTTTTCATAGTGAAGTTATGTCAAGCAGACATTTTGAATATATTTAATTAATAGCTTGTTGTACTTAAAAATACTTCTTAACTTTTTAAAAAACTCACCAATTTGTAGTAACGATGTTCACCTGCAGCTGCAAGAAGAGACGAGAAGCAAAATTGTCCATTAGTAAATCTTGTGTTAGTTTAAATTTTATAGTTTGATTATAGTTTAAGTAAAAAATATTTTTGATTTCTTTTGACATTATTTCGCATTTACTAAGATAAAGGTAAGAAATCTTGAAAACGTGGTAGATTTTTTTAAAATAAAATCCATTAAACTTAAAATGGATAAACATTTTTTTATTTAAAGTTATTTCAAATAACATTTATTATTATCAATAAATTTTTTTTTATTATATTTTAGTGTTTTAACAGCAGTTCTGGTTTTTAACATCACTCATCCGAACAAAAGAGAATCCAAACGAACCATAAAAATCAACAGTAGAGAAAAGAAGGAGAGGAACAGAACGCAAGATAGATACATCCATAGAGTGAAAGAGAGACGGGAAAAGTGGAAGAGAGCAGGAGAAGAAAGGAAGCTTGTGTTTAGTGAAACAATTTATTATAGTATAAATCAAAATAATCGGGAGCGCGCCTAAAATTCTGTCACAACAACAACAATAATACCCCTGACAACATAAACAACAATAATAACAAGAAAAAATGCTACAAAATTTTGATTTATGACCAAACAAAGAGCCAAAACTAACGAGGAATTCATGTTTTGCACTAAACGATTTGTGAGCTCCGAATCTAGACAACACTAAAATAGTATGCAGTTTATTGCACACAATATACAAACAACAACAAGAACACTAACCAAAAATAACAACACAAAATGAAACAAAATAAATACCAAAATATACCAAAAAAAGAATCCATAAAAAATCAGCACGAATACAACAACAACAACAATAATACCAAGTAACAAAGCAAAAAATATTACATGGCACATGCTACATACAACAGATATCAATATATGGTAGATATATACACTATATGGTGATGAAATCATTTTTTAAGAAATCCTGAAAAAACAACTATAAAAAAAGAGACAATAAATAACACATAACATGCATTCTTTCATCATTCATCGGAAAACGCAATAAATTCTGTTAAAAAATGTTGCTTAAAAAAAATCCTATAAAAATCTCTCATAAAAAATTGGGATAGAAAAAGTAGAATAAAAACCCAAAAACTTGAACAAAAACTAGAAACAAAACAACAACAGCAAGTATAAGTTATAAAATTTTGTTTGGGAGCGGAAAGTAGAAAGAAAAAAGTAGGCGTGGCAGTCATGCAATCACTAGACTCTCCTTAAATGAGGTGGTTATCGAAACGCCCACTTCTTTGATCCGTTTCTTTCTCTCTTTCTCTTTATCTCAAAGTTTAACCTTCGTAACTGTCTCTGTGTTATGTCATTCTTTCTCTCTCCTTCTCTCTCACTCTCTGTCTTTCTCTCTCGTTCTCGTTCTCTCTCTTTCTCTTTCCTTCTCTCTCTTTCTCATACTTTCCAGGCATAAAAACCTTAACAACCAGACTATAAACGATAACAAAAATCAAACTTTGTAATAAAAGTTTTTACTTTAGGATATTTATTTTTCTTTTTTGGTTATCTTTTTTGTTACTTTTTGCTTGCTCTTTATTATTCTATTTTCTAGGTATTTATATCTCTTAATTTTTTTAATCATTTGATTTTTCATTTTTTGTTATTTACTTATTTTTGTTCGTTTTTTATTATTATAATATCAGCTGCTGTTGACATGAAACAATTATTTGTTGAGCAAACAAGACAAAAGCTCAAAACCTGTGTTTTTTTTTGGTTGCTCCTGTTGTTGTTTTTTTTTTATTTTTAGCTGCTTTTGCTTAAGCTTAAGTTTTTAAGGGTGTGGTTTTAGTGGACTTTATATGCGAATTTTTTTATTATTTTGTTATTTACAGTTTATAAAAGTTTTGTAATTAAAAAATTGTTTTCTTTTATTTTTTATTCACGAATAATTTAATTAAAATAAGTACCTGAGTTGGGTTGTATTTGATGAGTTTGATAGCGTGGAAGAGGGAGGGAGAAGGGGACAGAGAAACAAGTTGAAAAGAGAGTATGGGGCGGGGTGAATCGAAAACCACTTTGCTTCTGGTTCTGTTGTCACTTTGTTTAGTTAATGCATCCATGTAAGCAGCAAAGCCAATGTTGATTTTGGATTTTAGCATCCGAACTTTTCAAACTTCAAATTTTTAAAACTAAAACTAGAAACTGAATCTTTAATTAAAAGCTGAAAATTATGTATAGGAACAGTTACTATATTACGTGTAATATAAGATCCCAGATTTTCAGTTTCATAGATCACTTAAGATAAGTATATAGAATCAAAAGCAAAAATTTACTACCACAAAAGCTGAAAGACGTCTGGAATTTGAGTGCATAACAGTATCTAATACTAAAATAGTGCTACTGTATATGCATATAAAGAACACTCTATCGATTCAAAATTTTGATAATCCAATAAACATTTCGGAAATCTAATGAAATGTGCAAGATTCGATTAAAGTTTTAAGCTACTATCATATTCCTATTTAACGTATTGCTATAGAAATTCAAGGCTTTATACATATACTAAAATTTGTTCATAGAAAATTATGAAAAAATCTCACGAAGTATAACAACAAGAACTACAACAACTTCTATTTTATACTCAAAAAAGCAATAAATTAAAAATACAATAGAAATTCAATTGAAATACAATAAAAATTCAATAGAAACCCAATACAATATAGCACAATAAACAGTGCAATATATAATCCAATATATATTCCAATACAATAGAATATAACTCAACATTTCAATCATACTCTGGGCACAATTGAATGCAAAACAATTTTAGATTTTGTCATTGAAACAAGTTCTCAATAAACAGGTTGTATTCATGCGAGTATATGACATGTGATTTTCAAAGAGAAACAACAACAGACAGATGCACAGATATACAGGCAACCATAGAGACATCAAGCAGACAGATACACAGATAAACAGACATACAAACAACACAATACAGTATTCTGCTTCCAAACATTGTTTGTGTACCCTACACTCAGAGCTGAAAGGGTGCATAAACTTTGTCCTTCCGTTTGTAATGCACAGAAAGGGGCGTGGAAGGTATAGAAAAGTATGAGTATATAAAATCTCTATCTATCCGTCAGAATCTCTGGATGGCTCTTTAGCTTTCCTGCCGTGAAATCGCAATGGAGAGAAAATGTTTGGAAGTGATATACCAACTTTTATAGAATACACCTCATAAAACATTTTGTATAGATTTTTCTTGGGCAGTAAGTTATTCGCAGAGTAATTGCATATCTTTACACCTAGGATCAATATTATACGAGTATACTCCTCAAGAAATGGGTGTGGTCCGCCCACATTTTCATACGCCATTCAAATATGAGGGTGTAGGGTAGTTGAGCTTCGGCCAGACCGCAGATAGCACTCTGCCTGGTTTAGTTTCACAAACTCATATGATTGCTTTTTGCCAACATTAAAAATCACTTAATTGCTGACATCAAACACAGCAACAACAACAATACCATCAACCACATCATCATCATTATAATAATTACTACAACAAAAATGTTCACAGTTAAAACAAGCAATTCTATTATACAAAATCTAGATTAATTAACATATTTATTGTTGTTTTATTATCTGTGGATGGTTTTGAAGCTTCAAAAAACGTAATTAAAAACTAGAAGCTACTTTTGATGTAGTACGTATTAAAATCTACTTTAATGAGCAACACCGACACAATCACCGACACCATCGCCGTCACCGTCATCGCCACCATCACCTGCGTCAATGATTATAGTTTACCTGTATAGTACTTTACTAATTGGGAGATGAGGTTTGATAAGGTTTTTTATTGATCCATTTCGGTTCGCATTTTTATAACCATTGTATTTGAAATTTCTTTAGGAAACCATTTAAATTAAGATCATCAAGTTCTGACGAGCTCGAGATTAAGTAATTATTTTTGAAGTTTTAATTTCCCGACCATTGACTTTAATGAATAGAAAGGAATAAATTTAGATAAAAATATAATAATACAAATTACATTAAACAATAATAATAAATTAATAAATAATAATAAATTAGTAAATAATAATAAATAAAATTTGGAAATTATTTATATAATTTTTATTAAATTTCGAAAGTTCAAAGTAACATTTAAAAATAAATAAAAACGGAATAAACTAATACAATAATAGAATATAAATAAAACAAAATAAATTGAAAAATAAATCATCAAACTAATAATTAAAATATTTGTTGACATCCACATGCACATAAATAATTACATATAAATTGAAGTTATAAATTAATGTATAAATATATTTTTTTTTTATTGCATTTATTTAGATTTTTCACAATATTTAAACTGAATGATTCGTCTTAATCTTGTTCTTCATCTACTTTAAAGCAATATTATTTTTATTTATTATGCAGTTGTAAAAAAGAAAAGTAATCCGTTTAGTTCAATTCGTTTTTGCTACATGTTAATTTTGAACTTAATTTTGCATTTCGAGAAAATATTTTAGAAGCCATTTTTATTACCTTACTCTTTATACTACCAACTACTACTATTCCATTGAACTACTAAACAAACTATAACTACTACTAGGATTCAACAGCTAAATGTTCCAATTCTATCAATTGTACTACGAAAGCCAGCACTTTAACTGCTTCCCTCTCTTTTCCTTTTTCTTCTCTCACTCACTCTTTTTCTATTCAATAATAATCCTAACAAACGACCTTCAAAAGCTGTTCCTGCTGTGCGGCCATCTTTGCCGCTGATTCGCTGCGGCGCGCTCCATTTTCTTTGAAGACACTTCGAGGAGGCATTAAAATAAATGACGGTTTTTTATGGTGCTCACAGAGAGAGAAAACTTGGCACAGTTGAGTGTACTTATGTGATGGCGTATGTGTTGGCATGCAAGGGTAAATCGATCTGTGGTCCTTCTGTCTGCCTGCCTCTCTGCTTGTGAGTGTCTGTCGGCCTGTATACCTACATCCCTCTCTCCCTCTCTCTCTCTCTCTCCCTCTCTCTCTCTCTCCCTCTCTCTCTCTCTCTCTTTCTCTCTTTTTCTTCCTTTTTTTTGTCTGTCTGTCCGTATAACTCACTTGCCACATATTATTAAGATATCCACACGTCTAATCCTTGCGGAATTGCTTAACATTTCTTTAGAAGTCCTTCGATTTTCTTACTGTTTTTTCTTTCGCTTCCTTTTCCTTCCTTCGTTCCTTCCTTTCATTCTTCCTTCCTTAGTTCCCTTCCATCTCCTTCTGTGTTCTTGCCGCTTTTCTTTCTTTAAAATGCAATCGAAAGAAAAATACTACTGTGAATTAGAGCTCTCCATCGATATTCGCTAGCACATGAAACTGAAATTGAAGTTTCCTGATCCTGAAGCCTTTAAAGTAAATCATGCAATAACAACAAAACAGCAACAAAAACAAGAAACCAACAACAACATAGAAAAAGAAACCAAGCTAGAATGAAACCAATAATTTGACGTTAGCTTGGAACGAGGAATCGTCATCGACTCGGTAGGGCGAACTTTCGTTCTCCATTTCAGAGTTAGAATTGGCTCGAGTTCTACAAGCGTGCCTAAAGTTATTACTCCTTCCAGAGGTTGTTGGATAGGTACGAGTAGGTTGGTAGATACGTGTGACGTGTTACGTGTTACGTGGGTGGGAACAAAATATTACCAATGAATTTTATACTACATTTATGAAATTTTTCTCACGTACGCACGCGTGCACTTGGTGAGCATTTGTAAAATATTCGCGCCGCGTGTCGCATAATATTTTGTCGTTAGGACTCAATTCTGTGACCCAAACCGAAGCCATTGAACTCAATGAGATATCAGCCGGATAACCAACCAACTTATTTTATTTCGTCTGACTTACTTTACAATCTATGTATGTGTACGTATATATACGATATACTACTTTATATTGAGTTTCTCAAACTGAACATTTCTCTAACACTTTCAATGTTGTATTTTTTATTATTTATTGCAGAAAGTAAACCCGAATCGATACGTAATATTCTACAGATACTCCACAGATACGGAATACAGATTAAAATAAATCTAAGAGAGGTCTCAAAACAAGGGCAGAATATCTAATATGTGTTCTAAAGATCAAAGAATAAATATAATACGTATTAAGAAAAATACGGATGGTCCTATATTTTATATATTATACAAGTGAATACAAGTGATGGAGATATGTACATAAACAAAATCTCTTGTCACTCACAGTAAAAATCTATTTTGCCGCATATCCAAAAGAACACGAAGAGAACAAGAAGAGCGAAAATAGACTCAAAAAGTTTAGTTAAAAATCAATAAGTTCAGTTTCAAATCAATCATAATTAATTAACCGTTTCTATACAGATGACCCACCATCCCTCATCCTCAGTGAAATCGTGTACTAAAAACGATATTCAGGAAAGAGAGATCACCTCAAAAGTTTCCTCTTCAGACCTTTTCACTGTTCGTCATTTCAACTCTGTCGTTTCTAGCGTTATCTTTGAAAGTTTCTCTTTTTTCCTTCTTCTTTTTCTCTGACGGACTTCATTCCAATTCTATTCCCTCCTTCCATCTTTGCATGTTCTTGCATGTACACAGTTCGTAATTTACGTTAACGTTTTTGACATTTACGTCAAGTGCAAAACTTTTTCCAAGACAATTTCAAAAATATTTACCCAACACTTTGATGACGACGGAGGTGGGGGCGAAGTTTGAGGCGGCGATGGTTATTTGGTTTCGTGCCGGAGAGGGGCTGAGTGGGGGTGATGGCTTAATGGCTTGGGTGGTTGTGGTTTGTGAGTGAGTTCGGCGTTCGGTTACCATTTGATTTCACAGTCTTTCATATTGAAATTCTACGCACGCAATATAATTGTGAACATTTTATACACTTGTGAGTGCGTTCAAATTTGCACGTAGCAATGGATTTGTTGAAAACATTTGTGATTGCGCTCCACACCATCAGTCATCGGGAGGAGGGCCGGGGCGGGATGGGTCTTAATAACAACTACGTCCAATTGTTGAGGTGAAAATTGTTGCCAACGGAAATATCAGCTCATTTACCATAAATGAAGTCTTTCTGTTTCTGATGATGACGGGAGAGAGGGAAACTGAGGAAATAATAACATTCATAAAAGATTATGTAAGCTTTTGACCTTTTAGACTTTTTAGATACGTTTCTTTTAAATAAAGAAGCTATTGAAACGGTTTCTTTTAACAAAAAAGGAGGATGGCTTTTTTTACGCCCAACTAAAACTTGTAGTATTATACAACAGGGTTCGGAAAACGTTTCTTTTTTATATCGCTCAATTTATATTCCTCACTGAAGATAACAATATTTCCATCCTCACTGATAAATATCTTTTTTCATCTTTCATCTCACGTTCAAAATAATTTCGATCTTCCAACAAAACTTGGGATGAAAAAAATTCTTATCTTCAAGTATTTCGATCCCTCAAGTTCAAAACATTTCATTTGTTGACGAATAGCGATCGCAGAAGATGAGAAAACTTCGGCTTTTGTACCAAAACGATCTTCGGTGATGAAAAAAAGGCTGCGCAGGCAAAGAATCGATCTTTGAAGATGAAAATAATTTCGACGCAGGGATCGAAAAAAGCAGCGGAACAGAGTTGAACAGCGTGGGTTTTGTTGGTGTTTGGATGGTTCGCTTCGCGGCAGAGACAATTGCTTGAAAATGAAGTTTTGTTTGTGTTTCGTATGAATATGTTTTTGTTGGATTTGGTATACGATGAATTCAAATTAATTTTGCAAGGTGTGGCGTGTTAGGGAAAGTTGTAGAAGTAAATACGTAAAATGTTAATATGTAAAAATATTAATAAGTAAATTATTTTCTACAATAAGTACATTATTCTAATATGTTTTATACATATTTATATATATATATATATTTATATATTGTTCGTTTGAGGGATATATTCCGAACCCTGTTATACAATAGATAAATCATTTTGATCTTTTAGATGAAATTTTAATCTTTCTTAAATACAATTATTACAAATCATAGTCTACTCTAAACTACACTTTATATGATATATAAAAAAGGATGTATGGATTCTCAGGACCACTTTATTCATCATGATTTTCGTCATTATCATTATCATCAATGATATTACTGTAAATATAATAAAAATTAAGTACAAGTAGTGAGGAAAGACTAGTGAGAGGCGGACTGGAAAGGGTGATTCTTGTTCAACTTTAAAAACTGTTAAAGATTACTCGTAACTACTACTACTAGTTCAATAATTTTTTAAAATTTTCTCATCTTCACTCTTCTTCTTTAGTTGTTGTTGTTTCCTTCGCTTCGGACACTGCATCGATCACAAAAAAATAATTATTGACAGCGATACTGATGATATCAATATCATTCACTTCCTATGACACTTGCTTCATAACACTTCACACACTTCAACAACCCATTCTTTCTCTTTTAGTGAGGAATACTTCGCAAGTTTTTCTTTACTACTTTCGGTGATGTTCTTCTTTTTCCTTTTTTCTTTGTATTTGATTTCGTTTTTTTTTTGTTTTTGGTTTTTCATTTTCCGTTCTTCTTTTTACTTATAGAGCTCGTCATCATTCGTCAAAGTCATTCGATGTGCATTCAGCTGTGCTCGTTCGCTTGCAAGCTATCAAATCAACAAACGTCAGCCAGCCAGGCAGTCAGTGAGTTAGTCAACCGTCTACTCTGTGTACACATCAGCTAAAATAACTACATAGGAAGCAGGAGAAAAAAGAAGCAACAACACGAATTCCAACAGGATTCATAAAACCGACATAAAAATTTGGCCATTTTTTCAGACCATCCAAGCGAGCAACAACAACAAAAATAACTACAACAACAACATCATCATCAGCTCGCTAGTTTTTCACTGAAGCTCTCTTCTCTACTCTCCTCTACTAGACTCTACTCTACTGTACTCTACTCTGCGCCCCGCCCTTTGATATGCTGTCATTACCATTGATGACCAGCTCACTTAATGTCAAACGAGCGCCGGACGTCGCGATGGACCGAGTTGCCGGTCGACTACGATATCGCTTAAAATTCTCACTCTTTGCACAACCTGAAATGTGCCCGATTCCAGTGACTAAAGCTGTTTTTTTGAAGCTGCTATCGCTTGAGATCTCCTATTTGACTGTTTGACTATTTGGCTCTCGGATGGTTTGTTGATGGGTGAGAGGTGATCCTAGCCCTGTTTGGAGCACTGAACCAGTGTTATATATTGCGGTCATCGCCGTCGCCATCGTCGTCTTCAATTTGAAGCTTTTGTTGGTATTCAGTTTCGGTACTCATTACTATCGCCAGTCCAGACCACAGAATTTTTTGCTGTCCCTCGAGTCATTTACCTTCTCTCCCCTCCCAAGCCAACAACCCTCACCCTCATCACTACGTCAATGCGCTCTGCTGTCAATCAATTTCAACTGATTGACAGACAAGCACAATATGTGCGAAAATGCTTGAATTTTTCAGTTTGCTTAAATGAAGCAAAAAACAAAAAATAATGAAAAACGAAGAGAGCACTGTTGAAGCTGATGTGTTTTATTTTTTAGTATTACACTTCCATGTGAAGTTATCGATATACACTGTGTGTTTCTCCTTCACTTACTCTTTCTCCTCTTAGAACTCACCTTCTCTCTTTCCTTCTTTCTTTCCTTCTCTCCAACTCTCTCTCTATATATATTTCTATCTGTGTCTATCTGATGTGTCTGAGTTATGGATATTGTATATAAATCTCCAGTGTTCCTGACTCAGAAACGTGTTTATGAAATGAATAAATTAATGACACTTCTTAAGATATTATAATAAGATTCAAATAAGCTCCTAATGACCTCCTGATGCTCGTTCTCTTGAAACTAATACAGTTAAATCTATTTATAATCAAAATAACTTGCTGATTACCGATTACTAACACCGATTGCTAATATTCCAAAGGCTAAGAGTGGGCGGATCACTCCCATTGTTTAAAATTACTTCCACATTAATACAAGCGTATATTATATATATATGCTGGTAGATAAAAATCGTTAGAATGGTAGTTGAAGGCCAATAAATGTCATATTGTTGTGTTTGGGGACTCAACGTTCAGGATCTCATCGATGTCAACAGCAGCTACACCACAAACACCAATTCTTTAATCCAAGGCAATTATGTGGTAAAATAATCAGGTACACAAGCAGGAAGGGGGGTTGGATGGCAGGTTGGAAGGCGGGTTGTAAACGGGCTTAAAAGCAGGTTCGGACACGTATTTCAAAGAAGATTGGAAGCTAGGTCGGGGGTCAGACAAACAGGCGAGCAGGCGAGCAGGCAAATGGACCAACTATCAGGAAGGTGAGTAGAGAGGTGGACTGATAGCAAGGTAAGGAAGCCAGTGAAGTAGCCAAGCAGGCGAGCAGAGAGAAAGATTGTTGGAAAAGTGGGCAAGCAGGTTAGTAGACAGAATGCAAATAATAAGAAGCAAGTCAGGAAGGAAGGAAGAAAGGATGGAGCAGACACAAGTAGATTGGAGAGACGAGCAGGTAAGCATTCATACAACTGCACTGATAAAACAAGCAGGCAAGTGAACAGGCAGGCAGAAGAGCAGAGTGGCCAGCAGCAGCAGACGAGAAACACATGAAAGCAAACAGGAGAAAAATTAATTATGTTTGTATTATAAATGAATATTTTTTTCTCTTTTTGATGACAGATTAAATTAGATTTTTTTATCTTCTTATTTGCTTGTATATTTCATTAATTTAAAACTAACCCAATGAAAGCAAACACTCGACAATAAATTTTAATTTAATGCACTTGAAACAATGAATTTTAAAGCCACTCTTAGCAATAAAACTTGGATGGATAAAAAAGAGCTTCAGAGCTTTCAATGCATTCACTATAAATTTATATATTTATATGTATGTACTGTACATATATTTGTAGAGATATTGTATTCTATATTGAGTCTATATGAAGAATATATATAAATAAAAAAATATAAATAAATATATCTTTCTATGTATTTTAGTCTTTTATTTTATTATATTTTTGATATGATTTTTATTATGCTTTTATTATGATTTTAATGTTCTTATTTTGTTCTTTAGTGCAATACTTTGTTTCCTCTTCTACCACTCTGTTGTTGTTGTTTTTATTATACTGAATTTTATTGAAGATTTTTACACTCTAGATTCTAGTTTTCATGAATTATACAAGAAATTTGATAAAGATCGGCAAAGAATATCGCATATCGCATTTCATTTCAAAAGCGATTCATAAATATTTAACGAGCCAATTGATTTCAATACATTATGCAGATTAGCTACTAAAACATCCTCCACAAAGTCTCAGGGATGCTCCCAGCTTATTCCCTCCTCTCTATACTCTCGCACCACCTCCACTCACCCTGAAACAACCTGCTGCTTTTAATGTCTCGTAAAGTGCGATAACTCCTCCTTTCCGGTGCCCTCACAAATCACTAGAATGCAGTACGAATTCAAGAAAATAAATGCAAATGATGGCGGCGTGCGAATAGACGATGATTTCGATAAATGATAGTGACGTCATCATCGGGGAGCAGTATAACCGTCGACAACGACAGCTTTAGACTCATCATCAACTGCTTCCCACACATGAAATCAACCAAGCAAGCAATCAATATTGCAGATCCAGAAACAGACACACATACATACATATACATACATAAAATTTATTTATATACATATTCGTTCCCTCAAATTTATGGGCGCTAATTTATTTATTTCAGTGTATAAATTAAATAATATTTATTGAGACTTCACTTTGCAAATCTTAAGTTTCACTTTCTGCCTGAGCAAGCTTTCGAGCAAAAAGTTTGCATATTGTTGTTGTTGCGGTGGGTCTCAGTTGTTGTATTTTGAATGCTTGCTTTTAACAAATTAGTTTGCAAACTCTTTCAGGTTTCTTTTCAAACAACAGACGCAATCAAAGGCGCGGCAGCAGCAGCTCAGAAACAAGACTAAATTTTAAGAAAAAATAAACTAAAACAAAAACCACAAAAAAATGCTCATTAATTTCTATTGTTTGTAGTATTTGTATAGTTTTGTGTGTAATTTCTGTTCGTTTGTATTTTTTATTTTTTTTTTTCTATTTAACTGAATGATTTTTTTCACTGCTTAATTGGTAGTTATTCGTAGTCGTTAGTGGGTTGTTGAGCCGCCCATGAGCTAAAACTGGGTGCATGGAGTTGGTTTGTTATTTATTAACTTTTCTTATTTTTTATTTATAAATAAATAACCAACGTTATTAATGCTGCAGTTTATTCTTTAGATTTGTATAAATAAATTTGTGAAAAAAGATTAAAAAATTCACATGGGCGGCGCCAGTAATTAAATTTTCAAATTTTCAAATTTAAATAACCAGTTTATTGTGATTTATGTATAAATTCGGAGAGATAAACTTGAGTTTTGATTTAATTCAACATGATTTTAATT
The DNA here is from genome assembly GCA_943737955.2 of Myopa tessellatipennis. Lineage (NCBI taxonomy): Eukaryota > Metazoa > Arthropoda > Insecta > Diptera > Conopidae > Myopa > Myopa tessellatipennis. The sequence continues at coordinate 55,886,925 of OX031316.1, forward strand.
AACTGTAACTTTAGTTCGGTGACAGAAGGAAAAGCAGATAAAAGATTAATGAAAGAACAGATAAAAACATTTAGTAGTTGATTTAATAATGACAAAAAACCATTGGGTTGGGTTCGGTGGGTAATAAAAATAAATATAAAAAAAAAATATATTTTATACGATTCTACGAAATTTAGGTTATATTCTAAATTTGCTTTTGATTCCCAATACTTCCGACGATATAGCAAGCGATATAATAAGCGTCAACGTATATCGAGGCTGAAAATGTTTTCTATCTTCTCTATCAGTTAGCAGTGTAACTACTAAAATACTATACAGTCTTTCAAAATATATTTTCTATATCTGTATATATACCCCTATAAATTTGTGCCATCACATGCAATTTTACTGGAAATATAAGCAGCTATGTATTTACATACGTTCATATCTCTCCCTTGTAATCGAAGCTAAAGTTATAAATATTTCATTACCCTCCAACGTCTCGGTGTCTTCTCTGGTCACATCTATTTATTCAGATTGTCTGTCTGAAAGAACTTTATTGTCTCTTCTGTGATCAACTTCATTGAAGAAGTTCATTCATTGGATTCCAGTTCATTACCTCACAGAAACAATCAACTAAGTTTTACTCACTCTAGAAGTGCTTTTATGACATTTTAACAACTGAAAACGAAAAACATATCTAGATCTACATAGTGTCACTTGATAGAGGTAAATAGTAGATATTTAATAGCCCATTTGAAAATCTGAAAGGAAGAACTCATGTTTCTTATCTCCTTGCATATATCTATGATATCTCCTCTTGCCTGCTCTCATGTATCTGCGCGTATCTACGATATCGCATCATCTTCTTTTCTTTATTTTTACTGTCATTGGCTACGACGAATACCATAGATAATCAGTTCCATTGTATTGCCCTTTATTTGAACCGAGTGAACTATAAAGTGAACTATTTTTGGCCGAATATGTTCCACAAAAGCTTTTATACAATTGAAATTTGCGGTTGACAGCTCCGATGATGGGTTGAATGAAACTCGTAGTTGTTGGCTTGAGATTTGCATAAACTTATTGCTCTTAGAGCTGAGCTGTACACAGCCATCATCTCCACAACGTTAGCAATTCATTGGAATATTATACAGCAACTGAAGCAAAGTATATATAGTAAATAACATTTATTAGCGGTCGAGGGTATAATTCCACATTTGAATAGTTTGTAGTTTTGGCAACACAACCACTTCTAGTCACATGTTATTTAGAGAAACATGACGGCAACTCATCTGATAATTTGATTAGCATACAGATGCTTGAAAGGCGAATCGGTTGGTTGGCTTGGAAAAATATCACAAAGACAGAAACTGTTGTAATGTGTAAATAAATTACACAACAAGTATTTCAATGACACATAAACAACATGCTGTGAACATGCATGTTAGCTTTTTCGGAAAAAAAATGCGTTTGCATTTGAAATAAAGTTGTCTGGCGAGCACGCGATTTGCTATTGATTTGCATATTACATGACATGAAAACACAAATGACAATGATGTCATTTAATTATATGTGAGACTTTTTTTTGTTTGTTCTAGATACGAGTTTACATGCTATACAAGTGATTTATTTTTGTCTTAATTCGAATTTCAAATTCGATTTAATTTTAAATTCTATAAATTAAAATTCAAGTCTTTCCTTTTTCGATTGAGTTAATAGCTGATTTTATTATTTGTTTGTGTTTAAGCTTTACACCTTAGATAATGCTTAAAGGCCTAACATTGTTTATAGAGTCTTCAGTAAACAACTCCGGAAAAATTACACCAATCCATTCTTAGAGAAAAGCTATATAATTTCTGGATGGATTATAGATTCTGATTATCTGATTGTACAGAAATCTTTCTCATAATGTTACAGAGATGTTAAATTTAAAAGTTAAAATTCAAAAGAGTTAATATTCAGAGGTTCTTGACTGACAGGAGTGACAGGATTACAGATTTACCAAAAAAGCTGATTTCAAAGCCACTCAAACATAATGCCACACATTTATTTTAAAAATATTATTTTAAGCACAATTGAAATATGGCGAAAAAATACACTTTTATAGCAGATTTGCAAAACTGTTTCCTAATAATCAGATTTTTAAATGACTTAAATCTTGAAATGCACTTAAAATTAATGATAGAGACAAAAAATAATAATATCGACATTTAAGTCCATTAAAAATGTTCAATTTTGTTCAATATTGAGTGTTGATTAATCGATTTGTGAATGGTTTGTCGACGGTGCTGTCGCCCACGTCATGTCACGTGACTCGCTAACACAAGCCTGAGTATTTCTCAACGATTTACGTATACAATCGAAGTATCTTAATTCTACAGACTACATCAGGTTTACTCAAGGTAAAAATGTGAAGCGAAAAAAATACCCGTAAATAAAAAAACATGAAAAAAAGTACGAGTACCTATTATAATGAAATATTTATATTAATTTTCAGATCATTTGCAGTAGGTTGTGAAGTGTTTCGGCGTTTTTGAGAGCCGCTGAAGTGTGAGGATGATGGAGCAAATTTTAAGCAAGACGTATGAGTAAAGTAAATTGTTTTACCGTATTTGCAGCTTATGAAACTCTGTTTTTTGGATGTGTGGCGAATGCTATGAGAGTCCTATGGTGAATATATAGGAAGAGGCTATGTATTTACAGTGTGCTTATGTTCATGTGGGCGTTTTAATAATTTATAAATTTGAAAAAAAAATTCTATTTAATTTATTAACAGCAAAAATTTTAGATGTATTTTCTTTGCGAGGGCAAAAAACCAGCAGCATCAGAAGGAACAACAACTACATCAACAGCAGCAACATTAAGAGCACTATCAACATCAGCAGCTGTTAATGCAAGAAATGACGCTTCAGTTTCTTTGTGTTTGAGTTCTAAAAACGTTCAATAAATAATGAATTCGGCGCCTGACTGCGCTGTCATGTTGACAGTTTAGCTTACGTTACGTTACGTTGCGTTGCGTTAGTGTAATTGAGCAGCAGTGCTCATGAGTTTCCAGTTTCTTGATTCTGTTTCTTTTTTTTAAGTTCGCTTTTTTATACTTTGCTTAGTTGCCTTTAGTTTTTTTCAAGGACAAACGCAAGCAACGTTTTTTCCTCATATCTTTCACTTTTTCTCTTATGGAATATTTTATGAAAAATGTATTTTATTTAAGAGATACTCATGCGAATTCTATAAGAATTAATCAAAGAAAATTAAGTTCTTGAAATTCTATTAACATTTTTATAGGTATATCATTAAATTTTTGAAATTTTGTTCAGTTTCTGAGATTTCGTCAAGTTTTCAAACCCATTTTAAAACTTTTGCACGCAAAGAAAATTATTTTATTTTTTTTGGGTCTACATTTTAGACTATGGAGTTTGTTGGTTGGTTGGTTGTCGAGTTGTTGTTGTTGTTTCTGTTGTAGCAGTCTCTAGAAAGTCAACATTAAAAGAACTATAATTTTTGTTTTTAAAATTAATGACTTTTAATCTCAACATGAAGCCTGCGAGCCGCAAGCGATTTATTTTTGTTTGTTGCTCTACTCTGATTTGTTGTCGGTCTTCCTTGGATGATCATCATCTGTGATGACCAACACATCTCTCGCTCTTCTCGAAGGCAGCAGGTTCCAACTGATGTCCGCAAACATCAAGAGCAGAAACGTTGTTGTGTTAAACCCAGCTTTAAAATGTTTGTATTAAGTTTAGCACACTTTTCGAAGAAGACTGCAAAGAAAGCTGATGGAGAAGGGATGGGGTAGATGAGGTGTTTAGAGTGGTTGGGGTAGTGAGGGGGTTCAGAAAGGGTAAAGTTGGAGGACTGGAGGATTGGAAACTTTATCGAAGCGCTTGACTCTTAACTCTCTGGGCGTAAATCTTCGGCTCAAATATTTTAATGTCGTCGCATGTTAATGTTAAGTTTACTCATTGTCTTTTGGAGACGGAGAGGTAGACCGAGAGAGACAGCAAGGGAGGAAGAGGGAATAAGTTTTAAATATGGCGCCAATTCCAGAGGTTCGTTGATATTCGTTCTCTTCACTCGTAAAGTCACACAAAAAGTTGGATAATCTTTTGGAATAGCAGCAGCTTGGATCTAAAGCCAACGCTAAGAATGTAGGTGCTTAAAATAAGCCACAAAAACAACAATGCCAGTAAGAAGAAGAAGAAGAATAAAAACAGCAGTAACAACATTTGTAATAACAACAACCACAACACAAAACAAAGAGAATGTATGAATGTGCTTTTCTTTCGTTGATATAAGAATGAAAAATCAATGAACAGTTTTTGCTTGGATTGCTTCTTTGTTGTTGTTGTTTTCAGGGTAACTTTAGAGACTCGTTTTAAAGTTTCTCACTTATGGTTCATGAGATATTGTTGTTGTTGTTATGATTTTTATAGAAACAAATCAAATGAAAATAAGCAAATGATAGAAATATTTTTGCGATTATATATTAAGTTTTAGAAAAAAGAAGAATAAATAAACTATTTTTCGTAGTTTTTTTTTTCTTTATTTTTTTTTTCTTTTATTTGGTTAATTTTAGGACCGTTTTTTTTTTATTTTACTCGGTATGAGTGGGAAAACTGTTTCTCTGTGGTTTTGTGAAAATATATGTTCGGCCACATTTGATTGGTCGTGGTTTTTGTTGTAGTCGTTGTTGTTGTAGCTAATTAAATACTAATGCGAATTTAATTTCGCAACAAAACTAAACGAAGTCGCACGCAATAAACCAAAAAAACACAAAAATAACCGAGCACAAAAAACAGAATACAAAAACAACAATTAAAATGTTTTATTATTAATGCTGGGTTTTGGCTGCACAGATGTTATGTTATCTTGTCTTGTGTTGATGTCAGGTGCGACGTAAACTAAAATTAATGATTTATTATTATTATCATCATTGTTCATTGTTTGTATAATTGTTTGGATTATTTTATTCAGTTAAGGAAAAGAATTCTTAATTATTTGAGCGAAGAAAAAACGCATGAGAATATAATTAACACTCAAGTTTCTTTGAAAAAAAAGAATTTGAATTAAATAATAATTTAAATAAATAACATTTTTTCATGCAAGACAATTGTTTCCTTGCATTATGTTTAAATTATGAAACTTGGATAATTATTATACATCTTTAAATATATAAATTATTATTAATATATAAAAATTTTCATTAAAAAAAGATTCGTTCAGTTTTGAAGGTTTCTTTTAATTATAACTAAATTTTCTAGACTTCGTTCAGTTTTGAAAGTTTCGTTCAATTTCGTAAGTTTCATTCAATTTTAAAAGTTTCTTAAATTTTTAAGGTTTCATTAAATTTTGAAAGTTACGTTAAATTTGGACGTTTCGTTAAATTTTTTATTCTGCAGATAAAAAAATTTTTAAAAACAGGGAGAAAACAGGGAGGGAGAAAAGCACAATAAATTATCGTGGAAGTTTTTTCTTTTTGCGCCTTTTTCTGTTGTTATTTCTTTTTTATCTTCTCTCGAATGATTTAATGACATTGTTCACATTTGCTGTATTGTAACATATCATTGTTTGCATTAAAAATTATTAATTAACGAACGATTGTGTTAATATTGATGTTTCCAATCGAAACGTATTTCTTATTATTATTATTATTAATACTAATATTATTATTAACATTATTATCAATATTATGTATTATTATTACTGCTTGAATATATACGAGTATACTCTGTCTACAATACTATAGTATAGTTATTGTTATTATTACTTTTATTGTTACTTTCTTTATTGAACTGAAAATTGTTCTGTTAAATGGTTCATTAAAACTTACCGCAAGTTAAATCGCACAGACTTCGAGCCGACAACGATTCCGAGAACAATTTTTGACCAGGATTTTGACCGGGTTGCAGCCAGGTTGTGGTTCGTTCAATCGTTCTCCGGCGTTCTTCTCCGATCGCCCAGTGTAAGCGAACGAATGAAATATCTCCGAGTTTAAAATCGCTTAAAATCTACAAAAGAGTGAGAAGGAGAGAGAAGAAGGAGAAAAATTATATAAAGCTGTTTATCGGAGGGGCGGTGGGGTGGGGTGGTAAATGTAATTACATTGATGTGGATGATGATGTTGCTGTTAAGTATTTTCGCAAAATTAAGTTATAATTCAATGTTTATGGGTGGGTGGGTGTTGGTGTGTATGTACGTATGCATGTGTGTTTGTGTGTATGCGTGTGTGCGTCACGAAATCGAATTGAACAATAAAACATTTATTAATATTACAATTTTACACTACTGACAGCGACATAAAAACCACAACGTGACAGAGAATAATAAATATCTGCAAATATTGTGCATTGGATTTTGTCGTCGTTGTCGTCGTCGTTGTCGTCAATGTTGCACAGTGGATGGTGACGTTGATGATGTTCATGTTGATGCAGATGTTAAATTCAAAAGAAAAATACTAATAATAAAATCATGTACTTTATGACGTCACCATAAAAAGCAACAAAGTGCTTTTAAGTATTCGAGCACTTATTTTTTTCAAATTTCATGACTTCAGAATAGGAATAACTTCGTTTTTATGGTTAAACTTCGATGTGGACAAAAAAACAACCATATCGATGAAGGAAAAAATAATAAAAATGTCATTCTTTGGAATTCTTTGTTACTAGTTTTTACTTTTACACTCTTGATAGTTCTTTTAATAAAAGACATAATTTTTTTACTTAATTAAATACTTAACATTTTTGGCACAAACAAATATCAATTTTTATATCTTTTTGCTTAAATTTACGTCTTCAGTTGAGTGTTTCTGTTGTATTTTCCTGAAAAATAACATTTTCCATCACTTTTCTAATCCACTGTGATTTTTGGCCAAAAAGAAAATTGGTTTGATTTTAAAACATTCTCATCGACTCATCGATATATCTTATTTATATCTATTATAGTATCTGCATAAAATTGGCAGCACTTCCACTGACTGCAAAAGAATTCTTGATTAAAATGCATGCGACAATCGACAAATTTTCGTGTCCTCGTCGACAAAATAAAATTTATTCACACTGTATTTCGATAAATTGATAGAATTTGCACAGAAAATCTGACGCCGCCTTGCTAATAATTTTAAGTATTTATTTAAAGATAAAAAAGGATGCCAACGCCGCTTCGATGATTCCGTTTGATAGGTTTATTAAATGGGAAAACAACAACAACAAAAGCAACAAAACTTCAATTAACTTGAGGCCACAAATGAAGTTATTTTTTTAGGACTACCAACAATTCGAGTCCTGAGTATAAAGCTTCTTCATTCAAGCTGCTGCTGCTGCTGCCGGAAACAGATATCGAAGGTGGTTCTATAAATTCTCATTTCACTAAATCCCGAATATATAATAGTAGAGAGATAGAGTGAGTGGGAGAGAGTGAGAGACTAAACGTCGTTGGTCGTCCATTGTAAGGAGCACGAGGAACATTTTTTTAAATTAACTTAAGTAGCGCAAAAAATCTGTGTAATTACTTCAAATTAATTAATAAAAGCAGCTTTCATTCCGCACTCTCAAACACGAGGAGGAGGTCCCAACCCCGCCCCCTTCCATTCTCCATTCTCCGCACCAGAGCTCTTTGTTGTTTTTTCCGGGTGGAAGGTGAGTACACTTTGTTCACATTCTGATGCTTTAATAACGTTTTTACCCTTATTTTTTCTGTTTTTGCTTTTTATACCCTCTCCCGACTGACTTCCTTGTTCGTGTTGTTGTTGTTGTTTTACTTTTTAAATGAAGTTTAGTTTTATGCTCCTTAAGAAGACGAAGACGACGATGAAGGAGAATAACAAAAAAGGCAAAAAATTATGCTTCTGTCGTCGGTCGTCTTTGTTCTTACGTCGTCGCGTCTCATCTTATCGCGTCGCGTTGCGTTGTATCGCTTCGTCTAGCGACTTAAAAATATATAAAAAACTTTTTTCTGCCTCTATTTTTACTCCCAATTCCTCCACTTGCTACTATTTACCCAATCTCCCTGCTTTCTCATCCTCTTGTTATTCAGCTCCTCTTGTTTTTTGTTTTTGTAGCCTCTCCTCTCCATATTTTTAGCCTCTTTCTTGCTTTTTTCTATCGCCATTTTCTTGTTTTTTTTATTATTTTTCTTTCCATCCTCTAAATTTTTCTTATCGCCCACGAGACTTTTTCTCCCTCTTTCTCTCTTCTCCCTCTCTTTTCCCCCGTTTTTATGCCAATATTTTCGCTACTTCTTCACGTTTCTAATTTTTTTAATAACTTTTTTCCGGTTTTTGGTTGATTATTTGTTTTTGATGCTTCGAAAAGAAATAAAAAAAAACCTAAAGCTTTTGACACTAATTAGTGAAAAGTGGAAAAAACAAGAACAACAACAAGAATAAGGATAAAAAAATAACGTGAGAGAATCTAACGTTAAACAACGGATGCTGAAAACCTGACAAAATCTTGGCTTATTTTTTGGTTAATTGGAAAAACCGCAAAAGAAGTGGAAAAAGGGAAAAAGAAAAGAAAAAGAATAAAAATAATAAAAAGAAGAAGAAAAAATCTCATCTGTAAAAAGGGTTAAAGAAACAATGTTTATTGAAACTCGTTCATCCGTGAAAAAAGGATTAATTTTGCAAAGCATACTTTTTGGCATTTTAGTCAGGAGCTCAGTGAAGTTTTCATGTTCAGTTAAGTTTTAATTTGAGACCGGTTGAAATTTTCGGCCCTTTTAAATACTACAGCTGTTAATTAAAAATAAAGAATTTGAGAATTTGAGACAACTTTTCTACCTTTTCTCCTATATTTTAGATATTTATTGAGATATTTGTTAGTCCTGTATTTTAATTTTAATTTCGCCTTATGTATTGATTACTAAAAGAAAAGAAGCGCTTGTAAATCCCCTTCTTTACCTTTTGTTTGTGACTTTTATTTTTGCAGTTTTTTTATTGTTGCTGTTTTGTTGCTAAGTGTTGTTAACGATCAAAAAATTCTTTGATAAAATCACGAATTTTATTTTATTACTTAAAGACACGATATTTCGAATGTATTCAAACCAATAAAAAAGTAATTAATGATTTAGTAATTCCCCATTACAGAAAAAAGAGAAGGTAAGAAGGAGGGAAGATACAGGAGGGTGAGGTCATAAAGAAAATAACCGAGAAAATACAAATCAAGTCAAACAAATGAAAATTGAAATGAAAAGGAATTTTAATTCACTTAACTTAATCGGTGAAACTTCGGAAAGAAATTCGCAAATTACAATATGTAAACTCTTTTCCAGGAAATACATTTCGGATAGTAACACTATATAAAAGAACAAGAATTCTTTATATTCTGTCTCTTTAATCAACCATCGAACTTTGTGTCCCTTTTTTACTATACACTCTTTAATTGATACAAATAAACCAGCAGCATGAAAGAAAGAATTTATGTATTTTCGTCGTACTAAGAGAAGATCGTCGCTGTAAATGAAATATTGGAAAAACATACAAATTGATCGTTGCAAATTTATCCAAATATACACAATAGACCCACCTACAGTATAATATATACTCACAACTGATGAGATATCATTTCAAGTGGATGATTTTAAGAGCCATAAAACAATTATTGTTCATATCGATAAATGCACCACTAGACACGACTCTAAGGTCTTTCAAGCCAATTATATCCTTCCGATTTCTCTGATTTTATTTTTGCAGGATTTTCTCCTGATTTTTAATTCTTCTGGATTGGATTTAAAACATTACTTGTTTTTGTGTTGTAAATTTTGTTTTAATTATTTGCAGAAAACTTTGTGTATGATAGAAAAGAGTTGAAAATTTCCAATTGTGATTGAAATAAATACAACTTGTTGTTATTGTTGTTGCTGTTATCATTGTTGTTTGCTTTCATTGTTCGTTGAATTTTCTTGTTAAATTTCCTTGTTTTTGTTCTGCTTTCTTATTGTCGAAGTTGTTAAATTTTGTTGATAGTTGTTATTCTTATTGTTGTTGCTATAATTGTTGTTGTTATTATTGTTGTTCTTGCTATAGCATGTTGTTCTTGCTTTAATTATCAGACAGGTACAAAAACAGAACCTTAGAAAATCTTAAATAATAGAAAACAAGAAACAAAAGTTTTGCTTTACGTTCCTTTCAAAAGGGCCCGAATATTATAGTTGTTGCTGATACTGCTTCTCTTGTTATTGTTGTTGTTGTTGTCCTTGTTTTTGTTTTTCTAAAGCTTAACCTTTCGCTTTGCCAGGTTTTCGGACTCTATAAGTAGAGGCTTACATAAAATTTCCTTTGATTATGTTGTTGAGAGTGTTTATTGTTTTGGTTGGTGTTGTTTTACTCTGTTTTATTTTATTTGGTTTTCGTTGTGTTTTCTTGTTGTTTCACAAAGTTATCAGCTTATTCTAGGCTGAGGAAGCAAGCTTAGAAGCTTATTAAAGGCACTGCCTTTGATGAAGGAGTGGGTAAGCTTTGTTTCGTGATTTTCTATTGTGTTTGCGTTATTAATACTTATTTGAAAATTTCAATTTTCGTTTGTTTGGTTTTATGTTAATCATAAGACTTGTTATAGACTCAAAGGATCAGATTGTCCTTAGGATGAGAACTCAGTAATAAAGGGATCATAACCACCCACTAATGCAAAGCACATTTTTGTAGCACAGTAAGAAGTCGAACTTTCAGCCATGAACATTAGTAACATGGGCCATGACCCACAAGCCCCACAAGCCCCTTGTTCATAAGCAATATAAGCGTCTGTGTGATTCGCTCATCGGTAACAAAACTTGCTCGTGAGCAAATGTAAATATTTGTTTGAGAATATCGCCCGTGAGTAAAATTATCTGTTCGCGTGCACTGGAATTCGTTGATGAGCCAGTGAAGTATGAATCATAGCATAGAAGCTCATGAGCAAATATCTGAAGTGCATGAGTAACAGTATCTGAAGTTTATGAGACAGTCTGAGCTCAGTATCTCATTGACTAAAGGAGTTTATTATTATTTGGTTATTTTTGCCCTTTCATTAAAATTACGTTACATTTTTTTTTGCACTATTTTTTTCCTTTGAGTTCATTTATCCTGCAGTGTTTTCATTTTCCTTTTCTTTTTAAGTTTTTCGTTTCTTTTCAAACCTTTTGATTTTAATTTCTTCTTTTTTTTGTGTAAACAAAAATTGATTTTTTATTGTAATCAAGAGTTTTACTGAAGGTTGTAAAAAGCAAATACTCGGTGGTTTTTTCATTTCATTTTTTACGGTTATCCTCTGTAACGCGGGATCGTTTATTAGTGGAAACAAATTTTCAAAAGCGTTTGCATTGAAGCATTGAAGCGTTAAAAATGCTTCCCTACAGTTTAATTAAAATCAAAATGGACGAACGAGCGAATGAGCTTATTTGTGGAGGGAGTTTTCCCCTCGCTCTCTCTCTCTCTCTCTCTCTCTCTTCTGTCTCTCTCTCTCTCTTTCTGTCTCTCTCTCCTTCTCTCTAGAGTGATCACTTTTTTCCCTCACTTAACTAAGTTTTTCGTGTTTTCGTTTGCGTTTTTGTAATTTTCATTAATATTTACTTGAGAAAATATAAAAAAGAAATACAAGAGCAAATGCATAAAACTCTTGCGTGGTTTATGTGCATGCTTTTTATTTGTTGTTGTTGCTGTTTTGATGTGAAAACTTTTAACCATCGCTTGGGGAAGAATGAGTTCTTTGTAAGGGACAAATAAAAACAACAATAGTAATAATAAGGAGAAGAAGAAGGAGAAGAAGAAAAGAAGTCAAGAACGACCGAATTTATGGTCTTGTTAGTAAGCAGAAGAAGCAGAAAAAGAGGAAGACGAGTAACTGGTATTCTTTGACTTTTATAAAACTTGACTAACTAACAAGTGACTTCATCACTTTTCAAGTAACCACAGAGACGGCCTCCCACCCCCTACTTATTATTTTTATATCTCTTTTCCCTCCCTCTCTCCCGACCATTCTCTCTTTCTTAATCATTCTCTCTTTTTTTACCAATTCAACTGCTTTCTAAAATAAAAACTTCCGTTTCTCGAGTTTATTTTCGATTCTCTTCATTCGTTTTTCATTTAAACTAAAATTAATTTTGTCAGTCTTTCTTTTATTTTATTCTTTCTATTTTCAAAGAAGAAACTCTTTTATTCTCAATTTTGTGTTCCGCTTCCTCTTCCACATTGCGGAAAAGTTCTTCAGTTTCTTCAAACAAAACTCCAAAAGCATTTTCGCTCTTCTTTATGTTAAAGAGTTGTTGGTTTTTTAGTTGTTGTTGTTTCTTATTGTTTTAATTGTTGTTGTTGTTGTTGTTGTTTCTCACTCCTGCACTTTTTGCAACAATTATGGTTATAATTATCTTTGTACGACAAGATTTCGTGTGAATACTTGCTGAATATTGAAATATTGTCTTGCGGCAACGTTGATGATGCAAATTGACAATAAAATCGTGGTAAGAAAATCACTTCAGTAGTTCGCGTGACGTGACATGACGTGACGTAATGCATTGGGCAGGTGTTGAGATCGTCTAATGAGTTGAATTTCTCGCAGGCGTTATTAATTAGTTGAAAGGTGGGAAAATTAGAACGAATTCAATTTCAGGTGTTTAGTGAATCCAGCGTCGGAAGTGTTCGGATGAGAAGGTTGAGAAGATGGAGGGGGGATAAGATAGTAGGGAGGGGATGGAGGCGGTGGTTAAGAATGAATTGGGAGAGAATTGAGTTTAGTTAAATAAATGAATTGACACCGATTAAATAAAGATTTGAACCTTAACAATCATCATCATAGAAATATTTCGCAAACCATGGATATATATAAAGATTTTTTTCGATTAAAAGATTCATAAAACAAGCCCTCTTTTTAGCAAGCCTTCCGAAAAAAGGAGGGAAATTTTGAAAGCCCTAAATTGCGTTTGAATAAATGTATCGAATCGCGTGATTAAGTTTTCGTTCAAATTGTTGAGTGGGCGGATGAACCAGCGGATGGTTTTTTGTTGTTATTTTCGTTAAAAGGTTCAACCTACGCAGAGTTACAGTTAAGAAGAAGGCGCGAGCGAGTGAGTGAATGAGTAAAAGGTGAGGTTTTCAATCGCATGGAGAGAAAATTAAAGGAAAAACACACAAACAGAAGTTGACAACAACAGACAACGTTTAAGTGACAACACACATTATTAATGACACACGACATCAGCATATTTTTTTAACAAGCAATCAAATTGTTGCGTACGCATTATTTTGCCACTCCTTTAATTCGTGTTGTTGTTGTTGTTCTTGGTGGTGGTGGTTTTGGTGTAATATTGTTATTGTTGGCTTGTTTTATTCTAATTGTCATCGTCCTTCAGCGAAGTTGACATTAATTTTGACACATGTAAGCTGCCACACACCGACACAAAAACACACACATACTCATTCCATACTTGACTCAACAGAACCTGTGTTAAAGCTTAATTTAGCAACTTCAGATATTTTTTTTTGTTTGTTTTTTTGTTGTGTCAATAAATTCGTGTCCCTGACAAGCAAAACCAAAAAATGCTGCGCTTACAAGTGATCTGTGTTAAAACAGTCTGTCAGGCGAGCGAGTGAGCGCTTCAAATAATTATGCACCCCGCCTTCGTTTTTTTAGGCCGTCGATTGTTTGGTGGCTGCCACTGATTATGTTACATAAGTCGAAAGCTTCTTAAATAAAAAAGAAAAGAAAAACAGTGACACGAAATGTTTAATTTTTGTCGTTTTTTGTTTGGGTTTTTTTTTGGTACTTTTCGAATGTCAAACAAAATGATTACGTGAATTCAGTACAAGATATTTATTTAACAAAATGAAATTTTTTTCCTCTAAATATTTTTTTCGTTGATTTTTTCTGTTATAAATAATTCTACAATAAATTGTGATATTTTTTGGTTAGTCAGATTCAAACAAAAACATGAAAAAGGTTGGGTATAAAAATTTATTTTCACTTCCTTATTAAGATTTAAAGATTCTTCAAAAAAAATTGACGAAACTTTCAAAACTTACCGAAACATCAAGAATTTAACGAAAAAAAAACTGAAAGAAAATTCCAAAAACACAAAGACACTTCAGAATTTTGTTAACTTCAGAAATCTAACGAAACTTTGAAAGATGCATGAAGCACAACGAAACTTTAAGAACTTGACGAAACACCAGAAGTGTAACGAAACATTAAAACTTGATGAAACTACTACAAATTATCGAAACTTCAAAAAATTACCGAAACATCAATGTTTTAACGAAACTGTAGAAGCGTAGCGAAACATAAAATATTTAACGCAATTTTAAAAACTTAACAAAACATAGGAAATCAAACGAAAGTTCAAAAAATGAATGAAACTAAAAAAAGTTTACGCACTTTGAAAAACTTTTTTATTTTGCTGATTATGATTTTAAAGATTGTAGAAAAAATTTATAAATTTTAAAATTTACCGAAATTTAAAAAAATATTTGCAAATATTTTTATAGTAGGTTCTTTTTTTTGTTACTTTAATAACTTTGAATGTCTTGAATGAGTACATCGAAAATTACAATTTTGCTTCGTGTTTCTTCTTCTTTTTACCGCTTTTCGTGAAAACTTTGCATGCGAATGTGTAATGAAGAAATTTCATAAAACCAAACATTGATTACTTTCAGTTTTCTGCACTCGGTCTCATGTCTCATATCAGTTGCATGCGATCAACGTATCAATATCTCGAGTATCGCCCCAAAACGACCTCAAGATTAGAAAGCCTGACAAGATACTAATCACGAATATTAATTTTCATTCATAATTACTTAAGTATGAGTACGGATATGAGCACGAGTACGAGTATGAGTATGAGTATGAGTACGAGTAAGTGTACGACTACGAATATGAATACGAGTACGTGTACGTGTACGACTACGAGTAGGCGATGGCCAACCAATCGGAAATACTAAATTGAGTGTGCGCCCAAATTAAAATCGCTGCATATCGAATGATTTCCGCTTTCAGTTGATGGCTCTGTAGCTCGCTCGGGTCTCAAAACATGGAGGATGGCAGAGTGGCAGATGGTTAGTGAGTGTCTTCACTTCAAGTAGCTAAGCTGCTATTAAAGAAAATGTAAGCTTTAAATATTGTTAGCTGAATGCAATTGAGTAGAAATTGTTTTTGTTGTTGTTGGTGCAGGTTGCGATTGCTGCTCCTCTGCTGCTACTTTTAATCATTTCCCTTGGCTGTTTAGCAGGTTCTACAAGATTTTCGCGCATTAAATTTCTGCGTACATCAAACAAACCAGCAAGCAAACGAGCTGGAAATGAAGCAGGCAGGGAAACAGGCTGGGAAGCAGGCAGAAAAGCATGCATGCAAGTAAGCAGTCAAGCAAGCGATTGAGCCAGAAAGCGTTTAACAATATTACTCAAAAGCAACTTAGTTGCACATGAGAACGGAAGCGTTGCCATATGTTCGAAAATAAGCTTAGTTTGCTGCTGCTGCTGCTGCTGATTTAATTAGCCATTCGTTAAGCTGCCTTTCGACAGAATTTAATTGATTTGGTTGCTTTTACGTGGTTGTTATGCATTTAAACGTTTCACCACCCGCCACTTCTACTTCAGTCTCTTCTTCCACCTCTTCTTCTTACAATTCTTCTTCTTCTTCTTACAATTCTTCTTCTTCTTCTTATAAGTCTTCTTCTTCTTCTTATAAGTATTCTTCTTCGTCCTCTTTATCCCTACTTCCTCAGCACTTTTATTAATTACAATTTTGCATGTTTCTTGTGGGTTTTTTCTAACATTTATTTAATTGGCTAAAAATTTCGTTGAAGTTAATTAATTTCGATTGAAACTAGAAGAGGTTTAATTAAGAGTTCAAGTGTTGAAATCAGTCTTTTTTTCTCTCTTAATACGTTTATTTCTTAGTAAGTTAAGAATTTCGCAAGTGCTTGAAACTTTTGACAGTGCTAGACAGTCGGAGGGCAGAGGAGGAGACGGAAAAAAGGAAAACCATATAAAATACACATAAAATAACGCATAAAATAAATCAAGGCACAATTATTATGCGTTACTAAGCGTTATAATAAAGTAATGACGTAAAACGTAATAAGAACTAATAGAGGAATAAATAAGGAATAAATAGAATATATGAATTAATTATAACGATTGATTTTAACAATCTAAGAATTTATAAAAAACAAAATTTGATTACGAATTATAAGCAAATATAATAAGAAATCATATAATAACAATTTAAGTGAAGATTTTTAGACTTTTTTAGATATACTTTTTCACGATATGCAATTTCATCATATTTATGTATATTTCATGATACAATATATATTTCCATGAATGCCTTCCTCATCCATTGTCCCATC
The DNA here is from genome assembly GCA_943737955.2 of Myopa tessellatipennis. Lineage (NCBI taxonomy): Eukaryota > Metazoa > Arthropoda > Insecta > Diptera > Conopidae > Myopa > Myopa tessellatipennis. The sequence continues at coordinate 55,903,218 of OX031316.1, forward strand.
GACTTAGATATCAAAAAATTTAGCCAAAAATTCTGCAAATTTAAACAAAAAAAACTAGGGAACTCTTCCACAAGCACGTTCCAGAAATCAAAGTTTCAAATGCGGATAATAATGCACGTTGCAGATATCATTTTTCAAAAATACCCCTGGCTTTAAATCTAACAACAACATCAAACCAGAAAAAACCCCCAAAAAAGAAATACGGACAAAATAAAACTTGACCTAGCTTCACAAAGCAAAAGCACAAACAGAAAGAGAATAAAAAATGAGCAAACAGAAGAACGAAAACTATCAGAAAAAACAAACAAACATAAATAAAGTAAACTTAATCCGACGTGATTTTAATGCATAATGAGTAACTCACGATTTCCTCAACTTAAGTACAGAAACAAGATAGGAAAGTAGTGCAAAATAATATAAAAAAGATACAAAAATATAATAAAAAAGGAGTAAAGAAGAAAAACACAACATAAATAAAAAAACTTTAAAAATAAAAACAAAAAATAAAAAAGATAAAATGAAGCATTTATTGATTTAAACAACAAGAAACACTGAAAGTTTATTTGAAATGCGCTCAACCGAATGAAACAAATAATAACAACAACAACTATAAAATAGCAAAAACAACAACTATAACAACAACAACAAGGATACCCACTAAACTAAAACAAAGAAAACTAATAAAAGTAGTGAAAAAGAGAGAGAGAAGAGAACAAATAATAAAAAGAAGACAACTGAAATGAAAATGGGAAGAAAAAGCAGAAGCAGGCGAAGAACAAGAAGAAGAAGGGGAGGATGAGGGGGGGAGGGGTAAATATTGCTTATTGCAGCTTAAACTGAAACCAACAACGACACGTTTTTGATATCATGTTTGTGAACGTGTTGAATTCATAAACGTAAATCGTATTTGAGAAGCTTCAATTCCGATTCAATTGTAAAAAAAACAACAACAAGAAACAAAACAGCAAAAAGAAAAACTATGAAAATAAAAACAAAGAAAAACAAAGGATTCCAAGAAAAATGAACGACAAATTTTGAAACACTTGTGAAGATATGAAAACAACAACAAAAAATAAGAAGAATTTTCAAAATCTGGAGGACAACAACAATAGCAATAATAATAATAAAAACAACAACATATACGCACAATATAATCGTAAAAGAATTAAACTAAATTAAAGTCTTTAACTAAATTTAAACATCGACAAAAAAATTTGAATTTGAAACAATAAGTCAAATTTTTATTGAAATGCCAAATTTATTTATTAATAAATTTTTTTAATCACCTTTCAAGTTATTATTATGTTCATTGATAAGATATCAATATTTTCAAAACTTATAAAATATCCGGATTTATCGAATTCTTGTCAAACCTTTGAAATCTGTTTATAAAATGTATCGAATTTTATAAACATTTTAGATTTCGAAATTTATATCTAAAACTTTTTATGGTTTTTTTCTTGTATAAAAATTTTGTAAATCATCAAAATAAATCAAAAAATAAATAAAAGAAACTGCATAAAAAAACAACGCCAAAGAAGATTCAAAAGATGTAAAAGCTTTTCGATTTGTTGCAATGCCAACAAACAATTTTTATTATGCTTCTTTTATTCCATTGTTATTTATATTTTTCTTTCATTTTTTCTATTTAATTTTCTTGTTCGTAACAAATGTGTCCCAAATGACGCATTTGCATGTTCGATGAACCTTTTTTTTGAAGAACGAACAATAAAAGCAAAAGCAAATGCAAATGCAAATAATAACAACAACAACAATAATTATAACAACATAAAAGCAAAGAAATCGGAAAACAAGCATAAAGAAATTTCATTGCAACTGAATACAAAACGAAACCAAAAAACATCGAACAAAAAAGAAAGTGAAATAAAGGAAAATAAAAAATAAAACCAAGGACACAAAAAAAAATCTGAAAATTACAAGAAATACTGAGAAATTGACGCAAAGTTGAATGATGCTGAATGTGGTTCATTTTCCATTACAACATTTAATAAAAACGATAAATAGATTGAAGCGCAGGAAATGATTTAGAAACGAAAAACAAAGACGACAAGACAGATGGAATAATAGACAAACAAATAGACAGATAAGCAGACAGACCAAGAAGTTGTAAAAACCAAACAACCAACCATTCAGCTAACCTTAAATCATTCAGCTAACTTTAAATTCAGCGAAGCATTCAGTCAACCGTTGCGCAAACCATTTTTTCAGCCAACCATTTAGCCAACCTTTCATTCAGCCAATCATTCAGCCAACCATTCAGTCAACGATTGAGCGAATCATTCTGTCATTCAGCCAACCATTCAGCCAACTATTCAGCTAAACATTCAGCTGTATATATGTATGTATTATCATATGTATGTATTAATTCAGAAATTCAACCAGCCAGCTGTATTTGCATTTGATATTTCGCACAGACAGAAAGACAGCCCGGTCCTACTTACATATTTTGTAAGCATTTATAAATAATCTGCTTCTTCGATTTTCACAACAACGAATATGCAAATTTTTCGAGCTCAAAAGAAAAGCTTAAGCACGCTGCATTTGACTTTGAAATCGAGTTGAGTTCGATGCGAAAATCGCATTATTAGTTGAACCCAAATTCTGATATACATAAGCGAACCACGCCTTATATTATGACAACGTAACTCGAATATAAAATTGAAATTTAAAAATTATTAGAAAACACCACTAACTAAAAAAAGTTCAATATTTTGCAATACAGCCTTCAACAGACTAGAATCGGCTTTAACAAACTCTACTTTTCGTAAGGCTTTTCCTTAAAAATGTGGTTCTTCTTTTTGTGGTTACTCTTTCCGTTTCGCTTCGTTTTGGTTAAAAAAAAGGTTAGTAAAAAAAAGCCTGACTAAACTGGGATTTTACTAAACGAAAAGCTGCTCACCCATTCATTAATTCAAAGATGAAATATAAAACTTCATACAAAAACGAAAACAAAACAAATTCATACTAATTAATTCGAGGTAACGTCTGATGGTTCTTATGTTTTACATTATTTTTTGTGGATTCTTTTGTGCCGTGTTTTTAAAAACATTCTCCTGTGCTAATTAAAGAGTTAATATTAATTAGTCTTTCATAAATTGCATTGAAAATAAGAAAATCTTTTACAAAATCCTTATATTTCTTTAATATTCATCATTATTAGTACCTTGGTTCCTCCTCTGAATACATGAACTCTCAATTGGACATTTGAACTTTCCTGTAGTCTGAAGGACCGAAACGAGTTTACGAAACGAGCGTGAGTTCAAGATTCAACAGCGAAAAACTTATTCTTTATCCATGCAGATACTGTAAGATCGCCTCAGTCACTCTAACGGCGTACTATTATATCATTCAGATAGTATAGACTCTACTACAGAGTATCTACTTGGATAGAGATCAAAACTGTTAAATATTGTTAAATGATAAAGCTTGAAATTGAAGCTGAAAGTTGATATAAAGAATTGATAATAAGAATTGAATGGATTACAATAGACAGAGAGAAAGAGATTAATACACTCTTTCAACTTGGGATGTAGGGTATAAAAAACTGCGGCCAAAGAAAGTCATTCATGATATAACACAGGATTCACAGGTACTCACAAGTGTAGTATCTCTGTGAATATCGCGAAAAGCACTCGCAAAAAACACATTTTTAATCAAAATATTGTTGTTGGTCTTTTTTTTTAAATTACCAAACAACGACCTTGACCATGAAAAAGTGGATTCACAAGAATAAATATAAATTTTCGTCAACAGAAGCACAAGAAGAAGCAGCTGCCGTGTATAATTTATGTGTCTTTTTTGTTTGTTTGTTTGCAGTTGTTTATCGAAAACAAAGTGAAGGTAAACAGACAAACAGGCAGACAATCAGACAGACAGATATATTTATGCATACACTCCGTACCTCTTCTCAATTTAAATGTATGAATGATCATACATTCTTATGTATGTACATATGTACGTTTATATGTCTCTCTATCTAATCAGTGAATGAAAGAATAAATGAATGAAAGAATAAATGAATGAAGGAATAAATGAATGAATGAAAATGTTTGCAGACTTTGCTAATTAAAATGTAAATCACTATTTTTCGTTGTTAAAACTTTGAACAGAAGAAGTTTAATCATTTTATAAAAGAAAAAACTGTGTAATATTTTTCACAGTTTTGGTTTTTATAAATATTGTACATGAATTGCATGCTTTACATTTCATTTATTGGAAATGGAATGAAAAAATGGAATGGAACAAAATGTTGCGAAGAATAATCGATAATATCCATTTGCGCAATATTGATTTTCATTTTATTGTATAACTTTATCTCTTTTGATTGCTGATAACGGCTGATTGTTGATGTTGTTGTTGTTGAAATTTCTGCATTGATGCGCAGTACAGTAGTTATTTTCATGTGAATTCAATCATTTTGATTTCACTCTTTTGATGTAAAGTATTTTATTTTTTTATTGTGTTAAAAGCAGGTTTTTTTATGTATGCATGTGGTTATTAGGAAGAAAAAGACGATGAAGAAGAATTAAGTTCTTTTTGTTTCCTGCCGCGTACAGTTTTTGTTACATTCTTCTTTTTTTAGGGCAAAATGCCAATTTAACAAAAGCGACAAACAGAACGATATAACATACCGAAATACCACAACATATACACCGAAATGTATGTATATATGATTCATATAAAACAGTGAGTGAGGTACGTATATACAACAGAAAGTTGAAATGTTGTTGCTGCTATCGTTTATTGTGAATTATCTCATTGCTTCTGCTTCTGTTGTTGCTGCTGTACATCTTCTTCTTTTGGTGCAGCTTTTGAACTACTTTTGGCTGAATTTTCCCTTGTTACCACTTTTATTTAAGCCGCACTCGTTCATTCATGCATTCACTCACTCACCGAGTCCTGTGGCAAGGACGTATGAGCCACAATATTGTATAAACGAGCCGCTCGTCCCTTTGGTCATTCAGAAACATTGGGTCCTGGGTCAGTTTTGAGGTTGCCACGCCCGCTGTCAGGAGTGCTTTTTAAGCGATGATTGTACATGCATATGTACGTGTTTGTAGAGTTGTATGTATTTATGTATGTGAATTCGTTTGTATGAATGAGCTTTATTAAAAATGACTGCTGCTGCAGATAATCATCGTTCATAAACAACCACTTCATTTACTTTGCACAGTTGCAAGTCCGGCTCGAGAGGTGTGTGTGTGTGTGTAAATGTGTGTCCATCACACATGTGTGACTGTGTGTATGTGTGTCCATCACAACCACATGCACTTGACTGGATCTGGTGCACTCTTCACTTTGTAGTGTATGAAAATATTTTATGCGAAAATTGGTATCTGGCTGTCTATTTGTCTGTGCGTTTGTATAGCTATCTATCTGTCTGTTTCTCTGTGTGTCTGTCTGCTTGTGTATTGTTTGATTTATGTAAGTTAAGTGAAAAAAATGTCAAATTCAATGAAGATACGGAGCATGAGTGATGGTGCAACGCTCGAGTGGTTTTTTAGGGTTGGCTGAGTTTCGTTTCGTTGCGCAAGAAAAGCAAAAGCAAAAAATAATTAAAATTACCAGATAGCATCTGCAGTTGTTATATGTATCTCTACATATCACTTGTACATATACTATAGATATATTTATTCCATGCCATATATTCCACGAATATTTTCTCCCAATTAAAAACAAATTTAAAAGGTTTCCTTTTTAAAACCTGTCATTTTTTCGACGGCACAAAAAAAAAAGTCATTCATTTCATTTCATTTCATTTTATTTTATATCATTTCATTTTGTTTTATTTCATTTCATTTCATTTTAATTTTATCAAGAGGCCCGCTTCAGACAACCTATTGCACACTCGTACGAAACGCGGAGAAGAGTAGAAGGAAGGTATATGGTTAAACAGTATTATAATGATTATGGAAAGAACACCCTAAATGTCTTGGTACCGGTGTTACTTAATCAACTACCAACGGATCTTCTACACTTACAAGGTTTTCATCAACGGAAGAAATTAATCAAAAATCATCTTATGTATAACGACGAATGAACCAGGAACGCCGAAAGAAGTTTTGATGAATGTAGATTATCTGAATTGTTAATCACTTAAACGTATTAATCACTTTAAACTTAATTACCAAAATTTTATTTATCAAATGAGAAGTCGTACAACCAAACTACTATAGTAAATGTATGATGTTCAATTTTTTGATTCCCGCAGACAAGTCCAAAGGACTTCGCAGGATTTCAGATTTGATCTATTGTTTTTTTTCTGATTTTAATTTATTATTACAATTTTTAATTTAATTTAATATAATAATATAAAATAAAATTTATACTTATACTTATATGAAATACAATGATTTTGATATGTTAAATATTAAAAATGTAAAATTGTAAATGTCAATAATATTTAATATGTAATGATATAAAGAAAGAAAATATGAAATATGAATAAATATGAAATATGAAATATGAAATATGAATTAATTTTATATTATTATTTATTATTATTACTATTTTATTTTAATTTTTTTTTAATTTATTTCACTTTATTTTATTTGATTTGATTTGATTTTATTTTATTTTATTTTAATTTATTTTATTTTAATTTATTTTATTTTAATTTATTTTATTTTATTTCATTTTATTTTAATTTATTTTATTTTATTTTATTTCATTTTATTTTATTTTAATTTATTTTATTTTATTTTATTTAATTTTATTTTATTTTATTTTATTTTATTTTATTTTATTTTAATTTCTTTTATTTTATTTTATTTTATTTCATTTTATTTTAATTTATTTTAATTTATTTTATTTTATTTCATTTTATTTTATTTTATTTTATTTTATTTTAATTTATTTTATTTTATTTTATTTTATTTTATTTCATTTTATTTTAATTTATTTTATTTTATTTTATTTTATTTTATTTTAATTTATTTTATTTTATTTTATTTTATTTCATTTTATTTTAATTTATTTTATTTTAATTTATTTTATTTTATTTCATTTTATTTTATTTTATTTTATTTTAATTTATTTTATTTTATTTCATTTTATTTTATTTTATTTTATTTTATTTTATTTTAATTTCTTTTATTTTATTTTATTTTATTTCATTTTATTTTAATTTATTTTATTTTATTTTAATTTATTTTATTTTATTTTATTTTATTTTATTTTATTTTATTTTATTTTAATTTATTTTTTTTAACTATAATCGCAAGTGTCTAAATAAATAAATTGAATGAAGCATGAAATATAATATTTTTCTAAAATGGAAACTTGTATCTGTCACTCGCGCTCTCTGTCCCCATGGCCCCCGTTGCCTTCCCTTCCCCTCCCCTAACAGTGAGACGTGGTGCCGCGTCTTGGGTAATGACATTTTGCATGCCCGCGCAATTCAATTTCCTGTCAGCGGAAATGGAAAGCTTGTCAAAGTACGAAATTGAATTTGAAATCTGAAAATATTCTATCGGCGGCTCGCCTCTGAACTCGCAACTTGTACTCGTGGCCCAGGTTTTTGCTTAACTCTAATTGAGCAATTTTATTGCAGTGTTTTTACTATAAAGCTTTTTGATTTATTTTAAATGAAAATAAAATTATTATTATTTTTAAATTAAAAATAAAAAAACATGAGTAATTATGTAGATATTGTGAAACATTTTTCAACACTCTGCATTATTATTGATTTGATGATCGATATTGATATTATTTTTCTCGAATTTTTCCGAAATGTTAGTTATTCTATTAAGAAACTTAAATATTGCGCAATTAAAGTGTTTTTTTTTTGTTGTTTGAATAATTTTCTGGGTCACTAAGAACATTTTTTAAGCAATGAGCAAACTTTCTCCGAAAATTTTGAAATATTTTACAGAAAATTGATGTTCAAATATGAACTATTAATTTATAATTTCATTTAAGTTTTACAAAATCTATAAAATTTATGAGTCAATCATTATTTTCATTTTGCTCCTTTTTAATGAAATTTTGAGAATTGAAATTGAATTTGAAAATTGAAGAAAAATAACAATACTTCTAAATATATGTAAGTACAAATATAAGATAAAAGCCTTTAATAAATAATAAATATAATTAAATAATTATTTCTTTTTCTTTAATTAGATTTATTTAGAAAATAAAATATTTTTACTTTAAAAATAAGTAAATTATTTTAAAATGCAGTTTTTTTGGTTTGTTTTTTATTGCAATCGGTTTAAATAAAAAATCGATCACAAACAAGTTTTTTCTAATATATTTGCTTTTAACAACGAATTTAATGATGACGACGACGACAACAGAGTTTTACGTCGATGGTAACCATAAATTTTATTTATATAAAAAATGCAGGAAGCTTTCAGAAATTTATGAGAGCAACGCCACCTACGAATCGTAATGATGGAAAGCAGCGAGAGAGAGAGAACGTGAGAGAGAGAAAGAGAGAGCGGGAGAGATGTCAACAAATCATTTGAATTCCTTCAGAAGCAACTGAAGCGGCAGCGACATCTGAGTTGTTCTCCGGAGTCGAGTTCGCGAATATCTTGATTTATATTTTTCAGCAAAAAAGCAGAAACGATATGAATGAGATGAATGTATGAATGTAAATCGCACGAGTTGTAAAGATTGCAAAGTTGCAGATAGAGATTTAGATTTAGATTCAGATTTACTTTAGTTATGGTTGAGAACCGCAAAGCTTTTGTTTACTTCAGTTCATTTTCCGGTCCGTCGGTCCGTCCGTCCGTCGCTTGTTCGTTCATTCATTCAGCATCGAATACAAGTAAAAAGTGAGTGGAAGGGGTCGGGAGGGGGATCGGGGGCTTGACGTAGCGAGGTGGGAAAGAAGCATCTCGTGGTGCCAAACAATGTAGTGCAACGGCATCGAATTAAATTATGCAATCGCGCTATTTTATGCATGGTCCACACTTCCACACTTCAATCATTTTTATGCGTTTCTTGTTTGTTTTACAAGAGTTCCTCTTCTCCTTCTTCTGCTTTGTCTTCTATTTTTTCTTGCTGTTGGTTTTGTGTGTGTTGATGATTTCCGTGTCGTTTATGAGTTCCGAGGAAGAACTTCTTCTGGTTGATGTTGTTTCTGTTGCTACTATTGTTGTTGTTGTTGTTGTTGTTTCTGTGATGTTTACTGTTGTTGTTGTTATTTCATTTGCTACTATTGTTGTCGTTGTTGTTGTTTGGGATTCGGTTTGTGTTGATTATTAGAAAAAATTGCTGATTTAACGGTTGCAACAACTTCGCTTATCTTTTTGTTAACTCTTCTTTCTTGCTCTCTCTCTCTCTCACTCTCTGTCCACTATCTCTCTCACCCACCCATCACTAGCCACGACAGAAATGTCAGTGAACTGAACTTCCTCTCCCCTCCCCCCCCCTGACGTTTTTCGCAATTTTTCTCTGATTCTTTGAATAGCAGAAACATGTTCATCATACCAACTAAATACTTAACCACATTTAACGGAATATGAACATCAAATTTCCATTTTCATTTGCAATTTAAATTTTCGCTGCTGTTCGCTACGCTACACGCGGTCGAGTGGTTGTTGGTTGGTTGGTCTTTCGATTTTTTTTCACAGAATTTTCAACATTTTTCCACTTGTGCATAAATAAATAATGTTCAATAGAAATAGAAATCCTTATTGTTGTTGTTTTCAATGCTTAAAAGCAACCTTTAAAGTTCTCTTTTGTTAAAAACGCTTGAATGCATTTGACTCTGTTGTGTCAAATAAGAAGCACAAAAACCGTAAACGTAACATCAAAATGCATTTCACTCATTTGCTTGTTGTTGTTGCTGCTGTGGTTGTTAGTATTGTTGTTGTTGTTGTTGTTCTTGTTGTTGTTCTTGTTGTTGTTCAACGATTTGTGGTTCTGCTAGCGGTCGCAATGGTCGCGTCCGTCGCACAGTGGCCGGTTTTTCAACTTAGCGGCCAAAAGTCACTTTTTTCAATGTCACCGATTTCAAAATGGGTTAGGTCATATGAAAGTAGAAACCTGAGAACCTAGGGAGCCAAAAAATTACAGCTTTATCTTGATTATTTCATTAGTAACTATGCAATAAAAAACAGCACTTTTTATTTTCAACTAAAATAAATACATTTTTTCAACTTTTCACAGATTTAGATATCAATATCTCTGTCAATATTTCAGATATTAAGTTCCGGTTTTTTTTATTAAATTCTTGGATATATTCATTGTCAAATGTTGTTACAATTGAGTAAAACTGTGGTATAGTTATTACGTAACAAGAATTCCAGAAATGCTCCAATGTTGGTTAAATTTCGTCGTATTTTGGAGCAGGACTTTTGCGCTCCAAAGTGCTCCAAAACAAATTTTACACCATTGTAAAGCTGAAAGTTTCCTCTAAAAGCCCATACCAATTTTTTTTGCATCGGTTTGCCCCACCGGGCGCTAGAACCCATTATATGAGTCAAAGTTACACACTGCACACTCATATTTGCACTAATTAGGTTTTTCTAATTATCAGGTAATTAGCTCTTATTACATATGTACTGTAAATGTACCTGTCCTAATATATTTTACCTGTAAAATGGAAAATTTAGGCACATAAAAATTTCTCATAAATGGGTATCAGGTAAGTATTACATGTGCATAGGTAAAAAATCCGTGACGGAAAGAGTATTTAAAGAGTTGCGTTCATACAGTTTCCATATAAAAATTTGGCAGATATTTACTTCTTACGAAAAGACGACAAAGATGTTACTTCGCATATTCTAAGTGATCCTTTTTTTGACTCATGCGATCAAGAAGAGACATATAAAAAGAAAATATGTAACTTTTTATCGCATTTAAAAAAACGTTACACAGATGTGAATCGAAATAAGGAAAAACTGTACCATAGCAACACAGAATGGATGAAAACTGAGCTCGTTTTTGAAAAAAGAAACCATGACTGATAATGGCAGCGAAGGAAAGGGTCGACCAAGGAAATCGATGGACGAATGCAGTGAACGATCTAGAAGGCGTAAACTTGGCGACATCAATGACGAAATATCTCATGAGAATATACAAAATGCATTCCTTTATCAAGTAGGTCCATCAAGAAATAAAAAGGACAAGATAGAAGTAATTGAGAAAATGATGAAAGCGAGCCCCAGACGCGTCAAAAGGGTACTGAGCAGTGTTCCAACTCCGACTGATGGAAATAAGTTTACTCCTGAGGAAGCATTTGCACTATTTTTGGATTTGAAATTAACAAAAAACCAATACAAAGAATTACGCAAACGAACTAATGCAAAGAAATGCAACGTGTTTCCAAGTTATGACGAGATAATTTCAATTAAAACGGAGTGTCTACCCTCAAAAAAAGCAATTGAAATTACTGCAAGTTCAGCAGAGGTGAAATTACAAGATCTTCTAGAACACACTGCGAACAGATTATTGCTTTCATTGGAAGAGACTTATGTGAAAAGTCTTGCTGATTGCAACCTTACCCTCCTTTGTAAGTGGGGATGTGACGGATCATCTGGCCAGAAGCAGTATAAACAATTTAATGCAGATAATTCAGCAGACACCAATTTGTTCATGATATCATTCGTTCCTTTGCGATTAAGGAGGAATAGCACTGAGGCTGAACCGTCAATCGAAAAATATGTACCGATTGATATATGGAAGAATGGGACACCTTCATCGACAAAATATTGTAGACCAATTAAATTTGCATTCAAAAAGGAGACTAAAGATGTGATAACCGAAGAAGTTAATAAAATTAGGAGGCAAATTGATGAACTTCAGCCGCTGCTATTTGAGTATCATGGCCATATTATTGAAATAGATTTCAAACTTCTGCTGACCATGATTGATGGAAAAGTCGGACAAGCCTTAACTGATACTAAGGCATCTTCTAGCTGTATTATATGCCATCAAACCGCGAGTACACTAAGTCAAGCACCAGCAGATGCCAATTATTCTGAAGAGGCATACGAATTCGGATTGTCGCCTCTTCACACTAGAATTCGTTTCATGGAACATATACTCAAATTGGGCTATGATTTAGAATTCGGAGCAACAGGAACGGTTAGACAAAATGCAGTGAATATGGAGAAACGGAAGCTGAAAAAAAGCCAAATACAGCCAAAAATGTACTACTAGATGAGCGGAATTCTATCAATGAATGTTTTGAAAAAATTGTTTAATTTGCATTAGTTCCTTACTTATTACCTTATTTTTATTAATCTATTTTATTAGTATGTTCGTTATTGATAATAAAAAGTCTTTAATCATTAAATAAAAATAACCGTATTATTTTTATAATCTCTTTTTTAGGCTTTTAAGAAAATTTTAATAGGTACCCTGATTGAAACTCTCATATCTCTGGTTTTCAACAATCGATTTTTATGATTTTAGTCTCACATTAAAGATTAAGATTAGAAGAATCCAACAAAAAAAACCGGAATAAAAAATTCCAAGAGAGGCAAAAGATATGGATTTTTGACCGCTAAGTTGAAAAACCGGCCACTGTGCGTCGCGTCGATTGCAATGCATTACTAATGATATTCAGTCCAAGTTTGCATTTAACGTGCATGAATTTCTCTGCACATGCTCAAGTGTTAATTTCTTGGTTAAAAATGGTCAACAGCAACAACAACAACAGTAGCAACAACTACAGTAGCAACGGTACCAACAACAACAATAATAAGAACAGTACAACAGCACCAACCACAATAAAACTCTACAGAATTCTAATAAAAGCAGGGGGAAGAAATACATTTTTATATATTTAATCTTATTCTTCTTCTTCTTATCGGTTTAACTCATCATTCTGTCGCTGAATGGTGAATGAACTCAACAACTTAACAACTTAGCAACAACAGCAACTCGTGCAGCAATCTAAAAAAAGTGATCGGTTGGATTGCTTGGAAAAAATGTTGTAATTTTTACGATTATGCATACGAGTTGTTAAGCTTTTATTTTTAGATGTACGCAGAAGAAGAAGGGAAAAAACATAAAAAATAATAAGAAGAAAGAAAGTGAAGATGTAGAAATAAAGAAAGAAGAGGAAAAAAAACGCATTCCACAAGAAAAGCTAAAATCTTTGAAATTATTTGAATACATTTTGAAATTATTTAATTAATTTAATTCCATATTAATTATTTAAGCGCCAGATGCTGGTAATCAAAGTAGGCGTGGTCCATTCCCAGTGATCCAATTATGTCCATTCTTCATTTTTATTCAATAATCAGAGATTAGCTAACCCTTGACTAAGTTTATATACAAAAAAGTACCATGATGCACAGATATATATGTTGTACATCCACGTACTATATGATGAAACGTCGATTCACCTTCAATTGACCTTCACTTCGTTAGCAAAGAAGAATTTCCCAAACTTCTCAAAGAAAAAAACAGTCCAGTT